>JASDDO010000019.1:721033506-723783506 GCA_030015575.1 Agapanthus africanus | reverse complement strand
GAGCATAACTCCAAGGATCGGAGCATCATTCCGAAGAGCGGAGCATAATTCCAGGGATCGGAGCATCATTCCGAAGAGTGGCAGACATTCGGACCGAAGCATAATTTCGATGTAGAGGTTGATTCCCAGGTGAAGCATAATTCCGACAGGGAAGGCAAATACTCTGAGGCGAAGCATGATTTCGATACGGGGTACGTTCTGAGATGGAGTATGGTTTCGGTGAAGAGCTTGTTGGCTGACTTGATTCCGAGGCGAAGCATAATTTCGACAGGGAATGCAGGTACACCGAGGCGGAGCATTATTTCGACATGGGATGCATTCTGAGACAAAGCATGATTCTGTCACAGAGCTTGCTGGTTGACTTGATTCCGAGGTGGAGCATAATTCTGACGAGGAGGTCATTGGTTGATTCCGAGCAGAAGCATAATTCCGACAGGGAAGGCAGATACACCGAGGCGAAGCTTGATTTCGATGCGGGGTACACTCTGAGACGAAGCATGATTCCGACGCAGAGTTGGTTGGTCGATTTGATTCCGAGGCGGAGCATAACTCCGGCAGGGATGGTAGATATCCCGATGCGAAGCATGATTTCGACAAGGGGTAAATTCTGGGACGGAGCATGATTCCACCGCAGAGCTTGCTGCTTTGATTTGATTTGGATTGACATCAGCATCGCTATACTGGAATATGGTACCAGAAGCGAATCATCAGATGCTGTAAGTCTACGGTAGCGCCCCGGCCGTCTGTCCGAGACCAAAATGCGGAAACAAAAACTTTTCTAAAACTAGAAACCGGCGCTGCCGCGGACTATAAACCCGGATCGGACTATTAACCTACTACTAGCTAACTAGAGAAAGGGTAGAAAGCTATACTGAGCGATCCGTGTCCTTCGGTCTTCGGCCACCATCCCGATCTCCTCGCGGCATCTCCGATCTCCGGTCTCCTCGTCGGAAAGGACACCACATCACCGAGTCTTTTTACAGGCTCCCACCTCTAAACCGAGGCAGCTCGGACATGAAGTTGGCAAGCCGACGTGTCCAAGGTTGCTGTAGACTGAGTGTAGAACGCTATGTCTCGAGGGGTTGCTTGAAGTTGCCATTTGGATGTGGAGGTGGAGTAATAAGTTTAGGAGATGAACAAAAGGATTTTGTGCAAGCAAATGAGAACAATTTCCCTCACCCAAATTTTTGGACAGCCCCCATTTCTTTTGTGGCCGGCCATGCTTCCAAAATGAGAGGAGGAAGTGAGTAATAATGCAAGAAAGAGAAAAGGGTGATCATGAGGAATAATGATCACAACAATGTCAAATCAAAAACCCATCTCATCTTAAAAAGCAAGTAATGATGGACCAAAGAAGTCAACCTCAATCATGAAGCAACCACTTACAAAAAACACCCTCCACTTTTCTAATTTGCACATTTGCAAATAAGCCCATCCCATCAAAGGAATTTCAGCCAAGAAGGAACATAGGAAAAATGGCTGAAACGGAATGCAAACTGGCAACTTCAAAAAGTGATCCGGTAATGAATTACAGGAAAACCCCGCGACTGTATATACATACCCGCATTTGTATTGCGACCGAATACAAATGCAATGAGACAAAATCTACACAGTACAATACTAGGATCCGGCTTAAACCAAAGCCCGCTAGTATTATCCGTCCGATCATGATCCGTGCAATACCGCACGTACATGATCGAACCCTGCCATATATCCATACGGCCTCTATAGCGTTTCGCCCGAAACCTGAGAAACTGTCTGTGGGGGACTCTAAAGACTCGTCAATACTTTGGTTGCGGATTTAACCACTAGCACGTCAGAGGTATTAGCCGTACGTAATGGGCTACCAAGTATTGACCAAAAGGGAGGTCGATGAGCGAACTCATCCTGACACCCTACTGAGCCTGTCAGTGACAATATCTGTACAGTCCGGTCCGTTCGTCTATGAGCATCGCATGGCGGGCCTAGGGGGTTGGTAAAAGTCAGACCCCCAGAAGTGGTACAAGTCGTGTCGGAGCATAGCCCAGAACACCCTGAGATACTACTGGAATACCTACCAGTAAATCTCCTGCCTTGGCCGAGGACTTTGTGTAATGGCTCTCCTAGACACAGCGCGATCTCACCCCCAATACCAGGAGAGACGAAACCCCTGCAGATCCGCTCACTGCCTCCATGTGGCTCGGGACTGTACCCAACTAAAAACTGTTTGCACGACTCCTTTGAGCCGTGGTAGGGTAGTAATCAAAGCACAGTGGGAACTTACATGAGACAAATGACGATCTCAGGTCGATGAACTAACCTGTACACATGTCACCAGGGAACTGCTATCTGACGTCTGGTATAATTCCAACTAGCATGTTCCCGGCGAGTCCTGTCCGGTGTACTCATAACCTAATGAGCACCTGTATACATCTTAGGTGAACCAACTGACACCAGTGGCTTGTGAGACCGGCCACCGTCCCTCATCGGGGTCTCGACTGTATACACTAGTCTACTCTGGAGTATCGATGCCCTGTCTTGAAAACTCCCACGACTAGGGACCTTTTAAGGATGTGCTTATAGACCCCAGCTCCCACGTATATGATCGCCATCATACTGCTGGCCGTCAAGCAAGAATCCTAAGTTCTCTATCAACGCGCAACAGTGACCTGTAAGGTCACCTAAAGCAGTACACGATGATAAAGACAAACCATGGTAGCATACTATTCTCTATCAACGTGTAATAGTGAACTACAATGTCACCTAAAGCATGTACACGATGATAAAGACAAACCAGATAGTATACAATCATCCTGAGTAAGACTGTCCTACCGGTATAGGTCCTCCCTCAATCATTGCAATCACGTGCCTGATCCAATAATTGACTCTGAGGGCACTATATCCAACAATCTCCCACTTGCACTCAAGGCTAATTATTGCGATGACGCATATTCACAGCCCGTGTGATACCGAACACCCAACTCCTTTACTAATCAGTCTCACAAAGCCCGTTTGCGAAACTATTGTGTTCGAGAAATAGCCTCAGCTAGTGGATCCGCCCTGATGTTTCTTTCTATGTCTCTCTTAATCTCAAGTTCGCGGAGAAACCTATCTCCCGAAATGAGCAATACCTGTCTTAGAATATGTCTGGATATCTGATGGGACCTAGCTCATAAATGAACTCCAAATCCAAACTTCTTAGACTGTATCGACAAATGAAACCAATCAGTATCCTGCGCCATGCCTCCCTCAGTATCCGCTTGGACCGCCTGCCCAAAATACTTCCCCTCGTCAGAGGGAAAACTATAACTCTGACAGCCACTCTGTCATCCAGGTCACCTTAGAAGCCTGGAATGATAACCGTCTCCCGAAGAAGGCTGCTGTTATCATATCCCTAGAACATCTACTTATGTTCTAAAACTGCTTCCGAATATTTCTCCAGGATTGGATCAATATCCACTTATTGCATCTACTGCAAAAACAATATCTGGTGTGGTACTTGACATCTCATGATTGACTCAATTGCCTAAGCAAGTGATCTACCAATCATGCACATCCCTCTCCCCTTTAGTCTGTAAGACACCTTTAGAGAGGGTGACTTCATTACCTGCAGGTACACTACCGTACCAGGAGCCGTCCATTCTAAAACACCTTTAGAATGCTGTCTAAGTACCCAGATTGGGAAACTACCCAAATCTAGATCTAAAACCATAGATCTAGTGACCAGAATGTCTGATATAATATCCAAGCTCTTATATGGAGAAACCACTGTGTGACAACCAAAGTATAACCCATCGTAGTATAGGAATTTCACTTCCTACTCTGTGTATGTCATCCAAATACCAGGACATCACACCCTACTACCTTCTTAACAGATCCATCCCCTATTCTGATGAAGTTAATCCTATGACTGTCATATCAGAAATAGATGATCTATCTCCGCTATTCTTGCTTTAGTCTATAAATAGATATAAGACACTTGTCCACTATGCTTCTGCTGCTCCCACTGACTACGACAACCCTCTGGCAGAGTCATATACATGTGCACTTCTAAAGCCAGTTCAGAATGACGCTATACTCATTCTCCTGCCGGGTCTCATAGCCTGGAACAACAGTAATGGCATGTCTGGGTAAACAAGAACCTCCCTGTCACCGTCCTTGAGGCTACCGGAGTACCTCTCGGGTGCCTGAGGTTACCCACCATATCAGCGGAGTGGCTAATGGAATGTCAATTCAGATTGAATCTTTAGGTTGTTATTAAATTTTCAGTAATCGTTTGCGGTTCTGGAATCACTTCCAGTTCTACCATACTCCCACTTCTGTTTTCTGAAAAATCCATTTTTATCAAAACTGTGGCGAGTCAAGAACAATATCACTATTGATCTTCCAGATGGTAGAAAGTCAACCCTTGTCATAGCCCGGGTCAACCCACAAACAGCCATTATGGAAACGTGCCTTGAGTTATCCAGAGTCTGGTTTTAAGCATAAGCCGGACAACTCCCCGTACCTTAACATTGTTAAGATATGAACCGTTCTATATCCAATATAGAAACAGAGGCACTGATTTAATTGGAACCAGATTCAAATCATGCAACTGTCTCCAGTGCATGTCAACTAAATGGAAGGAGGCCGATCAGCGTTACTCAACTTAGGAATGCATCCAGATATAAGTAACCTGAAAGAGAAACAAGTTTCTCAAAACCATTACTATCAACTGAATACCATACACAAGTATCTACATCTTCGATCACCTTGAAGAATCTCGATACTTGCAACCTCTGGTTCTCTACTTTACTCTTATACCTATAACTTCTCAAAACTTGGACCTTGTGTTTCTACGAAACACTTGTCTAAGAACTAGAGAAGTCATAAGTAACAGAATGTAGTACGAGGACCAACCCCTCCGTCCTAATGGACACTGGACAACATACAATACTCTGTATAAGTCCCCTGAGTTGAATAACTCAAACCCTGTGCATCGTAGGTTAAAAACTGTACTATGGTTGTGAAGAATTACACCGCTGTTTAATGCTCCTTACCTAACCATCCACTGATATAGGTAAATGTCATAGACATAATTTCAAAAAGTTATATCTCACTTTATTAAAATAAACGTACAGATATATCAATTTGAAATTGGTGCATTATAACGGATATTCAAAACCAAATATCTGCCGTCCGGCAAACAACCCAGGTGATTTCCTCAAATATCACCAATTACAACGAATCCCGATATAATGAGGATGATCACCCAATTCCCAATAATTACTCCCACTCATCATCTGTAAAACCATACAGATGTGAGAATCATACTTGGTAAATACATACCCTGAAGCAAGTGTCTAATTGGGAAATCAGTTTTCTTTTAATAGTACACAGTGAAACTGAAACATTGAAATGTTTCTTAGGGGTATCCGGGTATTCCTAGTAATGCTTCTTCCATTATCCAGATTCACAACTGTAACCGTATATTTCTTTGCCATCTCTCCACATCCCTTCATATGTCTTTAGTCATTACCTTCTGTACACCCTCTTAGGCTAAATGGTTTTCTTCCTTCCCTACCGTTCGGCACCAGCCTATAGTTTGGAAGAAGACTATTCAATAAGCGTAACAGGTATACTGTCCTAATCCTAGGAGCACTCGCAATGCGAGAGAAGGTGAAGATAAAAGACAACCGAATAAACCTTATTCCTATTTCTCCTGAACCAGAATCCATCCCCGAACTGGAACAAGTTCCTTTCGAGTTCGTATATAACCATACGATGGAGTATCCAAATAACTGTGGATCTTCGTAGTGATACGGAGTGTCCTGGAGAAATACAAAGGTGAAGTAGGATTGGCGAAGAAATACTTGGTTTGGTCGTAAATAGCAGTCGCAGTTTATTTTGCCCTCTTACTAATCCCTTTATTTGTCTTTACATAATACCTTCTGTACACCATCGTTAGGCTAATTGGTTTTCTTCATTCCCTACCGGTCGGCACCTGCCTATGGTTAGGAAGAAGACTATCCAATTTGCGTAATAGGTGTACCGTCCTAATCCAAGGAACACTCGCAACCTGAGAGAAGGTAAAAGGAAAAGACAACTGAATAGTCCTATTCGTTTTCTCAAGAACCGGAAACCATCCTCGAATCTGGAACAAGTTCCTTCGAGTTCGTATATAACCATACGATGGTTTTATCCAATGGAAGTACACGTTCGTAGTAATACGGGGTGTCCTGGAGAAAAGGGTAAAAGTAGGAGTGGTAATGGGGTATGCAACTCTGACAATCCAAAAGCCAGTGTTTTAAGAAGGTTCGGTTAATCTTGGTCACTGAGTCATACTCAAGGGTCAGGTCATGGTCGCTGCCAAAGAGAGAGAGAAAAGAAACACTCAGCGTGCACTCTAACCTAGATCAGAATGGTTATCAATTTATCTAATCAGGAAACCTCCCACTGTAATCTCAAATTCTCCTCCAAACCTGAAAGAAGAATTATTCGGGATCACCCGAGGAGTAAACCAACTCATCAGTGGGAATCAGGATCCAACTATCATCGCATGATAATGTGATGGAATCCACTCACGTTATCACACTCCAGAAGGTATGCGCATGCCTAGAAAGTTTCAGTTTTTTTAGAAACTCCCGATGTTATTTTTACCCATAGGACCCAAGTGACCTTGACAATGCCAACATATCAAAGAGTCCTAGTCAAGTTCAACCCGTCATTATCTTGATTGCGTTAAACCCACCCGTATGAGTCCTTGACAATGCCAACATAACCGTACGACTGTCCTAACCAATCCATATATCCATGTGACAGAAAAGCATTACAGAGCTACCAAACACTACGCCTCGGCAATGCACAACATACGTAGCACGAATACTAAGCAATACTAATCTGAAAATGACGGAGGGCTACGGCAGGTTTTTGGCGAAAAACCTTTTAACGTAATGAACTTGATATCGTTGAAGAAACCGGATAGCTTTTTATAAAAATATAGTGGCGAAAACCTTTGATAAAGAGGTCACTCCCGGTGAAGGGATCTCGGCTCTTTCCCCGTAGAATGAGGTGCAGGATATTCCAACTGAATACCACGATGCAAAGCAAAAGGCAATCGGTTATAGTGAAGTTATTACCCTGACGCAAACTTCTGTCCAAGGGGTCACTCCCGGTGAAGGGATCTCGACCCTTGCCTCGTCGACTGAGGTGCTGGATATTCATAACCGAATACCACTGTGCAAAACAAAAGAGAACGTCCTTGCAATAACAGCTTGTTTTGAAAAATGTTCCAACAACATCAGAATAGGTTTGTTGAGCTTGCATTGATCCGAATCAACGCAGTCCCATCAATTGATCACACCAATAAAGAACAAAAATACGATGTACGTATATGCCATCCGCATTCGCCACTGGGTCCCGTCATTACCCGTTAGGTTACTTAACTAACGACAGAGCGGTGACTGGACTAGCGCGGATGCAAAACATATACAGCATCTACTAGTATATATATCAATATATAATATTCGCTCAAGGCGTGATAAAATGCAACATCACAGAATGTAATAAGCATCACAGAACAATACAGATATCTGGGATCCCCGGGTTTCATAGAGCCGCTACTGAAACCCGACGTTCCCCTGGTCGTGTGGATAGCCTGTGCAATGAAATCCTAGACCCCTACGGGCGCGGCAAGTTACCAGCCAAAACCTGAAGCGAAGCAGCCCCCTTCAGCAACGTGAATGGACCACCCAGCACTTCACGGAATCCGGTAACTTGAGCACCCCTCCTTGGGTCAACCTATACCCCCTACGAGTGCGGTGAATAGCCCGCCAATTTTAGAGTAAAGCCCCCTCCGTCTCAAAGCCATGAGATGCGGGCCCGTTGCCCTCTAGAACCCGGCTATCCGTGCACCCCTCCGCGGGGTAATCATAGTACAGAAAGTAAAATATATACAACGGGTACATCGACCTCAGCCCGGTCGTGTCCCAAAAGAATAATATACAAACAGGCAGTGACGGCAGTCCACATGTCGGACACTCGCCCCGCAATATCAAATGTACATATACAACCAAACTGTACTACCATTGCATCCAGGCTATCCACCACGACAAATCCGCAACATCACAGCACAACACAGAACATCAACGTGAATGTCACGTTCGCAAATCCGTCTAAAAGGGCTATAGCAGTTAGACAGGATTTACCGATCAAATGACATTCACGGTCGCAGATATAATGTAAATACTGTGAACTAACACGTTTAAAATTTTCGATCGACAAAAATTCCCGAAGTGGGCCCCAAGCACAACTGTAGCACTCAAAATAAATCTGGGCCCAAACAGAATATACCAAAAACCCCAATTCCAAGTCAGGGAGTACTGTAGAAATTTTGGAGCAGTGAGGGCACAGAATGGCGGCGGAACCACGGCCGGAAGGGGGTTATTACCGCGGTTCCACGGCGTGGCCGTACGATCATGCAATCAAATTTTCTCAGAATTCCTAGAAAAGCCTGCACGTATTTCTGCAACACTCAAAATAATTTTTCGAGCACAAATGAAAATCAACAGAATCTGCATTTTTGAAATCGGGTTTTCGGAATTTTTGTTCGATCGAAGTTCTAAACACGTTAGAGCAAGCTAGAAAATGTTAATGGCGTGGCTCTGATACCATATAAGTCCACGGTAGCGCCCCGGCCGTCTATCCGAGCCCAAAATGCGGAAACAAAAACTTTTCTAAAACTAGAAACCGGCGCTGCCGCGGACTATAAACTCGGATCGGACCATTAACCTACTACTAGCTAACTAGAGAAAGGGTAGAGAGCTATACCGAGCGATCCGTGTCCTTCGGTCTTCGGCCACCATCCCGATCTCCCTGCGGCATCTCCGATCTCCGGTCTCCTCATCGGAAAGGGCACCACATCACCGAGTCTTTTTACGGGTTCCCACCTCTGAACCGAGGCAACTCGGACATGAAGTTGGCATGCCGACGTGTCCAAGGTTGCTGTAGACTAAGTGTAGAACGCTATGTCTCGAGGGGTTTCATGAAGTTGCCATTTGGATGTGGAGGTGGAGTAATAAGCTTGGTAGATGAACAAAAGGATTTTGTGCAAGCAAATGAGAACAATTTCCCTCACCCAAATTTTTGGACAGCCCCCATCTCTTTTGTGGCCGACCATGCTTCCAAAATGAGAGGAGGAAGTGAGTAATAATGCAAGAAAGAGAAAAGGGTGATCGTGAGGAATAATGATCACAAAATGTCAAATCAAAAACCTATCTCATCTCAAAAAGCAAGTAATGATGGACCAAAGAAGTCAATCTCAATCATGAAGCAACCACTTACAAAAAACACCCTCCACTTTTCTAATTTGCACATTTGCAAATAAGCCCCTCCCATCAAAGGAATTTCAGCCAAGAAGGAACAAAGGAAAAATGGCCGTAACGGAATGCAAACTGGTAACTTCAAAAAGTGATCCGGTAATGAATTACAGGAAAACCCCGCGACTGTATATACATACCCGCATTTGTATTGCGACCGAATACAAATGCAATGAGACAAAATCTACACAGTACAATACTAGGATCCGACTTAAACCAAAGCCCGCCAGTATTATCCGTCCGATCATGATCCGTGCAATACCGCACGTACATGATCGAACCCTGCCATATATCCATACGGCCTTTACAGCGTTTCGCCTGAAACTTGAGAAACTTTCTGTGGGGGACTCTAAAGACTCGTCAATACTTTGGCTGTGGATTTAACCACTAGCACGTCAGAGGTATTAGCCGTACGTAACGGGCTACCAAGTATTGACCAAAAGGGAGGTCGATGAGCGAACTCATCCTGACACTCTACTGTGCCTGTCAGTGACAATATCCGTACAGTCCGGTCCGTTCGTCTATGAGCATCGCATGGCGGGCCTAGGGGGTTGGTAAAAGTCAGACCCCCAAAAGCGGTACAAGTCGTGTCGGAGCGTAGCCCAGAACACCCTGAGATACTACTGGAATACCTACCAGTAAATCTCCTGCCTCGGCCGAGGGCTTTGTGTAATGGCTCTCCTAGACACAGCGCGATCTCCCCCCAATACCAGGAGAGACGAAACCCCTGCAGATCCGCTCACTGCCTCCATGTGGCTCGGGACTGTACCCAACTAAAACCTGTTTGTACGACTCCTTTGAGCCGTGGTAGGGTAGTAATCAAAGCACAGCGGGAACTCACACGAGACAAATGACGATCTCAGGTCGATGAACTAACCTGTACACATGTCACCAGGGAACTGCTATCTGACGTCTGGTATAATCCCAACTAGCATGTTCCCGGCGAGCCATGTCCGGTGTACTCATAACCCAATGAGCACCTGTATACATCTTAGGTGAACCAACTGACACTATTGGCTTGTGAGACCGGCCACCGCCCCTCGTCGGGGTCTCGACTGTATACACTAGTCTACTCTGGAGTATCGATGCCCTGTCTCGAAAACTCCCACGACTAAGGACCTTTTAAGGACGTATTTATAGAACCCAGCTCCCACGTATATGATCACCATCATACTGCTGGCCGTCAAGCAATAATCCTAAGGGTTCTATCAACGCGCAATAGTGACCTGTAAGGTCACCTAAAGCAGTACACGATGATAAAGACAAACCATGGTAGCATACTATTCTCTATCAACGTGTAATAGTGAACTACAATGTCACGTAAAGCATGTACACGATGATAAAGACAAACCAGATAGTATACAATCATACTGAGTAAGACTGTCCTACCGGTATAGGTCTTCCCTCAATCATTGCAATCACGTGCCTGTGATCCAATAATTGACTCTGAGGGCACTATATCCAACAGTTGTCATGGGAGGATTTAGGGATTTTGGTTTTTGTTTGGCATCAGCATAGCTACACTGGAATATGGTACCAGGAGAGAATCATCATTTGCGTTGAGAGGATTTGGGAATTGATGGCTTGGGAGACAGGTTTGGATCCCTATCACCTAAGGCTTTTCAATTTTATGGGACGTAAGGGTCCTATAAAAGCATTTTCTCCCTACGAGTCGAAAGGATCTTATAGGTGTATTTCCTCCTTAGTCGTGGGGACTCCTAAGTGTGTTGCTCTTTTGTGAGTCGTAAGGATCTCACGCGGGAATTTTCTCCTCACAAAGTCGAGAGGACTTTGCGAGTGTGTTTCATCTCTGTTTTACGAGTTTGTGCCTTTTCGGGTTTTCACAAACTCGCCGGCAGTCCTGCTGTTTTTACTCACGGAGCCCTTTCAGGTTTTCATCCGTGCCCATTTTGCTTATGGACATACCATTTTTTTGGGACTTTGAATGTGGTCTCACCGGTAGGACTCGGGAGAGATTGGGATTGTTTTACGCCTGTGGATTGTATACGGTTTTATAGGATGTATGATCCAGACCGTAGGGCTGGAAAAATTTTGGGACTTTGTTGGCGTCTTCATCGCTGCACTGGAATATGGTACCAGGAGCGACTCATCATTCGCCGTTGGGGTATGGGATTTGGAATTTGGCTGGCGTTTGCATCGCTGCACTAGAATATGGTATTAGGAGCGACTCATCATTCGCCACTTGGGGATTTGGATTTTGGCCGGCGTCTGCATCGCTGCACTGGAATATGGTACCAGGAGCGACTCATCATTCGCCATTGCCTGTTGGGAAGCGATGGCTTAAGAGACAGATTTAGATCCCTATCACCTAAGATTTTTCAATTTTGTGGGCCGTAAGGGTCCTATAAAAGCATTTTCTCCTTACGAGTCATAAGGATCCCGTAGGTGCATTTTCTCCTTAGGAGTCGTGAGGACCCCTAAGTGTGTTTTTCCTTTGTGAGTCGTAAGGATCCCACGAAGGTTTGTTCTCTTCATGCATCGTGAGGATACATGAGTGGGTCTTCCCAATGGAGCATAATTCCAAGGGTGGAGACCAGTCGCGTAACTGGTGATTGCGGTGGGGTATGGGTATGATGAGAATTATTTGAGCCCGTGGATTGTATACGGTAGTCAATTTAGGGATTGGCCGTAGGGCTGGAAGAATTTTGGGAAATTGGACTTTCGTTGGCGTCTGCATCGCTGCACTGGAATATGGTACCAGGAGTGACTCATCACTCGCCGTTTTTTTTTGTTTCTGTTGTTTTTTGGTTTTACCGTGATTGCTCTATCATTTCAGCTTTTCTTATCGCGAAGATCGCGATTGCCCTATCATTTCGGCTTTTATTCGCGGTTTCCCCATCATTTCGGCTTTATTTTCATCTTTATTTTACTCGCTGATTTTTATTGCGAGTTGCCCCATCATTTCGGCTTTTCATTTATTTATTTATTTACACATTGTTTTTATTTACACATTTTTTTTACATTCCCAGTTTAACGACTTAGAGGTCGATTGTTCCCAGTTTAATGACGTGGTGGTCAATTGTTTTCAGAGAAAGGCAGATGTCTGAGAGAATCAGTTTCACGAAGAACTTCGGTCTCTATTTGTATGAAATTGGCGGTCGCAGCTAGACTGTTTGTTAACACTCCTTTGGACAGTTCTATCTCTCCTGCCTTGTATTGCTTTTCGACCCAATCTTTGAAGACGAAACAGTCCTCAATGGCATGACCTATCACTCTGTGATAGGGGAAGTATTTGGGGTCGTCGGTCATATTCGCTTCCTACGGTCTTTTTGACTCTGGCAGTTGTAGACCGTTCCTCAGGGCGTCTTTGAATATTTTATGGATTTTGTCCCTTCTGAAGGAATAGACCTTATCCGGCTTCTTTTTCAGTGGAGATTCTTCTCCCTTTCCGAACACTGGCTTCCGAGGCTGGTTGGTATTAGGCCCGCTCATCCCTTGCTTATTTCGGTTAGCCGAAGTGTTAAAAGATTCAGTATCGTCAAAACCTCCGTCTTTGCGATTTTCATCCTTTCGGTTTCTCCAGGACCTATTGTTATTTTGGGAGTAAGAGGAGGACTACTGCTTTGAGCGCTCCAGCATCTGGACTTTTCTGGTCAGCTCTTGGAATGTTTTGAGACCCGCGGTACATAGAAACGGGGCCATCCAATTGTTGAGATTTCTGACGAGGAGACCGACAGATTGGTCCTGCTCTATCGGCGATTCGCATTTGATGGAGAGATTGCGCCATCGGGTTATAAAATTCATGCTGCTTTTGTTGTTCTTTGGCTTGGTACTTACGAGGTCGGCGATGGTGATCTTATCGCTGACGCTCATGAACCACTGCCGAAACAGAGACTCCATTTGGACGAAAGTTGTGACGGAACCATCCGGTATGCTCGCGTACCAGTCGAAAGCAAAATCGACCAAGCTATTAATGAACTGGCGGAGGAGAAGCGCATCATTGCCCCTAGTATTCCCGCATGAGGCTTTAAAGTGGGTGATGTGCTGATTCGCATTTCCCGTCCCATCAAATTTTCCGAATTTGGGGATGATATAGCCGTTAGGAAATTCTACCAGATCATACTGAGCAGGATATGGTCTCCCACTACTGCTGATATCTTTTTGCGCTTCGGCTTCGGCTACCAAGGTTTTGACTTTGTTGGCAACCAAATCCATAATTTGATCTTGAGTTAGCGGGCTACTGTCATCGGTAGCCAAGACATTTCCCGAGATAGGATGTGACTGATTTTCATGCGGTCCGCCCACTTTTGGATTTGAGGGAACGGGCGTCGGCTGTTTCGAGACACCGTTTCCCGGTTCATGAGTTCCCTACACCTGATTGGGCGGCTGAGAGGCAACTTGGTCCATGGTAGCATACTATTGGCTCATCTTCGCTTTCCGAGCCCGACTCCTCATGGACCGAAGGGTCTTTCTGCCTATCATCCTCATCGAGAGGGTTTTCATCACCCAGCAGAGGCAACTGTTCTTGGGAAACGGCAACCACATTCAAGCCAGGTCGGATTTGAGATGTGGTGGCCCCGTCCTTGCTCTTGCTGCGCGTGCCCACCATGTAAACAGTGTGGACCACATATCCAGCCATTTCCTCATCTTTGGCAGGGTAACCCTGTTCTTTGAACCTCATTAGGTTCATCCTAGCAGGAGCCTTAGCCCTTTTGTTGGCTCTATATCTGAGCCTTTTCTGCCTTAGCTTCTCAATTTTAAGGGCTTGGCGGTCATCTATTTCCTGGGAAGCCACCGTGAGTCGATTAGCGGGGAGCTTAGAGAAGACACCCGATCGAGCAGTTGTCAGGGGCGCCGCGGAACTTACTCGAGAGGCCTTGTTGCTTTGTTGGTGTTGATGGCCTTGCCCCCAGCTGGGGCCAAGGAAAGTCGTTCAGACACCGACTTGCGTTTGGGTAGTGGTGCCCTCGAGATCACCACATTTGGCCTCTTGCCTTTCGAGGCCGGTTTGTCTGTTATCGGAGCTTGAGGAGCAGCGACGGTGTTAGCTGGCACGAATAGAATAGAGACAAATGGTAGCGGCGACTCCTCTTACTGTCGCCCGAGACTGGCCGGAAGGACCGTCCTGGCGTCCATTTTCATCGTGTAGGAGATGGGAGCTGATTTCATCTTTGGAGACATTGTTGAGAAGTGATTGCTTGAAAACCTGCATGAAAGAGCATTATTTTAGTATAAATATAGATATGTATATTGATTGAGTTTGCATGAACGTTTAACTCGAAATATGGGAGGAGAGATTGGTCCCACCGGGCGTACCAGAATCTGTTGGGTGTTTTTCGTCACGCCATTGAGATGGGAATACGCACGCGCTTGTCAGGCGTACTACAGATTCCCCCTGCCTAGGGTAGGCTGGGGTTATTGATTATGGGGATTCGAATCTCCGGCAGCCGCGGACTAAGCTGACATTAATTACCCCTCGCGTTTGGAGCGAGGGAACCTCCGATTAACGAGTTAAATGGTCATGCGAACTCAATGTGCAGTGTTGTGTCTTGAAGGGGTTTTGGATATACCGGGGGCCCCGCAGAGTTTTTACGGGGGTCCCGCTACCCGGATAGCGGGCTGGGGGTCAAGGGGGGTAGTAGCCTCCTTTGCGTGGTGCGGGGCAGCGCCCCGTTAGAAATTTTTTCTAACGGGGGAGGTATTTTTAGTGTGGAGTGTGTGTGTGTGTATAAGGTAAAAGGGCATCCAAATGATGCGTGTGAGAAAGCGCTCGGACGCTAGCGCCTTACGTGCCCCACTTGGGGCGCTAGCGCTTTGAGCGCAAGGGCAATAGTGCCCCACGTGCCAGGCACGTAGGCGCTCGGGCGCTAGCATTTTGGGCGCTAGCGCTTTGAGCGCAAGAGTGCTAGCGCTTTAAGCGCTAGCGCCCCACGTGCCAGGCACGTGGGCGCTCGGGCGCTAGCGCTCTGAGCGCAAGGGCGCTAGCGTTTTGGGAGGCAAAAGGGACTTAGTCCCTGCAATAGGAGTTGTACTCCCAGAAAGGAACACTTATTATTATTTTTTTTTGTGTGTGTGTGTATATATATACGGGAGGCAAAAAAGGACTTAGTTTCTGCAATGGGAGTTGTACTCCCAGAAAGGAACACTAATTTTTTTTTTTTTTTTGTGTGTGTGTGTGTGTATATAAGGAGTTAAACTTCTAGGATATTTTGAGGCTGATGAAGGGCTTCTCCCCTTGAGCCCTGGATCTTCTCCAAAGTGGGGTTTCTGGAGATGGGTCCCCTTCTTCTTCCTGTCGTTTGGCCGGATCTTGGAAAAATAGGGGTGAGACTTAAAAATATCCTCTTTTTGAGATTTAATGGCAGATCCAAGTTCCCCTTTGTGGGTTTTGTGGTGAAAAACTATTTAGTTTTGGAAATGGAAAAGTAAAACTCTTGATTTAATTCAAAAGAAAGAAGAAGGTTTTAGAACCTTGAGGAAGGAGAAAGAGGCACATGCCCTAATTTTTGGGGAATGAAAAGTATATATTTTATTCATCATCATGTTGCCTTATATAGGCTTACACATTTACATATAGCCCCTTGGGCTTTTCAAAATGACATTTTGCCTATCCCATGGCTCATGTGCCATTTCTTTTTGCACATAAGCCATGGGCTTTACAAAAATTTGGCTTTATGCCCATTCATGTATAAAAAATTATATCAAAATTATTTATTACATGATTTTTTATTTCAGCATGGGGGAGGCCGGCCGCTTCATGTTCGGGCTCGACTCAGGCATGAGCCCACTTGATCTGGGCTTGGGCCCACTTGGCTTGGGGTTGACCTTGATTTTGACTTGGTCAACCGGGGTGCAATTTTCGACCCTAACAAATGGTTAGTGCTCAGCCAAAGACAAAATGTTGTCAAAGCCCCAAACCCCTGTTTAGCATTGCTGAATAATGGGGGGGGTGGCTCAACCCAGACAAATGTTTAACAGTCCAAACAAAGGTCCAACATTTCAAACCTAATTGGACTTAGCTTAAGTTGGCCATAAATCCTCAATTCAGATTTAACTGAGCCCATGTGCTCATAATCCAGTTAATTGATCTTAGTCCCAAATTGGACTACAGATTTCCCAATCAACTTTGGTTCAAGGGTACATCTCTTCACTCCTCTAATATTTGTCGTTGTAATCTTTCAACGTCTTCAGAGAGGTGACGGGTCCCGATAACCGATCATTCCACGAACTGTGGGGTCCTTTAAACCCATGGACTATGATGTCCTTAAACTTTATAGACTATGACGTCTTTAAACTGGACATTAGGGTCCTTTAAACCCATGGACTATGATGTCCTTAATCTCGGACTGTGGGGTCCTTAAACCCATGGACTATGATGTTCTTAACCTCTACTGTGGGGTCCTTAAGCCTATAGACTATGATGTCCTTAACCTCGGACTGTGGGGTCCTTAAGCCCATGGACTATGATGTCCTTAACCTTGGACCACCATGTCCTTAAACTGGTAATTGACCGCAATGTCCCTAAACTAAACAATAGAGCCCAAATGCTCTTTTGTTGGATCTAAACGATCCCGTTAAGTTGATTTTAGTCTAAAAATTAGACTAACGTATCCTTAACAAACGTTTAAGTTGATCTTAATCTCAAATGAGACTAACGTATCCTTAAACCCAACCATAAACCCAAATCTAAGAAAATACGGATTTGGACTAATCCACGCCTTACGGGCGACAACATAAATTAGTCTCTGTATAGAATGCACGAGCAACCAAAAACAAAACAAACACCCACGACACGAAGTGACCATCTGGAGAAGGAGAAAGTGGTTACCGCGATGCGGTAGCGTAATTAACTGCAGGGGATTGCGCCTGCAGGGAAGAGCGTCCCCACAATCAAAAAACCCCTCAACGAGGGGGAATCTGACGAAGTCTGCTACATTGGCCTTATCCGTTTAAACCTTCGATATACGGTGCCATAAATCAATTTGGCATCTTCGGAGAGGTAGACGGATAGCACCAATTAGCATCTGCCCCCAAATTCAGGCAAGACGGACCTACGCGGTCGCGTCTCTGTGTTTGGAGGAGAACAAATTCTGGCACGCCCGGTGGGACCTCTTCCTCTTTCCACTCCACACTTCGCGTGTCGTGTTCGCGAACGAATCGCTGTTTAATATGGTTGCCCTTGGGTTCGAGGTACTAAGATTTAGTTTTGCTCTCGTGCAGAAAAAAGAACATCAATGGCCTCTAACTGCTCCAGCTGCAACTGCAACTCCCATTCCGCCTCATCTGGAGGTGTAACCTACGGGCCCCAAGCTGCCTCCGTGTTCAAGATGCCAGTGGAGCAAGTAACTCAGGCCACCACCGGGTTGTTCTTTAGGACTATGATCCCACCGATGAGCTTCAATGCCCCGCTGCTGTCGCAAGAAGCCCCAAAGAAGTCGGTCTTTGATCGACTTACCACTACCGCGGCCCCTATCAACGGGTCTCCCAAATCCAACGCCTCAGTCTTTGACAGATTGGGCCAAAGCTCATGTGGGCTCGTGAAGAAGCCCGTGATACCCGAAAGGGTTATCCCAAAAAGGATAGCCATTCCTGCTCTCGAAGTCGTCAAAGCGGCTTCTCCAGCCAAAGGGTCGGTCTTCACAAGACTGATTGTTTCAGCTCCCGTTTCAGGAGAAATCATCAAGGCTGCTTCACCTTCCCGGAAGTCTGCCTTCGATAGGTTGGTTATCCCCACTCAGCGGACATCAGTCTTCAATAGGCTGACAACGACAACTTCTGACCAACACAGGGGGCATAAGGAAGTCACCCCTACAGCTGAGACAATCCCAACGGCTCAACATGCTCGACGTCGCCACTGGCACCGAGTAAGGACGGCTGGGGGCAATTCCCCTTCCGGACTGACTCTGCCGGCTCCAACGGTGGAAATCGATGCTGCTGTTCCAACTGGGAACAACTTTGAACCGCTAAGGAGAGTGCGCAAAAACTCTTCGACTGCCGTGCTGAAGAGATCTCCTCCACCCGTGGAGAACGCTACTAAGGTGATGCTAGAGCAGCCCCCTCAGCGACCGTCCTCTAAAACTTAAAAAGTTTGGCGACAGGATCAGGACTCGATGATTGATCAAGATTACTCTAAATGACAGAAAAACGTGAAAGTTCAGCGAGAAGAACACCATCCTGTCAAGCCACAAAAGGCGACAGCTATTTGGGTGTCCACTGCAACGGCCCCCTCAACTTCAACCGCTCACAAGAAGAGAAGGCCGGAGAAAATCCCTGAGTCTGCGACGAATCGCAAGACCTGTTAGTTGTATGTATGCCCTAGAGGCCAGCATTGTACAGATGATGTATATTATATTGGATGCTTGGACATATATAGAGAGGACTTTCTTGCTCGATATGATAGTATGCTATCTGGTTGCTCTTTATCTTAACATGTATACTTGTCTCTTGATATTGTCTTATAGTTACATGTTGGTAAAGCCCTTAGGATGTGTACTTGACTACCTGGACTATGATGTAGATCATACTAGTGCGGACAGTGTAGTCCATAAGTACATCCTTTAATGTTCCTATTCGTGGGTGTATCGAGACAGGGCATCGATATACCAGAGTAGACTAGCGTATACGCTTCTCGACCCATGAGATGGGCGATGGATGATCCCATATCCATTGATGTTTGACATCAGAGATGGTATACGGGTGCTCAGTGGAGACTGGGTACACTGGACGGACTCGCCGAGAACTCCCAGATGGTATTATACCTCACGTCAGATGGCAGTTCTCTGGTGACACTTGTGCAGGTTAGTCTGTAGACCCGAGATCATCATAGAGTCTTGTGTGATTTCTACTGTGCTTTGATTTCCACCTTACCACGTCCATGAGGGCGTGCAAAACGGTGGTTTTTGGGTACAGTCCCGAGTCACATGGAGGCAATGAGCGATAGGAGGGGTTTCGTCTCTCCCGGTATTGGGGGTTGATGTTGCGCTGTGATCGATTGGCCATAACAGGGAAGTCCCTGGCCAGGGCTGATTCAGAGATTTGCTGGTAAGTGTTATCAGTAGTTTGTCGACCCGTTATGAGCCTCACATCGGCATGACTTATCGGTTATTGGGGTCTGACGTTTACCACCCCTAGACTTGATATGCGACATATCTGACGAGAAAACCGGACTGTACGGGAAGTGTTACTGGCAGGCTTTTACAAGAGTTGGAGCGGGCTTGCTTGCTGATCTTCTGATCGCTCAATACCCGGGTAGTCGTTACGTCCAGCTAGTACCGCTGACGACTTGTGGGTGCGTGATGTGATCATCACCTACTGCCGGTGTATTGACGAGTCTTTAGAGTCCTACATAGAGGTTACTGGCTCAGGCAAAACGAAATAGGGGCGCATATGTGGTATGTGCGGGACCGAGAATAATGCGTGTATGTGATACCATATTCTATTCTCGCGACTTTATGTATCGGTCGGTTATATATATGATATAGCCGGGTTATCGAATCAAGTGTTGATTCGATAAGTCGATACATTGGAAGTTAGTCGGTTATATGTGATATGACCGGATTATTAAGTCAAGTCTTGATTTAATAATTTATTGTATAATTGTATATTTGATATACTAGTTTACATTAAGTAACACATGTTCACTTAGGGTTTTTTCTCACATGTACACATCTTTACTATATATATGATATATATTAAAATGTGTTATCTTTTTGTATCATGGTTGATGATATATCATCCATGGGTGTATGAGACTTACACTATGCTAATTTTTAGTTTGGGTTTTTAATATTTAAAGTAAATACAAAATCAAGTGGAGGATTAGAAAATGCATGAAGCTTGTGGAAGCTTGTGGATGCATTGACTAATTCAACTTGAGTTTGTATTTTACTATGGATATTTATTAACCCAACCATAACAATTAGCCTAGGGTTAAGTCTCTACAAGAGTTAGTATATGATACTCACTAACCATGGTTAGAACACACACTTGATCATTATCCTCTTCTCTTTTCTTTTGTTCATCTTCTTCATTGTTCAAAAGAAAAGCTTGCTAGGGTTTGATCCAAAGTGAGAACTAAAGTGAGAAATAAAAATCCAAAGAGAACCCACTTCCTATTTCTCCATCCTCTACTAGACTAGCACTTTAGTATAGAGTGTTTGCTTCACTAATTCTCAAATTAGTGAAGTAGTAGCTTGAGTCGGAATTCCCTCGACGTAGATCATCTTCGGCCTCGGAGACTTCAAGCAAGGTCGCATCTTTCGTCTCGTGAAGCCATGCAAGAGCCCGGGAGAACCTTGATCGCAGCGAAGGGACTTCAACAAGGAGCAAATGAAGTGAAGGACTGATCTACAGAGGTTGTATTTCGTGTTTCCTTAGAAGTAAAGTTGTTTACTTACTATTAGTTTCGCCTAAACTCTAGTATACGATCTTGCTTAGGGTTGTTCGGCACATAAAAATTTAATTTTGGCATGGTCGATGCCTTGTAGAGCCTTGCTAGTGTGCCTAGTAACCCTACAAGACCATTGAACCTAAACACCCTAAGTCTGGGGGCATAGTGGTGCATACCGTCTATATGGCATCCGGAAAAGAGGAAAGCCATGATTCTACGGGTCATCGACCGCTTACCCGATCGATAACAAAGGCTCAGGAGCAACAACAGCAAAAACTTCAGGAGATGCTGACTGCAATGGCCGCACTCACTGGGCCGAAAGAAAATCCAGAGACCTCAGAGCAGCGTCATGAACAAGAAACTGATACTGAATTCCTCCGAAGATGCTCGAGGGGAAGGAAAAGAGGCCGCGGAATAGGCGGCCAACATAAAACGAATGGCTCTTTTGTTCCAAGACATGGCCGGGATGATGTTACAGCCGGAACCTCCAGCTGAAGACCCCCCGATTATTATTGAAGACGACTGAGGGGAGACATCAAACCCTCCTCTGGCTCTTTCAGCAGCCAAGGAGGAGACCATCTCCAAGGCCGCTCTAGATGATTACATCACTCAGCAAATATGAGCTCATCATGCGAGCGAAACGGCCGGGCAGATCGTTAAGACTGGACGACCCTATCCAGGATGGTATGGCCAAATAAGGTACCCGCCAGGATATACGATCCCTAAATTCCATGTATATAAAGGGACGGGCAATCCCCACCAGCATGTCGCCCAGTTCAGGGCTCTATGTGGAAACACTGGAGGTGACGATAAACTGCTACTTCGCCAGTTCGTCGGCAGCTTGTCGGAGACAGCGTTCGAATGGTACTCTAAACTCCCGAACGACTCTGTCAAGATATTTGCAGAGATAGAGTTGTTATTCACACAAAGATTCACAAGCGCTAGCGAGCGTACTCCGATTACCGCACTAATTAACGCCAAGGTGAAGCCAGGCGAGACATGGGTTCAATATGCAATATGATGGCGGAATATAAGGTCGAAATGTGAGCAGCGCATCGAAGAAGCGCCTGCAGTAGGCATGTTCGTGGGTACTCTTGATCCGCATGCGACCATCTCCAGTTCATGATGTTTTTCAAGCCCACCACCTTCCAAGCCTTGATTGATAAGCTAGCCCAAATGGACCAGATGGGCCACAGGCCTTCCTCTTCGAAGCCGGAGCCGCGGAATGAAAAAGGGAAAGGGAAAGCGACCTTCGTCGCCAATGCTCAACAGCAGCCCAGTAGTCCAAAGTTAACTGATCGCCTAGACGAGAGACGACGATTCTATAATGAGAAAATAAAGCGCCCTTATTCGTTTCCCCGGGACAAAACGAGGAGATTGTTCGAGCTGGCGGTGCACAACAGGCTCATTAATTTACTAAATCCAAAACGCCCATTGCAACCCAGTGAGGCTAATAATCCCAATTATTGCCCCTATAACCAAACAACAGGCCATCCAATTGAAGATTGCTTCGTTTTTAAAGGCTGGATTGAAGACCAATACCAACAGGGCAAGTTCGCACTGTCCGAGAATTGGAAAGTAATACCGCCGCAACCGCATGCTCTTAAAAGGGGGCACACCGGGGGCATGTGCACTTTTGTAAAAGAAGCTCCATGGGAGGTCGTTCTTTCAGCCAAAACCAAAAGAATGCTGAAGGATTTCCAAACATACCCGGCAATCAAATGGAGAAGTCCGCTGGAACCCTAGATCATCGAGGGAATGCTGAAGCTGCACCCAACACCAAAGATTAGTGGTGATAGTCAAAGCGCCCACACCCAGCCGTCAAAGTCTTCGAGGAAGAAGAAGAAGACAAAAAGCCCGTGAAGCCTGGCGACAAGCGCATGGACCTGCAAAAACATATTGACGCACTGGAAGAATATAATCAGAAGGCGCAGACCCCAGTCACACTTCAAGAGTTTCTCAGCCATGTCCTTGAGGACGGAGATGAAAGAAGTGCACACAGCCGTCCCCTCTATGTCCGAGCAGTTCCAAGCTTTCCTTGCCGAAGAAAAGATGAAGGACGAGTTGGAAGAAGTGCACTCAGCCGATTGTTAGTTATATGTATGCCCTAGAGGCCATTACTGTACATACGATGTATATTGTAGTGAATGCTTGGACATATATAGGGAGGACTTTCTTGCTCGACATGATAGTATGCTATCTGGTTACTCTTTTTCTTAACATGTACTCTAATTGTCTCTATGTCACATGTTGATAAAGCCCTTAGGATGAGTACTTGACTACCAGGACTATGATGTAGATCATACTAGTGGGGACAGTGTAGTCACCAAGTACATCCTTCAAATGTTCCTAGTCGTAGGAGTACCGAGACATGGCATCGATACTCCAGAGTAGACTAGCGTGTGCGCTTCTTGACCCATATGATGGGTGATGGATGATCTCATATCCATTGGTGTTTGACATCAAAGAAGGTATACGGGTGCTCAGTGGAGACTGGGTACACTAGACGGACTCGTCGAGAACTCCCAGATGGTATTATAACTCACGTCAGATGGCAGTTCCCTAGTGACACTGGTACAGTTTAGTCTGTAGACCCGAGATCATCATAGAGTCTTGTGTGATTCCCACTGTGCTTTGATTTCCGTCATACCACGTCCAAGAAGGCGTGCAAAATGGTGGCTTTTGGGTACAGTCCCGAATAACATGGAGGCAATGAGCGATAGCAGGGGTTTCGTCTCTCCCGGTATAAGGAGTTGATGTTGCGCTGTGTTCGATTGGCTATAACTGGAAATCCCTGGCTAGGGTTGCTGAGATTTACTGGTAAGTTTTATCAGTAGTTTCTCGAACTGTTATGGATCTCATATCGACACGACTTATCAAACTACTGGGGTCTGACGTTTACCACCCCTAGGCGAGATATGCGACATATCAGATGAAGAGACCGGACTGTACGGGAGTGTTACTGGTTGGATTCATGAGAGAATGTACAGGCTTGCTTGTTGATCTTCTGATTGCTCAATACTTGGGTGGCTGTTACGTTTAGCTAACCGCTTGCAGCTTGTGGGTGTTTGATATGATCATCACCTACTGCCGGCGTATTGACGATTCTTTAGAGTCCTACACAGAGGTTTCCTGGCTCAGGCAAAATGGAGTAGGAGCACATATGTGATATGTGCAGGACCGAGAACAATACGTGTATGTGATACCATATTAGATTCTCGCGATATGAGATATCGGTCGGGTATATGTGATATAGCCGGGTCATCGGATCAAGTGTTGATTCGATGAACTGATACAGATTATATTAGTAGGTTATTTATGAAATAGCCGGATTATTGGATCAAGTGTTGATTCGATAATTTAATGTTTAATTTAATTATATATTTGATATGTTAAATTACATTAACTAATATAAGCTCACTTAAAGATTCATTTTCTCACTCGAGTAATACATTGATATATATGAAATATATTTTAATTGTATTATTTTATTTTGTTACAATAAATATTGTATATGTGATATATAATATTGTAACAAGTTAAGGTTACAAATGCAACATGTTTTGTGGAGTTTAAATATGGTTAGGGTTTGGATTAGGGTTAAGCTTTCTTGAAGCTTCTAGAAGCTTTGCTTTTGTTTTAAGCAAAGATATTTTGTAAAGATATTTTGGTTGATATTTCTTAACCAAACCCAAACCCTTTACCATGGTTAATTCTATACATGGGTTAAGTTATCATTCATAACCCAAGGTTCCATTTCTAACCTCACACACAATTCATTATTCATCACAAATTGATTTGCTTCTTCTTCTTCTTCCTTTTTGATGAAAAGCTTTCTAGCTTTTTCATGAGTGATGAAAATGAGTGAGAAATTGAAAACAAATGAGAGCTAAATTCCTACTTCATCATCCTCATCTATTCTTACCACTTAGATTAGGGTGTTTGCTTTGCTAATACTTGATTAGCAAAGAAGAGCTTGGGTTTGAGTTTCTTCAAGGTAGATCATCTTTGTTATTGAAGATCGGAAGCAAGATTGCATCTTTCTTTTCAAGGAGCCTCTCTAGAGTCCAGTTACATGATGATCGCAGCGAAGGGACCTCAACACGGAGCTTTAGAAGTGAAGGAACGGACTACAAAGGTTGTAATCCCTAACTCTTAGATGTAAAGTTGTTTACATGCTTTGTTTCGCCTAATCTCTAGCCTAAGATCTTGGTTAGGGTTGTTCGGCACATGAAAAATTTGATTTTGGCTTGGTTGATGCCTTGTAGAAACTTGTGACAGTGCCTAATAACCCTACAGTGGTATCAGAGCCTAGCTAAAGCATTAGGCGACGTGTATACGAAGTTAAAAATCCGATCGAATCCCGAAACATCGTGTTTTACCCCCTCTCTGGAAATTTTTTAAAATATTGATTTTTTCTGTATTAAAAATACTCAGAAAATTAAGCAGGGAATTCGAAGAATTACTGTGAAGTACGGAGCATTAATTCCATCATTGGACCGCGGAACCGCGGCCAAACCATGCGTTTGGCGGCGGTTCCATGGCCAACTTCAAACGTTTTGTGCTACCACTTCTGGGGTTTATTCTTGGTTACTTGTCATGACCCGTAGGGTACAGAACGTGACTGGCACTTAAGTTACAAAACGTCTCAAGGCGTCCGTAACATAAGTAAGCCAAAGCCCAGAAATCAAAACCAAAAGCAGAAAAGTGAAGGAAAACCAATCAATTGAAAGCGAGTTTATCAAATGAGTCATATCAAGCCTTTTTAAAAACAATATCAATTTTTCCGAAAATTTCGGCAGAGTCTCCTTTGTAAATACTGGCCCCCAAAATGGGTATAACAAGAATATATATAAATACAACAAAAAGGGCATCCCCAAGCGGGAGCTAGCTCTTCGCCACAAGGCGGTCACAAATCCCACGCAATATAAATCAGCAATATGCAAAATAAACATAAAAAAGGCATAAGTAAGAAGCAACATGTCGGCTCAAGTGAGCTCGACCCCAAATACAGCATAAAAAGCCCACAAATCTCACAGTCTCGTCTCTAGGTCAATATACAACAATACTGGTATACAACAATACTGGTAGATACAGTAGATGGAGTACTCTAGATACAAGAAATATACAAGGTGGTACAAAAATAATAATACAACCCACCTAAGAGCAAAAGCCTCGAGTCCAGGCAAAAGAGGCAAAAGAAGCGATGCGCCCGCCGCTACTTTGCTGACGGAGCGGACCTGCAAAAGACTGTGGCACAACGGGGGTGAGTTGCCAACTCGTGAGTAATAAATAACATCTATATAGGCTATCGCAAGCATGCACACAAGCATCCTAGCATCTATAATACAGGTATGGCAGGATATACTAGCAGGTATGTATGCAACATGAATGTACTAGCAGGTATGTATGCAATATGAATCAACTTGTGATCTGAATGTGTAAATATAAGAAATCATATTTTTCCTTTAGAAATCTCTTTTGAAATATCAGCACAATACCAATAGAATCAACAAGAATCTGTGTCCAGTATCGACACCTCAAAACTGTCTCAATCTCATGTATCCGTATCATAGTATCTCTGGCCTCAGCCGTCCGGCTGACCCATCTCAAATATCAATATCTCATCATCTCGCGGCCACGGTCGGTATCCTCTGGATATCCGCCGTGCCAAATGAAGTCACCGGTAGGTAATCCATCCCATGCCAGGCTCAACGTCAACAACACGATCCTCTTGCCCCGGGGTACCTTACCGGGCCCACCATGTACCCATGACGGTTCCTCCACTCCTCGACACGGATCTCGAAAACCACAGCAAACTCATGGTGGACGACACTTTACATCACTAGAAAACCGCAACTTTTTATATTTTAAAAGATCATAAGTTGTAAATTTTGCGGCTTTCCCCGAAATCCAGAAATATCATAAATCTCAAGAAATCATCATAAGTGCATATGTCAATGATAATGAATGCATATGGTATCAATAACCAAGTTGCAATGTATGATTAATACACTAGGCATGAACAATTGATGTAATGGTATACATGCACATGAATAGCAATTCTACAATGTTATTTTAAGGATTTATTGCAATAGTACAGGTTTAAGTATCAAATATGGTGACAATATTCTAGATTATAAGTTATCTAGTGTCATGGCATGGCAATTACCAGGGCGTGTGTGTACGCATGAATAGTGCTCGTGCTGCATATAAAAAACCCTGGTAATGGTGCAGGTGTCCTATAGAATGGGTTCGCATATGTATGACAATATAAAGCATGGATGTAGCAAGATGTTACACAAGAATTTACTCCTAACATACTAGACGATTAAAGGCAAGATACATCGTTACCAAGGATGCTACCAAAGAGGCAGTCTGGATATATTTAAGTTCATGAGATGAAATTCGTTCCTGCCATTGTGTGACAATGGAGTTGTGGTTTATGCTAAGGAACCCCCGTCCCATCAGAGATCCAGACATATTCTTAGGCAGTATCACCTGATCATGGAGATGGTTGATCTCCAGGGAGATCGAGGTTAGGAGAGTAGACACAGAAGACAACAGCGCGGATCCACTTACAAAGGCTTATTTCCCAGTAGAGACTTTTATGGGATGGTTGAGTATGAGATACTTCAACCACAGCTGATTGTTGGGTATGCGATACCACAACAGATGGCCCTAGTGCAAGTGGGAGATTATTAGTTATATGTATGCCCTAGAGGCCATTACTGTACATACGATGTATATTGTAGTGGATGCTTGGACATATATAGGGAGGACTTTCTTGCTCGACATGATAGTATGCTATCTGGTTACTCTTTATCTTAACATGTACTCTAATTGTCTCTATGTCACATGTTGATAAAGCCCTTAGGATGAGTACTTGACTACCAGGACTATGATGCAGATCATACTAGTGGGGACAGTGTAGTCGCCAAGTACATCCTTCAAATGTTCCTAGTTGTAGGAGTACCAAGACAGGGCATCGATACTCCAGAGTAGACTAGCGTATGCGCTTCTTGACCCATATGATGGGCGATGGATGATCTCATATCCATTGGTGTTTGACATCAGAGAAGGTATACGGGTGCTCAGTAGAGACTGGGTACACTAGACGGACTCGCCTAGAACTCTCAGATAGTATTATACCTCACGTCAGATGGCAGTTCTCTGGTGACACTGGTACAGGTTAGTCTGTAGACCCGAGATCGTCATAGAGTCTTGTGTGATTCCCACTGTGCTTTGATTTCCATCATACTATGTCCAAGAGGGCGTGCAAAATGGTGGCTTTTGGGTACAGTCCCGAATCACATGGAGGCAATGAGCGATAGGAGGGGTTTCGTCTCTCCCGGTATAGGGAGTTGATGTTGCGCTGTGTTCGATTGGCTATAACTGGAAATCCCTGGCCAGGGTTGCTGAGATTTACTGGTAAGTGTTATCAGTAGTTTCGCGAACTGCTATGGATCTCATATCGACCCGGCTTATCAAGCTATTGGGTTCTGACGTTTACCACCCCTAGGCGAGATATGCAACATATCAGACGAAGAGACCGGACTGTACGGGAGTGTTACTGGTTGGATTCACGGGAGAATGTATAGGCTTGCTTGTTGATCTTCTGATTGCTCAATACCTGGGTGGCTTTTACGTTTAGCTGACCGCTTGCAGCTTGTGGGTGTTTGATATGATCATCACCTATTGCCCGCGTATTGGCAATTCTTTAGAGTCCTACACAGAGGTTTCCTGGCTCAGGCAAAACGGAGTAGGAGCACATATGTGATATGTGCGGGACCGAGAACAATACGTGTATGTGATACCGTATTAGATTCTCGTGATATGAGATATCGGCCAGGTATATGTGATATAGCCGGGTCATCGGATCAAGTCTTGATTCGATGAACTGATACAAATTATATTAGTAGGTTATTTGTGAAATAGCCGGATTATCGGATCAAGTGTTGATTCGATAATTTAATGTATAATTATATATTTGATATGTTAAATTACATTAACTAATATAAGCTCACTTAAAGATTCATTTTCTCACTCGAGTAATACATTGATATATATGCGATATATGTTAATTGTATTATTTTATTTTGTTACAATAAATATTGTATATGTGATATATAATATTGTAACAAGTTAAGGTTACAAATGCAACATGTTTTGTGGAGTTTAAATATGGTTAGGGTTTGGATTAGGGTTAAGCTTTCTTGAAGCTTCTAGAAGCTTTGCATTTGTTTTAAGCAAAGATATTTTGTAAAGATATTTTGGTTGATATTTCTTAACCAAACCCAAACCCTTTACCATGGTTAATTCTCTACATGGGTTAAGTTATCATTCTTAACCCATGGTTGCATTTATAACCACACACACAATTCATTATTCATCACAAATTGATTTTCTTCTTCTTCTTCCTTTTTGATGAAAAGCTTTCTAGCTTTTTCATGAGTGATGAAAATGAGTGAGTAATTGAAAACAAATGAGAGCTAAATTCCTACTTCATTATCCTCATCTATTCTTGCCACTTAGATTAGGGTGTTTGCTTTGCTAATATTTGATTAGCAAAGCAAGAGCTTGGGTTTGAGTTTCTTCAAGATAGATCATCTTTGTTATTGAAGATCGGAAGCAAGATTGCATCTTTCTCTTCATGGAGCCTCTTTAGAGTCCGGTTACATGATGATCGCAGAGAAGGGACCTCAACACGGAGCTTTAGAAGTGAAGGAACGGACTACAAAGGTTGTAATCCCTAACTCTTAGATGTAAAGTTGTTTACATACTTTGTTTCGCCTAATCTCTAGTCTAAGATCTTGGTTAAGATTGATCGGCACATGAAAATTTTTATTTTGGCATGGTTGATGCCTTGTAGAACCTTGTGACAGTGCCTAGTAACCCTACACCGATATCACCTTCGGCGATGAAAATCTCCTCCTCGGGACTTGCGAGCACAGCCGTCCCCTCTATGTCTCCGGATACTGTCATGATATCAAGATAGGCAAAATCCTGGTCGACAATGGGTCCTCCGTCAATCTCCTCAATGTAAGAGTGTTGAAGAAAATCTGCATGAGCGTTCAGCACCTCGCTCGTGATAAAATCACCATCTCCGGGTTTGACTCCCAGTCATCGGTTCATATCAGAATATTGCATTATTATATCGCCCATTCTTAATCATATTACAAATAAATAGGTGCTTTTGATCCATGTCTGCTAAATAGTTGCAGGTTACAGGTTCTCAGAACAATACAGTGAAATTCATGAAAAGACGCTATAAATGTGAGACTACGACCAACAATAGAAGAATCCGTATGACGCCGCCTACCAGTTCAAGGAACAAATGAAGATCAGTAGATAGATCAATGCACAAAGCACAAAGCACAAAGGCGATACAAGATTCAAAACTTCAACGCGAAGCTCATGGTAAAAAGTCCACATCATCTGCACTGTTGGAAATTTGGAAGAAAGTAGAAAAGATTCTGAGGAACCAAGTGAAGAAAACGGAAGAAAAAAGCAACATGAAGCAGCCCTGAGAATTTGAACTCAAGATCCCACAATTTGGCCGCGGAACCGCGGCTAAACATGGCTTTCTGCCGCGGTTCCGCGGCCGTGCAATGCACGTGTCGGTGGGGTGTCGGTGCTTTGACCCGGCTTTCTTAGGGTAGTCTTGTAATTTCAAATATGGATCAGATGTAAACCTAGGGTTTCTCCTATCTATAATAGGAAAGCCAGAAGCCTAATTCGGCATGCCGCTTTTTAATTTTCTAGATTCAAATTTTATTCAAGTTGTAATGCATTGTTGAGAGGTATCAATAAAGTAAGTTCTTTTCCTATCTTGCATTTTTATTTGAATTTAATTCGTGCAATTTATTTTATCTGTTTTTTTATTTTCTGCATTCTAGTTCACCTATTAAAATAAACAAACAAAAATGAATTTTATCATAGTTTTCCTAATGAGTGAGTAATTCCTCACTTGTTAGGGTTAGGATAGGGAAGGTTTGAGAGAAGGAAATCTCTCTCACTCCTTTCTTTGCCCTTCTAATTTTTATAATAAGGACTCTATTTAAATTAACTACACACCGCTCACTACGGCACCCTATCCTACAAGATAGCGGTGATTCACTAGTTAGACCGGTTGTGGTTGATTTAAATAGAGGTTAGGGCTAATAGTTAAGAAAGGACGGACAATGACCAAAAGGAAGAAACTAAGTTTCTTCCTAGTCGTGATAATCCCTTTTGTTGACTATTACCCTAACACCTATATTCTTAACTAGGGCAAAGAAAGCAGTGAGTAGAATCCATATTCCAAACTAACATAATCCTAACCATAGCAAGACTTTAAATCAATTGAATCTCATTCTTAGATTTTAAAACAAAACCTACCAAAAATAGGACTTAACTCGTTAGAACTTGAAGAAAGAACACCTTTTCCCTGTGGACCGACCCGTACTCAACCGGCTAGCTACCAAGCGACACCGTCTTGATTGCAGTATTCTTAAATTTAAAAGCACACGAAACTCAAACAATCAAATGGCGCCGTTGCCGGAGAAACGGTATTTATTTTCTTTTTGTAATTTTGGGTTAATTAAAAAATTAAAAAATATAAATATTGAAAAAATTAAAAAAAAAAACTGAAAAGAAAATCATCTTGTTCTTTTTGATCGGTTTTTGTGTGAATTGTGCAGGAACGGAAGACGGACTGATTCAGATCTGGAGCAAGCCCAGTGAACAAATCAAGAAATAGAGGATCTGAACAAACAGAGGAGAACCACAACAACAAATAGAAAAGTTTTGACGGCCTGATCCAACTAAACCACCGCGGAACCGCGGCTAAAGTAGGGGTTTGACCGTGGAACCGCGGTCAAATTGCTGTTGTCGGCACTTCAAAATTCTCTGTAAGTATTTTTGTCTTCTCTCTCTCCTATCCTCTGATCTCCACTGAAAAAAATTTCCTGCAGGGTTCTTTGTGCAAAACTTCTTTTCCCTCTCCAATAAATCATTTTGTGCAGGGTTCTTTGCGCCGCAAATAAAAAAAAAATTTGGCAAGTGTTTTAGATTTTGTGTGTTAATTGCTTTGCATATTTAAAACGGAATTTAAGGGACTATAACACCAATCCAGATTGGGTGAGGATTTCATTACCCTTCCTAAGACTCCAGAAATCACAAAAAGCATATGAATCAACCTTCGAGTTAATTAAAAGATATCTAGACTCAGCCAATTAAGGACTGTCGAGCTCATTAGGACAGAGGAAGGTTGTGGGCATTCAGTCGTTTATCTAAACCTGACTTTGTGGTGCCTAGGCTAGACAAGTGAGAAATGTAACTTTAAAAGGCCCGTCTCACGGTGATTCGTGAGCGGAACCTTTCTTTCTTCACTTGTGCTTACCTGGCCACAATTGGCGGTGAAGAGGCAATTTGAGGGATATCTCACAACTTGTCGCTTTGGACCAGTTAGGAGCAGTCTAATTGACTTAGGAGACCCTAGCTCTAGGCTTGATTGTGCATGCTTAAATTGTAAATGCTTGAAAGTGTGACGTAGTTCCGTACAAAATCATTTGCAAAACTCTTTATAAAAAAAATATAAAACAAAATTTTTTTTTTACAAAAACTTGCCATTTATCGCTAGAATTCCATTGCACCCAACCTTCATTCACGTTTCCTCATTGACGTTTTCTTACCCTCACATTCTATGTTTGACTACACTAAGACTCGTTTAGTGTATGTCCGGTTGGACTAGGGACACTAGCGCCCGTTTAGTCCGTGTCTCGTTAGTCGCTACTGACGACGCATTCGACTCCGAAGTCGAAACTCCCTCCACTTCTTTTTCATCTTTACCTTCATCTTCACATTCATCATCTTCCAAAGAGATGTCAGGATTCAATCCTAACAACCCCTTACCTACCTCGGGACTGATTCCGTCTCAACTGAGTGCGAATAACCCACAACAATCTCCTGTTGAAGCGCCCCAGCGAATCGCGCTCCAGGATCTTCTCTATCCTACTCGCTTCGCACTACTTACTTGTCTTTCACTCCAGCCGGCAAATGGGGATAATTTCGAAATTAAGCCTCACTTCATCAATATGTTGCCCAAAATTCACGGGCTGGAATCCGAAGATGCCTATATCTTCATTAACAAATTCCAGAATGTTTATGCAATGATGAAGACCACCCAACTATCCGATGATGCTATAAGGCTACGAGTCATTCCCTTCACTTTATGTGACCTAGCTTAAAAGTGTCTATATAGTACTACATCGCATTCTATAAACAGTTGGGAAGAGTTTGTTAAGACATTTCTTAAAAAAATTTACCCACATCACAAAACCGCGAGAATTCGTAATGAAATTAACTAATTTTCCCAGCTCCCTTCCGAACCTTTTGGAAGTGTTTCGAACGATTTAAAGACCTTGTTCAGTGCCCTCATCACGGTATTGAAGGATGGCAACTCTGCCAAACTTTATACAAAGGACTGAACCCAGCAACTAAGCAGTTGCTGGAAACCATTTGTCGAGGTCACTTTCTTACCAAATCTGACGAGGAAGCTTGGCAATTTCTCGACGATCTTGCTGAACAAACACTTCAGTGGGAAAGCACTAGACAGACCACTTCGTCTACTTCATCTACTTCATCCGGTCCATCTAGGGCAGGTGTTCACCAACTTGATATGTCAATTGCAATGAAAGCCGAAATGGCTGCAATTACACGAAAACTAGAAGCAATTGAGAGAAAATTCTCACCGCCTTCTCCTGCCCCTGCTTTACCCCCTCGCACTATATGCGCTTGTTGTTCGGATCCGTCCCATTTAACTGAAGAATGTCCTTACAACCCACTTATTCAAGGACAGGATCAATTCAATGCTGCCTTTCAGTAAAGACAAAGAAATGATCCATACTCATCAACTTACAATCCTGGTTGGAGAAACCACCCCAATTTTGCTTGGAATCAAAATCAACAACAATTCCAAGGCAATAATAATTTCCAGAGGCCTCCTCCACAACAACAAGCCCCTCAACAAACTCAATATCAGCAACCTTTCTAGCCCAACCTTACCAAAATCAAATGAACAATTTTGCACCAAACAACTCTTTTCCTCAAAACAATTTTGTTCAGCCAAATAACGATAAGGTTTCCTCGCTAGAACGAAGTCTGGATGCGGTTTTAAAACAATCTACTCAATCCTCAGCAAACATCCAGTCTTCCATTCAGTCTTTGGTGCAACACACTGCATCACATGGGCAAATCATCAAAACCATTGAAGCCCAAATTGCACAACTGAATGCTGCTTTAAGAGAGCGAGAGAAAGGGAAACTTCCATCTCAACCACTGCCAAATCCTGGTCACCCAAAAAATGCACATGTTGCTCATGAACAACAAAACCATAATGTGAGTGCCGTGAATACATTGAGATTTGGAAGGACGTTGCACAACAATGTTGGCACTGATGATGACACCTCGGCCGCCGTTTCTTCTTCTTCATCATCTTCATCTTCTTCATCTTCAGAGCCTGTTCTCCATTCTTCATAAAGCTCTACTTCTTCTACTACTCCGAACGGACCCACACTCACTCCACGAAAACACCTGCACTGGGATCCGTTCCAACTCCGCAATCTGCTCCACAAACTTTGGACTCAACCAATTTTCAAAATATTCCATTTCCAAACAGGTTGAGATCCAATAAACCAACTTCACAAATGGAGAAGATTGTATAGTTATTTAAACAGTTTAGCATTAATATTCCCCTTTTGGATGCAATCCAACAAGTCCCTTCTTACGCTAAAATCTTGAAGGACTTATGCACCATGAAGAGGAAATCACAGGTACCTAAGAAGGTTTTCTTGGCTAGTGCAGTAAGTGATGCTCTTACCCAACCTTTACCTCAAAAACGAAAGGACCCTGGCTGTCTTACAATTTCAATGACTATTGGGGATAAGAACATCAACCGCGCACTTTTAGATTTTGGTGCCAGTGTTAATCTGCTTCGTTATTCAGTATATGAGCAATTAGGCGTTGGAGAGCTGAAACCCACACATTGTACTCTTCAAATGGCCGACCGATCCATCACCCATCATAGGGGTGAGTTAGAGGATGTGTTGATTAAAGTAGGGGACTTCATATTCCCCGTTGATTTCATTGTTATGGACACACAGCCTGTAGCTAACCCCTGGAGTCAAATTCCGGTGATACTCAGTCGACCATTTCTTGCAACTTCTAATGCGGTGATCAATTATCGAAATGGTTCAATGAACCTATCTTTTGGAAACATGACAATTGAACTCAACATTTTAAAGTTGGGGAATCAGCCCTCCGAACCTAATGCTAATATACTTGATGTTTGCTCGATCCAAGAGATCACCCTGGAGGATTGTGAGCTCGAGAAATTTCTGTCCGATCACAACAATTTTGACACCACTAGTGCGTTCCTCCTTGAATCTGATACTGCTTTCACGCCCGATAATGATTACGAGTGTTTCACTTTCTCGAACGATTTTGAAGAATCACCACCCGAGTTTGAATCCTTTGAATTTTCGGATGAGTTAACTGTACCATCCGACTTGGTTGCTTACACTCGTTTTGAACATCTGTTGGAATCCTTCGAGTTTGAGACAATTTCACCAATTCTATCTTCAATTGTTTCGCCTCCAACACTCGAACTCAAGCTATTGCCGTCTCACCTTAAATATGCTTACTTAGGTGAGAATGATACCCTTCTTGTTATCATCTCGGCTTCTCTAGCCCCCGAGCAAGAGAAAACCCTTTTAACAGTCTTACAAAGCAATCTGCAAGCTTTTGGCTGGACTATAGTGGACATCAAGGGGATTAGTCCCCTAATTGTTGAACATCATATTCATATGATGGATGATGCCAAGCCAACAAGGGATCCATAGAGACGACTCAACCCAGTAATGAAGAAGGCTGTTAAAAAGGAGATTATAAAATGTCTTGATAGTGGTATCATTTACCCTATCTCTGATAGCCAGTGGGTTGGTCCCATTCACGTTGTCCCAAAGAAATCGGGCATAACGGTCATAACTAATGAGGCGAATGAGTTAATACCTACTCGCACCCAAACTGGGTGGCAGGTATGCATCGATTATAGAAAACTCAACGCCGCGACACGGAAAGACCACTTTCCATTACCTTTTATTGACCAAATGCTAGAACGATTGGCTGCGCATGAGTTTTATTGCTTTTTGGATGGCTACTCCGGCTATAATCAAATTCCCATCGCCGAAAAGGACCAAGACAAGACCACATTCACTTGTCCTTTCGGTACGTTTGCTTACCGTCGCATGCCCTTTGGGTTATGCAATGCACCCACTACCTTCCAGCGGTGTATGATGAGTATTTTTCAGACATGGTGGAAAAATTCTTGGAGATCTTCATGAATGATTTCTCCATTTTCGGCGACTCCTTTGATGAGTGTTTGATACATCTAGACGCAGTCCTTACCCGGTGTAAGGATAAGAACCTTACTTTAAATTGGGAGAAGTGCCACTTTATGGTACGAGAAGGTATTGTCTTAGGACATATTATCTCACAAAATGGCATTGAGGTAGATAAAGCTAAGATTGAAGTCATTTCCAATCTCCCTCCTCCCAAATGCGTCCGAGACATTCGAGCCTTCCTTGGCCATGCCGGTTTCTAAAGACGGTTCATCAAGGATTTTAGCAATAGTGCTAGACCCTTGACTCTTTTGTTGGCCAAGGACACCACATTTGATTTCGACTCAAGCTGTATGAAGGCGTTCGAGTTATTGAAAAACTCACTTACGTCTGCTCCAATTCTTTCGTCTCCCGACTAGACGCATCCATTTGAGATTATGTGCGATGCATCTGATTTTGCCATTCGTGCTGTCCTTGGAAATCACATTAATAAGATGCCGCATGTAATTTATTACGCTAGCCGAACCTTGAACGAGGCCCAATTAAATTACACAACAACCGAGAAGGAATTCTTAGCTGTTGTGTTTGCATTAGAAAAGTTCCGGCCCTACTTAATCGGCTCTCCAGTCATCGTATACACCGACCATTCAGCTCTTCGCCATCTTTTTGCAAAGACGGACGCTAAATCTCGGCTGATACGTTGGATCCTCCTACTACAAGAGTTTGACCTTGTCATCAGAGACAAAAGAGGATGCGAAAACGTAGTCGCCGGCCATCTTTCACGGCTTCCTTCTTCGCCAACACTTCAATTTCCTATAAAAGACATTTTCCAGATGAGCAGCTCTTGACTGTATCTTGCGAACCATGGTTCGCAGATATTGTGAATTATTTGGCCACCGAACTTATACCAAATGAATGGTCAAATCAGGACAGACTCTGATTCCTATCCCACGTAAAACATTTTTACTGGGATGAACCATATCTATTCAAATACTGTCCTGACCAAATCATTCGTCGGTGTGTCCCCGACAGGGAGTTTAAGAGCGTGCTGTCATTTTGCCACGATCAAGCGTGTGGCGGGCATTTTGGCCCTAAAAAGACGGCCGAAAAGATCTTGCAGTGTGGTTTCTACTGGCCACAACATTTTAAAGACGCACATGATTACTGCAAGACATGCTCCCGGTGCCAACACTTGGGCCGGATATCTAGGAGAAACGAAATGCCGCTCTAACCAATATTGGTTGTTGAAATTTTTGATGTTTAGGGGATAGATTTTATGGGACCGTTTCCCAATTTTTTTGGGAACATGTATATTCTCCTTGCTGTTGATTATGTTTCAATGTGGGTCGAGGCTGTGCCCAGCCGGACTAATGAAAACATGGTTGTCGTTAGGTTCCTCAAAGAAAATATTTTTTCTCGGTTTGGGCACCTTCGCGCAATCATCAGTGATAATGGAACTTATTTCTGTAATAGGACTTTCGAGTCCTTAATACGGAAATATTCCATTAATCACAAGCTATCAATGCCCAATCATCCCCAAACGTGTAGACAAGCCGAGAGTTCAAATCGGCAAATTAAACAGATATTGGAGAAAACGGTTTCCAAAAACCATAAAGATTGGTCGTCAAAACTTATTGATGCCCTTAGGGCATTTCGATCTGCCTATAAGACCGATCTTGGCATGTCTCCTTATAGACTTGTTTATGAAAAGGCTTGCCACCTTCCAGTTGAAATTGAGCATCGAGCATTTTGGGCAATAAAAGAGGTGAATCTATTTCTAGGAGATGCGAGCAGCCAAAGAAAACTGCAATTGAATGAATTAAACGAGCTTCGGGATGAAGCTTACGAGAATGTGGTTGTTGCCAAAAACCGAACGAAGGTGTTTCACGATAAACACCTTATGCGCAAATCTTTCAAACCTGGTCAACTTGTTTTACTTTGCGACACCCGGTTACATTTCCATCCCGGCAAGCTCGGATCTCGATGGAAATGGCCATTTTTGGTACGCACCGTATATCCGCACGGTGCGGTCGACTTAGAGAATCCGGAGGACGGTTCACTATTTAAAGTGAACGGACATAGACTTAAACCGTTCCTCACCGCGGACCCTTCGGAGGAGCTCCTGCTTTTGCAGGAGCCAATTTACATTAACTGACCTTCCTCCATCTACCCTCAAATTCCGGTTATCCATCCATAAACAGTGGAAACACTGTTTCAAATAAGTTTGGGGGGTATGTATCACTTGTAATTATATAAAAAAATAAAAAAATAAAAAAAAAATAAAATAAAATTTTTTGGGGGTATTTTTGTAAATTTTCAGTTTTGAATAATAAATAATACAAAAATTAAAATTAAAAATAAAAATAAAAATTTTATTTACAAATAAATTCCTCTTTTTAATAGGACATTTTTGCAAATAACCAAAACACCCCCTATAAATAGAACCGACCCCACTCTGTATTTTACCAAACCCTAAGTAATTCCTTTCTCAAAACCCTAGCCGCCGCAGCAGCCAGAGCAAGGAGATCGCTTCATCGCGTCGCCTAACCGCCGCCAAACACAGCATCTGACCGCGCTTCCGCCGCTACCTTGCTGAGTCGTCCTCTAAAAACTTCAGAGGAGGTTTGCATTCTCTGGTTCTCTCTGTTAATTTTTTTAGAAATATTATGCACTTCTCTGATGGCACCCACTTTGCAATATGAGAGGGACTTTTCCAAAATCTTTGCACACACGATCTACGGAACTTATTTCGGTGAAGAGATCCGTAGGCGCGGATGGAATTTTTTACTGTTTAACCATCCGAATGCCTTCGCGCTTCCGGATCTCGTCACCCGATTTTACGAGTGCATGGAGGACGGTTGCCTCTCACAACATGGATACATTAGGCTAAATTAGGGGGATAGGGAAATAATAATCGATAGGGACTTCATCCATGAAGTCACCTTAATACCTAGACTACCTACTAATGACCAACCCCTCCAATTCGAGAATTACCTATCCTTGATGGGTAATGACTGTTAGAGGGAGCCACATAAGGGCATCCAGGCTAGAACCCTCTTTGCGAATGTACTAACTGCGTGCCATTGGACACAAAATAATATTTTTGGTAGTTCGCAAAATACGACATTTTTTACACCATCCCTTCATATCGTGCACACTTTGATGACAAGGAACCCAAGTTATGATATGTGCACGGTATTACTTCATTCGATTGGTGCGGGCAAAAGGGCTGTCAATTAGCCATGCCCTATGTTGGTGACACAACTGTGTCACAATTTCCTCCCTATGGAGGAATTTGAGTTTTATATGCATGGAAGGATCCCTATTAGACCTCTTGTTGAGGGCGTATCCATGTTCTACACACGCTTAAATGATGTATGGTCGCGTACTGAGCCGGCCGAGGACGTACCCGCCAAGACACCCAGCTCCAGCTCGACCGCGAGCAAGGAAGAGCTTACCTCTGCTGCATATACACGTTTACTTAGGAAAACTACTAGGGGGATAGACAGATTGATAGGGATGGTGACCAACCTGGATCACCGAGTGACAGAAATAGAGCATGGCATGACCACTTTGCTGGCAAGAGAGGAACGTTCCCGTTCACGTTAAAGGGGACGGCGAGGCCATGAGCAGTGAGGGCACTGCTTTTGATAAGTTTGGGGATGGAGGTGGTTTGTAAATAGTTATCATTGCATTGCATATTTTAATTTTTTGTACATATTTGTTTTTTCTTTCTTTACATGTTTAATTCTGCATTGCATCTTTATAAAAAAAAATTAAAAATGAAATTAAAAATAAAAAAAATATAAAAGTAAAATCAAATAAAAAAAATTAAAAAACTAAAAAAAAATTAGAAAAAATTGATAAAAATTCAATTTTGGCTATATTTGATTTAAGTTAAAACATGACGGTTGAATAGTAGGGAAAAACTAGATCCTAAACTTAGTAAATTAAAAATCCTAAAAATAACCTTTCTTAAAGTTTGACGGTAGAAAATATATGTCCTTGTAGTTTATTTAGAAATAGGCAAATTTTGAGTTTAGTTCTTGGGCTAAGTCAAAATAAGGGAAGAGTATTGAATTTTTATTTGAAGTGTAAGTCTGAAAAATAATTCCGAAGCTTAAGTCTAAATTCTGAAAATATATACCCTACAACGTGCACAAACACGCACCTTGAAACTTGGAATAGTAGAGGATACCTTGAAATGCTCTTATCTAAAATCCTTATTATGAGAAAAAAATTAAATAAAAGTATAAGTGTGAATAAAGAGATATAAAAAAAATGAACACTGGTTTTGTAATTACTTAAGGCTGCATAAATAAAAAATATAGCGAGCGTGCTTTATCACCTAATGCCTTAGACCAACTGGTTTGGGAGTCACTGCTAAGCCATAGGTATTACAAGACGAGGAATTACTCCTTAATGCGCGAACACATCTTGTAATCGGTCGTTAGTACCTCAAGAAGTATTAACGGTCGCATGAAGGATGTGTGAGCAATTTCATCTAAAATTCACCAACTAAAAATACTTTGGACGATGGAAAAGAGTATGATAGCTTGAATTGAATTTTCAAGTGTAGGGGTGATACATACACACACGTAGGGGTATATGATTAGGGTTTGGATGAGAGATAGGAATGAAAGATAAGGCTTATACCTTCAGTAGAAATGATAAAAATTCCTAAGTTGAGATGGAGCCTTAAAAGGAAAATTCAAAAGATGCTGAAAGCATAATAAATTTGCAGAACATATACGATCTTAAGTTAAATGATAATTGAGTGTGAAAAATATGGGTTGATGATTTCTAAGTTGAAGATAATAGAATTTCTTGCTAAGAACACGCGATTGAAGAATGAAACTCAACATGCCAAATTGATCGGATTTTGTGGGTAGTATCCGCTGAAAATTCTCACGAGACAACACTCCTCCTACTAGGGACACCTAGGGGTTTAACGGTTTGTTGCACGAGCTCAGTGCAATCGTGATTCCCTACGAAAGTGAGGTTAGGTTTTTTCGAGAATAAAATTGGCTATGCTCGGGACGAGCAAAAGATAAGTTTGGGGGTATTTGTTCATATCAGAATATTGTATTATTATATCGCCCACTCTTAATCATATTACAAATAAATAGGTGCTTTTGATCCATGTCTGCTAAATAGTTGCAGGTTACAGGTTCTCAGAACAATACAGTGAAATTCATGAAAAGACGCTACAAATGTGTGACTACGACCAACAATAGATGAATCCGTATGATGCCGCCTACCAGTTCAAGGAACAAATGAAGATCAGTAGACAGATCAATGCACAAGGCACAAAGGCGGTACAAGATTCAAAACTTCAACGCGAAGCTCATGGTAAAAAGTTCACATCATCTGCACTGTTGGAAATCTGGAAGAAAGTAGAAAAGATTCTGAGGAACCAAGCGAAGAAAACAGAAGGAAAAAGCAACATGAAGCAGCCCAGAAAATTTGAACTCAAGATCCCACAATTTGGCCGCGGAACCGCGGCCAAACATGGCTTTCTGCCGCGGTTCCGCGGCCGTGCAATGCACGTGTCTGTGAGGTGTCGGTGGTTTGACCCGGCTTTCTTAGGATAGTCTTGTAATTTCAAATGTGGATCAGATGTAAACCTAGGGTTTCTCCTATCTATAAATAGGAAAGCCAGAAGCCTAATTAGGCATGCCTCTTTTTAATTTTCTAGATTAAAATTTTATTCAAGTTGTAATGCATTGTTGAGAGGTATCAATAAAGTAAGTTCTTTTCCTATCTTGCATTTTTATTTAAATTTAATTCGTGCAATTTATTTTATCTGTTCTTTTATTTTCTGCATTTTAGTTCACCTATTAAAATAAACAAACAAAAATGAAATTTATCATAGTTTTCCTAATGAGTGAGTAATTCCTCACTTGTTAGGGTTTGGATAGGGAAGGTTTGAGAGAAGGAAATCTCTCTCACTCCTTTCTTTGCCCTTCTAATTTTTATAATAAGGACTCTATTTAAATTAACTACACACCGCTCACTACGGCACCCTATTCTACAAGATAGCGGTGATTCACTAGTTAGACCGGTTGTGGTTGATTTAAATAGAGGTTAGGGCTAATAGTTAAGAAAGGACGGACAAGGACCAAAAGGAAGAAACTAAGTTTCTTCCTAGTCGTGCTAATCCCTTTTGTTGACTATTACCCTAACACCTATATTCTTAACTAGGGCAAAGAAAGCAGTGAGTAGAATCCATATTCCAAACTAACATAATCTTAACCCTAGCAAGACTTTAAATCAATTGAATCTCATTCTTAAATTTTAAAACAAAACCTACCAAAAATAGGACTTAACTCGTTAGAACTTGAAGAAAGATCACCTTTTCCCTGTGGACCGACCCGTACTCAACCGGCTAGCTACCAAGCGATACCGTCTTGATTGTGGTATTCTTAAATTTAAAAGCACACGAAACTCAAACAATCTAATGGCGCCGTTGCCGGGGAAACGGTAGTTATTTTCTTTTTGTAATTTCGGGTTAATAAAAAAAATTAAAAAATATAAAAATTGAAAAAATTAAAAAGAAAACTGAAAAGAAAATCATCTTGTTCTTTTTGATCGGTTTTTGTGCGAATTGTGCAGGAACGGAAGACGGACTGATTCAAATCTGGAGCAAGCCCAGTGAACAAATCAAGAAACAGAGGATCTGAACAAACAGAGGAGAACCACAACAGCAAACAGAAAAGTTTTGACGGCCTGATCCAACTGAACCACCGCGGAACCGCGGCTAAAGTAGGGGTTTGACCGCGGAACCGTGGTCAAATTGCCGGCGTCAGCACTTCAAAATTCCTGTAAGTATTTTTGTCCTCTCTCTCTCTCTCTCCTACCCTCTGATCTCCACTGAAATTTTTTTCCTGCAGGGTTCTTTTCACAAAACTTGTTCTCCCTTTCCAATAAATCATTTTGTGCAGGGTTCTATGCGCCGCAAATAAAAAAAAATTTAGCAAGTGTTTTAGATTTTGTGTGTTAATTGCTTTGCATATTTAAAACGGAATTTAAGGGGCTATAACACCAATCCATATTGGGTGGGGATTTCATTACCCTTCCTAAGACCCCAGAAATCACAAAAAGCATATGCATCACCCCTCGAGTTAATTAAAAAATATCTAGACTCGGCCAATTAAGGACTATCCCACTCATTAGGACAGAGGAAGGTTGTGGGCATTCAGTCGTTTATCTAAACCTGACTTTGTGGTGCCTAGGCTAGACAAGTTAGAAAGGTAACTTTAAAAGGCCCGTCTCACGGTGATTCGTGAGCGGAACCCTCCTTTCTTCACTTGTGCTTACCTGGCCACAATTGGCGGTGAAGAGGCGATTTGAGGGATATCTCACAACTTGTCGTTTTGGACCAGTTAGGAGCAGTCTAGTTGACTTAGGAGACCCTAGCTCTAGGCTTGATTGTGCATGCTTAAATTGTAATTGCTTGAAAGTGTGTCGTAGTTCCGTACAAAATCTTTTGCAAAACTCTTTATAAAAAAAATATAAATCAAAATTTTTTTTTTACAAAAACTTGCCATTTGTCGCTAGAATTCCATTGCACCCAACCTTCATTCACATTTCCTCATTGACGTTTTCTTACCCTCACATTCTACGTTTGACTACACTAAGACTCGTTTAGTGTATGTCCGGTTGGACTAGGGACACTAGCGCCCATTTAGTCCGTGTCTCGTTAGTCGCTACTGACGACGCATTCGACTCCGAAGTCGAAACTCCCTCCACTTCTTTTTCATCTTTACCTTCATCTTCACATTCATCATCTTCTAAGAAGATGTCAGGATTCAATCCTAACAACCCCTAACCTACCTCGGGACTGATTCCGCCTCAACTTGGTGCGAATAACCAACAACAACCTCCTGTTGAAGCGCCCCAGCGAATCGCGCTCCAGGATCTTTTCTATCCTACTCACTCCGCACTACTTACTTGTCTTTCACTCCTGCCGGAAAATGGGGATAATTTCGAAATTAAGCCCCACTTCATCAATATGTTGCCCAAATTTCACGGGCTGGAATATGAAGATGCCTATATCTTCATTAACAAATTCCAGAATGTTTTTGCAATGATGAAGACCACCCAACTATCCGATGATGCTATAAGGCTACGAGTCATTCCCTTCACTTTATGTGACCTAGTTGGAAAGTGGCTATATAGTACTGCATTGCATTCTATAAACAGTTGGGAAGAGTTTGTTAAGGCATTTCTTAAAAATTTTTACCTACATCACAAGACCGCGAGAATTCGTAATGAAATTAACCAATTTTCCCAGCTCCCTTCTGAAACTTTTTGGAAGTGTTTCGAACGATTTAAACACCTTCTTGTTCAGTGCCCTCATCACGGTATTGAAGGATGGAAACTCTACCAAACTTTATACAAAGGACTGAATCCAGCAACTAAGTAGTTGCTGGAAACCATTTGTCAAGGTCACTTTCTTACCAAATCTGACGAGGAAGCTTGGCAATTTCTCGACGATCTTGCTGAACAAACACTTCAGTGGGAAAGTACTAGACAGACCACTTCGTCTACTTCATCCAGTCCATCTAGGACAGGTGTTCACAAACTTGATATGTTAATTGCAATGAAAGCCTAAATGGCAGCAATTACACGAAAACTAGATGCAATTGAGAGCAAATTCTCACCGCCTTCTCCTGCCCCTGCTTTACCCCCTCGCACTATATTCGTTTGTTGTTCGGATCCGTCGCATTTAACTGAAGAATGTCCTTACAACCCACCTGTTCAAGGATAGGATCAAGTCAATGCTGCCTTTCAGTAAAGACAAAGAAATGATCCATACTCTTCAACTTACAATCCTGGTTGGAGGAACCACCCCAATTTTGCTTGGAATCAAAATCAACAACAATTCCAAGGCAATAACAATTTCCAGAGGCTTCCTCCACAACAACAAGCCCCTCAACAAACTCAATATCAGCAACCTTTCCAGCCCCTACCTTACCAAAATCAAATGAACAATTTTGTACCAAACAACTCTTTTCCTCAAGACAATTTTGTTCAGCCAAATAACGATAAGGTTTCCTCGCTAGAACGAAGTCTGGATGCGCTTTTAAAACAATCTACTCAATCCTCAGCAAACATCCAGTCTTCCATTCAGTCTTTGGTGCAACACACTGCATCACATGGGCAAAGCATCAAAACCATTGAAGCCCAAATTGCACAACTGAATGCTGCTTTAAGCGAACGAGAGAAGGGGAAACTTCCATCTCAACCATTGCCAAATCCTGGTCACCCACAAAATGCACATGTTTCTCATGAACAACAAAACCATAATGTGAGTGTCGTGACTACATTGAGATATGTAAGGACGTTGCACAACAATGTTGGCACTAATTATGACACCCCGGCCGTCGTTTCTTCTTCTTCTTCTTCATCTTCAGAGCCTGTTCTCCATTCTTCACAAAGCTCTACTTCTTCTACTACTCCGAACGGACCCACATCTCACTCCAAGAAAACACCAGCACTGGGATCCGTTCCAACTCCGTAATCTCCTCCACAAACATTGGACTCAACCAATTTTCAAAATGTTCCATTTCCAAACAGGTTGAGATCCAATAAACCAATTCCACAAATGGAGAAGATTGTGGAGTTATTTAAACAGTTTAGCATTAATATTCCCCTTTTGGATGCAATCCAGCAAGTCCTTTCTTACGCTAAAATCTTTAAGGACTTATGCATTAAGAAGAGGAAATCACAGGTACCTAAGAAAGTTTTCTTGGCTAGTGCAGTAAGTGATGCTCTTACCCAACCTTTACCTCAAAAACGAAAGGACCCTAGCTGTCCTGCAATTTCAATAACTATTTGGGATAAGAACATCAACTGCGCACTTTTAGATCTTGGTGCCAGTGTTAAACTGCTTCCTTATTCAGTATATGAGCAATTAGGCGTTGGAGAGCTGAAACCCACACATTGCACTATCCAAATGGCCGACCGATCCATTACCCATTCTAGGGGTGAGTTAGAGGATGTGTTGATTAAAGTAGGGGACTTCATATTCCCCGTTGATTTCATTGTTATGGACACACAGTCTGTAGCTAACCCCCGGAGTCAAATTCCGGTGATACTCGGTCGACCATTACTTGCAACTTCTAATGCGGTGATCAATTGTCGAAATGGTTCAATGACCTATCTTTTGGAAACATGACAATTGAACTCAACATTTTAAAGTTGGGGAATTAGCCCTCCGAACCTAATACTAATATACTTGATGTTTGCTCGATCTAAGAGATCACCCAGGAGGATTGTGAGCTCGAGAAATTTCTGTTCGATCACAACAATTTTGACGCCACTAGTGCGTTCCTCCTTGAATCTGATACTGCTTTCACGCGCGATAATGATTATGAGTGTTTCACTTTCTCGAACGATTTTGAAGAATCACCACCCGAGTTTGAATCCTTTGAATTTTCGGATGAGTTAACTGAACCATCCGACTCGGTTGCTTACACCCGCTTTGAACCTCTGTTGGAATCCTTCGAGTTTGAGACAATTTCACCAATTCTACCTTCAATTGTTTCACCTCCAACACTCGATCTCAAGCTATTGCCGTCTCACCTTAAATATGCTTACTTAGGTGAGAATGAGACCCTTCCTATTATCATCTCGGCTTCTCTAGCCCCCGAACAAGAGAAAACCCTTTTAACGGTCTTACAAAGCAATCAGCAAGCTTTTGGCTGGACTATAGCGGACATCAAGGGGATTAGTCCCCTAATTGTTTAACATCATATTCATATGATAGAAGATGCCAAGCCAGCAAGAGATCCACAGAGACGACTCAACCCAGTAATGAAGGAGGCTGTTAAAAAGGAGATTGTAAAATATCTTGATAGTGGTATCATTTACCCTATCTCTGATAGCCAGTAGGTTGGCCCCATTCACGTTGTCCCAAAGAAATCGGGCATAACGGTCATAACTAATAAGGCGAATGAGTTAATACTTACTCGCATCCACACTGGGTGGCGGGTATGCATCGATTATAGAAAACTCAACGCCGCGACATGGAAAGACCACTTTCCATTACCTTTTATTGACCAAATGCTAGAACGATTGGCTGGGCATGAGTTTTACTGCTTTTTGGATGGCTACTCCGGCTATAATCAAATTCCCATCGCCGAAAAGGATCAAGACAAAACCACATTCACGTGTCCTTTCGGTACGTTTGCTTACCGTCGCATGCCCTTTGGGTTATGCAATGCACCCGCTACCTTCCAGCGGTGTATGATGGGTATTTTTTCATACATGGTGGAAAAATTCTTGGAGATTTTCATGGATGATTTCTCCATTTTCGGCGACTTCTTTGATGAGTGTTTGCTACATCTAGACGCGGTCCTTACCCGGTGTAAGGATAAGAACCTTACTTTAAATTGGAAGAAGTGCCACTTTATGGTACGAGAAGGTATTGTCTTAGGATATATCATCTCGTAAAATGGCATTGAGGTAGATAAAGCTAAGATTGAAGTCATTTCCAATCTCCCTCCTCCCAAATGCGTCCGAGACATTCGAGCCTTACTTGGCCCTGCCGGTTTCTATAGACGGTTCATCAAGGATTTTAGCAAGATTGGTAGACCCTTGACTATTTTGTTGGCCAAGGACACCACATTTGATTTTGACTCAAGTTGTATGAAGGCGTTCGAGTTATTGAAAAACTCACTTACGTCTGCTCTAATTCTTTCGTCACCCGACTAGACGCATCCATTTGAGATTATGTGCGATGCATCTGATTTTGCCATTGGTGCTGTCCTTAGACAACACATTAATAAGATGCTGCATGTAATTTATTACGCTAGCCGAACCTTGAACGAGGCCCAATTAAATTACACAACAACCGAGAATGAATTCTTAGCTGTTGTGTTTGCATTAGAAAAGTTCCGGCCCTACTTAATCGGCTCTCCAGTCATCGTATACACTGACCATTCAGCTCTTCGCCATCTTTTTGCGAAGAAGGACGCTAAATCTCGGCTGATACGTTGGATCCTCCTACTACAAGAGTTTGACCTTGTCATCAGAGACAAAAGAGGATGCGAAAACGTAGTCGCAGACCATCTTTCACGGCTTCCTTCTTCGCCAACACTTCAATTTCCTATAAAAGACATTTTTCCAGATGAGCAGCTCTTGACTGTATCTTGCGAACTTTGGTTCGCAGATATTGTGAATTATTTGGCCACCGGACTTATACCAAATGAATGGTCGAATCAGGAAAGACTGCGATTCCTATACCAGGTAAAACATTTTTATGGATGAACCATATCTATTCAAATACTGTCCCGACCAAATCATTCATCGGTGTGTCCCCGACAATGAGTTTAAGAGCGTGCTGTCATTTTGCCATGATCAAGCGTGTGGAGGACATTTTGGCCCTAAAAAGACGGCCGAAAAGATCTTGCAGTGTAGTTTCTACTGGCCACAACATTTTAAAGACGCACATGGTTACTGCAAAACATTCTACCGGTGCCAACACTTGGGCCGGATATCTAAGTGAAACGAAATGCCGCTCTAACCAATATTGGTTGTTGAAATTTTTGATGTTTGGGGGATAGATTTTATGGGACCGTTTCCCAATTCTTTTGGGAACATGTATATTCTCCTCGCTGTTGATTATGTTTCAAAGTAGGTCTAGGCTGTGCCCAGCCGGACTAATGACAACAACGTTGTTGTTAGGTTCCTCAAAGAAAACATTTTTTCTCGGTTTGGGCGCCCTCGCGCAATCATCAGTGATAATGGAACTCATTTCTGTAATAGGACTTTCGAGTCCTTAGTACGGAAATATTCCAATAATCACAAGCTATCAACGCCCTATCGTCCCCAAACGTGTGGACAAGCCGAGAATTCAAATCGGCAAATTAAACAGATATTGGAGAAAACGGTTTCCAAAAACCGTAAAGATTGGGCGTCAAAACTTATTGATGCCCTTTAGGCATTTCGAACTGCCTATAAGACCGATCTTGGCATGTCTCCTTATAGACTTGTTTATGGAAAGGCTTGCCACCTTCCAGTTGAAATTGAGCATCGAGCATTTTGGGCAATAAAAGAGTTGAATCTATCTCTAGAAGATGCAAGCAGCCATAGAAAACTGCAATTGAAAGAATTAAACGAGCTTCGGGATGAAGCTTACGAGAATGCGGTTGTCGCCAAAAACCGAACGAAGGTGTTTCACGATAAACACCTTATACGCAAGTCTTTCAAACCTGGTCAACAGGTTTTACTTTGCGACACCCGGCTACATTTCCATCCCGGCAAGCTCATATCTCGATGGAAAGGGCCATTTTTGGTACGCACAATATATCCGCACGGTGCGGTCGACTTAGAGAATCCGGAGGACGGTTTAATATTTAAAGTGAAAGGATATAGATTTAAACCGTTCCTCGCCGCGGACCCTTCGGAGGAGCTCCTGCTTTTGCAGGAGCCGATTTACATTTATTGACCTTCCTCCATCTACCCCAAAATTCCGGTTATCCAGCCATAAACAGTGGAAACACTGTTTCAAATAAGTTTGGGGGTATGTATCACTTGTAATTATATAAAAAAAATAAAAAAATAAAAATAAAATAAAATAAAATTTTTTGGGGGTATTTTCGTAAATTTTCAGTTTTAAATAATAAATAATAAAAAAAATAAAAATAAAAATAAAAGTAAAAATTTTATTTACAAATAAATTCCTCTATTTAAGAGGTCCTTTTTGCAAATAAACAAAACACCCATATAAATAGAACCGACCCCTATCTGTATTTTACCAAACCCTAAGTAATTCCTCTCTCAAAACCCTGGCCGCCGCAGCAGCCAGAGCAAGGAGATCGCTTCATCCCGCCGCCTAACCGCCGCCAAACGCAGCATCTGACCGCTCTTTCGCCGCTACCTTGCTGAGTCGCCCTCTGAAAACTTCAGAGGAGGTTTGCATTCTCTAGTTCTCTCTGTTAATTTTTTTAGAAATATTCTGCACTTCTCTGATGGCACCCACTTTGCAATATCAGAGGGACTTTCCCAAATCTTTGCACACACGATCTACGGAAGTTATTTCGGTGAAGAGATCCGTAGGCGCGGATGGAATTTTTTACTGTTTAACCATCCGAATGCCTTCTCGCTTCCGGATCTCGTCACCCGATTTTACGAGTGCATGGAGGACGGTTGCCTCTCACAACACGGATACATTATGCTAAATTGGGGGGATAGGGAAATAATAATCGATAGGGACTTCATCCATGAAGTCACCTTAATACCTAGACTACCTACTCATAACCAACCCCTCCAATTCGAGAATTACCTACCCTTGATGGGTAATGACTGTTAGAGGGAGCCACGTAAGGGCATCCAGGCTAGAACCCTCTTTGCGAATGTACTAACTGTGTGCCGTTGGACACAAAATAATATTTTTGATAGTTCGCACAATACGACATTTTTTACACCATCCCTTCATATCGTGCACACCTTGATGACTAGGAACCCAAGTTATGATATGTGCACGGTATTACTTCATTCAATTGGTACGGGCAAAAGGGCTGCCAATTACCTATGCCCTATATTGGTGACACAACTGTGTCGCAATTTCCTCCCTGTGGAGGAATTTGAGTTTTATATGCATGGAGGGATCCCTATTAGACCTCTTGTTGAGGGCGTATCCATGTCCTACACACGCTTAAATGATGTATGGTCGCGCACTGAGCCGGCCGTGTTAGTTATGTATATGCCCTAGAGGCCATTATTGTACATTTGATGTATATTATAGTGGATGCTTGGATATATATACAGAGGACTTTCTTGCTTGACATGATAGTATACTATTTGGTTTCACTTTATCTCAGCATGTTGACTTATATTAGTTTACTGTATTGTTCTCACATGTTGATAAAGCCCTTAGGATATGTACTCGACTACTGGGATTATGATGAGATCATACTAGTGGGGCCAGGGTAGTCAACGAGTACATCCTATAACTGTTCCTAGTCAAGGGTGTATCGAGACAGGGCATCGATACACCAGAGTAGACTAGCGTAAACGCATCTTGACCCATATGATGGGCGATGGATGATCCCATATCCATCGGTGTTTGACATCAAAGATGGTGTACGGGTGCTCAGTGGAGACTGGGTACACTGAATGGACTCGTCGAGAACTCTTAGATGTTATTATACCTCACGTCAGATGGCAGTTCTCTGGTGACACTGGTACAGGGTAGTCTGTAGACCCGAGATCGTCATAGAGTCTTGTGTGATTCCCACTGTGCTTTGATTTCCACCTTACCACGTCCAAGAGGGCGTGCAAAACGGTGGCTTTTGGGTACAGTCCCGAATCATATGGAGGCAATGAGCGATAGGAGGGGTTTCGTCTCTCCCGGTATAGGGAGTTGATGTTGTGCTGTGTTCGATTGGCTATAACTGGAACTCCCCGGCCAGGGCTGATATAGAGTACTACTGGTAAGTGTTATCAGTAGGTTCTCGACCTGTTATGAGCCTCACATCGACACGACTTATCAGTTACTGGGGTCTGACGTATACCACCCCTAGACTAGATATGCAACATATCAGACGAAGAGACCAGACTGTACGGGAGTGTTACCGATTGGATTCACAGGAGAATGTACAGGCTTGCTTGTTGATCTTCTGATCGCTCAATACCTGGGTGGCTGTTACGTTTAGCTGACCGCTTGCAGCTTGTGGGTGTTTGATGTGATCATCACCTACTGCCGGCGTATTGACGATTCTTTAGAGTCCTACACAGAGGTTTCTTGACTCAGGAAAAACGGAGTAGGAGCACATATGTGATATGTGCAGAACCGAGGATAATACAATATGAGATATCGTATTCTATTCTCGCGATATTTGATATCAGCTGGGTCATCGGATCAAGTGTTGATTCGATGAATCGGTACATGTTATATTAGTCGGTTATATGCGATATAGCCGGATTGTCGGATCAAGTGTTGATTCGATAATTTAATGTATAGTTATATATGTGATATATTACATTACATTATCTAATATTGGCTCTCTTTATTGATTCATTTTCTCACCGGGTAATACATTGATATATATGTGATATATGTTAATTGTATTATTTCCTTTTGTTACAAATATATATTATATATGTGATATATAATATTGTAACAAGTTATGTTTACAAATTCAACATGATTAGTGGGGATTAAACATGGTTAGGGTTTGATTTGGGTTAGACTTTTCTTGAAGCTTCTAGAAGCTTTGGTTTTGTTTTGAGCAAAGATATTATGTGTTGATATTATTTAACCCAACCCAAACCCTTAACCCTAGTAAACTCTCTACATGAGTTAATACTTCATATTATTAACTCAAGGTTCATTTCTAAGCATAATAACTTTTCATTATTCATCACAAAAGAAATCATCTTCTTCTTCCTCCTTGATAAGCTCACTAGCTTTTGATTTTGTGATGAATTAGTGTGAGCTCTTGAAAATAAAAGAGAGCATAATTCCTACTTCATCAACCTCATCTAATCTAGCCAATTAGATTAGGGTGTTCACTTCATTAATATTTGATTAGTGAGTGAGAGCTTGAGTTAAAGAAATTTCAAGGTAGATCATCTTAGAAAAGGAAGACTTCACGCAAGCATGGATCATTCGGGTTGTGGAGCTTTTCTTGAGTCCGGAAGATCATGGATCGCGGTGAAGGGACTACTACTCGGAGCTTATGAAGCGAAGGAGCGGACTACAAGGTTGTAATCCCTCTCTCTTGGTTGTAAAGATATTTACTTGCATGTTTAACCCTAATAATCTAGCAAAGATCCTCGCTTTAGGTTGTTCGGCACGTCTAAATTTTAAATCGGGCATGGTTGATGCCTTATAGACCCTTGTGACAGTGCCTAATAACCCTACAGGCTGAGGACGTACCCGCCAAGACACCCAGCTCCAGCTCGACCGCGAGCAAGGAAGAGCTTACCCCCTGCAGCACATGCACGTTTACTTTGGAAAGCCACTAGGGGGATAGACAGATTGATAGGGATGGCGACCAACCTGGATCACCGAGTGACAGAAATAGAGCATGGCATGACCACTTTTCTGGCAAGAGAGGAACGTTAAAGGGGACGGCGAAGCCATGAGAAGTGGGGGCACTGCTTATGATAAGTTTGGGGATGGAGGTGGTTTGTAAATAGTTATCATTGAATTGCATATTTTAATTTTTTGTACATATTTGTTTTTTCTTTCTTTGCATGTTTAATTCTGCATTGCATCTTTATAAAAAAAATTAAAAATGAAAATAAAAATAAAAAAATATGAAAGTAAAATCAAATAAAAAAAATTAAAAAACTAAAAAAAAATTAGAAAAAATTGAAAAAATTCAATTTTGGCCATATTTGATTTAAGTTCAACAAGACGGTTGAATAGTAGGGAAAAACTAGATCCTAAACTTAGTAAATTAAAAACCCTAAAAATAAGGCGGTATAGAAACACTAGGTAGAATAAGCCCTTTATCTAACAAATCCTGCAACTAATCCTTCAGCTCTCTAAGCTCCGCCGGGGCCATCCGATAAGGTGGTATAGAAATAGGCCCCGAGCCGGGAATCAAGTCAATGCAGAACTCCACATCGCGCTCAGGCGGTAGCCCAGGTAGCTCATTAGGGAACTCACAAGCAATCGGGACCCGGTCCAACGGAACCTCTGCAGCTCGAGTACCACAAATATAACCTAAGAATCCCTGACATCCCTTCCGCAAGAGCTGACCAGCGCGAAGAGACAAAATCAAACTGGGAAAGGTGACACCGCGGTCTCCCTGAATAACAAGGATTGGCTCTCCCGGAAAGCTAAATCTGACTTCCTTCTCACGGCAATCCACAGAAGCATAACAAGTGGCTAGCCAATCCATGCCCAGAAGCACATCAAAATCCAACATATCGAGGAGAATCAAATCTACCAATGAATCCCTCTCCCCGATACGAACGGAACACAAACGAAACACAAAACGAGCGACAAACGACTCGCCTACCGGAGTAATAACCATAAACGGCTGATCTAACGATGATGACTCACGGCCCAACATCGGAGCAAAGTGTATAGAGACATACGAATGTGTGGAACCTGGGTCGAATAATACTCGTGCGTCGAAAGAACAAACTGGCAAGGTACCTGTCACAACGGCGTTGGAAGCCTGTGCGTCCTGCGGTGTCAAAGCAAATAGTCGTGCCTGTCCCCCACCAATAGCTGGCTGTCCTCGGCCTCGGCCTCGGCCTCCTCGTCCTCTCTGGATCGGACCGCCATGTCCGCGGCCTCTGGGTGCATCAAACTGACGTGGAGCATCGCCTGGGGTAGGAAGTAGAGCTCTCTGAGGGGGAGGTGGTGATGGTGGTAAGGTCACATGTGGAACTGTCGCCGCTCTCTGTCGTCTCACCGGACAGTCTCTGATACGATGGTGCGGACTCCCGCACCCATAGCATCCTGGCGACGCCTGCTGTCCCTGCGGATATGAACCATATAACTGACCCCGCCCAACTCCTCTGCCGGCACCGTTTCTCGTAAAGAATCTGGCATGATACCTCTGAGATGGCACATCGGTACGAATCCTCTTCGGCCCAGAAACGGCCGAAGTCGCTGAAATGCGTGCCTCTATCCGTAATGTCGTGTCCATAGCAGCTGAATAAGTGTCGAAGTGATGGGCGCCGATGGCAAGAAATAGCTGGGTGGCAAGTCCCTGCATGAACCTCTTCACTCTCTTTTCTTCAGTATCCACCAAATACGGAGCATATCTGGACAACTGCGTGAACTGGACATCATACTCAGACACCATTGTAGGGTTCCTAGGCACCCCAAGGAGGTCTCACAAGGCATCGACCATGCCAATTTCAAAAATTACGGTGCCGAGAAACCCTAGTGTACGGATCGTCGGCTAGAAAACTAGGCGAAAAGTAAACTAGTTAACACTTAACTAATGGGTTATCGGAAATACAACCTTTGTAGATCCGGTGCTCCACCTCCATAGCTCCGCAACGAAGTCGTCTCCGCTGTCCAAAAGGAATCCGGGCTCTAGAGTCGGCTTCGTCGGAGAAAAAGCGAGCTAGGTCGTCGATGTCCATGCCGAAGATGATCTACGTCGAGGCATCGCTAAATCAAGCTTCACCTTCACCAAGCCCTAAAAACTTGTGAAGGAAACACACTCTACTACTTGGCAAGAGGTAGAGGATGAAGAAATAGGAAGTGGGTAGACTTTAGAATTGGATTTCTCACTCATTTCATCAAGTTGCCATTGATGGTCAAGCTTTTCTTCACTTGAAGGAAGAAGAAGAAGAAGCTAAATTATTATGATAAGAATTATATTTTATAAGAAAAGAAAAACCATCCTTATCATAATAGTAACCATGGTTTAATGTAGAGAATTGATCATGGTTAGTGAATGGTTAGGTTTTTACAAGATGACAAAATGGTTGCAATGGTCAAAGTATTCATGAAGCTTCATGAATGAAACAAAAAAAGCCACCATTTTATCATGCAATTTTTTCTTTTCCAAAAAGAAATAAACAAATGAATAAAATGAATAATCAAATAGTAAACCCTAACCATTCCATTAACCAAGATTTAATTCTATACACTTAACAAAAAGGGCATGCACCATCAAACATGATACAAGCAAGTGCACAAATCATATCGCATATGAAATGTGCACACCCGAGTGAGAAAATCCATTTAAAGTGAACCGATACTAGTTAATGCAAAGTAATATATCAAATATATAATTATGCATTAAATCATTAAATCAACACTTGATTTAATGATCCGGTCATATCGCATATAACCGACTAATATCAACAGTAACAACTTATCGAATCAACACTTGATCCGATAACACGGCTATATCGCATATAACCGATCAATGTCACATATCGCGAGAATCGAATACAGTATCACATACTGGTATCATTCTCGGTCCCGCACATATCTCATATGCACTCCTATTTCGTTTCGCTTGAGCCAGGAAACCTCTGTGTAGGACTCTAAAGACTCGTCAATACGCCGGCAGCAGATGATGATCATATCAAACACCCACAAGCCGCAAGCGGTCTGCTAAACGTAACGGCCACCCGGGTATTGAGCGATCTGAAGATCGACGAGCAAGCCCGCTCACACTCTAGTGAATCCGACCAGTAACACTACCGTACAGTCCGGTCTGATCGTCTGATATGTCGTATATCTTGCCTAGGGGTGGTTAACGTCAGACCCCAATAGCTCAATAAGTCGTGTCGATATGAGGTCTACAACAATTCGAGAAACTACTGGTAACACTTACCAGTAAATCTCAGCAACCCTGGCCAGGGATTTCCTGTTATAGCCAATCGAACACAGCGCAACATCAACTCCCTATACCGGGAGAGACGAATCCCCTCCTATCGCTCATTGCCTCCATGTGACTCGGGACTGTACCCAAAAACCACCGTTTTGCACGCCCTCTTGGACGTGGTAAGATGGAAATCAAAGCACAGTGGGAACCACACAAGACTCTATGACGATCTCGGGTCAACAGACTACTCTGTACCAGTGTCACCAGAGAACTGCCATCTGACGTGAGGTATAATACCATCTGGGAGTTCTCGGCGAGTCCGTCCAGTATACCCAGTCTCTACTGAGCACCCGTATATCATCTCTGATGTCAAACACCAATGGATATGGGATCATCCATCGCCCATCTGTATGGGTCGAGAAGGTACAGGCTAGTCTACTCTGGTATATCGATGCCCCGTCTCGATACACCCACGACTACGGACTTTGAAGGATGTACTTATAGACTACCATGTCCCCACTAGTATGATCCGCATCATAGTCCAGGTAGTCAAGTACAGATCCTAAGGGCTTTACCAACATGTAACAGAGAGACAATCAGCATACACGTTAAGGTAAAGGGTAACCAGATAGCATACTATCATGTCGAGCAAGAAAGTCCTCCCTATATATGTCCCAGCATCCACTACAATATACATCCTATGTACAGTAATGGCCTCTAGGGCATACATATAACTAACAATCTCCCACTTGCACTAGGGCCATCTGTAGCAGTGGTTGCAGTATCTCATACTCAACCATCCCATAAAAGTCTCTCTCTGGGAACAGGCCTTCGTGAGTGGATCCGCTGTGTTGTCCTCTGAGTCTACTCTCCTATCCTCGATCACCGTGGAGATCATCTATCTCCATGATCAGATGATACTGCCTTAGAATATGTCTGGATCACTGATGGGACCGTCGTTCCTTGGCATAAGCCACAACTCCATTGTCTCACAATGGTAGGAACGTAGTTCATCTCATGAACCAATATACACCCAAACAGCCTCTTTGGTAGCATCTTAAGTAGCGATGTATCCTGCCTTTATCGTCTAGTATGTCACGGTATCTAGCTTGGAACTCTTCCAATATACCGTCCCTTTACTGAGGGTAAAGACAATGCCTGCGACTGACATTCAGTCGTCTTTATCACCCTGGAACACTTCCAGTGATTCTCTCCAGGATCAATTGATACCATCTCACTACAACTAGTGAGAATCCTAACATCCAATTAAATCTATCTCATAGATCCAAAACTCAAGATTTAGGAGGTATCATTTTGATCCTATATGGAGAATCATAGTGATAAGCGGAGATTGATCGAGCGTAGCATAGGAAACTCCTTCCCTATCAAGAGTATGTCATCCACGTACTCTACGAGGATCGTCACCATACTCCCTACTACCTTTTTGTTTATACAAGGTTCATCTACCATTTTGATGATGTCAACTTCTTTGACTACTTCATCAAAACAGATGTTCCAACTCCGCGATGCCTGCTTTATCCTATAAAGCATCTTGCACACGTTTCCGCTACTCCCACTGTCTACGAAGCCCTCTGGCTGTGTACTTATAGACGCTCTCTTCTAAATCATCATTTAGAAAAGCAGTCAAGACACCCAACCACCAGATATCGCAGTCATGGTATGTAGCCGTGACAAGTAGGATCCGAATGGACTTAAGCATAGCTACTTGAAATTGTTTCATCATAATCCATGCTTGGTCGATGACGAAAAGCTTTAACAAGTCTAGCTTTGAAAGTCTCAACTTTTCCATTTACACCAAGTAATCTTCTCAAGATATACTTGCTCCTGATGGGGATTTAACCCTTCAGATATAGTAACCAAAGTCCATACTTCGTTGGTGTACATGGATTCCATCTCAGATCACTAAGCATCCAGCCATTCTTACAGAGTCCCACACCTGATGGCCAGCTCGAAACTAGTTGGGTCATCATCTCATGATGCAATCCTCGCTCCCACTGTCATAGAGAAACAGAAGTATCTCTCAGGTGGGTGAGGAACCCTACTAGATCGGCGGAGAGGCTGAGGTTCGTTGGTATCTACTGAATCCCTTGGTTCTATCAAATCATCAGCTGCAGTTTGTATAGCTGGAACATTTCCAGTTGTACATAACAGACCTTGCCTCGAGTTTGTCCGGATTTTGCTTTTAGACATAGGCCGGACAACCCCAAATCTTAACTAACTTAAGATATGGGCTCTTCCCTTTCCATATCACATATGAAGTGGTAGGCATTGATTTGATTCGAACCCTATTCAATAGGTATGCAGCTTCTCAAGTGCATAACTCCCAAAAAGGAAATAGGTAACTCAGTAGTACTCATCATAGAGCACACCTTATCATATAGGGTGTATCTGCTCCATCCCGATATACCATCGTGCTATGGTGTATACGGAGGAGTAATACTGAGAGAGAATCTCATTCTCCTTTAGAATAGTCCAGGAATTCCGTGCACAAGTATTCTCCTCCCTGATCTCATCATAGGACATAATACTTATACCCGTATTGGTTCTCTACTTCTAACTTATATTCTGTGAATATCTCAAAAGGTTCGGACTTATGTTTCAACAGGAACATAGGTCTGAAACTCGAAAGATCATCAGAGAACGTAATGAAGTATAAAGAACCAGTCCTGGCATGTGTAGACAGGGGACCTACATACATCAACATGTATCATCCCAAGAGTTTACTAACTCTTTCTCTGTTTTCAGTAAACGGAGCTATGGTCATCTTATCTCTGTGACATGACTGGCAAGTTTCACAAGATGTAAATTCAAACTAATTTAAATATGCATCTAAATGTAACTTCAGCCAGTCGGGTCGCATTGATATGACCTAGTCTACAATGCCTCAAGAAGGATTCGTTCATTTCTGAACTCTTCCTCTTGTGTGTGTTCCGTGTACTAAGAACTGTGGTTTGATTTAGAACATTAATGCTTTTAGATAACGTGCCTGAACCGATCAACTTTTGATATAGGAAATGTTCAAAATATTATCCAACAATACAAAATTTTATCATTTCTTTACTAATAAAGAGACTGATATGATTTTGTATATCAGGTTCGGTATCTAACAACATTCGTTCAGAATCAATGTATTGATAATACAGGGTGACAGTGACCGACAGACTTGGCTGCAACACTTGCCCCGTTTTCTGCCTCATGAAACTTATCACCCGTTCTCAGTCCTCTACCTTTTTGTAGCCCTATGTAACAGATTACATATCTGGGATCCTGATCTGGTATCACATACCCAGGACGTAAAGGATACAGAGAAACAGTTCTATATAATGAACATACCCGAAGATGATGCATCAGGATGCACTCTCTTCGTTTGGGCGGCACGGGAAATCTGGTATTCCCTAATTTCCTGCTCTGTCTTATAACATTTATAAGTTGGAGCGGGACCAACGTTCCCCAGCTCAGTATAACAAGCGGGTTCGGTCAATAATCCATTTTATTATCTTGATTAAGGCCTGATATGATCGCTACCAGGAGAGAGAGAGAAGAAAACACTCAGCGTGCGCTCTTGCAAGAATAGATTGGTTTTTATTTTATCTAATCAGGATGGCTCCCACTGCTTTTTATCAAATCTTCCTTCAAACCCTAAAAGGAAAGACTAGCCGGGATTAATTACACACTACAAGTTCGCCAATCTTTCAGCCAGGCCAGTGTCGGTACTTTGAGGGAGGTCCCCCGTGCTTTCGCACGAACCTAATTAATGTAAACCTCGTTTTCCCAGAGGCGTAACCTCGTTGACACCTTTCTAGACACCTACTTGATCGGCTAATTGTAATGTATAAAACTCTCCCAGGAGTAACTCTTACTCGCAGCGGGTATCGGGATCCAACTATCTCATAGAAGGTATGCAATCTCATTGCAAATCTCAACACTTGAAATTCCCGATAATATTTTGCCCCTAGCGTCCTATGACCTGGACGCAGGCCAACAAACCATAGTCCGCTAGTCAAGTTCAACCCGTCATTTCCTGATTGAATTAAACCCACCCGCACGACCCTTGACGCAGGCCAACAAAGTCGCACGACTACCCTAATCCAATCACATTATATGCTTATGCAGATAAGCACCAATTAGCTACCGCACACTACGCCTTGAAGCAGGCCAACAAACGTAGCACGAATACTAACTACTACTTATCTGAAATGACGGAGGGCTACGACAGGTTTTTCTGAAAACCTATTGCGTAATGAACTTGATATCGTTGTAGAATCAAATGATTTTAAAATGGAGTTCTTTTGAGGCTTTTCTAGTTTTGCTAAAGGAGTCACTCCCGGTGAAGGGATCGTCGGTCCTTTCCTCGTCGAATGAGGTGCGGGATATATCATATATATCACTGTGCAAAGCAAAAACACTTAAAAGCAATCAAAAGACAAACCGAGTGTGTAGCATCTGCCAGTTATTGCTAAAGGAGTCACTCCCGGTGAAGGGATCTCGGTCCTTTCCTCATCGAATAAGGTGCAGGATATATCACATATACCTCTGTGCAAAGCAAGAACTGTAGCTACCTGTTTTATTTTGAAATTCGATTCTACAACATCTTAGGTTTCTTTTATTTCATTAATCTCATTAATGAAGCCCCATCATTTAAGTACCTAAACATCACAGATAAATACGACGTACACTTATGCCATCCGCATTCGCCTCGATGTCCCCTCGTGCACCGTTAGGTTAGGTAACTAACGGCAGAGCAGGGCAGGGTTAGCGCGGGTGTAAAACATAAGTAACGCCTATATAATATATCATATATACTATATACTGTATCTATCACAGAACATCACATGATCACATCACAGATATCGCAGCAGAAGAATCATATGAAATATTGGATATACTAGGACGTCCGTGTTTTCAATACGAGCCAGTATAAAACACGGATTCCACGGTCGTGATGAATAGCCAAACCCACACCCCTAGACCCCTACGAGAGCGGCAAGCAACCCTACCAATTCTAGAGTTAGGAGACCCGGACTCGACTCCTCGAGTTGGTCTCCCACTGGACTCCAGAACCCGTTTACTTCTGCCCTCCTCCTTGGGTCTATCCTAGTGCGGAAAAGTAAATAATATACAAGAGGTGACTACTTCCGCAACCTGGAAGCGCCCCAATAAAAGAATATTACATACAAGTTTTTACATGAATGAAAATGAAAAACACTCATCTCACATAAAACCCCCCCGGCTATTCAAACACGACGATCCAATATAACATATCCAGCAACACATAACATCACATGTCATCAACGTAAGTAAACATGTGCATCCCAATTGTCGTTGTCATATAGCAACGAAACCGGCGATATCACATATTACACTTACGGTCACAAAAAAGAAAGTGTAAAACTACAACAGTTGGAATCTGCAATCTGCATAGACATCGCATGCCTAATCAAATGAATACCTTAGACATCACATGCCTAACAATTATAAACCCCGCATTTTAGTCTCAAAATCGAAAACACTTTTCAATATCAAGTCGGGCAATTCAACAAGATTCCCGACAGTCTGATCGAATACTCGTCGCAAACTTTAGTAGGCGGCCCCACCCCCGATACCGTCGACGAAGTGCACCAAGGCGGAACACCGCTGCCGCGAGCACCCGGACGGATGCTTTCGGCGACGGGGTTCTCCTACAGTCACTTGGTCGGGGCTACGGAGTGAGGCTGTCTATTAAGTTTATCCGGCGAATATCCGCGTACGTTACGTGATTGCGACGGACTTTTGATCACATCAAAATTCCGTGGCAACCGATCAAGTGAGACTAAACTGCTATGTTTATAACATTCATTCAGTTATCACATAACTTTTGTGAATTCCAATTATTGTATCCCATTCCGGATAAATAGAAAATGTCAAACTTTCTGATCGAACAATCGAACACCCAAGTTTTCCCGATACAGATCAACACATGAAACAAGTCTAACAACATTCCGTTCGTGCCTCAGTACCAACGGTCCAGCCGTAGAAGGGTCAAGCCAACGCCTCACATGTGGCACGCCGTACTGCCCCAAACCCGAAGGTTCAAAGGGCAGTTCAAGACGGTCACATAATCGAGTTAAGGTTTGTTGTCTTCTAGAGGGTCCATTGAGTTACTTGCACTACTTAGAACGTCGTTAAACTACGGAAAAATCCAACACTTGGAAATTTCCCGACAGGGGAAAAATTGGGTACTTATATCCGGTCGAACCTTTTTAACATATTCTAAAATTTATCCGGAAAGGCAAATAGACAAAATTTGATACCCCGATCGAAACTCCGAATCCCGAAAACATCTCCAGAAAAATTCAACTCTTGAAAAACAATTAAAAATTCCCAGAAAAAGAAGCACTGGAAATAAAGAATTACTGTGCAAATAACATAAAATAAGTCGGCCGTACGGCCGCGGAACCGCCGCATGAGCCTTGCTCATGCCGCGGAACCGCGGTGGAAAAGTTGAATTGGGCCCACGAAATTTACAGTAATTCGTAATAAACCCTGCTTGATTTTCTGAATATTTTTAATTGCGAAAAATCCAAGATTTTGAAAAAAGGACAAAGAGCATGTTTTGAGACGGGTTTCGGGTTCGTTCGGGTTTCAGATTCCGTCTAGACTTCGCCTAAGGCTCTAGCTTATCTCTGATACCACTGTAGGGTTTCTAGGCACCCCAAGGAGGTCTCACAAGGCATCGACCATGCCAATTTCAAAAATTACGGTGCCGAGAAACCCTAGTGTACGGATCGTCGGCTAGAAAACTAGGCGAAAAGTAAACTAGTTAACACTTAACTAATGGGTTATCGGAAATACATCCTTTGTAGATCCGGTGCTCCACCTCCATAGCTCCGCAACGAAGTCGTCTCCGCTGTCCAAAAGGAATCCGGGCTCTAGAGTCGGCTTCGTCGGAGAAAAAGCGAGCTAGGTCGTCGATGTCCATGCCGAAGATGATCTACGTCGAGGCATCGCTAAATCAAGCTTCACCTTCACCAAGCCCTAAAAACTTGTGAAGGAAACACACTCTACTACTTGGAAAGAGGTAGAGGATGAAGAAATAGGAAGTGGGTAGACTTTAGAATTGGATTTCTCACTCATTTCATCAAGTTGCCATTGATGGTCAAGCTTTTCTTCACTTGAAGGAAGAAGAAGAAGAAGCTAAATTATTATGATAAGAATTATATTTTATAAGAAAAGAAAAACCATCCTTATCATAATAGTAACCATGGTTTAATGTAGAGAATTGATCATGGTTAGTGAATGGTTAGGTTTTTACAAGATGACAAAATGGTTGCAATGGTCAAAGTATTCATGAAGCTTCATGAATGAAACAAAAAAAAGCCACCATTTTATCATGCAATTTTTTCTTTTCCAAAAAGAAATAAACAAATGAATAAAATGAATAATCAAATAGTAAACCCTAACCATTCCATTAACCAAGATTTAATTCTATACACTTAACAAAAAGGGCATGCACCATCAAACATGATACAAGCAAGTGCACAAATCATATCGCATATGAAATGTGCACACCCGAGTGAGAAAATCCATTTAAAGTGAACCGATACTAGTTAATGCAAAGTAATATATCAAATATATAATTATGCATTAAATCATTAAATCAACACTTGATTTAATGATCCGGTCATATCACATATAACCGACTAATATCAACAGTAACAACTTATCGAATCAACACTTGATCCGATAACCCGGCTATATCGCATATAATCGATCAATGTCACATATCGCGAGAATCGAATACAGTATCACATACTGGTATCATTCTCGGTCCCGCACATATCTCATATGCACTCCTATTTCGTTTCGCTTGAGCCAGGAAACCTCTGTGTAGGACTCTAAAGACTCGTCAATAGGCCGGCAGCAGATGATGATCATATCAAACACCCACAAGCCGCAAGCGGTCTGCTAAACGTAACGGCCACCCGGGTATTGAGCGATCTGAAGATCGACGAGCAAGCCCGCTCACACTCCAGTGAATCCGACCAGTAACACTACCGTACAGTCCGGTCTGATCGTCTGATATGTCGCATATCTTGCCTAGGGGTGGTTAACGTCAGACCCCAATAGCTCAATAAGTCGTGTCGATATGAGGTCTACAACAATTCGAGAAACTACTGGTAACACTTACCAGTAAATCTCAGCAACCCTGGCCAGGGATTTCCTGTTATAGCCAATCGAACACAGCGCAACATCAACTCCCTATACCGGGAGAGACGAATCCCCTCCTATCGCTCATTGCCTCCATGTGACTCGGGACTGTACCCAAAAACCACCGTTTTGCACGCCCTCTTGGACGTGGTAAGATGGAAATTAAAGCACAGTGGGAACCACACAAGACTCTATGACGATCTCGGGTCAACAGACTACTCTGTACCAGTGTCACCAGAGAACTGCCATCTGACGTGAGGTATAATACCATCTGGGAGTTCTCGGCGAGTCCGTCCAGTGTACTCAGTCTCTACTGAGAACCCGTATATCATCTCTGATGTCAAACACCAATGGATATGGGATCATCCATCTCCCATCTGTATGGGTCGAGAAGGTACACGCTAGTCTACTCTGGTATATCGATGCCCCGTCTCGATACACCCACGACTAGGGACTTTGAAGGATGTACTTATAGACTACCATGTCCCCACTAGTATGATCCGCATCATAGTCCAGGTAGTCAAGTACAGATCCTAAGGGCTTTACCAACATGCAACAGAGAGACAATCAGCATACACGTTAAGGTAAAGGGTAACCAGATAGCATACTATCATGTCGAGCAAGAAAGTCCTCCCTATATATGTCCCAGCATCCACTACAATATACATCCTATGTACAGTAATGGCCTCTAGGGCATACATATAACTAACAACCGTCATCCCGGGAGTTTTGATCAAGGCTTCAAAACTACGAGCTCTAGCATCACGAACGCTCTCTGGAAGGAAACAGGCTAAAAATACTGTCGTGAACTCGGCCCAAGTCATAGGAGTTAGACCTGCAGCTCGACCTCTCTCGACGGACTCACACCACGTCTGTGCAAGGCCCTCTAAACGGAAACTCGCAAGCTCCACCCATCGATCGTCAGAACATCTGAGCGAACGGCAAATCCTGGCTAATCTGTCAAGGAATGTCTGTGGATCCTCCGCCGCATCTGTGCCGGTGAAGACTGGAGGTCTCAGCCTCATGAAATCCAATAGTGATACTGGGATAGCCACGGTAGTGGTAGTAGGAGCAACTATCTGGGCAGTAGGTACTATGGTAGTCTGTGATGTGGTAGGTACGTCCTCCGATCTCGGCGCACGACTAGCCTCTACTAAGGATCCCACCATCTGTCGTAACTCCAGCATACCTCCCATCATCTGTCGTAGCTCCTCCATACCAGACTCTAGCCAATCCATGCGTCCTGGGGAAGGCGGATCAGAATGTCCCTGAGGCGTAGGTATACTACCCTGCTCGGTCCTCGTCTCAGACGAGCCTGCTCGGATCTCATCTCGGGCGGCAGCCCTCTGCGCTCTCGTAGCTTTCGGCGGCATAGTGGCTGGTACAGGAAACAGGATAGTAAGAACAGTGCAATAGAATCATAGGATACACGAAATTGAAGAAAGAATTTCAAGCAAGTATATCCTAAAGTCACCTAGGCGGAGTACCGTATCGCAAGTATGCCGCGGACATACGCATGCTACGTTACCCTGCTTAAGTCACTTACTCCATCTACCAAGGATCATCCTACACTCGGAAAGGTAAAACCTATCGCTCTGATACCAACTTTGTCACGACCCGCAGGATACGGAATGAGACTGGCACTTAAGTTACGAAACTTCTCAAGGCGTCCATAAAATAAGTAAGCCAAAGCCCAGAAATCAAACCCCGATTAAGAAAATAGAGTGAAAGAAAACCAATTTAGTGAAAGCGATTTAAGCCATTAAGTCACATCAAGCCTTTTAAAAGCAGCATCCCTTTTTCATCCTAAATTCCGGCAGAGTCTCCTTTGTAAAACAGGCCCCCAAACGGGTACAAAACTGGAGTATAAATGAATGGCATGAATATGGCATCCCCAAGAGGGAGCTAACTCTTCGCCCCAAGGCGGTCACAAATCCCACGCAATATAAAACAGAAATATGCATAAATAAACATGAAAAGCACAAGTAAAATATAATGTCGACTCAAGTGAGCTCGACCCAAATACAGCATAAAAATCCACAAATCTCACAGCCTCGTCTCTAGGTCAATATACAACAATACAAAAAACAGGTGCAGCTGATACAGTAGATGGAGTACTCCAGATACAATGAATATACAAGGTGGTACAAAATAATAACACAACCCACCTACGAGCAAAAGCCTCGAGTCCAGGCAAAAGAGGCGAAAGAAGCAAAAGGAGCAAGTGTGTCCGCCGCTATTGTGCAGATGGAACGGACCTGCAAAAGGCTGTGGCACAACGGGGGTGAGTTGCCAACTCGTGAGTAAAAAATAACATCTATAGAGGCTATCGCAAGCATGAACACAAGCATCCTAGCATCTACAATACAGATAAGACAGGATATACTAGCAGGTATGTATGCAACATGAATGTGCTAGCTGGTATGTATGCAACATGAATCAACTCGTGATCTGAATAGGTAGGTATAAGAATGATTATTTTCTTTTTGGAATTTCATTTGAAATATCAGCAAAACATCACTAGAATCATCAAGAATCCGTGTCCAGCATCGACACCTTAAAACTGTCTCAAATCTCATGTATCCATATCACAGTATCTCTGGCCTCAGCCGTCCGGCTGACCCATCTCAAATATCTATACCTCAACATCTCGTGGCCACGGTCGGTATCCTCTGGATATCCGCCGTGCCAAAAAGTCACCGGTAGGTAGTCTATCCCCTGCCAGGTTCAACGCCATCATCTGCGACCTTCTCGCCCCGGGGTACCTTACCGGGACCACCATATACCCGAGACGGTTCATCCAACTCCTCGAAATGGGTCTCGAAAACCACAGCGAACTCATGGTGGACGACGCTTACATCACTAGAAAACCGGAACTTTGCATATTTTAAAAGAGATAATAAGTTTAGAAATTCTTGCGGCTTTCCCCCGAAATCCTGAAATATCATAAATCTCAAGAAATCATCATAACTGCATATGTCAATGATAATGAATGCATATGGTATCAATAATCAAGTTGCAATGTATGGTTAATAGACTAGGTATGAACAAATGATGTAATGAGGTACATGCACATGAATAGCAAACCTACAATTTCATCTTAAGGATTTAAATGCAATAACACAGGTTTAAGCACCAAATATGGCAAAAATGTTTCAGATTATAAGTTATCTAGTGTTGTTATCTAGTGTTGTGGTATGGCAATTACCAAGGCGTGTGTGTACGCATGAATAGTGCTCGTGTTGCATATAAAAACCCTGGCAATGGTGCAGGTGTTCTATAGAATGAGTTCGCATATGTATGTCAACATAGAGCATGAATGTAGCAAGATGTTATGCAAGCATTAACTCATAATTACTAATATCACTAGGAATCTTTTAAATTACTTAAACTATCGGGCGACTTGCGCCATCCAAACGATTGTCCCCCGTAGATGTTACATCTACTCACCCGTGATCTCGCGCTAGGTGTGTCCGACCACCTGCTTTCCTTTCTCCGCGGTGCTCGAAGTTCCCGACTGTGAACCTAGAATTTACATAAAGTAACACACATAAGGCAAATCCTGCAAAAACGTGATATACCGATCAAAAGAATAACTCGTGTGTGAAACTAAATGCGCATGCACTCGATACTTCGCGACGTGCGTAAACTCACCAGAACCACCCCGACACGCTGTGTCGCGCAGCGCACCACAGAACCACACAGATCACACACGTGTCGCACAAGTTTAAAAACATCGAAACAAGGTTTAATGCTCCAGATTTTTACTCGAGTCAAAACAGAAAAAGTTGCACATACCAAAACCCCTAACTATACAGCAGACCCCCACACACCAAAACCCAACACCTCAACCCACCTTCTGGCCGCAATTTGCGGCCAGATAGATTAAATCTGCGGCCATAAAGGGGAGAGGGGTCCCCATTCTTTGTGTGTGTGTCTCTGGCATGGTCACTATGCTACAGTATCCACAATTTTTTTCTGAAGTGTCCGGGTGAAGAGCAGATTCCAGAAAGGCTAAAAAGTCTAAATAAAACGCCAAGTTACACCAATTCGAAACAATCTGGTATTTTACTGAAATCCGGGATAAATCTTGGGTTAACTGGTCTTAACAGCACTTAGTCAGGCTACACTAACAATTAAAACCATCACTTTGCCAAATCTCACTCAAATTACCCAAAACTAGCACTAATTCATATAATAAACACTAAACTTAAGCTTAGAAATCATATCCTAGCAAAGAAAGAAGTCAAGTTAAGAGATTATACCTCTAGGGATCCTAGGATATACGAGTAGAGAAGAAGAAGAAGAAGAAGGTGTTGCTGCTGCTGAAGTGCTGCTGCTATTGCTACTGCTGCCTGCTGCTATTGTTGTTGTTTTTGTGCTGCTGCTGCTGCTTCCAGAGCTGCTGCAGATGCTGATGCTATTATTGTTATGTTGCTGCTTGTTATTGTTGGTGTGATGGTGCTGATGTTGCTGCTACTGCTTGCTGCTGCTGTGCTGGTGTTGTTATGGTGTTGTTGTTGCTGCTGCTACTTCTGTTGCTGCTGCTGCTGTGCTGGTGTTGTTATGTTGCAGCTGCTGCAGATGCTGATGTTACTGTTGTTGTGTCTAGTGTGTGTGTGAGAGTGAGAGGGAGAGATATGTGAGAATGAGCGTGAGGGAAAAAAACAAGGGTTTTGAAATTAAAATGAGAGTCAACCCCTCACCCTCTCTCCTCATTAAATGCCAAGCATGTCACAAGTCATCATTGCCTCTCTCTCACCTACACTAGTCAACCCCTAACACTAATTCAATTTAAAAACTAAAACCCTTAATTAAAAACAAATTAACTTAATAAATGGGTTAGTCCACCATGCTTATCTAAACATGGTTAAACCCTTGACTTAACCCTAGTTAACATGCACAAGTGTGTGCAGTCCAGACAAAATTCTAATAAAATAATCATAAAACCAGATAAATTATTTAAAAACCGTTTTGGTAAAATTTTCACCAAAAACCCCACATTAAAACACAATCACCACTAATCACATTCTAAGGGGTTACAATCTTCCCTCCTTAAGAAAATTCGTACCCGAATTTAAAATATATAGCTACGCGTACCTTCAAAGAGATGAGGGAATTTCTTCTGCATCTCTCCCTCGGCCTCCTAAGTGATCTCTTCACCATTCGGGCTGCGCCAAAGAACCTTCACAGATGGCAGGACCTTGGATAAAAATTTCTTCATCTGCCAATCCAATATCACTACTGGCTGCACGGTGAACGAAAGATCGCGCTTAAGATGAACGGTCTGATGCTGAATCGTGTGAGAAGGGTCATGGAGATATCTGCGAAGCATCGACACGTGGAAGACGGGGTGAACATCTGGAAAGCTGGGTGGAAGAGCCAAACGATATGCAACTGCGCCGACATGCTCGAGAATCTCGAAGGGACCCACAAATCTGGGACTAAGGTTTCCTTTTCGCCCAAATCTCATTACGCCCTTCATCGGGGAGAACCTCAGAAAAATGTGATTGCCAACTGCGAACTCTACTCTGTGACGGCGCATGTCTGCATATGATTTCTGCCTGCTCTGAACCGCTCTCATCCGATCTCGAATCAACAGTACTTTCTCGGTCGTCTCCTGCACGATCTGCAGCCCCAAAATACTGCTCTCGCTAACCTCAGTCTAACAGATGGGCGATCTACATCTCCTCCCATACAAGGCCTCGAAAGGTGCCATCTGAATAGTATCCTGGAAGCTGTTGTTGTAGGAGAACTCCACTAAAGGTAAATGATGATCCCAGCTACCCCCGAAGTCTAAAACACACGCTCGTAGCATGTCCTCAAGAGTCTGAATAGTCCGCTCTGACTGGCCGTCGGTCTGCGGATGAAATGCTGTGCTGAAACTCAAACGGGTGCCCAATGCCTCCTGAAGTCTCTGCCATAGTCGGCTGGTAAACTGGGAGCTTTGGTCTGACACGATACAAGTCGGTACGCCATGCAACCGTACGATCTCGTCGATGTAAATCTGGGCATACTGAGCAAAACTGAAAGTGGTCTTCACTGGCAGGAAGTGAGCCGCTTTCGTCAATCGATCCACGATCACCCAAATGGAGTCGTACCCTCTCCTGGTCCTGGGTAGACCCACAACGAAGTCCATAGAAATCTGCTCCCATTTCCACTCCGGCATGGGCAAAGGCCGCAACTCTCCTGCTGGCCTCTGGTGCTCGGCCTTGACTTGCTGACAAGTCAGGCATCTTGACACGAAGTTTGTGACGTCCCTCTTCATCCCGTCCCACCAATAGACATCTCTCAAATCTTGGTACATCTTGGTGGAACCCGGATGAACACTGTATATCGATCTATGCGCCTCCTCAAGAATCTCACGCCGCAGTCCCTCAGAATCGTGTATGCACAATCGAGTCCCAAATCGCAGTACTCCCTGATCATCGATCACAAACTCGGAATCTCTGCCCTGCCTAATCTGCTCCATGATCTCTGAAAGACGGTCATCACTGGGCTGTGCCTCTCGAATACGGTCAAGTAACCACGGGCGTGCACGAACATGCGCAAGCTGTCCCCCTGTCGGAGTGAACTCAAACTCAACTCGGCTGTCGCATAAAACCTGCCAATCTGCTGACGACTACCTCTGTACTGTGCTCAAACATGATAGACTACCCCCGGGCCTCCTGCTCAAAGCATCCGCCACTACATTAGCCTTGCCCGGGTGATACAAGATCTCGCAATCGTAGTCCTTTACTAGTTCCATCCAACGACGCCGTCTGAGATTCAGGTCTTGATGCTGAAATATGTACTTCAAGCTCTTGTGATCAGTGAATATCTGGCACGACTCGCCGTATAGGTAATGTCGCCAGATCTTAAGCGCAAAGACCACTGCAGCCATCTCCAAATCGTGAGTGGGGTAGTTCTGTTCATGTTTCTTCAACTGCCGTGAAGCATACACGATCACCCTGTCATGCTGCATCAATACGCACCCTAGCCCCACTCGTGAAGCATCACAATAGACCACAAATCCGCCTGATCCTGAAGGCAATGATAATACCCGCGCCGTAGTAAAACAATTCCGTAGCTGCTGAAAACTGTGCTCGCACTCCTCCGTCCAATAGAAAGGAACTCCCTTCCGGGTACATCCGGTCAAAGGTGCAGTAATACGGGAGAAATCCTGTACAAATTGCCTGTAGTAGCCAGCCAGGCCTAGGAAACTGCTGATCTCAGTAACTGATGTCGGTCTGGGCCACTGCTGAACGGCCTCGATCTTCTTCGGGTCCACACATATGCCATCTCTCGTAATCACGTGACACAAGAAACCAACGCTGTCCAGCCAGAATGCACACTTGGAAAATTTTGCAAAAAGCTGGTGCTCCCTCAAAGTCCGCAACGTGATCCGCAAGTGCTACTCGTGCTCCTCTCGGCTCCGGGAATACACCAAAATATCATCAATAAACACGATGATGAACAAGTCGAGATACGGCCTGAATATACAGTTCATCAAATCCATAAATGCTGCTGGGGCGTTGGTGAGTCCGAATGACATCACCAAAAACTCATAGTGGCCATAGCGCGTGCGGATAGCTGTACTCGGTATATCCTCCTGTCGAACTCGCAGCTGATGGTATCCTGATCACAAGTCGATCCTCGAGAAATATCCAGCCCTCTGAAGCTGGTCGAACAAATCATCGATACGTGGTAAGGGATACCTATTCCGTACGGTAACTTTGTTCAGCTGGCGGTAGTCGATACACAAACGCAAACTGCCGTCTTTCTTCTTGACGAACATGACAGGAGCACCCCACGGAGAAACGCTAGGTCAAATAAGCCTTTTATCTAACAAATCCTGGAACTGATCCTTCAGCTCTCTAAGCTCCGCCGGGGCCATCCGATAAGGCGGTATAGAAATAGGCCCCGAGCCGGGAATCAAGTCAATGCAGAACTCCATATCGCGCTCAGGCGGTAGCCCAGGCAGCTCATCAGGGAAAATATCAGGGAACTCACAAGCAATCGGGACCCGGTCCAACGGAACCTCTGCAGCTCGAGTATCACAAATATAATCTAGGAATCCCTGACATCCCTTCCGCAAGAGCTGACCAGCGCGAAGAGACGAAATCAAACTGGGAAGGGTGACACCGCGGTCTCCCTGACTAACAAGGACTGGCTCCCCCGGAAATCTAAATCTGACTGCCTTCTCATGGAAATTCACAGAAGCATAACAAGTGGCTAGCCAATCCATGTCCAGAAGCACATCAAAATCCAACATATCGAGGTGAATCAAATCTACCAATGAATCCCTCTCCCCGATACGAACGAAACACAAACGAAACACAAAACGAGCGACAAACGACTCGCCTACCGGAGTAATAACCACAAGCGGCTGATCTAACGACGATGACCCACGGCCCAACATCGGTGCAAAGTGTATAGAGACATATGAATGTGTGGAACCTGGGTCGAATAATACTCGTGCGTCGAAAGAACAAACTGGCATGGCACTTGTCACAACGACGTTGGATGCCTGTGCATCCTGCGGTGTCAAAGCAAATACTCATGCCTGTCCCCCCACACATAGCTGGCAGTCCTCGGCCTCGGCCTCGTCCTCCAATCTGGATCGGACCGCCACATCCGCGGCCTCTGGGTGCATCAAACTGACGTGGAGCATCGCCTGGGGTAGGAAGTAGAGCTCTCTGAGGAGGAGGCGGTGATGGTGGTAAGGTCACATGTGGAACTGTCGCCGCTCCCTGTCGTCTCACCGGACAGTCTCTGATACGATGGTGCGGACTTCCGCACCAATAGCATCCTGGAGACGCCTGCTGTCCCTGCGGATTTGAACCATATAACTGACCCCGCCCAACTCCTCTGTCGGCACTATCTCTAATAAAGAATCTGGCATGAAACCTCTGAGCTGGCACATCGGTACGAATCCTCTTCGGCCCAGAAACGGCCGAAGTCGCTGAAATGCGTGCCTCCATCCGTAATGCCGTGTCCATAGCAGCTGAATAAGTGTCGAAGTGCTGGGCGCCGATGGAAAGAAATAGCTGGGTGTCAAGTCCCTGCACGAACCTCTTCACTCTCTTTTCTTCAGTATCCACCAAATACGGAGCATATCTCGACAACTGCGTGAAATGGACATCATACTCAGACACCGTCATCCCGGGAGTCTTGATCAAGGCTTCAAAACTACGAGCTCTAGCGTCACGAACGCTCTCTGGAAGGAAACGGGCTAAAAATACTGCCGTAAACTCGGCCCAAGTCATAGGAAGTAGACCTGAAGCTCGACCCCTCTCGACGGACTCACACCACATCTGCGCAAGGCCCTCTAAACGGAAACTCGCAAGCTCCACCCATCGATCGTCAGAACATCTGAGCGAACGACAAATCCTGGCTAATTTGTCAATGAATGTCTGTGGATCCTCCGCCGCATATGTGCCGGTGAAGACTGGAGGTCTCGGCCTCATGAAATACTGTAGCGATACTGGGATAGCTACGGTAGTGGTAGTAGGAGCAACTATCTAGGCAGTAGGTACTATGGTAGTCTGTGATGTGGTAGGTACGTCCTCCGATCTCCGCGCACGACTATCCTCTACTAAGGATCCCACCATCTGTCGTAACTCCTGCATACCTCCCATCATCTGTCGTAGCTCCTCCATACCAGACTCTAGCCTATCCATGCGGCCTGGGGAAGGTGGATCAGTCTGTCCCTGAGGCGTAGGTATACCACCCTGCTCGGTCCTCGTCTCGGACGAGCCTGCTCGGATCTTATCTCGGGCGGCAGCCCTCTACGCTCTCGTAGCCTTCGGCGGTATAGTGGCTGGTACAGGAAACATGATAGTAAGAATAGTGCAATAGAATCATAGGGTACACGAAATTGAAGAAGGAATTTTAAGCAAGTATATCCTAAAGTCACCTAGGCGGAGTACCGTATCGCAAGTATGCCGCGGACATACGCACGCTACGTTACCCTTCTTAAGTCACTTACTCCATCTACCAAGGGTCATCCTACACTCGGAAAGGTAAAACCTATCGCTCTGATACCAACTTTTTCATGACCCGCAGGGTACGGAACGTGACTGGCACTTAAGTTGCGAAACGTCTCAAGGCGTCCGTAAAATAAGTAAGCCAAAGCCCAGAAATCAAACCCCGATTAAGAAAATCGAGTGAAGGAAAACCAATTTAGTGAAAGCGATTTAAGCCATTAAGTCACATCAAGCCTTTTAAAAGCAACATCCCTTTTTCGCCCTAAATTCCGGCAGAGTCTCCTTTGTAAAACAGGCCCCCAAACGGGTACAAAACTGGAGTATAAATGAATAACATGAATATGGCATCGCCAAGCGGGAGCTAGCTCTTCGCCCCAAGGCGGTCACAAATCCCACGCAATATAAAAAAGCAATGTGCATAAATAAGCATGAAAAGCACAAGTAAAATATCATGTCGACTCAAGTGAGCTCGACCCCAAATACAGCATAAAAATCCTAAAATCTCACAGCCTCGTCTCTAGGTCAATATACAACAATACAAATAACAGGTGCAGCTGATACAGTAGATGGAGTACTCTAGATACAATGAATATACAAGGTGGTACAAAATAATAACACAACCCACCTACGAGCAAAAGCCTCGAGTCCAGGCAAAAAAGGCGAAAGAAGCAAAAGGAGCAAGTGTGTCCGCCACTACTGTGCTGACGGAGCGGACCTGCAAAAAGGCTGTGGCACAACGGGGGTGAGTTGCCAACTCGTGAGTAATAAATAACATCTATAGAGGCTATCTCAAGCATGCACACAAGCATCCTAGCATCTACAATACAGATAAGACAGGATGTACTAGCAGGTATGTATGCAACATGAATGTGCTAGCAGGTATGTATGCAACATGAATCAACTCGTGATCTGAATAGGTAGGTATAAGAATCATTATTTTCTTTTTGGAATCTCTTTTGAAATATCAGCAAAACATCACTAGAATCATCAAGAATCCGTGTCCAGCATCGACACCTCAAAACTGTCTCAAATCTCATTTATCCATATCACAGTATCTCTGGCCTCAGCCGTCCGGCTGACCCATCTCAAATATCTATATCTCAACATCTCGTGGCCATGGTCGGTATACTCTGGATATCCGCCGTGCCAAAAAGTTACCGGTAGGTAGTCTATCCCCTGCCAGGCTCAACGCCATCATCTGCGACCTTCTCGCCCCGGGGTACCTTACTGGGCCCACCATATACCCGAGGCGGTTCATCCGACTCCTCAAAACGGGTCTCGAAAATCACAACAAACTCATGGTGGACGACGTTTACATCACTAGAAAACCCAACTTTGCTTATTTTAAAAGAGATAATAAGTTTAGAAATTCTTGCGGCTTTCCCCCAAAATTCAGAAATATCATAAATCTCAAGAAATCATCATAACTGCATATGTCAATGATAATGAATGCATATGGTATCAATAATCAAGTTGCAATGTATGGTTAAAAGACTAGGTATGAACAAATGATGTAATGAGGTACATGCACATGAATAACAAACTTACCATTTCATCTTAAGGATTTAAATACAATAGCACAGGTTTAAGCATCAAATATGGTGAGAATGTTTCAGATTATAAGTTATCTAGTGTTGTTATCTAGTGTTGTGGCATGGCAATTACCAAGGCGTGTGTGTACGCATGAATAGTGCTCGTGCTGCATATAAAAACCCTGGCAATGGTGCAGGTGTCCTATAGAATGAGTTCGCATATGTATGTCAACATAGAGCATGAATGTAGCAAGATGTTATGCAAGCATTAACTCATAATTACTAATATCACTAGGAATCTTTTAAATTACTTAAACTATCAGGCGACTTGCGCCATCCAAACGATTGTCCCCCGTATATGTTACATCTACTCACTCGTGATCTCACGCTAGGTGTATCCGACCACCTGCTTTCCTTTCTCCACGGCGCTCGAAGTTCCCGACTGCGAACCTAGAATTTACATAAAGTAACACACATAAGGCAAATCCTGCAAAAACGTGATATACCGATCAAAAGAATAACTCGTGTGTGAAACTAAACGCGCGTGCACTCGATACTTCGCGATGTGCGTAAACTCACCAGAACCACCCCGACACGCTGTGTCGCGCAGCGCACCACAGAACCACACAGATCACACACGTGTCGCACAAGTTTAAAAACATCGAAACAAGGTTTAATGCTCCAGATTTTTACTCGAGTCAAAACAGAAAAAGTTGCACATGCCGAAACCCCTAACTATACAGCAGACCCCCACACACCAAAACCCAACACCCCAACCCTCCTCTGGCCGCAATTTGCGGCCAGATAGATTAAATCTGCGGCCATAAAGGGGAGAGGGGTCCCCGTGCTTTGTGTGTATGTCTCTGGCATGGTCACTATGCTACAGTATCCATAAATTTTTCCTGAAGTGCCCGGGTGAAGAGCAGATTCCAGAAAGGCTAAAAAGTCTAAATAAAACGCCAAGTTACACCAATTCGAAACAATCTGGTATTTTACTGAAATCCGGGATAAATCTTGGGTTAACTGGTCGTAACAGCACTTAGTAAGGCTACACTAACAATTAAAACCATCACTTTGCCAAATCTCACTCAATTTACCTAAAACTAGCACTAATTCATATAATAAACACTAAACTTAAGCTTAGAAGCCATATCCTTGCAAAGAAAGAAGTCAAGTTAAGAGATTATACCTCTAGGGATCCTAGGATGTAGGAGAAGAGAAGAAGAAGAAGAAGAAGAAGAAGAAGAAGAAGGTGTTGCTGCTGCTGAAGTGCTGCTGCTATTGCTACTGCTGCCTGCTGCTATTGTTGTTGCTGCAGCTGCTACTTCCAGAGCTGCTGCAGATGCTGATGCTATTGTTGCTGTGTTGCTGCTTGTTGTTGTTGGTGTGATGGTGCTGATATTGCTGCTACTGCTTGCTGCTGCTGTGTTGGTGTTGTTATGGTGGTGTTGTTGCTGCTGCTGCTACTTCTGTTGATGCTGTTGGTTCTGTTGCAGCTGCTGCAGATGCTGATGTTGCTGTTGTTGTGTGTTGTGTGTGTGTGAGAGTGAGAGGGAGAGATATGTGAGAATGAGTGTGAGGGTATAAAACAAGGTTTTGAAATTAAGACGAGAGTCAACCCTTCACCCTCTCTCCTCATTAAATGCCAAGCATGGCATAAGCCATCATGGCCTCTCTATCACCTACACTAGTCAACCCCTAACACTAATTCAATTTAAAAACTAAAACCCTTAATTAAAAACAAATTAACTTAATAAATGGGTTAGTCCACCATGCTTATCTAAACATGGTTAAACCCTAGACTTAACCTTGTTAACATGCACAAGTGTGTGCAGTCCAGACAAAATTCTAATAAAATAATCATAAAACCAGATAAATTATTTAAAAACCGTTTTGGTAAACTTTTCACCAAAACCCCCACATTAAAACACAATTACCACTAATCAGATTCTAAGGTGTAACAATCTTCCCTCCTTAAGAAAATTCGTCCTTGAATTTAAAATATATAGCTACGCGTACCTTCAAAGAGATGAGGGAATTTCTTCCGCATCTCTCCCTCGGCCTCCCAAGTGATCTCTTCACCATTCGGGCTGCGCCAAAGAACCTTCACAGATGGCAGGACCTTGGATCGAAGTTTCTTCACCTGCCGATCCAATATCACTACTGGCTGCACGGTGAACGAAAGATCGCGCTTAAGATGAACGGTCTAATGCTGAATCGTGTGAGAAGGGTCATGGAGATATCTGCGTAGCATCAACACGTAGAAGACGGGGTGAACATCTGGAAAGCTGGGTGGAAGAGCCAAACGATATGCAACTGCGCCGACACGCTCGAGAATCTCGAAAGGACCCACAAATCTGGGACTAAGCTTTCCTTTTTGCCCAAATCTCATTACGCCCTTCATCGGAGAGACCCTAAGAAAAACGTGAATGCCAACTGCGAACTCTAGTCTACGACGGCGCCTGTCTGCATATGATTTCTTCCTGCTCTGAGCCGCTCTCATCCGATCTCGAATCAACAGTACTTTCTCGGTCGTCTCCTGCACGATCTGCAGCCCCAAAATACTGCTCTCGCTAAGCTCAGTCCAACAGACGAGCGATCTACATCTTCTCCCATACAAGGCCTCGAAAGGTGCCATCTGAATAGTATCCTGGAAGCTGTTGTTGTAGGAGAACTCCACTAAAGGTAAATGATGATCCCAGCTACCCCCGAAGTCTAAAACACACGCTCGGAGCATGTCCTCAAGAGTCTGAATAGTCCGCTCTGACTGGCCGTCGGTCTGCGGATGAAATGTTGTGCTGAAACTCAAACGGGTGCCCAATGCCTCCTGTCGGCTGGTAAATTGGGAGCCTCGGTCTGACACGATACACGTCGGTACGCCATGCAACCGTACGATCTCGTCGATGTAAATCTGGGCATACTGAGCAAAACTGAAAGTGGTCTTCACTGGAAGGAAGTGAGCCGCTTTCGTCAATCGATCCACGATCACCCAAATGGAGTCGTACCCTCTCTTAGTCCTGGGTAGACCCACTATGAAGTCCATAGAAATCTTCTCCCATTTCCACTCCGGAATGGGCAAAGGCTGCAACTCTCCTGCTGGCCTCTGGTGCTCGGCCTTGACTTGCTGACAAGTCAGGCATCTCGACACGAAGTTTGTGACGTCCCTCTTCATCCCGTCCCACCAATAGACATCTCTCAAATCGTGGTACATCTTAGTGGACCCCGGATGAACGATGTATATCGATCTATGTGCCTCCTCAAGAATCTCACGCCGCAGTCCCTCAGAATCTGGTATGCACAATCGAGTCCCAAATCGCAGTACACCCTGATCATCGATCACGAACTCAGAATCTCTGCCCTGCCTAATCTGCTCCATGATCTCTGAAAGACGGTCATCACTGGGCTGTTCCTCTCGAATACGGTCAAGTAACTGCGGGCGTGCACGAACATGCGCATGTTGTCCCCCTGTCGGAGTGAACTCGAACTCAACTCGGCTGTCGCATAAAACCTGCCAATCTGCTGACGACTGCCTCTGTACTGCGCTCAAACATGATAGACTACCCCCAGGCCTCCTACTCAAAGCATCCGCCACTACATTAGCCTTGCCCGGGTGATACAAGATCTCACAATCGTAGTCCTTTACTAGTTCCATCCAACGACGCTGTCTGAGAATCAAGTCTCGCTGCTGAAATTTGTACTTCAAACTCTTGTGATCAGTGAATATCTGGCACGACTCGCCGTATAGGTAATGTCGCCAGATCTTAAGCGCAAAGACCACTGCAGCCATCTCCAAATCGTGAGTGGGGTAGTTCTGTTCATGTTTCTTCAACTGCCGTGAAGCATACGCGATCACCTTGTCATGCTGCATCAATACACACCCTAGCCCCACTCGTGAAGCGTCACAATAGACCACAAATCCGCCTGATCCTGAAGGCAATGATAATACCCGCGCCGTAGTCAAACAAGTCCGTAGCTGCTGAAAACTGTGCTCGCACTCCTCCGTCCAATCGAAAGGAACTCCCTTCCGGGTCAATCCGGTCAAAGGTGCAGCAATACGGGAGAAATCCTGTACAAATCGCCTGTAGTAGCCAGCCAGGCCTAGAAAACTACGGATCTCAGAAACTGATGTCGGTCTAGGCCACTGCTGAACGGCCTCGATCTTCTTCGGGTCCACACATATGCCATCTCTCATAATCACGTGACCCAAGAAACCAACGCTGTCCATCCAGAATGCACACTTGGAAAATTTTGCGAAAAGCTGGTTCTCCCTTAAAGTCTGCAACGTGATCCGCAAGTGCTGCTCGTGCTCCTCTCGGCTCCGGGAATACACCAAAATATCATCAAAAAACATGATGATGAACAAGTAGAGATACGGCCTGAATATACGGTTCATCAAATCCATAAATGCTGCTGGGGCGTTGGTGAGTCCGAACGACATCACCAAAAACTCATAGTGGTCGTAGCGCATGCGGAAAGCTGTCCTCGGTATATCCTCCTGTCGAACTCGCAGCTGATGGTATCCTGATCGCAAGTCGATCCTAGAGAAATATCCTGCCCCCTGAAGCTGGTCGAACAAATCGTCGATACGTGGTAAGGGATACCTGTTCCGTACGGTAACTTTGTTCAGCTGGCGGTAGTCGATACACAAACGCAAACTGCCGTCTTTCTTCTTGACGAACAGGACAGGAGCACCCCACGGAGAAACTCTAGGTCGAATAAGCCCTTTATCTAACAAATCCTGCAACTGATCCTTCAGCTCTCTAAGCTTCGCCGGGGCCATTCGATAAGGCGGTATAGAAATAGGCCCCGAGCCGGGAATCAAGTCAATGCAGAACTCCATATTGCGCTCAGGCGGTAACCCAGGCAGCTCATCAAGGAAAACATCAGAGAAATCACAAGCAATCGGGACCCGGTCCAACAGAACCTCTGCAGCTCGAGTATCACAAATATAAGCTAAGAATTCTTGACATCCCTTCCGCAAGAGCTGACCAGCGCAAAGAGACGAAATCAAACTGGGAAGGGTGACACCGCGGTCTCCCTGAATAACAAGGACTGGCTCTCCCGGAAAGCTAAATTTGACTGCCTTCTCACGACAATCCATAGAAGCATAACAAGTGTCTAGCCAATCCATGTCCAGAAGCATATCAAAATCCAACATATCGAGGAGAATCAAATCTACCAATGAATCCCTCTCCCCGATACGAACGGAACACAAATGAAACACAAAACGAGCGACAAACGACTCGCCTACCGGAGTAATAACCACAAGCGGCTGATCTAACGACGATGACTCACGGCCCAACATCGGTGCAAAGTGTATAGAGACATACAAATGTGTGGAACCTGGATCGAATAATACTCGTGCGTCGAAAGAACAAACTGGCAAGGTACCTGTCACAACGGCGTTGGATGCCTATGCATCCTGCGGTGTCAAAGCAGATACACATGCCTGTTCCCCACCAATAGCTGGCTGTCCTCGGCCTCGGCCTCCTCGTCCTCTCTGGATCGGACCGCCACGTCCGCGGCCTCTGGGTGCATCAAACTGACGTAGAGCATCGCCTGGGGTAGGAAGTAGAGCTCTCTGAGGAGGAGGTGGTGATGGTGGTAAGGTCACATGTGGAACTGTCGCCGCTCCCTGTCGTCTCACCGGACAGTCTCTGATACGATGGTGCGGACTCCCGCACCCATAGCATCCTGGCGACGCCTGCTGTCCCTGCGGATATGAACCATATAACTGACCCCACCCAACTCCTCTGCCGGCACCATCTCTCGTAAAGAATCTAGCATGATACCTCTGAGCTGGCACATCGGTACGAATCCTCTTCGGCCCAGAAACGGCTGAAGTCACTGAAATGTGTGCCTCGATCCGTAATGCCGTGTTCATAGCAGCTGAATAAGTGTCGAAGTGCTGGGCGCCGATGGCAAGAAATAGCTGGGTGTCAAGTCCCTGCACGAACCACTTCACTCTCTTTTCTTCAGTATCCACAAAATACGGAGCATATCTGGACAACTGCGTGAACTGGACATCATACTCAGACACCGTCATCCCTGGAGTCTGATCAAGGCTTCAAAACAACGAGCTCTAGCGTCACGAACTCTCTCTGGAAGGAAACAGGCTAAATATACTGCTGTGAACTCGGCCCAAGTCATAGGAGGTAGACCTGCAGCTCGACCTCTCTCGACGGACTCACACCACGTCTGCGCAAGGCCCTCTAAACGGAAACTCGCAAGCTCCACCCATCGATCGTCAGAACATCTGAGCGAACGGCAAATCCTGGCTAATCTGTCAAGGAATGTCTGTGGATTCTCCGCCGCATCTGTGCCGGTGAAGACTGGAGGTCTCAGCCTCATGAAATCCAGTAGCGATACTGGGATAGCTACGGTAGTGGTAGTAGGAGCAACTATCTGGGCAGTAAGTACTATGGTAGTCTGTGATGTGGTAGGTACGTCCTCCGATCTCGACGCATGACTAGCCTTTACTAAGGATCCCACCATCTGTCGTAACTCCTGCATACCTGTTCACACCATAATATTGTATTATTATATTCCCCATTCTTATTCTTTTTGCAAATAAAACATGTGCTTTTGACGCATGTCTGCTACATATTACAGGTTACAGGTTCTTGGATCTAAAACAGTGAAAACAATAAAAGACGACGTAAAAGTGAGACTTTGACCAACAAAGAGTAGGATCTTGATCAAGCCTACATAAAAGATAAAGTTCACAAAGCACAGGGCAGTGCAAGATTCAAGACATCGTCACGAAGCAACGATAAAAGTTCACTACAATCATTCACTGTGGAATCTGGAAGAAGCCTAGAAGCCAAACTGAGAAAAGAACCAAAGAAATAGGGAGACAAAAACATCCAGAAGCATTGCAGAGAAAATGACATCACAAAGCCTGCATTTGGCCGCGGAACCGCGGCCAGAGCCTGCTTTTGGCCGCGGAACCGCGGCCGTCTTCTGCCCGTGTCGGTGGAATTTTGGAAGGCGATGCGCGGATTGTTGAATAGGTCTTTTCTTAGGGGGTATTTTTGTAAAATCAGATGTGCGAGTCAATTGTAACCTAGGGTTTCTATGTACTATAAATAGAAACCCAAATACCTCTTTTGAGGTATGCCTCTTTTCATTTCACAAATTCAGATCTGTACTGCGTTGATGTTTGGAGAGAGCCATCAATAAAAATTAGTAAGTTACTTTTATTTCTTTGCTTTAGTTCTCTTTTAATTTAGAATGTCTTTTAATCCCCTAATGAGCGAGTAGTCTCCTCGCTTGTTAGGGTTAGCCTTAGGGAAAGGTTTGGAAGATGAGATCTCTCACCCCTTTCTTGCCCCTTCACACCTAAGAATTAGAACTCCATGCATACACGCACACACCGCTCCCTGCGGCACCTTACCCCTCGAGGTAACGGTGATACCGTAGTATAAAAGACCTGTTGCGCGTGTTTTCCATAGAGGTTATGGTAAGGATCGATAAAGGAAGGACAAGAACCTAGAGGAAGAAACATCTTCCCAAAAGATTCTAATCCACTTTATTGATAATTACCATAACATCTAATTGATCTAAAATAGGGTATTGAAAGCGGTGAGGAAACCTTTAATCTCTCAACTTCCCCTAATCCTAACCCTAGCAAGACTTAGATCCAGATAATCTTAGTATAACTTAAATTGGTAGTTTTTAGATTTAATAAATCAATCTGACACCCATCGGAATTAACTCGTTAGTGTGATTAGGAAAACACAAAATCCCTGTGGACCGACCCGTACTCACCGGCTAGCTACCAAGCGACGCTGTTCTTGATTGCGGTAAATTATTTTTGATCGTTAAAATCTCTACTAATCAAATGGCGCCGTTGCCGGGGATGGCGTAGTTTTTCCTCTTTGCAATTTCGGGTTAATCTAAAATAAAAAAATCATAAAAACAGAAAAAGAAAAAAAAATTATAAAATTTTTATCAGTTATTGTTTAAAGGGTATTTTTTATGAATCTTTGCAGGATCGACGGATCTGAAAAATCCAGAGTGCGAAACAGTAAAAGGTACATCAGAACAGAAAGGGGCTGGAAAAACAGAACACCACAATTTTTCTGGAGATCCGCGCCGCCGTTTCCACCGCTAAACCGCGGCCAGAAGGGGGTTTGTGTGGCTAAACCGCGGTCCTTTGGAGTCTTCAGTGCACGAAATTTGCACTGTTTGCTTTCTCTCTCCCCACTTTGCAAATCTCCATATATCTTTTGTGAAATCTCCTGCAGGATTTCTTTGCGCCTAAAAAGATAAAAAATCTTCCCCCTTCTCAATAACAAATCTTGTGCAGGATTCTTTGCGCCTCGCATAAAATAAAAATCTTTGATTGCAAGTGATTTACTGTTTTGCATATCTTTAATCGGACTTTAAGGGGCTTTTGACCAATTCAGATTGGGTGAGGATTTCATCACCCTTCCCAGGAACCCAGAAATCACATAAGGCATTTGCATTGACCAATCTTTAATTAAAAAAATACTAGACTCAGCCCTAAGGACTTCGAGCTCAATAGGACAGAGGACTAGTTATAGGTTTCGGCCGTTTATCCTAACCTGACTTTGCGGTGTCTAGGCAAGTGTGTCAAGGCAAGTGGTTACTTAATTAGGACCGCTACTTGTAGCGGGGAGCCTCCTATTTACCTGGCACTTACCAGGCCACAATTGGCGCTGAAGAGACGGTTTGAGGTCCTATCTCTAGCCCTTTGGAACAGTTAGGAGCTGTCTAACTGACCTAGGTGACCCTAGAGTTAGGCCTAATTGTGCATTTTTGGTTGATCGAAAGTGTGTCTTAGCCCTTTATCAAAAATCTTTTTTGCAAACGGTTCCAAATAAAAAAAAAGGGAAAAAGAAAAAAATCTTTTATAAAAACTTGCAACTTGTCGCGTAAAATCCTTGCACCCCACCACCACTCACTTTCTTCTCATTGACGTTATCTTACCTCCACATTCTGTCTTTCTTTTTTCTGACTACACTACCCCTTTAGTGTATGTCACTTTGGACTAGGGACACTAGCGCCCGATTAGTCCGTGTTTCGTTGGTACCGACCGACGAACCTTTCGACACCGAAGTCGAAATTCCCTCCATTTCCTTACCTCCACCTTCAAATTCTTCTTCCGAAGGTATGTCGGGATATAATCCCAACAACACCTTACTCACGGGACTGATTCCGCCTCCGTTAGGTGCAAATAACCCGAATCTTCCGCTTGTTGTAGCGCCCCAACGAATCGCGCTCCAGGATCTCTTCTACCCTGTCCGCACCTCCTTACCTACCTATCTTTCACCCCCACCGGCAAATGGGGACAATTTTGAAATGAAACCCCACTTCATCAATATGCTGCCAAAATTTCATGGATTGGAATCCGAAGATGCCTATATCTTTATCAATAAATTCCAAAACGTTTGCGCCATGATGAAAACAATCCAATTGAGTGATGACGCTATAAGGCTAAGGGTCATTCCTTTCACCTTATGTGACTTAGCCGAGAAGTGGCTATACAGCACAGCATCACATTCAATTAGAAATTGGGACGAGTTTGTTAAAGCTTTTCTTAAAAAGTTTTATCCTCATCACAAGACCGCGAGAATTCGCAATGAGCTTATACAATTTGCCCAGCTTCCTTCCGAACCATTTTGGAAGTGTTTTGAAAGATTCAAAGACCTACTCGTTCAATGCCCTCACCATGGGATCGAAAATTGGCAACTTTGCCAAACATTATACGAGGGATTGAACCCGGCAACGAAGCAGTTGCTAGAAACCATTTGTCAAGGTCACTTTCTAACCAAATCTAGTGAGGAAGCGTGGCAGTTTCTCGAGGATCTTAGTGAACAAACAATTCAGTGGGAGAGCACAAAGACCACCTCATCTTCTTCTATTGGTCAATCTAGGGCAGGCATACATCAATTAGATATGTCGATTGCTATGAAGGCCGAGATGGCCGTACTTATGAAAAAGCTAGAAGCCATTGAGACCAAAATCTCATCGTCTTCTCCTGCCCCTGCTTTACCCCCACGAACTGTTTGTACTTGTTGTTCGGATCCATCACACCTTACCGAAGAGTGTCCTTACAATCCACCTGTTCAAGGACAAGATCAAGTCAATGCTGCCTTTCAGCAACGACAAAGAAATGATCCTTACTCTTCGACCTACAATCCGGGTTGGAGGAGCCACCCAAATTTTGCTTGGAATCAAAATCAGCAACTCCAAGGAAACAACAACTTTCAAAGGCCTCCTCCACAATAACAAGCACCCCAACAAACTCAATACCAGCAACCTTTCCAACCACAACCTTATCCAAATCAAACGAACAATTTGGTTCAACCAAATGATGATAAGGTTATCTCGCTAGAAAAAAAGTCTAGATGCGTTTCTCAAGCAATCTACAGAATCCGCAGCAAGATTGGAAAATTGCGTCCAGTCTTTAGTGCACAACAATGCTTCACATGATCAAAGCATCAAATCTATTGAGGCACAAATTGCACAATTAACTGCTGCGTTGAGCGAGAGAGAAAAAGGAAAGCTTCCATCTCAACTATTGCCAAATCCCGGTCACACACAAAACGCATATCACAATCACAATGTAAATGCGGTGACCACGTTGAGATCCGGACGAGTGTTGCAGAATAATATGGGTATTAGTGATGACATCCCCGCCGGTGGTTCTTCTTCTTCTTCACCTTCATCTTCTCCGCTAGAGCCTATTCTTCATTCTTCAAAAGGCTCTTCTTCTTCTAATTCGAACGGACCCACTTCTCACTTCACGAACACACCCACACTGGGATCCGTTCCAACTCCACATTCTACTCCACAGACATTGTACTCAACAGATTTTCAAAATGCTCCATTTCCAAACAGGTTGAGTCCCAATAAACCAACTGCACAAATGGAAAAGATTATGGAGTTATTTAAACAGGTTAGCATAAATATACCTCTCTTGGATGCAATCCAACAAGTCCCTTCATACGCGAAAATCTTAAAGGGCTTATGCACTTCAAAGAGAAAGTCGTCTCAAATACCAAAGAAAGTGCTAGTGGCTAGTGCAGCGAGCAATGCTATTAACCAACCTCAACCCTTACCCCAAAAACGAAAGGACCCCGGCTGTCCTACGATTTCAATAACAATTGAGGATAAGAAAATCAATCGAGCACTTTTAGATCTTGGGTCTAGTGTTAACCTGCTTCCCTACTCCGTGTACAAGCAATTAGGGGTTGGAGAGTTGAAACCCACTCGTTGTACTCTCCAAATGGCTGATCGATCAATCACCCATCCTAGGGGTGAGCTAGAGGATGTGTTGATCAAAGTTGGGGATTTCATATTCCCCGTTGATTTTATTGTTATGGACACACAACCTGTTGCTAACCCACGGAACCAAATTCCAGTGATCCTCGGCCGACCATTTTTGGCCACTTCCAATGCCGTAATAAATTGTCGCAATGGCTCCATGACTCTATCCTTTGGGAAGACGTCTAGTGAGTTCAATATTTACAAGTTAGGAAGTCTGCCCCTCGTGCCTAAAACTAGTACACGAGAAGTTTGCTCTATTCACGAAATCATGCAGGAGGACTGCGAGCATGAAAGATTTTTGTTTGATGAAAACAGTTTTGACGCCACTAGTGCGTCCCTCTTTGAGCCTACCACAGTTAACACAACCGATATTGATTATGAATGTTTCACTTTTTCGGATGATGACGACTCACAGCCCGAATATGAGTCTTTTGAATTTTTGGATGAGTTAGTTGAACCATCCGAATCGGTTGTTTGCAGTGATTTCGAACCTGTGTTGGAGTCCTTTGAGTTCGAGGTAGATTCCCCAATTTTACCTATGATTCTTTCGCCTCCGAAACTCGAACTCATGCCCTTGCCGTCTCACCTTAAATATGCTTACATAGGTGAGAATGAGACCTTTCCCATTATCATATCGGCCTCTCTAGCCTTCGAGCAAGAGAACGCTCTTTTAATGGTCTTACAAGATAGGCGGCAAGTTTTCAGCTGGACTATGGCTGACATCGAGGAGATTAGTTCCCTCATAATTGAATATCATATGCATACGATGGATGATGCGAAGTCGATAAAGGATCCACAGAAATATCTTGGGGATAGTGTGGTTAGTCAACCTCCTCCTTTAGAAGTTGAACCACCCCCATTTCTTTTAATAAGCTACGAGAATGCCAATATTCCACTGATTGCTGATCATCCACATTCTCGTTTTGATTCATCACCACCTCCTATCTATTCACTTCCACACTTTCCATACCACCACTTCTATCTTCCCCAATTCTTTTTGGATCGGTACAACATATTCTTCCACCAACCGATACTCTTTACAGATAAATTTTTCGACTGGTTGGTGTTGACGTTTGGTCTTTGCAAAGTTTGGCAATGACGTTTAACTCTGTTTCAATGAAGTTTGGGGGGGCCTTTCTTTATATATATATATATATTTTTCTTTTAAAAATTCAAAAAATAAAAAAAATTGTAAATAAATAAACAGGGGAGTGCCGACATTTTGACCCTCTTGGTGTAGCATGACAGTGAGGACACTGTCAAGTTTAAGTTTGGGGGTATGCTCGGTAAGTCTTCTTCCTTCGCATTCATGTGTATATTTTTGCATTTGCATACTTATTTGAAAACCCATAAAAAATTGAAAATTTTTGAAAAATTATAAAAATTATTGTATTCAATTTTGGTTTATTTGACTAGAGTTTGACAAATAGGTTAACTAGCTAGGAACAACTAGATTTTAGACGTAGTAAATTAAAAAACCTAAAAATAACCTTCCTTAAAATTTAACGGTAGAAAGTATATGTCTTTGTAGTTTATTTAGAAATAGGCAAATTTTGAGTTCACTTCTTGGGCTAAGTCGAAACAAAGGAAAAGTATTGATATTTTTATTAGAGTATAAGTTTGAAAAATAGTTCCTAACTTATGTCTAAATTCTGAAAATGTATACCCTATAATTTGCACTAACACGCACTTTGAAACTTGGAATAGTAGAGGAGACCTTGAAATGCTCTTATCTAAGTCCTTAGTACAATGAAAAATGAAAAAAATGTGAATAAAGAAAAAAAAAATGAACACTGATTTTTGTGATTACTTAAGGCTGTAAAAATAGAAAAATATTTAGCGAGGATGCTTCATCACCTAGTGTCTTAGACCAACTGGTTTGGGAGTCACTGCTAAAGCTTTGGGTGTTGCATGACTAGGAATTACGCTTTAATGTGCAAATACATCTTATAATCGGTCGTTGGTACCTCAAGAAGTATTAACGGTCGCATGAAGGATGTGTAAGCAAAATTCATTTAAAAATTCACCAATTAATAAGTGCTTTGGACAAAAGGACAAGAGTATGATTGCTTCATTTGAATTTCCAAGTGTAGGGGTGATTTATACACACACGTAGGGGTATGTGATTGCAGTTTAGATGAAAGAAAGGAGTGAAGAATATAACTTGTATCTTTAATAGAGTTGATAAAAATTCCTAAGTGGAGATGTAACCCTAGAAGGGAAACTTAAGAGATGCCGAAAGCTAAGTAAGTCTACAGAATTTATATAATCTTAAGTTAAATGATGAGGAAGTGTGAAGAATATGGGTGGATAATTTACGGGTCGACGATAATAGAATTCCTTGTTAGAAAACCTAATTGGAGAATTAAAGTCGAAAAAGTCAAATTGATATGATTTTGTGGGTAGTATCCGCTGAAAACCCTCAGGAGACAACACTCCTCCTACTAGGGACACCTAGAGATTTAACGGCTTGTTGCACGATCTCAGTGCAATCGCGTTTCCCTGCGAAAGTGCGGTTAGGTTTTTTGTCGAGAATAAAACTAAAAATAAGTTTGCTCGAGGACGAGCAAAAGATAAGTTTGGGGGTATTTGTTCACACCATAATATTGTATTATTATATTCCCCATTCTTATTCTTTTTGCAAATAAAACAGGTGCTTTTGACGCATGTCTGCTATATATTACAGGTTACAGGTTTTTGGATCTAAAACAGTGAAAATAATAAAAGACGACGTAAAAGTGAGACTTTGACCAACAAAGAGAAGGATCTTGATCAAGCCTATATAAAAGATAAAGTTCACAAAGCACAGGGCAGTGCAAGATTCAAGACTTTGTCACGAAGCAATGGTAAAAGTTCACTACAATCATTCACTGTGGAATCTGGAAGAAGCCTAGAAGCCAAACTGAGAAAAGAACCAAAGAAATAGGGAGACAAAAACATCCAGAAGCACTGCAGAGAAAATGACATCACAAAGCCTGCATTTGGCCGCGGAACCGCGGCCAGAGCCTGCTTTTGGCCGCGGAACCGCGGCCGTCTTCTGCCCGTGTCAGTGGAATTTTGGAAGGCGGTGCGCGGATCGTTGAATAGGTCTTTGCTTATGGGGTATTTTTTAAAAATCAGATGTGCGAGTCAATTGTAACCTTGGGTTTCTATGTCCTATAAATAGAAACCCAAATACCTCTTTTGAGGTATGCCTCTTTTCATTTCATAAATTCAGATCTGTACTGCGTTGATGTTTGGAGAGAGCCATCAATAAAAATTAGTAAGTTACTTTTATTTCTTTGCTTTAGTTCTCTTTTAATTTAGAATGTCTTTTAATCCCCTAATGAGCGAGTAGTCTCCTCCCTTGTTAGGGTGAGCCTTAGGGAAAGGTTTGGGAGATGAGATCTCACACCCCTTTCTTGCCCCTTCACACTTAAGAATTAGAACTCCATGCATACACGCACACACCGCTCCCTGCGGAACCTTACCCCTCGAGGTAACGGTGATACCGTAGTATAAAGGACCGGTTGCGCGTGTTTTACATGGAGGTTAAGGTAAGGATCGATAAAGGAAGGACAAGAACCTAAAGGAAGAAACATCTTCCCAAAAGATTTTAATCCACTTTATTGATAATTACCATAACATCTAATTGATCTAAAATAGGGTATTGAAAGCGGTGAGGAAACCTTTAATCTCTCAACTTCCCCTAAGCCTAACCCTAGCAAGACTTAGATCCAGATAATCTTAGTATAACTTAAATTGGTAGTTTTTAGATTTAATAAATCAATCCGACACCCATCGGAATTAACTCGTTAGCGTGATTAGGAAAACACAAAATCCCTGTGGACCGACCCGTACTCACCGGCTAGCTACCAAGCGATGACATTCTTGATTGCGGTAAATTATTTTTGATCGTTAAAATCTTTACTAATCATTACCTCCCATCATCTGTCGTAGCTCCTCCATACCAGACTCTAGCCTATCCATGCGGCCTGGGGAAAGCGGATCAGTCTGTCCCTGAGGCATAGGTATACCACCCTGCTCGGTCCTCGTCTCGGATGAGCCTGCTCGGATCTCATCTCGGGTGGCAGCCCTCTGCGCTCTCGTAGCCTTCGGCGGCATAGTGGCTGGTACAGGAAACAGGATAGTAAGAACAGTGCAATAGAATCATAGGATACACGAAATTGAAGAAGGAATTTCAAGCAAGTATATCCTAAAGTCACCTAGGCGGAGTACCGTATCGCAAGTATGCCGCGGACATACGCACGCTACGTTACCCTGCTTAAGTCACTTACTCCATCTACCAAGGGTCATCCTACACTCGGAAAGGTAAAACCTATCGCTCTGATACCAACTTTGTTACGACCTGCAGGGTACGGAACGTGACTGGCACTTAAGTTACGAAACGTCTCAAGGAGTCCGTAAAATAAGTAAGCCAAAGCCCAGAAATCAAACCCCGATTAAGAAAATAGAGTGAAGGAAAACCAATTTAGTGAAAGCGATTTAAGCCATTAAGTCACATCAAGCCTTTTAAAAGCAACATCCTTTTTTCACCCTAAATTCCGGTAGAGTCTCTTTTGTAAAACAGGCCCCCAAACGGGTACAGAACTGGAGTATAAATGAATAACATGAATATGGCATCCCCAATCGGGAGCTAGCACTTCGCCCCAAGGCGGTCACAAATCCCACGCAATATAAAACAGTAATGTGCATAAATAAGCATGAAAAGCACAAGTAAAATATCATGTCGACTCAAGTGAGCTCGACCCCAAATACATCATAAAAATCCACAAATCTCACAGCCTCGTCTCTAGGTCAATATATAACAATACAAATAACAGGTGCAGTTGATACAGTAGATGGAGTACTCTAGATACAATGAATATACAAGGTGGTACAAAATAATAACACAACCCACCTACGAGCAAAAGCCTCGAGTCCAGACAAAAGAGGCGAAAGAAGCAAAAGGAGCAAGTGTGTCCGCCGCTACTGTGCTGATGGAGCGGACCTGCAAAAAGGCTGTGGCACAACGGGGGTGAGTTGCCAACTCGTGAGTAATAAATAACATCTATAGAGGCTATCGCAAGCATCCTAGCATCTACAATACAGATAAGACAGGATGTACTAGCAGGTATGTATGCAACATGAATGTGCTAGCTGGTATGTATGCAACATGAATCAACTCGTGATCTGAATAGGTAGGTATAAGAATCATTATTTTCTTTTTGGAATCTCTTTTGAAATATCAGCAAAACATCACTAGAATCATCAAGAATCCGTGTCCAGCATCGACACCTCAAAACTGTCTCAAATCTCATGTATCCATATCACAGTATCTCTGGCCTCAGCCGTCCGGCTGACCCATCTCAAATATCCATATCTCAACATCTCGTGGCCACGGTCGGTATCCTCTGGATATCCGCCGTGCCAAAAAGTCACCGGTAGGTAGTCTATCCCCTGCCAGGCTCAACGCCATCATCTGCGACCTTCTTGCCCCGGGGTACCTTACCGGGCCCACCATGTACCCGAGACGGTTCATCCAACTCCTCGAAACGGTTCTCGAAAACCACAGCAAAGTCATGGTGGACGACGCTTACATCACTAGAAAACCGCAACTTTGCATATTTTAAAAAAGATAATAAGTTTAGAAATTCTTGCGGCTTCCCCCGAAATCCAGAAATATCATAAATCTCAAGAAATCATCATAAGTGCATATGTCAATGATAATGAATGCATATGGTATCAATAATCAAGTTGCAATGTATGGTTAATAGACTAGGTATGAACAAATGATGTAATGAGGTACATGCATATGAATAACAAACCTACAATTTCATCTTAAGGATTTAAATGCAATAGCACAGGTTTAAGCATCAAATATGGTGAAAATGTTACAGATTATAAGTTATCTAGTGTTGTTATCTAGTGTTGTGGCATGGAAATTACTAAGGCGTGTGTGTACGCATGAATAGTGCTCGTGCTGCATATAAAAACCCTGGCAATGGTGCAGTTGTACTATAGAACGAGTTCGCATATGTATGTCAACATTGAGCATGAATGTAGAAAGATGTTATGCAAGCATTAACTCATAATTACTAATATCACTAGGAATCTCTTAAATTACTTAAACTATTGGGCGACTTGCGCCATCCAAACAATTGTCCCCCGTAGATGTTACATCTACTCACCCGTGATCTCGCGCTAGGTGTGTCCGACCACCTGCTTTCCTCTCTCCACGGCGCTCGAAGTTCCCGACTTCGAACCTAGAATTTACATAAAGTAACACACATAAGGCAAATCCTGCAAAAACTTGATATACCGATCAAAAGAATAACTCGTGTGTGAAACTAAACGCGCGTGCACTCGATACTTCGCGACGTGCGTAAACTCACCAAAACCACCCCGACACGCTGTATCGCGCAGCGCACCACAGAACCACACAGATCATACACGTGTCGCACAAGTTTAAAAAATCGAAACAAGGTTTAATGCTCCAGATTCTTACTCGAGTCAAAACAGAAAAAGTTGCACATACCAAAACCCCTAACTATACAGCATACCCCCACACACCAAAACCCAACACCCCAACCCACCTTCTGGCCGCAATTTGCGGCCAGATAGACTAAATCTACGGCCATAAAGGGGAGAGGAGTCCCCGTGCTTTGTGTGTGTGTCTCTGGCATGGTCACTATTCTACAGTATCCACAACTTTTTCCTGAAGTGCCCGGGTGAAGAGCAGATTCCAGAAAGGCTAGAAAGTTACACAAATTCGAAACAATCTGGTATTTTACTGAAATCCGGGATAAATCTTTGGTTAATTGGTCTTAACAGCACTTAGTAAGGCTACACTAACAATTAAAACCATCACTTTGCCAAATCTCACTCAAATTACCCAAAACTAGCACTAATTCATATAATGAACACTAAACTTAAGCTTAGAAACCATATCCTAGCAAAGAAAGAAGTCAAGATAAAAGATTATACCTCTAGGGATCCTAGGATGTAGGAGAAGAGAAGAAGAAGAAGAAGAAGAAGGTGTTGCTGCTGCTGAAGTGCTGCTGCTATTGCTACTGCTGCCTGCTGCTGAGCTGATGCTATTGTTGCTGTTTTTGTGTTGCTGCTGCTGCTTCCAGAGCTGCTGCAGATGCTGATCCTATTGTTGCTTTGTTGCTGCTTGTTGTTGTTGGTGTGATGGTGCTGATGCTGCTGCTACAGCTTGCTGCTGCTGTGCTGGTGTTGGTATGGTGTTGTTGTTGTTGCTGCTGCTACTTCTGTTGCTGCTGTTGGTTCTGTTGCAGCGGCTGCAGATGCTGATGTTGCTGTTATTGTGTGTTGTGTGTGTGTGTGAGAGTGAGAGGGAGAGATATGTGAGAATGAGTGTGAGGGAAAAAAAACAAGGGTTTTGAAATTAAAATGAGAGTTAACCCCTCACCCTCTCTCTTCATTAAATGCCAAGCATGGCACAAGCCATCATGGCCTCTCTATCACCTACACTAGTCAACCCTTAACACTAATTCAATTTAAAAACTAAAACCTTTGATTAAAAACAAATTAAATTAATAAATGAGTTAGTCCACCATGCTTATCTAAACATTGTTAAACCCTAGACTTGACACTAGTTAACATGCACAAGTGTGTGCAGTCCAGACAAAATTCTAATAAAATAATCATAAAACCAGATAAATTATTTAAAAACCGTTTTGGTAAACTTTTCACCAAAAACCCCACATTAAAACACAATTACCACTAATCACATTCTAAGGTGTTACAAAATAATCTTTCTTTATGTTAAACGGTAGCAAATATATGTTCTTGTAGTTTATTTAGAAATAGGCAAATTTTGAGTTTTGTTCTTGGGCTAAGTCAAAATAAGAGAAGAGTATTGAATTTTTATTTGAAGTGTAAGTCTGAAAAATAATTCCGAAGCTTAAGTCTAAATTCTGAAAATATATACCCTACAACGTGCACAAACACTCACCTTGAAACTTGGAATAGTAGAGAATACCTTGAAATGCTCTTGCTAAAATCCTTATTATGAGAAAAAAATTAAATAAAAGTATAAGTGTGAATAAAGAGATATAAAAAAAATGAACACTGGTTTTGTAATTACTTAAGGCTGCATAAATAAAAAATATAGCGAGGGTGCTTTCTCACCTAGTGCCTTAGACCAACTGGTTTGGGAGTCACTGCTAAGCCTTAGGTATTACAAGACGAGGAATTATGCCTTAATGCGCGAACACATCTTGTAATCGGTCGTTAATACCTCAAGAAGTATTAACGGTCGCATGAAGGATGTGCGAGCAATTTCATCTAAAATTCACCAACTAAAAATAATTTGGACGATGGAAAAGAGTATGATGGCTTGAATTGAATTTCCAAGTGTAGGGGTAATACATACACACACGTAGGCGTATATGATTGGGGTTTGGATGAGAGATAGGAATGAAAGATAAGGCTTATACCTTCAGTAGAAATGATAAAAATTCCTAAGTTGAGATGGAACCTTAGAAGGAAAATTCAAAAGATGCTGAAAGCTTAATAAATTTGTAGAACATATACGATCTTAAGTTAAATGATAAGTGAGTGTGAAAAATATGGGTTGATGATTTCTAAGTTGAAGATAATAGAAACTCAACAGGCCATGGGTTGATGATTTCTAAGTTGAAGATAAAAATATGGGTTGATGATTTCTAAGTTGAAGAAAAATTTGGGTTGATGATTTCTTGCTAAGAACACCGAATTGAAGAATGAAACTCAACAGGCCAAATTGATCGGATTTTGTGGGTAGTATCCGCTGAAAATCCTCAGGAGACAACACTCCTCCTACTAGGGACACCTAGGGGTTTAACGGCTTATTGCACGAGCTCAGTGCAATCGCGATTCCTTGCGAAAGCGAGGTTAGGTTTCTTCGAGAATAAAATTGGCTTTGCTCGGGACGAGCAAAAAATAAGTTTGGGGGTATTTGTTCATATCAGAATATTGCATTATTATATCGCCCATTCATAATCATATTACAAATAAATAGGTGCTCTTGATCCATGTCTGCTAAATAGTTGCAGGTTACAGGTTCTCAGAACAATACAGTGAAATTCATGAAAAGACGCTAAAAATGTGATACTACGACCAACAATAGATGAATCCGTATGATGCCGCCTACCAGTTCAAGGAACAAATGAAGATCAGTAGCCAGTTCAATGCACAAAGCACAAAGGCAGTACAAACTTCAACGCGAAGCTCATGGTAAAAAGTCCACATCATCTGCACTGTTGGAAATCTGGAAGAAAGTAGAAAAGATTCTGAGGAACCAAGTGAAGAAAACAGAAGGAAAAAGCAACATGAAGCAGCCCTGAGAATTTGAACTCAAGATCCCACAATTTGGCCGTGGAATCGCGGCCAAACATGGCTTTCTGCCGCGGTTCCGCGGCCGTGCTATGCACGTGTCGGTGCGGTGTCGGTGCTTTGACCCGGCTTTCTAAGGGTAGTCTTGTAATTTCAAATGTGGATCAGATGTAAATCTAGGGTTTCTCCTATCTATAAATAGGAAAGCCAGAAGTCTAATTAGGCATGCCTCTTTTTAATTTTCTAGATTAAAATTTTATTCAAGTTGTAATGCATTATTGAGAGGTATCAATAAAGTAAGTTCTTTTCCTATCTTGCATTTTTATTTGAATTTAATTCGTGCAATTTATTTTATCTGTTCTTTTATTTTCTGCATTCTAGTTCACTTATTAAAATAAACAAACAAAAATGATTTTTATCATAGTTTTCCTAATGAGTGAGTAATTCCTCACTTGTTAGGGTTAGGATAAAGAAGGTTTGAGAGAAGGAAATCTCTCTCACTCCTTTCTTTGCCCCTCTAATTTTTATAATAAGGACTCTATTTAAATTAACCAGACACCGCTCACTACGGCACCCTATCCTATAAGATAGCGGTGATTCCCTAGTTAGACCGGTTGTGGTTGATTTAAATAGAGGTTAGGGCTAATAGTTAAGAAAGGACGGACAAGGACCAAAAGGAAGAAACTAAGTTTCTTTCTAGTCGTGCTAATCCCCTTTGTTGACTATTACCCTAACACCTACATTCTTAACTAGGGCAAAGAAAGCAGTGAGTAGAATCCATATTCCAAACTAACATAATCCTAACCCTAACAAGACTTTAAATCAATTGAATCTCATTCTTAGATTTTAAAACAAAACCAACCAAAAATAGGACTTAACTCGTTAGAACTTGAAGAAAGAACACCTTTTCCCTGTGGACCGACCCGTACTCAACCGGCTAGCTACCAAGCGACACCGTCTTGATTGCGGTATTCTTAAATTTAAAAGCACACGAAACTCAAACAATCTAATGGCGCCGTTGCCGGGGAAACGGTAGTTATTTTCTTTTTGTAATTTCGGGTTAATAAAAAAAATAAAAAATATAAAAATTGAAAAAATTAAAAAAAAAACTGAAAAGAAAATCATCTTGTTCTTTTTGATCAGTTTTTGTGCGAATTGTGCAGGAACGGAAGACGGACTTATTCAGATCTGGAGCAAGCCTAGTGAACAAATCAAGAAACAGAGGATCTGAACAAACAGAGGAGAACCACAACAGCAAACAGAAAAGTTTTGACGGCCTGATCCAACTGAATCACCGCGGAACCGCAGTCAAATTGCTGATGTCAGCACTTCAAAATTCTCTGTAAGTATTTTTGTCCTCTCTCTCTCTCTTACCCTCTGATCTCCACCGAAAATTTTTTCCTGCAGGGTTCTTTGCGCAAAACTTCTTCTCCCTCTCCAATAAATCATTTTTTGCAGGGTTCTTTGCGTCGCAAATAAAAAAAAAATTTGGCAAGTGTTTTAGATTTTGTGTGTTAATTGCTTTGCATATTTAAAACGGAATTTAAGGGGCTATAACACCAATCCAGATTGGGTGGGGATTTCATTACCCTTCCTAAGACCCCAGAAATCATCAAAAGCATATGCATCACCCCTCGAGTTATTTAAAAAATATCTAGACTCAGCCAATTAAGGACTGTCGCGCTCATTAGGACAGAGGAAGGTTGTGGGCATTCAATCGTTTATCTAAACCTGACTTTGTGGTGCCCAGGCTAGACAAGTAAGAAAGGTAACTTTTAAAGGCCCGTCTCACGGTGATTCGTGAGTGGAACCCTCCTTTCTTCAGTTGTGCTTACCTGGCCACAATTGGCGGTGAAGAGGCGATTTGAGGGATATCTCACAACTTGTTGCTTTGGACCAGTTAGGAGCAGTCTAGTTGACTTAGGAGACCCTAGCTCTAGGCTTGATTGTGCATGTTTAAATTGTAATTGCTTGAAAGTGTGTCGTAGTTTCATACAAAATCTTTTGCAAAACTCTTTATAAAAAAAATATAAAACAAATTTTTTTTTTACAAAATCTTACCATTTGTCGCTAGAATTCCATTGCACCCAACCTTCATTCACATTTCCTCATTGACGTTTTCTTACCCTCACATTCTACGTTTGACTACACTAAGACTCATTTTGTGTATGTCCGGTTGTACTAGGGACACTAGCGCCCGTTTAGTCCGTGTCTCGTTAGTCGCTACTGACGACGCATTCGACTCCGAAGTCGAAACTCCCTCCACTTATTTTTCATCTTTACCTTCATTTTCACATTCATCATCTTCTAAGGAGATGTCAGGATTCAATCCTAACAACCCCTTACCTACCTCGGGACTGATTCCGCCTCAACTTGGTGCGAATAACCAACAACCTCCTGTTGAAGTGCCCCAGCGAATCGCGCTCCAGGATCTTTTCTATCCTACTCGCTCCGCACTACTTACTTGTCTTTCACTCCCGCCGGCAAATGGGGATAATTTCGAAATTAAGCCCCACTGCATCAATATGTTGCCCAAATATCACGGGCTGGAATCCGAAGATGCCTATATCTTCATTAACAAATTCCAGAATGTTTGTGCAATGATGAAGACCACCCAACTATCCGATCATGCTATAAGGCTACGAGTCATTCCCTTCACTTTATGTGACCTAGCTGGAAAGTGGCTATATAGTACTGCATCGCATTCTATAAACAGTTGGGAAGAGTTTGTTAAGGCATTCCTTAAAAAAATTTACCGACATCACAAGACCGCGAGAATTTGTAATGAAATTAACCAATTTTCCCAGCTCCCTTCCGAACCTTTTTGGAAGTGTTTCGAACGATTTAAAGACCTTCTTGTTCATTGCCATCATCACGGTATTGAAGGATGGAAACTCTGCCAAAATCTATACAAAGGGCTGAACCCAGCAACTAAGCAGTTGCTGGAAACCATTTTTCAAGGTCACTTTCTTACCAAATCTGACGAGGAAGCTTGGCAATTTCTCGACGATCTTGCTGAACAAACACATCAGTGGGAAAGTACTAGACAGACCACTTCGTCTACTTCATCCGGTCCATCTAGGGCAGGTGTTCACCAACTTGATATGTCAATATCAATGAAAGCCGAAATGGCAGCAATTACACGAAAACTAGAAGCAATTGAGAGCAAATTCTCACCGCCTTCTCCTGCCCCTGCTTTACCCCCTCGCACTATATGCGCTTGTTGTTCGGATCCGTCCCATTTAACTGAAGAATGTCCTTATAACCCATCTATTCAAGGCCAGGATCAATTCAATGCTGCCTTTCAGCAAAGACAAAGAAATGATCCATACTCTTCAACTTACAATCCTGGTTGGAGGAACCACCCCAATTTTGCTTGGAATCAAAATCAACAACAATTCCAAGGCAATAATAATTTCCAGAGGCCTCCTCCACAACAATAAGCCCCTCAATAAACTCAATATCAGCAACCTTTCCAGCCCCAACCTTACCAAAATCAAATGAACAATTTTGCACCAAACAACTCTTTTCCTCAAAACAATTTTGTTCAGCCAAATAACGATAAGGTTTTCTCGTTAGAACGAAGTTTGGATGCGTTTTTAAAATAATCTACTCAATCATCAGCAAACATCCAGTCTTCCATTCAGTCTTTGGTGTAACACACTGCATCACATGGGCAAAGCATCAAAACCATTGAAGCCAAAATTGCACAACTGAATGCTGCTTTAAGCGAGCGAGAGAAGGGGAAACTTCCATCTCAACCACTGCCAAATCCTGGTCACCCACAAAGTGCACATGTTGCTCATGAACAACAAAACCATAATGTGAGTGCCATGACTACATTGAGATCTGGAAGGACGTTGCACAACAATGTTGGCACTAATGATGAAACCCCGGCCGCCGTTTCTTCTTCTTCTTCTTCTTCTTCATCTTCATCTTCTTCATCTTCAGAGCCTGTTCTCCATTCTTCACAAAGCTCTACTTCTTTTACTACTCCGAACGGACCCACATCTCACTCTACGAAAACACCAGCACTGGGATCCGTTCCAACTCCGCAATCTCCTCCACAAACATTGGACTCAACCAATTTTCAAAATGTTCCATTTCCAAACAGGTTGAGATCCAATAAACCAACTCCACAAATGGAGAAGATTGTAGAGTTATTTAAACAGTTTAGCATTAATATTCCCCTTTTGGATGCAATCCAACAAGTCCCTTCTTACGCTAAAATCTTGAAGGACTTATGCACTAAGAAGAGGAAATCACAGGTACCTAAGAAAGTTTTCTTGGATAGTGCAGTAAGTGATGCTCTTACCCAACCTTTACCTCAAAAACGAAAGGACCCTGACTGTCCTACAATTTCAATAACTATTGGGGATAAGAACATCAACCGCGCACTTTTAGATCTTGGTGCCAGTGTTAACCTGCTTCCTTATTCAGTATATGAGCAATTAGACGCTGGAGAGCTGAAACCCACACATTGTACTCTCCAAATGGCTGACCGATCCATCACCCATCCTAGAGGTAAGTTAAAGGATGTGTTGATTAAAGTAGGGGGCTTCATATTCCACGTTGATTTCATTGTTATGGACACACAGCCTGTAGCTAACCCCCGGAGTCAAATTCCGGTGATACTCGGTCGACCATTCCTTGCAACTTCTAATGCGGTGATCAATTGTCGAAATGGTTCAATGAATCTATCTTTTGGAAACATGACAATTGAACTCAACATTTTTAAGTTTGGGAATCAGCCCTCCGAACCTAATACTAATATACTTGATATTTTCTCGATCCAAGAGATCACCCAGGAGGATTGTGAGCTCGAGAAATTTCTGTTCGATCACAACAATTTTGACGCCACTAGTGTGTTCCTCCTTGAATCTGATACTGCTTTCACGCCCGATAATGATTACGAGTGTTTCACTTTCTCGAACTATTTTGAAGAATCACCACCCGAGTTTGAATCCTTTGAATTTTCGGATGAGTTAACTGAACCATCCGACTCGGTTGCTTACACTCGCTTTGAACCTCTGTTGGAATCCTTCGAGTTTGAGACAATTTCACGAATTCTACCTTCAATTGTTTCGCCTCCAACACTCAAACTCAACCTATTGCCGTCTCACCTTAAATATGCTTACTTAGGTGAGAATAAGACCCTTCCTGTTATCATCTCGGCTTCTCTAGCCCCCGAGCAAGATAAAGCCCTTTAAACAGTCATACAAAGCAATCAGCAAGCTTTTGGCTGGACTATGGCGGACATCAAGGGGATTAGTCTCCTAATTGTTGAATATCATATTCATATGATGGATGATGCCAAGCCAGCAAGGGATCCACAGAGACGACTCAATCCAGTAATAAAGGAGGCTGTTAAAAAGGAGATTGTAAAATGTCTTGATAGTGGTATCATTTACCCTATCTCTGATAGCCAGTAGGTTAGCCCCATTCACGTTGTCCCAAAGAAATCGGGCATAACGGTCATAACTAATGAGGTGAATGAGTTAATACCTACTCGCACCCAAACTGGGTGGTGGGTATGCATTGATTATAGAAAACTCAACGCCGCGACACGGAAAGACCATTTTCCATTACCTTTTATTGACCAAATGCTAGAACGATTGGCTAGGCATGCGTTTTATTGCTTTTTGGATGGCTACTCCGGCTATAATCAAATTCCTATCGCCAAAAAGGACCAAGACAAGACCACATTCACTTGTCCTTTCGGTACGTTTGCTTACCGTCGCATGCCCTTTGGGTTATGCAATGCACCCGCTACCTTCCCGTGGTGTATGATGGGTATTTTTTCAGACATGGTGGAAAAATTCTTGGAGATCTTCATGGATGATTTCTCCATTTTCGGCGACTCCTTTGATGAGTGTTTGCTACATCTAGACGCAGTCCTTACCCGGTGTAAGGATAAGAACCTTACTTTCAATTGGGAGAAGTGCCACTTTATGATACGAGAAGGTATTGGCTTAGGACATATCATCTCGCAAAATGGCATTGAGGTAGATAAAGATAAGATTGAAGTCATTTCCAATTTCCCTCCTCCCAAATGCGTCCGAGACATTCGAGCCTTCCTTGGCCATGCCGGTTTCTATAGACGGTTCATCAAGGATTTTAGCAAGATTGCTAGACCCTTGACTCTTTTGTTGGCCAAGGACACCACATTTGATTTCGACTCAAGCTGTATGAAGGCGTTCGAGTTATTGAAAAACACACTTACGTTTGCTCCAATTCTTTCGTCTCCCGGCTAGACGCATCCATTTGAGATTATGTCTGATGCATCTGATTTTTCCATTGGTGCTGTCCTTGGACAACACATTAATAAGACGTCGCATGTAATTTATTACGCTAGCCGAACCTTGAATGAGGCCCAATTAAATTACACAACAACCGAGAAGGAATTCTTAGCTGTTGTGTTTGCATTAGAAAAGTTCCGGCCCTACTTAATCGGCTCTCCAGTCATCGTATACACTGACCATTCAGCTCTTCGCTATCTTTTTGCGAAGAAGGACGCTAAATCTTGGCTCATACGTTGGATCCTCCTACTACAAGAGTTTGACCTTGTCATCAGAGACAAAAGAGGATGCGGAAACGTAGTCGCCGACCATCTTTCACGCCTTCCTTCTTCGCCAACACTTCAATTTCCTATAAAAGACGTTTTTCCAGATGAGCAGCTCTTGACTGTATCTTGTGAACCTCGGTTCGTAGATATTGTGAATTATTTGGCCACCGGACTTATACCAAATGAATGGTCGAATCAGGACATACTCCGATTCCTATCCCATGTAAAACATTTTTACTGGGATGAACCATATCTATTCAAATACTGTCCCGACCAAATCATTCGTCGGTGTGTCCCCGACAATGAGTTTAAGAGCGTGCTGCCATTTTGCCACGATCAAGCGTGTGGCGGGCATTTTGGCTCTAAAAAGACGGCCGAAAAGATCTTGCAGTGTGGTTTCTACTGGCCACAACATTTTAAAGTCGCGCATGGTTACTGCAAGACATGCTCCTGGTGCCAACACTTGGGCCGGATATCTAGGAGAAACGAAATGCCGCTCCAATCAATATTGGTTGTTGAAATTTTTGATGTTTGGGGGATAGATTTTATGGGACCATTTCCCAATTCTTTTGGAAACATGTATATTCTCCTCGCTGTTGATTATGTTTCAAAGTGGATCGAGGCTGTGCCCAGCCGGACTAATGACAACAAGGTTGTCGTTAGGTTCCTCAAAGAAAACATTTTTTCTCGGTTTGGGCACCCTCGCGCAATCACCAGTGATAATGGAACTCATTTCTGTAATAGGACTTTCGATTCCTTAATACGGAAATATTCCATTAATCACAAGCTATCAACGCCCTATCGTCCCCAAACGTGTAGTTAAGCCGAGAGTTCAAATCGGCAAATTAAACAGATATTGGAGAAAGCGGTTTCCAAAAACTGTAAAGATTGGTCGTCAAAACTTATTGATGCCCATTGGGCATTTCGAACTGCCTATAAGACCGATCTTGGCATGTCTCCTTATAGACTTGTTTATGGAAAGGCTTGCCACCTTCCAGTTGAAATTGAGCATCGAGAATTTTGGGCAATAAAAGAGTTGAATCTATCTCTAGGAGATGCGAGCAGCCATAGAAAACTGCAATTGAATGAATTAAACGAGCTTCGGGATGAAGCTTACAAGAATGCGGTTGTCGCCGCAAAACCGAACGAAGGTGTTTCACGATAAACACCTTATGTGCAAATCATTCAAACTTTATACAAAGGACTAAACCCAGCAACTAAGTAGTTGCTGGAAACCATTTGTCAAGGTCACTTTCTTACCAAATCTGACGAGGAAGCTTGGCAATTTCTCGACGATCTTGCTGAACAAACACTTCAGTGGGAAAGCACTAGGCAGACCACTTCGTCTACTTCATCCGGTCCATCTAGGGCAGGTGTTCACCAATTGATATGTCAATTGAAATGAAAGTCGAAATGGCAGTAATTACACGAAAACTAGAAGCAATTGAGAGCAAAATCTCACCGCCTTCTCCTGCCCCTGCTTTACCCCCTCGCACTATATGCGCTTGTTGTTCAGATCCATCCCATTTAACTGAAGAATGTCCTTACAACCCACCTATTCAAGGACAGGATCAAGTCAATGCTGCCTTTCATCTTCTTCTTCTTCTTCATCTTCATCTTCTTCATCTTCAGAGCATGTTCTCCATTCTTCACAAAGCTCTACTTCTTCTACAACTCCGAACGGACCCACATCTCACTCCACGAAAACAACAGCACTGTGATCCGTTCCAACTCCGTAATCTCCTCCACAAATATTGGACTCAACCAATTTTCAAAATGTTCCATTTCCAAACAGGTTGAGATCCAATAAACCAACTCCACAAATGGAGAAGATTGTGGAGTTATTTAAACAGTTTAGCATTAATATTCGCCTTTTGGATGCAATCCAACAAGTCCCTTCTTACGCAAAAATCTTGAAGGACTTATGCACCAAGAATAGGAAATCACAGGTACCTAAGAAAGTTTTCTTGGCTAGTGCAGTAAGTGATGCTCTTACCCAACCTTTACCTCAAAAATGAAAGGACCCTGACTGTCCTACAATTTCAATAACTATTGGGGATAAGAACATCAACCGCGCACTTTTAGATCTTGGTGCCAGTGTTAAACTGCTTCCTTATTCAGTATATGAGCAATTAGGCGTTGGAGAGCTGAAACCCACACATCGTACTCTCCAAATGGTCAACCGATCCATCACCCATCCAAGGGGTGAGTTAGAGGATGTGTTGATTAAAGTAGGGGACTTCATATTCCCCGTTGATTTCATTGTTATGGACACACAGCGTGTAGCTAACCCCCGGAGTCAAATTCCGGTGATACTCGGTCGACCATTCCTTGCAACTTCTAATGCGGTGATCAATTGTCGAAATGGTTCAATGAACCTATCTTTTGGAAATATGACAATTGAACTCAACATTTTAAAGTTGGGGAATCAGCCCTCCGAACCTAATGCTAATATACTTGATGTTTGCTCGATCTAAGAGACCACCCAGGAGGATTGTGAGCTCGAGAAATTTCTGTTCGATCACAACAATTTTGACGCTAGTAGTGAGTTCCTCCTTGAATCTGACCCTGCTTTCACACCCGATAATGATTACGAGTGTTTCACTTTCTCGAACGATTTTGAAGAATCACTACTCGAGTTTGAGTCCTTTGAATTTTCGGATGAGTTAACTGAACCATCCGACTCGGTTGCTTACACTCGCTTCGAACCTCTGTTGGAATCCTTCGAGTTTGAGACAATTTCACCATTCTACCTTCAATTGTTTCGCCTCCAACACTCGAACTCAAGCTATTGTCGTCTCACCTTAAATATGCTTACTTAGGTGAGAATGAGACCCTTCCTGTTATCATCTCGGCTTCTTTAGCCCCCGAGCAAGATAAAGCCCTTTTAACGGTCTTACAAAGCAATCAACAAGCTTTTGGCTGGACTATGGCGGACATCAAGGGGATTAGTCCCCTAATTGTTGAACATCATATTCATATGATGGATGATGCCAAGCCAGCAAGGGATCCACAGAGACGACTCAACCCAGTAATGAAGGAGGCTGTTAAAAAGGAGATTGTAAAATGTCTTGATAGTGGTATCATTTACCCTATCTCTGATAGCCAGTGGGTTAGCCCCATTCACGTTGTCCCAAAGAAATCGGGCATAACGGTCATAACTAATGAGGCGAATGAGTTAATACCTACTCGCACCCAAACTGGGTGGCGGGTATGCATAGATTATAGAAAACTCAACGCCGCGACACGGAAAGACCACTTTCCATTACCTTTTATTGACCAAATGCTAGAACGATTGGATGGGCATGAGTTTTATTGCTTTTTGGATGGCTGCTCCGGCTATAATCAAATTCCCATCGCCGAAAAGGACCAAGACAAGACCACATTCACTTGTCGTTTCGGTACGTTTGCTTACCGTCGCATGCCCTTTGGGTTATGCAATGCACCCGCTACCTTCCAGCGGTGTATAATGGGTATTTTTTCAGACATGGTAGAAAATTCTTGGAGATCTTCATGGATGGTTTCTCCATTTTCGGCGATGTCACGACCCGAAGTTTGGCCCGTGACCGGCACTTAACCACGTAACGTCTACAGGCGTAACGCAGCTAAGTAAACCGAAAACCCAGAAATCAAACCGGTAAAAAGTAGAGTGTTTAAGTTTTTAAGTGGAAGTATTTATTAAAGTGACGAAAATTCTTAAGTAGATAATTACAAAGATAGCAATATACGACGCCGTAGCGAAGATCAAGATCCACAAGTGGGAACATCACAGATAGAATAAACTGCAAGTACAGTCGGCTCACAACGAGCTCGACACTAGAATACAAATAATATACATCATCGTCCTCACACTGTCTCTAAGTCAATACATAAGTGGTAGATGGAGAGTACTAGATACAACAATGTACATAACTGAAAGAAAAACAGATACCGCACAAAACCCACCTATCAGCAAAAAGCCAGTATGCCAACTGTAGGGGTATCTGTGTCAAAAGATGCAAGAACGCAGCCTGCCGCGACTACTCCGAAGGGCAACCAGCAAACACTGTGGCACAACGGGGGTGAGTTGCCAACTCGTGAATAGAGATAACATATAAAGGTGATCGCGAGCATGCACGTACTGCGCTACTCTATCATATGCCAACAGATGATATCAATGCGTGATAAGCAGTATGTGCAATAATCATGCAAGTGCTTTATCAGGTAATATAACTACAGGATGAGGTATAATAATAAATGCTGAGCATGGGCAATATAACATCTACACGGAATGTCAACGTGGAATATATAATCGGTGTCCATCAATGCACCCAGATCCCACAAATAGCTCAGGCGTCGGCACTCTCATCGGCCCTCCAATCCTGTACATCTCTGGGAATCACGAGTGCCCAACATCGGCACCCAAATATCACAAATACTCGTGTCCAGCATCGACACGCAAATACTCATCCATCGGGCCCCGTCAGTCCGGGTCAGCCCACCGGCTCCGTCTGCGGTATCGGTCCTAGGCCCCGGCAGTACGGATCATCCCGCATCCATCTATCGACTCTAATCAGTATCCTCCGGATAATTGTTAGGTCTAACCAATCATCGGTAGGTAGTAGTCCCTCTGCCAGGCTCACCGTTTACTACACAGCGAAACCGTTCTCGCAACGGGGTACCATACCGGGTCCACCATGTACCCGTAATCGGCCTCATCCAGCTCCTCGATTCGGGTTTACATATATCACTCTAGCACCGAGGAAACAAATGGTGGACGTACCAAAATATCATATCAAGGGAACCGGGTTTTTAAATGATTACATATTTGAAATAGCCATGGTTCCCAAATCCAGAAATCACATGTAATCCAAACCAATATGCAAGTCAATGATCCGATGTGATATGTGCATCAAGTATGAATATCATGTCAAGTCACGTAAAGATGAGCTACAACATAATGATCCGATGTGATATATGCATCAAGTATGAATATCAAGTCAAGTCACATAAAGATGAGCTACAACATAATGATCCGATGGAAATTCTATAGTGTGAGTGTCATGGCAATTACTAGCGGTGTGTGTAACATGCAGGATAGTGCTTGTGCAACATAAACCGTTAGTAAGGGTGCGGTGTTCTATCAATTCTAGTTTATATACATACATCAGGGAATGTGGTATGCACTAAATAGTAGCCATGAACAGTCAATGTATGGAAATGTAGCTATAAGATCCTATCAGCCCTGACGTAGAACGCCATGCGGGTGATATCCCCGTAGATGTTAAATCTACTCACCGTAGTCTCTCGCTAGGTATAGCCGACGACTTGTTCCCCTCCTTCGCGGCGCCCGCCGCACTCGCCTGCGAATCCTATAATTTCACAATATATCACTCATAAGCTCAAAACTGTACAAACATGACATTTAAAGTCAACTAGAAACCCGTATCGCAAACCAAGCGCGCGTGTGCGCGATACGCTAAAACGTGTGATTACGCGCCTGAAGCCACTCCGACGCGTCGCGATATGCAGAAACCCCAAACCCACACACACGTATCACGCGTGTCGCGAAAGATTAAAAATACGGGAAATAGGGTATTCTACTCCAGATTTTGATACAGAACAGATATCCAGATTTTGACACAGAACAGATATTATAAAAATATATATACCAAAATACGCCACATAGCAGCAGACTCCAGTGGACCAAACCCCAGCCCCCATCTCACCCATCTGGCCGCAATTAAAAACCCATCTGGCCGCAAATTGCGGCCAGAACGATTATTCCGGCGGCCTCACTTGGGAATTGGGCTCCCAGGTTTGGTGTGTGCACTCAATACCCCCTGTGTATGCTACAGTAATTCCAATTTCTTTCTGAAATGACCCGGGTAGCAGCAGATCCAACAGAACCCTATTTCTAGTTAAAACCCCACTTTTGCACTAAATTGAAACTTTATGGTATTTTCCTGAAATCTGAAGCAAACCCAAGTCTAGAATCACACTAACAACTCATTACCAAGCTAATTGAGCCATAAAAATGCTAATTTTAACCTATCATCACTAAATGCCCTCACTACCACCAAACATGCACACAAAATATGATTTCTAGCTAAACTACTACAAGATATGGAAGAAGGGTGTTAAACAAGAGTTATATACCTTCAAAAGACCCTAAGAACACCAAAAGTTCCAGCTCCCTCTTCAAGTATGCAGATTTGCCTCCAAACACCTCAAAAACTCATTTTTCCTAAGGTTTTGTGAAGGAAAAGAGAGGTTTTTGTGTAGGATTTGTGTAGAGATCAAAGAGAAGTGAAAAGGAGAGGGAAAGGTGAAGAAAAGCTAGGGTTTTGCTGCTGAATTTCTGCTGGATTCAGAAATGAGGAGAAGAGAGAAAGAAAAAAGGGGTCAAAAGTCAAGTTCTCACCTAACCACCATGCTTCATTTGTTTATTTGGATTTTAGAATTCTAAAAAGGGTTTTATTTTGATTAATGGGTAAGGAATTAACAAGGAAACATGTAAGGAAAGAATGGCTAACACTTTAACCTAGGTCAAGGAAAATTATGCTAAGTGTGCATGTGTCCACTAACACAAGAAATTTCCCAATTAGGGTAAACACGACTAAATTATAACTAATAATCCCATGTACACATATGAAATAACACTCTCAATCGCTAAACATTCTAACAAAATTTCAAAGTGTTACAATCTACCCCCCTTATAGAAATTCGGTCCCCGAATTTCAAAATCTAACTACACGTACCTTCAAAAAGGTGGGGATACTTCTTCCTCATCTCGCTCTCGGTCTCCCAAGTGACCTCCTCGCTGCTCTGACCATGCCAAAGCACCTTGACTGACGGTATGTCCTTCGATCTCAATTTCTTCACTTGTCGATCCAAAATGATCACCGGCTGCTCTGCATAGGAAAGGTCACGCTCAAGCTGGATCGTCGGGTGCTGAATCGCATGCGAAGGATCATGAAGATATATGTGGAGCATCGAAACATGAAATACGGGGTGCACGTCTGGAAAACTGGGCGGAAGGGCTAACCGATACGCAACTGCACCAACACGCTCGAGGATCTCGAAGGGGCCCACATATCTAGGACTAAGCTTCCCCATCTTCCCAAACCTCATCACGCCTTTCATTGGGGAGACCCTCAAGAAAACATGGTCACCAACAGAAAACTCAAGTCTGCGCCGACGACGGTCCGCATAAGATCTCTGCCTACTCTGGGCTGCTCTCATCCTATCGCGAATCAACTGGATCTTCGCGGTCGTCTCCTCCACAATCTGCGGGCCTAAGATACTGCTCTCACTGAGCTCCGTCCAACAGGTGGGCGATCTGCATCTCCTCCCATAAAGAGCCTCAAACGGTGCCATCTGAATGGTCTCCTGGTAGCTGTTGTTGTAGGAGAACTCTACTAAGGGTAAATGATGATCCCAGCTACCTCCAAAGTCTAAGACGCACGCTCTGAGCATGTCCTCGAGAGTCTGAATAGTCCGCTCTGACTGTTCGTCGGTCTGCTGATGAAATGCTGTGCTGAAACTCAAATGAGTACCCAAGGCCTCCTGAAATCTCTGCCCTAGACGGCTGGTAAACTGGGTGCCTCTGTCGGACACGATACATGTCGGAACTCCGTGCAGTCGTACAATCTCATCGATGTAAATCTGGGCATACTGAGCAAATCCGAAAGTCGTCTTCACCGGCAGGAAGTCAGCCGCTTTCGTCAAACGATCCACGATCACCCAGATGGAGTCATACACTCGACTAGTCCTGGGTAGACCCATAATGAAGTCCATAGAAGTCTGCTCCCATTTCCACTCCGGAATGGTTACCGACTGTAGCTCTCCCGCGGCCTCTGGTGCTCAGCCTTGACTTGCTGACAAGTCAGGCATCTCGACACAAGATCTACGATGTCTCTCTTCATTCCGTCCCACCAGTAAACACCTCTCATATCATGGTATATCTTGGTGGAACCGGGATGAACACTATATACCGATCGATGTGCCTCCTTAAGAATCTCACGCCGCAGTCCCACAACATCTGGTACGCATAGTCTAGCCCCAACAGTAGTATCGCCTGATCATCGATCGCGAACTCGGGAAATCTGCCCTGTCCAATCTGTGCCCTGATCTCTGAACATTGGTCGTCACTGTGCTGTGTCTCATGTATACGGTCGAGCAACTGTGGGCGTGCACGAGCATGCGCAATCTGTCCTCCGATCGGCGTAAACTCGAACTGTACCCGGCTGTCGCATAAGATCTGCCAATCTGCCAACGACTGCCTCTGTACTGCGCTCAAATAAGATAGACTACTCCCGGGTCTCCTGCTCAAAGCATCCGCCACTACATTAGCCCTGCCCGGGTGATACAAGATCTCACAATCGTAGTCCTTCACTAACTCCACCATCAGCGCTGTCTAAGGTTTAGGTCTCGCTGCTGGAATATATACTTTAAGCTCTTATGGTTAGTGAATATCTGGCACGACTCTTCATACAGATAATGTCGCCAGATCTTAAGTGCAAAGACCACTGCAGCCATCTCCAGATCATGAGTGGGGTAATTCTGTTCATGTTTCTTTAATTGCCGCGAAGCATACGCGATCACCCTGTCATGCTGCATCAAAAAGCACCCTAGCCCCACTCGTGAAGCGTCACAGTAGACCACAAATCTGCCTGATCCTGAAGGCAATGATAGCACTGGTGTCGTAGTCAGTAGAGCCCGTAGCTGCTGGAAATTGTGCTCACACTCCTCCGTCCAATCGAATCGAACTCCCTTCCGGGTCAACCCGGTCAAAGGTGTAGCAATGCGAGAGAAGTCCTGCACGAATCGCCGTAGTAGCCTGCCAGCCCTAGAAAGCTGCGAACCTCCGTCACTGACGTGGGTCTAGGGCAACTCTGAACGGCGTCAATCTTCCTCGGGTCTACACATATACCATCTCGTGTAATCACGTGCCCCAAGAAGTCTACGCTGTCTAGCCAGAAAGCACACTTTGAGAATTTTGTGAAAAGCTGATGCTCCCTCAAGGTCTGCAGTGTAATCCGCAGGCGCTGCTCGTGCTCCTCTCTACTCCGAAAATACACCAAGATATCGTCAATAAACACTATGATGAACAGATCAAGATACAGCTGGAAAATGCGGTTCATCAAGTCCATAAATGCTGCTGGCGTGTTGGTGAGTCCGAACGACATCACCAAAAACTCATAATGGCCGTAGCACGTGCGGAAAGCTGTCCTAGAAATGTCCTCCTGTCGAACCCGCAGCTGATGGTAGCCTGATCGCAAATCTATCCTCTAAAAGTATCCTGCCCCCTGAAGCTGGTCGAACAAATCGTCGATGCGTGGCAAAGGATACCTGTTCCGCACTGTCACCCTGTTCAGCTGGCGGTAGTCGATACATAAACGCATACTGCCGTCCTTCTTCTTGAGAAACAGGACTGGAGCACCCCACGGAGAAACACTGGGTCGAATAAGTCCCTTATCCAGCAAATCTTGCAACCGACCCTTCAATTCCCTAAGTTCCACCGGGGCCATCCGATAAGGCGGTACAGAAATAGGCCCCGTGCCAGGAACCAAATCAATACAGAAAGAAATATCACGCTCGGGCGGTAGCCCAGGAAGCTCGTCAGGGAACACATCAGGGAACTCGCTAACAACCGGAACCTGATCCAACGGAACCACTATAGCTCTAGTATCGCAAACATAGGCGAGAAATCCCTGACATCCCTTCCTCAAAAGCTGTCTCGCGTGAAAAGAAGAAATCACACTGTGATGGGTGGCCCCATGGTCCCCAACACAACAAAAACTGACTCGCCGGGAAAACAAAATCTAACTGTCTTCTCGCGGCAGTCAACAGAAGCATAGCACGTGGCTAACCAATCCATGCCCAAAAGAACGTCGAAGTCCAACATCTCCAGAAGGATCAAATCGACCGGCAACTCTCTCACGCCAATACGGACGGTACAGGATCGGAACACGTGACTAGCGACAAATGACTCTCCCACGGGAGTAGTCACAACTAGCGGCTGATCAAGCAAACCAAACTCTCTATCCAAACTCGGCACAAAGTGTGTGGATATGTACGAGTACGTGGAAACATACGAGCACAAGGATCCGGATCAGACAATACGTGTGCAACAAAGGACATACTGCAAGAGTACCTGAAAGTTCTGCGTTGGACGCCCTCACGTCCCGATGAGTCGAAGCGAAAACTTATGCCTGCCCTTCATCTGCGACTGACCGAACTCCTCCTCTACTAACTTGACCCCTCTGCGCGAACCCTCCGCGTCCACGACGTCTCAGAATACGACCCTGACGTGGTGTGAAGGAACACAGCCTGATGAGGTGTTGAAGGCTCCCACATCATAAACATCTACGCGCTAGCTGCCGTCCTCCCTGGGGATGAGAGCCAAACAACTGTCCTCGTCCTAAGCCTCTGCTCTGGGCTGGTATACCAGTACGATTCCTCAACTGTTCTGGAACTCTCACGGTCTCTGGAAGACGTGTCCCGTAAACTGGGGCTGCCTCCACCGGTGCTATGTAGGGGACGGAATACTGCATGATGATCGCAAGGAACAACTGGGTAACAGGGGTGACAACCACCTGTCGCTGCGCTCGAACGACCTCTACCAACGAGCTCATCGCCTGGCGCAAGCCCTGCATCTCTACCACTAGTCTAGCGATCTGAGCTGTCGTAGGGGGAACAATCTGTCCTGGTACAACAGGAGTACTACTCGGATCAGTCCTCGTCTCAGATGAATCAACTCGAACCTCGGCTCTCACGGCCTCTCTCTGCACCCTCGTAGTCCTTGGCGGCATAATGGCTGAAAAGAAGGTAGGATTCGATGAGGATACAGAAATCGAATCGCAAGGATGTATACAATCATGAGGGAATTTCAATCAATAAGTCCTAAGGTCGCTTAGGCGGAGTACCGTTTCGTGAGTATGCCGCGGAACATACGCACGCTACGCCACTCTGCTGCAGCTACCTACTCCATCATACCAGGGTCATCCTACACTCCGAAGGTAAAGTCTACGCTCTGATACCAACTTTGTCACGACCCGAAGTTTGGCCCGTGACCGGCACTTAACCACGTAACGTCTACAGGCGTAACACAGCTAAGTGAACCGAAAACCCAGAAATCAAACCAGTAAAAAGTAGAGTGTTTAAGTTTTTAAGTGGAAGTATTTATTAAAGTGACGAAAATTCTTAAGTAGATAATTACCAAGATAGCAATATACGACGCCGTAGCGAAGATCAAGATCCACAAGAGGGAACATCACAGATAGAATAAACTGCAAGTACAGTCGGCTCACAATGAGCTCGACACCAGAATACAAATAATATACATCATCGTCCTCACACTGTCTCTAAGTCAATACATAAGTGGTAGATGGAGAGTACTAGATACAACAATGTACATAACTGAAAGATAAACAGATACCGCATAAAACCCACCTATCAGCAAAAGAGCTAGTATGCCAACTGTAGGGGTATCTGTGTCAAAAGATGCAAGAACGCACCCTGCCGCGACTACTCCGAAGGGCAACCTACAAACACTGTGGAACAACGGGGGTGAGTTGCCAACTCTTGAATAGAGATAACATATAAAGGTAATCGCGAGCATGCACGTACAGCGCTACTCTATCATATGCCAACAGATGATATCAATGCGTGATAAGTAGTATGTGCAATAATCATGCAAGTGCTCTATCAGGTAATATAACTACAGGATGAGGTACAATAATAAATGCTGAGCATGGGCAATATAACATCTATACGGAATGTCAACGTGGAATATATAATCGGTGTCCATCAATGCACCCAGATCCCCCAAATAGCTCAGGCGCCGGCACTCTCATCAGCCCTCCAATCCTGTATATCTCTGGGAATCACGAGTGCCCAACATCGGCACCCAAATATCACAAATACTCGTGTCCAGCATTGACACGAAAATCCTCATCCATCGGGCCCCGTCAGTCCGGGTCAGCCTACGGGCTCCGTCTGCGGTATCGGCCCTCGGCCCCGGCAGTACGGATCATCTCGCATCCATCTATCGACTCTGATCAGTATCCTCCGGATAACTGTCAGGTCCAACCAATCACCGGTAGGTAGTAGTCCCTCTTCCAGGCTCACCGTCTACTACACAACGAAACCGTTCTCGCCCCGGGGTACCATACCGGGTCCACCATGTACCCGTAATCGGCCTCATCCAGCTCCTCGATTCGGGTTCACATATATCACTCTAGCACCGAGGAAACACATGGTGGACGCACCAAAATATCATATCAAGGGAACCGGGTTTTTAAATGATTACATATTTGAAATAGCCACGGTTCCCAAATCCAGAATTCACATGTAATCCAAACCAATATGCAAGTCAATGATCCGATGTGATATGTGCATCAAGTATGAATATCATGTCAAGTCACGTAAAGATGAGCTACAACATAATGATCCGATGTGATATATGCATCAAGTATGAATATCATGTCAAGTCACATAAAGATGAGCTACAACATAATGATCCGATGGAAATTCTATAGTGTGAGTGTCATGGCAATTACTAACGGTGTGTGTGTAACATGCAGGATAGTGCTCGTGCAACATGAACTGTTAGTAAGGGTGCGGTGTTCTATCAATTCTAGTTTATATACATACATCAGGGAATGTGGTATGCACTAAATAGTAGCCATGAACAGTCAATGTATGGAAATGTAGCTATAAGATCCTATCAGCCCTGACGTAGAACGCCATGCGGGCGATATCCCCGTAGATGTTAAATCTACTCACCGTAGTCTCTCGCTAGGTATAGCCGACAACTTGTTCCCCTCCTTCGTGGCGCCCGTCGCACTCGCCTGCGAATCCTATAATTTCAGAATATATTACTCATAAGCTCAAAACCGTACAAACATAACATTTAAAGTTACAAACATGACATTTAAAGTCAACTAGAAACCCGTGTCGCAAACCAAGCACGCGTGTGCGCGATACGCTAAAACGTGTGATTACGCGACTGAAGCCACTCCGACGCATCGCGATACGCAGAAACCCCAAACCCACACACACGTATCACGCGTGTCGCGAAAGATTAAAAATACGGGAAATAGGGTATTCTACTCCAGATTTTGTTACGGAACAGATATTATAAAAATATATATACCAAAATACTCCACATAGCAGCAGACTCCAGTGGACCAAACCCCAACCCCCATCTCACCCATCTGGCCACAAATTGCGGCCAGAACGATTATTCCGGCAGCCTCACTTGGGAATTGAGCTCCCAGGTTTGGTGTGTGCACTCAATACCCCCTGTGTATACTACAGTAATTCCAATTTCATTCTGAAATGACCCGGGTAGCAGCAGATCCAACAGAACCCTATTTCTAGTTAAAAACCCCACTTTTGCACTAAATTGAAGCTTTATGGTATTTTCCTGAAATCTGAAGCAAACCCAAGTTTAGAATCACACTAACAACTCATTACCAAGCTAATTGAGCCATAAAAATGCTAATTTTAACCTATCATCACTAAATCCCCTCAATACCACCAAACATGCACACAAAATATGATTTCTAGCTAAACTACTACAAGATATAGAAGAAGGGTATTAAACAAGAGTTATATACCTTCAAAAGACCCTAAGAACACCAAAAGTTCCAGCTCCCTCTTCAAGTATGCAGATTTGCCTCCAAACACCTCAAAAACTCATTTTTCCTAAGGTTTTGTGAAGGAAAAGAGTGGTTTTTGTGTAGGATTTGTGTAGAGATCAAAGAGAAGTGAAAAGGAGAGGGAAAGGTGAAGAAAAGCTAGGGTTTTGCTGCTGAATTTCTGCTGGATTCAGAAATGAGGAGAAGAGAGAAAGAAAAAAGGGGTCAAAAGTCAAGTTCTCACCTAACCACCATGCTTCATTTGTTTATTTGGATTTTAGAATTCTAAAAAGGGTTTTGTTTTGATTAAAGGGTGGGGAATTAACAAGGAAACATGCAAGGAAAGAATGGCTAACACTTTAACCTAGGTCAAGGAAAATTATGCTAAGTGTGCATGTGTGCATTAACACAAGAAATTTCCCAATTAGGGTAAACACGACTAAATTTTAACTAATAATCCCATGTACACATATGAAATAACACTCTCAATCTCTAATTAACACGAAAAACATTCTAACGAAATTTCAAAGTGTTACAGGCGACTCCTTTGATGATTGTTTGCTACATCTAGACGCAGTCCTTACACGGTGTAAGGATAAGAACCTTACTTTATATTAGGAGAAGTGCCACTTTATGGTACGAGAAAGTATTGTCTTAGGACATATCATCTCGCAAAATGACATTGAGGTAGATAAAACTAAGATTGAAGTCATTTCCAATCTCCCTCCTCCCAAATGCGTCTGAGACATTCAAGCCATCATTAGCCATGCCGGTTTCTATAGACGGTTCATCAAGGATTTTAGCAAGATTGCTAGACCCTTGACTCTTTTGTTGGCTAAGGACACCACATTTGATTTCGACTCAAGCTGTTTGAAGGCGTTCGAGTTATTGAAAAACTCACTTACGTCTGCTCCAATTCTTTCGTCTCCCGACTAGACGCATCCATTTGAGATTATGTGCGATGCATCTGATTTTGCCATTGGTGCTGTCCTTAGACAACAGATTAATAAGATTCCTCTTGTAATTTATTACGCCAGCCGAACCTTGAACGAGGCCCAATTAAATTACACAACAACCGAGAAGTAATTCTTAGCTGTTGTGTTTGCATTAGAAAAGTTCCGTCCCTAATTAATCGGCTCTCCAGTCATCGTATACACTGACCATTCAGCTCTTCGCCATCTTTTTGCGAAGAAGGATGCTAAATCTCGGCTGATACGTTGGATCCTCCTACTACAAGAGTTTGACCATGTCATCAGAGACAAAAGAGGATGCGAAAACGTAGTCGCCGACCATCTTTCACGCCTTCCTTCTTCGCCAACACTTCAATTTCCTATAAAAGACGTTTTTCCAGATGAGCAGCTCTTGACTGTATCTTGCGAACCTTGGTCCGCAGATATTGTGAATTATTTGTCCGCCGGACTTATACCAAATGAATGGTGGAATCAGGACAGACTCCGATTTCTATCCCAGGTAAAACATTTTTACTGGGATGAACCATATCTATTCAAATATATTCCCGACCAAATCATTCGTCGGTGTGTCCCCGACTATGAGTTTAAGAGCGTGCTGTCATTTTGCCACGATCAAGCGTGTGGCGGGCATTTTGGCCCTAAAAAGACGGCCGAAAAGATCTAGCAGTGTGGTTTCTACTGCCACAACTTTTTAAAGACGCACATGATTACTGCAAGACATGCTCCCAGTGCCAACACTTGGGCCGGATATCTAGGAGAAACGAAATGCCGCTCCAACCAATATTGGTTGTTAAAATTTTTGATGTTTGGGGGATAGATTTTATGGGAGCGTTTCCCAATTCTTTTGGGAACATGTATATTCTCATCGCTGTTGATTATGTTTCAAAGTGGGTCGAGGCTGTGCCCGGCCAGACTAATAAAAACAAGGCTGTCGTTAGGTTTGGCTGTGCCCGGCCGGACTAATAAAAACAAGGCTGTCGTTAGGTTCCTCAAAGAAAACATTTTTTCTCGGTTTGGGCACCCTCACGCAATCATCAGTGATAATGGAACTCATTTCTGTAATAGGACTTTCGAGTCCTTAATACGAAAGTATTCCGTTAATCACAAGCTATCAACGCCCTATCATCCCCAAACGTGTAGGCAAGCCGAGAGTTCAAATCGGCAAATTAAAAAGATATTGGAGAAAACGGTTTCCAAAAACCATAAAGATTGGTCGTCAAAACTTATTGATGCCCTTTGGGCATTTCGAACTGTCTATAAGACCGATCTTTGCATGTCTCCTTATAGACTTGTTTATGGAAAGGCTTGCCACCTTCCAGTTGAAATTGTGCATCGAGCATTTTGGGCAATAAAAGAGTTGAATCTATCTCTAGGAGATGTGAGCAGCTATAGAAAACTGCAATTGAATGAATTAAACGAGCTTCGGGATGAAGCTTACGAGAATGTGGTTGTCGCCAAAAATCGAACGAAGGTGTTTCACGATAAACACCTTATGCGCAAATCTTTCAAACCTGGTCAGGTTTTACTTTGCGACACCCGGCTACATTTCCATCTCGGCAAGCTCAGATCTCGATGGAAAGGGCCATTTTTGGTACGCACCGTATATCCGCACGGTGCGGCCGACTTAGAGAATCCGGAGGACGGTTCACTATTTAAAGTGAACGGACATAGACTTAAACCGTTCCTCACCGCGGACCCTTCGGAGGAGCTCCTGCTTTTGCAGGAGCCGATTTACATTGACTGTCCTTCCTCCATCTACCCCCAAATTCCGGTTATCCAGCCATAAACAGTGGAAACACCGTTTCAAATAAGTTTGGGGGTATGTATCACTTGTAATTATATAAAAAAAATAAAAATATAAAAATAAAATAAAATAAAATAAAAATTTTGGGGGGTATTTTTGTAAATTTTCAGTTTTAAATAATAAATAATAAAAAATAAAAATAAAAATAAAAATAAAAATTTTATTTACAAATAAATTCCTCTTTTTAAGAGGACCTTTTTGCAAATAACCAAAACACCCATATAAATAGAAACGACCCCTCTCTGTATTTTACCAAACCCTAAATAATTCCTCTCTCAAAACCCTAGCCGCCGTAGCAGCCAGAGCAAGGAGATCGCTTCATCCCGCCACCTAACCGCCGCCAAACGCAGCATCTGACCGCACTTCCGCCGCTACATTGCTGAGTCGCCCTCTGAAAACATCAGAGGAGATTTGCATTCTCTGGTTCTCTCTGTTAATTATTTTAGAAATATTTTGCACTTCTCTGATGGCACCCACTTTGCAATATGAGAGGGACTTTTCCCAAATCTTTGCATACACGATCTACAGAAGTTATTTCGGTGAAGAGATCCGTAGGCGCGGATGGAATTTTTTACTGTTTAACCATCCGAATGCCTTCGCGCTTCCGGATCTCGTCACCCGATTTTACGAGTGCATGGAGGACGGTTGCCTCTCACAACACGGATACATTAGGCTAAATTGGGAGTATAGGGAAATAATAATCGATAGGGACTTCATCCATGAAGTCACCTTAATACCTAGGCTACCTACTCATGACCAACCCCTCCAATTCGAGAATTACCTACCCTTGATGGGTAATGACTGTTAGAGGGAGCCACGTAAGGGCATCCAGGCTAGAACCCTCTTTGCGAATGTACTAACTATGTGCCGTTAGGCACAAAATAATATTTTTGGTAGTTCGCACAATACGACATTTTTTACACCATCCCTTCATATCGTGCACACCTTGATGACTAGGAACCTAAGATATGATATGTGCACAGTATTACATCATTCGATTTGTGCGGGCGAAAGGGCCGCCAATTACCCATGCCCTATGTTGGTGACACAACTGTGTCGCAATTTCCTCCCTGTAGAGGAATTTGAGTTATATATGCATGGAGGGATCCCTATTAGACCTCTTGTTGAGGGCGTATCCATGTCCTACACACGCTTAAATGATGTATGGTCGCGCACTGAGTCGGCCTAGGACGCACCCGCCAAGACACCCAGCTCCAGCTCGACCGCGAGAAAGGAAGAGCTTACCCCTGCAGCACATGCACGTTTATTTAGGAAAGCCATTAGGGCGATAGACAGATTGATAGGGATGGTAACCAACCTGGATCACCGAGTGACAGAAATAGAGCATGGCATGACCACTTTGCTGGCAAGAGAGAAACGTTCCCGTTCACGTTAAAGGGGACGGCGAGGCCATGAGTAGTGAGGGCACTGCTTTTGATAAGTTTGGGGATGGAGGTGGTTTGTAAATAGTTATCATTGCATTGCATATTTTAATTTTTTGTACATATTTGTTTTTTCTTTCTTTGCATGTTTAATTTTGCATTGCATCTTTATAAAAAAAATTAAAAATGGAAAAAAAAATATAAAAGTAAAATCAAATACAAAAATTAAAAATTAAAAAAAAGATTGAAAAAATTCAATTTTGGCCATATTTGATTTAAGTTCATCATGACGGTTGAATAGTAGGGAAAAACTAGATCATAAACTTAGTAAATTGAAAACCCTAAAAATAACTTTTCTTAAAGTTTAATGGTAGAAAATATATGTCTTTATAGTTTATTTAGAAATAGGCAAATTTTGAGTTTAGTTCTTGGGCTAAGTCAAAATAAGGGAAGAGTATTGAATTTTTATTTGAAGTGTAAGTCTGAAAAATAATTCCGAAGCTTAAGTCTAAATTCTGAAAATATATACCCTACAATGTGCACAAACACGCACCTTGAAACTTGGAATAGTAGAGGATACCTTGAAATGCTCTTGTCTAAAATCCTTATTATGAGAAAAAAAATTAAATAAAAGTATAAGTGTGAATAAAGAGATATAAAAAAAATGAACACTGGTTTTGTAATTACTTAAGGCTGCATAAATAAAAAATATAGCGAGGGTGCTTTATCACCTAATGCCTTAGACCAAATGGTTTGGGAGTTACTGCTAAGCCTTAGGTATTACAAGACGAGGAATTATGCCTTAATACACGAACACATCTTGTAATCGGTCGTTAGTACCTCAAGAAGTATTAACGGTCGCATGAAGGATGTGTGAGCAATTTCATCTAAAATTCACCAACTAAAAATACTTTGGACGATGGACAAGAGTATGATAACTTGAATTGAATTTCCAAGTGTAGGGGTGATACATACACACACGTAGGGGTATATGATTAGGGTTTGGATGAGAGATAGGAATGAAAGATAAGGCTTATACCTTCAGTAAAAATGATAAAAATTCCTAAGTTGAGATGGAACCTTAGAAGGAAAATTCAAAAGATGCTGAAAGCTTAATAAATTTGCAGAACATATACGATCATAAGTTAGATGATAAGTGAGTGTGAAAAATATGGGTTGATGATTTCTAAGTTGAGGATAATAGAATTTCTTACTAAGAACACCTGATTGAAGAATGAAAGTCAACAGGCCAAATTGATCGGATTTTGTGGGTAGTATCCGCTGAAAATCCTCAGGAGACAACACTCCTCCTACTAGGGACACCTATGAGTTTAACGGCTTGTTGCACGAGCTCAGTGCAATCGCGATTCCCAGCGAAAGTGAGGTTAGGTTTTTTCGAGAATAAAATTGTTTTTGCTCGGGACGAGCAAATGATAAGTTTGGGGGTATTTGTTCATATCAGAATATTGCATTATTATATCGCCCATTCTTAATCATATTACAAATAAATAGGTGCTTTTGATCTATGTCTGCTAAATAGTTGCAGGTTACAGGTTCTCAGAACAATACAGTGAAATTCATGAAAAGACGCTACAAATGTGAGACTACGACCAACAATAGATGAATCCGTATGATGCCGCCTACTAGTTCAAGGAATAAATGAAGATCAGTAGACAGTTCAATGCACAAAGCACAAAGACGGTACAAGATTCAAAACTTCAACGCGAAGCTCTTGGTACAAAGTCCACATCATCTGCACTGTTGGAAATCTGGAAGAAATTAGAAACGATTCTGAGGAACCAAGTGAAGAAAACAGAAGGAAAAAGCAACATGAAGCAGCCCTGAGAATTTGAACTCAAGATCCCACAATTTGGCCGCGGAACCGCGGCCAAACATGGCTTTCTTCCGCGGTTCCGCGGCCGTGCAATGCACATGTCGGTGGGGTGTCGGTGCTTTGACCCGGCTTTCTTAGGGTAGTCTTGTAATTTCAAATGTGGATCAGATGTAAACCTAGGGTTTCTCCTATCTATAAATAGGAAAGCCAGAAGCCTAATTAGGCATGCCTCTTTTTAATTTTCTAGATTAAAATTTTATTCAAGTTGTAATGCATTGTTGAGAGGTATCAATAAAGTAAGTTCTTTTCCTATCTTGCATTTTTATTTGAATTTAATTCGTGCAATTTATTTTATCTGTTCTTTTATTTTCTGCATTCTAGTTCACCTATTAAAATAAACAAACAAAAATGAATTTTATCATAGTTTTCCTAATGAGTGAGTAATTCCTCACTTGTTAGGGTTAGGATAGGGAAGGTTTGGGAGAAGGAAATCTCTCTCACTCCTTTCTTTGCCCCTCTAATTTTTATAATAAGGACTCTATTTAAATTAACCACACACCGCTCACTACAGCACCCTATCCTACAAGATAGCGGTGATTCTCTAGTTAGACCGGTTGTGGTTGATTTAAACAGAGGTTAGGGCTAATAGTTAAGAAAGGACGGACAATGACCAAAAGGAAGAAACTAAGTTTCTTCCTAGTCGTGCTAATCCCCTTTGTTGACTATTACCCTAACACCTATATTCTTAACTAGGGCAAATAAAGCAGTGAGTAGAATCCATATTCCAAACTAACATAATCCTAACCCTAGCAAGACTTTAAATCAATTGAATCTCATTCTTAGATTTTAAAACAAAACCTACCAAAAATAGGACTTAACTAGTTAGAAATTGAAGAAAGAACACCTTTTCCCTGTGGACCGACCCGCACTCAACCGGCTAGCTACCAAGCGACACCGTCTTGATTGCGGTATTCTTAAATTTAAAAGCACACGAAACTCAAACAATCAAATGGCGCCGTTGCCGGGGAAACGGTAGTTATTTTTTCGGGTTAATTAAAAAAATTTAAAAATATAAAAATATAAAAATTTTTAAAAAAAACTGAAAAGAAAATCATCTTGTTCTTTTTGATCGGTTTTTGTGCGAATTGTGCAGGAACGGAAGACAGACTGATTCAGATCTGGAGCAAGCCCAGTGAGCAAATCAAGAAACAGAGGATCTGAACAAACAGAGGAGAACCACAACAGCAAACAGAAAAGTTTTGGCGGCCTGATCCAACTGAACCACCGCGGAACCGCGGCTAAAGTAGGGGTTTGACCGCGGAACCGCGGTCAAATTGCTGACGTCAGCACTTCAAAATTCTCTGTAAGTATTTTTGTCCTCTCTCTCTCCTACCCTCTGATCTCCACTGAAAAATATTTCCTGCAGGGTTCTTTGCGCAAAACTTCTTCTCCCTCTCCAATAAATCATTTTGTGCAGGGTTCTTTGCGCCGCAAATAACAAAAAAATTTGGCAAGTGTTTTAGATTTTGTATGTTAATTGCTTTGCATATTTAAAACGGAATTTAAGGGGCTATAACACCAATCCAGATTGGGTAGGGATTTCATTACCCTTCTTAATGTAAGTCCACGGTAGCGCCCCGGCCGTCTAACAGACGCTAAATGCGGAACAAAAATTTTTTACAACTGGCGCTATCGCGTACTATAACCCGGATCTGCCATTAAAGCTAAACTAACAAACTACAAAGTGGGTTGGAATGTTATACCGAACGATCCGAGTCCTTCGGTCTTCAACCATCATCCCACGTTTTGTTGCGGCTGCTCCGATCTCCTGAATCTCCAGTCTTCTCGTCCAGGTGGCACCACGTCGACGGATCTTTAAACGGGCTCCAGCCTCTGAACCGAGGCAACTCGATCATCAAGTTTGCTAAAAGAGATTGTCACGCCCCGCTTCCCAGAGTACGCTAAGATAGGCACGTGACATAGCCAACCATGCTACCCGTGGATAGGAAAAATCCCTCCACGGTCACATTACGGCTGTAGAGATATCAAGAACAGGAAAGTAAACTAAACTATCTAGTACATGTGCATAAGCCAGAATAAATGAGTCAAGAAATAATGTAATATGCGGAAGAAAAAGATCCAATAAATAAAACACCTGGAAAGTAAAACTGGATACCGACAGGATCCTCACCGCTCGGTCTAACAGCGGAAGTACTCCTGATCAGTCTGCAACAAAGGTAGAGGATCTGGGCCATGCAAAACCTAGACGTCAGTGCGTCAGAACATCAAGCAATAACATAAAAAGGGTAGCAAAACATGCAAGTATGATCATAAATGGTAAGCAGGTGTAACAACAATATAAATCAGGGCAGTGAAAGGTAGTGTGCAGTGAGTGATCTAAACTGGTCTATTGGGTTAACTTCTCTCAAGTCTTTGAAATCAATTTGATGAATCATCGATGTAACTCAATAGTATCCCGTGCGTGCCCGGGATCACGGTGAAGATTCTCGGGCTGAAACCGAGACATGCCGCTAGGCACTAAAGGAAAAGGGTAAAGATGAATGATGTTCATGGCATCATCCCAAGGCTGGCCTAGCCTCTAAAAGGTAATGGATAATGATGGATGATGTCAGCAGCATCATCCCAAGGCTGGCCCAGCCTCTAAAACTGATCAGTAAAGGTAGCACACTGTCGAGTTACAAGTCAGGTTTCATCATTGATTTCCCCATACCCCCAGGTTATATGTTTAAGTCAGGTATTAAATAAACAAGAGCTAATGCCAACTCAGGATCAAGTAGGTGCAGGTTTGTCTGGATAGACAACAGGAACGGTCCGTAAGGACTACAGGTCAGGTTTGTTGGCATTAGACACAAGATCAGGTAACAGGTAAAGCCATGATACATCAGGTCAAGTCAAATAATGTATATAGGTGTCATGTCATGTCAAGAGTGTACGGTACCATGTCAGGTCAGGTGGTAGGTGTAACAAGTCATGTCAGGGTGCACAAAATGTCATGTGGGTGCTCATAATCAAACTAACATAAGCATGGGTACACAAAGCAAGCATGGGTAAACAGAACAAGCATGTGTTCTAATATAATCAATAAGCTGGAACTTGTAACGTGAAATGCAATCAGGTACAGATTAAGGTATGTAGATGCACAGTTATCAGTTTGGGTTCAAGGGATAGTTTCAACATTACTTAACTACAGTATAACAAATATGGATGTTAAAATCATGTCAATATGTACTAAATAATCTAAAGATGCAATTGAATATAAATCAGGTTAGATGTATGCAAAAGGCCGTCCGACAGGGTATAAAATATTAAAAGAGTACTATGGGCTTTGCAAATAATTATTATGTGATTTAAATATGGACATGGGTACCACGTATGGTAAATCAAAATGCAACGTGGTATGTTCCAAGTTATGAATCTAAAATGATAAAATGGACATCGAATGTAAAAATGTAACATGAGACATTGGATTAAATCTATAGGTTTAGTATGTAATCAAATAAGTATAAAGTATTATGAATAGCATGTAGCAAGTTTCACTTGCCTCGATGGATCACGATACGGATACACACGGCAATGTCCAAAGTCGGTAAAATTCTCGATGCACGCTCGCGCGTACGGAACAGGACCAGGCAATGCACGAATGTGACCACGCAGGTAGGGGACGTCCACTGAATCGTCTGGAATGGCAGCGACGGTCACGGCTCCGACGATCCTGAATAAAATCTGGAAACCCAAAGAGCAGGCTGGGTAATATCAGGTTCCTTTTTGTTCATGGAGTAGTAATCAGACCAGTATGAGTTTTGTTGGAGGCTATCAGTGAATTGTTGTTGATGATATAAGCAAAATGGAAGGCATTCTTCACCACCATTCATTCTCCTCTTCCTTTCTCTAGGATAAGCCAAAGGTGCTTGAACATACCTGAGACCATCAAGCACTGCATCCCAGCAGAAGTGTGTATGCCCAAACACATGACAAGCCAAAGCACTTCCTTTTTCTCCGTGTATCGATCTCAGCCGAGCCTCCAGAAAATCAGAGCCTATGATCTTGGGAAGATTCGGGTAAAACAACATCCTTTTCTCTATCAAAGCTCTTGTGATACCATGAGAACAAATGAATGATTCCCAGACCCTCTATTATTTTTAGGGTTGTTTCTACTCCAAGAATACTGCATGCACCAAGCAAAGCATTCAGCTTCTTCAGTGAATCAAGAAATTTTCCATTTTCCCTTCGACACCAAAGGTCATGGTTCCCAGGCACAAAGAACACACTCCCAAATCTCTTCTTCAACTCTGCCATTGTGATCAAGAAGTTGCTGTAAGTTTCTGCAACATCCTTAGCAACAAAGAGGGCATTGTTTTTATACCATGAGGCCGAAAGGGTCCTCACCCATTCCGCGTTCTCAGAGTAGTCTGTGTGCAAATCCGAAACGACGAAGACCCTTGGTGAGTTTCCATCATTGGAGAAATTATGCAAACAGTTAGTGAGCAAGTTCTGCTGCCTCCTTAAGAAATTCGTTTTGATTTCTCTAATGGGTCGATTTGGAAATTGATGATTGGGTTTTGGTTGCAAGGGGAGTTGAGATGGTGGCGATGAAGACAAGATGGGATCGAAGGAGGTGGTGATCGGAAATGATAGTGGCTGCGGGGGTTAGGAGCCGATGAGGGGCTGCTGGGTGCTCGACGACGAGGGGCGATGTCGATGATGGTCTTGGCTTCGATAGAGATGGTGCTTGGAGGAGAGACGGGGTCGAGGGTGGCGTCGTCGGCTGTGGGCGACGGCGAGAAAGGCTAGGGTTTTCTCGTGGATGCTGGGTTTTTAAAAAAAAAGTACGAAGAAAAAGAAAGAACAGAGGGAGGTGACGATAGTGAAGGAAGGAGGTGACGGGATACAAGGAGGAATAGTGTTTGTGAGAGCTGTGAGAAAGAGAGGGGGAGAGAGAGAAAAAGAGATAGATAGATAGAGAGAGAAACGTGCATGCTTCAAATAAAAGGATTAATATTATAAAAGCAAGAGAGAGGGAGAGATCTGCTGTTAACTTAGTTATGAAAAATATTTATTTAGTTAAGAAAATTTTGAATGAAATAAGGAATATAATATTATAATATTAGTCCGTTTTGATATTTTGGCAAATACAAATTTACTCCAAAACACGCCCGGATCGGGTCTCAAAATCCGGTTCTAAAATATGAAAAATATGCGCGACTCTCAAAATCCACAATGAAATGCTCTGGTAACGAAAAAGCATACCACCAAGAATGGATGCACGTACGTGCGCGTAGCCATCCAAACACGTCCGTTTCACTGAACGGGACGAGAACAAGATGCGCGGACGCTACCACAGGGTTAGGGGTATCATGCAGGCTATGAAATGCAATTTTAAATTATTTTACAAGACCTAAAATGTTATATGGTAAAAGATGCAATACTAGGTAACATGCCAGCATGTACTAATCATGAGACGCACGTGTCCATGCAACAAGTCAAGGTAATCTATAAATAAGAATCAAACAGGTTCAAGTAAGCGGGTCGGGTTCAATGCAAAGTAAAATGTAAAATACCATTCGCACCCAAACACGATAAATCAAGAAAATACCATGGATAAGTAAATTGGAATTGGTATAAATGAACTCGGGTGTTACAGAGATGACCAAGATTGATGTAGAGAATGAGTAGAACACTTTGTCTCGTTACGTCCAACTCTATGGACGAACGGTTAATGAAGTTGCCTTTTGAATCGGGTGAAATGAGAAATGAGATATGAAATTTCCATACACTAAAACTATTATCTTTTTTCTCTCAAGCCACCTCTTTTCTCACTCAAGGGGCCGGCCATATATGAAGAGGGAGGGAGGTGAGTGTAGGAGTCAAGAGAGTGACCATTAGCACTAATACAAATGAATGAGTCACAAAGAACACCTAGCATAATCATTTAATGAAACAATGATTCATATAAACACATCATCATATCATTAAATGAACCATTAAAGCATCCATGAGTCACTAATCCTAGTCATCACAACATGAAGCTTCCACTCATGACTCACCTCATGACTCACCCTCAAGAAGAAAAGATAAATCCGTATTTAACCGAATGTTAAATACAGCCGATAGAAAACTGGAAACTGGCAACTTCCAAAAGTGATCCTGAAACGAATTTCAAGATAACCCCGTAACAGTATAAACATACCCGCATTTGTATTACGACTGAATACAAATGCAACTGAGACAAAGATATTATATCTACACAGTATAATACTGGGATCCGGCTTAAACCAAAGCCTACCGGTATTATCTGCCCGAAATATGACACGTGCGTAAATGCACGTGCATTTTCCGAACCCTGCCATAAAACCATACGGCCTCTACAACGTTTCGCCCGAACTTGGGAAACGGTCTGTTGGGGACTCTAATGACTCATCAACACACTGGCATTGCGTATAACCACTAGCACGTCAGAGGTACTAACTGTACGTAACGGTTGCCTATGTATTGATTGGAAGGGAAGCTGACGAGCGAACTCATCCATAAACCCTACTGAGCCTAACAATGACAATATACATACAGTCCGGTCCGTTCGTCTAAAGAGTATCGCATATCGAGTCTAGTGGGGTGGATTAAGTCAGACCCCTAATAACGCGATAAATCGTGTCGGCATGAAGCCCATCACCACCTGAGAAACTGCTGATCCAAATAAGTAATTCTCCACTACCTCGGCCGAGGATTTCTAGTGATGGCCACCCGTGCACTGTGCGACATCAACCCCCAATACCGGGAGAGACGAATCCCCGACGATCCGCTCACTGCCTCCATGTGGCTCGGGACTGTACCCAAAAAATACTTGTTTGCACGTCTCCTTTGAGCGTGGTAGGATAGAAATCAAAGCACAGTGGGAACTCACACGAGACAAATGACGATCTCAGGTCGACAAACTAACCTGTACACATGTCACCAGGGAACTGCTATCTAACGATATGTATAATACTAACTAGCATGTTCCCGGCGAGTCCTGTCCGGTGTACTCATAACCCAATGAGCACCTGTATACATCTTAGGTGAACCAACTGACACAAATGGCTTGTGAGACCGGCCATCGCCCCTCGTCGGGGTCGCGACTGTATACACTAGTCTACTCTGGAGTATCGATGCCCTGTCTCGAAACTCTCACGACTAGGGACACTTTAAGGATGTGCTTACAGACCCCAGCTCCCACGTATATGATCGCCATCATACTGCTGGCAGTCAAGCAAGAATCCTATGGGCTCTATCAATATGCAATAGCGAACTAAAGCATGTAAACTATGATAAAGGCAAACCAGATAGCATACTATCATCTCGAGCAAGACTGTCATATCGGTATAGGTCCTGCCTCAATCATTTCAATAACGTACCTGCGATCCAATAATTGACTTTGAGGGCACTATATCCAACAATCTCCCACTTGCACTTAAGGCTAATTATTGCGATGTCGCATACTCACAGCCCGTGTGATACCGAACACCCAACTCCTCTACTAATCAGTTTCACAAAGCTAGCTTGTAAAACTCTTATGTTCGAGAAATAGCCTCAGTGAGTGGATCCGCCCTGATGTTTCTTTCTATGTCTCTTTTAATCTCAAGTTCGCGGAGAAAGCCATCTTCCGAATTGAGTAATACCTGTCTTAGAATATGTCTGGATATCTGATGGAACTTAGTTCATAAATGAACTCCAAATCCAAACTTCATAGACTGTATTGATAACTGAACCTAATCAGTATCGCGCACCATGCCTCCCACAGTATCCTCTTGGACCACCTGTCCATAATACTGTCCCTCGTCAGAGGGAAAACTATAACTCTGACAATCACTCTGTCATCCATGTCACCTTTGAAGCCTGGAATGATAACCGTCTCCCGAAGGAGGCTGCCGTCATCAAATCCGTAGAACATTCACTTATGTTCTAAAACTGCTTCCTTATGTTTCTCCAGGATTGGATTAATATAAACTTATCGCATCTAGTGCAAAAAAACAACATCTGGTGTGGTACTTGATATCTCACGATTGACTCAATTGCCTAAGTAAGTGATTTGCCAATCATGCACATCCCTCTCCCCTTTAGTCTATAAGACACCTTTAGAGAGGGTGACTCCATCACCTGCAGGTACACCACCATGCCAGGAGTCATCTATTCTAAAATACTATTAGAATTCTGTCAAAGTACCCATATTGGGAAACTACCCAAATCTAGATCTAAAACCATAGATCTAGTAACAAGAATGTCAGATATTATATCCATATCCTTTGTGGAGAAACAATTTTGTGACGACCAAAGTACAACCGATCGTAGTATAGGAATTTTACTTCCTACTCTGTGTATGTCATCCAAATACCAGGACATTACACCCTACTACCTTCTCAACAGATCCATCCCCTATTCTGATGAAGTCAAACCCATGACCGTCACATCAAAAATAGATGATCTATCTCCGCTATATCTGCTCAAGTCTATAAATAGACATAAGCTCCATGCCCACTATGCTTCCGCTGCTCCCACTGACTACGACAACCCTCTGGCAGAATAATATATACGTACACTTCTAAAGCTAGTTTAGAATGACGCTATACTTATCCTCCTGCCGGGTCTCATAGTCTGGAACAACTGTAGTGTCAAGTCTGGGTAAACAAGAACCTCCCTGTCACCGTCCTTGAGGCTACCGGAGTACCTCTCGGGTGTCTGAGGTCACCCTCCATATCTGCGGAGTGGCTATTGGAATGTCAAACCTGATTGAATATATAGGTCGTATTAAATTTTCCGTATTCGTTTGCGGTTCTGGAATCACTTCCAGTTCTACCATACTCCCACTACTGTTTTCTGGAAAAAAAATCCATTTTACTAAAACTGTGGCGAGTCAAGAACAATATCACTATTGATTTTCCCGATGGTAGAAAATCAACCCCCGTCAAAGCCAGGGTCAACCCACAAACTGCTATTACAGAAACGTGCCTTGAGTTATCCAGTGTCTGGTTTTAAGCATAAGCTGGACAACTCCCCGTACCTTAACATCGTTAAGATATGATCCATTCTATATCTAATATAGAAACATTGGCACTTATTTAATTGGAACCAGATTCAAATCATGCAGCTGTCTCCAGTGCATGTCAACTTAATGGAGAGAGGCTAATCAGCATTACTCAACTTAGGAATCCATCCAATTATGAGTAACCTGAAAGAGAAACAAGTTTCTCAAAAACCATTACTATCAACTGAATACCAATCACAAGTATCTACATCTTCGATCTCTTTGAAGAATCCCGATACTTGCGACATCTGGTTCTCTACTTTATTCTTATACCCACAACTTCTCAAAACTTAGACATTGTATTTCTACGAAACACTTGTCTAAAAACTAGAGAAGTCACAAGTAAACAGAACATAGTACGAGGACCTACCCTTTTGTCCTGTCGGACACTGGACAACATACAATACTCTGTATAAGACCACTGAGTTGAATAACTCAAAACCTGTGCGTCATAGGTTGAAAACTGTACTTATGGTTAAGAACTACTCCGCTGTTCAATACTCCTTACCCAATCGCCAACTGATATGGGTAAATGTCATCGACATAATATCTTAAAGTTATATCTCACTTTATAAAAATAAACGTACAGATATATCATTTTGAAATTGGTGCACAACAACAGATACTCAAAACCAAATCCATGCCTGCCGGTAATAACCTAGGCGACTTCCTCAAATATCACCAATTACAACGAATTCCGATATAATGAGGATGATCACCTTATTTCCAATAACCTACTCCCACTCATTATCTGTAAAACCATACAGATATGAGAATAAAACCTGGTAAATACATACCCTGGAGTAAGTATCTAATCAGGAAATCAGTTTTCCTTTAACAATGCACTGGAACATGAAAATGTTTCGTAGGGGTATTCTGGTATTCCTAGTAATGCCTCTTCCATAATCCAATTCATGACTTTAACCGTATATTTCATTTGCCATCTCTCCAAATCCCTTTATTTGTCTTTAGTCGTTACCTTCTGTACACCATCGTTATGCTAAATGGTTTTCTTCTTTCCCTACCGTTCGGCACCAGCCTATGGTTTGGAAGAAGACTATCAAGTAAGCATAATAGGTGTACCCTCCTAAACCAAGGAGCACTCGCAACTTAAGAGATGGTGATGATAAAAGACAACTGAATAATACCTTATTCAATTTCTCCCGAACTGGAAAAAGTGAAATAGGACTGGCGATGAAGTACGCGGTTTGGTCGTGAATGATAACAGTCGCAATTTACTTTGCCCTCTTTCTAATCCCTTTATCTTGTCTTTACATATTACCTTCTGCACACCCTACTTAGGCTAATTGGTTTTCTTCATTCCCTACCTTTCGGCACCAGCCTATGGTTTGGAATAAGACTATCCAATAAGCGTAATAGGTGTACTCTCCTAAACTAAGGAGCCCTCGCAACCTGAGAGAAGGTGATAACAAAAGACAACTGAATAAACCAATTCTATTTCTCCTGAACCTGGATCCATCCTCGAAGAAGTCCCTTCGAGTTCGTATATAACCATACGATGGATCTATCCAATGGAAGTGGATAACCGTAGTAATACGGGGTGTTCTGAGAAATGCAAAGGGTAAAAGAAGGAGTGGCAATGACTTATGCAACTCGGACAATCCAAAAGCCAGTATTTTAAGAAGGTTCGGTCAACTTGGTCACTAAGTCATAGTCTAGGGTCGGTCAATGGTCGCTGCCAAAGAGAGAGAGAGAAAAGAAACACTCTGCGTGCACTCTAACCTAGATCAGAATGGTTATCACTTTATCTAATCAGTAAACCTCCCACTGTAATCTCAAATTCTCTTCCAAACCTGAAAGAAGAATTAGTCGGGATCACCCGAAGAGTAAACTAACTCATCAGTGAGAATCGGGATCCAACTATCATCGCATGATAACTTGATGGAAGCCACTCAAGTTATCACACTCCAGAAGGTATGCGCATACTTGGCAAGTTTCTTTATGTTTGAAACTCCCGATGTGATTTTTGCCCCATGCTCTTATGACCTTGGCGTTAGGTCAAAATATCATAAGTCACATGTCAAGTTCTGGCCGTCATTATCCAGGTTAATTTGAACCCACCCGCACATGCCCTTGGCGTTAGGTCAAAATGGCAGAACGACTGTCCCAAACCAACCCATCTATCTATGCAACAAATGAATACCCTGCAGCTACCAAATACTATCCCTTGGCGTTAGGTCAAAATACATAGCTTGAATACTACTGAATACCCAAAAGAAATGATGGAGGGCTACGGCTGTTTTTTGGCGAAAAACCTTTAACCTAATGAACTTGATATCGCTGAAGGAACCTGATAGCATTTTATAAAAAAATATAGTGGCGAAAACCTTTGCTAAAGAGGTCACTCCCGGTGAAGGGATCTCGGCTCTTTCCTCGTGGAATGAGGTGCAGGATATTCCAACTGAATACCTCGATGCAAAGCAACTTGTAATCGACTATATTAAAGTTAATACCCTGACGCAAACTTCTGCCCAAGGGGTCACTCCCGGTGAAGGGATCTCGGCCCTTGCCTCGTCGAATGAGGTGCAGGATATTCCAACTGAATATCACTATGCAAAACAAAAGGAAACATCTTTGTAATAACACCTTTTTTTAAATTTTGTTCCAACAACATCAAATATAGGTTTGTTTTATCCTTGCATTGATAAGAATCAATGCAGTCCCATCAATCAATCACACCAGAAAAGAACGAAAAATAAAATGTACGTATATGCCATCCGCATTCGCTACAGGGTCCCGTCATCAACCGTTAGGTTACTTAACTAACGACAGAGCGGGGACTGGACTAGCACGGGTGTAAAACATATACAACATCTAATAGTATATATACCAATATACAATAATTGCTCCAGGCGGGATAATATGCAACATTACAGAAAAGTAATAAGCATCACAGAACAATACAGATAATCTGGGATCCCCGGGTTTCACAGAGCCGCTACTGAAACCCGACGTTCCCCTGGTCGTGTGGATAACCTGTGCAATGAAACCTAGACCCCTACGGGTGCGGCAAGTTACCCGCCAAAACCTGAAGCGAGGCAGCCCCCTACTGCAAAATGAATGGACCACCCGGCACTTCACGGAATCTGGTAACTTGAGCACCCCTCCTTGGGTCAACCTGTACCCCCTACGAGTGCGGCGAATAGTCTGCCAATTCTAGAGTAAGGCCCATCTGCCTCTCAAAACCATGAGATACAGACCCGTTGCCCTCCAGAACCCGGCTATCCATGCACTCCGTCGCGGGGTAAACCTAGTACAGAAATAAAAATATGTACAATGGGTACATCGACCTCAACCCGGTCGTGCCCCAAAAGAATATTATACAAACAAGCAGTGACGGCAGTCCACATGTTGGACGCTCGCCCCGCAATATCAAATGTACAAATAAATCCAAACTGCACTACCATTGCACTCTGCTATCCACCACGACATATCCGCAACATTACAGCACAACACAGAACATCAACGCGAATGTCACGTTCGCAAATCCGTCTAAAAGAACTATAGCAATTAGACGCAATTTACCGCTCAAATGACATTCCCGGTCAGAGATATAAAGTAAGTACTGTATACTAACATGTTTAAATTTCGATCGACCAAATATCCCAAAGTGGGCCCCACAAACATCTGCTGTACAGTAACAAAATCTGGGCCCAAAAGAAATATTCCAGAAGACACAATTTCACATGAAGAACACACTGGAAAAATTTGGTCCACTGTTGCCACATACTGGCCGCGGTTCCGCGGTCAAACCCAAGCTTTGACCGCGGATCCGCGGCGGTATAATGGTAACACGTGTCCAAATTTTACCGTAACTCTTCAAAACCCCTGCTCAATTTTCTGTGATATGCAAAATAATTTTTAGATCCTTTTAAAAATCGACAGAAAAAGTGTAGTTTTTGAAAATCGGTTCGATCGATGTTTTAAACGTGTTAGCACAAGTTAGTAAAGCTTAATGGTGAGGCTCTGATACCACTGTAAGTCCACGGTAGCGCCCCGGCCGTCTAACAGACGCCAAATGTGTAACAAAAACTTTTTACAACTGGCGCTATCGCGTACTATAACCCGGATCTGCCTTTAAAGCTAAACTAACAAACTACAAAGTGGGTTGGAATGTTATACCGAACGATCCGAGTCCTTCGGTCTTCAACCATCATCCCCCGCTTTGTTGCGGCTGCTCCGATCTCCTGAATCTCTAGTCTTCTCGTCCAGGTGGCACCACGTCGATGGATCTTTAAACGGGCTCCCGCCTCTGAACCTGTTAGTTATATGTATGCCCTAGAGGCCATTACTATACATAGGATGTATAATGTAGTGGATGCTTGGACATATATAGGGAGGACTTTCTTGCTCGACATGATAGTATGCTATCTGGTTACACTTTACCTTAACGTGTATACTGATTGTCTCTCTGTTACATGTTGGTAAAGCCCTTAGGATGTGTACTTGACTGTCTGGACTATGATGCGGATCATACTAGTGGGGACATGGTAGTCTATAAGTACATCCTTCAAGGTCCCTAGTCGTGGGTGTATCGAGACGGGGCATCGATATACCAGAGTAGACTAGCGTATACCTTCTCGACCCATACAGATGGGCGATGGATGATCCCATATCCATTGGTGTTTGACATCAGAGATGATATACGGGTGCTCAGTAGAGACTGGGTACACTGGACGGACTCGCCGAGAACTCCCAGATGTTATTATATCTCACGTCAGATGGCAGTTCTCTGATGACACTGGTACAGAGTAGTCTGTTGACCCGAGATCGTCATAGAGTCTTGTGTGATTCCCACTGTGCTTTGATTTCCACCTTACCACGTCCAAGAGGGCGTGCAAAACGGTGGTTTTTGGGTACAGTCCCGAATCACATGGAGGCAATGAGCGATAGGAGGGGATTCGTCTCTCCCGGTATAGGGAGTTGATGTTGCGCTGTGTTCGATTGGCTATAACCGGAAATCCCTGGCCAGGGTTGCTGAGATTTACTGGTAAGTGTTACCAGTAGTTTCTCAAACTGTTATAGACTTCATATCGACACGACTTATCGAGCTATTGGGGTCTGACGTTTACCACCCCTAGGCGAGATATGCGACATATCAGACGATCAGACCGGACTGCATGGTAAGTGTTACTGGTTGGATTCACTGGAGTGTGAGCGGGCTTGCTCGTCGATCTTCTGATCGCTCAATACCCGGGTGGCCGTTACGTTTAGCAGACCGCTTGCGGCTTGTGGGTGTTTGATATGATCATCATTTGCTGCCGGCGTATTGACGAGTCTTTAGAGTCCTAGAAAGAGGTTTCCTGGCTCAAGCGAAACGAAATAGGAACACATATGAGATATGTGTGGGACCGAGAATAATGCGTTTATGTGATACCGTATTCTATTCTCGCTATGAATGTATCGAATGGTTGTATGCGATATAACCTAGTTATCGAATCAAGGATTGATTCGATAAGCCGATACATTGGATACTAGTCGGTTATATGCGATATGACCGGATCGTTAAATCAAGTGTTGATTTAATGATTTAATGTATAATTATATATTTGATATATTACTTTGCATTAACTAGTATTGGTTCATTTTAAATGGATTTTCTCACTTGGATTGTGCACATTGTATATGTGATATACTTTTGTTCACAAGTTTGTATCATGTTTGATGATGCATGCTTACTTGGGTATGTGTAAAGATTAAACCATGGTTATATGAATGGTTAGGGTTTTGTTTTCTTTTTCATTTATCTTATTTAGTTATTCATTTTGAAAATGTTAAGCATAAAGAGAAAATGGTGGCTTAATTTGTTTTCTTGTTAAAGCTTCATGAAGCTTTGACCAAAGTCCTCCATTCTTGTCTCATGCTTAACCCTGACCATTCCACTTAACCATGATTCATTCTCTACACTTAACCATGGTTTGAATATGATAAGTATTGATTTTCTTTTCCCTTTTTAATTAACTTATCATATTCTTTCTTCTTCTTCTTCATCTTGACAACAAGAAGAAGCTTGCCTCCATCAATGGTAACTTGAGAATATGAGTGAGAAATCCAATTCTAAAGTGAACCCACTTCTTATTTCTTCATCCTCTACCTATTTCCAAGTAGTATAAGGTGTTTCCTTCACAAGTATTCATGGCTTGGTGAAGGTGGAGCTTGATCTAGTGATGCCTCGACGTAGATCATCTTCGGCATCGTCGTCGATGACCTAGCCCGCTTTTTCTCCGATGAAGCCGACGCTTGAGCCCGGGATTCCATTTGGACAGCGGAGAGGACTTCATCACGGAGCCGTGGAGGTGGAGGACCGGATCTACAAAGGTTGTATTTCCGTTCTTGTAGTTAAGTTGTTAACTAGTTTCTTCTTTCCCATAAAATTCTGGCCAACGATCTTGTTAGGCTTTCTCGGCACCGTTAAAATTTGAAATTGGCATGGTTGATGCCTTGTGAGACTTCTTGAGAGTGCCTAGGAACCCTATAGTGGTATCAGAGCCTAGCTAGAGCCTTAGGCGAAGTCTAGACGGATTTTGAAGTCCGATCGACCCGAAACCCCAACCCTAAAATGCTCTCTGGACAATTTCTGAAATCTGGTCTTTTTCGAAAATAAAAATATGCAGAAAAATCAGCAGGGAATCTTAAGAATTACTGTACAACACGTGTCCATGATTCCACTATTGCGCGGCGGAACCGCGGCACAAGCTGTCTTGTGCGGCGGTTCCGCGGCTGTTTTGTCGCCTTGTTCATTGAAAATTGCACAGTAATGTCACATTAGTACTACTGAGTTTTCTGGGAATTTTTAATATTTATTCTAGAGTTGTATTTTCTAGGGTTGTTTTGGGGATTCGGTGTTTCGATCGGAGTATCAGATTTTGTCTATGTGGCTTTCCGAATAAATTTTAGAATATGTTAAAAAGTTCGACCGGATATAAATACCCAATTTTTCCCCTGTCGGGAAATTTCCAAGTGTTGGATTTTTCCGTAGTTTAAAGACGTTCTAAGTAGTGCAAGTAACTCGATGGACCCTCTAGAAGACAACAAACCTTAACTCGATTATGTGACCGTCTTGAACTGCGCTTTGAACCTTAGGGTTTGGGGCAGTACGACATGCCACATGTGAGGCGTTGGCTTGACCCTTCTACGGCTGGACCGTTGGTACTGAGGCACGAACTGAATGTTTTTATACTTGTTTCATGTGTTGATCTATATCGGGAAAACTTGGGTGTTTGACTGTTCGATCGGAAAGTTTAACATTTTCTATTTATCCGGAATGTGATACAATAATTGGAATTCACAATAAGTTATGAGATAACTGAATGAATGTTATAAACATAGCAGTTTAGTCTCACTTGATCGGTTGCCACGGAATTTTGATGTGATCAAAAGTCCTTCACAATCACGTAGCGTACGCGGATACTCGCCGGGTAAACTTAATAGACAGCCTCACTCCATAGCCCCGACCAAGTGACTGCAGGAGAACCCCGTCGCCGAAAGCATCCGTTCGGGTGCTCCCGGTAGCGGTGTTCCGCCTTGGTGCATTTCGTCGACGGTATCGGGGGTGCGGCCGCCTACTAAAGTTTGCGACGAGCATTCGATCAGGCTGTCGGGAATCTTGTTGAATTGCCCGACTTGATATTGAAAAGTGTTTTCGATAATGAGACTAAAATGCGGGGTTTATAATTGTTAGGCATGTGATGTCTAAGGAATTCATTTGATTAGGCATGTGATGTCTATAGAGGTTGCGGATTCCAACTGTTGTAGTTTTACACTTTCTTTTCTGTGACCGTAAGTGTAATATGTGATATCGCCGGTTTCGTTGCTATATGTCAACGACAATTAGGATGTGCATATTTACTTACGTTGATGACATGTGATGTTATGTGTTACTGGATATGTTATATTGGATCGTCGTGTTTGAATAGCCGGGTTTTTTTATGTGAGATGAGTGTTTTTCATTTTCATTCATGTAAAAACTTGTATGTAATATTCTTTTATTGGGGCACTTCCAGGTTGCGGAAGATGTCACCCTTTGTATATTATTTACTTTTCCGCACTAGGATAGACCCAAGGAGGAGGGCATAAGTAACCGGGTTCTGGAGTCCAGTGGGAGACCAACTCGAGGAGCCGAGTCCGGGTCTCCTAACTCTAGAATTGGTAGGGTTGCATGCCGCTCTCGTAGGGGTCTAGGGGTGTGGGTTTGGCTATTCATCGCGACCGTGGAATCCGTGTTTTATACTGGCTCGTATTGAAAACATGAACGTCCTAGTATATCCAATATTTCATATGATTCTTCTGCTGCGATATCTGTGATGTGGTCATGTGATGTTCTGTGATAGATACAGTATATAGTATATATGATATATTATATAGGCGTTACTTATGTTTTACACCCGCGCTAGCCCTGCCCCGCTCTGCCGTTAGTTACCTAACCTAACGGTGCACGAGGGGACATCGAGGCGAATGCGGATGGCATAAGTGTACGTCGTATTTATCTATGATGTTTAGGTAATTTAAATGATGGGACTTCATTAATGAGATTAATGAAATAAAAGAAACCTAAGATTTTGTGGAATCGAATTTCAAAATAAAACAGGTAGCTACAGTTCTTGCTTTGCACAGCGGTATATATGATATATCCTGCACCTTATTCGATAAGGAAAGGACCGAGATCCCTTCACCGGGAGTGACTCCTTTAGCAATAACTGGCAGATGCTACACACTCGGTTTGTCTTTTGATTGCTTTTAAGAAGTTCTGCTTTGCACAGTGATATATATGATATATCCCGCACCTCATTCGATGAGGAAAGGACCGACGATCCCTTCACCAGGAGTGACTCCTTTAGCAAAACTAGAAAAGCCTAAAAAACACTCCATTTTAAAATCATTTGATTCTACAACGATATAAAGTTCATTGCGCAAAAGGTTTTCTTAAAAACCTGTCGCATCCCTCCGTCATTTCAGATAAGTAATAGTTAGTATTCGTGCTGCGTTTGTTGACTCAGTCAAGGCGTAGTGTGCGGTAGCTGATTAGTGCTTATCTGCAAAGCATATGATGCGATTGGATTAGGGTAGTCGTGCGGCCTTGTTGACTCAGTCAAGGGTCGTGTGGGTGGGTTTAATTCAATCGGGAAATGACGGGTTGAACTTTACTTGCGGTCTATGGTTTGTTGACTCAGTCAAGGTCATAGATCGCTTGGGGCAAAAGATTATCGGGAATTTCAAGTGTTGAAATTTGCAATGAGATTGCATACCTTCTATGAGATAGTTGGATCCCGATACCCGCTGCGAGTAAGAGTTACTCCTGGGAGAGTTTTATACATTACAATTAGCCGATCAAGTAGGTGTCTAGAAAGGTGTCAACGGGGTTACACCTCTGGGAAAACGAGGTTTACATTAATTAGGTTCGTGCGAAAGCACGGGGGACCTCCCTCAAAGTACCGACACTGGCCTGGCTGAAAGATTGGCGAACTTGTAGTGTGTAATTAATCCCGGCTAGTCTTTCCTTTTAGGGTTTGAAGGAAGATTTGATAAAAAGCAGTGGGAGCCATCCTGATTAGATAAAATAATAACCAATCTATTCTTGCAAGAGCGCACGCTGAGTGTTTTCTTCTCTCTCTCTCCAGGTAGCGACCATATCACGCCTTAATCAAGATAATAATACGGATTATTGACCGAACGCGCTTGTTATATTGAGCTGGGGAACGTTGGTCCCGCTCCAACTTATAATTATTATAAGACAGAGCAGGAAATTGGGGAATACCAGATTTCTCGTGCCGCCCAAACGAAGAGAGTGCATGTTGATGCATCATCTTCGGGTGTGTTCATTACAAAGAACTGTTTCTCAGTATCCTCCGCATCCTGGGTATATGATACCGGATCAGGATCCTAGATATGTAATCTGTTACATAGGGCTACAAAAAGATAGAAAAACTGAGAACGGGTGATAAGTTTCATGAGTCAGAAAACGGGGCAATAGTTGCAGCCAAGTCTGTTGGTCACTGTCACCCTGTATTATCGATACATTGATTCTGAACGAATGTTATTAGATACCGAACCTGATATACAAAATCATATCAGTCTCTTTATTAGTAAAGAAATGATATAATTTTGTATTGCTGGATAATGTTTTGAACATTTCTTATATCAAAAGTTGATCGGTTCAGGCACGTTATCTAAAAGCATTGATGTTCTAAATCAAACTACAGTTCTTAGTATACGGAACACACACAAGAGGAAGAGTTCAGAAATGAACAAATTCTTCTTGAGGTATTGTAGACTAGGTCATATCAATGCGACCCGACTAGCTGAAGTTACATAAAGATGCATATTGAAATCAGTTTGAATTTGCATCTTGTGAAACTTACCAGTTATGTCACAAAGATAAGATGACCATAGCTCCGTTTACTGAAAACAGAGAAAGAGTTAGTAAACTTTTGGGATGATACATGTTGATGTATGTAGGTCCCCTGTCTACACATGCCAGGACTGGTTCTTTATACTTCATTACGTTCTCTAATGATCTCTCAAGATTCAGACATATGTTCCTGTTGAAACACAAGTCCGAACCTTTTGAGATATTCACAGAATATAAGCGAGAAGTAGAGAACCAAAATACGGGTATAAGTATTATGTCCTATGATGAGATCAAGGAGGAGAATACTTGAGCACGGAAATCCTGGTATATTCTAAAGGAGAATGAGATTCTCTCTCAGCATTACTCCTCCGTATACACCATAGCACGATGGTATATCGGGGCGGAGCAATCACACCCTATTTGATAAGGTGTGCTCTATGATGAGTACTACTGAAATACCTATTTCCTTTTAGGAGTTATGCACTTATGAAGTTGCATACCTATTGAATAGGGTTCCGATCAAATCAATTACCTACCACTTCATATGTGATATGGAAAGGGAAGAGCCCATATCTTAAGTTAGTTAAGATTTGGGGTTGTCCGGCCTATGTCTAAAAGCAAAATCCGGACAAGCTCGAGGCAACGTCTGTTATGTAGAACTGGAAACGTTCCAGCTATACAAACTGCAGCTGATGATTTGATAGAACCGAATGATTCAGTAGATTCCAACGAACCTCAGCCTCTCCGCCGATCTAGTAGGGTTCCTCACCCACCTGAGAGATACTTCGGTTCCTCTATGACAGTGGGAGCGAGGATTGCATCATGAGATGATGACCCAACTAGTTTCGAGCTGGCCATCAAGAGTGGGACTCTGTAAGAATGGCTGGATGCCTAGCGATCTGAGATGGAATCCTTATACACCAACAAAGTATGGACTTTGGTTGCTATATCTGAAGGGTTAAATCCCCATCAGGAGCAAGTATATCTTGAGAAGATTACTTGGTGTAGATGGAAAAGTTGAGACTTTCAAAGCTAGGCTTATTAAAGGTTTTAGTCATCAACCAGACATGGATAATGATGAAACCTTTTCAAAGTGACTATGCTTAAGTCCATCCGGATCCTACTTAACACGGCTACATACCATAACTACGATATCTGGCGGTTGGGTGTCATGACTGCTTTTCTAAATAATGTTTTAGAAGAGAGAGTCTATAAGTACACAGTCAGAGGGCTTCGTAAACAGTGGGAGCAGCGGAAACGTGCACAAGATGCTTTATAGGATGAAGCAGGCATCACGGAGTTGGAACATCTGTTTTGATGAATTAGTCAAGCAGTTTGACATCATCAAAATGGTAGATGAACCTTGTATAAACAAAAGGGTAGTAGGGAGTATGGTAACGATCCTCGTAGAGTACGTGGAAAACATACTCTTGATAGGGAAGGAGTTTCCTATGCTATTCTTGGTCAATCTCCACTTATCACAATGATTCTCCATAAAAGATCAAAGTGATACCTACTAAATCCTGGATTTTGGATCTATGAGATAGATCTAATTGGATATTAGGACACTCACTAGCTGTAGTGAGATGGTATCAATTGATCCAGGGGAGAATCACTGGAAAGGTTCCAGGGTGATAAAGACGACTGAATGTCAGTCGCAGGCATTGTCTTTACCCTCAGTAAAGGGATGGTATGTTGGAAGAGTACCAAGCTAGATACCGTGGCATACTAGACGATAAAGGCTGGATACATCGCTACTTAAGATGCTACCAAGGAGGCAGTCTGGATGTATATTTGTTCATGAGATGAACTTAGTTCCTCCCATTGTGTGACAATAGAGTTGTGGCTTATGCCAAGGAACTTCCGTCCCATCAGTGATCCAGACATATTCTAAGGCAGCATCACCTGATCATGGAGATGGATGATCTCCAAGGTGATCGAGGTTAGGAGAGCAGACTCAGAGGACAACACAGGCGGATCCACTCACGAAGGACTATTCCCAGAGAGAGACTTTTAAAGGATGGTTAAGTATGAGATACTTCAACCACTGCTACAGATGGCCCTAGTGCAAGTAGGAGATTGTTAGTTATATGTATGCCCTAGAGGCCATTACTATACATAAGATGTATAATGTAGTGGATGCTTGGACATATATAGGGAGGACTTTCTTGCTCGACCTGATAGTATGCTATCTGGTTACACTTTATCTTAACGTGTATACTGATTGTCTCTCTGTTACATGTTGGTAAAGCCCTTAGGATGTGTACTTGATTGCCTGGACTATGATGCGGATCATACTAGTGGGGACATGGTAGTCTATAAGTACATCCTTCAAGGTCCCTAGTCGTGGGTGTATCGAGACGGGGCATCGATATACCAGAGTAGACTAGCGTATACCTTCTCGACCCATATAGATGGGCGATGGATGATCCCATATCCATTGGTGTTTGACATCAGAGATGATATACGGGTGCTCAGTAGAGACTGGGTACACTGGACGGACTCGCCGAGAACTCCCAGATGGTATTATACCTCACGTCAGATGGCAGTTCTCTGGTGACACTGGTACAGAGTAGTCTGTTGACCCGAGATCGTCATAGAGTCTTATGGATTCCCACTGTGCTTTGATTTCCACCTTACCACGTCCAAGAGGGCGTGCAAAACGGTGGTTTTTGGGTACAGTCCTGAATCACATGGAGGCAATGAGCGATAGGAGGGGATTCGTCTCTCCCGGTATAGGGAGTTGTTGTTGCGCTGTGTTCGATTGGCTATAACCGGAAATCCCTGGCCAGGGTTGCTGAGATTTACTGGTAAGTGTTACCAGTAGTTTCTCAAACTGTTATAGACCTCATATCGACGCGACTTATCGAGCTATTGGGGTCTGACGTTTACCACCCCTAGGCGAGATATGCGACATATCAGACGATCAGACCGGACTGTACGGTAAGTGTTACTGGTTGGATTCACTGGAGTGTAAGCGGGCTTGCTCGTCGATCTTTTGATCGCTCAATACCCGGGTGGCCGTTACGTTTAGCAGACCGCTTGCGGCTTGTGGGTGTTTGATATGATCATCATCTACTGCCGGCGTATTGACGAGTCTTTAGAGTCCTACAAAGAGGTTTCCTGGCTCAAGCGAAACGAAATAGGAGCACATATGAGATATGTGCGGGACTGAGAATAATGCATGTATGTGATACAGTATTCTATTCTCGCGATGAATGTATCGAATGGTTGTATGCGATATAACCTAGTTATCGAATCAAGGATTGATTCGATAAGCCGATACATTGGATACTAGTCGGTTATATGCGATATGACCGGATCGTTAAATCAAGTGTTGATTTAATGATTTAATGTATAATTATATATTTGATATATTACTTTGCATTAACTAGTATTGGTTCATTTTAAATGGATTTTCTCACTTGGATTGTGCACATTGTATATGTGATATACTTTTGTTCACAAGTTTGTATCATGTTTGATGATGCATGCTTACTTGGGTATGTGTAAAGATTAAACCATGGTTATATGAATGGTTAGGGTTTTGTTTTCTTTTTCATTTATCTTATTTAGTTATTCATTTTGAAAATGTTAAGCATAAAGAGAAAATGGTGGCTTAATTTGTTTTCTTGTTAAAGCTTCATGAAGTTTGACCAAAGTCCACCATTCTTGTCTCATGCTTAACTCTAACCATTCCACTTAACCATGATTCACTCTCTACACTTAACCATGGTTTGAATATGATAAGTATTGATTTTCTTTTCCCTTTTTAATTAACTTATCATATTCTTTCTTCTTCTTCTTCATCTTGACAACAAGAAGAAGCTTGCCTCCATCAATGGTAACTTGAGAATATGAGTGAGAAATCCAATTCTAAAGTGAACCCACTTCCTATTTCTTCATCCTCTACCTCTTGCCAAGTAGTATAGGGTGTATCCTTCACATGTTTTCATGGCTTGGTGAAGGTGGAGCTTGATCTAGTGATGCCTCGACGTAGATCATCTTCGGCATCGTCGTCGATGACCTAGCCCGCTTTTTCTCCGATGAAGCCGACGCTTGAGCCCGGGATTCCATTTGGACAGCGGAGAGGACTTCATCACGGAGCCGTGGAGGTGGAGGACCGGATCTACAAAGGTTGTATTTCCGTTCTTGTTGTTAAGTTATTAACTAGTTTCTTCTTTCGCCTAAAATTCTAGCCAACGATCTTGTTAGGGTTTCTCGGCACCGTTAAAATTTGAAATTGGCATGGTTGATGCCTTGTGAGACCTCTTGAGAGTGCCTAGGAACCCTATAGAACCGAGGCAACTCGATCATCATGTTTGCTAAAAGAGATGACCAAGATTGATGTAGAGAATGAGTAGAACACTTTGTCTCGTTACGTCCAAGTCTATGGACGAACGGTTAATGAAGTTGCCTTTTGAATCGGGTGAAATGAGAAATGAGCTATGAAATTTCCATACACTAAAACTATCATCTTTTTTCTCTCAAGCCACCTCTTTTCTCACTCAAGGGGCCGGACATATATGAAGAGGGAGGGAGGTGAGTGTAGGAGTCAAGAGAGTGACCATTAGCGCTAATACAACTGAATGAGTCACAAAGAACACCTAGCATAATCATTTAATGAAACAATGATTCATATAAACACATCATCATATCATTAAATGAACCATTAAAGCATCCATAAGTCACTAATCCTAGTCATCACAACATGAAGCTTCCACTCATGACTCACCTCATGACTCACCCTCAAGAAGAAAAGATAAATCCGTATTTAACCGAATGTTAAATACGGCCGATAGAAAACTAGAAACTGGCAACTTCCAAAAGTGATCCTGAAACGAATTTCAGGATAACCCTGTAACAGTATAAACATACCCGCATTTGTACTACAACAGAATACAAATGCAACTGAGACAAAGATATTATATCCACACAGTATAATACTGGGATCCGGCTTAAACCAAAGCCTACCAGTATTATCTGCCCGAAATATGACACGTGCGTAAACGCACGTGCATTTTCCGAACCCTGCCATAAAACCATACGGCCTCTACAACGTTTCGCCCGAACTTGGGAAACGGTCTGTGGGGGACTCTAATGACTCATCAACACACTGGCACTGGGTATAACCACTAGCACGTCAGAGGTACTAACTGTACGTAACGGTTGCCTATGTATTGATTGGAAGGGAAGCCGACGAGCGAACTCATCTATAAACCCTACTGAGCCTAATAGTGATAATATACATACAGTCCGGTTCGTTCGTCTAATGAGTATCGCATATCGAGTCTAGGGGGGTGGATTAAGTCAGACCCCTAATAACGCGATAAATCGTATCGGTATGAAGCCCATCACCACCTGAGAAACTACTGATCCAAATCAATAATTCTCCACTACCTAGGCCGAGGATTTCTAGTGATGGCCACCCGTGCACTGTGTGACATCAACCCCCAATACCGGGAGAGACGAATCCCCGACGATCCGCGCACTGCCTCCATGTGGCTCGGGACTGTACCCAAAAAAACCTGTTTGCACGTCTCCTTTGAGCGTGGTAGGATAGAAATCAAAGTACAGTGGGAACTCACACGAGACATATGACGATCTTATGTCGACAAACTAACCTGTACAAATGTCACCAGGGAACTGCTATCTGACGATGTATAATACCAACTAGCATGTTTCCGGCGAGTACTGTCCGGTATACTCATAACCTAATTGTAAGTCGATGTTAAACACCCCACGAGTTGCGGGGAGGCGGAAATATGAGAAATGATCTTGTTCTTGAAGCATACATCGACTAACCGAAGATCTTTGCTATACGATAATTAACAACTACCATAGAAGTTCTTAGCTACTATGTAAAGAGATTATACCTAGTGATACGTGTCCTTCGTCTTTACGATCTCTTCTTCCTCCTCGGCCTCCTCCAAGTGATAGATGATCCACCCAAGAACCCTAATCCAAGCTTCACCTCAAAACTTGAGGTAACTAAGTTTCTCTAGTTGCTAATCAAAGGAACTTAGATCATATAGAGTTAGGTTATGGGATGTTTAGTCTTTTCTAATCCTTGTTCTCAATTCATGAGTGGCAGGATTAGAGCTTGAAGAAAGAGTCAGCTTGAGGAGAGAGAAGGTGAACTAGAATAATGAATATGAAATTGTTTCTCACTAGATATATGAAGCATAATGAATAATTCAATAAATGAATAATAAGAGATTATTCATCATGCTACATAAATGTATTATGAGTGATTCACTATGAGAGTCATTAAGCATTTAATAATGCATTAATGACATAGTGAATCACACATTATGAGTCACAATATCATTTAATGACAATGCCACCTTAACCCCTCAAGTCACCATTCTTCTAGAAGCTTTCCGGAAATTACGAGAACGCCCCTCCCATCCGTGAAAACACGGAAAAACTTTAGACTGTATAAATCCAATAACCTGATACTAGAATCTGGCTTAAACCAAATCCGTCTTGAAAAAACTGTCCGAATGTCGTACGTGTGTTTAAACACGTATTCGTCCGAACCCTTGTCGTAAAACCGTACGACTTCTATATTGTTTCGCCTGGAGTTGGGAAAACTCTGTGTGGGACTCTAAAGACTCGACTACTACGCTGGCAGTGGGTTTAACCACAGACCGCAAGTGGCACTAGCTGTACGTAACGGTCCCCAGGTAGATGTCGATAAGAAGGCCGATGAGGAAACCCATCCGAACTCCTACCGAGCATGTCCGTGACAATATCCGTGCAGTCCGGTCTGTTCGTCTAAGAGTATCGCATGTATGGTCTAGGGAGGTGGTAAACGTCAGTCCCCTAATAGCCGTACAAGTCGTGTCGGCATGGCTCAATTACCATCCGAGAATCTACTGATCAGTCTATCAGTAATTCTCAATCAGCCCTGGCCAGGGACTTATGGTAATGACCAACCGATCACTGTGCGATATCAACTCCCTATACCGGGAGAGACGAATCCCTAACAGTCACTCACTGCCTCCACGTGGCTCGGGACTGTGCCCAACTAAAACCTGTTTGCACGACTCCTTTGAACCGTGGTAGGGTAGTAATCAAAGCACAGTGGGAACTCACACGAGACAAATGACGACCTTAAGTCAACGGACTATCTGCACACATGTCACCTGAGAACTGCTATCTGACGTTAGGTATAAATACCATCCAGTCAGTTCTCGGCGAGTCCTGTCCGGTGTACTCACAACCAGTGAGCATCTGTATACAATCTTAGGTGCACTCCACCAATGGCTGCAGGACCAATCCATTGCCCCTCCTCAGGGTCTACATATGTATACACCAGTCTACTCCGGAGTATCGATGCCTAGTCTCGATACTCCTGCGACCAGGGACATCTAAGGATGTGCCTATTGACTATCCAGCTCCCACTAGTATGACTGCCATCACAACGCCGGTAGTCAGGCAAAACACCCTATGGGCTTTATCAACATGTGTATATATATGAATACTACGCAAAATATATCAAATGTTAAGATAAAGACAAACCAAATAGCGTACTATCATATTAAGCAAGACTGTCATGTACATACATATCCTCAGCATCCTATACAATGAAGGCCTCTAGGGCATATACATCCAACAATCTCCCACTTGCACTAAGGCCTATAATTGGCGCAATGAGTACCCACTGTCTGCACTAGATCCAGTTGTTGGCGTACCGCATGCCCAACATCTTAAACAGCCTCTCGAACTGGACTTGAGGGATGTCCTTGGTGAATGGATCTGCCGTGTTGTCTTTTATGTCCACTCTCCATACCTCGATCTCCCGACGATCAACGTGTTAGTTATGTATATGCCCTAGAGGCCATTGTTGTACATATGATGTATATTATAATGGATGCTTGGTTATATATAGAGATGACTTTCTTGCTCGTCATGATAGTATGCTATTTGGTTTCACTTTATCTTAACATGTTGACTTGTATTGGTTTACTGTTTTACTCTCACATGTTGATAAAGCCCTTAGGGTTTGTACTCGACTACTGGGACTATGATGAGATCATACTAGTGGGGCCGCGGTAGTCGATGAGTACATCCTATAACTGTTCCTAGTCGAGGGTATATCGAGACAGGGCATCGATACACCAGAGTAGACTAGCGTATACGCATCTTGACCCATATGATGGGCGATGGATGATCCCATATCCATCGGTGTTAGACATCAGAGATGGTGTACGGGTGCTCAGTGGAGACTGGGTACACTGGACGGACTCGCCGAGAACTCCCAGATGGTGATATACCATACGTCAGATGGCAGTTCTCCGGTGACACAGGTACATGGTAGTCTGAAGACCCGAGATCGTCATAGAGTCTTGTGTGATTCCCACTGTGCTTTGATTTCCACCTTACCACGTCCAAGAGGGCGTGCAAAACGGTGGCTTTTGGGTACAGTCCCGAATCACATGGAGGCAATGAGCGATAGGAGGGGATTCGTCTCTCCCGGTATAGGGAGTTGATGTTGTGCTGTGTTCGATTGGCTATAACTGGAAGTCCCTGGCCAGGGCTGATATAGAGATTTATTGGTAAGTGTTACTAGTAGTTTCTCGACCCGTTATGAGCCACACATCGACACGACTTATCGGTTACTGGGGTCTGACGTATACCACCCCTAGACTTGATATGCGACATATCAGACGAACAGACCGGACTGTACGGGAGTGTTACTGGTTGGATTCACAGGAGAACGCACAGGCTAGCTTGTTGATCTTCTGATCGCTCAATACCTGGGTGGCTGTTACGTTTAGCTGACCGCTTGCAGCTTGTGGGTGTTTGATATGATCATCACCTGCTACCGGCGTATTGACGATTCTTTAGAGTCCTACACAGAGGTTTCTTGGCTCAGGCGAAACGGAGTAGTGGCGCATATGTGATATGCGCAGGAGCGTGAATAATGCGATATGGGATACCGTATTATATTCTCGCGATATATGGATATGAACCGGGTCATCGGATCAAGTGTTGATTCGATGAATCGGTACATGATATATTAGTCGGTAATATTCGATATAGCCGGATCGTCGAATCAAGTGTTGATTCGATGATTTAATGTATTATAATATATATGATATATTGTATTAAATTATCTAATATTGGCTCGCTTTATTATTTCATTTTCTCAGTGGATGATACATTGATATATATGCGATATATGTTAATTGTATTATTTTCTTTTGTTGCAAATATATAATATATATGTGATATATATTATTGTGACATGATATGATTAATTGTTAAACATGTTTAAGGATGATTAATTGAGGTTAAGGTTTGATTAGGGTTGGATGCTTCAAGTTCCTTCTAGAAGCTTTCTTCTTTTGTCATTCTTAAGATATTTAGAATGACACATTCTTTTAACCTAACCAAACCCTAACCCTAGTTGTTTCTCTACTCATTCTTATCCTATCATCCTTGACCATGGTTTACAAATCAATCATATACTTTATTTTCTATTCATCACAAAAGGATTAATTCATATTATGATTTTTCATTATCATCTTCTTCTTCTCTCTTGAAAGCTTACTAGAAAATCCTTAAGTGATGAGAAAAATATGAGAAAATGATATTAAAAGAAAGCAAAATTACTACTCTCTCATCCTCATCTCATCTAGCCCATGGGATAAGTGTGTTCTTCTCTTTTGAGTGAGAAAGCTTGAGTCGTAGCAACTTCAAGGTAGATCATCGGAGATTTGGAATACGACAAGCTAGAATGGATCATTCGAGTCGTGGAGCCTCTCATGAGTCCGGGAGATCGTGGATCGCGGCAAAGGGACTTCTACTCGGAGCTTGTGAAGTGAAGGAACGGACTACAAAGGTTGTAATCCCTCACACTTAGATAAAAGTTATCATATTGCATGTTAAACCCTAATAATCTAGCAAAGATCCCGGTTTTGGGTTGTTCGGCACGTCTAAAATTTAATCCGGGCATGTTTGATGCCTTATGAACCTTCACAAGAGTGCCTAGGAACCCTACAGTGGTATCAGAGCCTAGCTAGAGCATTAGGCGATGTGTTTACGAAGTTAAAACTCCGATCGAACCCGAAACGACGAAACTTGACCCCTCTCTGGAATTTTTTTAAATTTTGGGATTTTTCTGAATTAAAAATATGTAAAAAAATCAGCAGGGAATTATAAGAATTGCCATAAAACCCGAGCCCCTAATTCCACTAAACGGCCGCGGAACCGCGGCGCAAGCATGGCTTGCGCGGCGGTTCCGCGGCGGATTGATGATATCATGACACGTGGATTTTATGGTAATGTCCGTAGGTGCTTGCTGATGCTTCTGGGTATTTTTAATCTGTTTCAGGTGTTTAAAATTCTGGGGTTTGTTTTGTAATAGTAGACTCGATCGGAAATTTTAAATTCGTATTTCTTTCCGGATATTTAGAAACTGTTAAACTATTTGAACGGATATCATTAACTCACTGTTTCCCGGTACGGCAAACTTTCAAGTGTAGAAATTTATTCGGGTTTAAATCTTTCGGAAAAATTGTACAAGTTAAGCGGTGGACCCTCTAGAAGACAACAAACCTTAACTCGATTATGTGACCGTCTTGAACTGCCTTTTGAGCCTTCGGGTTTGGGGCAGTACGGCGTGCCACATGTGAGGCGTTGGCTTAACCCTTCTACGGCTGGATCACCGGTACTGTGACATATTCTGGGATTATTTGAACTCCGCTCAAGAGTTGAGCACTTTGGGAAGTTTTGGGTGTTTGATTATCTGTTCGGAAAGTTTAATACTGTCTATTTATCTGGAATGTGATACAATATGTGGAATTCATAGAGTTAGGCATGAAATACGAAGTATGTGATATTTCGCATTTACGATGTCTTAAGTGATTGTGGATTCCAAATATTGTAGTTTTACACTTTCTTTTCTGTGACCGTAAGTGTAATATGTGATATCGCCGGTTTCGTTGCAATATGTCAACGACAATTGGGATGCGCATATTTACTTACGTTGATGATATGAGATATTATGTGTTGCTGTGATATGTTATATTGGATCGTCGCGTTCTGAATAGCCGGGGGTTTTATGTGAGATGAGGGTTTTTATTTTCATTCATGTAAAATTCATTTGTAATGTAATATTCTTTTATTTGGGGCACTTCCAGGTTGCGGTTGATGTCACCAGTGTATATTATTTACTTTTCTGCATTAGGCAGACCCAAGGAGGGGAGCACAAGTAACCGGGTTCTAGGGTCCAGTGGGAGGCCATCTCGAGGAGTCGATACCGGGTCTCCTAACCCTAGAATTGGCAGTGTTACTTGCCGCTCTCGTAGGGGTCTTGGGATGTGGGTTTGGCTATTCGTCGCGACCGTGGAATCCGTGTTTTATACAGGCTCGTATTGAAAACACGGACGTCCTAGTATATCCAATATTTCATATATGTTCTTCTTGTTGGAGATAGTGCCCTCAGAGTCAATTATTGGATCACAGGCACGTGATTGCAATGATTGAGGGAGGACCTATCCCGGTACGACAGTCTTAGTCGAGATGATAGTATGCTATCTGGTTTACCTTTATCATCGTGTACTGCTTTAGGTGACCTGACAGGTCGCTATTGCACGTTGATAGAGCCCCTAGGATTCTTGCTTGACTGCCGGCAGTATGAGGGCGATCATATACGTGAGAGCTGGGGTCTACAAGCATATCCTTAAAAGGTCCCTAGTCGTGGGAGTTTCGAGACAGGGCATCGATTCTCCAGAGTAGACTAGTGTATACAGTCGAGACCCCGACGAGGGGCGGTGGCCGGTCTCACAAGCCACTGGTGTCAGTTGGTTCACCTAAGATGTATACAGGTGATCATTGGGTTATGAGTACACCGGACAGGACTCGCCGGGAACATGCTAGTTGGTCTTATACCTGACGTCAGATAGCAGTTCCCAGGTGACATGTGTACAGGTTAGTTCATCGACCTGGGGATCGTCATTTGTCTCGTGTGAGTTCCCACTGTGCTTTGATTACTACCCTACCACGGCTCAAAGGAGTCGTGCAAACAGGTTTTAGTTGGGTACAGTCCCGAGCCACATGGAGGCAGTGAGCGGATCTTCGGGGGTTCGTCTCTCCCGGTATTGGGGGTGAGGTCGCGCTGTGTCTAGGAGAGCCATTACACGAAGTCCTTGGCCAAGGCAGGAGATTTACTGGTAGGTATTCCAGTAGTATCTCAGGGTGTTCTGGGCTACACTCCGACACGACTTGTACCGCTTTTGGGGGTCTGACTTTTACCCACCCCCTAGGCCCGACATGTGATGCTCATAGACGAACGGACCGGACTATACGGATATTGTCACTGACAGGCTCAGTAGGGTGTCAGGATGAGTTCGCTCATCGACGTCCCTTTTGGTCAATAGCTGGTGGCCCATTACGTTTTGGCTTATACCTCTGACGTGCTAGTGGTTAAATCCACAGCCATAGTATTGACGAGTCTTTAGAGTCCACCACACTTTCAGTTACTCAGCTTTCGGGTGAAACGCTGTAGAGGCCGTATGGAGATATGGCAGGGTCCGATCAGATACGTGCGGTATTACACGGATCAGGATCGGACAGCTTTGTACTAGTGGCCGTATGGATATATGGCAAGGTTCGATCAGATACGTGCGGTATTGCACGGATCAGGATCGGACAGTTTTTACTAGCCGGTTTTGGTTTAAGCCGGTCCTAGTTTAGTACAGTGTAGATTTTGTCTCATTGCATTTGTATCCGGACGGAATACAGATGCGGGTGTGTATGTACAGTATCGGGGTTTTCCTGTAATTTATTACGGGACCAGTTTTCTGGAGTTTCCAGTTTGCATTCCGTTCCGGCCGGTTTTCCTTTGTTCTTTTCCGGCCGAACTTTTCCGATGGAGGGGGTTATTTGCAATTGTGCAAATAACACTTAGAGGAGGGGTTTATTGCATAAGTTTTGATATGATAAGCATCTTTGCTTTATCATCCATGTTGTGCATTAATGAGATTTGATTGAATGAGGATGGGTTTTAGTTGTGGAGGTATGGTTTTGTAATGATCATGTTTGTTTAGGGTCACCACTTCTTTTCTCCTACCATCACCTCCCTCTTGTGATATGTATTTGTTCCCTCCACCATTCTCACTTGGTAATGGCCGGCCACAATATTGAGAGGAGAGGAAAAATGAGAGGTCCCAACTTTGTATGAGGGATTAATTCACATCTCCTTTTTCATGCTTGCCAAATTCTCAAAAACCCTCTCCAAAGTTCATGATTCTCTTCATCCTTCATGGCAACCAAAACCCCAAAGAGACATAGACTCTACACATTCTACAGTACATCTTGGGCATGTCGACTTGCCGGCTTCATGCCCGAGTTGCCTCGGTATAGAGGCGGGAGCCCGTAAAAGAAACAGGCGATGTGGTGCCCTTCCGGCGAGGAGGCGACGACCGGAGTTTCCGCGGGAGATCGGGACGATGACGAGAAGACCGGAGAACTCGGATCACTCGGTATATCTCTAACCCGTCTTGTTTTTAGCTAGACCTAGTTTAATGGCCCGATCCGAGGTTTAGTGCGCGGTGGTGCCGGTTTGCTAAGTTCGCAAAATTAAAGTTTATCACCGCTTCCGTATTTGGCCGTCGGTTTGACGGCCGGGGCGCCGCCGTGCACTTACAGTGGTATCAGAGCCACGCCATTAACTTCGTCTAGCTTCGTTTGATGTGTTTGCATTTCCGATCGATCAAAAGTTCCAAAACCGAGTTTTTCAAAGCGACAGTTTTCTGTTGAATTTTTTTGGTCTCCAAAATTTTTTCAGGTTGTATAAAATTGATGTACTGGAGATTATAAGAGCACTGTAAAAATTCGATGAAGTGATTCCACTGTGGGAGCGCGGAACCGCCGCACAAACCCCCTTCCCGCCGCTGTTCCGCCGCGCACTGTGGAGATCCCTGCACCAAATTTCTACAGTGTCTTTGTGGGCTTAAAATATGGGTTTTGGAACATTAATATTGGGCCCAGAATTTCTTGATGTGCTACAGTAGTACTTGGGGGCCCACTTGTTAAAATTTGATTGATCGGATATTTTAAACACATTTTTCACAGTATTTACATTATATCTGCGACCGTGAATGTCACTCGATCGGTAAATCCTGTCTAACTGCTATAGCCCGGTTGGACGGATTTGCGAACGTGACTTTCACGTTGATGTTCTATGTATTTGCTGTGATGTTGCGGATCGGTCGTGGGGGATAGCCTGGATGCAATGCTAGTACAGTGTTGTTGTATTATGTACATTTGATATTGCGGGGAGAGCGTCTGACATGTGGACTGCCGTCACTGCCTGTTTGTATTATTCTTTTGGGGCACGACCAGGTTGCGGTCGATGTACCCGGTGTATGTATATTTTACTTTCTGTACTAGGGTTACCCCGCGGAGGGGTGCACGGATAGCCGGGTTCTAGAGGGCAACAAGCCCGCATCTCAGGGCATTGAGACGGAGGGGCTTCAGTCTGGAATTGGCGGGCTATTCGCCGCACTCGTACGGGGTACAGGTTGACCCAGGAGGGGTGCCCAAGTTACCGGATTCCATGAAGTGCTGGGTGGTCCATTCACGGTGCTGAAGGGGGCTGCCTCGCTTCAGGTTTTGGCAGGTGACTTGCCGCGCCCGTAGGGGTCTAGGATTTCATTGCACAGGCTATCCACACGACCACGGGAACGTCGGGTTTCAGTAGTGGCTCTGTGAAACCCGGGGATCCCAGATATCTGTATTGTTCTGTGATGCTGTACATTTCTGTGATGTTGCATTTTATTCACGCCTTGAGCGAAATACTATATATTGGTATATATATTAGTAGATGTTGTATATGTTTTTCATCCGCGCTAGTCCAGTCCCCGCTCTGCCGTTAGTTAGCTAACCTAACGGGTGATGACGGGACCCAGTGGTGAATGCGGATGGCATATACGTACGTCAGTATATTTTCGTTCTTTGTGGTGTGATCAATTGATGGGACTGCATTGATTCGGATCAATGCAAGTTAAAACAAACCTATTCTGATGTTGTTGGAACACTTTTCAAAAAACTGTTATTGCAAGGACGTTCACTTTTGTTTTGCATCGTGGTATTCATTTAGAATATCCTGCTCCTCAGTCGACGAGGCAAGGGCCGAGATCCCTTCACCGGGAGTGACCCCTTGGACAGAAGTTTGCGTCAGGGCATTAACTTCACTATAGCCGATTACTTTTGCTTTGCATCGTGGTATTCAGTTGGAATATCCTGCACCTCATTCTACGGGGAAAGAGCCGAGATCCCTTCACCGGGAGTGACCTCTTTAGTAAAGGTTTTCGTCACTATATTTTCTAAAAAGCTATCCGTTCCTTCAACGATATCAAGTTCATTACGTTAAAGGTTTTCGCCAGAAACCATTCGTAGCCCTCCATCATTTCAGTTAAATATTCGGTAGTATTCAAGCTATGTATTTTGACCTCACGCCAAGGCATAGTGTTTGGTAGTTCCCGGGTATTTATCTGTTGCATAGATAGATGCGTTAGTTTGGGACAGTCGTACTACTATTTTGGCCTACGTCAAGGGTATGTACGGGTGGGTTCAAATTAACCTGGACAATGATGGGTAGAACTTGACATGTGACTTATGATATTTTGACCTCACGCCAAGGTCATAAGAGCATGGGGTAGAAATCACATCGGGAGTTTCAAAAGTACTGAAACTTGCCAGATATGCGCATACCTTCTGGAGTGTGATAGCGTGAGCGGATTCCGTCACATTGTCATGCGATGATAGTTAGATCCCGATTCCCACTGATGAGTTGGTTTACTCCTCGGGTGACCCCGACTAATTCTTCTTTCAGGTTTGGAGGAGAGTTTGAGGTACAGTGGGAGGTTTCCAGATTAGATAAAGTGATAACCATTCTGATCTTGGTTAGAGTGCACGCTGAGTGTTTCTTTTCTCTCTCTCTCTGGCAGCGACCATTGACCCGACCCTAAGACTATGACTCAGAGACCAAGTTAACCGAACCTTCTTAACACAGGCTTTTGGATTGTCAGAGTTGCAGACCTCATTGCCACTCCTACTTTTACCCTTTTCTCCAGGACACCCCGTATTACTACGAACATCCACTTCCATTGGACAAAGCCATCGTATGGTTAGATACGAACTCGAAGGAATTCGAGGATGGTTTCCGGTTCTGGAGAAAACGGATAAGATTATTCAGTTGTCTTTTCCTTTTTGCCTCCTCTCAAGTTACGAGTACTCCTTGGTTTAGGAGGTAGTACACCTATTACGCAAATTGGATAGTCTTCTTCCAAACTTTAGGCTGGTGCCGAACAGTGGGGAATGAAGAAAACCAATTAACCTAAACGGTGTGCAGAAGGTATTAAGATTAAGACAAAGCAAGGGATTAGTAAGAGGGCAAAGTAAATTGCAACTGATATTCACAACCAAACCAAGTATTTCTTCGCCAATCCTAAATCACCTTTGTATTTCTCCAGGACACTCCGTATCACTACGAAGATCCACAGTTTACTGGATACTCCATCGTATGGTTATATACGAACTCGAAAGGAACTTGTTCCAGTTCGGGGATGGATTCTGGTCCAGGAGAAATAGGAATAAGTTTTATTCGGTTGTCTTTTATCCTCACCTTCTCTCGCATTGCGAGTGCTCCTAGGACTAGGACAGTACACCCATTATGCTTATTGGATAGTCTTCTTCCAAACCATAGGCTGGTGCCGAACGGTAGGGAAGGAAGAAAACCAATTGGCCTAAAGGGGTGTGCAGAAGGTAATGACTAAAGACATATCAAGGGATTTGGAGAGGTGGCAAAGAATTATACGGTTATAGTTGTGAATCTATATAATGGTAGAGGTATTACTAGGAATACCAGGATACCCCATCGAAACATTTCAATATTTCAGTTCAGCTGTGTACTGTTAAAAGAAAACTGATTTCCCGATTGGACACTTGCTCCAGGGTATGTATTTACCAGGTTTGATTCTCACATCTGTATGGTTTTACAGATGATGAGTGGGAGTAAGTTATTGGGAATAGGGTAATCATCCTCATTATATCGGGATTCGTTGTAATCGGTGATATTTGAGGAGATCATCTGGGCTGTTTGCCGGTCGGCAAATATTTGGTTTTGAATATCCGCTGTTGTGCACCAATTTCAAATTGATATATCTGTACATCTATTTTCATAAAGTGAGATATACCTTTTGATATTATGTCGATGACATTTACCTATATCCGTGGATGGTTAGGTAAGGAGCATTAAATAGCGGTGTAATTCTTCTTAACCATAAGTACAGTTTTCAACCTACGACACACAGTGAAAAAGTTGTTAGGCTCAGCGGACTTATACAGAGAAATTGTATGTTGTCCAGTGTCCATTAGGACAGAGGGGTTGGTCCTCATACTATATTCTGTTTACTTTTAACTTCTCTAGTTCTTAGACATGTGTTTCGTAGAAACACAGGGTCTAAGTTTTGAGGAGTTATAGGTATTTGAATAGAGTAGAGAACCAGGTGTAGCAAGTATCGGGATTCTTCAAGGTGATCGAAGATGTAGATACTTGTGTAAGGTATTCAGTTGATAGTAATGATAAAGAGTAATTGCTTCTCTTTCAGGTTACTCATAATTGGAAGCATTCCTAAGTTGAGTAACGCTGATCGGCCTCTCTCCATTTAGTTGACATGCACTGGAGACAGCTGCATGATTTGAATCTGGTTCAATTAAATCAGTGCCTCTGGTTCTATATTGGATATAGAACAGTTCATATCTTAACGATGTTAAGGTACGGGGAGTTGTCCGGCTTATGATTAAAACCAGACACTGGACAACTCAAGGCACGTTTCTGTAATGGCTGTTTGTGGGTTGACCCAGGCTATGACGAGGGTTGACTTTCTACCATAAGAAAGATCAATAGTGATATTGTTCTTGACTCGCCACAGTTTTAATAAAAATGGATTTTTTCAAAAACTGTAGTGGGAGTATGGTAGAACTGGAAGTAATTCCAGAACCGCAAACGATTACTGAAGATTTGATAAGGAACCTAAAGATTCAATCTGATTTGACATTCCATTGGCCACTCCGCAGATGAGGTGGGTAACTTCAGGCACCCGAGAGGCACTCCGGTAGCCTCAAGGACGGTGACAGAGAAGTTCTTGTTTATCCACACTTGCCATTGTTGTTGTTCCAGGCTGCGAGACCCGGCAGGAGGATGAGTATAGCGTCGTTCTAAACTAGCTTTAGAAGTGCGCGTCTATATGACTCTGCCAGAGGGTTGTCGTAGTCAGTGGGAGCAGCGGAAGCATTGGTGGACATCAGGCTTATGTCTATTTATAGACTAAAGCAGATATAGCGGAGATAGATCATCTATTTCTGATGTGACAGTCATAGGTTTGACGTCATCAGAATAGGGGATGGATCTGTTGAGAAGGTAGTAGGGTGTGATGTCATGGTATTTGGATGACATACAAAAAGTAGGAAAGGAAACTCCTATACTACGATCGGTTATTCTTTGGTTGTCACACAGTGGTTTCTCCACAAGGGACTTGGACATTATATCAGACATACTGGTTACTAGATCTATGGTTTTAGATCTAGATTTGGGTGGTTTCCCAATCAGGGTACTTCGACAACATTCTAAGAGTATTTAGAATGGACGACTCCTGGCATGGTAGTGTACCTGCAGGTGATGGAGTCACCCTCTCTAAAGGTGTCTTATAGACTAAAGTAGAGAGGGATGTGCATGATTGACAGATCACTTGCTTAGGCAATTGAGGCAATCGTGAGATGTCAAGTACCACACCAGATGTTGTTCTTGCACTAGATGCAATAAGTTGATATTGATTCAATCCTGGAGGAGCAGTCGGAAGCAGTTTTAGAACATAAGTGAATGTTCTAGGGATATGATAACGACAGCCTCATTTAGGAGACAGTTATCATTCCAGGCTTCCAAGGTGACATTGACGACAAGGAGGTTGTCAGAGTTATAGTTTTCCTTCTGACGAGGGGCAGTATTCTGGACAGGTGATCCAAGGCAATACTGAGGGAGGCATGGCGCAGGATACTGATTAAGTTCAGTTGACGATACAGTCTAAGACGTTTGGATTTGGAGTTCATTTATGAGCTCGGTCCCATCAGACATCCAGACAGTCTAAGACAGGTATTGCTCATTTCGGGAGATGGCTTTCTCCGCGAACTTGAGATATAGAGAGAGACATAGAAAGAAACTTCAGAGCGGATCCACTCGCTGAGGCTATTCCTCGAACGCAAGAGTTTCGCAAACAGGCTTTGTGAGACTGACTAGTAGAGGAGTTGGGTGTTCGGTATCACACGGGCTGTGAGTATGCGACATCGCAATAATTAGCCTTGAGTGCAAGTGGGAGATTGTTGGAGATAGTGCCCTCAGAGTCAATTATTGGATCACAGGCACGTGATTGCAATGATTGAGGGAGGACCTATCCCGGTACGACAGTCTTAGTCGAGATGATAGTATGCTATCTGGTTTACCTTTATCATCGTGTACTGCTTTAGGTGACCTGACAGGTCGCTATTGCACGTTGATAGAGCCCCTAGGATTCTTGCTTGACTGCCGGCAGTATGAGGGCGATCATATACGTGAGAGCTGGGGTCTACAAGCATATCCTTAAAAGGTCCCTAGTCGTGGGAGTTTCGAGACAGGGCATCGATTCTCCAGAGTAGACTAGTGTATACAGTCGAGACCCCGACGAGGGGCGGTGGCCGGTCTCACAAGCCACTGGTGTCAGTTGGTTCACCTAAGATGTATACAGGTGATCATTGGGTTATGAGTACACCGGACAGGACTCGCCGGGAACATGCTAGTTGGTCTTATACCTGACGTCAGATAGCAGTTCCCAGGTGACATGTGTACAGGTTAGTTCATCGACCCGGGGATCGTCATTTGTCTCGTGTGAGTTCCCACTGTGCTTTGATTACTACCCTACCACGGCTCAAAGGAGTCGTGCAAACAGGTTTTAGTTGGGTACAGTCCCGAGCCACATGGAGGCAGTGAGCGGATCTTCGGGGGTTCGTCTCTCCCGGTATTGGGGGTGAGGTCGCGCTGTGTCTAGGAGAGCCATTACACGAAGTCCTTGGCCAAGGCAGGAGATTTACTGGTAGGTATTCCAGTAGTATCTCAGGGTGTTCTGGGCTACACTCCGACACGACTTGTACCGCTTTTGGGGGTCTGACTTTTACCCACCCCCTAGGCCCGACATGCGATGCTCATAGACGAACGGACCGGACTATACGGATATTGTCACTGACAGGCTCAGTAGGGTGTCAGGATGAGTTCGCTCATCGACGTCCCTTTTGGTCAATAGTTGGTGGCCCGTTACGTTTTGGCTTATACCTCTGACGTGCTAGTGGTTAAATCCACAGCCATAGTATTGACGAGTCTTTAGAGTCCACCACACTTTCAGTTACTCAGCTTTCGGGCGAAACGCTGTAGAGGCCGTATGGAGATATGGCAGGGTCCGATCAGATACGTGCGGTATTGCACGGATCAGGATCGGACAGCTTTGTACTAGTGGCCGTATGGATATATGGCAAGGTTCGATCAGATACGTGCGGTATTGCACGGATCAGGATCGGACAGTTTTTACTAGCCGGTTTTGGTTTAAGCCGGTCCTAGTTTAGTACAGTGTAGATTTTGTCTCATTGCATTTGTATCCGGACGGAATACAGATGCGGGTGTGTATGCACAGTATCGGGGTTTTCCTGTAATTTATTACGGGACCAGTTTTCTGGAGTTGCCAGTTTGCATTCCGTTCCGGCCGGTTTTCCTTTGTTCTTTTCCGGCCGAACTTTTCCGATGGAGGGGGTTATTTGCAATTGTGCAAATAACACTTAGAGGAGGGGTTTATTGCATAAGTTTTGATATGATAAGCATCTTTGCTTTATCATCCATGTTGTGCATTAATGAGATTTGATTGAATGAGGATGGGTTTTAGTTGTGGAGGTATGGTTTTGTAATGATCATGTTTGTTTAGGGTCACCACTTCTTTTCTCCTACCATCACCTCCCTCTTGTGATATGTATTTGTTCCCTCCACCATTCTCACTTGGTAATGGCCGGCCACAATATTGAGAGGAGAGGAAAAATGAGAGGTCCCAACTTTGTATGAGGGATTAATTCACATCTCCTTTTTCATGCTTGCCAAATTCTCAAAAACCCTCTCCAAAGTTCATGATTCTCTTCATCCTTCATGGCAACCAAAACCCCAAAGAGACATAGACTCTACACATTCTACAGTACATCTTGGGCATGTCGACTTGCCGGCTTCATGCCCGAGTTGCCTCGGTATAGAGGCGGGAGCCCGTAAAAGAAACAGGCGATGTGGTGCCCTTCCGGCGAGGAGGCGACGACCGGAGTTTCCGCGGGAGATCGGGACGATGACGAGAAGACCGGAGGACTCGGATCACTCGGTATATCTCTAACCCGTCTTGTTTTTAGCTAGACCTAGTTTAATGGCCCGATCCGAGGTTTAGTGCGCGGTGGTGCCGGTTTGCTAAGTTCGCAAAATTAAAGTTTATCACCGCTTCCGCATTTGGCCGTCGGTTTGACGGCCGGGGCGCCGCCGTGCACTTACACTTCTGCTGCAATGTTCTGTGATGAGATCATATTACTGCCTGAGACGAATGCTTATACTATATATATATGCTGATATATAAATATTACTGCTTTCGTTTCTTCTGTGATGCTTAGGAAGCATAAGCTGATGGGATTTTTATTAATGAGATTAATAAAAGAAAAGAAACCTAAAGATGTTGTAGAATCAAAGCTTTATAAAAGGGGTAGCTACAGTTTTGCTTTGCACAGCGATATATACGATATATCCTGCACCTTATTCGATGAGGAAAGGACCGAGATCCCTTCACCGGGAGTGACTCCTTTAGCAAAACTGGCAGATGCTACAAAACGCGTTTTGTCTTTTGATTGCTTTTAGTGTTTTGCTTTGCACAGCGGTATATATGATATATCCTGCACCTTATTCGATGAGGAAAGGGCCGACGATCCCTTCACCGAGAGTGACCCCTTTAGCGAAACTAAGAAAGGCCTCAAAAACACTCCTTTTTCAAAACTTCAATCGATTCTACAACGATATCAAGTTCATTACGCTCAGGGTTTTCTGAAAAACCTGTGTAGCCCTCCGTCATTTCAGATAGAGACTAGTTAGTATTCGTGCTGCGTTTGTTGACCTTAGCCAAGGCATGGTGTACGGTAGCTAATTAGTATTTATCTGCTAAAACATGAGATGTGATTGAGTTAGGGTAGTCGTGCGACTTTGTTGACCTTAGCCAAGGGTCGTACGGGTGGGTTTAATTCAATCAAGAAATGACGGGTTAAACTTGACTAGCGCTTGTGATTTGTTGACCTTAGCCAAGGTCATAAGTTGCTAGGGGTAAAAGCATTATCGGGAATTTCAAGTGTTGAAATTTGCAATGAGATTGCATACCTCCTATGAGATAGTTGGATCCCGATACCCACTGCGAGTAAGTGTTACTCCTGGGAGAGTTTTACACAAAACAATTAGCCGATCAAGTAGGTGTCTAGAAAAGTGTTAACGAGGTTACGCCTCTGGGAAAACGAGGCTTACTTTAATTAGGCCCGTGCGAAAGCACGGGGAACCTCCCTCAAAGTACCGACACTGATCTGGCTGAAAGATTGACGAAATTGTAGGGTGTAATTAATCTCGGCTAATCTTAACTTTTAGGGTTTTAAGGTAGATTTGATAAAACCAGTGGGATACATCCTGATTAGATAAGATAATAACCAATCTAATCTTGCAAGAGCATACGCTAAAGTGTTTTCTTCTCTCTCTCTCCAGGTAGCGACCATGTCATGCCATAATCAAGATAATAATATGGATGTATTGACTGAACCCAATTATTGTACTGGGCTAGGGAATGTTGGACACGTTCTTTCTTGTAAGAGTTATAAGACTGAACAGGAAATAGAAGAATATCTGAATTCTCACGCCGCCCAAAAGAACATGCATGCTGATGCATCTTCTTCGGGTGTGTTAGTTATTGAGAACTGTTTCTCAGTTCACCCTACGTCCTGGGTATTAGATACCGGATCAGGATCCCACATATGTAAACAGTTACATGGGCTACGAAAAGGTAGAGAACTAGGAAAAGGTGATCATTCCGTTCAAGTAGGGAACGGTGCAAGTATTGTAGCCAAAGCAGTTGGCGAATATCACCTTCTATTGCCAAGTCGTAATACACTGATTCTAAATGAGTGCTATTATATACCGAACATGATGTGCAACATTATATCAGTTTCTTTATTGAGTAAAGAGGGATATAATTTTGTAGTACAGGATAATGTTATGAACATATTCCTAGATCAAAAGTTGATTGCATCAGGCTCGTTACATAATGGCATATTCATTCTAAATCAGAATACAGTCCTGAATATACAAAACACACACAAGAGGAAAAGTTCAGATATGAACGAATCCTACTTGTGGCATTGTAGACTTGGTCATATCAATGCGACACGACTTGCTAAGTTGCATAAAGATGGTTATTTGAATCCGTTCGAATTATCATCTTATGATACTTGCCATTCATGTCTCAAAGGAAAAATGACCAAAGCTCTGTTTAGTGGACACGGAGAAAGAGTTACCGAACTCTTAGGACTGGTACATAGTGATGTATGCGGTCCCATATCTACGCATGCCAGGAACGGTTCTTCCTACTTCATTACATTCTCTGACGATCTCTCAAGATTCGGATATGTGTTCCTGATGAAACACAAGTCTGAAGCTTTTGAGAAATTCAGAGAATATAAGCACGAAGTAGAGAATCAAACGGGCAAAAGTATTAAAATTCTTCGATCTGATCGAGGAGGTGAATACTTAAGCAATGAGTTCCTAGATTATCTAAAAGAGAATGGGATTCTCTCTCAGCTTACTCCTCCTTATACACCACAGCACAACGGTGTATCTGAGCGGAGGAATCGCACCCTATTAGATATGGTGCGCTCTATGATGAGTACAGCTGAGTTACCTATTTCCTTTTGGGGGTATGCGCTGGAGACAACCATATATCTATTGAATAGAGTTCCAATTAAATCAGTGCCTACCACTCCATATGAGATATGGAATGGGAAGAGACCGTCTCTTAAAAGAGTTAAGATATGGGGTTGTCCAGCCTATATTAAAAAGCAAAATCCGGACAAACTCGAGGCACGTTCAGTTCTTTGTAAGTTTGTAGGATATCCAAGCAATTCGTATGGATATCTATTTTACCACAGTGAACAACAAAAGGTATTTGTTGCTCAACATGCCACCTTTTTAGAAAAGGAATTTCTTGAAAAAGAAATTAGTGGCTCTGAGGTAGAACTGGAAGAAGTTCCAGCAGAACAAACTACAACAGATGATTTAGTGGAACCAGAGGATTCAATAGTACCCGACGAACCCCAGCCTCTCCGCCGATCTAGTAGGGTTTCTCGTCCACCTGAGAGATACTACGGTTTTCTCATTGACGGTGGAAGCGAGGATTGCATCATGGGTGATGATGAACCGACTAGTTTCGAGCAGGCCATCATGAGTGGTGACTCTGTGAAATGGCTGGATGCTATGCGATCTGAAATGGAATCCATGTACACCAACAAAGTATGGACTTTGGAAAATGCTCCTGAAGGGGTAAAACCCATTGTGAGCAAGTGGATCTTTAAAAGGAAATTTGGTGTAGATGGAAAAGTTGAGACTTTCAAAGATAGACTTGTAGCAAAGGAATTTTGTCAACGACCAGGTGTGGATTATGACGAAACCTTTTCTCCAGTGGCTATGCTTAAGTCCATCCGGATCTTATTTGCCATTGCTGCATACCATGATTACGAAATCTGGCAAATGGATGTTAAGACCGCCTTTCTAAACGGTGATTTAGAAGAGTGTGTGTACATGACTCAGCCAGAGGGCTTCGTAGATAGTGGGAGCAGCGGAAAGGTGTGCAAGCTGCTTAAATCCATTTATGGGTTAAAGCAAGCATCGCGGAGTTGGAACATCTGTTTTGATGTTGTAGTCAAAGAGTTTGACTTCATCAAAAATATAGATGAACCTTGTATCTATAAGAAGGTAGCAGAGGGTAAGGTTGTCTTCCTCGTATTGTACGTGGATGATATACTCTTGATAGGAAATGATATTCCTATGCTGCAATCAGTCAAGCTCTTCTTATCACAGAGATTCTCAATGAAAGATCTAGGTGATGCCTCCTGCATGTTGGGAATCATGATCTATAGAGATAGATCTAAACGGATACTGGGATTGTCCCAATCCAGATACATTTACACCATACTAAAGAGGTTTAGTATAGAAGAATCCAAGCGTGGGAACCAACCCACGATCTCTGGACTCACTCTCTCCAAAGAGATGTCTCCCAAGACTGATTTGGAGAGAGCTCGCATGCAAGGGATACCCTATGCTTCGGCAGTAGGCTCTATCATGTATGCGATGCTATGTACCAGACCCGATGTAGCATACTCACTAAGTGTAGTGAGTCGGTATCAAGCAGATCCAGGAGAGAGTCATTGGACACCAGTGAAGAACATTCTCAAGTACTTACGAAGGACTAAGGAGATGTTCTTGGTGTATGGTAACGGAGAACTCCAGGTGGAGTCTTTACCGATTCCAGCTTCCAAAGTGATAAGGACGACTCTAAGTCGCATTCGGGTTTTGTCTTTACCCTCAATGGAGGGGCGGTATGTTGGAAGAGTTCCAAACAGGATACCGTTGCAGACTCAACGATGGAGGCTGAATACATCGCTGCCAACGATGCTGCCAAAGAGGCTGTCTGGATCAAGAAGTTCATTAGTGAACTTGGTGTGGTTCCATCCATTGAGCATCCAATACCTCTGTATTGCGATAACAATGGAGCTGTGGCTTTAGCCAAGGAACCCAATTCCCATCAAAAGTCCAGACATATTCTGAGGCGGTATCACCTGATCAGGGAGATAGTTGATCGCCGGGAGATCGAGGTCAGGAGAGTAGATACGAAGGACAACACTGTGGATCCATTCACGAAGGCTATTCCCCAGATACAGTTTGAGAGATTATTCGGGATGCTAGGTATGAGATACTACAGCAGCTGGCCTTAGTGCAAGTGGGAGATTGTTAGTTATGTATATGCCCTAGAGGCCATTATTGTACATATGATGTATATTATAATGGATGCTTGGTTATATATAGAGATGACTTTCTTGCTCGTCATGATAGTATGCTATTTGGTTTCACTTTATCTTAACATGTTGACTTGTATTGGTTTACTGTTTTACTCTCACATGTTGATAAAGCCCTTAGGGTTTGTACTCGACTACTGGGACTATGATGAGATCATACTAGTGGGGCCGCGGTAGTCGATGAGTACATCCTATAACTGTTCCTAGTCAAGGGTATATCGAGACAGGGCATCGATACACCAGAGTAGACTAGCGTATACGCATCTTGACCCATATGATGGGCGATGGATGATCCCATATCCATCGGTGTTAGACATCAGAGATGGTGTACGGGTGCTCAGTGGAGACTGGGTACACTGGACGGACTCGCCGAAAACTCCCAGATGGTGATATACCATACGTCAGATGGCAGTTCTCCGGTGACACAGGTACATGGTAGTCTGAAGACCCGAGATCGTCATAGAGTCTTGTGTGATTCCCACTGTGCTTTGATTTCCACCTTACCACGTCCAAGAGGGCGTGCAAAACGGTGGCTTTTGGGTACAGTCCCGAATCACATGGAGGCAATGAGCGATAGGAGGGGATTCGTCTCTCCCGGTATAGGGAGTTGATGTTGTGCTGTGTTCGATTGGCTATAACTGGAAGTCCCTGGCCAGGGCTGATATAGAGATTTACTGGTAAGTGTTACTAGTAGTTTCTCGATCCGTTATGAGCCACACATCGACACGACTTATCGGTTACTGGGGTCTGACGTATACCACCCCTAGACTTCATATGCGACATATCAGACGAACAGACCGGACTGTACGGGAGTGTTACTGGTTGGATTCACAGGAGAACGCACAGGCTAGCTTGTTGATCTTCTGATCGCTCAATACCTGGGTGGCTGTTACGTTTAGCTGACCGCTTGCAGCTTGTGGGTGTTTGATATGATCATCACCTGCTACCGGCGTATTGACGATTCTTTAGAGTCCTACACAGAGGTTTCTTGGCTCAGGCGAAACGGAGTAGTGGCGCATATGTGATATGCGCAGGAGCGTGAATAATGCGATATGGGATACCGTATTATATTCTCGCGATATATGGATATGAACCGGGTCATCGGATCAAGTGTTGATTCGATGAATCGGTACATGATATATTAGTCGGTAATATTCGATATAGCCGGATCGTCGAATCAAGTGTTGATTCGATGATTTAATGTATTATAATATATATGATATATTGTATTACATTATCTAATATTGGCTCGCTTTATTATTTCATTTTCTCAGTGGATGATACATTGATATATATGCGATATATGTTAATTGTATTATTTTCTTTTGTTGCAAATATATAATATATATGTGATATATATTATTGTGACATGATATGATTAATTGTTAAACATGTTTAAGGATGATTAATTGAGGTTAAGGTTTGATTAGGGTTGGATGCTTCAAGTTCCTTCTAGAAGCTTTCTTCTTTTGTCATTCTTAAGATATTTAGAATGACACATTCTTTTAACCTAACCAAACCCTAACCCTAGTTGTTTTTCTACTCATTCTTATCCTATCATCCTTGACCATGGTTTACAAATCAATCATATACTTTATTTTCTATTCATCACAAAAGGATTAATTCATATTATGATTTTTCATTATCATCTTCTTCTTCTCTCTTGAAAGCTTACTAGAAAATCCTTAAGTGATGAGAAAAATATGAGAAAATGATATTAAAAGAAAGAAAAATTACTACTCTCTCATCCTCATCTCATCTAGCCCATGGGATAAGTGTGTTCTTCTCTTTTGAGTGAGAAAGCTTGAGTCGTAGCAACTTCAAGGTAGATCATCGGAGATTTGGAATACGACAAGCTAGAATGGATCGTTCGAGTCGGGGAGCCTCTCATGAGTCCGGGAGATCGTGGATCGCGGCAAAGGGACTTCTACTCGGAGCTTGTGAAGTGAAGGAGCGGACTACAAAGGTTGTAATCCCTCACACTTAGATAAAAGTTATCATATTGCATGTTAAACCCTAATAATCTAGCAAAGATCCCGGCTTTGGGTTGTTCGGCACGTCTAAAATTTAATCCGGGCATGTTTGATGCCCTATGAACCTTCACAAGAGTGCCTAGGAACCCTACACAACGATCTCCCTGATCAGGTGAAACCGCCTTAAGATATGCCTGGATTTCTGATGGGACCTCGGTTCCTTCGCTAATGCTACAGCCCCATTGTTATCACAATACAAAGGTATTGGATTGGCAATGGACGGAACCACCTGAAGTTCAGAGATGAACTTCCTCATCCAGACAGCCTCTTTTGCGGCTTCACTAGCAGCTATATACTCAGCCTCCATAGTTGAGTCTGCGACGGTATCCTTTTTGGAACTCTTCCAACATACCGCCCCTCCATTGAGGGTAAACACAAAACCCGAAATGGATTTAGAATCATCTTTGTCACTTTGAAAGCCGGAGTCGGTAGAAGCCTCTACCTGGAGGTCCCCATTACCGTAAATGAAGAACATTTCCTTAGTCCTTCTCAGGTACTTGAGAATGTTCTTTACCGCTATCCAATGCTTCTCACCTGGGTCAGACTGATACCTGCTTACCACACCAAGTGTGTAAGCTACATCTGGTCTTGTACATAACATCGCATATATTATAGATCCTACTGCCGAAGCATAAGGTATAATGCCCATGCGAGCCCTCTCTTCATCAGTCTTTGGAGACATCTCTTTTGAGAGGGTGATCCCATGAAAAGCGGGCATATTACCGCGCTAGGAATCTTCCATACTAAATCTCTTTAGTATAATGTCAATATACCTGGACTGTGAAAGTCCCAACATTCTATTAGATCTATCACGATATATCTTAATGCCCAAAATGTAGGTTGCATCACCCAAGTCTTTCATGGAGAATTTCTGTGACAAGAAGAACTTTACTGATTGTAGCATATGGACATCATTCCCTATCAGTAGTATGTCATCGACGTACAAAACGAGGAAGACTACTGCTCCTTCTACAATCTTCCTATAAATACATGGTTCATTTACATTTTTGATATCGTCAAATTCTTTGACCGTCTCATCAAAGCAGATGTTCCAACTCCGCGATGCTTGCTTTAATCCATAGATGGATTTAAGCAAGCTGCACACTCTTCCGCTTCTCCCACTGTCTAAGAAACCTTCTGGTTGATCCATGTAAACACTCTCTTCTAAATTTCCATTTAGAAAAGCTGTTTTTACATCCATTTGCCAGATTTCATAGTCATGGAAGGCAGCAATGGCAAGAAGGATCCAAATGGATTTAAGCATAGCTACAGGTGAAAAGGTTTCATCATAGTCCAATCCTGGTCTTTGACGAAAACCTTTTTCAACGAGTCTAGCTTTGTAGGTTTCCACTTGTCCAAGTGCACCAATCTTCTTTTTGAAGATCCATTTGCATCCAACTGGTTTCACCCCAGGAGGAGAAACTTCTAAAGTCCATACTTTATTGGTGTACATGGATTCCATTTCGGATCTCATAGCATCCAACCACTTCACCGAGTCAATACTCATGACAGCCTGCTGAAAACTAGTAGGCTCATCATCATCGATGATGCAATCCTCTCGACCCCATCTAGAATAAAACCAAAGTATCTCTCAGGAGGATGAGAAAGCCTACTAGATCCGCGGAGTGGCATTGGTTTGTCATGTTCTATTGAAATCTGAGGTTCTTCTAAGTCCTCTGTAGCAGTTTGAGGTTCTGGAATTTCTTCCAGCTCTACCGCGCTCCCACTAATTTCTTTTGCAAGAAATTCACTTTCTAAGAAGACAATGTGGCGAGCGACAAACACCTTTTGTTCTTCAGTGTGGTAGACCATGTACCCCCTTGAATGTTTGGGGTATCCTACAAACTTGCACAAAACCGATCGTGCCTCGAGCTTGTCCGGTCTATGCTTTTTAACATATGCCGGACAACCCCATATCTTGATATACTTGAGATATGGTCTCTTCCCGCTCCACATTTCATATGGAGTGGTAGGCACAGACTTAGTTGGAACTCTATTCAATAAGTATGCTGCTGATTCTAGAGCAAATCTCCAGAAGGAAAGTGGCAACTCAGCACTACTCATCATTGAACGCACCATATCTAATAGCGTGCGATTCCTCCTTTCTGATATACCATTATGCTGAGGTGTATAAGGCGGAGTAAGCTGAGAGAGAATTCCATTCTCTTTTAAGCATTCAAGGAAACTGGTACTTAAGTATTCTCCACCTCGATCAGATCGAAGTGTCTTGATGCTTTTACCAGTTTGTTTCTCTACTTCATTTTTATACTCCTTAAACTTCTCAAAGGCCTCGGATTTATGTTTCAATAAGAACATATGTCCATACCTAGAGAAGTCATCAGTAAAAGTGATGAAGTAGGAGTGACCGCTTCTCGCATGTGTAGACATTGGACCATATACATCACTGTGTACAATTCCCAAGAGTTCTGTAGCTCTTGCTCCGTGTCCGGAGAACGGAGATTTGGTCATTTTTCCTTTGATACATGATTGACAAGTTGCATATGATGAATATTCAAACGGATCTAGATATCCATCTTTATGTAACTTAGTCAACCTTGTTTCGTTTATATGACCAAGTCTACAATGCCATAGGAAGGCTTGATTTGAATCTGGAGCCTTTCTTTTAAGTGTGTTTTGTATATTGAAAATTCGAGGTTGGTTAAGTATGTATATGCCGTTCTCCAGTGTGCCATACCCAATCAGTTCTTGATTTAGGAGAAAGTTCATGACATTTCTTTCAAGCGTAAAATTATATCCTTCATTAGATAACAAAGATACTGATATAATATTACATAACATACTGGGAATACAAAAACAGCTGTACAACACCAAAATGTGCCCACTAGTCAACCCTAGGTGATATTCTCCTATTGCAATAGCATCTACATGCATTCCATTGCCCATCCGGAGAGTCATATCACCTGTCTCCAGTACTCTACTATTTCTCAGATCCTGCAATGAATTACAGATGTGAGAACCAGAACCGGTATCAAGTACCCATGATGTAGAGTTTACTGAAAGACAATTTTCGATTACGAACACACCTGAAGCAGAAGCAACAACTTGCTTCTTGTCCTTGGCTTTGAAGGCTATACAGTCCTTCTTCCAGTGCCCTTGCTTGTAGCAATAAAAGCATTCGTTTATATCCGCTTTCACCCTTCCTGCCTTGTTCGTTCCCTGCACCTTCTTGATCCCACCCTTCGGTTGGGTGGCTTTCATCTTCTTCTTCCCTTTAGCTTTCGCTTTAGATTTAGAAGAGGATGATTGGCCAACATACAGAACGGGGGTCTTCTCCTTTTTCAAGGAGGTCTCTGCTACCCTCAACATGTTGAGGAGCTTTGGAAGATCAGCTTCCATTTCGTGCATGTTGAAGCTAAGCACGAACTGAGAGAAGGTGTAGGGAAGTGTAACGTTTTAAAAATAATTAAATAAATAATTAAATGAATAAAATTGTTTAAGTGAATTTTATGATTTTCGGTAAAGCAAAATGTATTTTTCGTAAAACCAAACCGCAATTGTTTTTCATTATAAATTCAAAAATACCTATTTAATTATGTAATTACTAGTAAATAGTGTTTATTTAGCCACTTATAAATTTTTAGTTTAATAAAATATTTTTCCTAAATTAATTATTTTAAATATTAACATAAGCTTTATTTTTACACTAAATTAGTGTAAATTACAAATTTAAATGGTTTTAATTTGTAAAAATGAACCATGGCATGTTAGAATTTAGTATGTATCATGCAAAAATTATTTGCAAATTTTTGCTATTTTCTAGAGTTTTCTTGAGTTGCTATAGTGAAGGATTAAATAAATAAATAATTAAAACCATGAAAAGACTTTTTGTGATGTTTCTTTTCATGAAGCTTCCACACTTTTCTTAACTCTTTTCCTTCTCTCCCTCCCCTCCCTAATGTGGCCGGCCTCCTTCCCATGGCAGCCCCTCCATTTCCCCACTTGGTTTTTATTACAAAAAACATCAAAAAATTCTTCAAATATTCAATAAAAAACCCACAAATTCCTATATAAGTTCCTACCCATCATTCTTGCTCATTTTAGTTTGGTTCTTGGAGCAAAATTAGCATCTTTGGGAGGCTAAGTTTTCATGTTGATCCACATCACTTGAGGTATAAAATCCTAAACCATAATCAAATTGTTGTTTGCTTTATTAATCTAGCTTATTTGCAAGTTTAGTTGTGGTTTCTATTTAAATTTTCAAAATTCAAGTTAGGGTTGTAAAATCAAGTTATAATTTTTATTTATTAATTAGGCTTATAATAACTAGTTTAACAATTTTAGAATGAGAAAATCATGCATGGTGGTTGAATTGTAAATTGTTCATTCAAATTGTATAAATTAAGTATTTTTGCTAACTAGGTTTTTAAAAAACATAATTATTGGTGATATAAAATTCTAATTGAGGTTGTTATCACAAGATTGTGGTTTTAGTGAGGTTATTAACTTGTTATTGGAATGGAAAACATAGTTTGGTCACTAGTTCCTTTGATAATTGGAAAATTGTAATAAAATGCTATTATTTTGTAAACTAGATTTTAGGAATTTCTAAATAAAAGTGATTAAAAATATAATTATAGTTTCATTATATCATTATCATCATAAATTGTGGTTTAAGTGATTAATTTATGCAAAATCACTTTTTGAGGTGGAATTGTGGTATTTTGCTTGGAAAATGTTAAAATTGTTAAAAGTTGCAAACTAGAAATTTCAAATAAATGCAAAATTGTGTAATAGAAATATAGTAATGGTTTGTATAGTCTAGTAATGCTATTTAATGAGTTTTATGACCATTGGTATCATTTAAATGTCAAGTTTCGATGAAAAACGGTAAATTGGCATTTTCGGGTTTTTCGAAAACGGACGATTTGATCGATTTTAGTGTTTCGATGAATTTGATCATGTTTTATAATATAAGTAATGTGTTTTAAAACTACAAGTTGTTTGATGATGTTATCTCGATCCATCGGAGTTTGTACGCCGATATCGAGCGGTATTTGGTTCTTTTGCGTGGACGGGACATAGGTTTTAACCTGTGCTTGTTCTTCGTATCGTTTGACTTTTGTATGTGATTCGGTTTACGATACTATTTATATGTTTGCGCCTAGGTACCCTCACGTGGACTGCGGGTGATGAAGAGGAGGATGGCGACACTGTCTTCGGCAGACATGGACCAGGTGAGTAGATGCATATCTACGGGGGGGAAATCGGGTGGATGGCGTTTAGCACCCCCGCAACGTAGAATAGGAATAGTACTTATTGACATTAGGAAACCAGACGTGACCCTAGTAGGACCCCAGTATTGACCCTAGGCTGGACTAGACCGATTTAGGAAAACCATATCAGAGGATGAGTACCTTAGAAGAGGTTCGTAGGTTTCAGATAGAAACATACCCGCGCGCACACTGAAAATCGATATGGGGTACGTGTATATGTGTAGATATAGAACTAGGTATAGGTATATACATTTATATACAACACTTATAGGTGATTCATTGATGTGATATGATATCCGAGGTATGATGAAATAGTATAACTGGGCTCGATGCCGTGGTTCTTGACTATACAGTCGTAATAAAGCGTTAGCGGATCATTAGGGAATGAGATAATGAACATGAATATATAAAGAGTGGTGGTGACATTGATGTACATGGGACGCTAGAATAGTACTCGGACTGTAACTTGTGACTGATCACGATCTGATATATGTATAACTTGATTACGACATTATATTGGTGTGACCTGATACCGATATCATATAAGTATGACCTAGTCACAATATGATACATATGACATTATACGAATGAGGAGACACCTAGGAGATACTTGACCGTACCCCGACATTGGAATGCCGTACGATGGATTTTACCGTACGAGGCTTAGATTTGATGATTGATCCGCACTCTTGATTCGAGGAAGTCGTACTACGTACGTGACGCTATTGAGACGGGATCGCCGACTATAGAGATATTGATTCAGACCTTAGGTAGACTCTAGTTTCTTACTGACTAGTCTATTAGGTTTAGTTCCTAGGATGTTAGATGGACACGGGTTTAGGTTCGACTCACATAGTGGTAGTTGTACTCGTATCTCACAGAGGAGTGGATAATGCACGTCTGTATTTACATTCATACTGTAATCATCATGGTGCATGTTCTTTTATATGCTGCTATAATCAGTATAAACTTTACCTGTTAGGACACCAGCACTATTACCGATGATGCGCATATTCCACGCACACTTGTTTGCCGGCTCACACACATCATCATCGGTAATTGCTATGTCACGTACACTTTAGATCATATTATCTTTTATTGATAGAATCAGTTAACAACTAAACCGATATAATATTGTGATCACTCTCTGATGTTAAGTATAAGACATGATATTCATTACTTAGACATTCATGCAGTATTATGGGCATATGCCGACACTTATCATATAGTTACTCATGATTTTGAGATTTGGATTTCTATGAGATTTCTGGATTTTTTGGGAAAAACCGCAAAAATATATAAAAACTTCTCTCTCTCTCCTCTTCTCTTTTTAAAATAAGATGCGGTTTTCTCGTGATGTATGTGTCGTCCACCATGAGTATTTCATGTTTTCTGATGGATTTCGAGACCCGATTCGAGGAGTGGATGAACCGTCTCGGGTACATGGTGGGCCCGGTATGGTACCCCGGGGCAAGAAGATCGAGTTGTAGACGATGAGCCTGGCAGGGGAAGGCTACCTACCGGTGATGTCTGGCGCGGCGGATATCCGGAGGATACCGACCGTTGTCGTGGGATTTGATGATATGGGCCGATCCGGACTGACGGAGCCCGACATATTGATACTTGAGGTTACATGTGTTGTGTCGATGCTTGACACGGATTTCCATGGATTTCATTGTTGAGATTTCAGATGCTTATACACACTTTACTATGATAACGGCTAAAGGTTCTCATACATATATATCTGGATTTCAGGATTTTTACCTTACATTCATGGTGCATGCATTTCATTTCATATGACTTAGTACTATATGCAGCACTGACACGACACGGAGTATTTGCACTTACACGTAGTATTACCCTGCTACCACTAGATGTTTGGGATATAGTAGTGTATTATTATGACCTAGGATGGCGTCGTGCATTCGATTTCTTTTCGTAGATGTCTTCTACTCACGAGTTGGCAACTCACCCCCGTTGTGCCAAATTCTTTTCAGGTGCGATGTACAGGTTTCCCATTGGCAGTTGCTGGCACATAATTTTCATTTCGGGTGATTTGCACGGTAGGTTGGTTCATTTGTATCTGAACCGCCGTTGTATTTTTATTACTTCATTTGTATCTAGAAAGCTCCATCAACCATATTTGTATTACTTGATAAGTTTATTGGACCAGTCTTTTATTTCGACCTTAGAGTCGCGCATGTATTATTCTGATCTGGTGGTTGGTTTTCTTTTGAGTTTTGAGCCTCGCCCTTTTGCGTTGCATATTATTGTGGTTGTTGTGGTTGTCTCCGCCTGTTGGCGTTGAGCTAGCACCCGTTTGGGGATGCTTTTTATTGCTTATTCATATTATACTTGTTGTACCCGTTTGGGGGCCAGTTTTTACAGAGGAGACTCTGCCGAAATTTTTGGTAAAATTTGCTGATGTTTTTATACTTGTTTTCTTTTCTTTTCTTCTTTTTCTTCTTTTATGGTTTAGATCTCTGGGCTTCGGCTTACTTAGGTCACGTGGCGCCTCTAGACGCTTCGTAATCTAAGTGCCGGTCATGTTCCGTACTTTCGGGTCGTGACAAAGTTGGTATCAGAGCGCTAGGTTTAACCTTGTATAAGTCTAGGTGACCCTTGGTTGATGGAGTAGGCGATTTAGGTAGAGTAACGTACCGTGGGTATGGTCCGCGGCATACTTACGATACGCTACTCTACTTAAGGAGCCTTAGGATGTACATTGTTTGCACCGTATTTCATTCGTTCCTTTGATCTATCTTCGTCGATGTCGGATGGTGGTTTCTGTTACCACGGGCAGAGGGAGCTGCGGCTCGAATGCGATAACCATTAGAGTATTGGTTATTCTTGAGGATTGAAGCATTTCTTAGCGTGCGGACGAAGGGTATTCACATGCCGTCCGGATGAAGTTAAAGGGTTCGAACGATTATCAGAAAACCATTTTCCTAAGTTTAAAGTATTCGGAAGAACATGCAGGTATTTCGATGGACCCTCTAGAAGAATGAAACCCTAACTCGACATAATGACCACGAGAACGCCCTTGAACCTTAGGGTTTACGGCAGTTCCGCTGTGCCATTAGTGAGGCTTGGGTTTGCTCTTCTACGGCTGGATCATCGATGCTGGGGTATGTACCGGATATTTTTAAACTGTACTTGAGTGTTGAGCTCTCGGGGAATTATGGGATTTTGATGGATCGATCGAAAAGTTTAATGTAGTCCGGATATCAAGTGAAGGGATCGACTATGTGGGAGACTCTAGACATGAGTATTGCCGTTGGTAGCGCAGTCAGCACACCTATGGAAGAACGAGTTCGAAGCGGTCGACATCAGAGGAAAGAGGCGCACATTGACGATAGTGTTTACGATTGTGATTTAGTGAATTGAATTTCCTATTTTCGTTGATTGGAATTTTGTATTTTGAGGACTTGTTCTACGATTGGTATTTCCTGTGTGTACCTTCATTCTATCTTTGTTTCATATATCAGTTGTATCGATGTGGGTTAGTACGCACTCAGTACACTTGATTTGGTTTTATATATTTTTGAGATTTTTGATTTGATTTCGTGCATAGGGGTTACACATGATTTTGACATATGTTTTGACTTAGTTTTCATGCATTTTGTACTGTGATTTTGATTTTGATATTCAATGTATGTTTTCGTGCACCATGTGCACCTGATTAGGGTTCTTGCGCATACTTGGCGCACGTGATGCGATTTTATGCACACCAGATGCACTAAATCGGGGTTTTGTGCAGATTAGATGCACCTGATAGTGAGTCGTGCACGCTCGTTGCACTTGACAGATGTTTTTGGTGCATACCAGTTGCACTTAGTTTTGTTTTGTGGGTATTCATGGTTTCTGCATTTGGTTTCGATTTCAGTGCGCACCGGACGCACATGACATTTTATTGATGTGATTGGGATTGATTTTAGTTTGAGCAGTATGTTTTCATGATCAGTATTATTTGAGTTAGTAACCAGACGGGACATGTATGTTAAATAAAAGATATATATATATAACTATTTTTTTTTTTTTTTTATAAATTTAAACGTCCGCTACTTAGACCGTGACACGTGCATTGCACGGCAATTTTCAAGAAAGGGTTTTGTATGCTGCTTTATTATGATGATTCGGCGATTTTACTAGGTTGCGAACTATATATAAGTTATAGATTGATGTATATTATGATGGTTTTCACATTGGGTTATGATATTTCATTATCGCCATAACTCCGATGATTGCGTCATGCTTGACGGAGTTGATTTTTGTTATGTATTAATGATTTCAGAGCCCCGACGATTTGAGTGTTTTGCTAAATGTTTTAGTATTTGGAAGGGGAGTTTTAATTTAAATTCGGGGACCGAATTTCCTAAAGGGGGGAAGATTGTAACGTTTTAAAAATAATTAAATAAATAATTAAATGAATAAAATTGTTTAAGTGAATTTTATGATTTTCGGTAAAGCAAAATGTATTTTTCGTAAAACCAAACCGCAATTGTTTTTCATTATAAATTCAAAAATACCTATTTAATTATGTAATTACTAGTAAATAGTGTTTATTTAGCCACTTATAAATTTTTAGTTTAATAAAATATTTTTCCTAAATTAATTATTTTAAATATTAACATAAGCTTTATTTTTACACTAAATTAGTGTAAATTACAAATTTAAATGGTTTTAATTTGTAAAAATGAACCATGGCATGTTAGAATTTAGTATGTATCATGCAAAAATTATTTGCAAATTTTTGCTATTTTCTATAGTTTTCTTGAGTTGCTATAGTGAAGGATTAAATAAATAAATAATTAAAACCATGAAAAGACTTTTTGTGATGTTTCTTTTCATGAAGCTTCCACACTTTTCTTAACTCTTTTCCTTCTCTCCCTCCCCTCCCTAATGTGGCCGGCCTCCTTCCCATGGCAGCCCCTCCATTTCCCCACTTGGTTTTTATTACAAAAAACATCAAAAAATTCTTCAAATATTCAATAAAAAACCCACAAATTCCTATATAAGTTCCTACCCATCATTCTTGCTCATTTTAGTTTGGTTCTTGGAGCAAAATTAGCATCTTTGGGAGGCTAAGTTTTCTTGTTGATCCACATCACTTGAGGTATAAAATCCTAAACCATAATCAAATTGTTGTTTGCTTTATTAATCTAGCTTATTTGCAAGTTTAGTTGTGGTTTCTATTTAAATTTTCAAAATTCAAGTTAGGGTTGTAAAATCAAGTTATAATTTTTATTTATTAATTAGGCTTATAATAACTAGTTTAACAATTTTAGAATGAGAAAATCATGCATGGTGGTTGAATTGTAAATTGTTCATTCAAATTGTATAAATTAAGTATTTTTGCTAACTAGGTTTTTAAAAAACATAATTATTGGTGATATAAAATTCTAATTGAGGTTGTTATCACAAGATTGTGGTTTTAGTGAGGTTATTAACTTGTTATTGGAATGGAAAACATAGTTTGGTCACTAGTTCCTTTGATAATTGGAAAATTGTAATAAAATGCTATTATTTTGTAAACTAGATTTTAGGAATTTCTAAATAAAAGTGATTAAAAATATAATTATAGTTTCATTATATCATTATCATCATAAATTGTGGTTTAAGTGATTAATTTATGCAAAATCACTTTTTGAGGTGGAATTGTGGTATTTTGCTTGGAAAATGTTAAAATTGTTAAAAGTTGCAAACTAGAAATTTCAAATAAATGCAAAATTGTGTAATAGAAATATAGTAATGGTTTGTATAGTCTAGTAATGCTATTTAATGAGTTTTATGACCATTGGTATCATTTAAATGTCAAGTTTCGATGAAAAACGGTAAATTGGCATTTTCGGGTTTTTCGAAAACGGACGATTTGATCGATTTTAGTGTTTCGATGAATTTGATCATGTTTTATAATATAAGTAATGTGTTTTAAAACTACAAGTTGTTTGATGATGTTATCTCGATCCATCGGAGTTTGTACGCCGATATCGAGCGGTATTTGGTTCTTTTGCGTGGACGGGACATAGGTTTTAACCTGTGCTTGTTCTTCGTATCGTTTGACTTTTGTATGTGATTCGGTTTACGATACTATTTATATGTTTGCGCCTAGGTACCCTCACGTGGACTGCGGGTGATGAAGAGGAGGATGGCGACACTGTCTTCGGCAGACATGGACCAGGTGAGTAGATGCATATCTACGGGGGGGAAATCGGGTGGATGGCGTTTAGCACCCCCGCAACGTAGAATAGGAATAGTACTTATTGACATTAGGAAACCAGACGTGACCCTAGTAGGACCCCAGTATTGACCCTAGGCTGGACTAGACCGATTTAGGAAAACCATATCAGAGGATGAGTACCTTAGAAGAGGTTCGTAGGTTTCAGATAGAAACATACCCGCGCGCACACTGAAAATCGATATGGGGTACGTGTATATGTGTAGATATAGAACTAGGTATAGGTATATACATTTATATACAACACTTATAGGTGATTCATTGATGTGATATGATATCCGAGGTATGATGAAATAGTATAACTGGGCTCGATGCCGTGGTTCTTGACTATACAGTCGTAATAAAGCGTTAGCGGATCATTAGGGAATGAGATAATGAACATGAATATATAAAGAGTGGTGGTGACATTGATGTACATGGGACGCTAGAATAGTACTCGGACTGTAACTTGTGACTGATCACGATCTGATATATGTATAACTTGATTACGACATTATATTGGTGTGACCTGATACCGATATCATATAAGTATGACCTAGTCACAATATGATACATATGACATTATACGAATGAGGAGACACCTAGGAGATACTTGACCGTACCCCGACATTGGAATGCCGTACGATGGATTTTACCGTACGAGGCTTAGATTTGATGATTGATCCGCACTCTTGATTCGAGGAAGTCGTACTATGTACGTGACGCTATTGAGACGGGATCGCCGACTATAGAGATATTGATTCAGACCTTAGGTAGACTCTAGTTTCTTACTGACTAGTCTATTAGGTTTAGTTCCTAGGATGTTAGATGGACACGGGTTTAGGTTCGACTCACATAGTGGTAGTTGTACTCGTATCTCACAGAGGAGTGGATAATGCACGTCTGTATTTACATTCATACTGTAATCATCATGGTGCATGTTCTTTTATATGCTGCTATAATCAGTATAAACTTTACCTGTTAGGACACCAGCACTATTACCGATGATGCGCATATTCCACGCACACTTGTTTGCCGGCTCACACACATCATCATCATTAATTGCTATGTCACGTACACTTTAGATCATATTATCTTTTATTGATAGAATCAGTTAACAACTAAACCGATATAATATTGTGATCACTCTCTGATGTTAAGTATAAGACATGATATTCATTACTTAGACATTCATGCAGTATTATGGGCATATGCCGACACTTATCATATAGTTACTCATGATTTTGAGATTTGGATTTCTATGAGATTTCTGGATTTTTTGGGAAAAACCGCAAAAATATATAAAAACTTCTCTCTCTCTCCTCTTCTCTTTTTAAAATAAGATGCGGTTTTCTCGTGATGTATGTGTCGTCCACCATGAGTATTTCATGTTTTCTGATGGATTTCGAGACCCGATTCGAGGAGTGGATGAACCGTCTCGGGTACATGGTGGGCCCGGTATGGTACCCCGGGGCAAGAAGATCGAGTTGTAGACGATGAGCCTGGCAGGGGAAGGCTACCTACCGGTGATGTCTGGCGCGGCGGATATCCGGAGGATACCGACCGTTGTCGTGGGATTTGATGATATGGGCCGATCCGGACTGACGGAGCCCGACATATTGATACTTGAGGTTACATGTGTTGTGTCGATGCTTGACACGGATTTCCATGGATTTCATTGTTGAGATTTCAGATGCTTATACACACTTTACTATGATAACGGCTAAAGGTTCTCATACATATATATCTGGATTTCAGGATTTTTACCTTACATTCATGGTGCATGCATTTCATTTCATATGACTTAGTACTATATGCAGCACTGACACGACACGGAGTATTTGCACTTACACGTAGTATTACCCTGCTACCACTAGATGTTTGGGATATAGTAGTGTATTATTATGGCCTAGGATGGCGTCGTGCATTCGATTTCTTTTCGTAGATGTCTTCTACTCACGAGTTGGCAACTCACCCCCGTTGTGCCAAATTCTTTTCAGGTGCGATGTACAGGTTTCCCATTGGCAGTTGCTGGCACATAATTTTCATTTCGGGTGATTTGCACGGTAGGTTGGTTCATTTGTATCTGAACCGCCGTTGTATTTTTATTACTTCATTTGTATCTAGAAAGCTCCATCAACCATATTTGTATTACTTGATAAGTTTATTGGACCAGTCTTTTATTTCGACCTTAGAGTCGCGCATGTATTATTCTGATCTGGTGGTTGGTTTTCTTTTGAGTTTTGAGCCTCGCCCTTTTGCGTTGCATATTATTGTGGTTGTTGTGGTTGTCTCCGCCTGTTGGCGTTGAGCTAGCACCCGTTTGGGGATGCTTTTTATTGCTTATTCATATTATACTTGTTGTACCCGTTTGGGGGCCAGTTTTTACAGAGGAGACTCTGCCGAAATTTTTGGTAAAATTTGCTGATGTTTTTATACTTGTTTTCTTTTCTTTTCTTCTTTTTCTTCTTTTATGGTTTAGATCTCTGGGCTTCGGCTTACTTAGGTCACGTGGCGCCTCTAGATGCTTCGTAATCTAAGTGCCGGTCACGTTCCGTACTTTCGGGTCGTGACAGGAAGGGACTGTAAAATCAAGTCGATATACAAATCATTCTCTAGCACGCATCCCAGGTTTGCGAGTTCCTCAATGAGGCTGATCATTTTGTGCTCTCCTACAGGAGATCCTGGAGCTAACCTCATCTGGAAGAGTTTCCCTGAGGTCTCGTACCTCGCGATACGGGAGTGCTCTCCATATAATTCCTTGACATGGAGAAAGATGGATATAATATCCATACTCTTGTGCTGTTTCTGGAGTTTATTGTTCATGGACGCCAACACGATACACTTAGCTCGCTCACAATCTAGATCCCAGGTTTTGCGAACTTCCTTGTCCACAACTGAGGAATTTGGTCCAGGGATAAGGGGAGGAACAGCGGTGGTAACATATGCTACTTTGTCATAAGTCAGTGCAATGTTGACGTTCCTTAGCCAATCTTTATAGTTCTGCCCGGTCAGTATATTTTTTTCAAGTAATAGTTTTAGTCCTGTCATGGTAGCTGCTAGAGAGAGTGAAAAGAAAACATTCAGCATATACTTCTTGCAAGTTTAGATTGGTTATTAGTTTATCTAAACAGGATGGCTCCCACTGTTCCCTCAAATCCTTCTTCAAAACCTAAAAGAATCACTAGTCAGGATTTAATCACACGTCACAATTCTTGCTTAACCTTTCAGCCAGGCCGGTGTTGGTACTTCGAGGGAGGTTTTCCAACGCTTTCGCGAAGTTCCTTAATTAAATAACCTCTTTTCCCTGGAGGCGTAGCCCCTCTAACACCTTTCTGGACACCTACTTGGTTTATAGCATTGATTGTTAAGTGAGAAAGTTTCCCGAGAGTAATCCTACTCATCAGTGGGATCGGTATCCAACTATCATTGCATGATGTACTAGATGGAAGCCACTTTAGTCACCACACTCCAGAAGGTATGCTAAATCTGCAAGTTTCCTTTATGTTTGAAACTCCCGATATGATTTTTACCCCAAACTCTTATGACCTTGACGTAGGCCAACAAATCATAAGACGCAAGTCAAGTTCTACCCGTCGTTGTCCTGATTAATTTAGGTACATCGTACATGCCCTTGACGTAGGCCAACAAGGCTGTACGTCTGTCTTATACTAATGCATCTATTTGTGCAAAAAATAAGCAAACCACACTGCTACCATCCACTATGCCTTGACGTAGGCCAACAAGCATAGCATGAATACGATGTGCTGTCTATTTGAAACGACGGAGGGTTACGGCTGGTTTTTGACAAAAAACCGTTAACGTAGTGAACTTGATATGATCAAAGGAACCATGATAGCCTTTATTAAAAGGAGTGGTTTAAGCTCCGCATTTAAAATTTGCTTTTTGAAGAAAACCGAGTGAATTTAGAAATTGTTCCAACGATTCAGTTTAGGTTTTATTTTTCTTTGCATTAAAATAATGCGTCCCATCTTTAACCTATCATTATAGATAACAACGAAAATACAACGTCCTCTTATGCCATCCGCATTCGCCATGGGGTCCTGTCATCACCCGTTAGGTTACCAACCTAACGGCAGAGCATGGGCTGGGCTAGTGCGGGTGTAAAACATAAGTGACGTCTAAATAGCTATCATATATAGATATTGTACATTTGTCAGACCCAATAATAGGCATTCCAGATCACAGATAAACTTTATTGGATAAGCAAGCAATCCACGTTTCTTTTGATCCTGGAAGAAAAGACGGATTACACAGTTATGATGAATAGCATTACCCCACCCCAGACCCCTACGGGTACGGCAAACTACCCGCCAAGTACCCGAAGTGAAGCGGTCTCCCTCAACAACGTGAGTAGGCCATTAAGCACTTCGAAATACCCGGTAGTTTATGCACCCCACCTTGGGTCTATCCTAGGAGCAAAAACAGTAAAAAGAAATAATACAACGGTGGCTACAACCGCAACCTGGATGTGCCCCGCAAAATAATATTACAACTTATTACAATTACATCGAATGAATTAATACAATAACCCATCACAAAACCCCGGCTAATCATCACAACAGTCCAATAGAGTTCATAATCACAAACAGTTAAAACATTACAGATATGTGCAACCCCCTGCCAACCGACATACTAGCAGTTAGGGGAGGTTTACGAACACATAATACAGTTCATAGATATAATCAAACAAGCAAACATTGTATAATTTCGATCGATCAAACCCATTAGATTCTGCTCCAAAACTTCTCTGTAAACCATAGACCTGAGCAAAAAATAAACCATACCAGAAAAGACAAAATATCACAGAAGATGCACAAGGAAAAACTGGGTTGAATCGGCCTCAACTCGGCCGCGGATCCGCGGCGGATCGGTGGGATCGGCCGCGGTTCCGCGGCTATATGGCCGATTCAGGAACCCATTTTTTTCCAGTGTTCTTATAATTTCTTATAGGTTGTTCTGGAGGAACCTGAAAAATTTTTAGGCCTCATTTTAAAAACGACAAAAACAATATGATATCGGGGTATTTTCCGTTTCGTTTTGCGTTCGAAATTCATACGTGTAACACCTTAGGATGTGTTTAGTGGCTATTTATATTTCAGTAAAGGGTTTTTAATAAAAAGTTTACCAAATTAGGTTTCAAATATTTTTCCAAATTTAATAAATATTTTTCTAGAATTTTCCAAGGCTTGCACACACATGTGCATGTAAACTAGGGTTTTAAAATAAGATAATACCATGATTAGCAACCATGGTGGGTTTAATCATGGGGATTAAGTCTTTTGGGTTTTAATTTAGTTTAATTAGTTATATGATGGTTGCTTTAATTAGAATTCCCCTTTTAGTGTTGACTTGGTGAGAATGAGAGAGAGAGAATCATCATGGCAAAAGCCATGCCTGCATTTAATGAAGAGAGAGAATGGAGGGGTTGACATTTGGGGTTCTGATTCCCTCTCATTCTTGTAATCTTTTCTCTCAACCTCACTCTCACAATCACACACACACTTACCTCCACAGCAGCAGCAAGCAACACAGCAGCAGCAAGCAGCAGTAAACAGCAGCAGCAACAGTGAGAGCAGCAGCAGCAGTGAGCAGCAGCAGCAACAACTCCATCTGCAGCTCCTTCCCTCCACTTCTTCTTCTTCCTCCAGCTCCCTAGGGTCGAGTGTGGGGTATACTTCCTGAACTTACCCCCTAGTTTGCTTATTTAGTGTAACTTAGCTCCGATTAGTGTTTATTGGTGCGTTTTAGTGCGATATGTGGTGATTTGTGGGAACCTTGACCAAGTGAAGTTTGATTTGGTGTTAGTAAGTTGCTGGAGTGTTGTTAGGGCCATGTTAACCCGACTTAGCCCCTAATTGCACTAAAATACCACCAGATTCCTAATTGATGCAAATTCTTCGTTTTTGAGCAAAACTAGCTTTCTGTAAACTGCTATCTACCCGGTGAGTTCAGATTAATTTTGAGAAGACTGCAGCATAGTTGTTAGGTGCTGATCCCCTAGGTAGAACCTGACCCCCATACATCATGTACAGGCCGCCGAAAAATTCGATCTGGCCGCAAATTGCGGCCAGATGGGGAGGGTTTGGGTTGGGGTTTGGTCCTATAGGTGTCTGTTGCAACCCTTAGACTCCTGGCATGTGTACTTTTGTGTTATTCTTGCTGTAGGAAAAACTGGAGCTATATACCTATTTGTCGTATTTTAAACCTTTGCGACACGTGTGATACGCATGTGGTTAGGGATTTCTGCGTATCGCGACGCGTCAGGGTAGTTTCAGGCGCGTAATCACACGTTTTTACGTATCGCGCACACGCGCGATTGGTTTGCGACACGGGTTTTTAGTTTGACCTTAATGTCACGTTTTTGTGGATTTGAGCTTATGTGTGATATATTGTGTGATTCTAGGTTCGCAGGCGAGTGAGACGGACGCTGCGAAGAAAGGGAAGCAAGTCGTCGGCTACACTTAGCGCGAGACTTCGGAGAGTAGATTTAACATCTACGGGGATATCGCCCGCATGGCGTTATGCGTCAGGGCTGATAGGACCTTATAGTTATATATTGCATTTTTCCTACATTGACTGTCATGTATACTACTATTGCATACTGCATTCCCTGCTATATGTATGTAAACTTAGAATTGATAGAACACCGCACTATTACTAACGGTTCATGTTCCACGAGCACTAATCTGCATGTTACACACACACCGTTAGTAATTGCCATGACACACTCACTGTAGAATTGCCATGATTACATTGCTGTAGTTCATTTCATATATGATTCGTTATGACTTTCATAGAAATTTGGGAGCCGCAAGATGTCTTTGAAAACTGAAACTATTTTAAAAAGCGGTTCTCCCTCGTACCTACATTGTGACTTGATGTACATAGCATATCGCATTTGATTCACTTATTGGTGTTGGATTTCCATGAAATTTCTGGTTTTTGAGGACCGTGGAATTATTTAAAGAAAAGATGCACTATTTGAAAACCCGGTCCCTCGTGATATGATATTTTGGTGCGTCCACCACGCGTTTTCTCGGTGCTGAGACGTGTGCTTGAAACCCGATTCGAGGAGTTGGATGATTTGTTTACGGGTTCGTGGTGGACCCGGTATGGTTCCCCGGGGCGAGAAATGTTTTTCGTGGAGTAGACGATGAGCCTGGCAGGGTGGCGAGTACCTACCGGTGATTGGTTGGACCTGGCGATTATCCGGAGGATATTGACCAGAGTCAAGAGATGGATGCGGGATGATCCGTACTGCCGGGGCCGAGGGCCGATACCGCAGACGGAGCCCGTGGGCTGATCCGGACTGACGGAGCCCGATATATGAGGATTTGCGTGTCGATGCTGGACACGAGTATTTTATGATATTTTGAGTGCCGATGTTGGGCACTCGTGATTCTCAGAGATTTACAGGATTTGAGGGCCGAGGAGAGTGCCGGTGCCTGAGTTTATTTGGGATTTGGGTGCAGTTTGGGGCACCGATTATGTTTCCATGTTGATATTTCCATGTAGATGTTGTTTATCCCATGCTCAGCATTTTTTATCATGCATTTCATCCTGTAGTCGTTTTACCAGACAGAGCCTTTGCATGATTATTGCACCTACTACTTGTCGCATATAGACCTTACTTGCTGGCATATGTTAGAGTAGCGCAGTACGTGCATGCTCGCGATTGCCTTTATATGTTATCTCTATTCACGAGTTGGCAACTCACCCCTGTTGTGCCACAGTATTTGCAGGTTGCCCTTTAAAGTAGTCGCGGCAGGCTGCCCTTTTGCATCTTTTGGCTACAGATACCACTACAGTTGGTGCGAGAGCTGTTTTGCTTTTAGGTGGGTTGTGGTATCTGATTACTTTTATTGTACCCCTTTTGTATCTAGTATTCTCCATCTACCATATATGTACTGGACTTAGTGACAGTGTGAGGACGGTGATGTATATTTTGTATTCTGGTGTCGAGCTCGTAGGAGCCGACTATTTTTTTATGGAGTTTATATTTCTGTGATGTTTACTTATTGCTCATTCTTCGCTACGGCGTCGTATATTACTCTTGTGATGATGGTTTCCGCCGTTGGGCGTGATTGCTCCCGTTTGGGAATGTTTTGTTTCATTATATTTCATTTTTACTCATATCCTGTTTATACCCGGTTTCGGGGCTACTTTTACAAAGGAAATGCTGCCAAATTATTTAAATGATTACGTAACTTTAAAAGAACTTATTGAACTATTTAAGGTTTTCTAAATGTCTTAATTAAATGTTTTCAACACTCGCTACTTTTAAATGGTTTTGATTTCTTGGTTCGGCTTACTTAGTCGCGTTACGCCTGTAGACGTAGCGTGGTTAAGTGCCGGTCATGAGTCGAAATATTCGGGTCGTGACAAAGTTGGTATCAGAGCGTAGGTTTTACCTTTCGGAGTGTTGGATGACCTTGGTATGATGGAGTAGGTAGCTGAAGCAGAGTGGCGTAGCGTGTGTATGTTCCGCGGCATACTCACGACACGGTACTCCGCCAAGATGACCTTAGGACTTATTGATTTAAATTCCTTCTTGAATATATATATATTCTTGTGATTCGATTTCCGTATTCTTATCGGATCCTAATTTCCTTTCAGCCATTATGCCGCCAAAGACTACGAGGGCGCAGAGAGCGGCCGCGAGGGCCGAGATTCGAGTTGACTCGTCCGAGACGAGGAATGATCCGGGCAGTGCACCCGTTGTACCCGAGCAGACTGTTCCTCCCGTGACAGATCAGATCGCCACGCTAGGGGCTGGTATGCAGGAGATGCGCCAGACGGTGGGATCCAGCATGCAGGAGATGCGCCAGATGATAGGATTACTAGTTGAGACGCTTCGAGCGCAGCGACCAGAGGTAGCTCCACCCGTTCCAGAGACCGTGATGGTACCTACCGCACAGCCAGTTGCCCCTGCAGCCACGGAGGTGATTACAGTATCGCTATCAGAGTTCATGAGGCTGAAGCCTCCGGTCTTCACAGGCACCGATACAGCCGAGGACCCACAGTCTTTCATTGATAGGATGGCCCGGATATGCCGTTCCCTCAGATGCGCAGATGCGAGATGGGTTGAGTTCGCGAGCTTTCGCCTGGAAGGTCTTGTGTAGAAGTGGTGTGATTCAGTTGAGAAGGGCAGAGCGGCAGGTCTTCCTCCTATGACCTGGACAGAGTTCGTGGCACTATTCCTTGCCCGCTTTCTTCCACTGAGTGTCAGAGATGCTAGGGCACACAGGTTCGAGTCCTTACTCCAGACTCCGGAGATGTCAGTGGCAGAGTATGACGTGCTGTTTACAGAGCTAGCAGTTTATGTTCCGTACCTGGTGGTTACCGAGGAGATGCGAGTTAAGAGATTTGTTTGAGGCTTGCTTACTCCACAGTTCCTTGCGATCAGCGCGCAGCACTGCGAGACCTACGCAGCAGCTGTAGATGCAGCCCTATTAGTCGAGGAGCGCCTTGCTGAGACTTCGGTAGTTCCAGAGCCGAAGAGAGTTCGTACTGGTATATCCGCACGGAGACAGTCATTCAGACGCCGCGACAGGTATCGTTCTGGTATGAGGAGTAGCAGAGATTCGGGACGAGGCCAGATGTTTAGTTCGTATCCCCAGGAGAGTCAGCAGTCGTCGTGGGGTTGCTTTAGATGCGGAAGTCTACTTCACCTCGTTAGAGATTGTCCTGAGATACACCGAAGGGAGGCGGCAGCACCGCATGTTACTTTACCACCTTCACCACCCCAGAGGGCGTTGCCTGTTGTACCTACCGTTGTTCCGCGTCAGACTCATACTCAGAGAGGTCGTGGGCATGGAGGAGTTGCTCAGAGAGGACGGGATGACCGAGGCAGAAGGCAGTCAGTCACCGGTGGAGGGCAGGCGCGGGATTTTGCTTTGATGCATCGGGACGCGCAGGCGTCCAATGCGGTGGTTTCAGGTATCCTTTCAGTATGTTCTGTTGATGCACACGTGTTGTTCGATCCCGTATCCACACACTCGTACGTATCCACACACTTTGTGCCGAGTTTGGGTAGAGAGTCCGGTTTGCTTGATCAGCCGCTGGTGGTGACTACTCCTGTGGGAGAGTCGTTTGTTGCTAGGCTCGTGTTCCGATCCTGTACCGTCTGAATTGGTGAGAGGGAGTTGCCTGTCGACTTGATCCTTCTTGAGATGTTGGACTTCGACGTTCTTTTGGGCATGGATTGGTTAGCCACGTGCTATGCTTCTGTAGACTGCCCTGAGAAGACAGTTAGATTCTGCTTTCCCGGCGAGTCGGTTTTTGTTGTGTTGGGGGACCGTGGTGCCGCCCCTCACAGTGTGATTTCTTATTTTCGCGCTGGACTTGATGAACCGTATCTTCCGACCATATTTGGATATGTTCATCATAGTATTCATTGACGATATCTTGGTGTATTCCCGGAGTAGTGAGGAGCACGAGCAGCTCCTGCGGATTACACTGTAGACTTTGAGGGAGCACCAGCTTTATGCGAAATTCTCCAAGTGTGCTTTCTGGCTGGACAGCGTAGACTTCTTGGGGCATGTGATTTCACGAGACGGTATATGTGTAGACCCAAGGAAGATCGAGGCCGTTCAGCGTTGGCCCAGACCCATATCTGTTACGGAGATTCGCAGCTTTTTGGGGTTGGCCGGTTACTACAGGCGATTTGTGCAGGACTTCTCCAGTATTGCAACACCTTTGACCGGGTTGACCCGGAAGGGAGTTCCTTTCGATTGGATAGAGGAGTGCGAGCACAGTTTTCAGCAGCTACGGACTCGGCTGACTACGGCACCGGTATTATCGTTACCTTCAGGATCAGGCGGATTTGTGGTCTATTGTGATGCTTCTCGAGTGGGGCTAGGGTGCGTATTGATGCAGCATGACAGGGTGATCGCGTATGCTTCGCGACAATTGAAGAAACATGAACAGAACTACCCCACTCACGATTTGGAGATGGCTGCAGTGGTCTTTGCACTTAAGATCTGGCGACATTACCTATACGGTGAGTCGTGCCAGATATTCACTGATCACAAGAGTTTAAAGTATATATTTCAGCAGCGAGACCTGAACCTTAGACAGCACCGATGGATGGAGTTAGTGAAGGATTACGACTGTGAGATCTTGTATCACCCGGGCAAGGCGAATGTGGTGGCGGATGCTTTGAGCAGGAGGCCCGGGGGTAGTCTATCTTGTTTGAGCGCAGTACAGGGGAAGTCGTCGGCAGATTGGCAGATATTATGCGACAGCCGGATACAGTTCGAGTTCACGCCGATTGGAGGACAGATCGCGCATGTTCGTGCACGCCCACAGTTACTTGACCGCATACATGAGGCACAGCGCAGTGATGACCGATGTTCGGAGATCATGGCACAGATTGGACAGGGCAGATTTTCCGAGTTCGTGATCGATGATCATGGGGTACTACGATTTGGGGTTAGACTGTGCGTACCAGATGCTGAGGGACTGCGGCGCGAGATTCTCGAGGAGGCACATCGATCGGTGTACAGCGTCCATCCCGGTTCCACCAAGATGTATCATGATATGAGAGATGTTTACTGGTGGGACGGAATGAAGAGGGACATCGCAGATTTCGTATCGAGATGGCTGACTTGTCAGCAAGTCAAGGCTGAGCACCAGAGGCCCGTGGGAGAGCTACAGCCGTTACCCATTCCGGAGTGGAAATGGGAGCAGATTTCGATGGATTTCGTTGTGAGTCTACCCAGGACTAGGCGAGGGTATGACTCCATTTGGGTGATCGTAGATCGTTTGACGAAAGCGGCTCACTTCCTTCCAGTAAAGATGACTTTCGGATTTGCTCAGTACGCCCAGATTTACATCGACGAGATAGTACGACTGCACGGAGTTCCGACATGTATCGTGTCCGACAGAGGCACCCAGTTTACCAGTCGACTATGGCAGAGGCTTCAGGAGGCTTTGGGCACTCGCTTGAGTTTCAGCACAACATTTCATCCGCAGACTGATGGACAGTCAGAGCGGACTATTCAGACTCTCGAGGACATTCTCAGAGCGTGTGTATTAGATTTCGGAGGTAGCTGGGATCATCACTTACCCTTAGTAGAGTTCTCCTACAATAACAGCTACCAGGAGACCATTCAGATGGCACCGTTTGAGTCTCTTTATGGGAGGAGATGCAGATCGCCCGCCTGTTGGATAGAGCTCAGTGAGAGCAGTATCTTAGGGCCAAAGATTGTTGAGGAGACGACCGCGAAGATCCAGTTGATTCGCGATAGGATGAAAGCAGCCCAGAGTAGGCAGAGATCTTATGCGGACCGTCGACGGCGCAGACTTGAGTTTTCTGTTGGTGATCATGTTTTCTTGAGGGTCTCCCCAATGAAAGGTGTGATGAGGTTTGGGAAGAAGGGGAAGCTCAGTCTCAGATATGTGGGCCCCTTCGAGATCCTCGAGCGTGTTGGTGCAGTTGCATACCGGTTAGCCCTTCCGCCCAGTTTTCCAGATGTGCACCACGTATTTCACGTTTCGATGCTCCGTAGATATCTTCATGATCCTTCGCATGCGATTCAGCACCCGACGATCCAGCTTGAGCGCGACCTTTCCTATGCAGAGCAGCCGGTGATGATCTTGGATCGACAAGTGAAGAAATTGAGATCGAAAGACATTCCTTCAGTCAAGGTACTATGGCGTGGCCCGAGCAGCGAGGAGGTCACTTGGGAGACCGAAAGCGAGATGAGGAAGAAGTACCCCCGTCTTTTCGAAGGTATGTGTAGTTAAATTTTGAAATTCGGGGACGAATTTCTTTAATGGGGAGAGATTGTAACACCTTAGGATGTGTTTAGTGGCTATTTATATTTAAGTAAAGGGTTTTTAATAAAATTTTTACCAAATTGGGTTTCAAATATTTTTCCAAATTTAATAAATATTTTTCTAGAATTTTCCTAGGCTTGCACACACATGTGCATGTAAACTAGGGTTTTAAAATGAGGTAATACCATGATTAGCAACCATGGTGGGTTTAATCATGGGGATTAAGTCTTTTGGGTTTTAATTGAGTTTAATTAGTTATATGATGGTTGCTTTAATTTGAATTCCCCTTTTAGTGTTGACTTGGTGAGAATGAGAGAGAGAGAATGCATTATGGCAAAAGCCATGCTTGCATTTAATGAAGAGAGAGAATGGAGGGGTTGACATTTGGGGTTATGATTCCCTCTCATTCTTGTAATATTTTCTCTCAACCTCACTCTCACACTCACAAACATACTTACCTCTACAGCAGCAGCAATAGAAGCCTCCACAGCAGCAGCAAGCAACACAGCAGCAGCAAGCAGCAGTAAACAGCAGCAGCAACAGTGAGAGCAGCAGCAGCAGTGAGTAGCAGCAGCAACAACTCCATTTGCAGCTCCTTCCCTCCACTTCTTCTTCTTCCTCCAGCTCCCTAGGGTCGAGTGTGGGGTATACTTCCTGAACTTACCCCCTAGTTTGCTTATTTAGTGTAACTTAGCTTCGATTAGTGTTTATTGGTGCATTTTAGTGCGATATGTGGTGATTTGTGGGAACCTTGACCAAGTGAAGTTTGATTTGGTGTTAGTAAGTTGCTGGAGTGTTGTTAGGGCCATGTTAACCCGACTTAGCCCCCAATTGCACTAAAATATCACCAGATTCCTAATTGATGCAAATTCTTCGTTTTTGAGTAAAACTAGCTTTCTGTAAACTGCTATCGACCCGGTGAGTTCAGATTAATTTTGAGATGATTGCAGTATAGTTGTTAGGTGCTGATCCCCTAGGTAGAACCCGACCCCCATACATCATGTACAGGCCGCCGGAAAATTCAATCTGGCAGCAAATTATGGCCAGATGGGGAGGGTTTGGGTTGGGGTTTGGTCCTATAGGTGTCTGTTGCAACCCTTAGACTCCTGGCATGTGTACTTTTGTGTTATTCTTGCTGTAGGAAAATCTGGAGCTATATACCTATTTCTCGTATTTTAAACCTTCACGACACGCGTGATACGAATGTGGTTTGGGATTTCTGCGTATCGCAACGCGTCAAGGTAGTTTCAGGCGCGTAATCACACGTTTTTACGTATCGCGCACACGCGCGCTTGGTTTGCGACACGGGTTTTTAGTTTGACCTTAATGTCACGTTTTTGTGGATTTAAGCTTATGTGTGATATATTGTGTGATTCTAGGTTCCCAGGCGAGTGAGATGGACGCTGCGAAGAAAGGGAAGCAAGTCGTCGGCTATTTTTAGCGCGAGACTTCGGTGAGTAGATTTAACATCTACGGGGATATCGCCCGTATGGCGTTATGCGTCAGGGCTGATAGGACCTTATAGTTATATATTGCATTTTTCCTACATTGACTGTCATGTATACTACCGTTGCATACTGCATTCCCTGCTATATATATGTAAACTTAGAATTGATAGAACACTGCACTATTACTAATGGTTCATGTTGCATGAGCACTAATCTGCATGTTACACACACACCGTTAGTAATTGCCATGACACACTCACTGTAGAATTGACATGATTACATTGCTGTAGTTCATTTCATATATGATTCGTTATGACTTTCATAGAAATTTGGGAGCCGCAAGATGTCTTTGAAAAATGAAACTATTTTAAAAAGCGGTTCTCCCTCGTACCTACATTGTGACTTGATGTACATAGCATATCGCATTTGATTCACTTATTGGTGATGGATTTCCATGAAATTTCTGGTTTTTGAGGACCGTGGAATTATTTAAAGAAAAGATGCACTATTTGAAAACCCGGTCCCTCGTGATATGATATTTTGGTGCGTCCACTACGTGTTTTCTCGGTGCTAAGACGTGTGCTTGAAACCCGATTCGAGGAGTTGGATGATCCGTTTGCGGGTTCGTGGTGGACCCGGTATGGTTCCCCGGGGCGAGAAATATTTTTCATGGAGTAGACGATGATCCTGGCAGGGTGACGAGTACCTACCGGTGATTGGTTAGACCTGGCGGTTATCCGGAGGATACTGACTAGAGTCAAGAGATGGATGCGGGATGATCCGTACTGCCGGGGCCGAGGGCCGATACCGCAGACGGAGCCAGTGGGCTGATCCGGACTGACGGAGCCTGATATATGAGGATTTGCGTGTCGATGCTGGACACGAGTATTTTATGATATTTTGAGTGCCGATGTTGGGCACTCATGATTCTCAGAGATTTACAGGATTTGAGGGCAGAGGAGAGTGCTGGCGCCTGAGTTTATTTGGGATTTGGGTGCAGTTTGGGGCACCGATTATGTTTCCATGTTGATATTTCCATGTAGATGTTGTTTATCTCATGCTCAGCATTATTTATCATGCATTTCATCCTGTAGTCGTTTTACCAGACAGAGCCTTTGCATGATTATTGCACCTACTACTTGTCGCATATAGACTTTACTTGCTGGAATATGTTAGAGTAGCGCAGTACGTGCCTGCTCGCGATTACCTTTATATGTTATCTCTATTCACGAGTTGGCAACTCACCCCTATTGTGCCACAGTATTTGCAGGTTGCCCTTTAGAGTAGTCGCGGCAGGCTGCCTTTTTGCATCTTTTGGCTACAGATACCACTACAGTTGGTGCGAGAGCTGTTTTGCTTTTAGGTGGGTTGTGATATCTGATTACTTTTATTGTACCCCTTTTGTATCTAGTATTCTCCATCTACCATATATGTACTGGACTTAGTGACAGTGTGAGGACGGTGATGTATATTTTGTATTCTGGTGTCGAGCTCGTAGGAGCCGACTGTTTTTTTATGCAGTTTATATTTCTGTGATGTTTACTTATTACTCATTCTTCGCTACGGCGTCGTATATTACTCTTGTGATGATGGTTTCCGCCGTTGGGCGTGATTGCTCCCGTTTGGGAATGTTTTGTTTCATTATATTTCATTTTTACTCATATCCTGTTTATACCCGGTTTCGGGGCTACTTTTACAAAGGAAATGCTGCCAAAATTATTTAAATGATTACGTAACTTTAAAAGAACTTATTGAACTATTTATGGTTTTCTAAATGTCTTAATTAAATGTTTTCAACACTCGCTACTTTTAAATGGTTTTGATTTCTGGGTTCGGCTTACTTAGTCGCGTTACGCCTGTAGACGTAGCGTGGTTAAGTGCCGGTCACGAGTCGAAATATTCGGGTCGTGACAATACGACTTTGCAAGTGAGTTAATTATTGTTTAGTGAGGCTCTGATACCACTGTAAGTCGATGTGCAACACCCCACGAGTTGCGGGGAGGCGGAAATATGAAAAACGATCTTGTTCTTGAAGCATACATCGACTAACCGAAGATCTTTGCTAAACGATAATTAACAACTACCATAGAAGTTCTTAGCTACTATGTAAAGAGATTATACCTAGTGATATGTGTCCTTCGTCTTTACGATCTCTTCGTCCTCCTCGGCCTCCTCCAAGTGATAGATGATCCACTCGAGAACCCTAATCCAAGCTTCACCTCAAAACTTGAGGTAACTAAGTTTCTCTAGTTGCTAATCAAAGGAACTTAGATCATATAGAGTTAGGTTATGGGATGTTTAGTCTTTTCTAATTCTTGTTCTCAACTCATGAATGGTAGGATTAGAGCTTGAAGAAAGAGTGAGCTTGAGGAGAGAGAAGGTGAACTAGAATAATGAATATGAAATTGTTTCTCACTAGATATATGAAGCATAATGAATAATTCAATAATTGAATAATAAGAGATTATTCATCATGCTACATAAATGTATTATGAGTGATTCACTATGTGAGTCATTAAGCATTTAATAATGCATTAATGATATAGTGAATCACACATTATGAGTCACAATATCATTTAATGACAATGCCACCTTAACCCCTCAAGTCACCATGCTTCTAGAAGCTTCCCGGAAATTATGAGAACTCCTCTCCCATCCGTGAAAACACGGAAAAACTTTAGACAGTATAAATCCAATAACCTGATACTAGAATCTGGCTTAAACCAAAGCCGTCTAGAAAAAAACTGTCCGAATGTCGTACGTGCGTTTAAACACGTATTCGTCTGAACCCTTGTCGAAAAATCGTACGACCTCTATATTGTTTCGCCTGGAGTTGGTAAAACTCTGTGTGGGACTCTAAAGACTCGACTACTACACTGGCAGTGGGTTTAACCACAGACCGCAAGCGGCACTAGCTGTACGTAACGGTCCCCAGGTAGATGTCGATAAGAAGGCCGATAAGGAAACCCATCCGAACTCCTAATGAGCCTGTCCGTGACAATATCCGTGCAGTCCGGTCTGTTCGTCTAAGAGTATCGCATGTATGGTCTAGGGAGGTGGTAAACGTCAGACCCCTAATAACCGTACAAGTCGTGTCGGCATGGCTCAATTACCATCCGAGAATCTACTGATCGGTCTATCAGTAATTCTCAATCAGCCCTGGCCAGGGACTTATGGTAATGACCAACCGATCACCGTGCGATATCAACTCCCAATACCGGGAGAGACGAATCCATAACAGTCACTCACTACCTCCACATGGCTCGGGACTGTGCCCAACTAAAACCTGTTTGCATGACTCCTTTGAACTGTGGTAGGGTAGTAATCAAAGCACAGTAGGAACTCACACGAGACAAATGTCGACCTTAAGTCAACGAACTATCTGCACACATGTCACCTGAGAACTGCTATCTGACGTTAGGTATAAATACCATCCAGTCAGTTCTCGGCGAGTCCTGTCCGGTGTGCTCACACCCAGTGAGCATCTGTATACAATCTTAGGTGCACTCCACCAATGGCCGCGAGACCAATCCATCGCCCCTCCTCAGTGTCTAGATATGTATACACCAGTCTACTCCGGAGTATCGATGCCCAGTCTCGATACTCCTGCGACCAGGGACATCTAAGGATGTGCCTATTGACTATCCAGCTCCCACTAGTATGACTGCCATCACAACGCTGGTAGTCAGGCAAAACACCCTATTGGCTTTATCAACATATATATATATATATATATATATATATATATATATATATATATATGAGTACTACGCAAAATATATCATATGTTAAGATAAAGACAAACCAAATAGCATACTATCATATTAAGCAAGTCTGTTATGTACATACATATCCTCAGCATCCTATACAATGAAGGCCTCTAGGGCATATATATCCAACACTAATGAGCACCTGTATACATCTTAGGTGAACCAACTGACACCAATGGCTTGTGAGACCGGCCATCGCCCCTCGTCGGGGTCTCGACTGTATACACTAGTCTACTCTGGAGTATCGATGCCCTGTCTCGAAACTCCCACGACTTGGGACACTTTAAGGATGTGCTTACAGACCCCAGCTCCCACGTATATGATCGCCATCATACTGCTGGCAGTCAAGCAAGAATCCTATGGGCTCTATCAATATGCAATAGCGAACTAAAGCATGTAAACTATGACAAAGACAAACCAGATTGCATACTATCATCTCGAGCAAGACTGTCATATCGGTATAGGTCCTGCCTCAATCATTTCAATCATGTACCTGCGATCCAATAATTGACTTTGAGGGCACTATATCCAACACCTAGGACCCCAGAAATCATAAAAAGCATATACATCACCCCTCGAGTTAATTAAAAAATACCTATACTCAGCCAATTAAGGACTGTCGCGCTCATTAGGACAGAGGAAGGTTGTGGGCATTCAGTCGTTTATCTAAACCTAACTTTGTGGTGCCTAGGCTAGACAAGTGAGAAAGGTAACTTTAAAAGGCCCGTCTTACGGTGATTCGTGAGCGGAACCCTCCTTTCTTCACTTGTGCTTACCTGGTTACAATTGGTGGTGAAGAGGCGATTTGAGGGATATCTCACAACTTGTCGCGAAGATCAACGCCAGGCAATGTCTCTAGTCCAACCAGATATACACTAAACGAGTCTTAGTGTAGTCAAACGTAGAATGTGAGGGTAAGAAAACGTCAATGAGGAAATGTGAATGATGGTTGGGTGCAATGAAATTCAAGCGACAAATGGCAAGTTTTTGTAAAAAAAAATTTTTGTTTTATATTTTTTTATAAAGAGTTTTGCAAAAGATTTTGTACGGAACTACGACACACTTTCAAGCAATCACAATTTAAGCATGCACAATCAAGCCTAGAGCTAGGGTCTTCTAAGTCAACTAGATTGCGATTTGAGTCTAGTTCTCCTGGGTCCAGAACTAGACTCTCTACTATTTGAGTCGAGTTCTCCTGGAGGCAGAATACAATTACTATCCCATTGAAAAATACTGCCTGGCGTTGATCTTCGTGATAACGAAGCTCAGACACTATGCGTTGGCACATGAGGTCCACCTCATATCAAAGGTGGATCCTCTCAAATACTTGATGTCAAAAGCTATATTAACGGGACGGCTCGCTAAATGGGCCCTACTCTTAATGGAATTCTCGATAACTTATCGTCCTCGCAAGGCAGTGAAAGGCCAGGCCATTGCTGACTTCCTCGCTGAGCATCCGATACCCTCCGATTCTCCCTTGAACTGCGAATTGCCAGATGAGCACGCGTTTGACACGATCGACGGGGAGAAAGGAGGGAGTGATACCCGATGGGAACTCTACTTCGACGGAGCATCTTCCATGAAGAAGCGAAAGCAAAGCACCCCCATAATCAAATCAGGGGTAGGCCTCATTTTCGTGACTCCAAAAGGAGGGATAATGCACTTTGCCTTCTCCTTAACAGAGCCAAGGACGAACAATGAAGCCGAATACGAAGCTTTGATAGCAGGTCTTGAGATCGCTGTCGACATGGGAATCGAGAACCTTCTTATATACGGAGACTCCTAGCTGATCGTTACTCAAATAAACGGCGACTATCAAACGTGCAAGCCAGAGCTAGTAAAGTATAGTGAGAGAGTACTGCAATTACTGACTCAAATTCCCTCCTACGTGCTGGAAAGTATACCCCGTGCAGAAAACAACAAAGCGAACGCATTGGCCAAGCTCGCTAAAGAACTGGCCGATGAGAATCTCGATGACGTGAGGATCGTTGTGCAAAGCCGTCGGGTTCTCGCGCTGGCAGAAATATCTCCGGAATCTTCCGAAGAAAAGGGAGCGACCGAACAAATGGCCCTACAAATAAAAGACCAGGAATTGGCTAAGTATTGGAGAGAAGTCTTTATAGACTACTTCAAATCCCATCGAACGCTTGAAGATGCATCCTCAAGGCATCAGCTCATGAAACGAGCTCTATCTTTCGTTTTCGTCAATGATACTCTATACAAGAGATCATTTGATTCTCTGTGGCTAAGATGCCTGGGACCTGAAGTGGCAAGGAGAGTCATCCAGGAAACTCACGAAGGACTCTGCGGTTCTTACCAAGCCGGGCCGAAGATGAAACTAAAGATCAAAAGGATGGGCTACTATTGGCCCACGATGATCCAAGACTGCCTGGTATACGCGAAGCAGTGCCACTCGTGCCAGATTCACGGGGACTTTATCCACCAGCATCCAAATCCGTTACATCCAGCGGTGGCTAGCTGTCCATTCGAAATGTGGGGAACCGACATAATCGGGCCTATCGAACCAGCATCGTCCAGAGGACATCGGTTCATACTGGCAACAACCGATTACTTCTCTAAGTGGGCAGAAGTGTTAGTTATATGTGTGCCCTAGAGGCCATTACTGTACATAGGATGTATATTGTAGTGGATGCTGGGACATATATAGGGAGGACTTTCTTGCTCGACATGATAGTATGCTATCTGGTTACTCTTTACCTTAACGTGTACACTGATTGTCTCTCTGTTACATGTTGGTAAAGCCCTTAGGATATGTACTTGACTACCTGGACTATGATGCGGATCATACCAGTGGGGACATGGTAGTCTATAAGTACATCCTTCAAGGTCCCTAGTCGTAGGTGTATCGAGACGGGGCATCGATATACCAGAGTAGACTAGCGTATACCTTCTCGACCCATACAGATGGGCGATGGATGATCCCATATCCATTGGTGTTTGACATCAGAGATTATATACGGGTGCTCAGTAGAGACTGGGTACACTGGACGGACTCGCCGAGAACTCCCAGATGGTATTATACCTCACGTCAGATGGCAGTTCTCTGGTGACACTGGTATAGGTTAGTCTGTAGACCCGAGATCGTCATAGAGTCTTGTGTGATTCCCACTGTGCTTTTATTTCCACCTTACCACGTCCAAGAGGGCGTGCAAAACGGTGGCTTTTGGGTACAGTCCCGAATCACATGGAGGCAATGATCGATAGGAGGGGATTCGTCTCTCCCGGTATAGGGAGTTGATGTTGCGCAGTGTTCGATTGGCTATAACCGGAAATCCCTGGCCAGGGTTGCTGAGATTTACTGGTAAGTGTTACCTGTAGTTTCTCGAACTGTTATAGACCTCATATCGACACGACTTATCGAGCTATTGGGGTCTGACGTTTACCACCCCTAGGCGAGATATGCGACATATCAGACGATCAGACCGGACAGTACGGTAAGTGTTACTGCTTGGATTCACAGGAGTGTGAGCGGGCTTGCTCGTCGATCTTCTGATCGCTCAATACCCGGGTGGCCGTTACGTTTAGCAGACCGCTTGCGGCTTGTGGGTGTTTGATATGATCATCATCTGCTGCCGGCGTATTGACGAGTCTTTAGAGTCCTACACAGAGGTTTCCTGGCTCAAGCGAAACGAAATAGGAGCGCATATGAGATATGTGCGGGACCGAGAATAATGCGTGTATGTGTCACGCCCCGCTTCCTAGAGTACGCAAGATTGGGCACGTGACATAGCCAACCATGCTACCTGTGGGTAGGAAGTATCCATCCACAGTCACATTACGGCTGTAGAGATATCAAGAACAAGATAAAAACTATCTAACACATATCCAAATCCTGAATAACAAGAGTCAATGATAAATAAATGCGGAAGCAAATGATCCAATACAATAATAGAAAAGTATGTCCCATAATGCGGGCTCACATCTGGAAATAAAACTGCAGGAAATAAAAACTAATCACTACAGAACTCACAAATCAGCCTGCTGGCTGAAGTACTCCTGCTCGGTCAGCGACAGTGGTAAAGAATCTGGGCCATGCAAAACCCAGACGTCAGCGCGTCATGTCAACCAATAATATAATGTGAACAGTGTAATAGGCAATGCATAAATAAACATGAATAAAGCAATAGTACGAAACAAGCAGTGCAGGGTAGTGTGCAGTGGGTAACTAAACTGTTCTATCGGGTTTTCTATTCTAAAGTCTTTGAAATCAATTCGAGTAATCCTCCATGTAACTCAAAGGATATGTCCCGTTACCCCCCGGGACCACGGATCAGGAAGATGGGAACCAATAATGGTTCTGTCCCGTTGCCCCCCGGGACCACGGATCAGGAAATGTAAGAGTCACGAATGGCTCTGTCCCGTTACCCCCCGGGACCACGGATCAAGTAATACCCTTTTAAGTTACACTTTAGATTACCCTTTTGATTTCCCCATACCCCCAGGTTATATGTGTCAGGTCAGGTATTCAGTAGTCAAGGACTAATGCCAACACAGAATCAGGTAACAGGTCAGGTTTGTCTGGATAGACAACAGGAATTGGTGCAGGTGGCGTGGCTACGACGTAGGTGCACGGGGACGCGGGGAGAGGAGGAAGGAGGGCTGTGGTTGAGACGAGGGTGATGGTGGTGGCGGCGTCGGCGTTGGGCTGCGGCGGCGACGGGCACGGTGGCTGGGCTAGGGTTCGCGATGGGGTTCTCGGATGAGGTTCTGGGAAAAACGATGGAGACGAGGATATATTATATAGGGGATAGAGAGAGAGAGGGTTAGAGAGAGAGAGAAAAAGTAGGGAGAGAGAGAGAGACAGAGAAAGAGAGAGGAGAGATAGAGATTAGGGAGAGGGATAGAGGCGGGGCCCACGGGGGTTTAAACCCTCGTGATTGGCCAGTGAGGAAAAAGGAAAAATTTTAAAAGATTTCAGAAGTTTAAACGAACAGTATAGAAATATTATGAATATATTATGGTTTTAGAATATTTTATAGATTTGTGATTTTGGCACTAAATGAAACATTTCCCAATCGCGCCCGGGTTGGGTCCAAAAATTCGAAATTCAAATAATAGGATTTTAAGCGGGTTCCAAATTTTAAAATGAAATGTTTTATGATCAAAAGGCATGCCCCCAAGTCGGACACCTGTACGCGCGCGTAGTCGTCCAAACTCGCCCGTTTCACCGAACGGGATGAGAACTCGACGCACGGACGCTACCACGCGGCTAGGGGTGACGATTAGGCCAATATAGATATTTTTAATTTCATTTTAGGTGCTAAAATTTGTTATATGCAAAAATGACTTAGCCAGTTAAAATTTTACAGTAAGACCCAACCGAGCAAGATAAATGAAATGAGCAATGTCAAACATTCAACCAGTAACAGAAATAGTAGTATTGGGCTCGGGTGTTACATCATACCCAACTACAAAAAGAATTTCGTCCTCGAAATTCCAAGAATACAGGATAGAAAACTACAGGAAAAGGTGAGGAAACTTCTGCCGGATCTCGTCTTCTCGCTCCCAAGTGGATTCTCCATGCGATCGATTATCCCAAGAAACTAGCACAAGGGGGATAACCTTGTTCTTAAGAACCTTTTCCCTTCAATCCATGATTTCAACCGGTCGCTCCTCAAAAGTTAGGTCCTCCCGTACAGTTAACTCCGAATGATCCAAGACGTATGCTTCATCTCGAACATACCTTCATAGTTGAGATACATGAAACATATCGTGCACACCTGCCAAGGACTGCGGTAACGCCAAACGGTACGCTACCTCTCCAACGCGCTCCAATATCTCGAAGGGTCCAACGAATCGAGGACTAAGCTTTCCCCGACTCCCAAAACGAATCACTCCTCTAGTCGGTGATATCTTCAAGAATACCAAATCACCCACGGCGAACTCTAGAGGTCTTCTTGACGTGTCAGCCCAACTTTTCTGTCTGTCTTGAGCTGCCTTCATATGCTTTCTGATGGCGTTAACCTTCTCAACGGTCTGTACTACCAAATCTGGTCCCAATAATCTTCGTTCACCAACATCATCCCAACAAACGGGTGAACGACACTTACGACCATACAAAGCTTCAAACGGAGCCATCTGGATAGTTGCTTGGAAACTATTATTGTAAGAAAACTCCACCAAGTGTAGATGATCCTCCCATGAACCCTTGAAGTCCAACATGCATGCTCTCAACATGTCTTCAAGAATTTGGATCGTTCTCTCCGACTGACCATCAGTTTGAGGATGATAAGCTGTGCTAAACTTCAATCGAGTCCCCAAACATTCCTGTAAACTCCTCCAGAAGTGTGATAAGAACCGAGTGTCCCGATCGGACACGATGCTCACAGGTACTCCATGCAATCTTACAATCTCCTGCATGTACCGCTCTGCCAAAGCTTCTGTTGATTGACCAACCCGAAAAGGAATAAAGTGAGCTGCCTTGGTCAACCGATCGACAATCACCCATACTGCATTGTTGCCCTTTGGACTCCGTGGTAAAGCCGTCACGAAATCCATGGTTATGTGTTCCCACTTCGACTGAGAAATCGGAAGTGGTTGCAATAAACCAGCAACCCTTTGGTGTTCAGCCTTGACTTGCTGACATACCAAGCACTTAGCCACGAAACGAGCAATCTCCCGTTTCATGCCTTCCCACCAGAAATGCTGTTGAATATCTCGGTACATCTTTGTACCTCCTGGATGTACAGAGTAAGCTGAACTGTGTGCCTCCTTCATAAGCTCCTCACGCACATCTCCCTTTGGCGCACACACACGGCTACCATACCTCAACGAACCATCTTCGTGGACCAGTAAATCTGTTCGTAGTCCAGCTTCAACCTGCTCTCGAAACTTTTGCAGTCTAGGATCCTGCGATTGTGCCGCTTTAATCCTCTCAACTAAGGACGACTGTACTTGCAACTGCATCAACTGTCCCGTAGAATGTGGTAGCACAACCTCCAAGTCAAATCTTCGAAAATCCGCGATGATCTCCCTCTGCGTAGTCAATACCTGAATCGCTGGTAACCGACTAAGCGCATCCGGCACGACGTTAACTTTTCCCGGATGGTACTTAAGATAAAGGTCGTAGTCGGCCATCAGCTCCAACCATCTACGTTGCCTCATGTTCAACTCTTTCTGAGTGAACACATACTTCAAACTCTTGTGATCTGTAAAAACTTCGACTCTCTCACCCAAAAGGTAGTATCTCCAAATCTTCAAGGCGAAGATCACAGCCGCAAGCTCCAAGTCATGAGTCGGATAATTCTTCTCATGGGTCTTTAATTGTCTCGATGTATACGCTACAACCTTCCCATTCTGCATCAAAACACATCCCAATCCCTTTCCAGATGCGTCGCTGTGAATCACCAGTCCTCCGGAATTGTCTGGTACGGTCAGGATAGGGGCGGTTATCAACTTCTGCTTCAACGTCTTGAAAGCCAATGCACATTTATCCGTCCAAACAAAAGGTACTTCCTTGCGCGTAAGCTTGGTCAACGGTTCTGCCAAACGAGCGAAGTTCTCCACAAATCTCCTATAGTATCCGGCTAAACCAAGGAAACTTCTTACCTCAGCCACATTTCTTGGAATAGGCCAATCTCGAACTGCTGCAATCTTTTCGGGATCGACGGCGATTCCATTGCCCGACATAACATGCCCCAGAAACTTCACTTCTTCCAGCCAAAATTCGCACTTACTCATCTTCGCATACAATTTCTCCTGTCTCAGTGTCTGCAGTGCGATTTTCAAATGCTCAGCATGCTCCTCCGGACTCTTCGAGTACACCAGAATATCGTCAATGAATACCACAATAAACTGGTCCAAGAATGGTGAAAAGATTCGGTTCATCAAATCCATGAATATTGCCGGCGCATTCGTTACTCCGAAGGGCATCACTAGATACTCGAAATGCCCATACCGAGTTCGAAACGCCGTCTTGCCAATGTCTTCTGCTTTCACTCGGACCTGATGATATCCGGATCGCAAATCCAGTTTCGAGAATACTCTTGCGCCACTAAGCTGCTCAAAAAGTTCTCCAATGCGAGGGATCGGGTACCTGTTCTTAATAGTCACCCGGTTTAATTCTCTATAATCAATGCACATCCTTCTCGTCCCATCCTTCTTCTTTACTAGAAGAACTGGAGTTCCCCAAGGCGAGTTGCTGCTTCGAATCCAACCCTTCTCAAGCAATTCACCAACTTGCTTCTTAACTTCTTCCAATTCCACTGGTGCCATTGGATAATAAGCTTTAGATACTGGCGTTGCACCAGGAATAAGGTCAATCGCGAACTCCACGTCTCGCTTCGGCGGTAAGCCCGATATATCTTCAAATACGTCCATAAAATCGCGAACAACTGCCGGCTCTTCATTACTATCAACTTCCATAACTGCAAGAACACTGTTTGTCGGCCTAGCCCTAAACTCGACTGGCCCGACAGAACTGCTTCCCCCAATGAAGGTAAACTCAGGATGTCCGGGAATCTGAAAAATTACCTTCCTTGCCCTACAGTCGATGTGGGCGTGGAAAGTACCAAGAAAATCCATTCCCAAGACAACTTCATAGCTGCCCGTATCTATTACCAAGAAATCTGCAAAGAGTTCCCGTCCGCACACAACAACTGTACAATCTATACATTCCCTACTAGCTATGATTTTCCCATTCCCAGTGTGTATGTCCCAAAAACTAGATAGGGTCGTGCAGGTAATCGAGTGTGTAGTTATAAACTTGGATGACATAAAACAATGGGATGCTCCGGAATCAAATAATGCCAATGCGGGAAAACCATGAATGAGTAAAGTACCTGAAACCACTTCTCCTGATGCCTTAGCTTCCTCAGCTGTCAAGGTGAAAGCTCAAGCCTGATTAGGTCCCTGAGTCAGCTGTTTCTGCCCTTGGAACGGTCTCTGCGGAGGCTTCTGTATATCATCTCTCGTGCGAAGCTTCGACGGACAGGCACCAACTGTGTGATCGGCCGCTCCACAAACCAAACAAAGTCCCAGCTTCCTTCGGCAATCCTTCTGCACATGCCCGGGTAAACGGCAGTAGTCACAAATCATGCCTTTTCTTCGATCAACGACCACAGGCTTCTTCATTGGTGCTACCCCACGTCGATCCACTAGAATACCTCTGCGCCCATGATCTCGGTTAGGTACAAATGCAGGCTTCCTGGCCGCAACTGCTGTCTGCTGCAGGTTCCCTTTCATTCCCGATAAACTCTGTTGCTCCCGGGCTGCCGTAAGAACCTGCGAGAAAGTGGTCAAACCCAGGGAGACAATCTGCCTCTGGATGTCCACATCCAAACTGCGCATGAACCTTCGCGCCCTGTCTGCCTCGTTGGCGACTAAAGGTCCAGCGAAACGGCTGAGTCTTGTCCACTCCGCTGCATGTACGTCCATGGGTGCTCCATTTTGCCTCAGCCCAATAAATTTCTCTTCCATTTCCTCCCGTGCAGTCCGCGGGAAGAATTTCTCCAGGAAACTCTTAGAGAAATCCGCCCAACTGATTGGCTTGGGCAAGCGGGTCTCCTCCACAAGCCACCACTCTCGGGCGTAATCCACTAGCTGAATGCGCACCACATCAACTCTTTTGTCCTTCGAGATCTGTGCCGCAATCAGCAAATTCTCCGTGTCAACTAGCCACTGCTCGGCTGGCAACGGCTCCTCCAGACCAGTGAAAGTAGTAGGACCCAAACGTCTGAAATCTGCCACGGTCCCTACCCGGTCAACTGGTTTCGCTCCAGCGTTGTTTACAGACTGCCGAATGGCCTGCAAACCCTCCTGAAATGAATCTGCTTGCCGCTGGATCAGCTCAGTATGCCTCTTCTGATTTTCCAACATTCCACGTATCACTCCCAACATGGCGGCTTCATCCACGCGCCTCTGATACGTCTTGAAATTCTTATCTGCCATATTCCTGAAATCAAAACACCCAACATTAGCATGATGATAGATTCAATATATAAATCAAGGCTAGAACTCCAAGATACTTAAATAGAGTACCGCATTGTAACTATGCCGCGGTATCATAGCCACAATTACTTAACTCCACCCAAGTCGCCTAAGTCCTAGAGATAACAAGAAATCAGGTTTTCGAGTCGACATGCAAAGTAAGTTTGCACGTCGATATAATCAGGAAGAATGTGATTCAAGAATGGTAAAACGGTCAAGGTGGTAGGACATGTTTCCTAAGCACGGGTATTCTGATTCGCGTATTGGGTACAATACCCAACTACAAAAGAATCAACCCAACTAACCTATGGCTCTGATACCAAAAAAACCATGTCACGCCCCGCTTCCCAGAGTACGCAAGATTGGGCACGTCACATAGCCAACCATGCTACCTGTGGGTAGGAAGTATCCATCCACAGTCACATTACGGCTGTAGAGATATCAAGAACAAGATAAAAACTATCTAATACATGTCCAAATCCAGAATAACAAGAGTCAATGATAAATAAATGCGGAAGCAAATGATCCAATACAATAATAGAAAAGTATGTCCCATAATGCGGGCTCACATCTAGAAATAAAAATGCAGGAAATAAAAACTAATCACTACAGAACTCACAAATCAGCCTGCTGGCTGAAGTACTCCTGCTCGGTCAGCGACAGTGGTAAAGAATCTGGGCCATGCAAAACCCAGACGTCAGCGCGTCATGTCAACCAATAATATAATGTGAACAGTGTAATAGGCAATGCATAAATAAACATGAATAAAGCAATAGTATGAAACAAGCAGTGCAGGGTAGTGTGCAGTGGGTAACTAAACTGTTCTATCGGGTTTTCTATTCTAAAGTCTTTGAAATCAATTCGAGTAATCCTCCATGTAACTTAAAGGATATGTCCCGTTACCCCCCGGGACCACGGATCAGGAAGATGGGAACCAATAATGGTTCTGTCCCGTTGCCCCCCGGGACCACGGATCAGGAAATGTAAGAGTCACGAATGGCTCTGTCCCGTTACCCCCCGGGACCACGGATCAAGTAATACCCTTTTAAGTTACACTTTAGATTACCCTTTTGATTTCCCCGTACCCCCAGGTTATATGTGTCAGGTCAGGTATTCAGTAGTCAAGGACTAATGCCAACACAGAATCAGGTAACAGGTCAGGTTTGTCTGGATAGACAATAGGAATGGTCTATGAGGACTCCATGTCAGGTCTGTTGGCATTAGGCATGAGATCAGGTAACAGGTCAGGTCAAGATGTAACACAATCGAGGGTGTGCTCACAACAGGTATAATCGAACTAGAATTAACAGCAGGAAGTAAGCAATAAAGTAAACAACAATAAGCAGTTCATTTAATCACAATGGTGCATTAACATAGTGCAGTCGTATTATCATATTAACAGGTTTGAGCACCCCTTGCGGTGCGTTAGATCACATGATGGTGCAATACCGTCATATCAATATCAGAATGTAATAGAGCTACCTGCGTAAAGGCTATCATCCCTTAAACGGTAGAATGTGATTAACGGGTAAACTTCGTTATTAGGGTTAAAGTGGCAAGCTGTAATTTTAGGTTAACTGTAAAATGATATATGTCATATTGCAGCCAAAATGAGAAAATAGCTATATCGAGTTAAGTTTGCAGGTTTAACGAGTCAAAATATATATAACTATTTAGTATAGCATGTAGCAAGTGTTACTTGCCTCGACGGTTCGCGAACCGGGAAAAACGGACGTAACGTCGGCGGAAAAACACACGACGGACGCACGGTTCACGGATCGAATCCAAACAACGAACAGTGGGACCACGCGGACCGGGGTACCTTGCTAGAATGTCGGGTCAAGTCGTCGGCACGGCCGGATTCCAGCGAGATGCAAAACAGCGACAAGAGTTTAGAAACCCTACGTACAGCCAAAGACAAACCAGAGGGGGAAAAAGGAAGGAGGAAGGTGAAGGGAAGCTTACTGGGATTGCAAGGGTTGCGACAGCGACGGGGTCGACGGCGATGGGGCGCCGGCGAGGAAGCTGCGGCGTAGGCTAGGGCTGCGGTTGCTGGAGGAGGAAGAAGGTGAGGAGGGAGAGGAGGTGGTCGGGTCTGGTGTGCAGGTGAAGAGGAGGTGGTCGGGGGTGGCGCAGGTGACGACGACGAGGGTCGACGGCGGCGTTTCCGGCCAACCAGAGAAGGTGCGGGGAGTTGCTGTTGGTTCCTGTTGCGGCGCCGGGCACACGGGAGAAGGAGGAAGGTGTCGGGGTCGGAAAGAGAGGCGAAGGGGAAGGTGCTGGCGTTGTCGGCGACGAGTTGCGGCGGCGACGGCGAGCAGCGATGGGTGCAGGTGGCGTGGCTACGGCATAGGTGCACGGGATGCGGGGAGAGGAGGAAGGAGGGCTGTGGTTGAGACGAGGGTGATGGTGGTGGTGGCGTCGGCGTTGGGTTGCGTCGGCGACGGGCATGGTGGCTGGGCTAGGGTTCGCGATGGGGTTCTCGGATGAGGTTCTCGGAAAAACGATGGAGACGAGGATATATTATATAGGGGATAGAGAGAGAGAGGGTTAGAGAGAGAGAGAAAAAGTAGAGAGAGAGAGACAGAGAAAGAGAGAGGAGAGATAGAGATTAGAGAGAGGGATAGAGGCGGGGCCCACGGGGGTTTAAACCCTCGTGATTGGCCAGTGAGGAAAAAGGAAAATTTTTAAAAGATTTCAGAAGTTTAAACGAACAGTAAAGAAATATTATGAATATATTATGGTTTTAGAATATTTTATAGATTTGTGATTTTGGCGCTAAATGAAACATTTCCCAATCGCGCCCGGGTTGGGTCCAAAAATTCGAAATTCGAATAATAGGATTTTAAGCGGGTTCCAAATTTTAAAATGAAATGTTTTATGATTAAAAGGCATGCCCCCAAGTCGGACACCTGTACGCGCGCGTAGTCGTCCAAACTCGCCCGTTTCACCGAACGGGATGAGAACTCGACGCACGGACGCTACCACGCGGCTAGGGGTGACGAGTAGGCCAATATAGATATTTTTAATTTCATTTTAGGTGCTAAAATTTGTTATATGCAAAAATGACTTAGCCAGTTAAAATTTTACAGTAAGACCCAACCGAGCAAGATAAATGAAATGAGCAATGTCAAACACTCAACCAGTAACAGAAATAGTAGTATTGGGCTCGGGTGTTACAGTATGTGATACCGTATTTCATTCTCGCGATGAATGTATCGATTGGTTGTATGCGATATAACCTAGTTATCGAATCAAGGGTTGATTCGATAAGCCGATACATTGGATATTAGTCGGTTGTATGCGATATGACCGGATCGTTAAATCAAGTGTTGATTTAATGATTTAATGCATAATTATATATTTGATATATTACTTTGCATTAACTAGTATTGGTTCACTTTAAATAGTTTTTCTCACATGATTGTGCACATTGTATATGTGATATATTTTTGTGCACAAGTTTGTATCATGTTTGATAATGCATGCTAACTTGGGTTTGTGTAAAGATTAAACCATGGTTATATGAATGGTTAGGGTTTTGTTTTCTTATTCATTTATTTATCTATTTATTCTTTTTGGAAAATTATAAGCATAAAGAAAAATGGTGGCTTTCTTTGGATGAATGTTGAAGCTTCATGAAGCTTTGACTAAGTCACCATTTTGTCTCATGCTTAACCCTAACCATTCCACTTAACCCTAGTCTATTCTCTACACCTAACTATGGTTGAGATTATGATAAGTATCTAATTATTTTCTATTTTGAAAATAACTAATGAACTTATCATATATTCTTTCTTCTTCTTCTTCATCTTCAACATGAAGAAAGCTTGACTTCATCAATGGTGACTTGATGAAATGAGTGAGAAATCCAATTCTAAAGTGAACCCATCTCCTATTTCTTCATCCTCTACCTCTTGCCAAGTAGTATAAGGTGTTTTCTTCACAAGTTTCATGACTTGGTGAAGTGGGAGCTTGATCTAGTGATGCCTCGACGTAGATCATCTTCGGCATCGACGTCGACGACCTAGCCCGCCCATTTCTCCGATGAAGCCGACGCTAGAGCCCGGGATTCGATTTGGACAGCGAGGAGACTTCATTGCGGAGCTATGGAGGTGGAGGACCAGATCTACAAAGGTTGTATTTCCGTTCTTTTAGTTAAGTTGTTAACTAGTTGCTTCTTCCGCCTAAAATTCTAGCTAACGATCTAGTCTAGGGTTTCTCGGCACTTGTAGAATTTGAAATTGGCATGGTTGATGCCTTGTGAGACCTCATTAGTGTGCCTAGGAACCCTACAAGAAGCAGTACCACTAAGAGAAGTGAAGGCGGAGAATATCCTCCATTTCTTCAAAACACACGTCATTTATCGGTTCGGCACTCCGTGACGGATTATCTCCGATAACGGGCCAGCCTATAGAAGCCACAAGATCAGCCGCTTCGCACAACAGCATAAAATAGACTGGAGATACTCTTCGGTCTATAATCCCTGAGCTAACGGTCTAGCTGAGGCTTTCAACAAGACCTTGACGAAGATCGTGAAAAAGAAGGTGTCTCGAAATAAGAGGGAATGGCATGAGAGACTGCATGAAGTTCTCTGGGCGTATCAAACTACGTTGAAAACAGCCACGAACACAACGCCGTATGCATTGGTATTCAGCACAGAAGCGGTACTCTCCCTCGAGATAGAGTTGTAGGGTTCCTAGGCACGCTAATGAGGTCTCACAAGGCATCAACCATGCCAATTTCGAATTTTACGGGTGCCGAGAAACCCTAATACGGATCGTTAACTAGATATTTAGGCGACAAATGAAACTAGTTTACAACTAAACTATAAGAACGGAAATACAACCTTTGTAGATCCGTTTCTCCACCTCCATAGCTCCATGATGAAGTCCTCTCCGCTGTCCAAATCGAACCATGACTCTAGCATCGACTTCATCGGAGAAAAAGCGGGCTAGGTCATCGACGACGATGCCGAATATGATCTACGTCGAGGCATCACTAGATCAAGCTCCACCTTCACCAAGCCATGAAAACTTGTGAAGGAAACACCCTATACTACTTGGTAAGAGGTAGAGGATGAAGAAATAGGAAGTGTGTTCACTTTAGAATTGGATTTCTCACTCATTTCATCAAGTCACCATTGATGAAGTCTAGGTTTTCTTCTTTGAAGAAGATGAAGAAGAAGAAGATGAATATTTTGATAAGTATATCTAAATAAGAAATAAAATGATACTTATCATAATAGTAACCAAAGTTAGGTGTAGAGAATAAACCATGGTTAGGGTTAATGGTTAGGTTTAGGAAAAGAACAAGAATGGTCAAGCTTTCAACACTTCAAGAAGTTTCTACAAAACAACAAAATAAGCCACCATCCTTTTTATTTTCCATAATGAATAAATAAATAAATGAATAAGAAATTTAAACAAAACCCTAACCATTTACTTAACCAAGGTTTAAACTAAACATACACCTAAACAAGCATGTATCATCAAACATGATACAATCAAATGCACAAAAGGATATCACATATACAATGTGCACATCAAGTGAGAAAATACATTTAAAGTGAACCAATACTAGTTAATGCAAAGTAATATATCAAATATATAATTATACATTAAATCATTAAATCAACACTTGATTTAACGATCCTGTCATGTCGAACATAACCGACTAGTATTCAATGTATCGACTTATCGAATCAACGCTTGAATCGATAACTAGGTTATATCGCATACAACCATTCGATACATTCATCCTGAGAATAGAATACTGTATCACATACACGCATTATTCTCAGTCCCGCACATATCTCATATGCGCTCCTATTTCGTTTCGCTTGAACCAGGAAACCTCTGTGTAGGACTCTAAAGACTCGTCAATACGCCGGCAGCAGGTGATGATCATATCAAACACCCACAAGCCGCAAGCGGTCTGCTAAACGTAACGGCCATCCGGGTATTGAGCGATCAGAAGATCGACGAGCAAGCCCGCTCACACTCCAGTGAATCCAACCAGTAACACTACCGTACAGTCCGGTCTCGTCGTCTGATATGTCGCATATCTTGCCTAGGGGTGGTAAACGTCAGACCCCAATAGCTCGATAAGTCGTGTCGATATGAGGTCTATAACAGTTTGAGAAACCACTGGTAACACTTACCAGTAAATCTCAGCAACCCTGGCCAGGGATTTCCGGTTATAGCCAATCGAACACAGCGCAACGTCAACTCCCTATACCGGGAGAGACGAATCCCCTCCTATCGCTCATTGCCTCCATGTGATTCGGGACTGTACCCAAAAACCACCGTTTTGCACGCCCACTTGGACGTGGTAAGGTGGAAATCAAAGCACAGTGGGAACCACAGAAGACTCTATGACGATCTCGGGTCAACAGAATACTCTGTACCAGTGTCACCAGAGAACTGCCATCTGACGTTAGGTATAATACCATCTGGAAGTTCTCGGCGAGTCCGTCCAGTGTACCCAGTCTACACTGAGCACCCGTATATCATCTCTGATGTCAAAGACCAATGGATATGGGATCATCCATCGCCCATCTGTATGGGTCGAGAAGGTATACGCTAGTCTACTCTGGTATATCGATGCCCCATCTCGATACACCCACGACTAGGGACCTTGAAGGATGTACTTATAGACTACCATGTCCCCACTGGTATGATCCGCATCATAGTTCAGGTAGTCAAGTACACATCCTAAGGGCTTTACCAACATGTAATAGAGAGGCAATCAGTATACACGTTAAGGTAAAGAGTAACCAGATAGCGTACTATCATGTCGAGCAAGAAAGTCCTCCCTATATATGTCCAAGCATCCACTACAATATACATCCTATGTACAGTAATGGCCTCTAGGGCATACATATAACTAACAATCTTCCACTTGCACTAAGGCCATCTGATAGCAGTGGTTGCAGTATCTCATACTCAACCATCCCATAAAAGTCTCTCTCTGGGAAAAGGCCTTTGTGAGTGGATCCGCCTGTGTTGTCCTCTGAGTCTGCTCTCCTAACCTCGATCACCTTGGAGATCATCCATCTCCATGATCAGGTGATACTTCCTTAGAATATGTCTGGATCACTGATGGGACGGACGTTCCTTGGCATAAGCCACAACTCCATTGTCACACAATGGGAGGAACTAAGTTCATCTAATGAACAAATATACATCCAGACTGACTCTTTGGTAGCAACTTAAGTAGCGATGTATCCAGCCTTTATCGTCTAGTATGTCACGGTATCTAGCTTGGAACTCTTCCAACATACCGTCCCTTTACTGAGGGTAAAGACAATGCCTGTGACTGACATTCAGTTGTCTTTATCACCCTGGAACCCTTCCAGTGATTCTCCCCAGGATCGATTGATACCATCTCACTACATCTAGTGAGAATCCTAGCATCCAATTACATCTATCTCATAGATGAAAACTCAGGATTTAGGAGGTATCACTTAAATCCTATATGGAGAATCCTTGTGATAAGCGGAGATTGACCGAGCGTAGCATAGGAAACTCCTTCCCTATCAAGAGTATGTTATCCACGTACTCTATGAGGATCACTACCATACTCCCTACAACCTTTTTATATATACAAGGTTCATCTACCATTTTGATGATGTCAAACTGTTTGACTAACTCATCAAAACAGATGTTCTAACTCCGCGATGCCTGCTTTATCACATAAAACATCTTGCACACGTTTTCGCTGCTCCTACTGTTTACGAAGCCTTCTGACTGTGTACTTACAGACTCTCTCTTCTAAAACATCATTTAGAAAAGCAGTCATGACACCCAACCGCCATATATCGTAGTTATGGTATGTAGCCATGGCAAGTAGGATCCGGATGGACTTAAGCATAGCTACTTGAAAAGGTTTCATCGTTATCCACACCTGGTCAATGATGCAAACTTTTAACAAGTCTAGCTTTGAAAGTTTCAACTTTTCCATGTACACCAAGTAATCTTCTCAAGATATACTTGCTCCTGATGGGGATTTAACCCTTCAGATATAGCAACTAAAGTCCATACTTTGTTGGTGTATAAGGATTCCATCTCAGATCGCTAAGCATCCAGCCATTCTTACAGAGTCCTACTCCTGATGGCCAGTTCGAAACTAGTTGGGTCATCATCTCATGATGCAATCCTCGCTCCCACTGTCATAGAGAAACCGAAGTATCTCTCAGGTGGGTGAGGAACCCTACTAGATCGGCGGAGAGGCTGAGGTTCGTTAGAATCTACTGAATCCTTCGGTTCTACCAAATCATCAGCTGCAGTTTGTATAGCTGGAACGTTTCCAGTTCTACATAACAGACGTTGCCTCAAGCTTGTCCGGATTTTTCTTTTCAGACATAGGCCGGACAACCCCAAATCTTAACTAACTTAAGATATGGGCTCTTCCCTTTCCATATCACATATGAAGTGGTAGGCAACTGATTTGATCGAAACCCTATTCAATAGGTATGCAACTTCATAAGTGCATAACTCCCTAAAGGAAATAGGTAACTCAGTAATACTCATCATAGAGAACACCTTATCAAATAGGGTGTATCTGCTCCGCCCCGATATACCATCGTGCTATGGTGTATTCGGAGGAGTAATGCTGAGAGAGTATCTCATTCTCCATTAGAATAGTCCAGGAATTCCATGCACAAGTATTCTTCTCCTCGATCACATCAAAGGAGATAATACTTATACCCTAATTTTGGTTCTCTACTTCTAACTTATATTCTGTGAATATCTCAAAAGGTTCGGACTTGTGTTTCAACAGGAACATATGTCTGAATCTCGAGAGATTATCAGAGAATGTAATGAAGTACAAAGAACCGGTCTTGGCATGTGTAGACTGGGGACCTACATATATCAACATGTATCATTCCAAGAGTTCACTAACTCTTTCTCTGTTTCCAGTAAACAGAGCTACGGTCATCTTATCTCTGTGACATGACTGGAAAGTTTCACAAGATGTAAATTCAAACTGATTTAAATTTACATCTAAATGTAACTTTAGCTAGTCGGGTCGCATTGATATGACCTAGTCTACAATACCTCAAGAAGGATTCGTTCATATGTGAACTCTTCCTCTTGTGTGTGTTCCGTATACTAAGAACTGTAGTTTGATTTAGAACATCAATGCTTTTAGATAACATGCCTGAACCGATCAACTTTTGATATAGGAAATGTTCAAAACATTATCCAACAATACAAAATTTTATCATTTCTTTACTAATAAAGAGACTGATATGATTTTGTATATCAGGTTCGGTATCTAATAACATTCGTTCAGAATCAAAGTATTTGTAATACAGGGTGACAGTGACCGACAGACTTGGCTGCAACTCTTGCCCCGTTTTCTGCCTCAAGAAACTTATCACCCGTTCTCAGTTCTCTACCTATCTGTAGCCCTATGTAACAGGTTATATATCTGGGATCCTGATCCGGTATCATATACCCAGGACGTAAAGGACAATGAGAAACAGTTCTGTATAATGAACACACCCGAAGATGTTGCATCAGCATGCACTCTCTTCGTTTGGGCGGCACGGGAAATCTGGTATTCCCCAATTTCCTGCTCTGTCTTATAACAATTATAAGTTGGAGCGGGACCAACGTTCCCCAGCTCAGTATAACAAGCGGGTTCGGTCAATAATCCGTATTATTATCTTGATTAAGGCGTGATATGGTCGCTACCTGGAGAGAGAGAGAAGAAAACACTCAGCGTGCGCTCTTGCAAGATCAGATTGGTTATTATTTTATCTAATCAGGATGGCTCCCTCTGTTTTTATCAAATCTTCCTTCAAACCCTAAAAGGAAAGACTAGCCGGGATTAATTACACACAACAAGTTCGCCAATCTTTCAGCCAGGCCAGTGTCGGTACTTTGAGGGAGGTCCCCCGTGCTTGCGCACGAACCTAATTAATGTAAACCTCGTTTTCCCAAAGGCGTAACCTCGTTAACACCTTTCTAGACACCTACTCGATCGGCTAATTGTAATGTATAAAACTCTCCCAGGAGTAACTCTTACTCGCAGTGGGTATCGGGATCCAACTATCTCATAGAAGGTATGCAATCTCATTGCAAATTTCAACACTTGAAATTCCCGATAATATTTTGCCCCTAACGTGCTATGACCTTGACGAAAGCCAACAAACCATAGCCCGCTAGTCAAGTTCAACCCGTACATTTCTTGATTGAATTAAACCCACCCGCACGACCCTTGACGAAAGCCAACAAAGCCGCACGACTACCTTAATCCAATCGCATTGTATGCTTGCAGATAAGCAGCATATAGCTACCGCACATTGCTCCTTGACGAAAGCCAACAAATGCAGCACGAATACTATATACAATTTATCTGAAATGACGGAGGGCTACGACAGGTTTTTCTTAAAACCTTTTGCATAATGAACTTGATATCATTGTAGAATCAAATGATTTTAAAATGGAGTGTTTTTGAGGCTTTTCTAGTTTTGCTAAAGGAGTCACTCCCGGTGAAGGGATCGTCGGTCCTTTCCTCGTCGAATGAGGTGCGGGATATATCATATATATCACTATGCAAAGCAGAAACTCTTAAAAGCAATCAAAAGACAAACCGAGAGTGTAGCATCTGCCAGTTATTGCTAAAGGAGTCACTCCCGGTGAAGGGATCTCGGTCCTTTCCTCATCGAATAAGGTGCAGGATATATCGTATATACCGCTGTGCAAAGCAAGAACTGTAGCTACCTGTTTTATTTTGAAATTCGATTCTACAACATCTTAGGTTTCTTTTATTTCATTAATCATATTAATGAAGTCCCATCATTTAAGTACCTAAACATCACAGATAAATTCGACGTACACTTATGCCATCCGCATTCGCCTCGATGTCCCCTCATGCACCGTTAGGTTAGGTAACTAACGACAGAGCGGGGCAGGGCTAGCGCGGGTGTAAAACATAAGTAACGTCTATATAATATATCATATATACTATATACTGTATCTATGACAGAACATCACATGATCACATCACAGATATCGCAGCAGAAGAATCATATGAAATATTGGATATACCAGGACGTCCGTGTTTTCAATACGAGCCAGTATAAAACACGGATTCCACGGTCGCGATGAATAGCCAAACCCACACCCCTAGACCCCTACGAGAGCGGCAAGCAACCCTACCAATTCTAGAGTTAGGAGACCCGGACTCGACTCCTCGAGTTGGTCTCCCACTGGACTCCAGAACCCGGTTACTTGTGCCCTCCTCCTTGGGTCTATCCTAGTACGGAAAAGTAAATAATATACAAAGGGTGACATCTTCCGCAACCTGGAAGTGCCCCAATAAAAAGAATATTACATACAAGTTTTTACATGAATGAAAATGAAAAACACTCATCTCACATAAAAAACCCCCGGCTATTCAAACACGACGATCCAATATAACATATCCAGCAACACATAACATCACATGTCATCAACGTAAGTAAATATGTCCATCCCAATTGTCGTTGACATATAGCAACGAAACCGGCGATATCACATATTACACTTACGGTCACAGAAAAGAAAGTGTAAAACTACAACAGTTGGAATCCGCAACCTGTATAGAAATCGCATGCCCAATCAAATGAATTCCTTAGACATCACATGCCTAACAATTATAAACCCCGCATTTTAGTCTCATTATCGAAAACACTTTTCAATATCAAGTCGGGTAATTCAACAAGATTCCCGACATTCTGATCGAATGCTCGTCGCAAACTTTAGTAGACGGTCGCACCCCGATACCGTCGACGAAGTGCACCAAGGCGGAACACCGCTACCGCGAGCACCCAAACGGATGCTTTCGGCGATGGGGTTCTCCTACAGTCACTTGGTCGGGGCTATAGAGTGAGGCTGTCTATTAAGTTTACCCGGCGAGTATCCGCGTACGCTACGTGATTGCGACGGACTTTTGATCACATCAAAATTCCATGGCAACCGATCAAGTGAGACTAAAGTGCTATGTTTATAATATTCATTCAGTTATCTCATAACTGCTTGTGAATTCCAATTGTTGTATCACATTCCAGATAAACAGAAAATGTTAAACTTTCCGATCGAACAGTCGAACACCCAAGTTTTCCCGATACATCTCAACACATGAAATAAGTTTAAAAACATCCAGTTCATGCCTCAGTACCAACGGTCCAGCCGTAGAAGGGTCAAGCCAACGCCTCACATGTGGCACGCCGTACTGCCCCAAACCCGAAGGTTCGAAGGGCAGTTTAAGACAGTCACATAATCGAGTTAAGGTTTGTTGTCTTATAGAGGGACCATCGCATTACATGCACTACTTTGAACGTCATTAAACTACGGAAAGATCCAACACTTGGAAATTTCCCGACAGGGGAAAAGGTGGGTATTTATATCCGGTCGAATTTTTCAACATATTCAAAAATTATCCGGAATCACACAGAGACAAAATTAGACAATCCGATCGAATCTACGAATTCCCTAAACAACCCCAGAAAACTCAACTGTAGAATAAATATTAAAATATTCCAGAAAATACAGCACTAGAAATTAGGAATTACTGTGCAAATTAAAAAGTCTGATGTGACTAATTGGCCGCGGAACCGCCGCACAAGCCAGCTTGTGCCGCTGTTCCGCCGCACATTAGAAGAATCATGAGCACGTGCTCTACAGTAATTCATCAAATTCCGTGCTGATTTTTCTGCATATTTTTAATTTCGAAAAAGTGCAGATTTCAGAAAATGTACAGAGAGCATTCTTGGAAATGGGATTTCGGTTCGATAGGACTTCAAACTCCGTCTACGCTTCGTTTAAGGCTCTAGCTAAGCTCTGATACCACTGTAGGGTTCCTAGACACGCTAATGAGGTCTCACAAGGCATCAACCATGCCAATTTCGAATTTTACGGGTGCCGAGAAACCCTAATACGGATCGTTAACTAGATATTTAGGCGACAAATGAAACTAGTTTACAACTAAACTATAAGAACGGAAATACAACCTTTGTAGATCCATTTCTCCACCTCCATAGCTCCATGATGAAGTCCTCTCCGCTGTCCAAATCGAACCATGACCCTAGCATCGACTTCATCGGAGAAAAAGCAGGCTAGGTCATCGACGACGATGCCGAAGATGATCTACGTCGAGGCATCACTAGATCAAGCTCCACCTTCACCAAGCCATGAAAACTTGTGAACGAAACACCCTATACTACTTGGTAAGAGGTAGAGGATGAAGAAATAGGAAGTGTGTTCACTTTAGAATTGGATTTCTCACTCATTTCATCAAGTCACCATTGATGAAGTCTAGGTTTTCTTCTTTGAAGAAGATGAAGAAGAAGAAGATGAATATTTTGATAAGTATATCTAAATAAGAAATAAAATGATACTTATCATAATAGTAACCAAAGTTAGGTGTAGAGAATAAACCATGGTTAGGGTTAATGGTTAGGTTTAGGAAAAGAACAAGAATGGTCAAGCTTTCAACACTTCAAGAAGTTTCTACAAAACAACAAAATAAGCCACCATCCTTTTTATTTTCCATAATGAATAAATAAATAAATGAATAAGAAATTTAAACAAAACCCTAACCATTTACTTAACCAAGGTTTAAACTAAACAAGCATGTATCATCAAACATGATACAATCAAATGCACAAAAGGATATCACATATACAATGTGCACATCAAGTGAGAAAATCCATTTAAAGTGAACCAATACTAGTTAATGCAAAGTAATATATCAAATATATAATTATACATTAAATCAACACTTGATTTAACGATCCGGTCATGTCGAACATAACCGACTAGTATTCAATGTATCGACTTATCGAATCAACGCTTGAATCGATAACTAGGTTATATCGCATACAACCATTCGATACATTCATCCCGAGAATAGAATACTGTATCACATACACGCATTATTCTCGGTCCCGCACATATCTCATATGCGCTCCTATTTCGTTTCGCTTGAACCAGGAAACCTCTGTGTAGGACTCTAAAGACTCGTCAATACGCCGGCAGCAGGTGATGATCATATCAAACACCCACAAGCAGCAAGCGGTCTGATAAACGTAACGGCCACCCGGGTATTGAGCGATCAGAAGATCGACGAGCAAGCCCGCTCACACTCCAGTGAATCCAACCAGTAACACTACCGTACAGTCCGGTCTCGTCGTCTGATATGTCGCATATCTTGCCTAGGGGTGGTAAACGTCAGACCCCAATAGCTCGATAAGTCGTGTCGATATGAGGTCTATAACAGTTCGAGAAACCACTGGTAACACTTACCGGTAAATCTCAGCAACCCTGGCCAGGGATTTCCGGTTATAGCCAATCGAACACAGCGCAACATCAACTCCCTATGCCGGGAGAGAGGAATCCCCTCCTATCGCTCATTGCCTCCATGTGATTCGGGACTGTACCCAAAAACCACCGTTTTGCACGCCCTCTTGGATGTGGTAAGGTGGAAATCAAAGCACAGTAGGAACCACACAAGACTCTATGACGATCTGGGGTCAACAGACTACTCTGTACCAGTGTCACCAGAGAACTGCCATCTGACGTGAGGTATAATACCATCTGGGAGTTCTCGGCGAGTCCGTCCAGTGTACCCAGTATACACTGAGCACCCGTATATCATCTCTGATGTCAAACACCAATGGATATGGGATCATCCATCGCCCATCTGTATGGGTCGAGAAGGTATACGCTAGTCTACTCTGGTATATCGATGCCCCGTCTCGATACACCCACGACTAGGGACCTTGAAGGATGTACTTATAGACTACCATGTCCCCACTGGTATGATCCGCATCATAGTCCAGGTAGTCAAGTACACATCCTAAGGGCTTTACCAACATGTAATAGAGAGGCAATCAGTATACACGTTAAGGTAAAGAGTAACCAGATAGCATACTATCATGTCGAGCAAGAAAGTCCTCCCTATATATGTCTAAGAATCCACTACAATATACATTCTATGTACAGTAATGGCCTCTAGGGCATACATATAACTAACAAGAGTTACCCTCTCTACGAGTGGCAGTTCACTACGAGCTAACAGGCGAAGAAAATTCTCACCTTCGGCTGGAGGAACTTGATGCCCTTGATGAAACCCGGCTCATGGTGCAATAAAATCTGGAGGCTAATAAAGAAAAGATGACGCGCTCATATGAGAGATTGACTAGGCCGAGAACATTCCGCCAAGGCGAACTCGTGCTAGTGGTCAAAAGACCTATGATCCCCAATCGTGCCAAGCGGGGGAAACTCGAGCCGAACTATGAAGGCCCGTATATCATAGACAAAGTTTACCAGGGTGGAGCCTATCTATTCATGGACATGCATGGTGAAAGACCTTTCAGGCCAATAAACGGACGCTTCCTGAAAAAATACTACGCCTAACGAGTCACGTCCTAGGTCAACGATAGATGACGACGCTATGTTCGCTCGCTATCTTCCTAAGCCCAAACTCTATAAGTAGTAGTCGGCTTTCGGACCGAAACGTCCTTAAAACTAACGATGGACCACTATGTCCTAAAAACTGGCTGTTGACCGAGACGTCGATAAACTACTACGGACCGCAGCATCCCACGGATGACACAAAAAAAGAAGAAAACGGTATGTCCATAAGCAAAATGGGCACGGATGAAAACCCGAAAGCGATCCGTGAGTAAAAACAGTAGGGCTACCGGCGAGTTTTTGTGAAAACCCGAAATAGCGCAATCTCATTAAAGAACACTTGCAAGGTCCTCTCGACCCTGTAAGGAGAAACCACCCGCGTGAGATCCTTACGACTCACAAGGGAGCAACACACTTAGGGATCCCCATGATTCATAAGGAGAAATTACACTTACGAGATCCTCACGATTCGTAAGGGGAATTCCCCTTTGAGACCCTCACGGCTTATAGGATTCAAAAGCCTTAAGCTACATGGATCTAAACTTGTTCTTAAGCCATCACAACCTCCAGTTTTTCTCCACAAGCGGTTTAATGCTGACCCTTGTATACAATCCACGGGCGCGAATAAACATTTCCCTAACAAGAGTCCCACCAGAGACTGGGGATATGCTCATATGGCAGAAGACACTTGTAAGTCCTCTCGACTTATAAGGAGAAAGCACTCTTGTAAGATCCTTACGACTTATAAGAGATCATATACTTAAGACTCCTCACGATTCTTAAGGAGAAAACACACCTACGAGATCCTCACGACTCGTAGGGAGAAATACCTTTATGAGACCCTTATGGCTCGTAAAGTTAAAAGCCTTAGTCGACAGGATCCTAACCCTGTTTACTAAGCCACCTTTGCTCGACATCAACAAAGGCAAATGATGATTCGCTCCTGGAAATATCCCAGTAGTAGCGATGCTGATGCCTAAATCGGTATCAAATCCCAAACTCGCAGTGAAATGCCAGCGAGCCACAAATGCATTTGAAATAGCCGAAATGATTGGGCAACTTGCAAATCAGCAAGTAAAAGTGTATGCATGCAAAATAGCCAAAATGATTGGGCAACTCGCAATAAAAAGCAGCGAGTAAATAAAACAAATAGTCGAAATGATTGGGCACCGCGAAAAATAGTCGAAATGATTGGGCAATCGCAACTTTCGCGATGTAAAAGCTGAAATGATAGAGTATCGCGGAAAGAAAAATATATAAAATAAAACTTTTTGCCCTATAGGTGAGATCACATCGATCCTTCTGTACAATCCACGGGCACAAACAAAGAGGAAAACATACCTTCCCACCAGGCTCCATCAGAAAAAGAAGCCAAATCTCGACGGTTCACAGACAGCCTGGAGATCATCTCAACATTCATCTCATTACAATAGACGTAACATCAGCAAATCGAAGCAGCGGCAAAGCTCCCAGTTTCATGAATAGACGATGCACAGACAACCGAGAGTCAACCCCTCCTGGTCTCGTGGAACACGGCTTATGTCAATCCTGACCCCGTGGGAAGCATCCAGAGCAAATCCTGGTCTCGTGGAACACGGCTTATGTCAATCCTGACCCTGTGGGAAGCGTCCAGAGCGGATCATGGTCTTGTGGAACACAGCTTATGTCAATCCTGACCCCGTGGGAAGCATCCAGAGCAAATCCTGGTCCCGTAGAACACGGCTTATGTCAATCCTGACCCCGTGGGAAGCGTCCAGTGCAAATACTGGTCTCGTGGAACAAGGCTAATGTCAATCCTGACCCCGTGGGAAGCATCCAGAGTAAATCCTGGTCCTGTGGAACACGACTAATGTCAATACTGACCCCGTGGGAAGCGTCTAGAGCGGATCCTGGTCCTGTGGAACATGGCTTATGTCAATCCTGACCCTGTGGGAAGCATCCAGAGCAAATCCTGGTCTCGTGGAACACGGCTTATGTCAATCCTGACCCCGTGGGAAGCATCCAGAGCAAATCCTGGTCTCGTGGAACACGGCTTATGTCAATCCTGACCCCGTGGGAAGCGTCCAGAGCGGATCCTGGTTCTGTGGAACACGGCTTATGTCAATCCTTACCCCATGGGAAGCGTCCAGAGCGGATCCTAGTCCTGTGGAGCACGGCTTATATCAATCCTGAGCCCGTGGGTGAAGGGTTACCCAAGACGGCAATAAGGTTTCGGGATGTATCGCCCATGCCAAATTAAAATTTTGCCGTTTTAGCTAACCCTAACTAGATCGTTAACTAGAAATATACGGAATATGAAAAGCAAACACTTTGCAATCTAAGTGAGCAAGGAATACAACCTTTGTAGACCGGTCCTTCACTTCAAATAGCTTCGTGTACTAGTCCCCTTTGCTGCGATCGTGAACTCCGGACTCTAGAGAGGTTCCTACGAAGAAATGAACATGCTTGCTTCGAAGAATTCAAGGCCGAAGATGATCTACGTCGGGAAGACACTAACCCAAGCTATTTCTTCACAAGGTCATGAACTTTGTGAAGAGAACACCCTATACTACATGGCAAGTAGTAGATGATGAAGAAGTAGGAAGTGGGCTCACTTTAGAATTGATTTTCTCACACTTTTTCTCACAACTCCATTAGAGCTAGCAAGCTTTTTCATGGAGCTTGAAGAAGAAGAAGAAGAAGTCTTGTGAATAATTCATCCAAATGAATTATTGTGACCATGGGTGAGTTAAAGCTATCATGCTTAACTCATGTAGAGAATAAACCCTAGGCTAGAGTTAAGGTTTGGGTTAAGGAAAATATCCTAAGGAATGACAAAAGAGTGGACTTTGTCAAAGTTTCTATAAGCTTCATCCAAGCTTGTCAACTTTGACAAACTCTTCTCTCTTTTGTTAAACCTTAAGAAATAAACCAGACCCTAATTTAACCCTAAAATGGTATAACTCTCATACACCCACCTTGTTTGTATCATCAAGCATGATACAAACATCTACACTTGCATATATCACATATAAACAATGTGCACAAGTTCGTGAGAAAATAAATCATACGTGAGCTAATACTAGTTAATGTAATGTAATATATCAAATATATAATTATACATTAAATTATTAAATCAACTCTTTGTTTAATAATCCGGCTATAACCGACTAATATCATGTTTAACAACTTATCGAATCAACACTTGATCCGATAACCCAGCTATATCGCATACAACCGATCAATGTCACTAATCGCGAATAGAATACGGTATCTCATATCGTATCAATCTCGGTCCCGCACATATCACATATATGCTCCTACTCCATTTCGCTTGAGCCAGGAAATCCCTGTGTAGGACTCTAAAGACTCGTCAATACGCCGGCAGTAGGTGATGATCATATCAAACACCCACAAGCCACAAGCGGTCTGCTAAACGTAACGGCCACCCAGGTATTGAGCGATCAGAAGATCAACAAGCAAGACTGCTCACACTCCTACGAATCCAATCAGTAACTTTACCGTACAGTCCGATCTCTTCGTCTGATATGTCGCATATCTCGTCTAGGGGTGGTAAACGTCAGACCCCAGTAACTCGATAAGTTGTGTCGATATGAGGCTCATAACGGGTTGAGAAACTACTGATAACACTTACCAGTATAACTCTGAAGCTGCCTTGGCCAAGCACTTCCTGTTATAGCCAATCGAGCACTGCGCAACATCAACTCCCTATACCGGGAGAGACGAAACCCCTCCTATCTCTCATTGCCTCCATATGACTCGGGACTGTACCCAAAAGCCACCGTTTTGCACGTTCTCTTGAATGTGGTAAGGTGGAAATCAAAGCACAATGGGAATCACACAAGACTCTATGACGATCTCGGGTCTACAGACTAACCAGTACCAGTTTCACCAGAGAACTGCCATACGACGATAGGTATAATACCATCTGGGAGTTCTCGGCGAGTCCGTCCAGTGTACCCAGTCTCCACTGAGCACCCGTATACTATCTCTGATGTCATACACCAATGGATATAGGATCATCCATCGCCCATCTGTATGGGTCGAGAAGCTATACGCTAGTCTACTCTGGTATATCGATGCTCTGTTTCGATACACCTACGACTAGGAACATTTGAAGGATGTACTTAGCGACTACACTGTCCCCACTAGTATGATCTGCAACAAAGTCCTGGTAGTCAAGTACTCATCCTAAGGGCTTTATCAACATGTAACATAGAGACAATCAGTGTATACGTTAAGATAAAGAGCAACCAGATAGCATACTATCATATCGAACAAGAAAGTCCTCCCTATATATGTCCAAGCATCCACTACAATATACATCGTATGTACTGTAATGGCCTCTAGGGCATACATATAACTAACAATCTCCCACTTGCACTAGGGCCATCTGTTGTAGTATCTCATACCAAACAACCAGCAGTGGTTGAAGTATCTCATACTCAACCATCCCATAAAAGTTTCTACTGGGAATAGGCCTTTGTGAGTGGATCCGCCCTGTTGTCCTCTGTGTCTACTCTCCTAACCTCGATCTCCCTGGAGATCAACCATCTCCATGATCAAGTGATACTGCCTAAGAATATGTCTGGATCTCTAATGGGACGGGGGTTCCTAGGCCAAATCCATAACTCCATTGTCACACAATGGTAGGAACGAAGTTCATCTCATGAACTAATATACATCCAGACTGCCTCTTTGGTAGCATCTTTTGTAGCAATGTATCCAGCCTTTATCGTCTAGTATGCCACGGTATCTAGCTTGGAACTCTTCCAACATACCGTCCCTCTACTGAGGATAAAGACAATGCCTGTGACTGACATTCAGTCGTTCTTACCACCCAGGATCCTATCCAGTGATTCTCCTCAGGATCGATTGATACCATTTCACTACACCTAGTGAGAATCCTAATATCCAATTAGATCTATCTCATAGATTCAAAACCCAGGATTTAGGAGGTATCACCTTGATCCTATATGGAGAATCCATGTGATAAGAGGAGATTGACCGAGCATAGCATAGAAAACTCCTTTCCTATCAAGAGTATGTCATCCACGTACAATACGAGTATCACCTCCATACTCCCTACTACCTTTTTGTATATGCATGGTTCATCTACCATTTTGATGAAGTCAAATTCTTTGACTACCACATCAAAACAGATGTTCCAACTCCGCGATGCCTGCTTTAACTCATAAAGCAATTTGCTCACGTTTCTGCTGCTCCCACTGTCTACGAAGACCTCTGGCTGTGTACTTATAGACGCTATCTTCTAAATCATTATTTAGAAAAGCAGTCATGACACCCAACCGCCAGATATCGTAGTCATGGTATGTAGCAATTGCATGTAGGATCTGGATGGACTTAAGCATAGCTTTGAAAGTCTCAACTTTTCAATGTACACCAAGTCCAAGATATACTTGCTTCTGATGGGGATTTAACCCTTCAGATAAAGCAACCAAAGTCCATACTTTGTTGGTGTATATGGATTCCATCTCAGATCGCTTAGCATCCAACCATTCTTACAGAGTCCCCACTCTTGATGTCCTGCTCGAATCTAGTTGGGTCATTATCTCATGATGCAATCCTCGCTCCCACTGTCATAGAGAAAACCGAAGTATCTCTCAGGTGGGTGAGGAACCCTACTAGATCGGCGGAGAGGCTAAGGTTCGTTGGAAACTATTGAATCCTCCGGGTTTACCAAATCATCAGCTGCAGTTTGTATAGCTGGAACTCTTTCCAGTTCTACCTCATGACCACTAATTTCTTCACAAGAAATTCCCTTTCTCAAAGGTGGCATGCTGAGAAACAAAACACCTTTTGCTCCTCAGTGTGGTAGAAGATATTCCCTTGCGAATGCTTGGGATATCCAACAAACTTCCACAGAACTGACCTTGCTTCGAGCTTGTCTGGATTTTGCTTTTAGACATAGGCCGGACAACCCCAAATCTTAACATCCTTAAGAGATGGGCTCTTCCCATACCATATCACATATGGGGTGGTAGGCACCTGACTTGATTTGAATCCTATTCAATAGGTATGCAGCTTCATAAGTGCATAACCCCCAAAAGGAAATAGGCAACTCAGTAGTACTCATCATAGAACACACCATATCACATAGGGTGCGATTGCTCCGCCCTGATATACCAACGTGCTGTGGTGTATACGGAGGAGTAATGCTGAGAGAGAATCTCATTCTCTTTTAGAATAGTCCAGGAATTTCGTGCTCAAGTATTCTCCTCCTTGATCACATCAAAGGACACACTACTTATACCCGTTTTGGTTCTCTACTTCTGACTTATATTCTATGAATTTCTCAAAAGTTTCAGACTTGTGTTTCAACAGGAACATATGTCCGAATCTTGAGAGATGATCAGTGAATGTAATGAAGTATAAATAACCAGTCCTGGCATGTGTAGACAGGGGACTAACATACATCAACATGTATCAATCCCAAGAGTTCACTAGCTCTTTCTCTGTTTCCAACAAACGGAGCTATGGTTATCTTATCTTTATGATATGACTGGCAAGTTTCACAAGAAGTAAATTCAAACCGATTTAAATATGAATCTTTATGTAATTTCAGCTAGTCGGGTCGCATTGATATGACCTAGTCTACAATATCTCAAGAAAGATTCGTTCATTTCTGAACTCTTCTCCTTGTGTGTGTCCCGTACGTTAAGAACTGTAGTTTGATTTAGAACGTATATGCTTTTAGATAACGTGCCTGAACCGATCAGTTCTTGATATAGGAAATGTTCAAAACATTATTCAACAATACAAAATTATATCCTTCTTTACTAATAAAGAGATTGATATGATGTTGTATATCAGGTTCGGTATCTAATAACATTCGTTCAGAATCAATGTATTTGGTAATACAGGTCATAACTGCCAAGATACTTGGCTGCAACACTTGCATCGTTTCCAACTCTTGAAACTTATCACCCGTTCTCAGTTCTCTATAATGAACACACCCGAAGATGATTTATCAACATACACTTTCTTCGTTTGGGTGGCATGGGAATTCTGGTAATCCCCTATTTCCTGCTCGATCTAATAACAATTATAAGTTGGAGCGGGACCAACGTTCCTTAGCGCAGTATAACAAGCGGGTTCGGTCAATACATCCGTATTATTATCTTGATTAAGGCGTGACATGGTCGCTACCTGGAGAGAGAGAGAAGAAAACACTCAGCGTATGCTCTTGCAAGATTAGATTGGTTATTAATTTATCTAATCAGGATGGCTCCCACTGTTTTAGTCAAATCTTCCTTCAAACCCTAAAAGGAAAGACTAGCCGGGATTAACACCCTACAAGTTAGCCAATCTTTCAGCTAGGCCAGTGTCGGTACTTTGAGGGAGGTTCCCCGTGCTTTCGCACGGACCTAATTAAAATATACCTCGTTTTCCCAGAGGCGTAACCCCGTTGACACCTTTCTAGACACCTACTTGATCGGCTAATTATAATGTGTAAGACTCTCCCAGGAGTAACTCTTACTCGCAGCGGGTATCGGGATCCAACTATCTCATAGAAGGTATGCAATCTCATTGCAAATTTCAACACTTGAAATTCCCAATAGTATTTTACCCCTAACCTCCTATGACCTTGACAAAGACCAACAACCATAGGATGCTAGTCAAGTTCAACCCATCATTTCCTGATTAAATTAAACCCACCCGCATGACCCTTGACAAAGGCCAACAAGGTCGCACGACTACCCTAACTCAATCACATCATATGCTTATACAGATAAGCAGTAATCAGCTACCGCACACTACGCTTTGACAAAGGCCAACAAACGCAGCACGAATACTAACTATTACTTATCTGAAACGATGGAGGGTTACGACAGGTTTTTAAGAAATCCTTTTGCGTAATGAACTTGATATCGTCGTAGAATCGAGTGATTAAAAACGGAGTGTTTTTGAGGATTTTACTAGTTTTGCTAAAGAGGTCACTCCCGGTGAAGGGATCTCGACTCTTTCCTTATCGAATAAGGTACAAGATATTTCACAAATATCACTATGCAATGCAAAAACTATAAAAGCAATAAAAAGACAAACCGAGTGTAACGTTTTAGAAATCGTTATACGAATTTTTCCGTTTTAGGGCAAAATAGTCGGTATTTCCCGTTTTAACCTGATTTCGATCAAACGTCCGTATAAACTTACCGGCACCTAGTTTAGCTAAAATAAAGCTAGTGCGTGAACTTTAGGGGTATATGAGAGGTTTTGGTTCAGATAGAATTTTTCCCAAATAAAATATTATTTTAAGCGGTAAATTGTGCACGTAAATCGGGAAATTTCTTCTCTTGAGAATAAATTAAATCTTATCACTAGAAATTTTTGGAACCTTTTTTTCTAAATATCTATATATTTTTAGAGTGCAAAAGGTTTTGAATTAAAAAAGAAAAGAAAATGAATGAAAGGTGGCAATTAGCATTTATTGAAGCATTAATTGTATTTGCAAGAACATTCATCATGTTAATTACACAAATACCACCCCCATTAACCCCTTGGCTGAGCCTCCCCAAATTTCTGCCCTCTCTTTTTTCAAAGCTCTTTTCTTCTCATTTTACTCACTAAAATGCTTCAAAATTCCCAAAATAAATTCACAAAATCTTAAATAAAAATAAAACCATCAATTCTCTTCACTACTACCTTGGATCTTCAAGAGAAAAATCATTTTTGGAGGGAAAAAATGATGGATCAAGTTGTTAATTGGTGTTCTTGTTGAGGTGTAATTTTCAAAACTCTAATCTTAAATTGTTATGTTTAGATCTTTAAGTTAGTTAATTAAATGGTTATCATAGCTTTAATTTCTTGATTTAATTCATTGTTCATAATTTTTAAGAAATTCAAGTTAGGGTTAAATCTTGATTAAGTGTTTAATGTTAATTAAAGTGTTAATTTGTGATTAGGAAACGATTAACCTAGTAGAAAATGATAATTATTGTTAATGAATACTTTGTTTAATTATGAAATTTTGCTTACTAGGTTTTTGCTAAAACTTAATTAGCAAGTGTTAAAAATATAGGAATGGTTTAGATAGCTTAGTTAAGCTATTATAAGGTGTTTGTAATCGCTAGATATGCGTTAGCTTGAACCTAGTGCGAAATATTGCGATAAGTTGCTTATTAGGTTTCGGGGTTTTTCCGACGTGAGTTCGATTGGTCGTTGCGAGCTTATATCTATTGTATTCCTCGTTATTCTTTGTGTTGTGTTGCGCGATCGGGACGATCGGAGTCTATACTTGGTGTTTTGTAGTTTAGCGACCCTAGTTAGGGATTTTGGCCGATGTCGTACGCGATAGATACGCTAAGTGCGCAGTGCAAATTTCCTTGTAGGATATTTAGCTTATGCGATGTGTTTGTGAAATTTTAGGTTCGCAAGTGGGGACTTCGGGCGCTGCGAACAAGGGGAAGCAGGTGGTCGGATTCTCATAGCTCGAGACCATCGGTGAGTAGATTTAACATCTACGGGGAAATCGCCCATATGGAGTTATGCATCGGGGCTGATATGATATGATAGCTGCAAGTTATTGCATATTAGTTGATTTCATATGAACGTCATTGCTTAGTATTATCTGTTGTACCTTGACTTATACCTTTAGATATAACACATTACTGACAGTTCATGTTGCACGAGCACTAATTTGTTGTAGGGTTGCTATGCACGCGCACAAGGGTCTACGAGGCATCATCCATGCCCGATTAAAAAATTAGTCGTGCCGAACAACCCGATACGAGATCTTTAAACTAGAGTTTAGGCGAAAACAAGCATGTTAAACACTTTAACACTAAGTGAGTGTCACGACCCGAAAGTACGGAACATGACCGGCACTTAGACTACGAACGTCTCAAGGAGTACGTATGCTAAGTAAGCCGAAACCCAGAAATCCAAACCAAGAGAAGTGGTAGAGAATAGGAAGAACCATATCAAATCAACCTGTATGCAATATAATATACAACGCCTAAAGGCGAGGATCACAACAGAAATGGAACTCAACCAGCAAGAAACTCAAGAAATATAACATGCTACTCTATGGTCGAAAGAATAACATTACTGGTCTCTATCTCAAAAAATACAAGTTTGGTTGATGGAACTTCTAGATACAACTGAAATATAATATACAAGGTATAATGATGGGTAAGATACAATAAACCCACCTACTAGCAAGTCACCCGAAAAGAAACCGTGCCCGCAAAGCCGTAATGAAATCCGTACGGCAACACCTGCAAGAAACTGGGGCACAACGGGGGTGAGTTGCCAACTCGTGAGTAGAAAAAGATCTACGAACAGAAAATCGCATGAATAACGCAACCTAGGTCAATGATCATAATATATCCTCAAATATATGAATAACATTCAGCCTATAACAATGGCTAGGGTAATATCTAACCCGAGTGTGATCTCATGTGCCCGTGTCAGTGCCTCAGGTAGCAATATATCATATGAATGAGGTATGAATGCATGAAAACAGAATACATGTAAATGAAGAAACTGTTTTCATAAAATAGTGAGATTTCCTTTGTATTTTTAAAATGAGGTATCATAAATGAAATCGGCATCAACAGTGTCTAGCATCGACACAAAACATAAATCTCAATGTCTCAAAACCTCAGGCTCCGGCCATCCGGACTGGCCTGTATCATCAAATCTCAGTACCTCAATATCTCGAAATCTCAATGCCTCAATCTCAATATCTAGGGCGCCGTCAGTCCAGACCGGCCCCTACCATCTATCTCAAGACCACGACGGTATCCTCCGGATATCCGACGCATCGGGTAAAATCACCGGTAGGTAGTCTCCCCCTGCCAGGCTCATCGTCATCACCACGAGCTTCTTGCCCCGGGGTACCTTACCGGGTCCACCATGTACCCGAAACGGTTCATCCAACTCCTCGAATCGGGTCTCCAAATCTATCAGCAAACTCATGGTGGACGACTCATACATCATGGGAAAAACCGCGCTTTTTATTTAAAAAGAGAAAGAAGAAGTTTGTATATGTTTTGCTGTTTTCCCCAAATCCAGAAAATCTCATGGAAATCCAAATCCAAAACCTCAATAGCACGTAAAAAGTGAATATATGCATGAGAATCCATGAATGCGGCATAACAATGAATAACAGTATGCATGAGGTAGCAGGTAATAACTATAATGTCTAAACTAACATATAAGGCAAGTACACTAATATCATGTCTAAACTATTAGCTAACAGGCTATGTCAAGCAATAATATTTTCTAAGGTGTACGTGACATGACAATTACCGATGAAGATGTGTATGAGCCGGCAAGTAAGTGTACGTGGTACATACGCATCATCGGTAATGGTGCTGGTGTCCTAACCACAAGATATCAACAGTAGAATATGAAGCACAATATAAGCATGTGATGCGGAGCAAACAACAATAATGAGCGGGAGCTGAATACTAGACGCAACGATAATTAATCTGTTTTAACCTAATATAAGTCCTACAATGGTGCCTTTTGAAATAACCCGAATCGTGGGGTTTTCAAAATAGGGGCTACGATGTTTTTAAGAAAAGATACGTTTTTTGAAATATCCGTAGGATCCCTTAGGCTGTCTTTAAAAATACGCACGATTCGTAAGCTTTGAAATAGGTAGGAACCGAATCTAATCTAACAACTAACTAAACTAAAGGGCTACGCTATAAGCTAGACTACAGGTAAGGAAACCGCCTAACATCTGAGTCGATACATATGTAAGTGCACGGCGGCGCCCCGGCCGTCAATCCGACGCCGGAATGCGGAAGCGGTGAATAACTTAAATTTTGCGGACTTAGCAAACCGGCACCACCGCGCACTAAACACCCGGATCGTAACCATTAACAAGTCTAAGCTAACTAGAAGATGGGAAAGAGATATACCGACGATCCAAGTCCTCCGGTCTTCATCTCCAATCCGATCTCCTCGCGGGATCTCCGTCCGTCTCATCCTCGTCGCCGGAAGTGCACCACGTTGCCTACATCGTTTACGGGCTCCCACCTCAATGCCGAGGCAACTCGGGCACAAAGCCGGCTACTCGACGTGCCCAAGGTTCGCTGTAGAATATGTAGTCCTCAAGTCTCACTTTGGGGTTCATGGAGATGCCATTTTAGGTGGAGGGATGATACAAGAACAATGTGGAGGAACTTGGGGATTTTTCTAACATCAAGAGAGCAAAAATCCCCACTACAAAAAATGGGCAACCCCTCCTCCAAGCTTGGCCGGCCATAACTAGAGGAGGAGGAGAGAATGAGAATGAGAGAGTCAAAAGTGTGTAACCAAAGAGGGAGCCATTCTCATCTAATCCCAAAGAGAGAGAGAGAGGAAAGCTATCATGCAAAAGGGAATGATCACAAGGCAATGCCAACACTCCACACAACCATCATCAACAACCATGATGCTAACAAAGTCAAGCCATCATGAAGAAATCAAGTCAAAGGATGGTGCTATCATGATACAACAATAAGCAAATACCCCCTCCACAAATACTTATTTGCAACAATGCAAATAAGCCCTCCTCCACCAAACTTCGGCCAATGAACGGAACAAAGGAAATTGGCCGAAACGGAAAGCAAACTGGCAACTCCAGACAACTGGTCCCATAATAAATTACAGGAAAACCCCGATACTGTGCATACACACCCGCATTTGTATTCCGACCGAAATACAAATGCAATGAGACAAAATCTACACTGTACTATAATAGGATCCGGCTTATACCAAAACCGGCTAGTAATATCTGTTCGATCCTGATCCGTACAATACCGCACGTATCTGATCGAACCCTGCCATATAACCATACGGCCTATAGTACAAGCTGTCCGATCCTGATCCGTGCAATACCGCACGTATCTGATCCGACCTTGCCATATCTCCATACGGCCTCTACAACCTTTCGCCCGAAAGCTTGAGTAACTGAAAGTGTGGCGGACTCTAAAGACTCGTCAATACAATGGCTGAGGATTTAACCACTAGCACGTCAGAGGTATATGCCAATACGTGACGGGCCACCAGCTATTGACCAAAAGGGATGTCGATGAGCGAACTCATCCTGACACCCTACTGAGCCTGTCAGTGACAATATCCGTGCAGTCCGGTCCGTTCGTCTATGAGCATCGCATGGCGGGCCTAGGGGGTTGGTAAAAGTCAGACCCCCAAAAGCGGTACAAGTCGTGTCGGAGTGTAGCCCAGAACACCCTGAGATACTACTGGAATACCTACCAGTAAATCTCCTTGCCTTGGCCAAGGACTTTGTGTAATGGCTCTCCTAGACACAGCACGACCTCACCCCCAATACCGGGAGAGACGAACCCCTGAAGATACGCTCACTGCCTCCATGTGGCTCGGGACTGTACCCAACTAAAACCTGTTTGCACGACTCCTTTGAGCCGTGGTAGGGTAGTAATCAAAGTACAGTGGGAACTCACACGAGACAAATGACGATCCCCAGGTCGATGAACTAACCTGCACACATGTCACCAGGGAACTGCCATCTGACGTCTGGTATATGACCAACTAGCATGTTCCCGGCGAGTCCTGTCCGGTGTACTCATAACCCAATGAGCACCTGTATACATCTTAGGTGATCCAACTGACACCAGTGGCTTGTGAGACCGGCCACCGCCCCTCGTCGGGGTCTCGACTGTATACACTAGTCTACTAATGGAGTATCGATGCCCAGTCTCGAAACTCCCACGACTAGGGACCTTTTAAGGATAAGCTTATAGACCCCCAGCTCCCACTTATATGATCGCCCTCATACTGCTGGTGGTCAAGCAAGAATCCTAGGGGCTCTATCAACGTGTAATAGCGACGTGTCAGGTCACCTAAAGCAGTACACGATGATAAAGGTAAACCAGATAGCATACTATCATCTCGAGTAAGACTGTCCTACCGGGATAGGTCCTCCCTCAATCATTACAATCACGTACCTGTGACCTAATAATTGACTCTGAGGGCACTATCTCCAACAATCTCCCACTTGCACTCAAGGGTAATTATTGCGATGTCGCATACTCACAGCCCGTGTGATACCGAACATCCAACTCCTCTACTAGTCAGTCTCACAAAGCTCGTTTGCGGAACTATTGCGTTCGAGGAATAGCCTCAGTGAGTGGATCCGCTTTGTTGTTTCTTTCTATGTCTCTCTATATCTCAAGTTCGCGGAGAAAGCCATCTCCCGAAAAGAGCAATACCTGTCTCAGAATATGTCTGGATGTCTGATGGGACCTAGCTCATAAATGAACTCCAAATCCAAACTTCTTAGACTGTATTGACAACTGAACTTAATCAGTGTCCTGCGCGCCATGCCTCCCTCAGTATTGCCTTGGACCACCTGTCCAAAATACTGCCCCTCATCAGAAGGAAAACTATAACTCTGACAACCTCCTTGTCGTCCATGTCACCTTGGAAGCCTGGAATGATAACTGTCTCCTGAATGAGGCTGTCGTTATCATCTCCCTAGAACATCCACTTATGTTCTAAAACTGCTTCCGACTGTTTCTCCAGGATTGGATTAATGTCAACTTATTGCATCTTGTGCAAGAACAACATCTGGTGTGGTACTTGACATCTCACGATTGACTCAATTGCCTGAGCAAGTGATCTGCCAATCATGCACATCCCTCTCTACTTTAGTCTATAAGACACCTTTAGAGAGGGTGACTCCATTACCTGCAGGTACACTACCGTGCCAGGAGTCGCCCATCCTAAATACTCTTAGAATGCTGTCAAGTACCCTGATTGGGAAACCACCCAAATCTAGAGCTAAAACCATAGATCTAGTGACCAGTATGTCTGATATAATATCCATTTCCTTTGTGGAGAAACAACTGTGTGACGACCAAAGTATAACCGACCATAGTATAGGAGTTTCCTTTCCTACTTTGTGTATGTCATCCAAATACCATGACATCACATCCTACTACCTTCTCAACAGATCCATCTCCTATTCTGATGAAGTCAAACCTATGACTGTCACGTCAGAAATAGATGATCTATCTCCGCTACATCTGCTTTAGTCTATAAATAGACATAAGCAACCTGTCCACCAATGCTTCCGCTGCTCCCACTGACTACGACAACCCTCTGGCAGAGTCATATATACGTACACTTCTAAAACTGGTTTAGAACGACGCTATACTCATCCTCCCGCCGGGTCTCGTAACCTGGAACAACAGCAATGGCAATTGTGGGTAAACAAGAACTTCCCTGTCACCGTCCTTGAGGCTACCGTAGCGCCTCTCGGGTGCCTGAAGTTACCCACCTTATCTGCGGAGTGGCCAATGGAATGTCAATCCAGATTGAATCTTTAGGTTCCTTATCAAATCTTCAGTAATCGTTTGTGGTTCTGGAATCACTTCCAGTTCTACCATACTCCCACTACGGTTTTCTGAAAAAAAATCCATCTTTAATAAAACTGTGGCGAGTCTAGAACAATATCGCTATTGTTCATCCAGATGGTAGAAAGTCAACCCTCGTCATAGCCTGGGTCAACCCACAAACAGCCATTACAGAAACATGCCTTGAGTTGTCCAGTGTCTGGTTTTAATCATAAACCGGACAACTCCCCGTACCTTAACATCGTTAAGATATGAACTGTTCTATATCCAATATAGAAACAGAGGCACTGATTTAATTGAACCAGATTCAAATTATGCAGCTGTCCCCAGCGCATGTCAACTAAATGGAAGGAGGCCGATCAGCGTTACTCAACTCAGGAATGCTTCCAATTATGAGTAACCTGAAAAAGAAGCAAGATCTCTTAGTCATTACTATCAACTTAATACCATACACAAGTATCTACATCTTCGATCTCTTTGAAGAATCCCGATACTTGCTATACCTGGTTCTCTACTCTATTCAAATACCTATAACTTCTCTAAATTCGGACCCTGTGTTTCCTACGAAAACCCTGTCTAAAAACTAGAGAAGTCATACGTAAACCGAATATAGTACGAGGACCAACCCCTCTGTCCTGATGGACCCTGGACAACATACAATACTCTGTATAAGTCCCTTGAGTCTGATAACTAATTCACTGTGTGTCGTAGGCTGAAAACTGTACTTATGGTTAAGAAGTATTACACCGCTGTTTAATGCTCCTGACCTAACCATCCACTGATATAGGTAAATGTCGTAGACATAATTTCAGAAAGGTATATCTCACTCTATGAAAATAGACGTACAGATATATCAATTTGAAATTGGTGCATAACTGCGGATATTCAAAACCAAATATTTGCCGACCGGCAAACAGCCCAGGTGATTTCCTCAAATATCACCGATTACAACGAATCCCGATATAATGAGGATAATCACCCAATTCCCAATAACTTACTCCCACTCATCATCTGTAAAACCATACAGATGTGAGAATCGTACCTGGTAAATACATACCCTGGAGTAAGTATCTAATCGGAAAATCAGTTTTCCTTTAACATTACACAGTGAAACTGAAACATTGAAATGTTTCGTGGGGTATCCCGGTATTCATAGTAATGCCTCTTCCATTATCCAGATTCACAACTACAACCGTATAATTCATTGCCATCTCTCCACATCCCTTCATATGTCTTTAGTCATTACCTTCTGCACACCCCTTTATGCCAAATGGTTTTCTTCCTTCCCTACCGTTCGGCACCAGCCTATGGTTTGGAAGAAGACTATCCAATAAGCATAATGGGTGTACTGTCCCAATCCTAGGAACACTCGCAATGAGAGAGGGTGAAGATAAAAGACAACCGAATAAACCTTATTCCTATTTCTCCTGAACCAGAATCCATCCCCGAACTGGAACAAGTTCCATTCGAGTTCGTATATAACCATACGATGGAGTATCCAAATAAACTGTGGATCTTCGTAGTGATACGGAGTGTCCTGGAGAAATACAAAGGTGATGTGGGAGTGGTAACGAAATATTTGGTTTGGTCGTGAATATCTGTTGCAATTTACTTTGCCCTCTTACTAATCCCTTGCTTTGTCTGAACTTAATACCTTCTGCACACCATCGTTATGCTAATTGGTTTTCTTCATTCCCTACCGGTCGGCACCAGCCTAAGGTTTGGAAGAAGACAATCCAATTTGCGTAATAGGTGTACTACCCCTAAACCAAGGAGTACTCGTAACCTGAGAGAGGGTAAAAGGAAAAGACAACTGAATAATCCTATCCGTTTCCTCCAGAACCTGAAACCATCCTCGAATAAATTCTTTCGAGTTCGTATCTAACCATACGATGGCTTTGTCCAATGGAAGTGGACGTTCGTAGTAAAACGGGGTGTCCTGGAGAAAAGGGTAAAAGTAGGAGTGGCAATGAGGTTTGCAACTCTGACAATCCAAAAGCCGGTGTTTAAGAAGGTTCGGTCAACTTGGTCACTGAGTCAAAGTCTTAGGGTCGGGTCAATGGTCGCTGCCAAAGAGAGAGAGAAAAGAAACACTCAGCGTGCACTCTAACCTAGATCAGAATGGTTACCAATTTATCTAATCTGGAAACCTCCCACTGTACCTCAAATTCTCCTCCAAACCTGAAAGAAGAATTAGTCGGGGTCACCCGAGGAGTAAACCAACTCATCAGTGGGAATCGGGATCCAACTCTCATCGCATGACAACGTGACGGAATCCGCTCACGGTATCACACTCCAGAAGGTATGCGCATATCTGGCAAGTTTCAGTTCTTTTGAAACTCCCGATGTGATTTCTGCCCCATGCTCTTATGACCTTGACTTTGGCCAACATATCATAAGTCACATGTCAAGTTCTACCCGTCATTCTCCAGGTTAATTTGAATCCACCCGTACCTACCCTTGACTTTGGCCAAAATGGCAGTACGACTGTCCCAAACCAACGCATCTATCTATGCTGCATATGAATACCCAATAGCTACCAATCACTGTGCCTTGACTTTGGCCAACATACACAGCTTGAATACTATTGACCACCCATATGAAACGATGGAGGGCTACGAATGGTTTCTGGCGAAAACCTTTAACGTAATGAACTTGATATCGTTGAAGGAACGGATAGCTTTTTTAGAAATATAGTGACGAAAACCTTTGCTAAAGAGGTCACTCCCGGTGAAGGGATCTCGGCTCTTTCCCCGTAGAATGGGGTGCAGGATATTCCAACTGAATACCACGGTGCAAAGCAAAAGTACTCGGCTATAGTGAAGTTAATGCCCTGACGCAAACTTTTGTCCAAGGGGTCACTCCCGGTGAAGGGATCTCGGCCCTTGCCTCGTCGACTGAGGAGCAGGATATTCTAAATGAATACCGCGATGCAAAACAAAAGTGAACGTCCTTGCAATAACAGCTTTTTGAAAAGTGTTCCAACAACATCAGATTAGGTTTGTTTTTAACTTGCATTGATCCGAATCAATGCAGTCCCATCAATTGATCACACCACAAAGAACGAAAATATACTGACGTACGTATATGCCATCCGCATTCGCCACTGGGTCCCGTCATTACCCGTTAGGTTAGCTAACTAACGACAGAGCGGGGACTGGACTAGTGCGGATGTAAAACATATACAACATCTACTAATATATATACCAATATATTATATTCGCTCAAGGCGTGAATAAAATGCAACATCACAGAGAATGAACAGCATCACAGAAACAATACAGATATCTAGGATCCCCGGGTTTCACAGAGCCGCTGAAACCCGACGTTCCCCTGGTCGTGTGGATAGCCTGTGCAATGAAATCCTAGACCCCTACGGGCGCGGCAAGTTACCCGCCAAAACCTGAAGCGAGGCAGCCCCCTTCAGCAACGTGAATGGACCACCCAGCACTTCACAGAATCCGGTAACTTGGGCACCCCTCCTGGGTCAACCTGTACCCCCTACGAGTGCGGCGAATAGCCCGCCAATCCTAGAGTGAAGCCCCCTCCGTCTCAATGCCATGAGATGCGGGCTTGTTGCCCTCCAGAACCCGGCTATCCGTGCACCCCTCCGCGGGGTAATCCTAGTACAGAAAGTAAAATATACATACACCGGGTACATCGACTGCAACCAGGTCGTGCCCCAAAATAATAATACAAACAGGCAGTGACGGCAGTCCACATGTCGGACGCTCGCCCCGCAATATCAAATGTACATAATACAACAAAAACTGAACTAGCATTGCATCCAGGCTATCCCCCACGACCGATCCGCAACATCACAGCATAAACATAGAACATCAACGTGAAAGTCACGTTCGCAAATCCGTCTAACCGGGCTATAGCAGTTAGACCGGATTTACCGATCAAGTGACATTCACGGTCGCAGATATAATGTAAATACTGTGAAAAATGTGTTTAAAAAATTTCCGATTGATCAAACAATTAACAAGTGGGCCCTAAAGAAAACTGTAGCACTCACAGAAACAATTGGCCCAACTTTAATATTCCAAAGCCCATATTTTAAGCCCAGAAGACCTCTGTAAAAAAATGGTGAAGTGATGTGAATAGTGCGCGGCGGAAGGGCCGCACAAATGGGGTTTTCGCGGCGGTTCCGCGCTCCAACTGTGGAGTTACTTCATCAAATTTTTACAGAACTCTTAGATTATCCAGTACATCAATATTTTATAACCTGAAAAATTTTTAGAGACCAAAAATTTTCAACAGAAACTGATGCGAACTAAAATGCAGTTTTGGAACTTTTTGATCGATCGGAAATGCAAACACATTACACAAAGCTAGACTAAGTTAATGGCGAGGCTCTGATACCACTGTAAGTGCACGGCGGCGCCCCGGCCGTCAATCCGACGCCGGAATGCGGAAGCGGTGAATAACTTAAATTTTGCGGACTTAGCAAACCGGCACCACCGCGCACTAAACACCCGGATCGTAACCATTAACAAGTCTAAGCTAACTAGAAGATGGAAAAGAGATATACCGACGATCCAAGTCCTCCGGTCTTCATCTCCAATCCGATCTCCTCGCGGGATCTCCGTCCGTCTCATCCTCGTCGCCGGAAGTGCACCACGTTGCCTACATCGTTTACGGGCTCCCACCTCAATGCCGAGGCAACTCGGGCACGAAGCCGGCTACTCGACGTGCCCAAGGTTCGCTGTAGAATATGTAGTCCTCAAGTCTCACTTTGGGGTTCATGGAGATGCCATTTTAGGTGGAGGGATGATACAAGAACAATGTGGAGGAACTTGGGGATTTTTCTAACATCAAGAGAGCAAAAATCCCCACTACAAAAAATGGGCAACCCCTCCTCCAAGCTTGGCCGGCCATAACTAGAGGAGGAGGAGAGAATGAGAATGAGAGAGTCAAAAGTGTGTAACCAAAGAGGGAGCCATTCTCATCTAATCCCAAAGAGAGAGAGAGAGGAAAGCTATCATGCAAAAGGGAATGATCACAAGGCAATGCCAACACTCCACACAACCATCATCAACAACCATGATGCTAACAAAGTCAAGCCATCATGAAGAAATCAAGTCAAAGGATGGTGCTATCATGATACAACAATAAGCAAATACCCCCTCCACAAATACTTATTTGCAACAATGCAAATAAGCCCTCCTCCACCAAACTTCGGCCAATGAACGGAACAAAGGAAATTGGCCGAAACGGAAAGCAAACTGGCAACTCCAGACAACTGGTCCCGTAATAAATTACAGGAAAACCCCGATACTGTGCATACACACCCGCATTTGTATTCCGACCGAAATACAAATGCAATGAGACAAAATCTATACTGTACTATAATAGGATCCGGCTTATACCAAAACCGGCTAGTAATATCTGTTCGATCCTGATCCGTACAATACCGCACGTATCTGATCGAACCCTGCCATATAACCATACGGCCTATAGTACAAGCTGTCCGATCCTGATCCGTGCAATACCGCACGTATCTGATCCGACCTTGCCATATCTCCATACGGCCTCTACAACCTTTCGCCCGAAAGCTTGAGTAACTGAAAGTGTGGCGGACTCTAAAGACTCGTCAATACAATGGCTGAGGATTTAACCACTAGCACGTCAGAGGTATATGCCAATACGTGACGGGCCACCAGCTATTGACCAAAAGCGATGTCGATGAGCGAACTCATCCTGACACCCTACTGAGCCTGTCAGTGACAATATCCGTGCAGTCCGGTCCGTTCGTCTATGAGCATCGCATGGCGGGCCTAGGGGGTTGGTAAAAGTCAGACCCCCAAAAGCGGTACAAGTCGTGTCGGAGTGTAGCCCAGAACACCCTGAGATACTACTGGAATACCTACCAGTAAATCTCCTTGCCTTGGCCAAGGACTTTGTGTAATGGCTCTCCTAGACACAGCACGACCTCACCCCCAATACCGGGAGAGACGAACCCCTGAAGATACGCTCACTGCCTCCATGTGGCTCGGGACTGTACCCAACTAAAACCTGTTTGCACGACTCCTTTGAGCCGTGGTAGGATAGTAATCAAAGTACAGTGGGAACTCACACGAGACAAATGACGATCCCCAGGTCGATGAACTAACCTGCACACATGTCACCAGGGAACTGCCATCTGACGTCTGGTATATGACCAACTAGCATGTTCCCGGCGAGTCCTGTCCGGTGTACTCATAACCCAATGAGCACCTGTATACATCTTAGGTGATCCAACTGACACCAGTGGCTTGTGAGACCGGCCACCGCCCCTCGTCGGGGTCTCGACTGTATACACTAGTCTACTAATGGAGTATCGATGCCCAGTCTCGAAACTCCCACGACTAGGGACCTTTTAAGGATAAGCTTATAGACCCCCAGCTCCCACTTATATGATCGCCCTCATACTGCTGGTGGTCAAGCAAGAATCCTAGGGGCTCTATCAACGTGTAATAGCGACGTGTCAGGTCACCTAAAGCAGTACACGATGATAAAGGTAAACCAGATAGCATACTATCATCTCGAGTAAGACTGTCCTACCGGGATAGGTCCTCCCTCAATCATTACAATCACGTACCTGTGACCTAATAATTGACTCTGAGGGCACTATCTCCAACAACATATACATACCTGTGTATATATTAGTCGGTGATCCCGCCTCAATAATATCATATCCGATACCATATCTATAATCAGACATCCCAAGTCAAGAGTGCGGATCAATCATCAAGATATAGCTCGTACGTAAATCCGTTGTACGGCATCCCCAAATCTGGGTACGGGTCAATATCATATTCCTCACACTATTCCTCTGGTATCCTCTTTATCCAAAATCATAGTCTAGGGTACTGACCTATGTCTAGTACAATACTAATATCCTCAATATACTCATGATCTGACTACTGATCGACAATCTCGTACAAACCGATATCGTCAGCACATATCATCATCAAGGGGTATACATCGCCCGATACGGCCTAATATCAATATCCTTGCATATTATGCCTCATATCACGATCACATGTCGACCATTTATTTATAACACTATTCACCCGTATCGCCGCCGCAAGATCCGCTATAACACCAGGACGTACCTTAAGTACGAATCCTGCCATATCACCGAGATCACAACAACAAACAAATCTCATCGACTCAGCTCAATCCCAAGTATCCTCCTCAAATCCGTATGTGAACACATAGTCCCATACCCATGTGAACATATAAATATATTCCCATACACGCACATATGAAATAAGGAATGTATGCAACTATGTATATGTGTGTATGTGCAAGTGTAGTGCACCCACTACCTAAGGTTTCGTAACCATGCACCAATCCAACACCAATATCCATCTAAAATCATCAATAACAAATCCTAACAACATATCATAAATTGTTGGCGTGTATACGCATCCGTATACATCACCACGGACTGCGGGGGTGCTATACGCCATCCACCCGACTTCTCCCCGTAGATATAAATCTACTCACCTGGTCCTCGCTAGCCATTACCGACGTCGCCACGCGCTTGCTTGTCGTCTCGAAGTCCACATGGGGGTACCTACATATCATAAACCTACATATCATAACGTACCATATCGCATTAAAACTAAATTCGAAATCGAAACGGCATACGAAAATCAAATCGGCACGCGTATCACGCATAGGTCCAAACCTATCGCCTACGCATGCAAGAATAGTCAAACCAACCCTCGATGTCGATGTACAAACGTCAAACCATCGAGAAAAATCCAATCACACTCATTTGCACATTCACGAACACTAATTTTAATATAAACTAGGTTAAAACTCACAAAAACCTCAATTTTTGCTTAAAAAGCCATTTTTCCGAAAATCTAGCAAGCACAATTCGCCGTTTTTGTACAAAACAGGATGTTTAAATAAATGTAGCGGCCAATATATTTATTAAATATCTTAAATAAGTCGTATAAATAATTTCCGGCATTTAATCTCATTAAATTCCAAAAATCCTAATATTCTAGTTTACCAAAAATACCCTTTTTAACAATTTCAAAGCAAAATGCACAAACTACAATCTAGCTTAGAATTGCATGATCCAAAGCATTAAACCACACTTAATAAAGTTAATGAAGCCAAGAAAAACCTAATCGCATTTTTAATCCCAAGCATTTAACAAATTTCAAAAACCTAGTAAGCAAATTAGCAAAATAACAAAATTTTTAAAGCTAGCCATTAGCACTAGCTACTAAACTTGTATTAACATGACAACAAAGCCTAATTATAACACACAACCATACACCAATTTTATAAACCCTAACTTGCATTCAATTTCACAACTTGAATTCCAAAACTTGCAATTAAACTCACATATCCAAATAACACTTAATTAAATTAGCTTAAGAAATTAGTAACAATTTAAGCAACAAAAAGTTTTAGAATTATACCCAAAAATATATGAAGGTCCACAAGACTCCATGGCCTCCCAAAATGCTCTCTTTTCACAAGGATCCATGCTAAACGGGCTAAGCTAAAATGGGTAGGACTTTGATTTTGATTTTGTGGGATTTTTGGTGGATTTTTGATGCAATTTTTCATGAAGTTTTGAAGGGAAAAGAGAGGGGAAAATGCAGGGGGGGGCTGCTGTGGGGAGAAGGAATTTTCGGCCAGAAAAGTGGGTGGGGGAGAGAGAGGGAGGTGAGGAAAATGGGGGGGGGGGGACAAGGTCAAGGTCAAACAAAGTCAAAAGTCTAACTACTTCACTCATTTTCTTTTCTTTTCTTTCATTTCTTTTTCCTTGAAAATCAAGTGGGGAAAAATATGGTGGGTGCTGAATTCAGCCATGGGGAGGAGTAAGTGGGTGTGTGTGGGTGTGGGCACGGGTGTGGGGTGATGAAAAATGATAAACACAATACCCCAAACATCCATTTACGCTAAAAAAAAGCCTTTTTTCTTCAATAATTTCTAAACCATTTTGGCAAATGATTTCGTTCCAAAACCCACATGATAAATTTTTATTTAATGTTTTATGATGCACAAAATTTGTTTCAACTCATTCCAATTTGTAATTTTCCCTAATTAAATGTATTAGTGACGGCTTAAAATAATAATAAAATAATATTTTTTCAGAAAATTTGAAATTTCTCCAGCGGCTCAATAAACACCAAATAATAGCAATTACATAGCTAGAATATGTATATTTAATTTTTATAATAAGATATTTGTATTTTGACTTTTTACAGAAAACCCCCTCATTTTACCGATTTTCCGAAATTTCACCGAAACGATTTTCAAAACGCTACAATCTTCCTCCCTTAAAGAAATTCGGTCCCCGAATTTAAATTCAAACTCCCCCAATTACTAAACCATCTAAGAAAAACCATCAAGTCGTCGGGGCTCCGAAATTGTAAATACATAAAACAAATCGTAGCGCAGCGCATGCGCTTGAAAAATGAGTATATAACTCAAATCAAAACTCCGTCAAGCATCCCGCGATCATCGGAGTCGTGGAGAAGACATCAATGCCAAATCCAAATCAAAACCAATATGATATAACTCGAAACTATAAATGTAAATATCGAATCTATATCTGTAAGTATCTGAAGGAAATGCATGCCAAATCTCTTTAAGTCGCTGTGCAACGCGTTTAACACTGCACAGTGGCGGACGTCTACCATAAGAAAATAACTATATACATATATATCTTTGTTGAAATGTACGGTCCGCCGTTTTGGAAACAATTTAGAAGGGTCTCCTTGTTTTAAACATTTCGTGTCATATCAGACACGTAGGTAAATACTGAGGCTATAGCTCGCTTTTTGGAAATCCCTTCAATAACTATCAATGCATGCAAAATGTATTCAGGTACTGTCCTCTGACTAGTCCTGCTCAGTACGGAAACACATAGCAATATCATAAAAACGTACTGCTCTATAAGAAATCAATCCCAAAATATGCACATGAATACTACGTGCGTCTGGTGCGCACGGAAATCAAAATCCATGAATGTGCCATACATGCGCACAGAAACAACATCTAAGTGCATCAGGTGTGCACGAAACATCTGTCGTAGGCAACATGTGTGCCTGACAGCAAAATCAGGTGCATCTGACATGCACGAAAAATCTCGAATTAGTGCATCTGGTGTGCACCAAATCGCATCTCGTAACAGGCGCTCAACAGGCGCTAAAAATCCAATCCGGTGCATAAAATGCACAAAACAAATGTCGAGCATCACCCTCGAAATCGAAATCCAGTGTATCCAAGTGCATAAAATACATGTCACTGCACTGCCAGCATATATAAACTATACAGAGTGCAGGAACCAAATCGCGTGCGTGCATACGCACAAAATCAACTCAACTGTTTAAAACCGTAAAATCACAAACATGTGAAACTAAAGCACGAAAACGATATCAAGTGCAACACTGTGCAAAGATCGTAAATCCTCAATCATCAAAATCAAATCATACGAATAAATCACCCAAAACATCAAAATCAATAATGGCGGAATAGTACCGCTCAAGTGCATCCTCTAAGAATCTCGGGCCAACTGTCGCGGTCACTAGTGGGACGTCTCGTCGATGATCATGAACTCTGGCCTACTGGTGTGCGTAACATAACCACTCCTGGGTCCAAGTCTTCTCCGTGGATTACCAATCTCACAATCCATCGGCTCATCGGCCCTGTCAAGGCAGCATATCACTGGCGTCGGCCTCTGGCTCTCTGAATGCACGTGACACATCTGATCCTGGGTGCAAGTATCATCGCAGCAGTATCCTGGAAGGAATCCTGCTCACGGTCTCTTCCATGTCTCATCTCTGCCAACTGTCCGGAAGTCATTGTCCTTTCCTATATCTGCACCTTGCTCTGGAACGACTGCATACTCATCGCGACTCCTTCTGGAAGGTAAGTCCAAGTACCATGCCTCGGCATGCGCATCGCCTCTCTGATGTCGGCGGAGTGGAACGTCATCTTATCTAGATCTGGTGCGAACCTCTTATTCCACTTTTCTCTAATGTCGTCTGCTTTGGACTCGTCTCGTCGCGGCTGCATGGACTGAGCTCCAACGGCTATTCTCGTTTCTGGAGTCTCCCAAGAATGCATCTCACCACCTAGCATCCGAATTAAGTCGAGCCATCCGATCGAGTCGTCAAAACCTCACAATCCCCCAAGAGCTCAACCTCTTGGGCACAGTTTAATAGTATCGAGTACATACCACAGCATCGGTGGTCCAGCCGTAGAAGGGCAAACCCAAGCCTCACTAATGGCGCCGTAGAACTGCCGCAAACCCGAAGGTTCAAAGGCTTTCACACGGTCATTAAGTCGAGTTAGGGTTTCATTCTTCTAGAGGGACCATAGAATTGCCTGCATGTCTTTCCGACTACTTTAAACTTGGAATAATAGGTTTCTGACATTCGATCGTCTCTGTCGACTCCCAACGCCTCCACGTGAAGTCGTCTCTAGCTGGAATCCATCTATCTGATGACCTCGCATCGGGTTAGGCGAACGATCCACATGTCCTAGTCATTCATCCACGATGACTAGCGACCTTCTATCATCTCGTAGTACAACTCGTTCTGCACTAACTCCAGCATCTGGGGCAATACCTCGTCGTTCGCAGTAATAACTGGCTCGCTCGTCTGCACGCCGAACAGTGCCTCGATCATCATGAATAAGCAACACACCAACGGTCATCAAGATCTGGCTGGCCTCTATCATTAGCTCAATCCTCTAATGTCGATCAGCACATCCGAGTAACCTCATAAAGGCGATCCGCCAAACGCTCGTGGCGCGGAAACACAGTCAAAAGACACCTCTCTATAATCGGGTGTCGCCGGAATCATGCCCTGGTCAGTCCTCGTTCGTGCCGAGCTCGTGCTGACCGCAACTCTAGCCGTAGCTCTCCCTGCCCGTAATCGTGGCAGGAAAACCAAACTGGTACCGATGAGGCTAGATCAGGAAGGAATATAATAATGAACAAGGAAATGTACATTTTAAGGCTTCTTAAGTGGAGTGGCGTGTCGTAAATATGCCGCGGAACATACCAACGGTACGTCACTCTACTTTAGTCACCTATTCCATCAACCAAGGGTCATCCTACGCTCCGAAGGTAAAACCTAACGCTCTGATACCAACTTTGTCACGACCCGAAAGTACGGAACATGACCGGCACTTAGACTACGAACGTCTCAAGGAGTACGTATGCTAAGTAAGCCGAAACCCAGAAATCCAAACCAAGAGAAGTGGTAGAGAATAGGAAGAACCATATCAAATCAACCTGTATGCAACATAATATACAACGCCTAAAGGCGAGGATCACAACAGAAATGGAACTCAACCAGCAAGAAACTCAAGAAATATAACATGCTACTCTATGGTCGAAAGAATAACATTACTGGTCTCTATCTCAAAAAATACAAGTTTGGTTGATGGAACTTCTAGATACAACTGAAATATAATATACAAGGTATAATGATGGGTAAGATACAATAAACCCACCTACTAGCAAGTCACCCGAAAAGAAACCGTGCCCGCAAAGCCGTAATGAAATCCGTACGGCAACACCTGCAAGAAACTGGGGCACAACGGGGGTGAGTTGCCAACTCGTGAGTAGAAAAAGATCTACGAACAGAAAATCGCATGAATAACGCAACCTAGGTCAATGATCATAATATATCCTCAAATATATGAATAACATGCAGCCTATAACAATGGCTAGGGTAATATCTAACCCGAGTGTGATCTCATGTGCCCGTGTCAGTGCCTCAGGTAGCAATATATCATATGAATGAGGTATGAATGCATGAAAACAGAATACATGTAAATGAAGAAACTGTTTTCATAAATTAGTGAGATTTCCTTTGTATTTTTAAAATGAGGTATCATAAATGAAATCAGCATCACCAGTGTCTAGCATCGACACAAAACATAAATCTCAATGTCTCAAAACCTCAGGCTCCGGCCATCCGGACTGGCCTGTATCATCAAATCTCAGTACCTCAATATCTCGAAATCTCAATGCCTCAATCTCAATATCTAGGGCGCCGTCAGTCCAGACCGGCCCCTACCATCCATCTCAAGACCACGACGGTATCCTCCGGATATCCGACGCGTCGGGTAAAATCACCGGTAGGTAGTCTCCCCCTGCCAGGCTCATCGTCATCACCACGAGCTTCTTGCCCCGGGGTACCTTACCGGGTCCACCATGTACCCGAAACGGTTCATCCAACTCCTCGAATCGGGTCTCCAAATCTATCAGCAAACTCATGGTGGACGACTCATACATCATGGGAAAAACCGCGCTTTTTATTTAAAAAGAGAAAGAAGAAGTTTGTATATGTTTTGCGGTTTTCCCCAAATCCAGAAAATCTCATGGAAATCCAAATCCAAAACCTCAATAGCACGTAAAAAGTGAATATATGCATGAGAATCCATGAATGCGGCATAACAATGAATAACAGTATGCATGAGGTAGCAGGTAATAACTATAATGTCTAAACTAACATATAAGGCAAGTACACTAATATCATGTCTAAACTATTAGCTAACAGGCTATGTCAAGCAATAATATTTTCTAAGGTGTACGTGACATGGCAATTACCGATGAAGATGTGTGTGAGCCGGCAAGTAAGTGTACGTGGTACATACGCATCATCGGTAATGGTGCTGGTGTCCTAACCACAAGATATCAACAGTAGAATATGAAGCATAATATAAGCATGTGATGCGGAGCAAACAACAATAATGAGCGGGAGCTGAATACTAGACGCAACGATAATTAATCTGTTTTAACCTAATATAAGTCCTACAATGGTGCCTTTTGAAATAACATGAATCGTGGGGTTTTGAAAATAGGGGCTACGGTGTTTTTAAGAAAAGATACGTTTTTTGAAATATCCGTAGGATCCCTTAGGCTGTCTTTAAAAATACGCACGATTCGTAAGCTTTGAAATAGGTAGGAACTGAATCTAATCTAACAACTAACTAAACTAAAGGGCTACGCTATAAGCTAGACTACAGGTAAGGAAACCACCTAACATCTGAGTCGATACATATACATACCTGTGTATATATTAGTCGGTGATCCCGCCTCAATAATATCATATCCGATACCATATCTATAATCAGACATCCCAAGTCAAGAGTGCGGATCAATCATCAAGATATAGCTCGTACGTAAATCCGTCGTACGGCATCCCCAAATCTGGGTACGGGTCAATATCATATTCCTCACACTATTCCTCTGGTATCCTCTTTATCCAAGATCATAGTCTAGGGTACTGACCTATGTCTAGTACAATACTAATATCATCAATATACTCATGATCTGACTACTGATCGACAATCTCGTACAAACCGATATCGTCAGCACATATCATCATCAAGGGGTATACATCGCCCGATACGGCCTAATATCAATATCCTTGCATATTATGCCTCATATCACGATCACATGTCGACCATTTATTTATAACACTATTCACCCGTATCGCCGCCGCAAGATCCGCTATAACACCAGGACGTACCTTAAGTACGAATCCTGCCATATCACCGAGATCACAACCACAAACAAATCTCATCGACTCAGCTCAATCCCAAGTATCCTCCTCAAATCCGTATGTGAACACATAGTCCCATACCCATGTAAACATATAAATATATTCCCATACACGCACATATGAAATAAGGAATGTATGCAAGTATGTATATGTGTGTATGTGCAAGTGTAGTGCACCCACTACCTAAGGTTTCGTAAACATGCACCAATCCAACACCTATATCCATCTAAAATCATCAATAATAAATCCTAACAACATATCATAAATTGTTGGTATGTATACGCATCCGTATACATCACCACGGACTGCGGGGGTGCTATACGCCATCCACCCGACTTCTCCCCGTAGATATAGATCTACTCACCTGGTCCTCGCTAGCCGTTACCGACGTCGCCACGCGCTTGCTTGTCGTCTCGAAATCCACATGGGGGTACCTACATATCATAACGCACCATATCGCATTAAAACTAAATTCGAAATCGAAACGGCATACGAAAATCAAATCGGCACGCGTATCACGCATAGGTCCAAACCTATCGCCTACGCATGCAAGAATAGTCAAACCAACCCTCGATGTTGATGTACAAACGTCAAAGCATCGAGAAAAATCCAATCACACTCATTTGCACATTCACGAACACTAATTTTAATATAAACTAGGTTAAAACTCATAAAAACCTCAATTTTGCTTAAAAAGCCATTTTTCCGAAAATCTAGCAAGCACAATTCGCCGTTTTTGTACAAAACAGGATGTTTAAATGAATGTAGCGGCCAATATATTTATTAAATATCTTAAATAAGTCGTATAAATAATTTCCGGAATTTAATCTCATTAAATTCCAAAAATCCTAATATTCTAGTTTACCAAAAATACCCTTTTTAACAATTTCAAAGCAAAATGCACAAACTACAATCTAGCTTAGAATTGCATGATCCAAAGCATTAAACCACACTTAATAAAGTTAATGAAGCCAAGAAAAACCTAATCGCATTTTTAATCCCAAGCATTTAACAAATTTCAAAAACCTAGTAAGCAAATTAGCAAAATAACAAAATTTTTAAAGCTAGCCATTAGCACTAGTTACTAAACTTGTATTAACATGACAACAAAGCCTAATTATAACACACAACCATACACCAATTTTATAAACCCTAACTTGCATTCAATTTCACAACTTGAATTCCAAAACTTGCAATTAAACTCACATATCCAAATAACACTTAATTAAATTAGCTTAAGAAATTAGTAACAATTTAAGCAACAAAAAGTATTAGAATTATACACAAAAATATATGAAGGTCCACAAGACTCCATGGCCTCCCAAAATGCTCTCTTTTCACAAGGATCCATGCTAAACGGGCTAAGCTAAAATGGGTAGGACTTTGATTTTGATTTTGTGGGATTTTTGGTGGATTTTTGATGCAATTTTTCATGAAGTTTTGAAGGGAAAAGAGAGGGGAAAATGGAGGGGGGGCTGGTGTGGGGAGAAGGAATTTTCGGCCAGAAAAGTGGGTGGGGGAGAGAGAGGGAGGTGAGGAAAATGGGGGGGGGGGGACAAGGTCAAGGTCAAACAAAGTCAAAAGTCTAACTACTTCACTCATTTTCTTTTCTTTTCTTTCATTTCTTTTTCCTTGAAAATCAAGTGGGGAAAAATATGGTGGGTGCTGAATTCAGCCATGGGGAGGAGTAAGTGGGGGTGTGTGGGTGTGGGCACGGGTGTGGGGTGATGAAAAATGATAAATACAATACCCCAAACATCCATTTACGCTAAAAAAAAGCCTTTTTTCTTCAATAATTTCTAAACCATTTTGGCAAATGATTTCGTTCCAAAACCCACATGATAAATTTTTATTTAATGTTTTATGATGCACAAAATTTGTTTCAACTCATTCCAATTTGTAATTTTCCTTAATTAAATGTATTAGTGACGGCTTAAAATAATAATAAAATAATATTTTTTTCAGAAAATTTGAAATTTCACCAGCGGCTCAATAAACACCAAATAATAGCAATTACATAGCTAGAATATGTATATTTAATTTTTATAATAAGATATTTGTATTTTGACTTTTTACAGAAAACCCCATCATTTTACCGATTTTCCGAAATTTCACCGAAACGATTTTCAAAACGCTACAGTGAGAGGGATTATAACCTTTGTAGATCCGGTACTTCACTTCTAAAGCTCCGTGTTGAAGTCCCTTCGCTGCGATCATCGTGTTCCGGACTCTCGAAAGGTTCCACGAAGAGAAAGATGCAGTCTTGCTTCCGATCTTTGATACAAAGATGATCTACCTTGAAGTTTCGTTAACACAAGCTAACACTTATAATATGAAGTGAACACTCTCATCTAAATGGCAAGGATAGATGAGGATGATGAAGTAGGATTTTTGCTCTCTTTTATTATCTTTTTCTCACACTCATTCATCACTTGAAAAAAGCTAGTAAGCTTTTTCATGAAAAGAAAGAAGGAAGAAGATGAACAATTAACATCAAACCTTTTGTGATGAATAATGAAAGGATTAATATGATGAATAATGCAACCATGGTTGACTAAACCATTGTAGAGAATTAACCAAGGGCTAGTGTTTGGGTTGGGTTAAGTATGAGGCATAGATAAATATCAACACAAATATCTTTATCATAACAAAAAGAACCTTCTAGAATCAACTAGAAGTCTTAACCCTAATCCAAACCCTAATCATGTTTAAACTCCACTAAACATGTTGCATTAGTTATCATATCATGTTACAATATTATATATCACATATATAATATTTATCGTAACAAAATAAAATAATACAATTAACATATATCGCATATATATCAATGTATTACACGAGTGAGAAAAAGAATCTTTTAGTGAGCTAATATTAGTTAATGTAATTTAATATATCATATATATTATTATACATTAAATTATCGAATCAACACTTGATCCGACAATCCGGCTATATCGCATATAACCGACTAATATTTATCCGTACCGATTCATCGAATCAACACTTGATCCGATGACCCGGCTGATATCATATATCACAAGAATAGAATACGGTATCTCATATCGAATTATCCTCGGTCCCGCACATATCACATATGTGCCCCTACTCCGTTTTGCCTGAGCCAAGAAACCTCTGTGTAGGACTCTAAAGAATCGTCAATACGCCGACAGTAGGTGATGATCATATCAAACACCCACAAGCTGCAAGCGGTCAGGTAAACGTAACAGCCATCCAGGTATTGAGCGTTCAGAAGATCAACAAGCAAGCCTGTACATTCTCCTGTGAATCCAATCAGTAACACTCCCGTACAGTCTGGTCTCGTCGTCTGATATGTCGCATATCTCGCCTAGGGATGGTAAACGTCAGACCCCAGTAGCTCGATAAGTAGTGTTGATATGAGGTCTATAACAGTTTGAGAAACTACTGATAACACTTACCAGTGAATCTCAACAACCCTGGCGAGGGATTTCCGGTTATAGCCAATCGAACACAGCACAACATCAACTCCCTATACCGGGAGAGACGAATCCCCTCCTATCGCTCATTGCCTCCATGTGATTCGGGACTGTACCCAAAAGCCACCTTTTTGCACGCCCTCTTGGACGTGGTATGATGGAAATCAAAGCACAGTAGGAATCACACAAGACTCAATGACGATCTCGGGTCAACAGACTACTTTGTACCAGTGTCACCGGAGAACTGCCATCTGACGTGAGGTATAATACCATCTGGGAGTTCTCGGCGAGTCCGTCCAGTGTACCCAGTCTTCACTGAGCATCCGTACACCATCCTTGATGTCAAACACCGATGGATATGGGATCATCCTGTAAGTCCATGTCACGCACCCCACGAACTTGCGGGGAGGCGGAATATATGAAAAACAATTATCAAAGCTTCGTAACACGGACTTGAGCGCATGAAACGTTTCTAAACCATTGCTAATAAACTACTAGAGTGGTCCAGCTTGTCATAGGCAACGGACATGGATGATGGCGGGATCTTGAGTAGTAATAGGGTGGTCCAGCTTGTCATAGGCAATGGACATCTGGACAGACTTCTGCCAGTCATATAAGTAAGATTCAGTCAATTTGTTATCTAGATGTAACCTATGTGTGGTCACAAGGTCGCTGCAATTTTAAGAGAGGGAAGAAAATACTATTAGCATGATGCTCTTTCAAGTTTAGAGTGGTTTAATTTATTTATACAGGATGGCTCCCACTGTTTCTCAAATCCCTCCTCAAACCATAAAAGAAGAATTAGCCAGGACTATTCTCACCGTACAATTCTTGCTTAACCGTTCAGCCAGGTCAGTGTCGATACTTCGAGAGAGGTTTTCCAACGCTTTCGCGAAGTTCCTTAATTAAATAACCTCTTTTCTCTGGGGGCGTAACCCCGTTGACACCTTTCTAGGCACCTACTTGGTTTATAGTATTGATCGTTAAGTGACGAATCTCCTGATAAGTAGTATATACTCACAGTAGGATCGGGATCCAAAATATCATCGTATGATAATGTTGAAGGTATCCTACCAACATTCATCAAACTCCAAAATGGTATGCTCTCTCTGCAAATTTCAGTTTCTTTAGAAATTCCTGATATAGATTTTTGCCCCATGCTCTTATGACTTTGACTAAGGGCCAAATATGTCATAAGTCACATGTCAAATTCTACCCATCATTATCCAGGTTAATTTGAACTCACCCGTACATACTCTTGACTAAGGGCCAAGAAAAGTAATACGACTGTTCCAAACTAACGCATCTATCTATGCAACAAATGAATACCCCAGCAGCTACCAAACACTATGTTTTGACTAAGGGCCAAATATACATAGCTTGAATACTACTGAATACCCAAATGAAATGACGGAGGGCTACGAATGGTTTTGGCAAAACCGTGAACGTAGTGAACTTGATATAATCGAAGGAACCTGATACTTTTTAAAAGGAGTGGTTAAAGCTCCGTAATTAAAAAATTCTGCTCTTTTAAAATAACCGAGTGGTTTCTTTTAAATTTGTTCCAACGATTAAACTTTGGTTTATTTTCTTTGCATTTATAATAATGTGTCCCATCAATTATCCTGTCATTGCAGAAAACAACGAAAATACCACGTCCTCTTATGCCATCCGCATTTGCCACGGGGTCCCGTCATCACCCGTTAGGTTACTTAACTAACGACAGAGCGGGGGCTGGGCTAGCGCGGGTGTAAAACATAAGTGACGTGTAATAGCTATCATATATAGATATTGTACATTCGTCAGACGCAATAATAAGTATTCCAGATCACAGATGAACTTTATTGGATTTATTAGCAATCCGCATTTGCTTTGAGCCTGCAATAAAAGACGGATTACACAGTTGTGATGAATAGCCATTACCCCACCCTAGACCCCTACGGGTACCGCAAACTACCCGCCAAGTACCCGAAGTGAAGCGGTCTCCCTCAGCGACGTGAGTAGGCCACTAAACACTTCAACGTGCCCGGTAGTTTGTGTACCCCGCCTTGGGTCTATCCTAGGAGAAAAAAAAAGTAAAAAGAAATAATACAACGGTGGCTACAACCGCAACATGGATGTGCCCCGCAAAAGAATATTACATCATATTACATTTACATTGAATGGAAGAATATTAAACCCATCTCAAACCCCGGCTAATCATCACAACAGTCCAACACAGTTCATATACACAAACAGTAAACATTTCAGAAATGTGCAACCCCCTGCCAACCGACATACTAGCAGTTATGGGAGGTTTACGAACACATTAAACATTACAGATAAAGACCCAATTAGCAAATATCTTAGAATATCGATCGAATACCATATTCCGTGTCTACCTAAAAAGCAAACCAGCACTGAAGTAACCTGGGTAAAAACAGTATATACAAGAAAACAGAACACAAAAATATATGAATTTTAGAGCAAATCGGAGTCAACTCAGGGTTGACTCCGCCGCGGATCCGCGGCAAAAGCACACAATTGCCGCGGTTCCGCAGCCATCAAGACGAGTTACAACTCCGTATTTTCCCAGAATTCTTATATTTACCTGCTGTGAATTTTAAAGCATATCAAATAATTTTTCAGACATGTTTAAAATTAACAGAACTGTTAGGGTTTCGAATTTTGTTTTCGTGTTTTTTCAGTCGATCGAACTTCTAATCAGTTGCTAACAAGCTAGTAATGGTTTAGTTGGCTCTGATCATCCTGTAAGTCTATGTCACGCACCCCAAGAACTTGCGGGGAGGCGGAATATATGAAAAACAATTATCAAAGCTTCGTAACACGGACTTGAGCGCATGAAACGTTTCTAAGCCATTGCTAACAAACTGCTAGAGGTTTAACTACTCGGATACGAAGTTATACCTCACGTTACTTGTCCTTCGGGTCTTCATAGTGGTCCTCCACTCCTCGTAGGCTCCTTGGAACATCGGCACCTCAACGGCCTCCTTGAATCAAAGACGATCCACCTGAAAGCTCCTACGCCAAGCTTAATCTCAAACTTGAGATAACTAGGTTGCTTAATGTGCTAATCTAAGCTACCTAGAGGATATAGAGTGATGTTATGGATGTATTAGTCTAGCTAACCCTTGATCTCAACTCATGAGAGGTTAGGGTTAGGGTTTGAAGAGAGAGTGAGGTTGAGGAGAGAGAAGGTGATGAAAAGAATAATGAACTCATATGAATATATCAACCATAACAATAAATCAAATAAAAAAATATAAATGATTTATCATCATGGTTAGATTCATTCATCTAGTGTGATTCATCATATGACTCATTAATTCATTAATGAATCATTTAATGTAAAGGATGAATCACACAAATGAGTCATTAAGCAATTAATGCTCATGCCACCTTAACCCCTTAGTCACCACTCTTCTAGAACCTTCCTGACAAATTACGAGAACGCCCCTCCAATCCGTGAAAACACGGAAAAACTTTAGACCGTATAAATCCAATAACCCTATAGTAGAATCTGGCTTAAACCAAAGCCGACTAGTAAAAACTATCCGAAAATTCGTACGTGCGTAAACATACGTACGCATCCGAACTCTTGTCGTAAAACCATACGACCTCTATATCGTTTCGCCTGGAGCAGGGAAACTCTCTGTGTGGGACTCTAACGACTCGACACTACGCTGGCAGTGGGTTTAACCACAGACCGCAAGTGGCACTAGCTGTACGTAACGGTCCCCAGGTAGATGTCGATAAGAAGGTCGATGAGAAAAACCATCCGAACCCCTACTGAGCCTGATGTGACAATCTCCGTACAGTCCAGTCTGTTCATCTAAGACTATCGCATATCAAGCCTAGGGGGCGGCAAGCTTCAGTCCCCTAATAGCTGTATAAGTCGTGTCGGAGCGAAGCCCATTACACCCTGAGAAGCTACTGGAACCTACCAGTATATCTCGCTTGCCCTGGCCAGGGACTTTGCATAATGGCTCTCTGACACAGTGCGATATCAACTCCCAATACCGGGAGAGACGAATCCTATCTAACCGCCACTACCTCCAAGTGCTCGGGACTGCACCCAACTGCTACCTGTTTGCACGACTCCTTTGAGCCGTGGTAGGGTAGCAATCTAAGAACAGTGGGACACACTCGAGGCGAAGCGGCAGTGTCAAGTCTGCGGATTATGCTGTACTCATGTCACCTGGGAACTGATAACTGACGATGGGTATAATACCAACCAATCAGTTCCTCGGCGAGTCCTGTCCGGTGTACCCGTAACCTAACGAGCACCTGTATACTATCTCCAGTACGACGTACCGATAGCTATGGGACAGACCATCTCCCCAACTGGGATGAGAAGCGTATACACTTAGTCTACTCCGGAATATCGATGCCCTATCTCGATAATCCAACAACCAGGGACCTGTATAGGATGTTGCTTATAGACTACCCAGCCCTCACTAGTGTGACTGCCATTACAACGCAGGTAATCAAGCAAAGATCCTATAGGCTCTACTAATATGTATAACTGATACGTTACAAGAAACATATGCACATATTAAAGTAGATACAAACCAAGTAGCATTCTACCATTTTTAGCAAGACTGTTATATACAACTATGAATATCCCAAGCTTCCATTAAGTAATATACAACCAAGTATGATACAATAATGGCCCCTAGGGCATATACACTAACAATCTCCCACTTGCACTAGGGTCATGAGCTGGCATATCGTAGACCTATCATCTCGAATAGCCTCTCGAACTGAGTCTGAGGAAGGGCCTTTATGAATGGATCAGCAATGTTATTCTCTGTCTCTACTCTTTTCACTTCGATCTCCCGGCGATCTACGATCTCCCTGATCAAGTGATACCGCCTTAAGATGTGTCTGGACTTCTGATGGGACCTGGGTTCCTTCGCTAAAGCTATAGCACCGTTGTTGTCACAATACAGAGGTATTGGAACCACCTGATGTTCTGTGAGGAACTTCTTCATCCAGACTGCTTCTTTTGCGGCATCGCAAGCAGCTATGTACTTTGCTTCCATCTTTGAGTCAACAACGGTCTCCTGTTTGGAACTCTTCCAACAGACCGCCCCTCTATTGAGGGTAAAGATATAACCCGACATGGATTTGGAGTCATCTTTGTCACTCTTCAAGCCGGAGTTGGCAAAGGCCTCCAACTGGAGGTCTTTTCCGCCATACATCAAGAACATCTCCTTAGTTCTTCTCAGGTACTTGAGAATGTTCTTTACTGCTATCCAGTACTTCTCCCCTGGGTTTGCTTGATACCGGCTTACTACGCTCAATGCGTATGCTACATCTGGTCTGGCACATAACATCGCATACATTATAGAGCCTACCGCAGAAGCGTAGGGTATAATCGACATGCGATCCCTTTCCAAATCAGTCTTGGGAGACATCTCTTTGGAGAGGGTGATTCCGTGACAAGCCGGTAGGTTACCGTGCTTAGAGTCATCCATACTGAATCTCTTCACTATGGTGTCTATGTACCTGGACTGCGAAAGTCCCAACATCCTCTTTGATCTATCACGATAGATCCGGATCCTTAAAATATAGGTGGCATCACCCAGGTCTTTCATGGAGAATTTATGTGATAAGAATCTTTTGACTGACTGTAACATAGGAATATTATTTCCTATTAGGAGAATGTCATCCACGTACAAGACGAGGAATACTACAGCTCTCCCTACAATCTTACTGTATATGCAAGGTTCATCTGGATTTTTGATGAAGTCGAATTCTTTGACAGCATCATCAAAACAGATGTTCCAACTCCGCGATGCCTGCTTTAGTCCATAAATGGACTTAAGAAGCTTGCATACTTTACCGCTGCTCCCACTCTGAATGAATCCCTCTGGCTGATCCATATAGACGGTTTCTTCCAAATTTCCATTTAGAAAGGCCTTCTTTACGTCCATCTGCCAGATTTCATAATCGTGGAAGTCAGCAATAGCAAGAAGGACTCGAATAGATTTAAGCATAGCCACTGGAGAAAAGGTTTCGTCATAGTCCAAACCAGATCTTTGACGGAAACCCTTTGCAACAAGTCTAGCCTTATAGGTTTCAACCCGTCTATCTACACCAATCTTCTTTTTGAAGATCCATTTGCATCCTACGGGTTTTACCCCATCTGGAGAAACGTCCAAAGTCCATACTTTGTTAGTGTACATGGACTCCATTTCGGTCCGCATTGCATCCAGCCATTTTACTGAGTCACCGCTCTGAATGGCTTGCTGGAAGCTAGTAGGGTCATCTTCATCAATGACACAATCCTCTCTATCCCCATCTATGAGAAAACCGTAGTATCTCTCAGGCGGATGAGACGGCCTACTACTCCTGCGGAGTGGTGTTGGGATGTCCTGTTCTTCTTGAACTTCTGGTTCTACCAAACTTTCAGTAGTAGTTTTTTGTTTCTGGAATTTCTTCCAGTTCTATTTCGCTCCCACTAGTTTCCTTTTCTAAAAACTGATATTCTCGAAAATGGGTATTACGAGAAATAAAAACCTTTTGTTCCACTGCGTAATAGAATAGATATCCCCTGGAGTTCTTTGGATATCCCACAAACTTACATAGTACTGATCATGCCTCGAGTTTGTCCGCATGCTGCTTTTTAACATAAGCCGGACATCCCCAAATCTTTAGATACTGAAGATAGGGTTTCTTCCCACTCCACATCTGATATGGAGTGGTAGGCACAGTCTTGGTGTGAACCTGGTTCAAAAGATATGCAGCTGATTCTAGTGCATATCCCCAGAATGATCGTGGTAACTCAGCGTTACTCATCATGAAACGAACCATATCCAATATGGTTCGATTCCTCCTTTCCGATACACCGTTATGTTGTGGTGTGTATAGAGGAGTAAGCTAAGAGAGAATTCTATTCTCTTTTAAGTAACCCAGGAACTCGGCACTTAAGTATTCACCATTTCGATCAGATCTTAGTGTCTTTATACTTTTGCCCGTTTGTTTTTCCACTTCATTCTTGTATTCTTGGAATTTCTCAAAGGCCTCGGATTTATGCTTCATTAAGATGACATATCCATACCTAGAGAAATCATCCGTAAAAGTAATGAAGTAGGAATAACCACCTCGCGCATGTGTAGACATTGGACCGCACACGTCACTGTGTACGAGTCCTAAGAGCTTGCTTGCTCTTACTCCGTGTCCAGTGAACGGAGTCTTTGTCATCTTTCCTTTGAGACAAGATTCACAAGTAGCATAAGATTGATATTCGAACGGATTCAAATATCCTTCTTTATGTAACTAAGTCAACCTTCTCTCATTGATGTGACCTAGTCTACAATGCCATAAGAAAGCCTGATTTATTTCTGGAGACTTTCTTTTAAGAGTGTTCTGGACATTGAAAACCTGAGCTTGACTTAATACGTATATACCATTTTCTAATGTACCGGACCCAATCAAAACTTGATTTAGGTGGATGTTAACTACATCGCTTACGAATGTAAAATCATATCCCTCTCTCGAAAGTGAGGACACTGATATGATATTACAAGTCATACTAGGTACATATAAACAGTTATGTAAAATCAACATATGCCCACTTGTCAAACCTAGGCGATATTCTCCCACGTATTCAGCGTTCACTGTTATTCCGTTTGCAACTCTGAGAGACCAATCACCTATCTTTATAACTCTACTGTTTCTCAAAGCATGTAATGAATTACAGATATGAGATCCTGCTCCGGTATCTAGTACCCAGGAAGTAGAGTTTATTGACATACAGTCTTTAATTACAAATACACTTGAGGTTGAAGCCACAACATGCTTCGTATCCTGGCTACTGGCTTCAAAAGCCCTGCAATCTTTCTGCTTATGCCCAATCCCATAACAATAGGAACGTCCCCCTTTTACTATATCCAGTCCCAAAACTTTTGCCCTTCTCCTTCCTTCCACTTCCCTGGTTTCCTTCAGGATAGAAGGTAGAGACTGTAGAATCAAGTAAGTATCTGACCCGTTTCCCAACGTGGTCTGCAGGTCCTGGAGCTCATCAATATAGCTAGTCATTGTAAGGACGTTGTCCCCTACAGATGACCCGTCAGCCAACCTCGCTTGAATTAACTCGTTCGAGGTCTCATATCTTGCGATATGAGATTGCTCTCCATATAAATCTTTGTTATGGAGAAAGATGGAAACTAAGTCCATCTTCTCGTGCTGCTTCTGGTATACACCATCAACTGAAGCTAACACGAAGCACTTGGCTTTCGCTTTATCCTTTTCCCTTGTCTGACGGATATCCATATCCGCGACAGTGGAAACTGGACCTGGGATGGCGGGATCTTGAGTAGTAATAGGGTGGTCCAGCTTGTCATAGGCAACGGACATCTGGAGAGACTTCTGTCAGTCATATAAGTAAGATTCAGTCAATTTGTTATCTAGATGTAACCTATGTGTGGTCACAAGGTCGCAGCAATTTTAAGAGAGAGAAGAAAATACTATTAGCATGCTGCTCTTGCAAGTTTAGAGTGGTTTAATTTATCTAAACAAGATGGCTCCCACTGTTTCTCGAATCCCTCCTCTAACCATAAAAGAAGAATTAGCCAGGACTATTCTCACCGTACAATTCTTGCTTAACCGTTAAGCCAGGTCAGCGTCGATACTTCGAGGGTGGTTTTCCAACGCTTTCGCGAAGTTCCTTAATTAAATAACCTCTTTTCTCTGGGGGCGTAACCCCGCTGACACCTTTCTAGGCACCTACTTGGTTTATAGCATTGATCGTTAAGTGACGAATCTCCTGATAAGTAGTATATACCCACAGTAGGATCGGGATCCAAAATATCATCGTATGATAATGTTGAAGGTATCCTACCAACATTCATTAAACTCCAAAATGGTATGCTCTCTCTGCAAATTTCAGTTTCTTTAGAAATTCCTGATATGGATTTTTGCCACATGCTCTTATGACTTTGACTAAGGGCCAAATATGTCATAAGTCACATGTCAAGTTCTACCCATCATTATCCAGGTTAATTTGAACCCACCCGTACATACTCTTGACTAAGGGCCAAGAAAAGTAATACGACTGTTCCAAACCAACGCATCTATCTATGCAACAAATGAATACCCCAGCAGCTACCAAACACTATGTTTTGACTAAGGGCCAAATATACATAGCTTGAATACTACTGAATACCCAAATGAAATGACGGAGGGCTACGAATGGTTTTGGCAAAACCGTGAACGTAGTGAACTTGATATAATCGAAGGAACCTGATACTTTTTAAAAGGAGTGGTTAAAGCTCCGTAATTAAAAAATTCTGCTCTTTTAAAATAACCGAGTGGATTCTTTTAAATTTGTTCCAACGATTAAACTTTAGTTTATTTTCTTTGCATTTATAATAATGCGTCCCATCAATTATCCTATCATTGCAGAAAACAACGAAAATACAACGTCCTCTTATGCCATCCGCATTCGCCACGGGGTCCCGTCATCACCCGTTAGGTTACTTAACTAACGACAGAGCGGGGGCTGGGTTACCGCGGGTGTAAAACATAAGTGACGTCTAATAGCTATCATATATAGATATTGTACATTCGTCAGACGCAATAATAAGCATTCCAGATCACAGATGAACTTTATTGAATTTATTAGCAATCCGCATTTGCTTTGAGCCTGCAATAAAAGACGGATTACACAGCTGTGATGAATAGCCATTACCCCACCCTAGAACCCTACGGGTACCGCAAACTACCCGCCAAGTACCCGAAGTGAAGCGGTCTCCCTCAGCGACGTGAGTAGACCACTAAACACTTCAACGTACCCGGTAGTTTGTGTACCCCGCCTTGGGTCTATCCTAGGAGAAAAAACAGTAAAAAGAAATAATACAATGGTGGCTACAACCGCAACATGGATGTGCCCCGCAAAAGAATATTACATCATATTACATTTACATCGAATGAAAGAATATTAAACCCATCTCAAACCCCGGCTAATCATCACAACAGTCCAACACAGTTCATATACACAAACAGTAAACATTTCAGAAATGTGCAACCCCCTGCCAACCGACATACTAGCAGTTAGGGGACGTTTACGAACACATTAAACATTACAGATAAAGACCCAATTAGCAAATATCTTAGAATATCGATCGAATATCATATTCCGTGTCTACCCCAAAAGCAAACCAGCACTGAGGTAACGTGGGTAGAAACAGTATATACAAGAAAACAGAACACAAAAATATATGAATTTTAGAGCAAATCGGAGTCAACTCAGGGTTGACTCCGCCGCGGATCCGCGGCAAAAGCACACAATTGTCGCGGTTCCGCGGCCATCAAGACGAGTTACAAGTCCGTATTTTCCCAGAATTCTTATATTTACCTGCTGTGAATTTTAAGGCATATCAAATAATTTTTCAGACATGTTTAAAATTAACAAAACTGTTAGGGTTTTGAATTTTGTTTTCGTGTTTTTTCTGTCGATCGAACTTCTAATCAGTTGCTAACAAGCTAGTAATGGTTTAGTTGTCTCTAATCATCCTGTAAGTCCATGTCACGCACCCCACGAACTTGCGGGGAGGCGGAATATATGAAAAACAATTATCAAAGCTTCGTAACACGGACTTGAGCGCATGAAACGTTTCTAAACCATTGCTAACAAACTACTAGAGGTTTAACTACTCAGATACGAAGTTATACCTCACGTAACTTGTCCTTCGGGTCTTCATAGTGGTCCTCCACTCCTCGTAGGCTCCTTAGAACATCGGCACCTCAACGGCCTCCTCGAATCAAAGACGATCCACCCGAAAACTCCTACGCCAAGCTTAATCTCAAACTTGAGATAACTAGGTTGCTTAAAGTGCTAATCTAAGCTACCTAGAGGATGTAGAGTGAGGTTATGGATGTATTAGTCTAGCTAACCCTTGATCTCAACTCATGAGAGGTTAGGGTTAGGGTTTGAAGAGAGAGTGAGGTTGAGGAGAGAGAAGGAGAGAATGATAATGAAAAGAATAATAAACTCATATGAATATATCAACCATAACAATAAATCAAATAAAAAAATATAAATGATTTATCATCATGGTTAGATTCATTCATCTAGTGTGATTCATCATATGACTCATTAATTCATTAATGAATCATTTAATGTAAAGAATGAATCACACAAATGAGTCATTAAGCAATTAATGCTCATGCCACCTTAACCCCTTAGTCACCACTCTTCTAGAACCTTCTTGACAAATTACGAGAACGCCCCTCCAATCCGTGAAAACACGGAAAAACTTTAGACTGTATAAATCCAATAACCCTATACTAGAATCTGGCTTAAACCAAAGCCGACTAGTAAAAACTATCCGAAAATTCGTACGTGCGTAAACATACGTACGCATCCGAACTCTTGTCGTAAAACCATACGACCTCTATATCGTTTCGCCTGGAGCAGGGAAACTCTCTGTGTGGGACTCTAAAGACTCGACACTACGCTGGCAGTCGGTTTAACCACAGACCGCAAGCGGCACTAGCTGTACGTAACGGTCCCCAGGTAGATGTCGATAAGAAGGTCGATGAGAAAAACCATCCGAACCCCTACTGAGCCTGATGTGACAATCTCCGTACAGTCCGGTCTGTTCGTCTAAGACTATCGCATATCAAGCCTAGGGGGCGGCAAGCGCCAGTCCCCTAATAGCTGTATAAGTCATGTCGGAGCGAAGCCCATTACACCCTGAGAAGCTACTGGAACCTACCAGTATATCTCGCTTGCCCTGGCCAGGGACTTTGCGTAATGGCTCTCTGACACAGTGCGATATCAACTCCCAATACCGGGAGAGACGAATCCTATCTAACCGCCACTGCCTCCAAGTGCTCGGGACTGCACCCAACTGCTACCTGTTTGCACGACTCTTTTGAGCCGTGGTAGGGTAGCAATCTAAGAACGGTGGGACACACTCGAGACGAAGCAGCAGTGTCAAGTCTGCGGACTATGCTGTACTCATGTCACCTGGGAACTGATAACTGACGATGGGTATAATACCAACCAATCAGTTCCTCGGCGAGTCCTGTCCGGTGTACCCGTAACCTAACGAGCACCTGTATACTATCTCCGGTACGACGTACCGATGGCTGTGGGACAGACCATCTCCCCAACTGGGATGAGAAGCGTATACACTTAGTCTACTCCGGAATATCGATGCACTATCTCGATAATCCAACGACCAGGGACCTGTATAGGATGTTGCTTATAGACTACCCAGCCCTCACTAGTGTGACTTCCATCACAACGCTGGTAATCAAGCAAAGATCCTATGGGCTCTGCTAATATGTATAAGTGATACGTTACAAGAAACATATGCACATATTAAAGTAGACACATACCAAGTAGCATACATCCATTTTTAGCAAGACTGTTATATACAACTATGAATATCACAAGCTTCCATTAAGTAATATACAACCAAGTATGATACAATAATGGCCCCTAGGGCATATACACTAACACATCCATCGCCCATCATATGGTCAAGATGCGTATACGCTAGTCTACTCTGGTGTATCGATGCCCTGTCTCGATACACCCTCGACTAGGAACAGTTATAGGATGTACTCGTCGACTACCATGGCCCCACTAGTATGATCTCATCATAATCCCAGTAGTCGAGTACATATCCTAAGTGCTTTATCAACATGTAACATAGAGACAATCTGAGTACATGTTAAGATAAAGTGCAACCAGATAGCATACTATCATGTCGAGCAAGAAAGTCCACCCTATATATGTCCTAGCATCCACTACAATATACATCGTATGTACAGTAATGGCCTCTAAGGCCTACATATAACTGACAATCTCCCACTTGCACTAGGGCCATCTGTTGTGGTATCACATACCGAACAATTAGCTGCGGTTGAAGTATCTCATACTCAACCAACCCATAATAGTCTCTACTAGGAAAAAGGCCTTCGTGAGTGGATCCGCGCTGTTGTTCTCTGTGTCTACTCTCCTAACCTCGATCTCCCTGGAGATCAACCATCTCCATGATCAGGTGATACTGCTGATTGAATACGATTTCAGATTGTGTAGTATGAAAATTGTAAAGAAATCACAACCAAAAATTATTTGACCGCAATCAACTACGGTATCAGATGTAGATCGTTAGCGAGTGCGGATCGTCCACAGGGATTGTGCGATTCGTTTGTATGTTTGATTTGTTCGAATTGAAAAGTTAATAGAAAAGAAAAGAAAACATGATTCAAGATTTTTTCGATGGATTCAAGTGTCACTATTCTAATCAAGAATCAAGAAAATGATAAACAATCGAGAATCGAGTTTCGATGATTTTTCCAACCAAATATCAAGAATCTAAATGAGGCTCGTAGGAATCGATCGGATCTATAGATGTGATGTAATCTCAAGATGTCGTATTCTTATCCTTCGAAGAGTTGTTACTAGATCGATGATGATCGATGAGAGTTAGGGATTTCTAGTGAAACTAGGGTCTCATCTTTTATCCCTTGTTCTTTCGTCGATATCATTCACATTCTAGCCTCTAGTAAATTCAAGAAACGATCGTAGATCCCTAATTTCGAGCAATAACAATCAAGAAAGCGTCGCAACGAAACTAGGTCATCGATTCTTGAACTTGCTAGGGTTTACAAGACTCGTAGGACTCAAGAATCGTTTTAAGATTTGTTACATCATCATTCTATTGATCGTCTCGACTCTTCGACGAGCGGAGTTTTACTCAAACATCACAACAAGAACTACAATTACAAATTGAGATCGAATCATGATGCAAGAATTTAAAGAAAACAAGGTTAAAGAATTTCACCTTTTATTTATATCAACAATTTCATTACAGTCGCTCGAGAACTACAAGAGGAAGAACTCGATTGTCGATTTGGCTTCGCTTGTCTCCGTGAGTCGTGGATCGGCTTGGACCACTTGCTCTGTTGAAGATCGGCTCCGCTCCTAAAAGGTTGAAGGGCTTCTTGCTTGATTTGGTACTCGGGATCTTGGCTTTGGATTGGAATTAGGGTTAGGGTTTCGCACAAGTCTTGTCACTAGACTTGTGGAAGAAGATGGTGTAAGAGGTAAAGATTAGAGATTTTTCTAAGTAGAGATTGAATGGCTCCCCTTAACCCTAGGTCTAGGCTTCTATTTATAGACTTTCCAAAACCTAGGTCTAGGTTTTGAAATTACAATTCCCTCTAAAAGTTTGTTGAGGAGCTTCTAGAAATAGTTTGTTAGGAGCTTAGCTTAGGCTTTAAGCTAGGATTGTTTAAGCTTAGAAACCCTAGTTTGCTGAACTGGCAGAAGCCTCTGGAGTCTTTTGGAACTTGAAGCATGTGAAAAGAATGTGGGCCATGAGAGAGGAATATTGAAGCAAAGTTGAGGAGGTGACGTGGCAAGACCGCCGCGGAACCGCGGCGCAAGCCGGATCCGGCCGCGGTTCCGCGGCCATGTTAGAAGCTTGGGGTTTGGGCTTTCTGGCACATGCTTGGGATGATGTTTGGGGCTTTATCTGATATGTTGAATTGTATTTTTCCTTTTGGATTGCTACCAGATCTCAAAACTTGGGGTTGGTGTATTTTATCAGCTTCTTTTGATCCTGCAATTTCCTGCACAAATCATGAAACAAGTGTTGCACAATATAGGGATGATGCGATGCCATGAAATGCATTCAATTTCCTTTATAGTGCCAGTTTTAGAGTCTAACACATGCAATCTGATATTTAACGATTGATTTGCTAATATGTGCTATATGAATGCCGAACACTTCTAGATGAGTGCAAATGATAGGGAAATTGCCGTATTAAAGATGCAGTATTTTCGACTGATCAACTGCCTAAGAATTATATCTGGATTTCTAATGGGACGGTAGTTCCTTGGCTAAAGCCACAACTCCATTGTCACACAATGGTAGGAACGAAGTTCATCTCATGAACTAATATACCCCCAGACTGCCTCTTTGGTAGCATCTTTGGTAGCGATGTATCCAGCCTTTATCGTCTAGTATGCCACGGTATCTAGCTTGGAACTCTTCCAACATACCGTCCCTCCAGTGAGGGTAAAGACAATGCCTGCGACTGACATTCAGTCGTCTTTATCACCCTGGAACCTTTCCAGTGATTCTCCCCAGGATCGATTGATACCATCTCACTACAACTAGCAAGTATCCTAACATCCAATTAGATCTATCTCATAGATCCAAAACCCAGGATTTAGGAGGTATCACTTTGATCGTATATGGAGAATCCTTGTGATAAGCGGAGATTGACCCAGCGTAGCATAGGAAACCTCTTTACTATCAAGTGTATGTCATCCACGTACTCTACGAGGATCACCACCATACTCCCTACTACCTTTTTGTATATATAAGGTTCATCTACCATTTTGATGAAGTCAAACTCTTTGACTACCACATCAAAACAGACGTTCCAACTCCGCAATGCGTGCTTTATCACATAAAACATCTTGCACACGTTTCCGCTGCTCCCACTGTCTACGAAGCCCTCTGGCTGTGTACTTATAGATGCTACGTTCTAAAACATCATTTAGAAAAGCAGTCATGACACCCAACCACCAGATATCGTAGTCATGGTATGTAGCCGTGGCAAGTAGGATCTGGATGGACTTAAGCATAGCTTTGAAAGTCACAACTTTTCCATGTACACCAAGTAATCTTCTCAAGATATACTTGTTCCTGATGGGGATTTAACCCTTCAGATAAAGCAACCAAAGTCCATACTTTGTTGGTATATAAGGATTCCATCTCAGATCACTAAGCATCCAGCCATTCTTACAGAGTCCCACTCCTGATGGCCAGCTCGAAACTAGTTGGGTCATCATCTCATGATGCAATCCTCGCTCCCACTGTCATAGAGAAACCGAAGTATCTCTCGGGTGGGTGAGGAACCCTACTAGATTGGCAGAGAGGCTGAGGTTTGTTGGAAACTATTAAATCCTTTGGTTCTACCAAATCATCAGCTGCAGTTTGTATAGCTGGAACATTTCCAGTTCTACATAACAGACCGTGCCTCGAGCTTGTCCGGATTTTGCTTTTAGACATAGGCCGGACAACCCTAAATCTTAACAAACTTATGATATGGGCTCTTCCCTTTCCATATCACATATGAGGTGGTAGGCAACTGATTTGATTTGAACCCTATTCAATAGGTATGCAGCTTCTCAAGTGCATAACTCCCAAAAGGAAATAGGAAACTCAGTAGTACTCATTATAGAGCACACCATATCACATAGGGTGCTATTGCTCCGCCCTGATACACCGACGTGCAGTGGTGTATACGGAGGAGTAATGCTGAGAGAGAATCTCATTCTCCTTTAGAATAGTCCAGGAATTCCGTGCTCAAGTATTCTCCTCCTTGATCTCATCAAAGGACATAATACTTATACCCGTATTTTGGTTCTCTACTTCTAACTTATATTATGTGAATATCTCAAAAGGTTCAGACTTGTGTTTCAACGGGAACATATGTCCGAATCTTGAGAGATAAACAGTAAATGTAATGAAGTATAAAGAACCGGTCTTGGCATGTGTAGACAGGTGACTTTCATACATCGGCATGTATCAATCCCAAGAGTTTACTAACTCTTTCTCTATTTCCAATAAACAGAGCTATGGTCATCTTATCTTTGTGAAATGACCGGCAAGTTTCATAAGATGTAAATTCAAACTAATTTAAATATGCATCTAAATGTAACTTGGCTAGTCGGGTCGCATTGATATGACCTAGTCTACAATGCCTCAAGAAGGATTCATTCATTTCTGAACTCTTCCTCTTGTGTGTGTTCTATATACTCAGAACTGTGGTTTGATTTAGAACGTTTATGCTTTTAGATAACGTGCCTGAACCGATCAACTCTTGATATAGGAAATGTTCAAAACATTATCCAACAATACAAAATTATATCCTTTCGTTACTAATAAAGAGACTGATATGATGTTGTACATCAGGTTCGGTATCTAATAACATTTGTTCAGAATCAATGTATTCTGGTAATACAGGGTGATAGTGACCAACAGACTTGGCTGCAACACTTGCACCGTTTCTATCTCATGAAACTTATCACCCGTTCTCAGTTCTCTACCTATCTGTAGCCCATGTAACAAATTACATATGTGGATTCCTGATCCAGTATCACATACTCAGGACGTAAAGGTTACTGAGAAACAGTTCTCTGTAATGAACACACCCGAAGATGATGCATCAGCATGCACTTTCTTCGTTTGGGCGGCACATAAAATCTGGTATTCCCCAATATCCTGCTCTGTCTTATAACAATTATAAGTTGGAGCGGGACCAACGTTCCCCAGCTCAGTATAACAAGATGGTTCGGTTAATTCATCCGTTTTATTATCTTGATTAAGGCGTGATATGGTCGCTACCTGAAGAGAGAGAGAAGAAAACACTCAGCGTATGCTCTTGCAAGATTAGATTGGTTATCTAATATATCTAATCAGGATGTCTCCCACTGTTTTAATCAAATCTTCCTTCAAACCCTAAAAGGAAAGACAAGCCGGGATTAATTACACGCTACAAGTTCGCCAATCTTTCAGCCAGGCCAGTGTCGGTACTTTGAGGGAGGTCCCCCGTGCTTTCGCACGAACCTAATTAATGTAAACCTCGTTTTCCCAGGGGCGTAACCCCGTTAACACATTTCTAGACACCTACTTGATCGGCTAATTGTAATGTGTAAAACTCTCCTAGGAGTAACTCTTACTCGCAGCGGGTATCGGGATCCAACTATCTCATAGAAGGTATACAATCTCATTGCAAATTTCAACACTTGAAATTCCCGATAATATTTTACCCCTAGTGTCCTATGACCTTGACGGAGGTCAACAAACCATAGGCTACTAGTCAAGTTCAACCCGTCATTTCCTGATTGAATTAAACCCACCCGCACGACCCTTGACGGAGGTCAACAAGGCCGCACGACTACCCTAATCCAATCTGCATCATATGCATAAGCAGATAAATACTAGTCAGCTACCGCACACTACGCCTTGACGGAGGTCAACAAACGTAGCACGAATACTAAGTAGGACTTATCTGAAATGACGGAGGGCTACGATAGGTTTTTTATGAAAACTCTTTGCGTAATGAACTTGATATCGTTGTAGAAATGAGTGATTTTAAATGGAGTGTTTTTGAGGCTTTTCTAGTTTTGCTAAAGGGGTCACTCCCGGTGAAGGGATCGTCGGCCCTTTCCTCATCGAATAAGGTGCAGGGTATATCATATATACCGCTGTGCAAAGCAAGAACTATAGAAGCAATCAAAAGACAAACCGAGTTTGTAGCATCTGCTAGTTTCACTAAAGAGGTCACTCCCGGTAAAGGGATCTCGGCTCTTTCCTTATCGAATAAGGTGCTGGATGTTCTACATGGAACACTGCTATGCAAAGCTAGAACTAGAGCTACCAGTTTTTAAACAAGTTTCTACAACATCTTTAGGTTTCTTTTATTTCATTAATCTCATTAATGAAGTCCCATTTTATTATGCTTCACAAGCATCACATTTGAAAACGAAATCCGCAATATAACATATATCTCATATATATAATATAAACATTCGTCTCAGGCAGTAATATGATCTCATCACAGAACATTGCACCAGAAGAACATATATGAAATATTAGATATACTAGGACGTCCGTGTTTTCAATACGAGCCTGTATAAAACACGGATTCCACGGTTGCGATGAATAGCCAAACCCACATCCCTAGACCCCTACGAGAGCGGCAAGTAACTCTGCCAATTCTAGGGTTAGGAGACCCGGTCTCGACTCCTCGAGATGGTCTCCCACTGGACCCCAGAACCCGGTTACTTGTGCTCCCCGTCTTGGGTCTACCTAATGCGGAAAAGTAAATAATATACAACGGTGACATCATCCTCAGCCCGGAAGTGCCCCAATAAAAGAATATTACATACAAATGAATTTTACATGAATGAAAAAGAAAAAACTCTCATCTCACATAAAACCCCCGGCTATTCAGAACACGACGATCCAATATAACATATCACAGCAACACATAATATATCATATCATCAACGTAAGCAAGTATGCGTATCCCGATTGTCGTTGATGTATAGCAACAAAGCCGACGATACACCACATACTACGCTTACGGTCACAGAAAAGAAAGTGTAAAACTACAACAGTTGGAATCCGCAACCTTCTTAGACATCGCATGCCTAACCAAATGAATTTTTTAGACATCGCATGCCTAACAATTATAAACCCCGCATTTTAGTCTCATTATCGAAAACTCTTTTCAATATCAATTCGGGCAATTCAACAAGATTCCCGACACCCTGATCGAATGCTCGTCGCAAACTTTAGTAGACGGCCGCACCTGTAACACCTTAGGATATGCTTAGTGAATAATTATATTTAAATAATGGTTTTTAACAAAAAGTTTACCAAATTTTGTTTTAAATATTTTTCCTAATTTAATAAATATTTTTCCAAAATTTTCCTAGGCTTGCAGACACATGTGCATGTAAACTAGGGTTTTTAGAATGAGTTCTTACCATGATGAGTGACCATGGTGGGATTAATCTTGAGGATTAAGTCTTATGGGTTTTTAAGTGAGTTTAATTAGTTAATTAAAAGTTACTTAAATTTGAATTGTTATGGGTGTTGACTTGTGAGAGAGAGGGAGGGTGCATCATGGCTCAAGCCATGCTTGCATTTAATGAAGAGAGAGAGAGAAGAAGGGTGACTTTTGGGTGATGATTGTCTCCTTCTCAACTCTTTTTGTTTTTCTCTCAAAACTCTCACACACTCACACACACACACACTTACCTCTCAGCTCCAGCTGCAAGCACTCACAGCAGCAACTGAAGCAACAGCAGCAGCATCAGTGAGCAGCAGCCACAGCAGCAGTAGAGAGCAACAGCAACAACAGCAACAGAGACTTCTCAGCAGCAGCAGCAAGCATCAACTTCGAGGGCAGCTCCTTCCCTTCACTTCATCTTCTTCCTCCAGCTCCCTAGGGTCGAGTGTGAGGTATATTTCGTTAACTTACTCCCTAGTTGCTTGGTTAGAGTAGTTTTGCTTCGGTTAGTGGTTTTTGTTGCGTTTTAGTGCGATATGGGGTGTTTAGTGTGAACCTTGTGCTAATGTGGTGAGAATTGGTTTCAGTAGGTTGTTAGTGGGTTGTTGAGACCATATTAACCTAGCTTTAACCCTGATTGCACTGATAAACCACCAGATCCCTATTTGACTTATTTCGTCGTTTTGAAGCAAAACTGAGTTTTCTGGAAACTGCTTTTGACCCGCTGAGTTCAGTTTGAAATTGAGGAGACTGTAGTGTAGTGGATAGGTGCTGATACCCCAGATTTAACCCGACCCCCAAATTCCTTCTTGTGGCAGCCAATTTCTTCACTCTGGCCGCAATTTGCGGCCAGATGGGTAGGGTTTGGGTTAGGGTTTGGTCCTGTAGGTGTCTGCTAGTGTGTAGGGTTCTATGATATATATATTTTTGTAAGTTTAGCTCTGTATAGAAATCTGGGACCAAATACCTGTTTTGCCGTTTTTCTAAACCTTCGCGACACGCGTGATACGTGAGTAGGTTTGGGGTTTCTGCGTATCGCGACGCGTCGGGGTAGTTGCAGGCGCGTGATCACACGTTTTAGCGTATCGTGCACACGCGCGATTGGTTTGCGACACGAGTTTCTAGTTGAACCGTAATATCGCGTTTCTGTGAAATTGAGCTTATGTGTGATAAATGTTATGTGATTCTAGGTTCGCAGGCGAGTGAGACGGACGCTGCGAAGAAGGGCAAGCAAGTCGTCGGCTACACTTAGCGCAAGACTTCGGTGAGTAGATTTCACATCTACGGGGATATCGCCAGCATGGCATTATGCGTCAGGGATGATAGGACCTTATTTTTATATATTGCATTTACCCCATGGACTGTCATCGCATATTGCATTCCCTGCTGTATTTATATATATATGCCTAGAACCGATAGAACACCGCACTATTACTAACGGTTTATGTTGCACGGGCACTATTTGCATGCTACACACACGCCGTTAGTAATTGCCATGCCACACTCACTGTAGAGCTGCCATGATTATATTACTGTAGTTCATCGTACATATGATTGGTGATTATTCCTGGAAATTGGGAGCCGCATGACATCTTTAAGAACGGAAACTATTCTAAAAAAAAAAAGCTGCCTTCCCCTTATACCATACCATGGATTGATTTACATTGTACCTCGCATTGGATTTACTTATTGGTGTTGGATTTTCATGTGATTTCTAGTTTTGAGGACCGTGGAAGTATTTAAGAAAAGATGCACTATTTTGAAAAACCCGGTACCTCGTGATATGATATTTTGGTGCGTCCACCACGCGTTTTCTCGGTGCTGAGACGTGTGCTTGAAACCCGATTCGAGGAGATGGATGATCCGTTTGCGGGTTCGTGGTGGACCCGGTATGGTACCCCGGGGCGAGAACGGTTTCGCTGTGCAGTAGACGGTGAGCCTGGCGGAGGGACCACTACCTACCGGTGATTGGTTGGACCTGGCAGTTGTCCGGAGGATACTGACCAGAGTAGAGAGATGGATGCGGGATGATCTGTACTGCCGGGGCCGAGGGCCGATACCGCAGACGGAGCCCGTGGGCTGATCCGGACTGACGGAGCCCGATATATGATGATTTGCGTGTCGATGCTGGACACGAGTATTTGATGATGTTTTGGGTGCCGATGTTGGGCACTCGTGACTTCTCAGAGGTTTACAGGATTTGAGGGCCGATGGGTGTGCCGGCGCCTGAGTTATTTGGGATTTGGGTGCAGTTGTGGGCACCGATTGTTTTCCACGTTGATATTCCGTGTTGATGTTGTTTATCCCATGCTCAGCATTTATTACCATATATCTCATCCTGTAGTTATTTTACCTGATAGAGCATCTGCATGATTATTGCACATACTGCTTATCACGCATGGATATTATCTGCTGGCATTTGTTAGAGCCGCGCTGTATGTGCATGCTCGCGATTACCTTTATATGTTATCTCTATTCACGAGTTGGCAACTCACCCCCCCGTTGTGCCACAGTGTTTGCAGGTTGCCCTCAGCATAGTCGCGGCAGGCTGTCTTTTGCATCTTTTGGTTACAGATACCACCACAGTTGCGGTGAGAGCTGTTTTGCATTTAGGTGGGTTGTGCTATTCTGAGTACTTTTATTGTATCCCTTTTGTATCTAGTACTCTCCATCTACCATTTATGTACTGGACTTAGATACTGTGTGAGGACGATGATGTATATTTTGTATTCTGGTGTCGAGCTCGTAGGAGCCGACTGTTTTTATATGCAGTTTCTATTCTGTGATGTCCATTTATTGTTTATTCTTCGCTACGGCATCGTATATTACTCTTGTGATGTTGGTTTCCGCCGTTGGGCGTGATTGCTCCCGTTTGGGGATGTTTCATTTCATTACATTTCATTTCACTTATATCCTGTTTTGTACCCGATCTCGGGGTTACTTTTACAAAGGAAATGCTGCCAAAATTATTCAAATGATTAAGTAAATTTAAAAAGGGACTTATTGAATTATTCAAGGTTTTCTAAAAGCTTTAACTAAAACTGTTCAACACTCACTATTTTTTAACTGGTTTTGATTTCTGGGTTCGGCTTACTTAGTCGCGTTACGCCTGTAGACGTAGCGTGGTTAAGTGCTGGTCACAAGTCGAAATACTCGGGTCGTGACAGCACCCCCGATTGTCGTCGACGAAGTGCACTAAGGCGGAACACCGCTGCCGCGAGCACCCAAACGGATGCTTTTGGTGACGGTGTTCTCCTACAGTCACTTGGTCGGGGCTATGGGGCGTGGCTGTCTGTTAAGTTTACCCAGCGAGTATCCGCGTACGCTACGTGATTGCGACGGACTTTTTATCACATCAAAATTCCGTGGCAACCGATCAACTGAGACTGAACTGCTAGATTTATTATATTCAAATTAGTTATCTCATAACTACATGTGGATTCCAACTATTGTATCACATTCCAGATAAATAGACAATGTTAAACTTTCCGATCGAATAATCAAACACCCAAGATTTCCCCAATATATCTCAACACTTGAAATCAATTTAAAAACATCCATCACATGCCACAGTATCAATGGTCCAGCCGTAGAAGGGTCAAGCCAACGCCTCATATGTGGCACGCCGTACTGCCCCAAACCCTAAGGTTTAGAGGCAGTTCAAGACGGTCACATAATCGAGTTAAGGTTTGTTGTCTTCTAGAGGGTCCACCGCGTTACTTGCATGACTTAGAACGTTCTTAAACTCGAGAAAAAATCCAACTTATGAAAAAATTTCCGACTGGGGAAAAAATGAGTTATTGATATCCGTTCGAACTTTTTAACAGTTTCTAAAAATTACCCGGACAAAACTAAACGAAGTTAAATTATCCGATCGAATCATCGAGTCCCCAATACAACCCTAGAAAACTCAACACTTGAGTGGAATTAAAAAATTCCCAGAAAAAATTGCCAAGAAAGGACCTAAGAATAAATACATGAAATTCCAGGGACTAAGTCATAATTTTGGCCGCGGAACCGCCGCCAAACCCTTGGTTTGGCCGTGGTTCCGCGGTCAAATAGTTGACTCAGTGGACCGTACTTCACAGTAATTCTTAGTTTTTCCTGCTTGTTTTTCTGAGCATTTTTAATTCACAAAAAATCACAGTTTTGAAAAATGTACAGAGAAGGGTAAACATCGGGGTTTCCGGGTTCGATCGGACTTTAAACTTCGTCTAGACTTTGCCTAAAGCTCTAGCTTGGCTCTGATACTACTGTAGGGTTGCTATGCACGCGCACAAGGGTCTACGAGGCATCATCCATGCCCGATTAAAAAGTTAGCCGTGCCGAACAACCCGATACGAGATCTTTAAACTAGAGTTTAGGCGAAAACAAGCATGTTAAACACTTTAACACTAAGTGAGAGGGATTAAACCTTTGTAGATCCGGTCCTTCACTTCTAAAGCTCCGTGTTGAAGTCCCTTCGCTGCGATCATCGTGTTCCGGACTCTCGAAAGGTTCCACGAAGAGAAAGATGCAGTCTTGCTTCCGATCTTCGATACAAAGATGATCTACCTTGAAGTTTCGTTAACACAAGCTAACACTCATAATATGAAGTGAACACCCTCATCTAAATGGCAAGGATAGATGAGGATGATGAAGGAGGATTTTTGCTCTCTTTTATTATCTTTTTCTCACACTCATTCATCACTCGAAAAAAGCTAGTAAGCTTTTTCATGAAAAGAAAGAAGGAAGAAGATGAACAATTAACATCAAACCTTTTGTGATGAATAATGAAAGGATTAATATGATGAATAATGCAACCATGGTTGACTAAACCATTGTAGAGAATTAACCAAGTGCTACGGTTTGGGTTGGGTTAAGTATGAGTCATAGATAAATATCAACACAAATATCTTTATCATGACAAAAAGAAACCTTCTAGAATCAACTAGAAGTCTTAACCCTAATCCAAACCCTAATCATGTTTAAACTCCACTAAACATGTTGCATTAGTTATCATATCATGTTACAATATTATATATCATATATATAATATTTATCGTAACAAAATAAAATAATACAATTAACATATATCGCATATATATCAATGTATTACCCGAGTGAGAAAAAGAATTTTTTAGTGAGCTAATATTAGTTAATGTAATTTAATATATCATATATATTATTATACATTAAATTATCGAATCAACACTTGATCCGACAATCCGGCTATATCGCATATAACCGACTAATATTTATCCATACCGATTCATCGAATCAACACTTGATCCGATGACCCGGCTGATATCATATATCGCAAGAATAGAATACGGTATCTCATATCGAATTATCCTCGGTCCCGCACATATCACATATGTGCCCCTACTCCGTTTTGCCTGAGCCAAGAAACCTCTGTGTAGGACTCTAAAGAATCGTCAATACGCCGGCAGTAGGTGATGATCATATCAAACACCCGCAAGCTGCAAGCGGTCAGCTAAACATAACAGGCACCCAGGTATTGAGCGCTCAGAAGATCAACAAGCAAGCCTGTACATTCTCCTGTGAATCCAATCAGTAACACTCCCGTACAGTCCGGTCTCGTCGTCTGATATGTCGCATATCTCGCCTAGGGGTGGTAAACGTCAGACCCCAGTAGCTCGATCAGTCGTGTCGATATGATGTCTATAACAGTTCGAGAAACTACTGATAACACTTACCAGTAAATCTCAACAACCCTGGCCAGGGATTTCCGGTTATAGCTAATCGAACACAGCACAACATCAACTCCCTATACCGGGAGAGACGAATCCCCTCCTATCGCTCATTGCGTCCATGTGATTCGGGACTGTACCCAAAAGTCACCTTTTTGCACGCCCTCTTGGATGTGGTATGATGGAAATCAAAGCACAGTGGGAATCACACAAGACTCTATGACGATCTCGGGTCAACAGACTACTCTGTACCAGTGTCACCGGAGAACTGCCATCTGACGTGAGGTATAATACCATCTGGGAGTTCTCGGCGAGTCCGTCCAGTGTACCTAGTCTTCACTGAGCACCCGTACACCATTCTTGATGTCAAACACCGATGGATATGGGATCATCCTTTGCCCATCATATGGTCAAGATGCGTATATGCTAATCTACTCTGGTGTATCGATGCCCTGTCTCGATACACCCTCGACTAGGAACAGTTATAGGATGTACTCGTCGACTACCATGGACCCACTAGTATGATCTCATCATAGTCCCAGTAGTCGAGTACATATCCTAAGGGCTTTATCAACATGTAAAATAGAGACAATCAGAGTACATGTTAAGATAAAGTGCAACCAGATAGCATGCTATCATGTCGAGCAAGAAAGTCCTCCCTATATATGTCCTAGCATCCACTACAATATACATCGTATGTACAGTAATGGCCTCTAGGGCATACATATAACTAACATTTGTATGCTACACCCACACCGTCAGTAATTTCCATGACACGCACAAACCACCTACATACGTGATATGGTAGTGGATAGGGATAGTTGAGATAGCAACTCTTATTCTATTGTGCATATGAATTACTGTGGACACATTCATACGTAATATTGCATTGGGCAGGGATAGTTGAGATAGTGACCCTTATTCCATTTCACGTATATCTTGCTATAGCTACTTGTACATCATGCTTACATATTGACCTGTACACCCACATACTCGATTACAGCTACATGTGCATCATGCACACATACTGACATGTACACCCACATATTTTTGCTATAGTTGTATATACCTTAAGTGGTATTATTTTGACATGTGATATTAAGACGTTGACTATTGTGCTTATGAAATACATCATACATATTTGCTTACATGTAGATACGTAAACCTTGCTACAATTACATGTACACTTCATATGATGCTGCACTTTTTTCGGAGGATTTTGGGAACCGCTGGATATATTTTAAAGCTGGATTCATTTTAAAGAGCGGTTTTCGCTTTATATGCTCATATTGATGTTTTTTTTGAGTATATCAGTTTTATATGGATTTTACGCATTGAGATATGGATTTCATGTGATTTATGGATTTGAGAACCGTGGGGGTATTTTCAAGAAACTATGTATTGTTTGAAAACCCGGTTTGTCTTGATATGATATTTTGATGCGTCCACCATGAGATTTCTCGGATCTGAGATTTGTGATATATACCCGATGCGAGGAGTGAGTAGGCCGTGTATGGGTACATGGTGGGGCCCGGTGCGGTTCCCCTCGGCAAGATGTTCGCGGTACAGACGATGAGCCTGGAAGGTGGGCAAGTATCTACCGGTGATTGTATTTGGACTCGGCGGTTATCGTGGGGATACCGACCGGAGTGCTGTATGACATATTGTCAGGGCCAGTCGTAGTGACAACGCCTGAGTTATGAGGATTTACGTGTCGATGCTAGACACGGGTTTCATGATGTTTCGAGTGTCGGTGTAAGACACTCAGGTTTTCCATGATTTCTACGTATCGTCGGTGGACATACGGGGTTGATATCCTCATACTTATATATATATATACACACACATACATACAGTATATGTTTTCATGATGTTTCGGGTGTCGATGTTTGACACTCAGGTTCAATGAGACTTACAGGATGTGAGGGCTGATCTGAGGATGCGGTGCCTGAGGATTTGAGATTTGATGTTTCAGTGAGGGACACTGTTGTTTTCCCATGCTGATGATTTTGCATTTGGTTTTATTATATCATCCCACACACTCAGGATTTTTTTGATATGCATTGCTTAATGTAGTTGTAGTACCCTGCTGATGTACCTTTACATGAATTTTGCATATCCATACTGCCATACTTATGCTATCAGATTACATGTGCTAGATTTATCGCTGTTCGTGCATACTTGCGATTACACTATGATGTTATTTACTATTCACGAGTTGGCAACTCACCCCCGTTGTGCCATAGTGTTTTGTAGGACTTACCCTCTGAGTAGTCGCGGCAGGGCGTCTTATCATCTCTACTTTTGCGGATACCGCTACGGTTGGCTGTGAGGCCTTTGCTTTTAGGTGGGTTTGCGGTTATCTGTTTGTACAATGTATATATTTTTGTTGGATCTAGTATTCTCCATCTACCACTTCTTTTATTTGACTTAGAGATGAGTTGTGAGGATTCGGTGTTGTATTATTATTTTGGTGACTTTGGGTGCCGTGCTCGTGGAAGCTGTTCTTGTTGAAAAGTTTTACTTCTTTATGCAGTTTTCTTTTATATTTCTTCGTTTTGGCGTCGTATATATGTTTGTGGTGGTTGTCTCCGCCGTTGGGCGTGATTTTCTCCCGTTTGGGATGCTTTATATAATATCTATGTTGTACCCGTTTTCGGGGCTAGTTTTACAAACGAGGTGCTGCCGAAAATTTTAAGAACGAAAACTAAACTTAAAGATTATTTTACTTGAGAATTTCCGAATGTTTTAAACTATGTTTTTCTCTGTTTATCCAGTTTTGGGTGGTTTAGATTTCTGGGTTTCGGCTTACTTAAGTTGCGTACGCCTGTAGGCGTTGCGTAGTTTAAGTGCCGGTTACGGTCCAAAATTTTGGGTCGTGAAAAAGTTGGTATCAGAGCGCTAGGTTTTACCTTTCGGAGTGTAGGATGACCTTGGTATGATGGAGTAGGTAGCTTAAGCAGAGTGACGTATCGTGTGTATGTTCCGCGGCATATTTACGACACGATACTCCGCCTAAGTGACCTTAGGACTTATTGAAATTCTTTCCGTGATTTTATACATCCTTGTGATTTGATTTCTGTATCCTTATCGAATCTTGTTTCAATTTCCAGCCTATATGCCGTCGAAGACTACGAGGGCACAGAGAGCGGCCGCGAGGGCCGAGTTCAGATTTGACTCGTCTGAGGTGAGGACTGACCAGGGCGATACGCCTGTTGTACTGGAGCACATTGCTATGTTTGGGGCTGGTATGCAGGACCTACGCCAGATGATGGGGACTTTAGTTGAGGCCATTAGAGCACAGGGGAAGGCAGTTGTTCCACCCGTTGCAGGGACCACGATGGTACCTACTGCTCCGGCAGTCACAGTCACAGTTCCAGAGGTTATTACCGTGTCACTGACAGAGTTCATAAGGCTGAGGCCTCTGGTGTTCACTGGAACAGATGCTACTGAGGATCCGCAGTCGTTTATCGACCGGATGGCTAGGATTTGTCGTTCGCTCCGATGCTCCGACGAGAGATGGGTGGAGTTCGCGAGCTTCCGTCTGGAGGGTCTGGCCCAGAAGTGGTGTGAGTCCTTGGAGAGGGGTAGAGCCGCAGGTCTTGCTCCTATGACCTGGGCTGAGTTTGTGACGGTGTTTCTCGCCCGTTTTCTTCCACCGAGCGTCAGGGATGCTCGAGCGCGCCAGTTTGAGTCGTTACGCCAGACTCCGGGGATGAAGGTGTCTGAGTATGATGTACTGTTTACCGAGCTGTCAGTGTATGCTCCGTACTTGGTGGCGACTGAGGAGATGAGGGTGAAGAGGTTTGTTCGAGGCCTGCTTACCCAGTTATTCTTAGCCATCAGCATTCAGCATTGCGAGATGTATGCGGCAGCGGTGGATGCAGCCCTTTTGGTGGAGGAGCGTCTTTCTGAGTCATCGGTTGTTCCAGAGCCGAAGAGGGCTCATATGGGTACAGCAGCCCGGAGGCAGAGGTTTAGATCCCGAGACAGAGTTCGATCAGACATTGGGAGTAGCAGAGATGTGGGACGTAGCTAGTTATTCAGCACTTTTTCCCATGAGGGTCAGCCATCGATATGTGGGTGTTTTGGATGTGGCAGTTTACAGCACCTCATGAGGGATTGTACCGTGATACGTCAGAGAGGGACAGCCGTACCCCAGGTTACCTTACCACCTTTTCCGCTTCAGAGAGCGTTGCCTCTTATGCCTGTTGTTGCGCCGTGTCAGACTCCTGTTCAGAGAGGTCATGGTCGTGGTTGTTTTGTGCCGAGAGGACGAGGTAGCCGAGGAAGAGGACAACGAGTTACCAATAGAGGGCAGGCTCGGGTGTTTGCATTGACGCATCAGGACGCGCAGGCGTCCAATGCCGTGGTTTCAGGTATCCTATCTGTATGTTCTTTTGATGCTCATGTTCTTTTCGATCCGGGATCTACGCATTCGTATGTTTCGACACACTTCGTGCCGAGTTTAGGCCGAGAGTCATGTTTGCTAGATCAGCCGCTTGTCATAACTACTCCTGTTGGAGAGTCGTTTGTTGCGCGACAGGTGTTCCGGTCTTGTGGTTTCCGTATTGGTGACAGAGATCTGTCCGTCGACTTGATCCTTCTAGAGATGTTGGACTTCGACGTTCTGCTGGGCATGGACTGGTTAGCTACTTGCTACGCGTCCGTGGACTGCCGCGAGAAGACAGTTAGGTTTTGTTTTCCTGCCGAGTCAGTGTTTGTTGTGCAGGGGGACCGTGGTGCCGCCCCTCACAGTTTGATTTCTGTCCTTTGCGCTAGTCGGCTTTTGAGGAGGGGATGTCGGGGATTCTTGGCTTTCATTTATGATACTGGAGCCACAGTGGAGTCATTGGACCAGGTTCCTACTGTGCAAGAGTTTCCCGACGTCTTTCCCGATGAGTTACCTGGGTTGCCGCCAGAGCGCCTTATTGAGTTCTGCATTGATCTGATTCCTGGCACGGAGCCTATATCTATACCGCCTTATCGGATGGCTCTGGCAGAGCTTACAGAGCTTAAAGATCAATTGCAAGAGTTGCTTAATATGGGACTTGTGAGTCCGAGTGTTTCGCCGTGGGGAGCTCCTGTTCTGTTCGTCAAGAAGAAGGACGGCGGTTTGAGGTTGTGTGTGGATTATCGTCAATTGAACCGAGTTACGATGCGGAATAGGTATCCTTTACCTCGCATTGACGATTTATTTGATCAGCTCCAGGGTGCGAAACATTTTTCTAAGATTCATTTGCGTTCGGGTTATAATCAGTTGCGGGTTCGGAATGATGACATTCCGAAAACTGCTTTACGTACGCGCTATGGGCATTATGAGTTTCTAGTGATGTCGTTCGGACTCACCAATGCGCCAGCAGCGTTCATAGATCTGATGAATCGGATTTTCAGGTCGTTCCTCGACCAGTTTATTATTGTGTTTATTGATGACATACTGGTCTACTCTAGGAGTCGTGAGGAGCATGAGCAGCACTTAAGGATTACTTTGCAGATATTGAGAGAGCACCGGCTATATTCAAATTCTCAAAGTGCGCATTTTGGCTTGATAGTGTGGACTTCCTGGGTCATGTGGTGACTGGAGATGGTATTCTGGTGGACCCGAGGAAGATCGAGGCTGTACAACTTTGGCCCAGACCTGTATCGGTGACTGAGGTCCGCAGCTTTTTGAGCTTAGCTGGTTATTATCGCCGTTTTGTGCGGGATTTCTCGAGTATCACTGCACCGCTGACTGGAGTGACCTGGAAGGGGGTTCCTTTTCTTTGGACTGATGCGTGCGAGCAGAGTTTTCAGCAGTTGAAGACTCGGTTGACGACAGCACCAGTTTTATCTTTGCCTTCTGGATCGGGCGGCTATGTTGTTTTTTCTGATGCTTCTCGAGTGGGGCTTGGCTGTGTATTGATGCAGCACGATAGAGTGATTGCTTATTCTTCTAGACAGCTGAAGAAGCATGAGAAGAATTACCCCACTCACGATCTTGAGATGGCCGCGGTGGTCTTTGCGTTGAAGATTTGGAGACACTACTTGTACGGAGAGTCGTGTCAGATCTTCACGGATCACAAGAGCTTGAAGTACATCTTCCAGCAGCGGGATCTGAATCTGAGACAGCGCCGTTGGATGGAGCTAGTGAAGGATTATGATTGTGAGATCCTTTATCACCCGGGCAAGACGAATGTGGTAGCTGATGCTTTGAGTTGTAGGCCCGGGGGTAGCTTGTCCCAGTTGTGCGCAGTTCAGCATCGGTCTTCTATAGATTGGCAGCTCTTGTATGATGGTAGAGTGCAGTTCGAGTTCACTTCCGTTGGGGGACAGCTTGCTCATGTCCGCGCCCGTCCACTACTATTTGAGCATATCCGTGAGGCGCAGCCCGGTGATGCCCGTTTGACTGAGATTCTTGAGCCTGTTCGGCAGGGTACAGTTTCGGAATTCTTGATTGATGACCAGGGTGTGCTACGATGCGGGACTCGCTTGTGTGTACCAGATGCCGATGGGTTGAGACACGAGATTCTAGAGCAGGCACATCAATCGGCCTTTAGCGTTCATCCAGGTTCCACCAAGATGTACCGTGACTTGAGGGACTTTTACTGGTGGGAAGGGATGAAGCGTGATATATCGGACTTCGTTTCGAGATGCCTGATTTGTCAGCAAGTCAAGGCTGAGCATCAGAGACCGGCTGGAGAGTTGCAGCCTTTACCCATTCCGGAGTGGAAATGGGAGCAGATTTCCATAGACTTTATTGTGGGTCTACCTAGGACCAGTCGAGGGTATGACTCCATTTGGGTGATTGTTGACCGGTTGACGAAAGCGGCTCACTTCCTTCCAGTGAAGACCACTTTCGGTTATGCTCAGTATGCTCAGTAGTACATAGATGAGATTATGCGTTTGCACGGTGTTCCCACATGCATAGTATCGGACAGAGGCACCCAGTTTACTAGCCGTCTTCGGTAGAAGCTTCAGGAAGCTTTGGGTACCCGGTTGAGTTTTAGAACCGCTTTTCATCCACAGACCGATGACCAGTCGGAGCGGACTATACAGACTCTGGAGGATATGCTCCGTGCATGTGTGTTTGATTTTGGTGGCAGTTGGGATCGTCACTTGCCGTTGATTGAGTTCTCCCACAACAACAGATTTCAGGAGACTATTTAGATGGCACCTTTTGAGGCTTTGTATGGTAGGAAGTGTCGATCACCAGTCTGTTGGACCGAACTCAGCGAGAGTAGAGTTTTGGGACCCCAGCTAGTTCAGGAGACTACGGAGAAGATCCAGCCGATTCAGGACAGGATGAGAGCAGCCCAGTGCAGGCAGAAGTCTTATGCCGTCCGTCGTCGTCGCAGACTTGAGTTCGCAGTGGGCGATCATGTATTCCTGAGGATTTCTCAGATGAAGGGCGTTAAGAGATTTAGGAGGAAAGGGAAGCCCAGTCCTAGATTTGTTGGTCCCTTCGAAATCCTTGAACGAGTGGGTTCTGTTGCTTATCGTTTGGCGCTCCCGCCTAGCTTTCCGGATGTTCACCCCGTTTTCCATGTGTCGACGCTTCATAGATACCTTCATGATCCTTCTCACATGATTCAGCACGAGACCATTCAGCTTGAGCACGATCTTTCGTTCACCGAGCAGCCGGTAGTTATATTGGATTAGCAGGTGAAGAAATTTCGGTCAAAGGTCTTGCCATCTGTGAAGGTTCTTTGGCGTAGCCTGACTAGTGAGGAGATCACTTGGGAGGCCGAGAGCGAGACGCGGAAGAAATTCCCTCATCCCTTCGAAAGTACACATAGTTAAATTTTAATTCGGGGACCGAATTTCTATAAGAGGGAGATTGTAACGTTTTAGAAATCGTTATACGAATTTTTCGGTTTTAGGGCAAAATAGTCGGTATTTCCCGTTTTAACCCGATTTCGATCAAATCTTGCCGGCACCTAGTTTAGCTAAAATAAAGCTAGTGCGCGAACTTTGGGGGTATATGAGAGGTTTTGGTTCAGATAGAATTTTTCCCAAATAAAATATTATTTTAAGCGGTAAATTGTGCACGTAAATCGGGAAATTTCTTCTCTTGAGAATAAATTAAATCTTATCACTAGAAATTTTTGAAAGCTTCTTTTCTAAATATCTAGATATTTTTAGAGTGCAAAAGGTTTTTAATTATAAAAAGAAAAGAAAATGAATGAAAGGTGGCAATTAGCATTTAATGAAGCATTAATTGTATTTGCTAGAACATTCATCATGTTAATCACACAAATACCACCCCCATTAACCCCTTGGCCAAGCCTCCCCAAATTTCCGCCCTCTCTTTTTTCAAAGCTCTTTTCTTCTCATTTTACTCACTAAAATGCTTCAAAATTCCCAAAATAAATTCACAAAATCCTAAATAAAAGTAAAACCATCAATTCTCTTCACTACTAGCTTGGATCTTCAAGAGAAACATCATTTTTGGAAGGAAAAAAATGATGGATCAAGTCGTTAATTGGTGTTCTTGTTGAGGTATAATTTTCAAAACTCTAATCTTAAATTGTTATGTTTAGATCTTTAATTTAGTTAATTAAATGGTTATCATAGCTTTAATTTCTTGATTTAATTCATTGTTCATAATTTTTAAGAAATTCAAGTTAGGGTTAAAGCTTGATTAAGTGTTTAATGTTAATTAAAGTGTTAATTTGTGATTAGGAAAAGATTAACCTAGTAGAAAATGATAATTATTGTTCATGAATACTTTGTTTAATTATGAAATTTTGCTTACTAGGTTTTTTCTAAAACTTAATTAGCAGGTGTTAAAAATATAGGAATGGTTTAGATAGCTTAGTTAAGCTATTATAAGGTGTTTGTAATCTCTAGATATGCGTTTGCTTGAAACTAGTGCGATATATTGCGATAAGTTACTTACTAGGTTTCGGGGTTTTTCGGACATGGGTTCGATTGGTCGTTGCGAGGTTATATCTATTGTATTCCTTGTAATTATTTATGTTGTGTTGCACGATCGGGACGATCGGGGTCTAGACATGGTGTTTTGTAGTTTAGCGACCCTAATTAGGGTTTTTGGCCGATGTCGTGCGCGATAAATGCGCTAAGTGCGCAGTGCAAATTTTCAGGGCGTTATCCTTGCGTTTCGATGTCTTTTCGTCGATGCAGGATATTTAGCTTATGCGATGTGTTTGTGAGATTTTTGGTTCGCAAGCAGGGACTTCGGGCGCTGCGAACAAAGGGAAGCAGGTGGTTGGATTCTCATTGCTCGAGACCATCGGTGAGTAGATTTAACATCTACGGGGAAATCGCCCGTATGACGTTATGCGTTGGGGCTGATATGATATGATAGCTGCATGTTATTGCATATTAGTTGATTTCATATGAACGTCATTGCATAGTATTATCTGTTGTACCTTGACTTGTACCTTTAGATATACCACATTACTGACGGTTCATGTTGCACGAGCACTAATTTGTATGCTACACTCACACCGTCAGTAATTTCCATGACACGCACAAACTACCTACATACGTGATATGGTAGTGGATAGGGATAGTTGAGATAGTAACTCTTAATCTATTGTACATATGAATTACTGTGGACACATACATACGTAATATTGCATTGGGCAGGGATAGTTGAGATAATGACCCTTATTCCATTTCACGTATATCTTGCTATAGCTACTTGTACATCATGCATACATATTTACCTGTACACCCACATACTCGATTACAGCTACATGTACATCATGCACACATACTGACATGTACACCCACATATTTTTGCTATAGTTGTATATACCTTAAGTGGTATTGTTTTGACATGTGATATTGAGAAGTGGACTATTGTGCTTATGAAATATATCATACATATTTGCTTACATGTAGATACTTAAACCTTGCTATAATTACATGTACACTTCATATGATACTGCACTTGTTTTCGGAGGATTTTAGGAACCACTGAATATATTTTAAAGCTGGATTCATTTTAAAGAGCGGTTTTCCCTTGATATGCTCATATTGATGTTTTTGTTGTGTATATCAGTTTTATATGGATTTTACGCATTGAGATATGGATTTCATGTGATTTATGGATTTGAGAACCGTGGAGGTATTTTCAAGAAACTATGTATTGTTTGAAAACCCGGTTTCTATTGATATGATATTTTGATGCGTCCACCATGAGATTTCTCGGTTCTGAGATTTTTGATAAATACCCTATGCGAGGAGTGAGTGGGCCGTGTGTGGGTACATGGTAGGGCCCGGTACAGTTCCCCTCGGCAAGATGTTCGTGGTACAGACGATGAGCCTGGAAGGTGGGTTAGTACCTACCGGTGATTGTATTTAGAATCGGCGGTTATCGTGGGGATACCGACCGGAGTGCTGTATGACATATCATCAGGGCCAGTCATTGTGACAGCGCCTGAGTTATGAGGATTTACGTGTCGATGCTAGACACGGGTTTCATGATGTTTCGAGCGTTGGTGTTAGACACTCAGGTTTTCCATGATTTCTACATATCATCGGTGGACATACGGGGTTGATATCCTCATACTTATATATATATACACACACGGTATATGTTTTCATGATGTTTCGGGTGTCAATATTTGACACTCAGATTCCATGAGACTTACAGGATGCGAGGGCCGATCTGAGGATGCGGTGCCTGAGGATTTGGGATTTGATGTTTCAGTGAGGGACACTGTTGTTTTCCCATACTGATGATTTTGCATGAGGTTTTATTATATCATCCCACACACTCAAGATTTTTTTGATATGCATTGCTTCATGTAGTTGTAGTACCCTGCTGATGTACCTTTACATGAATTTTGCATATCCATACTGCCATACTTATGCTATCAGATTACATGTGCTAGATTTATCGCTGTTCGTGCATACTTGCGATTACAGTATGATGTTATTTATTATTCACGAGTTGGAAACTCACCCCCGTTGTGCCACAGTGTTTTGCAGGACTTACCCTCTGAGTAGTCGCGGCAGGGCGTCTTATCATCCCTACTTTTGCGGATACCGCTACGGTTGACTGTAAGACCTTTGCTTTTAGGTGGGTTTGCGGTTATCTGTTTGTACATTGTATATCTTTTTGTTGGATCTAGTATTCTCCATCTACCACTTCTTTTATTTGACTTAGAGACGATTTGTGAGGATTTGGTGTTGTATTATTATTTTGGTGACTTTGGGTGCCGTGCTCGTGGAAGACGGTCTTGTTGAAAAGTTTTACTTCTTTATGTAGTTTTCTTTTATATTTCTTCACTTCGGCGTCGTATATATGTTTGTGGTGGTAGTCTCCGCCGTTGGGCGTGACTTGCTCCCGTTTGGGATGCTTTATATAATATCTATGTTGTACCCGTTTTCGGGGCTAGTTTTTACAAAGGAGGTGCTGCCGAAATTCTTAAGAACGAAAACTAAACTTCAAGATTATTTTACTTGAGAATTTCCGAATGTTTTAAACTATGTTTTTCTCCGTTTATCCAGTTTTGGATGGTATAGATTTCTGGGTTTCGGCTTATTTAAATTGCGAACGCCTGTATGCGTTACGTAGTTTAAGTGTCGGTTAAGGTCCAAAATTTTGGGTCGTGACACCGAGTTTGTAGCATCTGCTAGTTTCGCTAAAGTGGTCACTCCCGGTGAAGGGATCTCGGCTCTTTCCTTATCGAATAAGGTGCTGGATATTCTACAAGAAAAACCGCTATGCAAAGAAACAACTAGAGCTACCTGTTTTTGAAAATTCGATTCCACAACATCTTTAGCTATCTTTTATTTCATTAATCTCATTAATGAAGTCTCATTTTTATTATGCTTCACAAGCATCAGATATGAAACGAAATCAACAATATACAATATATATCTCATATATATAATATAAACATTCGTCTCAGACAGTAATATGATCTCATCACAGAACATTCCAGCAGAAGAACATATATGAAATATTGGATATACTAGGATTTCCGTGTTTTATATCAAGTCAGTATAAAACGCGGATTCCACAGTCACGATGAATAGCCAAATCCACACCCCTACACCCATACGAGAGTGGCAAGCAACCCTACCAATTCTAGAGTTAGGAGACCTGGTCTCGACTCCTCGAGATGGTCTCCCACTGGACCCTAGAACCCGGTTACTTGTGCTCCCCGCCTTGGGTCTATCCTAATGCGGAAAAGTAAATAATATACAATGGTGACATCATCCTCAACCCGGAAGTGTCCCAATAAAAGAATATTACATACAATGGATTTTACATGAATGAAAATGAAAAACTCTCATCTCACATAAAATCCCCGGCTATTCAAAACACGACGATCAAATATAATATATCACAGCAACACATAACATCACATGTCATCAACATAAGTAAATATGCGTATCCCAATTGTCGTTGACATATAGCACCGAAACCGGCGATACACCACATATTACACTTACGGTCGCAGAAAAGAAAGTGAAAAACTAAAACAGTTGGAATCCGCAACTACCTTAGACATCGCATGTCTAACCAAATGAATTCCTTAGACATCGCATGCCTAACAATTATGAATCCCGCATTTTAGTCCCGATCTCGAAAACACTTTTCAATATCATGTCAGGAAATTCAACAAGATTCCCGACATCCTGATCGAATGCTCGTCGGAAACTTTAGTAGACGGCTGCACCCCCGATACCGTCGACGAAGTGCACTAAGGCAGAACACCGCTGCCGCGAGCTCCCGAACGGATGCTTTTGGCGACGGGGTTCTCCTACAGTCACTTGGTCGGGGCTATGGGGCATGGCTATCTATTAAGTTTACCCGGCGAGTATCCGCGTACGCTACGTGATTGCGACGGACTTTTGATCACATCAAAATACCATGGCAACCGATCATCTGAGACTAAACTGCTAGATTTATAACATTCAAACTAGTTATCTCATAACTACTTGTGGATTCCAAATATTGTATCCCATCACATAATATCCGGACGACGTTAAACTCTTCGATCGATTCATCAAAGTCCCACAATTTCCCGATAGCTCAACACATGAGCACAGTTTTAGTAATACCCAGAAGATGCCACAGTACCTATGAACCAGCCGTAGAAGGGTCAAACCAACGCCTCACATGTGAAACGCTAAACTACCACAAAACTTAGGGTTTAAGTGGCGGTTTTGACTGCCACATAATCGAGTTAAGGTTTAAGTTCTTCTAGAGGGTCCACAGAATCACTTGCATATTTTTCCGAATACGTTAAACTTGGAAAAATGGATTTTTGACATTCGATCGAACTTTTTAACTTCGCCTAGACAATATGTGAACAACCCGAAACAATGTTAAAACTACGAATACGAAACACTCCGATTTGCTTATAGTGTAAAATTACATCACATGCAAAATTAGCAAAAATAAACAACACCTGAAAGACCAAAACCAAGTCACTGGAACACAGGCAAAAAATCAGAGGGGTGCTCGGTTTTCGCCGATATGGTAGGGGTAGGGCTCGGCCCAATTTTCACCAAATGCTATGAAATTTTGTGTGTGTTCATGATATATCCCATACATCACTCTGTACTTGTTTGCAAATTTTTTTGACAACTTTTAAAAATCGACAGCAAGGAGGTTTTGACGATGCAGATTTCGGAGTATTTCGGTTTCGTAATCTTAACAAAATCTGTATAAATTTCTAGCATGGCTCTGATACCACAGAAGGGTTACCCAAGAAAGCAGCAAGGTTTTGGGAGGCATCGGCCATGCCAAATTAAAATTTTGCCGTTTTAGCTAACCCTAAACTAGATCGTTAACTAGAAATATACGAAATATGAAAAGCAAACACTTTGCAATCTAAGTGAGAAAGGAATACAACCTTTCTAGACCGGTCCTTCACTTCAAATAGCTCCGTGTACTAGTCCCCTTCGCTGCGATCATGAACTCCGGACACTAGAGAGTCTCCTACGAAGAAATGAACATGCTTTCTTCGAAGTCTTCGAGACCGAAGATGATCTACGTCGGGGAGATACTAACCCAAGCTATTTCTTCACTAGGTCATGAACATTATGAAGAGAACACCCTATACTACATGGAAAGTAGTAGAGGATGAAGAAGTAGGAAGTGGGCTCACTTTAGAATTGATTTTCTCACACTTTTTCTCATAACTCCATTAGAGCTAGCAAGCTTTTTCATGGAGGTTGAAGAAGAAGAAGTCTTGTGAATAATTCATCCAAATGAATTATTGTGACCATGGGTGAGTTAAAACTTTCATGCTTAACTCATGTAGAGAATAAACCCTAGGCTAGAGTTAAGGTTTAGGTTAAGGAAAATATCCTAAGGAATGACAAAAGAGTGGACTTTGTCAAAGTTTCTACAAGCTTCATCCAAGCTTGTCAACTTTGACAAAGTCTTCTCTATTTTGTTAAACCTTAAGAAATAAACCAAACCCTAATTTAACCCTAAATTGGTATAACTCTCATACACCCACCTTGTATGTATCATCAAGTACGATACAAACATGTACACTTGCATATATCACATATAAACAATGTGCACAAGTTAGTGAGAAAATAAATCATAAGTGAGCTAATACTAGTTAATGTAATGTAATATATCAAATATATAATTATACATTAAATTATTAAATCAACTCTTGATTTAATAATCCGGCTATAACCGACTAATATCATGTGTAACAACTTATCGAATCAACACTTGATCCGATAACCCGGTTATATCGCATACAACCAATCAATGCCACTAATCGCGAGAATAGAATATGGTATCTCATATCGTATCAATCTCGGTCCCATGCATATCACATATATGCTCTTACTCTGTTTCTCTTGAGCCAGGAAACCCCTGTGTAGGACTCTAAAAACTCGTCAATACGCCGGCAGTAGGTGATGATCATATCAAACACCCACAAGCCGCAAACGGTCTGCTAAATGTAACGGCCACCCGGGTATTGAGCGATCAAAAGATCAACAAGAAAGCCTGCTCACACTCCTGCGAATCCAATCAGTAACACTACCGTACAGTCCGGTCTCTTCGTCTGATATGTCGCATATCTCGTCTAGGGGTGGTAAACGTCAGACCCCAGTAAACCGATAAGTCGTGACGATATGAGGCTCATAACGGATCGAGAAACTACTAATAACACTTACCAGTATATCTCTAAAGCTGCCTTGGCCAAGGACTTCCTGTTATAGCCAATCGAGCACTGCGCAACATCAACTCCCTATACCGGGAGAGACGAAACCCCTCCTATCGCTCATTGCATCCATGTGACTCGGGTCTGTATCCAAAAGCCACTGTTTTGCACGTTCTCTTGAACATGGTAAGGTGGAATTCAAAGCACAGTGGGAATCACACAAGACTCTATGACGATCTCGGGTCTACAGACTAACCTGTACCGGTGTCGCCAGAGAACTGCCATCTGACGATAGGTATAATATCATCTGGGAGTTCTCGGCGAGTGCGTCCAGTGTACCCAGTCTTCACTGAGCACCTGTATACTGTCTCTGATATCAAACACCAATGGATATGGGATCATCCATCGCCCATCTGTATGGGTCGAGAAGCTATACGCTAGTCTACTCTGGTATATCGATGCCCTATCTCGATACACCTACGACTAGGAATATTTGAAGGACGTACTTAGCGACTACACTGTCCCCACTAGTATGATCTGCATCAAAGTACCGGTACTCAAGCACTCATCCTAAGGGCTTTATCAACATGTAACATAGAGACAATCAGTGTACACGTTAAGATAAAGAGCAACCAGATAGCATACTATCATATCGAGCAAGAAAGTCCTCCCTATATATGTCCAAGCATCCACTGCAATATACATCGTATGTACAGTAATGTCCTCTAGGGCATATATATCATTAATAGCACGTGCATCTCAATCCATGACGTAAAGTAATGAAGAGAGAAACTCACTATGTTCACGCCTGGGGTTAAGGTATTGGCTGCAGCGCTTAGCCCATAATACAGATGCGCTAGCCGCACAATGCCCACGGCTAGTCGTGTCCCTCCGTGTCATGACCCAAATGTGGCATGTGACCGGCACTTAAAACGCGTGATATCAAAAGACATCGACGCAATCTAAGTAAGCCGAAACATGGAATCTAAACCCTGTTTAAAATATTTGAGACGAGGTTTAAATAATCATCCGATAAAACCCATTTAAAATAACATCTAGATTTAACTAAGTATGTTGAAAAACATTTCTGACGTTTTGAAAACTTAACATCACCTCCTCTGTATTTTAATAAAACCCGATACAACATAATAAAATAGCATCCCAACGGAAGCTAGTCTCCATGTCCAAACAATGAAGCAACCAATTAACCTAAATCAGAAGTCGACTCCAAAGAGTGCAATGTCACCACACATAAACTCTAAGTCTTGTTTCTAAGTCCATAATATACCACTTCTAAGTTGAAGGAGTTTCTACTAGATACAAGAATATATGGATAATCAAGAGTGTGTATAACACAATTATAACCCACTTACCAATCAATCCCCGAAAAAGAATGTGTGTCCAAGCCGCTGATAATCCAAGCGGTGAAACCTGCAAGAACTGTGGCACAACGGGGATGAGTTGCCAACTCAGTGAATAAAAGTACATTTAAAGGTAGAAATCGAAATACATGACGATACCTAGGTCATAAGTATAATCCTATCATAATCTGTACCGATATACTATATGATATGCATATGTGCAACACTAACTATCATGCAATCCCAAGTATAATATCTCAATGTCATATGGGTCAAAATCATGAATCTATAATCCGTATTGGAATTCCCTTTTTTGTCTATGAATGTCTGTACAAACATATGCAGGTACTGTCCCCCGGATAAGTCCTGGTGGAATCCAATAAATAATATCCGATGAATCCGCGGCCAATGAAGATGCGTCTTCCGGGAGAGCAAGCACCGGGGGAACGGAAATCACCGATGGGAGATCCGTGGTAGGAATAACAGTTGTATCGACCCCCTTCACACTTACTAGTATCTCATCGGGGATATTTGCAGATTCCATAGTCAAGGTGCGACTCGAACTCAGATCCTCTGCCATTGCCGAAGTCCCTGCAAAGTTTTCACGAAGATAAGGATATATATATATATATATATATATATATATATATGAGCAGTGCAAAAATATTACAAAAGATATATGAGTATACCAATGCGTAAAGGAGCCTCTAGTATGGCTTTTTCAAGACGGCGTTCCTTCTCAAGAATTCGTGCTCGCCGGGGTGCGAGGGTAGACTCGTGGCCACCAGTCCACAATGATAGCGCATCTTTGGCGTCGACCGAGATAGGCTGCTTAAGGGCTATCTCGCTTTCCTCTTCTAAAGGACCTATAAATATCCGCCGTATCGATGGAGGATCTTCGTAGAAGATGACGGCAGGATAAGGCATTTTTGGGACCCTTACATTCTCAGTTTCATCCTGGGAGTGTCTTATAGCCTCAGCCAATTGTGCGGCTTCCTCGGCAGATGAATCGGGAAAAATAAGACCACCATCCGGCTCTTGCATAGGTATTGGCTCGTCCTGAGAGATAGGCTCTGATTCCACTAAAAAGTCGAGCAGATTGGTGACCGTTTTCTTTCTCCTCTTGGAACCAGAACTAACACCAGAAGACGATCGCTTATTTCCCCTCGGTGCTTTAGTGCAACGTTGACCCACTTCGCCTTCAATATCTTCTCTCGGCGGTGCTACCGATGACGACACTGTCATTGCTGACGCCGTAGCTGATGATACTGCCACTGGCGCCTTATTAGCCCTGGCTTGAGCTCATAGTGCGCAGTGTCATACCAGCTGTGGGAGTTAGATCCACTTCCGCCGCCTCAAGAAATAAGCATGATATCAGTATCTCTAAGGGAGGGGGGCAAACTACTACCCGCGGTCGCGGCGGGACTCCCGTAGCCTGGATCGGAGTGGGAACCCTATATCCAAGGAGCATCCTCCTCTCCTCAACAATAATGGGACTGACTCGGTGGAGGTAACAGCCCCTGAAAGCCCCCACACATCGAGGAATGTAGTCTGCCTCAGGAATCACGAAGCGAGAGCCGGTGTTCAGCCGGATGAAGTGATGAGCGGCGTCACGAACAACTTCCGACGACGGGCAGGGCTCCACTGTAAACGCCTCAAAAGGGACACCGTGATCATATCCCAGTTGCCGAGCAAAGCGGTGTGGGTTGTACCACATAAAAAGGGCCGCACCGTTTCGAAGAAACACCAGATAACCCGGTCTGATCGAATATAAGTGCATGGCTTCCTTGTTCTTCAGGGAGGGTGCTCCTACTTTCGATGAGTCAAAAAGCTGTTGAATCGGTCCTGAAGGAGAAGAGATGACTCGATCATTAAATACCATCCCACCCACATTGCCATAGGGATTAAGCAGCACACGAATAGCTCCAGTCTGAGTCGGATCAGGAGCAGAAGCGTCCACCAACCTAATAAGCCGCGGAAAAGTGTAGGTATCATAAAAGCTGGGTCTCTGATGCGCGGCAAATGCCCCTAGCACGTGTTGGATTACCTACAACAACAGCAAGGTTTCAGGAGGCATCATCCATGCCAAGTTAAAATTTTGCCATTGAAGATAACCCTAAACCTAGGAACATTAACTATAGAATCAAACAAAACTAGCATGTTAACACTTAAACATATAAGAGTTAGGGATTACAACCTTTGTAGTCCGTTCCTTCGCTTCATAAGCTCTGTGTTGAGGTCCCTTCACTGCGATCATCAAGTAACCGGACTCTAGAGAGGCTCCATGAAGAGAAAGATGCACCCTAGCTTGAAGACTTCACTGATCCAAGATGATCTACCTTGAAGAATCTCAAACACAAGCTCTTGCTTCACTAATCAAGTATTAGCAAAGCAAACACCCGAATCTAAGTGACTAGAATAGATGAGGATGATGAAGTAGGAATTTCTCTCTCTTTTGTTTTCAATTTCTCACAAAATATCATCACAAATCCAAAAGCTAGTAAGCTTTCAAGATGAAGAAGAAGAAGAAATCCTTTTTGTGATGAATAATGAATTTGTCTTGTGGTTACAATTGCAACCATGAGTTAAGAATGAGAGTCTTAACTCATGTAGAGAATAAACTAAGGTTAAGGGTTTAGGTTGGGTTAAATAATATCTACACAAAATATCAAAGGATGAAGACAAAAGGAAAGCTTCATGAAAGCTTCATCCAAAAGCTAACCCAAAAGCTAACCCTAATCCAAACCCTAACTTGGTTTAAACTCAACAACCATGTTGCATTTGTAAGCCTAACATGTTTTAATATTATATATCACATATATAATATATATAGTAACAAAATAAAATAATACAATTAACATATATCGCATATACATCAAAGTATTATCCAGTGAGAAAATGAATCAATAAAGCGAGCTTATATTAGTTAATGTAACGTAATATATCACATATATAATTATACATTAAATTATTGAATCAACACTTGATCCGATAATCCGGCTATTCTATAAATAACCGACTAATATAACAAGTATCAGTTCATCGAATCAACACTTGATCCGATGACCCGGCTAAATTACATATACCCGGCCGATATCACATATCGTGAGAATCTAATATGGTATCGCATACACGTATTATTCTCGGTCCCGCACATATCACATATGTGTTCCTACTCCGTTTGCCTGAGCCAAGAAACCTCTGTGTAGGACTCTAAAGAATCGTCAATATGCCGGCAGTAGGTGATGATCATATCAAACACCTACAAGCTGCAAGCAGTCAGCTAAATGTAACAGCCACCTAGATATTGAGCGATCAGAAGATCAACAAGAATGCCTGTACATTCTCCTGTGAATCCAATCAGTAACACTCTCGTACAGTCCAGTCTCTTCGTCTGATATGTCGCATATCTAGTCTAGGGGTGGTAAACGTCAGACCCCATTAACCGATAAGTCATGTCGATATGAGGTCCATAACAGTTCAAGAAACTACTGATAACTCTTACCAGTAAATCTCAGCAACCCTGGCCAGGGATTTCCAGTTATAGCCAATCGAACCCAGCACAACATCAACTCCCAATACCGGGAGAGACGAAACCCCTCCTATCGCTCATTGCCACCATGTGATTCGGGACTGTACCCAAAAGCTACCATTTTGCACGTTCTCTTGAACGTGGTAAGGTGGAAATCAAAGCACAGTGGGAATCACACAAGACTCTATGACGATCTCGGGTCTACAGACTAACTTGTACCAGTGTCACCAGAGAACTGCCATCTGATGTAAGGTATTATACCATCTGGGAGTTCTCGGCGAGTCCGTTCAGTGTACCCAGTCTCCACTGAGCACCCGTATACTTTCTCTGATGTCAAACACCAATGGTTATGGGATCATCCATCTCCTATCTACATAGGTCAAGAAGCTATACGCTAGTCTACTCTGGTATATCGATGCTCTGTCTCGATACACCTACGACTGGGAACATTTGAAGGATGTACTTAGCGACTACTCTGTCCCTACTAGTATGATCTGCATCATAGTCCTGGTAGTCAAGTACTCATCCTAAGGGCTTTATCAACATGTAACATAGAGACAATCAGAGTACATGTTAAGATAAAGAGCAACCAGATAGCATACTATCATGTCGAGCAAGAAAGTCCTCCCTATATATTTCCAAGCATCCACTACAATATACATCGTATGTACAGTAATGGCCTCTAGGGCATACATATCACTAACAATCTCCCACTTGCACTAGGGCCATTTGTTGTTGTATCGCATACCCAACAATCAGCTGTGGTTGAAATATCTCATACTCAACCATCCCATAAAAGTCTCTACTGGGAAATAGGCCTTTGTGAGTGGATCCGCGCTGTTGTCCTCTGTGTCTACTCTCCTAACCTCGATCTCCCTAGAGATCAACCATCTCCATGATCAGGTGATACTGCCTAAGAATATGTCTGGATCTCTGATGGGACGGGGGTTCCTAGGTATAAGCCACAACTCCATTGTCACACAATGGTAGGAACGAAGTTCATCTCATGAACTTATATATATCCAGACTGTCTCTTTGGTAGCATCCTTGGTAACGATGTATCTTGCCTTTAATCATCAAGTTTGCCACGGTATCTAGCTTGGAACTCTTCCAACATACTGTCCCTCCACTGAGGGTAAAGACAATGCCTGTGACTGACATTCAGTCGACCTTACCACCCTGGAAGCTTTCCAGTGATTCTCCTCAGGATCGATTGATACCATCTCACTACACCTAGTGAGAATCCTAACATCCAATTAGATCTATCTCATAGATCCAAAACCCAGGATTTAGGATGTATCACCTTGATCCTATGGAGAATCCTTGAGATAAGAGGAGATTGACCGAGTGCAGCATAGAAAACTCCTTCCCTATCAACAGTATGTCATCAACATGCTATACGTGGATCATTACCATACTCCCTACTATCTTTTTGTATATACTAGGTTTATCTACCATTTTGATGAAGTCAAACTCTTTAACTACTACATCAAAATAGACGTTCCAACTCCGCGATGCTTAATTTATCCCATAAAACAACTTCCACATGTTTCTGCTGCTCCCACTGTCTACGAAGCCCTCTGGCTGTATACTTATAGTCGCTCTCTTCTAAATCATTAATTAGAAAAGCAGTGCTGACACCCAGCCGCCAGATATCGTAGTCATGGTATGTAGCAGTGGCAAGTAGGATCTGGATGGACTTAAGTATTGCTTTGAAAGTCTCAACCTTTCCATGTACACCAAGTAATCTTCTCAATATATACTTGCTCCTGATGGGGATTTAACCCTTCAGATAAAGCAACCAAAGTCCATACTTTGTTGGTGTATATGGATTCCATCTCAGATCGCTAAGCATCCAGCCATTCTTAAAGAGTCCCCACTATTGATGGCCTGCTCGAAACTAGTTAGGTCATCATCTCATGATGCAATCCTCGCTCCCACTGTCATAGAGAAAACTGAATTATCTCTCAAGTGGATGAGGAACCCTACCAGATCGACGGAGAGGCTGAGGTTCGTTGGAAACTATTGAATCCTCCGGGTTTACCAAATCATTAGCTGCAGTTTGTATAGCTGAAACTCCTTCCTGTTCTACCTCATGACCAGTAATTTCTTCACAAGAAATTCCCTTTCCAAAAGGTGACATGCTGTGAAACAAAACACCTTTTGTTCCTCGGTGAGGTAGAAGATATTCCCTTGTGAATGCTTGGGATATCTAACAAACTTCCACAGAACTGACCTTACCTCGAGTTTGTCCGAATTTTGCTTTTGACATAGGCCGGACAACCCCAAATCTTAACATCCTTAAGAGATGGGCTCTTCCCATACCATATCACATATGGAGTGGTAGGCACCTGATTTGATTGGAACCTTATTCAATAGGTATGCAGCTTCTCAAGTGCATAACCCCAAAAGGAAATAGGCAACTCAGTAGTACTCATCATAGAGCACACCATGTCACATAGGGTGCGATTGCTCCACCCCGATACACCGACGAGTTATGGTGTATACGGAGGAGTAATGTTGAGAGAGAATCTCATTCTCCTTTAGAATAGCCTAGGATCTCTGTGCTCAAGTATTCTCCTCCCTGATCACATTAAAGGACATAATACTTATACCTGTTTTGGTTCTCTACTTCTGAAGTACAAAGAACCAGTCCTGGCATGTGTAGACATGGGACCTCATACATCATCATGTATCAATCCCAAGAGTTCACTAACTCTCTCTCTGTTTCCAATAAACAGAGCTATGGTCATATTATCTTTGTGACATGACTGGCAAGTTTTACAAGATGTAAATTCAAACTAAATTAAATTTGCATCTAAATGTAACTTAGCTGGCCGGGTCACATTGATATGACCTAGTCTACAATACCTCAAAAAGGATTCGTTCATTTCTGAACCCTTCCTCTTATGTGTATTCTGTACGTTAAGAACTGTGGTTTGATTTAGAACGTCTATGCTTTTAGATAACGTGCCTGAACCGATCAACTCTTGATATAGGAAATTTTCAAACCATTATCCAACAATACAAAATTATATCCTTCTTTATTAAATAAAGAGACTGATATGATGTTGTATATCAGGTTCGGTATCTAACAACATTCGTTCCGAATCAATGTATTTGGTAATACAGGGTGATAACTGCCAACAGACTTGGATTCAACACTTGCACTATTTTTAACTTTTAAAACTTATCACCCTTTCTCAGTTCTCTACCTATCAGTAGCCCATGTAACATATTACATATGTGGGATCCTGATCCGGTATCTCATACCCAGGACGTAAAGGATACCGAGAAACAGTTCTTGGTAATGAACACACCCGAAGATGATGCATCATCATACACTTTCTTCGTTTGGGTGGCACGGGAATTCTGGTAATCCCCTATTTCCTGCTCGGTCTTATAACAATTATAAGTTGGAGCGGGACCAACGTTCCCTAGCGTAGTATAACAAGCGGGTTCGGTCGATACATTCGTATTATTATGTTGATTAAGGCGTGACATAGTTGCTACCTGGAGAGAGAGAAGAAAACACTCAGCGTATGCTCTTGCAAGATTAGATTGGTTATTAATATATCTAATCAGGATGGCTCCCACTGTTTTAGTCAAATCTTCCTTCAAACCCTAAAAGGAAAGATTAGCCGGGATTAATTATACCCTACAATTTCGCCAATCTTTCAGCCAGGCCGGTGCCGGTACTTTGAGGGAGGTTCCCCGTGCTTTCGCATGGACCTAATTAAAATAAACCTCGTTTTCCCAAGTCGTAACCCCGTTAACACCTTTCTAGACACCTACTTGATCGGCTAATTGTAATGTGTAAAACTCTCCCAGGAGTAACTCTTACTCGCAGCGGATATCGGGATCCAATTATCTCATAGAAGGTATGTAATCTCGTTGCAAATTTCAACACTTGAAATTCCCAATAATGTTTTGCCCCTAGCGTCCTATGACCTTGACGGAGGTCAACAAACCATAGGCTGCTAGTCAAGTTCAACCCATCATATCTAGATTGAACTAAACCCACCCGCACGACCCTTGACGGAGGTCAACAAGGCCGCACGACTACCCTAATCCAATCGCATCGTATGCAGCAGATAAGCACTAGTCAGCTACTGCACACTACGCCTTGATGGAGGTCAACAAACGTAGCACGAATACTAAATAGTACTTATCTGAAATGACGAAGGGTTACGATAGGTATTTAAGAAAACCCTTTGCGTAATGAACTTGATATCGTTGTAGAATCAAATGATTTAAATGGAGTGTTTTTTAGGCTTTTACTAGTTTTGCTAAAGAGGTCACTCCTGGTGAAGGGATCTCGGCTCTTTTCTTATCGAATAAGGTGCAGGATATTTCACAAATACCACTATGCAAAGCAATAACTAGAAAAACAATCAAAAGACAAAACCGAAGGTTGTAGTATCTGCCAGTTATTGCTAAAGAGGTCATTCCCGATGAAGGGATCTCGGCTCTTTCCTTATCGAATAAGGTGCTGGATGTTCTACATGGAACACCGCTATGCAAAGCAACAACTAGAGCTACCTGTTTTTGAAAATTCGATTCCACAACATCTTTAGCTTTCTTTTATTTCATTAATCGTATTAATGAAGTCCCATTTTTATTTTGCTTCACAAGCATCACGTTTGAAACGAAATCAACAATATACAATATATATCTCATATATATAATATAAACATTCGTCTCAGGCAGTAATATGATCTCATCATAGAACATTGTAGCAGAAGAACATATATGAAATATTGGATATACTAGGATTTCCGTGTTTTATTGCGAGCCTGTATAAAACACGGATTTCACGGTCGCGATAAATAGCCAAACCCACACCCCTAGACCCCTACGAGAGCTGCAAGCAACCCTACCAATTCTAGAGTTAGGAGACCCGGTCTCGACTCCTCGAGATGGTCTCCCACTGGACCCTAGAACCTGGTCACTTGTGCTCCCCGCCTTGGGTCTATCCTAATGCGGAAAAGTAAATAATATACAATGGTGACATCATCCTCAACCCGGAAGTGCCCCAATAAAAGAATATTACATACAATGAATTTTACATGAAAGAAAATAAAAACCCTCATCACACATAAAACCTCCGGCTATTCAAAACATGACGATCCAATATAACATATCACAGCAACACATAACATCACATGTCATCAACGTAAGTATATATGCGTATCCCAATTGTCATTGATTTATAGCAACGAAACCGGCGATACACTACATATTACACTTACGGTCACAGAAAAGAAAGTGTAAAACTACAACAGTTGGAATCCGCAACCACCTTGACATCACATGCCTAACCAAATGAATTCCTTAGACATCGCATGCCTAACAATTATAAACCCCGCATTTTAGTCTCGATTTCGAAAACACTTTTCAATATCTAGTCGGGCAATTCAACAAGATTTCCGACATCCTGATCGAATGCTCGTTGAAAACTTTAGTAGACGGCCGCACCCCTATTGCCGTCGACGAAGTGCACCAAGGCGGAACATCGATACCGCGAGCACCCGAATGGATGCTTTTGGCGACGGGGTTCTCCTACAGTCACTTAGTCGGGGTTATGGGGCATGGCTATCTATTAAGTTTACCCGGCGAGTATTCGCGTACGCTACGTGATTGCAACAGACTTTTGATCGCATCAAAATCCTGTAGCAACCGATCAAATGAGACTAAACTGCTAGATTTATAACATTCAAATTAGTTATCTCATAACTACATTTGTGGATTCCAAATATTGTATCACATTACAGAAAAAGTTAGACAATGGTAAACATTCTGATCGAATCAACAAACACCCAAAATTTTCCTATTTGCCCAACACTTGAACGTAGTTTAAAAGCATCCATCACATGCCACAGTACCGATGGTCCAGCCGTAGAAGGGTCAAACCAACGCCTCACTTGTGGTACCGCTAATCCATCACAAACCCTAGGGTTTAGTGACAGTTTTGACAGTCATAAAATCGAGTTAAGGTTTTGTTCTTCTAGAGGGTCCACTGCGTTACTTGCACGACTTTGAATGTTCTTTAACTAAGGAAAAATCCAAGACTTGGAAATTTTCCGATAGGGGAAAAAGTGAGTTATTGACATCCATTCGAACTTTTTAACACTATCTAAACAATCATGAAACCAAGCTAAAATTGCGAATACAAAACACTCCGAATTACCTTTTGAGTAAATAAACATCTCATGCAAATTTAGCTAAAATAAAAAACACCAAAAGTACCAAACCCCAGAGACTTGACCATGACCCAAACCTGGAACCCAGAACCTACTGGGGGGCTGGCCTGCTCAGATTTCTTGGCCAAGTGATCAGCCAAAATCCGAGCAGGGGGGTAGGGTTTGGACCATGTTCATAAAATATCTCATACAATCTTCTGCACATGTTTGAAGATTTTTTATACACCAAAGATAATTCGACAGAAACTAGGGTTTGATATCGGGTGTTTCGGAGTTTTTCGGTTTCGCAATCCTACACTTATCCGTCTAATTCTCTAGCTAGGCTCTGATACTACTATTGGGTTACCTAAAAAAGCCGCAAGGTTTCGGGAGGCATCATCCATGCCAAGTCAAAATTTTGCCATTGAAGATAACCCTAAACCTAGGAACTTTAACTAGAGAATCAAACAAAACTAGCATGTTAACATTTTAACATCTAAGAGTTAAGGATTACAACCTTTGTAGTCCGTTCCTTAGCTTCATAAGCTCCGTATTGAGGTACTTTCGTTGCGATCATCAAGTAACCGGACTCTAGAGAGACTCCATGAAGAGAAAGATGCACCCTTGCTTGAAGACTTCACTAATCCAAGATGATCTACCTTGAAGAATCTTAAACCCAAGCTCTTGCTTCACTAATCAAGTATTAGCAGAGAAAACACCCTAATCTAAGTGGCTAGAATAGATGAGGATGATGAAGTAGGAATTTTGCTCACTTTTGTTTTCAATTTCTCACAAAATATCATCACAAATCCAAAAGCTAGTAAGCTTTCAAGATGAAGAAGAAGAAGAAATCCTTTTTGTGATGAATAATGAATTTGTGTTGTGGTTACAATTGCAACCATGAGTTAAGAATGAAAGTCTTAACTCATGTAGAGAATAAACTAAGGTTAAGGATTTGGATTGGGTTAAATAATATCTACACAAAATATCAAAGGATGAAGACAAAAGGAAAGTTTCATGAAGCTTCATGAAAGCTTCATCCAAAAGCTAACCAAAAAGCTAACCTAATCCAAACCCTAATTTGGTTTAAACTCAACAACCATGTTGCATTTGTAACCCTAACATGTTACAATATTATATATCATATATATAATATATATAGTAACAAAATAAAATAATACAATTAACACAAATCGCAAATACATCTATGTATTATCCAGTGAGAAAATGAATCAATAAAGAGAGCTTATATTAGTTAATTTAACGTAATATATCACATATATAATTATACTTTAAATTATCGAATCAACACTTGATCCGATAATCCGGCTATTCTACAAATAACCGACTAATATAACAAGTATCAGTTCATCGAATCAGCACTTGATCCGATGACCAGGCTATATCACATATACCCGACCGATATCACATATCGTAAGAATCTAATACGGTATCGTATACACGTAATATTCTCAGTCCCGCACATATCACATATGTGCTCCTACTCCGTTTTGCCTGAGCCAGGAAACCTCTGTGTAGGAATCTAAAGAATCGTCAATACGCCGGCAGTAGGTGATGATCATATCAAACACCCACAAGCTGCAAGCGGTCAGCTAAACGTAACAACCACCCAGGTATTGATATTTCAAAAGATCAACAAGCAAGCCTATACATTCTCCTATGAATCCAATCAGTAACACTGCCGTACAGTCCGGTCTCTTCGTCTGATATGTCGCATATCTAGTCTAGGGGTGGTAAACGTCAGACCCCAGTAACCGATAAGTCATGTCGTTATGAGGTCCATAACTGTTCAAGAAACTACTGATAAATCTTACCAGTAAATCTCAGCAACCCTGGCCAGTGATTTTCAGTTATAGCCAATCGAACACAGCGCAATATCAACTCCTAATACCGGGAGAGACGAAACCCCTCCTATCGCTCATTGCCTCCATGTGTTTCGGGACTATACCCAAAAGCCACCGTTTTGCACGTTCTCTTGAACGTGGCAAGGTGGAAATAAAAGCACAGTGGGAATCGCACAAGACTCTATGACGATCTCGGGTCTACAGACTAACCTGTACCAGTGTCACTAGAGAACTGCCATCTGACGTAAGGTATAATACCATCTGGGAGTTCTCGGCGAGTCCGTTCAGTGTACCCAGTCTCCACAGAGCACCCGTATACTTTCTCTGATGTCAAACACCAATGGATATGGGATCATCCATCGCCCATCTACATAGGTCGAGAAGCTATACGCTAGTCTATTCTGGTATATCGATACCCTGTCTCGATACACCAATGACTAGGAACATTTGAGGGATGTACTTAGCGACTACTCTGTCCCCACTATTATGATCTGCATCATAGTCCTGGTAGTCAAGTACTCATCCTAAGGGCTTTATCGACATGTAACATAGAGACAATCAGAGTACATGTTAAGATAAAGAGCAACAAGATAGCATACTATCATGTCGAGCAAGAAAGTCCTCCCTATATATGTCCAAGCATCCACTGCAATATACATCGTATGTACAGTAATGTCCTCTAGGGCATATATATCATTAATAGAACGTGCATCTCAATCCATGACATAAAGTAATGAAGAGAGAAACTCACTATGTTCACGCCTGGGGTTAAGGTATTGGCTGCAACGCTTAGCCCATGATACAGATGCGCTAGCCACGCAATGCCCACGGCTAGTCGTGTCCCTCCGTGTCATGACCCAAATGTGGCATGTGACCGGCACTTAAAACACGTGATATCAAAAGAAATCAACGGAATCTAAGTAAGCCGAAACCTGGAATCTAAACCCTGTTTAAAATATTTGAGATGAGGTTTAAATAATCATCCGATAAAATCCATTTAAAATAACATCTAGATTTAACTAAGTATGTTGAAAAACATTTATGACGTTTTGAAAACTTAACATCACCTCCTCTGTATTTTAATAAAACCCGATACAACATAATAAAATAGCATCCCAACGGAAGCTAGTCTCCACGTCCAAACAATGAAGCAACCAATTAACCTAAATCAGAAGTCGACTCCAAAGAGTGCAATGTCACCACACATAAACTCTAAGTCTTGTTTCTAAGTCCATAATATACCACTTCTAAGTTGATGGAGTTTCTACTAGATACAAGAATATATGGATAATCAAGAGTGTGTATAACACAATTATAACCCACTTACCAATCAATCCCCGATAAAGAATGTGTGTCCAAGCCGCAGATAATCCAAGCGGTGAAACCTGCAAGAACTGTGGCACAACGGGGATGAGTTGCCAACTCAGTGAATAAAAGTACATTTAAAGGTAGAAATCGAAATACATGACGATACCTAGGTCATAAGTATAATCCTATCATAATCTTTACCGATATACTATATGATATGCATATGTGCAACACTAACTATCATGCAATCCCAAGTATAATATCTCAATGTCATATGGGTCAAAATCATGAATCTATAATCCGTATTGGAATTCCCTTTTTTGTCTATGAATGTCTGTACAAACATATGCAGGTACTGTCCCCCGGATCAGTCCTGGTGGAATCCAATAAATAATATCTAACGGTGTACCTCATGATAATGATCGTATCAATACATATAGATGTCCAGCATCGACATAGAAATATGAAATCTCTCGTGTCCAGCATCGACATGTAAATGTAGATATCGTCGACACCATCTCAACAGATGATCGTCACCCGATATCCCGGCTACGATCAGTATCCCTGGATATCTGCCGTACCAAATCGAACCCCGGTCAGTATCCCCTGGATAGCTGCCGTGCTCATCTCAATCTTCGGTCAGTATCCCCTGGATATCTGCCGTGCTCAATTCTATCTCTGGTATCGGGTATCCTCGTTAGGCTCCCTGCCTAAACTGCGGCTATCCTGCCTCTCGGCCCCGAACCGGGTCCACCATGTATCCAACTGTATATCTCCCCCACTCGGTCCGGAATAAAACCAGAAAACACAAAACACATGGTGGACGTTTTACTCATCATATCAAAATATCAAGTAAGGAATAAGAGTAATTGCATAGATTGTATTGATGATATATATATATATATATATATATATATATCATCAGGAGTAAAATACCCAGAAATCCCAAGAAATCAAATAACAGTGTCCCATACCACTGATATATATCATCAGGAGTAAAATACCCAGAAATCCCAAGAAATCAAATACTGCATCTATAGTACTACAACATGAATAGGAGAAGACTACGTAATCATATCACATAACATAATGATTTCAATTCTAATATGTCATGGCACTACTAATGAGGTGTATTGTAGCATATGCGTCTGTGCTTGTGCAATATGGAAATCATTAGTATTTGTGCAAGTGTTCTACGGTGTAACGAACTATATATTAACACATATATAACAGAACGACTTTACAGTGACATGGCAGTACCAATGAGGTGTAATGTAATATATATTTACGTGCTTGTGCAGCATAGAAATCATTGGTATTTGTGCAGTGTTCTATCAGAGTGTGCATATCGCAGAAACGTATAATATTGATAATATAATGAAAACCTGTAAATTAATTTAAGCACAATTATTGTAATCACTTGCTATGAGCTATACCATTATCTTTAGAAATGAAACGAAACGTTAAGTTTGAAATAAGGAAGCCGCCCTAGATTTAAAATAGATATTTGTTTTGAAAATCGGCACCGCATCCTAGTATTTTATAAAAAGGCAACGAATCGTGGTTTTTAAAAGAATATAACTCACACAAGTATTACATCCTAAAACAGAATATAACCTAACTCTACGAGTCAAAAGATAAATCGGCCATCATTCGGCATACAAATCCATCATTTCCAATACGTATCAACCCTTATATTATATCTCATCTTATAGCTATATCCATATTATCTCAATTTCGGCATGATCCCCCGTACAAATCCATCAAACTATATCCATGTCGTACGAACCAAATATCACATATATCTCATTTAAAAACTACATATGAAAGTTTATGCAAATGGAGGGCATACAAGATGTAATACTATATCAATACTTTGAAGAAAAGCCAAACTTAACTAGATATCATAATAATAGTTATAAGGTTGCGGGGGTGCTATACGCCATCCACCCGACTTCCCCCGTAGATGTAGATCTACTCACTGGAATACGTCGTAACTACTCAGGAATCGCCAATCCTTTTCCTTTCCTTGCGGTCTCCAAAATTCCCACACTCAAATCTAACTTTTAATTAACTTGTATAAGAAAACGGCTACATTTCGATACAGCAACAATCAAGAAACACAAGTTGTACGTGCTAATTACATTACGTACGATTATTGCAACCGATCTAACACTTAACCTCACTGAAATTTAACCCAACGCTACATCACGACTGAAAACTGAACGCGTTATGTTTTACCCGCGTCGTATGTTAGAATTTTGATCTCTTTTCCGATATTAGTTCCCAGATTTTATATACAGATAAACTAATTTGATTAAACAATACCAAAATAACCAAACACATACACAGAGACCTACCCAAAAACCCAATACACCAAACCTCTTCAAAAATCCAGCGACGCCGGAATTCAATTGTTGGTCGCCTACCAAATCCGAGCCCCTTGGGTTCGTGCTCCTATGGTTTGTTCTAGGTTCAACATACAACATTTTGACACTGTTTGGTTAAGTTGATATTTATCTAAACTATAGCAGATTACAACAGCGTTCAATTTTGCCTAAAATACGATATTATGGATATAGGACTTCTTAAATTTTAAAATTTTCAGAACAAAATCTACCGAATTAAGAATTTTACCTACTGAGGATGTCGCTGGAAGAACTTCCTCCAAGATGCACAAGCTCCTAGTCCTTGCTTGATAGTGAGGATATCCTAGACTTAGCTCTTTTCTTCTCCTTTCTGTTGTTCTTCTTTGTTTTGTTTTGGTTTTCTTTTTCTTTGTAAATTTTCAGATTTTAAATTTGCTACAGATCTGAACACATGATATATATGTGATAAAGGGAAGAGTGAGGTAGAGGAGGAGGTGTCAAAGACCAAAGGGTGCCACATTCATGAAAGGAGGAGGTGTAGTGTGTGTGTGCATGCAGGAAGGATGTGGCAATGAATTTTCTTTTCCAAATTGATTTATCTTTTGATAAAATTTCTGAACAAAACCTCATTTAACCTCTTTTCTACTTACTTCCTTAAAAATTCCAATTTGCAAAATTTCCTAAACTTTTCATAAACACCCGTCACTACTTATGTTATTTGCATAACACCATTTTAATTAAAATAAAGCTAAATTTCTCATTAAAACCCTTATAATTTATTTATGTTACATATTAAGATTTTAATTTAAATTGTTTTACATACTACTTATGACAATGTCTTATTTGGTTTTAAGAACTTATTAATTTAATATTTTATTATTTAATTAATTTATTTCTAAATTTTCAGAATGTTACAATATTCCCCCCTTAAGAAAATTCAGTCCCCGAATTTAAACTTAACTAGATGTACCTTTGAAAAGCTGGGGAAATTTCTTTCGCATCGTATCCTCGGTCTCCCAAGTGATCTCCTCGCGATTCTTTCCTTGCCAAAGAACCTTTACAGTTGGAAGTACCCTTGATCTCAGTTTCTATGCCTGCCGGTCTAGAATAGCTACAGGCGGCACTGTGTATGATAAATCCGGCTCAAGTTGTAAGGTCTGATGCTGGATCGCATGAGAAGGATCGTGAAGATACCTGCGAAGCATCGATACGTGAAACACCGGATGCGCATCGGGAAAACTCGGTGGAAGTGCTAAACGATAAGCTACAGCACCCACTCTCTCCAGAATCTCGTAAGGTCCGACATATCTGGGGCTGAGCTTCCCCTTTTTCCCAAAACGCATCAAACCTTTCATCGGAGATACACAAAGGAACACATGATCTCTCACATCAAACTCAAATCTAGGACGTCGTCGATCTGCATACGATTTCTGTCTGCACTGGGCCGCTCTCATTCTGTCTCGTATCAGCTGAATCTTTTTCGTAGTCTCTTGTACTATCTGCGGTCCCAAAATGCTACTCTCACTCAGTTCTGTCCAGCAAACGGGTGATCGACATTTCCTCCTATAGAAATCTTCAAAGGGTGCCATCTGGATCGTCTCCTGAAAACTGTTGTTGTACGAGAATTCTATAAATGATAAGTAACGATCCCAACTACCACCAAATTCAAGGCTGCAAGCTCGAATCATATCTTCTAGCGTCTGAATGGTCCGCTTTGACTGACCATCTGTTTATGGGTGGAAAACCGTGCTAAAACTCAATCGGGTACCAAGAGCTTCTTCAAATTTCTGCCATAGCCTGCTGGTAAACTCGGTACCCTTATCTGAAACTATGCACGTCGGAACTCCATGTAATCGTACAATCTCATCGATATAAATCTGAGCATACTTAGCAAACCCATACGCCGTCTTCACCGGAAGAAAATGAGCTGCCTTTGTCAATCTATCTACAATCACCCAAATGGAATCATACCCTTTGCTAGTCCTGGATAGACCCACAACGAAATCCATGGACCTCTGTTCCCATTTCCACTCCTGAATGGGCAAGGGCTGCAATTCTCTTTCCGGCCTCTGGTGCTCAGCCTTGACTTGCTAACAAGTCAAGCATCTCGAAACAAACTCCGCAACGTCCCACTTCATTCCTTCCCACCAATAAACATTCCTCAAGTCATGGTACATCTTGGTGGAACCAGGATGAATACTATTTGCTGATCAATGGGCCTCCTCTAAGATCTCACGTCTTAGTCCATCCGAATCTGGCACACAAAGATGAGTCCTAAAACGTAATACTCCACGGTCATCTATCACGAACTCCGACTCTCTGCCCTGCCTAACCTGATCCATAATCTCCGATATACGAGCATCTGCGGGTTGAGTTTCTCGGATACGATCCAATAACTGAGGTCGGGTGCGAACATGTGCTAACTGCCCTCCTATCGGGGTGAACTCAAACTGTATACGACTATCGCATAAAATCTGCCAGTCTGTAGAAGACTGTCTCTGCAAGGTGCACAAATGAGATAGGCTACCTCCAGGTCTCCGACTCAAAGCATCTGCTACAACATTTGCCTTTCCTGGATGATACAAGATCTCACAATCGTAATCCTTCACAAGTTCCATCCATCTACGCTGCTTTAGATTCAGATCCCTCTGCTGAAAAATAAACTTTAAGCTCTTATTATCTGTGAAGATTTTGCACGACTCACCGTACAAGTAATGCCTCTAAATCTTCAGTATGAACACTACTACAGCCATCTCCAAATCATGAGTGGGGTAGTTCTGCTCGTGCCTCTTCAACTGCCGAGAAGCATAAGCTACAACCCTGCCGTGCTTCATCAATACACAGCCTAAAGTCACTCGAGAGGCATCACAAAATACCACGAAACCACCTGATCCGGAATGTAACGATAAGACAGATGCAGTCGTCAAGCGAGTCTTCAACTACTGGAAACTCTGCTCACATGCATCTGTCCAAAGAAATGGAACTTCCTTCCTAGCCAATCCGGTCAACGGTGCAGCGATCTGAGAAAAATCCTGCACAAAACGTCTGTAATAACCGGCCAGACCCAAGAAACTTCGAACTTCTGAAACTAACACAGGTCTGGCCAGTGCTATACCGCTTCTATCTTTTTTGGGTCCACACGTTTCCCATCTCTTGCAACTACGTGACCTAAGAAATCTACATTATCCAGCCAGAAGGCACACTTGGAGAATTTAGCAAATCCGTTACTTCTGATACCCTGTAGAGAAATCTGGATAATCTCACCTTCGAAGACTCGTCCCAATTTGTCGGAGGAAAGCTTACTACACGATCTCCTTCTTGAACTACTTGCACCTGGTCTGAACAAACTCCATCGAAAGAAGTACATCAATTTCACCGATCTCGTATCGAAGCACCACAACAAATTAAAAATCTTAACCATCTCACATCTGAACGGCTATGAATCCTGCTGATCCATCTATACTGGTAACGTCGTCAACCATTTAACTTCATGAACTCGGGAAGCAACATCTCGATAACCTCAGCAATGATTGTTACCGCTGTCTAAACAGTACGCGAGACCATGATTTTCAGAGAGGAGAAAAACATCACGTCTCAAGTCTGTCTGATCTAACAATGACTCTACCATCTAGTGCGGATCCCGAAGAAACTTGTTCCACTATTTGAACTCGATCATATATGAATAAACGACGTGTCTCTATATCATCGAAAAGTCACCCCAGTCAGTCCTTGTCCCAGACAAGTCTGCTCTGACCGTATCTCTAACTGCAGCCCTCACAGCCCTCATAACATGGTGATCGAACAATCAATCATACACTGAAAAAAATAGATCAACAGAAAGAATAGAAGGAAGATCTCAAGATATAAATCCTAAGGTATGTTAGGCGGAGTATCATATCGTAAATATGCCGCGGAACATATGTACGGTACGTCACTCTACTTAGTACCTACTCCATCAACAAAGGTCATCCTATATAACGAAAGTTCGAGTATAAGACCCCCAAAGTCAAGTCTACGTCCTATAAGGTTAAGTCTAGGTAAAAAAATGTATTCCCAGACTCCATATAGTCAACCTAAACTCGAACAAAGGTTAAACCAAACGCTCTGATACCAATTTTGTCACGACCCAAATGTGGCACGTGACAGGCACTTAAAACACGTGACATCAAAAGACATCGACGCAATCTAAGTAAGACGAAACCCGGAATCTAAACCCTGTTTAAAATATTTGAGATGAGGTTTAAATAATCATCCGATAAAACCCATTTAAAATAACATCAAGATTTAACTAAGTGTGTTGAAAAACATTTCTGACGTTTTGAAAACTTAACATCACCTCCTCTGTGTTTTAATAAAACCAGATACAACATAATAAAATAGCATCCCAATGGAAGCTAGTCTCCACGTCCAAACAATGAAGCAACCAATTAACCTAAATCAGAAGTCGACTCCAAAGAGTGCAACGTCACCACACATAAACTCTAAGTCTTGCTTCTAAGTCCATAATATACCACTTCTAAGTTGATGGAGTTTCCACTAGATTCAAGAATATATTGATAATCAAGAGTGTGTATAACACAATTATAACCCACTTACCAATCAATCCCCGAAAAAGAATGTGTGTTTAAGCCGCTGATAATCCAAGCGGTGAAACCTGCAAGAACTGTGGCACAACGGGGATGAGTTGCCAACTCAGTGAATAAAAGTACATTTAAAGGTAGAAATCGAAATACATGACGATACCTAGGTCATAAGTATAATCCTATCATAATCTGTACCGATATACTATTTGATATGCATATGTGCAACACTAACTATCATGCAATCCCAAGTATAATATCTCAATGTCATATGGGTCAAAATCATGAATCTATAATCCGTATTGGAATTCCCTTTTTTGTCTATGAATGTATGTACAATCATATGCAGGTATTGTCCCCCGGATCAGTCCTGGTGGAATCCAATAAATAATATCTAACGATGTACCTCATGATAATGATCGTATCAATACATATAGATGTCCAGCATCGACATAGAAATCCGAAATCTCTCGTGTCCAGTATCGACACGTAAATGCAGATATCGTCTACAGCATCTCAACAGATGATTGTCACCCGATATCCTGGCTACGATCAGTATCCCCTGGATATCTGTCGTACCAAATCGAACCCCGGTCAGTATCCCCTGGATAGCTGCCATGCTCATCTCAATCTTCGGTCAGTATCCCCTGGATATCTGCCGTGCTCAATTCTATCTCTGGTATCGGGTATCCTCGTTAGGCTCCCTGCCTAAACTGCGGCTATCCTATCTCTCGGCCCCGAACCGGGTCCACCATGTATCCAACTGTATATCTCCCCCACTCAGTCTGGATAACGTAAAAATCCACGACCGTATATCTCCCCCACTCGGTCCGGAATAAAACCAGAAAACACAAAACTCATGGTGGACGTTTTACTCATCATATCAAAATATCAAGTAAGGAATAAGAATAATTGCATAGATTGTATTGATGATATATATATATATATATATAATAGTGTCCAATACCACTGATATATATCATCAGGAGTAAAATACCCAGAAAGCCAAAGAAATCAAATACAACATCTATAGTACTACATAATGAATAGGAAAAGACTACGTAATCATATCACATAACATAATGATTTCAATTCTAATGTGTCATGGCACTACTAATGAGGTATAGTGTAGCATATGCGTCTGTGCTCGTGCAACATGGAAATCATTAGTATTTGTGCAAGTGTTCTGCGGTGTAACGATCTATATATTAACACATATATAATAGAACGATTCTACAGTGACATGGCAGTACCAATGAGATGTAGTGTAATATATATTTACGTGCTTGTGCAGCATGGAAATCATTGGTATTTGTGCAGTGTTCTATCAGAGTGTGCATATCGTAGAAACGTATAATATTGATAATATAATGCAAACCTATAAATTAATTTAAGCACAATTATTGTAATCACTTGCTATGAGCTATACCATTATCTTTAGAAATGAAACGAAACGTTAAGTTTGAAATAAGGAAGCCGCCCTAGATTTAAAATAGATATTTGTTTTGAAAATCGGCATCGCATCCTAGTATTTTATAAAAAGGCAACGAATCGTAGTTTATAAAAGAATATAGTTCACACAAGCATTACATCCTAAAACAGAATATAACCTAACTCTACGAGTCAAACAATAATTTAGCCATCATTCGGCATACAAATTCGTCATTTCCAATACGTATCAACCCTTATATTATATATCATCATATAGCTATATCCATATTATCACAATTTCGGCATGATCCCACGTACAAATCCATCAAACTATATCCATATCTTACGGACCAAATATCACGTATATCTCATTTAAAAACTACATATGAAACTTTATGCAAATGGAGCGCATACAAGATGCAATACTATATCAATACTTTGAAGAAAAGCTAAACTTAACTAGATATCATAATAATAGTTATAAGGTTGCGGGGATGCTATACGCCATCCACCCGACTTCCCCCGTAGATATAGATCTACTCACCGGAATACGTCGTAACTGCTCAGGAATCGCCAATCCTTTTCCTTTCCTTGCGGTCTCCGAAATTCCCGCACTCAAATCTAACATTTAAATAACTTGTATAAGAAAACGGCTACATTTTGATACGGCAACAATCAAGAAACACAAGTTGTACGTGCTAATTATATTACGTACGATTATTGCAAACGATCTAACATTTAACCTCACTGAAATTTAACCCAACACGACATCATGACTGAAAACAGAACGCGTTATGTTTTACCCGTGTCGTATGTTAGAATTTTGATCTCTTTTCCAATATTAGTTCCCAGATTTTATATACAGTTATACTAACTTGATTAAATAATACCAAAATAACCAAACACTTACACAGAGACCTACCCAAAAACCCAATACACCAAACCTCTTCAAAAGTCTGGCGATGCCGGAATTCTATTGTTGGTCACCGGCCAAATCCGAGCCCCTTGGGTTCCTGCTCCTATGGTTTGTTCTAGGTTCAACATACAACATTTTGACACTGTTTGGTTAAGTTGATGTTTATCTAAACTATAGCAGATTACAACAACGTTAAGTTTTGCCTAAAATACGATATTATGGATATAGGACTTCCTAATTTTTAAAATTTTCAGAACAAAATCTACTGAATTAAGAATTTTACCTACTGAGGATGTCGCTAGAAGAACTCCCTCAAAGACGCACAAGCTCCTAGTCCTTGCTTGATGGTGAGGAAATCCTAGACTTAAGCTCTTTTCTTCTCCTTTCTCTTGTTCTTCTTTGTTTTGTTTTGGTTTTCTTTTTCTTTGTAAATTTTCAGATTTTAAATTTGCTACAGATCTGAACACATGATATATATGTGATAAAGGGAAGAGTGAGGTGGAGGAGGAGGTGTCAAAGACCAAAGGGTGCCACTTTCATGCAAGGAGGAGGTGTAGTGTGTGTGTGTGTGCGCGCATGCAAGAAGGATGTGACAATGAATTTTCTTTTCCAAATTGATTTATCTTTTGATAAAATTTCTGAACAAAACCTCATTTAACCTCTTTTCTACTTACTCCCTTAAAAATTCCAATTTCTAAAATTTCCTATACTTTTCATAAACACCTCTCACTACTTATGTTATTTGCATAACACCATTTTAATTAAAATGAAGCTAAATTTCTCATTAAAACTCTTATAATTTATTTATGTTACATATTAAGATTTTAATTTAAATTGTTTTACATACTACTTATGACAATGTCTTATTTGGTTTTAATAACTTTTAATTTAACATTTTATTATTTAATTAATTTATTTCTAAATTTTCAGAATGTTACAATATTCCCCCCTTAAGAAAATTCGGTCCCCGAATTTAAACTTAACTAGATGTACCTTCAAAAAGCTAGGGAAATTTCTTTCGCATCACATCCTCGGTCTCCCAAGTGATCTCCTCGCGATTCTTTCCTTCCCAAAGAACCTTTACAGTTGGAAGTACTCTTGATCTCAGTTTCTTTGCCTGCCGGTCTAGAATAGCTACAGGCTGCACTGTGTAGGATAAATCCGGCTCATGCTGTAAAGTCTGATGCTGGATCGCGTGAGAAGAATCGTGAAGATACCTGCGAAGCATCGATACGTGAAACACCGGATGCACATCGGGAAAACTCGGTGGAAGTGCTAAACGATAAGCTACAGCACCCACTCTCTCCAGAATCTCGTAAGGTCTGACATATCTGGGGCTGAGCTTCCCCTTTTTCCCGAAACGCATCATACCTTTCATCGGAGATACACGAAGGAACTCATGATCTCCTACATCAAACTCGAGTCTACGACGCTTTCGATCTGCATACGATTTCTGTCTGCACTGGGCCCCTTTCATTCTGTCTCGTATCAGTTGAATCTTTTTCATAGTCTCCTGTACTATCTGCGGTCCCAAAATGCTACTCTCACTCAGTTCCGTCCAGCAAACGGGTGATCGACATTTCCTCCCATACAAAGCTTCAAAGGGTGCCATCTGGATCATCTCCTAAAAACTGTTGTTGTACGAGAATTCTATCAAAGGTAAGTGACGATCCCTATTACTACCAAAATCAAGGCTGCAAGCTCGAATCATATCTTCTAACGTCTGAATGGTCCGATCTGACTGACCATCTGTCTGTGGGTGGAAAACCGTGCTAAAACTCAATCGGGTACCAAGAGCTTCTTGAAGTTTCTGCCATAACCTGCTGGTAAACTGGGTACCCCTATCTGAAACTATGCACGTCGGAACTCCATGTAATCGTACAATCTCATCGATATAAATCTGAGCATACTGAGCAAACCCATACGTCGTCTTCACCGGAAGAAAATGAGCTGCCTTTGTCAATCTATCTACAATCACCCAAATGGAATCATACCCTCTGCTAGTCCTGGGTAGACCCACAATGAAATTCATAGACCTCTTATCCCATTTCCACTCCTGAATGGGCAAGGGCTGCAACTCTCCTGCCGGCCTCTGGTGCTCAGCCTTGACTTGCTAACAAGTCAAGCATCTCGAAACAAACTCCGCAATGTCCCTCTTCATTCCTTCCCACCAATAAACATTCCTTAAGTCATGGTACATCTTGGTGGAACCGGGATGAATACTATCTGCTGATCTATGGGCCTCCTCTAAGATCTCACGTCTCAGTCCATTCGAATCTGGCACACAAAGACGAGTCCCAAAATGTAATACTCCACGGTCATCTATCACGAACTCCGACTCTCTGCCCTGCCTAACCTGATCCATAATCTCCGATATACGAGCATCTGCGGGTTGAGTTTCTCGGATACGATCCAATAACTCAGTTTGGGTGCGAACATGTGCTAACTGTCCTCCTGTCGAGGTGAACTCAAACTGTATACGACTATCGCATAAAATCTGCCAGTCTGTAAAAGACTGTCTCTGCAAGGTGCGCAAATGAGATAGGCTACCACCAGGTCTCCGACTCAAAGCATCTGCTACAACATTTGCTTTTCCTAGATGATACAAGATCTCACAATCGAAATCCTTCACGAGTTCCATCCATCTACGCTGCTTTAGATTCAGATCCCTCTGCTGAAAAATATACTTTAAGCTCTTATTATCTGTGAAGATTTTGCACGACTCACCGTACAAGTAATGCCTCCAAATCTTCAGTGCGAACACTACTATAAACATCTCTAAATCATGAGTGGGGTAGTTCTGCACGTGCCTCTTCAACTGCCGAGAAGCATAAGCTACAACCCTACCGTGCTTCATCAATACATAGCCTAAACCCACTCGAGAGGCATCACAATATACCACGTGTAGGGTTAGCATAGCACCTTATGAAGGTTTTAGCAAGCATCAATCATGCTACTTTAAAAATTTTGGGGTGCTAAACAAACCCTAACCAAGATCTTAACTAGAGAATTTGGGTTAACATGCATGTAAACAATTTTACATCTAAGAGAGATGGATTACAACTTTTGTAGTCCGTTGCTTCGCTTCATAAGCTCCGAGTAGTAGTCCCTTTGTCGCGATCCATGATCTTCCGGACTCAAGAGAGGCTCCACAATTCGAATGATCCATTCTTACTTGAAGTCTTCCTTTTCGAAAATGATCTACCTTGAAGAATCTCAAACTCAAGCTCTCACTTCTTTAATAAAGTATTAGTGAAGTGAACACCCTAATCTAAGTGGTTATAATAGATGAGGATGATGAAGTAGGAATTTTACACTCTTTTGTTTTTAATTTCTCACTTTAAATCATTACTTCACAAAAAGCTAGAAAGCTTTTTCAAGGAGGAAGAAGAAGAAGAAAGCTTTTGTGATGAATAACGAATTATTGTTATGGTTACAAAACCAACCATGGGTTAAGAATGAAAATTTAACCCTTTTAGAGAATAAACTAGGGTAAAGGGTTTGGGTTGGGTTAAGAAATATCTACACAAAATATCTAAGCTAAAAACAAAAGAAAGCTTCATGAAGCTTCATGAAAAAGCTAACCCAAATGCTAACCCAAATCAAACCCTAACTTGTTTAATCTCCACAAATTATGTTTCATTTGTAATCATAACTAGTTACAATATTATATATCATATATATAATATATTTTTGTAACAAAAGAAAATAATACAATTAACATATATCGCATATATATCAATGTATTATCCAGTGAGAAAATGAATTAATAAAGCGAGCTTATATTAGTTAATGTAATGTAATATATCGCATTTATAACTATACATTAAATTATCGAATCAACACTTGATCCGACAATCCGGCTATATCGCATATAGCCGACTAATATAACATGTACTGATTCATCGAATCAACACGTGATCCGATGACCCGGCTATATCACATATACCCGGCCGATATCATATATCGTGAGAATAGAATACGGCATCTCATATCGTATTATTCTCGGTATCGCACATATCACATATGTGCTCCTACTCCGTTTTGCCTGAGCCAGGAAACCTCTGTGTAGGACTCTAAAGAATCGTCAATACGCAGGCAGTGTGTGATGATCATATCAAACACCCACAAGCTGCAAGCAGTCAGCTAAACGTAACAGCCATCCAGGTATTGAGCGATCAGAAGATCAACAAGCAAGCCTGTACATTCTCCTGTGAATCCAATCAGTAAACACTACCGTACAGTCCGGTCTCTTCGTCTGATATGTTGCATATCTAGTCTAGTGGTGGTAAAACGTCAGACCCCAGTAACCGATAAGTCGTGTCGATGTAAGGCTCATAACAGGTCGAGAAACTACTGATAACACTTACCAGTAAATCTCCATATCAGCCCTGGCCAGGGACTTCCAGTTATAGCTAATCGAACACAGCACAACATCAACTCCCTATACCGGGAGAGACGAAACCCCTCCTATCGCTCATTGCCTCCATGTGATTCGGGACTGTACCCAAAAGCCACCGTTTTGCACGCCCTCTTGGACGTGGTAAGGTGGAAATCAAAGCACAGTGGGAATCATACAAGACTCTATGACGATCTCGGGTCTACAGACTAACCAGTACCAGTGTCACCGGAGAACTGCTATCTGACGATAGGTATAATACCATCGAGGAGTTCTCGGCGAGTCCGTTCAGTGTACCCAGTCTCCACTGAGCACCCATACACCATCTTTGATGTCCAATACAAATGGATATGGGATCATCCATCGCCCATCATATGGGTCAAGATGCGTGTATGCTAGTCTACTCTGGAGTATCGATGCCCTGTCTCGATACACTCTCGACTAGGAACAGTTATAGGATGTACTCATTGAATACCCTGGCCCCACTAGTATGATCTCATCATAGTCCTAGTAGTCGAGTACATATCCTAAGGGCTTTATCAACATGTGATCACAAAACAGTATTCGTTAACATGTTAAGATAAAGTGAAACCAGATAGCATACTATCATATCGAGCAAGAAAGTCCTCTCTATATATATCCAAGCATCCATTATAATATACATCACATGTACAACAATGGCCTCTAGGGCATATATATAACTAACAATTTCCCACTTGCACTAAGGCCAGCTGTTGTAGTATCTCATACCCAACATCCTGAAGAGTCTCTCAAATTGTATCTGAGGAATGGCCTTTGTGAGTGGATCCGCAGTGTTGTCTTTCGTATCAACTCTCCCAACCTCGATCTCCCGGCGATCAACTATCTTCCAGATCAGGTGATACCGCCTCAGAATATGTCTGGACTTCTGATGGGACCTGGGTTCCTTAGCCAAATCCACAGCTCCATTGTTATCACAATACAGAGGTATTGGATACCCAATGGACGGAACCACACCAAGTTCAGTGATGAACTTCTTTATCCAGACAGCCTCTTTGGCAGCATCGTTGGCAGCGATGTATTCAGCCTCTATCGTCAAGTCTGCCACGGTTTCCTGTTTAGAACTCTTCCAACAAACCGCCCATCCATTTAGGGTGAAGAAAAATCCCGAGTGCGACTTAGAGTCGTCCTTATCACTCTGGAAGCTCGAATCGGTAAAGGGCTCCACCTGGAGTTCTCCGTTACCATATACCAAGAACATCTCTTTAGTCCTTCTCAAGTACTTGAGAATGTTCTTCACAGCTGTCCAGTGATTCTCTCCAGGATCTGCTACATAACATCGCGTACATGATAGAGCCTACTGCCGAAGCATAGGGTATCCTCTGCATGCGAGCTCTCTCCAAATCAGTCTTGGGAGACATCTCATTGGAGAGAGTGAGTCCAGAGATCGTGGGCAAGTTCCCACGCTTGGATTCTTCCATACTAAACCTCTTTAGTATGGTGTCAATGTACCTGGATTGGGACAATCCCAGTATCCGTCTAGATCTATCTCTATAGATCTTAATTCCCAAAATGCAGGAGGCATCATCTAGATCTTTCATTGAGAATCTTTGTGATAAGAAGAGCTTGACCGAGTGCAGCATAGGAACATCATTTCCTATCAAGAGTATGTCATCCACATACAATACGAGGAAGATAACCTTACTCTCTGCTGCCTTCTTGTATATACAAGGTTCATCTATGTTTTTGATGAAGTCAAACTCTTTGACTACCATATCAAAACAGATGTTCCAACTCCGCGATGCCTGCTTTAACCCGTAGATGGATTTAAGCAGCTTGCACACCTTTCCACTGCTCCCACTGTCTACGAAGCCCTCTGGCTGAGTCATGTACATGAACTCTTCCAAATCACCATTTAGAAAGGCGGTCTTAACATCTATTTGCCAGATTTCGTAGCATGGTATGCAGCAATGGAAAGTAAGATCCGGATGGACTTAAGCATAGCCACTGGAGAAAAGGTTTCGTCATAATCCACACCCGGTCGTTGACGAAAACCCTTTGCAACAAGTCTAGCTTTGTAAGTCTCAACTTTTCCATCTACACCAAGTTTCTTCTTAAAGATCTATTTGCTCCCAATGGGTTTTACCCCTTCAGGAGCAACTTCCAAAGTCCATACTTTGTTGGTGTACATGGATTCCATCTCAGATCGCATTGCATCCAGCCATTTCACAGAGTCACCACTCGTGATGGCCTGCTCAAAACTAGTCGGGTCATCATCTTCCATGATGCAATCCCCGCTTCCACCATCGATGAGAAAACCGTAGTATCTCTCAGGTGGATAAGGAACTCTACTAGATCGGCGGAGAGGCTGGGGTTCGTTGGGAACTGCTGAATCATCCGGTTCCATTAAATCTTCAGTTGTAGTTTGTGGTGCAGGAACTTCTTCCATCTCTACCGCTTCACCACTAATTTCTTTTACAAGAAATTCCTTTTCTAAAATGGTGGCATGTCGAGAAATAATCACCTTTTGTTCCTCGCCGTGGTAGAAAAGATATCCATGTGAATGTTTAGGATATCCCATAAACTTACAAAGAACTGACCGTGCCTCGAGTTTGTCCAGATTTTGTGTTTTAACATAGCCCGGACAACCCCATATCTTAACACGTTTAAGACATGGTCTCTTCCCACTCCATATCTCATATGGTGTGGTAACAGATTTAGACGGAACTTGATTCAATAGGTATGCTGCTGTCTCAAGCGCATGACCCCAAAAGGAAATAGGTAACTCAGCGGTACTCATCATAGTGCGCACCATATCTAATAGGGTGCGATTCCTCCGCTCCGATATACCGTTGTGCTGTGGTGTATACGGAGGAGTAAGCTGAGAGAGAATCCCATTCTCTTTTAGATAATCCATAAACTCATTGCTCAAGTATTCTCCTCCTTGATCAGATCGTAGGATCTTAATACTTTTACCCATTTGGTTCTCTACTTCGTGCTTATATTCCCTGAATTTCTCAAAAGCTTCAGACTTGTGTTTCATCAGGAACACATATCCGTATCTTGAGAGATCGTCAGTGAATGTAATGAAGTAAGAAGAACCGTTCCTGGCATGTGTAGACATAGGACCACATACATCACTGTGTATTAGTCCCAAGTGTTCTGTAACTCTCTCTCCGTGTCCACTAAATGGAGTTTTGGTCATCTTGCCTTTGAGACATGACTGACAAGTGTCATAAGATGAAAATTCAAATGGATTCAAATATCCATCCTTATGTAACTTAGCTAGCCGTGTCGCATTGATATGACCTAGTCTACAATGCTACAAGAAGGATTCGTTCATTTCTGAACTCTTCCTCTTGTGTGTGTTCTGTATATTAAGAACTGTGTTTTGATTTAGAACGTATATGTCATTATGTAACGAGCCTGATCCAATCAACTTTTGATTTAGGAAGATGTTCATAACATTATCCTGTATTACAAAATTATATCCTTATTTTCTTAATAAAGAAACTGATATAATGTTGCATATCATGTTCGGTATATATAGCATTCGTTCAGAATCAATGTATTACCACTTGGTAATACAAGGTGATATTCGCCAACTGCTTTGGCTGCAACATTTGCACCATTCCCTACTCTTACGGAATGATCACCCATTCTCAGTTCTCTACCTTTCTTTAGCCTATGCAATATATTGCATATGTGGGATCCTGATCCGGTATCTAATGCCCAGGACGTAGAGTGAACTGAGAAACGGTTCTCGGTAACTAACACATCCAAAGAAGATACATCAACATGTTTATTCTTCGTTTGGGCGGCATGTGAATTCTGGTATTCCCCTGTTTCCTGTTCAGTCTTATAACAATTATAAGAAAGAACGGGACCAACGTTCCCCTGCTCAGTATGACAAGCGGTTTCGGTCAATACATCCATATCATTATCTTGATTAAGGCCTGACAAGGTCGCTACCTGGAGAGAGAGAGAAGAAAACACTTTAGCGTGCGCTCTTATAAGATTAGATTGGTTATTATCTTATCTAATCAGAATGGCTCCCACTGTTTTAATCAAATCTTCCTTCAAACCCTAAAAGGTAAGATTAGCCGGGATTAATTACACCCTACAATTTCGTCAATCTTTCAGCCAGATCAGTGTTGGTACTTTGAGGGAGGTTCCTCGTGCTTTCGCACGGACCTAATTAAAATAAACCTCATTTTCCCAGAGGCATAACCCCGTTAACACCTTTCTAGACACCTACTTTATCGGCTAATTGTCATGTGTAAAACTCTCCCAATAGTAACTCTTAATCGCAGTGGGTATCGGGATCCAACTATCTCATAGAAGGTATGCAATCTCATTGCGAATTTCAACACTTGAAATTCTCGATAATATCTTTTACCCCTAACCCCTTATGACCTTGACAAAGGCCAAAAAACCATAGGAAGCTAGTCAAGTTTAATCTGTCATTTCTTGATTGAAATAAACCCATCCGCACGACCCTTGACAAAGGCCAACAAGGCTGTACGACTACTCTAATCCAATCGCATCACATGCATAAACAGATAAGTACTAGTCAGCTACCGCACACTACGCCTTGACAAAGGCCAACAAACGCAGCACGAATACTAAATAGTCTTTATCTGAAATGACGGAGGGCTTGTAGGGTTCCTAGGCACTCTCAAGAGGTCACACAAGGCATCAACCATGCCAATTTTAAATTTTATGGGTGCCGAGAAACCCTAATACGGATCGTTGACTAGAAGTTTAGGAGATAAACGAATCTAGTTAACAATTTAACTAAAGATAAGAAGCTACAACCTTTGTAGATCCTCTTATCCATTTCCTTAGCTCAATGTAGTCGTCATCTCGCTGTCCATCTCGAATCCCGAACTCAAACGTCGGCTTCATCGGAGAATTGGACGGACTAGGTCGTCGGCTTCGTGCCGAAGATGATCTACGTCGAGGCATCACAAGTTCAAGCTCCAACTTCACAAATTTGTGAAACTTGTGAAGAAAACACCCAAAACCACTTGGCAAGAGGTAGAGGATGAAGAAATAGGAGGTGGGTTCACTTTAGAATTGGATTTCTCACTTTAGAACTCAAGATGCCATTGATGGCATCAAGCTTTCTTTCTTGAAGATGAAGAAGAAGAAGTAGATAGAATATGATAAGTAGTGTTCAAAAAAGAATAATAAAAATGAATACTTATCATCTTTTAACCTTGGTTAAGTGTAGAGAATAGACCATGGTTACTTAGATGAGTTAGGGTTAAGCATGAGGACAAGAATGGTTAAGAAGTCAAAGCTTCATGAAGCTTCAACTAAAAACAAATAAAGCCACCATTCTCATCTAAACCATTTCTAAATAAATAAATGAACAAATAAATAAATAAAAGAATAAGCAAAACCCTAATTATCTTCTTAACCATGGTTTAATTCTATGCACTTAACCAAATGATCAAGTATCATCAAACATGATACAAATATGTGCACAAAAGTATATCACATATACAAGTTGCACATCAAGTGAGAAAATCCATTTAAAGTGAACCAATACTAGTTAATGCAAAGCAATATATCAAATATATAATTATACATTAAATCATTAAATCAACACTTGATTTAACGATCCGGTCATATCGCATATAACCGACTAGTATCCTATGTATCGGCTTATCGAATCAATCCTTGATTCGATATCTAGGTTATATCGCATATAACCAATCGATACATTCATCGCGAGAATGAAATACGGTATCACATACACGCATTATTCTCGGTCCTGCACATATCTCATATGCGCTCCTATTTCGTTTCGCTTGAGCCAGGAAACCTCTGTGTAGGACTCTAAAGACTCGTCAATACGCCGGTAGCAGATGATGATCATATCAAGCACCCACAAGCCGCAAGCGGTCTGCCAAACATAACGGCCATCCGGGTATTGAGCGATCAGAAGATCGACGAGCTAGCCCGCTCACACTCCTGTGAATCCAACCAGTAACACCTACCGTACAGTCCGGTCTGTTCGTCTGATATGTCGCATATCAACTCTAGGGGTGGTAAACGTCAGACCCCAATAACCGATAAGTCGTGCCGATGTGAGGCTCATAACGGGTTGAGAAACTACTGGTAACACTTACCAGCAAATCTCTGATCTGCCCTGGCCAGGGACTTCCCTGTTACGGCCAATCGAGCACTGCGCAACATCAACCCCCAATACCGGGAGAGACGAAACCCCTCCTATCGCTCATTGTCTCCATGTGACTCGGGACTGTACCCAAAGACCACCGTTTTGCACGCCCTCATGGACGTGGTAAGGTGGAGATCAAAGCACAGTGGGAATCACACAAGACTCTATGACGATCTCGGGTCTACAGACTAACCTGCACAAGTGTCACCTGAGAACTGCCATCTGACGTGAGGTATAATACCATCTGGGAGTTCTCGGCGAGTCCGTCCAGTGTACCCAGTCTCCACTGAGCACCCGTATACCATCTCTGATGTCAAACACCAATGGATATGGGATCATCCATCGCCCATCTCATGGGTCGAGAAGCGTATACGCTAGTCTACACTGGTATATCGATGCCCCGTCTCGATACACCCACGACTAGGGACCTTGAAGGATGTACTTATGGACTACCATGTCCCCACTAGTATGATCTGCATCATAGTCCAGGCAGTCAAGTACACATCCTAAGGGCTTTACCAACATGTAACTATAAGACAGTTTAAAGAGACTAGTATACATGTTTAAGATAAAGAGTAACCAGCTAGCATACTATCATATCGAGCAAGAAAGTCATCTCTATATATGTCCAAGCATCCAATATAATATACATCATCTGTACAATACTGGCCTCTAGGGTATACATACAATTAACAATCTCCCACTTGCACTAGGGCCAGCTGCTGTAGTATCGCATACCGAGCATCCCGAAGAGTCTCTCAAACTGTATCTGGGGAATAGCCTTCGTGAGTGGATCCGCCGTGTTTTCCTTCGTGTCAACCCTCATGACCTCGATCTCCCGGCGATCAACTATCTCCCGGATCAGGTGATACTGCCTCAGAGTATGCCTGGATCGCTGATGGGACCTGGGTTCCTTGGCCAAAGCCACCGCTCCATTGTTATCGCAATACAAAGGTATTGGATGCTCAATGGATGGAACCACTCCAAGTTCAGTAATGAACTTCTTGATCCAGACAGCCTCTTTGGCAGCATCGTTGGCAGCGATGTATTCAGCCTCCATAGTCGAGTCTGCCACGGTTTCCTGCTTGGAACTCTTCCAGCTAACCGCCCCTCCGTAAAGGGTAAAGACAAATCCCGACTGCGACTTAGAGTCGTCCTTATCACTCTGGAAGCTCGAATCGGTAAAAGACTCCACTTGGAGTTCTCCGTTACCATACACCAAGAGCATCTCTTTAGTCCTTCGTAAGTACTTGAGAATGCTCTTCACAGCTGTCCAATGACTCTCTCCAGGATCATCTAGATACCTGCTCACTACACTTAGTGAGTATGCTACATCGGGTCTGGTACATAGCATCGCATACATGATAGAGCCTACAGCCGAAGCATAGGGTATCCCTTGCATGCGAGCTCTCTCCAAATCAGTCATGGGAGACATCTCTTTGGAGAGAGTGACTCCAGAGATCGTGGGCAAGTTCCCACGCTTGGATTCTTCCATACTAAACCTTTTTAGTATGGTGTCAATGTACCTGGATTGGGACAATACCAAAATCCTTTTGGATCTATCCCTATAGATCCTAATTCCCAATATGCAGGAGGCATCACCAAGATCTTTCATCGAGAATCTTTGTGATAAGAAGAGCTTGACCGATTGCAGCATAGGAATATCATTTCCTATCAAGAGTATGTCGTCCACGTACAATACGAGGAAGACAACATTACTCTCTGCCACCTTCATGTAGATACAAGGTTCATCTGGGTTTTTGACGAAATCAAACTCTTTGATAACGACGTCAAAGCAGATGTTCCAACTCCGCGATGCTTGCTTTAATCCATAAATGGATTTAAGCAGCTTGCACACCTTCCCGCTGCTCCCACTGTCTACGAAGCCCTCTGGCTGAGTCATGTACACGCACTCTTCTAAATCACCATTTAGAAAGGCGGTCTTAACATCCATTTGCCAGATTTCGTAGTCATGATATGCAGCGATGGCAAGCATGATCCGGATAGATTTAAGCATAGCCATTGGAGAAAATGTTTCGTCATAGTCCACACCTGGTCTTTGACGAAAGCCTTTTGCAACAAGTCTAGCTTTGAAAGTCTCCACTTTCCCATCTACACCAAGTTTTTTCTTGAAGATCCACTTGCTCCCAATGGGTTTTACCCCTTCAGGAGCAACTTCCAAAGTCCATACTTTGTTGGTGTACATGGATTCCATCTCGGACCGCATAGCATCCAGCCATTTCACTGAGTCTCTACTCGTGATGGCCTGCTCGAAGCTAGTTGGGTCATCATCCTCCATGATGCAATCCTCGCTCCCACCATCCATGAGAAAACCGTAGTATCTCTCAGGTTGGCGAGGAACCCTACTAGATCGGCGGAGAGGCTGAGGTTCATTGGGAGCTACTGAATCTTCTGGTTCCACTAAATCTTCAGTTATGGTTTGCGTATCTGGAACCTCTTCCAGCTCTACCACTTTGCCACTAATTTCTTTTTCAAGAAATTCATTTTCTCAAAAGGTGGCATATTGAGAAACAAACACTTTTTGTTCTTCAGCATGGTAGAAAAAATATCCTTGGGAATTCTTAGGATATCCCACAAACTTGCAAAGAACTGACCGTGCCTCGAGTTTGTCTGGATTTTGCCTTTTGACATAGGCCGGACAACCCCATATCTTAACTCGTTTAAAATATGGTCTCTTCCCACTCCATATCTCATATGGTGTGGTAGGTACAGATTTAGATGGAACTTGATTCAATAGGTATGTTGCTGTTTCCAGCGCATATCCCCAGAAGGAAATAGGTAACTCAGCTGTGCTCATCATAGAGCGCACCATATCTAATAGGGTGCGGTTCCTCCGTTCTGATACACCGTTGTGCTGTGGTTTATATGGAGGAGTCAGCTGAGAGAGAATCCCATTCTCTTTTAGGAAGTCCAGGAATTCATTGCTCAAGTATTCACCTCCTCGATCAGATCGTAGGATTTTAATACTTTTTCCGGTTTGGTTCTCAACTTCTTGTTTATATTCCCTAAATTTCTCAAAAGCTTCTGATTTGTGTTTCATCAGGAACACATACCCGAACCTAGAGAGATCGTCAGTGAATGTAATGAAGTATGAAGAACCATCCCTGGCATGTGTAGACATAGGACCGCATACATCACTATGTATCAGTCCCAAGAGTTCGGTAACTCTTTCTCCGTGTCCCGTAAACGGAGTTTTGGTCATCTTGCCTTTGAGACATGACTGGAAAGTGTCATAAGATGAAAATTCGAATGGTTTCAAATATCCATCTTTATGCAACTTAGCCAGTCGTGTTGCATTGATGTGACCCAGTCTACAGTACCACAAGAAGGATTCTTTCATTTCTGAACTCTTCCTCTTGTGAGTGTTAGTTATGCTCAGAACTGTTGATTGATTTAGAACATAAATGCCATTGCATAACATGCCTGATCCAACCAACTTTTGGTTACGGAAAATGTTCATAACATTGTCCTGTAATACAAAATTATATCCCTCTTTACTCAATAAAGAAACTGATATAATGTTGCATATCAGGTTCGGCATGTAATAGCATTCATTCAGAACCAATGTATTACCAGTTGGTAATGCAAGGTGATATTCCCCGACAGTCTTAGCTGCAACAATTGCACCATTTCCAACTCTAATGTCTTTATCATCTTCTCCAAGTTCTCTACCTCTCCTGAGCCCATGTAACTGATTACATATATGGGATCCTGACCCGGTATCTAATACCCAGGACGTGGAGCAAATGGAGAAACAGTTCTCTGTAACGAACACACCCGAAGAAAATGCATCAACATGTACTTTCTTCATTCGGGTGGCATGGGAATCCTGGTATTCCCCTATATCCTGTTCAGTCCTATAACTCTTATAAGAAAGAACGGAACCAACGTTCCCCAGCACAGTATAACATGCGGGTTCGGTCAATACATCCATATTATTATCTTCATTAGGACATGAAATGGTCGCTACCTGGAGAGAGAGAGAAGAAAACACTTTAGCGTATGCTCGTGCAAGATCAGATTGGTTATTATCTTATCTAATCAGGATGGCTCCCACTGGTTTTTATCAAATCTTCCTTCAAACCCAAAAAGGAAAGACTAGCCGGGATTAATTACACACTACAAGTTCGCCAATCTTTCAGCCAGGCCAGTGTCGGTACTTTGAGGGAGGTCCCCCGTGCTTTCGCACGAACCTAATTAATGTAAACCTCGTTTTCCCAGAGGCGTAACCTCGTTGACACCTTTCTAGACACCTACTTGATCGGCTAATTGCAATGTGCAAAACTCTCCCAGGAGTAACTCTTACTCGCAGTGGGTATCGGGATCCAACTATCTCATAGAAGGTATGCAATCTCATTGCAAATTTCAACACTTGAAATTCCCGATAATATTTTGCCCCTAGCAGCTATATGACCTTAACATAGTCAACAAATCACAAGTGCTAGTCAAGTTCAACCCATCATTTCCTGATTGAATTAAACCCACCCGCACGACCCTTAACATAGTCAACAAAGTCCCACGACTACCCTAATCCAATCTGCATCATATGCATAAGCAGATAAATACTGGTCAGCTACCGCACACTACGCCTTAACATAGTTAACAAACGTAGCACGAATACTAACTAGTACTTATCTGAAATGACGGAGGGCTACGACAGGTTTTTCTGAAAACCTATTGCGTAATGAACTTGATATCATTGTAGAATCAAATGAATTTTTAAAATGGAGTGATTTTGAGGCTTTTCTAGTTTTGCTAAAGGGGTCACTCCCGGTGAAGGGATCGTCGGCCCTTTCCTCGTCGAATGAGGTGCGGGATATATCATATATATCACTGTGCAAAGCAGAAACTATAGAAGCAATCAAAATTCAAACTGAGTGTGTAGCATCTGCCAGTTATTGCTAAAGGAGTCACTCCCGGTGAAGGGATCTCGGTCCTTTCCTCATCGAATAAGGTGCAGGATATATCACATATACCGTTGTGCAAAGCAAGAATTGTAGCTACCTGTTTTATTTAAAATTTGATTCTACAACATCTTAGGTTTCTTTCCATTCATTAATCACATTAATGAAGTCCCATCATTTAAATACCTAAACATCACAGATAAATACGACGTACACTTATGCCATCTGTATTCGCCTGGATGTCCCCTTGTGCACCGTTAGGTTAGGTAACTAACGACAGAGCAGGACAGGGCTAGTGCGGGTACAAAACATAAGTAACGTCTATATAATATATCATATATTCTATATACTGTATCAATCACAGAACATCACATGATCACATCACAGATAAAGCAGCAGAAGAAACATATAAAATATTGGATATACTAGGACGTCCGTGTTTTCAATACGAGCCAGTACAAAATACGGATTCCACGGTCGTGATGAATAGCCAATCCCACACCCCTAGACCCCTACGAGAGCGGCAAGTAACCCTGCCAATTCTAGGGTTAGGAGACTTGGACTCGACTCCTCGAGTTGGTCTCCCACTGGACCCCAGAACCCGGTTACTTGTGCTCCCCTCCTTGGGTCTATCCTAATGCGGAAAAGTAAATAATATACAAAAGGTGACAACTTAAGCAACCTGGAAGTGCCCCAAATAAAAGAATATTACATACAAGTTTTTACATGAATGAAAATGAAAAACACTCATCTCACATAAAAACCCCCGGCTATTCAAACACGACGATCCAATATAACATATCCAGCAACACATAACATCACATGTCATCAACGTAAGTAAATATGCGAATCCCAATTGTCGTTGACATATAGCAACGAAACCGGCGATATCACATATTACACTTACGGTCACAGAAAAGAAAGTGTAAAACTACAACAATTGGAATCCGCAACTTCTTTAGACATCGCATGCCTAATCAAATGAAATACTTAGACATCACATGCCTAACAGATATAAATCCCGCATTTTAGTCTCATTATCGAAAACTCTTTTCAATATCATGTGGGACTAAACTGCTAGATTTATAACATTCATTCAGTTATCTCATAACTGTTTGTGAATTCCAATTATTGTATCCCATTCCGGATAAATAGAAAATATTAAACTTTCCGATCGAACATTCGAACACCCAAGTTTTCCCGAAACCGTTCAACACATGAAATAGGTTCAAAGACATTCACTTCATGCCTCAGTACCAACGGTCCAGCCGTAGAAGGGTCAAGCCAACGCCTCACATGTGGCACGCCGTACTGCCCCAAACCCGAAGGTTCAAAGGGCAGTTCAAGACGGTCACATAATCGAGTTAAGGTTTGTTGTCTTCTAGAGGGACCATCGCGTTACTTGCACTACTCAGAACGTCCTTAAACCACACAAAAATCCAACACTTGGATATTTTCCGGCAGGGGAAAAGTTGGGTATTTATATCCGGTCGAACTTTTTAACATATTCTAAAGTCATCCGGAAATACACAAAGACGAAATTTGATAATCCGGTCGAAACATCGAAGCTCTAAAACACCCTAGAAAATTCAACTCTTGAATAAATATTAAAAATACCCATAAAACTCAGCTGCTGAAATAATGAATTACTGTGCAAAGTAGGAAGGCTGACGTCATCTTTAGGCTGCGGAACCGCCGCAGAAGCCATGCTTCTGCCGTGGTTCCGCCGCACACTTTACTGTTCATTGGAAAAAATTTGCACCGTAATTCTTAGAATTCCCTGCTGAATTTTTTAAGCATTTTTAATCTAGAAAAATCCCAGTTTTTAGAAAAAGTCCAGAGAGCACTTGGGCTTTAGGGTTTCGGGTTCGTTCGGGTTTCAAACGTCGTCTAGACTTCGCCTAAGGCTCTAGCTAGGCTCTGATACCACTGTAGGGTTCCTAGGCACTCTCAAGAGGTCTCACAAGGCATCAACCATGCCAATTTTAAATTTTACGGGTGCCGAGAAACCCTAATACGGATCGTTGACTAGAAGTTTAGGCGATAAACGAATCTAGTTAACAATTTAACTAAAGATAAGAAGCTACAACCTTTGTAGATCCGCTTATCCACTTCCTTAGCTCCATGTAGTCGTCCTCTCGCTGTCCATCTCGAATCCCGAACTCAAACGTCGGCTTCATCGGAGAATTGGGCGGACTAGGTCGTCCGCTTCGTGCCGAAGATGATCTACGTCGAGGCATCACAAGTTCAAGCTCCAACTTCACAAATTTGTGAAACTTGTGAAGAAAACACCCAAAACCACTTGGAAAGAGGTAGAGGATGAAGAAATAGGAGGTGGGTTCACTTTAGAATTGGATTTCTCACTTTAGAACTCAAGATGCCATTGATGGCATCAAGCTTTCTTTCTTGAAGATGAAGAAGAAGAAGTAGATAGAATATGATAAGTAGTGTTCAAAAAAGAATAATAAAAATGAATACTTATCATCTTCTAACCTTGGTTAAGTGTAGAGAATAGACCATGGTTACTTGGATGAGTTAGGGTTAAGCATGAGGACAAGAATGGTTAAGAAGTCAAAGCTTCATGAAGCTTCAACTAGAAACAAATAAAGCCACCATTCTCATCTAAACCATTAGGGTTAAGCATGAGGACAAGAATGGTTAAGAAGTCAAAGCTTCATGAAGCTTCAACTAGAAACAAATAAAGCCACCATTCTCATCTAAACCATTTCTAAATAAATAAATGAACAAATAAATAAATAAAAGAATACTAATTATCTTCTTAACCATGGTTTAATTCTATGCACTTAACCAAATGATCAAGTATCATCAAACATGATACAAATATGTGCACAAAAGTATATCACATATACAAGTTGCACATCATGTGAGAAAATCCATTTAAAGTGAACCAATACTAGTTAATGCAAAGCAATATATCAAATATATAATTATACATTAAATCATTAAATCAACACTTGATTTAACGATCCGGTCATATCGCATATAACCGACTAGTATCCTATGTATCGGCTTATCGAATCAATCCTTGATTCGATATCTAGGTTATATCGCATATAACCAATCGATACATTCATCGCGAGAATGAAATACGGTATCACATACACGCATTATTCTTGGTCCTGAACATATCTCATATGCGCTCCTACTTCGTTTCGCTTGAGCCAGGAAACCTCTGTGTAGGACTCTAAAGACTCGTCAATACGCCGGTAGCAGATGATGATCATATCAAGCACCCACAAGCCGCAAGCGGTCTGCCAAACGTAACGACCATCCGGGTATTGAGTGATCAGAAGATCGACGAGCTAGCCTGCTCACACTCCTGTGAATCCAACCAGTAACACTTACCGTACAGTCCGGTCTGTTCGTCTGATATGTCGCATATCAAGTCTAGGGGTGGTAAACGTCAGACCCCAATAAACGATAAGTCATGCCGATGTGAGGCTCATAACGGGTCGAGAAACTACTGGTAACACTTACCAGCAAATCTCTGATCAGCCCTGGCCAGGGACTTCCCTGTTACGGCCAATCGAGCACTGCGCAACATCAACCCCCAATACCGGGAGAGACGAAACCCCTCCTATCGCTCATTGTCTCCATGTGACTCGGGACTGTACCCAAAGACCACCGTTTTGCACGCCCTCATGGACGTGGTAAGGTGGAGATCAAAGCACAGTGGGAATCACACAAGACTCTATGACGATCTCGGGTCTACAGACTAACCTACACAAGTGTCACCTGAGAACTGCCATCTGACGTGAGGTATAATACCATCTGGGAGTTCTCGGCGAGTCCGTCCAGTGTACCCAGTCTCCACTGAGCACCCGTATACCATCTCTGATGTCAAACACCAATGGATATGGGATCATCCATCACCCATCTCATGGGTCGAGAAGCGTATACGCTAGTCTACACTGGTATATCGATGCCCCGTCTCGATACACCCACGACTAGGGACCTTGAAGGATGTATTTATGGACTACCATGTCCCCACTAGTATGATCTGCATCATAGTCCAGGCAGTCAAGTACACATCCTAAGGGCTTTACCAACATGTAACTATAAGACAGTTTAAAGAGACTAGTAAACATGTTTAAGATAAAGAGTAACCAGATAGCATACTATCATATCGAGCAAGAAAGTCATCTCTATATATGTCCAAGCATCCAATATAATATACATCATCTGTACAATACTGGCCTCTAGGGCATACATACAACTAACAGGGCTACGCAGGTTTTTCTGAAAAACCATGAGCGTAATGAACTTGATATCGTTGTAGAAACAAGTGATTTTGAAAAGGAGTGTTTTTGAGGCTTTTCTAGTTTCGCTATAAAGGTCACTCCCGGTGAAGGGATCTCGGCTCTTTTCTCGTCGAATAAGGTGCAGGATATTTCATAAATACCGCTGTGCAAAGCAAGAACTATAGAAGCAATCAAAAACTAAACCGTGAGTTTGTAGCATCTGCTAGTTTTGCTAAAGAGGTCACTCCCGGTGAAGGGATCTCGGCTCTTTCCTTATCGAATAAGGTGCTGGATATTCTACAAGGAATACCGCTATGCAAAGAAAGAACTGTAGCTACCCTTTTTGAAAATTTAATTCTACAACATCTTTTAGGTTTCTTTTCTTTTATTAATCTCATTAATAAAACCCATCATTTAAGCTTCCTAAGCATCACAGAACAAAAGAAAGCAGCAATATTTATATATCAACATATAGTATAAGCATTCGTCTCAGGCAGTAATATGATCTCATCACAGAATATTGCAGCAGAAGTCAATAAATGAAATATTGGATATACTAGGACATCCGTGTTTTATTTTGAGCCTTAATAAAACACGGATTTCACAGTCGCGATGAATAGCCAAACCCACATCCCTAGACCCCTACGAGAGCGGCAAGTAACCTTGCCAATTCTAGGGTTAGGAGACCCAGTCTCGACTCCTCGAGATGGCCTCCAACTGGACCCTAGAACCCGGTTACTTGTGCTCTCCGACTTGGGTCTATCCTAATGCGGAAAAGTAAATAATATACAACGGTAACATCATCCTCAACCCGGAAGTGTCCCAATAAAAGAATATTACATGCAAATGAATTTTACATGAATGAAAAAGAAAACTCTCATCTCACATAAAACCCCCAGCTATTCAATACACAACGATCCAATATAACATATCACAACTAAACATAAACATCACAGATAACTAGGCAATGTTAGATAATTCAACAGACACAACGAATTCCCAAAATACCCCGGTGAGCTCAACATTTGAGCAGAAAATAAAAATTTCCAGTAGCATGCCCCAGCACTTATGGACCATCGCTTAAGTGCCCGTCCCAAGCCTCCACAGTGGCGCCGCGGAACCGCCGCCAAAACCAGGTTTTGGCCGCGGTCACGCGGTCACTGTAGCGAGTTAGGGACACTTTCTTCAGGTGGGTCCATAAAATTCCCTGCATGATTTTCTGAGTATTTTTAATATGAAAAATGTTAACTTTTTGAAAAATTTCCAGAAAAGGGGTCGTTTCGGGGTTCAATCGGACTTCTAACTTCGTCTAGACAACTCCTAATGCTCTAGCTTGGCTCTGATACCACTGTAGGGTTAGCATAGCACCTTGTGAAGGTTTTAGCAAGCATCAATCATGCTATTTTAAAATTTTTGGGGTGTTAAACAAACCCTAACCAAGATCTTAACTAGAGAATTATGGTTAACATGCATGTAAACAACTTTACATCTAAGAGAGAGGGATTACAACCTTTGTAGTCCGTTCCTTTGCTTCAAAAGCTCCGAGTAGTAGTCCCTTTGCCGCGATCCATGATCTCCCGGACTCAAGAGAGGCTCCACAAGTCGAATGATCCATTCTTGCTTGAAGTCTTCCTTTTCGAAGATAATCTACCTTGAAAAATCTCAAACTCAAGCTCTCTCTTCTCTAATCAAGTATTAGTGAAGTGAACACCCTAATCTAAGTGGCTAGAATAGATGAGGATGATGAAGTAGGAATTTTACACTCTTTTGTTTTCAATTTCTCACTTTAAATCATTACTTCACAAAAATCTAGAAAGCTTTTTCAAGAAGGAAGAAGAAGAAGAAGAAAGCTTTTGTGATGAAAAATGAATTATTGTTATGGTTACAAAACCAACCATGGGTTAAGAATGAAAATTTAACCCTTGTAGAGAATAAACTAGGGTAAAGGGTTTGGGTTGGGTTAAGAAATATCTACACAAAATATCTAAGCTAAAAACAAAAGAAAGCTTCATGAAGCTTCATGAAAAAGCTAACCCAAATGCTAACCCAAATGAAACCCTAACTTGTTTAATCTCCACAAATCATGTTGCATTTGTAATCATAACTTATTACAATATTATATATCACATATATAATATATTTTTGTAACAAAAGAAAATAATACAATTAACATATATCGCATATATATCAATGTATTATCCGGTGAGAAAATGAATCAATAAAGCGATCTTATATTAGTTAATGTAATGTAATATATCACATATATAATTATACATTAAATTATCGAATCAACACTTGATCCGACAATCCGGCTATATCGCATATAACCGACTAATATAACATGTACCGGTTCATCGAATCAACACTTGATCTGATGACACGGCTATATCACATATACCCGGCCGATATCATATATCGCGAGAATAGAACACAGTATCTTATATCGTATTATTCTCGGTCCCGCACATATCACATATATGCTCCTACTCCGTTTTTCCTGAGCCAGGAAACCTCTGTGTAGGACTCTAAAGAATCGTCAATACGCCGGCAGTGGGTGATGATCATATCAAACACCCACAAGCTGCAAGCGGTCAGCTAAACGTAACAGCCATCTAGGTATTGAGCGATCAGAAGATCAACAAGAAAGCCTGTACATTCTCCTGTGAATCCAATCAGTAAACACTATCGTACAGTCCGGTCTCTTCGTCTGATCTGTTGCATATCTAGTCTAGGGGTGGTAAAACGTCAGAACCCAATAACCGATAAGTCATGTCGATGTAAGGCTCATAACGGGTAGAGAAACTACTGATAACACTTAGTAGTAAATCTTCATATCATCCCTGGCTAAGGACTTCCAGTTATATCCAATCGAACACAAAACAACATCAACTCCCTATACCGCGAAAGACGAAACCCCTCCTATCGCTCACTGCCTCTATGTGATTCGGGACTGTACCCAAAAGCCACCGTTTTGCACGCCCTCTTGGATGTGGTAAGGTGGAAATCAAAGCACAGTGGGAATCACACAAGACTCTATGATGATCTCGGGTCTACAGACTAACCTGTACCAGTGTCACTAGAGAACTGCTATCTGACGATAGGTATAATACCATCCAAGAGTTCTCGGCGAGTCCGTTCAGTGTACCCTGTCTCCACTGAGCACCCGTACACCATCTTTGATGTCCAATACCAATAGATATAGGATCATCCATCGCCCATCATATGGGTCAAGATGCATGTACGCAAGTCTACTCTGGAGTATCGATGCCCTGTCTCGATACACCCTCGACTAGGAACAGTTATAGGATGTACTCGTTGACTACCCTGGCCCCACTAGTATGATCTCATCATTGTCCTAGTAGTCGAGTACATATCCTAAGGGCTTTATCAACACGTGATCACAAAACAGTATTCGTTAACATGTTAAGATAAAGTGGAACCAGATAGCATACTACCGTATCGAGAAAGAAAGTCCTCTCTATATATATCCAAGCATCCATTATAATATACATCACATGTACAACAAAGGCCTCTAGGGCATACATATAACTAACACTACGAAACCACCTGATCCGGAAAGTAACGATAAGACAGGTTCAGTCGTCAAGCAAGTCTTCAACTGCTGGAAATTCTGCTCACATGCATCTGTCCAAAGAAATGGAACTTCCTTCCTAGTCAATCCGGTCAACCGTGTAGCGATCTGAGAAAAATCCTGCACAAAACGTCTGTAATAACCAGCGAGACCCAAGAAACTTCGAACTTCTGAAACTGACACAGGTCTGGGCTAGTGCTATACCGCTTCTATCTTCTTTGAGTCCACACGTATTCCATCTCTTGCAACTACGTGACCCAAGAAATCTACACTATCCAGCCAGAAGGCACACTTGGAGAATTTAGCAAATCCGTTACTTCTGATACCCTGTAGAGAAATCTGGCTAATCTCACATTCGAAGACTCGTCCCAATTTGTCGGAGGAAAGTTTACTACACGATCTCTTTCTTGAACTACTTGCACCTGGTCTGAACAAACTCCATCGAAAGAAGTACATAAATTTCATCGATCTCGTATCGAAGCGCCACAAGGGATTAAAAATCCTAACCATCTCACATCTGAACAGCTATGAATCCTGCTGATCCATCTATACTGATAACGTCGTTAACCATTTAACTTCATGAACTCGGGAAGCAACATCTCGATAACCTCAGCAATGATTGTGTTGGAGATAGTGCCCTCAGAGTCAATTATTGGATCACAGGCACGTGATTGCAATGATTGAGGGAGGACCTATCCCGGTACGACAGTCTTACTCGAGATGATAGTATGCTATCAGGTTTACCTTTATCATCGTGTACTGCTTTAGGTGACCTGACAGGTCGCTATTACACGTTGATAAAGCCCATAGGATTCTTGCTTGACTGCCGGCAGTATGAGGGCGATCATACAAGTGAGAGCTGGAGTCTATAAGCACATCCTTAAATGGTCCCTAGTCGTGGGAGTTTCGAGACAGGGCATCGATTCTCCAGAGTAGACTAGTGTATACAGTCGAGACCCCGACGAGGGGCGGTGGCCGGTCTCACAAGCCACTGGTGTCAGTTGGTTCACCTAAGATGTATACAGGTGCTCATTGGGTTATGAGTACACCGGACAGGACTCGCCGGGAACATGCTAGTTGGTCTTATACCTGACGTCAGATAGCAGTTCCCAGGTGACATGTGTACAGGTTAGTTCATCGACCTGGGGATCATCATTTGTCTCGTATGAGTTCCCACTGTGCTTTGATTACTACCCTACCACAGCTCAAAGGAGACGTGCAAACAGGTTTTAGTTGGGTACAGTCCCGAGCCACATGGAGGCAGTGAGCGGATCTTCGGGGGTTCGTCTCTCCCGGTATTGGGGGTGAGGTCGCGCTGTGTCTAGGAGAGCCATTACACGAAGTCCTTGGCCAAGGCAGGAGATTTACTGGTAGGTATTCCAGTAGTATCTCAGGGTGTTCTGGGCTACACTCCGACACGACTTGTACCGCTTTTGGGGGTCTGACTTTTACCCACCCCCTAGGCCCGACATGCGATGCTCATAGACGAACGGACCGGACTGTACGGATATTGTCACTGACAGGCTCAGTAGGGTGTCAGGATGAGTTCGCTCATCGACGTCCCTTTTAGTCAATAGCTGGTGGCCCGTTACGTATTGGCTTATACCTCTTACGTGCTAGTGGTTAAATCCACAGCCATAGTATTGACGAGTCTTTAGAGTCCGCCATACTTTCAGTTACTCAGCTTTCGGGCGAAACGCTGTAGAGGCCGTATGGAGATATGGCAGGGTCCGATCAGATACGTGCGGTATTGCACGGATCAGGATCAGACGGTTTGTACTAGTAGCCGTATAGGTATATGGCAGGGTTCGATCAGATACGTGCGGTATTGCACGGATCAGGATCGAACGGATATTACTAGCCGGCTTTGGTTTAAGCCGGTCCTAGTTTAGTACAGTGTAGATTTTGTCTCTTTGCATTTGTATCCGGACGGAATACAGATGCGGGTGTGTATGCACAGTATCGGGGTTTTTCCTGTAATTTATTACGGGACCATTTTTCTGGAGTTGCCAGTTTGCATTCCGTTCCGGCCGGTTTTCTTTTGTTCTTTCCCGGCCGGACTTTTCCGATGGAGGGGGTTATTTGCAATTGTGCAAATAACTTTTTGTGGAGAGTTTTATTGCAAAAGTATTGATTATGATAGCATCATTATCTTTTGCACCATCACTTGCATTAATGAGGGTATGGTTTTGATTAATGTTTGAAGCATGGTTGATGTTTCTTGGTCTCTTGATGTGGTCACCTTTTCTTCACTCCTACACTCACCTCCCTTCTTGCTTCATATTGTTTTCCTCCACCATTATTCTCACTTGATGAAAGAAGTTTTTCATGGTTGAGAGAAAGAAAAAGATGAGAGCTTCATCTTTGAGAGAGTAGCATTCTTGATCTCATTTTACATGCTAGAAAAATGCAAGCACCATTTTTCTTCTTGATTCCTCCATCATCTTTCAAAGGCAACAAACCCCAAATGAGACATAGCCTCTACACTACACTTCCTACAGCAAATCTTGGACGCGTCGATTCGCCAGCTTCGCGCCCGAGTTGCCTCGGTATTGAGGTGGGAGCCCGTAAAAGCTACAGGCGATGTGGTGCCCTTTCCGACGAGGAGGAGACGGACGGAGATCCCGCAAGGAGATCGGAGTGGAGATGAAGACCGGAGGACTCGGATCAGTCGGTACATCTCTTCCCTTTCTTGTTAGTAGCTTAGACTTGTTAATGGTTACGATCCGGAGTTTAGTGCGCGGTGGTGCCGGTTTGCAAAGTCCGCAAAAATTAAAGTTTATCACCGCTTCCGCATTCCGGCGTCGGATTGACGGCCGGGGCGCCGCCGTGCACTTACAGTGGTATCAGAGCCTCGCCATTAACTTCGTCTAGCTTCGTTTGATGTGTTTTACGTTTCCGATCGAACAAAATCCCGAAACCGCATTTTCTAGCACAATCAGTTTCTGTCGAAATTTTTTGGAGTCCAAAAATTTTTCAGGTTGTCTCAGAATGATGTGCAGGGAGTTCTAAGACTACTGCAAAAATTTGGTAAAGTGATCGTACCTTACGACCGCGGAAGCGCGGCCTTAGCCCCTCATTGGCCGCGCTTCCGCCGCAGGAATGAGGCTTCACTTCACCAATTTCTTTCAGTGGGCTTGTGTGCTTATTTTAGGGGTTTTGGAATATTAAAATTGGGCCAATTATTTCTGTGAGTGCTACAGTTTTCTTTGGGGCCCACTTGTTAATTGTTTGATCAATATGAAAATTTTAAACACATTTTTCACAGTATTTACATTATATCTGCGACCGTGAATGTCACTCGATCGGTAAATCCAGTCTAACTGCTATAGCCCGGTTAGACGGATTTGCGAACGTGACTTTCACGTTGATGTTCTATGTTTATGCTGTGATGTTGCGGATCGGTCGTGGGGATAGCCTGTATGCAATGCTAGTACAGTTTTGTTGTATTATGTACATTTGATTTTGCGGGGCGAGCGTCCGACATGTGGACTGCCGTCACTGCCTGATTGTATTATTATTTTGGGGCACGACCTGGTTGCGGTCGATGTACCCGGTGTATGTATATTTTACTTTCTGTACTAGGATTACCCCGCGGAGGGGTGCGCGGATAGCCGGGTTCTAGAGGGCAACAAGCCCGCATCTCATGGCATTGGGACGGAGGGGGCTTCACTCCAGGATTGGCTGGCTATTCGCCGCACTCGTAGGGGGTATAGGATTTCATTGCACAGGCTATCCACACGACCAGGGGAACGTCGGGTTTCAGTAGTGGCTCTGTGAAACCCGGGGATCCCAGATATCTGTATTGTTCTGTGATGCTGTACATTTCTGTGATGTTGCATTTCTTTTCACGCCTTGAGCGAAATATAATATATTGGTATATATATTAGTAGATGTTGTATATGTTTTTCATCCGCGCTAGTCCAGTTCCCGCTCTGCCGTTAGTAAGCTAACCTAACGGGTGATGACGGGACCCAGTGGCGAATGCGGATGGCATATACGTACGTCAGTATATTTTCGTTCTTTGTGGTGTGATCATTTGATGGGACTGCGTTGATTCGGATCAATGCAAGTTTAAACAAACCTAATCTGATGTTGTTGGAACACTTTTCAAAAAGCTGTTATTGCAAGGACGTTCACTTTTGTTTTGCATCGTGGTATTCATTTGGAATATCCTGCTCCTCAGTCGACGAGGCAAGGGCCGAGATCCCTTCACCGGGAGTGACCCCTTGGACAGAAGTTTGCGTCAGGGCATTAACTTCACTATAGCCGATTACTTTTGCTTTGCACAGAGATATTCGGTTATGAATATCCAGCACCCCATTCTACGGGGAAAGAGCCGAGATCCCTTCACCGGGAGTGACCTCTTTAGTAAAGGTTTTCGTCACTATATTTTCTAAAAAGCTATCCGTTCCTTCAACGATATCAAGTTCACTACGTTAAAGGTTTTCGCCAGAAACCATTCGTAGCCCTCCGTCGTTTCATATGGGTAGTCAATAGTATTCAAGCTGTGTTTGTTGGCCTTAGTCAAGGCATAGTGTTTGGTAGCTATTGGGTATTCATATGCTGCATAGATAGATGCGTTGGTTTGGGACAGTCGTATAGCCTTGTTGGCCTTAGTCAAGGGCTTGTACGGGTGGGTTCAAATCAACCTGGACAATGACGGGTAGAACTTGATATGTGACTTATGATTTGTTGGCCTTAGTCAAGGTCATAAGAGCATGGGGCAGAAATCTACATCGGGAGTTTCAAAAGTACTGAAACTTGCCAGATATGCGCATACCTTCTGGAGTGTGATGACGTGAGCGGATTCCGTCACGTTATCATACGATGAGAGTTGGATCCTGATTCCCACTGATGAGTTGGTTTACTCCTCGGGTGACCCCGACTAATTCTTCTTTCAGGTTTGGAGGAGAGTTTGAGGTACAGTGGGAGGTTTCCAGATTAGATAAAGGGATAACCATTCTGATCTAGGTTAGAGTGCACGCTGAGTGTTTCTTTTCTCTCTCTCTCTGGCAGCGACCATTGACCCGACCCAAGACTATGACTCAGTGACCAAGTTGACCGAACCTTCTTAACACTGGCTTTTAGATTGTCAGAGTTGCAGACCTCATTGCCACTCCTACTTTTACCCTTTTCTCCAGGACACCCCGTATTACTACGAACGTCCACTTCCATTGGACAAAACCATCGTATGGTTAGATACGAACTCGAAAGAATTCGAGGATGGTTTCCGGTTCTGAAGAAAACGGATAGGATTATTCAGTTGTCTTTTCTTTTCACCCTCTCTCAGGTTGCGAGTACTCCTTGGTTTAGGAGTAGTACACCTATTGTGCAAATTGGATAGTCTTCTTCCAAACCATAGGCTGGTGCCGACCGGTAGGGAATGAAGAAAACCAATTAGAATAACGATGGTGTACAGAAGGTATTAAGATTAAGACAAAGCAAGGGATTAGTAAGAGGGCAAAGTAAATTGCGACTGATATTCACGACCAAACCAAGTATTTCTTCGCCAATCCTAAATCACCTTTGTATTTCTCCAGGACACTCCGTATCACTACGAAGATCCACAGTTTATTGGATACTCCATCGTATGGTTATATATGAACTCGAAAGGAACTTGTTCCAGTTCGGGGATGGATTCTGGTCCAGGAGAAATAGGAATAAGGTTTTATTCGGTTGTCTTTTATCTTCACCTTCTCTCGCATTGCGAGTGCTCCTAGGACTAGGACAGTACACCCATTATGCTTTTTGGATAGTCTTCTTCCAAACCATAGGCTGGTGCCGAACGGTAGGGAAGGAAGAAAACCAATTGGCTTAAAGGGGTGTGCAGAAGGTAATGACTAAAGACATATAAAGGGATTTGGAGAGGTGGCAAAGAATTATACGGTTATAGTTGTGAATCTGGATAATGGTAGAGGCATTACTAGGAATACCAGGATACCCCACAGAAACATTTTAATTTTTCAGTTCAACTGTGTACTATTAAAAGAAAACTGATTTCCCGATTAGACACTTGCTCCAGGGTATGTATTTACCAGGTTTGATTCTCACATCTGTATGGTTTTATAGATGATGAGTGGGAGTAGGTTATTAGGAATTGGGTGATCATCCTCATTATATCGGGATTCGTTGTAATCGGTGATATTTGAGGAGATCACCTGGGCTGTTTTGCCGGTCGGCAAATGTTTGGTTTTGAATATCCGCTGTTGTGCACCAATTTCAAATTGATATATCTGTACGTCTATTTTCATAGAGTGAGATATACCTTTTGACATTATGTCGATGACATTTACCTATATCAGTGGATGGTTAGGTAAGGAGCATTAAACAGCGGTGTAATTCTTCTTAACCATAAGTACAGTTTTCAACCTACGACACACAGTGAAAGAGTTGTTAGACTCGGCGGACTTATACAGAGTATTGTATGTTGTCCAGTGTCCATTAGGACAGAGGGGTTGGTCCTCATACTATATTCTGTTTACTTTTAGCTTCTCTAGTTCTCAGACATGTGTTTCGTAGAAACACAGGGTCTAAGTTTTGAGGAGTTATAGGTATTTGAATAGAGTAGAGAACCAGGTGTAGCAAGTATCGGGATTCTTCAAGGTGATCGAAGATGTAGATACTTGTGTGTGGTATTCAGTTGATAGTAATGATAAAGAGAAATTGCTTCTCTTTCAGGTTACTCATAATTGGAAGCATTCCTAAGTTGAGTAACGCTGATCGGCCTCCTTCCATTTTGTTGACATGCACTGGAGATAGCTGCATGATTTGAATCTGGTTAAATTAAATCAATGCCTCTGTTTCTATATTGTATATAGAACAGTTCGTATCTTAACGATGTTAAGTTACGGGGAGTTGTCCGGATTATGCTTAAAACCAGACTCTGGATAACTCAAAGGCACGTTTCTGTAATGGCTGTTTGTGGGTTGACCCAGGCTATGACGAGGGTTGACTATCTACCATCTGGAAGATAAATAGTGATATTGTTCTTCACTCGCCACAATTTTAAAAGAAATGGATTTTTTCAAAAACAGTAGTGGGAGTATGGTAGAACTGGAAGTGATTCCAGAACCGCAAACGATTACTGAAGATTTGATAAGAAACCTAAAGATTCAATCTGATTTAACATTCCATTGGCCACTCCGCAGATAAGGTGGGTAACTTCAGGCACCCGAGAGGTACTCCGGTAGTCCCAAGGACGGTGACAGGGAAGTTCTTGTTTACCCACACTTGCCATTGTTGTTGTTCCAGACTGCGAGACCCGGCAGGAGGATGAGTATAGCGTCGTTCTAAACTAGCTTTAGAAGTGCACATCTATATGACTCTGCCAGAGGGTTGTCGTAGTCAGTGGGAGCAGCGGAAGCATTGGTGGACATCAGGCTTATGTCTATTTATAGACTAAAGCAGATATAGCGGAGATAGATCATCTATTTCTGATGTGACAGTCATAGGTTTGGCGTCATCAGAATAGTGGATGGATCTGTTAAGAAGGTAGTAGGGTGTTATGTCCTGGTATTTGATGACATACACGGAATAGGAAGTGACATTCCTATACTACGATCGGTTATACTTTGGTCGTCACACAGTGTTTTCTCCACATGGGACTTGGACATTATATCAGACATACTGGTTACTAGATCCATGGTTTTAGATCTAGATTTGGGTGGTTTCCCAATCAGGGTACGTTGACAGCATTCTAAGAGTATTTAGAATGGACGACTCTTGGCACGGTAATATACCTGCAGGTAATGGAGTCACCCTCTCTAAAGGTGTCTTATAGACTAAAGTAGAGAGGGATGTGCATGATTGGTAGATCACTTGCTTAGGCAATTGAGTCAATCATGAGATGTCAAGTACCACACCAGATGTTATTCTTGCACTAGATGCAATAAGTTGACATTGATCCAATCCTGGAGAAACAGTCGGAAGCAGTTTTAGAACATAAGTGAATGTTCTAGGGATATGATAACGGCTGCCTCCTTTGGGGGACAGTTATCATTCCAGGCTTCCAAGGTGACATGGACGACAAGGAGGTTGTCAGAGTTATATTTTTCCTTCTGACGAGGGGCAGTATTTTGGACAGGTGGTCCAAAGCAATACTGAGGGAGGCATGGCGCAGGATACTGATTAAGTTCAGTTGACGATACAGTCTAAGAATTTTGGATTTGGAGTTCATTTATGAGCACGGTCCCATCAGACATCCAGACATTCTAAGACAGGTATTGCTCATTTCGGGAGATGGCTTTCTCCGCGAACTTGAGATATAGAGAGACATAGAAAGAAACTTCAGAGCGGATCCACTCGCTGAGGCTATTCCTCGAACGCAAGAGTTTCGCAAACAGGATTTGTGGGACTGACTAGTAGAGGAGTTGGGTGTTCGGTATCACACGGGCTGTGAGTATGCGACATCGCAATAATTAGCCTTGAGTGCAAGTGGGAGATTGTTGGAGATAGTGCCCTCAGAGTCAATTATTGGATCACAGGCACGTGATTGCAATGATTGAGGGAGGACCTATCCCGGTACGACAGTCTTACTCGAGATGATAGTATGCTATCAGGTTTACCTTTATCATCGTGTACTGCTTTAGGTGACCTGACAGGTCGCTATTACACGTTGATAAAGCCCATAGGATTCTTGCTTGACTGCCGGCAGTATCAGGGCGATCATACAAGTGAGAGCTGGAGTCTATAAGCACATCCTTAAATGGTCCCTAGTCGTGGGAGTTTCGAGACAGGGCATCGATTCTCCAGAGTAGACTAGTGTATACAGTCGAGACCCCGACGAGGGGCGGTGGCCGGTCTCACAAGCCACTGGTGTCAGTTGGTTCACATAAGATGTATACAGGTGCTCATTGGGTTATGAGTACACCGGACAGGACTCGCCGGGAACATGCTAGTTGGTCTTATACCTGACGTCAGATAGCAGTTCCCAGGTAACATGTGTACAGGTTAGTTCATCGACCTGGGGATCGTCATTTGTCTCGTGTGAGTTCCCACTGTGCTTTGATTACTACCCTACCACGGCTCAAAGGAGACGTGCAAACAGGTTTTAGTTGGGTACAGTCCCGAGCCACATGGAGGCAGTGAGCGGATCTTCGGGGGTTCGTCTCTCCCGGTATTGGGGGTGAGGTCGCGCTGTGTCTAGGAGAGCCATTACACGAAGTCCTTGGCCAAGGCAGGAGATTTACTGGTAGGTATTCCAGTAGTATCTCAGGGTGTTCTGGGCTACACTCCGACACGACTTGTACCGCTTTTGGGGGTCTGACTTTTACCCACCCCCTAGGCCCGACATGCGATGCTCATAGACGAACGGACCGGACTGTACGGATATTGTCACTGACAGGCTCAGTAGGGTGTCAGGATGAGTTCGCTCATCGACGTCCCTTTTAGTCAATAGCTGGTGGCCCGTTACGTATTGGCTTATACCTCTTACGTGCTAGTGGTTAAATCCACAGCCATAGTATTGACGAGTCTTTAGAGTCCGCCACACTTTCAGTTACTCAGCTTTTGGGCGAAACGCTGTAGAGGCCGTATGGAGATATGGCAGGGTCCGATCAGATACGTGCGGTATTGCACGGATCAGGATCGGACGGTTTGTACTAGTAGCCGTATAGGTATATGGCAGGGTTCGATCAGATACGTGCGGTATTGCACGGATCAGGATCGAACGGATATTACTAGCCGGCTTTGGTTTAAGCCGGTCCTAGTTTAGTACAGTGTAGATTTTGTCTCTTTGCATTTGTATCCGGACAGAATACAGATGCGGGTGTGTATGCACAGTATCGGGGTTTTTCCTGTAATTTATTACGGGACCATTTTTCTGGAGTTGCCAGTTTGCATTCCGTTCCGGCCGGTTTTCTTTTGTTCTTTCCCGGCCGGACTTTTCCGATGGAGGGGGTTATTTGGAATTGTGCAAATAACTTTTTGTGGAGAGTTTTATTGCAAAAGTATTGATTATGATAGCATCATTATCTTTTGCACCATCACTTGCATTAATGAGGGTATGGTTTTGATTAATGTTTGAAGCATGGTTGATGTTTCTTGGTCTCTTGATGTGGTCACCTTTTCTTCACTCCTACACTCACCTCCCTTCTTGCTTCATATTGTTTTCCTCCACCATTATTCTCACTTGATGAAAGAAGTTTTTCATGGTTGAGAGAAAGAAAAAGATGAGAGCTTCATCTTTGAGAGAGTAGCATTCTTGATCTCATTTTACATGCTAGAAAAATGCAAGCACCATTTTTCTTCTTGATTCCTCCATCATCTTTCAAAGGCAACAAACCCCAAATGAGACATAGCCTCTACACTACACTTCCTACAGCAAATCTTGGATGCGTCGATTCGCCAGCTTCACGCCCGAGTTGCCTCGGTATTGAGGTGGGAGCCCGTAAAAGCTACAGGCGATGTGGTGCCCTTTCCGACGAGGAGGAGACGGACGGAGATCCCGCAAGGAGATCGGAGTGGAGATGAAGACCGGAGGACTCGGATCAGTCGGTACATCTCTTCCCTTTCTTGTTAGTAGCTTAGACTTGTTAATGGTTACGATCCGGAGTTTAGTGAGCGGTGGTGCCGGTTTGCAAAGTCCGCAAAAATTAAAGTTTATCACCGCTTCCGCATTCCGGCGTCGGATTGACGGCCGGGGCGCCGCCGTGCACTTACAGATTGTTACCGCTGTCTAAACAGTACGCGACACTACGATTTTGGGAGAGGAGAAAAACATCACGTCTCAAGTCTGTCCGATCACTAACAATGTCTCTACCATCTGGTGCGGATCCCGAAGAAACTTGTTCCACTATTTGAACTCGATCATATATGAATAAACGACGTGTCTCTATATCATCGAAAAGTTACCCCAGTCAGTCCTTGTCCCAGACAAGTCTGCTCTGACCGTATCTCTAACTGCAGCCCTCACGGCCCTCATAACATGGTGATCGAACAATCAATCATACACTGACGAAAATAGATCAACAGAAGGAATAGAAGGAAGATCTCAAGATATAAATCCTAAGGTATCTTAGGCGGAGTATCATATCGTAAATATGCCACGGAACATATGTACGGTACGTCACTCTACTTAGTACCTACTCTATCAACAAAGGTCATCCTATATAACGAAAGTTCGAGTATAAGACCCCCAAAGTCAAGTCTATGTCCTATAAGGTTAAGTCCAGGTAACATAATGTATTCCCAGACTCCATATAGTCAACCTAAACTCAAACAAAGGTTAAACCAAACGCTCTGATACCAACTTTGTCACGACCCAAATGTGGCACATGACCGGCACTTAAAACACGTGACATCAAAAGACATCGACGCAATCTAAGTAAGCCGAAACCCGGAATCTAAACCCTGTTTAAAATATTTGAGATGAGGTTTAAATAATCATCCGATAAAACCCATTTAAAATAACATCTAGATTTAACTAAGTAAGTTGAAAAACATTTCTGACGTTTTGAAAACTTAACATCACCTCCTCTGTATTTTAATAAAACCCGATACAACATAATAAAATAGCATCCCAACGGAAGCTAGTCTCCACGTCCAAACAATGAAGCAACCAATTAACCTAAATCAGAAGTCGACCCCAAAGAGTGCAACGTCACCACACATAAACTCTAAGTCTTGCTTCTAAGTCCATAATATACCACTTCTAAGTTGATGGAGTTTCTACTAGATACAAGAATATATGGATAATCAAGAGTGTGTATAACACAATTATAACCCACTTACCAATCAATCCCCGAAAAAGAATGTGTGTCCAAGCCGTTGATAATCCAAGCAGTGAAACCTGCAAGAACTGTGGCACAACGGCGATGAGTTGCCAACTCAGTGAATAAAAGTACATTTAAAGGTAGAAATCGAAATACATGACGATACCTAGGTCATAAGTATAATCCTATCATAATCTGCACCGATATACTATATGATATGCATGTGTGCAACACTAACTATTATGCAATCCCAAGTATAATATCTCAATGTCATATAGTCAAAATCCGTATTGGAATTCCCTTTTTTGTCTATGAATGTCTGTACAAACATATGCAGGTACTGTCCGCCGGATCAGTCCTGGTGGAATCCAATAAATAATATCTAATGGTGTACCTCATGATAATGATCGTATCAATACATATAGATGTCCAGCATCGACATAGAAATCCAAAATCTCTTGTGTCTAGCATCGACACTTAAATGCAAATATCGTCGACACCATCTCAACAGATGATCGTCACCCGATATCCTGGCTACGATCAGTATCCCCTGGATATCTGCCGTACCAAATCGAACCCCGGTCAGTATCCTCTGGATAGCTGCCATGATCATCCCAATCTTCGGTCAGTATCCCCTGGATATCTACCGTGCTCAATTCTATCTCCGGTATCGGGTATCCTCGTTAGGCTCCCTGCCTAAACTGCGGCTATCCTGCCTCTCGGCCCCGAACCGGGTCCATCATGTATTCAACTGTATATCTCCCCCACTCAGTCTGGATAACGTAAAAATCCGAGACCGTATATCTGCCCCACTCGGTCCGGAATAAAACCAGAAAACACAAAACTCATGGTGGATGTTTTACTCATCATATCAAAATATCAAGTAAGGAATAAGAATAATTGCATAGATTGTATTGATGATATACTATATATATATATATATATATATATATATATATATATATATATATAACAGTGTCCCATACCACTGATATATATCATCAGGAGTAAATTACCTAAAAATCTCATGAAATCAAATACAGCATCTATAGTACTACAACATGAATAGGAAAAGACTGCGTACTCATATCACATAACATAATGATTTCAATTCTAATGTGTCATGGCTTTACTAATGAGGTGTAGTGTAGCATATGCGTCTGTAATTGTGCAACATGGAAATCATTAGTAATTGTGCAAGTGTTCTACGGTGTAACGATCTATATATTAACACATATATAACAGAACGATTCTACAGTGATATGGCAGTAACAATGAGGTGTAGTGTAATATATATTTACGTGCTTGTGCAGCATGGAAATCATTGGTATTTGTGCAGTGTTCTATCAGAGTGTGCATATCGCAGAAACGTATAATATTGATAATATAATACAAACCTGTAAATTAATTTAAGCACAATTATTGTAATCACTTGCAATGAGCTATACCATTATCTTTAAAAATGAAACGAAATGTTAAGTTTGAAATAAGGAAGCCACCCTAGATTTAAAATAGATATTTGTTTTGAAAATCGGCACCGCATCCTAGTATTTTATAAAAAGGCAACGAATCGTAATTTTTAAAAGAATATAGCTCACATAAGCATTACATCCTAAAACAAAATATAACCTAACTCTACGAGTCAAAAGATAAATTGGCCATCATTCGACATACAAATTCATCATTTCCAATACGTATCAACCCTTATATTATATCTCATCATATAGCTATATCCATATTATCTCAATTTTGGCATGATCCTTCGTATTAATCCATCAAACTATATCCATATCGTACGGACCAAATATCACGTATATCTCATTTAAAAACTACATATGAAACTTTATGCAAATGGAGGGCATACAACATACAATACTATATCAATACTTTGAAGAAAAGCTAAATTTAACTAGATATCATAATAATAGTTATAAGGTTGCGGGGGTGTTATACGCCATCTACCCGACTTCCCCCGTAGATGTAGATCTACGCACCGGAATACATCGTAACTGCTCAGGAATCGCAAATCCTTTTCCTTTCCTTGCGGCCTCCGAAATTCCCGCACTCAAATCTAACATTTAAATAACTTGTATAAGAAAACGGCTACATTTCGATACGGCAACAATCAAGAAACACAAGTTGTACGTGCTAATTACATTACGTACGATTATTGCAAACGATCTAACACTTAACCTCACTGAAATTTAACCCAACGCTACATCACGACTGAAAACAGAACGCGTTATGTTTTACCCATGTCGTAAGTTATAATTTTGATCTCCTTTCCCATATTAGTTCCCAGATTTTATATACATTTAAACTAACTTGATTAAACAATACCAAAATAACCAAACACCTACACAGAGACCTACCCAAAAACCGAATACACCAAACCTCTTCAAAAGTCCGGCGACGCCGGAATTCTATTAATGGTCGCCAGCCAAATCCGAGCCTTTTGGATTCATGCTCCTATGGTTTGTTCTAGATTCAACATACAACATTTTGACACTGTTTGGTTAAGTTGATGTTTATCTAAACTATAGCAGATTACAACAGCGTTCATTTTTGCCTAAAATACGATATTATGGATATAGGACTTCCTAAATTTTAAAATTTTCAGAACAAAATCTACTGAATTAAGAATTTTACCTACTGAAGATGTCTCTGGAAGAACTCCCTCCAAGATGCACAAGCTCCTAGGCCTAGCTTGATGGTGAGGAAATCCTAGACTTAGCTCTTTTCTTCTCCTTTCTCTTGTTCTTCTTTGTTTTGTCTTTGTTTTCTTTTTTTTTTGTAAATTTTCAGATTTTAAATTTGCTACAGATCTGAACACATGATATATATATGATAAAAGGAAGAGTGAGGTGGAGGAGGATGTGTCAAAGACCAAAGGGTGCCACTTTCATGCAAGGAGGAGGTGTAGTGTGTGTGTGCATGCAAGAAGGATGTGGCAATGAATTTTCTTTTCCAAATTGATTTATCTTTTGATAAAATTTCTGAACAAAACCTCATTTAACCTCTTTTCTACTTACTCCCTTAAAAATTCCAATTTCCAAAATTTCCTAAACTTTTCATAAACGCCCCTCACTACTTATGTTATTTGCATAACACCATTTTAATTAAAATGAAGCTAAATTGCTCATTAAAACCCTTATAATTTATTTATGTTACATATTAAGATTTTAATTTAAATTGTTTTGCATACTACTTATAACAATGTCTTATATGGTTTTAATAACTTTTTAACTTAACATTTTATTATTTAATAAATTTATTTCTAAATTTTCAGAATGTTACACTCCGTGTAACACACCTTAGGATGTGTTTAGTGGCTAATTATATTTTAATATATCGTTTTTAATAAAAAGTTTACCAAATTGATTTTCAAATATTTTATCAAATTTAATGAATATTTTATTAGATTTTTCCTAGGCTTGCACACACTTGTGTATGTAAACTAGGGTTAAAATGGGGTTAGACCATGATTAGCAATCATGGTGAACTAACCATTCTTCCTTAAGATAATTTTAAATTGGAATTAAGTGTTTTGGGTTTTAATTAAGTGTGTGTCTTTTTATTTTTTAAATAGAAAATGATTTGAATTTGGTTGATTTGGAGGGGGAGAGAAAGAGAGAGAGAGTGGGCATGATGGCCTTGCCATGCTTGCATTAAATGAAGAGAGAGAGGAGGGGGTTTGACTAGTGTGCTATCATTTCTTTGCCTCTCATTTTTCTTCTCACTTCTCTCATTCTCTCACTCACTCACACACACACACACTCATTCCTCTCAGCAGCAGCAACAGAAGCATCAGCAACAGCAGAAGAAGCACCAACCACAACAACAACACCAACGGCATCAGCATAGCAGCAGCACCAGCTTCAGCAACAGCATCAGCAGCTCCAGCAGCAACAGCAGCACCAAATCTTCTTCTTCCACTCCTCCTGCTTCCTAGGGTCGCTTGAGGGTATATTTCTTAAACCTACTTCCTACTTCGCTAAGTTTGTGTAGAATTAGCTTCGGTTAGAGATAAAAGTGAGTTTTTGTGCTAAATATGGTGTTTATTGTGGACTTTTGGTTAAGTGATGTTAGTGGTGGTTAGACTAACTTAGTTAAGTGTTGTTAGAGCCACATAAACCTAGCTTTAACCCAGATTTCACCAAAATACCCTAGGTTTGCATTTAGTGCAAAATATAACGTTTTTAAGTGAATTTTTAGCTTTTTGTGATCTGCTATAGACCCGGTGATTTCAAATAAAATCTGAGTTAACTGGAGCATAGTTGTTAGGTGTTGATTACAAACCCAGAGCACGAGACCCCCTACCCAAATAGTGGCCGCTGGTTTATTCTTTCTGGCCGCAAATTGCGGCCAGATGAGGGAGCTAGGTGTTAGGGTTTTGGCTATAGGAGTCTGCTATATTTTTAGGGCCAGTGGTATGTGCAATTTTGTATGTTTTCACCTGTGTCAAAATCTGGGACGATATATCGTCTTTCTAGTACGTTTGGTTTGCGCGATACGTGAGTGGGTTCTGTGATCCTGCGTATCGCGACGTGTCGGGATAGTTTTAGACGCGTATACACATGTTTCAGCGTATCGTACACACGCGCGTTTAGTTCGCGACGCGAGTTTCTCGTTTGATTTCGATATCGCGTTTTGTAGAATTTTGCATATATATATGGATTCCTTGTGTAATTCCAGGTTCGTATGCAGGTACGTCGGACGCCGTAAAGAAGGGGAAGCAGGTGGTTGGCTACACTTAGCACGCGACCAGGTGAGTAGATTTAACATCTACGGGGAAATCGCCCATATGGCGTTAAGCGTCATGGCGTAATGGGATATTTTAATTGTATGTGTTCATATAGATATACTATAGTAGCATACCTTCTTGTTGCATATAGAACTGGTAGTTTAGAACACTGCACTGTCATTAACGGTTCAAGCTGCACGGGCACTATTGGTATATTGCACTCACACCGTTAGTGATTGCCATGACACTCACATTATAGGATTGCTATGAATTATATATCGTCTTGATTTCCGCTTCATCGATGATTGTCATGACTTGCCGCATATTGGTATATATATTTATATTCATACCATGCACCCTGTATATTCACTTTTTTGCATACCTTCATTGATATATCACTATCTGCGCCCATGCACCCTTTATATTCATCTTAGTGCATACATACTTATATATATCTACACTTGTGCATATATACATCGTATATCCATATTAGTGCACATGTACATTGCTACACCCACATTGCGTATATATCCATTTGCACATCCATACCTATACACATATATATGTTACACACATGGATGATATTGACATGATTTAAAAACTAAGGGACAGCATGGGATATTTTCAAAACTGGATCTTTTAAAAGAGCGGTTTTCCTTTTCTTTTACTCTTAGTGTCATATGACGCATTGCATGGATTTACGCATTGAATTTGGATTTATGTGATTTCTGGATTCGGGAACCGGGGTATTATTTTAAGAAAATACGCACTGTTTTAAAACCCCGGTTTCCCTTGATATGATATTTCAGTGCGTCCACCATGCGTTTTCTCGGTTCTGAGACGTGTGACATGTGAACCCGAATCGAGGAGCTGGACGAGGCTGATTGCGGGTTTTTGTTGCACCGGTATGGTACCCGGGGCGAGAACGGATCGCTGTGCAGTAGACGGTGAGCCTGGCTGAGGGACCATTACCTACCGGTGATTGGTTGGACCTGGCGGTTATCCGGAGGATACCGACCAGAGTCGATAGATGGATATGTGACGACACGTACTGCCGGGGCCGAGGGCCGATTCCGCAGACGGAGCCCGTGGGCCGATCTGACTGACGGAGCCCGATACTTGAGGATTTGCGTGTCAATGCTGGACACGATTATTTTATGATATTTCGAGAGCCGATGTTGGGCACTCACGATTCTATGAGATTTACAGGATTTGAGGGCCGATTAGAGTGACGGCGCCTGAGTTTACTGGGATTTGGGTGCATTGATGGACACCGGTTATTTTTCCATGTTAACATTCCGTGTAGATGATATTTTATCCCATGCTCAGCATCCATTATTTTACATCTCATCCTGTAGTTCTAGTACATGATAGAGTACTTTTGCATAATTGTTGCATACCCTGCTCATCATATATATATTGATGTTATTAAATTGCACCTGTTAGGCATGATTATTGCGTATCCAGTTCATCATATAGACATTATCTGCTGGCATATGTTAGAGTACCGCAGCACGTGCATACTCGCGAATACCTTTATATGTTATCTACTATTCATGAGTTGGCAACTCACCCCCGTTGTGCCATAGTGTTTGCAGGTTTCCCCTCGGTGTAGTCGTGGCAGGTTGTATTATTGCATCTTTTGATAGGGATACCATTGCAGTTGGCGTGCGAGCCCTTTGCTGATAGGTGGGTTTTTGTGCGGTATCTGTTTATTTTCCAGTTGTATACACTGTTGTATCTAGTATTCTCCATCTACTTTTCATATATTAATTTAGAGACCAGTTGTGAGGACGATGTATATTATTTGTACTCTGGTGTCGAGCTCGTTGTGAGCCGACTTTATTTATGCAGCTTATCTTTCATGATATTTGTTTTCACTTATTTTGATCATTCTTCGCTAAGGCGTCGTATATTATCATTGTGGTGATTGTTTCCGCCGTTGGGCATGATTGCTCTCGTTTGGGATGCTTTATTATTATTGTATACCATTTTATTCATATATTGCCTTGTACCCAATTTTCGGGGCTAGTTTTTACAAAGGAAATGCTGCCAAAATTTTTAAGATAATAACTTCAACTTTAAAGAATTTTACTAAATTACTTAAGGATTTATTTCTAAATGTTTTAGCAAATGTTTCCCTTAAATGTTTTAACACTCACTACTTTTTCAATGGTTTTGATCTCTGGGTTCGGCTTACTTAGTCGTGTTACGCCTGTAGACGTTACGTGGTTAAGTGCCGGTCACGGACCGAAATTTGGGTCGTGACAAAGTTGGTATCAGAGCGTAGGTTTTACCTTTCGGAGTGTAGGATGACCCTGGTATGATGGAGTAGGTAGCGGAAGCAGAGTGGCGTAGCGTGTGTATGTTCCACGACATACTCACGACACGGGACTCCTCCTAAGCGACCTTAGGACTTATTGATTGAAATTCCTCCACGATTGTATACATTCTTGTGATTCGATTTCTGTATCCTTATCGAATCCTACTTTCTTTTCAGCCATTATGCCGCCAAAAACTACGAGGGCGCAGAGAGCGGCCGCGAGAGACGAGATTCGAGTTGACTCGTCCGAGACGAGGACTGATCCGGGCAGTGCACCCGTTGTACCAGAGCAGACTGTTCTTCCTACGACAGATCAGATCGCTATGCTAGGGGCCAGTATGCAGGAGATGTGCCAGATGATAAGATCGCTAGTTGAGACGCTTCGAACGCAGCGACCAGAGGTAGCTCCACCCATCATGGGGACCGCGATGGTACCTACAGTACAGACAGTTGCCCCTGCAGCTACAGAGGTTATTACGGTATCGCTATCAGAGTTCATGAGGCTGAAGCCTCCGGTCTTCACATGCACCGATGCAGCCGAGGACCCACGGTCTTTCATTGATAGGATGGCCCGGATATGTCGTTCACTCAGATGCTCAGATGCAAGATGGGTAGAGTTCGCGAGCTTTCGCCTGGAAGGTCTTGCGCAGAAATGGTGTGAATCGATCGAGAAGGGCAGAGCAGCCGGTCTTCCTCCTATGACCTGGACCGAGTTTGTGACTGTATTTCTAGCCCGATTCCTTCCCCAGAGTGTCAGGGATGCCCGAGTGCGCAGGTTCGAGTCTTTGCGCCAGACGCTAGAGATGACAGTGGCAGATTACGATGTGCTATTTACCGAGCTATCAGTTTATGCTCCATGCCTAGTGGCTACTGAGGAGATGCGAGTCAAGAGATTTGTCCGAGGCTTTCTTACACCACTGTTCCTTGCGATCAGCGCCCAGCATTGCAAGACTTATGTAGCAGCTGTAGACGCAGCCTTATTGGTCGAGGAGCGCCTTGCTGAAACTTCGGTAGTTCCAGAGCCGAAGAGAGTTCATACTAATACTCTGACATAGAGACGGCCATTTAGGCGCCGCGACAGACACCTTGCAGGTGGCAGAGACTCGGGGCGAGGCCGGTTGTTCAGCACTTATCCCCAGGAAGGTCAGCCGACACCATCTAGATGTTTCCGATGTGGGAGTACTTATCATCGTGTTCGAGATTGCCCGGAGCCACGTGAGGGCGAGACTGCCGTACCGCATGTCACACTTCCACCTTCTCCACCCCAGAGGGCGTTGCCTATTGTACCTACTGTTGCTCCACGTCAGACTCATGCACAGAGAGGCCGTGGTCGCGGAGGGTTTGTTCCTAGAGGCCGGTGGCCGAGGCAGAGGACAGCCAGCTACCGGCAAAGTGCAGCCAGTTGTTAGTAGGGGACCGCCAGTCGCAGGTGGAGGACAGGCACGGGTTTTCGCGTTGACGCATCAGGACACACAGGCGTCCAATGCTGTGGTCTCAGGTACCCTATCAGTATGTTCTGTTGACGCACACGTGTTGTTTGATCCCGGATCCACGTACTCATACGTTTCCACACACTTCGTGCCGAGTTTGGGTAGAGAGTCCGGTTTACTTGATCAGCCGCTTGTTGTGACCACTCTTGTGGGAGAGTCGTTTGTTGCTAGACACGTGTTCCGATCTTGTGTTGTCCGTATTGGCGAGAAAGAGTTGCCTGTCGACTTGATCCTTTTTGAGATGTTGGACTTCGACGTTCTTTTGGGCATGGATTGGTTAGCCACGTGCTATGCATCTATGTACTGCAGCGAGAAGACAGTTAGATTTCTTTTCCCGGCGAGTCGGCTTTTGTTGTGCTGGGGGACCGTGGTGCCGCCCCTCACATTTTGATTTCTTCTCTTCGCGCTGGACATTGAGGAAGGGATGTCAGGGATTTTTAGCCTATGTTTGCGATACTAGAGCTACAGATGTTCCATTGGACCAGGTTCCGATTGTATGTGAGTTCCCTGATGTTTTCCCTGACGAGCTTCCTGGGCTACCGCCTGAGTGCGATATTGCTTTCTGTATTGATTTGATTCCCGGCACGGGCCCTATTTCTATACCGCCTTATCGGATGGCCCCGGCGGAGCTTAGTGAGTTGAAGGGTCAGTTGCAAGATTTGCTGGATAAGGGACTTATTTGACCCAGTGTTTCTCCTTAGGGTGCTCCGGTCCTGTTTTTCAAGAAGAAGGACGGCAGTTTGCGTTTGTGTATCGACTACCGCCAGCTAAACAGGGTTACCGTACGGAATAGATATCCTTTGCCACGCATCGACGACTTGTTCGACCAGCTTCAGGGGGCAGGATATTTTTCGAGGATCGACTTGCGATCAGGATACCATCAGCAGCGAGTTCGACAGGAGGATATACCGAGGACAGCTTTCCGCACGCGCTACGGCCATTATGAGTTTTTGGTGATGTCGTTCGGACTCACCAACGCCCCAGCAGCATTCATAGACTTGATGAACCGTATTTTCCGGCCGTATCTTGATCTGTTCATCATCGTATTCATTGACGATATCTTGGTGTATTCCCGGAGCAGAGAGGAGCACGAGCAGCACCTGCGGATCACACTGCATACTTTGAGGGAGCACCAGCTTTTCGCAAAATTCTCTAACTGTGCATTCTGGATGGACAGCATAGACTTCTTGGGTCACGTGATTACACGAGATGGTATATGTGTAGACCCAAGGAAGATCGAGGCCGTTCAGCGTTGTCCCAGACCCACATCAGTTACGGAGATCCGCAGCTTTCTAGGATTAGCCGGTTACTACAGGCGATTTGTGCAGGACTTCTCCCGTATTGCTGCACCTTTGACCGGGTTGACCGGGAAAAGAGTTCCTTTCGATTGGATGGAGGAGTGCGAGCATAGCTTTCAGCAGCTACGGACTTGTTTGACTACGGCACCGGTGTTACCACTGCCTTCAGGATCAGGCAGATTTATGGTCTATTGTGACGCTTCTCGAGTTGGGTTAGGGTGCGTATTGATGCAGCATGACAGGGTGATCGCGTATGCTTCACGACAGCTGAAGAAACATGAACAGAACTACCCCACCCATGATTTGGAGATAGCTGCAGTGGTCTTTGCACTCAAGATTTGGCGACATTACCTATACGGCGAATCGTGCCAGATATTCACTGATCACAAGAGCTTAAAGTATATATTTCAGCAGCGAGACCTGAATCTCCGACAGCGCCGTTGGATGGAACTAGTAAAGGACTACGATTGCGAGATCTTGTATCACCAGGTCAAGGCAAATGTAGTGGCGGATGCTGTTAGTTATATGTATGCCCTAGAGGCCATTACTGTACATCGGATGTATATTGTAGTGGATGATGGGACATATATAGGGAGGACTTTCTTGCTCGACATGATAGTATGCTATCTGGTTGCTCTTTACCTTAACGTGTATACTGGATGTCTCTCTGTTACATGTTGGTAAAGCCCTTAGGATGTGTATTTGACTACCTGGACTATGATGCAGATCATACTAGTGGGGACATGGTAGTCCATAAGTACATCCTTCAAAGTCCCTAGTCGTGGGTGTATCGAGACGGGGCATCGATATACCAGAGTAGACTAGCGTGTACCTTCTCGACCCATACAGATGGGCGATGGATGATCCCATATCCATCGGTGTTTGACATCAGAGATGATATACGGGTGCTCAGTAGAGACTGGGTACACTGGACGGACTCGCCGAGAACTCCCAGATGGTATTATACCTTACGTCAGATGGCAGTTCTCTGGTGACACTAGTACAGAGTAGTCTGTTGACCCGAGATCGTCATAGAGTCTTGTGTGGTTCCCACTGTGCTTTGATTTCCATCTTACCACGTCCAAGAGGGCGTGCAAAACGGTGGTTTTTGGGTACAGTCCCGAGTCATATGGAGGCAATGAGCGATAGGAGGGGATTCGTCTCTCCCGGTATAGGGGGTTGATGTTGCGCTGTGTTCGATTGGCTATAACAGGAAATCCCTGGCCAGGGTTGCTGAGATATACTGGTAAGTGTTACCAGTAGTTTCTCGAATTGTTATAGACCTTATATCGACACGACTTATCGAGCTATTGGGGTCTGACGTTAACCACCCTTAGGCGAGATATGCGACATATCAGACGATCAGACCGGACTGTACGGTAGTGTTACTGGTTGGATTCACTGGAGTGTGAGCGGGCTTGCTCTTCGATCTTCTGATCGCTCAATACCCGGGTGGCCGTTACGTTTAGCAGACCGCTTGCGGCTTGTAGGTGTTTGATATGATCATCACCTGCTGCCGGCGTATTGATGAGTCTTTAGAGTCCTACACAGAGGTTTCCTGGCTCAAGCGAAACGAAATAGGAGCGCATATGAGATATGTGCGGGACCGAGAATAATGCCTGTATGTGATACCGTATTCCATTCTCGCGATGAATGTATCGAATGGTTGTATGCTATGTAACCTAGTTATCGATTCAAGCGTTGATTCGATAAGTCGATACATTGAATACTAGTCGGTTATGTTCGACATGACCGGATCATTGAATCAAGTGTTGATTTAATGATTTAATGCATAATTATATATTTGATATATTACTTTGCATTAACTAGTATCGGTTTACTTAAGATGGATTTTCTCACTCGCCTGTGCACATTGTATATGTGATATATTTTGTGCACTTGATTGTATCATGTTTGATGATATATGATAGGTAGGGTTTGTGTAAAGAGTTAAACCTTAGTTAAGTAAATGGTTAGGGTTTTGATATATTTATTAAATCTTTTATCTTTTAATTTGTATTAAAAAGATAAGAGATAAAGAAAACAAAAGGTTGCTTTTCTTCATGAAGCTTGTTGAAGCTTCATGAAGCTTTGACCAAAGAAACCTTTTGTCTTCATCTCATTAACCCTAACCATTCATTGAACTATAGTTAGCTCTCTACACTTTACCATGGTTACAATTATGATAAGAATTCATTTTTCTTTTCTATTCTTATTCTTATCATAATACTTATCATAATTCTTTCTTCATCTTCTTCTTCTTCTTCACAAGAAGAAAAAGCTTGACCATCAATGGTGATTGATGAACAAGAGTGAGAAATCCAATTCTAAAGTCTACCCACTTCCTATTTCTTCATACTCTACCTCTTGCCAAGTAGTAGAGTGTGTTTTCTTCACAAGTTTCTTGACTTAGTGAAGTTGGAGCTTGATCTAGTGATGCCTCGACGTAGATCATCTTCGGCATCGTAGTCGACGACCTAGCCCGGTCTTTTCTCCGATGAAGCCACCGTGAGAGCCATGGTTCGATTTGGACAGCGGAGAGGACTTCATCATGGAGCTATGGAGGTGGAGAAATGGATCTACAAAGGTTGTATTTCCGTTATTGTAGTTAAGTGTTAACTAGTTTCATTTTATCGCCTAAATTTCTAGCCAACGATCCGTATTAGGGTTTCTCGGCACCGTAATTTTTGAAATTGGCATGGTTGATGCCTTGTGAGACCTCTTGAGAGTGCCTAGGAACCCTACAGTGGTATCAGAGCCTAGCTAGAGCCTTAGGCGAAGTCTAGATGAAGTTTGAAACCCGAACGAACCCGAAACCCTAACACAAACATGCTCTCTGGACTTTTTCCAAAATCTGGAGTTTTTCGATATTAAAAATATGCAGAAAAATCAGCAGGCAATTCTAAGGGTTTCTGTAAAATTCGTATGCCTAATTCCATCAATGCGCCGCGGATCCGCGGCACGAGCATGGCTCATGCGGCGGTTCCGCGGCCGTTTTGTCTTATGTGGCATCGAATCTTGCACAGTAATTCATAATTTGCAGTGCTGGTTTTCCTGGGAATTTTTAATATTTTTTCAAGAGTTGAATTTTCTGGGTTGTTTTGGGGATTCGAATGTTCGACCGGAGTATCAGATTTTGTCTATTTGGCTTTCCGGATAAATTTTAGAATATGTTAAAAAGTTCGACCGGATATAAATACCCAATTTTTCCCCTGTCGGGAAATTTCCAAGTGTTGGATTTTTCCGTGGTTTAACGACGTTCTAAGTAGTGCAAGTAACACAATGGACCCTCTAGAAGACAACAAACCTTAACTCGATTATGTGACCGTCTTGAACTGCCCTTTGAACCTTAGGGTTTGGGGCAGTACGGCGTGCCACATGTGAGGCGTTGGCTTGACCCTTCTACGGCTGGACTGTTGGTACTGAGGCACGAACTGAATGTTGTTAGACTTATTTCATGTGTTGAGCTGTATCGGGAAAACTTGGGTGTTTGACTGTTCGATCGGAAAGTTTAACATTTTCTATTTATCCGGAATGTGATACAATAATTGGAATTCACAAGAAGTTATGAGATAACTGAATGAATGTTATAAACATAGCAGTTTAGTCTCACTTGATCGGTTGCCACGGAATTTTGATGTGATCAAAAGTCCGTCGCAATCACGTAGCGTACGCGGATACTCGCCGGGTAAACTTAATAGACAGCCTCACTCCATTGCCCCGACCAAGTGACTGTAGGAGAACCCCGTCGCCGAAAGCATCCATTTGGGTGCTCGCGGCAGCGGTGTTCCGCCTTGGTGCACTTTGTCGACGGCGTCGGGGGTGCGGCCGCCTACTGAAGTTTGCGACGAGCATTCGATCAGAATGTCGGGAATCCTGTTGAATTCCCCGACTTGGTATTGAAAAGTGTTTTCGATTTTGAGACTAAAATGCGGGGTTTATAATTGTTGGGCATGCGATGTCTAAGTAATTCATTTGGTCATGCATGCGATGTCTGAGGATATTGCGGATTCCAACTGTTGTAGTTTTACACTTTCTTTTCTGTGACCGTAAGTGTAATATGTGATATCGCCGGTTTCGTTGCTATATGTCAACGACAATTAGGATGGACATATTTACTTACGTTGATGACATGTGATGTTATGTGTTGCTGGATATGTTATATTGGATCGTCGTGTTTGAATAGCCGGGGGTTTTTATGTGAGATGAGTGTTTTTCATTTTCATTCATGTAAAAACTTGTATGTAATATTCTTTTATTGGGGCACTTCCAGGTTGCGGAAGTAGTCACCCTTTGTATATTATTTACTTTTCCGCACTAGGATAGACCCAAGGAGGAGGGCACAAGTAACCGGGTTCTGGAGTCCAGTGGGAGACCAACTCGATGAGTCGAGGCCGAGTCTCCTAACTCTAGAATTGGTAGGGTTGCTTGCCACTCTCGTAGGGGTCTACGGGTGTGGGTTTGGCTATTCATCGCGACCGTGGAATCCGTGTTTTATACTGGCTCGTATTGAAAACACGGACGTCCTAGTATATCCAATATTTCATATGATTCTTCTGCTGCGATATCTGTGATTTGATCATGTGATGTTCTGTGATAGATACAGTATATAGTATATATGATATATTATATAGACGTTATTTATGTTTTACACCCGTGCTAGCCAAGCCCCGCTCTGTCGTTAGTTACCTAACCTAACGGTGCACGAGGGGACATCGAGGCGAATGCGGATGGCATAAGTGTACGTCGTATTTATCTGTGATGATTAGGTAATTTAAATGATGGGACTTCATTAATGAGATTAATGAACTAAAAGAAACCTAAGATGTTGTAGAATCGAATTTCAAATTAAAACAGGTAGCTACAGTTCTTGCTTTGCACAGCGGTATATGTGATATATCCTGCACCTTATTCAATGAGGAAAGGACCGAGATCCCTTCACCGGGAGTGACTCCTTTAGCAATAACTGGCAGATGCTACACACTCGGTTTGTCTTTTGATTGCTTTTAAGAGTTTTTGCTTTGCACAGTGATATATATGATATATCCCGCACCTCATTCGACGAGGAAAGGACCGACGATCCCTTCACCGGGAGTGACTCCTTTAGCAAAACTAGAAAAGCCTAAAAAAACACTCCATTTCAAAATTCATTCGATTCTACAACGATATCAAGTTCTTTACGCAATAGGTTTTCAGAAAAACCTGTCGTAGCCCTCCGTCATTTCAGATAAGTACTAGTTAGTATTCGTGCTACGTTTGTTGACTATGTTAAGGCGTAGTGTGCGGTAGCTAATTAGTGCTTATCTGTATAAGCATATGATGCGATTGGATTAGGGTAGTCATACGACTTTGTTGACTATGTTAAGGGTCGTGCGGGTGGGTTTAATTCAATCGGGAAATGACGGGTTGAACTTGACTAGCACTTATGATTTGTTGACTATGTTAAGGTCATATAGCTGCTAGGGGCAAAATATTATCGGGAATTTCAAGTGTTGAAATTTGCAATGAGATTGCATACCTTCTATGAGATAGTTGGATCCCGATACCCGCTGCGAGTAAGAGTTACTCCAGGTAGAGTTTTATACATTACAATTAGCCGATCAAGTAGGTGTCTAGAAAGGTGTCAACGAGGTTCAGCCTCTGGAAAAACGAGGTTTACATTAATTAGGTACGTGCGAAAGCACGGGGGACCTCCCTCAAAGTACCGACACTGGCCTGGCTGAAAGATTGGCGAACTTGTAGTGTGTAATTAATCCCGGCTAGTCTTTCCTTTTAGGGTTTGAAGGAAGATTTGATAAAAACAGTGGGAGCCATCCTGATTAGATAAAATAATAACCAATCTTTTCTTGCAAGAGCGCACGCTGAGTGTTTTCTTCTCTCTCTCTCCTGGTAGCGACCATGTCATGCCTTAATCAAGATAATAATACGGATTATTGACCAAACCCGCCTGTTATACTGAGCTGGGGAACGTTGGTCCCGCTCCAACTTATAATTGTTATAAGACAGAGCAGGAAATTAGGGGATTACCAGAATTCCCGTACCGCCCAAACGAAGAGAGTGCATGCTGATGCGTCATCTTCGGGTGTGTTCATTACAAAGAACTGTTTCTCAGTATCCTCCGCATCCTGGGTATATGATACCGGATCAGGATCCCAGATATGTAATCTGTTACATAGGGCTACAAAAGGGTAGAAAAACTGAGAACGGGTGATAAGTTTCATGAGACAGAAAACGGGGCAAGTGTTGCAGCCAAGTCTGTTGGTCACTGTCACCCTGTATTACCAATACATTGATTCTGAACAAATGCTATTAGATACCGAACCTGATATACAAAATCATATCAGTCTCTTTATTAGTAAAGAAATGATAAAATTTTGTATTGATGGATAATGTTTTGAACATTTCCTATATCAAAAGTTGATCGGTTCAGGCACGTTATCTAAAAGCATTGATGTTCTAAATTAAACTACAGTTCTTTAGTATACGGAACACACACAAGATGAAGAGTTCAGAAATGAACGATTCCTTCTTCAGGTATTGTAGACTAGGTCATATCAATGTGACCCGACTAGCTAGAGTTACATAAAGATGCATATTTAAATTAGTTTGAATTTACATCTTGTGAAACTCGCCAGTCATGTCACAAAGATAAGATGACCATAGCTCTGTTTATTGGAAACAGAGAAAGAGTTAGTGAACTCTTGGGATGATACATGTTGATGTATGTAGGTCCCCCGTTCTACACATGCCAAGACCGGTTCTTTGTACTTCATTACATTCTCTGTTAATCTCTCGAGATTCAGATTTATGTTCTTGTTGAAACATAAGTCCGAACCTTTTGAGATATTCACAGAATATAAGTTAGAAGTAGAGAACCAAAATACGGGTATAAGTATTATGTCCTATGATGAGATCAGGGAGGAGAATACTTGAGCACGGAAATCCTGGACTATTCTAAAGGAGAATGAGATTCTCTCTCAGAATTACTCCTCCGTATACACCATAGCACGATGGTATATCGGGGCGGAGCAAATACACCCTATATGATAAGGTGTGCTCTATGATGAGTACTACTGAGTTACCTATTTCCTTTAGGGAGTTATGCACTTATGAAGTTGCATACCTATTGAATAGAGTCCTGATCAAATCAGTTGCCTACCACTTCATATGTGATATGGAAGGGGAAGAGCCCATATCTTAAGTTAGTTAAGATTTGGGGTTGTCCGGCCTATGTCTGAAAAACAAAATTCGGACAAGCTCGAGGCAAGATCTGTTATGTAGAACTGGAAATGTTCCAGCTATACAGACTGCAGCTGATGATTTGATAGAACCAAAGGATTCAGTAGATTCCAACGAACCTCAGCCTCTCTGCCGATCTAGTAGGGTTCCTCACCCACCCGAGAGATACTTCGGTTTCTCTATGACAGTGGGAGCGAGGATTGCATCATGAGATGATGACCCAACTAGCTTCGAGCTGGCCATCAGGAGTAAGACTCTGTAAGAATGGCTGGATGCTTAGTGATCTGTGTAACACCCGAGTCCAATAATACTATTTATATTACTAGTTGAGGGTTATATACTGCTCATTCCATTTATCCTGATTATCTGGTGTTTATTGCTAAATTTTAACCGGTTAAGTCATTTTGGCACATAACAAAGTTTAACACCTAAAATGAAATTAAAAATATCCATGTTGGCCTACTCGTCGCCACTAGTCGCGTGGTAGCGTCCGCGTGTCGAGATTCCGTCCCGTTCGGTGAAACGGGCAAGTTTGGACGACTACGTGCGTGTGCAAGTGTCCGACTTGGGGGCATGCATTTTAATCATTAAACACCTCTTTTCAAAATTTGGAACTCGCTTAAAATCCTATAATTTGAATTTGGAACATTTGGGCGCAACCCGGGCGCGATTTGGAAATGTTTCATTTAGCGCCAAAAAGGCCCATTTAATTAAATATCATAAAATTAAAATATATACGATTATAATCTTCTTAACTGTTAAATCCTTTAAAATCTTTCAAATCTCCTTTCAAAAATGCGCCTCAGCCAATCACGAGCTCTTAAATCAACTCGTGGGCCCCCCTTTCCCTCTCTATCTCTCTCCGTCTCTCTCTGTCTCTCTCTATATTCTTTATCTCTCTCTCTCTCTCTTCCTTTATAATTACGTGCCTCCCCTCCTTCTTCTCCATCACGAGAACCCACCGCGAGAAACCTCTCGCAACCCTAACCCTAGCTCCTCGTGCTTGCGCCGCCGACCTCCCCACGACCTCGCCGTCGCCGTCCTCGCCTCGTCGGCCTTACCGCACCCTCTTCCTCCTTCCTCCGCTCTCTTCCGCGCCTGCACCCAACCCCGACGACATCACCCAGCCACAGATCTCGCCGTCGACGCCGCCTCCCTTCACCGACGACGCCTGCGACTCCCTCTCTTCCTCCTCGTCCTGACCTCGTCGTCGCCTTCCTCCTCCCCCCGCCGGACCACCACCAGACCCGAGCCCGACCCTAGCACCAATCCCCGGGTCGCCGGGAAACGCGCCGTCGATCATCGCCGTCATTGCCAGAGCCACCGCCGACACCTCCTCTCTCTCCTGCCACCCAGACCAGGCCACTACATCCCTCGTCGCGGCTGCAACAGAACCAGAAACCCTTCAGCCTAGGCTGCAGCCCTCGCCGCATCTCCTGTTCACTGCCGGCGCGCCCATCGCCGTCGGGCCCGTCGTGGTTGCCCCTGGTTCTTCTCTGTAAGCATCACTTTACTTCCTTTGGTGCAAAACCCCCTCGCTAGTCGTTTGCCCGCATGTATCGTGTTTGCTAACTTCGTTGTTTTGACTGTTGCCGGATTCCGGCCGTGCCGTCATTTGGACCCGACGCTCCAGCGAAGTACCCTGGTCCGTGTGGTCCCGCTGTTCGCTGTTGGGACTCGATCCGTGGCCCGTGCACCCGTCTCGTGTTTTCTGCCGACTTTGCATCCGTGCTTTCCGGTTTGCGAAACCGTCGAGGCAAGATTTCTTGCTACATGCTACGTTAAACTAATTAAATGTTGGACTCACAAACTTGCTATATTTAACTAAGTATTGCTACTTGTCTCATTGGACGAAATATGATGTACCTTATAATTTTGCCACCTAAATCGTATTTTGCCACCGTAACCTTAATAACAACTACCTGCTAATCATTTCAATATTTAGAGGATAATAGTCGCACACTTATACATTTATTGCCTGCTGATATTAATATTGCGCTACACTGTGATTATTGCACCCCAAGGGTGCTTGAACCTGTTAATAAGAGAATACAAAGCATCACTGTGTTTACATGGAATAATATTGTTATTTACTGTTCCTGCTGTTGTTCCTTATTCGTTACTATACCTGTTATCAGCATACATTTGATTGCATTACATATTGACCGATCTTGATACACCTGACACATGTACTGATACACCGGACATGACACCCTATACATATCGACTCAACCTGTTAAAACGTGACCTGACCTGTTACCTGATTTGTGCCTAATGCCGACAAACCTGACCATTCCTGCTGTCTATCCAGACAGACCTATTTTCACCTGATTTTGTGTTGGCATTAGTCCTTGACTATTGAATACCTGACCTGACATACATAACTTGGGGGTATGGGGAAATCAAAGGTGAAACCGACTTGTAACTCAACAGTTCGATACTTGTTCTGATCAGTCTTACGGGCTTGGCTAGTCCGGGAGTGATGATGCTGACATCACTCATCCATCCTACTACCTATTACTGCTTAGCGGCACGTCTCGGATTCAGCCCCGAGGACCTTGACCGTGGTCCCGGGCACGCACGGGATACTATTGAGTTACATCGACGATTCATCAATTGATTTCAAAGACTATAGAGTAGAAACCTGATAGGACAATTTAGCCACCACTGCACATTACTCTGCATTGTTAATCCATAGTACTGCTTTATTCATGTTCATACCTGCATTGTTTATTACCATGTTAATACTATACTTGTTGTCATGACGCGCTGACGTCTGGGTTTTGCATGGCCCAGATTCCATACCACTGCAGTCGACCGAGCAGGAGTACTTCAGCCAGCAGGCTGAACTGTGAGTTCCTTAGGGTTTAGTTTATTTATTTTCATTTCATTTCCAGATGTGAGCCCGCATTATGGGACGTACTGTTTATTTATTGTATTGGATCATTTGCTTCCGCACTCTTTGTTTATTGATTCTTGTTATTATGGATTTGGACATGTATTAGATTAGTTTATTATTTTGTTCTTGATATCTCTACAACCGTAATGTGACTGTGGATGGATATTTCCTACCCACAGGTAGCATGGTTGGCTATGTCACGTGCCCAATCTTGCGTACTCTGGGAAGCGGGGCGTGACATGGTTCTTTTGGTATCAAAGCCATAGGATAGTCGGGTTGATTCTTTTGTAGTTGGGTATTATACCCAACACACGAATCAGAATACCCGTGTTTAGGAAACATGTCCTGCCACCTTGACCGTTTTACCATCCTTGAATCATTCTTCCGGATCATGTCGACATGCAAACTTACTTTGTATTGTCAACTCGAAAACCTAATTTCTTGTTATCTCTAGGACTTCGGCGACTTGGGTGGAGTTAAGTAATTGCGGCTATGATACCGCGGCATAGCTACAATGCAGTACTCTATTTAAGTATCTTGGAGTTCTAGCCTTGATTTATATATTGAATCTATCATCATGCTAATGTCGTTTGTTTTGATTTCAGGACCATGGCAGATAAGAATTTTAAGACGTATCAGAGGCGTGTGGATGAAGCCGCCATGTTAGGAGTGATACGTGGGATGTTGGAAAATCAGAAGAGGCAAACTGAGCTGATCCAGCAGCAAGCGGATACATTTCAGGAGAGTTTGCAGGCTATTCAGCAGTCTGTAAGCACCGCTGTAGCGAAGCCAGTCGACCGAGTAGGGACCGTGGCAGATTTCAGACGGTTGGGTCCTACTACTTTCACTGGTTTGGAGGAGCCGTTGCCAGCCGAGCAGTGGCTAGTGGACACGGAGAATTTACTGATTGCGGCACAGATCCCAGAAGACAAGAGAGTTGATGTGGTACGCATTCAGCTGGTGGATTACGCCCGAGAGTGGTGGCTTGTGGAGGAGACCCGCTTGTCCAAGCCAATTAGTTGGGCGGATTTCTCTAAAAGTTTCTTGGAGAAGTTCTTCCCGCGGACTGCACGGGAGGAAATGGAAGAGAAATTTATTGGGCTGAGACAAAATGGAGCAGCTGTGGATGTACATGCAGCGGAATGGACGAGACTCAGCCGCTTCGCTGGACCCTTAGTCGCCAAGGAGGCAGACAGGGCGCGAAGGTTCTTGCGCAGTTTGGATGTGGAAATCCAGAGGCGGATTGTCTCCCTGGGTTTGACCACTTTCTCACAGGTTCTTACGGCAGCCAGAGAGCAGCAGAGTTTATCAGGATCGAAAGGGAACCTTCACCAGACAGCAGTTGCAGCCAGGAAGCCTGCATTTGTACCTAACCGAGATCATGGGTGCAGAGGTATTCCAGTGGACCGTCGAGGCGTAGCACCCATGAAGAAGCCTGTGATCGTTGACCGAAGGAAGAGCGTGACCTGTGCCTACTGCCACTTACCTGGGCACGTGCATAAGGATTGTAGAAGAAGACTGGGACTTTGTCTGGTTTGTAGGGCAGCCGATCACGCAGTTGGTGCCTGTCCGTCGAAGCTTCGCACGAGAGATGATATACAGAAGCCTCCGCAGAGACCGTTCCAAGGGCAGAAACAGCTAACTCAAGGACCAAACCAGGCTCGAGCTTTCACGTTGACAGCTGAGGAAGCCAAGGCATCAGTAGAAGTGGTTTCAGGTACTTTGCTCGTTCATGGTTTTCCTGCATTGGCATTATTTGATTCCGGAGCATCCCACTGTTTTATGTCATCCAAATTTATAACTACACACTCGATTACCTGTACGACCCTGTCTAGTTTCTGGGACATACACACTGGGAATGGGAAGATCATAGCTAGTAAGGAATGTAGAGATTGTTCAGTTGTTGTTTGCGGACGGGAGCTTTTTGCAGATTTCTTGGTGATAGATACGGGCAGTTATGAAGTAGTCTTGGGAATGGATTTTCTTGGAACTTTCCACGCCCATATTGACTGTAGGGCAAGGAAGGTAATTTTCCAGATTCCCGGACACCCTGAGTTTACCTTCACTGGGGGAAGCAGTTCTGTCGGGCCAGTCGAGTTTAGGGCTAGGCCGACAGACAGTGTTCTTGCGACAATGGAAGTGGATAGTAATAAAGAGCCGGCAATTGTTCGCGACTTCATGGATGTATTTGCAGATATTTCAGGCTTACCGCCGAAGCAAGATGTGGAGTTTGCGATTGACCTTATTCCTGGTGCAGCGCCAGTATCAAAATCTTATTATCCGATGGCACCGGTTGAATTGGAGGAAGTTAAGAAATAAGTTGGTGAATTACTCGAGAAAGGTTGGATTCGAAGCAGCAACTCACCTTGGGGAGCTCCAGTTCTTTTAGTAAAGAAGAAGGATGGCACGAGAAGGATGTGCATTGATTATCGAGAATTGAACCGGGTGACTATTAAGAATAAGTACCCGATCCCTCGCATTGGAGAACTTTTTGAGCAGCTTAGTAGCGCGAGGGTATTCTCAAAACTGGATTTGCGATCAGGATATCATCAGGTCCGAGTGAAAGCAGAAGACATTTGCAAGACGGCGTTTCGAACTCGATATGGACATTTCGAGTATTTGGTGATGCCCTTCGGAGTGACTAATGCGCCGGCAATATTCATGGATTTGATGAACAGGATCTTTTCACCATTCTTGGACCAGTTTATTGTGGTATTCATTGACGATATTCTGGTATACTCGAAGAGTCCGGAGGAGCATGCAGAGCATTTAAAGATTGCCCTGCAGACGCTGAGACAGGAGAAATTATTCGCGAAAATGAGTAAGTGCGAATTTTGGCTGGAAGAAGTGAAGTTTCTGGGGCATGTTGTGTCGGGCGATGGAATCGCCGTTGATCCCGAGAAAATTGCAGCAGTTCGAGATTGGCCTATTCCAAAGAATGTTGCGGAGATAAGAAGTTTTCTTGGACTCGCCGGATACTACAGGAGATTTGTGGAGAACTTCGCTCGTTTAGCTGAGCCGTTAACCAAGCTCACGCACAAGGAGGTACCGTTTGTTTGGACGGATGGATGTGCATTGGCCTTCGAGACGTTGAAGCAGAAGTTGATAACCGCCCCTATCCTAACCGTACCGGATGATTCAGGAGGACTGGTGATTCATAGCGACGCATCCGGAAAGGGATTGGGATGTGTTTTGATGCAGAATGGGAAAGTCGTCGCTTACGCATCGAGACAACTGAAGACTCATGAGAAGAATTATCCGACTCATGACTTAGAGCTTGCAGCCGTGATCTTCGCCCTGAAGATTTGGAGACACTACCTTTTGGGCGAGAGAGTCGAAGTCTTTACAGATCACAAGAGTTTGAAGTATGTGTTCACTCAGAAGGAGTTAAACATGAGGCAACGCAGATGGTTGGAGCTGATGGCCGACTATGACCTTGATCTTAAGTACCATCCGGGGAAAGTCAACGTCGTGCCGGATGCGCTGAGTCGGTTACCAACAATTCAGGTATTGACCGCACAAAGGGAGATCATTGCGGATTTTCAGAGATTTGACTTGGAGGTTGTGCTACCACATGCTACGGGACAGTTGATGCAGTTGCAAGTACAGTCATCCTTAGTTGAGAAGATTAAAGCGGCACAATCGCAGGATCCTAGACTGCAAAAGTTTCGAGAGCAGGTTGGAGCCGGACTACGAACCGATTTACTGATCTATGAAGACGGTTCGTTGAGATATGGTAGCCGTGTGTGTGTGCCAAAAGGAGATGTGCGTGAAGAGCTTATGAGGGAGGCACACAGTTCTGCTTACTCTGTACATCCAGGAGGGACAAAGATGTACCGAGATATTCGACAGCATTTCTGGTGGGAAGGTATGAAACGGGAAATTGCTCGCTTCGTGGCTAAGTGCTTGGTGTGTCAGCAAGTCAAGGCTGAACACCAAAGGGTCGCTGGTTTGTTGCAACCACTTCCGATTCCTCAGTGGAAGTGGGAACATATAACCATGGATTTCGTGACGGCTTTACCGCGGAGTCCAAAGGGCAACAATGCCGTATGGGTGATTGTCGATCGTTTGACCAAGGCAGCTCACTTTATTCCTTTTCGGGTTGGTCAATCGACGGAGACTTTGGCAGAGCGATACATGCAAGAGATTGTCAGATTGCATGGAGTGCCGGTAAGCATCGTGTCCGATCGGGACACTCGATTCTTGTCGCAATTTTGGAGGAGTTTACAAGAAAGTTTGGGGACTCGATTGAAGTTTAGCACAGCTTATCATCCTCAAACTGATGGACAGTCGGAGAGAACGATCCAGACCCTTGAAGATATGTTGAGGGCTTGCATGTTGGACTTTAAAGGTTCTTGGGAGGATCATCTACACCTGGTGGAGTTTTCGTACAACAATAGCTTCCAAGCGACAATTCAGATGGCTCCGTTTGAAGCGTTGTACGGTCGTAAGTGCCGTTCGCCGGTTTGTTGGGATGATGTTGGTGAACGAAGGTTACTAGGACCAGATCTGGTGGTACAGACAGTCGAGAAGGTGAATACAATCAGGAAGCATATGAAGGCAGCTCAAGACAGACAGAAGAGTTGGGCCGACACGTCAAGAAGACCTCTAGAGTTCGCCGTGGGTGATTTGGTATTCCTGAAGATATCACCGACTAGAGGGGTGATTCGCTTTGGGAGTCGGGGAAAGCTTAGTCCTCGATTCGTTGGACCCTTCGAGATATTGGAGCGTGTTGGAGAGGTAGCGTACCGTTTGGCGTTACCACAGTCATTGGCAGGAGTGCACGATGTGTTTCATGTGTCTCAACTACGGAGGTATGTTCGTGATGAGACTCACGTTTTGGATCATTCGGAGTTGACCGTACGGGAGGACCTAACTTTTGAGGAGCGACCAGTTGAAATCAAGGATCGAAGAGAAAAGGTTCTTAAGAACAAGGTTATCCTTCTTGTGCTAGTTTCTTGGGGTAATCGATCGCATGGAGAATCCACTTGGGAGCGAGAAGACGAGATCCGGCAGAAATTCCCTCACCTTTTCTAGTAGTTAGCTATCTTGTATTCTTGGAATTTCGAGGACGAAATTCTTTTTGTAGTTGGGTATGATGTAACACCCGAGCCCAATAATACTATTTATATTACTAGTTGAGGGTTATATACTGCTCATTCCATTTATCCTGATTATCTGGTGTTTATTGCTAAATTTTAACCGGTTAAGTCATTTAGGCACATAACAAATTTTAACACCTAAAATGAAATTAAAAATATCCATGTTGGCCTACTCGTCGCCACTAGTCGCGTGGTAGCGTCCGCGTGTCGAGATTCCGTCCCGTTCGGTGAAACGGGCAAGTTTGGACGACTACGTGCGCGTGCAAGTGTCCGAATTGGGGGCATGCATTTTAATCATTAAACACCTCTTTTCAAAATTTGGAACTCGCTTAAAATCCTATAATTTGAATTTGGAACATTTGGGCGCAACCCGGGCGCGATTTGGAAATGTTTCATTTAGCGCCAAAAAGGCCCATTTAATTAAATATCATAAAATTAAAATATATACGATTATAATCTTCTTAACTGTTAAATCCTTTAAAATCTTTCAAATCTCCTTTCAAAAATGCGCCTCAGCCAATCACGAGCTCTTAAATCAACTCGTGGGCCCCCCTTTCCCTCTCTATCTCTCTCCGTCTCTCTCTGTCTCTCTCTATATTCTTTATCTCTCTCTCTCTCTTCCTTTATAATTACGTGCCTCCCCTCCTTCTTCTCCATCACGAGAACCCACCGCGAGAAACCTCTCGCAACCCTAACCCTAGCTCCTCGTGCTTGCGCCGCCGACCTCCCCGCGACCTCGCCGTCGCCGTCCTCGCCTCCTCGGCCTTACCGCACCCTCTTCCTCCTTCCTCCGCTCTCTTCCGCGCCTGCACCCAACCCCGACGACATCACCCGGCCGCAGATCTCGTCGTCGACGCCGCCTTCCGTCACCGACGACGCCTGCGACTCCCTCTCTTCCTCGTCGTCCCGACCTCGTCGTCGCCTTCCTCCTCCCCTCGCCGGAACACCACCAGACCCGAGCCCGACCCTAGCACCAATCCCTGGGTCGCCGGGAAACACGCCGTCGATCATCGCCGTCATTTCCAGAGCCACCGCCGACACCTCCTCTCTCTCCTGCCACCCAGACCAGGCCACTACATCCCTCGCCGCGGCTGCAACAGAACCAGAAACCCTTCAGCCTAGGCTGCCGCCCTCGCCGCATCTCCTGTTCACTGCCGGCGCGCCCATCGCCATCGGGCCCGTCGTGGTTGCCCCTGGTTCTTCTCTGTAAGCATCACTTTACTTCCTTTGGTGCAAAACCCCCTCGCTAGTCGTTTGCCCGCATGTATCGTGTTTGCTAACTTCGTTGTTTTGACTGTTGCCGGATTCCGGCCGTGCCGTCATTTGGACCCGACGCTCCAGCGAAGTACCCTGGTCCGTGTGGTCCCGCTGTTCGCTGTTGGGACTCGATCCGTGGCCCGTGCACCCGTCTCGTGTTTTCTGCCGACTTTGCATCCGTGCTTTCCGGTTTGCGAAACCGTCGAGGCAAGATTTCTTGCTACATGCTACGTTAAACTAATTAAATGTTGGACTCACAAACTTGCTATATTTAACTAAGTATTGCTACTTGTCTCATTGGACGAAATATGATGTACCTTATAATTTTGCCACCTAAATCGTATTTTGCCATCGTAACCTTAATAACAACTACCTGCTAATCATTTCAATATTTAGAGGATAATAGTCGCACACTTATACATTTATTGCCTGCTGATATTAATATTGCGCTACACTGTGATTATTGCACCCCAAGGGTGCTTGAACCTGTTAATAAGAGAATACAAAGCATCACTGTGTTTACATGGAATAATATTGTTATTTACTGTTCCTGCTGTTGTTCCTTATTCGTTACTATACCTGTTATCAGCATACATTTGATTGCATTACATATTGACCGATCTTGATACACCTGACACATGTACTGATACACCGGACATGACACCCTATACATATCGACTCAACCTGTTAAAACGTGACCTGACCTGTTACCTGATTTGTGCCTAATGCCGACAAACCTGACCATTCCTGCTGTCTATCCAGACAGACCTATTTTCACCTGATTTTGTGTTGGCATTAGTCCTTGACTATTGAATACCTGACCTGACATACATAACTTGGGGGTATGGAGAAATCAAAGGTGAAACCGACTTGTAACTCAACAGTTCGATACTTGTTCTGATCAGTCTTACGGGCTTGGCCAGTCCGGGAGTGATGATGCTGACATCACTCATCCATCCTACTACCTATTACTGCTTAGCGGCACGTCTCGGATTCAGCCCCGAGGACCTTGACCGTAGTCCCGGGCACGCACGGGATACTATTGAGTTACATCGACGATTCATCAATTGATTTCAAAGACTATAGAGTAGAAACCTGATAGGACAGTTTAGCCACCACTGCACATTACTCTGCATTGTTAATCCATAGTACTGCTTTATTCATGTTCATACCTGCATTGTTTATTACCATGTTTATACTATACTTGTTGTCATGACGCGCTGACGTCTGGGTTTTGCATGGCCCAGATTCCATACCACTGCAGTCGACCGAGCAGGAGTACTTCAGCCAGCAGGCTGAACTGTGAGTTCCTTAGGGTTTAGTTTATTTATTTTCATTTCATTTCCAGATGTGAGCCCGCATTATGGGACGTACTGTTTATTTATTGTATTGGATCATTTGCTTCCGCACTCTTTGTTTATTGATTCTTGTTATTATGGATTTGGACATGTATTAGATTAGTTTATTATTTTGTTCTTGATATCTCTACAACCGTAATGTGATTGTGGATGGATATTTCCTACCCACAGGTAGCATGGTTGGCTATGTCACGTGCCCAATCTTGCGTACTCTGAGAAGCGGGGCGTGACAATCTGAGATGGAATCCTTATACACCAACAAAGTATGGACTTTAGTTGCTATATCTGAAGGGTTAAATCCCCATCAGGAGCAAGTATGTCTTGAGAAGATTACTTGGTGTACATGGAAAAGTTGAGACTTTCAAAGCTAGACTTGTTAAAAGTTTGCATCATTGACCAGGTGTGGATAATGATGAAACCTTTTCAAGTAGCTATGCTTAAGTCCATCCAGATCCTACTTGCCACGGCTATATACCATGACTATGATATCTGGTGGTTGGGTGTCTTGACTGCTTTTCTAAATGATGTTTTAGAAGAGTGTGTCTATAAGTACACAGCCAGAGGGCTTCGTAAACAGTGGGAGCAGCGGAAACGCGTGCAAGATGTTTTATGTGATAAAGCAGGCATCGCGGAGTTGGAACGTCTGTTTTGATGAATTAGTCAAACAGTTTGACATCATCAAAATGGTAGATGAACCTTGTATATACAAAAAGGTAGTAGGGAGTATGGTGGTGATCTTTGTAGAGTACGTGGATGACATACTCTTGATAGGGAAGGAGTTTCCTATGCTACGCTCGGTCAATCTCCGCTTATCACAAGGATTCTCCACATAGGATCAAAGTGATACCTACTAAATCCTGGATTTTGGATCTATGAGATAGATTTAATTGGATATTAGGATTCTCACTAGTTGTAGTGAGATGATATCAAACGATTCTGGGGAGAATCACTGGAAAGGTTCCAGGGTGATAAGGACGACTGAATGTCAGTCACAGGCATTGTCTTTACCCTCAGTAAAGGGACGGTATGTTGGAAGAGTTACAAGCTAAATACCGTGGCATACTAGACGATAAAGGCTGGATACATCGCTACTAAAGATGCTACCAAAGAGGTTGTTTGGGTGTATATTGGTTCATGAGATGAACTAAGTTCCTCCTATTGTGTGACAATGGAGTTGTGGCTTATGCCAAGGAACACAGGTCCCATAAGTGATCCAGACATATTATGAGGCAGTATCACCTGATCATGGAGATAGTTGATCTCTAAGGGATCGAGGTTAGGAGAGTAGACTCAGAAGACAACACGGCGGATCCACTCACAAAGGCCTATTCCCAGAGAGAGACTTTTATGGGATGGTTGAGTATGAGATACTGCAACCACTGCTATCAGATGGCCCTAGTGCAAGTGGGAAATTGTTAGTTATATGTATGCCCTAGAGGCCATTACTGTACATCGGATGTATATTGTAGTGGATGCTGGGACATATATAGGGAGGACTTTCTTGCTCGACATGATAGTATGCTATCTGGTTGCTCTTTACCTTAACGTGTATACTGGATGTCTCTCTGTTACATGTTGGTAAAGCCCTTAGGATGTGTACTTGACTACCTGGACTATGATGCGGATCATACTAGTGGGGACATGGTAGTCCATAAGTACATCCTTCAAAGTCCCAAGTCGTGGGTGTATCGAGACGGGGCATCGATATACCAGAGTAGACTAGCGTGTACCTTCTTGACCCATACAGATGGGCGATGGATGATCTCATATCCATCGGTGTTTGACATCAGAGATGATATACGGGTGCTCAGTAGAGACTGGGTACACTGGACGGACTCGCCGAGAACTCCCAGATGGTATTATACCTTACGTCAGATGGCAGTTCTCTGGTGACACTAGTACAGAGTAGTCTGTTGACCCGATATCGTCATAGAGTCTTGTGTGGTTCCCACTGTGATTTGATTTCCATCTTACCACGTCCAAGAGGGCGTGCAAAATGGTGGTTTTTGGGTACAGTCCCGAGTCACATGGAGGCAATGAGCGATAGAAGGGGATTCATCTCTCCCGGTATAAGGGGTTGATGTTGCGCTGTGTTCGATTGGCTATAACAGGAAATCCCTGGCCAGGGTTGCTGAGATATACTGGTAAGTGTTACCAGTAGTTTCTCGAATTGTTATAGACCTTATATCGACACGACTTATCGAGCTATTTGGGTCTGACGTTAACCACCCCTAGGCGAGATATGCGACATATCAGACGATCAGACCGGACTGTACGGTAGTGTTACTGGTTGGATTCACTGGAGTGTGAGCGGGCTTGCTCGTCGATCTTCTGATCGCTCAATACCCGGGTGGCCGTTACGTTTACCAGACCGCTTGAGGCTTGTAGGTGTTTGATATGATCATCACCTGCTGCCGGCGTATTGACGAGTCTTTAGAGTCCTACACAGAGGTTTCCTGGCTCAAGCGAAACGAAATAGGAGCGCATATGAGATATGTGCGGGACCGAGAATAATGCGTGTATGTGATACCGCATTCTTGCGATGAATGTATCGAATGGTTGTATGCTATGTAACCTAGTTATCGATTCAAGCGTTGATTCGATAAGTCGATACATTGAATACTAGTCGGTTATGTTCGACATGACTGGATCATTGAATCAAGTGTTGATTTAATGATTTAATGTATAATTATATATTTGATATATTACTTTGCATTAACTAGTATCGGTTTACTTAAGATGGATTTTCTCACTCGCCTGTGCACATTGTATATGTGATATATTTTGTGCACTTGATTGTATCATGTTTGATGATATATGATAGCTAGGGTTTGTGTAAAGAGTTAAACCTTAGTTAAGTAAATGGTTAGGGTTTTGATATATTTATTAATTCTTTTATATTTTAATTTGTATTAAAAAGATAAGAGATAAAGAAAACAAAAGGTTGCTTTTCTTCATGAAGCTTGTTGAAGCTTCATGAAGTTTTGACCAAAGAAACCTTTTGTCTTCATCTCATTAACCCTAACCATTCATTGAACTATAGTTAGCTCTCTACACTTTACCATGGTTACAATTATGATAAGAATTCATTTTTCTTTTCTATTCTTATTCTTATCATAATACTTATCATAATTCTTTCTTCATCTTCTTCTTCTTGTTCACAAGAAGAAAAAGCTTGACCATCAATGGTGATTGATGAACAAGAGTGAGAAATCCAATTCTAAAGTCTACCCACTTCCTATTTCTTCATCCTCTACCTCTTGCCAAGTAGTAGAGTGTGTTTTCTTCATAAATTTCTTGACTTGGTGAAGTTGGAGCATGATCTAGTGATGCCTCGACGTAGATCATCTTCGGCATCGTAGTCGACGACCTAGCCCGGTCTTTTCTCCGATGAAGCCACCGTGAGAGCCATGGTTCGATTTGGACAGCGGAGAGGACTTCATCATGGAGCTATGGAGGTGGAGAAACGGATCTACAAAGGTTGTATTTCCGTTCTTGTAGTTAAGTGTTAACTAGTTTCATTTTATCGCCTAAATTTCTAGCCAATGATCCGTATTAGGGTTTCTCGGCACCGTAATTTTTGAAATTGGCATGGTTGATGCCTTGTGAGACCTCTTGAGAGTGCCTAGGAACCCTACAGATGCTTTGAGCAGGAGGCCCAGGGGTAGTCTATCTTGTTTGAGCGCAGTGCAGAGGCAATCATCGGCAGATTGGCAGATATTATGCGACAGCCGAGTGCAGTTCGAGTTCACGCCGATCGGGGGACAGCTCGTGCATGTTCGTGCATGCCCACAGTTGCTTGACCGTATATATGAGGCACAGTACAGCGATGACGGTTGTTCTGAGATCATGGCACGGATTGGACAGGGCAGATTTTTTGAGTTCGTGATCGATGATCTGGGGATACTGCGATTTGGGACTAGACTGTGCGTACCGGATGCTGAGGGACTGCGAAGTGAGATTCTTGAGGAGGCACATCGATCGGTGTACAGTGTTCATCCGGGTTCCACCAAGATGTATCATGATATGAGAGATGTTTACTGATGGGACGGAATGAAGAGGGACATCACAGACTTCGAGTCGAGACGCCTGACTTGTCAGCAAGTCAAAGCCGAGTACCAAAGGCCAGCGGGAGAGCTACAGTCGTTTCCCATTCCGGAGTGTAAATGGGAGCAGATTTCGATGGACTTCATTATGGGTCTACCCAGGACTAGACGAGGGTATGACTCCATCTGGGTAATTATGGATCGTTTGACGAAAGCGGCTCACTTCCTGCCAGTGAAGACGACTTTCAGATTTTCTCAGTATGCCCAGATATACATCGACGAGATAGTACGGGTGCATGGAGTCCCGACGTGTATCATGTCCGACCGAGGCACCCAGTTTACCAGCCGACTATGGCAGAGGCTTCAGGAGGCTTTGGGCACCCGCTTGAGTTTCAGCACAACATTTCATCCGCAGACCGACGGCCAGTCAGAGCGGACTATTCAGACTCTCGAGGACATGCTTCGAGCGTGCGTTTTAGACTTTGGTGGTACCTGGGATCATCATTTACCCTTGGTGGAGTTCTCCTACAACAATAGTTTCCAGGATACTATTCAGATGGCACCTTTCGAGGCTTTGTATGGGAGGAGATGTAGATCGCCCGTCTGTTGGACAGAACTCAGCGAGAGCAGTATTTTTGGGCCACAGATCGTACAGGAGACGACCGAGAAGGTACAGCTGATTCAAGATAGGATGAGGATAGCTCAGAGCAGGCAGAAATCGTATGCTGACAGACGCCGCCGCAGATTAGAGTTCGCAGTTGGCGATCACGTTTTTCTGAGGGTCTCTCCGATGAAGGGAGTGATGAGGTTTGGACGAAAGAGGAAGCTTAGCCCCAGGTTCATAGGTCCCTTCGAGATTCTCGAGCGTGTTGGCGCAGTAGCATATCGCTTGGCTCTTCCACCCGACTTCCCAGATGTTCACCCCGTTTTCCACGTGTCGATGCTTCGTAGATACCTACCTGACCCTTCGCACATGATTCAGCATCAAACCGTTCAGCTCGAGCGCGATCTTTCGTTCACCGAGCAGTCAGTCGTGATATTGGACCGGCAGGTGAAGAAACTTCGATCGAAGGTCTTGCCATCAGTGAAGGTGCTTTGGCGTAGCCCGAATGGTGAAGAGATCACATGGGAGGCCGAGGGCGAGATGCGGAAGAAATTCCCTCATCTCTTTGAAGGTATGTGTAGCTTTATATTTTTAAATTCGGGGACGAATTTCTTTAAGCGGGGAAGATTGTAACACCTTAGGATGTGTTTTGTTGCTAATTATATTTTCATATATGGTTTTTAATAAAAAGTTTACCAAATTGATTTTCAAATATTTTATCAAATTTAATGAATATTTTATTAGATTTTTCCTAGGCTTGCACACACTTGTGCATGTAAACTAGGGTTAAAATGGGGTTAGACCATGATTAGCAACCATGGAACTAACCATTCTTCCTTATGCTAATTTTAAATTGGAATTAAGTGTTTTGGGTTTTAATTAAGCGTGTTTCTTATTTTTTTTAAATGGAAAATAATTTGAATTTGGTTGACTTGGAGGGAGAGGGAGAGAGAGAGTGGGCATGATGGCCTTGCCATGCTTGCATTAAATGAAGAGAGAGAGGGGGAGTGGGTTTGACTAGTGTGCTATCATTTCTTTGCCTCTCATTTTTCTTCTCACTTCTCTCATTCTCTCACTCACTCACACACACACACACTCATTCCTCACAGCAGCAGCAGCAGAAAAAGCAGCAGCCACAGCAGCAACACCAACAGCATCAGCATAGCAGCAGCACCAGCTTCAGCAACAGCATCAGCAGCAGCTCCAGCAGCAAAAGGAGCACCAAATATTCTTCTTCCACTCCTTCTCCTGCTTCCTAGGGTCGCTTGGGGATATATTTCTTAAACCTACTTCCTAGTTTGCTATGTTTGTGTAGAATTAGCTTCGGTTTGAGATAAAAGTGAGTTTTTGTGCTAAATATGGTGTTTATTGTGGACTTTTGGTTAAGTGATGTTAGTGGTGGTTAGACTAACTTAGTTAAGTGTTGTTAGAGCCACATAAACCTAGCTTTAACCCAGATTTCACCAAAATACCCTAGGTTTGCATTTATTGCAAAATATAACGTTTTTAAGTGAATTTTTAGCTTTTTGTGATCTGCTATAGACCCGGTGATTTCAGATAAAATCTGAGTTAACTGGAGCATAGTTGTTAGGTGTTGATCACATACCCAGAGCACGAGACCCCCTACCCAAATAGTGGCCGCCGGTTTATTCTTTCTGGCCGCAAATTGCGGCCAGATGAGGGAGCTAGGTGTTAGGGTTTTGGCTATAGGAGTCTGCTATATTTTTAGGACCAGTGGTATGTGCAATTTTGTATGTTTTCACCTGTGTCAAAATCTGGGATGATATATCGTTTTTCTAGTACGTTTGGTTTGCGCGATACGCGCAATACGTGAGTGGGTTCTGTGATCCAGCGTATCGCGACGTGTCGGGATAGGTTTAGACGTGTATACACACGTTTCAGCGTATCGTACACATGCGCGTTTAGTTCACGACGCGAGTTTCTCGTTTGATTTCGATATCGCGTTTTGTAGAATTTTGCTTATATATATGGATTCCTTTTGTAATTCCAGGGTCCCAGGCGGGTACGTCGGACGCCGCAAAGAAGGGGAAGCAGGTGGTTGGATACACTTAGCACACGACCAGGTGAGTAGATTTATCATCTACGGGGAAATCGTACGTATGGCGTTAAGCGTCAGGACGTAATAGGATATTTTAGTTGTATGTGTTCATATAGATATACTATAGTAGCATACCTTCTTGTTGCATATAGAACTGGTAGTATAGAACACTGCACCGTCACTAATGGTTTAAGCTGCACGAGCACTATTGGTATATTACACTCACACCGTTAGTGATTGCCATTACACTCACATTATAGGATTGCTACGAATTATATATCGTCTCGATTTTCGCTTCATCGATGATTGTCATGACTTGCTGCATATTGGTATATATATTTATATTCATACCATGCACCATGTATATTCACTTTTGTGCATACCTTCATTGATATATCACTACCTGCGCACATGCACCCTTTATATTCATCTTAGTGCATACATACCTTGATATATCTACACTTGTGCACATATACATCGTATATCCATATTAGTGCACATGTACATTGCTACACCCACATTGCGTATATATCCATTTGCACATCCATACCTATACACATATATATGTTACACACATGGATGATATTGACATGATTTAAAAACTAAGGGACTGCATGGGATATTTTCAAAACTGGATCTTTTAAAAGAGCGGTTTTCCTTTTCTTTTACTCTTAGTGTCATATGACGCATTGCATGGATTTACGCATTGAATTTGGATTTATGTGATTTCTGGATTCGGGAACCGGGGTATTATTTTAAGAAAATACGCACTGTTTTAAAAACCCGGTTTCCCTTGATATGATATTTCAGTGCGTCCACCATGCGTTTTCTCGGTTCTGAGACGTGTGACATGTGAACCCGAATCGAGGAGCTGGACGAGGCCGATTGCGGGTTTTTGTTGCACCGATATGGTACCCCGGGGCGAGAACGGATCACTGTGCAGTAGACGGTGAGCCTGGCTGAGGGACCATTACCTACCGGTGATTGGTTGGACCTGGCGGTTATCCGGAGGATACCGACCAGAGTCGATAGATGGATACGGGACGACACGTACTGCCAGGGCCGAGGGCCGATTCCGCAGACGGAGCCCGTGGGCCGATCCGACTGACGGAGCCCGATACTTGAGAATTTGCTTGTCAATGCTGGACACGATTATTTAATAATATTTCGAGTGCCGATGTTTGGCACTCACGATTCTATGAGATTTACAGGATTTGAGAGCCGATTAGAGTGACGGCGCCTGAGTTTACTGGGATTTGGGTGCATTGATGGACACCGGTTATTTTTCCACGTTAACATTCCGTGTAGATGATATTTTATCCCATGCTCAGCATCCATTATTTTACATCTCATCCTGTAGTTCTAGTACATGATAGAGTACTTTTGTATAATTGTTGCATACCCTGCTCATCATATATATATTGATGTTACTAAATTGCACCTGTTAGGCATGATTATTGCGTATCCAGTTCATCATATAGACATTATATGCTGGCATATGTTAGAGTACCGCAGCACGTGCATACTCGCGAATACCTTTATATGTTATCTACTATTCATGAGTTGGCATCTCACCTCCGTTGTGCCACAGTGTTTGCAGGTTGCCCCTCGGAGTAGTCGCTGCAGGCTGTTTTATTGCATCTTTTGATACGGATACCATTGCAGTTGGCGTGCGAGCCCTTTGCTGATAGGTGGGTTTTTGTGCGGTATCTGTTTATTTTCCAGCTGTATACACTGTTGTATCTAGTATTCTCCATCTACTTTTCATGTATTGACTTAGAGACCAGTTGTGAGGACGATGTATATTATTTGTATTCTGGTGTCGAGCTCGTTGTGAGCCGACTTTATTTATGTAGCTTATCTTTCATGATATTTGTTTTCACTTATTTTGCTCATTTTTCGCTACGGCGTCGTATATTATCATTGTGGTGATTGTTTCCGCCGTTGGGCGTGATTTCTCCCATTTGGGATGCTTTATTATTATTGTATACCATTTTATTCATATATTTCCTTGTACCCGATTTTCGGGGCTAGGTTTTACAAAGGAAATGCTGCCAAAATTTTTAAGATAATAACTTGAATTTTAAAGAATTTTACTAAATTACTTAAGGTTTTTTTTTTCTAAATGTTTTAACAAATGTTTCCCTTAAATTTTTTAACACTCACTACTTTTTCAATGGTTTTGATCTCTGGGTTCGGCTTACTTAGTCGCGTTACGCCTGTAGACGTTACGTGGTTAAGTGCCGGTCACGGGCCGAATTTTGGGTCGTGACACTTGTTCATACCATAATATTGCATTATTATATTCCCCATTCTTATTCGTTTTATAAATAAACAGGTGCTTTTGACGCATGTTTACTACATATTACAGGTTACAGGTTTTTGGATCTAAAACAGTTAAAACAACGAAAAGACAATGCAGAAGTGGGACTTTGACCAATAAACAGAAGACTCTTGATCAAGCCTACATAAGGATCAGTTCATAAAGAAAGATTCAAGACGTCGACACAAAGCGAACGGTTAAAGTTCAATACAACTACTCACTGTGAAGATCTGGAGAATACCTAGAAGCCAAATTGAGAAAAGACCTGAATAAATAAAAAGACCAAACAGCCCAGAACCAAGCCCAGAAGTTTCATCCATCAAGCCAATCATTGGGCCGCGGAACCGCGGCCCAACCCATGCTGCGGCCGCGGTCCGCGGCCGTCCAGAGCCCTTGGTGGAAGAAAATCTTGCCATAATTTGTGTCGGCGCTTGGTAGTTTTCCTAGGGGTATTGTGGTAAATGCAGACATGCGAATCAATTGTAACCTAGGGTTTCTATCTCCTATAAATAGAACCCAAAATCATTGTATTAGGTCATGCCTCCCTATGCCTCTTTCTATGAATAAAATTTAGAATTCTTTTGGAGAGCATCGATGCCTCTTTTCATATCATGAATTCAGATCTGACAACCCTGTGTTGATATTTGGAGAGAGCCATCTGTAAAGTAAGTAGGTAATTTCAATTCTTGCCCTAGGTAATTTTTCATTCTTTGCCCTAGATAAATGTTTTTAAATTCCCTAATGAGCGAGTAGTCTCCTCGCTTGTTAGGGTTAGCTTTGGGGAAGGCTTTTGAGAGATGAGATCTCTCATCCCTTTCTTGCCTATTATATCTTTTCAATAGGACTCCATGCATACACGCACACACCGCGCCCTACGGCACCCTATCCCTCGAGGTAGCGGTGATACCGTAGTATAAAGGCCCGGTTACTCGTGTTTTCCATGGAGGTTAGTGTAAGGATCGATAAAGGAAGGACAAGAGCCTAAAGGAAGGAACACCTTCCCGAATGGATCTAATTCCCTTTATTGATAATTACCATAACTCCTCATAGATCTTCATTTGGGTATAGAAAGCGTTGAGATTTATTTACATTTCCAAGCCATTCCTAAACCTAACCCTAGCAAGATTTAGATCTAGATTAATTTAGTTTTTAGATAGATTTAATTTTTAGATTTAATAATCAATCCGAACACCCATCGGAATTAACTCGTTTGAGCGACTAGGAAATTCACAACATCCCTGTGGACTGACCCGTACTCACCGGCTAGCTGCAAAGCGACGCCGTTCTTGATTGCGGTTAATAAATAGTTTTTGAGATCAAATCAAATGTCGTTGCTTCGAGACGAAATCTTGGACCTTGCGTTGCCTTGTAGTTTGTGAACTGATCTTTATGTAGGCTTGATCAAGAGTCTTCTGTTTATTGGTCAAAGTCTCACTTTTACGTCGTCTTTTATTGTTTTCACTGTTTTAGATCCAAGAACCTGTAACCTGTAATATGTAGCGGACATGCGTCAAAAGCACCTGTTTATTTATAAAACGAATAAGAATGGGGAATATAATAATGCAATATTATTGTATGAACAACACTCCGGCGATGCGATGAGCAGGGTAAATGACCGAAGCTCTCGTGAATCGACGGTGCGTTGGAATAACGAACCAACTGAGCCAGACGCTGATAAAACCCACGAAGAAAGACTCTTCATCTATGCCAGGAGCTGCGATCAACTCAAAAGGTACAGCCGACAGGATTGGAATATAGAACTGCGGCAAATCCTCTTCTCTAGCCGGTAGTTTATTTAAACCGAACCCGAAGGGGTCATTGATATTCGCAAACTTCGGAGCCGTCTTTGATAGAACGTCTCCGCGAAGGAAGCAGACGATAAAGCTTTTGAAAGTGACGACATGTTCCTCTGACTCTGTGAACAGCTTCTAAAAATGCCTAGGACCTTGATTAGACTTGGGTGCTTGTGGCGGACGGCATTTTCAGTCGACAAGCCGTTAAGCATAGCAGGCTCAGCTTCAAAAACATACTCATCAGGAGGCAGCAGTTCTTCATAGAGCGTCCTCCTGATCGGCAACCCCGAGATCTCGCGAAACTCATCCAGAGAAATTGAAACTTCGCGGTCCCCTAGCAAGAAGGTGTTGGTGGGAAGATTCCATTGATTTAGGAAAGCCTTAACCCACCAGACATGGGGGGACTAATAGTGGAAGAGAGACGCATGTACCGCCTGATAGAGCCCGACCCTCTGCAGTCACGCACGATGGGCAGACAGAATATAACGAGCCCAGAGAAGGTAGCCCGTAGGATGTCGAGGAGTAAGCCCTATTTTGTAAACCTGTCCCCAGGGCTGGGCTTCACCTTAGAAGATACGACGCCCTAAGATGTCTATAGCCGGCACAGGATGGTTTGGAATCCCAGTTGTCGACCGCTCAAGCCGTCCCGTGGGGGTCCAATTTAACATCTCCACAGCAAAGGCAGTCCGTGGACGCTCCATTGGCAAAAATGGGTAGGTAGGCTCTGCTGGTATCTCGCAAAGAAAGCTGCGACGGCCTTGAATGATATGCCCGTACCAGGTCCCCCATAAAAGCAAGTTGGTGCAATTAGGGTCGTGAGCTCTAATCATCGCCATCACCTCTTCATCAGACGGTGACTGGGGAAAGGCAGCCTCCGAGCGGGTGAAAGGGAAGCATGGAAGAGAAGCCATTGTTCCTGAAACAAATGAAAGGAAACCGTTAATGAAGCCCACACGTGTGTGTGTGTGTATGTATGTGTGTGTGTGTATATATATATATATATATATATATATATATATAAAGACAGTGGAAGAAAGCGACAAACAACTTATTTCATAGGACCATTGGTTATAAAACACAGGGGCCCCACAAAATAAAGATGGCGGCTCACTAATGATGAGGCAGGGTAATCATTATGAGAACAAAAGGAAGATTCTCAATAAATGAACAGTGGATTTCAAACAACTCTACACAATCCCCAAGGAGAAAACCCACTGCAAGAACTCTATGCAAATCATGAAGGATCTCTCTGGAAACATTTTTGCAAAGAACAACTCAGGGCAAGAAAATTCCAAGAAGTTCTCTATGAAGAACTAAGTTCTTTAGAGGAATTAAATTCCTTTTGCATAGAGGAATTAAATTCCCAGAAAACATTTTCAGAGCTAAAGCTCTTTGGAATGGAATTAAATTCCAGAGAGAAGACAAGTATCACAATCGATCCCTGAGATCAGAGAAGCCCTAACAAAAGGGGTTTATTATTTAAAAATTGGACATTTTAAAAAAAAAAGAACTTGGAAAGATGGGTTCTTGTTAAAGGGAAAAACCATTAGTGTGGATTTAAAATCCAAAGAAAACTTCTACAAGAAGTTCTTCGGCCGTTCAAGATCCTTACATGAAAAAGAAAATCTTTTGTTGACAGAGTTAAACTCTGGAATTTTTTGAAACAGAGAACTGAGCTGTGGGAAAGAGAATTAAATTCTCAGAGGAAAACGAGCAAGGAAGAAGATGGAAAAAGTGGAGGCGCTTCTGAAGAGATCCCTGCATTTATAGGATGTGATGGGAAACGGTTCATCTACCTAGGCAGATCCAACGACCACAAAAGGTGACAGTGTTGCACTCACGTGCAAACACGTGAGAACAACGCTGTGGGGGCATTTGTTCCCTCATAAAATATCAGGAAAACCCCCGATAGGGCATCACGTGCCCACACGTGATGGGCCTTTAAACCCCCTGAAAGAGATTAAAAGATATAATAAAACAGCAAAGAATACCCCAATGTGGCATCACGTGTCCACACGGGACCAGAGGTCACGTGCAGACACGTGATGGGTTCCTAAGCTCTCTAATTTTTAAAATTAAATTCTAATCAAACAATCAATTAGTGGAGTCACGTGTCCACACGTGGTGGGCCTTTAAACCCACTGAAAAAGGAATAATAAAACAACAGCGAAAACACCAATGGGGCATCACGTGCCCACACGTGACCAAGGGTCACGTGTTGACACGCGATAATTCCTGAGCTCTTTAAAACAACAGAATTAAATTCTGGTTAAAATGCTTAATCAAGGGGGTCACGTGTCAACACGTGATGGGACCCTAAGATCTCTGAAATGATAGAATTAAATTCTAATTAAATGGTCAATAAGAAGGTCACATGCCAACACGTGACAGGCTCTTAAGCCTTCTGAATTAATAGAATTAAATTCTAATTAAGAGGGAATCGAGAACCCTAACTGGAAAAGTATTTCTTTAAATCTTTCCAAACAAAAAAGATTGTGCTCTGTAAAATGGAGCACTCTTGGATTAAAAATCCAATGGTGATTAAAAATCACCAATTTACAGAAAGATTCTATACAAGGAAAGATTTCCCTGAAATTTGCCAGGAATAACAGATAGAATATCTTTTGGATTAAAAATCCAATGGTGAATAAAATTCACTGAGCGATCTAAAAGATCATGTTGGTTACAAAAACAATAAAAATCTTTCAATGAAAGATTCACTAAACAAACTGATTTTTTTCTTTCTCCTATAAATAGGAGCCAAGAAGAGAAGAGAGAGGATCTTTTTTTTTTTTTGGAGAGATACAACAACAGAGAGAAAAAAGAAGAAGAGAATTTAATTCTCCACAAAGAAAAGAAGATTTTCTCAGAAGAGAAAGAAACCCTCGGTGAGAAAGGGAAAGAGATCTAAGCTCCATAAAACAAAAAGAGAATTTAATTCTCAAATTAAGAGTTTAACTCTTCTAAGTAAGAACTTAGTTCTTCCTTTGGTTGAAGATCTGCAGAAGCAGGTCTCCCCATAAGTTGAGAATTTAATTCTCAATGGGGAGATTCTGCCATGCAGATCCAAAACATAGAGGGAGAATTGAGTTTAGAGAATTTAATTCTTCCAAATACTTAGGAATTTAATTCCTTCAACAGAGACAGGGTTTAACCCTTAAAACAAGAACTTAGTTCTTCTTCATGGTTGAAGATCTGCCGAAGCAGATCTCCCCATAAGTTGAGAATTTAATTCTCATCGGGGAGATTCTGCCATGCAGATCCAAAACTTAGAGAGAGAGTTGGGTTTAAAGAATTTAATTCTTCCATATACATAGGAGTTTAATTCCTCTAAATAAAGTTAGGGTTTAACCCTATAAAAGAATTTAATTCTTAAACAAGAGATTTAACTCTCCATGCACGTAAAGAGATCAGTACCCGACCTGGTCACGTGGTGACACGTGACCCTCATCCTCAATGAGTAAAAAAGAAGGAATGAGACATGGTCACGTGTCCCTATGTGACCCTTAAATAGACTCCTCAAGATGAGAAAGAAAAAGCTTGGAGGCAATGCCTCACGTGCTCACACGTGACCCTTGACTAACACTTTTTTTAAAAAAAAGGGCAAATGTGGGGAAACAGAGGAATTAATACCCAATACATTGGCACTATCATGTGTTCACATGTGATGATTACAGATGCTAAGTGTTTAACACTTATTTGCAGATTTTGAGAGTAAAATAAAGGAGGTTTGGCCCAATTCTCAAGCGCCTCACGTGACCCCACGTGACCACCTCATTTTTTAGTGTTTAACACTTCTTTAAGTGCTTCGTCCCTAGTGTTTAACACTATTTTAAGCGCATCACGTGGGAACACGTGATCGCCAAATATCCTCTAGTGTTTAACACTATTTTAAAACCAAGCTTAGCCCAAATTGACTAAGTTTTCCAGAGGCTAATCTCCCCTTCAACTGAACCTCAAAATTGATCACTTCATATGATATGCAAAGTAAAGTTCAGAGTTATAATGAATGGTTAGTGCTCAGCCAAAGACAAAATGTGGTCAGAGCCCCAAACCCCTGTTTAGCATTGCTGAATAATGGGGGGGCTGGCTGAACCCAGACAAACGTTCAACAGTCCAAACAAAGGTCCAACATTTCAAACCTAATTGGACTTAGCCCAAGTTGGCCATAAGTCCTCAATTCCGATTTAACTGAACCTATGTGCTCATAATCCAGTTAATTGATCTTAGTCCCAAATTGGACTACAGATTTCCCAATCAACTTTGATTCAAGGGTACATCTCTTCACTCCTCTGATATTTGTCGTTATAATCCTTCAACGTCTTCAGAGAGGTGACGGGTCCCGATAACCAATCATTCCACGGACTGTGGGGTCCTTTAAACCCATGGACTATGATGTCCTAAAACTTTATAGACTATGGCGTCTTTAAACTGGACTGTGGGGTCCTTTAACCCCATGGACTATGATGTCCTTAACCTCGGACTGTGGGGTCCTTAAACCCATGGACTATGATGTCTTTAACCTCGGACTGTGGGGTCCTTAAGCCCATGGACTATGATGTCCTTAATCTCGGACTGTGGGGTCCTTAAGCCCATGGACTATGATGTCCTTAACCTTGGACCACCATGTTCTTAAACTGGTAATTGACCGCAATATCCCTTAAATAAACAATAGAGCCTAAATGCTCTTTTGTTGGATATAAACGATCACGTTAAATTGATCTTAGTCTAAAAGTTAGACTAACGTATCCTTAACAAACATTTAAATTGATCTTAGTCTCATCAAATGAGACTAACGTATCCTTAAGCCCAACCACAAACCCAAATCTAAGAAAATACGGATTTGGACTAATCCACGCCCTACGGACGATAACATAAATTAGTCTCCGTATATAATCCACGGGCAACCAAAAACAAAACAAACACCCACGACACGAAGTGACCATCTGGAGAAGGAGAAAGTGGTTAGCGCGATGCGGTAGCGTAATTAACTCCAGGGGCTTGCGCCTGCAGGGAAGAGCGTCCCCACAATCAAAAAGCCCCTCAACGAGTGGGAATCTGACGAAGTCTGCTATATTGGCCGCATCCGTTTAAACCTTCGATATACGGTGCCATAAATCAACTCGGCATCTTCGGAGAGGTAGACGGATAGCACCAATTAGTATCTGCCCCCAAATTCAAGCAAGACGGACCTACGCGGTCGCGTCTCTGTGTTCGGAGGAGAATAGTATACTTAACCCAAAAACGACAATATGCCACCGAATTTAACGTACGAACGTCGATATTTCAGTCGCAGTACGAAATACGCAAAACTCGTATCGTAATTATCTGAAATTTGATAAAACCATTTCTAAAACGTTCCCAGATTTTATTGTGTAAATATTTAGATAACCCAAACAATACTAGAGATCAAAATTTACTCAAAGTAGACCACAGAAGAAAAAACCAACACAAAAGGACACCATGGGGTCGGCGTCGCCGGATCTCGGGTTCCTCTCGCCGGATCATATGGGGAGTTTGGGGTTCTAGTTTCAAGTGTTGTTTCCTAGTCGGCTCATTATACTTTTGGTCTTGCTATTTTTTCTAGTGATTATACGTATTAGTTCCAGATTCAGTTTCAGTGAACAAAATATCACAAAAGTTTATGTTTTCTGTTTTTCTTATGAAAACTGTTATTGGACAGAACTGATTAAATTGAAAAGAGAAGAAGATATACCTATGGAGATTGTGTATAGTAGAATACCAGCTCCTAATTTGTATGTGGAAGCATCTAGGATTTGTAATGGATCAAGCTTGATGAAGGGACTTAGATATTTTCTCTTGGATTTATGAATACTTAGGAATTTCTTTGTTTGGTGCTGAAGAGTGTAGTGTTTCAGTTGGGATCACTACTGAAATCTCTAAGTATTAGGTGTAAATAGGGTGAGGGGATTTGTAGAGAAACCATGAGGTGTATGATGAGAGGTGGAGATGGCATGAGAGGAAGAAAGATGTGTCGTTTGATAAAGCATGATTGATTCATGCAAAGAGGAGATGTTAGATCTGAAGAAAGAGGTGTAAAGGTATGAAGGAGGAGGTGTAAGGTTATAAGTAAGGGTGAAAACGAGATGTTTGTGTGCAGGTTTGCATAGAATATTATATGCCAATCATGATAAATTATAACAATAATTAAAAACCTTCATATCATAAATCCAAATCCCTATAACATAAAAGATATGAAATGATAATTCTATCACTTAATTATCATTAGTTTAATGACAATTACAATGTCATGATAAAACAATTAAAATATTATTTTCTTGATATTACCCACCTTATTTATATTTATCAAAATAATTACATTTTTCGGATATGATTCCGATACCCAATTTCATAAGTGATATCATTTTCGTAAAAATATCAATTTCATTATTTTTGTAATAAGAATTATAATTAAATATTCTTAATTTTCCAAAATGTTATATATACATTTTGACACAAACCCCTAAATCTTGTAGCTTTTCAATTTGATTAGAGTAAGGTAGTTGATTAGAATCTCTTTAGACAATGCTTATAATTTCATATATCCTTCCAAAAAAAACTTGGTTATGATACATAACAGAAGCTCACAACTGTTTAATGGTCTTAGATCAAATAAGCTAGCTGAGCGTGCGCGTGCGCGTGCATGTTGTGTTACATAGTGGATTCAAGAACAGACTACCTCGTTTTGACCTATCCAGGTTAGTCACGGGGATATCATCAAATAAATGATACTTAGATCCATATAGCCTCATTAAGTTTCCATTGTTACTAGTTATGTTTGAGATGCATGGTGTGGCCAAGACCGTCCTCTAGTTTGAAGTAATTGCTTTATCTATCTACCCTTACTGGTTCGACTCCTACTCCTACAATTTACAAACTCATCTCATTAGTACTCTTCTTTATTTGAGCAAAAAACCTTAATTTTTTTCTTCTTCCAATTATACTGCATGGCATGCTTGTTCGGACCTTCCCACATAATCTGCACTATACTCCATCATTGATCATGATGTTTTATTCAAATTACCTTTATTCTTATCCTACCAAAGATTGTTTTATATAGTTTTTCACCTTTTTGTCAAAAAGATCATGATAATAGAGCTAAATCGGATTGGTGAATTGCTTGGCTATCAATTTTGTTGGGCATTGTAAATTTTCTACGTCACTGAAATTACATAACTTTTTTTTTTGGAAAGGAAATGGTTCTAATGCACCTCAATTCATTAATAGAAATTACATAACTCACACCACATCAATTACTTTTCCTTGTATTTCTCTGAGAATTTTCTTCACGCAGATTTTATTATATGTTACAAATAACTGAGGATACATAGTTTGTATCACGGATAATGTTCTTGATAATTAAACACGTCATAAAAAGAAAAAGAAGTTAGAATAATGCTTCTGCATGTGCAGTTGAGTTATTGCTTATAAGTTCATACAAGTATTATGAGCAAAGAGAGTGATGATACTCGATATCGGTAGTCTTCCAGATCAGGACACGTGGCAGATGAAGTGTCCCAGAGCATGCTAGAAAGGACCTACAGTGGCCGACCAGACCACTCATGTGCCCGTCCTACAAGCAAACGCTGGATCACCTTCGAGGCCCCAGCACAATTGGCCTCCTCGGCCCCACAGCTCGTCTCCGAGGTATCGCAGGCCCGAGCCTCCTCGGCCCTCTCAGCTCGCATCCGGGCTCGAGCAGAACCAAGATACCTCGGCTCTCCCGCTCCTCTGCGAGCTCTCCCGCCGAGGTCATCTTCCTCGGTCTCATCGACCGACCAACAGCACCGTTTGCAGACGTAACCGCCATCCCGCGAATCTCGCCATGCGCGAGATCTCCGCCGGCCACATCCCACGTTCCACGCCACCACGATCCCCCATTAACGAGCCTGTCTCGCCATTAATGGGAGATCCCGCTCATCACGCGGGCGTGACGTCGGGAGCGCAACGGCCGGCGTAATTCTCGCACCTGTCTCGCCTGCTACCACCGCTATATAACCCCTTCTTCAGACGGTTCAAGTAAACCATTTTTACTCCACTAAGCCGTTACTCTGCTCGGATCATTAGTCTAACTTGATCGTCGGAGGGTCCTCGGTGGTATAACCATCCCGGGACTTCCTTGCAGGTAACTCGGCAACTACAACCTCAACCCATTGAGATCCAAACGCTTCAGGAGCGACACCCTCCAGATCAAATCTCAGCCACCCATCGCCGCTATCAGCAAATTAACGGGAAGCAATATCTGAAGGAGATCTCGCTACCACCGTCAGCTGGCGCCGTCTGTGGAAACATCTTGATTCCACAAAAATATAAGTTCGCCTCCCGATCTCAACCTAATGGCAAGCGATCATCACGACGATCCAAACCCCAGCCGCCTCCTCCCCCTCAACGGAGGCGTGGACGAACCCTCTCCGCCGAATGCTATCAACGCCCTCACCGGCTGGATAGACCGACTCGCATACTTTATGGAGGCGCTGATCCGCGTCCAAACGACGGGCAAGATCACCAGGTCGCCGCTCCCCGTCTCGGGGCCAGGACCCCTACAGAGGGAGAGAAGGCTCCGTCCGCGTCTGCACTGCTGACCACCGCCTCGCTACCTCCCACGGCCGAGGATCTCCCGGACCGATACGTTCTGAGACCAGCTGGGCGCCCCACAGCTCGACATTAAGGTCCGTCGCCAGAGCACCTCGCCCCGAGATCCTCCGCACGCCTGTCCCTACCGAGGAGATGTCTGTCAGCTTGCCTGCTACCAGGCATGACCGACACCCCCTCCCTCGATAGGGTCACGCGGACAGAACTCGCTACGGCGGCTCGAGGGCCACCTTGCCAGGGGATCTAAGGAATCTCCTTGAGAGGAACCGGAGTCGCGGCCAGAGGCAGGCCTCCAACAGCAGAGGCCGGGAATCAGAATGTGCCGAGTCGTCGGGATACCATGACCGACTCGACGCCCTCGAGAAGAAGATCGAGGGTATGCACCGGGAAGGACACCGCTCAAGCGACGGGGCTAAGTATGCCGCTGACTTGCTCACCAAACCGTTCACTGAGGAGCTGCTTGCCATCCACGTCTCCTCCCGCAACAAGCCCCCAAAGGTCTCTCTCTTCGACGGCAAAGCTGACCCGAAGGACCACTTGGATGCATTCACCGCGGGAATGAGCTTCCAAGACCACTCCGATGCCGCCCAGTGCCGAGCTTTCCCGACCACTCTCATCCGCTCTGGGCGAGACTGGTTCAGAGGACTCGAGCCACGCTCGATCTCAACCTTTGACAAGCTGGCCGCACAATTCCTCGGCCACTTCGTCGGGAACAGGTGGCAGAAGTGTATAGTCGACCATCTCTTCACGATCAAGAGCGGGGACAAGGAGACGTTCAAAGCATACATCACCCGCTTCCACAACGCCCTTCTCGAGGTCCCAGAGCACCGGGATGAGACGGTCATCACGGCTCTGAGGTCTGGTCTTAGGCACAAGGAGTGGTTGCGCTCCTTTGCATTAGCGCAACCTAAGACCATGGCCGAGGTAAAGGCCTGGACCGAGCATGAGGTCCATCTCGAATCCGAGGTGAACGCAAACCTCCCTCGGGCCGAGCAATCCGACCAAAAGAAGAGGGCAAGAGAAGAGAGAAGGGGACCTGAATGGCAAAAACCCTACCTCCCAAAATTCTAGGAGTACACCCCGCTCAACGTCTTCCAGGCGGTGCTATTAGAAGAGGCCAAGGGTGAGGGGTTCTTCAAGCTTCCCCCGGTCCCGCGAATGGCCTCAAAGCGAACCTGGGGCCCCTACTACGGCTTTCATAGGTCACTGGGCCACTCAACGGAGAGCTGCAATCAACTCCGAGACTATATTGAAGAGCTCATCCGTTCGGGGCACCTCGCAACGTACCTGAGGGACAAGCGGCAAGCTGACCATGAGCAGGAGCAGTGTCCCACTCCAGCCGAGCTGACCATCGGCCAGATCATGGTGGTGTCAGCGGAGGATGTGTCCGGTACCCACGAAGCTCGGTACCTTATGAAGGGAATTGTAACACCTTAGGATGCGATTAGTGGCTAATTATATTTAAATAAAGGGTTTTTAAAAAAAGTTTACCAAATTGAGTTTCAAATATTTTTCCAAATTTAATAAATATTTTTCTAGAATTTTCCTAGGCTAGGGTTTTAAAATGAGGTAATACCATGATTAGCAACCATGGTGGGTTTATGTAAGGTTAGTCTAGCACCCTATGAAGAGTTTTGAAGCATCACATGTCTCAAAGTTTGTATTTTTAAGGTGCCAAGCTAACATGCAAAGGATAGATCCTAGAAAATTAGGGTTATCAAAACTTTAAGCTAGTAAAGACTAGGGTTTGAAGGCTACAACCTTTGTAGCTCCCCTTTGCAAGACTCCTTGGTGTCTTGGGTGTTGAATCGAGGTCCTCTTGAACTCCCCTTGTGTCCACGACGATCCACCGCGGAGATCTCCTTCCAAGCTCGCTACTTCGGAAAAACGAAGGAAACGCTCTAATCAAGTTGGCTAGACTTGAGTAGAACAATGTTGTGGCTTAGGATCTCACTTCAAAAACCTTTCTTTGATGGTGTTTTAACTCACTAGAAAAAACTAGAGAGGAGAAGATGAAGGAAGATGAAGATGGTGGCCTTATTTGCAAGAGGTAAAAAGATAACCATGAGTTAAGCAAGAGAAAGAAATATATATCACTATATATATTTAATTCCTTCTTGACTTCAACCATGATTAAATGATAGATAGTTAATTTAACTTGGGTTTAGAATGATAAAGAGAAGGATAACCATAGGTTAGTGGTAGTTGAGCTAGGTTAGGTTAGAAGAAGAGTGTGGAAACTAACATGATTATCCTTTTTTTTCATTTAACTTTAAAACCAAAATTAAATAATTATCCATTATTTAATCCATGGTGTAAGTCTTGCATTGCCACCATTTCCATATGCTAACAACCATGATGGATGGGTGTATGTATGTATGCATGTATGCACATTCACATGTGCATGAAACTAGAATGAAAATAAAGAAACACATGCATGCATGCTTACATCCATCAAACCCTAGAAAGGTTTCAAGTGAGATAACTTATGGTTAGATGATAAATCAACACTTAATTTATCAATCCAGTCATATCTCATACGACCCCACCAAAAGTAGGCCACCCGATCAATGTTCGGTATCATATACGCACATTTCAATCGGGTGCATGCGCATATCGCATACGCGCACCACAACGTTCCGCCTAGACTGGGTAACTACTTTGTGGGACTCTAAGACTCGTCAATACGCCGGCAGAGGGTAATGATCATATCAAGTACCCTCAAGCCGCAAGCGGTCAGCTAAACGTAACGGTCGCCCGGGTATTGAGCGATCAGAAGACAACAAGCGAACCTGCTACAACTCCCGTCGAGCCATCCGGCAACACTACCGTACAGTCCGGTCTCTTCGTCAGATATGCTGCATATCGAGCCTAGGGATGGTCACGTCGACCCCAATAACTCAATAAGTCGTGTCGGTGAATGGTCTATAACAGATTGAGAAACTACTGATAACACTTATCAGCAAATCTCAGCAGCCCTGGCCAGGGACTTGAGTTATAACCAGTCGAGCACAGCACAGCATCAACTCCCAATACCGGGAGAGACGAAACCCCTCCTATCGCTCATTGCCTTCGTGTGTCTCGGGATTGTACCCAACGGCCACCTGTTTGCACGACTCAGTAGAGCCGTGGTAGGGTGGCAATCAAAGTACAGTGGGAGAACACACAAGACTCCATGACGATCTCAGGTCTACAGACTAACCTGTACCAGTGTCACCTGAGAACTGCTATCCGACGATAGATATTATTCCATATAGGAGTTCTCGGTGAGTCCGTCCAGTGTACCCAGTCAGCACTGAGCACCCGTATATGATCTTGATGTCAAACATCGATGAATGTGGGAACATCCATCGCCCATCACATGGGTCTAGTATCATATACGCCAGTCTACTCTGGTATATCGATGCCCCGTCTCGATACACCTCCGACTAGGGACATTTGAGGATATGCTTATAGACTACAAATGTCCCACTAGTATGATCTCTATCATAATCAGAGTAGTCAAGCAGATATCCTTAGGACTTTATCAGCATGTATGAATGAATAAAAGCATGATCAAATCAACATGTCAGATAAAGAATAACCAGATAGCATACTATCATGTCGAGCAAGAATGCAAACTGAATATATATGCATGTATAGATACATCCACTATCACATAATGGCCTCTAGGGCATACATATATCCAACAATCTCCCACTTGCACTAAGGCCAGTTATTGGCGTATCTCATACCCAACATCTCAAAAAGTCGCTCATGCTGTGGCTGAGGGAGGGCCTTGGTGAGTGGATCCGCGGCGTTGTTCTTTGTGTCAACTCTCTTAATCTCGATCTCGCGGTGATCTACAATCTCCCGGATCAAATGAAAGCGCCTCAGGATGTGTCTGGACCGCTGATGGGATCTGGGCTCTTTGGCTAACGCCATCGCCCCATTATTGTCACAATACAAAGGTATTGGATCAATAATGGTTGGAACTACTCCTAGCTCCGAGACGAACTTCTTCATCCAGACGGCTTCCTTGGCGGCATCATTTGCAGCAATGTACTCAGCTTCCATCGTAGAGTCTGCAACGGTATCCTGTTTGGAACTCTTCCAACTTACCGCCCCTCCATTGAGGGTAAATACAAACCCTGAGATAGATTTGCTGTCATCCTTATCGCTCTGGAAGCTCGAATCGGTAAAGGCCTCCATTTGGAGATCTGTATTACCATACACCAAGAACAATTCTTTAGTCCTTCGCAAGTACTTAAGAATGTTCTTCACAGCTGTCCAGTGGTTCTCTCCTGGGTTGGATTGATACCTGCTTACAACACTAAGTGCATAAGCTACATCTGGGCGTGTACATAACATCGCATACATTATAGATCCTACTGCCGAAGTATAAGGTATAATGCTCATGCGAGCTCTCTCTTCATCGGTCTTTGGACAAGAATCCTTGGAGAGAGTGACTCCATGGCAAGCGGGTAAGGCACCCCGCTTGGAGTCTTCCATACTAAACCTCTTTAGGATGGTGTTGATGTACCTGGTTTGGGACAATCCCAATAACTTTTTGGATCTATCCCTATAGATCCTTATGCCCAGGATGTATGTGGCATCACCCAGGTCCTTCATGGAGAACCTTAGTGATAAGAATGATTTGACCGACTGTAGCATAGGAATATCATTTCCTATCAGAAGAATGTCATCCACGTACAATACGAGGAATGCGACAGCTCTTCCTACAGCCTTCTTATAAACACAAGGTTCATCTGGATTTTTGATGAAATCAAACTCTTTGATGACATCATCGAAACAGATGTTCCAACTCCGAGATGCCTGCTTCAACCCATATATGGATTTAAGCAATCTACATGCTTTCTCGCTGCTCCCACTGTCAATGAAGCCCTCTGGCTGATCCATATAAACGCATTCTTCTAAATTTCCATTTAGAAATGCTTTTTAACGTCCATCTGCCAGATTTCATAGTCGTAGTGAGCAGCAATAGCAAGTAGGATCCGAATGGATTTAAGCATGGCTATGGGCGAAAAAGTTTCGTCATAGTCCAAACCTGGTCTTTGACGAAAACCTTTCGCCACAAGTCTTGCCTTATAGGACTCTACCTGCCCATCCACACCAATCTTTCTTTTAAAGATCCATTTGCACCCTACAAGTTTTACCCCAGGGGGTACAACGTCCAAAGTCCATACTTTGTTGGTGTACATAGACTCCATTTCGGATCTCATGGCATCCAGCCACTTCACAGAGTCACCACTCGTGATAGCCTGCTGAAAACTGGTAGGATCATCATCATCCATGATGCAATCTTCTTCGTTACCATCAATGAGGAAACCGTAGTACCTCTCCGGTGGGCGAGAAGTCCTACCAGATCTACGGAGTGGCCGAGGTTCTTCAGTTTCTGTTGCAACAGCCGGTTCAACCAAATCGTCATTTGTAGTTTGTGTCTCCAGAACCTCTTCTAGATCTACCACCTTGCCATCATCTTTATCTGTGAAAAACTCTTTTTCCAAGAATGTGGCATACTGAGAAACAAACACCTTTTGTTCCTCTTTGTGGTAGAACAAATATCCATAAGAATTCTTTGGATATCCCACAAAGTTACACATGACTGACCGTGTCTCGAGTTTGTCCGGATTCTGTTTTTTAACATAGGCCGGGCAACCCCAAATCTTAATTCTCTTAAGAGACGGTCTCTTCCCATTCCATATCTCATATGGCGTGGTAGACACGGCTTTGGTCGGAACCCTGTTTAGCAGAAACGCTGCAGTCTCCAATGCATGCCCCCAAAACGAGACTGGTAACTCAGCGTCACTCATCATGGACCGGACCATATCTAATAGGGTCCTATTCCGTCGTTCTGACACACCGTTGTGCTGTGGTGTGTAAGGCGGAGTGAGCTGAGAGAGAATCCCATTCTCTTTTAGGAAGTTTGCAAATTCTGTATTGAGATACTCTCCACCTCGATCTGATCGAAGCATCTTAATACTCAAGCCGGTTTGTTTTTCTACTTCTTGTTTATATTCAACGAATTTCTCGAAAGCGTCGGACTTGTGCTTTAATAAAAATACATGACCGAATCTTGAGAAATCGTCGGTGAATGTAATGAAGTATGAAAAACCGCCTCTAGCCTGTGTAGACATTGGCCCACATACATCACTATGTATGAGGCCAAGGAGCTGAGTAGCTCTTTCTCCGTGTCCGGTAAACGGAGTTTTGGTCATTTTACCCTTGATACAAGACTGGCAAGTCGCATAAGATTTATATTCAAAAGAGTTTAAATATCCATCTTTGTGTAACCTGTTTAGTCTTGTTTCGTTAATATGACCAAGTCTACAATGCCAAAGAAAAGCTTCATTTAATTCTGAAAGTTTTCTTTTATTAGTGTGTTGTATACTGAAAACTGTGTGTTGATTTAGGACATATATTCCGTTATTAAGCATACCATACCCAACCAACATTTGATTTAGGTGAATGTTCATAACATTGTTCTGCAACACAAAATTATATCCTTCATTGTCCAACAAAGAAACGGATATTATATTACATAGCATACTTGGTACAAAATAACATGGATTCAAAATCAAAATACATCCAGATGGCAACCCCAAGTGATACTCTCCCACTGCGACTGTATGTACATTGGAACCATTTCCAACGCGGAGAGTATGGTCACCTGTCTTCAAAACCTTGCTATTTCTCAGCCCCTGCATAGAATTGCAAATGTGAGAACCTGAACCGGTATCCAATACACAGGAAGCAGAGTTTATAGAAAAACAGTTTTCAGTCACAAACGCACCTGAAGCAGAAGCATCACCATGCTTCTTCTTGAGACTTAGGTACTCCGTGCAATTGCGCTTCCAATGTCCTGTCTTGTGGCAATGAAAACACTCGCCTTTCCCTGGGTCTCCAGCCGTGGACTTTTCCTTTCCCTTCACCTTTTTGACTCCACCCTTAGGATTAGTGGGTTTCTTCTTTTTCTTTCCCTTGGCCTTAGCTTTTGGGCGAGAAGAAGAAGACTGTCCAATGGTCATAACGGGAGTCTTTGCTGACTTCATAGTGCTCTCTGCACTCCTTAACATATTAAGGAGTTCAGGGAGGTCCTTCTCCATGCCATGCATGTTGAAGTTCACTATGAACTGAGCAAAGGTGGAGGGGAGGGACTACAGAATAATATCTATATATTGTTCATTGTCCATTGTCCATCCAAGGTCCTCAAGCTCTTCTATAAGAGCTATCATCTTCAACACATGGTCTCCTACTGGTGTGCCAGGGGCCATTCGCATCTGAAACAGTTTCTTTGATGCTTCGTATCGTAATACGCGGGATTGCTCCCCATACAACTCCTTTGTATGGAGCAGTATCCCGTGAATGTCCATGTCCTCGTGCTGCTTTTGATGTGTGTTATCCATCGATGCAAGCGCGAGGCATGTGGCCGTGGCACAGTCAGCGTCCCATATCTTGCGGACTTCAATGTCCGCAACTGAGGATTTTGGGCCTGGGACAGGCGGGGCTGAAGCCGTGAGGACATATGATACTTTATCATAAGTCAAGGCGATCTTCAGATTCCTTAGCCAGTCTTTATAGTTGGTCCCATTCAGTTTGTTTTTATCTAGTAGAAGCTTAAGTCCAGTCATTGGTATCTGCCATTAAGAGAGAGAAAAGAATACACTCAGCGAAAGCTCTTGCATAGATTAGATTGGTTTATTATCTTGTCTAATCGATATTTCCCACTGCTTTTTATCAAGTTTTTCTTTCAAACCTTAAAAAGAAAAACTAGCCAGGATTAATTACAGTCTACAACTTCGCTAACCGTTCAGCCAGGCCAGTGTCGGTACTTTGAGGGAGGTTCCCCGTGCTTTCGCACGGACCTAATTAGAGTAAACCTCGTTTTCCCAGAGGCGGAGCCCCGTTAACACCTTTCTAGACACCTAATGAGTTAGTTAATTGTAAACTGTAAAACTCTCCTAGGAGCAACTATTGCCCACAGTGGGATCGGGATCCAACCATCACATGGAAGGTATGCAATCTCATTGCAAATTTCAACACTTGAAATTCCCGATGTAATTTTTACCCCTAGTACTTATGACCTTAACTATAGTCAACAAATCATAAGTACCAGTCAAGTTCTACCCGTCATTTCTTGATCAATTAGACCCATCCATATGACCCTTAACTATGGTCAACAAAGTCGCATGAATGTCCTAATTAATCTGCATCATATGCAGTGTAGGAAGTCATCACTTAGCTACCGTACACTACGCCTTAACTAAAGTCAACAAACGTAGCACGAATACTAAGTACTCTACTTCCTAAAATGATGGAGGGTTGCGAATGATTTTTAAGAAAATCTTTAACGCTTTGAACTTGATATCGTTGTAGAATCAAAACAGTTTTCAAAAGGAGTGGCTTAAACTCCGCAGTTTTGAAATGTAGCTTTTTCACAAATAGCCGAGTAGTTTTTAAATCCGATTCTACAACATCTTTTTAGGTTTATTTTCTTTACATTAATCACATTAATGTAATCCCATCATTTAAGTCCTTAAGCCAATCACAGAAAAGAAACGAAAATAACACGTACGCTTATGCCATCCGCATTCGCCGCAATGTTCCGTTATGCACCGTTAGGTTACTTAACTAACGGCATAGCGGGACGGGACTAGCGCGGGTGTAAAACATAAGCAACGTCTACTATATATCATATATATAATATGTCATTCGTCTCAGATATCACAGAACACAGGCAGCAGAAACATAGATATAACGTGGGATATCCTAGGACGTCCGTATTTAGTATTTAGCCAGAATAGAAAATACGGATTCCACAGTCGCGATGAATAGCCAAGCCCACACCCTGGACCCCTACGAGAGCGGCAAGTGACCCTACCAATCCTGGAGTTTAGGAGACCCGGTCTCGACTCCTCGAGATGGCCTCCCACTGAACCCCAGAACCCGGTCACCTGTGCTCCCCTCCTTGGGTCCATCCTAATGCGGAAAAGTAAATAATATACAACACTGGTGACACAACCGCAACCTGGAAGTGCCCCAAATAAAAGAATATTACATTACATTTGAATTTACATGAATGAAAATATAAAACTCTCATCTCACAAAACCCCCCGGCTATTCGATCGCGACAATCCTGCACATCATATCTCAGCAACATATAATATCTCATATCATCAACGTAAGTAAGTATGCATACACCGATTGTCGTCGACATATAGCAACGGCAATCGGCAATACCACTACATACTACACTTACGGTCACAGAAAAGAAAGTGTAAAATAGTATCACATTCCGGATAAGCAGACAGTATTGAATTTTTCGAACGAACTATCAAATACCCAGGATTCACTAAAGCCCAACACTTGAGCAGGATTCAAACACCTGGAGTGTGACACAGTAGTAGCGGTCCAGCCGTAGAAGGGTCAAGCCAACGCCTCACATGTGGCACGCCGTACTGCCCCAAACCCTAAGGTTCAAAGGGCAGTTCAAGACGGTCACATAATCGAGTTAAGGTTTGTTGTCTTCTAGAGGGACCACCACAAAAAGACTTGCACGTATTTCCAAAGTATTCAAACCCCGTGAATAGTGAGCAAATGACATTCGTTCAAACACTTCAATACTTCCTAATTTACCCGGAAAAGCTACGAAAACAAAATTCCGATCGAATCGACGGGTCCAAAATTATCTCCAGAATTTTTCTAAACTAAATACAGATCAAAAATATCCAAAAATATGTATAAGCAGATTAGTGAATTACAGAAGAAAAACGATCCATCAATTTATATATATGGCCGCGGAACCGCGGCCTAAGCAAGCTTAGGCCGCGTTTCCGCGGCGGTTCTAACTTTTCATGTGATTATTTTTCTGCCGTAATCCTTATATTTTCCTGCTTTTACATATTTTTAATTCTGCAAAATGTCAATTTTTAGAAAATTTCCAGAGAGCCCCCTAAAAAGCCGTATTTCGGTTCGATCGGAGTTTTGACTTCGTAAAAAGGTCGCCTAATGTTCTAGGTCGGCTCTGGTACCAATGTAAGGTTAGTCTAGCACCCTATGAAGAGTTTTGAAGCATCACATGTCTCAAAGTTTGTATTTTTAAGGTGCTAAGCTAACATGCAAATGATAGATCCTAGAAAATTAGGGTTATCAAAACTTTAAGCTAGTAAAGACTAGGGTTTGAAGGCTACAACCTTTGTAGCTCCCCTTTGCAAGACTCCTTGGTGTCTTGGGTGTTGAATCGAGGTCCTCTTGAGCTCCCCTTGTGTCCACGACGATCCACCGCGGAGATCTCCGTCCAAGCTCGCTACTTCGGAAAAACGAAGGAAACGCTCTAATCAAGTTGGCTAGACTTGAGTAGAACGATGTTGTGGCTTAGGATCTCACTTCAAAAACCTTTCTTTGATGGTGTTTTAACTCACTAGAAAAAACTAGAGAGGAGAAGATGAAGGAAGATAAAGATGGTGGCCTTATTTGCAAGAGGTAAAAAGATAACCATGAGTTAAGCAAGAGAAAGAAATATATATCACTATATATATTTAATTCCTTTTTGACTTCAACCATGATTAAATGATAGATAGTTAATTTAACTTGGGTTTAGAATGATAAAGAGAAGGATAACCATAGGTTAGTGGTAGTTGAGCTAGGTTAGGTTAGAAGAAGAGTGTGGAAACTAACATGATTATCCTTTTCTTTTTCATTTAACTTTAAAACCAAAATTAAATAATTATCCATTATTTAATCCATGGTGTAAGTCTTGCATTGCCACCATTTCCATATGCTAACAACCATGATGGATGGGTGTATGTATGTATGCATGTATGCACATTCACATGTGCATGAAACTAGAATGAAAATAAAGAAACACATGCATGCATGCTTACATCCATCAAACCCTAGAAAGGTTTCAAGTGAGATAACTTATGGTTAGATGATAAATCAACACTTAATTTATCAATCCAGTCATATCTCATACGACCCCACCAAAAGTAGGCCACCCGATCAATGTTCGGTATCATATACGCACATTTCAATCGGGTGCATGCGCATATCGCATACGCGCACCACAACGTTTCGCCTGGACTGGGTAACTCCTTTGTGGGACTCTAAGACTCGTCAATACGCCGGCAGAGGGTAATGATCATATCAAGTACCCTCAAGCCGCAAGCGGTCAGCTAAACGTAACGGCCGCCCGGGTATTGAGCGATCAGAAGACAACAAGCGAACCTGCTACAACTCCCGTCGAGCCATCCGGCAACACTACCGTACAGTCCGGTCTCTTCGTCAGATATGCTGCATATCGAGCCTAGGGATGGTCACGTCGACCCCAATAACTCAATAAGTCGTGTCGGTGAATGGTCTATAACAGATTGAGAAACTACTGATAACACTTATCAGCAAATCTCAGCAGCCCTGGCCAGGAACTTGCTGTTATAACCAGTCGAGCACAGCACAGCATCAACTCCCAATACCGGGAGAGACGAAACCCCTCCTATCGCTCATTGCCTTCGTGTGTCTCGGGACTATACCCAACGGCCACCTGTTTGCACGACTCAGTAGAGCCGTGGTAGGGTGGCAATCAAAGTACAGTGGGAGAACACACAAGACTCCATGACGATCTCGGGTCTACAGACTAACCTGTACCAGTGTCACCTGAGAACTGCTATCCGACGATAGATATTATTCCATATAGGAGTTCTCGGTGAGTCCGTCCAGTGTACCCAGTCAGCACTGAGCACCCGTATATGATCTTGATGTCAAACATCGATGAATGTGGGAACATCCATCCCCCATCACATGGGTCTAGTATCATATACGCTAGTCTACTCTGGTATATCGATGTCCCGTCTCGATACACCTCCAACTAGGGACATTTCAGGATATGCTTATAGACTACAAATGTCCCACTAGTATGATCTCTATCATAATCAGAGTAGTCAAGCAGATATCCTTGGGACTTTATCAGCATGTATGAATGAATAAAAGCATGATCAAATCAACATGTCAGATAAAGAATAACCAGATAGCATACTATCATGTCGAGCAAGAATGCAAACTGAATATATATACATGTATATATACATCCACTATCACATAATGGCCTCTAGGGCATACATATATCCAACAGTTTAATCATGGGGATTAAGTCTTTTGGGTTTTAATTAAGTTTAATTAGTAAATTGAGGGTTGCTTTAATTTGAATTTCCTTTTTGGAGTGTTGACTTAGTGAGAATGAGAGAGAGAGAGAATGCATCATGACAAAAGCCATGCTTGCATTTAATGAAGAGAGAGAGTGGAGGGGTTGACATTTGGGTTATGATTCCCTCTCATCCTTGTGTTCTTTTCTCTCACTCTCACACTCACACACTTACCTCTCCACAGCAGCAGAAAAAGCATCCACAGAAGCAGCAGCAAGCAAGCTCAGCAACAGCTGAAGCAAGCACAGTAGCAGCTGAAGCAAGCACAGCACCGGTGAGCAGCAGTAACAGCAGTTAGCAGCAGCAACAGCCACAACTCCAGCTGCAGCTCCTTTCCTCCACTTCTTCTTCTTCCTCCAGCTCCCTAGGGTCTAGTGTGGGGTATACTTCTTGAACTTACCCCCTAGTTTGCTTAATTAGTGTAGCTTAGCTTCGATTAGTGTTTATTGGTGCGTTTTAGTGCGATATGTGGTGATTAGTGGGAACCATGACCAAGTAATGTATGAATTGGCTTTAGTAGGTTGATGGAGTGTTGTTAGGGCCATGTTAACCTAGCTTAACCCCCATTGCACTAAAATACCACCAGATTCCTAATTGATGCAAATTCTTCGTTTTTGAGAAAAAACTAGCTTTATGTAAACTGCTATCGACCCAGTGGGTTCAGAATAATTTTGAGATGACTGCAGTATAGTGGTTAGGTGCTGATCCCCCAGGTAGAACCCGACCTCTTTATGACTTGTTCAGGCCGCCGGAAAATTGTATCTGGCCGCAAATTGCGGCCAGATGGGGAGGGTTTGGGTTGGGGTTTGTCTCTAGTGGTTTCTGTTGCAACCCTTAGACTCATGGCATGTATAATTTTATTTGATTCTTACTGTAGAAAAATATGGAGCTAATTACCCTATTTCTCGTATTTTAAACCTTCGCGACATGCGTGATACGCATGTGGTTTGGGATTTCTGCGTATCGCGACGCGTCAGGGTAGTTTCAGGCGCGTAATCACACGTTTTTACGTATCGCGCACACGCGCACTTGGTTTGCGACACGGGTTTCTAGTTTAACCTTAATATCACGTTTTTGTGGATTTGAGTTTATGTGTGATATATTGTGTGATTCTAGGTTTGCAGGCGAGTGAGACAGACGCTGCGAAGAAAGGGAAGCAAGTCGTCGGCTACACTTAGCGCGAGACTTCGGTGAGTAGATTTAACATCTACGGGGATATCGCCCGCATGGCGTTATGAGTCAGGGCTGATAGGGCCTTATAGTTATATATTGCATTTACCTACATTGACTGTCATGTATACTATTGTTGCATACTGCATTCCCTGCTATATGTATGTAAACTTAGAATTGATAGAACACCGCACTATTACTAACGGTTCATGCTGCATGAGCACTAATCTGCATGTTACACACACGCCGTTAGTAATTGCTATAACACACTCACTGTAGAATTGCCATGATTATATTGCTGTAGTTCATTTCATATATGATTCGTTATGATTTTCATAGAAATTGGGAGACGCAAGATGTCTTTGAAAACTGAAACTATTTTGAAAAGCGGTTCTCCCTTGTACCTACATTGTGACTTGATGTACATAGCATATCGCATTTGATTCACTCATTGGTGTTGGATTTCCATGAAATTTCAGGTTTTGAGGACCGTGGAATTATTTAAAGAAAAGATGCACTATTTGAAAACCTGGTCCCTCGTGATATGATATTTTGGTGCGTCCACCACGCGTTTTCTCGGTGCTGAGACGTGTTCTTGAAACCCGATTCGAGGAGTTGGATGATCCGTTTGCGGGTTCGTGGTGGACCCGGTATGGTTCCCCGGGGCGAGAAATGTTTTTCGTGGAGTAGAAGATGAGCCTGGCAGGGTGGCGAGTACCTACCGGTGATTGGTTGGACCTGGCGGTTATTCGGAGGATACTGACCAGAGTCGAGAGATGGATGAGGGATGACCCGTACTGCCGGGGCCGAGGGCCGATACCGCAGACGGAGCCCGTGGGCTGATCCGGACTGACGGAGCCCGATATATGAGGATTTGCGTGTCGATGCGGGACATGAGTATTTTATGATATTTTGAGTGCCGATGTTGGGCACTCGCGATTCTCAGAGATTTACAGGATTTGAGGGCCGAGGAGGGTGCCGGCGCCTGAGTTTATTTGGGATTTGGGTGCAGTTACGGGCACCGATTATTTTTCCATGTAGATGTTGTTTATCCCATGCTCAGCATTGTTTATCATGCATTTCATCCTGTAGTCGTTTTACCAGACAGAGCATTCGCATGATTATTGCACCTACTACTTGTCGCATATAGATCTTACTTGCTGGCATATGATAGAGTAGCGCAGTACGTGCATGCTCGCGATTACCTTTATATGTTATCTCTATTCATGAGTTGGCAACTCACTCCCGTTGTGCCACAGTATTTGCAGGTTTCCCTTCAGAGTAGACGCGGCAGGCTGCCTTTTGCATATTTTGGGTACAGATACCACTACAGATGGTGCGAGAGCTGTTTCGCTTTTAGGTGGGTTGTGGTATCTGATTACTTTTATTGTACCCCCTTTTGTATCTAGTATTCTCCATCTACTATATATGTACTGGACTTAGTGACATTGTGAGGACGATGATGTATATTTTTGGTATTCTGGTGTCGAGCTCGTGGGAGCCGACTGTTTTTTTACATGCAGTTATTATTCTGTGATGTTTACTATTGCTTATTCTTCGCTACGGCGTCGTATATTACTCTTGTGATGATGGTTTCCGCCCTTGGGCATGATTGCTCCCGTTTGGGGATGTTTTGTTTCATTATATCTCATTTTCACTCATATCCTGTTTTATACCCGGTCGCGGGGTTACTTTTACAAAGGAAATGCTGCCAAATTTTTTTAAATAATGACGTAACTTTAAAAGAACTTATTGAACTATTTAAGGTTTTCTAAATGTTTTAATTAAATTTTTTCAACACTCGCTACTTTTAAATGGTTTTGATTTCTGGGTTCGGCTTACTTAGTCACGTTACGCCTGCAGACGTAGCGTGGTTAAGTGCCGGTCACGAGTCGAAATATTCGGGTCGTGACAAAGTTGTTATCAGAGCGTAGGTTTTACCTTTCGGAGTGTAGGATGACCTTGGTATGATGGAGTAGGTAGCTGAAGCAGAGTAGCGTAGGGTGTGTATGTTCCGCGGCATACTCACGACACGGTACTCCGCCAAGGAGACCTTAGGACTTATTGATTTAAATTCCTTCTTGAGTATATATATTCTAGTGATTCGATTTCCGTATTCTTATCGAATCCTAATTTCCTTTCAGCCATTATGCCGCCAAACACTACGAGGGCGCAGAGAGCGGCCGCGAGGGACGAGATTCGAGTTGACTCGTCCGAGACGAGGACCGATCCGGGCAGTGCACCCGTTGTACCCGAGCAGACTGTTCCTCCTATGACAGATCAGATCGCCACGCTAGGGGCTGGTATGCAGGAGATGCACCAGACGGTGGGATCCAGCATGCAGGAGATGCGCCAGATGATAGGATCGCTAGTTGAGACGCTTCGAGCGCAGCGACCAGAGGTAGCTCCACCCGTTCCAGAGACCGCGATGGTAACTACCGCACAGCCAGTTGCCCCTGCAGCCACGGAGGTGATTACAGTATCGCTATCAGAGTTTATGAGGCTGAAGCCTCCGGTCTTCACAGGCACCGATACAGCCGAGGACCCACAGTCTTTCATTGATAGGATGGCCCGGATATGCCGTTCCCTCAGATGCGCAGATGCGAGATGGGTTTAGTTCGCGAGCTTTCGCTTGGAAGGTCTTGTGCAGAAGTGGTGTGTTTCAGTTGAGAAGGGCAGAGCGGCAGGTCTTCCTCCTATGATCTGGACAGAGTTCGTGGCACTATTCCTTGCCCGCTTTCTTCCACTGAGTGTCAGAGATGCTAGAGCACGCAGGTTCGAGTCCTTACGCCAGACTCCGGAGATGTCAGTGGCAGAGTATGACGTGCTGTTTACGGAGCTAGCAGTTTATGCTCCATACCTGGTGGTTACCGAGGAGATGCGAGTCAAGAGATTTGTTCGAGGCTTGCTTACGCCACTGTTTCTCACGATCAGCGCGCAGCATTACGAGACATACGCAGCAGCTGTAGATGCAGCCCTATTAGTCGAGGAGCGCCTTGCTAAGACTTCGGTAGTTCCAGAGCTGAAGAGAGTTCGTACTAGTATATCCGCACGGAGACAGTCATTCATACGCCGCGACAGGTATCATTCAGGTACGGGGAGTGGCAGAGATTCGGGGCGAGGTCAGATGTTTAGTTCGTATCCCCGGGAGAGTCAGCAGTCGTCGCGGGGTTGCTTTAGATACGGCAGTCTACTTCACCTTGTTAGAGATTGTCCTGAGATACACCGGAGGGAGGCGGCAGCACCGCATGTTACTTTACCACCTTCACCACCCCAGAGGGCGTTGCTAGTTGTACCTACCGTTGTTCCGCGTCAGACTCATACTCAGAGAGGTCATGGGCGTGGAGGAGTTGCTCAGAGAGGACGGGATGACCGAGGCAGAGGTCAGTCAGTCACCGGTGGAGGACAGGCGCGGGTCTTTGCTTTGACGCATCAGGCCGTACAGGCGTCCAATGCGGTGGTTTCAGGTATCCTTTCAGTATGTTCTGTTGATGCACACGTATTGTTCGATCCCGGATCCACGCACTCGTACGTATCCACACACTTTGTACCGAGTTTAGGTAGAGAGTCCGGTTTGCTTGATCAGCCGCTTGTGGTGACTACTCCTGTGGGAGAGTCGTTTGTTGCTAGGCACGTGTTCCGATCTTGCACCGTCTGTATTGGCGAGAGAGAGTTGCCTGTCGACTTGATCCTTCTTGAGATGTTGGACTTCGACGTTCTTTTGGGCATGGATTGGTTAGCCACGTGCTATGCTTCTGTGGACTGCCGTGAGAAGACAGTTAGATTCTGTTTCCCCGGCGAGTCGGTTTTTGTTGTGTTGGGGGACCGTGGTGCCGCCCCTCACAATGTGATTTCTTCTTTTCGCGCTGGACAGCTTTTGAGGAAGGGATGTCAGGGATTTCTCGCCTATGTTTGCGATGCTAGCGCTACAGAGGTTCCATTGGATTAGGTTCCGGTTGTTAGCGAGTTTCCTGATGTGTTCCCTGACGAGCTTCCTGGGCTACCGCCCGAGCGCGACATTTCTTTCTGTATTGATTTGGTTCCTGGCACGGGGCCTATTTCTATACCGCCTTATCGGATGGCCCCGGCGGAACTTCAAGAATTGAAGGATCAATTGAAAGATTTGATGGATAAGGGACTTATTCGACCCAGTGTTTCTCCTTGGGGTGCTCCAGTCCTGTTCGTCAAGAAGAAGGACGGCAGTTTGCGTCTGTGTATCGACTACCGCCAGCTGAAATGGGTGACAGTGCGGAACAGATATCCTTTGCCGCGTATCGATGATTTGTTCGACCAGCTCCAGGGGGCAGGATACTTTTCAAGGATCGATTTATGATCGGGCTATCATCAGCTGTGGGTTCGACAGGAGGACATTCCTAAGACAGCTTTCCGTACGTGCCACGGCCATTATGAGTTTTTGGTGATGTCGTTCGGACTCACCAATGCGCCAGCAGCATTCATGGACTTGATGAACCGTATTTTCCGGCCATATTTGGATCTGTTCATCATAGTGTTCCTTGACGATATCTTGGTGTATTCCCGGAGTAGTGAGGAGCATGAGCAGCACCTGCGGATTACACTGCAGACCTTGAGGGAGCACCAGCTTTACGCGAAATTCTCCAAGTGTGCTTTCTGGCTGGACAGCGTAGACTTCTTGGGGCATGTGATCTCACGAGACGGTATATGTGTAGACCCGAGGAAGATCGAGGCCGTTCAGCGTTGGCCCAGACCCACATCAGTTACGGAGATTCGCAGCTTTTTTGGGTTGGCTGGTTACTACAGGCGATTTGTGCAGGACTTCTCCAGTATTGCTACACCTTTGACCGGGTTGACCCGGAAGGGAGTTCCTTTCGATTGGACGGAGGAGTGCGGGCACAGTTTTCAACAGCTACGGACTCGGCTGACTACGGCACCGGTATTATCATTACCTTCCGGATCAGGCGGATTTGTGGTCTATTGTGATGCTTCTCGAGTGGGGCTAGGGTGCGTATTGATGCAGCATGACAGGGTGATCACGTATGCTTCGCGACAATTGAAGAAACATGAACAGAACTACCCCACTCACGATTTGGAGATGGCCGCAGTGGTCTTTACACTTAAGATCTGGCGACATTACCTATACGGCGAGTCGTGCCAGATATTCACTGATCACAAGAGTTTAAAGTATATATTTCAGCAGCGAGACCTGAACTTTAGACAGCGCCGATGGATGGAGATAGTGAAGGATTACGACTGCAAGATCTTGGATCACCCGGGCAAGGTGAATGTGGTGGCGGATGCTTTGAGCAGGAGGATCGGGGGTAGTCTATCTTGTTTGAGCGCAGTACAGGGGCAGTCGTCGGCAGATTGGCAGATATTATGCGACAGCCGAGTACAGTTTGAGTTCACGCCGATTGGAGGACAGATCGCATATGTTCGTGCACGCCCACAGTTACTTGACCGCATACATGAGACACAGCGCAGTGATGACCGATGTTCGGAGATCATGGCACAGATTGGACAGGGCAGATTTTCCGAATTCGTGATCGATGATCAGGGGGTACTACGATTTGGGGTTAGACTGTGCGTACCAGATGCTGAGGGACTGCGGCGCAAGATTCTTGAGGAGGCACATCGATCGGTGTACAACGTCCATCCCGGTTCCACCAAGATGTATCATGATATGAGAGATGTTTACTGGTGGGACGGAATGAAGAGGGACATCGCAGATTTTGTGTTGAGATGCCTGACTTGTCAGCAAGTCAAGACCGAACACAAGAGGCCCGCTGGAGAGCTACAGCCGTTACCCATTCCGGAGTGGAAATGGGAGCAAATTTCGATGGATTTCGTTGTGGGTCTACCCAGGACTAGGCGAGGTATGAATCCATTTGGGTGATGGTTGATCGTTTGACGAAAGCGGCTCACTTCCTGCCAGTGAAGACGACTTTCGGATTTGCTCAGTACGCACAGATTTACATCGACGAGATAGTATGACTGCACGGAGTCCCGACATGTATCGTGTCCGACAGAGGCACCCAGTTTACCAGTCGACTATGGCAGAGGCTTCAGGAGGCTTTGGGCACTCGCTTGAGTTTCAGCACAGCATTTCATCCGCAGACCGACGGACAGTCAGAGCGGACTATTCAGACTCTCAAGGACATGCTCAGAACGTATGTATTAGATTTCGGAGGTAGCTGGGATCATCACTTACCCTTAGTAGAGTTCTCCTACAATAACAGCTACCAGGAGACCATTCAGATGACACCATTTGAGGCTCTTTATGGGAGGAGATGCATATCGCCCGCCTGTTGGACAGAGCTCAGTGAGAGCAGTATCTTAGGGCCACAGATTGTTGAGGGGACGACCGCGAAGATCTAGTTGATTCGCGATAGGATGAGAGAAGCCCAGAGTAGGAAGAGATCTTATGCGGACCGTCGGCGGTGCATACTTGAGTTTTCTGTTGGTGATCATGTTTTCTTGAGGGTCTCCCCAATGAAAGGTGTGATGAGGTTTGGGAAGAAGGGGAAGCTCAGTCCCAGATATATGGGCCCCTTCGAGATCCTCGAGCGTGTTGGTGCAGTTGCATACCGGTTAGCCCTTCCGCCCAGTTTTCCATATGTGCACCCCGTATTTCACGTTTCGATGCTCCGTAGATATCTTCATGATCCTTCGCATGCGATTCAGCATCCGACGATCCAGCTTGAGCGCGACCTTTCCTATGCAGAGCAGACGGTGATGATCTTGGATCGACAAGTGAAGAAATTGAGATCGAAGGACATTCCATCAGTCAAGGTACTTTGGCGTGGTCTGAGCAGCGAGGAGGTCACTTGGGAGACCAAAAGCGAGATGAGGAAGAAGTACCCCCGTCTTTTCGAAGGTACGTGTAGTTAGATTTTGAAATTAGGGGACGAATTTCTTTAAGGGGGAGAGATTGTAACACCTTAGGATGCGATTAGTGGCTAATTATATTTAAATAAAGGGTTTTTAATAAAAAGTTTACTAAATTGAGTTTCAAATATTTTTCCAAATTTAATAAATATTTTTCTAGAATTTTCCTAGGCTTGCACACACATGTGCATGTAAACTAGGGTTTTAAAATGAGGTAATACCATGATTAGCAACCATGGTGGGTTTAATCATGGGGATTAAGTCTTTTGGGTTTTAATTAAGTTTAATTAGTTAATTGAGGGTTGCTTTAATTTGAATTTCCTTTTTGGAGTATTGACTTGGTGAGAATGAGAGAGAGAGAATGCATCATGGCAAAAGCCATGCTTGCATTTAATGAAGAGAGAGAGTGGAGGGGTTGACATTTGGGTTATGATTCCCTCTCATCCTTGTGTTCTTTTCTCTCACTCTCACACTCACACACTTATCTCTCCACAGCAGCAGCAGAAGCATCCACAGCAGCAGCAGCAAGCAAGCTCAGCAGCAGCTGAAGCAAGCACAACAGCAGCCAGCAAGCAGCAGCAGCACCAGTGAGCAGCAGTAACAGCAGTTAGCAGCAGCAACAGCCACAACTCCAGCTGCAGCTCCTTCCCTCCACTTCTTCTTCTTCCTCCAGCTCCCTAGGGTCGAGTGTGGGGTATACTTCTTGAACTTACCCCCTAATTTGCTTAATTAGTGTAGCTTAGCTTCGATTAGTGTTTATTGGTGCGTTTTAGTGCGATATGTGGTGATTAGTGGGAACCATGACCAAGTGATGTATGAATTGGCTTTAGTAGGTTGATGGAGTGTTGTTAGGGCCCTGTTAACCTAGCTTAACCCCCATTGCACTAAAATACCACCAGATTCCTAATTGATGCAAATTCTTCGTTTTTGAGAAAAAACTAGCTTTCTGTAAACTGCTATCGACCCAGTGGGTTCAGAATAATTTTGAGATGACTGCAGTATAGTGGTTAGGTGCTGATCCCCCAGGTAGAACCCGACCCCTTTATGACTTGTTCAGGCCGCCATAAAATTGTATCTGGGCGCAAATTGCGGCCAGATGGGGAGGGTTTGGGTTGGGGTTTGTCTCTAGTGGTGTCTGTTGCAACCCTTAGACTCATGGCATGTATAATTTTATTTGATTCTTACTGTAGAAAAATCTGGAGCTAATTACCCTATTTCTAGTATTTTAAACCTTCGCGACAGTAACATTTCAAAATAATAAAATACCATTTTTAGGAAATTTTATAATTTAATATTACTTTATTGAATTTTTAAATAATTCGGTATAATTAAATACAAATAAATTTGGAAAAATTATGGAAAATTCTAAAATAGGGTAATTTAGTAAATTATGCCATTTTTAAGTTGTTTTGATTAGTTATTTGCTAATTTAGTGCTAATCGCGATTAAAATCGCTAATCGGGTTTTCGGGCAATTTGGTGCAAATCATGCACATAACATTTCCTACACTTGTGTTGCATTTTTCTTGCCATGGTTTTATTTTGGGGTTCACTATTTGAGTGAGAAGGAATTTGAAGGAAAAGAAAAGAAAAGGTTTTAGAATAAAATATGAGATTTGGTGAGAGAGAGAGGTATGGTCTCCTTTGACCCAAGGACTTAGCCATCTCCTTCATTTCCTTCACTCATCTCTCTCCCCCTTCAGCCCTTGCTGCTGCTGCTGCTCTTCATCTCCCTCCCCTCTTCATTAGCCCCAAATCACCATGAAAACTACACCAACACCCCATCTTCATTTCACAAAAAATGTGCACAAGCTCGAGATCTACACATAGGACCAAGAAAGCAAATATTTTAGCCACTAGGGGCAAGCCAAGAAAATTCTTGAGTTGCCAAATGAGGTATTTACTGAACCCTTAGCTTAGTTTTAGTATTACTTATACCCCATGTTTAGTTTAGAACCGATATTGTGTGGCTATGTGGATTTGAGGAAAACCTAGTTAGGGTTTGAGGGAATTTTGGGTTGTAATGTGAAATTGAACTCAGTTGAGGTTAGATAAACACCCTAGTGCATGAATTGAGACCCTAACCTGAGACTTAAGGCCCGGAATACGGATTTAGAAACCGATATCGGAAAGTTTGTGGAATTTGTGAAGGTTATTTGAGATCTGCTATCATCTGAGACATCCTAAAATAAAATTGATTGGACAGTGAGATGTGCAGGCACCCAGGAAGCTAACCCCAAGACCCTAGCACCTAACTCCTAGACTCGGCCATAGATTTAATCCCATTGGCCTCAATTTGCGGCCGGGCCTGCCCCATTTTGTGTCGTTTTGGTTCTGTAGCCCCTACATGTATAGATTAGACCCCTGGTATGTGTAGATTTGTCTAACTTGACCTAGGGTCAAATCTGGAGCCTATTTCCTTAGTTGCTGTTTTGGATTCGTGTTTCCGTATTCCGTATTTTTAGTTCTAAAATTATGTATTGTGTTTTACCTCGACTATTTGGCGTTTATACGACGATATCGAGGATTGATTGATGGTTGTGAAGGTGTTGTCCACAGGTTCTAACCTATAGATCATAGCGTATCGTTTTGGGATTCGTATGCCGTTTTAGCTTTGATTTGGTTTTAATACGCATTTTGCGATACGTTGATGTGTAGGTACCCCATGAAGACTTCGAGACGACAAGCAAGCGCGTGGCGACGTCCACCAATGAAGACGCAAGGTGAGTACATTATATCTACAGGGGGAAGTCGGGTGGATGGCGTATAGCACCCCCGCAGACCGTAGTTGATATCATATATATATATGATAGTTATAGTGTGTCGTGGATATTGTGTTAGGTGTATTATGGATAGTTTCGAGTTAGAAGAAACTAGTGTAGTTTATAGTCGCGAACCCTAAAATAGATTTACACCTACACGTACACCCTTGCACATTCATTATACTTGCACTGTTTTTTATGATATTGGACGATATTGGAGGTGAGTCAATGATTTGGGCATTGTGCCGCGAGATCGGTGATTTGATATGATTCGTATGTGGGATACGACATTTGATCTCTAGCAGGCCTTGGAACGTGTGTTTACACACGCAGTCATATTGATGGTATTAGTTGTACTAGACTTAGATAAGTACCCCAGATGATGGATATGATGATGAGGATACCGATTAATTGATGAGCTGATTATGATAATTGACCCATACCCAGCTATTGGGATGCCGTACGACGATGTACCGTACGAGCTTTATATTGATGATAGATCTGCACTCATGACTTGAGGATTGTCATATGATATACTGTATTGTACGCGATACTATTGAGGCGGGATTACCGACTATTATATGTATATGTATTTATATCGACTCAGATTTAGGTGGATTACATACCCCTCCCAGTTGACTTGATACTTAGATCTGTAGTTTGCATAGTGGATGTTGGACTAGACCCAAGTCATACCTATTTCAACAACTAACGAATCGGGGGTATCTTAAAAACATTGTAGCCCTTATTTTACAAAGACCCCGATTTGTCTTATTTCAAATGGCAAGCTGCATTACTATTCATTTACCATTTATTCTATGGCTCGCATTGCATTGCATGCTTATATGCTATTGATTCATATTCCTTGTGCATATGCCTTTACATAGTTCCATGCTCATATTAGTGTTTCATATTGCATGAATTATAATTCATGGATTTCTCACTGTGATACGGTGGCATATGATGATTCTGGATTGTTTTACTCCTGCGTATATATATCAGTGGTATGGGACGCTGAAATATATATGTATACCTATAGTATATATATATTAGTGGTATGGGACGCCGATATATATATACACCTACTTGATACATCATCATGATGATCTATGCAAACTTATGTATATGCATTTCGATATATGAGAGTGGGGGCTGACCCGGACTGACGGATGCCCGATATATGAGAGTGGGGGCTGACCCGGACTGACGGATGCCCGATATATGAGAGTGGGCGCTGACCCGGACTGACGGATGCCCGATATATGAGAGTGGGGGCTGACCCGGACTGACGGATGCTCGATATATGAGAGTGGGGGCTGACCCGGACTGACGGATGCCCGATATAGGAAAGGAGCCTATGTGCTCGATAGGAAAGGAGCCTATGTGCTCGATATGAGAGGAGCCTTTATGGTCGATGATATATTATATCTCCCCTACCCCACATTCATTTTATATGCATTGCATCATGTATTAGTAGTACCTGATAGAGTACCTTTATGGATGTTGCACACATATCAGATACATGATATATGGGATTTATTTGATATTGAGTTATATATTTGTGTCGATGCTCGACACTGAGTTTCTGATGACTTCATTCATGATACCTTCTGCTTTCATTTCACTGCATACATACATCATATTTATGAGATGTTATTACGGGAGGCACTGGCACGAGTTCTTGGCAATACACTTATGTTCAGATGTTACTTTGCCGCTTTACCATGCTTCAGACTTATTCATTTGAGGTTTATATTATATCTGATCGTTTTGACTAAGGATTATGTCATGCTTCAATTTCTGCTTGTAGATATTTTCTATTCACGAGTTGGCAACTCACCCCCGTTGTGCCACAGTTCTTGTAGGTTTGCCGTACAGGTTCCATAGCGGCATTTCTAGCACACTGCTTTCCTTTGCGGGTGATTTGCTTGGTAGGTGGGTTCTTTATATCAGAACCGCCGTTGTACATGTATTATTCATTGTATCTAGAAATTCCATCAACCAAAACTTGTATATTGTTTCAGACTTAGACACTAGTGATGTATTATTTCGACCTTAGAGTCGCGCTCAGTAGTATTACGATTTTCTTGCTTATTGGAGATTCTCTTGGGTTTTGATCCTCGCCCTTCGGCGTTGTATATTATATTTCTTATGTGGGTTATGCTCTTGGTTTATACGTAGTAAGTGTTTGATAAAATGCCTCAATGGAAAATAATTTACAAAATATGTTTCTTTACTCTTAAAATGGTTTTAGATTTTTGGGCTTTTGGCTTACATGGATCAGATGGAGTCCTATAGACTTCATATGGTTCAAGGGCCAGTCACGTGCTCTTTTGGGTCGTGACAAAGTTTGTATCAGAGCGCTAGGTTAACCTTGGTTCGAGTCTAAGTTTGACTATGTGGAGCCTAGGGCGTCTATATATATACGGAACTTAGGCTTGACCTTACGGAACTTAGACTTAGTCGAGGGGGTATTAGACCCGAACTTTCATCGCGTAGGATGACCCTTGGTTGATGGAATTGGTGACTAAAGTAGAGTGGCGTACCGTGGGTATGTTCCGCGGCATACTTACGATACGCTACTCCGCTTAAGGAACCTTAGGATGTACATATTTTCGAGATCAGTGATTCTCTTCATATCTATGATTATACATCCATTTGAGATCCTCGATTCTATTAGTTCCATGATCATACTATCATTGATGTTGTTCCTTGATCTGTTATTTCTTTCATGCCATTGATATGCTCTCTTCGATACTCGATTAAGGTTCCTGTCACCATTGTTTGAGCGCAGTGAGCTGCTGCTAGTGCTACAGTCAGGGCGATCTCGTCTGGTACGAGGGCTGACCATTGTGTTTTCTGGCGACATGGGAGCGTCTCGAGTTAGTATTGACGATTGTGACCTCTTGTGGAGGCGAGTGCTTGGTTTTACCCCAGATGATCGGGACGTTGTTAGAGCTGCTAGTTGAGTGAGGACTGTTGATGTACAGCATACCTCAGAGATTATGATGTCGCCTACCGTGAAGACAGATGAACCAGCTGTTGCTGAGATTGACAAGATGTCACTTCCGGAGCTTACGAGCTGAGATCGCCGGAGCTTCCAGGCAGATATGAGACAGATGATAGTTGTCTACCCGATTTGAGAGACGAAGGTGATTCGTCCGATTTATGCGCCGGAGCAGGCCCAGTTGAGTTGAAGATTTCCAGTGTGGAAAGTCTTACTCAGATCTAGAGCAGACCGATTTAGAGAGGACCGCCAATGTATTGCCTTTCCTGGAGGATTGAGGCGCTGTTCAGCGTACAGACGAATGAGCCAGTTGCTGCTGCAAATGACTAGATATCGCCCAGATGATTGGAGCTAGTGCAGCATGAGTATACACTTAGAGATATGATGGAAGGTCGCTATTCACTAAGGATGAAGGACTAGGACGTGTGGTTCGTTCGCTTACCGATGCGAGGTCATCAGATAGATTGCTTCCAGCTAGAGACGACTTCACGCGGAGACGTTGAGAGTCGACAGAGATGATCGAATGTCAGAAACCTGCTATTCCAAGTTTAAAGTATTCGGAAAGATATGCAGGCGATTCTATGGACCCTCTAGAAGAATGAAACCCTAACTCGACTTAAAGACCGTGTGAAAGCCTTTGAACCTTAAGGTTTGCGGCAGTTCCACGGCGCCATTAGTGAGGCTTGGGTTTGCCCTTCTACGGCTGGACCACTGATGCTGTGGTATGTACTCGATACTATTAAAATGTACTCAAGATGTTAATCTCCTGGGGGATTATGAGGTTCTGACGAGTTGATGGGATGGTTCGACATCATTCGGATATCATGTAGACACACTGCTTGGGAGACTCCAGATACGATCATAGCCGTTGGAGCGCAGTTCATGCTGCCACGATGAGACGAGTCCGAATTAGTCGACATTGAAGCAGAGTGAAGTAAAGAGTTCGCAAGAGGTTTTGACGAGATGACGTTCCTACTCCGCTGACATCAGGGATGCGATACGCACGCAGAGGCATTGTATATGGATATACCTTCCAGAAGGAGTTGCGATGAGTATGAAGCTGTTCCGGAACAAGAATTAGCTTCAGCAATGGACGATGACTTCCGGGCAATTCGGCAGGAATGAGATTAGAGAGAGACCTCGACAGGACCTTTCTAGAATACTACGAGAAGACCTGGACCCAAGAGGGGTCATATTGTGCACACCCAGCAGGCCAGAGTTCGACATCGTCGACGAGGTAGTTGACCAGGTTCGGATAAGGACCTTACCCAGATGCGTTGCGAGTTGATCGAGGACGGACGAGTATTGAGTATTCATTCGATGGTTGGGACGTGTTCCAGAGGACCTGTTCGGCCAGACATCTTCTACAGAATGATGAAGCTACAGAGTACGCGATTTCGAGTCCGTGCGAGAGACTTTGGATTGACCATGGCCGAGAACAGTGAAGTGCGTAGATAGCATGGCATGACGTCATAGTGGACAACGATAGAGACAAGTGGAACCAGAGGTTCGTGTGAGACGCTGACGAGCTGTCGTTACTTCCCGTCGAGACCAGAGACCTGATATGCTTACAGAGGCGTTGGGATGCGACCAGTGTCCGAGAAAATGTTGTGCTGAAGACACAGATGTCCATCGAGTGAGAAGAGATTATGCAAGAGAGTCAGCCTCCGTACAGTTCGGCATAGGCAAGATTGGAATAGACCTTGAGCGGGATTCCTTCCAGGACACTGCTGCAATGATATTTGCACCCAGGATCGGATGTGTGTGTGATGTGCGTTCAGAAAGCCAGAGGACGACGCTAGTGACATGCTGCTTTACAAGTGGTCGTGAGGATTGACCAAGAGATGACCAGAGAAGTGCCAGAACGGAATCGTCCCCGTTAGCACACCTGACAGGGCCGATGAGCCGATTGATTGGAGATTGGTAATCCACAGAGGAGATACGGACCCAGAGACAGAAGACGCCAGACCGTAAGCAAGAGGCAAGTACATATCTTGCGCTGCTAGTATGGGATGCACCCTTAGTGTTTTGAGGTACGATTTTGGTGCACACCAGATGCACTAAATCGGGTTTCCTTGTGCATGTCAGATGCACCTGGTTTTGCTGTCAGGCACACACGTTGCCTATGACAGATGTTGTGTGCACACCCGTTGCACCTGAATGCTACTTATATGGATTTTGTTTTCCGTGCGCACCTGACGCACGGGGTATTCTTATATACGCTTTAGGATTGATGTTTGTGGAGCCCCGACAAATTGGATTTTTGCTGAAATGTCTTAGTACTTCGGGGATTAAATTTAAATTCGGGGACCGAATTTATTTAAGGGGGGTAGATTGTAACATTTCAAAAAAATAAAATACCATTTTTAGGAAATTTTATAATTTAATATTACTTTATTGAATTTTTAAATAATTCGGTATAATTAAATACAAATAAATTTGGAAATATTATGGAAAATTCTAAAATAGGGTAATTTAGTGAATTATGCCATTTTTAAGTTGTTTTGATTAGTTATTTGCTAATTTAGTGCTAATCGCGATTAAAAATCGCTAATCGGGTTTTCGGGCAATTTTGTGCAAATCATGCACATAACATTTCCTACACTTGTGTTGCATTTTTCTTGCCATGGTTTTATTTTGGGGTTCACTATTTGAGTGAGAAGGAATTTGAAGGAAAAGAAAATAAAAGGTTTTAGAATAAAATATGAGGTTTGGTGAGAGAGAGAGGTATGGTCTCCTTTGACCCAAGGACTTAGCCATCTCCTTCATTTCCTTCACTCATCTCTCTCCCCCTTCAGCCCTTGCTGCTGCTGCTCTTCATCTCCCTTCCCTCTTCATTAGCCCTAAATCACCATGAAAACTACACCAACACCCCATCTTCATTTCACAAAAAATGTGCACAAGCTCGAGATCTACACATAGGACCAAGAAAGCAAAGATTTTGGCTACTAGGGGCAACTCAAGAAAATTCTTGAGTTGCCAAATGAGGTATTTACTGAACCCTTAGCTTAGTTTTAGTATTACTTATACCCCATGTTTAGTTTAGAACCGATATTGTGTGGCTATGTGGATTTGAGGAAAACCTAGTTAGGGTTTGAGGGAATTTTGGGTTGTAATGTGAAATTGAGCTCAGTTGAGGTTAGATAAACACCCTAGTGCATGAATTGAGACCCTAACCTGAGACTTAAGGCCCGGAATACGGATTTAGAAACCGATATCGGAAAGTTTGTGGAATCTATGAAGGTTATTTGAGATCTGCTATTGTAGGGTTCCTAGGCACACAATAGAGGTCTCACAAGGCATCAACCATGCCAATTTAAAATTTTATGGGTGCCGAGAAATCCTAATACGGATCGTCGGCTAGAATTCTGGGCGAAACAATAATCTAGTTAACAACTTAACTAAAGGTAAGAAGCTACAACCTTTGTAGATCCGGTTATCCACTTCCTTAGCTCCACGTAGGTGTCCTCTCGCTGTCCATCTCGAATCCCGGACTCAATCGTCGGCTTGATCGGAGAAATGGGCGGACTAGGTCGTCGGCTTCGTGCCGAAGATGATCTACGTCGAGGCATCACAAGTTCAAGCTCCGACTTCACAAATTTGTAAAACTTGTGAAGAAAACACCCAAAACAACTTGGCAAGAGGTAGAGGGTGAAGAAATAGGAGGTGGGTTCACTTTAGAATTGGATTTCTCACTTTAGAACTCAAGTTGCCATTGATGGCATCAAGCTTTTCTTGAAGAAGAAGATGATGAAGAAGAAGAAAGAATATGATAAGTGTTGAATTAAAATGAAAATAAATCAATACTTATCATAAGCTAACTAAGGTTAAGTGTAGAGAATAGACCATGGTAAATGGGAATGGTTAGGGTTAAGCATGAAGACAAATGGTCTCTTTAGTCAAAGCTTCATGAAGCTTCAACAAGCTTCATGATAAAAAGAAACCATTTTCTTTTCTTTTATCTAATTAAATAAATAAAGAATGGATAAATAAATAGATGAATAATACAAAACCCTAACCATTATCATAACCATGGTTTAATTCTTTGCACTTAACTAAATGATCAAGTATCATCAAACATGATACAAATATGTGCACAAAAGTACACATATACTTCTTGCACATCAAGTGAGAAAATCCATATAAAGTGAACCAATACTAGCTAATGCAAAATAATATATCAAATATATAATTATACATTAAATCATTAAATCAACACTTGATTTAACGATCCGGTTATATCGCATATAACCGACTAGTATCCAATGTATCGATTTATCGAATCAATGATTCGATAACTAGGTCATATCGCATACAACCAATCGAAACATTCATCGCGAGAATGAAATGCGGTATCACATACACGCATTATTCTCGGTCCCGCACATATCTCATATGCACTCCTATTTCGTTTCGCTTGAGCCAGGAAACCTCTGTGTAGGACTCTAAAGACTCGTCAATACGCCGGTAGCAGATGATGATCATATCAAGCACCCACAAGCCGCAAGCGGTCTGCTAAACGTAACGGCCGTCCGGGTATTGAGCGATCAGAAGATCGACGAGCCAGTCCGCTCACACTCCTGTGAATCCAACCAGTAACACTTACCGTACAGTCCGGTCTGATCGTCTGATACGTCGCATATCAAGTCTAGTGGTGGTAAACGTCAGACCCCAATAACCGATAAGTCGTGCCGATGTGAGGCTCATAACGGGTCGAGAAACTACTGGTAACACTTACCGGCAAATCTCTGATCAGCCCTGGCCAGGGACTTCCCTGTTACGGCCAATCGAGCACAGCGCAACATCAACCCCCAATACCGGGAGAGACGAAACCCCTCCTATCGCTCATTGCCTCCATGTGACTCGGGACTGTACCCAAAGACCACTGTTTTGCACGCCCTCATGGACGTGGTAAGGTGGAGATCAAAGCACAGTGGGAATCACACAAGGCTCTATGACGATCTCGGGTCTACAGACTAACCTGCACAAGTGTCACCTGAGAACTGCCATCTGACGTGAGGTATAATACCATCTGGGAGTTCTCGGCGAGTCCGTCCAGTGTACCCAGTCTCCACTGAGCACCCGTATACCATCTCTGATGTCAAACACCAATGGATATGGTATCATCCATCGCCCATCTCATGGGTTGAGAAGCGTATACGCTAGTCTACTCTGGTATATCGATGCCCCGTCTCGATACACCCACGACTAGGGACCTTGAAGGATGTACTTATGGACTACCATGTCCCCACTAGTATGATCTGCATCATAGTCCAGGTAGTCAAGTACACATCCTAAGGGCTTTACCAACATGTAACCATAAGACAGTTTAAAGAGACAAGTGTACATGTTAAGATAAAGTGCAAGCAGATAGCATACTATCATATCGAGCAAGAAATTCATCTCTATATATGTCCAAGCATCCAATATAATATACATCATCTGTACAATATTGGCCTCTAGGGCATACATACAACTAATAATCTCCCACTTGCACTAGGGCCAGCTGCTGTAGTATCGCATACCGAGCATCCCGAAGTGTCTCTCAAACTGTATCTAGGGAATGGCCTTCGTGAGTGGATCCGCCGTGTTGTTCTTCGTGTCAACCCTCCTAACCTCGATCTCCCGGCGATCAACTATCTCCCGGATCAGGTGATACCGCCTCAGAATATGCCTGGATCGCTGATGGGACCTGAGTTCCTTGGCCAAAGCCACTGCTCCATTGTTATCGCAATACCAAGGTATTGGATGCTTAATGGATGGAACCACTCCAAGTTCAGTAATGAACTTCTTGATCCAGACAGCCTCTTTGGCAGCATCGTTGGCAGCGATGTATTCAGCCTCCATCGTCGAGTCTGCCACGGTTTCCTGCTTGGAACTCTTCCAGCTAACCGCCCCTCCGTAAAGGGTAAATACAAATCCCGACTGTGACTTAGAGTAGTCCTTATCACTCTGGAAGCTCGAATCGGTAAAGGACTGCACTTGGAGTTCTCCGTTACCATACACCAAGAGCATCTCTTTAGTCCTTCTTAAGTACTTGAGAATGCTCTTCATAGCTGTCCAGTGACTCTCTCCAGGATCAGCTTGATACCTGCTTACTACACTTAGTGAGTATGCTACATCGGGTCTGGTACATAGCATCGCATACATGATAGAGCCTACAGCCGAAGCATAGGGTATCCCTTGCATGCGAGCTCTCTCCAAATCAGTCTTGGGAGACATCTCTTTGGAGAGAGTGACTCCAGAGATCGTGGGCAAATTCCCACGCTTGGATTCTTCCATACTAAACCTCTTTAGTATGGTGTCAATGTACCTGGATTGGGACAATCCCAATATCCGTTTGGATCTATCTCTATAGATCCTAATTCCCAATATGCAGGAGGTATCACCAAGATCTTTCATTGAGAATCTTTATGATAAGAAGAGCTTGACCGATTGCAGCATAGGAATATCATTTCCTATCAAGAGTATGTCGTCCACGTACAATACGAGGAAGACAACCTTACTCTCTACTACCTTCTTGTAAATACAAGGTTCATCTGGGTTTTTGACGAAATCAAACTCTTTGATAACGACGTCAAAGCAGATGTTCCAACTCCGCGATGCTTGCTTTAATCCATAAATGGATTTAAGCAGCTTGCACACCTTCCCGCTGCTCCCACTGTCTACGAAGCCCTCTGGCTGAGTCATGTACACGCACTCTTCTAAATCACCATTTAGAAAGGCGGTCTTAACATCCATTTGCCAGATTTCGTAATCATGATATGCAGCGATGGCAAGCATGATCCGGATGGATTTAAGCATAGCCACTGGAGAAAAGGTTTCGTCATAGTCCACGCCTGGTTTTTGACGAAAACCCTTTGCAACAAGTCTAGCTTTGAAAGTCTCCACTTTCCCATCTACACCAAGTTTTTTCTTGAAGATCCACTTGCTCCTAATAGGTTTTACCCCTTCAGGAGCAACTTCCAAAGTCCATACTTTGTTGGTGTACATGGATTCCATCTCGGACCGCATAGCATCCAGCCATTTCACTGAGTCCCCACTCGTGATGGCCTGCTCGAAGCTAGTTGGGTCATCATCCTCCATGATGCAATCCTCGCTCCCACCGTCCATGAGAAAACCGTAGTATCTCTCAGGTTGGCGAGGAACCCTACTAGATCGGCGGAGAGGCTGAGGTTCATTGGGAGCTACTGAATCCTCTGGTTCCACTAAATCTTCAGTTACGGTTTGTGTATCTGGAACTTCTTCCAGCTCTACCATTTTGCCACTAATTTCTTTTTCAAGGAATTCCTTTTCTAAAAAGGTGGCATATTGAGAAACAAATACCTTTTGTTCTTCAGCATGGTAGAAAAGATATCCTTGTGAATTCTTAGGATATCCCACAAACTTGCAAAGAACTGACCGTGCCTCGAGTTTGTCTGGATTTTGCCTTTTGACATAGGCCGGACAATCCCATATCTTAACTCGTTTAAAATATGGTCTCTTCCCACTCCATATCTCATATGGTGTGGTAGGTACAGATTTAGATGGAACTTGATTCAATAGGTATGTTGCTGTCTCCAGTGCATATCCCCAAAAGGAAATAGGTAACTCAGTTGTGCTCATCATAGAGCGCACCATATCTAATAGGGTGCGGTTCCTCCGTTCTGATACACCGTTGTGCTGTGGTGTATATGGAGGAGTCAGCTGAGAGAGAATCCCATTCTCTTTTAGGAAGTCCAGGAATTCATTGCTCAAGTATTCACCTCCTCGATCAGATCGAAGGATTTTAATACTTTTTCCGGTTTGGTTCTCGACTTCTTGTTTATATTCTCTAAATTTCTCAAAAGCTTCTGATTTGTGTTTCATCAAGAACACATACCCGAACCTAGAGAGATCGTCAGTGAATGTAATGAAGTACGAAGAACCATCCCTGGCATGTGTAGACATGGGGCCGCATACATCACTATGTATTAGTCCCAAGAGTTCGGTAACTCTTTCTCCGTGTCACGTAAACGGAGTCTTGGTCATCTTGCCCTTGAGACATGACTGGAAAGTGTCATAAGATGAAAATTCGAAAGGTTTCAAATATCCATCCTTATGTAACTTAGCCAGTCGTGTCGCATTGATGTGACCTAGCCTACAATGCCACAAGAAGGATTCGTTCATTTCTGAACTCTTCCTCTTGTGTGTGTTTGTTATGCTCAGAACTGTTGATTGATTTAGAACATAAATGCCATTGCACAACGTGCCTGATCCAACCAACTTTTGGTTACGGAAAATGTTCATAACATTGTCCTGTAATACAAAATTATATCCCTCTTTGCTTAGCAAAGAAACCGATATAATGTTGCATATCAGGTTCGGCATGTAATAGCATTCGTTCAGAACCAATGTATTACCTGTTGGTAATACAAGGTGATATTCCCCGACAGTCTTAGCTGCAACAATTGCACCATTTCCAACTCTAATGTCTTTATCACCTTCTCCAAGTTCTCTACGTTTCCTAAGCCCATGTAACTGATTACATATATGGGATCCTGACCCGGTATCTAATACCTAGGACGTAGAGCAAATGGAGAAACAGTTCTCAGTAACGAACACACCCGAAGAAAATGCATCATCATGTACTTTCTTCATTCGGGTGGCATGGGAATCCTGGTATTCCCCTATGTCCTGTTCATTCCTATAACTCTTAAAAGAAAGAACGGAACCAACGTTCCCCAGCACAGTATAACATGCGGGTTCGGTCAATACATCCATATTATTATCTTGATTAAGGCATGAAATGGTCGCTACCTGGAGAGAGAGAGAGAGAAGAAAACACTTTAGCGTATGCTCGTGCAAGATCAGATTGGTTATTATCTTATCTAATCAGGATGGCTCCCACTGCTTTTTATCAAATCTTCCTTCAAACCCTAAAAGGAAAGATTAGCCGGGATTAATTACACACTACAAGTTCGCCAATCTTTCAGCCAGGCCAGTGTCGGTACTTTGAGGGAGGTCGCCCGTGCTTTCGCACGAACCTAATTAATGTAAACCTCGTTTTCCCAGAGGCGTAACCTCGTTGACACCTTTCTAGACACCTACTTGATCAGCTAATTGCAATGTGCAAAACTCTCTTAGGAGTAACTCTTACTCGCAGTGGGTATCGGGATCCAACTATCTCATAGAAGGTATGCAATCTCATTGCAAATTTCAACACTTGAAATTCCCGATAATATTTTGCCCCTAGCAGCTATATGACCTTAACATAGTCAACAAATCATAAGTGCTAGTCAAGTTCAACCCGTCATTTCCTGATTGAATTAAACCCACCCGCACGACCCTTAACATAGTCAACAAAGTCGCACGACTACCCTAATCCAATCTGCATCATATGCATAAGCAGATAAATACTGGTCAGCTACCGCACACTACGCCTTAACATAGTCAACAAACGTAGCACGAATACTAACTAGTACTTATCTAAAATGACGGAGGGCTACGACAGGTTTTTCTGAAAACCTATTGCGTAATGAACTTGATATCGTTGTAGAATCAAATGAAGTTTTGAAATGGAATGATTTTGAGGCTTTTCCAGTTTTGCTAAAGGGGTCACTCCGGGTGAAGGGATCGTCGGCCCTTTCCTCGTCGAATGAGGTACGGGATATATTATATATATCACTGTGCAAAGCAAAAACTATAGAAGCAATCAAAAGTCAAACCGAGTGTGTAGCATCTGCCAGTTATTGCTAAAGGAGTCACTCCCGGTGAAGGGATCTCGGTCCTTTCCTCATCGAATAAGGTGCAGGGTATATCATATATACCGCTATACAAAGCAAGAACTGTAGCTACCTGTTTTGTTTAAAATTCGATTCTACAACATCTTAGGTTTCTTTTCTTTCATTAATCAAATTAATGAAGTCCCATCATTTAAGTACCTAAACATCACAGATAAATACGACATATATGCCATCCGCATTCGCCTGGATGTCCCCTCGTGCACCGTTAGGTTAGGTAACTAACGGCAGAGCGGGGCAGGGCTAGCGCGGGTGCAAAACATAAGTAACGTCTATATAATATATCATATATACTATATACTGTATCTATCACAGAACATCACATGATCACATCACAGATATCGCAGCAGAAGAAACATATGAAATATATGATATACTAGGACGTCCGTGTTTTCAATACGAGCCAGTATAAAACACGGATTACACGGTCGTGATGAATAGCCAATCCCACACCCCTAGACCCCTACGAGAGCGGCAAGCAACCCTACCAATTCTAGGGTTAGGAGACCCGGACTCGACTCCTCGAGATGGTCTCCCACTGGACCCTAGAACCCGGTTACTTGTGCTCCCCTCCTTGGGTCTATCCTAATGCGGAAAAGTAAATAATATACAAACGGTGACAACTTCCGCTATCTGGAAGTGCCCCAATAAAAGAATATTGCATACAAGTTTTTACATGAATGAAAATGAAAAACACTCATCTCACATAAAAACCCCCGGCTATTCAAACACGACGATCCAATATAACATATCCAGCAACACATAACATCACATGTCATCAACGTAAGTAAATATGTCCATCCCAATTGTCGTTGACATATAGCAACGAAACCGGCGATATCACATATTACACTTACGGTCACAGAAAAGAAAGTGAGACTAAACCCCGCATTTTAGTCTCATTATCGAAAACTCTTTTCAACATCAAGTGAGACTAAACGGCTAGATTTATAACATTCATTCAGTTATCTCATAACTACTTGTGAATTCCAATTATTGTATCACATTCCAGATAATTAGAAAATGTTAAACTTTCCGATCGAACAGTCGAACACCCAAGTTTTCCCGATATAGCTCAACACATGAAATAAGTCTAACAACATTCAGTTCGTGCCTCAGTACCAACGGTCCAGCAGTAGAAGGGTCAAGCCAACGCCTCACATGTGGCACGCCGTACTGCCCCAAACCCGAAGGTTCAAAGGGCAGTTCAAGACGGTCACATAATCGAGTTAAGGTTTGTTGTCTTCTAGAGGGTCCATCGCGTTACTTGCACTACTTAGAACGTCGTTAAACTACGGAAAAATCCAACACTTGGAAATTTCCCGGCAGGGGAAAATTTGGGTATTTATATCCGGTCGAACTTTTTAACATATTCAAAAATTATCCGGAAAACCACATAGACAAAATCTGATACTCCGATCGAAACATCGAACTCCCAAAACACCCCAGAAATTTCAACTCTTGAATAAATTTTAAAAATTCCCAGAAAATCCAACACCAGAATCAATCAGTTACTGTGCAAAAAATATTTGATAATTCAATAAATTTGCCGCGGAACCGCCGCAGAAGCAAGGCTTCTGCCGCGGTTCCGCCGCACTGTAGACTCTTCAGTAAGTTATTTTTTCACCGTAATTCATAGATTGACCTGCTGAATTTTTTAGCAATTTTTAATTTGGAAAAATCCACGTTTTCAGAAAAAGTCCAGAGAGCGTGGAAAAATGGGGTTTCGGGTTTGATCGGACTTCAAACTCCGTCTAGACTTCGCCTAAGGCTCTAGCTAGGCTCTGATACCACTGTAGGTCAGGCAGCCACCCCATACAATGGGGTCACCGTGGCACCAACGGGTCCCTCAGCAGCTACTTTTTACGCATGCCCCCTCGCGAGGACTACAACCCGCCGGAACACCTTCCGGTCTCGGGACACCCTGGGGGTAAGAGCCTATGCTTCGCCACACGGTCACACAGTGAGAACCCCCTATAGGTCGACATCTAATGCCTAGTAGCACTGATACCATTGTAGGGTTCCTAGGCACACAATAGAGGTCTCACAAGGCATCAACCATGCCAATTTAAAATTTTATGGGTGCCGAGAAACCCTAATACGGATCGTCGGCTAGAATTCTAGGCGAAACAATAATCTAGTTAACAACTTAACTAAAGGTAAGAAGCTACAACCTTTGTAGATCCGGTTATCCACTTTCTTAGCTCCACGTAGGTGTCCTCTCGCTGTCCATCTCGAATCCCGGACTCAATCGTCGGCTTGATCGGAGAAATGGGCGGACTAGGTCGTCGGCTTCGTGCCGAAGATGATCTACGTCGAGGCATCACAAGTTCAAGCTCCGACTTCACAAATTTGTAAAACTTGTGAAGAAAACACCCAAAACAACTTGGAAAGAGGTAGAGGGTGAAGAAATAGGAGATGGGTTCACTTTAGAATTGGATTTCTCACTTTAGAACTCAAGTTGCCATTGATGGCATCAAGCTTTTCTTGAAGAAGAAGATGATGAAGAAGAAGAAAGAATATGATAAGTGTTGAATTAAAATGAAAATAAATCAATACTTATCATAAGCTAACTAAGGTTAAGTGTAAAGAATAGACCATGGTAAATGGGAATGGTTAGGGTTAAGCATGAAGACAAATGGCCTCTTTAGTCAAAGCTTCATGAAGCTTCAACAAGCTTCATGATAAAAAGAAACCATTTTCTTTTCTTTTATCTAATTAAAAAAATAAAGAATGGATAAATAAATAGATGAATAATACAAAACCCTAACCATTATCATAACCATGGTTTAATTCTTTGCACTTAACTAAATGATCAAGTATCATCAAACATGATACAAATATGTGCACAAAAGTATATCACATATACTTCTTGCACATCAAGTGAGAAAATCCATATAAAGTGAACCAATACTAGCTAATGCAAAATAATATATCAAATATATAATTATACATTAAATCATTAAATCAACACTTGATTTAACGATCCGGTTATATCGCATATAACCGACTAGTATCCAATGTATCGATTTATCGAATCAATGATTCGATAACTAGGTCATATCGCATACAACCAATCGAAACATTCAAAGCGAGAATGAAATGCGGTATCACATACACACATTATTCTCGGTCCCGCACATATCTCATATGCGCTCCTATTTCGTTTCGCTTGATCCAGGAAACCTCTATGTAGGACTCTAAAGACTCGTCAATACGCCGGTAGCAGATGATGATCATATCAAGCACCCACAAGCCGTAAGCGGTCTGCTAAACGTAACGGCCGTCCGGGTATTGAGCGATCAGAAGATCGACGAGCCAGCCCGCTCACACTCCTGTGAATCCAACCAGTAACACTTACCGTACAGTCCGGTCTGATCGTCTGATACGTCGCATATCAAGTCTAGGGATGGTAAACGTCAGACCCCAATAACCGATAAGTCGTGCCGATGTGAGGCTCATAACGGGTCGAGAAACTACTGGTAACACTTACCAGCAAATCTCTGATCAGCCCTGGCCAGGGACTTCCCTGTTACGGCCAATCGAGCACAGCGCAACATCAACCCCCAATACCGGGAGAGACGAAACCCCTCCTATCGCTCATTGCCTCCATGTGACTCGGGACTGTACCCAAAGACCACCGTTTTGCATGCCCTCATGGACGTGGTAAGGTGGAGATCAAAGCACAGTGGGAATCACACAAGGCTCTATGACGATCTCGGGTCTACAGACTAACCTGCACAAGTGTCACCTGAGAACTGCCATCTGACGTGAGGTATAATACCATCTGGGAGTTCTCGGCGAGTCCGTCCAGTGTACCCAGTCTCCACTGAGCACCCGTATACCATCTCTGATGTCAAACACCAATGGATATGGGATCATCCATCGCCCATCTCATGGGTCGAGAAGCGTATACGCTAGTCTACTCTGGTATATCGATGCCCCGTCTCGATACACCCACGACTAGGTACCTTGAAGGATGTACTTATGGACTACCATGTCCCCACTAGTATGATCTGCATCATAGTCCAGGTAGTCAAGTACACATCCTAAGGGCTTTACCAACATGTAACCATAAGACAGTTTAAAGAGACAAGTGTACATGTTAAGATAAAGTGCAACCAGATAGCATACTATCATATCGAGCAAGAAAGTCATCTCTATATATGTCCAAGCATCCAATATAATATACATCATCTGTACAATAATGGCCTCTAGGGCATACATACAACTAATAGCTATCACCTAAGACATCCTAAAATAAAATTGATTGGACAGTGAGATGTGCAGGCACCCAGGAAGCTAACCCCAAGACCCTAGCCCCTAACTCCTAGACCCGGCCGTAGATTTAATCCCATTGGCCGCAATTTGCGGCCGGACCTGCCCCATTTTGTGTCGTTTTGGTTCTGTAGCCCCTACATGTATATATTAGACCCCTGGTATGTGTAGATTTGTCTAAATTGACCTAGGATCTGGAGCCTATTTCCTTAGTTGTTGTTTTGGATTCGTGTTTCCGTATTCCGTATTTTTAGTTCTGAAATTGTGTATTGTGTTTTACCTCGACTATTTGGCGTTTATACGACGATATCGAGGATTGATTGATGGTTGTTAGGGTGTTGTCCATAGGTTCTAACCTATAGATCATAACGTATCGTTTTTGGATTCGTATGCCGTTTTAGCTTTGATTTGGTTTTAATACGCATTTTGCGATACGTTAATGTGTAGGTACCCCATGAAGACTTCGGGACGACAAGCAAGCGCGTGGCGACGTCCACCAATGAAGACGCAAGGTGAGTAGAATATATCTACAGGGGGAAGTCGGTGGATGGCGTATAACACCCCCGCAGTCCGTAGTTGATATCATATATATATATGATAGTTATAGTGTGTCCTGGATATTGTGTTAGGTGTATTATGGATAGTTTCGGGTTAGAAGCAACTGGTGTAGTTCATAGTCGCGAACCCTAGAATAGATTTACACCTACACGTACACCCTTGCACATTCATTATACTTGCACTGTTTTTGAAGATATTGGACGATATTGGAGGTGAGTCGATGATTTGGGCATTTTGCCGCGAGATCGATGATTTGATATGATTCGTATGTGGGATACGACATGTGATCTCTAGCGGGCCTTGGTACGTGTGTTTACACACGCAGTCATATTGATGGTATCGGTTGTACTAGACTTAGATCAGTACCCCAGATGATGGATATGATGATGAGGATACCGATTAATTGATGAGCTGATTGTGATAATTGACCCGTACCCAGCTATTGGGATGCCGTACGACGATGTACCGTACGAGCTTTATATTGATGATAGATCTGCACTCATGACTTGAGGATTGTCATATGATATAATGTATTGTACGCAATACTATTGAGGCGGGATCACCGACTATTATATGTATATATATTTATATCGACTCAGATTTAGGTGGATTACATACCCCTCCCAGTTGACTTGATACTTAGATCTGTAGTTTCCATAGTGGATGTTGGACTAGACCCAAGTCATACCTATTTCAACAACTAACGAATCGGGGGTATCTTAAAAACATTGTAGCCCTTATTTTACAATGACCCCGATTTGTCTTATTTCAAATGGCAAGCTGCATTACTATTCATTTACCATTTATTCTACGGCTCGCATTGCATTGCATGCTTATATGCTATTGATTCATATTCCTTGTGCATATTCCTTTACATAGTTCCATGCTCATATTAGTGTTTCATGTTGCATGTATTATAATTCATGGATTTCGCACTGTGATATGGTGGCATATGATGATTCTGGATTGTTTTACTCCTGCGTATATATATCAGTGGTATGGGACGCTGAAATACATATGTATACCCATAGTATATATATATTAGTGGTATGGGACGCCGATATATATATACACCTACTTGATACATCATCATGATGATCTATGCAAACTTATATATATGCATTTCGATAGATGAGAGTGGGGGCTGACCCGGACTGACGGATGCCCGATATATGAGAGTGGGGGCTGACCCGGACTGACGGATGCCCGATATATGAGAGTGGGGGCTGACCCGGACTGACGGATGCCCGATATAGGAAAGGAGCCTATGTGCTCGATATAGGAAAGGAGCCTATGTGCTCGATATGAAAGGAGCCTATATGGTCGATGATATATTATATCTCCTCTACCCCACATTCATTTTATATGCATTGCATCATGTATTAGTTGTACCTGATAGAGTACCTTTATGGACGTTGCACACATATCGGATACATGATATATGGGATTTATTTGATATTGAGATATATATTTGTGTCGATGCTCGACACTGAGTTTCTGATGACTTCATTCATGATACCTTCTGCTTTCATTTCACCGCATACATACATCATATTTATGAGATGTTATTATGGGAGGCACTGGCACGAGTTCTTGGCAATACACTTATGTTCAGATGTTACTTTGCCACTTTACTATGCTTCAGACTTATTCATTTGAGGTTTATATTATATCTGATCGTTTTGACTAAGGATTATGTCATGCTTCAATTTCTGCTTGTAGATATTTTCTATTCACGAGTTGGCAACTCACCCCCGTTGTGCCACAATTCCTGCAGGTTTGCCGTACAGGTTCCATAGCGGCATTTCTGGCACACTGCTTTCCTTTGCGGGTGATTTGCTTGGTAGGTGGGTTCTTTGCATCAAAACCGCCGTTGTACATGTATTATTCATTGTATCTAGAAATTCCATCAACCAAAACTTGTATATTGTTTCAGACTTAGACACTAGTGATTTATTATTTCGACCTTAGAGTCGCGCTCAGTAGTATTACGATTTTCTTGCTTATTGGAGATTCTCTTGGGTTTTGATCCTCGCCCTTCGGCGTTGTATATTATATTGCTTGTGTGGGTTGTGCTCTTGGTTTATACGTAGTAAGTGTTTGATAAAATGCCTCAATGGAAAATAATTTACAAAATATGTTTCTTTACTCTTAAAATGGTTTTAGATTTCTGGGCTTTTGGCTTACTTGGAACAGATGGAGTCCTATAGACTTCATATGGTGCAAGGGTCTGTCACGTGCTCTTTCGGGTCATGACAGCGACACGCGTGATACGCATGTGGTTTGGGATTTCTGCGTATCGCGACGCGTCAGGGTAGTTTCAGGCGCGTAATCACACGTTTTTACGTATCGCGCACACGCGCACTTGGTTTGCAACACGTGTTTCTAGTTTGACCTTAATATCACGTTTTTGTGGATTTGAGCTTATGTGTGATATATTGTGTGATTCTAGGTTCGCAGGCGAGTGAGACAGACGCTGCGAAGAAAGGGAAGCAAGTCGTCGGCTACACTTAGCGCGAGACTTCGGTGAGTAGATTTAACATCTACGGGGATATCTCCCGCATGGCGTTATGCGTCAGGGCTGATAGGACCTTATAGTTATATATTGCATTTACCTACATTGACTGTCATGTATACTATTGTTGCATACTGCATTTCCTGCTATATGTATGTAAACTTAGAATTGATAGAACACCGCACTATTACTAACGGTTCATGCTGCACGAGCACTAATCTGCATGTTACACACACACCGTTAGTAATTGCCATGACACACTCACTATAGAATTGCCATGATTATATTGTTGTAGTTCATTTCATATATGATTCATTATGATTTTCATAGAAATTGGGAGCCGCAAGATGTCTTTGAAAACTGAAACTATTTTAAAAAGCGGTTCTCCCTTGTACCTACATTGTGACTTGATGTACATAGCCCATCGCATTTGATTCACTCATTGGTGTTGGATTTCCATGAAATTTCTGGTTTTGAGGATCGTGGAATTATTTAAAGAAAAGATGCACTATTTGAAAACCCGGTCCCTCATGATATGATATTTTGGTGCGTCCACCACGCGTTTTCTTGGTGCTGAAACGTATGCTTGAAACCCGATTCGAGGAGTTGGATGATCCGTTTCCGGGTTCGTGGTGGACCCGGTATGGTTCCCCGGGGCGAGAAATATTTTTCGTGGAGTATACGATGAGCCTGGCAGGGTGGCGAGTACCTACCGGTGATTGGTTGGACATGGCGGTTATCCGGAGGATACTGACCAGAGTCGAGAGATGGATGCGGGATGATCCGTACTGCCGGAGCCGAGGGCCGATACCGCAAACGGAGCCCGTCGGCTGATCCGGACTGACGGAGCCCGATATATGAGGATTTGCGTGTCGATGCTGGACACGAGTATTTTATGATATTTTGAGTGCCGATGTTAGGCACTCGTGATTCTCAGAGATTTACAGGATTTGAGGGCCGAGGAGGGTGCCGGCGCCTGAGTTTATTTGGGATTTGGGTGCAGTTTGGGGCACCGATTATTTTTCCATGTTGATATTTCCATGTAGATGTTGTTTATCCCATGCTCAGCATTGTTTATCATGCATTTCATCCTGTAGTCGTTTTACCAGACAGAGCATTCGCATGATTATTGCACCTACTACTTGTCGCATATAGATCTTACTTGCTGGCATATGATAGAGTAGCGCAGTACGTGCATGCTTGCGATTACCTTTATATGTTATCTCTATTCACGAGTTGGCAACTCACCCCCGTTGTGCCACAGTATTTGCAGGTTGCCCTTTAGAGTAGTCGCGGCAGGCTGCCTTTTGCATCTTTTGGCTACAGATACCACTACAGTTGGTGCGAGAGCTGTTTCGCTTTTAGGTGGGTTGTGGTATCTGATTACTTTTATTGAACCCCCTTTTGTATCTAGTATTCTCCATCTACGATATATGTACTGGACTTAGTGACAGTGTGAGGACGATGATGTATATTTTTGGTATTCTGGTGTCGAGCTCGTGGGAGCCGACTTTTTTTTTTACATGAAGTTATTATTCTGTGATGTTTACTATTGCTTATTCTTCGCTACGGCGTCGTATATTACTCTTGTGATGATGGTTTCCGCCGTTGGGCGTGATTGCTCCCGTTTGGGGATGTTTTGTTTCATTATATCTCATTTTCACTCATATCCTGTTTTATACCCGGTCGCGGGGTTACTTTTACAAAGGAAATGCTGCCAAAATTATTTAAATGATGACGTAACTTTAAAAGAACTTATTGAACTATTTAAGGTTTTCTAAATGTTTTAATTAAATGTTTTCAACACTCGCTACTTTTAAATGGTTTTGATTTCTGTGTTCGGCTTACTTAGTCGTGTTACGCCTGTAGACGTAGCATGGTTAAGTGCCGGTTACGAGTCGAAATATTCGGATCGTGACAGGAATAGATGCCAACAGACATCCGGGGGGCTCAAGCTGCACGAATAAGAACATCTGCTAGCATGTATTTTCTTTTCAGAGCAATGTACATCTTTCTTGAGATCTTTTGTTTATATAATAAAGGGATCAATAGAGCATTGCAGAAAAGAAAAAGAGTTTTATTCGATCAAGAGGTACTATAGGCTCCTCAGCCGTACATAAAAAAAAGATTGCAATAGCGGGGAACAGGGTGCATAGAGCACTACTCGTGGTACTCTGAAGATATTTCCGCCAGCTGAGCCCTCGCAGCATCCGGCCTCTGCCTTCGATCCTCCCCGCGAGCGTCGACATCGTGCCTCAATTGGTAGCACTCACGAACGAGCGCTCCCGAGCGGCCTAGCCGACTCGCAGAGATCAGGCCGAACCACCTCAAAGACCTTAGCTTGCCTATGGCCTCGTCGAACAGAATTTCGGATAAGGGGTTGTAAAGCCCCGGCGAGGCCCTCTAGATGGAGTACATCAGCAGCTGAAGGAGGGAGGACCGCCGGGGGAGCAATCGGCCGAAATGGTCCTCAATCCTGCCTATTACTAACTGCACCGTATCCTCAGTGCAGTACGGGTCGTTGAGGTAGACATCCTCGAAGTTTATGATATTTTCGATGGTGAAAGGGAAGTCCTGCATTCTTGCATTTTGGGTGTGAGGGAAGGAGTCATCAACAATCGCTCCATTTTATAGCCCACGACGCACCCGGAGTTCAACGGTCGCCCGCAACTGTGCCGCCACGCGGCAGACACCGCGCCGCTTGATGCAAAATCGAAACGACGCAGCTCTATCGCTTCGCCTCCTCCACGCGTTCGTGGTACGTGTCAATAGCGACTGTCCATCTCCCCGAAGCCCTCGCAGAGGCAGCCCAGCAGCTACCCTGGCCGGTAGCTCGCCTACCCCACAATGCCAGGGATCTAAGCCCTCACCAAGAGGCAACCAAGCAGCTTCACTGCTTGGTTCATCCTTGGCAGGCCTCCCACGGCCCCTCCAGCGCCAAGGATCTAAGCACTCACGAAGAGGCAGCTCAACAGCTACCCTGTTCGGCTATCCCTGACTGGTAGCTTCCCTATCACACAACGCCAGGGATCAAAGCCCTCACCAAGAGACAGCCATGCAGCTGCACTGCTCGGCTATTGCTGGCCTGTAGCTACCCTACCCCGCAACGCCTGTAACATTTCAGAAAAATAAAATATTATTTTTGGAGATTTTTATAATTAAATAATAAATATAATGAATATTTTAATATTTAGGTATAATTAAATACCGATAAATCGGGAAAAAATTATAAAATTATAGAAATTACTAAAAAGAGGGTGTTTTATTGGATTTAAGCAAATTATGAAATTTTATGATTAATTATACGCTATTTTAATGCTAATCGCGATTAAATATCGCTGATCGTGCTTAAGCCGGATTTGTGCACATGACATGCACCGTGTCATTTTTCACACTTGTTGCATTTCTTTCATGGTTCTTTCTCTTTTTCAAGCATGGTTTTAATTTTAAAAAGAGAAGAAAAAGGAAAGCTAAAGAAAAGAAAAATGAAAACATAAAATAAAAGGTAGTATAGTGAGAGGTATGGGCAAGAGAGAGAAGGAGAGGGGTTCATTTGACCTTAGACCATTCTCTTCATCCCTTCATCTTTTCTCCTCCCTCTTCACCCATGGCAGCACCTCTTTCCTTCCTCCACTACAACCCTTATTTCATCACCAAAAACTCATCCAAAGCCCATCCCCACTTCATTAAAAGCATGCACAAGCTCACAAGCTACACTTTGGACCAAGGAAGTTTGCATTTTGGGCACTTGGGCAACTCAAGAATCTTCTTGAGCTGCCAAATGAGGTAATTCTTTCACATTAAGTGTAGTATTTCATTTGCTTTAGCCTCTTTTCAAGTTTAAAACCGATTTAGAGTAGTTTAGTGAACTTCGAAATTCATCAAAGTGGATTAAGGGAGTCTTGTGTAGTGAGGATGCAATTGAGGTGTATTTGGTGATCTTAAACCCCCTATGATGTTAGAAATCCAGACCAATTCGAAACAAACCCAAAATAAAGAAAACTGGAATTTGTTCATGTCGGTTTTGTAAGTGCATAGGGTGTGCAGGGAAATCTGGGATGACCTAGGATAATTACGAGAAAAGTAAACAACACCACTAGCCTATATTGACCACCACGAGACCACCCTGTGAAAACGACACCCCAAATCCCCAGGAAATCTGAGCAGACCGGAATTTAGGCTAGTGTGGCCGGCCACTTTGGTCAGTTAGGTGCTCAGGTTGCCTCCATAGCTCAGATACACCCTATATAGCACCCCAGTATTGTTTGTGCACCTAGTTTTTCCCTTAAACAAAATCTAGGACTAATTTCATGAGTTGTTGTTTTGATTCGAGGTTATATTTTTCGTATTTTGAATTCTTGATTTTAGTATTTGTGTTTTCTCTCGATCACATGACGTTTGTACGTCTCTATCGGGTGTTAGTTGGTTGAATTGCGAGAGTAGACCATAGGTTTTAACATATGAGTGTTTCATGTGTCGTTTCGATTTGCGGATTGGATTTTAATGTGTTACGATGTGTTGTTATTGTAGGTACCTTTGCGTGGATTCCAAGGCGACGGAGCGTGGCGTCATCGACTTCGGCAAGCGAAGACTACAGTGAGTAGATCTATATCTACGAGGGAAGTCGGGTGGATGGCGTATAGCACCCCCGCAAAGTTTTGTTGGAAACCGATTTGTAGCATATGGTTAAGAAAACCTAAGGTAGCAAACTAGGGTTAGAATTAAAAGATAGCTATTGAAATCATATTAGAAACTAAAGGATAGTTAGAAGTGTTTGATACGACTAATATATGATGATGGGTTTTGAGGATGACGTTTGATGATATTTGTCGTTTAGTGCATTATAAGACTAGATAGTCGACGTAATTATGTCATCCGAACCATACCTATTTCCAAACCGAAGAATCATATGCATCTTTAAAACAGATACCTTGAGGGACGTTACGGATTTTCAAACGATAGCTTTTCCTTAAAAACACCGTAACCCCTACTTTCAAAACTACGATTCGTAATCTTTTAAGAGCTGATTGTATGGTTTGGGTGTGTAGGTTAAATTAGATACGTATTCTTATAGAAAGATAGAATGTTTATGTATAATTGATTCGATGTGAGATATAAATGTGATGAAAAGAATGTACGATGCGATATGATGACTTGGTGATATGTTGGTATACGGATGAGAGTCGATTGAGATGTTTGATACCTTTTCGGTCCCCTGATACGAGATTGTTATCGATGTGACCTGAGATATAGGTATATAGATATATTTATAGCATGTTGTGAATCGTGAGTGATAGCCGTACGAGACGTTAGGTCCGTACCCTCCTTGTCTTATAGGTTGATAGGATCCCTTTTTGGTTTAATGCCGTCGTATGATGATTTTCCGTACGTAATGAGTTTAACTTGATGTTTGATCCATACCTTTGACTAGAGGCTGTCGTGCGATGTATTGTACCGTGCGTGTTGTTGTGAGGCTATATGATGATTAATAGATCCACCAACTCGGTCTTGTAGACACGTATACTTTATAGCTTGTAGCTGATGATCTACTTTATGCTGGCTTCATGTTATTCGCATTGCATTACTTATACCTGTGCTAGTACACCTGCACCATTATCGATGATGCGAATGTTACACGTACACAGATTGTCGGCTCACACACTTCATCATCGATAATTACCATGTCACTACACAGTAGGATTGCTGCATCATAATATGACTCTTCGCATAACATACTAACGTATATACCACTTGTACATCCATATTGCCGCACATACATATTGTACACTCAAACTAGCGTATATACCACTTGTACATCCATATTGGCGCACATACATATTGTACACTCATACTAGCGTATATACCACTGTACATCCATATTGGCGCACATACATATTGTACACTCATACTAGCGTATATACCATTTGTACATCCATATTGGCGTACATACATATTGTACATCCATACTTGTGTGCATATATATATGTGTGTGTGTGTGTGTGTGTGTGTGTGTGTATTTTGTGCCTCCATGCCTACGTACATATACATTTGTACATACATAGATGGTGTTGGCTTTGATTTTGGAGATTTGGGGACCGCATGTTATATTTTAAAAACTGGAATCATTTAAAAGAGTGGTTTTCCCTTAATATGTCATATCACTGTTCCATGTTGCATGATATACGGATATACTTACATTTCTATTATATGTCGCATACATCATGCTTTATGATTTTACGAATCGAGATATGCTGTTTTCATGAGATTTCTGGATTTGAGAACCGTGGCTATTTCAAAAGAAGTATGTACTGTTTTAAAAACCCGGTTTCTCTTGATATAATATTTCAGTGTGTCTGTTCATATCAGAATTTTGCATTATTATATTCCCTATTCTTAATCATATTGCAAATAAATAAGTGCTTTTGATCCATGTCTGCTAAATAGTTGCAGGTTACAGGTTCTCAGAACAATACAGTGAAATTCATGAAAAGACGTACAAAAGTGAGACTGTGACCAACAAAACATGAATCCGTATGATACCGCCTAACAGTTCAAGGAACAAATGAGGATCAGTAAATAGTTCCATACACAAGACAGTTCAAGGGCAGCACAAGATGCAAGACTTCAAAGCGAAACTAACGGTAAAAGTCCACAACATTCTGCACTATGGAAATCTGGAAGAAAATAGAAGATATTCTGAGAAACCAAGTGAAGAAACCAGAAGTAAAATGCAACATGAAACAGCCTTAAAGAAATGAGCCCAAGAGCCAATCAAACGGCCGCGGAACCGTGGCCAAACAAGGCTTCTGGCCGCGGATCCACGGCCGTGCAGAGCACGTGTCGGTGCGTATCGGTGGGAGTCGGTGCATTGACCCGGTTTTCTTAGGGTAGTATTGTAATTTCAGATGTGGATCAGATGTAAACCCTAAGGTTTCTCCTATCTATAAATAGGAAAGCCTACAACTTTTTTGGGGTATGCCTCTTTTTAATTCTTAGATTTTAAATTTTCAATTCCATTGTAATCGTCAAGAGGTGTCAATAAAGTTTTTTTATCTTGCAATTTTAATTTCATCTTTTAATTTCTGCAAATTTCATATCTGTCTTTTATTATCTGCACGTTAATTAGGTAATTAAAAAGAAAATAAAAAAATGAACTCCTTTGTTAATACCCTAATGAGTGAGTAGTTCTTCACTTGCCAGGGTTAGGATTGGGTAGGTTTGAGAGATAGAAATCTATCACTCCTTTCTTGCCCGTTCAATATTTTAAATTAGGACTCTATGTAGATCAAACACATACCGCTCACTACGTCACCCTATCCCATGAGATAGCGGTGATTCCTTAGTTAGACCGGTTATGGTTGATTTACATAGAGGTTAGGGCTAAGAGTTAAGAAAGGACGGACAAGGACCAAAAGGAAGAAACTATGTTTCTTCCTAGTCATGCTAATCCTCTTTGATAACTATTACCCTAATACTTAAGTTCTTAATTAGGGCAAAGGAAGCGGTGAGTAGAATTAACTTTCCAAACTTACCTAATCCTAATCCTAGCAAGGTTTTAATCCAAATCAAAATCAATTTTAGGTTTTATAAAAATCAAAACCTAACACAAATAGGAATTGACTCGTTAGAACAATAAGAAAAGAACACGTTTTCATTATGGACCGACCCGTACTCAACCGGCTAGCTACCAAGCGACACCGTCTTGATTGTGGTATATTCTATTCTTTGATTTCAAAACGCATAAAACAAATCATCAATCAAATGGCGCCGTTGCCGGGGATAACGGTAATTATTTTCTTTTTGTAATTTCGGGTTAATTAAAAATTAAAAAATCGTAAAAACTGAAAAATATAAAAACAAAAAAATATCATCCTGTTATTTTTTGAAGGGTTTTCGTGCGAATTGTGCAGATTCGGATGTGGAAAAATCCAGTGAACAAAACAGCAAATAGCAGATCTGAACATACAGAGGAGAACAACAACAGATAACAGAAGAATTTTGGAGGATTGAACCAACTAGTCGACCGCGGAACCGCCGCAGTTTGGTACATTTGACCGCGGAACCGCGGCTCCTTGCTGACGTTAGCCTTTTAAATCCCTCTGTGAGTATTTCTTTTCCTCTCTTCTGCCCTCTGTAGTCCTCTGAAAAAATTTCCTGCAGGGTTCTTTGCGCAAAACTTCTTCCCCCTTTCCAATAAATCAATCTTGTGCAGGATTATTTGCGCCGCAAATAAAAAAAAATTGGCAAGTGTTTTGGATTTTTGTGTGTTTAACTGCTTTGCATTTTTTAAAACGGACTTTTAAGGGGCTATAACACCAATCCAGATTGGGTGGGGATTTCATTACACTTCCTAGGACACCAAAAATCACAAAAATCATTTGCATCAACCCTCGAGTTAATTAAAAAATATTTAGACTCAGCCAATAAGGACTGTCGCGCTCATTAGGATAAAGGAAGGTTGTGGGCATCGGTCGTTTATCTAAACCTGACTTTGTGGTGCTTAGGCTAGACAAGTGGGAAAGGTAATTTTAAAAGGCCCATCTCACGGTGATTCGTGAGTGGATCCCTCCTTTCTTTACTTGTGCTTACCTGGCCACAATTGAGGATGAAGAGGCGATTCGAGGATATCTCACAACTTGCCCTTTGGAACAGTTAGGAGCAGTCTAGTTGACTTAGGAGACCCTAGCTCTAAGCTTGATTGTGCATATTATGATTGCTTGAAAGTGTGTCTAGCTCCTTATAAAAAATCTTTTGCAAAACTCCTTATAAAAAAACCATAAAACAAAATTTTTACAAAAACTTGTCATTTTGTCGCTAGAAATCCATTGCACCCAACTTGCAATCACATTCTCTCATTGACGTTTTCTTACCCCCACCTTCTATTTTTTGACTACACTACACCTCGTTAGTGTATGTCCGGTTGGATTAGGGACACTAGCGCCCGTTTAGTCCGTGTCTCGTTAGTGCCTACTGACGACGTGTTCGACTCCGAAGTCGAAACTCCTTCCACTTCTTTACCTTCATCTTCAAATTCACCATCTTCTAAGGAGATGTCAGGATTCAATCCTAACAACCCCTTACCTACGTTGGGACTGATTCCACCTCAACTGGGTACGAATAACCCCCCACACCCTCCTGTCGAAGCGCCCCAACGAATCTCACTCCAGGATCTTTTCTATCCAATCCGCACCGCACTTCCTACTTGTCTTTCACTTCCACCGGCTAATGGGGATAACTTCGAAATTAAACCCCACTTCATCAATATGTTGCCCAAATTTCACGGGCTGGAATTTGAAGATGCCTACATCTTCATTAACAAATTTCAGAATGTTTGCGCAATGATGAAGACCACCCAACTTTCCGATGATGCTATAAGGCTACGTGTCATTCCATTCACTTTATGTGACCTAGCTGAAAAGTGGTTATATAGCACAGCATCGCATTCCATAAAAAATTGGGGAGAGTTTGTTAAGGCTTTTCTTAAAAAGTTTTACCCACACCACAAGACCGTGAGAATTCGTAATGAAATTAATCAATTTTCCCAGCTTCCTTCCGAACCTTTTTGGAAGTGTTTCGAAATATTTAAGGACCTTCTTGTTCAGTGCGCTCACCACGGTATCGAGAAATGGCAACTTTGCCAAACATTATACGAAGGACTGAACCCAGCAGCTAAGCAGTTGTTGGAAACCATTTGTCAAGGTCACTTTCTTACAAAATCGAGCGAGGAAGCTTGGCAATTTCTCGACGATCTTGCTGAACAAACACTTCAGTGGGAAAGCACTAAGACCACTTCATCTACTTCATCAGGTCAGTCTAGGGCAGACATACATCATCTTGATATGTCGATTGCAATGAAGGCCGAAATGGCTGCACTCACGAAAAAACTAGAAGCAATCGAGAGCAAATTCTCATCGCCTACTCCTGCCCCAGCTTTACCTCCACGCACTATTTGCGCTTGTTGTTCGGATCCGTCCCATCTAACCGAAAAGTGTCCTTACAACCCACCTGTTCAAGGACAAGATCAAGTCAATGCTTCCTTTCAGGAAAGACAAAGAAATGATCCATACTCTTCAACTTATAATTCTGGTTGGAGGAGCCACCCAAATTTCGCCTGGAATCAAAATCAACAACAACAATTCCAAGGCAATAACAATTTTCAGAGGGCTCCTCTACAACAACAAGTCCCTCAACAAACTCAATATCAGCAACATTTCCAACCCCAACCTTACCAAAACCAAATGCACAATTTTGTACCAAACAACTCTTATCCTCAAAACAATTTTGTTCAGCCAAATAACGATAAGATTTCCTCGCTAGAACGAAGTCTGGATGCGTTTTTAAAACAATCTATGCAATCCTCAGCCTGTTAGTGTATATGCCCTAGAGGCCATTACTGTATCATACTAGTTTGTATATTACTTAATGGATGCTTGGGATATTCACCTTGTATATACAATCTTGCTCAAAATAGTAGTATGCTACTTGGTTTGTTTCTACTTCAATGTGTACTTGTGTTTATTTCAGTATATCACTTATACGCATTAGTGGAGCCCTTAGGATCTTTGCTTGATTACCAGCGTTGTGATGGCAGTCACACTAGTGGGGGCTGGGTAATCTATAAGCACATCCTTATTCAGGTCCCTGGTCGCAGGACTATCGAGACAGGGCATCGATACTCCGGAGTAGACCAGCGCATGCGCTTCTCATCCCAGTGTGGGAGACGGTCTGTCCCACAGCCGTCAGTACGTCGTACTTGAGATAGTATGCGGGTGCTCGTTAGGTTACGGGTACACTGGACAGGACTCGTCGGGAACTGACTAGTTGGTATTATACCTATCGTCAGTTATCAGTTCCCAGGTGACATGAGTACAGCTTAGTCCGCTGACTTGACACTGTCACTTCGCCTCGGGTGTGTTCCCACTGTACTTTGATCACTACCCTACCACGGCTCAAAGGAGTCGTGCAAACAGGTGGTGGTTGGGTGCAGTCCCGAAGCACTTGGAGGCAGTGACGGTTAGACAGGATTCGTCTCTCCCGGTATTGGGGGTTGACATCGCGCTGTGTCTAGGAGAGCCATTACACGAGTAGTCCCTGGCCAGGGCAAACGAGATATACTTGTAGGTTTCCAGTGTTATCTCAGGGTGTATTGGGCTTCACTCCGGCACGACTTGTACCGCTATTGGGGGACTGACGTTTACCGCCCCCTAGGCCCGCCATGCGATGTATCAGACGAACAGACCGGACTGTATGGAGAATGTCACACTCAGGCTCAGTAGGAGTTCAGATGGGTTTCGCCTCGTCGGTCTTCTTGTCGGCATTACCTGGGGACCGTTACGCACAGCTAGTGCCGCTTGCGGTCTGTGGTTAAACCCACTGCCAGCGTAGTGTCGAGTCTTTAGAGTCCCACACAGAAAGCTTTTCGCCTTTAGGCAAAAGAGTAGAGGTCGCATGGTATTGCGACAGGTCGCATGGTTTTGCGACAGGGTTCGGTCACATCCGTGCACTTGTGCACGTACAGTGTCCGGACAGTTTACACTAGCGGGCTTTGGTTTAAGCCAGATCTTAGTGTACCTTATGGGATTGGATTTATCCAGTTTGCATTCGTGTTCCTCGGAACGCGGATGCGGGTGTGTATGCACAGTTGACAGGGAGGCAGAGGCAGCGGATTCTCATTAGGGTTGTTGACAGTTGACCGTTGACTTTTTGACTTTATGCTCAACCCTAATGAGAATATGATTTGTGATTAACTATTATATTAATTAAGTATTATGGTGATATGGTTGTTGACTTGTTGACTTTTGTTGACTTATTGACTTTGGTGACTTGTTGACTTTTGTTGACTTGTTGACCGGTTGACTAGGCTTGACTAGTTGACCATCATGATGACCATGGTTATCATTTCATGCCAAAGACTTTTTTCTTGCTTGCTTTTTGAGTAAAATGAGTGCATGATATGATAACCTTATGGTTGCTTCTAACCATTACCAAAAGACTTTTTTGATATGATGAGTTATGATCACTTTGGATTATGAGAGGGTGAAAGGAAAAAGAGAGCCTTATTCTTTCTTGCTCATTTCTCTCTCTTGTTCTTGAGCTCTCCCCTTGCTCTCACCCTCAACCTCTTGCTCCCTCTCTTGATCTATGGTTCTCTTGTCTCATGAGTTGAGAATCAAGACCCATAGATAAAATCCCATTCTATTTCCTCTCTACTCATTCTAGTTCACTAGGTTTAGCAAACCAAGTGAACTAGTTTCTTCAAAGACCGAAGAAGGAGCTAAAGGTTGGAGCTTTCAAGTGGATCTATCTTCGGCGTACGGAGACGACGAGAAGGAGCCATCGGACCACCACCGGAGCTTGAAGACGAAGGAGTTCAAGACAAGCTAGGTATAACCATCTCTATCCGAGTAGCTAAATATCTTTAGCTTACTATGCTAGTTTTAGTTTAGGTAAAGATCCCGACCTAGCTTAGTCCATGTTGCCTCTTGCGTTAAAATTTTGATTTTATACCGTTTCCGCCTCCCCGTAAGAACCGGGGGTCGCAACGTGGACTTACAGTGGTATCAGAGCCTAACTAAACTTAAACTAGCTTGGTAGTGAAGTGTAACGAAGTTCGGAACCGAAAAAAAATCACAAAACCGGATAATCACAAAAACTGAGTTTCTGTTGAAATTTTTTCTGCTCAAAATGAAAAACTTTATACTCCTAAATTCGGCTCAGGGTTTTGTGTGAACACCCAAGAAAAACGATACAGTGATTCGCCTAAAGTGCCGCGCTTCCGCCGCGTGATCCTTCTTAGACGCCGCTGAACCGCCGCGACTTGGTGTCTTCTCTGCATCGTTTTTCGTGCAGTGTGTTTGTGTGTTGGTTTTGGGATTTTTAAAATATATTATATGTGCCCAGATTTTCCAGAAAAGAAATTTCCTTTTGGGGTCCTATAATTCCGTATTTTTCCGAACTTCACTGCACTTTGACTATGATGGTTATATCTGTGATGCTTGCATGTATTGAACGTCGGCTAATCGCTATAAGTCGATTAGTCGGGGTTATACATGATCTGTAATGTGCTGGAATGTGTATATGAATGTGTTGGACTGTCGCGGGAGAATAGCCGGGGTGGATGTGAGATGAGCTTTTGTTTTTCTTTCATTCATTGTAAATGTAAATTGATGTAATAATATTATTTGTTTGGCCGCACAACCGGGTCGGGGTTGTAGCCGTCATTGTATAATTCTTTTTACTGTTTTTGCTCCTAGGATAGACCCATGGAGGGGTGCACAAACTACCGAGTACTTGGCGGGTAGTTTGCCGCACCCGTAGGGGTCTTGGGTGGGGTATTTGGCTATTCACCGCGACCGTGTTATCCGCTTTTCGTTTCAGGCTCGAAAGGATTGCGGATTGCTAGTATATCCAATGCATTCATCTGTGATCTGTAATGTCTATCATTGCTTACTATTTAGGCGTTGCTTATGTTTTACAGACGCGCTAGCCCAGCCCCCGCTCTGTCGTTAGTTAAGTAACCTAACGGGTAATGATGGGGCCCAGTGGCGAATGCGAATGGCATAAGCGTACGTCATATTTTGGTTGTTTTCTGCAATGGTAGGGTTAAATGATGGGACGCATTAAAAGTACTAATGCAAGAATATCACGCATTAAAAGAACTAATGCAAGATAATAAACCAAGTTAAAGTCGTTGGAACACTTTCGAAAAACCACTCGGTTCTTTTCAAAATAACTTTTAAATGCGGAGCTTGAGCCACTCCTTCTAAAAGCTATCTCGTTCCATCGATTAAATCAAGTTCACTACGTTCACGGTTTCGCCAAAACCATTCGTAGCCCTTCGTCGTTTCGTATGAATATTCAATAAGTATTCAAGCTGTGTTTGTTGACCTTCGTCAAAGCATAGTGATTGGTAGCTATTGGGTATTCATATGTAGCATTGATAGATGCGTTGGTTTGGGACATTCGCATTACCTTGTTGACCTTCGTCAAGGGTACATACGGGTGGATTCAAATTAACCTGGATAATGACGGGCAGAACTTGACATGTGACTTATGATTTGTTGACCTTCGTCAAGGTCATAAGAGCATGGGGCAAAAATCCACATCGGGAGTTTCATAAGTACTGAAACTTGCTAGATTTGCATACCATTTGGAGTGTGATGATTCTGGTAGGATTCCTTCAGTTTCGTCACGCGATGATATTTGGATCCCGATCCTACTGTGAGTATATGCTACTCCTCGGGAAATTTCTCACTTAACGATCAATGCTATAAACCTAGTAGGTGCCTAGAAAGGTGTTAGCGGGGCTACGCCCCCAGGGAAAAGAGGTTCTCTAATTAAGGAACTTCGCGAAAGCGTTGGAAAACCTCCCTCGAAGTACCGACACCGGCCTGGCTGAACGGTTAAGCAAGTATTGTACGGTGGGATTGATCCTGACTAATTCTTCCTTTATGGTTTGAGGAGGGATTCGAGAAACAGTGGGAGCCATCCTGTTTAGACAAACTAAAAACCACTCTAAACTTGCAAGAGCATCATGCTGAGTGTTTCTTCTTCTCTCTCCTAATTGCAGCGACCAATCAACATGACTGGACTTAAGTTACTCCTAGATAAAAACAAACTGACAGGGCCAAACTACAAAGATTGGCTCAGGAATGTCACGATAGCAATCACTTATGACAAGCTGGGGTATCTTCTTACCACCAAAGCTCCCCCTGTCCCTGGTCCAACTTCCAGCGTCGCGGATAAGGAAATCCGCAAGACTTGGGAGATTGATAGCGCGAAGGCCAAGTGCCTCCTGCTTGCCTCGATGGACAACGAACATCAGAGGAGGCATGAGAATATGGACATGGAGTCCATATTGCTCCATACAAAAGAACTGTATGGAGAGCAATCACGTATCGCAAGATACGAAGCGTCGAAAAAGTTATTTTCGACAAGAATGGCCGTCGGATCATCAGTAGCCGAGCATGTGCTAAAGATGATCGGCTTCATTGAGGAGCTCGCTGACCTAGGGATCACATTGGAGAGTGAGCTATATACGGATATAGTTCTCCAGTCCCTTCCTTCCACTTACGCCCAGTTTATACTGAACTTCAACCTACAAGAAAAAGAGGTTGAACTATCAGAGCTCCTCAACATGCTGAGGAGCGCAGAGGGCACCCTACAGAAAAGTAGGGAAACATCCACTTTGTTTGTAGGAGGATCATCTTCTTCTAGGTCCAAGGCGAAAGCCAAGGGAAAGAAGAAGAAGGCCCCCGCCAAACCAAGGGGCGGTGTTGGTAAAGTGGATACGAAGGGAAAAGGCAAAGCAACAAAGATAGCGGGGAAGCTTGTGGATAAGGAAGAATGCTTCTATTGTCATAAGAAAGGACACTGGAAGAATGATTGCAGGGCCTGGAAGGCCAGAACACAGGAATTGAAGCAGGTTGCAGCTTCAGCTTCAGGTGTGTATGTTATTGAAAACTGTCTTTCAATAAACTCTACTTCCTGGGTATTGGATACCGGATCAGGATCTCATATCTGTAATTCTTTGCAGGCGTTGAGAAACCGTAGTGTTTTGAAGGCAGGTGACATGACCCTCAAAGTTGCGAACGGAGCTAGCATGGATGCTAAAGCCGTGGGGGACTATCACCTGGGAATGTCAGATGGACATGTTTTGGTTTTGCGTAATTGCTTTTTTGTACCCAACGCAACTTGTAATATCATTTCTGTATCTTTAGTTTCTAAAGAAGGTTATGAATTTGCGTTTGTAAGTAATGTTGTAAACATTCACCTTAATCAAGTTTTGATTGGGTCAGGTACATTGAGTAATGGTATATACGTGTTAAACCAACCACAGATTTTCAACGTCCAGAATACACACAAAAGAAAGTCTCTGGAAATGAATCAGACTTTCTTATGGCATTGTAGATTGGGTCACATCAATGAGAGAAGGTTGACTAAGTTACATACAGAAGGATATTTGAATGCGTTCGAATATCAATCGTATGCCACTTGTCAATCTTGTCTCAAAGGAAAGATGACAAAGACTCCGTTTACTGGACAAGGAGTAAGAGCGAGCGAGCTCTTAGGACTCGTACACAGTGACGTGTGCGGTCCAATGTCTACACATGCCCGAAGCGGACATTCTTACTTCATTACTTTTACGGATGACTTCTCAAGGTACGGTTATGTCTTCTTAATGAAACATAAGTCCGAGGCCTTTGGAAAATTCCAGGAGTATAAGAATGAAGTAGAGAAACAGACCGGCAAAAGTATTAAGATTCTAAGATCGGATCGAGGTGGAGAATACTTAAGTGCCGAATTCCTGAATTACTTAAAAGAGAATGGTATTCTCTCTCAGCTTACTCCTCCATACACTCCGCAACATAACGGTGTATCGGAGAGACGGAACCGAACCCTATTGGATATGGTTCGGTCCATGATGAGTAACGCTGAGTTACCGCGATCATTCTGGGGATATGCACTAGAAGCAGCTGCGTATCTCTTGAACAAGGCTCCTACCAAGACTGTGCCCACCACCCCATATGAGATGTGGACTGGGAAGAAACCCTGTCTTAATTATCTTAAGGTATGGGGATGTCCAGCTTTTGTAAAAAAGCAGCATGCGGACAAGCTTGAGGCACGTTCAGTACAGTGTAAGTTTGTGGGATACCCAAGGAACTCCAGGGGGTATCTTTTCTATTCCGCTGAGGAACAAAAGGTTTTTGTTTCTCAGCATGCCCGCTTCTTGGAAACTGAGTTTTTGGAAACCCAGATAAGTGGGAACACAATAGAACTGGAAGAAATTCCAGAACCACAGACTGTTACTGAAAGCTTAGTGGAACCAGAGGGTTCAACAGAACAGGACATTCCTACACCGCTCCGCAGGAGTAGTAGGCAGTCTCATCCGCCCGAGAGATACTGCGGTTTTCTCATAGACGGGGATAGAGAGGATTGCATCATAGATTATGATGAGCCTACTAGCTTCCAGCAGGCCGTTCAGAGCGTTGACTCAGTGAAATGGCTGGATGCAATGCGGACCGAAATGGAGTCCATGTACACCAACAAGGTATGGACGTTGGACATTGCTCCAGACGGGGTAAAACCCGTAGGATGCAAGTGGATCTTCAAAAGGAAGATTGGTGTAGATGGACAGGTTGAGACCTATAAAGCTAGGCTGGTAGCAAAGGGTTTTCGTCAAAGACCTGGCTTGGACTACGACGAAACCTTTTCTCCAGTAGCCATGCTGAAATCCATTCGGATCCTTCTTGCCATTGCTGCCTTCCACGATTATGAGATCTGGCAAATGGACGTAAAGACAGCTTTTCTAAATGGAAATTTAGAGGAGTGTGTCTATATGGACCAGCCAGAGGGTTTCATTCAGAGTGGGAGCAGCGGAAAGGTGTGCAAGTTGCTTAAGTCCATCTATGGACTAAAGCAGGCATCGCGGAGTTGGAACATCTGCTTTGATGAGACGGTCAAAGAATTTGGCTTTATCAAAAATCCAGATGAACCATGCATCTATAGTAGATTTGTAGCGAGAACTGTAGTATTCCTCGTTTTATACGTGGATGACATTCTCTTAATAGGAAATGACATTCCTATGCTACAATCTGTCAAGGGGTTCTTGTCACACAGGTTCTCCATGAAAGACCTAGGTGATGCCTCATACATTCTGGGTATCCGGATCTACCGTGACAGATCCAAGAGGATATTAGGACTTTCACAGTCCAGGTACATCGACACCATACTGAAGAGGTTCAGTATGGAAGATTCCAAGCGCGGTAACCTACCGGCTTGTCACGGGATCACCCTCTCTAAAGAGATGTCTCCCAAGACTGATTTGGAGAGGGATCGCATGTCTATTATACCCTACGCTTCTGCGGTAGGCTCTATAATGTATGCGATGTTGTGTACCAGACCGGATGTAGCTTATGCACTGAGTGTGGTAAGCCGGTATCAGTCTAACCCAGGGGAGAAACAATGGATAGCGGTAAAGAACATTCTCAAGTACCTGAGAAGGACTAAGGAGATGTTCTTGGTGTATGGCAGAAAAGACCTCCAGATCGAGGCCTTTGCTGACTCCAGCTTCCAGAGTGACAAGGATGATTCCAAGTCCATGTCGGGTTTTGTCTTTACCCTCAATGGAGGGGCGGTGTGTTGGAAGAGTTCCAAACAGGAAACCGTTGCAGACTCGACGATGGAAGCGGAATACATCGCTGCATCTGATGCCGCAAAAGAAGCTGTCTGGATGAGGAAGTTCTTGAAAGAACTTCAGGTGGTTCCGTCCATTGTTGATCCAATACCTCTGTATTGCGACAACAACGGGGCTATAGCTTTAGCGAAGGAACCCAGGTCCCATCAAAAATCCAGGCACATCTTAAGGCGGTATCACCTGATCAGGGAGATCGTGGATCGCCAGGAGATCGAGGTTCGGAGAGTCGCTTCAGAAGATAACACTGCAGATCCATTCACCAAGGCCTTGCCCCAGACTCAGTTCGAGCGGCTGATCGAGATGATAGGTCTTCGATACGCCAGTACATGGCCTTAGTGCAAGTGGGAGATTGTTAGTGTATATGCCCTAGAGGCCATTACTGTATCATACTAGTTTGTATATTACTTAATGGATGCTTGGGATATTCACCTTGTATATACAATCTTGCTCAAAATAGTAGTATGCTACTTGGTTTGTTTCTACTTCAATGTGTACTTGTGTTTATTTCAGTATATCACTTATACGCATTAGTGGAGCCCTTATGATCTTTGCTTGATTACCAGCGTTGTGATGGCAGTCACACTAGTGGGGGCTGGGTAATCTATAAGCACATCCTTATTCAGGTCCCTGGTCGCAGGACTATCGAGACAGGGCATCGATACTCCGGAGTAGACCAGCGCATGCGCTTCTCATCCCAGTGTGGGAGACGGTCTGTCCCACAGCCGTCAGTACGTCGTACTTGAGATAGTATGCGGGTGCTCGTTAGGTTACGGGTACACTGGACAGGACTCGTCGGGAACTGACTAGTTGGTATTATACCTATCGTCAGTTATCAGTTCCCAGGTGACATGAGTACAGCTTAGTCCGCTGACTTGACACTGTCACTTCGCCTCGGGTGTGTTCCCACTGTACTTTGATCACTACCCTACCACGGCTCAAAGGAGTCGTGCAAACAGGTGGTGGTTGGGTGCAGTCCCGAAGCACTTGGAGGCAGTGACGGTTAGACAGGATTCGTCTCTCCCGGTATTGGGGGTTGACATCGCGCTGTGTCTAGGAGAGCCATTACACGAGTAGTCCCTGGCCAGGGCAAACGAGATATACTGGTAGGTTTCCAGTGTTATCTCAGGGTGTATTGGGCTTCACTCCGGCACGACTTGTACCGCTATTGGGGGACTGACGTTTACCGCCCCCTAGGCCCGCCATGCGATGTATCAGACGAACAGACCGGACTGTATGGAGAATGTCACACTCAGGCTCAGTAGGAGTTCAGATGGGTTTCGCCTCGTCGGTCTTCTTGTCGGCATTACCTGGGGACCGTTACGCACAGCTAGTGCCGCTTGCGGTCTGTGGTTAAACCCACTGCCAGCGTAGTGTCGAGTCTTTAGAGTCCCACACAGAAAGCTTTTCGCCTTTAGGCAAAAGAGTAGAGGTCGCATGGTATTGCGACAGGTCGCATGGTTTTGCGACAGGGTTCGGTCACATCCGTGCACTTGTGCACGTACAGTGTCCGGACAGTTTACACTAGCGGGCTTTGGTTTAAGCCAGATCCTAGTGTACCTTATGGGATTGGATTTATCCAGTTTGCATTCGTGTTCCTCGGAACGCGGATGCGGGTGTGTATGCACAGTTGACAGGGAGGCAGAGGCAGCGGATTCTCATTAGGGTTGTTGACAGTTGACCGTTGACTTTTTGACTTTATGCTCAACCCTAATGAGAATATGATTTGTGATTAACTATTATATTAATTAAGTATTATGGTGATATGGTTGTTGACTTGTTGACTTTTGTTGACTTGTTGACTTTGGTGACTTGTTGACTTTTGTTGACTTGTTGACCGGTTGACTAGGCTTGACTAGTTGACCATCATGATGACCATGGTTATCATTTCATGCCAAAGACTTTTTTCTTGCTTGCTTTTTGAGTAAAATGAGTGCATGATATGATAACCTTATGGTTGCTTCTAACCATTACCAAAAGACTTTTTTGATATGATGAGTTATGATCACTTTGGATTATGAGAGGGTGAAAGGAAAAAGAGAGCCTTATTCTTTCTTGCTCATTTCTCTCTCTTGTTCTTGAGCTCTCCCCTTGCTCTCACCCTCAACCTCTTGCTCCCTCTCTTGATCTATGGTTCTCTTGTCTCATGAGTTGAGAATCAAGACCCATAGATAAAATCCCATTCTATTTCCTCTCTACTCATTCTAGTTCACTAGGTTTAGCAAACCAAGTGAACTAGTTTCTTCAAAGACCGAAGAAGGAGCTAAAGGTTGGAGCTTTCAAGTGGATCTATCTTCGGCGTACGGAGACGACGAGAAGGAGCCATCGGACCACCACCGGAGCTTGAAGACGAAGGAGTTCAAGACAAGCTAGGTATAACCATCTCTATCCGAGTAGCTAAATATCTTTAGCTTACTATGCTAGTTTTAGTTTAGGTAAAGATCCCGACCTAGCTTAGTCCATGTTGCCTCTTGCGTTAAAATTTTGATTTTATACCGTTTCCGCCTCCCCGTAAGAACCGGGGGTCGCAACGTGGAATTACACAGCCAGCATCCAATCTTCTATTCAGTCTTTGGTGCAACACACTGCTTCACATGATCAGAGCATCAAAACAATTGAAGCCCAAATTGCACAACTGAATGCTGCGTTAAGCGAGCGAGAAAAGGGAAAACTTTCATCTCAACCACTGCCAAATCCCGGTCACACACAAAATACATATGTTGCTCATGAACAACAAAATCATAATGTGAGTGCCGTGACTACATTGAGATCTGGAAAGGTATTGCATAACAACGTTGGTAATAATGATGACACCTCGGCCGCCGCTTCTTCTTCTTCATCATCTTCTTCATCTTCTTCAGAGCCTGTTCTTCATTCTTCACAAGGCTCTACTTCATCTAATTCGAACGGACCCACATCTCACTCCACGAAAACACCAACACTGGGATCCGTTCCAACTCCGCAATCTACTCCACAAACATTGGACTCAACAAATTTTCAAAATATTCCATTTCCAAACAGGTTGAGATCCAATAAACCTACTCCACAAAAGGAGAAGATTGTGGAGTTATTCAAACAGGTTAGCATTAACATACCTCTCTTGGATGCAATCCAACAAGTCCCTTCTTACGCTAAAATCTTAAAGGACTTATGCAACAAGAAGAGGAAATCGTAGGTACCTAAGAAAGTTTTCTTGGCTAGTGCAGTAAGTGATTCTCTTACCCAACCTTTACCCCAAAAACGCAAGGACCCTGGCTGTCCTACAATTTCAATAACAATTGGGGATAAGAAAATCAATCATGCACTTTTAGATCTTGGTGCCAGTGTTAATTTGCTTCCCTACTCAGTATATGAACAATTAGGCGTTGGAGAGCTGAAACCCATACATTGTACTCTCCAAATGGTCGACCGATCCATCACCCATCCTAGGGGTGAGTTAGAGGATGTGTTGATTAAAGTCAGGGACTTCATTTTCCCCGTTGATTTCATTGTTATGGACACACAGCCTGTAGTTAACCCCCGGAGTCAAATTCCGGTGATACTCGGTCGACCCTTCCTTGCGACTTCTAATGCGGTGATCAATTGTCGAAATGGTTCTATGAACCTATATTTTGGAAACATGACAATTGAACTCAACATTTTTAAGTTGGGGAATCAGCCCTCCGATCCTAATGCTAATATAATTGATATTTGCTCGATCCAAGAGATCACTAAGGAGGACTGTGAGCTCGAAAATTTTCTGTTCGATCACAGCAGTTTTGACGCCACTAGTGCGTTCCTCCTTGAATCTGACACGGTTTTCACACCCGATAACGATTATGAGTGTTTCACTTTTTCGAACGATTTTGAAGAATCGCCACCCGAGTTTGAGTCCTTTGAATTTTCGGATGAGTTAGCTGAACCATCCGACTCGGTTGCTTACACACGCTTTGAACCTCTATTGGAATCCTTCGAGTTTGAGACGGTTTCACCAATTTTATCTTCAATTGTTTTGCCTCCAAAACTCGAACTCAAGTTGTTGCTGTCTCACCTTAAATACTTCTACTTGGGTGAGAATGAGACCCTTCCTGTTATCATTTCGGCCTCTCTAGCCCCCGAGCAAGAGAAATCCCTTTTAATGGTCTTATAAAATAATCGACAAGCTTTTGGTTGGACTATGGCGGACATCAAGGGGATTAGTCCCCTCATAGTTGAACATCATATTCATATGATGGATGATGCCAAGCCAGTAAGGGATCCATAGAGACGCCTCAACCCTATCATGAAGGAGGCTGTTAAAAAGGAGATTGTAAAATATCTTGATAGCGGTATCATTTACCCTATCTCTGATAGCCAGTGGGTTAGCCCCATTCACGTTGTCCCAAAGAAATCGGGCATAACGATCATAACTAATGAGGCGAATGAGTTAATTCCTACTCGCACCCAAACTGGGTGGCGAGTATGCATCGATTATAGAAAACTCAATGCCGCGACACGGAAAGACCACTTTCCATTACCTTTTATTGACCAAATGCTAGAACGATTGGCTGGGCATGAATTTTACTGCTTTTTGGATGGCTACTCCGTCTATAATCAAGTTCCCATCGCCGAAAAAGACCAAAACAAGACCACATTTACTTGTCCTTTCAGTACGTTTGCTTACCGTCACATGCCCTTTGGGTTATGCAATGCACCCGCTACTTTCCAGCAGTGTATGATGGGCATTTTTTCAGACATGGTGGAAAAATTCTTGGAGATTTTTATGGACGATTTCTCCATTTTCGGCGACTCCTTTGACGAGTGTTTGTTACATTTAGACACAGTTCTTACCCGATGTAGGGATAAGAACCTCACTTTAAATTGGAAGAAATGCCATTTTATGGTACGAGAAGGTATTGTCTTAGGACATATCATCTCGCAAAATGGCATTGAGGTTGATAAAGCTAAGATTGAAGTCATTTCCAATCTTCCTCCTCCCAAGTGCGTCAAAGACATCCGAGCCTTCCTTGGCCATGCCGGTTTCTACAGACGGTTCATCAAGGATTTTAGCAAGATAGCTAGATCATTGACTCTTTTGTTGGTCAAGGGCACCACTTTTGATTTCGACTCAACCTTCATGAAGGCGTTCGAGTCGTTGAAAAACTCACTTATTTCCGCTCCTATTCTTTCATCTCCTGACTGGACGCATCCATTTGAAATTATGTGCGATGCATCTGATTTCGCCATTGGTGTTGTCCTTGGACATCACATAAATAAGATGCCGCATGTAATTTATTACGCTAGCCGAACCTTAAATGAGGCCCAATTGAATTACACAACAACTGAAAAAGAGTTCTTAGTTGTTGTGTTTGCACTAGAAAAGTTCATGCCCTATTTAATCGGCTCTCCAGTCATCGTTTACACGGACCACTCAGCTCTTCGCCATCTTTTCACGAAGAAGGATGCTAAATCTCGGCTGATACGTTGGATCCTTTTACTACAAGAGTTTGACCTTGTCATCAAAGACAAGAGAGGATGCGAAAACGTAGTCGCCAACCATCTTTCACGCCTTCCTTCTTCGCCTACACTTCAAATTCCTATTAAAAACGTTTTTCCAGATGAGCAGCTCTTAACCGTGTCATGCGAACCTTGGTTCGCAGATATCGTAAATTATTTGGCCACCGGGCTGATACCAAATGAATGGTTGAATCAGGACAGACTCAGATTTCTATCTCAAGTAAAACAGTTTTACTGGGATGAACCGTATCTCTTCAAATACTGTTCCGACCAAATCATTCGTCGGTGTGTCCCCGACAACGAGTTTAAGAGCGTGATGTCATTCTGCCACGATCAAGCGTGTGGCGGGCATTTTGGCCCCAAAAAATCTTGCAGTGTGGCTTCTACTGGCCACGACTTTTTAAAGACGCATACGAATACTGTAAGACATGCTCCCGGTGCCAACACTTGGGCCGGATATCTCGGAGAAATGAAATGCTGCTCCAACCAATTTTGGTTGTTGAAATTTTTGATGTTTCGGGGATAGACTTTATGGGACCATTTCCCAATTCTTTTGGGAACATGTATATTCTACTCGCAGTTGACTATGTTTCAAAATGGGTCGAGGCTGTGCCCAGCTGAACTAATAACAACAAGGTTGTCGTTAAATTTCTCAAAGAAAGCATTTTTTTCTCGGTTTGGGCATTCTCGCGCGATTATCAGTGATAATGGATCTCATTTTTGTAATAGGACTTTCGAGTCCTTAATGCGGAAATACTCCATTTCTCACAAATTGTCAACGCCCTATCATCCCCAAACATGTGGGCAAGCCGGGATTTCGAATCGGCAGATTAAACAGATATTGGAGAAAACGGTTTCTAAAAACCGTAAAGATTGGACATCAAAATTTATTGATGCCATTTGGGCATTCCGTACTATCTATAAGACCGATCTTGGCATGTCTCCATATAGGCTTGTTTATGAAAAGTCTTGCCACCTTCCAGTTGAAATAGAGCATAAGACATTGTGGGCAATAAAAGAGTTGAACCTATCTTTGGGAGATGCGGGCAGCAATAGAAAGCTGTAGTTGAACGAATTAGACGAGCTGCGGGATGAAGCCTATGAGAACGCAGTAGTTGTTAAAAACCGAACGAAAGTGTTCTACGATAAACACCTTATATGCAAAACATTCAAACCTGATCAACAGGTTTTATTTTACGACACTCGGTTACATTTCCATCCCGGCAAGCTCAGATCTCGATGGAAAGGGCCATTTATGATACGCACCGTATATCCGCACGGTGCGGTCGATCTAGAAAACCCGGAGGACGGTTCAATGTTTAAAGTGAACGGACATCGACTTAAACCATTCCTCACTGCGGACCCTTCGGAGGAGCTCATGTTTTTGCAGGAGCTGATCTACATTGACTGATCTTCCTCCATCTACCCCTAAATTTCGATTATCTAGCCAAAATACTGTTTCAAACAAGTTTGGGGGTATATATCATTTGTAATTATATAAAGAAAAACAAAAAAAATGAAAATAAGAAAATAAATTTTTTTTGGGTATTTTTGTAAATTTCCAGTTTTAATAAAAAAAATAAAAATTTTATTTACAAATAATTTCCACTTTTCAAGAGGGGCTTTTTGCAAATAACCAAAACAACCCCCCTATAAATAGAACCCGACTCCTCTCTGTTTTCATAACCCTAAAAAAAATCCCCTCAGATAACCCTAGCCGCCGCCGCAGCCAGAGCAAGGAGATCTCCCCATAGCGCCGCGCTTCCGCCACAGGAACCCCCATTCGGCCGCGCTTCCGCCGCGCCTCTGCGTCGTCTCCCTCTGAATCTTTCAGAGGAGGTTTTTATCTCTTTGTACTCTCTGTTAAATTTTTTTTTTAGATCTGCACTCTCTGTAATGGCACCAACAATGCAGTTAGAACGTGATTTTTCATAAATCTTTTCACACACAATTTACGGGAGTTATTTTCGTGATGAAATCATACAGAGGGGGTGGAACTTTTTAATTTATAATCATCCCAATGCCTACATCCTTCCAGATCTAGTCACTCGTTTTTATGAGTGTGTTCCCCTCCGAACGGCGGCCGAGACGTTAGGGCATCTGTGCCTGAGGTTCGGGGCAGATGCTAATTGGTGCTATCCGTCCACCTCTCCGAAGATGCCAAGTTGATTTATGGCACCGTGTATCGGAGGTTTAGACGGATGCGGCCGATGTAGCAGACTTCGTCAGATTCCCCCTTGCTTGAGGGGTTTTTGATTGTGGGAACGCTCTTCCCTGCAGGCACAAGCCCCTGCAGTTAATTACGCTACCGCTTCGCGGTAACAATTTTCTCCTTCTCCAGAATTTCACTTCGTGTCGTGGGTGTTTGTTTTGTTTGTGATTGCCCGTGGATTGTATACGGAAACCAATTTATGTCGTCGCCCGTAGGACGTGGATTAGTCCAAATCCGTGTTTTCTTAGATTTGGGTTTGGGGTTTTGGTTTGAGGATGCGTTAGCCATGTTTGAGGCTAAGATCAACTCAAACATTTGTTAAGGATACGTTAGTCTAATTTGAGACTAAGATCAACTTAACAGGATCGTTTAGATCCGACAAAAGAGCAATCGGCTCTATTGTTCCAGTTTATGGACATAGTGGTCCATTTCATGTATGGTCGTCGGGACCCGTCACCTCTCTGACGACGTTGAAGGATTACAACGACAAATGTCAGAGGAGTTCAGAGATGTACCCTTGAGCCAAAGTTGATTGGGGGAATTTATAGTCCAATTTGGGACTAAAGTCTGTTTGAAGGTTTAAGGATGCGTTAGCCAAATTTGAGGCTAAGATCAACTTAAACGGTTGTTAGGGATACGTTAGTCCAGTTTGGGACTAAGATCGACTTAACGGGATCGTTTAGATCCGACAAAAGAGCATTTGGGCTCTATTGTTCCAGTTTTGGGACGTAGTGGTCCATAGGTAGTTTAAGGACGTTGCGGTCTATATTCCAGTTTAGGAACGTGGCGGTCCAATATTAGTTTAGGGACGTCTCGGTCCAATATTAGTTTAGGGACGTCTCGGTCCACGAGTTTAAGGACCCCGCAGTCCATATACGTGTGGTCGTTGGGACCCGTCACCTCTCTGACGTCGTTGAAGGATTAAAATGACGGGTGTCAGAGGAGTTCGGAGATGTACCCTCGAACCGATAGTAAATTGATTTAAGAGAGCAATTTTGCTCAGTCAATTTAATTTAAGGACTTACAGCCAAAATTGGGCTAAGTCCAGTTGAAAATGTTCAACATTTTATTTGCTTTTGCATTGCATTTCTTTTTTATTTTTATTTAGGCTTTGCCCAGAAAGGATGCAGAGCATCAATTTGTTTTGGGCTCTGTTCTTTTAGGAATGATGCAAGGCATCAATTTTATTTGGGCTCTGCCCTTGTATAAAGGATGCAAAGCATCAATTTATTTGGGCTCTACCCATTTATTGCCTTGCAATTTATTTTGGCCTGTTAGGTCATTTTGATTTGGGCCTGGCCCTTTTAACAGAGAAAATGCATTGTATTTTCAGGCGCTTTGCGCCAATCAAAGAGCGCAACAGTGCAGATTTATAAGTGCAAAGCACTATTAATTTGAGAATCTTTTAGATTCAAGAACCAATGGTTCATAAAAGAAGTGCAAAGCACTATTTGATTTAGATCTAAGAAAAAACAAGTTTTTTCTTGTTTTTCTTATCTCAGAGAACCAAAGGTTCATAAAAGTGCAAAGCACCATTAATTTAAGAACCTTTTAGATTCAAGAACCGATGGTTCATAAAAGAAGTGCAAAGCACTATTTGATTTAGATCTAAGAAAAAACAAGTTTTTTCTTATCTCTGAGACCAAAGGTTCATAAAAGTGCAAAGCACTATTTTTTATTTATTTTTATTTTTTCCTGTTTTAAAGAACCAGTGGTTCATAAGAAGTGCAAAGCACTATTTGATTTAGATCTAAGAAAAAACAAGTTTTTTCTTGTTTTTCTTATCTCAGAGAACCAAAGGTTCATAAAAGTGCTAAGCATTATTAATTTAAGAACCTTTTAGATTCAAGAATCGATGGTTCATAAAGAAGTGCAAAGCACTATTTATTATGTGAAGATCATTGATCTTGTTTTTAGATCAATAATCTATTAGAAGAAATTTCTTCTCTCTTATAAAGGTTTTTACCTTTTTCTTGAAATTTTTCTCAGAGTTCTCTCTGTTTGAAACTCTTGATTTTTTTTCAGGAAAATGTTCATCCTTTTGAATTGAGGTCTAGGGTCCCTTTTATAGTGCCCATAAATTAGTTAAAGTTTGTTAAAGAGATCATTCTCTGAGTGATTTGAGGAATTTTCCCTACCGTTGGATCTTTAATCCGAAGGTCTCTGTTTTACAGAAAAAAATCTTCTTGTTTTAACAAGAACAGAAAAAATTTCTCAGAATTTTAATTCTGCTTGGCGCAAATGCTCCAGAGCGTGACACGTGTCACGCTGTGCAGACACGTGTCGCGCAGCTTTTTTTTTTTATTTGGGCGCTGCGCACAGTTGCGCTGCGCCGACACGTGTCGCGCACAGTTGCGCTGCGCTGACACGTGTCGCGCAGCGCAGTAGCACTTGTGCAATTTTTTTTTTAAGAGCTTTTCTTTTATGGAGTACGCTACTTCATTTATTTTAACTTTAATTTTCTCCTTAATTTTCAAGACAGAGTTTTGCTCTGATTGGAGAAAAACAGAAGTATTGCTTCTTTTCCCACCTTGGAATTTGAACAGAGCTTTGCTCTGATTGAGGTAAACAAATGCCCCCCACCGTTGCGCTTACGTGGCCTCCTAACGTGAGCGCAGCGGTGGCAGACTCCGAACCGTCGCGCCATCCCTTGGTAGCTGAAAGGGCACTTGATGCCTATAAATAGGACCTTTGGTCCCTTAGATGATTCTCATCTCTAAATTTTTACTTTCAGAACTCAGAGCCCCGCTCTTTATTTTCAAGAACTTTAAGAGTTAAACTCTTAAATCTTTTAGGTGAAAATTTTAATTTGGATTAAATTAAATTAAATTAATTTTCATTGATAGAGCCTTGCTCTCAATAGATCCCTGATCTAAACGAAACATATTTAGGGTTTCACTTAGCGGAGCTTTGCTCTACGGGTCTTAAAAGGATCTAAAGAGAACTAGAGAGGACCCTACTAGGGTTCCATAGAGCTCTGCTCTCTGAAAGATTTTCCTTGGATTTTCTTAATTCATTAATAGAGCTTTGCTCCTCCCAAATCATATAGAAGAACTCTTAAGAATTCTTCATGGATCTTGGAACTTAAAGATATTCCTCAGTGCATTATATCGTTTTGCTTAATCAGTCTTTCTGATAATTCCGTTGATCCTCTTTCACAGGAACAATGAACACCCACATGTATGCTCTTAACGAGATCATCTCTCATGAGGGCATCCGCCGACTTGGCCGCTCTCAAAATCGGGAGTTCACAAACGAGGAGTGTGCTGAAATAATGAGTCGCTTCGACTCCACTGCTTCCCCGACGTTCCTCTCTTCTTAAACTTATCGTGGGAGCTATCTGGGAAGCGCTTCCCCTATTCTGTTCCGGCGTGCCGCTTAGGGTGTTGGATGCCGCTGAGGACAAGGTGCACTCTGTGTACCTATTGAACTTTATCTCGAAGAGACGGCGAGACAGTCTTATTGACCTCTTGCACGAGATCTTTCAACAGTCTGCCATACTCGCTGCTTATCGGAGGGTGGAAGACATCGGGAGGGACCCTGACGCTTGTGCTCGCGAAAGGAAGCACACTAGGATGGTCCGCGAGGCTTGGAATGTCATAGATAGGGTCTCTTTTGAATTCCTCAATCCATGCCCTGGATCTGAGGTTATTACATTGTAACTTTCATTTATTGTTTTTATGACTGTAAGAACTTCGGGCAATATTAATGGAATTTTTTTTTTATATCCCAGCTTGTCTTTATTATATATCTTTTGTCCTGAGTCTTTTTTCCCATGCATGAATGAATGTGTCTTGAACGCTTGATCAAATGTAAATCGGATGCTCTTTCTGTTGCTTTTCCTCTTTCTCAGCATGTCATCACAATTAGCAGTTAATAGAGTAAGCTTCTTGATTTCTTCACGAGATAGCGAGGGCTTAGGCCGCAGGTTCAGATCTGCTGCCTAAGACTTTTCAACTCTATGAGCCGTAAGGGTCTCATAGAGACTTTTCTCCCTACGGATCGAGAGGATCTCGTAGGTGGGTTTTCTCCTTAGGAATCGTGAGGATCCCTAAGTGTGTTTTCTCTTATAAGTCGCAAGGATCTTATAAGAGATTTTTCCCTCTTACGAGTCGAGAGGACTTGTAAGCGGTTGTTTCCCTCCTTGTCGAAGTTCGACGTTGGAGAGTGAGACCCGTGGATGGTATGCAAGAGACCGTTTTGGGCCAACTTGCGTGGTCCCAATGCTTAGGAAACAGGCTTCTTTTATGCCCACTGCCTAAGGCTTTATCTCACGAGTCGAGCCGCCTCGACAATTTTTTCACAAGTCGAGACGAATCGAACGTTTCTCGCAAGAACATCTTAACGTCGCATTTAACCTCTGCTCTTTACGACAGAAGCCCGTTAAGGTTGGTGGTACTTAGGGTTTTGGCCATCGTACCGTCGCATAAGCTGATATAGTCCTCGATAGGCAATCGTGCTGTTCGAGTAGCCCTGCGACTGCCGTGTCTCTGATCCCTTTGGGGGCTGGACAAGATGTCTTCAAGCAATCCTCCTTGGCAGTTTGACCGTCGGAAGAGCAAGCGTTAGGAATTTGCCATGTCACTTTTTAGGTTAGGCTTATTTTGGTGAGCCCCGATGAGTCATAACCACTCCGCGCTGGTGTGGGGATGATCTCCGATAGTCTTTCGGGCTTTATGTGAGTTGCCGTCAAGACCCTGAAGCTAGAAATTTGGCCTTTGCTTCGTTTGCTGGCATTGCGTCTGCTGTATCGAGACGAATGTTGCGGTGGGAACTAGGGATTTTGCCGTGGCTCCGTTTATTTGATGACGTTGCGTCTGAAGTGTCGAGATGAACGTTGGGGTGACATCTCGTCTACTGTATCGAGACGAACGTCGAGGTTGTCTCTAGGTTGTTGGTGAACCGTCAAGGTTTGGAACTAGGGATTTTGCCGTGGCTCCATTCGTTCAATGACGTTGCGTCTGCTGTGTTGAGACGAACATTGGGGTGACATCTCGTCTGCTGTATCGAGACGGACGTCGAGGTTGTCTCTAGGTTGCTGGTGAACCGTCGAGGTTTGGAACTAGGGATTTTGCCGTGGCTCCATTCGTTTAATGACGTTGCGTCTGCTGTGTCGAGACGAACATTGGGGTGACATCTCGTCTGCTTTATCGAGACGGAGGTCGAGGTGGTGACCATTCTGTGCTGGTGCGAGATGATCTCCGATTGTCTTTCCGGTTTTATATGAGTTATCGTCAAGACGTCGAAGCTAGGAATGTGGCCTTCGCTTCGTTTGCTTTGGTGTGTCCAAATCCTGTTGGAGGAAGAATGCTGGGGTTGACATTTCGTCTGCTGTATCGAGACGAACGTCAAGGTGGTGACCACTCTGTGCTGGTGCGAGATGATCTCCGATTGTCTTTCCGGTTTTATGTGAGTTACCGTAAAGACGTGGAAGCGAGGAATGTGGCCTTCGCTTCGTTTGCTTTGTCACGTCCGAATCCCTGCTGGAGGAAGAACGCTGGGGTGACAACTCGTCTACTGTATTGAAACGAACGTCGAGGAGGTGACCACTCCATGTGAGATGATCTCCGGTGGTCTTTCAGGCCTTATATGACTTGCCGTTAAGACCTTGAAGCTAGGAATTTGGCCTTCGCTTCATTTGCTTTGTCACGTCCGAATCCCTGCTGGAGGAAGAACGCTGGGGTGACAACTCGTCTGCTGTATCGAAACGGACGTCGAGGAGGTGACCACTCCATGTGAAATGATCTCCGGTGGTCTTTCAGGCTTATATGACTTGCCGTTAAGACCTTGAAGCTAGGAATTTGGCCTTCGCTTCATTTGCTCACACTGCGTCTGGTGTATTGAAACGAATGCTGAGGTGGAGCTGGGATTTTGCCGTCACTCCGCTTGGTTTCGACCATGGGGTCGTTTGTTAACTTTGCATGTACACCCTGCTGGACTCCGAAGGAACGCCGTTGTTGACATTGCGCCTGCTGTAACGAGACGAATGCTAAGGTGGAGTTAGGATTTTGCCGTTACTTCACTTTGTTTCGACCGTGAGGTCTTTTGTTGACGTTGCATCTGCCTCCAGCTGGAATGCGGAGGAACGCTGTTGTTGACATTGCGTCTACTGTATCGAGACGAACGTCGAGGTGAAGCTGGGATTTTGCCATCGCTCCGCTTGTTTCGACCGTGAGGTCTTTTGTTAACTTTGCATGTACACCATGCTGGACTGCGAAGGAATGCCGTTGTTGACATTGTCTCTGCTGTAACGAGACGAATGCTAAGGTGGAGTTGGGATTTTGCCATCGCTCCGCTTTGTTTCGACCGTGAGGTCTTTTGTTGACATTGCATTTGCCTCCAGCTGGACTGCGGAGGAACGCCGTTGTTGACATTGCGTCTACTGTATCGATACGAATGCTGAGGTGAAGCTGGGATTTTGCCATCGCTCCGCTTGTTTCGACCGTGAGGTCTTTTGTTAACTTTGCATGTACACCCTGCTGGACTGCGAAGGAACGCCGTTGTTGACATTGCGTCTGCTGTAACGAGACGAATGCTAAGGTGGAGTTGGGATTTTGCCGTTACTCCGCTTTGTTTCGACCGTGAGGTCTTTTGTTGAAGTTGCATCTGCCTCCAGCTGGACTGCGGAGGAACGCTGTTGTTGACATTGCGTCTACTGTATCGAGACGAATGCTGAGGTGAAGCTGGGATTTTGACATCGCTCCGCTTGTTTCGACCGTGAGGTCTTTTGTTAACTTTGCATGTACACCCTGCTGGACTGCGAAGGAATACCGTTGTTGACATTGTGTCTGCTGTAGCGAGACGAATGCTAAGGTGGAGTTGGGATTTTTCCATCGCTCCGCTTTGTTTCAACCGTGAGGTCTTTTGTTGACATTGCATTTGCCTCCAGCTGGACTGCGGAGGAACGTCGTTGTTGACATTGCGTCTACTGTATCGAGACGAATGCTGAGGTGAAGCTGGGATTTTGCCATCGCTCCGCTTGTTTCGACCGTGAGGTCTTTTGTTAACTTTGCATCTGCCTCCAGCTGGACTGCGGAGGAACGCTGTTGGTGATCTCTAAGTTGTCGATGTTGACGTCGAGACCCTGAAGCTCGGGATCTTCGTTTGCTTCATTTGTTGACATCGTGTCTGTAATATTGCGACAAATGTCGAGATGGTCTCTAGGTTGTCTATGAACCGTCGAGATTTGGCTTCGCTTTCTGATGGAGCCTGTTGGGAAGGTATGGTTCCCTCCTTATCTGTGCCCCTGGATTGTATACAGGGATCGATGTGATTTTACCTGTAGGGCAAAAAGTTTCATTCTTTCAATTTTTTTTATTCTTTCCGCGATGCTCTATCATTTTCGCTTTTATATCGCGAAGGTCACGATTGCCCAATCGTTTCGGCTATTTTTCGCGGTGCCTAATCGTTTCGGCTGTTTATTTTGTTTTTACTCGCTGCTTTTTATTGCGAGTTGCCCAATCATTTCGGCTGTTTATTTTATTTTTACTCGCTGTTTTTTATTGCGAGTTGCCCAATCATTTCGGCTATATATATATATATATATATTTTTTACTCGCTGTTTTTTATTGCGAGTTGCCCAATCATTTCGGCTATTTAATATGCATTTTCAGCTCGCTGATTTTTATCGCGAGCGTAGAACTTGGAATCTGGTGCCAATCTCAGCATCAGCATCGCTACAACCGGAATATTGCGAGGAGCGAATCATCATCTGCCATGAAAGGACTTGGAATTGATACCGATTTAGGCATCAGTATCGCTACAACTGGGATATTGCCAGGAGCGAATCATCATCTGCCATGAAAGGACTTGAAATTTGATACCGATTTAGGCATCAGCATCGCTACAACTGGAATATTTCTAGGAGCGAATCATCATTTGCCTCTGTCGATGTCGAACAAAGGTGGCTTAGTAAACAGGATTAGGATCCCGTCGACTAAGGCTTTTGACTTCATGAGCCGTAAGGGTCTTATAAAGGTGTTTCTCCCTACGAGTCGTGAGGATCTCGCAGGTGCGTTTTCTCCTTGGGAATCATGAGGATTCCTAAGTGTATGTTCTCTTATAAGTCGTAAGGATCTTACAAGAGTGTTATCTCCTTATGAGTCGAGAGGACTCACAAGGGTTGTTCACCGTGTGGACATATCCCCAGTCACGGATGGGACTTGGTTAGGGAAATGTTTATTCGCGCCCGTGGATTGTATACAAGGGCCAATATAGGACCACTTGTAGGGAAATATCGAAAGTTGTGGGGGTTGCTTAAGCACAGGTTTAGGTCTCTGTAACTTAAGACTTTCAAATCCTATGAGCCGTGAGGGTCCCATAAGAGAGTTCTCCTTACGAGTCGTGAGGATCTCGCAAGTGTATTTTCTCCTTAGGAATCGTGGGGATCCCTGAGTGTGTTGCTCCCTTGTGAGTCGTAAGGATCTCACGCGGGTGGTTTCTCCTTACAAGGTCGAGGGGACCATGTAAGTGTCTTTTGACGAGGTTGCGCCCTTTCGGGTTTTCACAAACACTCGCCGGTAGTCCTGCTGTTTTTACTCACGGAGCCCTTTCGGGTTTTCATCCATGCCCGTTTTGCTTATGGACATACCGTTTTTTTTTTCTTTTTATTTTCTTCTTCTCTTTTTTTTTATTAACGAGGTCGCGCCCTTTCGGGTTTTCACGAACACTCGCCGGTAGCCCTGCTGTTTTTACTCACGGAGCCCTTTCGGGTTTTCATCCGTGCCCATTTTGCTTATAGACATACCGTTTTTTTTTAATTCTTTTTATTCTTCTTATTTTTTCTAACGAGATTGCGCCTTTTCAGGTTTTCACAAACACTCGCCGGTAGCCCTGCTGTTTTTACTCACGGAGCCCTTTCGGGTTTTCATCCGTGCCCATTTTGCTTATGGACATACCGTTTATTTATTTATTTTTATTTATATTCTCGTTAGCCTGAGAATGCTGCGGTAGTAGTTTAAAAACATTTTGGTCATTTGCAAGTTTTAGGACATTGCGGTCCATCATTAGTTTAAGGACATCTCGGTCCGTTGTTAGTTTAAGGACGTTTCGGTCCGTTGTCGCCGTATTTGAGGCGAATATCTGGTTTATTGACTTTTAGGTCTATGAGTCCTTCTCCATGAATGAACATGATGCCCCCGGCGTATCCATCTTCTTCGGAGCGTGCGGTTGTGGCGGACTCACCTTCCAGTTCTCAGACAGCGCAAACTTGCCCTGTTGGTATTGGTCTTCAACCCAGTTTTTGAAGATGTAGCAGTCCTCGATCAGGTGACCTACTGTTTGGTGGTAAGGGCAATAATTAGGATTATTAACATCGCCTGGCCGCAACGGACGTTTTGGACCCGGCAGATTGATGAGTCTGTCGCACACTGCCAGCTCGAACAGTCCCCTTGTTTTATCTTGCGGAAACGAGTAAGGACGTTTCAACTTTTCCTGGAGGGGTTGCCGCTTGTTGCTTTGGCAAGCAACTGGTCTAGGGTCACCTGATTGTTGTTGAGCGCTGGCGACGAGGGCCTTTTTTCCTTTTCTTTTATCCTTTTTGTTCGCTCCGTTGTTTGCGGGGCCGGGATTCTTTCCGAGTAGCATGCGATTGCATGGCTGAACGTTCTCGCAGCTTCTCAATTCCTTTATTTTTGAAATAGATTCCCCGAGGGAAGAGTTGGGGATAGCTTCTTCGTCAGAGTTGCTTCCAAAGGTGATAATTTGCGATACCTTAGAGTCGGCTATATGGCAATCGTCGGCGACTCTTTTGCGCTCATATATCGCATTTTTCCGATGTCCACAAGCTTCACACTTTGTCCCGTCGAAGTGTTGCTTTTGAGCGACATACCCTTGCCACCAACAGTTAAAGGATTCGCAGTCTTCGGTAGGATGTATGATCTTCTGATGATATAAACAGAAGTTAGGGTGCATCTCTGCCTCAGCGAGAGTATTTTCTTCAGAGGGCGGTAGCTTCATTCCTACTGACAGAGCTTTGGCGAACCTTTTCCTCGTCTTGAATTTGTTTTTATCCGCAGTGGATGGCTTTTGATTTGACGGGAATGCCTTGGCTTTTTCCAGTATGGCCATTTCACGCTCTTGATTGGCTTTTGCTTTCAAACGAATTTCATTTAGGAAGACATCGATCAACTCGTCTGATGGCTGTAGAATCTCTGGCTCAGGGTTCGCCATTGATTTCTCAGCGCAAGGAGCCTCCACATCATCCGTCAGTGAATGAGAAATCACATGACAAGTCGCTACGTAGTCTTCGGATTCATCCGATAAGTTTTCTCCATCGTTTTCATCCTCGACGAAAGAACAAGTTGCCCCCGGCATGTCCGTTTTCTTTGGAGAGTGTGGCTGTGGTGGGTTTACCTTCCAGTTTTCCGACAGTGCGAACTTGCCTTATAGGTACTGATCTTCGATCCATCCCTTAAAGACGAAACAATCCTCAATCGGGTGACTTACCGTTTGGTAGTAATGGCAATAATTGGGATTATTAAGATCTCCTGGCTGCGACAGACGCTTTGGACTCGGCAGATTGATGAGTCTGTTACGCACTGCCAGCTCAAACAGTCTTTTCATTTTATTCTGAGGAAACGAGTAAGGACGTCCTAGCCTCTCTTCGAGGGATGGGCGTGGACACACGTTGTTTTGGTGACCGACCGGCTTTGAGTTGCTCGACTGTTGTTGAGCATTGGCGACGACGATCGCTTTCCCTTTTCCTTTCTCATCTCGGGAATCTGATTTTGGAGGAGACGGTCTTTGGCCCATCTGGTCCATTTGGGCTAATTTGTCAATCAAGGCCTGGAAGGTGGTCGGCCTGAAAAACATCATGAATTGTGAGATGGTCGCCTGCGGATCGAGAGTGCCCACAAACATGCCTACCGCAGGTGCCTCTTCTATGCGTTGTTCGCATTTCGACCATAGGTTCCGCCATCGTGTTGCGTATTGGACCCACGTTTCGCTTGGCCTTATCCTGGCATTTATCAGTGCTGTTATCGGGGTGCGTTCACTAGCACTCGCGAATCTTTGTGTAAACATCAGCTCCATTTCCGCAAATGTTTTGACATAGTCATTAGGTAGCTCCGAATACCATTCAAAGGCTGTTTCTGCTAAGCTGCCAACGAATTGACGTAGCAACAATTTGTCATCGCCTCCAGTATTGCCGCATAATGCCCTGAATTGAGCGACATGCTGATGCGGATTCCCTGTCCCTTTATATACGTGGAATTTAGGGATCGTATATCCTGGCGGGTAACTGATTTGGTCATACCAGCTCGGATATGGTCGTCCGGTTCTAACAATTTGCCCAGCCACTTCATTCGCCTGATGAACCCGGATCTGCTGAGCTATATATTCGTCTAGGTCAACTTTGGAGATTGCCTCCTCCTTGGCTGTTGACAGAGCCGGCGGAGGATTTGACGTTTCTCCCCTGTCGTCTTCAAAGACGATCGGAGGATCTTCAGCAGGAGGATCCGGCTGTAACATCATCCCTACCATATCTTGGAAGAAGAGCGCCATCTGTTTTATGTTAGCCGCTTCTGCGGCTTCTTTGTCCCTCTTTTCGAGGACTCTGCATAAAAAGTTAGCGTCGGATTCTTGTTCTTGATGCTCATCCGAAGACGTTTCAGAGCTTTCTTTTGGCTCAGTGAGTGCAGCCATTGTAGTCGTCATTTCCTGAAGCTTTTGTTGTTGCTCCTGGGCTTTCGTCACGGATCGGGTGAGCGGTCGGTGGCCCGTAGTGGTGCGGCTTTCCTCCTTTCCAGAAGCCATATAAACGGTGTGCACCACCATGCCCCCAGACTTGGGGCGTTTGTGTTCGGTGAATTTGCGATTTGCCAAAGACACAGGGGCTTTTTGCAGCCTCCTTTTTTGAGTGATTGGAGTTAAGGGGGCCGTTGTAATGGGCACCCGGGTAACTATTGGTTTTTGGGGCTTGACGGAGTAATCCTTCTCTTGCCGAACCTTCATTTTTTCCGTTGGCGGAGATAGTTTTCATCAATCACTGACTCCTGGACCTGTTGCCAGACTCTATAAATTTTAGAGGACAGCCGTTGAGGGGGCTGTTCTAGCTTTTTCTCTGGAGTACTCTTCGCAGCTGAAGGAGTTCGTTTCAACATTGCAGTAAAAGAGTTTCTGCGCACCGTATTCATCAATTCAAAGCTGTTCCCGATTGGAACAGCAGTATCGATCCCCACCGTTGGAGCTGGAGGAGTAAATCCAGAGGGGAAGTTGCCTCCAGCCTTCCTCACTCGGCGCCAGTAGCGACGTCGGGCATGTCGTGCTGATGGAGTTGTTTCAGCTATAGGTGTGACCTCCTCATGCCACCTGTGTTGGTCAGAATATACTGGTACCAGCTTTTTAAAGATCGACGTCCGTTGAACGGGGACGGCCAACTTGTCAAAAGCGGACTTCTGAACATGGGAAGCAAACTTGGTGATTTTGCCAGGAACGGGAGTTGGAATGGCTATCCGCTTCGGGATAACGCCTTCTGGTATGGCAGGCTTCTTCGTGAGCCTGTTAGAGCTCTGGCCTAGTCCGTTAAAAACTGAAGCAGTGGAGTTGGACGACCCGTTGATAGGGGTCGCGGCAATGGTAAGTCAATCGAAGATCAACTTCTTTGGAGCTTCTTGCAATGTCATTGGGGCGTTGAAGCTCATTGGTGGGAGCATGGTCCCAAAAAATAGTCCAGTGGTGGCTTGAGCCACCTGCTCCACCGGCATTTTGAAAAGGGAGGCCGCTTGGGGCCCATAAGTCACTCCTCCAGCAATGACGGAGCGGGAGTTATCGCTGCGGGCGGTGCAGTTCGAAGCCATTGATTTTCTGTTTTCTGCATAAAGCAAGACACCAAATCTTAGTACCTTGAATACACAGGCAACCACAGCAAACCGCGATTTGTTCGCGAACACGACACACGAAGTGTGGAGTGGAAAGAGGAAGAGGTCCCACCGGGCGTGCCAGAATCTGTTCCCCTCCGAACGGCGGCCGAGACGTTAGGGCGTCTGTACCTGAGGTTCGGGGAAGATGCTAATTGGTGCTATCCGTCCACCTCTCCGAAGATGCCAAGTTGATTTATGGCACCGTGTATCGGAGGTTTAGACGGATGCGGCCGATGTAGCAGACTTCGTCAGATTCCCCCTCGCTTGAGGGGTTTTTGATTGTGGGGACGCTCTTCCCTGCAGGCGTAAGACCCTGCAGTTAATTACGCTACCGCTTCACGGTAACAACTTTCTCCTTCTCCAGAATTTCACTTCGTGTCGTGGGTGTTTGTTTTGTTTGTGATTGCCCGTGGATTGTATACGGAGACCAATTTATGTCGTCGCCCGTAGGACGTGGATTAGTCCAAATTCGTGTTTTCTTAGATTTGGGTTTTGGGTTTTGGTTTGAGGATGCGTTAGCCATGTTTGAGGCTAAGATCAACTCAAACGTTTGTTAAGGATACGTTAGTCTAATTTGAGACTAAGATCAACTTAACAGGATCGTTTAGATCCGACAAAAGAGCAATCGGCTCTATTGTTCCAGTTTAGGGACATAGTGGTCCATTGCATGTATGGTCGTCGAGACCCATCACCTCTCTAACGACGTTGAAGGATTACAACGACAAATGTCAGAGGAGTTCAGAGATGTACCCTTGAGCCAAAGTTGATTGGGGGAATTTATAGTCCAATTTGGGACTAAAGTCTGTTTGAAGGTTTAAGGATGCGTTAGCCAAATTTGAGGCTAAGATCAACTTAAACGGTTGTTAAGGATACGTTAGTCCAGTTTGGGACTAAGATCGACTTAACGGGATCGTTTAGATCCGACAAAAGAGCATTTGGGCTCTATTGTTCCAGTTTTGGGACGTAGTGGTCCATAGGTAGTTTAAGGACGTTGCGGTCCATATTCCAGTTTAGGGACGTGGCGGTCCAATATTAGTTTAGGGACGTCTCGGTCCAATATTAGTTTAGGGACGTCTCGGTCCAATATTAGTTTAAGGACGTCTCGGTCCACGAGTTTAAGGACCCCGCAGTCCATATACGTGTGGTCGTTGGGACCCGTCACCTCTCTGACGTCGTTGAAGGATTACAACGACGGGTGTCAGAGGAGTTCGGAGATGTACCCTCGAACCGGTAGTAAATTGATTTAAGAGAGCAATTTTGCTCAGTCAATTTAATTTAAGGACTTACAGCCAAAATTGGGCTAAGTCCAGTTGAAAATGTTTAACATTTTATTTGCTTTTGCATTGCATTTCTTTTTTATTTTTATTTAGGCTTTGCCCAGAAAGGATGCAGAGCATCAATTTGTTTTGGGTCTGTTCTTTTAGGAATGATGCAAGGCATCAATTTGTTTTGGGCTCTGCCCTTGTATAAAGGATGCAAAGCATCAATTTATTTGGGCTCTGCCCATTTATTGCCTTGCAATTTATTTTGGCATGTTAGGTCATTTTGATTTGGGCCTGGCCCTTTTAACAGAGAAAATGCATTGCATTTTCAGGCGCTTTGCACCAATCAAAGAGCGCAACAGTGCAGATTTATAAGTGCAAAGCACTATTAATTTGAGAATCTTTTAGATTCAAGAACCAATGGTTCATAAAAGAAGTGCAAAGCACTATTTGATTTAGATCTAAGAAAAAACAAGTTTTTTCTTGTTTTTCTTATCTCAGAGAACCAAACGTTCATAAAAGTGTAAAGCACTATTAATTTAAGAACCTTTTAGATTCAAGAACCGATGGTTCATAGAAGAAGTGCAAAGCACTATTTGATTTAGATCTAAGAAAAAATAAGTTTTTTCTTATCTCAGAGAACCAAAGGTTCATAAAAGTGCAAAGCACTATTTTTTATTTATTTTTATTTTTTCCTGTTTTAAAGAACCAGTGGTTCATAAGAAGTGCAAAGCACTGTTTGATTTAGATCTAAGAAAAAACAAGTTTTTTCTTGTTTTTCTTATCTCAGAGAACCAAAGGTTCATAAAAGTGCAAAACACTATTAATTTAAGAACCTTTTAGATTCAAGAATCGATGGTTCATAAAGAAGTGCAAAGCACTATTTATTATGTGAAGATCATTGATCTTGTTTTTTGATCAATAATCTATTAGAAGAAATTTCTTCTCTCTTATAAAGGTTTTTACCTTTTTCTTGAAATTTTTCTCAGAGTTCTCTCTGTTTGAAGCTCTTGATTTTTTTTTTCAAGAAAATGTTGATCCTTTTGAATTGAGGTCTAGGGTCCTTTTTATAGTGCCCATAAATTAGTTAAAATTTGTTAAAGAGATCATTTTTTGAGTGATTTGGGGAATTTTCCCCACCGTTGGATCTTTGATCCGAAGGTCTCTATTTTACAGAAGAAAATCTTCTTGTTTTAACAAGAACAGAAAAGATTTCTCAGAATTTTAATTCTGCTTGGCGCAAATGCTCCAGAGCGTGACACGTGTCACGCTGTGAAGATACGTGTCGCGAAGCTTTTTTTTTTTTGCCGCCGCGCACAGTTGCGCTGCGCGGACACGTGTCGCGTAGCGCACAGTTGCGCTGCGCTGACACGTGTCGCGCAGCGCAGCAGCGCTTGTGCAATTTTTTTTTCTTTGTTAGAGCTTTGCTCTTATGGAGTACGCTACTTCATTTATTTTAATTTTAATTTTCTCTTTAATTTTCAAGATAGAGTTTTGCTCTGATTGGAGAAAAACAGAAGCATTGCTTCTTTTCCCACCTTGGAATTTGAACAGAGCTTTGCTCTGATTAAGGTAAACAGAGTGCATGGAGGAAGGATGCCTGACACAATACGGTTTTATCAAACTACTTTAGGGCGATAGGGAGATAATCATTGACAGGGACTTCATCCATGAAGTCACTTTAATCCCTAAATTACCTGTTCACGACCAACCCCTTCAATTTGAAGATTACATGCCCTTAATGGGTAATGACTGTTCGAGAGAACCTAGGAAGGGAATACAGGCTAGGACCCTTTTCGCCAATATTTTAACCGTGTGCCGGTGGGCACAAAACAACATTTTTGGTAGTTCACATAATACCACTTTTTTCATCCCGTCTCTTCATATCGTGCACACCCTAATGACTAGGAACTCTATATTTGACATGTGCACGATTTTGCTTAATTCAATTGGTGCTGGCAAAAGGGCGGCAAATTACCCATGCCCTATATTAGTGACACAACTGTGTCGCTATTTCCTCCCTGTGGAGGAATTTGAATTCTACATGCATGGAGGTATACCCATTAGGCTTCTCATTGAGGGCGTATCCACGCCCTATACCTGCTTGACTGATGTATGGTCACAAAGAGAACCGGCCGAACATGTACCCGCCAGGACACCCAGCTCCAGCTCGACCGCGAGCGATGAAGAGCTAACCCCTGTTGCGCAAGCGCGCTTACTTCGAAGAGCCATTAGGGGGATTGATAATTTGATGGGGATGGTGACCAACTTGGATCACCGGGTAACTGAGATTGAACATGGCGTATCTACGCTGCTAGCGTGAGAGGGTCGTTCCCGTTCACGTTAAAGGGGACGCCGAGAGCCTGAGCAGTGAGGGCACTGCTTTTGGTAAGTTTGGGGGAGGAGGTGGTTTGTAAATAAGTTATCATTGCATTGCATATTTTTAATTTTTGTACATATTTTTTCTTTTCTTTCTTTGCATATTTAATTCTGCATTGCATCTTTATCAAAAAATTAAAAAAATTAAAAAAAATGAATATATATATATATATATATATATATATATATATAAAAGGAAAAAAATCAAATAAAAATTGAAAAGACTAAAAAGATTATAAAAAAATTCAACTTGGCATTATTTGACTTAAGTTTGACAAAACAGCTAACTAGCTAGAAAAACTAGATCCTAAATTTAGTAAATTAAAAACCTTAAAAATAACCTTTCTTAAAGTTTAATTATAGAAAATATATATTCTTGTAGTTTATTTAGAAATAGGCAAATTTTGAGTTCAGTTCTTGGGCTAAGTCAAAATAAGGGAAGAGTATTGAAATTTTTATTGAAGTGTAAGTCTAAAAAATAATTCCGAACCTTTAGTCTAAATTCTGAAAATATATACCCTACAACTCGCACATACACGCAGCTTGAAACTTGGGATAGTAGAGGATACCTTGAATTGTTCTTGTCTGAAATCCTTAGTATGAGAAAAAGTTAAAGTATAAGTGTGAAATAAGAGAGATAAAAAATGAACACTCGTTTTGTAATCACTTAAGGCTGCGTAAAATAAAAATATATATAACGAGGGTGCTTTATCACCTAGTGCCTTAGACCAACTGGTTTGGGAGTCACTGCTAAAGCCTTAAGTATTACAAGACGGGGAATTACGCCTTAATGCACAAACACATTTTGTAATCGGTCGTTAGTACCTCAAGAAGTATTAACGGTCGCATGAAGGATGTGTGAGCAATTTCATCTAAAATTCACCAACTAAAAATACTTTGGACGATGGACAAGAGTATGATAGCTTGAATTGAATTTCCAACTGTAGGTGTGATACATACACACACATAGGGGTATATGATTAGGGTTTGGATGAGAGATAGGAATGAAAAATAGGACTTATACCTTCAGTAGAGATGATAAAAGTTCCTAAGTTGAGATAGAACCTTAGAAGGAAAATTCAAAAGATGTTATAAGCTAAATAAATTTACAGAACATATACAATTTTAAGTTAAATGATAAGTGAGTGTGAAAAATACGGGTTGATGATTTCTAAGTTGAAAATAATAGAATTTCTCGCTAGAACACCGAATTGAAGAATGAAAGTCAATAGGCCAAATTGATCGGATTTTGTGGGTATTATCCACTGAAAACCTTCAGGAGACAACACTCCTCCTACTAGGGACACCTATAGGTTTAACGGCTTGTTGCACGAGCTCAGTGCAATCGCGTTTCCCTGCGAAAGTGAGGTTAGTTTTTTTTCGAGAATAAAAATAGTTTTGCTCGGGACGAGCAAAAGATAAGTTTGGGGGTATTTGTTCATATCAGAATTTTGCATTATTATATTCCCTATTCTTAATCATATTGAAAATAAATAAGTGCTTTTGATCCATGTCTGCTAAATAGTTGCAGGTTACAGGTTCTAAGAACAATACAGTGAAATTCATGAAAAGACGTACAAAAGTGAGACTACGACCAACAAAACACGAATCCGTATTATGCCGCCTAACAGTTCAAGGAACAAATGAGGATCAGTAAACAGTTCTATACACGAGACAGTTCAAATGCAGCACAAGATACAAGACTTCAAAGCGAAGCTAACGGTAAAAGTCCACAACATTCTGTACTATGGAAATCTGTAAGTAAATAGAACATATTCTGAGAAACCAAGTGAAGAAACTAGAAGTAAAATGCAACATGAAGCAGCCTTAAAGAAATGAGCCCAAGAGCCCATCAAACGGCCGCGGAACCGCGGCCAAACAAGGCTTCTGACCGCGAATCCACGGCCGTGCAGAGCACGTGTCGGTGCGTGTCGGTGGGAGTCGGTGCATTGACCCGGTTTTCTTAGGGTGGTATTGTAATTTCGGATGTGGATCAGATGTAAACCCTAGGGTTTCTCTATCTATAAATAGGAAAGCCTACAGCTCTTTTGGGGCATGCCTCTTTTTAATTCTTAGATTTTAAATTTTCAATTCCATTGTAATCGTCAAGAGGTGTCAATAAAGTAATTTTTTTTTATCTTGCAATTTTAATTTCTGCAAATTTCGTATCTGTCTTTTATTATCTGCACATTAATTAGGTAATTAAAAAGAAAATAAAAAAATGAACTCCTTTGTTAATACCCTAATGAGTGAGTAGTTCCTCACTTGCTAGGGTTAGGATTGGGTAGGTTTGAGAAATGGAAATCTCTCACTCCTTTCTTGCCTGTTCAATATTTTAAATTAGGACTCTATGTAGATCAAACACACACCGCTCACTACGGCACCCTATCCCACGAGATAGAGGTGATTCCCTGGTTAGACCGGTTGTGGTTGATTTACATAGAGGTTAGGGCTAAGAGTTAAGAAAGGACGGGTAAGGACCAAAAGGAAGAAACTATGTTTCTTCCTAGTCGTGCTAATCTCCTTTGTTAACTATTACCCTAACACCTAAGTTCTTAATTAAAGCAAAGGAAGCGGTGAGTAGAATTAACTTTCCAAACTTACCTAATCCTAATCCTAGCAAGGTTTTAATCCGAATCAAATTCAATTTCAGTTTTTATAAAAATCAAAAGCTACCACAAATAGGAATTAACTCGTTAGAACAATAAGAAAAGAACACGTTTTCCCTGTGGACCGACCCGTACTCAACCGGATAGCTACCAAGAGACACCGTCTTGATTGCGGTATATTCTATTCTTTGATTTCAAAACGCATAAAACAAATCATCAATCAGCGTCCACCATGCGTTTTCTCGGTTCTGAGACGTGTGACATGTGAAACCCGATTCGAGGAGGTGGATGATTCCGTTTGCGGGTTCATGGTGGACCCGGTATGGTACCCCAGGGCAAAAGAGAGATTTCGTGGGGATGACGATGAGCCTGGCAAATGGACTAATACCTACCGATGATTGGTTGGGTCTGGCGGATATCCGGAGGATACCGACCGGAGTCGAGAGATGATATGGGCCGATCCGGACTGACGGAGCCCGTGGGCCGATCCGAACTGACGGAGCCCGAGATATGAGGATTTACGTGTCGATGCTGGACACGGGTTTCATGATGTTTTCGGGTGTCGATGTTGGATACACAGGTTCCATGATTTTGATATGTCGCGAGGGACACCATTGATTTATATCCTCATACTTACATGCATATATACATTGATTATATGGTTGGAGGAGATCCACATGCATACATACATTGATTATATGGTTGGACGAGATCCACATGCATACATACATTGATTATATGGTTGGATGAGATCTACATGCATACATACATTGATTATATGGTTGGACAAGATCCACATGCATACAGACATTGGTTATATTGTTGGATTATATCCGCATACATATAGGTATTGATTAGATTATTGGCACGTATACAGATACGGTCACCCTAGATATCATAGTATTACCTTTATGATATAGTTAACCTAGGAGTCGTTGTTTATTCGATTTCTACTTGTAGATGTTTTTCTATTCACGAGTTGGAAACTCACCCCCGTTGTGCCACAGCTCTTGCAGGTTGACCGCACGGATCAGTAGTGGCTTTGCTGGCACACAGTTGCATTCGGGTGTTTTGCTTTGGTAGGTGGGACATTTGTATCGTACCCCCTCTTGTATTTATATTTCATATTGTATCTAGTCAACTCCATCAAATCAAACTAGTATTTGTATAAGTAATGTGGCTTAGCAAGACTGTTAGTGCAAGACTTGAGCGATGGGTTTTATGTTCGCTTTTGGGGATTATGTATTGCTTTACTTTATCTTTTGTGGTGGTCTTCGACGTTGGGCGTCGTATACTTTGTATACTGTCTTGCGTGGTTGTGATCCGCCGGATGGTGAAGAGCTAGCTCCCTCTTGGGGATGCCTTTATTTTCATCTTGTATAGTGGTTTTGGATCAAAATATACAAAAGAGGTGCTGCCCAATTTTTTTTTAAAGACGAACATGTTTTTTTTTTCAAACTTGATTTCGTTATACTTTTATTTCAAAACTTCACCTCTTTTATTTTCTTAAATAGGTTTAGATTTCTGGGTTTCAGCTTACTTGAATTCTGTTACGCCTTTCGACGTTGCGTGATCCAAGTGCTAGTCACGAGCTAATATTTCGGATCGTGACAAAGTTGGTATTAGAGCGCTAGGTTTAACCTTGGTTCGAGTCTATGTTAGACTATGCGGAGTCTAGGATGGGTATGTATTTCGAAACCTAGGCTTGACCTTACGGAACTTAGACTTGAACGGGGGGAATTAGACCCGAACTTTCGTTTCATAGGCTGACCCTGATTGATGGAGTAGGTATCTTGAGTAGAGTGGCGTACCGTACGTATGTTCTGTGGCATATTTACGATACGATACTCCACTTAAGAAACCTTAGGATGTACATATTTTGAGATACTTGATTCTATTCGTTTCCGTGATCATACTCTCATTGATGTTGTTCCTTCCTATGATCATGTATCCATTCTGGATCTGTCGTTTCCTTTTCATGCCCTTGATCTGTTTTCTTCGATGCACGCTTGAGGTTCCTGTCACCATGTTTGAGCGTAGATTGAGCTGCTGCTAGTGTTACGGTCAAGAAAAGCTCGTCCGGTACGAGGGCCGGCCATCGTGTTTTCTGGTGACATGGGAACGTCTCAATGTAGTGTTTGTGTTGTGACTTCTTGTTAAGGCGAGTGTTTGGTTTTACACCGGATGATCGGGCCATTTTTAAAGCCGCCAGTGACGAGAGGACTGTTGATGTACATCATACCTCCGAGATTGTGATGTCGTCTACCGTGCAAATAGATGACCCAGCTGTTGTTAAGATTGTTAGGTTGTCGCCTCTAGAGCATACGAGCTGAGATCGTTGGAGCTCCCAGGAAGAGATTCGACAGATGATAGCTATTCTACCCCGATTTTAGAGGCGAAGGTGATTCTTTAGATTGATGCGCCGACGCAGGCCCGGTTGAATTGAAGATTTACAGTATGGAGAGTCTTACTCAGATCTAGAGCAGACCAATCCAGAGATGACTGTTGATATATCGCCTTTCCTGGAGGATTGAGGCATTGTTAGCATGCGGACGAAGGGTATTCGCATGTCGCCTTGGCAAAGTAAAAAGTTTGAACGAACGTCAGAAAACCCATTTTCCAAGTTTAAAGTATTCAGAGGAATATGCAAGTAATTCTGTGGGCCCTCTAGAAGAATGAAACCCTAACTCAACATGATGACCATGGAACCGCTTTTGAACCTTAGGGTTTGCGGCAGTTTAGTGGTGCCATCAGTGAGGCTTGGGATTGCCTTTCTACGGCTGGTCCAGAGGTACTGTGGTATGTACCAGATATTATTAAACTATGCTCAGGTGTTGAGCTTTCGGGAAATTTTGGGACCTTGATGACTTGATCGAAAAGTTTAGCGTCGTCTGGATATCATGTGATAAGAGATCAGCAAGCTGACAAGTTTCGGATAGAGGACCTTACTCAGATGCGTTGTGAGTTGATCGAGAACGGACGAGTATTGAGTAATCTTCTGATGGTTGGGGCGAGTTCCCGAGGACGTGCTCGGCTAGAGATCTTCTACAGAGTGATAGAGATACCGAGTTCGTGATTTCGAGTCCGTGTGAGAGACTTCGGATTGACCGTGGCTGAGAACAGTTGCAGTGCGAAGATAGTATGACGTGACGTCGAAGTGGACGATGATAAAGACAAGTGGAACAAGAGGTTCGTGCGAGATACTGACAAGCTGTTGTTACTCCCCGTTAAGATTAAAAATCGGATATGTCTATAGAGGCGTTGGGATGCGACCAGTTCCCGAGGAAATGCTGTGCTGGGGACGCAGATGTCCAGAGAGCGAGAAAAGATTATGCAAGAGTACCAGCCTCCGTACAGTTCGGCATAGGCGATATCGGAAGAGACCTTGAGCAGGTTCCTTCCAGGATACTGCTGCAATAAGATTTGCACCGAGGATCAGTTGTGTCACGAGTATTCAGAGGACCAGAGGCCGACACAAGTAACGTGCTGCTTTACGAGTGGTCGTAATGATTGGTCGAGAGATGACCAGAGAAGTGCCAAAACGGAATCATTCTCGTTAGCACACCTGACCGAGCCGATGAGCCGATGGATTGCGAGATTGGTAAATCCACAGGGAAGATAAGGACCCAGAGACTGAGGACGCCAGACCGTGAGCAGGAGGCAAGCGGATATTCTTTTGCCGGTTTTAGGCGTACCGATTTATTTTTCGACATTGTAGAAGGTGTACCTCAATGTCATTTATTGCGATTTGCGTTTGTGATCCGAGTATCACGCTTATATCACTTGGTTTTGAGTTTTGATGATTGGGTTTCATGATATTGTTTTCGTGCACCATGGCTACACCTGCTGGGTATTTACATTTTTGTGCATAGTTATTGCGCTGGGTATATATATTTTATACACCGTTGTGTTGATTTGCGATTTGTACATATCTATTGCGTTTGATGTCGATTTTGTACCTTCGTAGCATGTGTTTATGATTTCGTGGATTTCATATGGATGATGTGATTTTTGCACTCGGTATAGTTCACATGTGCTTGCAGTGCATTGATACGGATTTTTGCACTTAGTTGCACACGTTTTTGATTTATACACCTTGGTACACTCGGTGTTGTTTTATACGCATTTGAGTTATTATTATGATTTTTGTGCACCTGATGCACCAGATTAGTATTTTTGCACATTGTTGCACTAGGCTTTCATTTCATGCGTTTTGTTGCACCAGATGATATTGTCGTGCACACCCGTTGCACTGGACAGATGCTTTCGTGCACACCTGTTGCACTTAGTTTTGCTTTTATGCATATTGTGGCACATATATTTGGATTTGATTTCCGTGCGCACCAGACGCACGCGATTATTGGATACGCCTTTTGAGGCTGATTTTGCTTTGGAGCAGTTTGTTTCCATTTTGGGCACTATATTGTGTAGTAGCCAAACATGGCTGATATGAGGACAGTACCTGAATATACTTTTGCATGCATTGTTAGATATCGAAGGGATTTCCAACAAGGGAGCTATAGTCTCAGTATTTACCCACGTGTCTGAAATGACACGAAACGTTTAAAAACAAGGAAAACCCTTCTAAATTTTTTTCAAAACGGCGGGACGTGCATATTAAACAAAGGATATATATATATATATATATATATAGATATATAGATAGATATTTTCTTAATATACACGTCCGCCACTGTGCAGTGTTATGCGCATCGCACAGAGACTTAAAAAAGGTTGGGCATGCATTTCTTTCCGATGTTTTAATGATATTTAAATGTATAGTTTTAAGTATATCATATTGGCTTCGTGTTGGATTTTGACATTGGTGTCTTCACCATAACTCCGATGATTGCGGGATGCTTGACGGAGTTTTGCTTTTGATTTATATACTCTTTTTCATGCGCATGCAGTGCACTGCGGCGTGTTTTATGTATTTGTGATTTCGGAGCCCCGACGACTTGAACTTTTACTGAAATGTTTTAGTATTGAGGGGTTTAAATTTAAATTCGAGAACCGAATTTCTTTAAGGGGGGAAGATTGTAACATTTCAGAAAAATAAAATATTATTTTTGGGGATTTTTATAATTAAATAATAAATATAATGAATATTTTAATATTTAGGTATAATTAAATACCGATAAATCAGGAAAATTTTGGAAAATTATAGAAATTGCTAAAAGGAGGGTGTTTTATTGGATTTAAGCAAATTATGAAATTTTATGATTAATTATACGCTATTTTAATGCTAATCGCGATTAAATATCGCTAATCGTGCTTAAGCCGGATTTGTGCATATGACATGCACCGTGTCATTTTTCACACTTGTTACATTCCTTTCATAGTTCTTTCTCTTTTTCATGCATGGTTTTAATTTTAAAAAGAGAAGAAAAAAGAAAGCTAAAGAAAAGGAAAATGAAAACATAAAATAAAAGGTAGCATAGTGAGAGGTATGGGCAAGAGAGAGAAGGAGAAGGGTTCATTTGACCTTAGACCATTCTCTTCATCCCTTCATCTTTTCTCCTCCCTCTTCACCTATGGCAGCACCTCTTTCCCTCCTCCACTACAACCCTCATTTCATCACCAAAAACTCATCCAAAGCCCATCCCCACTTCATTAAAAGCATGCACAAGCTCACAAGCTACACTTTGGACCAAGAAAGTTTGCATTTTGGGCACTTGGGCAACTCAAGAATCTTCTTGAGTTTCCAAATGAGGTAATTCTTTCACATTAAGTGTAGTATTTCATTTACTTTAGCCTCTTTTCAAGTTTAAAACCGATTTAGAGTAGTTTAGTGAAATTTGAAATTCATAAAAGTGGATTAGGGGATTCTTGTGTAGTGAGGATGCAATTGAGATGTATTTAGTGACCTTAAACCCCCTATGATGTTAGAAATCCAGACCAATTTGAAACAAACCCAAAATACAGAAAACTGAAATTTGTTCTTGTCGGTTTTGTGAGTGTATAGGGTGTGCAGGGAAATCTGGGATGACCTGGGAGAATTACGAGAAAAGTAAACAACACCACTAGCCTATATTGACCACCATGAGACCACCCTTTGAAATTGACACCCCAAATCCCCAGGAAATCCGAGCAGTCCGGAATTTAGGCTAGTGTGGCCGGCCACTTTGGTGAGTTAGGTGCCCAGGTTGCCTCCATAGCTTATATACACCCTATATAGCACCACATTATTGTTTGTGCACCTAGTTTTTCCCTTAAACAAAATCTAGGACTAATTTCATGAGTTGTTGTTTTGATTCGGGGTTATATTTTTCGTATTTTGAATTCTGTATTTTAGTATTTGTGTTTTCTCTCGATCGCATGACGTTTGTACGTCTCTATCGGGTGTTATTTGGTTGAATTGGGAGAGTAGACCATAGATTTTAACCTATGAGTGTTTCTTGTGTCGTTTCGATTTGCGGATTAGATTTTAATGCGTTACGATGTGTTGTTATTGTAGGTACCTTTGCGTGGATTCCGAGGCGACGGAGTGTGGCGTCATCGACTTTGGAAAGCGAAGACCACAGTGAGTAGATCTATATTTACGAGGGAAGTCGGGTGGATGGCATATAGCACCCCCGCAAAGTTTTGGTAGAAACCGATTTGTAGCATATGGTTAAGAAAACCTAGAGTAGCAAACTAGGGTTAGAATTAAAAGATAGCTATTGAAACCATATTAGAAACTAAAGGATAGTTAGAAGTGTTTGATACGACTAATATATGATGACGGGTTTTGAGGATGACGTTTGATGATATTTGCCGTTTAGTGCATTATAAGACTAGATAGTCGACGTAATTATGTCATCCGAACCATACCTATTTCCAAACCGAAGAATTATATGCATCTTTAAAACAGATATCATGTGGGACGTTACGGATTTTCAAACGATAGCTTTTCCTTAAAAACACCATAACCCCTACTTTCAAAACTACGATTCTTAATCTTTTAAGAGCTGATTGTATGGTTCGGGTGTGTAGGTTAGATTAGATACGTATGCTTATAGTAAGATAGAATGTTTATGTAGAATTGATTCGATGTGAGATATAAATGTGATGAAAAGAATGTACGATGCGATATGATAACTTGGTGATATGTTGGTATACGGATGAGAGTCGATTGAGATGTTTGATACCTTGCCGGTCCCCTGATACGAGATTGTTATGGATGTTGCCTGGGATATATGTATATAGATATATTTGTAGCATGTTGTGAATCGTGAGTGATAGTCGTACGAGACGTTAGGTCCGTACCATCCTTGTGTTATAGGTTGATAGTATCCCTTTTTGGTTTAATGTCGCCGTACGATGATTTTTCCTACTTAATGAGTTTAACTTGATGTTTGATCCATACCCTTGACTAGAGGCTGCCGTGCGATGTATTGTACCGTGAGTGTTGTTGTGAGCCTATTTGCCGATTGATAGATCCACCGACTCGGTCTTGTAGACACGTATACCTTATAGCTTGTAGCTGATGATCTACCTTATGCTGCCTTCATGTTATTCGCATCGCATTACTATACCTGTGCTAGTACACCTGCACCATTATCGATGATGCGTATGTTACACGTACACAGATTGTCGGCTCACACACTTCATCATCGATAATTGCCATGTCACTATACAGTAGGATTGCTGCATCATGATATGACTCTTCGCATAACATACTAGCGTATATACCACTTGTACATCCATATTGGCGCACATACATATTGTACACTCATACTAGCGTACATACCACTTGTACATCCTGTTAGTTATATGTATGCCCTAGAGGCCATTACTGTACATTGGATGTATATTGTAGTGGATGCTGGGACATATATAGGGAGGACTTTCTTGCTCGACATGATAGTATGCTATCTGGTTGCTCTTTACCTTAACGTGTATACTGGATGTCTCTCTGTTACATGTTGGTAAAGCCCTTAGGATGTGTACTTGACTACCTGGACTATGATGCGGATCATACTAGTGGGGACATGGTAGGCCATAAGTACATCCTTTAAAGTACCTAGTCGTGGGTGTATCGAGATACCAGAGTAGACTAGCGTATACCTTCTCGACCCATACAGATGGGCGATGGATGATCCCATATCCATTGGTGTTTGACATCAGAGGAGATATACGGGTGCTCAGTAGAGACTGGGTACACTGGACGGACTCACCGAGAACTCCCAGATGGTATTATACCTTACGTCAGATGGCAGTTCTCTGGTGACACTGGTACAGAGTAGTCTGTTGACCCGAGATCGTCATAGAGTCTTGTGTGGTTCCCACTGTGCTTTGATTTCCATCTTACCACGTCCAAGAGGGCATGCAAAACGGTGGTTTTTGGGTACAGTCCCGAGTCACATGGAGGCAATGAGCGATAGGAAGGGATTCGTCTCTCCCGGTATAGGGGGTTGATGTTGCGCTGTGTTCGATTGGCTATAACAGGAAATCCCTGGCCAGGGTTGCTGAGATTTACTGGTAAGTGTTACCAGTAGTTTCTCGAATTGTTATAGACCGAATATCGACACGACTTATCGAGCTATTAGGGTCTGACGTTTACCACCCCTAGGCAAGATATGCGACATATCAGACGACGAGACCGGACTGTACGGTAGTGTTACTGGTTGGATTCACTGGAGTGTGAGCGGGCTTGCTCGTCGATCTTCTGATCGCTCAATACCCGGGTGGCCGTTACGTTTAGCAGACCGCTTGCGGCTTGTGGGTGTTTGATATGATCATCACCTGCTGTCGGCGTATTGACGAGTCTTTAGAGTCCTAGACAGAGGTTTCCTGGCTCAAGCGAAACGAAATAGGAGCGCATATGAGATATGCGTGGGACCGAGAATGATTCGAGTATGTGATACCGTATTCTATTCTCGCGATGAATGTATCGAATGGTTGTATGCGATATAACCTAGTTATCGAATCAAGGATTGATTCGATAAGCCGATACATTGAATATTAGTCGGTTATATGCGATATGACCGGATCGTTAAATCAAGTGTTGATTTAATGATTTAATGCATAATTATATATTTGATATATTACTTTGCATTAACTAGTGTTGATTCACTTTAAATGGATTTTCTCACTTGGATTATGCAAGTTGTATATGTGATATACTTTTGTGCACATGATTGTATCATGTTTGATGATGCATGCTTTTTTGGTTAAGTGTAAAGATTAAACCATGGTTATTTAAATGGTTAGGGTTTTGTTTTTCATATCTATTTATTTATTCTTTATTATTTTTGGAAAATTATTAGCATAAAGAATAAATGGTGGCTTTCTTTGGATGGATTATGAAGCTTCATGAAGATTTGACTTAGTGACCATTTTGTCTCATGCTTAACCCTAACCATTCCACTTAACCCTAGTCTATTCTCTACACTTGACCATGGTTGGATTATGATAAGTTTTGATTTTCTTTTCTATTTTAAATAAACTTATCATAACAATTATCATCTTCTTTTTCTTCTTCTTCATATGAAGAAAGCTTGCCTCATCAATGGCAAGTGAAGAAATCAAGTGAGAAATCCAATTCTAAAGTCTACCCACTTCCTATTTCTTCATCCTCTACCTCTTGTCAAGTAGTAGAGTGTGTTTTCTTCACAAGTTTCATGACTTTGTGAAGTGAGAGCTTGATCTTTTGATGCCTCGACGTAGATCATCTTCGGCACGAAGCCGACGACCTTGCCCGCCCATTTCTCCGATGAAGCCGACGCAAGAGCCCGGATTTCGATTTGGACAGCGAGGAGACTTCATTGCGGAGCTATGGAGGTGGAGGACCGGATCTACAAAGGTTGTATTTCCGTTCTTTTAGTTTAGTTGTAAACTAGTTTCATTTTATCGCCTAGAATTCTAGCCAACGATCCGTAGTCTAGGGTTTCTCGGCACCGTATTTTTGAAATTGGCATGGTTGATGCCTTGTGAGACCTCTTGAGAGTGCCTAGGAACCCTACAGTGGTATCAGAGCCAAGCTAGAGCCTTAGGCGAAGTCTAGACGGAGTTTGAAGTCCGATCGAACCCGAAACCCCATTTTTCCACGCTCTCCGGACTTTTTCTGAAAACGTGGATTTTTCCAAATTAAAAATTGCTAAAAAATTCAGCAGGAAGATATAAGAGTTATGGTGCAAAACGACATCCTAATTCATCTATACCGCCGCGGTTCCGCGGCATGAGCATGGCTCATGCGGCGGTTCCGCGGCCGTACGGTCCTATCTCACTGTTATCTTTGCACAGTAACTCCTCCTTTCGGATGCTGGATTTTATGGGAATTTTTAAATTTTATTCAACAGTTGAATTTTCTGGGGTTGTTTTGGGGATTCGGTGTTTCGATCGGAGTATCAAATTTTGTCTATGTGGCTTTCCGGATAAATTTACAATATGTTAAAAGGTTCGACCGGATATAAATACCCAATTTTTCCCCTGTCGGGAAATTTCCAGGTGTTGGATTTTTCCGTAGTTTAACGACGTTCTAAGTAGTGCAAGTAACGTGATGGACCCTCTAGAAGACAACAAATCTTAACTCGATTATGTGACCGTCTTGAACTGCCCTTTGAACCTTCGGGTTTGGGGCAGTACGGCGTGCCACATGTGAGGCGTTGGCTTGACCCTTCTACGGCTGGACCGTTGGTACTGAGGCTCGAACTGAATGTTGTTAGACTTATTTCATGAGTTGAGCTGTATCGGGAAAACGTGGGTGTTTGACTGTTCGATCGGAAAGTTTAACATTTTCTATTTATCCGGAATGGGATACAATAATTGGAATTCACAAGTAGTTATGTGATAACTGAATGAATGTTATAAACATAGCACTTTAGTCTTACTTGATCGGTTGCCACGGAATTTTGATGTGATCAAAAGTCCGTCGCAATCACGTAGCGTACGCGGATACTCGCCGGGTAAACTTAATAGACAGCTACACCCCATAGCCCCGACCAAGTGACTGTAAGAGAACCCCGTCGCCGAAAGCATCCGTTCGGGTGCTCGCGGTGGCGGTGTTCCGCCTTGGTGCACTTTGTCGACGACATCGGGGGTGCGGCAGCCTATTGAAGTTTGCGACGAGCATTCGATCAGAATATCGGGAATCTTGTTGAATTGCCCGACTTGATATTGAAAAGAGTTTTCGATAATGAGACTAAAATGCGGGGTTTATAATTGTTAGGCATGCGATGTCTGAGGAATTCATTTGGTCAGGCATGCGATGTCTGAGGTGGTTGCGGATTCCAACTGTTGTAGTTTTACACTTTCTTTTCTGTGACCGTAAGTGTAATATGTGATATCGCCGGTTTCGTTGCTATATGTCAACGACAATTGGGATGCGCATATTTACTTATGTTGATGACATGTGATGTTATGTGTTGCTGGATATGTTATATTGGATCGTCGTGTTTGAATAGCCTGGGGTTTTTATGTGAGATGAGTGTTTTTCATTTTCATTCATGTAAAAACTTGTATTTAATATTCTTTTATTGGGGCATTTCCAGGTTGCGGAAGTAGTCACCCTTTGTATATTATTTACTTTTCCGCACTAGGATAGAACCAAGGAGGAGGGCACAAGTAACCGGGTTCTGGAGTCCAGTGGGAGACCAACTCGAGGAGTCGAGTCCGGGTCTCCTAACTCTAGAATTGGTAGGGTTGCTTGCTGCTCTCGTAGGGGTCTAGGGGTGTGGGTTTGGCTATTCATCACGACCGTGGAATCCATGTTTTATACTGGCTCGTATTTAAAACACGGACGTCCTAGTATATCCAATATTTCATATGTTTCTTCTGCTGCGATATCTGTGATGTGATCATGTGATGTTCTGTGATAGATACAATATATAGTATATATGATATATTATATAGACGTTACTTATGTTTTACACCCGCGCTAGCCCTGCCCCGCTCTGCCGTTAGTTACCTAACCTAACGGTGCACGAGGGGACATCGAGGCGAATGCGGATGGCATAAGTGTACGTCGTATTTATCTGTGATGTTTAGGTACTTAAATGATGGGACTTCATTAATGTGATTAATGAAATAAAAGAAACCTAAGATGTTGTAGAATCGAATTTCAAAATAAAACAGGTAGCTACAGTTCTTGCTTTGCACAGAGGTATATGTGATATATCCTGCACCTTATTCGATAAGGAAAGGACCGAGATCCCTTCACCGGAAGTGACTCCTTTAGCAATAACTGGCAGATGCTACACCCTCAGTTTGTCTTTTGATTGCTTTTAAGAGTTTTTGCTTTGCACAGTGATATATGTGATATATCCCGCACCTCATTCGACGAGGAAAGGACCGACGATCCCTTCACCGGGAGTGACTCCTTTAGCAAAACTAGAAAAGCCTCAAAAGCACTCCATTTCAAAATCATTTGATTCTACAACGATATCAAGTTCATTACGCAATAGGTTTTCAGAAAAACCTGTCGTAGCCCTCCGTCATTTCAGATAAGTAGTAGTTAGTATTCGTGCTACGTTTGTTGGCCTGCGTCAAGGCGTAGTGTGCGGTAGCTAACTGGTGCTTATCTGCATAAGCATATGATGTGATTGGATTAGGGTAGTCGTGCGACTTTGTTGGCCTGCGTCAAGGGTCGTGCGGGTGGGTTTAATTCAATCAGGAAATGACGGGTTGAACTTGACTAGCGCACTATGGTTTGTTGGCCTGCGTCAAGGTGATAGGACGCTAGGGGCAAAATATTATCGGGAATTTCAAGTGTTGAAATTTGCAATGAGATTGTATACCTTCTATAAGATAGTTGGATCCCGATACCCGCTGCGAGTAAGAGTTACTCCTGGGAGAGTTTTGCACATTACAATTAGCCGATCAAGTAGGTGTCTAGAAAGGTGTCAACGGGGTTACGCCTCTGGGAAAACGAGGTTTACATTAATTAGGTTCGTGCGAAAGCACGGGGGACCTCCCTCAAAGTACCGACACTGGCCTGGCTGAAAGATTGGCGAACTTGTAGTGTGTAATTAATCCCGGCTAGTCTTTCCTTTTAAGGTTTGAAGGAAGATTTGATAAAAAGCAGTGGGAGCCATCCTGATTAGATAAAATAATAACCAATCTATTCTTGCAAGAGCACACGCTGAGTGTTTTCTTCTCTCTCTCTCCAGGTAGCGACCATATCACGCCTTAATCAAGATAATAATACGGATATTTGACCGAACCCGCTTGTTATACTGAGCTGGGGAACGTTGGTCCCGCTCCAACTTATAATTGTTATAAGACAGAGCAGGAAATTGGGGAATACCACATTTCCCGTGCCGCCCAAACGAAGAGAGTGCATGCTGATGCATCATCTTCGGGTGTGTTCATTATACAGAACTGTTTCTCAGTATCCTCCGCATCCTTGGTATATGATACCGGATCAGGATCCCAGATATGTAATCTGTTACATAGGGCTACAAAAGGGTAGAAAAACTGAGAATGGGTGATAAGTTTCATGAGACAGAAAACGGGGCAAGTGTTGCAGCCAAGTCTGTTAGTCACTGTCACCCTGTATTGTAATACATTGATTCTGAACGAATGTTATTAGATACCGAACCTGATATACAAAATCATATCTGTCTCTTTATTAGTAAAGAAACGATAAAATTTTGTATTGTTGGATAATGTTTTGAACATTTGCTATATCAAAAGTTGATCGGTTCAGGCACGTTATCTAAAAGCGTTGATGTTCTAAATCAAACTACAGTTCTTAATATATGGAACACACACAAGAGGAAGAGTTCAGAAATGAACGAATTCTTCTTGAGGCATTGTAGACTAGGTCATATCAATGCGACCCGACTAGCTAGAGTTACATATAGATGCATATTTAAATCAGTTTGAATTTACATCTTGTGAAACTCGCCAGTCATGTCACAAAGATAAGATGACCATAGCTCTGTTTATTGGAAACAGAGAAAGAGTTAGTGAACTCTTGGGACTGATACATGATGATGTATGCAAGGTCTCCTGTCTACACATGCCAGGACTGGTTCTTTATACTTCATTACATTCTCTGATGATCTTTCGAGATTCAGACCTATGTTCCTGTTGAAACACAAGTCCGAACCTTTTGAGATATTCACAGAATATAAGTTAGAAGTAGAGAACCAAAATACGGGTATAAGTATTATGTCCTTTAATGTGATCGAGGAGGAGAATACTTGAGCACGGAAATCCTGGACTGTTTTAAAGGAGAATGAGATTCTCTCTCAGAATTACTCCTCCGTATACACCATAGCACGATGGTATATCGGGGCGGAGCAGATACACCCTATTTGATATGGTGTGCTCTATGATGAGTACTACTGAGTTACCTATTTCCTATTGGGTGTTATGCGCTTGAGAAGTTGCATAACTATTGAATAGGGTTCCAATCAAATCAGTTGCCTACCATTTCATATGTGATATGGAAAGGGAAGAGCCCATCTCTTAAGTTAGTTAAGATTTGGGGTTGTCCGGCCTATGTCTAAAAACAAAATCCGGACAAGCTCGAGGCAAGGTCTGTTATGTAGAACTGGAAATGTTCCAGACATACAAACTGCAGCTGATGATTTGATAGAACCAAAGGATTCAGTAGATTCCAACGAACCTCAGCCTCTCCGCCGATCTAGTAGGGTTTCTCACCCACCTGAGAGATACTTTGGTTTCTCTATGACAGTAGGAGCGAGGATTGCATCATGAGATGATGACCCAACTGGTTTCGAGCTGGCCATCAGGAGTAAGACTCTGTAAGAATGGCTGGATGCTTAGCGATCTGAGATGGAATCCTTATACACCAACAAAGTATGGACTTTGGTTGCTATATCTGAAGGGTTAAATTCCCATCAGGAGCAAGTATATCTTGAGAAGATTACTTGGTGTACATGGAAAAGTTGAGACTTTCAAAGCTAGACTTGTTAGAGGTTTTCGTCATCAACCAGGCATGGATAATGATGAAACCTTTTTCCAGTGCCTATGCTTAAGTCCATCCGGATCCTACATGTCACGGCTACATACCATGACTACGATATCTGGTGGTTGGGTGTCATGACTGCTTTTCTAAATGATGTTTTAGAAGAGTGCGTCTATAAGTACACAGCCAGAGGGCTTCGTAGACAGTGGGAGCAGTAGAAACGTGTGCAAGATGCTTTATAGGAATAAAGCAGGCATCGCGGAGTTGGAACATCTGTTTTGATGGATTAGTCAAAAAGTTTGACATCATCAAAATGGTAGATGAACCTTGTATAAACAAAAAGGTAGTAGGGAGTATGGTGGTGATCCTCGTAGTGTACGTGGATGACATACTCTTGATAGGGAAGGAGTTTCCTATGCTACGCTTGGTCGATCTCCGCTTATCACATGGATTCTCCAATTAGGATCAAACTGATACCTACTAAATCCTGGATTTTGGATCTATGAGATAGATCTAAATGGATGTTAGGATACTCACTAGTAGTAGTGAGATGGTATCAATCGATCCTGGGGAGAATCACTGGAAGTGTTCCAGAGTGATAAAGACGACTGAATGTCAGTCGCAGGCATTGTCTTTACCCTCAGTAAAGGGACGGTATATTAGAAGAGTTCCAAGCTAGATACCGTGACATACTAGACGATAAAGGCAGGATACATTGCTACTTAAGATGCTACCAAAGAGGCTGTTTGGGTGTATATTGGTTCATGAGATGAACTGCGTTCCAACCATTGTGAGACAATGGAGTTGTGGGTTATGCCAAGGAACGCCGGTCCCATCAGTGATCCAGACTTACTCTAAGGCAGTATTGCCTGATCATGGAGATGGTTGATCTCCAGGGTGATCGAGGTTAGGAGAGCAGACTCAGAGGATAACACGGCGGATCCACTCACGAAGGCCTATTCCCAAAGAGAGACTTTTATGGGATGGTTGAGTATGAGATACTTCGACCACTGCTATAGATGGCCCTAGTGCAAGTGGGAGATTGTTAGTTATATGTATGCCCTAGAGGCCATTACTGTACATTGGATGTATATTGTAGTGGATGCTGGGACATATATAGGGAGGACTTTCTTGCTCGACATGATAGTATGCTATCTGGTTGCTCTTTACCTTAACGTGTATACTGGATGTCTCTCTGTTACATGTTGATAAAGCCCTTAGGATGTGTACTTGACTACCTGGACTATGATGCGGATCATACTAGTGGGGACATGGTAGTCCATAAGTACATCCTTCAAAGTCCCTAGCCGTAGGTGTATCGAGACGGGGCATCGATATACCAGAGTAGACTAGCGTATACCTTCTCGACCCATACAGATGGGCGATGGATGATCCCATATCCATTGGTGTTTGACATCAGAGGAGATATATGGGTGCTCAGTAGAGACTGGGTACACTGGACGGACTCGCCGAGAACTCTCAGATGGTATTATACTTTACGTCAGATGGCAGTTCTCTGGTGACACTGGTACAGAGTAGTCTGTTGACCCGAGATCGTCATAGAGTCTTGTGTGGTTCCCACTGTGCTTTGATTTCCATCTTACCACGTCCAAGAGGGCATGCAAAACGGTGGTTTTTGGGTACAGTCCCGAGTCACATGGAGGCAATGAGCGATAGGAGGGGATTCGTCTCTCCTGGTATAGGGGGTTGATGTTGCGCTGTGTTCAATTGGCTATAACAGGAAATCCCTGGCCAGGGTTGCTGAGATTTACTGGTAAGTATTACCAGTAGTTTCTCGAATTGTTATAGACCTCATATCGACACGACTTATCGAGCTATTGGGGTCTGACGTTTACCACCCCTAGGCAAGATATGCGACATATCAGACGACGAGACCGGACTGTACGGTAGAGTTACTGGTTGGATTCACTGGAGTGTGAGCGGGCTTGCTCGTCGATCTTCTGATCGCTCAATACCCGGGTGGCCGTTACGTTTAGCAGACCGCTTGCGGCTTGTGGGTGTTTGATATGATCATCACCTGCTGCCGGCGTATTGACGAGTCTTTAGAGTCCTAGACAGAGGTTTCCTGGCTCAAGCGAAACGAAATAGGAGCGCATATGAGATATGCGCGGGACCGAGAATGATTCGAGTATGTGATACCGTATTCTATTCTCGCGATGAATGTATCGAATGGTTGTATGCAATATAACCTAGTTATCGAATCAAGGATTGATTCGATAAGCCGATACATTGAATATTAGTCGGTTATATGCGATATGACCGGATCGTTAAATCAAGTGTTGATTTAATGATTTAATGCATAATTATATATTTGATATATTACTTTGCATTAACTAGTGTTGGTTCACTTTAAATGGATTTTCTCACTTGGATTGTGCAAGTTGTATATGTGATATACTTTTGTGCACATGATTGTATCATGTTTGATGATGCATGCTTTTTTGGTTAAGTGTAAAGATTAAACCATGGTTATTCAAATGGTTAGGGTTTTGTTTTTCATATCTATTTATTTATTCTTTATTCTTTTTGGAAAATTATTAGCATAAAGAATAAATGGTGGCTTTCTTTGGATGGATTATGAAGCTTCATGAAGATTTGACTTAGTGACCATTTTGTCTCATGCTTAACCCTAACCATTCCACTTAACCCTAGTCTATTCTCTACACTTGACCATGGTTGGATTATGATAAGTTTTGATTTTCTTTTCTATTTTAAATAAACTTATCATAACAATTATCATCTTCTTTTTCTTCTTCTTCATATGAAGAAAGCTTGCCTCATCAATGGCAAGTGAAGAAATCAAGTGAGAAATCCAATTCTAAAGTCTACCCACTTCCTATTTCTTCATCCTCTACCTCTTTTCAAGTAGTAGAGTGTGTTTTCTTCACAAGTTTCATGACTTTGTGAAGTGAGAGCTTGATCTTTTGATGCCTCGACGTAGATCATCTTCGGCACGAAGCCGACGACCTTGCCCGCCCATTTCTCCGATTAAGCCGACGCAAGAGCCCGGATTTCGATTTGGACAGCGAGGAGACTTCATTGCGGAGCTATGGAGGTGGAGGACCGGATCTACAAAGGTTGTATTTCCGTTCTTTTAGTTTAGTTGTAAACTAGTTTCATTTTATCGCCTAGAATTCTAGCCAACGATCCGTAGTCTAGGGTTTCTCGGCACCGTATTTTTGAAATTGGCATGGTTGATGCCTTGTGAGACCTCTTGAGAGTGCCTAGGAACCCTACACATCCATATTGGCGCACATACATATTGTACACTCATACTAGCGTATATACCACTTGTTCATCCATATTGGCGTACATACATATTGTACACTTATACTAGCGTGTATACCACTTGTACATCCATATTGGCGCACATACATATTGTACACTCATACTAACGTATATACCACTTGTACATCCATATTGGCGTACATACATATTGTACATCCATACTTGTGTGCATATATATATATATATATATTTTGTATAACGATGAGCCTGGCAGAATAATGCGTGTATGTGATACCGTATTCTATTCTCGCGATGAATGTATCGAAATGGTATGGTACCCCGGGGCGAGAGATTTCGTGGGGATAACGATGAGCCTGGCAGAAGGACTGCTACCTACCAGTGATTGGTTGGGCCTGGCGGATGTCCGGAGGATACCGACCGGAGTCGAGAGATGATATGGGTCGATCCGGACTGACGGAGCCCGTAGGCCGATCCGGACTGACGGAGCCCGAGATATGGGGATTTACGTGTCGATGCTGGACATGGGTTTCATGATGTTTTCGGGTGTCGATGTTAGACACCCAGGTTCCATAATTTTGATGTGCCGCGAGGGACACCGTTGATTTATATCCTCATACTTACATGCATATATACATTGATTATATGGTTGGACGAGATCCACATGAATACATACATTGATTATTGTTACATTTCAGGAAAATAAAATATTATTTTTGGGAAATTTTATAATTAAGTAATAATTATATTGAATTTTTTAATTAAGCGGTAAAAATTAAATACCGATAAATTTAGGGAAAATTTGGAAAATTATTGAAATTACTAAAAAGAGGGTGCTTTGTGTAATTTATGCAAATTATGAAATTTTATAATTTATTATATACCATTTTAGTGCTAATCGCGATTAAATATTGTTAATCGGGCATTAAGCGCGTTTTGTGCACATGACATGCACCATATCATTTTCACACTTGTTACATTTTTCTATCATGGTTTTTTCCTTATTTTTATCATGCATGACTTTTTAAATGAAAAGAAAAGATAAAGAAAACAAGAAAAAGAAAAGTCAAAGAGGCATCATGATGACAAGAGGGATGGGCGTGAGAGAGAGGGTGAGGGGTCAAACCATAGTCATGGTTCATTGTTTCTCTCTTCATCTCTTCACCATTTCTTCTCCCTCTTCACCCATGGCAAAACCCCATCTCCCTCCACCCCTAAACCCTCAAAACACCCCCAAATCAAACCCAAAACCCCATCTCCATTTCACAAAAAAGCATGCACAAGCTCAACGGGAGCACATTGGACCAAGAAAAATCAAATTTTGAGGACTTTGGGCAACTCAAGAAATTTTCTTGAGTTGCCAATTGAGGTAATTTCTGCACCTTTAGATTAGTATTTAAATTCTCTAGGCATCCATATATGTTTAGTATCGATATCGAGTGGTTTTGTGAACCTAGAAAATTCTAGATGGGGGTTTTGAGAAATTTTGAATTGTGAAGTGTAATTGAGGTTAGTAGAAACCTTATGACCCCTGTAGGGATTGTATCTTGGACTGAAACCATAGAATAAACCCTGGAATACGAACTTAGAAACCCCGACATCGGAAAACTCTGAAAATATGATGGTAATTGGAAATCTGCTAATACTCGGGGACCTGAAAAATTAATTAGCAAAGACAGTGATACATGCAGGCAACCTAGGACCCCCACTGAAACCCTAGCCCCTACTTCCCCAACTTGGCCGCAAATAAATTCGTTCTGGCCGCAATTTGCGGCCAGACCTGGTTCATTTGGGTTCGTGTTGGTTCTGAGGCTTTATCTACAGTAAAATAGACCTTCTACATGTGTAAAATTGGCTAATTTCACCTAGGGTAAAATCTGGGACCATTTTCATGAGTTGTTGTTTTGATTCGGGTTTTTGTTTTGCGTATTTTGAATTCTGGATTTTAGGAATTTGGTTTTAACTCGATAGTTTGACGTTTGTATGACGATATCGAGAGTTGTTTGGTGGTTTTGAAGGCGTAGTCCGTAGGTTCGAACCTATATGCTTTTAGCGTGTCGTTTTGGCTTTGATTTGGATTTTAATGCGATACGATCCGTTATGATGTGTAGGTGCCTCACGAGGACTTCGAGACGACAAGAAAAACGCGTGGCGATATCGGCATCGACGAGCGAAGATCAAGTGAGTAGATTATATCTACGGGGGAAGTCGGGTGGATGGCGTATAGCACCCCCGCAAAGTTGTGAGAAATGATGGGATATGATATATATATGCTTTTATATGTTAATGTGTGATATGAACCTTAGCAAGAAAAACTTTAGGAAATTAGGGGTTAGTGTTAGCGAGAATTGAAGAAAGGACTTTAGTCGATTTCTTAGTCACGAATCCCTAGAGTAAAGATTTGCATACACGCACATACACATACTCGCATACTTTTACTTCCTTGTGAGTATTGGGGACATATATATATATATATATATATATATATATATATTGGTATTCATATGCTTGGATGATGAGGATGCTATATAATACTTAGGAATGAGTTGATATGATCGAGCATGATGCCGTGAGATATTAATATGTGACCGAGATACGTCATGATGTTATGGCGGACCGTTGGACGACGATACCATATGGATGATGATATATATATGATAGTTGACATATGATCGAGATATGAGATGCGATATGTTATGATATTTATAATGGATCACTTGGGCGATGTATATTTCTATATGATAATATGTGTTGATGACATCGGATTGTCTGAGACCTTAGATCAGTAGCCAGATCAGGATATTGTTGATGATATTACTAGTGTACTAAACTTAGATCTGTACCCCTGTTCACGACATATAATGATAAGGATACCATATGCATAATGAGATAAATGTGATATTTGACCGTACCCAGATTTGGGATGCCGTACGATTGATTTACCGTACGAGATATAGTTATGAGAATAGATCCATACTTTTGACTCGAGGATGTCATATTATTTATTATATCGTACGTGATACTATTGAGGCGAGATCACCGATTACTAGATATATATATAGATCGACTCAGACTTAGGTGGATTCCCTTACTCTTTTAACTGGGCTCGAGTCATACTCATTTTCAAAATTGGAGAATCGTGAGTAATTTAAATACCAAACTGTATGACTCATATTTTGGGTAGGTATATTTTTCAATATTACTGTTACTACATCACTTTCTGTATATTCATGATGTTTCATCGCATTGCCTGCTTGTACATATGTTATCTGTAATTATCATGAAACCCTGCTGTCAGGACACCAGCACCATTACCGATGATACGTATGTTCCACGTACACCTGCTTGCCGGCGCGCACACATCATCATCGGTAATTTCCATGTCACGTACACTTTAGAAAATACTATTCATGGACATAGCTTGCTAGTTGATAGTTGCAACATGTTATAGCTTTCTTATGCTAGTTAACTATTGCATTTATTGCATGATGTCAGATGCATTCATATATTCATTGGTCATGCAGTATTATGGAGATTTATGTCGGTTTTCATTGTTATTGACATGGTGACTTGATGATTTCGGATTCTTCTTGATATTTTCTAGATTTGGAAACTGTATGTGAAAGTTTTGTAAACTGATGAATTATTTTAAAGAGAAAAATGCGGTTTTCCTTAACATGTTGAGTATTGTCCACCATGGTGTTTTCTCGGTTCTGAGATGTTTTCGAGACCCGATTCGAGGAGTTGGATGAACCGTGTCGGGTACATGGTGGGCCCGATAAGGTACCCCGGGGCAAGAAGCTTGAGTTGTAGACGATGAGCCCGGCAGGGGCAGATTGCCTACCGGTGATTTTACCTGGCGCGCCGGATATCCAGAGGATACCGTTCGTGGTCCTGTGGTTGATGATATGGGCCGATCCGGACTGACGGAGCCCGAGGTATTGAGATATTGAGATTTGAGACATTGAGATATTGAGACTTGAGACACTGAGATATTGAGATTTGATGATATAGGCCAGTCCGGATAGCTGTGTTAGTGTATATGCCCTAGGGGACATTTTTGTATCATACTAGCTTGTATATTACTTAATGGAAGCTTGGGATATTCACAGTTATATTAACAGTCTTGCTAAATATGGTAGTATGCTACTTGGTTTATATCTATCTTAATATGTTTGTACGTATTGATAGAGCCCTTAGGATCTTGCTTGACTACCAGCGTTGTGATGGCATTCACAATAGTGGGGGTTGGGTAGTCTACAAGCACATCCTTTTTCAGGTCCCTAGTCATAGGATTATCGAGACAGGGCATCGATACTCCGGAGTAGACTAGTGTGTACGTTTTTCATCCCAGTTGGGGAGATGGTATGTCCCACAGCCATCAGTACGTCGTACTGGAGATAGTATACAGGTGCTCGTTGGGTTACGGGTACACCGGACAGGACTCGCAGGGAACTGTTGGTTGGTATTATATCCGTCGTCAGTTAACAGTTCCCAGGTGACATGAGTACAGCATAGTCCGTAGACTTGACACTGCTGCTTCGCCTCGAGTGTGTTCCAACTGTTCTTAGATTGCTACCCTACCACGGCTCAAAGGAGTCATGCAAACAGGTAGCAGTTGGGTGTAGTTCCGAAGTACTTGGAGGCAGTGGCGGTTAGACAGGATTCGTCTCTCCCGGTATTGGGAGTTGATATCGCGCTGTGTCTGGAGAGCCATTACGCAAAGTCCCTGGCTAGGGAAAGCGAGATTTACTGGTAGGTTTTCCAGTAGCTTCTCAAGGTGTAATGGGCTTCACTCCGACACGACTTATACCGCTTTTAGGGGACTGATGCTTGCCGCCCCCTAGGCCCGATATGCGATAGTCCTAAACGAATAGACCGGATTGTACGGAGATTGTCACATCAGGCTCAGTAGGAGTTCGGATGGGTTTCCTCATCGGCCTTCTTATCGACATCTACCTGGGGACCGTTACGTACAGCTAGTGCCGCTTGCGGTCTGTGGTTAAACCCACTGCCAGCGTAGTAGTCGAGTCTTTAGAGTCCCACACAGAGAGTTTCCCTGCTTCGGGCGAAATGATATAGAGGTCGTATGGTTTTACGACAGGGTTCGGACACATACGTGTTTTTACGCACGTACGATGTTCGGACAGTTTTTACTAGCAGGCTTTGGTTTAAGCCAGATTCTAGTATTGGATTATTAGATTTATACAGTCTCAGTATTTCCGTGTTTTCACGGATGGGAGGGGCGTTCTCGTAATTTGTCGAGAAGCTTCTAGAAGATTGATGAGTTGGAGGCTTAGGTGGCATTTGCATTAATTGGTTTAATGACTCATGGTGTGATTCATCCATAGAGTTAATGATGCATTTATTGTTTAAATGACTCATGAGATGAATCACAAGGTGAGTTAATGAAGCATGATGATAATTGTTATTTGTTATTTCATTTAATAAATATCTTATGCTTCATATATTCACAATGATTTATTATTCCAAGATCATTCTCACTCTCACCTTCTCTCTCCTCAAGCTCTCTCTCTCTCTCTTCAAACCCTAACCCTAACCTCTCATGTGTTGAGATCAAGGGTTAGCAAGACTAATTGATCCCTAATCCTATTCTATATCCTCTAGGTTGCTTTGATTAGCACTCTTAGTTACCTAGTTACCTAAAGTTAGAGGTCAAGCTTGGAGTAGTAGCTCTCGGGTGGATCTTCTATCACAAAGAGGAAGCCGACGAGGAGGTGGTCAACGAGAACAAGAAGGACTTGGTTCATTAGGTATAATCTTCTTTCATAGTAGCTAATCCCTCCTATGATGTTGTTAGTTAGGGTTTGGCAATGATCCGTAAGTTAGTCGATATTTGTTTTAAACAAAATGATTGTTTTACCTATTCCGCCTCCCCGCAACTCGTGGGGTGTCTAAACGTCGACTTACAGTGGTATCAGAGCCTCGCTAAACCATAACTAACTTGTTAGAAAAGTCGTTAGAAATTCGATCGCGAAACAAACCGGAAAAAACATCATTTTCACATAGTTTCTGTCGTTTTTAAAACAGGGTCTAAATTTTTTTCAGGGGCCCTTAAAAATACAAACAGGGAATTATAAGGTTACTGGAGAAATTTGGGGTCCTAACTCGGCCAAACCGCCGCGGAACCGCGACCGATCCAAAGCGATCCACCGTGGATCCGCGGCCGAGTTGGAGCCGAGTCAGCCCAAAATTCCCTAGTAACTCTTCTGTGTTGATTTTGTTCTTTCTGGGATATTCTGTTTCTGCTCAGGTTTCAGGTGCACAGTGAAGTACTTGGAGTAGAATCATTTGTGTTTGCTTGATCGAAATTCTACGATGTTTGGCTAATTTGATTATATCTGTGATTTGTATAATGTGTTCGTAAACCTCCCCTAACTGCTAGTATGTCGGCTAGCAGGGGGTTGCACATTTCTGTAATGGTTTTTACTGTTTGTGTTTGTGGACTTGTTGGATTGTCGTGAATGGATAGCTGGGGATGTGAGACGAGTGTTTCTTTCATTCAAATATAATTTGTAAAGTGTTGTAATATTCTTTTACGGGGCACATCCGGGCTGAGGTTGTAACCACTGTTGTATTATTTCATTTACTAATTTTTGCTTCTAGGATAGACCCAAGATGGGGTGCACAAACTATCAGGTACTTTGAAGTGTTTAGTAGCCTACTCACGTTGTTGAGGGAGACCGCTTCGCTTCGGGTACTTGGCGGGTAGTTTGTTGTACCCATAGGGGTCTAGGGTGGGGTTTTGGCTATTCATCGCGACTGTGTAATCCGTCTTTCTTTGCAGGCTCAAAAGGAATACAGATTCGTTGAAAATCCAATATGTTCATCTGTGATCTGGAATGTCTATTATTGCGTCTGACGAATGTACAATATCTATATATGATAGCTATTAGACATCACTTATGTTTTACACCCGCGCTAACCCATCCCCCGCTCTGTCGTTAGTTAAGTAACCTAACGGGTGAATGACGGGACCCAGTGGCGAATCCGGATGGCATAAGAGGACATTGTATTTTTGTTGTTTTCTGCAATGATAGGTTAATTTATGGGACGCATTATAATAATGCAAAGAAAATAAACCAAAGTTGAATCGTTGGAACAATTTAAAAGAAACCACTCGGTTATTTTAAAACAGAGGATATTTTTTAAATTGCGGAGCTTTAACCACTCCTTTTAAAAGCTATCAGGTTCCTTCGATCATATCAAGTTCACTACGTTCACGGTTTCGCCAAAACCATTCGTAGCCCTCCGTCATTTCATTTGGGTATTCAGTAGTATTCAAGCTATGTATTTTGACCAACGCCAAGGCATAGTGTTTGGTAGCTGCTGGGTATTCATTTGTTGCATAGATAGATGAGTTAGTTTGGGGCAGTCGTATTATTATTTGGCCAACGTCAGGGATATGTACGGATGGGTTCAAATTAACAAGATAATGATGGGTAGAACTTGACATGTGACTTATGACATTTTGACCAACGCCAAGGTCATAAGAGCATGGGGCAGAAATCCATATCGGGAATTTCTAAAGAAACTGAAATTTGCAAAAAGATGCATACCATTTGGAGTGTGATAATTTTGGTAGGATTCCTTCAGCTTTATCACACGATGATATTTGGATCCCGATCCTACTGTGAGTATCCGCTACTCATCAGGAGATTCGTCACTTAACGATCAATGCTATAAACCAAGTAGGCGTCGAGAAAGGTGTCAGCGGGGTTACACCCCCAGAGAAAAGATGTTAGTTAATTAAGGAACTTCGCGAAAGCGTTAGAAAACCTCCCTTGAAGTACCGACAGCGGCCTGGCTGAACGGTTAAGCAAGTATTGTACAGTGAGAATAGTCCTGACTAGTTCTTCCTTTTTGGTTTGAGGAGGGATTCGAGAAACAGTGGGAGCCATCCAGTTTAGATAAACTAAAAACCACTCTAAATTTACAAGAGCATCATGCTAAAGTGTTCCCTCTCTCTCATTGCAGCGACCCAAAACATGACAGGTCTTAAGTTACAATTAGAGAAAAATATATTGACAGGGCCAAACTATAAAGATTGGTTACGGAATGTTAAGATGGCTTTGACTTATGACAAATTGGGGTATGTCCTTACTGCTAAGGCACCTACTGTCCCTGGTCCAGATTCCAGTATTGCGGATAAGGAAATCCACAAAACCTGGGAGTTAGATTGCGTGAAGGCCAAGTGCATCGTGCTTGCCTCTATGAATAATGAACATCAGCGGAGGCACGAGGATATGGATTTTGAATCCATATTTCTCCATACAAAAGATCTGTATGGAGAGCAATCTCGTATAGCAAGATACGAGACCTCGAAGAACTTGTTTCAGTCGAGACTGGCCGTCTGATCATCTGTAGGAGAACATGTCCTAAAGATGATTGGCTATATAGAAGAGCTCGCGGACCTCGGGACAACTTTAGAGAACGAGCTGTATACATACTTAGTTCTTCAGTCCCTTCCTTCCACCTACGCACAGTTTATTCTAAATTTCAACATTCGAGGAAAAGAAGTTGAACTTCCAGAACTCCTTAACATGTTGAGGAGTGCAGAGTGCACCTTGCAGAAAGAAAGGGAAACACACACTATGTTTGTTTGCGGTGCTTCCTCTTCCGGGTCCAAGGCTAGGGCCAAAGGAAGGAAGAAGAAGACCGCTACCAAACCTAGAGGAGGTGTTAGTAAGGTGGGTGTTAAGGGAAAAGCAAAGGTTGCGGTGCCGGTAGTGGCAAAGGACGAGTGCTTCCACTGTCGTAGGAAAGGCCATTGAAAGAAAGATTGCAAAGCTTGGATTTCCAAGAACCAGGAACCGAAGCAAGCTGTGGCTTCGACTTCAGGTGTGTTTGTAATTGAAAATTGTCTGTCAATCAACTCTACTTTCTGGGTATTGGATACCGGATCAGGATCTCATATATGCAATTCATTGCAGGCACTGAGAGACCGTAGAGAGCTGAAGGTTGGTGATATGACCCTCCAGGTTGCTAACGGAGCTAGCATGGGTGCTGTGTCCGTAGGGGATTATCACCTAGGATTGAAGAGTGGACATATTTTGGTTTTGCGCAACTGTTTTTGTGTACCTAGTTTAACGTGTAATATCATATCAGTTTCGCTGTTATCGAAAGAAGGTTATGATTTCACGTTTGTAAGCGTGTTGTTAACATCCACCATAATCATAGTTTGATTGGGTCCGGTACACTAGATAACGGTATATACGTATTAAACCAATTACAGATTTTCAATGTCCAGAACACACTAAAAAGAAAGTCTCCAGATATAAATCAGGCTTTCTTATGCATTGTAGACTGGGTCACATCAATGAGACAAGGTTAAATAAGTTACATAGAAAAGGATATTTGGATCCGTTCGAATATCAATCTTATAAAACTTGTCAATCATGTCTCAAAGGAAAGATGACAAAGACTCCATTCACTGGACATGGAGTAAAAGCGAGCGGGCTCTTAGGACTCATACACAGCGATGTATGTGGTCAAATGTCTACACATGCAAGAGGTGGTTTTTCATATTTCATTACTTTTACGGATGATTACTCTAGGTACGGATTCATTTTCTTGATGAAACATAAATCCGAGGCCTTTGAGAAATTCTAAGAATATAATAATGAAGTAGAAAACCAAACCGGCAAAAGTATCAAGACACTAAGATCTGATCGAGGTGGTGAATACTTAAGTGCCGAGTTCCAAGGTCACCTAAAAGAGAAAGGAATTATCTCTCAGCTTACTCCTCCATACACTCCACAGCATAACGGTGTATCGGAGAGACGAAACCGAACCCTATTAGATATGGTACGTTCCATGATGAGTAATGCTGAGTTACCGCGATCTTTCTGGGGTTATGCGCTAGAATCAACAGCATATCTTTTGAACAGGGCTCCTACCGAGACTGTGCCTACAACGCCATATCTGATGTGGAGTGGGAAGAAACCCTATCTTCAGTATCTAAAGATATGGAGATGTCCAGCTTTTGTTAAAAAGCAGCATGCGGACAAACTCGAGGCATGATCAGTACAGTGTAAGTTTGTGGGATATCCAAAGAACTCCAAGGGGTATTTCTTCTATTACGCAGAGGAACAAAAGGTTTTTGTTTCTCGTAATGCATATTTTCTAGAACATCGGTTTTTAGAAAAGAAAACAAGTGGGAGCGAAATAGAACTGGAAGAAATTCCAGAACCACAAACTGGTACTGAAAGTTTGGTAGAACCAGTAGTTCAAGAAGAACAGGACATTCCCGCACCCCTCCGCGGGAGTAGTAGGCCGTCTCATCCGCCTGAGAGATACTACGGTTTTCTCATAGATGGGGATAGAGAGGATTGCGTCATTGATGATGATGAACCTACTAGCTTCCAGCAAGCCATCCAGAGCGGTGACTCGGTAAGATAGCTGGATGCAATGTGGACCGAGATGGAGTCCATGTACACCAACAAAGTATGGACTTTGGACTTTGCTCCAGATGGGGTAAAACCCATAGGATGCAAATGGATCTTCAAGAAAAATATTGGTGTAGCTGGACAGGTGGAAACCTATAAGGCTATACTTGTTGCAAAAGATTTTTGTCAAAGACCTGGTTTGGACTATGACGAAACATTTTCTCCAGTGGCTATGCTCAAATCCATTCGGGTCATTCTTGCCATTGCCCCCTTCCATGATTATGAGATCTGGTAGATGGACGTAAAGACGGCTTTTCTGAATGGTAATTTGGAAGAGTGCATCTATATGGATCAGCCAGAGGGTTTCAATCAGAGTGGGACCAGCGGGAAAGTGTGCAAGTTGCTTAAGTCCATTTATGGACTAAAGAAGGCATCGCGGAGTTGGAACATCTGTTTTGATGAAACGGTCAAAGAATATGACTTTATCAAAAATCCAGATGAACCATGTATATATAGTAAAATTGTAGCACGAACTATCGTATTCCTCATCTTGTACATGGATGAAATTCTATATATAGGAAATGACATTCCTATGCTACAATGTGTCAAAGGATTCTTATCACACAGGTTCTCCATGAAAGACCTGGGTGATGCCTCTTACATTCTGGGGATCCGGATCTATCGTGATAGATCTAAGAGGATATTGGTGTAGGGTTCCTAGGCACCCTTACAAGGGTTAATAAGGCATCAACCATGCCCGAATAAAAATTTAGACGTGCCGAACAACCCAAAGTCGGGATCTTTGCTAGATAATTAGGGTTTAACATGCAAGTAAACATCTTTACAACTAAGAGTGAGGGATTACAACCTTTGTAGTCCGCTCCTTCGCTTCATAAGCTTCGAGTAGAAGTCCCTTCGCCGCGATCCACGATCTCCCGGACTCAAGAGAGGCTTCACAACTCGAATGATCCATACTAGCTTGTAGTCTTCCTTTTCTCAGATGATCTACCTCGAAGTTTCTATAACTCAAGCTCTCTCTCTCTCTAATGAGGCGAACACCCTAATCTAATTGGATAGATTAGATGAGGATGATGGAGTAGTATTTGTGCTCTCTTTTATTTTCAAATTCTCACACTAATTATCACAAAACTCAAAACCTAGAAAGCTTTCTCAAAGCTCGAGGAAGAAGAAGAAGAAGAAGAATGAATTAAAAAACCTTTTGTGATGAATAATGAAATGATATATGATTACAAAAGAAACCATGGTCAACTATAACAAGGCTAACTCAAGTAGAGAATTAACTAAGGCTAAGGGTTTGGGTTGGGTTAAGAATGAGTCGCTAGAAAATATCAACCGTAATATCTTAGCTCAAAACAAAAGGAAACCTTCTAGAAATATCAAGAAAGAACTAACTCAAATCAAACCCTAATCTTGTTTAATCTCCACTAAACATGTTGCATTAGTAATCATATCATGTTACAATATTATATATCACATATATAATATATATTTGTAACAAAAGAAAATAATACAATTAACATATATCGCATATATATCAATGTATTATCTGGTGAGAAAATGAATCAATAAAGCGAGCCAATATTAGATAATGTAATGGAATATATCATATATATTATTATACATTAAATTATCGAATCAACATTTGATCCGACAATCCGACTATATCGAATATAACTGACTAATATTTCATGTACCGACTCATCAAATCAATACTTAATCCGATGATCCGGCTCATATCATAATATCGCGAGAATATAATACGGTATCTCATATCGCATTATCCTCGTTCATGCACATATCACATATGTGCCCCTACTCCGTTTTTCCTGAGTCAAGAAACCTCTGTGTAGGACTCTAAAGATTCGTCAATACGCCGGTAGCAGGTGATAATCATATCAAACACCCACAAGCTGCAAGCGGTCAGCTAAACGTAACAGCCACCCAGGTATTGAGCAATCTGAAGATCAACAATCAAGCCTGTACATTCTCCTGTGTATCCAATCAGTAACACTCCCGTACAGTCCGGTCTCTTCGTCGGATATGTCGCATATCAAGTCTAGGGGTGGTATACGTCAGACCCCAGTAACCGATAAGTCGTGTCGATGTGAGGCTCATAACAGGTCGAGAAACTACTGGTAACACTTACCAGTAAATCTCCATATCAGCCCTGGCCAGGGACTTCCGGTTATGGCCAATCGAACACAGCACAACATCAACTCCCTATACCGGGAGGGACGAATCCCCTCCTATCGCTCATTGCCTCCATGTGATTCGGAACTGCACCCAAAAGCCACCGTTTTACATGCCCTCTTGAACATGGTAAGGTGGAAATCAAAGCACAGTGGGAATCACACAAGACTCTATGACGATCTCGGGTCTACAGACTACCCTGTACCAGTGTCACCGGAGAACTGCTATCTGACCTGAGGTATATCAACATCTGGGAGTTCTCGGCGAGTCCGTCCAGTGTACCCAGTCTCCACTGATCACCCGTACACCATCCTTGATGTCAAACACCGATGGATATGGTATCATCCATCGCCCATCATATGGGTCAAGATGCGTATACGCTAGTCTACTCTGGTGTATCGATGCCCTGTCTCGATATACCCTCGACTAAGAACAGTTGTAGGATGTACTCATCGATTACCATGGCCCCACTAGTATGATCTCATCATAGTCCCAGTAGTCGAGTACAGATCCTAAGGGCTTTATCAACATGTGAGAGTAAGACAGTAAACTAATATAAGTCAACATATTAAGATAAAGGGAAACCAAATAGTATACTATCATGACGAGAAAGAAAGTCCTCTCTATATATATCCAAGCATCCATTATAATATACATCATATGTACAACAATGGCCTCTATGGCATATACATAACTAACAATCTCCCACTTGCACTAAGGCCAGCTGTTATAGTATCTCATACCTAGCATCCCGAATAATCTCTCAAACTGTATCTAGGGAATGGCCTTCGTGAGTGGATCCGCAGTGTTGTCCTTCGTATCTACTCTCCTGACCTCAATCTCCCGGCGATCAACTATCTCCCTGATCAGGTGATTCCGCCTCAGAATATGTCTGGACTTTTGATGGGACCTAGGTTCCTTGTCCAAAGCCACAGCTCCATTGTTATCACAATACAAAGGTATTGGATGCTCAATGGACGGAACCACACCATGTTCAGTAATGAACTTCTTTATCCAGACAGCCTCTTTGGCAGCATCGTTGGCAGCGATGTATTCAGCCTCCATCGTCGAGTCTGCAACGGTATCCTGTTTGGAACTCTTACAATACACCGCCCCTCCATTGAGGGTAAAGACAAATACCGAGTGCGACTTAGAGTCTTCCTTATCACTTTGGAAGCTTGAATCGGTAAAGGACTCCACCTGGAGTTCTCCGTTACCATACACCAAGAACATCTCCTTAGTTCTTCTCAAGTACTTGAGAATGTTCTTCACAGCTGTCCAGTGATTCTCTCCAGGATCTGCTTGATACCGAATCACTACACTTAGTGAGTATGATACATCAGGTCTGGTACATAGCATCGTATACATGATAGAGCCTACTGCCGAAGCATAGGGTATCCCTTGCATGCGAGCTCTCTCCAAATCAGTCTTGGGAGACACCTCTTTGGAGAGAGTGAGTCCAGAGATCGTGGGTTGGTTCCCACGCTTCGATTCTTCCATATTAAACCTCTTTAGTATGGTGTCAATGTACCTAGATTGGGATAATCCCAGTATCCGTTTAGATCTATCTCTATGATTCCCAATATGCAGGAGGCATCACCTAGATCTTTCATTGAGAATCTCTGTGATAAGAAGAGCTTGACTGATTGCAGCATAGGAACATCATTTCCTATCAAGAGTATATCATCGACGTACAATACGAGAAAGACTACCTTACTCTCTGCAACCTTCTTATAAATACAAGGTTCATCTACGTTTTTGATGAAGTCAAACTCTTTGACTACAACATCAAAGCAGATGTTCCAACTCTGCGATGCTTGCTTTAACCCATAGATGGATTTAAGCAGTTTGCACACCTTTCCGCTTCTCCCACTATCTACGAAGCCCTCTGGCTGAGTCATGTACACGCACTCTTCTAAATCACCGTTTAGAAAGGCGGTCTTAACATCCATTTGCCAGATTTCGTAGTCATGGTATGCAGCAATGGCAAGTAAGATCCGGATGGACTTAAGCATAGCTACTGGAGAAAAGGTTTCGTCATAATCCACACCCGGTCGTTGACGAAAACCCTTTGCAACAAGTCTAGCTTTGAAAGTCTCAACTTTTCCATCTACACCAATTTTCTTTTTAAAGATCTACTTGCTCCCAATGGGTTTTACCCCTTCAGGAGCATTTTCCAAAGTCCATACCTTGTTGGTGTACATGGATTCCATCTCAGATCGCATTGCATCCAGCCATTTCACAGAGTCACCACTTGTGATGGCCTGCTCGAAACTAGTCGGATCATCATCTTCCATGATGCAATCTTCGCTCCCACCATCAATGAGAAAACCGTAGTATTTCTCAGTGGATGAGAAACCCTGCTAGATCGGGGGAGAGGTTGGGGTTCGTCGGGTATTACTGAATCCTCTGGTTTCAATAAATCATCAGTTGCAGTTTGTGTTGCTGGAACTTCTTCCAGTTCTACCTCAGAGGCACTAATCTCTTTTGCAAGAAATTCCTTTTCTAAAAAGGTGGCATGTTGAGCAACAAACAACTTTTTCTCCTCACTGTGGTAGAAAAAATATCCATAAGAATTCTTCGGATATCCTACAAACTTGCAAAGAACTGAACGTGCCTCGAGTTTGTCCGGATTTTTCCTTTTGACATAGGCCGGACAACCCCATATCTTAACTCGTTTAAGATACGGTCTCTTCCCACTCCATATCGCATATGGTGTGGTAGGTACATATTTAGACAGAACTTGATTCAATATGTATGCCGCTGTCTCAAGCGCATAACCCCAGAAGGAAATAGGTAACTCAGCTGTACTCATCATAGAGCGTACCATATCTAATAGGGTGCGATTCCTCCGCTCCGATACACCGTTGTGCTGTGGTGTATAAGGAGGAATAAGCTGAGAGAGAATCCCATTCTCTTTTAGATAATCTAGGAACTCATTGCTTAAGTATTCACCTCCTCGATCAGATCGAAGTATCTTAATACTTTTGCCCGTTTGGTTCTCTACTTCGTGCTTATATTCTCTGAATTTCTCAAAAGCTTCAGACTTGTGTTTCATCAGGAACACATGTCCGTATCTTGAGAGATCGTTAGTGAATGTAATGAAGTAGGAAGAACCGTTCCTGGCGTGTGTAGACATGAGACCGTATACAATACTATGTACCAGTCCTAAGAGTTCCGTAACTCTTACTCCGTGTCCACTAAACAGAGTTTTGGTCATTTTACCTTTGAGACATGAATGGTAAGTATCATAAGATGATAATTCGAACGAATTCAAATATCCATCCTTATGTAACTTAGCTAGCCGTGTCGCATTGATATGACCAAGTCTACAATGCTACAAGAAGGATTCGTTCATTTCTGAACTCTTCCTCTTGTGTGTGTTTTGTATATTAAGGACTGTATTTTGATTGAGAATGAATATGCCATTATGTAACGAGCCTGATCCAATCAACTTTTGATTTAGGAAGATGCTCATAACATTATCCTGTATTACAAAATTATACCCTTCTTTACTTAATAAAGAAACTGATATAATGTTGCACATCATGTTCGGTATATAATAGCACTCATTCAGAATCAATGTATTACTACTTGGTAATACTAGGTGATATTCGCCAACTGCTTTGGCTGCAATATTTGTACCATTCCCTACTTGTACGAAATGATCACCCTTTCCCAGTTCTCTACCTTTACGTAGCCCACGTAACAATTTACATATGTGGGATCCTGATCCGGTTTCTAATACCCAGGACGTAGGGTGAACTGAGAAACAGTTCTCAATAACTAACACACCCGAAGAAGATGCATCAGCATGCCTGTTCTTAGTTTGGGCGGTGTGAGAATCCAGATTTTCTCCTGTTTCCTGCTCAGCCTTATAACTCTTATAAGAAAGAACGGGACCAACGATCCCCTGCTCAGTATAATAAGCAGGCTCAGTCAATACATCCATATTTTTATCTTGATTAAGTCCTGACATGGTCGCTACCTGGAGAGAGAAAGAGAAGGAAACACTTTAGTGTATGCTCTTGCAAGATTAGATTGGTTATTATCTTATCTAATCAGGATGTCTCCCACTGTTTTTATCAAATCTTCCTTCAAACCCTAAAAGGTAAGATTAGCCGGGAATAATTATACCCTACAATTTCGTCAATCTTTCAGCCAGATCAGTGTCGGTACTTTAGGGAGGTTCCCCATGCTTTCGCACGGACCTAATTAAAATAAACCTCGTTTTCCCAGAAGCATAACCCCGTTAACACCTTTCTAGACACCTACTTGATCGGCTAATTGTCCTGTGTAAAATTCTCCCAGGAGTAACTCTTACTCGCAGTGGGTATCAGGATCCATCTATCTCATAGAAGGTATGCAATCTCATTGCAAATTTCAACACTTGAAATTCCCGATAATATTTTGCCCCTAGCGATCTATGACCTTGACTAGGTCAACAAACCATAAATCGCAAGTCAAGTTCAACCCGTCATTTCCCGATTGAATTAAACCCACCCGTATGACCCTTGACAATGTCAACAAGGCCGTACGAATACCTTAATCCAGTCACATCTAATGTTTTAGCAGATAAACATTAATTAGCTACCGTACACTGTGCCTTGATAAGGTCAACAAACGCAGCACGAATACTAAGAAAGATTTATCTGAAATGACGGAGGGCTACAACAGATTTTTCAGAAAACCTATTGCGTAATGAACTTGATATCGTTGTAGAAACAGGTGTTTTTGAAAAAGGAGTGTTTTTTAGGCTTTTCTAGTTTCGCTAAAGAGGTCACTCCCGGTGAAGGGATCTCGGCTCTTTCCACATCGAATAAGGTGCAAGGTATATCATATATACCGCTGTGCAAAGCAAGAACTATATAAGATGTCAAAAACTAAACCATGAGTTTGTAGCATCTGCCGGTTTTGCTAAATAGGTCACTCCCGGTGAAGGGATCTCGGCTCTTTCCTCATCGAATAAGGTGTAGGGTATATCATATATACCACTATGCAAAGAAAAACTGTAGCTACCCTTTTTATAAAGTTTTGATTCTACAACATCTTTTAGGTTTCTTTTCTTTTATTAATCTCATTAATATATCCCATCAGCTTATGCTTCCTAAGCATCACAGAAGAAACGAAAGCAGTAATATTTATATATCAACATATATATATATATAGTATAAGCATTCGTCTCAGGCAATAATATGATCTCATCATAGAACATTGCAGCAGAAGAACATATATGAAATATTAGATATACTAGGATGTCCGTCCTGTATAAAACACGGATTCCACGGTCGCGATGAATAGCCAAACCCACATCCCTAGACCCCTATAAGAGCGGCAAGCAACACTGCCAATTCTAGGGTTAGGAGACCCGATCTCGACTCCTCAAGATGGCCTCCTACTGGACCCTAGAACCCGGTTGCTTGTGCTCCCCTCCTTGGGTCTACCTAATGCGGAAAAGTAAATAATATACACTGGTGACATCAACCTCATCCCGGAAGTGCCCCAATAAAAGAATATTACATACAAATGAATTTTACATGAATGAAAATAAAAACCCTCATCTCACATAAAACCCCCGGCTATTCAGAACACGACGATCCAATATATCATATCACAGCAACACATAATATCTCATATCATCAACGTAAGTAAGTATGCATACACCGATGTCGTTGATGTATAGCAACGAAAACCGGCAATACAACAACATACTACACTTACGGTCACAGAAAAGAAAGTGTAAAACTACAACATTTGGAATCCACAATCACTTTAGACATCGTAAATCTGAAATATCACATACTTCGTGTAGGGTTCCTAGGCACTCTTGTGAAGGTTCATAAGGCATCAAACATGCCCGGATAAAAATTTAGACATGCCGAACAACCCAAAGCCGGGATCTTTGCTAGATTATTAGGTTTAAACATGCAAGATGATAACTTTTATCTAAGTGTGAGGGATTACAACCTTTGTAGTCCGCTCCTTCGCTTCACAAGCTCTGAGTAGAAGTCCCTTTGCCGCGATCCACGATCTCCCGGACTCATGAGAGGCTCCACGACTCGAACGATCCATGCTAGCTTGAAGTGTTCCAAATCTCCGATGATCTACGTTGAAGTTGCAAAGACTCAAGCTTTCTCACTATAAAGAGATGAACACACTAATCTCATGGGCTAGATGAGATGAGGATGAGAGAGTAGTAATTTTGCTTTCTTTTTAAATCATTTTCTCATATTTATTCATCACATAAAGAAAATCAAGTGAGCTTCTTCAAGAGAGAAGAAGATGATAATGGAAAAAAGAATAATAAGATTAATCCTTTTGTGATGAATAGAATGAAAGCTATATGATTGATTTATAAACCATGGTCAAGGATGAGTTGCTAAGATTTAGTAGAGAATAAACTAGAGTTAAGGTTTGGTTGGGTTAAGAATGTGTCATCCAAAAATATCTTAAGAATGACAAAAGAAAAAGCTTCTAGAAGGTGCATGAAGCATCTAACCCTAATCAAACCCTAACCTCAATTAATCATCCTTAAACATGTTTAACAATTAATCATATCATGTCACAATAATATATATCACATATATATTATATATTTGCAACAAAAGAAAATAATACAATTAACATATATCGCATATATATCAATGTATCATCCAATGAGAAAATGAAATAATGAAGTGAGCCAATATTAGATAATGTAATAATATATCATATATATTATTATACATTAAATCATCGAATCAACACTTGATCCGACGATCCGGCTATATCGAATATTGCCGACTAATATATCATGTACCGATTCATCGAATCAATACTTGATCCGATGACCCGGTTCATATCTAAATATCGCGAGAATATAATACGGTATCTCATATCGCATTATTCTCGGTCCTGCACATATCACATATGTGCCTCTACTCCGTTTTGCCTGAGCCAAGAAACCTTTGTGTAGGACTCTAAAGAATCGTCAATACGCCGGTAGCAGGTGATGATCATATCAAACACCCACAAGCTGCAAGCGGTCAGCTAAACGTAATAGCCACCCAGGTATTGAGCGATCAGAAGATCAACAAGCTAGCCTGTGCGTTCTCCTGTGAATCCAATCAGTAACACTCCTGTACAGTCCGGTCTGTTCGTCTGATATGTCGCATATCAAGTCTAGGGGTGGTATACGTCAGACCCCAGTAACCGATAAGTCGTGTCGATGTATGGCTCATAACGGGTCGAGAAACTACTAGTAACACTTACCAGTAAATCTCCATATCAGCCCTGGCCAGGGACTTCCAGTTATAGCCAATCGAACACAGCACAACATCAACTCCCTATACCGGGAGAGACGAATCCCCTTCTATCGCTCATTGCCTCCATGTGATTCGGGACTGTACCCAAAAGACACCGTTTTGCACGCCCTCTTGGACGTGGTAAGGTGGAAATCAAAGCACAGTGGGAATCACACAAGACTCTATGACGATCTCGGGTCTACAGACTACCCTGTACCAGTGTCACCGGAGAACTGCCATCTGACGTGTGGTATATCACCATCTGGGAGTTCTCGGCGAGTCCGTCCAGTGTACCCAGTCTCCACTGAGCACCCGTACACCATCTTTGATGTCCAACACCAATGGATATGGGATCATCCATCGCCCATCATATGGGTCAAGATGCGTATACGCTAGTCTACTCTGGTGTATCAATGCCCTGTCTCGATATACCCTCGACTAGGAATAGTTATAGGATGTACTCATCGACTACCGTGGTCCCACTAGTATGATCTCATCATAGTCCCAGTAGTCGAGTACAGATCCTAAGGGCTTTATCAACATGTGAGAGAAAAACAGTAAACCAATACAAGTCAACATGTTAAGATAAAGTGAAACCAAATAGCATACTATCATGACGAGCAAGAAAGTCATCTCTATATATATCCAAGCATCCATTATAATATACATCATATGTACAACAATGGCCTCTAGGGCATATACATAACTAACAATCTCCCACTTGCACTAAGACCAGCTGCTGTAGTATCTCATACCTAGCATCCCGAATAATCTCTCAAACTGTATCTGGGGAATAGCCTTCGTGAATGGATCCGCAGTGTTGTCCTTCGTATCTACTCTCCTGACCTCGATCTCCCGGCGATCAACTATCTCCCTCATCAGGTGATACCGCCTCAGAATATGCCTGGACTTCTGATGGGACCTTGGTTCCTTGGCCAAAGCCACAGCTCCATTGTTATCGCAATACAGAGGTATTGGATGCTCAATGGATGGAACCACACCAAGTTCACTAATGAACTTCTTGATCCAGACAGCCTCTTTGGCAGCATCGTTGGCAGCGATGTATTCAGCCTCCATCGTCGAGTCTGCAACGGTATCCTGTTTGGAACTCTTCCAACATACCGCCCCTCCATTGAGGGTAAAGACAAATCCCGAGTGCGACTTAGAGTCGTCCTTATCACTTTGGAAGCTGGAATCGGTGAAGGACTCCACCTGGAGTTCTCCGTTACCATACACCAAGAACATCTCCTTAGTCCTTCGTAAGTACTTGAGAATATTCTTCACAGCTGTCCAGTGACTCTCTCCAGGATCTGCTTGATACCGACTCACTACACTTAGTGAGTATGCTACATCGGGTCTGCTACATAGCATCGCATACATGATAGAGCCTACTGCCGAAGCATAGGGTATCCCTTGCATGCGAGCTCTCTCCAAATCAGTCTTGGGAGACATCTCTTTGGAGAGAGTGAGTCCAGAGATCGTGGGTTGGTTCCCACGCTTGGATTCTTCCATAATAAACCTCTTTAGTATGGTGTCAATGTACCTGGATTGGGACAATCCTGGTATCCGTTTAGATCTATCTCTATAGATCATGATTCCCAATATGCAGGAGGCATCACCTAGATCTTTCATTGAGAATCTCTGTGATAAGAAGAGCTTGACTGATTGCAGCATAGGAATATCATTTCCTATCAAGAGTATGTCATCCACGTACAATACGAGGAAGACAACCTTACCCTCTGCTACCTTCTTATAGATACAAGGTTCATCTATATTTTTGATGAAGTCAAACTCTTTGACTACAACATCAAAACAGTTGTTCCAACTCCACGATGCTTGCTTTAACCCATAAATGGATTTAAGTAGCTTGCACACCTTTCCGCTGCTCCCACTATCTACGAAGCCCTCTGGCTGAGTCATGTACACGCACTCTTCTAAATCACCGTTTAGAAAGGCGGTCTTAACATCCATTTGCCAGATTTCGTAGTCATGGTATGCAGCAATGGCAAGTAAGATCCGTATGGACTTAAGCATAGCCACTGGAGAAAAGGTTTCGTCATAATCCACACCTGGTCGTTGACGAAAACCCTTTGCTACAAGTCTAGCTTTGAAAGTCTCAACTTTTCCATCTACACCAAATTTCTTTTTAAAAATCCACTTGCTCCCTATGGGTTTTACCCCTTCAGGAGCATTTTCCAAAATCCATACTTTATTGGTGTACATGGATTCCATCTCAGATCGCATTGCATCCAGCCATTTCACAGAGTCACCACTCGTGATGGCCTGCTCGAAACTAGTCGGGTCATCATCATCCATGATGCAATCCTCACTTCCACCATCAATGAGAAAACCGTAGTATCTCTCAGGTGGACGAGAAACCCTACTAGATCGGCGGAGAGGCTGGGGTTCGTTGGGTACTATTGAATCCTCCGGTTCCAATAAATCATCAGTTGTAGTCTGTGGTGCTGGAACCTCTTCCAGCTCTACCTCTTTGCCACTAATTTCTTTTGCAAGAAATTCCTTTTCTAAAAAGGTGGCATATTGAGAAATAAACACTTTTTGTTCCTCAGTGTGATAGAAAATATATCCTTGAGAATTCTTAGGATATCCCACAAATTTGCAAAGAACTGATCGTGCCTCGAGTTTGTCCGGATTTTGTCTTTTTACATAGGCCGGACAACCCCATATCTTAAACCGTTTAAAATATGGTCTCTTTCCCCTCCATATCTCATATGGGGTTGTAGGCACTGATTTAGACGGAACTTGATTCAATAGGTATGCTGCTGTCTCAAGTGCATACCCCCAAAAGGAAATAGGTAACTCAGCTGTGCTCATCATCGAGCGCACCATATCTAATAGGGTGCGATTCCTCCGCTCAGATACACTATTGTGCTGTGGTGTATAAGGAGGAGTAAGCTGAGAGAGAATCCTATTCTCTTTTAGATAATCTAGGAACTCACCGCTTAAGTATTCACCTCCTCTATCTGATCGAAGAATCTTAATACTTTTGCCCGTTTGGTTCTCTACTTCGTGCTTATATTCTCTGAATTTCTCAAAAGCTTCAGACTTGTGTTTCATCAGAAACACATGTCCGTATCTAGAGAGATCGTCAGTGAATGTAATGAAGTAGGAAGAACCGTTCCTGACATGCGTAGACATGGGACCGCATACATCACTATGTATTAGTCCTAAGAGTTCAGTAACTCTTTCTCCGTGTCCACTAAACGGAGCTTTGGTCATTTTTCCTTTGAGACATGAATGGCAAGTATCATAAGATGATAATTCGAACGGATTCAAATAACCATCCTTATGTAACTTAGCCAGTCGTGTCGCATTGATGTGACCAAGTCTACAATGCCACAAGAAGGATTCGTTCATTTCTGAACTTTTCCTCTTGTGTGTGTTTTGTATATTCAGGTCTGTATTCTGATTTAGAATGAATATGCCATTATGTAACGAGCCTGATGCAATCAACTTTTGATCTAGGAATATGTTCATAACATTATCCTTTACTACAAAATTATATCCTTCTTTACTTAATAAAGAAACTGATATAATGTTGCACATCATGTTCGGTATATAATAACGCTCATTCAGAATCAGTGTATTACGACTTGGTAATACAAGGTGATATTCGCCAACTGCTTTGGCTACAATACTTGCACCGTTCCCTACTTGAACGGAATGATCACCTTTTCCTAGTTCTCTACCTCTTCGTAGCCCATGTAACAATTTACATATGTGGGATCCTGATCCGGTATCTAATACCCAGGACGTAGGGTGAACTGAGAAACAGTTCTCAATAACTAACACACCCGAAGAAGATGCATCAACATGCATGTTCTTTTGGACGGCGTGAGAACCCAGATATTCTCCTGTTTCCTGTTCAGTCTTATAACTCTTATAAGAAAGAACGGGTCCAACGTTCCCTTGCTCAGTACAATAATCGGGTTTAGTCAATACATCAATATTATTATCTTGATTATGGCCTGACATGGTCACTACCTGGAGAGAGAGAGAAGAAAACACTTTAGCGTATGCTCTTGCAAGATTAAATTGGTTATTATCTTATCTAATCAGGATGTCTCCCACTGTTTTTATCAAATCTACCTTCAAACCCAAAAAGGTAAGATTAGCCGGGATTAATTACACCCTACAATTTCGTCAATCTTTCAGCCAGATCAGTGTCGGTACTTTGAGGGAGGTTCCCCGTGCTTTCGCACGGACCTAATTAAAGTAAACCTCGTTTTCCCGGAGGCGTAACCCCGTTAACACTTTTCTAGACACCTACTTGAATGACTAATTGTCCTGTGTAAAACTCTCCCAGGAGTAACTCTTACTCGCAGTGGGTATCGGGATCCAACTATCTCATAGAAGGTATGCAATCTCATTGCAAATTTCAACACTTAAAATTCCCAATAATATTTTTGCCCCTAGCAACTCATGACCTTAAAATGGTCAACAAATCATAAGCGCTAGCCAAGTTCAACCCGTCATTTCCCGATTGAATTAAACCCACTCGTACGACCCTTAACATGGTCAACAAAGTCGTACGACTACCCTAATCCAATCACATCATATGTTTTAACAGATAAGTATTAATTAGCTACCGCATACTACGCCTTAACATGGTCAACAAACGCAGCACGAATACTAAGAAGTACTTATCTGAAATGACGGAGGGCTACGCAGGTTTTTCAGAAAACCCTGAGCGTAATGAACTTGATATCGTCGTAGAATCGAGTGGTTTTTGAAAAAGGAGTGTTTTTGAGGCTTTTCTTAGTTTCGCTAAAGGGGTCACTCCCGGTGAAGGGATCGTCGGCCCTTTCCTCATCGAATAAGGTGCAGGATATATCATATATACCGCTGTGCAAAGCAAAACACTAAAAGCAATCAAAAGACAAACCGAGTTTTGTAGCATCTGCCAGTTTCGCTAAAGGAGTCACTCTCGGTGAAGGGATCTCGGTCCTTTCCTCATCGAATAAGGTGCAGGACATATCATATATATCGCTGTGCAAAGCAAAACTGTAGCTACCCTTTTTATAAAGTTTTTGATTCTACAACATCTTTAGGTTTCTTTTCTTTTATTAATCTCATTAATAAAAATCCCATCAGCTTATGCTTCCTAAGCATCACAGAAGAAACGAAAACAGTAATATTTATATATCAGCATATATATATAGTATAAGCATTCGTCTCAGGCAGTAATATGATCTCATCACAGAACATTGCAGCAGAAGAACATATATGAAATATTGGATATACTAGGACGTCCGTGTTTTCAATACGAGCCTGTATAAAAAACGGATTCCACGGTCGCGACGAATAGCCAAACCCACATCCCAAGGCCCCTACGAGAGCGTCAAGTAACACTGCCAATTCTAGGGTTAGGAGACCCGGTCTCGACTCCTCGAGATGGCCTCCCACTGGACCCTAGAACCCGGTTACTTGTGCTCCCCTCCTTGGGTCTACCTAATGCGGAAAAGTAAATAATATACACTGGTGACATCAACCGCAACCTGGAAGTGCCCCAAATAAAAGAATATTACATTACAAATGAATTTTACATGAATGAAAATAAAAACCCTCATCTCACATAAAACCCCCGGCTATTCTGAACGCGACGATCCAATATAACATATCACAGCAATACATAATATCACATATCATCAACGTAAGTAAATATGCGCATCCCAATTGTCGTTGACATATAGCAACGAAACCAGCGATATCACATATTACACTTACGGTCACAGAAAAGAAAGTGTAAAACTACTATATTTGGAATCCACAATCACTTTAGACATCATAAATCCGAAATATCACATACTCCGCATTTCATGCCTAACTCTATGAATTCCACATATTGTATCACATTCCAGATAAATAGACAGTTTTAAACTTTTCGAACAGATAATCAAACACCCAAAATTTCCCAAAGTGCTCAACTCTTGAGCGGAGTTCAAATGATCCCAGAACATGTCACAGTACCGGTGATCCTGCCGTAGAAGGATCAAGCCAACGTCACACATGTGGCACGCCGTACTGCCCCGAACCCGAAGGTTCAAAAGGCAGTTCAAGACGGTCACATAATCGAGTTAAGGTTTGTTGTCTTCTAGAGGGTCCACCGCTTAACTTGTACAATTTTTCCGAAAGATTTAAACCCTATAAAAATTCAACGCTTGAAAGTTTTCCGTGCCGGGATAAAGTGGGTTAATGATATCCGTTCAACTAGTTTAACAGTTTCTAAATATCCGGAAAGAAATACGAATTTAAATATTCCGATCGAATCTACGATTACAAAATAAACCCCAGATTTAAAGAACACTGGAATCACTTTTAAAAATATCCAGAAGCATCAACAAGCACCTACGGACATTACCAAAAAAGCCACGTGTCGCCAATCCGTTAATCCGCCGCGGAACCGCCGCGCAAGCATGCTTGCGCCGCGGTTCCGCCGCCGATTGATCGAATTGGGGGCTCGGGTTTTATGGTAATTCTTAGAATTACCTGCTGATTTTTTTACATATTTTTAATTCAGAAAAATCCCAAAATTTAAAAAATTTCCAGAGAGGGGTCTAATTTTGTCGTTTCGGGTTCGATCGGAGTTTTAACTTCGTAAACACATCGCCTAATGCTCTAGCTAGGCTCTGATACCACTGTAGGGTTTCTAGGCACTCTTGTGAAGGTTCATAAGGCATCAAACATGCCCGGATAAAAATTTAGACGTGCCGAACAACCCAAAACCGAGATCTTTGCTAGATTATTAGGTTTAAACATGCAAGATGATAACTTTTATCTAAGTGTGAGGGATTATAACCTTTGTAGTACGCTCCTTCACTTCACAAGCTCTGAGTAGAAGTCCCTTTGCCGCGATCCACGATCTCCCGGACTCATGAGAGGCTCCACGACTCGAACGATCCATGCTAGCTTGAAGTGTTCCAAATCTCCGATGATCTACGTCGAAATTGCAAAGACTCAAGCTTTCTCACTCTAAAGAGATGAACACACTAATCTCATGGGCTAGATGAGATGAAGATGAGAGAGTAGTAATTTTGCTTTCTTTTTAAATCATTTTCTCATATTTATTCATCACATAAAAAAAATCAAGTGAGCTTCTTCAAGAGAGAAGAAGATGATAATGGAAAAAAGAATAATAAGATTAATCCTTTTGTGATGAATAGAATGAAAGCTATATGATTGATTTATAAACCATGGTCAAGGATGAGTGGCTAAGATTTAGTAGAGAATAAACTAGAGTTAGAGTTTGGTTGGGTTAAGAATGTGTCATCCAAAAATATCTTAAGAATGACAAAAGAAAAAGCTTCTAGAAGGTGCATGAAGCATCTAACCCTAATCAAACCCTAACCTCAATTAATCATCCTTAAACATGTTTAACAATTAATCATATCATGTCACAATAATATATATCACATATATATTATATATTTGCAACAAAAGAAAATAATACAATTAACATATATCGCATATATATCAATGTATCATCCAATGAGAAAATGAAATAATGAAGTGAGCCAATATTAGATAATGTAATAATATATCATATATATTATTATACATTAAATCATCGAATCAACACTTGATCCGACGATCCGGCTTTATCGAATATTGCCGACTAATATATCATGTACCGATTCATCGAATCAACACTTGATCCGATGACCCGGTTCATATCTAAATATCGCGAGAATATAATACGGTATCTCATATCGCATTATTCTCGGTCCTGCACATATCACATATGTGCCTCTACTCCGTTTTGCCTGAGCCAAGAAACCTCTGTGTAGGACTCTAAAGAATCGTCAATACGCAGGTAGCAGGTGATGATCATATCAAACACCCACAAGCTGCAAGCGGTCAGCTAAACGTAACAGCCACCCAGTTATTGAGCGATCAGAAGATCAACAAGCTAGCCTGTGCGTTCTCCTGTGAATCCAATCAGTAACACTCCCGTACAGTCCGGTCTGTTCGTCTGATATGTCGCATATCAAGTCTAGGGGTGGTATACGTCAGACCCCAGTAACCGATAAGTCGTGTCGATGTATGGCTCATAACGGGTCGAGAAACTACTAGTAACACTTACCAGTAAATCTCCATATCATCCCTGGCCAGGGACTTCCAGTTATAGCCAATCGAACACAGTACAACCTCAACTCCCTATACCGGGAGAGACGAATCCCCTCCTATCGCTCATTGCCTCCATGTGATTCGGGACTGTACCCAAAAGCCACCGTTTTGCACGCCCTTTTGGACGTGGTAAGGTGGAAATCAAAGCACAGTGGGAATCACACAAGACTCTATGACGATCTCGGGTTTACAGACTACCCTGTACCAGTGTCACCGGAGAACTGCCATCTGACGTGTGGTATATCACCATCTGGGAGTTCTCGGCGAGTCCGTCCAGTGTACCAAGTCTCCACTGAGCACCCGTACACCATCTTTGATGTCCAACACCAATGGATATGGGATCATCCATCGCCCATCATATGGGTCAAGATGCGTATACGCTAGTCTACTCTGGTGTATCGATGCCCTGTCTCGATATACCCTCGACTAGGAACAGATATAGGATGTACTCATCGACTACCGTGGCCCCACTAGTATGATCTCATCATAGTCCCAGTAGTCGAGTACAGATCCTAAGGGCTTTATCAACATGTGAGAGAAAAACAGTAAACCAATACAAGTCAACATTTTAAGATAAAGTGAAACCAAATAGCATACTATCATGACGAGCAAGAAAGTCATCTCTATATATATCCAAGCATCCATTATAATATACATCATATGTACAACAATGGCCTCTAGGGCATATACATAACTAACACTTCGCATTTCATGCCTAACTATATGAATTCCACATATTGTATCACATTCCAGATAAATAGACAATATTAAACTTTCCGATCGGATAATCAAATACCCAAGATTTCCTAAATAGCTCAACACTTGAGCGGAGTTCAAATAATCCCAGAATATGTCACAGTACCAATGGTCCAGCCGTAGAAGGGTCAAGCCAACGCCTCACATGTGGCACGCCGTACAGCCCCAAACCCTAAGATTTAGAGGCGGTTCAGACGGTCACATAATCTAGTTAAGGTTTGTGTTCTTCTAGAAGGTCCACCGTGTTACTTGCACGTTTTTCCGAAAGATTTAAACTCAAGAAAAATTCCACACTTGAAAGTTTTACGTGCCCGGAAAAAGTGAGTTAATGATATCCGTTCGAACATTTTAACAGTTTCTAAAATATCCGGAAAACAAAACGAAATTAAACTATCCGATCGAATCAACGAATTCAAAATAATCCCCAGAACACTCAACACTTGAGTCAGATTAAAAATACCCAGAAATATGCAGTAACAGCTACGGATATTACTGTGCCAAAACCAAAGCCCAATTCAACTGTACGGCCGAGGATCCGCGGCGCAAGCATGGTATTGCCGCGGTTCCGCGGCGGTTTGTACGAATTACATGCTTGTTTTCCACAATAATGCTTATATTTCCCTGTTGATTTTTTTAAAGTATTTTTAATGCAGAAAAAATCACATTTTTACAAAATTTCCAGAGAGGGGGTCATTATTGATGTTTCGGGGTTCGATCGGAGTTTTAACTTCGTATACACGTCGCCTAATGCTCTAGCTTGGCTCTGATACCACTGTAGGGTTCCTAGGCACTCTTACAAGGGTTAATAAGGCATCAACCATGCCCGAATAAAAATTTAGACGTGCCGAACAACCCAAAGCCGGGATCTTTGCAAGATAATTAGGGTTTAACATGCAAGTAAACATCTTTACAACTAAGAGTGAGGGATTACAACCTTTGTAGTCCGCTCATTTGCTTCATAAGCTCTGAGTAGAAGTCCCTTCGCCACGGTCCATGATCTCCTGGACTCAAGAGAGGCTCCACAACTCGAACGATCCATGCTAGCTTATAGTCTTCCTTTTCTCCGATGATCTACCTCGAAGTTTCTATAACTCAAGCTCTCTCTCGCTAATGAGGTGAACACCCTAATCTAATTGGCTAGATTAGATGAGGATGATGGAGTAGTATTTGTGCTCTCTTTTATTTCAAATTCTCACACTAATCATCACAAAACTCAAAACCTAGAAAGCTTTCTCAAAGCTCAAGGAAGAAGAAGAAGAAGAATGAATTAAAAAACCTTTTGTGATGAATAATGAAATGATATATGATTACAAATGAAACCATGGTCAACTATAACAAGGCTAACTCGTGTAGAGAATTAACTAAGGCTAAGGGTTTGGGTTGGGTTAAGAATGAGTCGCTAGAAAATATCAACCATAATATCTTAGCTCAAAACAAAAGGAAACCTTCTAGAAACATCAAGAAAGAACTAACCCAAATCAAACCCTAATCTTGTTTAATCTCCACTAAACATGTTGCATTAGTAATCATATCATGTTACAATATTATATATCACATATATAATATATATTTTTAACAAAAGAAAATAATACAATTAACATATATCGCATATATATCAATGTATTATCTGGTGAGAAATTGAATCAATAAAGCGAGCCAATATTAGATAATGTAATGCAATATATCATATATATTATTATATATTAAATTATCGAATCAACACTTGATCCGACAATCCGGCTATATCGAATATAACCGACTAATATTTCATGTACCGATTCATCGAATTAACACTTGATCCGATGATCCGGCTCATATCATAATATCGCGAGAATATAATACGGTATCTCATATCGCATTGTCCTCGGTCATGCACATATCACATATGTGTCCCTACTCCATTTTTCCTGAGTCAAGAAACCTCTGTGTAGGACTCTAAAGAATCGTCAATACGCCGGTAGCAGGTGATAATCATATCAAACACCCACAAGCTGCAAGCGGTTAGCTAAACGTAACAGCCACCCAGGTATTGAGCGATCAGAAAATCAAAAATCAAGCCTTTACATTCTCCTGTGAATCCAATCAGTAACTGTTAGGTTTGCCTAGCACCCTATATAGAGTTTGGAAGCATCACATGTCACAAAGTTTAAATTTTTATTGTGCTAAGCAAGCATGCAAAGGAATCGATCCTAGAAAATTAGGGTTTCAAAAATTAAAGGCAATAAAGACTAGGGTTTCGAGACTACAACCTTTGTAGCTCCCTTCGCTAGACTCTTTGGCCTCTTGGGTGTTGGAAGAAGGTCCTCTTGAAGTTTTCTCGCGTCCACGACGATCCACCCGAAGTTCCTCGTCCAAGCTCGCAACTTCACTTTTCAAGATGAGAAATGAAGAGAACACTCTAAACAAGTTGGCTAAACTTGTGTAGAATGATGTTGTGGTTATGATTCTCACTTCAAAAACCTTTCTTTATTTGTGTTTTACTCACTAGAAAAAACTAGAGAGAAAAAGGAAGAAGGAGGAGGAAGATGATGGCTTTTGTTTTAACAAGAGTAGAAAAATATGATAACTCATATGAAGTAAAAAGAAAATATGTGTATATATATTTTCTAATCCTCATCTCAAACCATGGTTAGATGATGGAGACATTATTTAACTTGAGTTTAAAACACAAAGAGAAGGATAACTCATGATTAGAAGTAGGTGAGCATGATTAGGTTTAAAGAAGAGTGTAGAAGCTAAGCAAGAATTATCCTTTTCTTTTCTATTTTGTTTTAAACATAAAATCAAATAATAATCCATCCATTTATCCATGGTGTGAGTCTTATATTGCCACCATTTCCATGTGTAATCAACCATGATAGATGGTGTATGTATGTATGTATGTATGTATGTATGTGTGCACATCCATATATGCATGAAACTAAAAGAAAGATAGAAAAACATACATGCATGCATACATCTATCATATACTAGAAAAGGTTTTAAGTGAGAAAACTAATGGTTAAATGATAAATCAACACTTGATTTATCAATCCGGCCATATCACATATGACCGCACCAAAAGCAAGCCACCCGATCAATGTTCGGTATCCTATACGCGCATTTTAATCGGGTCCATGCGCATATCGCATACGTGCACCACAACGTTTCGCCTGGACTAGGTAACTCCTTTGTGGGACTCTAAGACTCGTCAATACACCGGCAGTGGGTGATGATCATATCAAGCACCCCCAAGCCGCAAGCGGTCAGCTAAACGTAACGGCCACCCGGGTATTGAGCGATCAGAAGAAAACAAGCGAACCTGCTACAACTCCCGTTGAGCCAACCGGCAACACTACCGTACAGTCCGGTCTCTTCGTCAGATATGCTGCATATCGAGCCTAGGGATGGTCACGTCGACCCCAATAACTCAATAAGTCGTGCTGGTGAAAGGTCTATAACAGATCGAGAAACTACTGATAACACTTATCAGCAAATCTCAGCAGCCCTGGCCAGGGACTTACTGATATAACCAGTCGGGCACAGCACAGCATCAACTCCCAATACCGGAAGAGAAGAAACCCCTCCTATCGCTCATCGTCTTCGTGTGTCTCAGGACTGTACCCAACGGCCACCTGTTTGCACGACTCAGTAGAGCCGTGGTAGGGTGGCAATCAAAGTACAGTAGGAGAACACACAAGACTCTATGACGATCTCGGGTCTACAGACTAACCTGTACCAGTGTCACCTGAGAACTGCTATCCGACGATAGATATAATTCCATATAGGAGTTCTCGGTGAGTCCGTCCAGTATACCCAGTCACCACTGAGCACCCGTATATGATCTTGATGTCAAACATCGATGAATGTGGGAACATTCATCGCCTATCGTATGGGTCTAGTATCATATACGCTAGTCTACTCTGGTATATCAATGCCCCGTCTCGATATACCTACGACTAGGGACTTTTCAGGATATGCTTATAGACTACAGATGTCCCACTAGTATGATCTACATCATAATCACAGTAGTCAAGCCGATATCCTCAGGGCTTTATCAGCATGTATGAATGAATAAAAGCATGATCAAATCAACATGTCAGATAAAGAAGAACCAGATAGCATACTATCATGTCGAGCAAGAATGTACACTGAATATATATATATATATATATATATATATACATGTATAAATACATCCACTATCACATAATGGCCTCTAGGGCATACATATATCCAACAATCTCCCACTTGCACTAAGGCCAGTTATTGGCGTATCTCATACCCAACATCTCAAAAAGTTGCTCATGCTGCCGCTGAGGGAGGGCCTTGGTGAGTAGATCCGCGGCGTTATTCTTTGTGTCTACTATCTTAATCTCGATCTCGCGGCAATCTACAATCTCCTGGATCAAATGAAAGCGCCTCAGGATGTGTCTGGACCGCTGATGGGACCTGGGCTCCTTGGCTAACGCCATAGCCCCATTATTATCACAATACAAGGGTATTGGATCAATAATGGTTGGAACTACTCCTAGCTCCGAGACGAACTTCTTCATCCAGACGGCTTCCTTGGCGGCATCATTTGCAGCAATGTACTCAGCCTCCATCGTAGAGTCTGCAACGGTATCCTGTTTGGAACTCTTCCAACTTACCGCCCCTCCATTGAGGGTAAATACAAACCCTGAGATAGATTTGCTTTCATCCTTATCACTCTGGAAGCTCGAATCGGTAAAGGCCTCCATTTGGAGATCTGTATTACCATAGACCAAGAACAATTCTTTAGTCCTTCGTAAGTACTTAAGAATGTTCTTCACAGCTGTCCAGTGGTTCTCCCCTGGGTTGGATTGATACCTGCTTACAACACTAAGTGCATAAGCTACATCTGGGCGTGTACATAACATTGCATACATTATAGATCCTACTACCGAAGCATAGGGTATAATTGTCACGACCCAAAAATTGGCCCGTGACGGCCCTAATACTACGCAACGCCCTAAGACGTAACGTAGCAAAAGAAAGCCAAAACCCAGAAGTCTAAACCATAAAAATACGGAAAAGATAATATAAGTTTTGAAACATTTGAAATCGCAACCCAAATTCTTTAAAAGTCTTACTTTATTTCTTTAAAATTTTAGCAACACCCCCTTTTTGTAAAGACGGGTCAAGATGAATGCAACACAAAAATAATGACAGTAGAGAAAAAGCTGTATATAAAAGACATCAAATCCATAATAATACACATAACGTCCTCACCAAGTCTCTATGTCAATAATACAATAGTAGATGGAGAGTACAAATACAACGAAAGTACAATATGAAATACAGATAACCACCAACCCACCTAAGCAAAATAGTACTGTGAGCTGAGGCAGTATCTGGAGCAAAAGATGATAACTGGATAGCTGAATAGAGAAATAGCCTGCCTTGACTACTCTGGGGAACAACCTGAAACACCTGTGGTACAACGGGGGTGAGTTGCCAACTCGTGAATAGTATAAAACATATGCAGGTAATCGCAGGAATGCACGTACAGCATGAATCTAAGATATGCGATTACAGTAATAATATGTCATGCAAATGCTGAAATAAGGAGAGTACACTAGCAGGTGTAGGGTTCCTAGGCACACTAGTGAGGTCTCACAAGGCATCAACCATGCCAATTTCAAATTTTACGGTGCCTACAAACCCTAAACTACGGATCGTCGGCTAGATGTCTAGGCGAAAAACTAACTAGTTAACACTTAACTAAAAGTTTAACGGAAATACAACCTTTGTAGATCCGGTGCTCCACCTCCATAGCTCCGCAACGAGGTCCTCTCCGCTGTCCAAATCAAATCCGGGCTCTAGAGTCGGCTTCGTCGGAGAAAAAGCGAGCTAGGTCGTCGATGTCCATGCCGAAGATGATCTACGTCGAGGCATCGCTAATTCAAGCTCCACCTTCACCAAGCCCTAAAACTTGTGAAGGAAACACACTCTACTACTTGGCAAGAGGTAGAGGATGAAGAAATAGGAAGTGGGTAGACTTTAGAATTGGATTTCTCACTTGTTTGCTCAATTCACCATTGATGAAGAAAGCTTTTTCTTCTTGAGTTCAAGGAAGAAGAAGAAGAAATGTTATGATAAGTTAAATTCAAAAAGAAAAATAATAGAATACTTATCATAACAAAACCATGGTCAAGTGTAGAGACTAAACTAGGGTTAGTGGGAATGGTTAGGGTTAAGGATGAGATAAGAATGGTTGACTTGATCAAAGCTTCATGAAGCTTCAACTAAAGAACAAATAAAGCCACCATTCTTTTCTCTTTTCCATTTATTTTCCAAAATGTATAAACAAATAAATAAATGAATAAATAAGTAATGGAAAATAAAACCCTAACCACTCTCACAACCATGGTTTAATCTTCACACAAAACTCAAGTTAGCATGCATCATCAAACATGATACATACAAGTGCACAAAAATATATCACATATACAATGTGCACAATCCAAGAGAGAAAATCCGTTTAAAGTGAACCAATACTAGTTAGTGCAAAGTAACATATCAAATATATAATTATGCATTAAATCATTAAATCAACACTTGATTCAATGATCCGGTCATGTCGCACACAACCGACTAGTATTCAATGTATCGGCTTATCGAATCAACGCTTGAATCGATAACTAGGTTATATCGCATACAACCTTTCTGATACATTCATCGCGAGAATGTAATACGGTATCACATACACGTATTATTCTCGGTCCCGCACATATCTCATATGCGCTCCTATTTCGTTTCGCTTGAGCCAAGAAACCTCTGTGTAGGACTCTAAAGACTCGTCAATACGCCGGCAGCAGGTGATGATCATATCAAACACCCACAAGCCGCAAGCGGTCTGCTAAACGTAACGGCCACCCGGGTATTGAGCGATCTGAAGATCGACGAGCAAGCCCGCTCACACTCCAGTGAATCCAACCAGTAACACTACCGTGCAGTCTGGTCTGATCGTCTGATATGTCGCATATCTCGCCTAGGGGTGGTAAACGTCAGACCCTAATAGCTCGATAAGTCGTGTCGATATGAGGTCTATAACTATTCGAGAAACTACTGGTAACACTTACCAGTAAATCTCAACAACCCTGGCCAGGGATTTCCTGTTATAGCCAATCGAACACAGCGCAACATCAACCCCCTATACCGGGAGAGACGAATCCCCTCCTATCGCTCATTGCCTCCATGTGACTCGGGACTGTACCCAAAAACCACCGTTTTGCACGCCCTCATGGACGTGGTAAGATGGAAATCAAAGCACAGTGGGAACCACACAAGACTCTATGACGATCTCGGGTCAACAGACTACTCTGTACCAGTGTCACCAGAGAACTGCCATCTGACGTGAGGTATAATACCATCTGGGAGTTCTCGGCGTGTCCGTCCAGTGTACCCAGTCTCTACTGAGCACCCGTATATCATCTCTGATGTCAAACACCAATGGATATGGGATCATCCATCGCCCATCTGTATGGGTCGAGAAGGTATACGCTAGTCTACTCTGGTATATCGATGCCCCGTCTCGATACACCCACGACTAGGGACTTTGAAGGATGTACTTATGGACTACCATGTCCCCACTAGTATGATCCGCATCATAGTCCAGGTAGTCAAGTACAGATCCTAAGGGCTTCACCAACATGTAACAGAGAGACAATCAGCATACACGTTAAGGTAAAGGGTAACCAGATAGCATACTATCATGTCGAGCAAGAAAGTCCTCCCTATATACGTCCTAGCATCCACTACAATATACATCATATGTACAGTAATGGCCTCTAGGGCATACATATAACTAACAATCTCCCACTTGCACTAGGGCCATCTGTAGCAGTGGTTGTAGTATCTCATACTCAACCATCCCATAAAAGTCTCTCTCTGGGAACAGGCCTTTGTGAGTGGATCCGCTGTGTTTGTCCTCTGAGTCTACTCTCCAAACCTCGATCTCCCTGGAGATCAACCATCTCCATGATCAAGTGATACTGCCATAGAATATGTCTGGATCACTGATGGGACCGGCGTTCCTTGGCATGAGCCACAACTCCATTGTCATACAATGGGAGGAACATAGTTCATCTTATGAACCAATATACACCCAAACAGTCTCTTTGGTAGCATCTTTAGTAGCGATGTATCCTGTTTTTATCGTCTAGTATGTCACGGTATCCAGCTTGGAACTCTTCCAACATACCGTCCCTTCACTGAGGGTAAAGACAATGCCTGTGACTGACACTCAGTCGTCTTTATCACCCTGGAACACTTCCAGTGATTCTCCCTAGGATCGATTGATACCATCTCACTACAACTAGTGAGAATCCTAACATCCAATTAAATCTATCTCATAGATCCAAAACTCAGGATTTAGGAGGTATCATCTTGATCTTATATGGAGAATCATAGTGATAAGCGGAGATTGATCGAGCGTAGCATAGGAAACTCCTTCCCTATCAAGAGTATGTCATCCACGTACTCTACGAGAATTGTCACACTACTCCCTACTACCTTTTTGTTTATACAAGGTTCATCTACCATTTTGATGATGTCAAACTCTTTGACTAATCTATCAAAACAGATGTTCCAACTCCGCGATGCCTGCTTTATCCTATAAAGCATCTTGCACACGTTTCCGCTGCTCCCACTGTCTACGAGGCCCTCTGGCTGTGTACTTATAGACGCACTATTCTAAAACATCATTTAGAAAAGCAGTCATGGCACCCAACCGCCAGATGTCGTAGTTATGGTATGTAGCCGTGGCAAGTAGGATCTGGATGGACTTAAGCATAGCTACTGGAAAAGGTTTCATCATTATCCACGCCTGGTCGATGACGAAAACCTTTAACAATTCTAGCTTTGAAAGTCTCAACTTTTCCATCTACACCAAGTAATCTTCTCAAGATATACTTGCTCCTGATGGGGATTTAACCCTTCAGATATAGCAACCAAAGTCCATACTTTGTTGGTGTATAAGGATTCCATCTCAGATCGCTAAGCATCCAGCCATTCTTACAGAGTCCCACTCCTGATGGCCAGCTCGAAGCTAGTTAGGTCATCATCTCATGATGCAATCCTCGCTCCCACTGTCATAGAGAAATCGAAGCATCTCTCAGGTGGGTGAGGAACCCTACTAGATCGGCGGAGAGGCTGAGGTTCGTTGGTTTCTACTGAATCCCTTGGTTCTATCAAATCATCTGCTGTAGTTCGTATAGCTGGAACACTTCCAGTTCTACATAACAGACCTTGCCTTGAGCTTGTCCGGATTTTGCTTTTAGACATAGCCCGGACATCCCCAAATCTTAACTAGCTTAAGACATGGGCTCTTCCCATTCCATATCACATATGAAGTGGTAGGCAACTGATTTGATTTGAACCCTATTCAATAGGTATGCAGCTTCTCAAGCGCATATTTCCCAAAAGGAAACAGGTAACTCAGTAGTACTCATCATAGAGCACACCTTATCATATAGGGTGTAATTGCTCCACCCCGATATACCATCGTGCTATGGTGTATTCGGAGGAGTAATGCTGAGAGAGAATCTCATTCTCCTTTAGAAAAGTCCAGTATTTCCGTGCTCAAGTGTTCTCCTCCTTGATCTCATCATAGGACATAATACTTATACCCGTATTGGTTCTCTACTTCTAACTTATATTCTGTGAATATCTCAAAAGGTTCGGACTTGTGTTTCAACAGGAACATAGGTCTGAAACTTGAGAGATTATCAGAGAATGTAACGAAGTACAAAGAACCGGTCTTGGCATGTGTAGACAGGGGACTTTATATACATCATCATGTATCATCCCAAGAGTTTAGTAACTCTTTCTCTGTTTCCAGTAAACGGAGCTATGGTCATCTTATCTTTGTGACATGACTGGCGAGTTTCACAAGATGTAAATTCAAACTGATTTAAATATGCATCTAAATGTAACTCAGCCAGTCGGGTCGCATTGATATGACCTAGTCTACAATACCTCAAGAAGGATTCGTTCATTTCTGAACTCTTCCTTTTGTGTATGTTCTGTATACTAAAGAACTGTAGTTTGATTTAGAACATCAATGCTTTTAGATAACGTGCCTGAACCGATCAACTTTTGATATAGGAAATGTTCAAAACATTATCCAACAATACAAAATTATATCGTTTCTTTACTAATAAAGAGACAGATATGATTTTGTATATCAGGTTCGGTATCTAATATCATTCGTTCAGAATCAATGTATTGTAATACAGGGTGACAGTGACCAACAGACTTGGCTGCAACACTTGCCCCGTTTTCTGTCTCATGAAACTTATCACCCGTTCTCAGTTTTTCTACCTTTCTATAGCCCTATGTAACAGATTACATATCTGGGATCCTGATCTGGTATCACATACCCAGGACGTAAAGAATACTGAGAAACAGTTCTGTATAATGAACACACCCAAAGATGATGCATCAACATGCACTCTCTTCGTTTGGGCGGCATAGGAAATCTGGTATTCTCCTATTTCCTGCTCTGTCTTATAACAATTATAAGTTGGAGCGGGACCAACGTTCCTCAGCTCAATATAACAAGCGGGTTCGGTCAATTCATCCATATTATTATCTTGATTAAGGCGTGATATGGTCGCTACCTGGAGAGAGAGAAAAGAAAACACTCAGTGTGCGCTCTGTCAAGAATAGATTAGTTATTATTTTATCTAATCAGGATGGCTCCCACTGCTTTTTATCAAATCTTCCTTCAAACCCTAAAAGAAAAGACTAGCCGGGATTAATTACACACTACAAGTTCGCCAATCTTGCAGCCAGGCCAGTGTCGGTACTTTGAGGGAGGTCCCCCGTGCTTTTGCACGAACCTAATTAATGTAAACCTCGTTTTCCCAGAGGCGTAACCTCGTTAACACCTTTCTAGACACCTACTTGATCGGCTAATTGTAATGTATAAAACTCTCTCAGGAGTAACTCTTACTCGCAGAGGGTATCGGGATCCAACTATCTCATAGAAGGTATGCAATCTCATTGCAAATTTCAACACTTGAAATTCCCGATAATATTTTGCCCCTAACGTGCTACGACCTTGACGAAAGCCAACAAACCATAGCCCGCTAGTCAAGTTCAACCCGTCATTTCCTGATTGAATTAAACCCACCCGCACGACCCTTGACGAAAGCCAACAAAGCCGCACGACTACCCTAATCCAATCGCATCGTATGCTAGCAGATAAGCAGCATATAGCTACCGCACACTGCACCTTGACGAAAGCCAACAAATGCAGCACGAATACTATATACAACTTATCTGAAATGACGGAGGGCTACGACAGGTTTTCTGAAAACCTATTGCGTAATGAACTTGATATCGTTGTAGAATCAAATATTTTTTAAAATGGAGTGTTTTTGAGGCTTTTCTAGTTTTGCTAAAGGAGTCACTCCTGGTGAAGGGATCGTCGGTCCTTTCCTCGTCGAATGAGGTGCAGGATATATCACATATATCACTGTGCAAAGCAAAAATACTTAAAAGCAATCAAAAGACAAACCGAGTGTGTAGCATCTGCCAGTTATTGCTAAAGGAGTCACTCCCGGTGAAGGGATCTCGGTCCTTTCCTCATCGAATAAGGTGCAGGATATATCACATATACCTCTATGCAAAGCAAGAACTGTAGCTACCTGTTTTATTTTGAAATTCGATTCTACAACATCTTAGGTTTCTTTTTATTTCATTAATCACATTAATGAAGTCCCATCATTTATATACCTAAACATCACAGATAAATACGACGTACACTTATGCCATCCGCATTCGCCTCGATGTCCCTTCGTGCACCGTTAGGTTAGGTAACTAACGGCAGAGCAGGGCAGGGCTAGCGCGGGTGTAAAACATAAGTAACATCTATATAATATATCATATATACTATATACAGTATCTATCACAGAACATCACATGATCACATCACAGATATCGCAGCAGAAGAATCATATGAAATATTGGATATACTAGGACGTCCGTGTTTTCAATACGAGCCAGTATAAAACACGGATTCCACGGTCGCGATGAATAGCCAAACCCACACCCCTAGACCCCTACGAGAGCGGCAAGCAACCCTACCAATTCTAGAGTTAGGAGACCCGGACTCGACTCCTCGAGTTGGTCTCCCACTGGACTCCAGAACCCGGTTACTTGTGCCCTCCTCCTTGGGTCTATCCTAGTGCGGAAAAGTAAATAATATACAAAGGGTGACTACTTCCGCAACCTGGAAGCGCCCCAATAAAAGAATATTAAATACAAGTTTTTACATGAATGAAAATGAAAAACACTCATCTCACATAAAAACCCCAGGCTATTCAAACACGACGATCCAATATAACATATCCAGCAACACATAACATCACATGTCATCAACGTAAGTAAATATGCGCATCCCAATTGTCGTTGACATATAGCAACGAAAACGGCGATATCACATATTACACTTACGGTCACAGAAAAGAAAGTGTAAAACTACAACAGTTGGAATCCGCAACCACCTCAGACATCGCATGCCTGACCAAATGAATTCCTTAGACATCGCATGCCTAACAATTATAAACCCCGCATTTCAGTCTCATTATCGAAAACACTTTTCAATATCTAGTCGGGCAATTCAACAAGATTCCCGACAGTCTGATCGAATGCTCGTCGCAAACTTCAGTAGACGGCCGCACCCCTAATACCGTCGACGAAGTGCACCGAGGCGGAACACCGCCACCGCGAGCACCCGAACGGATGCTTTCGGCGACGGGGTTCTCCTACAGTCACTTGGTCGGGGCTATGGAGTGAGGCTGTCTATTAAGTTTACCCGGCGAGTATCCGCTTACGCTACGTGATTGCGACGAACTTTTGATCACATCAAAATTCCGTGGCAACCGATCAAGTGAGACTAAACTGCTATGTTTATAACATTCATTCAGTTATCACATAACTTATTGTGAATTCCAAGTATTGTATCCCAATCCAGATAAACAGAAAATGTTAAACTTTTCGATCGAACAGTCAAACACCCAAGTTTTCCCGATACAGATCAACACATGAAATAAGTCTAACAACATTCAGTTCGTGCCTCAGTACCAACGGTCCAGCCGTAGAAGGGTCAAGCCAACGCCTCACATGTGGCACGCCGTACTGCCCCAAACCCGAAGGTTCAAAGGGCAGTTCAAGACGGTCACATAATCGAGTTAAGGTTTGTTGTCTTCTAGAGGGTCCATCGCGTTACTTGCACTACTTAGAACGTCGTTAAACTTCGGAAAAATCTAACACTTGGAAATTTCCCGACAGGGGAAAAATTGGGTATTTATATCCGGTCGAACTTTTTAACATATTCTAAAATTTATCCGGAAAGCCACACAGACAAAATTTGATACTCCGATCGAAACACCGAATCCCCAAATACACAGCAGAAAATTCAACTCTTGAATAAATATTAAAAATTCCCAGAAAACTCAGCTCTTTGAACTAGGAATTACTGTGCAAAGGAACAGGGCTGACGTCATCAAGGGGCCGCTGATCCGCCGCAGAAGCCATGCTTCTGCCGCGGATCCGCCGCGAAATTTACTGTTCACCAGAAACTTTTTGCACCGTAATTCTTATTTTTCCCTGCTGAATTTTTTAGCAATTTTTAATTTGGAAAAACTCACTGTTTTCAAAAATGTACAGAGAGCAATATTGGTTCGGGGTTTCGGGTTCGTTCGGACTTCAAATTCCGTCGGGACTTCGCCTAAGGCTCTAGCTAAGCTCTGATACCACTGTAGGGTTCCTAGGCACACTAGTGAGGTCTCACAAGGCATCAACCATGCCAATTTCAAATTTTACGGTGCCTACAAACCCTAAACTACGGATCGTCGGCTAGATGTCTAGGCGAAAAACTAACTAGTTAACACTTAACTAAAAGTTTAACGGAAATACAACCTTTGTAGATCCGGTGCTCCACCTCCATAGCTCCGCAACGAGGTCCTCTCCGCTGTCCAAATCAAATCCGGGCTCTAGAGTCGGCTTCGTCGGAGAAAAAGCGAGCTAGGTCGTCGATGTCAATGCCGAAGATGATCTACGTCGAGGCATCGCTAATTCAAGCTCCACCTTCACCAAGCCCTAAAACTTGTGAAGGAAACACACTCTACTACTTTGCAAGAGGTAGAGAATGAAGAAATAGGAAGTGGGTAGACTTTAGAATTGGATTTCTCACTTGTTTGCTCAATTCACCATTGATGAAGAAAGCTTTTTCTTCTTGAGTTCAAGGAAGAAGAAGAAGAAATGTTATGATAAGTTAAATTCAAAAAGAAAAATAATAGAATACTTATCATAACAAAACCATGGTCAAGTGTAGAGACTAAACTAGGGTTAGTGGGAATGGTTAGGGTTAAGGATGAGATAAGAATGGTTGACTTTATCAAAGCTTCATGAAGCTTCAACTAAAGAACAAATAAAGCCACCATTCTTTTCTCTTTTCCATTTATTTTCCAAAATGTATAAACAAATAAATAAATGAATAAATAAGTAATGGAAAATAAAACCCTAACCACTCTCACAACCATGGTTTAATCTTCACACAAAACACAAGTTAGCATGCATCATCAAACATGATACATACAAGTGCACAAAAATATATCACATATACAATGTGCACAATCCAAGTGAGAAAATCCGTTTAAAGTGAACCAATACTAGTTAGTGCAAAGTAACATATCAAATATATAATAATGCATTAAATCATTAAATCAACACTTGATTCAATGATCCGGTCATGTCGCACACAACCGACTAGTATTCAATGTATCGGCTTATCGAATCAACGCTTGAATCGATAACTAGGTTATATCGCATACAACCTTTCCGATACATTCATCGCGAGAATGTAATACGGTATCACATACACGTATTATTCTCGGTCCCGCACATATCTCATATGCGCTCCTATTTCGTTTCGCTTGAGCCAGGAAACCTCTGTGTAGGACTCTAAAGACTCGTCAATACGCCGGCAGCAGGTGATGATCATAACAAACACCCACAAGCCGCAAGCGGTCTGCTAAACATAACGGCCACCCGGGTATTGAGCGATCTGAAGATCGACGAGCAAGCCCGCTCACACTCCAGTGAATCCAACCAGTAACACTACCGTGCAGTCCGGTCTGATCGTCTGATATGTCGCATATCTCGCCTAGGGGTGGTAAACGTCAGACCCCAATAGCTCGATAAGTCGTGTCGATATGAGGTCTATAACTATTCGAGAAACTACTGGTAACACTTACCAGTAAATCTCAACAACCCTGGCCAGGGATTTCCTGTTATAGCCAATCGAACACAGCCCAACATCAACCCCCTATACCGGGAGAGACGAATCCCCTCCTATCGCTCATTGCCTCCATGTGACTCGGGACTGTACCCAAAAACCACCGTTTTGCACGCCCTCTTGGACGTGGTAAGATGGAAATCAAAGCACAGTGGGAACCACACAAGACTCTATGACGATCTCGGGTCAACAGACTACTCTGTACCAGTGTCACCAGAGAACTGCCATCTGACGTGAGGTATAATACCATCTGGGAGTTCTCGGCGAGTCCGTCCAGTATACCCAGTCTCTACTGAGCACCCGTATATCATCTCTGATGTCAAACACCAATGGATATGGGATCATCCATCGCCCATCTGTATGGGTCGAGAAGGTACACGCTAGTCTACTCTGGTATATCGATGCCCCGTCTCGATACACCCACGACTAGGGACTTTGAAGGATGTACTTATGGACTACCATGTCCCCACTAGTATGATCCGCATCATAGTCCAGGTAGTCAAGTACAGATCCTAAGGGCTTTACCAACATGTAACAGAGAGACAATCAGCATACACGTTAAGGTAAAGGGTAACCAGAGAGCATACTATCATGTCGAGCAAGAAAGTCCTCCCTATATACGTCCTAGCATCCACTACAATATACATCATATGTACAGTAATGGCCTCTAGGGCATACATATAACTAACAGCAGGTACAATCAATATGTGAAGCAATAGTAACATGACAATAGTATGCAATAACCATGCAAAAAGGATATGAGAATATAGATATGCAACTATCATAAGGGTACACTAACAGGTACAGTCAATATGTGAAGCAATAGTAACATGACAATAGTATGCAATAACCATGCAAAAAGGATATAAGAATATAGATATGCAACTATCATAAGGGTACACTAACAGGTACAATCAATATGTGAAGCAATAGTAACATGACAATAGTATGCAATAACCATGCAAAAAGGATATGAGAATATAGATATGCAACTATCATAAGGGTACACTAACAGGTACAATCAATATGTGAAGCAATAGTAACATAACAATAGTATGCAATAACCATGCAAAAAGGATATGAGAATATAGATATGCAACTATCATAAGGGTACACTAACAGGTACAATCAATATGTGAAGCAATAGTAACATGACAATAGTATGCAATAACCATGCAAAAAGGATATGAGAATATAGATATGCAACTATCATAAGGGTACACTAACAGGTACAATCAATATGTGAAGCAATAGTAACATGACAATAGTATGCAATAACCATGCAAAAAGGATATGAGAATATAGATATGCAACTATCATAAGGGTACACTAACAGGTACTACCACTATATGAATCTGTGCATAAAAATAGGTAAGGGTGAGGTATAGGGTGGAATATGTCATTTTCACGGAAACCTGACATTGTGGCAGGATCACAATCCATCAAGACACTCAGATCCCAAATCCTCAAATCAGCCCCCACATTGGGCTCTCACAACATATAAATCTCACATCACCTCAATGTACAATATCGAAAGCTCTCCTATATCTCGAATGTACAGATCAACCATATCTTTCATATCCAATATCCAATCTCAATGAATCACCTATATCCCAAGTCGAATCTCAAGTAAGAATCTAACATCCTAAAGATAAATATATACAGAAGTAAGTATGATGGGGGTAATACACATATATTAGCGTCCCATTCCACTAATATTGGTGTAAGGGTATATATAACAACGGCTAAATCCCCTGTTATATATACAAAAGGGGTTAGAAAAATATCATGAAAACAGTGTGCCAAGCATCGACACAGAAATCCTCGTATATCGGGCTCCGTCAGTCCGGATCGGCCCACAGGGTCCGTCTGCGGTGTCGGCCCTCGGCCCCGACAGTACAGATCATCCCGCATCCATCTCTCGACTCTGGCCAGTATCCTCCGGACAACTGCCCGGTCCAACCAATCACCGGTAGGTACTCGCCTGCCTCCAGGCTCAATCGGCAAACCAATCGATCTTCTTGCCGAGGGGAACCATACCGGGCCCCACCATGTACTCTCATACGGCAACCACACCTCGTATGGAGTATATCATCAGCACCGATAAAACTCATGGTGGACGCGCAAATATCATATCAAGAAAACCGGGTTGTTCAATGTATGCATAATTTCATGAACCCCCGCGGTTCCCAAATCCCGAAAACATCATATAAAATCCAGATAAACAATACGCAAATCCAGGAATAAATGTATGCGATATATCTGAATGCGAGCAGGTAAACAAAAGTATATAGCTGAACCAGATGTATGCGAAATCAAGATAAGGTACAGCTAAGTAACATCAGTAAATGTAAATATGCGACAGCAACTGAATATGTGTCTAACATACAGGTGTAGCAATGTATCGGTATCTACCTATAAGAACTGATGTCATATACCCCCTGGGTATAAGAAGAATATGAGTAAGATATCCCACGGTATAAGTAAAATATCTAAAAGGTATACCTATAGCTATATCGCAAGGTGTAAATGTACCTATCACTAAAGGTATGATACACTATAGGTATACCGGTAGCTAGATGTCATGTATGGTAAGCAATAGTAGCTAAAAGGAGTAGTGTGTGACATGGCAATTATTGACGGTGTGTGTGTAGCATACCATCCGTGCTCGTGCAACATGAACCGTCAATAATGTGTGCAGTGTCCTACGGCTGCTAGTCACAGAATAACAATATCTAAGGAAATACAGTAAAGGCGCAATTCTACAATGACGTAGAATGTGCGACAGGTATTTGAATCCTAGCCCAGACGCATAACGCCATGCGGGCGATTCCCCTGTAGATGTTAAATCTACTCACCTACGCTCCACGCTAGGTGAACCCTACCATCTGCTCCCCCCTGTAGCAGTGTCCGTAGTCCCTGCCTGCAAACCTGCAAATAACACATGGAAATCACATATAAGCCAAAATATTCCGCGAAACGCGATATCGAACCAAAACGAGAAACTCACGTCGCGAACTAAACGCGCGTGTGCACGATACGCTGAATCGTGTGTATACGCGTCTAAAACCATTGCGACACACCGCGATACGCTGGATCACAGAACCCACTCACGTATCGCACGTATCGCGCAAACACAACGGACACCAAAAACGACATATGATCCCAGATTTTCCTACAGGTAAGATATCACAAAACTAGACATGCCAAAGACCTAGACAACACAGCAGGGAACCCTACACCAAAACCCCAACACCCCAGTCCCCTACTTGGCCGCAATTTGCGGCCAAAAGGAATTAATTGGCGGCCTGCAATGGGAGTTAGGGGGTCGTGCTTAGGTGGTGTGTTCTAGTCCTAGGTAGTATGTCCCAGTCTTCTCAATTTTTACCTGAAAGCATCGGGTCACAAGCAGATTACCAAAGTCACAAATGTCGCTTAAAAACGACAATTTAGCACAAATCACAAACCCGATGGTATTTTTGTGAAACCTGGGGATTTCTCAGTTGAAGTGGCCTTATTAACACTTAAACAAACTAGGGTAGCTAACACAATCAACAATTTCCCAAAATTCCACATAAACACCATAATCTAGCACAAATTAACTAATTTAACACTAATCGACACCAATAAGCATACAAGCTAGGAAAAGGAGATATGGGTTCAGAAAATATACCCTAATGGACCCTAGAGAGCAGGAGAGGAAGTGCATGGGGGAAGAAGTGAGTTGCTGCCAGTGCTGGGGCTGCTGCTGCTACAGCTTCTGCTGCTGTTGCTGATGCTATCTGCTGCTGCTGAAGATGATGATGATGCTGATGGCTGAAGATAATGATGACGATGCTGCAGCTACTTAAGATGATGATGATGATGATGATGCTAAAGATGTTGTTGTTGTTGTTGTTGTTATTGTTGTTGTTGCTGCTGAAGATGCTGAGGCTGCTGCTGCTGAAGATTCATCAGGTGAGTGTGTGTGTGTGTGTGTGTTTGAGAGAGTGAGGGAAATGAGAGTGAGAAGTGAGAATGAGAGAAAAACCAACAACCCCTCTCATTCTCATTCTCTTTCATCATAAAGAGGCATGGCTCACACCATCAAGCCCATGCTTCTCTCTCTCAAAGTCAACACTTCAAACCAAATATTAAACCATTTTAACTTTAACAACCATGCACTTAAACAATTTTTTAAACAAGCTTAAAGGAAAATGGTTAGCTTACCATAATTGCCAATCATGATTAACCTCCCAAAACAACCCTAGTTAACATGCACAAGTGTGTGTGTGCCTAACAAAATTCTAACAAAATACACAATAAATAGGATAAAATATTTAAAACTAAATTTTGTAAACTTTTTATTAAAAACCACACATTAAAATATAATTAGCTACAAAACACATTCTAAGGTGTTACAATCTCCCCCCTTAAAAGAAATTCGTCCCCGAATTTAAAAATATACTGATACGCGTACCTTCAAAGAGAAGATTAAAATCCTCAAATCTCGCTCGCAGCCTCCCAAGTGACTAACTCACTATACGGCTACGTCCAAAGAAACCCTTCACAGATGGCAAGACCCTTGACCGATGTTCCTCCACCTGCCCAGCCATTAACACAATTGGCTGCTGGTGAACGAAAGATCGCGTCCAGCTAAATGGTCTGGTGCCAAATCATGTGAGAAAGGTCATGAAGGTAATTGTAAAGTATCATCACAAGGAATACGAGGTGAAAATCCAATAATCTGGGTGGAAGTGCCAAATTAAAGGCAACGAAACTAACTCGCTTATAGGATCTCAGAAGGACCTAAATCCTGGGACAAACTTCCCAAAATCCAACACGTCATTCATCGGAAAGTCCGTAGGAATACATGATTTGCCACTGCGCACTCAAGCCTGCGACCAGCATAGTCGCATAAGACATCTGTTTGCAATGGACAATTCTCATCCTGACCTGAACACAACTGGACTATCTCCGAAGTCTCTAGACATAGCTGGGGTCCAAAGTCCTACTTACGTAGAGTCAGAAGAACAACAGATTGGTGACCGACACGACCTAACCCCTAAGCCTAAGGGTGGCCAATTGGAGTGTCTCCTGATAACAGCTATCGAAGGAGAACCCTAACGATGGCGAGTGACGATCCCAACTGCTGACGACAAACAAAACAAACACACAACTTAACAAACACAAATGAGCACATTGAGTATAACCGGACGACAAGAATCCGAATGGAGTCACACCCTGACTAAACTTGGGTAGAAACCATAACGAAATTCGTGGAGATCTGCTCCCATTCCTACTTCGGAACGGTAAAAGGTTGCAACTCTCCAGCCGGCCTCCGATGCTCGACTCAAGCACACAACAAGACTGACACCTTGAAACGAAACCTGAAACTTCTCTTTACATCCCTGTCCACTCGTAACTATCTCACAAGTCACGCCAAAGCTGGGGGAACTTGAATGCATAAAGAGAGTTGACAGATGTGCATGTTCTAGGATTACACGTCTCTACCCGATGATGTCAGGTACACAAACGCGTCCCTAACTTAGCACACCATTGTCACAATTCAAGGTCTCCGACTCATTACCCAGCCGAGTATGCTCAAGTATCTCTGACGTACGAGCTTCGACGGGCAGTGTCTCGCGAAAACGATTTAAGAAAAGTGGTCGGGCGCGGACATGAGCAAGCTGTCCCCTCCGTAGAGACGAACTAAGCTATACTCAACGATCACACAAAAACTGTAAATCTGCAGAAGACTAACACAACAATCCAAATCCGCTGCAGGAAGATGTACATTAAGCTCTGGTGGTCCGTGAAAATCTGACATGACTCTCGAACAGATAGTGTCTCCAAATCTCCAACAAAAAACCACCGCGGCCATCTCCAGATCATGAGTGGAATATCCTTCTCGTACTTCCTCCAAATGTAGGGAAGCAAAAGCGATGACTCTGTAGTGTCACATCAGTACACTCTCGAGCCCACTCAAGAAACATTACAGTTAAACAACAAAGTCGCCCGAACCAAAAGCAAAGAAAGACTGATGCAGTTGTTAACTGAATCTTCAACTGCTGAAAACTTCGTACACATGCCTCAGTCCAAAGAAAAGAAACCTCCTTTCTGGTCAATTCAGTCGACGGTGCAGCACTACTCTAGCAATCCTGCATGAAACGGCGGTAAAACCTGCTAAGCCCAAATATCTGCGGATCTCCGTCCTGCACACATATCTGGGCCTAAGCTGTACAGCCACGATCTCCCTCGGAACCATACGAAACCGTCTCCCGTGACTACAAGACCTAGGAGTCAACACAAACAAGCCTGAAGAAACACTCCGAGAATTTAGCAACTGCTGGTGCTCTCCCAGCATCTGCATAACAAATCCTCAAGTGCTACTCCTGTCCCTCAAGACACATTAAGTAGACCAGAGTGTCATAAATAACACAACAAAAAATGGTCGAGGAACGGCCCGCAGAAATCTGGTTCATCATATCTACGAATGCTGCTAGGGCATCAGGGAATCCAACGACTCACTGATACACACAAAGCCCGTAGCACGCATAAGGCAGTCTTCGGAATGCCATCATCCCGAATCCACAATAATGATGACCTGATCCCAAACACACTTAGAAAATGTCTCGCACTCTGGAGCTGATCGAGGAAATCGTCACGGCGAGGTGAAGGATACCCATCCGCACCATAAGCCGGTTCAATTGACGATCCGTCGATACACAACCCTAAACTGCCGTCTTTCTCCTGACGAACAGAAATAGGGGCTTCCAAAAGCGAAACACTCAGACGCACAAAACTCCCCAAACCACAACTCTGCAGCTGATCCCTTAGCTCCCAAGCTTCGCCGGCTCATCCGGAACAACGTCGGAAAAACTCTTGCACGAAAGGAACCCGGTCCGACAATCCCACTGTGGCTCCGGTATCACGAATGAACGCCAAGAATCCACGACATCTCCTCAGTAGCCGACTAGCGAAAAAGGCTGGATTCAAGCTGTGAGAGGCGGCACAACTAACCACCTGCACAACAAGAACTGACTTGCCGGGGAAAACAAAACCTAACTTGCTTCCTCACGGTAGTCCACAGATACCTAACACGTAGTTAATCAGTCCGTGCCCAGGAGAACGTCAAATCCAACATCTCTAGAAGGATCGAAACGTCGGACGAATCTCTATCTCCTATCTGATTGGCACACAACTGAAATCGCGTCGCGCAACAAAAGGATCGCTGACAGAAGTTAAAACAACTACTACTAATCTACCCAACAACGGTACAAGCAAGAAGACAACGAATACATCAAAAGAACATATAACTCGAGGTACCTGAAAACTCCACATTGGACGTCTGCACGTCCCGGTGAGTAGAAGCAAACTCCTGTGTCTGCCCTCTACTCACAGCTGGATGAACTCCTCTGGTAGACTGAGCCCTCTGAGCGAATCTTCCACGTCCACGGCCTCTCTGACAACGATCCTGACGAGGTGCCAAGGAACAATTCCTGACGAAGTGCTGAAGGCTCCCGCATCGAAAACATCCACGTGCTGACTGCTGACCATCCTGGGGATGAGAGCTGAACGACTGTCCTCGTCCTAAGCCTCTGCTACTCCCGCGACGGCCACGAAATCTATCTCGACGACCAAACCTCTGTCCCTGGGCTGGTACGCTGGTACGAGTCCTCCACTGTCCTGGAATATGTGCCTCGTCAACTGGAGCTGCAACCACTGGTGCTATGTAGGTGACGGACTGCTGCATGCTGATCGTAAGGGACAGCTGAGTAACAAGGGTGACAACCTCCTGTCGTAGCTCCCGAACGACGTCAACTAAAGAACTCATCGTCTGGCGGAAGTCCTGCATCTCCACCAAAAGTCTATCCATAGTATAGGTCGTAGGCTGATCCGTCTGCACCTGTGTAACTAGAGTGCCATCCTGGTCAGTACTCGTCTCACCCGAGCCAACTCTGACCTCGGCCCTCGCTGCATCACTCTGAGTCCCCATAGTCATCGACGGCAAGGCTATAAATAGATATAAGATGAGATTCGATAAGAATGAGGAAATCGAATCTCAAAGATATGAATCATCAAGGAAGGAATGCCAAGCAAATTGTACTTAGGTCACTTAATGCAAAGTACCGCGCTGTGGGTATGCTGCAGACATACACACACTACGTTACTCTGCTTAAGCTACCTACTCCATCATACTAAGGTCATCCTACACTCCGAAAGGTAAAACCTAACGCTCTGATACCAACTTTGTCACGACCCAAAAATTGGCCCGTGACGGCCCTAATACTACGCAACGCCCTAAGACGTAACGTAGCAAAAGAAAGCCAAAACCCAGAAGTCTAAACCATAAAAATACGGAAAAGATAATATAAGTTTTGAAACATTTGAAATCGCAACCCAAATTCTTTAAAAGTCTTACTTTCTTTCTTTAAAATTTTAGCAACACCCCCTTTTTGTAAAGACTGGTCAAGATGAATGCAACACAAAAATAATGACAGTAGAGAAAAAGCTGTATATAAAAGACATCAAATCCACAATAATACACATAACGTCCTTACCAAGTCTCTATGTCAATAATACAATAGTAGATGGAGAGTACAAATACAATGAAAGTACAATATGAAATACAGATAACCACCAACCCACCTAAGCAAAATAGTACTGTGAGCTGAGGCGGTATCTGGAGCAAAAGATGATAACTGGATAGCTGAATAGAGAAATAGCCTGCCTCGAATACTCTGGGGAACAACCTGAAACACCTGTGGCACAACGGGGGTGAGTTGCCAACTCGTGAATAGTATAAAACATATGCAGGTAATCGCAGGAATGCACGTACAGCATGAATCTAAGATATGCGATTACAGTAATAATATATCATGCAAATGCTGAAATAAGGAGAGTACACTAGCAGGTACAATCAATATGTGAAGCAATAGTAACATGACATTAGTATGCAATAACCATGCAAAAAGGATATGAGAATATAGATATGCAACTATCATAAGGGTACACTAACAGGTACAATCAATATGTGAAGCAATAGTAACATGACAATAGTATGCAATAACCATGCAAAAAGGATATGAGAATATAGATATGCAACTATCATAAGGGTACACTAACAGGTACAATCAATATGTGAAGCAATAGTAACATGACAATAGTATGCAATAACCATGCAAAAAGGATATGAGAATATAGATATGCAACTATCATAAAGGTACACTAACAGGTACAATCAATATGTGAAGCAATAGTAACATGACAATAGTATGCAATAACCATGCAAAAAGGATATGAGAATATAGATATGCAACTATCATAAGAGTACACTAATAGGTACAATCAATATGTGAAGCAATAGTAACATGACAATAGTTTGCAATAACCATGCAAAAAGGATATGAGAATATAGATATGCAACTATCATAAGGGTACACTAACAGGTACAATCAATATATGAAGCAATAGTAACATGACAATAGTATGCAATAACCATGCAAAAAGGATATAAGAATATAGATATGCAACTATCATAAGGGTACACTAACAGGTACTACCACTATATGAATCTGTGCATAAAAATAGGTAAGGGTGAGGTATAGGGTGGAATATGTCATTTCCATGAAAACCTGACATCGTGGCAGGATCACAATCCATCAAGACACTCAGATCCCAAATCCTCAAATCAGCCCCCACATTGGGCTCTCACAACACATAAATCTCACATCACCTCAATGTACAATATCGAAAGCTCTCCTATATCTCGAATGTACAGATCAACCATATCTTTCATATCCAATATCCAATCTCAATGAATCACCTATATCCCAAGTCGAATCTCAAGTAAGAATCTAACATCCTAAAGGTAAATATATACAGAAGTAAGTATGATGGGGGCAATACACATATATTAGCGTCCCATTCCACTAATATTGGTGTAAGGGTATATATAACAACGGCTAAATCCCCTGTTATATATACAAAAGGGGTTAGAAAAATATCATGAAAACAGTGTGCCAAGCATCGACACAGAAATCCTCGTATATCGGGCTCCGTCAGTCCGGATCGGCCCACGGGGTCCGTCTGCGGTGTCGGCCCTCGGCCCTGACAGTACAGCTCATCCCGCATCCATCTCTCGACTCTGGCCAGTATCCTCCGGACAACTGCCAGGTCCAACCAATCACCGGTAGGTACTCGCCCGCCTCCAGGCTCAATCGGCAAACCCATCGATCTTCTTGCCGAGGGGAACCATACCGGGCCCCACCATGTACTCACATACGGTAACCACACCTCGTATGGAGTATATCATCAGCACCGATAAAACTCATGGTGGACGCGCAAATATCATATCAAGGAAACCGGGTTGTTCAATGTATGCATAATTTCATGAACCCCCACGGTTCCTAAATCCCGAAAACATCATATAAAATCCAGATAAACAATACGCAAACCCAGGAATAAATGTATGCGATATATCTGAATGCGAGCAGGTAAACAAAAGTATATAGCTGAACCAGATGTATGCGAAATCAAGATAAGGTACAGCTAAGTAACATCAGTAAATGTAAATATGCGACAGCAACTGAATATGTGTCTAACATACAGGTGTAGCAATGTATCGGTATCTACCTATAAGAACTGATGTCATATACCCCCTGGGTATAAGAAGAATATGAGTAAGATATCCCACGGTATAAGTAAAATATCTAAAAGGTATACCTGTAGCTGTATCGCAAGGTGTAAATGTACCTATCACTAAAGGTATGATACACTATAGGTATACCGGTAGCTAGATGTCATGTATGGTAAGCAATAGTAGCTAAAAGGGGTAGTGTGTGACATGGCAATTATTGACGGTGTGTGTGTAGCATACCATCCGTGCTCGTGCAACATGAACCGTCAATAATGTGTGCAGTGTCCTACGGCTGCTAGTCACAGAATAACAATATCTAAGGAAATACAGTAAAGGCGCAATTCTACAATGACGTAGAATGTGCGACAGGTATTTGAATCCTAGCCCAGACGCATAACGACATGCGGGCGATTCCCCTGTAGATGTTAAATCTACTCACCTACGCTCCACGCTAGGTGAACCCTACCATCTGCTCCCCCCTATAGCAGTGTCCGTAGTCCCTGCCTGCAAACCTGCAAATAACACATGGAAATCACATATAAGCCAAAATATTCCGCGAAACGCGATATCGAACCAAAACGAGAAACTCGCGTCGCGAACTAAACGCGCGTGTGCACGATACGCTGAATCGTGTGTATACGCGTCTAAAAGCCTTGCGACACGCCGCGATACGCTGGATCACAGAACCCACTCACGTATCGCGCGTATCGCGCAAACACAACGGACACCAAAAACGACATATAATCCCAAATTTTCCTACAGGTAAGATATCACAAAACTAGACATGCCAAAGACCTAGAAAACACTGCAGGGAACCCTACACCAAAACCCCAACACCCCAGTCCCCTACTTGGCCGCAATTTGCGGCCAAAAGGAATTAATTGGCAGCCTGCAATGGGAGTTAGGGGGTCGTGCTTAGGTGGTGTGTTCTAGACCTAGGTAATATGTCCCAGTCTTCTCAATTTTTACCTGAAAGCATCGGGTCACAAGCAGATTACCAAAGTCACAAATGTCGCTTAAAAACGACAATTTAGCACAAATCACAAACCCGATGGTATTTTTGTGAAACCTGGGGATTTCTCAGTTGAAGTGGCCCTATTAACACTTAAACAAACTAGGGTAGCTAACACAATCAACAATTTCCCAAAATTCCACTTAAACACCATAATCTAGCACAAATTAACTAATTTAACACTAACCGACACCAATAAGCATACAAGCTAGGAAAAGGAGATATGGGTTCAGAAAATATACCCTAATGGACCCTAGAGAGCAGGAGAGGAAGTGCATAGGGGAAGAAGTGAGTTGCTGCCAGTGCTGGGGCTGCTGCTGCTACAGCTTCTGCTGCTGTTGCTGATGCTATCTGCTGCTGCTGAAGATGATGATGATGCTGATGGCTGAAGATAATGATGACGATGCTGCTGCTGCTGAAGATGATGATGATGATGATGCTAAAGATGTTGTTGTTATTGTTGTTGTTGCTGCTGAAGATGCTGAGGCTGCTGCTGCTGAAGATTCACCAGGTGAGTGTGTGTGTGTGTTTGAGAGAGTGAGGGAAATGAGAGTGAGAAGTGAGAATGAGAGAAAAACCAACAACCCCTCCCCTTCTCATTCTCTTTCATCATAAAGAGGCATGGCTCACACCATCAAGCCCATGCTTCTCTCTCTCTCAAAGTCAACACTTCAAACCAAATATTAAACCCTTTTAACTTTAACAACCATGCACTTAAACAATTTTTTAAACAAGCTTAAAGGAAAATGGTTAGCTAACCATGATTGCCAATCATGATTAACCTCCCAAAACAACCCTAGTTAACATGCACAAGTGTGTGTGTGCCTAACAAAATTCTAACAAAATACACAATAAATAGGATAAAATATTTAAAACTAAATTTTGTAAACTTTTTATTAAAAACCACACATTAAAATATAATTAGCTACAAAACACATTCTAAGGTGTTACAATAATGCTCATGCGAGCTCTCTCTTCATCGGTCTTTGGACAAGAATCCTTGGAGAGAGTGACTCCATGGCAAGCGGGTAAGGCACCCCGCTTGGAGTCTTCCATACTAAACCGTTTTAGGATGGTGTTGATGTACCTGGTTTGGGACAATCCCAATAATTTTTTGGATCTATCCCTATAGATCCTTATGCCCAGGATGTATGTGGCATCACCCATGTCCTTCATGGAGAACCTTAGTGATAAGAATGATTTGACCGACTGTATCATAGGAATATCATTTCCTATCAGAAGAATGTCATCCACGTACAATACGAGGAATGTGACAGCTCTTCCTACAGCCTTCTTATAAATACAAGGTTCATCTGGATTTTTGATGAAATCAAACTCTTTGATAACATCATCGAAACAGATGTTCCAACTCCGAGATGCCTGCTTTAACCCATATATGGATTTAAGCAATCTACATGCTTTCCCGCTGCTCCCACTGTCAATGAAGCCCTCTGGCTGATCCATATAAATGCATTCTTCTAAATCTCCATTTAGAAATGCTGTTTTAACGTCCATCTGCCAGATTTCATAGTCGTAGTGAGCAGCAATAGCAAGTAGGATCCGAATGGATTTAAGCATGGCTACGGGCGAAAAAGTTTCGTCATAGTCCAAACCTGGTCTTTGACGAAAACCTTTTGCCACAAGTCTTGCCTTATAGGTCTCTACCTGCCCATCTACACCAATCTTTCTTTTAAAGATCCATTTGCATCCCACAGGTTTTACCCCAGGGGGTACAATGTCCAAAGTCCATACTTTGTTGGTGTACATAGACTCCATTTCGGATCTCATGGCATCCAGCCACTTCACAGAGTCACCACTCGTGAAAGCTTGCTGAAAACTGGTAGGATCATCATCATCCATGATGCAATCTTCTCCGTCACCATCAATGAGGAAACCGTAGTACCTCTCCGGTGGGCGAGAAGTCCTACCAGACCTTCGGAGTGGCCGAGGTTCCTCAGTTTCTATTGCAACAGCCGGTTCAACCAAATCGTCATTAGTAGTTTATGTTTCTAGATCCACCACCTTGCCATCATCTTTATCTGTGAAAAACTCTTTTTCTAAGAATTTGGCATACTGAGAAACAAACACTTTTTGTTCCTCTTTGTGGTAGAATAGATATCCATAAGAATTCTTTGGATATCCCACAAAGTTACACATGACTGACCGTGTCTCGAGTTTGTCTGGATTCTGCTTTTTAACATAGGCCGGGCAACCCCAAATCTTGATTCTCTTAAGAGATGGTCTCTTCCCATACCATATCTCATATGGCGTGGTAGACACAGTTTTGGTTGGAACCCTGTTTAGTAGAAAAGCTGCAGTCTCCAATGCATGCCCCCAAAACGAGACTGGAAACTCAGCATCACTCATCATGGACCGGACCTTATCTAATAGGGTCCTATTCCGTCGTTCTGACACACCGTTGTGCTGTGGTGTGTAAGGAGGAGTGAGCTGAGAGAGAATCCCATTCTCTTTTAGGAAGTTTGCAAATTCTGTACTGAGATACTCACCACCTCGATCTGATCGAAGCATCTTGATACTCAAGCCGGTTTGTTTTTCTACTTCTTGTTTATATTCAATGAATTTCTCGAAAGCTTCGGACTTGTGCTTTAATAAAAATACATGACCGAATCTTGAGAAATCGTCAGTGAACGTAATGAAGTATGAAAAACCGCCTCTAGCCTGTGTAGACATTGGCCCACATACATCACTATGTATGGGGCCTAGGAGCTCAGTAGCCCTTTCTCCGTGTCCGGTAAACGGAGTTTTGGTCATTTTACCCTTGATACAAGACTGGCAAGTCGCATAAGATTTATTTTCAAAAGAGTTTAAATATCCATCTTTGTGTAACTTGTTTAGTCTTGTTTCGTTAATATGACCAAGTCTACAGTGCCAAAGAAAAGCTTCATTTAATTCTGAAAGCTTTCTTTTATTAGTGTTTTGTATACTGAAAACTGTGTGTTGATTTAGGACATATATTCCGTTATTAAGCGTACCATACCCAACCAACATTTGATTCAGGTGAATGTTCATAACATTGTTCTGCAATACAAAATTATATCCTTCATTGTCTAACAAAGAAACGGATATTATATTACAAAGCATACTGGGTACAAAATAACAAGGATTCAAAACCAAAATACATCCAGATGGCAACCCCAAGTGATACTCTCCCACTGCGACTGTATGTACATTGGAACCATTTCCAACGCGGAGAGTATGGTCACCTGTCTTCAAAACTTTGCTATTTCTCAGCCCCTGCATAGAATTGCAAATGTGAGAACCTGAACCGGTATCCAATACCCAGGAAGCAGAGTTTATTGAAAAACAGTTTTCTGTCACAAACGCACCTGAAGCAGAAGCATCTCCATGCTTCTTCTTGAGACTTAAGTACTCCGTGCAGTTGCGCTTCCAATGTCCTGTCTTGTGGCAATGAAAACATTCGCCTTTCCCCGAGTCTCCAGCTTTGGACTTTTCCTTTCCCTTCACCTTTTTAACTCCACCCTTAGGATTGGTGGACTTCTTCTTTTTCTTTCCCTTGGCTTTAGCTTTCAGGCGAGAAGAGGAAGACTGTCCAACAGTCATAACGGGAGTTTTTGCTGACATCATAGTGCTCTCTGCACTCCTTAACATGTTAAGGAGTTCAGGGAGTTCCTTCTCCATGCCGTGCATGTTGAAGTTCACTATGAATTGAGCAAAGGTGGAGGGGAGGGACTGCAGAATAATATCTATATATTGTTCATTGTCCATCGTCCATCCAAGGTCCTCAAGCTTTTCTATAAGAGCTATCATCTTCAGAACATGGTCTCCTACTGATGTGCCAGGGGCCATTCGCATCTGAAACAATTTCTTTGATGCTTCGTATCGTAATACGCGGGATTGCTCTCCATACAACTCCTTTGTATGGAGCAATATACCGTGAATGTTCATATCCTCGTGCTGCTTTTGATGTGTGTTATCCATCGATGCAAGCGCGAGGCATTTTGCCGTGGCACAGTCATCGTCCCATGTCTTGCGGACTTCAATGTTCGCAACTGAGGATTTTGGACCTGGGACGGGCGGGGCTGAAGCCGTGAGGACATATGATACTTTATCATAAGTCAAAGCTATTTTCAGATTCCTCAGCCAGTCTTTATAATTGGTCCCATTCAGTTTGTTTTTATCTAGTAGAAGCTTGAGTCCAGTCATGGGTATCTGCCATTAAGAGAGAGAAAAGAATACACTCAGCGAAAGCTCTTGCATAGATCAAATTGATTATTATCTTGTCTAATCGATGTCTCCCACTGCTTTAATCAAGTTTTTCTTTCAAACCTTAAAAAGAAAACTAGCCAGGATTAATTACAGTCTACAACTTCGCTAACCGTTCAGCCAGGCCAGTGTCGGTACTTGAGGGAGGTTCCCCGTGCTTTCGCACGGACCTAATTAAAGTAAACCTCGTTTTCCCAGAGGCGTAGCCCCGTTAACACCTTTCTAGACACCTAATGAGTTAGCTTATTGTAAACTGTAAAACTCTCCTAGGAGCAACTATTGCCCACAGTGGGATCGGGATCCAACCATCATATGGAAGGTATGCAATCTCATTGCAAATCTCAACACTTGAAATTCCCGATGTGATTTTTACCCCTAGTACTTATGACCTTAACTATGGTCAACAAATCATAAGTACCAGTCAAGTTCTACCCGTCATTTCTTGATCAATTAGACCCACCCATATGACCCTTAACTAAGGTCAACAAAGTCGCATGAATGTCCTAATTAATCTGCATCATATGCAGTGTAGGAAGACATCACTTAGCTACCATACACTACGCCTTAACTAAAGTCAACAAACGTAGCACGAATACTAAGTACTCTACTTCCTAAAATGATGGAGGGTTGGGAATGATTTTTAAGAAAATCTTTAACGCTTTGAACTTGATATCGTTGTAGAATCAAACGGTTTTCAAAAGGAGTGGCTTGTGCTCCGCAGTTCTGAAATATAGCTTTTTCATAAATAGCCGAGTGGTTTTCAAATCCGATTCTACAACATCATTTTAGGTTTATTTTCTTTACATTAATCATATTAATGTAATCCCATCATTTAAGTCCTTAAGCCAATCACAGAAAAGAAACGAAAATAACACGTACGCTTATGCCATCCGCATTAGCCGCAATGTTCCGTTATGCACCGTTAGGTTACTTAACTAACGGCATACCGGGACGGGACTAGCTCGGGTGTAAAACATAAGCAACGTCTACTATATATCATATATATAATATGTCATTCGTCTCAGATATTTCAGAACACAGGCAGCAGAAACATATATATAATATGGGATATACTAGGACGTCCGTATTTAGTATTTATCCGACAATAGAAAATACGGATTCCACAGTCGCGATGAATAGCCAAGCCCACACCCTGGACCCCTACGAGAGCGACAAGCGACCCTACCAATTCTGGAGTTTAGGAGACCCGGTCTCGACTCCTCGAGATGGCCTCCCACTGAACCACAGAACCCGGTCACCTGTGCTCCCCTCCTTGGGTCCGTCCTAATGCGGAAAAGTAAATAATATACAACAATGGTGACACAACCTCAACCCGGAAGTGCCCCAAATAAAAGAATATTACATTACATTTGAATTTACATGAATGAAAATATAAAACTCTCATCTCACATAAAAAAAAAACCCCGGCTATTCGATCGCGACAATCCTGCACATCATATCTCAGCAACACATAATATCACATATCATCAACGTAAGTAAGTATACGTACCTCAATTGTCGTTGATATATAGCAACGAAACCGGCGATATCGAACATACTACACTTACGGCCACAGAAAAGAAAGTGAAAAACTAAAATATTTGGAATCCACATACACTTTAGACATCATAAATGCGAAATATCACATACTTCATATTTCATGCCTAAACTATATGAATTCCACATATTGTATCACATTCCAGATAAACAGACAATATTAAAGTTTTCGAACGAACGATCAAGTACCCAAGATTCACTAAAGCTTAATACTTAAGCAGAGTTCAAAAAACTCGGAGTGTGACACAGTAGTAGCGGTCCAGCCATAGAAGGGTCAAGCCAACGCCTCACATGTGGCACGCCGTACTGCCCCAAACCCTAAGGTTCAAAGGGCAGTTCAAGACGGTCACATAATCGAGTTAAGGTTTGTTGTCTTCTAGAGGGTCCACCACAAAAAGACTTGCACGTATCTCCAAAGTATTTAAACCCCGTGAATAGTGAGCAAATGATACTCGTTCAAACACTTTAATACTTTCTAATTTACCCGGAAAAGCAACGAAATGAAAATTCCGATCGAATCTACGAGTCCAAAACCATCTCCAGAAAATACAGTACTATTTTCATATTAAACATACCCAAAACACTGTACAAGCAGATATAAGAATTACAGTCCAAATTTAAAGCAGTGATACCTCTGTACGGCCGCGGAGCCGCGGCCGAAGCAAGGAATTGCCGCGGTTCCGCGGCACTTTGTACGGTTCAGGGCTTCGAATTTCACTTTTGTTCTTATTTTTGTCTGCTGTATTTTTTAAGTATTTTTAATTGTGAAAAATGTCATATTTTAAAATTTGTCCAGAGAGGGTATAAAAAAGTCGTATTTTTGTCCGATCGGGATTTTTACTTCGTAAAAGTGTCGCCTAATGTTCTAGGTCGGCTCTGATACCAATGTTAGGTTTGCCTAGCACCCTATATAGAGTTTGGAAGCATCACATGTCACAAAGTTTAAATTTTTATGGTGCTAAGCAAGCATGCAAAGGAATCGATCCTAGAAAATTAGGGTTTCAAAAATTAAAGGCAATAAAGACTAGGGTTTCGAGACTACAACCTTTGTAGCTCCCTTCGCTAGACTCTTTGGCCTCTTGGGTGTTGGAAGAATGTCCTCTTGAAGTCTTCTCGCGTCCACGACGATCCACCCGAAGTTCCTCATCCAAGCTCGCAACTTCACTTTTCAAGATGAGAAATGAAGAGAACACTCTAAACAAGTTGGCTAAACTTGTGTAGAATGATGTTGTGGTTATGATTCTCACTTCAAAAACCTTTCTTTATTTGTGTTTTACTCACTAGAAAAAACTAGAGAGCAAAAGGAAGAAGGAGGAGGAAGATGATGGCTTTTGTTTTAACAAGAGTAGAAAAATATGATAACTCATATGAAGTAAAAAAGAAAATATATGTATATATATTTTCTAGTCCTCATCTCAAACCATGGTTAGATGATGGAGACATTATTTAACTTAAGTTTAAAACACAAAGAGAAGGATAACTCATGGTTAGAAGTAGGTGAGCATGGTTAGGTTTAAAGAAGAGTGTAGAAGCTAAGCAAGAATTATCCTTTTCTTTTCTATTTTGTTTTAAACATAAAATCAAATAATAATCCATCCATTTATCCATGGAGTGAGTCTTATATTGACACCATTTTCCATGAGTAATCAACCATGATAGATGGTGTATGTATGTATGTATGTGTGCACATCCATATGTGCATGAAACTAAAAGAAAGATAGAAAAACATACATGCATGCATGCATCCATCATATACTAGAAAATGTTTTAAGTGAGAAAACTAATGGTTAAATGATAAATCAACACTTGATTTATCAATCCGGCCATATCACATATGACCGCACCAAAAGCAAGCCACCCGATCAATGTTCGGTATCCTATACGCGCATTTTAATCGGGTCCATGGGCATATTGCATACGTGCACCACAACGTTTCGCCTGGACTAGGTAACTCCTTTGTGGGACTCTAAGACTCGTCAATACGCCGGCAGTGGGTGATGATCATATCAAGCACCCCCAAGCCGCAAGCGGTCAGCTAAACGTAACGGCCACCCGGGTATTGAGCGATCAGAAGAAAACAAGTGAATCTGCTACAACTCCCGTTGAGCCAACCGGCAACACTACCGTACAGTCCGGTCTCTTCGTCAGATATTCTGCATATCGAGCCTAGGGATGGTCACGTCGACCCCAATAACTCAATAAGTCATGCCGGTGAATGGTCTATAACAGATCGAGAAACTACTGATAACACTTATCAGCAAATCTCAGCAGCCCTAGCCAGGGACTTACTGATATAACCAGTCAGGCACAGCACAGCATCAACTCCCAATACCGATAGAGACGAAACCCCTCCTATCGCTCATCGTCTTCGTGTGTCTCGGGACTGTACCCAACGGCCACCTGTTTGCACGACTCAGTAGAGCCGTGGTAGGGTGGCAATCAAAGTACAGTGGGAGAACACACAAGACTCTATGACGATCTCGGGTCTACAGACTAACCTGTACCAGTGTCACCTGAGAACTGCTATCCGACGATAGATATAATTCCATATAGGAGTTCTCGGTGAGTCCGTCCAGTGTACCCAGTCACCACTGAGCACCTGTATATGATCTTGATGTCAAACATCGATGAATGTGGGAACATTCATCGCCCATCGTATGGGTCTAGTATCATATACGCTAGTCTACTCTGGTATATCAATGCCCCGTCTCGATATACCTATGACTATGGACTTTTTAGGATATGCTTATAGACTATAGATGTCCCACTAGTATGATCTCCATCATAATCACAGTAGTCAAGCCGATATCCTCAGGGCTTTATCAGCATGTATGAATGAATAAAAGCATGATCAAATCAGCATGTCAGATAAAGAAGAACCAGATAGTATACTATCATGTCGAGCAAGAATGTACACTGAATATATATATATATATATACATGTATAAATACATCCACTATCACATAATGGCCTCTAGGGCATACATATATCCAACAGTAACACTCCCGTACAGTCCGGTCTCTTCGTCTGATATGTCACATATCAAGTCTAGGGGTGGTATACGTCAGACCCTAGTAACCGATAAGTCGTGTCGATGTGAGGCTCATAACAGGTCGAGAAACTACTGGTAACACTTACCAGTAAATCTCTATATCAGCCCATGCCAGGGACTTCCGATTATGGCCAATCGAACACAGCACAACATCAATTCCCTATACCGGGAGATACGAATCCCTTCCTATCGCTCATTGCCTCCAAGTGATTCAGGACTGCACCCAAAAGCCACCGTTTTACACACCCATTTGGATGTGGTAAGGTCGAAATCAAAGCACAATGGGAATCACACAATACTCTATGACGATCTCGGGTCTACAGACTACCCTGTACCTGTGTCACCGGAGAACTGCCATCTGACGTGAGGTATATCACCATCTGGGAGTTCTCGGCGAGTCCGTCCAGTGTACCCAGTCTCCACTGAGTACCCGTACACCATACTTGATGTCAAACACCGATGGATATGGGATCATCCTGTAGGGTTCCTAGGCACACCCATGAGGTTCTACAAGTGATCAAACATGGCCAATTCAAAAAAATTCTATGTGCCAAGTGACCCTAAGAAAGATCGTAACTAGAGGATAGGCGAAATCGATATAAGTTAACAACTTAACTAAGAGTGAACGAAAATACAACCTTTGTAGATCCGGTCCTCCACCTCCATAGCTCTGTGTTGACGACCCTCCGCTGCAATCATCGGATCCTGGACTCTGGCGATGGTTTCGTCGGAGAAATGATCGGGCTAGGTCGTCGACTTCGATGCCGAAGATGATCTACGTCGAGGCAACTCAAGATCAAGCTCCAACTTCACCAAGTCATGAAACTTGTGAAGAAAACACCCTATACTACATGGCAAGTGGTAGAGGATGAAGAAATAGGAAGTGGGTTCACTTTGGATTTTGATTTCTCACTTGGAATCATCACTTGACATTTTTGTAGAAAGCTTTTCTTCTCTTCACTTGAAGAAGAAGATCAAGAAGAAGGAAAAAAGAATATGAATTAAAATAAAATCAAGTGATGGTTATCATTATGCAACCATGGTTAAGTGTAGAGAATAAACTAGGGTTAGGTGAATGGTTAGGTTTAGCAAAAGAAACAAAAATGGTCAAAGCTTCTTGAAGCTTCAAGGAAAAACAAAAGAAGCAACCATTTCTTTTCTTGCTAAAATGAATAAATAAATAAAACAAAGATAACAAAACCCTAACCATTCACATAAACATGGTTTAAAGTAAACATACACCCAACTTTGCATGTATCATCAAACATGATACAAACTAGTGCACAAAACTATATCATATATACAATGTGCACATCAAGTGAGAAAATCCATCTTAAGTGAACAAATACTAGTTAATGCAAAGTAATATATCAAATATATAATTATACATTAAATCATTAAATCAACACTTGATTTAACGATCCATTCATATCGCATATGACCGACTAATATCTAATGTATCGACTTATCGAATCAATCCTCGATTCGATAACTAGGTTATATCGCATACAACCAATCGATACATTCATCACGAGAATAGAATACGGTATCACATACACGCATTATTCTCGGTCCCGCACATATCTCATATGCGCTCCTATTTCATTTCGCTTGAGCCAGGAAACCTCTGTGTAGGACTCTAAAGACTCGTCAATACGCCGGCAGCAGGTGATGATCATATCAAACACCCACAAGCCACAAGCGGTCTGCTAAACGTAACGGCCACCCGGGTATTGAGCGATCAGAAGATCGACGAGCAAGCCCGCTCACACTCCTGTGAATCCAACCAGTAACACTTATCGTACAGTCCGGTCTGTTCGTCTGATATGTCGCATATCTCGCCTAGGGGTGGTAAACGTCAGACCCCAATAGCTTGATAAGTCATGCCGACGTAAGGTCCATAACAATCGTGAAACTAATGATAACTCTTACCAGTATATCACTGCAACCCTGGCCAGGGATTTCCAGTTATGGCCAGTCGAGCATAGCACAACATCAACCCCCAATACCGGGAGAGACGAATCCCCTCCTATCGCTCATTGCCTCCATGTGAATCGGGATTGTACCCAAAAACCACCTGTTTGCACGACTCGGTAGAGCCGTGGTAGGGTGGAAATCAAAGCACAGTGGGAGACACACAAGACTCTATGACGATCTCGGGTCAACAGACTAAGTTGTACCAGTGTCACCAGAGAACTGCCATCTGACGTGAGGTATAATACCATCTGGGAGTTCTCGGCGAGTCCGTTCAGTGTACCCAGTCATCACTGAGCACCCGCATACCATCTCTGATGTCAAACACCAATGGATATGGGATCATCCATCGCCCATCACATGGGTCGAGAAGATATACGCTAGTCTACTCTGGAATATCGATGTCCCGTCTCGATATTCCCACGACTAGGAACATTGAAGGATGTAACCATTGACTACCAAGGCCCCACTAGTATGATCTGCATCATAGTCCAGGAAGTCGAGTACACATCCTAAGGGCTTTATCAACATGTAATAGAGAGACTGCAAGTATACATGTTAAGATAAAGAGCAACCAGATAGCGTACTATCATGTCGAGCAAGAAAGTCCTACCTATATATGTCCCAGCATCCACTACAATATACATCCAATGTACAGTAATGGCCTCTTGGGCATACATATAACTAACAATCTCCCACTTGCACTAAGGCCATCTGTAGCAGTGGTTGTAGTATCTAATACTCAACCATCCCTTAAAAGTCTCTCTTTGAGAAAAAGCCTTTGTGAGTGGATCCGCCGTGTTGTCCTCTGAGTCTACTCTCCTAACCTCGATCAACCTTAGAGATCAACTATCTCCATGATCAGGTGATGCTGCCTCAGAATATGTTTGGGTCATTGATGGGATCGGGGTTCCTGGGCCAAAGCCACACTTCCATTGTCATACAATGGTAGGAACCTAGTTCATCTCATGAACCAATATACACCCAAACTGCCACTTTGGTAGTATCTTTAATAGCGATGTTACCAGCCTTTATCGTCTAGTCTGCCACGGTATCTAGCTTGGAACACTTCCAACATACCGTCCCTCCACTGAGGGTAAAGACAATGCCTGCGACTGACATTCAGTCGTCCTTATCACCCTGGAACCTTTCCAGTGATTCTCCCCAGGATCGATTGATACTATCTTACTACAGCTAGTGAGAATCCTAACATCCATTTAGATCTATCTCATAGACCCAAATCCCAGGATTTATGAGGTATCAACTTTATCCTATATGGAGAATCCTTGTGATAAGCGGAGATTGACCGAGCGTAGCATAGGAAACTCCTTTCCTATCAAGAGTATGTCATCCACGTACTCTACGAGGATCATCACCATACTCCATACTACCTTTTTGTACATACAAGGTTCATCTACCATTTTGATGAAGTCAAACTCTTTGACTACCACATCAAAACAGATGTTCCTGTAGGGTTCCTAGGCACTCTAGTGAGGTCTCACAAGGCATCGAACATGCCATTTTCAAAAATTCTAGGTGCCGAGAGACCCGACTACGGATCGTTTGCTAGAAAACTAGGCGAAAAAACTAACTAGTTAACACTTAACTACAAGATACGGAAATACAACCTTTGTAGATCCGGTGCTCCACCTCCATAGCTCCGCAACGAGGTCCTCTCCGCTGTCCAAATCAAATCCGGGCTCTAGCGTCGGCTTCGTCGGAGAATGGGCAAGCTAGGTCGTCGATGTCCATGCCGAAGATGATCTACGTCGAGGCATCGCTAGATCAAGCTCACAACTTCACCAAGTCATGAAACTTGTGAAGTAAACACACTCTACTACTTGGCAAGAGGTAGAGGATGAAGAAATAGGAAGTGGGTAGACTTTAGAATTGGATTTCTCACTCATATCATCAGGTTGCCATTGATGGTCAAGCTTTTCTTCACTTGAAAAATGAAGAAGAAGAAGAATGTTATTATGATAAGAATAATAAAAAAATGAGAAAAGAAATTCATTCTTATCATAATGAAACCATAGTTAGGTGTAGAGAATCAATCATGGTTTAGTGGAATGGTTAGGTTAAGCATGAGACAAAAATGGTTGCAAAGTCAAAGACTTCATGAAGCTTCATGAAGCATTTAAAGAAAGCCACCATTTTCTCATGCTCATTTTCTTTTCCAAAAAGAATAAACAAATGAATAAAATGAATAATCAAATAGTAAACCCTAACCATTCCATTAACCAAGGTTTAATTCTATACACTTAACAAAAAGGGCATGCACCATCAAACATGATACAAGCAAGTGCACAAATCATATCGCATATGAAATGTGCACACCCGAGTGAGAAAATCCATTTAAAGTGAACCGATACTAGTTAATGCAAAGTAATATATCAAATATATAATTATGCATTAAATCATTAAATCAACACTTGATTTAACGATCCGGTCATGTCGCACATAACCGACTGGTATCATCAGTAACAACTTATCGAATCAACACTTGATCCGATAACCCGGCTATATCGCATATAACCGATCAATGTCACATCGCGAGAATTGAATACAGTATCACATACCGTATTATTCTCGGTCCCGCACATATCTCATATGCGCTCCTATTTCATTTCGCTTTAGCCAGGAAACCTCTGTGTAGGACTCTAAAGACTCGTCAATACGCCGGCAGCGGATGATGATCATATCAAACATCCACAAGCCGCAAGCGGTCTGCTAAACGTAACGGCCACCCGGGTATTGAGCGATCTGAAGATCGACGAGCAAGCCCGCTCACACTCCAGTGAATCCGACCAGTAACACTACCGTACAGTCCGGTCTGATCGTCTGATATGTCGCATATCTCTCCTAGGGGTGGTAAACGTCAGACCCCAATAGCTCGATAAGTCGTGTCGATATGAGGTCTATAACTTTTCGAGAAACTACTGGTAACACTTACCAGTAAATCTCAGCAACCCTGGCCAGGGATTTCCTGTTATAGCCAATCGAACACAGCGCAACATCAACTCCCTATACCGGGAGAGACGAATCCCCTCCTATCGCTCATTGCCTCCATGTGACTCGGGACTGTACCCAAAAACCACCGTTTTGCACGCCCTCTTGGACGTGGTAAGATGGAAATCAAAGCACAGTGGGAACCACACAAGACTCTATGACGATCTCGGGTCAACAGACTACTCTGTACCAGTGTCACCAGAGAACTGCCATCTGACGTGAGGTATAATACCATCTGGGAGTTCTCGGCGAGTCCGTCCAGTATACCCAGTCTCTACTGAGCACCCGTATATCTCCTCTAATGTCAAACACCGATGGATATGGGATCATCCATCGCCCATCTGTATGGGTCGAGAAGGTACACGCTAGTCTACTCTGGTATATCGATGCCCCGTCTCGATACACCCACGACTAGGGACTTTGAAGGATGTACTTATGGACTACCATGTCCCCACTAGTATGATCCGCATCATAGTCCAGGTAGTCAAGCACACATCCTAAGGGCTTTACCAACATGTAACAGAGAGACAATCGGTATACACGTTAAGGTAAAGAGCAACCAGATAGCATACTATCATGTCGAGCAAGAAAGTCCTCCCTATATATGTCCCAGCATCCACTACAATATACATCCTATGTACAGTAATGGCCTCTAGGGCATACATATAACTAACAATCTCCCACTTGCACTAGGGCCATCTGTAGCAGTGGTTGTAGTATCTCATACTCAACCATCCCATAAAAGTCTCCTTCTGGGAACAGGCCTTCGTGAGTGGATCCGCCGTGTTGTCCTCTGAGTCTACTCTCCTAATCTCGATCACCCTGGAGATCAACCATCTCCATGATCAAGTGATACTGCCTTAGAATATGTCTGGATCACTGATGGGACCGGCGTTCCTTGGCATAAGCCACAACTCCATTGTCTCACAATGGTAGGAACATAGTTCATCTCATGAACCAATATACACCCAAATAGCCTCTTTGGTAGCATCTTAAGTAGCGATCTATCCTGCCTTTATCGTCTAGTATGTCACGGTATCTAGTTTGGAACTCTTCCAACATACCGTCCCTTTACTGAGGGTAAAGACAATGCCTGCGACTGACATTCAGTCGTCTTTATCACCCTGGAACACTTCCAGTGATTCTCCCCAGGATCGATTGATACCGTCTCACTACAACTAGTGAGAATCCTAACATCCATTTAGATCTATCTCATAGATCCAAAATCCAGGATTTAGTGGGTATCACTTTGATCCTATGTGGAGAGTCATTGTGATAAGCGGAGATTGATCGAGCGTAGCATAGGAAACTCCTTCCCTATCAAGAGTATGTCATCCACGTACTCTACGAGGATCGTCACCATACTCCCTACTACTAGTTTGTTTATACAAGGTTCATCTACCATTTTGATGATGTCAAACTCTTTGACTAACACATCAAAACAGATGTTCCAACTCCGCGATGCCTGCTTTATCCTATAAAGCATCTTGCACACGTTTCCGCTGCTCCCACTGTCTACGAAGCCCTCTGGCTGTGTACTTATAGACACTCTCTTCTAAATCATCATTTAGAAAAGCAGTCAAGACACCCAACCACCAGATATCGTAGTCATGGTATATAGCCGTGGCAAGTAGGATCTGGATGGACTTAAGCATAGATCCTTAGAAAAGGTTTCATCATGATCCGTACCTGGTCAATGTTGCAAACCTTTAACAAGTCTAGCTTTGAAAGTCTCAACTTTTCCATGTACACCAAGTAATCTTCTCAAGATATACTTGCTCCTGATGGGGATTTAACCCTTCAGATATAGCAACTAAAGTCCATACTTTGTTGGTGTATAAGGATTCCATCTCAGATCGATAAACATCCAGCCATTCTTACAGAGTCTCACTCTTGATGGCCAGCTCAAAACTAGTTGGGTCATCATCTCATGATGCAATCCTCGCTCCCACTGTCATAGAGAAACCGAAGTATCTCTCAGGTGGGTGAGGAACCTTACTAGATCGGCGGAGAGGCTGAGGTTCGTTGGAATCTACTGAATCCTTTGGTTGTACCAAATCATCTGCTGTAGCTTGTATAGCTGGAACTATTCCAGTTCTACATAACAGACCTTGCCTCGAACTTGTCCGGATTATGGTTTTAGACATAGGCCGGACAACCCCAAATCTTAACCAACTTAAGATATGGGCTCTTCCCTTTCCATATCACATATGAAATGGTAGGCAACTGATTTGATTCGAACCTATTCAATAGGTATGCTGCTTCTCAAGTGCATAACCCCAAAAAGGAAACGGGTAACTCAGTATTACTCATCATAGAGCACACCATATCAAATAGGGTGCGATTGCTCCACCCCGATATACCATCGTGCTATGGTGTATACGGAGGAGTAATGCTGAGAGAGAATCTCATTCTCCTTTAGAATAGTCCAGGATTTCCGTGCTCAAGTATTCTCCTCCTTGATCTCATCAAAGGACATAATATTTATACCCGTTTTGGTTCTCTACTTCTAACTTATATTCTGTGAATATCTCAAAAGGTTCGGACTTATGTTTCAACAGGAACGTATGTCTGAATCTTGAGAGATTATCAGAGAATATAACGAAGTATAAAGAACCATTCTTGGCATGTGTAGACAGGGGACCTACATGCATCAACATGTATCATCCCAAGAGTTCACTAACTCTTTCTCCGTTTCCAATAAACGGAGCTATGGTCATCTTATCTCTGTGACATGACTGGCAAGTTTCACAAGATGTAAATTCAAACTGATTTAAATATGCATCTAAATGTAACTTAGCTAGTCGGGTCGCATTGATATGACCTAGTCTACAATACCTCAAGAAGAATTCGTTCATTTCTGAACTCTTCCTCTTGTGTGTGTTCTGTATACTAAGAACTGTAGTTTGATTTAGAACAGCAATGCTTTTAGATAACGTGCCTGAACCGATCAACTTTTGATATAGGAAATGTTCAAAACATTATCCAACAATACAAAATTTTATCATTTCTTTACTAATAAAGAGATAGATACGATTTTGTATATCAGGTTCGGTATCTAATAACATTCGTTCAGAATCAATGTATCGGTAATACAGGGTGACAGTGACCAACAGACTTGGCTGCAACACTTGCCCCGTTTTCTGCCTCATGAAACTTATCACCCGTTCTCAGTTCTCTACCTTTCTGTAGTCCTATGTAACAGATTACATATCTGGGATCCTGATCTGGTATCACATACCCATAACGTAAAGGATACTGAGAAACAGTTCTTTGTAATGAACACACCCGAAGATGATGCATCAGCATGCACTCTCTTCGTTTGGGCTGCACGGGAAATCTGGTATTCCCCAATTTCCTGCTCTATCTTATAACAATTATAAGTTGGAGCGGGACCAACGTTCTCCAGCTCAGTATAACAAGCGGGTTCGGTCAATAATCCGTATTATTATCTTGATTAAGGCGTGATATAGTCGCTACCTGGAGAGAGAGAGAAGAAAACACTCAGCGTGCGCTCTTTCAAGAATAGATTGGTTATTATTTTATCTAATCAGGATGGCTCCCACTGCTTTTTATCAAATCTTCCTTCAAACCCTAAAAGGAAAGACTAGCCGGGATTAATTACACACTACAAGTTCGCCAATCTTTCAGCCAGGCCAGTGTCGGTACTTTGAGGGAGGTCCCCCGTGCTTTCGCACGAACCTAATTAATGAAAACCTTATTTTCCCAGAGGCGTAACCTCGTTGACACCTTTCTAGACACCTACTTGATCGGCTAATTGTAATGTGTAAAACTCTCCCAGGAGTAACACTTACTCACAGCGGGTATCGGGATCCAACTATCTCATAGAAGGTATGCAATCTCATTGCAAATCTCAACACTTGAAATTCCCGATAATATTTTTCCCCGAACGATCTATGACCTTGACAAGGTCAACAAACCATAGACCGCAAGTCAAGTTCAACCCGTCATTTTTTGATTGAATCAAACCCACCCGCACGACCCTTGACAAGGTCAACAAGGCCGCACGACTACCCTAACCCAATCTGCATCATATGCATAAGCAGATAAATACTGGTTAGCTACCGCACACTGCGCCTTGACAAGGTCAACAAACGCAGCACGAATACTAAACAGGATTTATCTGAAATGACGGAGGGCTACGACAGGTTTTTCTGAAAACCTATTGCGTAATGAACTTAATATCGTTGTAGAATCAAATGATTTTAAAATGGAGTGCTTTTGAGGCTTTTCTAGTTTTGCTGAAGGAGTCACTCCCGGTGAAGGGATCGTCGGTCCTTTCCTCGTCGAATGAGGTGCAGGATATATCATATATATCACTGTGCAAAGCAAAAACACTTAAAAGCAATCAAAAGACAAACCGAGTGTGTAGCATCTGCCAGTTATTGCTAAAGGAGTCACTCCCGGTGAAGGGATCTCGGTCCTTTCCTCATCGAATAAGGTGCAGGATATATCACATATACCTCTGTGCAAAGCAAGAACTGTAGCTACCTGTTTTATTTTGAAATTCGATTCTACAACATCTTAGGTTTCTTTTATTTCATTAATCACATTAATGAAGTCCTATCATTTAAGTACCTAATCATCACAGATAAATACGACGTACACTTATGCCATCCGCATTCGCCTCGATGTCCCCTCGTGCACCGTTAGGTTAGGTAACTAACGGCAGAGCGGGGCAGGGCTAGCGCGGGTGTAAAACATAAGTAACGCCTATATAATATATCATATATACTATATACTGTATCTATCACAGAACATCTCATGATCACATCACAGATATCGCAGCAGAAGAATCATATGAAATATTGGATATACTAGGACGTCCGTGTTTTCAATACGAGCCAGTATAAAACACGGATTCCACGGTCGCGATGAATAGCCAAACCCACACCCCTAGACCCCTACGAGAGCGGCAAGCAACCCTACCAATTCTGGAGTTAGGAGACCCGGACTCGACTCCTCGAGTTGGTCTCCCACTGGACTCCAGAACCCGGTTACTTGTGCCCTCCTCCTTGGGTCTATCCTAGTGCGGAAAAGTAAATAATATACAAACGGTGACAACTTCCGCAACCTGGAAGCGCCCCAATAAAAGAATATTACATACAAGTTTTTACATGAATGAAAATGAAAAACACTCATCTCACATAAAAAACCCCGGCTATTCAAACACGACGATCCAATATAACATATCCAGCAACACATAACATCACATGTCATCAACGTAAGTAAATATGCGCATCCCAATTGTCGTTGGCATATAGCAACGAAACCGGCGATATCACATATTACACTTACGGTCACAGAAAAGAAAGTGTAAAACTACAACAGTTGGAATCCGCAATCACCTCAGACATCGCATGCCTGACCAAATGAATTACTTAGACATCACATGCCTAACAATTATAAACCCCGCATTTCAGTCTCATTATCGAAAACACTTTTAAATATCAAGTCGGGTAATTCAACAGGATTCCCGACATCCTGATCGAATACTCGTCGCAAACTTCAGTAGACAGCTGCACCCCCGATACCGTCGACGAAGTGCACCAAGGCGGAACACCGCTACCGTGAGCACCCGAACGGATGCTTTCGGCTACGGGGTTCTCCTACAGTCACTTGGTCGGGGCTATGGGGTGAGGCCGTCTATTAAGTTTACCCGGCGAGTATCCGCGTACGCTACGTGATTGCAACGGACTTTTGATCACATCAAAATTCCGTGGCAACCGATCAAGTGAGACTAAACTGCTATGTTTATAACATTCATTCAGTTATCTCATAACTACTTGTGAATTCCAATTATTGTATCCCATTCCAGATAATTAGAAAATGTTAAACTTTCCGATTGAACATTCGAACACCCAAGTTTTCCCGATACAGATCAACATATGAAATAAGTCTAACAACATTCAGTTCGTGCCTCAGTACCGACGGTCCAGCCGTAGAAGGGTCAAGCCAACGCCTCACATGTGGCACGCCGTACTGCCCCAAACCCGAAGGTTCAAAGGGCAGTTCAAGACGGTCACATAATCGAGTTAAGGTTTGTTGTCTTCTAGAGGGTCCATCGCGTTACTTGCACTACTTAGAACGTCGTCAAACTACGGAAAAATCCAACACTTGGAAATTTCCCGACAGGGGAAAAATTGGGTATTTATATCCGGTCGAACTTTTTAACATATTCTAAAATTTATCCGGAAAGCCACACAGACAAAATTTGATAATCCGATCGAGCTCATGAAAACCCAAAAAACCCCCTGAAAACTCAACTCTTGAATAAATTTTTAAAAATATCCAGAAGACTCAGCACTACAAGAAAAGAATTACTGTGCAGACCACACACAGTAAATCTACAGTGTGGCCGCGGAACCGCCGCTGGTACAATGGTGGGGGCCGCGGTTCCGCGCTTACTTAGTGGATTTAGAATTACGTACTTCACAGTAACTCTTAAGATTACCTGCTGAATTTTTTGGAAATTTTTAATCTGGAAAAATCCCAGAAAATAAAAAATGTACAGAGAGCATATTTTGGGTTTCGGTTTTGGGTCGTTCGGACTTCAAAATCCGTCTAGACTTCGCCTAAGGCTCTAGCTAGGCTCTGATACCACTGTAGGATTCCTAGGCACTCTAGTGAGGTCTCACAAGGCATCGAACATGCCATTTTCAAAAATTCTAGGTGCCGAGAGACCCGACTACGGATCGTTTGCTAGAAAACTAGGCGAAAAAACTAACTAGTTAACACTTAACTACAAGATACGGAAATACAACCTTTGTAGATCCGGTGCTCCACCTCCATAGCTCCGCAACGATGTCCTCTCCGCTGTAAATCAAATCCGGGCTCTAGCGTCGGCTTCGTCGGAGAATGGGCAAGCTAGGTCGTCGATGTCCATGCCGAAGATGATCTACGTCGAGGCATCGCTAGATCAAGCTCACAACTTCACCAAGTCATGAAACTTGTGAAGTAAACACACTCTACTACTTGGCAAGAGGTAGAGGATGAAGAAATAGGAAGTGGGTAGACTTTAGAATTGGATTTCTCACTCATATCATCAAGTTGCCATTGATGGTCAAGCTTTTCTTCACTTGAAAAATGAAGAAGAAGAAGAATGTTATTATGATAAGAATAATAAAAAATGAGAAAAGAAATTCATTCTTATCATAATGAAACCATAGTTAGGTGTAGAGAATCAATCATGGTTTAGTGGAATGGTTAGGTTAAGCATGAGACAAAAATGGTTGCAAAGTCAAAGACTTCATGAAGCTTCATGAAGCATTTAAAGAAAGCCACCATTTTCTCATGCTCATTTTCTTTTCCAAAAAGAATAAACAAATGAATAAAATGAATAATCAAATAGTAAACCCTAACCATTCCATTAACCAAGATTTAATTCTATACACTTAACAAAAAGGGCATGCACCATCAAACATGATACAAGCAAGTGCACAAATCATATCGCATATGAAATGTGCACACCCGAGTGAGAAAATCCATTTAAAGTGAACCGATACTAGTTAATGCAAAGTAATATATCAAATATATAATTATGCATTAAATCATTAAATCAACACTTGATTTAACGATCCGGTCATGTCGCACATAACCGACTGGTATCATCAGTAACAACTTATTGAATCAACACTTGATCCGATAACCCGGCTATATCGCATATAACCGATCAATGTCACATCGCGAGAATCGAATACAGTATCACATACCGTATTATTCTCGGTCCCGCACATATCTCATATGCGCTCCTATTTCGTTTCGCTTGAGCCAGGAAACCTCTGTGTAGGACTCTAAAGACTCGTCAATACGCCGGCAGCGGATGATGATCATATCAAACATCCACAAGCCGCAAGCGGTCTGCTAAACGTAACGGCCACCCGGGTATTGAGCGATCTGAAGATCGACGAGCAAGCCCGCTCACACTCCAGTGAATCCGACCAGTAACACTACCGTACAGTCCGGTCTGATCGTCTGATATGTCGCATATCTCGCCTAGGGGTGGTAAACGTCAGACCCCAATAGCTCGATAAGTCGTGTCGATATGAGGTCTATAAATTTTCGAGAAACTACTGGTAACACTTACCAGTAAATCTCAGCAACCCTGGCCAGGGATTTCCTGTTATAGCCAATCGAACACAGCGCAACATCAACTCCCTATACCGGGAGAGACGAATCCCCTCCTATCGCTCATTGCCTCCATGTGACTCGGGACTGTACCCAAAAACCACCGTTTTGCACGCCCTCTTGGACGTGGTAAGATGGAAATCAAAGCACAGTGGGAACCACACAAGACTCTATGACGATCTCGGGTCAACAGACTACTCTGTACCAGTGTCACCAGAGAACTGCCATCTGACGTGAGGTATAATACCATCTGGGAGTTCTCGGCGAGTCCGTCCAGTGTACCCAGTCTCTACTGAGCACCCGTATATCTCCTCTGATGTCAAACACCGATGGATATGGGATCATCCATCACCCATCTGTATGGGTCGAGAAGGTACACGCTAGTCTACTCTGGTATATCGATGCCCCGTCTCGATACACCCACGACTAGGGACTTTGAAGGATGTACTTATGGACTACCATGTCCCCACTAGTATGATCCGCATCATAGTCCAGGTAGTCAAGCACACATCCTAAGGGCTTTACCAATATGTAACAGAGAGACAATCGGTATACACGTTAAGGTAAAGAGCAACCAGATAGCATACTATCATGTCGAGCAAGAAAGTCCTTCCTATATATGTCCCAGCATCCACTACAATATACATCCTATGTACAGTAATGGCTTCTAGGGCATACATATAACTAACAGTTCCAACTCTGCGATGCCTGCTTTATCCTGTAAAGCAACTTGCACATGTTTCCGCTACTCCCACTGTTTACGAAGCCCTCTGGTTGTGTATTTATAGACGTTCTCTTCTAAATCAGTATTTAGAAAAGCAGTCATGGCATCCAACCACCAGATATCGTAGTCATGGTATGTAGCAATGTTAAGTAGGATCTGGATGGACTTAAGCATAGCCACTTGGAAAAGGTTTCATTATTATCCACGCCTGGTCAATGACGAAAACCTTCAGATATAGCATCCAATATTGTAGTCTAGCATTGAAAGTCTCAACTTTTCCATCTACGCCAAGTAATCTTCTCAAGATATACTTGCTCCTGATGGGGATTTAACCCTTCAGATATAGCATCCAAAGTCCATACTTTGTTGGTGTACATGGATTCCATCTCAGATCGCTAAGCATCCAGCCATTCTTACAGAGTCCCTACTCTTGATGGCCTGCTCGAAACTAGTTGGGTCATCATCTCATGATGCAATCCTCGCTCCCACTGTCATCGAGAAACCGAAGTATCTCTCTGGCGGATGAGGAACCCTACCAGATCGGCGGAGAGGCTGAGGTTCGTCGGGGACTATTGAATCCTCTGGTTCTGTCAAATCAGCTGCAGTTTTGTATAGCTGGAACCTTTCCAGTTCTACAGAACTGACCTTGCCTCGATTTTTGTCCGGATTTTTCTTTCGACATAAGACGGACAATCCCAAATCTTAACTTACTTAAGAGATAGGCTCTTCCCATACCATATCCTATATGGAGTGGTAGGCACTGATTTGATTCGAATCTAATTCAATAGGTATGCATCTTCTCAAGTGCATAACCCCTTAAAAGAAACAGGTAACTCAGTAATACTCATCATAGAGCACACCATATCAAATAGGGTGCGATTGCTCCACCCCGATACACCGTTGTGCTGTGGTATAATCAGAGGAGTAACACCGAGAGAGAATCTCATTCTCCTTTAGAATAGTCCAAGAATTCCATGCACAAGTATTCTCCTCCCTGATCTTATCATAGGACATAATACTTATACCCGGTTTTTGGTTCTTTACTTCTAACTTATATTCTATGAATATCTCAAAAGCTTCGGACTTATGTTTCAACAGGAACATATGACTGAATCTTGAGAGATTATCAGAGAATGTAATGAAGTACAAAGAACGGGTCTTGGCATGTGTAAACAAGGGACCTTACATACATCATCATGTATCAGTCCCAAAAGTTCACTAACTCTTTCTCTGTTTCCAATAAACAGAGCTATGGTCATCTAATCTTTGTGACATGACTGGCAAGTTTCACAAGATGTAAATTCAAACTGATTTAAATATGCATCTAAATGTAACTTCAGCCAGTCGGGTCGCATTGATATGACCTAGTCTACAATGCCTCAAGAAGGATTCGTTCATTTCTGAACTCTTCCTCTTGTGTGTGTTCCGTATATTAGGAACTGTAGTTTGATTTAGAACGTCAATGCTTTTAGATAACGTGCCTGATCCGATCAACTTTTGATATAGGAAATGTTCAAAACATTATCCAACAATACAAAATTTTATCATTTATTTACTAATAAAGAGATTGATATGATTTTGTATATCAGGTTCGGTATCTAATAGCATTTGTTCAGAATCAATGTATTGGTAATACAGGGTGACAGTGACCAACAGACTTGGCTACAACACTTGCCCCGTTTTCTGTCTCATGAAACTTATCACCCGTTCTCAGTTCTCTACCTTTCCATAGCCCTTTGTAACATATTACATATCTGGGATCCTGATCCGGTATCAGATACCCAGGACGTAGAGGACACTGAGAAACAGTTCTTTATAATGAACACACCCGAAGGAGATGCATCATATGCACTTTCTTAGTTTGGGCGGCATAGGAATTATGGTATTCCCCTATTTCCTGCTCGGTCTTATAACAATTATAAGTTGGAGCGGGACCAACGTTCCCCAGCTCAGTATAACAAGCGGGTTCGGTCAATACATCCATATTATTATCTTGATTAAGGCGTGATATGGTCGCTACCTGGGGAGAGAGAGAAGAAAACACTCTGCGTGCGCTCTTGCAAGATTAGATTGGTTATATATTTTATCTAATCAGGATGGCTCCCACTGTTTTTATCAAATCTTCCTTCAAACCCTAAAAGGAAAATACTAGCTGGGATTAATTACACTCTACAAGTTTGCCAATCTTTCAGCCAGGCCAGTGTCGGTACTTTGAGGGAGGTTCCCCGTGCTTTCGCACGGACCTAATTAAAGTAAACCTCGTTTTCCCACAGGCGTAACCCCGTTGACACCTTTCTAGACACCTACTTGATCGGCTAATTACAAAGTGCAAAACTCTCCCAGGAGTAACAATTACTCACGGTGGGTATCGGGATCCAACTATCACATAGAAGGTATGCAATCTCATTGCAAATTTCAACACTTGAAATTCCCGATAAAGGTTTTTACCCCTAGCACCTATGACCTTAACTATGGTCAACAAATCATAAGCACTAGTCAAGTTCTACCCGTCATTTCGTGATTAATTAGACCCACCCACATGACCCTTAACTAAGGTCAACAAAGTCACGCGACTGTCCTAACTAATCGCATCATATGCGGTGTGGGAAGACATCACTTAGCTACCGTACACTGTGCCTTAACTAAGGTCAACAAACACAGCACGAATACTAAGTACTCTACTTCCTAAAATAACGGAGGGTTGCGAATGGTTTTTAAGAAAACCTTTAACGCTTTGAACTTGATCTCGTTGCGGAATCAAATGGTTTTTAAATGGAATGTTTTTAAGGCTTTTCTAGTTTTGCTAAAAGGGTCACTCCCGGTGAAGGGATCGTCGGCCCTTTCCTCATCGAATAAGGTGGAGGATATATCATATATACCGCTGTGCAAAGCAGAAACTATAGAAGCAATCAAAAGACAAACCGAGGGTTGTAGCATCTGCCAGTTATTGCTAAAGGAGTCACTCCCGGTGAAGGGATCTCGGTCCTTTCGTTATCGAATAAGGTGCGGGATGTTCTACAAGGAACACCGCGATGCAAAGCAAGAACTGTAGCTACCTGTTTTAATTTTGAAATTCGATTCCACAACATCTTTTAGGTTTATTTTCTTTCATTAATCTCATTAATGAATGTCCCATCATTTAAGTCCACCTAAACATCACAGATAAATATAACGTACGCTTATGCCATCCGCATTCGCCTCGATGTCCCGTCTGCACCGTTAGGTTAGGTACCTAACGGCAGAGCGGGGCAGGGCTAGCGTGGGTGTAAAACATAAGCAACGTCTATATAATATATCATATATACTATATACTATATCTATCTGAACAAATCACATGATCACATCACAGATAACGCAGCAGAAAATATCATATGAAATATTGGATATTCTAGGACCTCCGTGCTTTTAATACGAGCCAGTATAAAACATGAATTCCACGGTCGTGATGAATAGCCAATCCCACACCCCTAGACCCCTACGAGAGAGGCAAGCAACCCTACCAATTCTAGGGTTAGGAGACCCAAACTCGACTCCTCGAGATGGTCTCCCACTGGACCCTAGAACCCGGTTACTTGTTCTCCCCTTCTTGGGTCTATCCTAATGCGGAAAAGTAAATAATATACATCAACGGAGACATCTTTCGCAACCTGGAAGTGCCCCAATAAAAGAATATTACATACAAGTTTTTACATGAATGAAAATGAAAAACACTCGTCTCACATAAAAAAAACCCGGCTATTCAAACACGACAATCCAATATAACATATCCAGCAACACATAACATCACATGTCATCAACGTAAGTAAACATGCGTATCCCAATTTTCGTTGACATATAGCAACGAAACCGGCGATATCACATATTACACTTACGGTCACAGAAAAGAAAGTGTAAAACTACAACAGTTGGAATCCGCAAACTCTTTACACATCGCATGCCTAACCAAATGAATTCCTTAGACATCGCATGCCTAACAATTATAAACCCCGCATTTTAGTCTCAATATCGAAAACACTTTTCAATATAAAGTCGGGCAATTCAACAAGATTCCCGGCATCCAGAACGAATGCTCGTCACAAACTTTAGTGGACGGCCGCACCCCCGATACCGTCGACGAAGTGCACTAAGGCGGAACACCGCTGCCGCGAGCACCCGAACGGATGCTTTTTGGCGACGGGGTTCTCCTACAGTCACTTGGTCGGGGCTATGGGGTGTAGCTGTCTATTAAGTTTACCGACGAGTATCCGTGTAATCAACGTGATTGCGACGGACTTTTGATCGCATCAAAATTCCGTGGCAACCGATCAAGTGAGACTAAAGTGCTATGTTTATAACATTCATATTAGTTATCTCATAACTACTTGTGGATTCCAAATATTGTATCACATTCCGGATAAATAGAAAATGTTAAACTTTCCGATCGAACAATCGAACACCCAAGTTTTCCCAAAATAGCTCAACACATGAAATAAGTTCAAAAACATTCACTTCATGCCTCAGTACCAACGGTCCAGCCGTAGAAGGGTCAAGCCAGCGCCTCATATGTGGCACGCCGTACTGCCCCAAACCCTAAGGTTCAAAGGGCAGTTCAAGACGGTCACATAATCGAGTTAAGGTTTGTTGTCTTCTAGAGGGTCCATCGCGTTACTTGCACTACTTAGAACGTCTTTAAACTACGGAAAAATCCAACAATTGGAAATTTCCCGGTAGGGGAAAAAATGGGTATTTATATCCGGTCGAACTTTTTAACATATTCTAAAATTACCCGGAAAAACACATAGACAAAATTAGACAATCCGATCGAATCTACGAACTCTCAATACAACCCAGAAAACTCAACTCTTGAGTAGAATTTAAAAATTCCCAGAAAATACATCACTAACAGATAGGAATTACTGTGCAGAGAAAATGACAAGATGCTCCTTTATGGCCGCGGAACCGCTGCACGATCCATGCTCGTGCTGCGCTTCCGTGGCGCTATGGTGGATTCAGGCGGACATGCAGCACAGTATTTCTTATAAATCCCTGGTGATTTTTCTGCATATTTTTAATTTGGAAAAATCCCAGTTTTGAAAAAATGTACAGAGAAGGATTTTAAACTAGGGTTTCGGGTTCGATCGGACTTCTAACATCGTCTACACTTCGCCTAAGGCCCTAGCCAGGCTCTGATACGACTGTAGGATTCCTAGGCACATCCATGAGGTTCTACAAGTGATCAAACATGGCCAATTCAAAAAAATTCTATGTGCCAAGTGACCCTAAGCAAGATCCTAACTAGAGGATTGGCGAAATCGATATAAGTTAACAACTTAACTAAGAGTGAACGAAAATACAACCTTTGTAGATCCGGTCCTCCACCTCCATAGCTCCGTGTTGACGACCCTCCGCTGCAATCATCCGATCCCGGACTCTGGCGTTGTTTTCGTCGGAGAAATGATCGGGCTAGGTCCTCGACTTCGATGCCGAAGATGATCTACGTCGAGGCAACTCAAGATCAAGCTCCAACTTCACCAAGTCATGAAATTTGTGAAGAAAACATCCTATACTACATGGCAAGTGGTAGATGATGAAGAAATAGGATGTGGGTTCACTTAGGATTTTGATTTCTCACTTGGAATCATCACTTGACATTTTTGTAGAAAGCTTTTCTTCTCTTCACTTGAAGAAGAAGATCAAGAAGAACGAAAAAAGAATATGAATTAAAATAAAATCAAGTGATGGTTATCATTATGCAACCATGGTTAAGTGTAGAGAATAAACTAGGGTTAGGTGAATGGTTAGGTTTAGCAAAAGAAACAAAAATGGTCAAAGCTTCTTGAAGCTTCAAGGAAAAACAAAAGAAGCAACCATTTCTTTTCTTGCTAAAATGAATAAATAAATAAAACAAAGATAACAAAACCCTAACCATTCACTTAAATATGGTTTAAAGTAAACATACACCCAACTTTGCATGTATCATCAAACATGATACAAACTAGTGCACAAAACTATATCATATATACAATGTGCACATCAAGTGAGAAAATCCATCTTAAGTGAACAAATACTAGTTAATGCAAAGTAATATATCAAATATATAATTATACATTAAATCATTAAATCAACTCTTGATTTAATGATCCGGTCATATCGCATATGACCGACTAATATCCAATGTATCGACTTATCGAATCAATCCTCGATTCGATAACTAGGTTATATCGTATACAACCAATCGATACATTCATCGCGAGAATAGAATACGGTATCACATACACGCATTATTCTCGGTCCCGCACATATCTCATATGCGCTCCTATATCGTTTCGCTTGAGCCAGGAAACCTCTGTGTAGAACTCTAAAGACTCGTCAATACGCCGGCAGCAGGTGATGATCATATCAAACACCCACAAGCCGCAAGCGGTCTGCTAAACGTAACGGCCACCCGGGTATTGAGCGATCAGAAGATCGACGAGCTAGCCCGCTCACACTCCTATGAATCCAACCATTAACACTTACCGTACAGTCCGGTCTGTTCGTCTGATATGTCGCATATCTCGCCTAGGGATGGTAAACGTCAGGCCCCAATAGCTTGATAAGTCATGCCGACGTAAGGTCCATAACAATCGTGAAACTACTGATAACTCTTACCAGTATATCTCTGCAACCCTGGCCAGGGATTTCCAGTTATGGACAGTCGAGCATAGCACAACATCAACCCCCAATACCGGGAGAGACGAATCCCCTCCTATCGCTCATTGCCTCCATGTGAATCGGGACTGTACCCAAAAACCACCTGTTTGCACGACTCGGTAGAGCCATGGTAGGGTGGAAATCAAAGCACAGTGGGAGACACACAAGACTCTATGACGATCTCGGGTCAACAGACTAAGCTGTACCAGTGTCACCAGAGAACTGCCATCTGACGTGAGGTATAATACCATCTGGGAGTTCTCAGCGAGTCCGTTCAGTGTACCCAGTCATCACTGAGCACCCGCATACCATCTCTGATGTCAAACACCAATGGATATGGGATCATCCATCGCCCATCACATGGGTCGAGAAGATATACGCTAGTCTACTCTGGAATATCAATGCCCCATCTCGATATTCCCACGACTAGGAACATTGAAGGATGTACCCATTGACTACCCAGGCCCCACTAGTATGATCTTCATCATAGTCCAGGAAGTTGAGTACACATCCTAAGGGCTTTATCAACATGTAATAGAGAGACTGCAAGTATACATGTTAAGATAAAGAGCAACCAGATAGCATACTATCATGTCGAGCAAGAAAGTCCTACCTATATATGTCCCAGCATCCACTGCAATATACATCCAATGTACAGTAATGGCCTCTAGGGCATACATATTACTAACACATCCATCGCCCATCATATGGGTCAAGATGCGTATACGCTAGTCTACTCTGGTGTATCGATGCCCTGTCTCGATATACCCTCGACTAGGAACTGTTATAGGATGTACTCATCGACTACCATGGCCCCACTAGTATGATCTCATCATAGTCCCAGTAGTCGAGTACAGATCCTAAGGGTTTTATCAACATGTGAGAGTAAGACAGTAAACTAATATAGGTCAACATGTTAAGATAAAGGGAAACCAAATAGCATACTATCATGACGAGCAAGAAAGTCCTCTCTATATATATCCAAGCATCCATTATAATATACATCATATGTAAAACAATGGCCTCTAGGGCATATACATAACTAACAGTTGGGACTATCGCAGTCCAGGTATATCAACACTGTACTGAAAAGATTCAGTATGGAAGATTCTAAACGCGGTAATTTACCGGCTTGTCACGGAATCACCTTATCCAAAGAGATGTCTCCAAAGACTGATTTGGAAAGGGATCGCATGTCAGTTATACCCTACGCTTCTGCGGTAGGCTCTATAATGTATGCGATGTTGTGCACCAGACCAGATGTAGCTTACGCACTGAGCGTGGTAAGCAGGTATTAGTCAGACCCATGGAAGAAGCACTGGATAGCAGTAAAGAACATTTTCAAGTACCTGAGAAGGACTAAGGAGATGTTCTTGGTTTACGGCGGAAAAGACCTCAAGATCGAGGCCTTTGCTGATTCCAGCTTCCAGAGTGACAAGGATGACTCAAAGTCCATGTCAGGTTATGTCTTTACCCTCAATGGAGGGGCAGTGTGCTGGAAGAGTTCCAAGCAGGACACCGTTGTTGACTCGACGATAGAAGTGGAGTATATTGCTGCTTGCGATGCCACAAAAGAAACGGTCTGGATGAAGAAGTTCCTCACAGAACTTCAGGTGGTTCCTACCATTGTTGATCCAATACCGCTGTATTGCGACAACAATGGAGCCATAGCTTTAGCGAAGGAACCCAGGTCCCATCAGAAGTCCAGACACATCTTAAGGCGGTATCACCTGATCAGGGAGATCATATATCGCCGGGAGATCGAGGTCCGGAGAGTTGCTACAGAGGAGAACACTGCTGATCCATTCACAAAGGCCTTACCTCGGATTCAGTTCGAGAGGCTACTCGAGATGATCGGTCTTCGATACGCCAGTACATGGCCCTAGTGCAAGTGGGGTATTGTTAGTGTATATGCCCTAGGGGCCATTATTGTATCATACTAGCTTGTATATTACTTAATGGAAGCTTGGGATATTCACAGTTATATTAACAGTCTTGCTAAACATGGTAGTATGCTACTTGGTTTATATCTATCTTAATATGTGTGTACGTATTGATAGAGCCCTTAGGATCTTGCTTGACTACCAACGTTGTGATGGCAGTCACACTAGTGGGGGCTGGGTAGTCAACAAGCACATCCTTTTTCAGGTCCCTAGACGTAGGATTATCGAGACAGGGCATCGATACTCCGGAGTAGACTAGTGTGTACGCTTCTCATCCCGGTTGGGGAGATGGTCTATCCCACAGCTATCAGTACGTCGTACAGGAGATAGTATACAGGTGCTCGTTGGGTTACGGGTACACCGGACAGGACTCACAGGGAACTGTTGGTTGGTATTATACCTGTCATCAGTTAACAGTTCCCAGGTGACATGAGTACAGCATAGTCCGCAGACTTGACACTGCTGCTTCGCCTCGAGTGTGTTCCCACTGTTCTTAGATTGCTACCCTACCACGGCTCAAAGGAGTCGTGCAAACTGGTAGCATTTGGTTGCAGTCCCGAAGCACTTGGAGGCAGTGGTGGTTAGACAGGATTCGTCTCTCCTGGTATTGGGAGTTGATATCGCGCTGTGTCTGGAGAGCCATTACGCAAAGTCCCTGGCCAGAGCAAGCGAGATTTACTGGTAGGTTTTCCAGTAGCTTCTCAAGGTGTAATGGGCTTCACTCCGACACGACTTATACCGCTTTTAGGTGACTGACGCTTGCTGCCCCCTAGGCCCAATATACGATAGTCCTAGATGAATAGACCGGACTGTACGGAGATTGTCACATCAGGCTCAGTAGGAGTTCGGATGCGTTTCCTCATCGGCCTTCTTATTGACATCTACCTGGGGACCGTTACGTACAGCTAGTGCCGCTTGCGGACTGTGGTTAAACCCACTGCCAGCGTAGTAGTCGAGTCTTTAGAGTCCCATACAGAGAGTTTCCCTGCTTCGGGCGAAACGATATAGAGGTCGTATGGTTTTACGAAAGGGTTCAGACGCATACGTGTTTTTACGCACGTACGATGCTCGGACGGTTTTTACTAGCAGGCTTTGGTTTAAGCCAGATTCTAGTATTGGATTATTAGATTTATACAGTCTCGGTATTTCCGTGTTTTCACGGATGGGAGGGGAGTTCTCGTAATTTGTCGAGAAGCTTCTAGAAGATTGATAAGTTGGAGGCTTAGATGGCATTTGCATTAATTGGTTTAATGACTCATGGTGTGATTCATCCATAGAGTTAATGATGCATTTATTGTTTAAATGACTCATGAGATGAATCACAAGGTGAGTTAATGAAGCATGATGATAATTGTTATTTATTATTTCATTTAATAAATATCTTATGCTTCATATATTCACAATGATTTATTATTCCAAGATCATTCTCACTCTCACCTTCTCTCTCCTCAAGCTCTCTCTCTTCAAAGCCTAACCCTAACCTCTCATGTGTTGAGATCAAGGGTTAACAAGACTAATTGATCCCTAATCATATTCTATATCCTCTAGGTTGCTTTGATTAGCACTCTTAGTTACCTAGTTACCTCAAGTTAGATGTCAAGCTTGGAGTAGTAGCTCTCGGGTGGATCTTCTATCACAAAGAGGAGGCCGACGAGGAGGTGGTCAACGAGAACAAGAAGGACTTGGTTCATTAGGTATAATCTTCTTTCATAGTAGCTAATCCATCCTATGGTGTTGTTAGTTAGGGTTTGGCAAAGATCCGTAAGTTAGTCGATGTTTGTTTTAAACAAAATGATTTTTTTACCTATTCCGCCTCCCCGCAACTCGTGGGGTGTCTAAACGTCGACTTACAAGCCGGAGCCTGAGGTATTGAGATAATGAGATTTATGTTTTGTGTCGATGCTAGACACTGTTTTATCTGTCGATTTCATTGATGATACGCGATTTATATACATATAGAAATCTCATTAAATAAAGAAAACAGTTGTCTCATTCATGATGTATTATGTTTCATTCGTAATGCATTCATACATCTTATATCTGATTTGTTGCTATCTGAGACACTGACACGAGCACGTGGTATTGCACGTATACATAGATGGACCAGGATATTTATTGAGGATATTACTTGTTATGACCTAAGATAGCGTCATACATGCGATTTCTACTCGTAGATGTTTTCTACTCACGAGTTGGCAACCCACCCCCGTTGTGCCACAGTTCCTTACAGGTTTTGCCATACAGGTTTCGTTGTGGCTTTGCTGGCACACTATTCCTTCCGGGTGATTGCTTTGGTAGGTGGGATCTTTTGCATCAGGACCACCATTGTATATTTATTATTCCAATTGTATCTAGTAAAACTCCATCAACCAGACTTGTTTATTTGATAGAACTAGAAGACCAGTGTATATTCTTTCGATCTTAGAGTCGCGCTTGTATTATTATGGTTTTCTGGTGGTTATGGGCTTTTTTTTATTTTTAATCCTCGCCCATCGGCGTTGTATATTATATTGCTTGCGTGGTTGTGACCGTCAATTGACGAAGAGCTAGCTCCCGCTTGGGGATGCCTTTATTCATTATATATGCTTTATCAGGTTTTGTACCCGTTTGGGGTCTTAATTTACAAAGGGAACTCTGCCAAAATTTTCAGAAAAGGCTTGACATTTTAAAAATGCATACTTCGGCTTATGTTGTTAAACTTCTTGCTTTAAAATTGGTTTTTCCTTCACTCTACTGCTTTACTTGGTTTGGATTTCTGGGTTTTGGCTTACTTAGATTATGTACGCCTCGAGACGTTTCGTAATTTAAGTGCCGGTCATGTTCCATACTTTTCGGGTAGTGACAAACTTGGTATCAGAGCGTTAGGTTTTACCTCATGAGTGTAGGATGACCCTTGGTTGATGGAGTAGGTGACTCAAGTAGAGTGACGTACCATGTGTATGTTCCGCGGTATACTTACGATACGATACTCCGCTTAAGAAACCTTAGGATGTACATTTTTTTGCACAGTATTATCTTCATTCTTATGATCTATCCTCATCAGTACCAGTTATGGTTTTGTTACCACGCTTGTACGGGCGTGGGGAGCTATGGCTAGATTTGCGTCAGCACGAGCTCGTCACGGACGAGGACTGACCAGGGCGTGATTCCAGGGACACACGATTACATAGAGGTGTCATTTTATTGTGTTTACACGCCATGAGCATTTGATGGATCGCTTCCACGAGATTTCTCGGACGTGCAGATCAGCACCAGAGGATTGGGCCACTGCTAGAGGCCAGCCAAAATGTGATGACCGTACATGCACAGATTATTTGATGATTGAGGCACTGTTCAGCGTGCAGACGAATGAGCCAGTTGTTGCAGCGAAGGATGAGATATCACCCCAGATGCTTGGAGCTATTGCAGTATGAGTTGTACTTAGAGATATGATAGAAGATCGCTAGTCACCTGAGGATGAATGACTAGGATATGTGGTTCATTCGCTTACCCCGATGCGAGGTCATCAGATTGATTGATTCCAGCTAGAGACGGCTTCACGCTGATACTTTGAGAGTCGATATAGACGATCGAATGTCAGGAACCCATTTTCCAAGTTTAAAGTGTTCGGAAGACAATGCAAGCAATTCTACGGACCCTCTAGAAGAATGAAACCCTAACTCGACATAATGACTATGGAGCGCCGGTGAACCTTAGGGTTTGCGGTAGTTCAGCGGTGCCATTAGTGAGGCTTGGGTTTGCCCTTCTACGGTTGGTCCATAGGTGATGTGGCATGTATTCGATACTATTAAACTGTACCCAAGATGTTGAGCTCTTGGGGGATTATGGAACCTTGACGAATCGATCGAAAAGTTTGACATCATTCGGATATCATGTGATGGGATACATTGCTTGGGAGACTCCAGATACGAGTATAGCCGTTGGAGCGCAGTCCATGCAGCCACGAAGAGACGAGTCCGAATCAGTCGACATTAGAGCAAAGTGAAACAAGAGGTTCGTGCGAGATACTGACGAGCTGTCATTACTCCCCGTCGAGATGAGAGAGCTGATATGCATACAGAGGCGTTGAGATATGACCAGTTTCCGAAGAGGAGTTTTGCTGAGAACGCAGATGTCCAAAAGAAGAGAAAGGATTATGCAAGAGTACTAGCCTCCGTACAGTTTGGCATAGGCGATATCGGAAGAGACCCTGAGCAGGTTCTTTCCAGGACACTGCTACAATGAGATTTGCACCGAGGATCAGATGTGTGACGTATATTCAGAGGACCAGAGACCGACGCCAGCGACGTGCCGCTTGATGAGTGGTCATGCTAATTGGCCGTGAGAGGACCAGAGGAGTACTAGAGCGGATCGTTTCCGTTAGTACACCGGACCAGGCCGACGAGCCGAGGGATTGCGAGATCGGTAATTCATAGAGAAATGAGGACCCAGAGACAGAAGACGCCAGACCGTGAGCAGGAGGCAGTGGATGTTCTTGCTCTTCCGGTTTTGGACGTACCAACACTTTTCGACATTGTAGGAGGTGTACCTCAATGTCATTTGTTGCGATTTGCGTTTGTGATCCGAGTATCACGCTTATATCGCTTGGATTTGAGTTTTGATGATTGGGCTCATGGTATTGTTTTCATGCACCATGGCTGCACCTACTAGGTATTCACGTTTTTATGCATAGTTATTGCACTTGATATTGGATTTTGTGCGCACTGGATGCACTCGATTGGGATTTCCATTCGTGCATGTTAATTGCATATGGTTGTGAGATTATATACCACGGTATACCTGATTTAGATTTGGATTGAATGTGTCGTATTGTAAGTCCACGTTGCGACCCCCGGTTCTTACGGGGAGGTGGAAACGGTATAAAAATCAAATTTTTAGCGCATGGGGCAACATGGACTAACAAAGTCGGGATCTTTTCCTAAACCAAAGCTAGCAAACAAGCTAAAGAGAGTTAGCTACTCGGAAAGATGGTTATACCTAAACTTGAACTCCTTCTTCTTGAAACCTTGTAGAGGTTGATGGTTCTCTTCTCGTCGCCTTCTTCCGTCGAAGATGGATCCACCTGAGGGTTCAACCTTCGGGCTCTTTCTCGAACTTTGAGTGAACTAGAATCTCCGGCTTGCTAAACCCTTGATCCTAGAGTGAGTAGAGAGTGTCTAAAGGGTGCTTTTCTTTTAAGGAGAGGGATTCTCAACACATGAGAAGGATTCTCCTTTGGCTAGAGGAAGAAGAAGATGAAGTGAGGAGAGAGAAGCTAAATGATAGAATGAGCTCTTTTCTTTTGCAACCATAACTAAAAGAAAAGGAATTATCTAATTAATAATAATAATTGAAATGAGAATAGTTGATGGTTGTTTTGGAATGACCACTATCATACTTCATTAAATGAAATGTAAGCTAGAATCAAGGAGCATCCTTACAAAGTAATGATGATGGTCAAACATTCAACCATGGTCAACAAGTCAACCATGGTCAACAAGTCAACAAAACCAACCATAACATAATTTCATTTTATTACTATTATTAATTGATATCTCACTAATTCATTAGGGTTTGGAAAAAAGACGACTGTCAATTGTGCATGCGCACCCGTTCCGAAACCCTAATGAAAAACCTCTTTTTCCGCCTCAAACAACTGTGCATACACACCTGCATTCTCGTTCCGAGGAACAAGAATACTGAGAGATAAAAGCAACCCCAAAACATATACCAGTATCTGGCTCAAACCAGAGCTTGCTAGTATAATCCGTCCGGACTCCAAACGTGCACAAGTGCGCGGATGAGAACGAAACCTGCCGCAAAACTATGCGACCTCTACTCTGTTTTGCCCAGAGGCGAATACCCTCTGTGTGGGACTCTAAAGACTCGACACTACGCTGGCAGTGGGTTTAACCACAGACCGCAAGCGGCACTAGCTGTGCGTAACGGTCCCCAGGTAGATGCCGACAAGAAGGCTGACGAGGTGAACCCCATCTGAACTCCTACTGAGTCTGAATGTGACATTCTCCGTACAGTCCGGTCTGTTCGTCTGATACATCGCATGTCGGGCCTAGGGGGCGGTAAAACGTCAGTCCCCCAATAGTGGTACAAGTCGTGTCGGAGTGAAGCCCAAAACACCCTGAGATAACACTGGAAGCCTACCAGTATATCTCGCTTGCCCTGGCCAGGGACTACTCGTGTAATGGCTCTCCTAGACACAGCGCGATGTCAACCCCCAATACCGGGAGAGACGAATCCTGTCTAACCGTCACTGCCTCCAAATGCTTCGGGATTGCACCCAACCACTACCTGTTTGCACGACTCCTTTGAGCCGTGGTAGGGTAGTGATCAAAGTGCAGTGGGAACACACTCGAGGCAAAGTGCCAGTGTCAAGTCAGCGGACTAAGCTGTACTCATGTCACCTGGGAACTAATAACTGACGATAGGTATAATACCAACCTGTCAGTTCCCGACGAGTCCTGTCCAGTGTACTCGTAACCCAACGAGCACCCGTATACTATCTCCAGTACGACGTACTGATGGCTGTGGGACAGACCATCTCCCACACTGGGATGAGAAGCGCATACGCTAGTCTACTCCGGAGTATCGATGCCCTGTCTCGATAGTCCTGCGACTAGGGACCTGTATAAGGATGTGCTTATAGACTACCCAGCCCCCACTAGTGTGACTGCCATCACAACGCTGGTAATCAAGCAAAGATCCTAAGGGCTCCACTAATGCGTATAGGTGATATCGTAAAATAAACACATGTACACATTGAAGTAGAAACAAACCAAGTAGCATACTACTATATTGAGCAAGATTGTTTATACAAGGTGAATATCCTAAGCTTCCATTAAGTAATATACAAACTAGTACGATACAGTAATGGACTCTAGGGCATATACACTAACAATCTCCCACTTGCACTAAGGCCATGTACCGGTGTATCGAAGACCTATCATCTCGATCAGCCGCTCGAACTGAGTCTGGGGTAGGGCCTTGGTGAAAGGATCTGCAGTGTTTTCTTCTGAAGCAACCCTCCGAACCTCGATCTCCTTGCGATCCACGATCTCCCTGATCAGGTGATACCGCCTCAAGATGTGCCTGGATCTCTGATGGGACCTGGTGTAAGTCTACGCTAGCGCCCCGGCCGTCAACAGACGCCAAATGCGGAATAAAAACTTTTAAACTGGCGCTATCGTATACTTTAACCCGGATCTGCCATTATTGCTAAACTAACAAACTGTAAAGAGTGTAGAAAGGTTATACCGAACGATCCGAGTCCTTCGTTCTTTAACCATCATGCCACGCTCCGTTGCGGCTGCTCCGATCTCGTCGAACTCCGATATCTTCGTCGAGGTGACACCACATCACCGATTCTTTAAACGGGCTCCCGCCTCTGACTCGAGGCAACTCGATCGTCAAGTTTGCTAAAAGAGACGACCAAGAATTGATGTAGAGAATGAGTAGATGACTTTGTCTCGTTCCGTCCAAAACTGTGGACGGACGGTTAATGAAGTTGCCGTGGAAATCGGGTGATGGAATGAAATGAACTGTAAAATTCCATACACCCCGAATACTATCATAATCTTTTCTCTCTAAAATGAAATCAACAAGTGAGAGTGAGAGAGAGGAGAGAGAGAGGGCCGGCCATATATAGCAAGAGGGAGGTGACCGTAGGAAAGGGAGTGACCACAAGAGAAGGCTTCTCACTCAAAAATATCTTAACCAAAACAAGAATGTATTAATATCAAAGCATGAGTCATAAACACACCTCATCAAGTCATTAATGCAACTATTAATGTCAAGATGACTCATTAGCCACATCATCACTTCTAGAACCTTCTAGAATGATGACTCACTCATATCTGAAGAAAAGATAAATCCGTCTTTAACCAAATGTTAAAAGACGGCTGATAGAAAACTGGAAACTGGCAACTTCCAAAAGTGATCCTGAAACAACTTTTCAGGATAACCCCGAAACTGTATAAATATACCCGCATTTGTATTACGACCGAATACAAATGCAACTGAAACAAAGATATTATACCTACTCAATATAATACTCGGATCCGGCTTAAACCAAAGCCGACCAGTATTATTTGTCCGAAAATCGACACGTACGTAAACGCACGTGCATTTTCCGAACCCTGCCATAAAACCATACGGCCTCTACAACGTTTCGCCCGAAACTTGGGAAACTTTCTGTGGGGGACTCTAATGACTCTTCAGTACCCTGGCAGTGGGTTTAACCACAAACCGTCAGCGGCACTAGCTATGCGTGACGGTTGCCCACGGACTGAACTTAAGGGAGACTGATGAGCGCACTCAAGGGTGGCCGATGAGCTAACACATCCAGAAACCCTACTGAGCCTAACAGTGACAATGTACATATACAGTCCGGTCCGTTCGTCAATGAGTATCGCATATCCGCCTAGGGGGCTAGTAACGTCAGACCCCCAGAAGCAGTATAAGTCGTGTCGGAGTGTAGCCCAATAACACCCTGAGATACTACTGGAGTACCTACCAGTAAATCTCCTGCCATGGCCATGGACTTTGTGTAATGGCTCTCCTAGACACAGCACGACCTCGCCCCCAATACCGGGAGAGACGAATCCCCTGCCGATCCGCTCACGTGCCTCCATATGGCTCGGGACTGTACCCAAAAGCTACCTGTTTGCACGACTCCTTTGAGCCGTGGTAGGGTAGAAATCAAAGCACAGTGGGAACTCACACGAGACAAATGACGACCTCAGGTCGATGAACTAACCTGTACACATGTCACCAGGGAACTGCTATCTGACGATAGGTATAGTACTAACTAGCAGATTCCCGGCGAGTCCTGTCCGGTGTACTCATAACCCAATGAGCACCTGTATACATCTTAGGTGATCCAACTGACACCAGTGGCTTGTGAGACCGGCCACCGCCCCTCGACGGGGTCTCGACTGTATACACTAGTCTACTCCGGAGTATCGATGCTCTGTCTCGAAACTCCCACGACTAGGGACCACAATTAAGGATATGCATATAAACTACCCAACTCTCACGTATATGATCGCCATCATACTGTTGGTAGTAAAGCAAGATCCTAAGGGCTCTATCAAAGTGTAACATGCAATCAGTCACCTGAATATGTACACGACTGATAAAGGCAAACCAGATAGTATACTATCATCTCGAGTAAGACTGTCCTACCGGGATAGGTCCTCCGCAATCATTGCAATCACGTACCTGCGATCCAATAATTGACTATTAGGGCACTATCTCCAACAATCTCCCACTTGCACTCAAGGCTAATTATTGCGATGTCGACTACTCACAGCCCGTGTGAAACCGAACATCCAACTCCTCTACTAATCAGTTTCACAAAACCCGTTTGTAAAACTATTGTGTTCGAGAAATTGCCTCAGTGAGTGGATCCGCCTAGAAGTATCTTTCTATATCTCTCTTAATCTCAAGTTCGCGGAGAAAGCCATCTCCCGAATTGAGTAGTACCTGTCTTAGAATATGTCTGGATATCTGATGGGACCTTAGTTCATAAATGAACTCTATATCCAAACTTCTTAGACTGTAGGGATCACTGAACCTAATCAGTATCTGGCACCATGCCACCCACAGTATCCTCTGGAACCACATGTCCATAATACTGTCCCTCGTCAGAGGGAAAACTAAAAACTCTGACAATCACTCTGTCATCCATGTCACCTTTGAAGCCTGGAATGATAACCGTCTCCCGAAAGAGGCTGCCGTTATCAAATCCATAGAACATGTACTAATGTTCTAAAATTGCTTCCTTATGTTTCTCCAGGATTGGATTAATACAAACTTATTGCATCTAGTGCAAAAACAACATTTGGTGCGGTACTTGATATCTCATGATTGACTCAATTGCCTAAGCAAGTGATCTGTCAGTCATGCACAGCCCTCTCCCCTTTAGTCTATACGACACCTTTAGAGAGTGTGACTCCATCACCTGCAGGTACACCACCATGCTAGGAGTCAACTATTCCAAAAACCATTAGAATATCTTTCAAAGTACTCACTTTGGGAAACTACCCAAATCCAGATCTAAAACCATAGATCCAGAAACCAGAATGTTTAATATTATATCCATGTCATGTCTGGAGAAACAACTGTGTGACGACCACAGTTCAACCGATCGTAGTATAGGAATTTTACTTCCTACTCTGTGTATGTCATCCAGATACCATGACATCACACCCTACTACCTTCTTAACTGATCCATCCCCTATTCTGATTGAAGTCAAACCCATGACTGTCACATCAAAATCAGATGATCTATCTCCGCTATAACTGCTCAAGTCTATAAATAGATATAAGCATCTTGCCCACCATGCTTCCGCTGCTCCCACTGACTACGACAACCCTCCTACCGGGTCTCATATCCTGGAACAACGGTAGTGTCAAGTTTGGGTAGATAATAACCTCCCTGTCACCATCCTTGAGGCTACCGAAGTACCTCTCGGGTGTCTGAGGTTACCCACCAAATCTGCGGAGTGGCTATTGGAATGTCAAACCTGATTGAATATATAGGTCCTATTAAATTTTCCGTAATCGTTCGCGGTTCTGGAATCACTTCCAGTTCTACCATACTCCCACTACTGTTTTCTGAAAAAAATCCATTTTACTAAAACTGTGGCGAGTCAAGAACAATATCACTATTGATCTTCCAAATGGTAGAATATCAACCCTCGTCATAGCCAGGGTCAACCCACAAACAGCCATTACAGAAACGTGCCCTGAGTTATCCAATACATAAACTTTGGCACTAATTTAATTGGAACCATATTCAAATCATGCAGCTGTCTCCAGTGCATATCACCTTAATGGAAAGAGGTCAATCAGCATTACTCAACTTAGGAATCCATCCAATTATGAGTAACCTGAAAGAGAAATACGTTTCTCAAAACCATTACTATCATCTGAATACCAATCACAAGAATCTACATCTTCGATCTCTTTGAAGAATCCTGATACTTGTGATACCTGGTTCTCTACTTTATTCTTATACCCACAACTTCTCAAAACTTAGACCTTGTATTTCTACGAAACACTTGTCTAAAAACTAGAGAAGTTATAAGTAAACAGAACATAGTACGAGGACCTACCCCTTTGTCCTGATGGACACTGGACAACATACAATACTCTGTATAAGTCCGCTGAGTTGAACAACTCAAAACCTGTGCGTCGTAGGTTGAAAACTGTACCCTGGCGATTTCCTCAAATATCACCAATTACAACGAATTCCGATATAATGAGGATGATCACCTAATTCCCAATATCTTACTCCCACTCATCATCTGTAAAACCATACAGATATGAGAATGAAACCTGGTAAATACATACCCTTGGAATGAGTGTTTAATCGGGAAAACAGGTTTTCTTTAACAATGCACTGAAACATGAAAAATGTTTCGTAGGGGTATCCTGGTATTCATAGCAATGCCTCTTCCATAATCCAATTCATGACTTTAACCGTATATTTTATTGCCATCTCTCCAAATCCCTTTACTTGTCTTTAGTCGTTACCTTCTGTACACCATCGTTAGGCTAAATGGTTTTCTTCCTTCCCTACCGTTCGGCACCAGCCTATGGTTTGGAAGAAGACTATCCAGTAAGCATAATAGGTGTACCCTCCTAAACCAAGGAGTACTCGCATCTCGAGAGAAGGTGATGATAAAAGACAACTGAATAATACCTTATTCTTTTAAAAGTGAAATAGGAGTGGCGATGAAGTACGCGGTTTTGTCGTGAATGATATCAGTCGTAATTTACTTTGCCCTCTTTCTAATCCCTTTATTTTGTCTTTACATATTGCCTTCTGCACACCCTACTTAGGCTAATTGGTTTTCTTCATTCCCTACCTTTCGGCACCTGCCTATGGTTTGGAATAAGACTATCCAATAAGCGTAATAGGTGTACTCTCCTAAACCAAGGAGTACTCGCAACCTGAGAGAAGGTGATAATAAAAGACAACTGAATAAACCAATTCTATTTCTCCTGAACCTTGATCCATCCTCGAAGAAGTCCCTTCGAGTTCGTATATAACCATACGATGGATCTATCCAATGGAAGTGGATATCCGTAGTAAAACGGGTGTTCTGAGAAATGCAAAGGGTAAAAGAAGGAGTGGCAATGACTTATGCAACATAGACAATCCAAAAGTCAGTATTTTAAGAAGGTTCGGTCAACTTGGTCACTAAGTCATAGTCTAGGGTCGGGCAAAGGTCGCTGCCAAAGAGAGAGAGAGAAAAGAAACACTCTGTGTGCACTCTATCCTAGATCAGAATGGTCATAACTTTATCTAATCCGGAAACCTCCCACTGTCCTGTCAAATTCTCCTCCAAACCTAAAGAAGAATCAATCGGGATCACCTGAAGAGTAAACCAACTCATCAGTGGGAATCGGGATCCAACTCTCATCGCATGATAACGTGATGGAATGCATCCACGTTACTCATACTCCAGAAGGTATGCGCATACTTGGCAAGTTTCAGTTTCTTTAGAAACTCCCGATCTGATTTTTGCCCCATGCTCTTATAACCTTGGCTTTGGTCAAAATGTCATAAGTCACATGCCAAGTTCTACCCATCACTATCTTGTCAATTTGAACCCACCCGCACATGCCCCTGACTTTGGCCAATCGGCAGAACGACTGTCCCAAACTAACTCATCTATCTATGCAACAATTGAATACCCAGCAGCTACCAAACACTATGCCTTAACTTTGGCTAAAATACATAGCTTGAATACTACTGAATACCCAAAAGAAGTGACGGAGGGCTACGGCTGGTTTTTGGCGAAAAACCTTTAGCGTAGTGAACTTGATATCGCTGAAGGAACCTGATAGCTTTTTAAAATATAGTGGCGAAAACCTTTTGCTAAAGAGGTCACTCCCGGTGAAGGGATCTCGGCTCTTTCCTCGTGGAATGAGGTGCAGGATATTCCACTGAATACCGCTATGCAAAGCAACATGTAATCGGCTATAGTGAAGTTATTACCCCGACGCAAACTTCTGCCCAAGGGGTCAGTCCCGGTGAAGGGATATCGACCCTTGCCCCGTCGAATGAGGTGCAGGATATTCCACTAAATACCGCTATGCAAAAAAAAAGGAAACGTCTTTGTAATAACACTTTTTAAATTTGTTCCAACAACTAAAACAGGTTTGTTTTACTTTGCATTGATCAGAATCAACGCAGTCCCATCAATCAATCACACCAGAAAAGAACGAAAATAAAATGTACGTATATGCCATCCGCATTCGTCACTGGGTCCCGTCGTCACCTGTTAGGTTACTTAACTAACGACAGAGCGGGGACTGGACTAGCGCGGGTGTAAAACATATACAACATCTAATAGTATATAAACCAATATACATAATCGCTCCAGGCGTGATAATATGCAACATTACAGAAAAGTAATAAGCATCACAGAACAATACAGATAATCTGGGATCCCCGGGTTTCACAGAGCCGCTGCAGAAACCCGACGTTCCCCTGTCGTGTGGATAGCCTGTGCAATGAAACCTAGACCCCTACGGGTGCGGCAAGTTACCCGCCAAAACCTGAAGCGAGGTAGTCCCCACAGCATAGTGAATGGAACACCCGGCACATCACGGAATCCGGTAAATTGAGCACCCCTCCTTGGGTCAACCTGTACCCCCTACGAGTGCGGCGAATAGTCTGCCAATTTTAGAGTGGGGCCCCTCTGCCTCCCAAAGCCATGAGATGCGGACCCGTTGCCCTCCAGAACCCGGCTATCCGTGCACTCCGTCGCGGGGTAAAACCTAGTACAGTAATGAAAAATAGTACAACAGGTACATCGACCGCAACCTGGTCATGCCCCAAAAAGAATATTATACAACAGGCAGTGACGGCAGTCCACAAGTTGGACGCTCGCCCCGCAATATCAAATGTACAAATAAACTCAAACTGTACTACCATTGCACACTGCTATCCACCACGACAAAACCGCAACAATACAGCACAACACAGAACATCAACGCGAATGTCACGTTCGCAAACCCGTCTAAAAGAACTATAGCAATCAAACGCGGTTTACCGATCAAATGACATTCCCGGTCGGAGATATAATGTAAGCACTGTAAACTAACGTGTTTAAATTTCGATCGACCAAATATCAAAAAGTGGGCCCCACTGCTTACTGGTGAACAGTAACAAAACCTGGGCCAAAACGATATTTACCAAAAACCCCAAAATCCAACAAAGAACCCACTGACCAAATTTGAGAGCACGTGCTCCCCACATGGCAGCGGTTGCGCGGCCAAACCATGAGTTTGGCCGCGCAACCGCGGTAGCTTGGAGGGATCACGACCCCAAATTTTGTCGTGACTCTTAGAAATGCCTGCTCAGATTTTTAAGACATCCAGAAATAAATTTTGAGACCATTTAAAATCAACAGAAACTGTCGAGCAAGGATTTTGCCGTTTTCGATTTTCGGTTCGATCGATGTTTTGAACGCGTTAGCACAAGTTAGTATAGCAAAATGGTTAGGCTCTGATACCACTGTAAGTCTACGCTAGCGCCTCGGCCGTCAACAGACGCCAAATGCGGAATAAAAACTTTTAAACTGGCGCTATCGTATACTTTAACCCGGATCTGCCATTATTGCTAAACTAACAAACTGTAAAGAGTGTAGAAAGGTTATACCGAACGATCCGAGTCCTTCGTTCTTTAACCATCATCCCACGCTCCGTTGCGGCTGCTCCGATCTCGTCGAACTCCGATATCTTCGTCGAGGTGACACCACATCACCGATTCTTTAAACGGGCTCCCGCCTCTGACTCGAGGCAACTCGATCGTCAAGTTTGCTAAAAGAGACGACCAAGAATTGATGTAGAGAATGAGTAGATGACTTTGTCTCGTTCCGTCCAAAACTGTGGACGGACGGTTAATGAAGTTGCCGTGGAAATCGGGTGATGGAATGAAATGAACTGTAAAATTCCATACACCCCGAATACTATCATAATCTTTTCTCTCTAAAATGAAATCAACAAGTGAGAGTGAGAGAGAGGAGAGAGAGAGGGCCGGCCATATATAGCAAGAGGGAGGTGACCGTAGGAGAGGGGGGTGACCACAAGAGAAGGCTTCTCACTCAAAAATATCTTAACCAAAACAAGAATGTATTAATATCAAAGCATGAGTCATAAACACACCTCATCAAGTCATTAATGCAACCATTAATGTCAAGATGACTCATTAGCCACATCATCACTTCTAGAACCTTCTAGAATGATGACTCACTCATATCTGAAGAAAAGATAAATCCGTCTTTAACCAAATGTTAAAAGACGGCTGATAGAAAACTGGAAACTGGCAACTTCCAAAAGTGATCCTGAAACAACTTTTCAGGATAACCCCGAAACTGTATAAATATACCCGCATTTGTATTACGACCGAATACAAATGCAACTGAGACAAAGATATTATACCTACTCAATATAATACTCGGATCCGGCTTAATCCAAAGCCGACCAGTATTATCTGTCCGAAAATCGACACGTGCGTAAACGCACGTGCATTTTCCGAACCCTGCCATAAAACCATACGGCCTCTACAACGTTTCGCCCGAAACTTGGAAAACTTTCTGTGGGGGACTCTAATGACTCTTCAGTACCCTGGCAGTGGGTTTAACCACAAACCGTCAGCGGCACTAGCTATGCGTGACGGTTGCCCACGGACTGAACTTAAGGGAGACTGATGAGCGCACTCAAGGGTGGCCGATGAGCTAACACATCCAGAAACCCTACTGAGCCTAACAGTGACAATGTACATATACAGTCCGGTCCGTTCGTCAATGAGTATCGCATATCCGCCTAGGGGGCTAGTAACGTCAGACCCCCAGAAGCAGTATAAGTCGTGTCGGAGTGTAGCCCAATAACACCCTGAGATACTACTGGAGTACCTACCAGTAAATCACCTGCCATGGCCATGGACTTTTTGTAATGGCTCTCCTAGACACAGCACGACCTCGCCCCCAATACCGGGAGAGACGAATCCCCTGCCGATCCGCTCACGTGCCTCCATATGGCTCGGGACTGTACCCAAAAGCTACCTGTTTGCACGACTCCTTTGAGCCGTGGTAGGGTAGAAATCAAAGCACAGTGGGAACTCACACGAGACAAATGACGACCTCAGGTCGATGAACTAACCTGTACACATGTCACCAGGGAACTGCTATCTGACGATAGGTATAGTACTAACTAGCAGATTCCCGGCGAGTCCTGTCCGGTGTACTCATAACCCAATGAGCACCTGTATACATCTTAGGTGATCCAACTGACACCAGTGGCTTGTGAGACCGGCCACCGCCCCTCGACGGGGTCTCGACTGTATACACTAGTCTACTCCGGAGTATCGATGCCCTGTCTCGAAACTCCCACGACTAGGGACCACAATTAAGGATATGCATATAAACTACCCAACTCTCACGTATATGATCGCCATCATACTGTTGGTAGTAAAGCAAGATCCTAAGGGCTCTATCAAAGTGTAACATGCAATCAGTCACCTGAACATGTACACGACTGATAAAGGCAAACCAGATAGTATACTATCATCTCGAGTAAGACTGTCCTACCGGGATAGGTCCTCCGCAATCATTGCAATCACGTACCTGCGATCCAATAATTGACTATGAGGGCACTATCTCCAACACCTGGGTTCCTTCGCTAAAGCTATAGCCCTATTGTTGTCGCAATACAGCGGTATTGGGTCAACAATGGACGGAACCACCTGAAGTTCTTTCAAGAACTTCCTTATCCAGACAGCTTCTTTTGCGGCATCAGATGCAGCGATGTATTCCGCTTCCATCGTCGAGTCTGCAACGGTTTTCTGTTTGGAACTCTTCCAACACACCGCCCCTCCATTGAGGGTAAAGACAAAACCCACATGGACTTGGAATCATCCTTGTCACTCTGGAAGCTGGAGTCAGCAAAGGCCTCGATCTGGAGGTCTTTTCCGCCATACACCAAGAACATCTCCTTAGTCCTTCTCAGGTACTTGAGAATGTTCTTTACTGCTATCCAGTGTTTCTCCCCAGGGTTTGACTGATACCGGCTTACTACACTCAGTGCATAAGCTACATCCGGTCTGGTACACAACATCGCATACATTATAGAGCCTACCGCAGAAGCGTAGGGTATAATAGATATGCGATCCCTCTCCAAATCAGTCTTGGGAGACATCTCTTTAGAGAGGGTGATCCCGTGACAAGCCGGTAGGTTACCGCGCTTGGAATCTTCCATACTGAATCTTTTCAGTACGGTGTCGATGTACCTGGACTGTGAAAGTCCTAATATCCTCTTGGATCTATCACGATGGATCCGGATCCCCAGGATGTATTAGGCATCACCCAGGTCTTTCATGGAGAACCTGTGTGACAAGAACCCCTTGACAGATTGTAGCATAGGAATGTCATTTCCTATTAAGAGAATGTCATCCACGTATAAAACGAGGAATACTACAGTTCTCGCTACAAATCTACTATAGATGCATGGTTCATCTAGATTTTTGATAAAGCCAAATTCCTTGACCGTCTCATCAAAACAGATGTTCCAACTCCGCGATGCCTGCTTTAGTCCATAGATGGACTTAAGCAACTTGCACACCTTTCCGCTGCTCCCACTCTGAATGAAACCCTCTGGCTGATCCATATAGACACACTCCTCTAAATTTCCATTTAGAAAAGCGGTTTTTACGTCCATCTGCCAAATCTCATAATCGTGGAAGGCAGCAATGGCAAGAAGGATCCGAATGGATTTCAGCATAGCCACTAGAGAAAAGGTTTCGTCATAGTCCAAGCCAGGTCTTTGACGGAAACCCTTTGCTACAAGTCTAGCTTTATAGGTCTCAACCTGTCCATCTACACCAATCTTCCTTTTGAAGATCCACTTGCATCCTACGGGTTTTACCCCGTCTGGAGCAATGTCCAACGTCCATACTTTGTTGGTGTACATGGACTCCATTTCGGTCCGCATTGCATCCAGCCATTTTACCGAGTCAATGCTCTGAACGGCCTGCTGGAAGCTAGTAGGCTCATCATAGTCTATGATGCAATCCTCTCTATCCCCGTCTATGAGAAAACCGTAGTATCTCTCGGGCGGATGAGACTGCCTACTACTCCTGCGGAGCGGCATAGGAATGTCCTGTTCTTTCGAACCCTCTGGTTCCACTAAGCTTTCAGTAATAGTCTGAGGTTCTGGAATTTCTTCCAGTTCTATTGCGCTCCCACTTACTTCTTTTTCCAAGAACTGATGTTCCAGAAAATGGGCATTACGAGAAACAAGGACTTTTTGTTCCTCTACGTAATAGAAAAGATACCCCCTGGAGTTCTTTGGGTATCCCACAAACTTGCACAGTACTGAGCGTGCCTCGAGCTTGTCCGTATGCTGCTTTTTGACATAAGCTGGACATCCCCAAATCTTCAGGTACTGAAGATAGGGTTTCTTCCCACTCCATAACTCATATGGTGTGGTAGGCACAGTCTTAGTAGGAACTCGGTTCAAAAGGTATGCAGCTGTTTCTAGCGCATACCCCCAGAATGATCGCGGTAACTCAGCGTTACTCATCATGGACCGTACCATATCCAATAGGGTCTGGTTCCGTCTCTCCGATACACCGTTATGTTGCGGAGTGTATGGAGGAGTAAGCTGAGAGAGAATCCCATTCTCTTTTAAGTAATTCAGGAACTCGGCACTTAAGTATTCTCCACCTCGATCCGATCTTAGAATCTTGATACTTTTGCCGGTTTGTTTTTCAACTTCATTCTTATATTCCTGGAACTTTTCAAAGGCTTCGGACTTATGTTTCATTAAGAAGATATAACCGTACCTTGAAAAGTCATCCGTAAAAGTAATGAAGTAAGAATAACCGCTTCGCGCATGTGTAGACATTGGACCGCACACGTCGCTGTGTACGAGTCCCAAGAGCTCGCTTGCTCTTACTCCGTGTCCAGTGAACGGAGTCTTTGTCATCTTTCCTTTGAGACAGGATTGACAAGTGGCATACGATTGATATTCGAACGGATCCAAATACCCTTCTATATGTAACTTAGTCAACCTTCTCTTATTGATGTGACCCAGTCTACAATGCCATAAGAAAGTCTGATTGATTTCCGGAGACTTTCTTTTGTGTGTATTCTGGACATTAAAAATCTGTGGTTGGTTCAATACGTATATACCATTGCTCAATGTACCTGACCCAATCAGAACTTGATTAAGGTGAATGTTTACAACATTACTTACAAACGCAAATTCATAACCTTCTTTAGAAACCAAAGATACAGAAATGATATTACAAGTTGCGTTGGGTACAAAAAAGCAATTACGCAAAACCAAAACATGCCCATCTGACATTCCCAGGTGATAGTCCCCCACGGCTTTAGCATCCATGCTAGCTCCGTTCGCAACTCTGAGGGTCATGTCACCCACCTTCAAAACCCTACGGTTTCTCAACGCCTGCAAAGAATTACAGATATGAGATCCTGATCCGATATCCAATACCCAGGAAGTAGAGTTTATAGAAAGACAGTTTTCAATAACATACACACCTGAAGCTGAAGCCGCAACCTGCTTCAGTTCCTGTGTCCTGGCTTTCCAAGCCCTGCAATTTTTCTTCAGTGTCCACTCTTGTGACAATAGAAGCATTCCTCTTTACCAACAAGCTTCCCCGCAATCTTTGTTGCCTTTTCCTTTCCCTTCGTACCCACTTTACTAACACCGCCTCTTGGTTTGGCGGGGGCTTTCTTCCTCTTTCCCTGGGCTTTTGCCTTGGACCTAGAGGAAGAAGATCCTCCTACAAACAAAGCGGGTGTTTCCCTACCCTTCTGTAGGGTGCCCTCTGTGCTCCTCAGTATGTTGAGGAGTTCTGAAAGTTCAACTTCCTTTTCTTGTAAGTTGAAGTTCAGTATAAACTGGGCGTAAGTGGATGGAAGGGACTGGAGAATTAAATCCGTATAGAGTTCACTGTCCAACGTGGTCCCAAGTTCCGCGAGCTCCTCAGTGTAGCCAATCATCTTAAGCACGTGGTCCGCTACCGATGATCCGACGGCCAACTTTGTTGAAAATAACTTCTTCGACACTTCGTATATTTCGATACGAGACTGCTCTCCATACAGTTCTTTTGTATGGAGAAATATGGACTCCAAGTCCATATTCTTGTGCCTCCTCTGGTGATCGTTGTCCATAGAGGCAAGCACGAGGCACCTGGCCTTCGCGCAATCAATCTCCCAAGTCTTACGGATTTCCTTATCCGCGACGCTGGAGGTGGGACCTGGGACGGGGGGAGCTTTGGTGGTAAGAAGATACCCCAGCTTGTCGTAAGTGATTGCCATTTTGACATTCCTGAGCCAATCTTTGTAGTTTGGCCCGGTCAGTATGTTTTTATCTAGAAGTAACTTAAGTCCAGTCATTTCGATTTGGTCGCTGCAGGGGGAGAGAAGAAACACTTAGCACGATGCTCTTGCAAGTTTAGAATGGTTTTTAATTTGTCTAAACAGGATGGCTCCCACTGTCTCTCGAATCCCTCCTCAAACCACAAAGGAAGAATTAGCCGGGATCAATCCCACCGCACAATACTTGCTTAACCGTTCAGCCAGGCCAGTGTCGGTACTTCGAGGGAGGTTTTCCAACGCTTTCGCGAAGTTTCTTAATTTAAGAACCTCTTTTCCCTGGGGGCGTAGCCCCGCTAACACCTTTCTAGGCACCTACTAGGTTTATAGCATTGATCGTTTAGTGAGAAATTTTCCGAGGAGTAGCATATACTCACAGTAGGATCGGGATCCTAATATCATGGCGTGACGAAACTGAAGGAATCCTACCAGAATCATCACACTCCAAATGGTATGCAAATCTAGCAAGTTTCAGTACTTGTGAAACTCCCGATGTGGATTTTTGCCCCCATGCTCTTATGACCTTGGCGTGAGGTCAAAATGTCATAAGTCACATGTCAAGTTCTTCCCATCATTATCCTGGTTAATTTGAACCCACCCGTACCTACCCTTGACGTAGGCCAAAATGGTAGTACGACTGTCTCAAACCAACGCATTCTATCTATGCAACAGATAAATATCCGGCAGCTACCAATCACTATGCCTTGGCGTGAGGTCAAAATACATAGCTTGAATACTACCGTATATTTAACTGAAATGATGGAGGGCTACGAATGGTTTTGGAGAAACCGTGAACGTAGTGAACTTGATATAATCGATGGAACGAGATAGCTTTTAGAAGGAGTGGCTCAAGCTCCGCATTTAAAAGTTAGTTTTGAAAAGAACCGAGTGGTTTTTCGAAAGTGTTCCAACGACTTTAGCTTAGTTTATTATCTTGCATTAGTTCTTTTAATGCGTGATATTCTTGCATTAGTTCTTTTAATGCGTCCCATCATTTAATCCTACCATTACAGAAAACAACCAAAATATGACGTACGCTTATGCCATTCGCATTCGCCACGGGGTCCCGTCATCACCCGTTAGGTTACTTAACTAACAACAGAGCGGGGGCTGGGCTAGCGCGGCTGTAAAACATAAGCAACGCCTAAATATAAAGCAATGATAGACATTACAGATCACAGATGAATATATTGGATATACTAGTGATCCGCAATCCGTTCGAGCCTGCAGCGAAAAGCAGATTACACGGTCGCGATGAATAGCAAAAACCCCACCCAAGACCCCTACGGGTGCGGCAAACTACCCGCCAAGTACCCGGTAGTTTGTGCACCCCTCCATGGGTCTATCCTAGGAGCAAAAATAGTAAAAAGAATTATACAATGACGGCTACAACCCCGACCCGGTTGTGCGGCCATACAAATAATATTATTACATCAATTTACATTTACAAATGAATGAAAGAAAAACAAAAGCTCATCTCACATCCACCCCGGCTATTCACCCGCGACAGTCCAACACATTCATATACACATTCCAATATCAAACACAGATCACAGAGATGTATAACCCCGACTAATCGACTTATAGCGATTAGCCGACGTTCAATACATGCAAACATCACAGATATAACCATCATAGTCAAAGTGCAGTGAAGTTCGGAAAAAAATACGGAATTATAGGACCCCAAAAGTAAATTTCTGTTCTGGAAAATCTGGGCACATATAACATATTTGAAAAATCCCAAAACCCTACCAGAAGAACACTGCACGAAACCCGATCACGAGAGGACCCCACACGGCGGCGGTTCCGCGGCAAATGCCTACCTCATGCCGCGGAAACGCGGCTGTTTGAAGGAATCAGGGGATCGTTTTTCTTGGGTGTTCACACAAAACCCTGAGCAGATTTTAGGTGTATAACAAATCTTGTTTTGACCAGAAAAAATTTTAACAGAAACTAGGGTTTTGTAAAAGTTTGGATTTTGGATTTTTTCGGTTCCGAACTTCGTTACACTTCACTACCAAGCAAGTTTAAGTTTAGTTAGGCTCTGATACCACTGTAAGTCCACGTTGCGACCCCCGGTTCTTACGGGGAGGCGGAAACGGTATAAAAATCAAATTTTTAGCGCATGGGGCAACATGGACTAACAAAGTCGGGATCTTTTCCTAAACTAAAGCTAGCAAACAAGCTAAAGAGAGTTAGCTACTCGGAAAGATGGTTATACCTAAACTTGAACTCCTTCTTCTTGAAACCTTGTAGAGGTTGATGGTTCTCTTCTCGTCGCCTTCTTCCGTCGAAGATGGATCCACCTGAGGGTTCAACCTTCGGGCTCTTTCTCGAACTTTGAGTGAACTAGAATCTCCGGCTTGCTAAACCCTTGATCCTAGAGTGAGTAGAGAGTGTCTAAGGGGTGCTTTTCTTTTAAGGAGAGGGATTCTCAACACATGAGAAGGATTCTCCTTTGGCTAGAGGAAGAAGAAGATGAAGTGAGGAGAGAGAAGCTAAATGATAGAATGAGCTCTTTTCTTTTGCAACCATAACTAAAAGAAAAGGAATTATCTAATTAATAATAATAATTGAAATGAGAATAGTTGAAGGTTGTTTTGGAATGACCACTATCATACTTCATTAAATGAAATGTAAGCTAGAATCAAGAAGCATCCTTGCAAAGTAATGATGATGGTCAAACATTCAACCATGGTCAACAAGTCAACCATGGTCAACAAGTCAACAAAACCAACCATAACATAATTTCATTTTATTACTATTATTAATTGATATCTCACTAATTCATTAGGGTTTGAAAAAAAGACGACTGTCAACTGTGCATGCGCACCCGTTCCGAAACCCTAATGAAAAACCTCTTTTTCCGCCTCAAACAACTGTGCATACACACCTGCATTCTCGTTCCGAGGAACAAGAATACTGAGAGATAAAAGCAACCCCAAAACATATACCAGTATCTGGCTCAAACCAGAGCTTGCTAGTATAATCCGTCCGGACTCCAAACATGCACAAGTGCGCGGATGAGAACGAAACCTGCCGCAAAACCATGCGACCTCTACTCTGTTTTGCCCAGAGGCGAATACCCTCTGTGTGGGACTCTAAAGACTCGACATTACGCTGGCAGTGGGTTTAACCACAGACCGCAAGCGGCACTAGCTGTGCGTAACGGTCCCCAGGTAGATGCCGACAAGAAGGCTGACGAGGTGAACCCCATCTGAACTCCTACTGAGTCTGAATGTGACATTCTCCGTACAGTCCGGTCTGTTCGTCTGATACATCGCATGTCGGGCCTAGGGGGCGGTAAAACGTCAGTCCCCCAATAGCGGTACAAGTCGTGTCGGAGTGAAGCCCAAAACACCCTGAGATAACACTGGAAGCCTACCAGTATATCTCGCTTGCCCTGGCCAGGGACTACTCGTGTAATGGCTCTCCTAGACACAGCGCGATGTCAACCCCCAATACCAGGAGAGACGAATCCTGTCTAACCGTCACTGCCTCCAAGTGCTTCGGGACTGCACCCAACCACTACCTGTTTGCACGACTCCTTTGAGCCGTGGTAGGGTAGTGATCAAAGTGCAGTGGGAACACACTCGAGGCGAAGTGCCAGTGTCAAGTCAGCGGACTAAGCTGTACTCATGTCACCTGGGAACTGATAACTGACGATAGGTATAATACCAACCTGTCAGTTCCCGACGAGTCCTGTCCAGTGTACTCGTAACCCAACGAGCACCCGTATACTATCTCCAGTACGACGTACTGATGGCTGTGGGACAGACCATCTCCCACACTGGGATGAGAAGCGCATACGCTAGTCTACTCCGGAGTATCGATGCCCTGTCTCGATAGTCCTGCGACTAGGGACCTGTATAAGGATGTGCTTATAGACTACCCAGCCCCCACTAGTGTGACTGCCATCACAACGCTGGTAATCAAGCAAAGATCCTAAGGGCTCCACTAATGCGTATAGGTGATATCGTAAAATAAACACATGTACACATTGAAGTAGAAACAAACCAAGTAGCATACTACTATATTGAGCAAGATTGTTTATACAAGGTGAATATCCCAAGCTTCCATTAAGTAATATACAAACTAGTATGATACAGTAATGGCCTCTAGGGCATATACACTAACACGTATACCGTCGATTTCCATTTTGATATTCGATATTTGTTTTCGTACACTTGATTTTGATTCTTGCGCATGTTTGGGCGCTTGATGCGATTTTGGTGCATACCAGATGCACTAAATCGAGATTCTTCGTGCATATCAGATGCACCTGATATTGCTGTCAGGCACACCCGTTGCCCTTGACAGATGTTTCGTGCACACCCGATGCACTTAAATGATGTTTCTGTGCACATGTATGGCACATTCATGGGTTTCAATTTCCGTGCGCACCAGACGCATGTAGCATTCATATGCACATTTTGGGATTGATTTCTTATGGAGCAGTATGTTTTTAGTGATATTTTCTATTTGTTTTCGTACTGAGCAAGACTAGTCAGAAGACAGTACTTGGATATATTTTGCATGCAATAATAGTTATCGAAGGGATTTTCAGAAAAAAAAGGGAGCTATAGTCTCAGTATTTACCTACATGTCTGAGATGACACGAAACATTTTATAAAGGAAACCCTTCTAAATTATTTTCAAAAACGACGGGACGTGCATATTAAACAAAAGATATATACATATATGGTTATTTTCTTACAATAGACGTCCGCCACTGTGCAGTGTTGTGCGCATCGCACAGCAACATGAAAGGTTTGGCATGCATTTCCTACAGATGTTTACATGGATAGTTTTGATGTATATCATATTGGTTTCATTTTAGATTTGACATTTTTGTCTACACCATGACTCCGATGATTGCGGGATGCTTGACGGAGTTTTGATTTGGAGTTATCTGCTCATTGTTCATGCGCATGCATTGCGCTATGATGCGTTTTATGTATTGATGATTTCGGAGCCCCGACAACTTGGACTTTTTACTGAAATGTTTTAGTATTTGAGGGGTTTAAAATTTAAATTTGGGGACCGAATTTCTTTAAGGGGGAAGATTGTAACATTTCAGGAAAATAAAATATTGTTTTTGGGAAATTTTATAATTAAATAATAATTATATTGAATATTTTAATAAGGCAGTAAAAATTAAATACCGATAAATTTGGGGAAATTTGGAAAATTATTGAAATTACTAAAAAGAGGGTGCTTTGTGCAATTTATGCAAATTATGAAGTTTTACGATTTATTATATACCATTTTAGTGCTAATCGTGATTAAATATTGCTAATCGGGCATTAAGCGTGTTTTATGCACATGACATGCACCATATCATTTTCACACTTATTACATTTTTCTATTATGGCGTTTTCCTTATTTTTATCATGCATGGATTTTTAAATGAAAATAAAAGATAAAGAAAACAAGAAAAAGAAAAGTCAAAGAGGAATCATGATGACAAGAGGGATGGGCATGAGAGAGAGAGAGAGGGTGAGGGGTCAAACCATAGTCATGGTTCATTGTTTCTTTCTTCATCTCTTCCCCCTCTTCACCCATGGCAAAACCCCATCTCCTTCCACCTCTAAACCCTTAAAACACCCCCAAAACAAACCCAAAACCCCATCTCCATTTCACAAAAAGCATGCACAAGCTCAAGGGGAGCACATTGGACCAAGAAAAATCAAATTTTGAGGACTTTGGGCAACTCAAGAAATTTTCTTGAGTTGCCAATTGAGGTAATTTCTGCACCTATAGATTATTATTTAAATTCTCCAGGCATCCATATATGTTTAGTATCGATATCGAGTGGTTTTGTGAACCTAGAAAATTCTAGATGAGGGTTTTGAGAAATTTTGAATTGTAAAGTGTAATTGAGCTTAGTAGAGACCTTATGACCCATGTAGGGATTGTATCTTGGACTGAAACCATAGAATAAACCCTGGAATACGAACTTAGAAACCCTGACATCGGAAAAACTGTGAAAATATGATGGTAATTGGAAATCTGCTAATACTCGGGGACCTGAAAAATTAATTAGCAAAGACAATGATACATGCAGGCAACCTAGGACCCCCCTCTGAAACCCTAGCCCCTACTTCCCCAACTTGGCCGCAAATATATTCATTCTGGCCGCAATTTGCGGCCAGACCTGGTTCATTTGGGTTCGTGTTGGTTCTGAGGCTTTATCTCCAGTAAAATAGACCCTCAACATGTGCAAAATTGGCTAATTTCACCTAGGGTAAAATCTGGGACCATTTTCATGAGTTGCTGTTTTGATTCGGGTTTTTGTTTTGCGTATTTTGAATTCTGGATTTTAGGAATTTGGTTTTAACTCGATGGTTTGACATTTGTACGACAATATCGAGAGTTGTTTAGTGGTTTTGAAGGCGTAGTTCGTAGGTTCGAACATATAGGCTTTTAGCGTGTCGTTTTGGCTTTGATTTGGATTTTAATGCGATACGATCCATTATGATGTGTAGGTACCTCATGAAGACTTCAAGACGACAAGAAAAATGCGTGGCGACATCGGCATCGATGAGTGAAGATCAAGTGAGTAGATTATATCTACGGGGGAAGTCGGGTAGATGGCGTATAGCACCCCCGCAAAGTTATGAGAAATGATGGGATGTGATATATATATACTTTTACATGTTAGTGTATGATATGAACCTTAGCAAGAAAAGCTTTAGAAGATTAGTGGTTAGTGTCAGCGAGAATTGAAGAAAGGACTTTAGTCGATTTCTTAGTCACGAATCCCTAGAGTTAAGATTTGCATACACGCACATACACGTACTCGCATACTTTTACTTCCTTGTGCGTATTGGGGACACACACACACACACACACACACACACACACACACACACACACACATATATATATATATATATTGGTATGCATATGCTTAGATGATGAGGATGTTATATGATACTTGGGAATGAGTCGATATGATCGGGTATGATGCCGTGAGATATTAATATGTGACCGAGATATGTCATGATGTTATAGCGGATCGTTGGACGACGATACCATGTGGATGATGATATATATATATGATATTTGACATATGATCGAGATATGAGATGAGATATGTTATGATATTTATAATGGATCGCTTGGGCGATGTATATTTCTATATGATAATATGTGTTGATGACATCAAATTGTATGAGACCTTAGATCAGTCACCAGATCAGGATATTGTTGATGATATTAGTAGTGTACTAGACTTAGATCTATACCCCAGTTCACGACATATGATGATAAGGATACCAGATGAATAATGAGATAAATGTGATATTTGTGTTAGTTATATGTATGCCCTAGAGGCCATTACTATACATAGGATGTATATTGTAGTGGATGCTTGGACATATATAGGGATGACTTTCTTGCTCGATATGATAGTATGCTATCTGGTTACTCTTTACCTTAACGTGTACACTGATTGTCTCTCTGTTACATGTTGGTAAAGCCCTTAGGATGTGTACTTGACTACCTGGACTATGATACGGATCATACTAGTCCGCAAGTACATCCTTCAAAGTCTCTAGTCGTGGGTGTATCGAGACGGGGCATCGATATACCAGAGTAGACTAGCGTGTAGCTTCTCGACCCGTATAGATGGACGATGGATGATCCCATATCCATTGGTGTTTGACATCAGATATGATATACGGGTGCTCAGTGGAGACTGGGTACACTGGACGGACTCGCCGAGAACTCCCAGATGGTATTATACCTTACGTCAGATGGCAGTTCTCTGGTGACACTGGTACAGGTTAGTCTGTAGACCGGAGATCGTCATAGAGTCTTGTGTGATTCCCACTGTGCTTTGATTTCCACCTTACCACGTCCAAAAGGGCGTGCAAAATGGTGGTTTTTGGGTACAGTCCCGAATCACATGGAGGCAATGAGCGATAGGAGGGGTTTCGTCTCTCCCGGTATAGGGAGTTGATGTTGCGCTGTGCTCGATTGGCTATAACACGAAGTCCTTGGCCAAGGCTGCTTTAGGGATTTACTGGTAAGTGTTACCAGTAGTTTCTCGACCCGTTATGAGCCTCATATTGACACGACTTATTGAGTTATTGGGGTCTGACGTTTACCACCCCTAGACGAGATATGCGACATATCAGACGAACAGACCGGACTGTACGGTAAGTGTTACTGGTTGGATTCACATGAGTGTGAGCAGGCTTGCTCGTTGATCTTCTGATCGCTCAATACCCGGGTGGCCGTTACGTTTAGCAGACCGCTTGCGGCTTGTGGGTGTTTGATATGATCATCACCTGCTGCCGGCGTATTGACGAGTCTTTAGAGTCCTACACAGAGGTTTCCTGGCTCAAGCGAAACGAAATAGGAGCGCATATGAGATATGTACGGGACCGAGAATAATACCAGTATGTGATACTGAATTCTATTCTCGCGATTTGTATCATCGGTCGGTTATATGTGATATAGCCGGGTTACCGAATCAAGTGTTGATTCGATATATTGATACACTTTATATTAGTCGGTTATATGCGATATGACCGGATCGTTAAATCAAGTATCGATTTAATGATTTAATGTATAATTATATATTTGATATATTACTTTACATTAAATAGTATTGGTTCACTTAAGATTGATTTTCTCACTTGATGTGCACAAGTTGTATATGTGATATATTTTTGTGCACTAGATTGTATCATGTTTGATGATACATGCAAACTTGGGTGTGTGTATGACTTACACCATGTTTAGTTAATGGTTTAGGGTTTTTGTTTATTTTTGTGAAATAAAATGGTGGCTCTCATTGTCTTTACTTGAAGCTTCATGAAGCTTTCAAGCATCTTTGACAAAGTCCACCATTTTGTTTTGCATGACACTTTTACTAACCTAACCATTAACTTAAACTAAGGTTTAGTCTCTACAAAGGTAAAACTCACCCATGGTTGCAATATGATAGACTTCACTTGAATTTTCTTTGGAAATAATTCATTTTCTTTTCTTCTTCTTCTTCTTCTTCATGAAGTGAAGAAAGCTTGCTAGAAAATTTCAAGTGTTGAAATCAAGTGAGAAATCCAAATCCAAAGTGAACACACTTCCTATTTCTTCATCCTCTACCACTTTCCATGTTGTATAGGGTCTTTTCTTCACAAGGTTCATGACCAAGTGAAGATGGAGCTTGAGTTTGAGTCGCCTCGACGTAGATCATCTTCGGCACCGAAGTCAACGACCTAGCCCGATTATTTCTCCGACGAAACCATCACTAGAGTCCGGGATTCCGATGATCGCAGCGGAGGGACGTCAACACGGAGCTAAAGAAGTAGAGGACCGGATCTACAAAGGTTGTAATCCCTTTCACTTGTTAGTAAAGTTTTTTGCTAGCTTATAGTTTCGCCTATCCTCTAGTTAACGATCCATATTAGGGTTTCTCGGCACCTAAATTTTTGAATTTGGCATGGTTGATGCCTTGTGGAACCTCTTGAGTGTGCCTAGTAACCTTACAGTGGTATCGGAGCCTAGCTAGAGCTTTAGGCGATGTGTAGACGAAGCTAGAAGTCCGATCGAACCCGATATCCCCCAATTTCACCCCTCTCTGTACAATTTTTGAAAATGTGGATTTTTGCTAATTAAAATTGCTCAGAAAATAGTGCAGGGAAATATAAGGTTAACTGTAGAAAACGAGACACTAACTCACTTAAACGGCCGCGGAACCGCGGCAATGACATGCCATTGGCGGCGGTTCCGCGGCGCAATTGAAGAGTTAGGGTTTCAGTTTTGTACAGTTTCCCCCGTATGTGATTCCTGATGTTTCTGGGTGCTTTTAAATATACTCAACAGTTGAGTTTTCTGGGGTGTATTGGGGACTCGTTGATTCGATCGGATATTCTAACCTCGTTTATGGTATTCCAGGTAATTTTAGAACATGTTAAAAATTTCGACCGGATATAAATACCCACTTTTTCCCCTGCCGGGAAATTTCCAAGTGTTGGATTTTTCCGTAGTTTAAGAACGTTCTAAGTAGTGGAAGTAACGCAATGGACCCTCTAGAAGACAACAAACCTTAACTCGATTATTTGACCGTCTTGAACTGCCCTTTGAACCTTAGGGTTTGGGGCAGTACGGCGTGCCACATGTGAGGGGTTGGCTTGATCCTTCTACGGCTGGACCGTTGGTACTGTGGCATGAAGTGAATGTTTTTAAACTTATTTCATGTGTTGAGATGTTTCGGGAAAACTTGGGTGTTTGATTGTGTTAGTGTATATGCCCTAGAGGCCATTACTGTATCATACTAGTTTGTATATTACTTGATGGAAGCTTGGGATATTCACAGTTGTATATACAATCTTGCTCGAAATGGTAGTATGCTACTTGGTTTGTCTCTGCTTTAATATGTGCATGTGTTTCTTTTAGCATATCGCTGATATACATATTAGTAGAGCCCTTAGGATCTTTGCTTGATTACCAGCGTTGTGATGGCGCTCACACTCGTGGGGGCTGGGTAATCCATAAGCACATCCTTATACAGGTCCCTGGTCGTTGGACTATCGAGACAGGGCATCGATACTCCGGAGTAGACTAGCGTATGCGCTTCTCATCCCAGTGTGGGAGACGGTCAGTACCACAGCCGTCAGTACGTCGTACTTGAGATAGTATGCGGGTGCTCGTTAGGTTACGAGTACACTGGACAGGACTCGTCGGGAACTGTTGGTTGGTATTATACCTATCGTCAGTTATCAGTTCCCAGGTGACATGAGTATAGCTTAGTCCGCTGACTTGACACTGTCACTTCGCCTCGAGTGTGTTCCCACTGCACTTTGATTACTACCCTACCACGGCTCAAAGGAGTCGTGCAAACAGGTAGTTTTTGGGTGCATTCCCGAAGCACTTGGAGGCAGTGACGGTTAGACAGGATTCATCTCTCCCGGTATTGGGGGTTGACATCGCGCTGTGTCCAGGAGAGCCATTACACAAGTAGTCCCTGGCCAGGGCAAGCGAGATATACTGGTAGGTTTCCAGTGTTATCTCAGGGTGTTCTGGGCTACACTCCGACACGACTTGTACCGCTATTAGGGGACTGACGTTCACCGCCCCCTTAGGCCCGCCATGCGATGTATCAGACGAACAGACCGGACTGTACGGAGACTGTCACATACAGGCTCAGTAGGAGTTCAGATGAGGTCACCTCGTCAGTCTTCTTATCGGCATCTACCTGGGGACCGTTACGTACAGCTACTGCCGCTTGCGGTCTGTAGTTAAACCCACTGCCAGCGTAGTGTCGAGTCTTTAGAGTCCCACACAGAGAGCTGTTCGCCTTTAGGCAAAATGAGTAGAGGTCGCATGGTTTTGCGACAGGGTTCGTTCACATCCGTGCACTTGTGCACGTTTGCTGTCCGGGCAGCTTATACTAGCGGGCTTTGGTTTAAGCCAGATCCTAGTATATGATTTGGGATTGGTTTTATCTCTTTGTATTGGTGTTCCTCGGATCACGAATGCGGGTGCGTATGCACAGTTGATTGAGTCAGAGGAAGAGGACTTTGATTAGGGTTAATAACCATTGTCATTTTATTAACCCTAATGCTTAAGTGTGTATTATGGTTAATTGATATTAGTTTAATATAATTGTGCATGGTTAGGGTTGTTGACCATTTGACATTCTTGACTTGTTGACCTAGGTTGACACTTTGACCATCATCATTTCATTTGGAAGATGCTCTTTGATCCTTGCAATTTGCATTAAAAATGAAATGATAATGGTCATGTCTTGATTAAGCCATGACAATTATCTCACTAATTATCAATTTACAATAATTCACACATATATGTGAGAATGCTTCATAATTCTCTCATTCTATCATATACTTTCTCTCTCTTGCTCTTCCTCTTCCTCAAGCTCTCCCCTCTCATGTGTTGAGAAACACTTGAGCTTGAGAAAAACCTCTTCTTGATAATCTCTACTCTCTTCTTTGGTTCTAGGATTAGCACTTCTAGCACCCTAGTTACTTCTAGCTTGAAGTTGAAGCCAAAGGTTGAGGCTTTCGGGTGGATCCTTCTTCGACGTGAGAAGATGACAAAGGTGATCCCTTTCTACTACTCCAAGGAGCAAGGAGAGAAGGACATAAAGCCCTAGGTATAACCATTCTTACTTGTAGCTAATTTCTAGTTAGCTTTAGCTAGTTTTTGTTTAGCAAAGTTCCTCCTTTGTCTAGTCCACGTTGCCTAGAGAAGTAAAAATCCGATTTTTATTCTGTTTTCCGCCTCCCCGCAAGCACCGGGGTGGGCAACGTGGACTTACAGTGGTATCAGAGCCTAACTAAACTTAAACTAGCTAGGTAGTAAAGTGTATGGAAGTTCGATCGGAAAAATCGCAAAACTACGACATGCAAAACCCTAAGTTTCTGTTAAAATTTTTTCTGCTCTAAAAATAAAAAGTCATACTCCAAAAATCATCTCAGGGTTTTGTGAAGAAGCCCACTAAAAACGGTCGAGTGATCCCTTCAAAGCGTGGCGGTTCCGCGGCAAAAGTATACCCATTGCCGCGGAACCGCGGCCGTTTTGACTCGGTTCATGACCGAGTTTGGTGCAGTGTTCTTAGGTTGTGGTTTTGGGATTTTTAAGATGGTTTATTTCAACCCAGATTTTCCAGAAAAGAAATTTGTATTTGGAGGCCTATAAATCCGTATTTTTGATCGAACTTCACTATACTTTGACTAATCGGTTATATCTGTGATGTTTATATGTATTCAACGTCGGCTAATCGCTATATGTCGATTAGTGGGGGTTATACATATCTGTGATCTGTGTTTGATGTTGGTATGTGTATATGAATGCGTTGGATTGTCGCGGGTGAATAGCCGAGGTGGATGTGAGATGAGTGTTTCTTTTTCTTTCATTCATTGTAATATGTAAATTGATGTATTATTATTTGTTTGATCGCACAACCGGGTCGGAGTTGTAGCCGTCATTGTATAATTCTTTTTACTGTTTTTGCTCCTAGGATAGACCCATGGAGGGGGTGCACAAACTACCGGGTATCTCGAAGTGCCGAGTGGCCTACTCACGGTGTTGAGGGAGGTTGCTTCGCTTCGGGTACTTGGCAGGTAGTTTGCCGCACCCGTAGGGGTCTTGGGTGGGGTATTGGCTATTCACCGCGACCGTGTAATCCTCTTTTCGTTGCAGGCTCGAACGGATTGCGGATTCCTAGTATATCCAATGTATTCATCTGTGATCTGTAATGTCTATCATTGCTTTATATCTATATACTATAACTATTTAGGCATTGCTTATGTTTTACAGCCGCGCTAGCCCCGCCCCCGCTCTGTCGTTAGTTAAGTAACCTAATGGGTGATGACGGGGCCCCGTGGCGAATGTGAATGGCATAAGCGTACGTCATATTTTGGTTGTTTTCTGCAATGGTAGGATTAAATGATGGGACGCATTAAAAGAACTAATGCAAGAAAATAAACCAAGTAAAAGTCGATTGGAACACTTTGAAAACCACTGGGATCTTTTCAAAACTAAACTTTTAAACGCGGAGCTTGAACCACTCCTTTTAAAAGCTATCTCGTTCCATCGATTATATCAAGTTCACTACGTTCACGGTTTCGCCAAAACCTTTCGTAGCCCTCCGTCATTCCACATGAATGGTCAAAAAGTATTCAAGCTATGTATTTTGGCCAAAGTCAAGGCATAGTGATTGGTAGCTATTGGGTATTCATGTGCAGCATAGATAGATGCGTTGGTTTGGGACAGTCGTGCTACCATTTTGGCCAAATTCAAGGGTAGGTACGGGTGGGTCCAAATTAACCAGGAGAATGACGGGTAGAACTTGACATGTGACTTATGATATTTTGGCCAAAGTCAAGGTCATAAGAGCATGGGGCAAAAATCCACATCGGGAGTTTCATAAGCACTGAAACTTGCTAGCGCTGCATACCATTTGGAGTGTGATGATTCTGGTAGGATTCCTTCGGTTTTATCACGCGATGATATTTGGATCCCGATCCTACTGTGAGTATATGCTACTCCTCGGGAAAACTCTCACTTAACGATCAATGCTATAAACCTAGTAGGTGTCTAGAAAGGTGTTAGCGGGGCTACGCCCATAGGGAAAAGAGGTTACTTAATTAAGGAACTTCGCAAAAGCGTTGGAAAACCTCCCTCGAAGTACCGACACTGGCCTGGCTGAACGGTTAAGCAAGTATTGTACGGTGAGATTGATCCCGACTAATTCTTTCTTTACAGTTTGAGAAGGGATTCGAGAGACAGTGGGAGCCATCCAGTTTAGACAAACTAAAAACCACTCTAAACTTGCAAGAGCATCATGCTAAAGTGTTTCTTTTCTCTCTCCCAATTGCAGCGACCATTCAACATGACCGGACTTAAGTTATTACTAGATAAAAACATACTGACAGGGCCAAACTACAAAGATTGGCTCAGGAATGTCAAGATGGCAATCACTTACGACAAGTTGGGGTATGTCCTTACCACCAAAGCTCCCCCTGTCCCAGATCCCACCTCCAGCGTCGCGAATAAAGAAATCCGTAAGACATGGGAGATCGATTGCGCGAAGGCCAAATGCCTCGTGCTTGCCTCGATGGACAACGAACATCAGAGGAGGCATGAGAATATGGACCTAGAGTAAATATTTCTCCATACAAAAGAACTGTATGGAGAGCAGTCTCGTATCGCAAGATACGAAGTGTCGAAGAAGCTATTTTCGGCAAGATTGGCCGTCGGATCATCGGTAGCGGAACACGTGCTTAAGATGATTGGCTACATAGAGGAGCTCGCGGACCTTGGGACCACGTTGGAGAATGAACTCTATACTGATTTGATTCTCCAGTCCCTTCCTTCCACTTACGCCCAGTTTATCCTAAACTTCAACATGCAAGGAAAGGAGGTTGAACTTTCCGAACTTCTAAACATGTTGAGGAGTGTTGAGGGCACCCTACAGAAGGGTAGGGAGACATCCACTTTGTTTGTAGGAGGATCTTCCTCTTCTAGATCCAGGGCGAAAGCCAAGGGTAAGAAGAAGAAAGCCCCCGCCAAACCAAGAGGCGGTGTCAGTAAAGTGGATACGAAGGGAAAAGGAAAGGCAACAAAGGTAGCGGGAAAGCTAGTGGGAAAGGAAGAATGCTTCTACTGTCACAAAAGTGGTCACTGGAAACAGGATTGCAAGGCTTGGAAGGCCAGAACACAGGATTTGAAGCGAGTTGCGGCTTCAGCTTCAGGTGCGTATGTTATTGAAAACTGTCTATCAATAAACTCTACATCCTGGGTATTGGATACCGGATCAGGATCTCATATCTGTAATTATTTGCAGGCGTTGAGAAAGCGTAGAGTTTTGAAGGCAGGTGACATGACCCTCAGAGTTGCAAACGGTGCTAGCATGGATGCTGAGGTCGTGGGGGACTATCACCTGGGATTGTCAGATGGACACTTTTTGGTTTTGCGTAGTTGTTATTATGTACCAAATGCAACCTGTAATATCATTTCTGTATCTTTATTATCTAAAGAAGGTTATGAATTTGCTTTTGTAAGTAATGTAGTGAACATTCACCTTAATCAAGTTTTGATTGGGTCAGGTACATTGAACAACGGTATATACGTATTAAACCAACCACAGATTTTCAATGTCCAGAATACATACAAAAGAAAGTCTCCAGAAATCAATAAAACTTTCTTATGGCATTGTAGACTGGGTCACATCAATGAGAGAAGGTTGACTAAGTTACATGCAGAAGGATATTTGGATCCGTTCGAATATCAATCGTATGCAACTTGTCAATCCTGTCTCAAACGAAAGATGACAAAAACTCCGTTCACTAGACACGGAGTAAGAGTGAGCGAGCTCTTGGGACTCGTACACAGCGACGTGTGCGGTCCAATGTCTACACATGCACGAAGCGGTTATTCTTACTTCATTACTTTTACGGATGACTTTTCAAGGTACGGTTATGTCTTCTTAATGAAACATAAATCCGAGGCTTTTGAAAAATTCCAGGAATATAAGAATGAAGTAGAAAAACAAACAGGCAAAAGTATCAAGGCACTGAAATCTGATCGAGGTGGTGAATACTTGAGTGCCGAGTTCCTGGGTTACTTAAAAGAGAATGGAATTCTCTCTCAGCTTACTCCTCCATACACTCCGCAACATAACGGTGTATCGGAGAGACGGAACCGAACCCTATTGGATATGGTACGGTCTATGATGAGTAACGCTGAGTTGCCGCGATCGTTCTGGGGATATGCGCTAGAATCAGCTGCATACCTTTTGAACCGAGTTCCAACTACGACTGTGCCTACTACACCATATCAGATGTGGTTTGGGAAGAGACCCTATCTTAATCACATTAAGACATGGGGATGTCCAGCTTTTGTAAAAAAGCAGCATGCGAACAAGCTCGAGGCACGCTCGGTACAGTGCAAGTTTGTGGGATATCCAAAGAACTCCAAGGGATATTTCTTCTATTGCGAAGAGGAACAAAAGGTCTTTGTTTCTCGCCATGCCCACTTTCTAGAACACCAGTTCATAGAAAAAGAAATAAGTGGGAGCGCAATAGAACTGGAAGAAATTCCGGAACCACGAGCTATTACTGAAAGCTTAGTAGAACCAGAGGGTTCGAAAGATCAGGACATTCCCACGCCACTCCGCAGGAGTAGTAGGCAGTCTCATCCGCCCGAGAGATACTACGGTTTTCTCATTGACGGGGATAGAGAGGATTGCATCATAGATTGTGATGAGCCTACTAGCTTCCAGCAAGCTATTCAGAGCGTCGACTCGGTAAAATGGCTGGATGCAATGCGGACCGAAATGGAGTTCATGTACACCAACAAAGTATGGATGTTGGACATTGCTCCAGATGGGGTGAAACCCGTAGGATGCAAGTGGATCTTCAAAAGGAAGATTGGTGTAGATGGACAGGTTGAGACCTATAAAGCTAGACTAGTTGCAATGGGTTTTCGTCAGCGACCTGGTTTGGACTTGTTAGGTCCACGTTACCTCTCCCGGTACTTTCGGGTTTGTGGAAACGGTAAAACAAAAGTTTTTCTAAACTTGGCAACATGGACCGTAAAAGCCGGATCTTTGCTAAACAATACACTAGCATCCTAACTAGAGATTTATCTACTCGGTTAAGGGTTATACCTCAACTAGAACTCCTTCTCTTCTTCTTGTTCTTCTCCTTGCTTGCTCCAAGGGTTGATCCGGACTTTGGTCACTCAACTTGAACTCCTTCTCTTCTTGTTATTCTTCTCCTTGCTTGCTCCGAGGGTTGATCCGGACTTTGGTCACCTCCGCGGCCTCCTTGAGTCGAAGACGATCCACCCGAGAGATGTGCACCGAGCTCCACCTCGAGCTGAGGTAACTAGGGCAAAGAGATTGCTAATCTAGAAGCCCTAGGTTGTATAGAAGTGATGAAGGGATGGTTTTGTCTTTGTGGGATCTTTATCTCTCAACACATGAGATCAAAAGATTAGTCAAGAGGAGGAAGAAGAAGGAGGAGGAGCAACAACCATGGTTCATTTCTTTTCTTCTCACTTGAAAAAACAAGAGAGAGAGTGAGAAAGAAATTATCATACAAAGAAAAGTAACCATGGTTGCAATAATGAAAAAACAACATCATTACTAATCCCATCAAGATCAAGTTTGATGGCTACATTGAAATGACCATTATCATAATCCAAAAGAAAAAGAAAATGAAAAGAAGAGTGTAGATCCCTCTTGAAAGTCAATGGTCAACACGGTCAACCGGTCAACAAAGTCAAGAGAGGTCAACGGGGTCAAATGGTCAATGCAATTAGCCATCATAAAATTATCACTAAAAGGATTAGTAAATGATATCCACGGCTCATAATGGTTTTGACCAAACGAACTGTCAAAACCCTAATGAGCCTGCCACATAACGGTTTTGGCCGAACCAACTGCCAAAACCCTAATGAGGCACCTCCTCCTTCACCGCTCCGGAAAACTGTGCATACACACCTGCATCCGTATTCCGTAGAATGCGGATGCACAGAAGACAAAACAAATCCATCCGTGCAATACTAGGATCCGGCTTAAACCAAAGCCCACTAGTACTGCCTGCCCGAACACCATACGCACACAAGTGTAAGTAAGTGATCGCAGCCCTGCCGTAAAACCATACGGCCTCTACACGTTTCGCTCAGTGCAGGGAAACTCTATGTGTGGGACTCTAAAGACTCGACACTACGCTGGCAGTGGGTTTAACCACAGACCGCAAGCGGCACTAGCTGTACGTAACGGTCCCCAGGTAGTTGTCGATAAGAAGGCCGATGAGGTGAACCCATCCGAACTCCTACTGAGCCTGTATGTGACAATCTCCGTACAGTCCGGTCTGTTCGTCTGATACATCGCATGGCGGGCCTAGGGGGCGGTAAACGTCAGTCCCCTAATAGCGGTACAAGTCGTGTCGGAGTGAAGCCCAATACACCCTGAGATAACACTGGAAACCTACCAGTATATCTCGCTTGCCCTGGCCAGGGACTACTCGTGTAATGGCTCTCCTAGACACAGCGCGATGTCAACCCCCAATACCGGGAGAGACGAATCCTGTCTAACCGTCACTGCCTCCAAGTGCTTCGGGACTGCTCCCAACTACTACATGTTTGCACGACTCAGTAGAGCCGTGGTAGGGTAGTAATCAAAGAACAGTGGGAACACACTCGAGGCGAAGTGACAGTGTCAAGTCAGCGGACTAAGTTGTACTCATGTCACCTGGGAACTGATAACTGACGATAGGTATAATACCAACCATCAGTTCCCGACGAGTCCTGTCCAGTGTACTCGTAACCTAACGAGCACCCGCATACTATCTCAAGTACGACGTACCGACGGCTGTGGGACAGACCGTCTCCCGTGCTGGGATGAGAAGCGCATACGCTAGTCTACTCCGGAGTATCGATGCCCTATCTCGATACTCCCACGACTAGGGACGTGTATAAGGATGTGCTTGTAGATTATCCAGCCCCCACGAGTGTGATCGCCATCACAACGCCGGTAATCAAGCAAAGATCCTAAGGGCTCTACTAATGCGTATAGGTGATATAATAAATAAACACACATGTACACATTAAAGCAGAGACAAACCAAGTAGCATACTACTATATTGAGCAAGATTGTCTGTACAACTGTGAATATCCCAAGCTTCAATCAAGTAATATACATACTAGTATGATACAGCAATGGCCTCTAGGGCATATACACTAACAATCTCCCACTTGCACTAAGGCCATGTACTGGCGTATCGAAGACCTATCATCTCGATCAGCCGCTCGAACTGAGTCTGGGGTAAGGCCTTCGTGAATGGGTCCGCTGTGTTGTCCTTTGTGTCCACTCTCCGCACCTCGATCTCCTGGCGATCAATGATCTCCCTGATCAGGTGATACCGCCTTAAGATGTGCCTGGATTTCTGATGGGACCTTGGTTCCTTCGCTAAAGCTATAGCCCATTGTTATCGCAATACAAAGGTATTGGGTCAACAATGGACGGAACCACCTGAAGTTCACTAATGAACTTCTTTATCCAGACTGCCTCTTTTGCGGCATCGCTTGCAGCAATGTATTCAGCCTCCATCGTCGAGTCTGCGACGGTATCCTGCTTGGAACTCCTCCAACATACCGCCCCTCCGTTGAGGGTAAACACAAAACCCGAGACGGACTTGCTGTCATCTTTGTCACTCTGGAAGCTTGAATCGGTAAAGGACTCGACCCTGAGGTCTCCATTACCGTAAACCAGGAACATCTCCTTAGTCCTTCTCAGGTACTTGAGAATGTTCTTCACTGCTGTCCAGTGGTCCTCCCCTGGGTCTGACTGATACCGGCTTACCGCGCTCAGCGCGTAAGCTACATCTGGTCTTGTACATAGCATCACATACATTATAGATCCTACCGCCGAAGCGTAGGGTATAGTGCTCATGCGAACCCTCTCCTCGTCAGTCTTAGGAGACATCTTCTTGGAGAGGGTAATTCCGTGCAATGCGGGTATGTTACCGCGCTTGGAATCCTCCATACTAAATCTCTTTAGTACGGTCTCTATGTACCTGGACTGTGAAAGTCCCAGTAGTCTCTTGGATCTATCTCTATAGATCTTGATCCCCAGAATGTACGAGCATCACCCAGGTCCTTCATGGAGAACCTTTGTGACAAAAATAGCTTGACCGATTGTAGCATAGAAATATCATTTCCTATCAAAAGAATGTCGTCCACGTACAAGACTAGGAATACGACAGTTCGTCCTATAATCTACTTATAGACACAGGGTTCATCTTCGTTCTTGATGAAATCAAATTCCTTGATTACCTCATCAAAACAGATGTTCCAGCTCCGCGATGCCTGCTTTAATCCATAAATGGATTTAAGCAACTTGCACACCTTCCCGCTGCTCCCACTGTCTACGAAACCTTCTGGTTGATCCATGTAAACGCACTCTTCCAAACAACCGTTTAGGAAAGCCGTTTTAACATCCATCTGCCAGATTTCATAGTCATGGAAGGCAGCAATGGCAAGTAGGATCCGAATGGATTTGAGCATAGCCACCGGAGAAAAAGTTTCATCATAGTCCAAAGCAGGTCTTTGACGAAAACCTTTTGCAACGAGTCTAGCTTTATAGGTTTCCACCTGCCCATCTACACCAAGTTTCCTTTTGTAGATCCATTTGCATCCAACGGGTTTTACCCCAGGTGGAGCAATATCCATGGTCCACACTTTATTGGCGTACATGGACTCCATTTCGGATTGCATTGCTTCCTGCCACTTATCAGAGTCCCTACTGATAATGGCCTGCCTGAAACTGGTAGGGTCATCTTCTTCCAAGATGCAATCCTCTCGATCCCCGTCAATGAGAAAACCGTAGTATCTCTCAGGCGGATGAGAAATCCTACCAGATCTGCGGAGTGGCTGAGGTTCGTTTGGGGTTATTGAATCTAGCGGTTCCTCCAAATTTTCAGTTACATTTTGTGGTCGCTGAATTTCTTCCAGTTCTACCGAACTCCCACTAGTTTCTTTTGCAAGAAACTCCCTTTCTAAGAAGGTAGCATGGCGAGATACAAACACCTTCTGTTCCTCAGTGTGGTAGAACAGATATCCTAGTGAGTCTTTAGGATATCCCACAAATTTACACAGAACTGACCGTGCCTCTAGCTTGTCAGGTTTCTGTGTTTTCACATAGGCCGGACAACCCCATATCTTAATAAACTTAAGACATGGTTTCTTACTGCTCCATATTTCATACGGAGTTTTAGGCACAGATTTGGACGGAACTTGATTCAAAAGGTATGCCGCTGTCTGAAGCGCATGTCCCCAAAATGAAAGAGGCAACTCAGCACTACTCATCATGGAGCGAACCATATCCAGTAGGGTACGATTCCTCCGCTCTGAAACACCGTTGTGCTGTGGTGTATAAGGAGGAGTAAGCTGAGAGAGAATACCATTCTCTTTTAAGTAATCTAGGAATTCCGTGCTTAAGTACTCCCCTCCTCTATCAGACCGGAGGATCTTAATACTTTTGCCAATCTGGTTCTCTACTCCCTTTCTGAATTCCTTGAATTTCTCAAAAGCTTCAGATTTGTGTTTCATCAGATACACATATCCGAACCTAGAGAGATCGTCAGTGAATGTGATGAAGTAGGAGAACCCACCCCTTGCATGTGTAGACATCGGACCGCATACATCACTGTGTATGAGTCCCAAGAGCTCTGCTGCTCTTTCTCCATGTCCGGTGAACGGAGATTTGGTCATCTTCCCTTTGAGACAGGACTGACAAATTTCATAAAATGAAAACTCGAACGCATTCAAGAGTCCATCTTTATGCAACTTACTCAGTCTTTTCTCTCCGATATGACCAAGTCTACATTGCCACAAGTAGGATTCATTCGTATCTGAATTCTTCCTCTTGCGTGTGTTTTGTATATTGAGAACTGTATTTTGATTTAGAACGTAGATACCATTACACAGTGTACCCTCTGCAACCAGTACCTTATGAAGGTAAATGTTCATGATATTCTTGTCAAGAACAAAGTTATATCCATCTTTATCGAGTAAAGAAACTGATATGATGTTGCAAACCATGGAGGGTACATAGTAGCAATCGTTCAAAATCATAGTCTTGCCATTTGGCAATACTATGTGATATTCACCGACGGCTGCCGCATTAACTTGTGCTCCGTTCGCTACTCTGAGCGACATATCACCCGGTGCAACTTTCCTACTTTTTCTCAGTCCCTGCAATAAATTACAGATATGAGATCCTGATCTGGTATCAAGTACCCAGGAGGTAGGGCTAACCGTAAAACAGTTCTCAATTACAAGAACACCTGAAGTAGATGCAAAACCATGCTTCTTCTTCAACTGGGTATCCTGGAAATCCATACAATCCCCTTTCCCATTCTCATACTCATGACTGTTGTCACAAGTTAGAGCTGAACCAACTTTCCCCAGTCCCGAATAAGAATTCGAATCGGTCAAGCGATACATTTTATTATCTTGATTAGGGCGTGAAAAGGTTGCTGCCTGGAGAGAGAGAAAAGAAACACTCAGCGTATGCTCTTGCAAGATTAGATTGGTTTATTAATTTATCTAACCAGGATGTCTCCCACTGTTTCCTCAAATTCTTCTTAAAACCCTTAAAAGAAGAACTAGTCAGGATTTAATTCACGTCACAATACCTGCTTAACCTTTCAGCCAGACTAGTGTCGGTACTTCGAGGGAGGTTTTCCAACGCTTTCGTGAAGTTCCTTAATTCAAGAACCTCTTTTCCCTGGGGGCGTAGCCCCGCTAACACCTTTCTAGACACCTACGAGGTTTATAGCATTGATCGTTAAGTGAAATAATCCCCCGAGAGTAATCCAACTCATCAGTGGGATCGGGATCCAACTGTCATTGTGTGATAACCTAGATGGAATCCACTCTAGTCACCACACTCCAGAAGGTATGCTAAATCTGCAAGTTTCAGTACTTTTGAAACTCCCGATGTGGTTTTTGCCCCTAGGACCCAAGTGACCTTGACGAATAATCAACAAATCAAAAGGTCCTAGTCAAGTTCAACCCGTCGTTATCCAGGATTGCATTAGACCCGCCCGCATGATCCTTGACGAATAATCAACAAAATCATGCGACCGTCCTAACCAATCGCATCTATCAGTGCAACAGAGAATTATTACTCAGCTACCGTTCACTGTGTCTTGACGAATAATCAACAAACGCAGCACGAATACTAAGTATTAATTATCTGAAACGACGGAGGGCTACGGCTGGGTTTTTGGCGAAAAACCCGTTAACGTAATGAACTTGATGTAGTTGAAGGAACATGGTAATCTTTTTGAAAATATAGTGGCGAAAACTTTTGCTAAAGAGGTCACTCCCTGTGAAGGGATCTCGGCTCTTTCCTCGTCGAATGAGGTGCAGGATATTCCAAACTGAATACCTCGATGCAAAGCAAGAATAATCGACTATAGTGAAGTTATTACCCTGACGCAAACTTTTGTCCAAGGGGTCACTCCCGATGAAAGGATCTCGGCCCTTGCCTCGTCGACTGAGGTGCTGGGCATTCATAACCGAATACCTCAATGCAAAACAAAAGTGAACGTCCTTGCAATAACAGCTTTTTGAAAAATTGTTCCAACGTCGTCTTTTAGGTTTATTTTCTTGCATTAGTTCTTTTAATGCGTCTCATCATTTAAATCCTACCATTGCAGAAAACAACCAAAATATGACGTACGCTTATGCCATTCGCATTCGCCACGGGGCCCCGTCATCACCCGTTAGGTTACTTAACTAACGACAGAGCGGGGGCTGGGCTAGCGCGGCTGAAAAACATAAGCAACGCCTAAATAGTTATTATATATAGATATACAGCAATGATAGCCAATCCAGATCACAGATGAACACTTTGGATATACTAGGTGTAAGTGCACGGCGGCGCCCCGGCCGTCGAACCGACGGCCAAATGCGGAAACGGTGATAAACTTTAATTTTGCGAACTTTGCAAACCGGCACCACCGCGCACTAAACACCCGGATCGGACCATTAAACTAGTTCTAGCTAAAAACAAGATGGGAAGAGATATACCGACTGATCCGAGTCCTCCGGTCTTCATCTCCACTCCGATGTCCTCGCGGAAACTTCGGTCGTCGCCTCCTCGCCGGAAGGGCACCACATCGCCTGCATCTTTTACGGGCTCCCACCTCAATACCGAGGCAACTCGGGCACGAAGCTGGCAAGTCGACGTGCCCAAGATATGCTGTAGGAAGTGTAGGGCTTTGTCTCTTTGGGGTTATGGTTGCCTTTTGAAGATGGAGGAATGAAGGTATGAAAAATGGTGCTTTCATTTTTCCTTGTATCAAAAAGAGATGAATGAAATTTTGCCACACCACCAAAATCAAAGCTTTCTCATTTTCCCTCATCAAATGTGTGTGGCCGGCCAAGTCCCATTTGGAATGGTGGAGGGAAAGGAATTTATGCATGAAGGGAGGTGATGGTAGTAGAAAGCAAGGGGTGACCATATCCAAAAACATCAACCATACTTAAAGCACAACAAAACCATACCCTCTCTTTAATGCAAAAGCATGGAAGAAAGATTCTAATCCTATCATAATCACTCATTTGCAAGAAACCCCTCCACAAGGTGTTATTTGCAAACTTGCAAATAACCCCCTCCATCGGAAAAGTCCGGCCGGGAAAGAACAAACGAAAACCGGTCGGAACGGAATGCAAACTGGCAACTCCAGAAAACTGGTCCCGTAATAAATTACAGGAAAAACCCCGATACTGTGCATACACACCCGCATCTGTATTCCGTCCGGATACAAATGCAAAGAGACAAAATCTACATTGTACTAAACTAGGATCCGGCTTAAACCAAAGCCGGCTAGTAATATCCGTTCGATCCTGATCCGTGCAATACCACACGTATCTGATCGAACCTTGCCATATACCTATACGGCCTCTAGTACAAACCGTCCGATCCTGATCCGTGTAATACCGCACGTATCTGATCGGACCCTGCCATATCTCTATACGGCCTCTACAACGTTTCGCCCGAAAGCTGAGTAACAGAATGAGTGGTGGACTCTAAAGACTCGTCAATACTATGGCTGTGAATTTAACCACCAGCACGTCAGAGGTATAAGCCAATACGTAACGGGCCACCAGCTATTGACTAAAAGGGAGTTGATGAGCGAACTCATCCTGACATCCTACTGAGCCTGTCAGTGACAATATTCGTACAGTCCGGTCCGTTCGTCTATGAGCATCGCATGTCGGGCCTAGGGGGTGGGTAAAAGTCAGACCCCCAAAAGCGGTACAAGTCGTGTCGGAGTGTAGCCCAGAACACCCTGAGATACTACTGGAATACCTACCAGTAAATCTTCTGCCTTGGCCAAGGACTTCGTGTAATGGCTCTCCTAGACACAGCGCGACCTCACCCCCAATACCGGGAGAGACGAACCCCCGAAGATCCGCTCACTGCCTCCATGTGGCTCGGGACTGTACCCAACTAAAACCTGTTTGCACGACTCCTTTGAGCCGTGGTAGGGTAGTAATCAAAGCACAGTGGGAACTCACACGAGACAAATGACGATCCCCAGGTCGATGAACTAACCTGTACACATGTCACCTGGGAACTGCTATCTGACGTCAGGTATAAGACCAACTAGCATGTTCCCGGCGAGTCCTGTCCGGTGTACTCATAACCCAATGAGCACCTGTATACATCTTAGGTGAACCAACTGACACCAGTGGCCTGTGAGACCGGCCACCGCCTTTCGTCGGGGTCTCGACTGTATACACTAGTCTACTCTGGAGTATCGATGCCCTGTCTCGAAACTCCCACGACTAGGGACCTTTTAAGGATGTGCTTATAGACTCCAGCTCTCACTTATATGATCGCCCTCATACTGCTGGCAGTCAAGCAAGAATCCTAGGGGCTCTATCAACGTGCAATAGCGACTTGTCAGGTCACCTAAAGCAGTACACGATGATAAAGGTAAACCAGATAGCATACTATCATCTCGAGTAAGACTGTCGTACCGGGATAGGTCCTCCCTCAATCATTGCAATCACGTGCCTGTGATCCAATAATTGACTCTGAGGGCACTATCTCCAACAATCTCCCACTTGCACTCAAGGCTAATTATTGCGATGTCGCATACTCACAGCCCGTGTGATACCGAACACCCAACTCCTCTACTAGTCAGTCTCACAAAGCCTGTTTGGAAGACTATTGCGTTCGAGGAATAGCCTCAGTGAGTGGATCCGCTCTGATGTTTCTTTCAATGTCTCTCTATATCTCAAGTTCGCGGAGAAAGCCATCTCCCGAAATGAGCAATACCTGTCTTAGAGTGTCTGGATGTCTGATGGGACCTAGCTCATAAATGAACTCCAAATCCAAACTTCTCAGACTGTATCGTCAACTGAACTTAATCAGTATCCTGCGCCATGCCTCCCTCAGTATTGCCTTAGATCACCTGTCCAAAATACCGCCCTTCGTCAGAAGGAAAACTATAACTCTGACAACCTCCTTGTCGTCCATGTCACCTTGGAAGCCTGGAGTGATAACCGTCTCCTAAAGGAGGCAGCCGTTATCATATCCCTAGAACATTCACTTATGTTCTAAAACTGCTTCCGACTGTTCCTCCAGGATTGGATCAATATCAACTTATTGCATCTAGTGCAAGAACAACATCTGGTGTGGTACTTGACATCTCATGATTGACTCAATTGCCTAAGCAAGTGATCTGCCAATCATGCACATCCCTCTCTACTTTAGTCTATAAGACACCTTTAGAGAGGGTGACTCCATTACCTGCAGGTACACTACCGTGCCAGGAGTCGTCCATTCTAAATACTCTTAAAATGCTGTCAAAGTACCCTGATTGGGAAACCACCCAAATCTAGATCTAAAACCATAGATCTAGTAACCAGTATGTCTGATATAATGTCCAAGTCCCATGTGGAGAAACCACTGTGTGACGACCAAAGTATAACCGATCGTAGTATAGGAATGTCACTTCCTACTGTGTGTATGTCATCCAAAACCCGGATATCACACCCTACTACCTTCTCAACAGATCCATCCCCCATTCTGATGACGTCAAACCTATGACTGTCACATCAGAAATAGATGATCTATCTCCGCTATATCTGCTTTAGTCTATAAATAGACATAAGCCTGATGTCCACCAATGCTTCCGCTGCTCCCACTGACTACGACAACCCTCTGGCAGAGTCATATAGACGTGCACTTCTAAAGCTAGTTTAGAACGACGCTATACTCATCCTCCTGCCGGGTCTCGCAGCCTCGAACAACAACAATGGCAAGTGTGGGTAAATAAGAACTTCCCTGTCACCGTCCTTGAGGCTACCGGAGTACCTCTCGGGTGCCTCAAGTTACCCACCGTATCTGCGGAGTGGCCAATGGAATGTCAAATCAGATTGAATCTTTAGGTTCCTTATCAAATCTTCAGTAATCGTTTGCTGTTCTGGAATCACTTCCAGTTCTACCATACTCCCACTACTGTTTTTGAAAAAATCCATTTTTATTAAACTGTGGCGAGTCAAGAACAATATCACTATTGATCTTTCTTATGGTAGAAAGTCAACCCTCGTCATAGCCTGGGACAACCCACAAACAGCCATTACAGAACCGTGCCTTTGAGTTATCCAGAGTCTGGTTTTAAGCATAATCCGGACAACTCCCCGTACCTTAACAATGTTAAGATATGAACTGTACTATATCCAATATAGAACCAGAGGCACCGATTTAATTGAACCAGATTCAAATCATGCAGCTATCTCCAGTGCATGTCAACTAAATGGAGAGAGGCCGATCAGCATTACTCAACTTAGGAATGCTTCCAATTATGAGTAACCTGAAAGAGAAGCAATTTCTCTTTATCATTACTATCAACTGAATACCATACACAAGTATCTACATCTTCGATCACTTTGAAGAATCCCGATACTTGCTACACCTGGTTCTCTACTCTATTCAAATACCTATAACTCCTCAAAACTTAGACCCTGTGTTTCTACGAAACACATGTCTAAGAACTAGAGAAGTTAAAAGTAAATAGAATATAGTATGAGGACCAACCCCTCTGTCCTAATGGACACTGGACAACATACAATACTCTGTATAAGTCTACTGAGTCTAACAACTCTTTCACTGTGTGTCGTAGGTTGAAAACTGTACTTATGGTTAAGAAGAATTACACCGCTGTTTAATGCTCCTTACCTAACCATCCACTGATATAGGTGAATGTCATCAACATAATATCAAAAGGTATATCTCACTCCATGAAAATAGACGTACAGATATATCAATTTGAAATTGGTGCACAACAGCGGATATTCAAAACCAAATATTTGCCGACCGGCAAACAGCCCAGGTGATCTCCTCAAATATCACCGATTACAACGAATCCCGATATAATGAGGATGATCACCCAATTCCCAATAACTCACTCCCACTCATCATCTGTAAAACCATACAGATGTGAGAATCATCCTGGTAAATACATACCCTGGAGCAAGTGTCTAATCGGGAAATCAGTTTTCTTTTAACAGTACACAGTTGAACTGAAACATTGAAATGTTTCGATGGGGTATTCTGGTATTCCTAGTAATGCCTCTACCATTATCCAGATTCATAACTATAACCGTATAATTCTTTGCCACCTCTCCAAATCCCTTTATATGTCTTTAGTCATTACCTTCTGCACACCCCTTTAGGCCAATTGGTTTTCTTCCTTCCCTACCGTTCGGCACCAGCCTATGGTTTGGAAGAAGACTATCCAATAAGCATAATGGGTGTACTGTCCTAACCCTAGGAGCACTCGCAATGTGAGAGAAGGTGAAGATAAAAGACAACCGAATAAACCTTATTCCTATTTCTCCTGGACCAGAATCCATCCCCGAACTGGAACAAGTTCCTTTCGAGTTCGTATATAACCATACGATGGAGTATCCAATAAACTGTGGATCTTCGTAGTGATACGGAGTGTCCTGGAGAAATACAAAGGTGATTTAGGATTGGCGAAGAAATACTTGGTTTGGTCGTGAATATCAGTCGCATTTTACTTTGCCCTCTTACTAATCCCTTGCTTTGTCTTAATCTTAATACCTTCTGCACACCGTTTAGGCTAATTGGTTTTCTTCATTCCCTACCGGTCGGCACCAGCCTATGGTTTGGAAGAAGACTATCCAATTTGCGCAATAGGTGTACTATCTCCTAAACCAAGGAGTACTCACAACTTGAGAGAAGGTGAAAGGGAAAAGACAACTGAATAATCCTATCCGTTTTCTCCAGAACTAGAAACCATCCTCGAATTCCTTCGAGTTCGTATCTAACCATACGATGGTTTTGTCCAATGGAAGTGGACGTTCGTAGTAATACGGGGTGTCCTGGATAAAAGGGTAAAAGTAGGAGTGGCAATGAGGTCTGCAACTCTGACAATCCAAAAGTCAGTGTTAAGAAGGTTCGGTCAACTTGGTCTCTGAGTCGTAGTCTTAGGGTCGGGTCAATGGTCGCTGCCAGAGAGAGAGAAAAGAAACACTCAGCGTGCACTCTAACCTAGATCAGAATGGTTACCAATTTATCTAATCTGGAAACCTCCCACTGTACCTCAAATTCTCCTCCAAACCTGAAAGAAGAATTAGTCGGGGTCACCCGAGGAGTAAACCAACTCATCAGTGGGAATCGGGATCCAACTCTCATCGCATGATAAAGTGACGGAATCCGCTCACGTTATCACACTCCAGAAGGTATGCGCATATCTGGCAAGTTTCAGTTCTTTTGAAACTCCCAATATGGATTTTTACCCCATGCTCTTATGACCTTGGCGTGAGGTCAAAATATCATAAGTCACATGTCAAGTTCAACCCATCATTGTCCAGGTTAATTTGAACCCACCCGTACATACCCTTGACGTAGGCAAAAATAGTAGTACGACTGTCCCAAACCAACGCATCTACCTATGCAACAGATAAATACCCGGCAACTACCAAACACTATGCCTTGGCGTGAGGTCAAAATACATAGCTTGAATACTGTCGAATATTTAACTGAAATGATGGAGGGCTACGAATGGTTTCTGGCGAAAACCTTTAACGTAATGAACTTGATATCGTTGAAGGAACGAATAGCTTTTATAAAAATATAGTAACGACAACTTCCGCTAAAGAGGTCACTCCCGGTGAAGGGATCTCGGCTCTTTCCCCGTAGAATGGGGTGCAGGATATTCCAACTGAATACCACGACGCAAAGCAAAAGTAATCGGCTATAGTGAAGTTAATGCCCTGACGCAAACATCTGTCCAAGGGGTCACTCCCAGTGAAGGGATCTCGGCCCTTGCCTCGTCGACTGAGGAGCAGGATATTCCAAATGAATACCACGATGCAAAACAAAAGTGAACGTCCTTGCAATAACAGCTTTTTGAAAAGTGTTCCAACAACATCAGAATAGGTTTGTTAAACTTGCATTGATCCGAATCAATGCAGTCCCATCAATTGATCACACCACAAAGAACGAAAATATACTGATGTACGTATATGCCATCCGCATTCGCCACTGGGTCCCGTCATTACCCGTTAGGTTAGCTTACTAACGACAGAGCGGGGACTGGAATAGCGCGGATGCAAAACATATACAACATCTACTAATATATATACCAATATATTATATTTCGCTCAAGGCGTGAAAGAAAAGCAACATCACAGATAATGTACAGCATCACAGAACAATACAGATATCTGGGATCCCCGGGTTTCACAGAGCCACTGCTGAAACCCGACGTTCCCCTGGTCGTGTGGATAGCCTGTGCAATGAAATCCTAGACCCCTACGGGTGCGGCAAGTCACCCGCCAAAACCTGAAGCGAGGCAGCCCCCTTCAGCACCGTGAATGGACCACCCAGCACTTCACGGAATCCGGTAACTTGGGCACCCCTCCTGGGTCAACCTGTACCCCCTACGAGTGCGGCGAATAGCCTGCCAATTCTAGAGTGAAGCCCCCTCCGTCTCAATGCCATGAGATGCGGGCCCGTTGCCCTCTAGAACCCGGCTATCCGTGCACCCCTCCGCGGGGTAATCCTAGTACAGAAAGTAAAATATACATACAGAAGGTACATCGACCGCAACCTGGCCGTGTCCCAAAATAATAATACAATCAGGCTGTGACGGCAGTCCACATGCCGGACGCTCGCCCCGCAATATCAAATGTACATATATAAACAAAACTGTACTACCACTGCAACCAGGCTATCCCCACCGACCGATCCGCAACATCACAGCAAAACACAGAACATCAACGTGAAAGTCACGTTCGCAAATCCGTCTAACCGGGCTATAGCAGTTAGACCGGATTTACCGATCGAGTGACATTCACGGTCACAGATATAATGTAAATACTGTGAAAGATGTGTTTAAAATATCCGATCGATCAAAAATTAACAAGTGGGCCCCCAATCAAAACTGTAGCACTCACAGAAAACCTGGGCCCAATTATAATATTCCAAAACCTCTAAAAATAGCCCAGAAGTCCACTGGAAAAAAATGATGCATTGACGACTCCAATGTGGGGCGGAACCGCGGCCCCAGGGGGGGTTTGGCCGCGGTTCCGCGCTCCAATCGTCGACTGAATGTATCAAATTTTTCCAGTAGTCTTATAGTCTCCAGTACATCAATTTTATACAACCTGAAAAATTTTTGGAAACCAAAAAATTTCAACAGAAAACTGTCGTGAACTAAAATTGGGTTTTTGGAATTTTGGTCGATCGGAACTGAAAAATACATCAAACGAAGCTAGACGAAGTTAATGGCGAGGCTCTGATACCACTGTAAGTGCACGGCGGCGCCCCGGCCGTCGAACCGACGGCCAAATGCGGAAACGGTGATAAACTTTAATTTTGCGAACTTTGCAAACCGGCACCACCGCGCACTAAACACCCGGATCGGACCATTAAACTAGTTCTAGCTAAAAACAAGATGGGAAGAGATATACCGACTGATCCGAGTCCTCCGGTCTTCATCTCCACTCCGATGTCCTCGCGGAAACTTCGGTCGTCGCCTCCTCGCCGGAAGGGCACCACATCGCCTGCATCTTTTACGGGCTCCCACCTCAATACCGAGGCAACTCGGGCACGAAGCTGGCAAGTCGACGTGCCCAAGATATGCTGTAGGAAGTGTAAGGCTTTTTCTCTTTGGGGTTATGGTTGCCTTTTGAAGATGGAGGAATGAAGGTATGAAAAATGGTGCTTTCATTTTTCCTTGTATCAAAAAGAGATGAATGAAATTTTGCCACACCACCAAAATCAAAGCTCTCTCATTTTCCCTCATCAAATGTGTGTGGCCGGCCAAGTCCCATTTGGAATGGTGGAGGGAAAGGAATTTATGCATGAAGGGAGGTGATGGTAGTAGAAAGCAAGGGGTGACCATATCCAAAAACATCAACCATACTTAAAGCACAACAAAACCATACCCTCTCTTTAATGCAAAAGCATGGAAGAAAGATTCTAATCCTATCATAATCACTCATTTGCAAGAAACCCCTCCACAAGGTGTTATTTGCAAACTTGCAAATAACCCCCTCCATCGGAAAAGTCCGGCCGGGAAAGAACAAACGAAAACCGGCCGGAACAGAATGCAAACTGGCAACTCCAGAAAACTGGTCCCGTAATAAATTACAGGAAAAACCCCGATACTGTGCATACACACCCGCATCTGTATTCCGTCCGGATACAAATGCAAAGAGACAAAATCTACACTGTACTAAACTAGGATCCAGCTTAAACCAAAGCCGGCTAGTAATATCCGTTCGATCCTGATCCGTGCAATACCACACGTATCTGATCGAACCTTGCCATATACCTATACGGCCTCTAATACAAACCGTCCGATCCTGATCCGTGTAATACCGCACGTATCTGATCGGACCCTGCCATATCTCCATACGGCCTCTACAACGTTTCGCCCGAAAGCTGAGTAACAGAATGAGTGGTGGACTCTAAAGACTCGTCAATACTATGGCTGTGAATTTAACCACCAGCACGTCAGAGGTATAAGCCAATACGTAACGGGCCACCAGCTATTGACTAAAAGGGAGTTGATGAGTGAACTCATCCTGACACCCTACTGAGCCTGTCAGTGACAATATCCGTATAGTCCGGTTCGTTCGTCTATGAGCATCGCATATCGGGCCTAGGGGGTGGGTAAAAGTCAGACCCCCAAAAGCGGTACAAGTCGTGTCGGAGTGTAGCCCAGAATACCCTGAGATACTACTGGAATACCTACCAGTAAATCTCCTGCCTTGGCCAAGGACTTCGTGTAATGGCTCTCCTAGACACAGCGCGACCTCACCCCCAATACCGGGAGAGACGAACCCCCGAAGATCCGCTCACTGCCTCCATGTGGCTCGGGACTGTACCCAACTAAAACCTGTTTGCACGACTCCTTTGAGCCGTGGTAGGGTAGTAATCAAAGCACAGTGGGAACTCACACGAGACAAATGACGATCCCCAGGTCGATGAACTAACCTGTACACATGTCACCTGGGAACTGCTATCTGACGTCAGGTATAAGACCAACTAGCATGTTCCCGGCGAGTCCTGTCCGGTGTACTCATAACCCAATGAGCACCTGTATACATCTTAGGTGAACCAACTGACACCAGTGGCCTGTGAGACCGGCCACCGCCCCTCGTCGGGGTCTCGACTGTATACACTAGTCTACTCTGGAGTATCGATGCCCTGTCTCGAAACTCCCACGACTAGGGACCTTTTAAGGATGTGCTTATAGACTCCAGCTCTCACTTATATGATCGCCCTCATACTGCTGGCAGTCAAGCAAGAATCCTAGGGGCTCTATCAACGTGCAATAGCGACTTGTCAGGTCACCTAAAGCAGTACACGATGATAAAGGTAAACCAGATAGCATACTATCATCTCGAGTAAGACTGTCGTACCGGGATAGGTCCTCCCTCAATCATTGCAATCACGTGCCTGTGATCCAATAATTGACTCTGAGGGCACTATCTCCAACACTAGGAACCCGCGATTCGTTCGAGCCTGCAACGAAAAGCGGATTACACGGTCGCGATGAATAGCCAAAAACCCCACCCAAGACCCCTACAGGTGCGGCAAACTTGTTAGTGTATATGCCCTAGAGGCCATTACTGTATCATACTAGTTTGTATATTACTTAATGGAAGCTTGGGATATTCACCTTGTATAAACAATCTTGCTCAATATAGTAGTATGCTACTTGGTTTGTTTCTACTTCAATGTGTACATGTGCTTATTTTGCGATATCACCTATACGCATTAGTGGAGCCCTTAGGATCTTTGCTTGATTACCAGCATTGTGATGGCAGTCACACTAGTGGGGGCTGGGTAATCTATAAGCACATCCTTATACAGGTCCCTAGTCGCAGGACTATCGAGACAGGGCATCGATACTCCGGAGTAGACTAGCGTATGCGCTTCTCATCCCAGTGTGGGAGATGGTCTATCCCACAACCATCAGTACGTCGTACTGGAGATAGTATACGGGTGCTCGTTAGGTTACAAGTACACTGGACAGGACTCGTCGGGAACTGACAGGTTGGTATTATACCTATCGTCAGTTATCAGTTCCCAGGTGACATGAGTACAGCTTAGTCCGCTGACTTGATACTGGCACTTCGCCTCGAGTACGTTCCCACTGCACTTTGATCACTACCCTACCAGGCTCAAAGGAGTCGTGCAAACAGGTAGTGGTTGGGTGCAGTCCCGAAGCACTTGGAGGCAGTGACGGTTAGACAGGATTCGTCTCTCCCGGTATTGGGGGTTGACATCGCGCTGTGTCTAGGAGAGCCATTACACAAGTAGTCCCTGGCCAGGGCAAGCGAGATATACTGGTAGGCTTCCAGTGTTATCTCAGGGTGTTTTGGGCTTCACTCCGACACGACTTGTACCGCTATTGGGGGACTGACGTTTTACCGCCCCCTAGGCCCGACATGCGATGTATCAGACGAACAGACCGGACTGTACGGAGAATGTCACATTCAGACTCAGTAGGAGTTCAGATGGGGTTCACCTCGTCAGCCTTCTTGTCGGCATCTACCTGGGGACCGTTACGCACAGCTAGTGCCGCTTGCGGTCTGTGGTTAAACCCACTGCCAGCGTAGTGTCGAGTCTTTAGAGTCCCACACAGAGGGTATTCGCCTCTGGGCAAAACAGAGTAGAGGTCGCATGGTTTTGCGACAGGGTTCGTTCTCATCCGCGCACTTGTGCACGTTTTGGAGTCCGGACGGATTATACTGGCAGGCTCTGGTTTGAGCCAGATACTGGTATATGTTTTGGGGGTTGCTTTTATATCCCTGTATTCTTGTTCCTCGGAACGAGAATGCAGGTGTGTATGCACAGTTGCTTGAGGCGGAGGATGAGGTATTTCATTAGGGTTTCGGAACGGGTGCGTTTGCACAGTTGACAGTCGTCATTTTCCAAACCCTAATAGATTTATGAAATATCAATTAATAATAGTAATTAAATGAAATATTGTTATGGTTGATTTTGTTGACTTGTTGACCATGGTTGACTTGTTGACCATGGTTGAATGTTGACCACCATCATGCTTTGAAAGGATTCTCCTTGATTCTTGCTTACATTCATTTAATGAAGCATGATAGTGGTCATTCCAAAACTACCATCAACTATTCTCATTTGAATTATTATTACTAATTAGATAATTCTTTTTCTTTTGATATGGTTGCAAAAAGGAAAAAGAGAGCTCATTCTTTCATAACCATTCTCTCTCCTCACTTCATCTTCTTCTTCCTCAAGCTCAAGGTGATTCCTTCTCATGTGTTGAGAATCCCTCACCTTGAAAAAGAAAGCACCCCATAGATACTCTCTACTCTCTCTAGGGTTCAAGGTTTAGCAAGCCGGTGATCCTAGTTCACTCAAAGTTCGAGTAAGAGCCCGAAGGTTGAACCCTCAGGTGGATCCATCTTCGACGGAAGAAGGCGACGAGGAAAGAACCATCAACCTCTACAAAGTTTGAAGAAGAAGGAGTTCATGTTTAGGTATAACCATCTTTCCGAGTAGCCAACTCTCTTTAGCAAGTTTGCTAGTTTTAGTTTAGGAAAAGATCCCGACTTTGTTAGTCCATGTTGCCCTATGCGCTAAAAATTTGATTTTTATACCGTTTCCGCCTCCCCGTAAGAACCGGGGGTCGCAACGTGGACTTAAAGTGGTATCAAAGCCTAACTAAACTTAAACTAGCTTGGTAGTGAAGTGTAACGAAGTTCGGAACCGAAAAATCCAAAATCCAAACTTTTACAAAACCCTAGTTTCTGTTAAAAAATTTTCTGGTCAAAACAAGATTTGTTATACACCTAAAATCGGCTCAGGGTTTTGTGAGAACACCCAAGAAAAACGATCGCATGATTCCCTTAAAGCGCCGCGGTTCCGCGGCAATAGGTGGCTTAGGCCGCGGAACCGCCGCCGTTTTGTTTTCTCCTGTGATCGTTTTTAGTGCAGTGTTCTTCTGGTAGGATTTTGGGATTTTTAAGATATATTATATGTGCCCAGATTTTCCAGAACAGAAATTTACTTTTGGGGTCCTATAATTCCGTATTTTTTCCGAACTTCACTGCACTTTGACTATGATGGTTATATCTGTGATGTTTGTATGTATTGAACGTCGGCTAATCGCTATAAGACGATTAGTCAGGGTAATACATCTCTGTGATCTGTGTTTGATATTGGAATGTGTATATGAATCTGTTGGACTGTCACGGGTGAATAGCCGGGGTGGATGTGAGATGAGCTTTTGTTTTTCTTTCATTCATTTGTAAATGTAAATTGATGTAATATTTTTATTTGTATGGCCGCACAACCGGGTCGGGGTTGTAGCCGTCATTGTATAATTCTTTTTACTGTTTTTGCTCCTAGGATAGACCCATGGAGGGGTGCACAAACTGCCGAGTACTTGGCGGGTAGTTTGCCGCACCCGTAGGGGTCTTGGGTGGGGTATTTGCTATTCACCGCGACCGTGTAATCCACTTTTCGTTGCAGGCTCGAACGGATTGCGGATTGCTAGTATATCCAATGTATTCATCTGTGATCTGTAATGTCTATCATTGCTTTATATTTAGGCGTTGCTTATGTTTTACAGCCGCGCTAGCCCAGCCCCCGCTCTGTCGTTAGTTAAGTAACCTAACGAGTGATGACGGGACCCCGTAGCGAATGCGAATGGCATAAGCGTACGTCATATTTTGGTTGTTTTCTGCAATGGTAGGATTAAATGATGGGACGCATAAAAGAACTAATGCAAGAATATCACGCATTAAAAGAACTAATGCAAGATAATAAACCAAGTTAAAGTCGTTGGAACACTTTCGAAAAACCACTCGGTTCTTTTCAAAACTAACTTTTAAATGCGGAGCTTGAGCCACTCCTTCTAAAAGCTATCTCGTTCCATCGATTATATCAAGTTCACTACGGTCACAGTTTCGCCAAAACCATTCGTAGCCCTCCATCATTTCAGTTAAATATACGGTAGTATTCAAGCTATGTATTTTGACCTCACGCCAAGGCATAGTGATTGGTAGCTGCCGGATATTTATCTGTTGCATAGATAGAATGCGTTGGTTTGAGACAGTCGTACCGCCATTTTGGCCTACGTCAAGGGTAGGTACGGGTGGATTCAAATCAACCGGGATAATGATGGGAAGAACTTGACATGTGACTTATGACATTTTGACCTCACGCCAAGGTCATAAGAGCATGGGGCAAAAATCCACATCGGGAGTTTCACAAGTACTGAAACTTGCTAGATTTGCATACCATTTGGAGTGTGATGATTCTGGTAGGATTCCTTCAGTTTCATCACGCGATGATATTTGGATCCCGATCCTACTGTGAGTATATGATACTCCTCGGGAAATTTCTCACTAAATGATCAATGCTATAAACCTAGTAGGTGCCTAGAAAGGTGTTAGCGGGGCTACGCCCCCAGGGAAAAGAGGTTCTTAAATTAAGGAACTTCGCGAAAGCGTTGGAAAACCTCCCTCGAAGTACCGACACTGGCCTGGCTGAACGGTTAAGCAAGTATTGTACGGTGGGATTGATCCTGGCTAATTCTTCCTTTGTGGTTTGAGGAGGGATTCGAGAGACAGTGGGAGCCATCCTGTTTAGACAAATTAAAAACCATTCTAAACTTGCAAGAGCATCGTGCTAAGTGTTTCTTCTCTCCCCCTGCAGCGACCAAATCGAAATGACTGGACTTAAGTTACTTCTAGATAAAAACATACTGATAGGGCCAAACTACAAAGATTGGCTCAGGAATGTCAAATTGGCAATCACTTACGACAAGCTGGGGTATCTTCTTACCACCAAAGCTCCCCCCTTCCCAGGTCCCACCTCCAGCGTCGCGGATAAGGAAATCCGTAAGACTTAGGAGATTGATTGCGCGAAGGCCAGGTGCCTCGTGCTTGCCTCTATGGACAACGAACATCAGAGGAGGCATGAGAATATGGACCTCGAGTCCATATTTCTCCATACAAAAGAACTGTATGGAGAGTAGTCTCGTATCGCAAGATACGAAGTGTCGAAGAAGTTATTTTCGACAAAATTGGCCGTCGGATCATCGGTAGCGGACCACGTGCTTAAGATGATTGGCTACACTGAGGATCTCGCGGAACTTGGGACCACGTTGGACAGTGAACTCTATACGGATTTAATTCTCCAGTCCCTTCCATCCACTTACGCCCAGTTCATACTGAATTTCAACTTGCAAGAAAAGGAAGTTGAACTTTCAGAACTCCTCAACATGCTGAGGAGCGCAGAGGGCACCCTACAGAAGGGTAGGGAAACACCCGCTTTGTTTGTAGGAGGATCTTCTTCCTCTAGGTCCAAGGCGAAAGCCAAGGAAAAGAGGAAGAAAGCCCCCGCCAAACCAAGAGGCGGTGTTAGTAAAGTGGGTACGAAGGGAAAGGAAAAGGCAACAAAGATTGCGGGGAAGCTTGTTGGTAAAGAGGAATGCTTCTATTGTCACAAGAGTGGACACTGGAAGAAAGATTGCAGGGCTTGGAAGGCCAGGACACAGGAACTGAAGCAGGTTGCGGCTTCAGCTTTAGGTGTGTATGTTATTGAAAACTGTCTTTCTATAAACTCTACTTCCTGGGTATTGGATACCGGATCAGGATCTCATATCTGTAATTCTTTGCAGGCGTTGAGAAACCGTAAGTTTTTGAAGGCAGGTGACATGACCCTCAGAGTTGCGAACGGAGCTAGCATGGATGCTAAAGCCGTGGGGGACTATCACCTGGGAATGACAGATGGGCATGTTTTGGTTTTGCGTAGTTGCTTTTTTGTACCCAACGCAACTTGTAATATCATTTCTGTATCTTTGGTTTCTAAAGAAGGTTATGAATTTGCGTTTGTAAGAAATGTTGTAAACATTCACCTTAATCAAGTTCTGATTGGGTCAGGTACATTGAGCAATGGTATTTACGTATTAAACCAACCACAGATTTTCAATGTCCAGAATACACACAAAAGGAAGTCTCCAGATATCAATCAGGCTTTCTTATGGCATTGTAGACTGGGTCACATCAATGAGACACGGTTGACTAAGTTACATAAAGAAGGATACTTGGATCCGTTCGAGTATCAGTCTTATGCCACTTGTGAATCTTGTCTCATGGGAAAGATGACAAAGACTCCGTTCACTGGACACGGAGAAAGAGCGAGCGAGCTCTTGGGACTCATACACAGTGACGTGTGTGGTCCAATGTCTACACATGCGCGAAGCGGTTATTCATACTTCATTACTTTCACAGATGATTTCTCTAGGTATGGACATGTCTTCTTAATGAAGCACAAATCCGAGGCCTTTGAGAAATTTCGGGATTACAAGAATGAAATTGAAAAACAGACCGGCAATAGTATCAAGATTCTAAGATCGGATCGAGGTGGAGAATACTTAAGTGCCGAGTTCCTGAATTACTTAAAAAAGAATGGAATTCTCTCTCAACTCACTCCTCCATACACTCCGCAACACAACGGTGTATCGGAGAGACGGAACCGAACCCTATTGGATATGGTACGGTCCATGATGAGTAACGCTGAGTTACCGCGATCTTTCTGGGGGTATGCGCTAGAAACAGCTGCATACCTTTTGAACCGAGTTCCTACTAAGACTGTGCCTACCACACCATATGAGTTATGGAGTGGGAAGAAACCCTATCTTCGGTACCTGAAGATTTGGGGATGTCCAGCTTATGTCAAAAAGCAGCATACGGACAAGCTCGAGGCACGCTCAGTACAGTGCAAGTTTGTGGGATACCCAAAGAACCCCAGGGGGTATCTTTTCTATTACGCAGAGGAACAAAAAGTCCTTGTTTCTCGTAATGCCCATTTTCTGGAACATCAGTTCTTGGAAAAAGAAGTAAGTGGGAGCGCAATAGAACTGGAAGAAATTCCAGAACCTCAGACTATTACTGAAAGCTTAGTGGAACCAGAGGGTTCGAAAGAACAGAACATTCCTATGCCGCTCCGCAGAAGTAGTAGGCAGTCTCATCCGTCCGAGAGATACTACGGTTTTCTCATAGACGGGGATAGAGAGGATTGCATCATTGACTATGATGAGCCTACTAACTTCCAACAGGCCGTTCAGAGCGTTGACTCGGTAAAATGGCTGGATGCAATGCGGACCGAAACGGAGTCCATGTACACCAACAAAGTATGGACGTTGGACATTGCTCCAGACGGGGTAAAACCCGTAGGATGCAAGTGGATCTTCAAAAGGAAGATTGGTATAGAAGGACAGGTTGAGACCTATAAAGCTAGACTTGTAGCAAAAGGTTTCCGTCAAAGACCTGGTTTGGACTATGATGAAACCTTTTCTCCAGTGGCTATGCTGAAATCCATTCGGATCCTTCTTGCCATTGCTGCCTTCCACGATTATGAGATTTGGCAGATGGACGTAAAAACCGCTTTTCTAAATGGAAATCTAGAGGAGTGTGTCTATATGGATCAGCCAGAGGGTTTCATTCAGAGTGGGAGCAGCGGAAAAGTGTGCAAGTTGCTTAAGTCCATCTATGGACTAAAGCAGGCATCGCGGAGTTGGAACATCTGTTTTGATGAGACGGTCAAGGAATTTGGCTTTATCAAAAATCCAGATGAACCATGCATCTATAGAAGATTTGTAGCGAGAACTGTAGTATTCCTCGTTTTATACGTGGATGACATTCTCTTAATAGGAAATGACATTCCTATGCTACAATCTGTCAAGGGATTCTTGTCACAAAGCTTCTCCATGAAAGACCTGGGTGATGCTTCGTACATCCTGGGGATCCGGATCCATCGTGATAGATCCAAGAGGATATTAGGACTTTCACAGTCCAGGTACATCGACACTATACTGAAAAGATTCAGTATGGAAGATTCCAAGCGCGGTAACTTACCGGCTTGTCACGGGATCACCCTCTCTAAAGAGATGTCTCCCAAGACTGATTTGGAGAGGGATCGCATGTCTATTATACCCTACGCTTCTGCGGTAGGCTCTATAATGTATGCGATGTTGTGTACCAGACCGGATGTAGCTTATGCACTGAGTGTGGTAAGCAGGTATCAGTCAAACCCTGGGGAGAAACACTGGATAGCGGTAAAGAACATTCTCAAGTACCTGAGAAGGACAAAGGAGATGTTCTTGGTGTATGGCGGAAAAGACCTCCAGATCGAGGCCTTTGCTGACTCCAGCTTCCAGAGTGACAAGGATGATTCCAAGTCCATGTCGGGTTTTGTCTTTACCCTCAATGGAGGGGCGGTGTGTTGGAAGAGTTCCAAACAGGAAACCGTTGCAGACTTGACTATGGAAGCGGAATACATCGCTGCATCTGATGCCGCAAAAGAAGCTGTCTGGATAAGGAAGTTCTTGAAAGAACTTTAGGTGGTTCCGTCCATTGTTGACCCAATACCTCTGTATTGCGACAACAACGGGGCTATAGCTTTAGCGAAGGAACCCAGGTCCCATCAGAGATCCAGGCACATCTTGAGGCGGTATCACCTGATCAGGGAGATCGTGGATCGCAAGGAGATCGAGGTTCGGAGGGTTGCTTCAGAAGAAAACACTGCAGATCCATTCACCAAGGCCCTACCCCAGACTCAGTTCGAGCGGCTGATCGAGATGATAGGTCTTCGATACGCCAGTACATGGCCTTAGTGCAAGTGGGAGATTGTTAGTGTATATGCCCTAGAGGCCATTACTGTATCATACTAGTTTGTATATTACTTAATGGAAGCTTGGGATATTCACCTTGTATAAACAATCTTGCTCAATATAGTAGTATGCTACTTGGTTTGTTTCTACTTCAATGTGTACATGTGCTTATTTTACGATATCACCTATACGCATTAGTGGAGCCCTTAGGATCTTTGCTTGATTACCAGCGTTGTGATGGCAGTCACACTAGTGGGGGCTGGGTAATCTATAAGCACATCCTTATACAGGTCCCTAGTCGCAGGACTATCGAGACAGGGCATCGATACTCCGGAGTAGACTAGCGTATGCGCTTCTCATCCCAGTGTGGGAGATGGTCTGTCCCACAGCCATCAGTACGTCGTACTGGAGATAGTATACGGGTGCTCGTTAGGTTATGAGTACACTGGACAGGACTCGTCGGGAACTGACAGGTTGGTATTATACCTATCGTCAGTTATCAGTTCCCAGGTGACATGAGTACAGCTTAGTCCGCTGACTTGATACTGGCACTTTGCCTCGAGTACGTTCCCACTGCACTTTGATCACTACCCTACCACGGCTCAAAGGAGTCGTGCAAACAGGTAGTGGTTGGGTGCAGTCCCGAAGCACTTGGAGGCAGTGACGGTTAGACAGGATTCGTCTCTCCCGGTATTGGGGGTTGACATCGCGCTGTGTCTAGGAGAGCCATTACACAAGTAGTCCCTGGCCAGGGCAAGCGAGATATACTGGTAGGCTTCCAGTGTTATCTCAGGGTGTTTTGGGCTTCACTCCGACGCGACTTGTACCGCTATTGGGGGACTGACGTTTTACCGCCCCCTAGGCCCGACATGCGATGTATCAGACGAACAGACCGGACTGTACGGAGAATGTCACATTCAGACTCAGTAGGAGTTCAGATGGGGTTCACCTCGTCAGCCTTCTTGTCGGCATCTACCTGGGGACCGTTACGCACAGCTAGTGCCGCTTGCGGTCTGTGGTTAAACCCACTGCCAGCGTAGTGTCGAGTCTTTAGAGTCCCACACAGAGCGTATTCGCCTCTGGGCAAAACAGAGTAGAGGTCGCATGGTTTTGCGACAGGGTTCGTTCTCATCCGCGCACTTGTGCACGTTTTGGAGTCCGGACGGATTATACTGGCAGGCTCTGGTTTGAGCCAGATACTGGTATATGTTTTGGGGGTTGCTTTTATATCCCTGTATTCTTGTTCCTCGGAACGAGAATGCAGGTGTGTATGCACAGTTGCTTGAAGCGGAGGATGAAGTATTTCATTAGGGTTTCGGAACGGGTGCGTTTGCACAGTTGACAGTCGTCATTTTCCAAACCCTAATAGATTTATGAAATATCAATTAATAATAGTAATTAAATGAAATATTATTATGGTTGATTTTGTTGACTTGTTGACCATGGTTGACTTGTTGACCATGGTTGAATGTTGACCACCATCATGCTTTGAAAGGATTCTCCTTGATTCTTGCTTACATTCATTTAATGAAGCATGATAGTGGTCATTCCAAAACTACCATCAACTATTCTCATTTGAATTATTATTACTAATTAGATAATTCTTTTTCTTTTGACATGGTTGCAAAAAGGAAAAAGAGAGCTCATTCTTTCATAACCATTCTCTCTCTTCACTTCATCTTCTTCTTCCTCAAGCTCAAGGTGATTCCTTCTCATGTGTTGAGAATCCCTCACCTTGAAAAAGAAAGCACCCCATAGATACTCTCTACTCTCTCTAGGGTTCAAGGTTTAGCAAGCCGGTGATCCTAGTTCACTCAAAGTTCGAGTAAGAGCCCGAAGGTTGAACCCTCAGGTGGATCCATCTTCGACGGAAGAAGGCGACGAGGAAAGAACCATCAACCTCTACAAAGTTTGAAGAAGAAGGAGTTCAAGTTTAGGTATAACCATCTTTCCGAGTAGCTAACTCTCTTTAGCAAGTTTGCTAGTTTTAGTTTAGGAAAAGATCCCGACTTTGTTAGTCCATGTTGCCCCATGCGCTAAAAATTTGATTTTTATACCGTTTCCGCCTCCCCGTAAGAACCGGGGGTCGCAACGTGGACTTACAAAACTACCCGCCAAGTACCCGAAGCGAAGTAACCTCCCTCAACGCCGTGAGTAGGCCACTCGGCACTTCGAGATACCCGGTAGTTTGTGCACCCCCTCCATGGGTCAATCCTAGGAGCAAAAACAGTAAAAAGAATTATACAATGACGGCTACAACCCCGACCCTGTTGCGCGGCCATACAAATAATATTACATCAATTTAAAAATTTATTACATGAATGAAAGAAAAAGAAACTCTCATCTCACATCCACCCCGGCTATTCATCCGCGACAATCCAACGAGTTCATATACACAAACCATCATCAACACAGATCACAGATATGTATAACCCCCACTAATCGACGTATAGCGATTAGTAGACGTTCAATACACATACAACATTACAGATATAACCATTAGTCAAAGTCTACAGAACATCGACCAAAAAATACGTACTTTTAAGCCCCAAAAACAAATTTTGCTTTCTGGAAAATCTGGGCAGAAAAGTCATATACCAAAAATCCCAAAATACCCAAATATGAAAACTGCAAGAAAAAGATTCCCCAACAGAGCCAAGGGTGCTGCGGTTCCGCGGCATAAGAAAGCTTATGCCGCGGAAACACGGCGCTTTGGATGAGTTAGGGAATGAAATTTTTCCAGCTTTCAAATAAAAGCCTGAGCCGATTTTTAGTATATAAATTTTTAATTTTGGAACGGTTCTAAAATTCGGCAGAAACTGAATTTTCCGGGGTAATTTTGCGGGTTTTTGTCCGGTCGATATTCTTAATACTTTGCTAACATGCTAGGGTGTGTTTAGTTAGGCTTTGATACCACTGTTAGGTCCACGTTACCTCTCCCGGTACTTTCGGGTTTGCGGAAACGGTAAAACAAAAAATTTTCTAAACTTGGCAACATGGACCGTAAAAGCCGGATCTTTGCTAAACAATATACTAGCATCCTAACTAGAGATTTATCTACTCGGTTAGGGGTTATACCTCAACTAGAACTCCTTCTCTTCTTCTTGTTCTTCTCCTTGCTTGCTCCAAGGGTTGATCCGGACTTTGGTCACTCAACTTGAACTCCTTCTCTTCTTGTTGTTCTTCTCCTTGCTTGCTCCGAGGGTTGATCCGGACTTTGGTCACCTCCGCGGCCTCCTTGAGTCGAAGACGATCCACCCGAGAGATGTGCACCGAGCTCCACCTCGAGCCGAGGTAACTAGGGCAAAGAGATTGCTAATCTAGAAGCCCTAGGTTGTGTAGAAGTGATGAAGGGATGGTTTTGTCTTTGTGGGATCTTTATCTCTCAACACATGAGATCAAAAGATTAGTCAAGAGGAGGAAGAAGAAGGAGGAGCAACAACCATGGTTCATTTCTTTTCTTCTCACTTGAAAAAACAAGAGAGAGAGTGAGAAAGAAATTATCATACAAAGAAAAGTAACCATGGTTACAATAATGAAAAAACAACATCATTACTAATCCCATCAAGATCAAGTTTGATGGCTACATTGAAATGACCATTATCATAATCCAAAAGAAAAAGAAAATGAAAAGAAGAGTGTAGATCCCTCTTGAAAGTCAATGGTCAACACGGTCAACCGGTCAACAAAGTCAAGAGAGGTCAACGGGGTCAAATGGTCAATGCAATTAGCCATCATAAAATTATCACTAAAAGGATTAGTAAATGATATCCGCGGCTCATAATGGTTTTGACCAAACGAACTGTCAAAACCCAAATGAGCCTGCCACATAACGGTTTTGGCCGAACCAACTGCCAAAACCCTAATGAGGCACCTCCTCCTTCACCGCTCCGGAAAACTGTGCATACACACCTGCATCCGTATTCCGTAGAATGCGGATGCACAGAAGACAAAACAAATCCATCCGTGCAATACTAGGATCCGGCTTAAACCAAAGCCCACTAGTACTGCCTGCCCGAACACCATACGCACACAAGTGTAGGTAAGTGATCGCAGCCCTGCCGTAAAACCATACGGCCTCTACACATTTCGCTCAGTGCAGGGAAACTCTCTGTGTGGGACTCTAAAGACTCGACACTACGCTGGCAGTGGGTTTAACCACAGACCGCAAGCGGCACTAGCTGTACGTAACGGTCCCCAGGTAGATGTCGATAAGAAGGCCGATGAGGTGAACCCATCCGAACTCCTACTGAGCCTGTATGTGACAATCTCTGTACAGTCCGGTCTGTTCGTCTGATACATCGCATGGCGGGCCTAGGGGCGATAAACGTCAGTCCCCTAATAGCGGTACAAGTCGTGTCGGAGTGAAGCCCAATACACCCTGAGATAACACTGGAAACCTACCAGTATATCTCGCTTGCCCTGGCCAAGGACTACTCGTGTAATGGCTCTCCTAGACACAGCGCGATGTCAACCCCCAATACCAGGAGAGAGGAATCCTGTCTAACCGTCACTGCCTCCAAGTGCTTCGGGACTACTCCCAACTACTACCTGTTTGCACGACTCAGTAGAGCCGTGGTAGGGTAGTAATCAAAGAACAGTGGGAACACACTCGAGGCGAAGTGACAGTGTCAAGTCAGCGGACTAAGCTGTACTCATGTCACCTGGGAACTGATAACTGACGATAGGTATAATACCAACCATCAGTTCCCGACGAGTCATGTCCAGTGTACTCGTAACCTAACGAGCACCCGCATACTATCTCAAGTACTACGTACCGACGGCTGTGGGACAGACCGTCTCCCATGCTGGGATGAGAAGCGCATACGCTAGTCTACTCCGGAGTATCGATGCCTTATCTCGATACTCCCACGACTAGGGACGTGTATAAGGATGTGCTTGTAGATTACCCAGCCCCCACGAGTGTGATCGCCATCACAACGCCGGTAATCAAGCAAAGATCCTAAGGGCTCTACTAATGCGTATAGGTGATATAATAAATAAACACACATGTACACATTAAAGCAGAGACAAACCAAGTAGCATACTACTATATTGAGCAAGATTGTCTGTACAACTGTGAATATCCCAAGTTTCATCAAGTAATATACATACTAGTATGATACAGCAATAGCCTCTAGGGCATATACACTAACAGGACTATGACGAAACCTTTTCTCCAGTAGCTATGCTGAAATCCATTCGGATCCTTCTTGCCATTGCTGCCTTCCACGATTATGAGATTTGGCAGATGGACGTAAAGACCGCTTTTCTAAATGGACATTTAGAGGAGTGTGTCTATATGGACCAGCCAGAGGGTTTCATTCAGAGTGGGAACAGCGGAAAGGTGTGCAAGTTGCTTAAGTCCATTTATGGACTAAAGTAGGCATCGCGGAGTTGGAACATCTGTTTTGATGAGACGGTCAAGGAATTTGGCTTTATCAAAAATCCAGATGAACCATGCATCTATTGTAGATTTGTAGCGAGAACTGTAGTATTCCTCGTTTTATACGTGGATGACATTCTCTTAATAGGAAATGACATTCTTATGCTACAATCTGTCAAGGGGTTCTTGTCACACAGGTTCTCCATGAAAGACCTGGGTGATGCCTCATACATTCTGGGTATCTGGATCTACCGTGACAGATCCAAGAGGATATTAGGACTTTCACAGTCCAGGTACATCGACACCATACTGAAGAGATTTAGTATGGAAGATTCCAAGCGCGGTAATCTACCGGCTTGTCACGGGATCACCCTCTCCAAAGAGATGTCTCCCAAGACTGATTTGGAGAGGGATCGCATGTCTATTATACCCTACGCTTCTGCGGTAGGCTCTATAATGTATGCGATATTGTGTACCAGACCAGATGTGGCTTATGCACTGAGTGTGGTAAGCAGGTATCAGTCAAACCCTAGGGAGAAACATTGGATAGCGGTAAAAAACATTCTCAAGTACCTGAGAAGGACTAAGGAGATGTTCTTGGTGTATGGCGGAAAAGACCTCCAGATTGAGGCCTTTGCTGACTCCAGCTTCCAGAGTGACAAGGATGATTCCAAGTCTATGTCGGGTTTTGTCTTTACCCTCAATGGAGGGGCGGTGTGTTGGAAGAGCTCCAAACAGGAAACCGTTGCTGACTCGACTATGGAAGCGGAATACATCGCTGCATCTGATGCCGCAAAAGAAGCTGTCTGGATAAGGAAGTTCTTGAAAGAACTTCAGGTGGTTCCGTCCATTGTTGACTGATCAGTCGAAAATATTGTATATTTTAGCCGGCAATTTCCTTACATTTGCATACATTTAGAAGTGTTCGGCATTCAATTTCTACATATTAGCAAATCTGTCACAAAATACCAGATTACATGTATTAAACTTTTAAGCCGACACTTTAAGGGAAATTAACCGCATTTCATGGCATCGCATCATTTCTGTATTTGCGCAACACTTGTCTTGAGTCTGTGCAGGAAAATACGGAAGAAAAACCAAAGAGCTGATCAACATTACACCAACTCCATACTTTCAGATCTGGTAACATTTCAGAAGGAATTATTAAATTCAGCATATAAAAGAAAAGCCCAAAAGTGAGCCCAAGACCAAACCTGAAAGCCCAAGCTCTAAATCCCCAAAGAAGCCGCGGAAGCGCGGCGGGAACAGGCTTGCGCCGCGGATCCGCCGCGCTTCTGCCACGTCATCGTCTCATTTTCAGTGCAGAATTCTTACAGAGGGACCCACACCTCATTGTGATACATCAAGTTCCAGAATACACTCGAAGATACTGCCAGATCAGCAAAGAAAATTAAGGAAGGCTAATCCCAATTAAGCTCCTAATTAATCCTCTTCTAGAAGCTCCTCCTAACTAATCACATCTAGAAGCTTCTCCCCTAACTAACTTTTGGAGGGAAATTTGAATTCCCTCAACAAACTTTTGGAGGGAAACTTAGAATTTGAAATCCTAGATCTAGGGTTAGTTATCTATAAATAGGAACCTAGACCTAGGGTTAAAGGCTAATCAATAACCATTGGTTCATTTTACACCATCTTCTTCCACAAGTCTCGTGACAAGGCTTGTGCGAAACCCTAACCCTAATTCCACTCCAAATCCAAGATATTGAGTACCAATCGAGCAAGAAGCCTTCAACCTTTTAGGAGCCGAGCCGATCTTCAATCGGGCAAGTGATCCAAGCCGATCCGCGATCCACGGAGACGAGCGAAGCCAAGTCGATGATCGAATTCTTCCTCTTATAGTTCTTGAGCGAATGTAATGAAATTGTTGATATAAATAAAAGGTGAAATTCTTTTATCTTGCTTTCTTTTAATTCTTGCATCATGATTAGATCTCAATTTGTAATTGTTATTCTTGTTGTGATGTGTGAGTAAAACTCCGCTCGTAAAGGAGTCGAGACGATTGTAGAATGATGATGTAACAAATCTTAATACGATTTTTAAGTCCTACGAGTTTTGTAAACCCTAGCAAGTTCAAGAATTGATGACCTAGTTTCTTTGCGATGCTTTCTTGATTGTGATCGCTCGAAATTAGGGATCTACGATCGTTTCTTGAATTTACTAGAGGCTAGAATATGAATGATATCAATGAAAGAACAAGAGATAAGATGAAACCCTAGTTTCACAAGAAGTCTCTAATTCTCATCGATCATCATCGATCTAGTATCAATTCATCGAAGGATAAGAATACGTAATTGTAAGATTACATCACATCTATAGATCCGATCGATTCCTACGAGCCTCATTTCGATTCTTGAGATTTGGTTTGGAAAAATCAACAAACGCTCAATTCTTGATTCTATTTTTTTTTTTGTTATTAGATCTAGATATTTTCTTTTTCTTGAAATACAAAATTTAAATCATGAATTGTTTGTTTTCTTTTCTTTAAAGTTTCGACTCATCTAAATTCGAAAAGACGAACGATTACACTTTCCCTGTGGACGATCCGCACTCACTAACAATCTACATCCGACACCGTAGTTGATTGCGGTCAAATAATTTTTGGTTGTGATTTCTTTACAATTTTCTACTACACATCAAGAATTCGTTTCAATCAAATGGCGCCGTTGCCGGGGATAGTGCGCTAATAGTTCGTATTTTTGAAATTTGAGTTGAACAATTTATTCCATCATAATTTTTAGATCTAAACTCGTACAAACCCTAATACGTGTGTTGTGATTTGTTGCGAGAAAATCTGGAATCATTGGAGCGAGCTGTGGAAAAAAATTTCTGAAATATCCAGAGAGCCAAGCAGTTCAAGTGGAACAGTGACAGAAATTTTTGTGCAGAGATCAGCTCATTCAACCGCCCTTCCGCGGCTAAATACCCCCAACTGCGGCGGTTCCGCGGCTCCCTTGACTGTTCACTGCATCAATTTTGCTCAGTATCTCTCTAACTTTCTTATCTCTTACCTCATCTGCTCCAATAACAATTTTGCTGCAGGTTTCTTTGCAAATAAATCGCTGCGCCGCAAAAGCAAAATAAAAATTTGTGCGTGTTTTGATTCTTTTGGTTGTTTGCATATTAATACGGAAATTAAGGGGCACGACCAAATCCAAATTAGGTGGGGATTTCATTACCCTTCCTAGGCCCCGAAAATCACAAACTTGCATCCGCATTGACCCTCATTAATTAAAAGAAATGTAGAGATGACTCTAAGGACCGTCGCGCTCAATTAGGACAAGAGAAGGCCGTGGGTAATTCATTGCTTATCCGAGTTTTCCTGTGGTGCCTAAGGCGAGTGTGTCTAAGGCTAGTGGTTTTTAATTAGGCCCACTGTAGTGGTGGTTCCTTCCCACTTACCTGGCACTTATCCGGCCACAGAGGGACAAAGAGGCAGTGGAGGATTTATCCTGCGACTTGTCTTTTGGCAGTTAGGAGCGGTCTAGAGTTTGACCTAGGTGACCAATAGAATTAGGGTTTTGTGTGTTGCATTTGTTGTGTTGCATCAATTTTTTTTTAAAAAATCCGTATCATTTTTCAAAACAAACACCAACACTTCATTTCCTCTAATTATACCAACGCTGCAACTTGTGCTACAACCGTTTAGCACAATGTTAGGCTGGACACGGGATTCCATTTCCCGTCTTGTCCGCGTTTCTTTTATCGACCCCAGAGTCGGTAATTCTTCATCTTCTCCCCCACCACCCACCACCCACCACACCCGTGATGGACCCAAATCCATCAAACTTTAACACTACTCTGCCACCGCCCGCAGGTGCGTAGAATCTTCCACGCATTTCTCTCCAAGAGAGATGCTATCCTACACGTGTTACCCTTCCCACCTGTCTTTCAATACCACCTGCCATCGGGGAAAATTTTGAAATCAACCCCCAATTCATCAAACTTTTACCCAAATTTCATGGTCTTGATTCTGAAAACGCATACATGTTTATTTCCAAATTTGAAAACGTATGTGCTTTGATGGGGAATTCACAACTGTCTTTGGATGCTCTGCGTTTACGTCTTCTCCCATTCACTTTGTGCGATTTAGCCGAGAAGTGGCTTTACATCACACCCGCACATTCTATTTCAACATGGGACGAATTCGTTGCAGTATTCCTTAAGAAATTTTATCCCAATCACAAGACCGCCCGTGTTCGGAGCGAAATCTCTAAATTTACCCAACTTCCCAATGAACCATTTTGGAAATGCTTTGAACGGTTCAAGGATCTTCTTATCCTATGCCCTCATCACGGAATCCCCAGATGGGAGTTGTGTCGAATTATCTATGAGGGTATTGATCTCACTACTAGACAGATGCTTGAAACCATGTGTCATTGCCAATTCCTATCTAAAGATGATGGTGAAGCTTGGAAATACTTAGAAGATTTAGCTCAAAACACATCACAATAGGAAAGTGTTGGACCACCACCACCTAGGGAAGATGTCAATCAGCTCGATGTTTCCGTCACCTTGAAAGCCGAAATGGCCGAAATACAAAGGAAACTCGACGCTATAGAAAATAAAATCTCTTCAGCCTCCCTAAACCAATCCACACTTCCCAAAACCATGTGTGGCTGCTGTTCAAACCCTTCACATTTGACGGAAGAATGTCCTTTGAATGTACCGTTTCAAGGTCACACTAATGCTGCACTTCAGCAAAGACCTGCAAACTACCCCTCTTCTTCCTCATATAATCAAGATTGGAGGAATCACCCGAACTTTGCTTGGAACCAATCACAATCTCAAAACACGGTTCCAATCCTAAACAATTTTCAAAGGGTCCCTCCACCACAACAGCAACCACCACTTCAATTGAGTCAGCACCCCTTCCAACCACAAAATTTTCAAAATCCTGCCAACACTTTTGCACTACATGAAAACTCTTTGCAATTGGCCGGTACTGATAATATCTCTGCACTGGTGCAAACCTTGGTTACTTTCATGAAACAATCCATCCAAGAGTCGGCAAGTTTTCAATCTTCCATCGATAATATGATAAAGATCATTCTCACTCAAAATGAGAATATCAAATCAATGGAAGCACAAATTGAACGAATAACAGCCGAAATAAGTGCTAGAGAAGAAGGGAATCTTCCATCGCAACCCGTACCTGATCCTAGACCTTCACATTACACTAATGTGGACGCTTTTACAACGTTGAGATCTGGAAGAGTGCTAGACAATCATTCGGGTGAACAAATTGATAATGATGAATTGATCATTAACACCCCGGCTTCCACTTCCACTTCCACTCACACTTCTACTTCTTACCCTATTTCGTCTAACTTACCTTCTTCTTCCGAGCCTATTCTCCGTGTTCCCAAAGGCTCGAACCCTCCACCCACCTCATCTTTTCCACCCCCACAAACTTCTCCACAAATGTTGGACCCAACACTTATTGATAGAGCTCCATTTCCAAATAGGTTAAGGCCCAAGAAACATGATGCCCAAATGGAGAAGATTGTGGACATGTTTAAGGAAGTTAACATCAACATCCCTCTCCTAGATGCTATTCAACAAGTTCCGTCCTATGCAAAAACTCTTAAGAACTTGTGCACTAGGAAGAGGAAGACTCAAGTGCCTAAAAAAATCTTCATGTCGAGTACTGTAGACACGGCTTTTCCCCAACAATTACCACGGAAACGTAAGGACCCTGGCTGTCCTACTATTTCCATTTTAATTGGGGAGAAACACATCAACCGTGCGTTACTTGATCTTGGCGCTAGTGTTAACTTGCTTCCTTACTCGGTTTATGAGCAACTAGGTATCGGAGTGTTAAAGCCCTCGAGCATAACTCTCCAGATGGCTGACCGATCAATCACTAAACCTAGGGGTAAACTGGAGGATGTGTTAATAAAAATCGGGGAATTTGTATTTCCTGTGGATTTTATTGTACTTGATACACAGCCTGTAGCGAACCCACGGAATCAAATTCCGGTGATCTTAGGTCTCCCCTTTTTGGCCACTTCCAATGCAATAATCAACTGTCGTAATGGTTCTATGACCCTATCTTTCGGGAATAGGTCAATAGAGCTGAACATTTACAAGTTGGGAAGTGTACCCTCCGAACCTACTGCTCAGGTCTGTTCTGTCGACTTAATGGATGTCGACAGCAGCGAATTTGATGATCCTCCTGATATTGATCTAGACTCTTTTTATACGTTATTGTTTGACCCAATTATGTATCATACACATACGGACTCTTCCACCGAGATGTCCGGGTCAACAATTAACACTGATTATGAACTGTTTCTAGAGTCTGAAGATCACCCCGCACTTTGTGATGACATTATTCATCGGGGTATTGATGGAACTTTCGAGGAAATCTTCGCTGATGAACTCGCATTTTTAAATGACACGGGTGTTGAGATGAATCATCTCCCAATCAATGAAATTGAACCTCCACCCCTTCTTTTGGACAGTAAAAAGAATGCGAGTAATCCATCACATTCACTGCATCGTCTCTCCAAGATGAGACGCACACACACTCTCTTCCACCACTTAACCTTTCCCCACTTCTTCTTCCACCAACCAGAGCACTGCATTGATAAAATTTTTGAATGGTTGGTGTTGACATTTGGTCTTTGCAAAGCTTGGCATCGACCAATGATTTTTGACCCCCACTTGTGATTTTCAAAGCTTAACATTGCATAAGTTTGGGGGGGATATTTTTTCTGGCTCTTGAAAAGAAAAATTTTTACAAAATTTTGAGCCAAAAATAAGTTTGGGGGAGGATCTTCACTTATATATTTTGCCCCCATTAATAAATTTCCTCCCAAGCTTACAGGTTTTTTTCGAGATTTAGCAGAAGGCAACAGTGAGGACACTGTTGAAAACAAGTTTGGGGGAGGTTTGTGCTTATTTTCGCATCATTTGCATCATATCATTTGCATAAGCACAAAACATTTTTTGAAAACCGATAAAAATTTAAAAATTTTCAAAAAGATAAAAATATTTTTGTACATAAATAAGATAATAAAAGTTTAGATAGTGAACAATTACATCTATGAGATTAGAAAAATTTAAGAAAACCAAGAAAATTAGAAGTTTTCTTATACGAACTAGTAATAAGTAGTTATGAGCCGTTGTCCCAAGGGTTAGTAAGATGAAGGACGTCACTAATCTGAGGATAAAAATAAGTCTGAAAAATAGTTTCTATTCTGGAAGCCAAACATTTTGAACGTTGTTACCCTGCTATTCGCACTTACACACGTCTTAAAGCCTGGGATAGTAGAGGATACCTTGAAATGCTCTTGTCTTAAAGCCAAAAGTATGAAGGAAATAAAAAGAAAAAAATGAATAAAGAAAATATAAAGTGGTGAGAAAAATGAACACTGGTTTTGTTATCACCGAGGGCAATAAAAAAATGTATAGCGAGGGTGCCTTTTCACCTAGTGCCCTAAGGCCAACTGGTCTGGGAGTCACTGCTATGCCTGAGGTGGTGCAAGACGAGGAAAATACACCAAGTAAGCAAACACAGGAGTAATCGGTCGGTTAGTACCTCAAGAAGTATTAACGGTCGCATGAAAGTGTGTGAGCTATCTCATCTAAATATTCATTAATTAAAAAGTACTGAGGCTGATGGGCAAGAGTATGATAGCTTGAATTGAATTCTCCGGGTGTAGGGATGTCCTTTACACACACGCAGGGTGATATGATCGATGTTTGGAAGAAAGATAGGAATGAAGAATAAGACGATGTTTTATTGAGGGAGGACGTGATTTCTAACATCTTTTCATGACCATTAAGATAGGGCTCATGACAACCGAAAAGCTAGCTTAGTTGGAAACCCTAATTTTCAAAGCTTTTCTTTTACAATTCTTTTCTTTAAATGTAATATTCATGATCTTTCTTTTATTATTGGATTTTGTGGGTGCAATCCGCTGAAAACCCTCAGGAGACAACACTCCTCCTACTAGGGACACCTAGAGGTTTAAAGGCTTGTTGCACGTGCTCAGTGCAATCGTGTTGCCTACGAAAGTGTGCTAGTTAGTTTTTCTCTTTCTTTATTTTCTCCTTCTCTTTTTAATAAAACATTCGCTCGAGACGATCGAAATTAAGTTTGGGGGTATTTGATCAGTCGAAAATATTGTATATTTTAGCCGGCAATTTCCTTAACATTTGCATACATTTAGAAGTGTTCGGCATTCATATTCTACATATTAGCAAATTTGTCACAAAATACCAGATTACATGTATTAAACTTTTAAGCCGACACTTTAAGGGAAATTAACCGCATTTCATGGCATCGCATCATTTCTGTATTTGCGCAACACTTGTCTTGAGTCTGTGCAGGAAAATACGGAAAAAAAACCAAAGAGCTGATCAACATTACACCAACTCCATACTTTCAGATCTGGTAACATTTCAGAAGGAATTATTAAATTCAGCATATAAAAGAAAAGCCCAAAAGTGAGCCCAAGACCAAACCTGAAAGCCCAAGCTCTAAATCCCCAAAGAAGCCGTGGAAGCGCGGCGGGAACAGGCTTGCGCCGCGGATCCGCCGCGCTTCTGCCACGTCATCGTCTCATTTTCAGTGCAGAATTCTCACAGAGGGACCCACACCTCATTGTGATACATCAAGTTCCAGAATACACTCGAAGATACTGCCAGATCAGCAAAGAAAATTAAGGAAGGCTAATCCCAATTAAGCTCCTAATTAATCCTCTTCTAGAAGCTCCTCCTAACTAATCACATCTAGAAGCTTCTCCCCTAACTAACTTTTGGAGGGAAATTTGAATTCCCTCAACAAACTTTTGGAGGGAAACTTAGAATTTGAAATCCTAGATCTAGGGTTAGTTATCTATAAATAGGAACCTAGACCTAGGGTTAAAGGCTAATCAATAACCATTGGTTCATTCTACACCATCTTCTTCCACAAGTCTCGTGACAAGGCTTGTGCGAAACCCTAACCCTAATTCCACTCCAAATCCAAGATATTGAGTACCAATCGAGCAAGAAGCCTTCAACCTTTTAGGAGCCGAGCCGATCTTCAATCGGGCAAGTGATCCAAGCCGATCCGCGATCCACGGAGACGAGCGAAGCCAAGTCGATGATCGAATTCTTCCTCTTGTAGTTCTTGAGCGAATGTAATGAAATTGTTGATATAAATAAAAGGTGAAATTCTTTTATCTTGCTTTCTTTTAATTCTTGCATCATGATTAGATCTCAATTTGTAATTGTTATTCTTGTTGTGATGTGTGAGTAAAACTCCGCTCGTAAAGGAGTCGAGACGATTGTAGAATGATGATGTAACAAATCTTAATACGATTTTTAAGTCCTACGAGTTTTGTAAACCCTAGCAAGTTCAAGAATTGATGACCTAGTTTCGTTGCGATGCTTTCTTGATTGTGATCGCTCGAAATTAGGGATCTACGATCGTTTCTTGAATTTACTAGAGGCTAGAATATGAATGATATCAATGAAAGAACAAGAGATAAGATGAAACCCTAGTTTCACAAGAAGTCTCTAATTCTCATCGATCATCATCAATCTAGTATCAATTCATCGAAGGATAAGAATACGTAATTGTAAGATTACATCACATCTATAGATCCGATCGATTCCTACGAGCCTTATTTCGATTCTTGAGATTTGGTTTGGAAAAATCAACAAACGCTCAATTCTTGATTCTATTTTTTTTTTTGTTATTAGATCTAGATATTTTCTTTTTCTTGAAATACAAAATTTAAATCATGAATTGTTTGTTTTCTTTTCTTTAAAGTTTCGACTCATCTAAATTCGAAAAGACGAACGATTACACTTTCCCTGTGGATGATCCGCACTCACTAACAATCTACATCCGACACCGTAGTTGATTGCGGTCAAATAATTTTTGGTTGTGATTTCTTTACAATTTTCTACTACACATCAAGAATTCGTTTCAATCTTTGACCCAATACCTCTGTATTGCGACAACAACGGGGCTATAGCTTTAGCGAAGGAACCTAAATCCCATCAGAAATCCAGACACATCTTGAGGAGGTATCACCTGATCAGGGAGATCGTGGATCGCCAGGAGATCGAGGTTCGGAGGGTTGCTTCAGAAGATAACACTGTAGATCCATTCACCAAGGCCTTGCCCCAGACTCAGTTCGAGCGGCTGATCGAGATGATAGGTCTTCGATACGCCAGTACATGGCCTTAGTGCAAGTGGGAGATTGTTAGTGTATATGCCCTAGAGGCCATTACTGTATCATACTAGTTTGTATATTACTTGATGGAAGCTTGGGATATTCACAATTGTATATACAATCTTGCTCGAAATGGTAGTATGCTACTTGGTTTGTCTCTGCTTTAATATGTGAATGTGTTTCTTTTAGCATATCGCTGATATACATATTAGTAGAGCCCTTAGGATCTTTGCTTGATTACCAGCGTTGTGATGGCGCTCACACTCGTGGGGGCTGGGTAATCCATAAGCACATCCTTATACAGGTTCCTGGTCGTTGGACTATCGAGACAGGGCATCGATACTCCGGAGTAGACTAGCGTATGCGCTTCTCATCCCAGTGTGGGAGACGGTCTGTCCCACAGCCGTCAGTACGTCATACTTGAGATAGTATGCGGGTGCTCGTTAGGTTACGAGTACACTGGACAGGACTCGTCGGGAACTGTTGGTTGGTATTATACCTATCGTCAGTTATCAGTTCTCAGGTGACATGAGTACAGCTTAGACCGCTGACTTGACACTGTCACTTCGCCTCGAGTGTGTTCCCACTGCACTTTGATTACTACCCTACCACGGCTCAAAGGAGTCATGCAAACAGGTAGTTTTTGGGTGCAGTCCCGAAGCACTTGGAGGCAGTGACGGTTAGACAGGATTCGTCTCTCCCGGTATTGGGGGTTGACATCGCGCTGTATCCAGGAGAGCCATTACACAAGTAGTCCCTGGCCAGGGCAAGCGAGATATACTGGTAGGTTTCCCGTGTTATCTCAGGGTGTTCTGGGCTACACTCTGACACGACTTGTACCGCTATTAGGGGACTGACGTTCACCGGCCCCCTAGGCCCGCCATGCGATGTATCAGACGAACAGACCGGACTGTACGGAGACTGTCACATACAGGCTCAGTAGGAGTTCAGATGGGGTCACCTCGTCGGTCTTCTTATCGGCATCTACCTGGGGACCGTTACGTACTGCTACTGCCGCTTGCGGTCTGTGGTTAAACCCACTGCCAGCGTAGTGTCGAGTCTTTAGAGTCCCGCACAGAGAGTTATTCGCCTTTAGGCAAAATGAGTAGAGGTCGCATGGTTTTGCGACAGGGTTCGTTCACATCCGCGCACTTGTGCACGTTTGCTGTCCGGACAGCCTATACTAGCGGGCTTTGGTTTAAGCCAGATCCTAGTATATGATTTGGGATTGGTTTTATCTCTTTGTATTCGTGTTCCTCGGATCACGAATGCGGGTGCGTATGCACAGTTGATTGAGTCAGAGAAAGAGGACTTTGATTAGGGTTAATAACCATTGTCATTTTATTAACCCTAATACTTATGTGTGTATTATGGTTAATTGATATTAGTTTAATATAATTGTGCATGGTTAGGGTTGTTGACCATTTGACATTCTTGACTTGTTGACCTAGGTTGACACTTTGACCATCATCATTTCATTTGGAAGATGCTCTTTGATCCTTGCAATTTGCATTAAAAATGAAATGATAATGGTCATGTCTTGATTAAGCCATGACAATTATCTTACTAATTATCAATTTACAATAATTCACACATATATGTGAGAATGCTTCATAATTCTCTCATTCTATCATATACTTTCTCTTTCTTGCTCTTCCTCTTCCTCAAGCTCTCCCCTCTCATGTGTTGAGAAACACTTGAGCTTGAGAAAAACCTCTTCTTGATAATCTCTACTCTCTTCTAGGGTTTCAGGATTAGCACTTCTAGCACCCTAGTTACTTCTAGCTTGAAGTTGAAGCCAAAGGTTGAGGATTTCGGGTGGATCCTTCTTCGACGTGAGAAGACGACAAAGGTGATCCCTTTCTACTACTCCAAGGAGCAAGGAGAGAAGGACATAAAGCCCTAGGTATAACCATTCTTACTTGTAGCTAATTTCTAGTTAGCTTTATCTAGTTTTTGTTTAGCAAAGATCCTCCTTTGTCTAGTCCATGTTGCCTAGAGAAGTAAAAATCCGATTTTTATTCCGTTTTCCGCCTCCCCGCAAGCACCGGGGTGGGCAACGTGGACTTACAGATTGTTCGATCGGAAAGTTTAACATTTTCTATTTATCTGGAATGTGATACAATATTTGGAATCCACAAGTAGTTATGAGATAACTGATTTAAATGTTATAAACATAGCAGTTTAGTCTCAAATGATCGGTTGCCACGGGATTTTGATGTGATCAAAAGTCCGTCGCAATCACGTAGCGTACGCGGATACTCGCCGGGTAAACTTAATAGACAGCCGTGCCCCATAGCCCCGACCAAGTGACTGTAGGAGAACCCCGTCGCCAAAAGCATCCGTTCGGGTGCTCGTAGCAAAGGTGTTCCGCCTTAATGCACTTCGTCGACGGCATCCGGGGGTGCGGCCGTCTACTAAAGTTTGCGACGAGCATTCGATCAGTTTATCGGGAATCTTGTTGAATTGCCCGACTAGATATTGAAAAGTGTTTTCGATATAGAGACTAAAATGCGGAGTTTATAATTGTTAGGCATGCGATGTCTAAGGAGGTTGCGGATTCCAACTGTTGTAGTTTTACACTTTCTTTTCTGCGACCGTAAGTGTAATATGTGATATCGCCGGTTTCGTTGCTATATGTCAACGACAATTGGGATGCGCATATTTACTTACGTTGATGACATGTGATGTTCTATGTTGCTGGATATGTTATATTGGATCGTCGCGTTATGAATAGCCGGGTTTTTTTTATGTGAGATGAGAGTTTTTATTTTCATTCATGTAAATTTAATTGTATGTAATATTCTTTTATTGGGGCACTTCTGGGTTGAGGTTGCTGTCACCATTTGTATATTATTTACTTTTCCGCACTAGGATAGACCCAAGGAGGAGAGCACAAGTAACCGGGTTCTAGAGTCCAGTGGGAGACCAACTCGAGAAGTCGAGTCCGGGTCTCCTAACTCTAGAATTGGTAGGGTTGGTTGCCGCTCTCGTAGGGGTCTAGGGGTGTGGGTTTGGCTATTCATCGCGACCGTGGAATCCGTGTTTTATACTGGCTCGTATTAAAAATACGGACGTCCTAGTATATCCAATATTTCATATGTTTCTTCTGCTGCGATATCTGTGATGTGATCATTTGATATGTTGTGATAGATACTGTATATGATATATATGATGTATTATATAGACGTTACTTATGTTTTACACCCGCGCTAGCCCTGCCCCGCTCTGCCATTAGTTACCTAACCTAACGGTGCACGAGGGGACATCGAGGCGAATGCGGATGGCATAAGTGTACGTTGTATTTATCTGTGATATTTAGGTGATTTAAATGATGGGACTTCATTAATATGATTAATGAAATAAAAGAAACCTAAAAGATGTTGTAGAATCGAATTTTCAAAAACAGGTAGCTACAGTTCTTGCTTTGCATCGTGGTGTTCCTTGTAGAACATCCTGCACCTTATTCGATAAGGAAAGGGCCGAGATCCCATCACCGGGAGTGACCCCTTTAGCAATAACTGGCAGATGCTACACCACTCGGTTTGTCTTTTAATTGCTTTTCTAGTTCTTTCTTTGCACAGTGATATATATGATATATCCTGCATCTCATTCGACGAGGAAAGAGCTGACGATCCCTTCAGCGGGAGTGACCTCTTTAGCGAAACTAGTAAAAGCCTAAAAAACACTCCATTTTAAAATCATTTGATTCTACAACGATATCAAGTTCATTACGCAATAGGTTTTCAGAAAAACCTGTCATAGCCCTCCGTCATTTCAGATAAGTCCTACTTAGTATTCATGCTACGTTTGTTGACCTCCGTCAAGACGTAGTGTGCGGTAGCTAACTAGTATTTATCTGCTTATGCATATGATGCAGATTCGGTTAGGGTAGTCGTAGGCCTTGTTGACCTCCGTCAAGGGTCGTTCGGGTGGGTTTGATTCAATCAAGAAATGACGGGTTGAACTTGACTAGTAGCCTATGGTTTGTTGACCTCCGTCAAGGTCATAGGGTGCTAGGGGCAAAAGTATCAGGAATTTCAAGTGCTGAAATTTGCAATGAGATTGCATACCTTCTATGAGATAGTTGGATCCCGATATCCACTGTGAGTAATTGTTACTCCTGGGAGAGTTTTACACATTACAATTAGCCGATCAAGTAGGTGTCTAGAAAGGTGTCAACGGGGTTACGCCTCTGGGAAAACGAGGTTTACTTTAATTAGGTCCGTGCGAAAGCACGGGGAACCTCCCTCAAAGTACCGACACTGGCCTGGCTGAAAGATTGGCGAACTTATAGCGTGTAATTAATCCCGGCTAGTCTTTTCTTTTAGGGTTTGAAGGAAGATTTGATAAAAACAGTGGGAGCCATCCTGATTAGATAAAATAATAACCAATCTGATCTTGCAAGAGCGCACGCAGAGTGTTTTCTTCTCTCTCTCTCCAGGTAGGGACCATGTCACGCCTTAATCAAGATAATAAAACGGATATATTGACCGAACCCGCTTGTTATACTGAGCTGGGGAACGTTGGTCCCGCTCCAACTTATAATTGTTATAAGACAGAGCAGGAAATTGGAGATTACCAGAATTCCCGTGCCACCCAAACAAAGAAAGTGCATACCGATGCATCATCTTCGGGTGTGTTCATTACACAGAACTGTTTCTCAGTATCCTCTGCATCCTGGGTATCTGATACCGGATCAGGATCCCAGATATGTAATCTATTACATAGGGCTACAGAAAGGTAGGGAACTGAGAACGGGTGATAAGTTTCATGAGGCAGAAAACGGTGCAAGTGTTGCAGCCAAGTCTGTTGGTCACTGTCACCCTGTATTACAAGAATACATTGATTCTGAACAAATGTTATTAGATACCGAACCTGATATACAAAATCATATCAGTCTCTTTATTTAGATAAAGAAGGATATAATTTTGTATTGATTGGATAATGTTTTGAACATTTCCTATATCAAGAGTTGATCGGTTCAGGCACGTTATCTAAAAGCATTGACGTTCTAAATCAAACCACAGTTCTTAGTATATAGAACACACATAAGAGGAAGAGTTCAGAAATGAACGAATCCTTCTTGAGGTATTGTAGACTAGGTCATATCAATGCGACCCGACTAGCTGAAGTTACATATAGATGCATATTTAAATTAGTTTGAATTTACATTTTGTGAAACTTGCCAGTCATGTCACAGAGATAAGATGACCATAGCTCTGTTTATTGGAAGCAGAGAAAGAGTTAGTGAACTCTTGGGATGATACATATTGATGTATGAAGATCCCATGTCCACATATGCCAAGACCGGTTCTTTATACTTCATTACCTTCTCTGATGATCTCTCAAGATTCAGACATATGTTCCTGTTGAAACACAAGTCCGAACCTTTTGAGATATTCACAGAATATAAGTTAGAAGTAGAGAACCAAAAACGGGTATAAGTATTATGTCCTTTGATGTGATCAAGGAGGAGAATACTTGAGCACGGGATTCCTGGACTATTCTAAGAATGAGATTCTCTCTCAGCATTACTCCTCCGTATACACCATAGCACCTCGGTGTATCGGGGCGGAGCAATCACACCCTATTAGATATGGTGTGTTCTATGATGAGTACTACTGAGTTTCCTATTTCCTTTTAGGGAGTTATGCACTTATGAAATTGCATACCTATTGAATAGGGTTCCGATCAAATCAGTTTCCTACCACTTCATATATGATATGGAAAGGGAAGAGCCAATATCTTAAGTTTGTTAAGATTTGGGGTTGTCCAGCCTATGTCTAAAAGCATAATCCGGACAAGCTCGAGGCAAAGTCAGTTCTGTGGAAGTTTGTAGGATATCCCAAGCATTCGCAAGGGAATATCTTCTACCTAACCGAGGAACAAAAAAAAATGTTTTGTTTCTCAGCATGCCACCTTTGTGAAAGGGAATTTCTTGTGAAGAAATAAGTGGACATGAGGTAGAACTGGAAAGAGTTCCAGCTATACAAACTGCAGCTGCTGATTTGGTAGAACCGAAGGATTCAATAGCAACCAATGAACCTCAGCCTCTCCGCCGATCTAGTAGGTTTCCTCACCCACCTGAGAGATACCTCGATTTCTCTATGACAGTGGGAGCGAGGATTGCATCATGAGATGATGACCCAACTAGTTTCGAGCTGGCCATCAGGAGTAGGACTCTGTAAGAATGGCTGGATGCTTATCGATCTGAGATGGAATCCTTATACACCAACAAAGTATGGACTTTGGTTGCTTTATCTGAAGGGTTAAATCCCCATCAGGAGCAAGTATATCTTGAGAAGATTACTTGGTGTAGATGGAAAAGTTGAGACTTTCAAAGCTAGACTTGTTAAAGGTTTTTCGCCATCGACCAGGCGTGGATAATGATGAAACCTTTTCCAGTGCCTATGCTTAAGTCCATCCAGATCCTACTTGCCACGGCTACATACCATGACTACGATATCTGGCGGTTGGGTCTCATGGCTGCTTTTCTAAATAAAGATTTAGAAGAGAGAGTCTATAAGTACACAGTCAGAGGGCTTCGTAGACAGTGGGAGCAGCGGAAACGTGTGCAAGATGTTTTATGTGATAAAGCAGGTATCGCGGAGTTGGAACATCTGTTTTGATGTGGTAGTCAAAGAGTTTGACTTCATCAAAATAGTAGATGAACCTTGTATATACAAAAAGGTAGTAGGGAGTATGGTGGTGATCCTCGTAGAGTACGTGGATGACATACTCATGATAGGGAAGGAGTTTCCTATGCTACGCTCGGTCAATCTCCACTTATCACAAGGATTCTCCATATAGGATCAAAGTGATACCTCCTAAATCCTGGGTTTTGGATCTATGAGATAGATCTAATTGGATATTAGGATACTTGCTAGTTGTAGTGAGATGGTATCAATCGATCCTGGGGAGAATCACTGGAAAGGTTCCAGGGTGATAAAGACGACTGAATGTCAGTCGCAGGCATTGTCTTTACCCTCAGTGGAGGGATGGTATGTTGGAAGAGTTCCAAGCTAGATACCGTGGCATACTAGACGATAAAGGATGGATACATCGCTACCAAAGATGCTACCAAAGAGGCAGTCTGGGTGTATATTAGTTCATGAGATGAACTTCGTTCCCCCCATTGTGTGACAATGGAGTTGTGGCTTATGCCTAGGAACGCCCGTCCCATCAGTGATCCAGACATATTCTTAGGCAGTATCACCTGGTCGTGGAGATGGTTGATCTCCAGGGGATCGAGGTTAGGAGAGTAGACAAAGAGGACAACACGGCGGATCCACTCACAAAGGCCTTTTCCCAGAGAGAGACTTTTATGGGATGGTTGAGTATGAGATACTACAACCACTGCTATCAGATGGCCCTAGTGCAAATGGGAGATTGTTAGTTATATGTATGCCCTAGAGACCATTACTATACATAGGATGTATATTGTAGTGGATGCTTGGACATATATAGGGATGACTTTCTTGCTTGATATGATAGTATGCTATCTGGTTACTCTTTACCTTAACGTGTACACTGATTGTCTCTCTGTTACATGTTGGTAAAGCCCTTAGGATGTGTACTTGACTACCTGGACTATGATACGGATCATACTAGTGGCGGCATGGTAGTCCGTAAGTACATCCCTCAAAGTCCCTAGTCGTGGGTGTATCGAGATGGGGGCATCGATATACCAGAGTAGACTAGCGTGTAGCTTCTCGACCCATATAGATGGGCGATGGATGATCCCATATCCATTGGTGTTTAACATCAGAGATGATATACGGGTGCTCAGTGGAGACTGGGTACACTGGACGGACTCGCCGAGAACTCCCAGATGGTATTATACCTTACGTCAGATGGCAGTTCTCTGGTGACACTGGTACAGGTTAGTCTGTAGACCCGAGATCGTCATAGAGTCTTGTGTGATTCCCACTGTGCTTTGATTTCCACCTTACCACGTCCAAGAGGGTGTGCAAAATGGTGGTTTTTGGGTACAGTCCCGAATCACATGGAGGCAATGAGCGATAGGAGGGGTTTCGTCTCTCCCGGTATAGGGAGTTGATGTTGCGCTGTGATCTATTGGCTATAACAGGAAGTCCTTGGCTAAGGCTGCTTTAGGGATTTACTGGTAAGTGTTACCAGTAGTTTCTCGACCCGTTATGAGCCTTATATCGACACGACTTATCGAGTTATTGGGGTCTGACGTTTACCACCCCTAGACGAGATATGCGACATATCAGACGAACAGACCGGACTGTACGGTAAGTGTTACTGGTTGGATTCACAGGAGTGTGAGCGGGCTTGCTCGTTGATCTTCTGATCGCTCAATACCCGGGTGGCCATTACGTTTAGTAGACCGCTTGCGGCTTGTGGGTGTTTGATATGATCATCACCTACTGCCGGCGTATTGACGAGTCTTTAGAGTCTTACACAGAGGTTTCCTGGCTCAAGCGAAACGAAATAGGAGCGCATATGAGATATGTGCGGGACCGAGAATAATACGAGTATGTGATACTGAATTCTATTCTCGCGATTTGTATCATCGGTCGGTTATATGTGATATAGCCGGGTTACCGAATCAAATGTTGATTCGATATATTGATACACTTTATATTAGTCGGTTATATGCGATATGACCAGATCGTTAAATCAAGTATCGATTTAATGATTTAATGTATAATTATATATTTGATATATTACTTTACATTAACTAGTATTGGTTCACTTAAGATTGATTTTCTCACTTGATGTGCACAAGTTGTATATGTGATATATTTTTGTGCACTAGATTGTATCATGTTTGATGATACATGCAAACTTGGGTGTGTGTATGACTTACACCATATTTAGTTAATGGTTTAGGGTTTTTGTTTATTTTTGTGAAATAAAATGGTGGCTCTCATTGTCATTACTTGAAGCTTCATGAAGCTTTCAAGCATCTTTGACAAAGTCCACCATTTTGTTTTGCATGACACTTTTACTAACCTAACCATTAACTTAAACTAGGATTTAGTCTCTACAAAGGTAAAACTCACCCATGGTTGCAATATGATAGACTTCACTTGAATTTTCTTTGGAAATAATTCATTTTCTTTTCTTCTTCTTCTTCTTCTTCATGAAGTGAAGAAAGCTTGCTAGAAAATTTCAAGTGTTGAAATCAAGTGAGAAATCCAAATCCAAAGTGAACCCACTTCCTATTTCTTCATCCTCTACCACTTGCCATGTTGTATAGGGTGTTTTCTTCACAAGGTTCATGACCAAGTGAAGATGGAGCTTGAGTTTGAGTCGCCTCGACGTAGATCATCTTCGGCACCGAAGTCAACGACCTAGCCCGATTATTTCTCCGACGAAACCATCACTAGAGTCCGGAATTCCGATGATCGCAGCGGAGGGACGTCAACACAGAGCTAAAGAAGTGGAGGACTGGATCTACAAAGGTTGTAATCCCTTTCACTTGTTAGTAAAGTCGTTTGCTAGCTTATAGTTTCACCTATCCTCTAGTTAACGATCCATATTAGGGTTTCTCGGCACCTAAATTTTTGAATTTGGCATGGTTGATGCCTTGTGGAACCTCTTGAGTGTGCCTAGTAACCCTATAATTTGACCATACCCAGATTTGGGATGCTGTACGATTGATTTACCATACGAGATATAGTTATGAGGATAGATCCGCACTCTTGACTCGAGGATGTCATATTATTTATTGTATCGTACATGATACTATTGAGGCGAGATCACCGACTATTATATATATATATATATATATATATATCGACTCAGACTTAGGTGGATTCCCTTACCCTTTTGACTGGGCTCGAGTCATACTCATTTTCAAAATTGGAGAATCATGAGTATTTTAAATACCAAACTGTATGACTCATATTTTGGGTAGGTATATTTTTCAGTGTTGCTGTTACTACATCACCTTCTATATATTCATGATGTTTTATCGCATTGCATGCTTGTACATATGTTATCTGTAATTATCATGAAACCCTGCTGTCAGGACACCAGCACCATTACCGTGTAAGTCGATGTACAACACCCCACGACTTGCGGGGAGGCGGAAAATAGAAAAACGATCTTGTTCTTTGCATAAACATCGACTAACCGAGAATCTTTGCTAAACTATAACTAACAAGAATCATAGAAGTTATCAACTACTATGAAAAGTGATTATACCTAATGAACCGTGTCCTTCATCTTTTTGTTCTCCACGTCCTCTCTGGCCTTCTCTATGTAGTAGATGATCCACCCGAGAGCTTTACTTCAAGCTTCACCTCTAACTTGAGGTAACTAGGTTTCTTAAAGTGCTAATCTAAGTAACCTAGGTGATATAGAGAAGGGTTATGGATTAAGTAGTCTATTCTAATTCTTGGTCTCAACATATGAGAGGGGAGGATTAGGGTTTGAAGAGAGAGAGCTTGAGGAGAGAGAAGGTGAGCAAGAGAATTAGAATGAGATAATGATTTCTTATGATATATATAAAGCATTATCATTATCAAATAAATAAAATAAAGGATTTAACAACCATGCTTCATAAATACAAATGAGTGATTCATCTCCATGAGTCATTAAGCATTTATGATGCATTAATGACAAGGATGAATCACACAAATGAGTCACTAATCTCATTTAATACTTATGCCACCTAAACCCCCAAGTCACCAACTTTCTAGAAGCTTCTCGCGAAATTACGAGAACGCCCCTCCTATCCGTGAAAACACGGAAAAACTTTAGACTGTATAAATCCAATAACCGGATACTAGAAACTGGCTTAAACCAAAGCCGGCTAGTAAAAACTGTCCGGATGTCGTACGTGCATAAACACGCGTATGCGTCCGAACCCTTGTCGTAAAACCATACGACCTCTATATCGTTTCGCCTGGAGTAGGAAAACTCTCTGTGTGGGACTCTAAAGACTCGACTACTACGCTGGCAGTGGGTTTAACCACAGACCGCAAGCGGCACTAGCTGTACGTAACGGTCCCCAGGTAGATGTCGATAAGAAGGCCGATAAGGAAACCCATCCGAACTCCTACTGAGTCTGATGTGACAATCTCCGTACAGTCCGGTCTGTTCGTCTAAGACTATCGCATATCGGGCCTAGGGGAGCGGCAAGCGTCAGTCCCCTAATAGCGGTATAAGTCGTGTCGGAGCGTAACCCATTACACTCTGAGAAAACAACTGGAACCTACCAGTAAATCTCGCTTGCCTTGGCCAGGGACTTTGCGTAATGGCTCTCTGACACAGCGCGATATCAACTCCCAATACCGGGAGAGACGAATCCTGTCTAACCGCCACTGCCTCCAAGTGCTCGGGACTGCACCCAACTGCTACCTGTTTGCACGACTCCTTTGAGCCGTGGTAGGGTAGCAATCTAAGAACAGTGGGACGCACTCGAGGCGAAGTAGCAGTGTCAAGTCTGCGGACTATGCTGTACTCATGTCACCTGGGAACTGTTAACTGACGATGGGTATAATACCAACCAACAGTTCCCCGTGAGTCCTGTCCGGTGTACCCGTAACCCAACGAGCACCTGTATACTATCTCCAGTACGACATACTGACGGTTGTGGGACAGACCATCTCCCCAACTGGGATGAGAAGCGTACACACTAGTCTACTCCGGAGTATCGATGCCCTGTCTCGATAATCCTACGACTAGGGACCTGAAAAAGGATGTGCTTGTAGACTACCCAGCCCCCACTAGTGTGACTGCCATCACAACGCTGGTAGTCAAGCAAGATCCTAAGAGCTCTATCAATACGTATACTCACATATTAAGATAGATAAAACCAAGTAGCATACTACCATGTTTAGCAAGACTGTTATATAACTGTGAATATCCCAAGCTTCCATTAAGTAATATACAAACTAGTATGATACAATAATGGCCCCTAGGGCATATACACTAACATACCGATGATGCGTATGTTCCACGTACACCTGCTTGCCGGCTCACACACATCATCATCGGTAATTGCCATGTCACGTACACTTTAGAAAATACTATTCATGGACATAGCTTGCTAGTTGATAGTTGCAACATGTTATTGCTTTCTTATCCTAGTTAACTATTGCATTTATTGCATGATGTCAGATACATTCATATATTCATTGGTCATACAGTATTATGGAGATTTATGCCGGTTTTCATTGTTATTGACATGGTGACTTGATGATTTCGGATTCTTCTTGATATTTTCTGGATTTGGAAACCGCATGTGAAAGTTTTGTAAACTGATGAATTATTTTAAAGAGAAAAATGCGGTTTTCCTTGACATGTTGAGTATTGTCTACCATGGTGTTTTCTCGGTTCTGAGATGGTTTCGAGACCTGATTCGAGGAGTTGGATGAACCGAGTCGGGTATATGGTGGGCCCGGTAAGGTATCCCGGGGCAAGAAGCTCGAGTTGTAGACGATGAGCCCGGCAGGGGCAGACTGCCTACCGGTGATTTTACCTGGCGCGCCGGATATCCGGAGGATACCGTTCATGGTCGTGTGGTTGATGATATGGGCCGATCCAGATTGACGGAGCTCGAGGTATTGAGATATTGAGCTTTGAGACATTGAGATATTGAGACTTGAGACACTGAGATATTGAGATTTGATGATACAGGCCAGTCCGGATAGCCGGAGCCTGAGGTATTAAGATACTGAGATTTATGTTTTGTGTCGATGCTAGACATTGTTTTATCTGTCGATTTCATTGATGATACGCGATTTATATACATACAGAAATCTCATTAAATAAAGAAAACAGTTGTCTCATTCATGATGTATTCTGTTTCATTCGTAATGCATTCATACATCTTATATCTGATTTGTTGCTATCTGAGGCACTAACACGAGCACGTGGTATTGCACGTATACATAGATGGACCACGATATTTATTGAGGATATTACTTGTTATGACCTAGGATAGCATCATACATGCGATTTCTACTCGTAGATGTTTTCTGCTCACGAATTGGCAACTTACCCCCGTTGTGCCACAGTTCCTTGTAGGTTTTGCCGTACAGGTTTCGTTGCGGCTTTGCTGGCACACTGTTCCTTCCGGGTGATTGCATTGGTAGGTGGGATCTTTTGCATCAGGACCACCATTGTATATTTATTATTCTAGTTGTTTCTAGTAAAAATCCATCAACCAGACTTGTTTATTTCATAGAACTAGAAGACCAGTGTATATTCTTTCGACCTTAGAGTCGCGCTTGTATTATTATTGTTTTCTGGTGGTTATGGGCTTTCTTTTGAGTTTTTATTCTCGCACTTCGGCGTTGTATATTATATTGCTTACGTGGTTGTGATCGTCAATTGACGAAGAGCTAGCTCCCGCTTGGGGATGCTTTTATTCATTATATATGCTTTATCAGGTTTTGTACCCGTTTGGGGTCTGAATTTACAAAAGGAACTCTGCCGAAATTTTCAGAAAAGACTTGACATTTTAAAAATGCATACTTCAGCTTATGTTGTTAAACTTCTTACTTTAAAATTGGTTTTTCCTTCACTCTACTGCTTTACTTGGTTTGGATTTCGGGGTTTTGGCTTACTTAGATTACGTATGCCTCGAGACGTTTCGTAATTTAAGTGCCGGTCATGTTCCGTCCTTTTCAGGTCGTTACAATTATATGGTTGGACGATATCCACATGCATACATACATTGATTATATGGTTGGACGAGATCCACATGCATACAGACATTGGTTATATTGTTGGATTATATCCGCATACATATAGGTATTGATTACATTGTTGGAACATATACAGATACGGTCACCCTAGATATCATCGTATTATCTTTATGATATAGTTGACCTAGGAGTCGTTGTTTATTCAATTTCTACTTGTAGATGTTTTTCTATTCACGAGTTGGCAACTCACCCCCGTTGTGCCACAGCTCTTGCAGGTTGACCGCACGGATCAGTAGCGGCTTCGCTGGCATACAGTTGCATTCGGGTGTTTTTCTTTGGTAAGTGGGACATTTGTATCGTACCCCCTCTTGTATTTATATTTCATATTGTATCTAGTCAACTCCATCAAATCAAACAAGTATTTGTATAAGTAATGTGGCTTAGCAAGACTGTTAGTGCGAAACTTGAGCGATGGGTTTTATGTTCGCTTTTGGAGATTATGTCTTGCTTTACTTTATCTTTTATGGTGATCTTCGCCGTTGAGCGTCGTATACTTTTTATACTGTCTTGCGTGGTTGTGATCCACCAGATGGCGAAGAGCTAGCTCCCGCTTGGGGATGCCTTTATTTTTATCTTGTAAAGTGGTTTTAGATCAAAATATACAAAGGAGGTGCTGCCCAATTTTTTTAAAATGACGAACATGTTTTTTTTTTCCAAACTTGATTTCGTTATACTTTTATTTCAAAACTTCACCTCTTTTATTTTCTTAAAAAGGTTTAGATTTCTGGGTTTCATCTTACTTGAATTCCGTTATGCCTTTAAACGTTGCGTGATCCAAGTGCTGGTCACGAGCTAATAATTCGGGTCGTGACAACGCCACGGATCAAAGCTGTCACGACCCGAAGTTTGGCCCGTGACCGGCACTTAACCACGTAATGTCTACAGGCGTAACGCAGCTAAGTGAACCGAAAACCCAGAAACCAAACCAGTAAAAGTATAGAGTGTTTAAGTTTTAAATGGAAGTATTTATTACAGTGACAAAAATTCTTAAGTAGATAATCACCAAGATAGCAATATACGACGCCGTAGCGAAGATCAAGATCCACAAGTGGGAACATCACAGATAGAATAAACTGCAAGTACAGTCGTCTTACAACGAGCTCGACACCAAAATACAAATAATATACATCATCGTCCTCACACTGTCTCTAAGTCAAAAACATACATGGTAGATAGAGAATACTAGATACAACAATATACATAACTGAAAGATAAACAGATACCGCACAAAACCCACCTATCAGCAAAAGAGCTAGTACACCAACTATGGGGGTATCTGTGTCAAAAGATGCAAAACGCAGCCTGCCGCGACTACTCCGAAGGGCAACCTGCAAACACTGTGGCACAACGGGGGTGAGTTGCCAACTCGTGAATAGAGATAACATATAAAGGTAAACGCGAGCATGCACGTACTGCGCTACTCTATCATATGCCAACAGATGATATCAATGTGTGATAAGCAGTATGTACAATAATCATGCAAGTGCTCTATCAGGTAATATAACTACAGGATGAGATACAATAATGAATGCTGAGCATGGGAAGTATAACATCTACATGGAATGTCAACGTGGAATATGTAATCGGTGTCCATCAATGCACCCCAAATCCCAACAACCCAGACGCCGGCACTCCCATCGGCCCTCAAATCCTGTACATCACTGAGAATCACGAGTGCCCAACATCGGCACCCAAATATCATAAATACTCGTGTCTAGCATCGACACGCAAATCTTCCTATATCGGGCATCCGTCAATCAGGGTCAGCCCCCTCTCTCATATGTCTATCGGGCATCCGTCAGTCCGGGTCAGCCCTCTCTCATATATATCGGGCATCCGCCAGTCCGGTTCAGCCCCCTATATCTCATATATATCGGGCATCCGTCAGTCCGGGTCAGCCCCCCTCTATCTCATGTATATCTCACTCTAGCACCGAGAAAACATAGGGTAGACGCACCGAAATATCATATCAAGAGAACCGGGTTTTTAAATGATTACATATTTGAAATAGCCACGATTCCCAAATCCAGAAATCACATGTAATCCAAACCAATATGCAAGTCAATGTGATGTAATATGTGCATCAAGTATGAATATCATGTCAAGTCACATAAAGATGATCTACAACATAATGATCCGATGTGATATATGCATCAAGTATGAATATCATGGAAATTCTACAGTGTGAGTGTCATGGAAATTACTAACGGTGTGTCTGTAGCATGCAGGATAGTGCTCGTGCAACATGAACCGTTAGTAATGGTGCTGTGTTCTATCAATTCTAGTTATATACATATATCAGGGAATGTGGTATGCACTAAATAGTAGCCATGAACAGTCGATGTATGAAAATGTAGCAATAAGATCCTATCAGCCCTGACGTAGAATGCCATGCGGGCGATATCCCCGTAGATGTTAAATCTACTCACCGTAGTCTCTCGCTAGGTATAGCCGATGACTTGTTTCCCCTTCTTCGCGGCGTCCGTCGCACTTGCCTGCGAACCTAGAATTCCACAGAATATCACGCATAAGCTCAAAATCATACAAACACGACATTTAAGGTCAACTAGAAACCCGTGTCACAAACCAAGCGCGCGTGTGGGCGATACGCTAAAACGTGTGATTACGCGCCTGAAGTCGCTCTGACGCGTCGCGATACGCAGAAACCCCAAACCTACACACACGTATCACGCGTGTCGCGAAAGATTAAAAATACGGGAAATAGGGTAATCAACTACAGATTTTGATACAGAACAGATATTACAAATATATATATACCAAAATACTACACATAGCAGCAGACTCCAGTGGCCCAAACCCCAACCCAAAACACCCCCATCTGGCCGCAAATTGCGGCCAGAATGCTTATTTCGGCGGCCTGGGTAGGGGGAGGGACTCCCAGGTTTTGTGTGTGCACTCTATACCCCCTGTGTATGCTACAGTAATTCTAATTTCACTCTGAAACATCTCGGGTAGTAGCAGATCCTACAGAGCCTTATTTCTAGTTAAAAACCACACTTTTTGCACTAAAATGAAACTTTATGGTATTTCTGTGCAAACAGAACCCAAAACCTGGTCTAAATAGCTCTAATAGCACAAAATAGAGTTAAACAAGCCAACAAAACCCCAATCTAACATAAGCATCACAAATATCCTTTAATATCACTAAAAATGCACAAAAATGAGACTTTTGCTAAAGAATACTACAAATTTATGGAAAAGGAGTGCTAACATGAGTTAATACCTTCAAAAGACCTTATAAAACACCAAAAATTCTAGCTCTTGCATCAAGTGTGCATATTTGCCTCCAAACACCTCAAAAAGCTCACTTTTCCATGGTTTTGAGTGAAGAAATGAGTGGTTTAGTGTAGGATTTTGTATGGATTCAAAAGAGAAATGAAAAGATGATGAATATATTGTGTTGTTGCTGCTGGAGCTGCTGTTTTTCTGCAGAAATTTTTATAATGAGAGAAAAGAGAGAGAAGAGAGAAGGAAATGGTCAAGCCAAGGTCAAACTTTCTCACCTAACACCATGCCTTCATTGTTTAATTGAAATTTTGGAATTTTAAAAGGGATTTGACTTGTTTTAAAAAGGGTAGGGGATTAAATACAACCATGCAACACAAGAAATGGTTAACATGCTACACTAAAAGTCCTAAGTCACAAAATTGGCTAAGTGTGCAAGTGTACACTTCAAAGGAAAATTTTCCAATTTGTTAACACGACTAAATATAATTAGTAAACCCTAAAGTTACACCTATATAATAACACGCACAATTACTAATTATCACGAAAAGTATTCTAACGAAATTTCAAAGTGTTACAATCTACCCCCCTTAAAGAAATTCGGTCCCCGAATTTAAAAAAAATCTAACTACACGCACCTTCAAAAACATGGGGATACCTCTTCCTCATATCGCTCTCGGTCTCCCAAGTGACCTCCTCGCCGCTCTGGCCACGCCAAAGTACCTTGACTGACGGTATGTTCTTCGATCTCAATTTCTTCACTTGTCGATCCAAGATCATCACCGACTGCTCTTCATAGGAAAGGTCGCGCTCAAGCTGGATCGTCGGGTACTGAATCGCATGCGAAGGATCATGAAGATAGCTGTGGAGCATCGAAACATGAAATACGGGGTGCATGTCTGGAAAACTGGGCGGAAGGGCTAACCGATACGCAACTGCACCAACACGCTCGAGGATCTCGAAGGGGCCCACAAATCTGGGACTAACTTCCCCTTCATCCCAAATCTCATCACACCTTTCATTGGGGAGACCCTCAAGAAAACATAGTCACCAACAAAAAACTCAATTCTGCGCCGTCGACAGTCCGCATAAGATCTCTGCCTACTCTGGGCTGCTCTCATCCTATCGCGAATCAACTGGATCTTCGCGGTCGTCTCCTCACAATCTGCGGCCCTAAGATACTGCTCTTACTGAGCTCTGTCCAACAGGTGGGCGATCTACATCTCCTCCCATAAAGAGCCTCAAACGGTGCCATCTGAATGGTCTCCTGGTAGCTGTTGTTGTAGGAGAACTCTACTAAGGGTAAATGATTATCCCAGCTACCTCCGAAGTCTAATACGCACGCTCTGAGCATGTCCTCGAGAGTCTGAATAGTCCGCTCTGACTGTCCGTCGGTCTGTGGATGAAATGCTGTGCTGAAACTCAAGCGAGTGCCCAAAGCCTCCTGAAGCCTCTGCCATAGTCGGCTGGTAAACTGGGTGCCTCTGTCGGACACGATACATGTCGGAACTCCGTGCGGTCGTACAATCTCGTCAATGTAAATCTGGGCATACTGAGCAAATCCGAAAGTCGTCTTCACCGGTAGGAAGTGAGCCGCTTTCGTCAAACGTTCCACGATCACCCAGATGGAGTCATACCCTCGACTAGTCCTGGGTAGACCCACAATGAAGTTTATAGAAATCTGCTCCCATTTCCACTCCGGAATGGGTAACGGCCGTATCTCTCCCGCGGGCCTGTGGTGTTCAGCCTTGACTTGCTGACAAGTCAGGCATCTCGACACAAAATCTGCGATGTCTCTCTTCATTCCGTCCCACCAGTAAACATCTCTCATGTCATGGTATATCTTGGTGGAACCAGGATGAACACTATATACCGATCGATGTGCCTCCTCAAGAATCTCGCGCCGCAATCCCTCAGCATCTGGTACGCATAGTCTAGTCCTGAATCGTAGTATCCCCTGATCATCGATCACGAATTCGGAAAATCTGCCATGTCCTATCTGTGCCATGATCTCTGAACATCGGTCATCACTATGATGTGCCTCATGTATACGGTCAAGCAACTGTGGGCATGCACGAACATGCGCAATCTGTCCTCCGATCGGCGTAAACTCGAACTGTACCTGGCTGTCGCATAAAATCTGCCAATCTGCCGACGACTGCCTCTGTACTGTGCTCAAACAAGATAGACTACCACCGGGCCTCCTGCTCAAAGCATCCGCCACTACATTCGCCCTGCCCGGGTGATACAAGATCTCACAATCGTAGTCCTTCACTAACTCCATCCATCGGCGCTGTCTAAGGTTCAAGTCTCGCTGCTGGAATATATACTTTAAGCTCTTGTGATCAGTGAATATCTGGCACGACTCTCCATACAGGTAATGTCGCCAGATGTAACACCCTAGGATATGTTTAGTGGCTAATTATATTTAAATAAAGGATTTTTAACAAAAAGTTTACCAAATTGAGTTTCAAATATTTTTCTAGAATTTTCCTAGGCTTGCACACACATGTGCATGTAAACTAGAGTATTAAAATGAGGTAATACCATGATTAGCAACCATGGTGGGTTTAATCATGGGGATTAAGTCTTTTGGGTTTTAATTAAGTTATTTAGTTAGTGGATGGTTGCTTTAATTTGAATTTTCTTTTGGAGTGTTGACTTGGTGAGAATGAGAGAGAGAGAATGCATCATGGCAAAAGCCATGCTTGCATTTAATGATGAGAGAGAAAGGAGGGGTTGACATTGGGAGTTATCATTTCCTCTCACTCTTGTGCTCATTTCTCTCAACCTCACTCTCACACTCACACACCCACACCCTCCACAGCAGCAGCAGCAGAAGCAAGCAGCACAGCAGCAGCAAGCAACACAGCAGCAGTGAGCAGCAGCAGCAGCAGTGAGAGCAGCAGCATCAACTCCAGCTGCAGCTCCTTCCCTCCACTCCTTCTTCTTCCTCCAGCTCCCTAGGGTCGAGTGTGGGGTATACTTCTTTAACTTACCCCCTAGTTTGCTTAATTAGTGTAGCTTAGCTTCGATTAGTGATTATTGGTGCGTTTTAGTGCGATATGTGGTGATTGGTGGGAACCTTGACCAAGTGATGTATGAACTGGTTCTAGTAAGTTGATGGAGTGTTGTTAGAGCCATGTTAACCTAGCTTAGCCCCCAATTGCACCAAAATACCACCAGATCCCAATTTGATGCAAATTCATCGTTTTAAAGCAAATTTTGACTTTCTGTAAACTGCTATCGACCCAGTGAGTTCAGAATAATTTTGAGATGACTGCAGTATAGTGGTGAGGTGCTGATCCTATGTGTAGAAGACGACCCCCAAATTCCATACTGAGGCCGCCAGAAAATTACTTCTGGCCGCAAATTGCGACCAGATGGGGAGGGATTGGGGTTAGGTTTGGCCCTATAGGTGTCTGCTGCTACCCTTAGACTCATGGCATGTATAATTTTATTTGATTCTTCCTGTAGAAAAATATGGAGCTATATACCTATTTCTCGTATTTTAAACCTTCGCGACATGTGTGATATGTGTGTGGGTTTGGGGTTTCTGCGTATCGCGACGCGTCGGGGTAGTTTCAGGCGCTTAATCACACGTTTTAGCGTATCGCGCACACGCGCGCTTGGTTTGCGACACGGGTTTCTAGTTGACCTTAAATGTCGTGTTTGTATGGTTTTGAGCTTATGCGTGATATTCTGTGGAATTCTAGGTTCGCAGGCGAGTGCGACGGACGCCGCGAAGAAGGGAAAACAAGTCATCGGCTACACCTAGCGAGAGACTACGGTGAGTAGATTTAACATCTACGGGGATATCGCCCGCATGGCGTTCTATGTCAGGGCTGATAGAATCTTGTAGCTACATTTCCATACATTGACTGTTCATGGCTACTATTTAGTGCATACCACATTCCCTGATATATGTATATAAACTAAAATTGATAGAACACCGTACCATTACTAACGGTTCATGTTGCACGAGCACTATCATGCATGCTACACACACACCGTTAGTAATTGCCATGACACTCACGCTGTAGAATTTTCATGATATTCATACTTGATGCATATATCACATCGGATCATTATGTTGTAGCTCATCTTTATGTGACTTGACATGATATTCATACTTGATGCACATATCACATCACATTGACTTGCATATTGGTTTGGATTACATGTGATTTCTGTATTTGGGAACCGTGGCTATTTCAATTATATAATCATTTCAAAACCCGGTTCCCTTGATATGATATTTCGGTGCGCCCACCCTATGTTTTCTCGGTGCTAGAGCGATATATATATATGAGATAGAGAGGGCTGACCCGGACTGACGGATGCCCGATATATGTGAGAGAGAGGGCTGACCCGGACTGACAGATGCCCGATAGATATATGAGAGAGAGGGCTGACCCGGACTGACGGATGCCCGATAGATATATGAGAGAGGGGGCTGACCCGGACTGACGGATGCCCGATATAGGAAGATTTGCGTGTCGATGCTAGACACGAGTATTTATGATATTTGGGTGCCGATATTGGGCACTCGTGATTTTCAGTGATGTACAGGATTTGAGGGCCGATGGGAGTGCCGGCGTCTGGGTTGTTGGGATTTGGGGTGCATTGATGGACACCGACTACATATTCCACGTTGACATTCCGTGTAGATGTTATACTTCCCATGCTCAGCATTCATTATTGTATCTTATCCTGTAGTTATATTACGTGATAGAGCACTTGCATGATTATTGCACATACTGCTTATCACGCATTGGTATCATCTGTTAGCATATGTTAGAGTAGCGCAGTATGTGCATGCTCGCGATTACCTTTATATGTTATCTCTATTCACGAGTTGGCAACTCACCCCCGTTGTGCCACAGTATTTGCAGGTTGCCCCTCGGAGTAGTCGCGGCAGGCTGCCTTTTGCATCTTTTGGCTACAGATACCACTACAGTTGGTGCGAGAGCTGTTTTGCTTTTATGTGGGTTGTGGTATCTGATTACTTTTATTGTACCCCTTTTGTATCTAGTATTCTCCATCTACCATATATGTACTGGACTTAGTGAAAGTGTGAGGACGATGATGTATATTTCTTTGTATTCTGGTGTCGAGCTCGTGGGAGCCGACTGTTTTTATATGCAGTTTATTATTCTGTGATGTTTATTTATTTCCCATTCTTCGCTACGGCGTCGTATATTACTCTTGTGATAATGGTTCCCGCCGATGGGCGTGAATGCTTCCGTTTAGGGAATGTTTTGGTTTCATTATATCTCATTTTTACTCATATCCTGTTTTATACCCGATTTCGGGGCTACTTTCACAAAGGAAATGCTGCTAGAATTATTTAAATGATAACGTAACTTTAAAAGAACTTATTGAACTATTTAAGGTTTTCTAAATGTCTTAATTAAATGTTTTCAACACTCGCTACTTTTAAATGGTTTGATTTCTGGGTTCGGCTTACTTAGTCGCGTTACGCCTGTAGACGTTGCGTGGTTAAGTGCCGGTCACGAGTCAAAATATTCGGGTCGTGACAAAGTTGGTATCAAAGCGTAGGTTTTACCTTTCGGAGTGTAGGATGACCTTGGTATGATGGAGTAGGTAGCTGAACCAGAGTGGCGTAGCGTGTGTATGTTCCGCAGCATACTCACGACACGATACTCCGCCAAGGCGACCTTAGGACTTATTGATTTAAATTCCTCCTTGAGTTTATATATTCTTGTGATTCGATTTACGTATTCTTATTGAATCCTAATTTCCTTTCAGCCATTATGCCGCCAAAGACTACGAGGGCGCAGAGGGCCGAGATTCGAGTTGATTCGTCTGAGACGAGGACTGATCCGGGCAGTACACCGGTTGTTCCCGAGCAGGTTGTTCCTCCCGTGACAGATCAGATCGCTACACTAGGGGCTGGTATGCGAGAGATACGCCAGACAGTGGGATCCAGCATGCAGGAGATGCGTCAGATGATAGGATCGCTAGTTGAGATGCTTCGAGCACAGCGACCAGAGGTAGCTCCACCCGTTACAGAGACCGCGATGGTACCTACCGCACAACCAGTTGCCCCTGCAGCTACGGAGGTGATTACAGTATCTCTATCATAGTTCATGAGGCTGAAGCCTCCGGTCTTCACAGGCACCGACACAACCGAGGACCCACAGTCTTTCATTGATAGGATGGCCCGGATATGCCGTTCCCTCAGATGCGCAGATGCGAGATAGGTTGAGTTCGCGAGCTTTCGCCTGGAAGGTCTTGCGCGGAAGTGGTGTGATTCAGTTGAGAAGGGCAGAGCGGCAAGTCTTCCTCCTATGACCTGGACAGAGTTCGTGGCACTGTTCCTTGCCCGCTTTCTCCCACTGAGTGTCAGAGATGCTAGAGCACGCAGGTTCGAGTCCTTATGCCAGACTCCAGAGATTTCAGTGGCAGAGTATGACGTGCTGTTTACAGAGCTAGCAGTTTATGCCCCGTATTTAGTGGCTACTGAGGAGTTGCGAGTCAAGAGATTTGTCCGAGGCTTGCTTACACCACTGTTTCTAGCGATCAGCGCACAGCATTACGAGACATATGCAGCAGCTGTAGACGCAGCCCTATTAGTCGAGGAGCACCTTGCTAAGACTTCGGTAGTTCCAGAGCCGAAGAGAGTTCGTGCGGATACATCAGCGCAGAGACAGCCTTTTCGGCGCCGTGATAGACGTCTTGCAGGTAGCAGAGATTCGGGACGAGGCAGGTTGTTTAGCTCCTATCCTCAGGAGGGTCAACGACCATCATCGGGATGTTTCCGTTGTGGGAGTTCTTATCATCGTGTACGAGATTGTCCTGAGATACCCCGAAGGGAGGCAGTAGCACCGCACGTCACACTACCACCTTCACCATCCCAGACGGCGTTGCCTATTGTACCAACTGTTACTCCGCGCTAGACTCATGCGCAGAGAGGTCATGGTCGCGGAGGATTTGTTCATAGAGGACGAGGTGATCGAGGCATAGGACAGCCGGCGGCCGGCGGGGGACAGTCAGTCACAGGTGGAGGACAGGCGCGAGTTTTTGTTTTGACGCATCAGGACGCGCAGGCGTCCAATGCGGTGGTCTCAAGTATCCTTCCAGTATGTTCTGTTGATGCACACGTGTTATTCGATCCCGGATCCACGCACTCATACGTGTCCACACACTTTGTGCCGACTTTGGGTAGAGAGTCCGGTTTGCTTGATCAGCCGCTTGTTGTGACCACGCCTGTGGGAAAGTCGTTTGTTACTAGGCACGTGTTCCGATCCTGTACCGTCTGTATTGGCGAGAGAGAGTTGCCTGTCGACTTGATCCTTCTCGAGATATTGGACTTCGACGTTCTTTTGGGCATGGATTGGTTAGCCACGTGCTATGCTTCTATGGACTGCCGTGAGAAGACAGTTAGATTCTGTTTTCCCGGAGAGTCGATTTTTTTTGTGTTGGGGGACCGTGGTGCCGCCCCTCACAGTGTGATTTCTTCTTTTCACGCTGGACAGCTTTTGAGGAAGGGATGTCAGGGATTTCTCGCCTATGTTTGCGATGCTAGCACTACAGAGGTTCCATTGGATCAGGTTCCGATTGTTAGCGAGTTTCCTGATGTGTTCCCTGACGAGCTTCCTGGGCTACCGCCCGAGCGCGACATTTCTTTCTGTATTGATTTGGTTCCTGGCACGGGGCCTATTTCCATACCGCCTTATCGGATGGCCCCGGCAGAACTTCGGGAATTGAAGGGTCAGTTGCAAGATTTGCTGGATAAGGGACTTATTCGACCCAGTGTTTCTTCTTGGGGTGCTCCAGTCCTGTTCGTCAAGAAGAAGGACGGCAGTTTGCGTCTGTGTATCGACTACCGCCAGCTGAACAGGGTGATAGTGCGGAACAGAGATCCCTTGCCACGTATCGATGATTTGTTCGACCAGCTTCAGAGGGCAGGATACTTTTCGAGGATCGATTTACGATCGGGCTATCATCAGCTGCGGGTTCGACAGGAGGACATTCCTATGACAGCTTTTCGTATGCGCTACGGCCATTATGAGTTTTTGGTGATGTCGTTCAGACTCACCAATACGCCAGCAGCATTCATGGACTTGATGAACCGTATTTTCCGGCCATATTTGGATCTGTTCATCATAGTATTCATTGACGATATCTTGGTGTATTCCCGGAGTAGTGAGGAGCATGAGCAGCACATGCGGATTACACTGCAGACTTTGAGGGAGAACCAGCTTTACGCGAAATTCTCCAAGTGTGCTTTCTGGCTGGACAGCGTAGACTTCTTGGGACATGTGATTTCACAAGACGGTATATGTGTAGACCCGAGGAAGATCGAGGTCGTTCAGCGTTGGCCCAGACCCACATCAGTTACGGAGATTCGCAGCTTTTTGGGGTTGGCCGGTTACTACAGGCGATTTGTGCAGGACTTCTCCAGTATTGCTACACCTTTGATTGGGTTGACCCAGAAGGGGGTTCCTTTTGATTGGACGGAGGAGTGCGAGCACAGTTTTCAGCAGCTACGGACTCGGCTGACTACAGCACCGGTGTTATCTTTGCCTTCGGGATCAGGCGGATTTGTGGTCTATTGTGATGCTTCTCGAGTGGGGCTAAGGTGCGTATTGATGCGGCATGACAGGGTGATCGCGTATGCTTCGAGACAATTGAAGAAACATGAACAGAACTACCCCACTCACGGTTTGGAGATGGCTGCAGTGGTCTTTGCACTTAAGATCTGTCGACATTACCTATACGGTGAGTCGTGCCAGATATTCACTGATCACAAGAGTTTAAAGTATATATTTCAGCAGCGAGACCTGAACCTTAGACGGTGCTGATGGATGGAGTTAGTGAAGGATCACGACTGCGAGATCTTGTATCACCCGGGCAAGGCGAATGTGGTGGCAGATACTTTGAGCAGGAGGCCCGGGGGTAGTCTATCTTGTTTGAGCACGGTACAGGGGCAGTCGTCGGCAGATTGGCAGATATTATGCGACAGCCGAGTGCAGTTCGAGTTCACGCCGATCGGAGGACAGATTGCGCATGTTCGTGCACGCCCACAGTTGCTTGACCGTGTACATGAGGCACAGCACAGTGATGACCGATGTTCAGAGATCAGGACGCAGATTGGACAGGGCAGATTTTCAGAGTTCGTGATCGATGATCAGGGGATGCTGAGATTTGGGACTAGACTGTGCATACCAGATGCTGAGAGGCTGCGGCGTGAGATTCTCGAGGAGGCACATCGATCGGTGTACAGCGTCCATCTTGGTTCCACCAAGATGTATCATGATATGAGAGATGTTTACTGGTGGGACAGAATGAAAAGGGACATGGCAGATTTCGTATCGAAATGCCAGACTTGTCAGCAAGTCAAGGCCGAGCAACAGAGGCCCGCGGGGGAGCTACAGCCATTACTCATTCCGGAGTGGAAATGGGAGCAAATTTCGATGGATTTCGTTGTGGGTCTACCCAGGACTAGGCGAGGGTATGACTCCATTTGGGTGATCGTGGATCGTTTGACGAAAGCGGCTCACTTCCTGCCAGTGAAGACGACTTTCGGATTTGCTCTGTACGCCCAGATTTATATCGACAAGATAGTACGACTGCACGGAGTCCCGACATGTATCGTGTCCAACAGAAGCACCCAGTTCACCAGCCGACTATGGCAGAGACTTCAGGAGGCTTTGGGCACACGCTTGAGTTTCAGTACAGCATTTCATCCGCAGACCGACGGCCAGTCAGAGCGGACGATTCAGACTCTTGAGGACATGCTCCGAGCGTGCGTTTTAGAATTTGGTGGTAGCTGGGATCATCATTTACCTTTGGTGGAGTTCTCCTACAACAATAGTTTCCAGGATACTATTCAGATGGCACCTTTCGAGGCTCTGTATGGGAGGAGATGTAGATCGCCCGTCTGCTGGACAGAGCTCAGTGAGAGCAGTATTTTGGGGCCCCAGATCGTACAGGAGACGACCGAGAAGATACAGCTGATTCGAGACAGGATGAGGATGGCTCAGAGCAGGCAGAGATCGTAAGCTGATAGGCGCCGCCGCAGATTAGAGTTCGCAGTTGGAGATCACGTTTTTCTGACGGTCTCTCCGATGAAGGCAGTGATGAGGTTTGGACGGAAAGGGAAGCTTAGCCCTAGATTCATAGGTCCCTTCGAGATCTTCGAGCATGTGGGCGCAGTGGCTTATCGTTTGGCTCTTCCACCCGACTTCCCAGATGTTAACCCCGTGTTCCACGTGTCAATGCTTCGTAGATACCTACATGACCGTTCGCACATGATTCAGCATCAGACCGTTCAGCTCGAGCGCGACCTTTCATTCACCGAGCAGCCAGTCGTGATATTGGACCGGCAGGTGAAGAAACTTAGTTCGAGGGTCTTGCCATCAGTGAAGGTGCTTTTGAGAAGCCCGAGTGGCGAAGAGATCACTTGGGAAGCCGAGGGTGAGATGCGGAACAAGTTCCCTCATCTCTTTGAAGATATGCGTAGCTTTATATTTTCAAATTCGGGGACGAATTTCTTTTAAGGGGGGAGAATGTAACACCCTAGGATGTGTTTAGTGGCTAATTATATTTAAATAAAGGGTTTTCAACAAAAAGTTTACCAAATTGAGTTTCAAATATTTTTCCAAATTTAATAAATATTTTTCTAGAATTTTCCTAGGCTTGCACACACATGTGCATGTAAACTAGGGTTTTAAAATGAGATAATACCATGATTAGCAACCATGGTGGGTTTAATCATGGGGATTAAGCCTTTTGGGTTTTAATTAAGTTATTTAGTTAGTGGATGGTTGCTTTAATTTGAATTTTCTTTTGGAGTGTTGACATGGTGAGAATGAGAGAGAGAGAATGCAACATGGCAAAAGCCATGCTTGCATTTAATGATGAGAGAGAAAGGAGAGGTTGACATTGGGAGTTATCATTTCCTCTCACTCTTGTGCTCATTTCTCTCAACCTCACTCTCACACTCACACACCCACACCCTCCACAGCAGCAGCAGCAGCAGCAGAAGCAAGCAACACAGCAGCAGCAAGCAGCAGTGAACAGCAGCAGCAGCAGTGAGAGCAGCAGCAACAACTCCAGCTGCAGCTCCTTCCCCCCACTCCTTCTTCTTCCTCCAGCTCCCTAGGGTCGAGTGTGGGGTATACTTCTTGAACTTACCCCCTAGTTTTCTTAATTAGTGTAGCTTAGCTTTGATTAGTGATTATTGGTGCGTTTTAGTGCGATATGTAGTGATTGGTGGGAACCTTGGCCAAGTGACGTATGAACTGGTTCTAGTAAGTTGATGGAGTGTTGTTAGAGCCATGTTAACCTAGCTTAGCCCCCAATTGCACTAAAATACCACCAGACCCCAATTTGATGCAAATTCATCGTTTTTAAGCAAATTTTGACTTTCTGTAAACTGCTATCGACCCAGTGAGTTCAGAATAATTTTGAGATGACTGCAGTATAGTGGTGAGGTGCTGATCCTATGTGTAGAAGAAGACCCCCAAATTCCATACTGAGGCCACCGGAAAATTAGTTCTGGCCGCAAATTACGGCCAGATGGGGAGGGATTGGGGTTAGGTTTGGCCCTATAGGTGTCTGTTGCTACCCTTAGACTCATGGCATGTATAATTTTATTTGATTCTTGCTGTAGAAAAATCTGGAGCTATATACCTATTTCTCGTATTTTAAACCTTCGCGACACGCGTGATACATGTGTGGGTTTGGGGTTTCTGCGTATCGCGACGCGTCGGGGTAGTTTCAGGCGCGTAATCACACGTTTTAGCGTATCGCGCACACGCACGCTTGGTTTGCGACACGGGTTTCTAGTTGACCTTAAATGTCGTGTTTGTATGGTTTTGAGCTTATGCATGATATTCTGTGGAATTCTAAGTTCGCAGGCGAGTGCGACGGACGCCGCGAAGAAGGGAAAACAAGTCATCGGCTATACCTAGCGAGAGACTACGGTGAGTAGATTTAACATCTACGGGGATATCGCCCGCATGGCGTTCTACGTCAGGGCTGATAGAATCTTGTAGCTACATTTCCATACATTGACTGTTCATGGCTACTATTTAGTGCATACCACATTCCCTGATATATGTATATAAACTAAAATTGATAGAACACCGCACTATTACTAACGGTTCATATTGCACGAGCACTATCCTGCATGCTACACACACACCGTTAGTAATTGCTATGACACTCACACTGTAGAATTTCCATGATATTCATACTTGATGCATATATCACATCGGATCATTATGTTGTAGCTCATCTTTATGTGACTTGACATGATATTCATACTTGATGCACATATCACATCACATTGACTTGCATATTGGTTTGGATTACATGTGATTTCTGTATTTGGGAACCGTGGCTATTTCAAATATATAATCATTTAAAAACCCGGTTCCCTTGATATGATATTTCGGTGCGCCCACCCTATGTTTTCTCGATGCTAGAGCGATATATATATATGAGATAGAGACGGATGACCCGGACTGACGAAAGCCCGATATATGTGAGAGAGAGGGCTGACCCGAACTGACGGATGCCCGATAGATATATGAGAGGGCTGACCCGGACTGACGGATGCTCGATAGATATATGAGAGAGGGGGATGACCCGGACTGACGGATGCCCGATATAGGAAGATTTGCGTGTCGATACTAGACACTAGTATTTATGATATTTGGGTGCCGATGTTGGGCACTCGTGATTCTCAGTGATGTACAGGATTTGAGGGCCGATGGGAGTGCCGGCGTCTGGGTTGTTGGGATTTGGGGTGCATTGATGGACACCGACTACATATTCCACGTTGACATTCCGTGTAGATGTTATACTTCCCATGCTCAGCATTCATTATTGTATCTCATCCTGTAGTTATATTACCTGATAGAGCACTTGCATGATTATTGCACATACTGATTATCACGTATTGGTATCATCTGTTGGCATATATTAGAGTAGCGCAGTACGTGCATGCTCGCAATTACCTTTATATGTTATCTCTATTCACGAGTTGGCAACTCACCCCCGTTGTGCCACAGTATTTGCAGGTTGCCCCTCGGAGTAGTCAGGGAAGGCTGCCTTTTGCATCTTTTGGCTACAGATACCACTACAGTTGGTGCGAGAGCTGTTTTGCTTTTAGGTGGGTTGTGGTATCTGATTACTTTTATTGTACCCCTTTTGTATCTAGTATTCTCCATCTACCATATATATACTGGACTTAGTGACAGTGTGAGGACGATGATGTATATTTCTTTGTATTCTGGTGTCGAGCTCGTGGGAGCCGACTGTTTTTATATGCAGTTTATTATTCGGTGATGTTTATTTATTGCCCATTCTTCGCTACGGCGTCGTATATTACTCTTGTGATGATGGTTCCCGCCGATGGGCGTGATTGCTTCCGTTTAGGGAATGTTTTGGTTTCATTATATCTCATTTTTACTCATATCCTGTTTTATACCCGATTTCGGGGCTACTTTTACAAAGGAAATGCTGCCAAAATTATTTAAATGATAACGTAACTTTAAAAGAACTTATTGAACTATTTAAGGTTTTCTAAATGTCTTAATTAAATGTTTTCAACACTCGCTACTTTTAAATGGTTTGATTTCTGGGTTCGGCTTACTTAGTCATGTTACGCCTGTAGACGTTGCGTGGTTAAGTGCCGGTCACGAGTCGAAACATTCGGGTCGTGACACCAGATCTTAAGTGCAAAGACCACTGTAGCCATCTCCAAATCATGAGTGGGGTAATTCTGTTCATGTTTCTTTAATTGCCGCGAAGCATACGCGATCACCCTGTCATGCTGCATCAAAACGCACCCTAGCCCCACTCGTGAAGCGTCACAGTAGACCATAAATCCGCCTGATCCTGAAGGCAATGATAGCACTGGTGTCGTAGTCAGTAGAGCCCGTAGCTGCTGAAAACTGTGCTCACACTCCTCCGTCCAATCGAAACGAACTCCCTTCCGGGTCAACCCGGTCAAAGGTGTAGCAATGCGAGAGAAGTCCTGCACGAATCGCCTGTAATAGCCTGCCAGCCCTAGAAAGCTGCGAACCTCCGTCACTGACGTGGGTCTAGGCCAACTCCGAACGGCCTCAATCTTTCTCGGGTCTACACATATATCATCTCGTGTAATCACGTGCCCTAAGAAGTCTACGCTATCCAGCCAGAAAGCACACTTTGAGAATTTGGCGAAAAGCTGATGCTCCCTCAAGATCTGCAGTGTAATCCGCAGGTGCTGCTCGTGCTCCTCTCTACTCTGAGAGTACACCAAGATATCTTCAATGAATACTATGATGAACAGTTCAGGATACGGCCAGAAAATGCGGTTCATCAAGTCCATAAATGCTGCTGGCGCGTTGGTGAGTCCGAACGACATCACCAAAAACTCATAATGGTCGTAACGCGTGCGGAAAGCTGTCCTAGGAATGTCCTCCTGTCGAACCCGCAACTGATGGTAGCCTGATCGCAAATCGATCCTCGAAAAGTATCCTGCCCCCTGAAGCTGGTCGAACAAATCGTCGATGCGTGGCAAATGATACCTGTTCCGCACTGTCACCCTGTTCAGCTGACGGTAGTCGATACACAAATGCATACTGCCGTCCTTTGTAACACCTTAGAATGTGTTTTGTAGCTAGTTATATTTTTAATGTGTGGTTTTTAATAAAAGTTTACCAAATTAAGTTTTAAATATTTTATCCTATTTATTGGGTATTTTATTAGAATTTTGTTAGGCTTGCACACACTTGTGCATGATAGCTAGGGTTGAAATTGGGGTTTAACCATCTCTTAATCTAGTTTTAGGCTTTGTTTTAGTGCTTTGGGTTGTTAGGTGTGTTATGGTTGTAATTAGTAATGATAGTTTTAAATTGAAAATGAATTTAAAAAGGGATTTCTTTATGTGGTTGACTTTGAGAGAGAGAGTGAGCATGGGCATCATGGCTTTGCCCATGCCTCATTATGAGAGAGAGAGTGAGAAGGGGGCCTTTGTGTGTGTGCTCATTCTCCATCTCATTTCTTTCTCTCATTCTCTCACTCTCTTACACACACACACCCCTTCACACTCTCAGCAACAACAACAAGTGAAGTAGCAGCAGCAGAAGAGGCAACAGCAGCATCAGCATCATTAGCAGCAACAGCAACAATAGTAAGAGCAGCAGCAGAAGAGGCAACAACAAGATCAACAACAACAACAACAGCATCACCATCATCATCTCAGCAACAACAACAACAGCATCACCATCATCATCTCAGCAACAACAACAACAGCATCAGCATCTTTAGCAGCAGCAGAAGCAGAAGTAGCAACAGAAGCAGAAGCAGCAACAGAAGCAGAGGCAGCAGCAGAGCAGCATCAGGTGCCCCAGCAGCAGTAGCAGCTCCTCTCCACTTCTCCTCCTGCTTCTTGAGATCCTATAGGGTATATTTTCTGAACCCTATTGCTTGTTTGTGTAGCTTGTGTGTTATTTAGCTCGATTAGTGCTAAATTAGCTAGTTTAGTGCTAGTTTAGGTGTTTTGTGTGGAATTTTGGTTGGAATGTGTTGGAATTGGTTAACCTAGCTCTTTGTAGTGTTGTTGGTCACCTTCAACTGAGAATTTCCCTGGATTACACTAAAATACCATAGGGTTGTGTTTTGTGCAAAAATTGGTGTTTTAAAGTGATATTTGTGACATTTGTGATCTGCTTGTGACCCGATACCTTCAGTGTAAAATTGAGGAGACTGGGACATACTACCTAGGTCTAAAACACACCACCAGAGCACTTTGTCACGACCCAAAAATTGACCCGTGACGGCCCTAATACTACGCAACGCCTAAAGACGTAGCGCAGTAAAAGAAAGCCAAAACCCAGAAATCTAAACCATAAAAATACGGAAAAGATAATATAAGTTTTGAAACATTTGAAATCGCAACCCAAATTCTTTAAAAGTCTTACTTTCTTTCTTTAAAATTTTAGCAACACCCCCTTTTTGTAAAGACTAGTCAAGATGAATGCAACACAAAAATAATGACAGTAGAGAAAGAGCTGTATATAAAAGACATCAAATCCACAATAATACACATAACGTCCTCACCAAGTCTCTAAGTCAATAATACAATAGTAGATGGAGAGTACAAATACAACGAAGGTACAATAGGAAATACAGATAATCATCTAACCCACCTAAGCAAAACGGTACTGTGAGCTGATGCGGTATCTGTGGCAAAAGATAGTAGCTGAATAGCTGAATAGAGAAATAGCCAAATAGCCTGCCTCGACTACTCTGGGGAACAACCTGAAACACCTGTGGCACAACGGGGGTGAGTTGCCAACTCGTGAATAGTATAAAACATATGCAGGTAATCGCAGGAATGCACGTACAGCATGAATCTAAGATATGCGATTACAGTAATAATATGTCATGCAAATGCTGAATAAAGGAGAGTACACTAGCAGGTACAATCAATATGTGAAGCAATAGTAACATGACAATAGTATGCAATAACCATGCAAAAAGGATATGAGAATGTAGATATGCAACTTATCATAAGGGTACACTAACAGGTACTACCAATGTATGAAACTGTGCATAAAATAGATAAGGGTGAGGTATAGGGTGGAATATGTCATTTCCACGGAAACCTGACATCGTGGCAGGATCACAATCCATCAAGACACTCAAATCCCAAATCCTCAAATCAGCCCCCACATTGGGCTCTCACAATATATAAGTCTCACATCACCTCAATGTACAATATCGAATAGCTCTCCTATATCTCGAATGTACAATTCAACAATCTCATTCATATCCAATATCCAATCTCAATGAATCACCTATATCCCAAGTCGAATTCCAAGTAAGTTTCTAACATCCTAAAGGTAAATACATAGAAATAAGTATGATGGGGGCAATACACATATATTAGCGTCCCATTCCACTAATATTGGTGTAAGGGTATATATAACAACGGCTAAATCCCCTGTTATATATACAAAAAGGGGTTAGAGAAATATCATGAAAACAGTGTGCCAAGCATCGACACAGAAATCCTCGTATATCGGGCTCCGTCAGTCCGGATTGGCCCACGGGGTCCGTCTGCGGTGTCGGCCCTTGGCCCCGACAGTACAGATCATCCCGCATCCATCTCTCGACTCTGGCCAGTATCCTCCGGACAACTGCCAGGTCCAACCAATCACCGGTAGGTACTCGCCCGCCTCCAGGCTCAATCGGCAAACCCATCGATCTTCTTGCCGAGGGGAACCATACCGGGCCCCACCATGTACTCTCATACGGCAACCACACCTCGTATGGAGTATATAATCAGCACCGATAAAACTCATGGGGGACGCTCAGATATCATATCAAGGAAACCGGGTTGTTCCATGTATGCATAATTTCATGAACTCCCGCGGTTCCCAAATCCCGAAAACATCATATAAAATCCAGATAAACAATGCGCAAATCCAGAAATAAATGTATGCGATATATATGAATGCGAGCAGGTAAACAAAAGTATATAGCTGAACCAGATGTAAGCGAAATCAAGATAAGGTACAGCTAAGTAACATCAGTAAATGTAAATATGCGACAGCAACTGAATATGCGTCTCACATACAGGTGTAGCAATGTATAGGTATCTACCTATAAGAACTGATGTCATATACCCCCCTGGGTATAAGAAGAATATGAGTAAGATATCCCCCGGTATAAGTAAAATATCTAAAAGGTATACCTGTAGCTGTATCACAAGGGGTAAATGTACCTATCACTAAAGGTATGATACACTATAGGTATACCGGTAGCTAGATGTCATGTGTGGTAAGCAATAGTAGCTATAAGGGGTAGTGTGTGACATGGCAATTATTGACGGTGTGTGTGTAGCATACAATCCGTGCTCGTGCAACATGAACCGTCAATAATGTGTGCAGTGTCCTACGGCTGCTAGTAACAGTATAACTATATCAAGGCAATAAAGTAAAGGCGCAATTCTACAATGACGTAGAATGTGCGACAGGTAATTGAATCCTAGCCCATACGCATAACGCCATGCCGGCGATTCCCCTGTAGATGTTAAATCTACTCACCTACACTCCACGCTAGGTGAATCCTGCCATCTGCTCCCCCTGTAGCCGTGTCCGTAGTCCCTGCCTGCAACCCTGCAAATACGACAATGCAATCATATATAAGTCAAGATATTCCGCGAAACGCGATATCGAACCAAAACGAGAAACTCGCGTCGCGAACTAAACGCGCGTGTGCATGATACGCTGAATCGCGTGTGTACGCGTCTAAAACCATCGCGACACGCCGCGATACGCTGGATCACAGAACCCACTCACGTATCGTACGTATCGCGCAAACACAACGAACACAAAAATGATATATAGTCCCAGATATTCCTACAGGCTAAAACTTACAAAACTAGACATACCAAAACACTACACAACACAGCAGGGAACCCTACATAAAACCTCAGAACCCAAGTCCCCTAATTGGCCGCAAATTGCGGCCAATCTGAATAAATCGGCGGCCAGAGTTGGAAGTTAGGGCTTCGTGCTCTGGTGGTGTGTTTTAGACCTAGGTAGAATGTCCCAGTCTCCTCAATTTTACACTGAAGGTATCGGGTCACAAGCAGATCACAAATGTCACAAATATCACTTTAAAACACCAATTTTTGCACAAAACACAACCCTATGGTATTTTAGTGTAATCCAGGGAAATTCTCAGTTGAAGGTGACCAACAACACTACAAAGAGCTAGGTTAACCAATTCCAACACATTCCAACCAAAATTCCACACAAAACACCTAAACTAGCACTAAACTAGCTAATTTAGCACTAATCGAGCTAAATAACACACAAGCTACACAAACAAGCAATAGGGTTCAGAAAATATACCCTATAGGATCTCAAGAAGCAGGAGAAGAAGTGGAGAGGAGCTGCTACTGCTGCTGGGGCTCCTGATGCTGCTCTGCTGCTGCCTCTGCTTCTGTTGCTGCTTCTGCTTCTGTTACTACTTCTGCTTCTGCTGCTGCTAAAGATGCTGATGCTGTTGTTGTTGCTGAGATGATGATGGTGATGTTGTTGTTGTTGTTGCTAAGATGATGATGGTGATGCTGTTGTTGTTGTTGTTGATCTTGTTGTTGCCTCTTCTGCTGCTGCTCTTGCTATTGTTGCTGCTGCTGCTAATGATGCTGATGCTGCTGTTGCCTCTTCTGCTGCTGCTACTTCACTTGTTGTTGTTGCTGAGAGTGTGAGGGTGTGTGTGTGTGTGAGAGAGAGTGAGAGAATGAGAGAAAGAAATGAGATGGAGAATGAGCACACACACAAAGGCCCCCTTCTCACTCTCTCTCTCATAATGAGGCATGGGCAAAGCCATGATGCCCATGCTCACTCTCTCTCTCAAAGTCAACCACATAAAGAAATCCCTTTTTAAATTCATTTTCAATTTAAAACTATCATTACTAATTACAACCATAACACACCTAACAACCCAAAGCACTAAAACAAAGCCTAAAACTAGATTAAGAGATGGTTAAACCCCAATTTCAACCCTAGCTATCATGCACAAGTGTGTGCAAGCCTAACAAAATTCTAATAAAATACCCAATAAATAGGATAAAATATTTAAAACTTAATTTGGTAAACTTTTTATTAAAAACCACACATTAAAAATATAACTAGCCACAAAACACATTCTAAGGTGTTACAATCTCCCCCACCTTAAAAGAAATTCGTCCCCGAATTTAAAAATATCTGATACGCGTACCTTCAAAGAGAGGATTAAAATCCTCAAATCTCGCTCGCAGCCTCCCAAGTGACTACCTCACTATACGGCTACGTCCAAGAAAACCCTTCACAGATGGCAAGACCCTTGACCGATGTTCCTCTACCTGCCGAGCCATTAACACAATTGGCTGCTGGTGAACGAAAGATCGCGTCAAAGCTAAATGGTCAGGTGCTAAATCATGTAAGCAAGGTAAAGAAGGTAATTGTAAAGTATCGTCACAAGGAATACGGGGTGAAAATCCAATAATCTGGGCGGAAGTGCCAAACTAAAGGCAACGAAACTAACTCGCTGATAGGATCTCAGAAGGACCTAAATCCTGGGATAAACTTCCCAAAATCCAACACGTCATTCATCGGAATGTCCATAGGAATACAAGATCTGTCCCTGCGAACTCGAGTCTATGACCAACACAGTCGGCATAAGACTTCGGTTCGAAATGGACAATTCCCATCCTGACCTAACACAACTGGACTATCTCTGAAATCTCTAGACTAGCTGGGGTCCAAAGCCCTACTTACGCAGAGTCAGAGAAACAACAGACTGGTGATCGACACGACCTAACCCCTAAGCCTAAGGGTGGCCAATTGGAGTGTCTCCTGATAATAGCTATCAAAGGAGAACCCTAACGATGGCAAGTGACGATCCCAAACTGTTGACGACAAACAAAACAAACACACAACTTAACAAAAACAAGCAATAAGGTTCAGAAAATATACCCTATAGGATCTCAAGAAGCAGGAGGAGAAGTGGAGAGGAGCTGCTACTGCTGCTGGGGCTCCTGATGCTGCTCTGCTGCTGCTTCTGCTTCTGCTGCTGCTAAAGATGCTGATGCTGATGTTGTTGTTGCTGAGATGATGATGGTGATGCTTTTGTTGTTGTTGCTGAGATGATGATGGTGATGCTGTTGTTGTTGTTGTTGTTGATCTTGTTGTTGCCTCTTCTGCTGCTGCTCTTGCTATTGTTGCTGCTGCTGCTAATGATGTTGATGCTGCTGTTGCCTCTTCTGCTGCTGCTACTTCACTTGTTGTTGTTGCTGAGAGTGTGAGGGGGGTGTGTGTGTGAGAGAGTGAGAGAATGAGAGAAAGAAATGAGATGGAGAATGAGCACACACACAAAGGCCCCCTTCTCACTCTCTCTCTCATAATGAGGCATGGGCAAAGCCATGATGCCCATGCTCACTCTCTCTCTCTCAAAGTCAACCACATAAAGTAATCCCTTTTTAAATTCATTTTCAATTTAAAACTATCATTACTAATTACAACCATAACACACCTAACAACCCAAAGCACTAAAACAAAGCCTAAAACTAGATTAAGAGATGGTTAAACCCCAATTTCAACCCTAGCTATCATGCACAAGTGTGTGCAAGCCTAACAAAATTCTAATAAAATACCCAATAAATAGGATAAAATATTTAAAACTTAATTTGGTAAACTTTTTATTAAAAACCACACATTAAAAATATAACTAGCTACAAAACACATTCTAAGGTGTTACATCCTTCTTCTTGACAAACAGGACTGAAGCACCCCAAGGAGAAACACTGGGTCGAATGAGTCCCTTATCCAGCAAATCTTGCAACTGACCCTTCAATTCTCTAAGTTCCGCCGGGGCCATCCGATAAGGCGGTACAGAAATAGGCCCCGTGCCAGGAACCAAATCAATACAGAAAGAAACATCACGCTCGGGCGGTAGCCCAGGAAGCTCGTCAGGGAACACATCAGGGAACTCGCTAACAACCGGAACCTGATCCATCGGAACCTCCGTAGCTCTAGTATCGTAAACATAGGCGAGAAATCCCTGACATCCCTTTCTCAAAAGCTGTCCAGCGCGAAAAGAAGAAATCACACTGTGAGGGGTGGCACCACGGTCCCCCAACACAACAAAAACCGACTCGCCGGAAAAACAAAATCTAACTTTCTTCTCGCGGCAGTCAACAGAAGTATAGCACGTGGCTAACCAATCCATGCCCAAAAGAACGTCGAAGTCCAACATCTCTAGAAGGATCAAATCGACCGGCAACTCTCTCTCGCCAATACGGACAGTACAGGATCGAAACACGTGACTAGCGACAAACGACTCTCCCACAGGAGTAGTCACAACAAGCGGCTGATCAAGCAAACCAGACCCTCTACCCAAACTCAGCACAAAGTGTGTGGATACGTACGAGTGCGTGGATCCGGGATCGAATAACACGTGTGTACCAACAGAACATACTGGAAGGATACCTGAGACCACCGCATTGGACGCCTGTGTGTCCTGATGCGTCAAAGCAAAAACTCACGCCTGTCCTCCACCTGCAACTGACTGTCCCCTGCCGGCCGCTGGCTGTCCTCTGCCTCGATCACCTCGTCCTCTATGAACAAATCCTCCGCGACCGTGACCTCTCTGTGCATGAGTCTGGCGCGGAGTAACAGTAGGTACAATAAGCAACGCCGTCTGGGGTGGTGAAGGTGGTAGTGTGACGTGCGGTGCTGCTGCCTCCCTCCGGGGTATCTCAGGACAATCTCGTACACGATGATAAGAACTCCCGCAACGGAAACATCCCGATGATGGTCGCTGACCCTCCTGGGGATAGGACCTAAACAACCTGCCTCGCCCTGAATCTCTACTACCTGCAAGACGTCAATCACGGCGCCGAAAAGGCTGTCTCTGCGCTGATGCATCCGCACGAACTCTCTTCGGCTCTGGAACTACCGAAGTCTCAGCAAGGCGCTCCTCGACTAATAGGGCTGCGTCTACAGCTGCTGCATATGTCTCGTAATACTGTGCGCTGATCGCTAGAAACAGTGGTGTAAGCAAGCCTCGGACAAATCTCTTGACTCGCAACTCCTCAGTAGCCACTAGGTACGGAGCATACACTGATAGCTCGGTGAACAGGACATCATACTCTGCCACTGACATCTCCGGAGTCTGACGTAAGGACTCGAACCTGCATGATCTAGAATCTTTGACGCTCAGTGGAAGAAAACGGGAAAGGAATAGCGCCACGAACTCTGTCCAGGTCATAGGAGGAAGACCTGCTGCTCTACCCTTCTCGACTGATTCACACCATTTCTGCGCGAGACCTTCCAGGCGAAAGCTCGCGAACTCAACCCATCTCGCATCTGCGCATCTAAGTGAACGACATATCCTCGCCATCCTATCAATGAAAGACTGTGGGTCCTCGGCCGCATCGGTGCCTGTGAAGACCGAAGGCTTCAGCCTCATAAACTCTGACAACGATACTGTAATAACCTCTGTAGCTGCAGGGGCAACTGCCTGTACTGTGGGTACCACCGCGGTCTCTGCAACGGGTGGAACTACCTCTGGTCGCTGCGCTCGAAGTGTCTCAACTAGAGATCCCATCATCTGGCGCATCTCCTGCATACTGGATCCCATCGTCTGGCGCATCTCCTGCACACCATCCCCTAACATAGAAATCTGATCTGTCACGGCAGGAACAGCATGCTCGGGCACAACCGGTGTACTATCCGGATCAGTCCTCGTCTCGGACGAGTCAACTCGAATCTCGGCCCTCGCGGCTGCTCTCTGCACCCTCGTAGTCTTTGGCGGCATAATGGCTGAAAGGAACAATAGGATTCGATAAGGATACGGAAATCGAATTGCAAGAATGTATATACTCAAGAAGGAATTTAAATCAACAAGTCCTAAGGTCGCTTTGGCGGAGTACCGTGTCGTGAGTATGCCGCGGAACATACACACGCTACGCCACTCTGCTTCAGCTACCTACTCCATCATACCAGGCCATCCTACACTCCGAAAGGTAAAACCTATGCTCTGATACCAACTTTGTCACGACCCGAAGTTTGGTCCGTGACCGGCACTTAACCACGTAACGTCTACAGGCGTAACGCAGCTAAGTGAACCGAAAACCCAGAAACCAAACCAGTAAAAGTATATAGTGTTTAAGTTTTAAATGGAAGTATTTATTACAGTGACAAAAATTCTTAAGTAGATAATCACCAAGATAGCAATATACGACGCCATAGCGAAGATCAAGATCCACAAGGGGGAACATCACAGATAGAATAAACTGCAAGTACAGTCGGCTCACAACGAGCTCGACACCAAAATACAAATAATATACATCATCGTCCTCACACTGTCTCTAAGTCAAAAACATACATGGTAGATGGAGAATACTAGATACAACAATATACATAACTGAAAGATAAACAGATACCGCACAAAACCCACCTATCAGCAAAAGAGCTAGTACACCAACTATGGGGGTATCTGTGTCAAAAGATGCAAAACGCAGCCTGCCGCGACTACTCCGAAGGGCAACCTGCAAACACTGTGGCACAACGGGGGTGAGTTGCCAACTCGTGAATAGAGATAACATATAAAGGTAATCGCGAGCAAGCACGTACTGCGCTACTCTATCATATGCCAACAGATGATATCAATGTATGATAAGCAGTATGTGCAATAATCATACAAGTGCTCTATCAGGTAATATAACTACAGGATGAGATACAATAATGAATGTTGAGCATGGGAAGTATAACATCTACACGGAATGTCAACGTGGAATATGTAATCGGTGTCCATCAATGCACCCCAAATCCCAACAACCCAGACGCCGGCACTCCCATCGGCCCTCAAATCCTGTACATCACTGAGAATCACGAGTGCCCAACATCGGCACCCAAATATCATAAATACTCGTGTCTAGCATTGACACGCAAATCTTCCTATATCGGGCATCCGTCAATCCGGGTCAACTCCCTCTCTCATATGTCTATCGGGCATCCGTCAGTCCGGGTCAGCCCTCTCTCTCATATATATCGGGCATCCGTCAGTCCGGGTCAGCCCCCTATATCTCATATATATCGGGCATCCGTCAGTCCGGGTCAGCCCCCCCTCTATCTCATGTATATCTCACTCTAGCACCGAGAAAACATAGGGTAGACGCACCGAAATATCATATCAAGGGAACTGGGTTTTTAAATGATTACATATTTGAAATAGCCATGGTTCCCAAATCCAGAAATCACATGTAATCCAAACCAATATGCAAGTCAATGTGATGTGATATGTGCATCAAGTATGAATATCATGTCAAGTCATATAAAGATGATCTACAACATAATGATCTGATGTGATATATGCATCAAGTATGAATATCATGGAAATTCTACAGTGTGAGTGTCATGGCAATTACTAACGGTGTGTCTGTAGCATGCAGGATAGTGCTCGTGCAACATGAACCGTTAGTAATGGTGCGGTGTTCTATCAATTCTAGTTATATACATATATCAGGGAATCTGGTATGCACTAAATAGTAGCCATGAACAGTCGATGTATGGAAATGTAGCTATAAGATCCTATCAGCCCTGACGTAGAACGCCATGCGGGCGAAATCCCCGTAGATGTTAAATCTACTCACCGTAGTCTCTCGCTAGGTATAGCCGATGACTTGTTTCCCCTTCTTCGCGGCGTCCGTCGCACTTGCCTGCGAACCTAGAATTCCACAGAATATCACGCATAAGCTCAAAATCATACAAACACGACATTTAAGATCAACTAGAAACCCGTGTCGCAAACTAAGCACGCGTGTGCGCGATACGCTAAAACGTGTGATTACGCGCCTGAAGTCGCTCTGACGCGTCGTGATGCGCAGAAACCCCAAACCCACACACACGTATCACGCGTGTCGCGAAAGATTAAAAATACGGGAAATAGGGTAATCAACTACAGATTTTGATATAGAACAGATATTACAAATATATTTATACCAAAATACTACACATAGCAGCAGACTCCAGTGGCCCAAACCCCAACCCAAAACACCCCCATCTGGCCGCAAATTGCGGCCAGAATGCTTATTTCGGCGGCCTGGGTAGGGGGGGACTTCCAAGTTTTGTGTGTGCACTCTATACCCCCTGTGTATGCTACAGTAATTCCAATTTCACTCTGAAACATCTCGGGTAGTAGCAGATCCGACAGAGCCTTATTTCTAGTTAAAAACCACACTTTTTGCACTAAAATGAAACTTTATGGTATTTCTGTGTAAACTGAACCCAAAACCTGGTCTAAATAGCTCTAATAGCACAAAATAGAGTTAACCAAGCCAACAAAACCCCAATCTAACATAAGCATCACAAATATCCTTTAATATCACTAAAAATGCACAAAAATGAGATTTTTGCTAAAGAATACTACAAATTTATGGAAAAAGAGTGCTAACATGAGTTAATATCTTCAAAATACCTTATAAAACACCAAAAATTCCAGCTCTTGCATCAAGTGTGCAGATTTGCCTCCAAACACCTCAAAAGGCTCACTTTTCCATGGTTTTGAGTGAAGAAATGAGTGGTTTAGTGTAGGATTTTGTATGGATTCAAAAGAGAAATGAAAATATGATGAATATATTGTGTTGTTGTTACTGGAGCTGCTGTTTTTCTGCAGAAATTTTCATAATGAGAGAAGAGAGAGAGAAGAGAGAAGGAAATGGTCAAGCCAAGGTCAAACTTTCTCACCTAACACCATGCCTTCATTGTTTAATTGAAATTTTGGAATTTTAAAAGGGATTTGACTTGTTTTAAAAAGGGTGGGGGATTAAATACAACCATGCAACACAAGAAATGGTTAAACATGCTACACTAAAAATCCTAAGTCGCAAAATTGGCTAAGTGTGCAAGTGTACACTTCAAAGGAAAATTTTCCAATTTGTTAACACGACTAAATATAATTAGTAAACTCTAAAGTTACACCTATATAATAACACGCAGAATTACTAATTATCACGAAAAACATTCTAACGAAATTTCAAAGTGTTACAAAAGCCCTCACCAAGAGGCAGCCCTGCAGCTTCCCTACTCAGCTATCCCTTGCTGGTAGCTTCCCTACCACACAACGCCAGGGATCAAATCCCTCGCCAAGAAGCAGCCCTGCAACTACCCTGCTCGGCTATCCCTGGCCTGTAGCTTCCCTACCTGCAACGTCAAGGATCAAAGCCCTCACCAAGAGGCAGCCCTGCAGCTACCCTGCTCGGCTATCCCTGGCATGTAGCTTCCCTACCACACAATGCCAGGAATCAAAGCCCTCGCAAGAGGCAGTCCTGCAGCTACCCTGCTCGGCTATCCCTGGCTGGTAGCTTCCCTACCACACAACGCCAGGGATCAAAACCATCGCCAAGAGGCACCGGGCAGCAACCCTGTTCGGCCATCCTTAAGGACAAAAAGCCCTCGCCAAGAAGCACCGGGCAGTAACCCTGCTCGGCCATCCTTAGTAGGCCACTTATGGCCCCTCTCGCGCTAAGGATGAAAATCCCTCGCAAGAGGCAACCGAACCCACCCTTGTTCGGTTATCCCTTCCTGGTAGCACCCTACCCCAACAAACCAGGGATCAAAGTCCTCCCAGAGGCAACCGGACCTGCCCTTGTTCGGTTATCCCTGGCTGGTAGCTCCCTACCAAGCTAGGGTCAAAGCCCTCGCCAAGAGGCACCGGGCAGTAACCCTGCTCGGCCCGTCCTTAAGGATCAAAGCCCTCGCAAGAGGAAACCGGGCCCGCCCTTGCTTGGTTATCCCTGGCTGGTAGCTCCCTACCCCAACAAACTAGGGATCAAAGCCCTTGCCAAGAGGCAGCCCTGCAGCTACCCTGCTTAGCTATCCCTGGCCTGTAGCTTCCCTACCCCGCAACACCAGGGATCAAAGCCCTCGCCAAGAGGCAGCCCTGCAGATACCCTGCTCGGCTATCCCTGGCCTGTAGCTTCCCTACCACACAACGCCAGGGATCAAAGCCCTCGCAAGAGGCAGCCCTGCAGCTACCCTGCTCGGCTATCCCTGGCTGGTAACTTCCCTACCACACAACGCCAAGGATCAAAGCCCTCGCTAAGAGGCACCGGGCAGCAACCTTGTTAGGCTATCCTTAAGGACAAAAAGCCCTCACCAAGAGGCACCAGGCAGTAACCCTGCTCGGCCATCCTTAGTAGGCCACTTACGGCCCCTCCCGCGCTAAGGATGAAAAGCTCTCGCAAGAGGCAACCGAATCCGCCCTTGTTCGGTTATCCCTGCCTGGTAGCACCCTACCCCAACAAACCAGGGATCAAAGTCCTCCCAGAGGCAACCGGACCCGCCCTTGTTCGGTTATCACTGGCTGGTATCTCCCTACCAAACCAGGGGTCAAAGCCCTCGCCAAGAGGCACCGGGCAGTAACCCTGCTCGGCCCGTCCTTAAGGATCAAAGTGTAACACCTTAGATCGTGATTAGTGGCTAATTATACTTTATGTGCGATTTTTATTAAAAAGTTTACCAAAACGATTTTCAAATATTTTATCAAAATTAATGAATATTTTATTAGAATTTATTTAGGCTTGCACACACTTGTGCATGTAAACTAGAGTTAAATTAGGGTTAAACCATGTTTAACAACCATGGTGGACTAAACTATTCTCTTTAAGCTAAATTGAATTTTATTATGTGTTTTGTTTTTTTTTTTTAAATGAAAAAAATGAATTAGTGGTGGGTTGACTTGTAGGGAGAGAGAGAGAGTGCATGATGGCTTGAGCCATGCTTGCATTAAATGAGGAGAGGGGGGGTTGACTCTCTCATATCTCTCATTTGTTTGCTTTTCCCACACTCATTTCTCATCTCTCTCACTCTCACTCAGACACACACCCTACAACAACAGCAGCAGCAGCAGAATCCAACAGCAGCAGCAGCTCCAGGCAGCAGCAGCAGCAACATGCAGCATCAGCAGTAGCAAGCAGCAACAGCAACAACAAGCACATCTCCTTCTCTTCTTCTTCTCCTTCTCCTTGCACTTAGGATCCCTAGGGGTATAATCTCTGAACTTAATTCCTTTTTGCTAAACTTATGTGTTAATTAGCATCGGTTAGTATTAAATATGAGTTTTAGTGCTAGAAATGGTGATTAGTGTGGATAATTGGCCAAGTAGTGATTTTGATGGTTAGCTTAACTTAACTAAGTGTTGTTAGGCCCTTTAAACTGAGATTTAATACCAGATTTCACTAAAATACCATAGGGTTTCAATTTAGTGAAAATTTAACGTTTTAAGGTAAATTTTAGCCTTTCTGTAATCTGCTGTTGACCCGGTTACTTCATACAAAATATGAGATTACTGGGGCACGTACACTAGACCTAGACCACACACACGAGGCACGAACCCCTAATTCTACTACCTGGCCGCCGAAAAATTCGTTCTGGCCTCAAATTGCGGCCAGATGGGGGATCTGGGTGTCGGGGTTTGTTGTGTTGGTGTCTGCTACATTTTTAAGGCCTGTGGTACATTCAACTTTTCACTTTTTCTCCCGAGTCAAAATCTGGAGCAAAATACCATTTTTCCATTACGTTTAGTTTGCACGACACGTGTGATACGTGAGTGGGTTTAGTGTTTGCTGCGTGTCGCGACGTGTCGGGTAGTTTCAGACTCGTATACACACGTTTCAGCGTATCGGACACACGCGCGTTTAGTTCGCGACGCGAGTTTCTCGTTTGGTTTCGATATCGCGTTTTTGCAGGATTTTTGCTTATGTGGATTCTTTGTGTAAATTCTAGGTTCGCAGGCGGGTACGTCGGACGCCGCAAAGAAGGGGAAACAAGTGGTCGGCTACGCTTAGCACGAGACCAGGTGAGTAGATTTAACATCTATGGGGAAATCGCCCGTATGGCGTTAAGCGTCAGGGCGTGATAGGATATTGTAGTCGCATATATATATTTATATGTATATTGCTGCGTACATATATACTATTGTAGCATACCCATCTTTTGTTGCATATAGAAATGGTAGTTATATAACACCGCACTGTCACTAACGGTTTAAGAGGCACGAGCACTATTTGTATGTTACACTCACACCGTTAGTGATTGCCATGACACTCGCACTATAGGATTGCTATGAACCATACATCATTTTGATTACTGCATCATTGATGATTAAACATGTTTCTGCCATATATTGCGCACATTCATATTGTATATTGACATCGGTGCACATATACCTTAACATATCTATACTTGTGCACACACACATTGTATATCCATATTAGTGCACACATACATTGCTACACTCATATTTGCGTATATATCCACTTGCACATCCATACCTATATACATACATATGTTACTTACATGGATGATATTGACTTGATTTCTAGAAAATAGGGACCGCATGAGATATTTTCAAAACCGGATCCATTTAAAAGAGCGGTTTTTCCCTTTTTACTCTTAGTGTCATACGACACATTGCATGGATTTACGTATTGAGTTTTGGATTCATGTGATTTCTGGATTTGAGAACCATGGTATCATTTTAAGAAAATATGCACTGTTTTAAAAACCCGGTTTCTCTTGATATGTTATTTCAGTGTGTCCACCGTGCGTTTTCTCGGTTCTGTGATGTGTGACATGTGAACCCGAATCGAGGAGCTGGACGAGGCCGATTGCGGGTACATGGTGGACCCGGTATGGTACCCCGGGGCAAGAAAAGGATGCTGTGTATACAGACGGTGAGCCTGGCAGAGGGACTACTACCTACCGGTGATTGGTTGGACCTGGCGGTTATCCGGAGGATACTGACCAGAGTCGATAGATGGATACGGGATGACCCGTACTACCGAGGTCGAGGGCCGATTCCGCAGATGGAGCCCGTGGGCCGATTCGGATTGACGGAGCCCGATACTTGAGGATTTGCGTGTCGATGCTAGACACGATGATTTCATGATATTTTCGAGTGCCGATGCTAGGCACTCACGATTCCATGAGATGTACAGGATTTGAGGGCCGATTAGAGTGACGGCGCCTGAGTTGTTACTGGGATTAGGGTGCATTGATGGACACCGGTTATTTTTCCGCGTTGACATTCCGTGTAGATGTTATTTTATCCCATGCTCAGCATTCATTGTTATGCATCTCATCCTATAGTCGTAGTACCTGATAGAGTACTTTGGCACGATTATTGCATAGCCTGCTCATCATATATAGATGTTATTAGATTGCACTTGTATGCTTGATTATTGCATACCCTGCTCCTCATATATAGATGCTATCTGTTGGCATATGTTAGAGTATTGCAGTACGTGCATACTCGCGATTACCTTTGTATGTTATCTACTATTCACGAGTTGGCAACTCACCCCCGTTGTGCCACAGTGTTTGCAGGTTGCCCCTCAGAGTAGTTGCGGCAGGGCTACTTTCTTGTATTTTTTGCTACGGATACCACTGCAGTTGGCATGTGAGCCATTTTGCTGATAGGTGGGTTTTTGCGGTATCCGTTTACCTTCCAGTTGTACACACTATTGTATCTAGTACTCTCTATCTACTATTCATGTATTGACTTAGAGATCAGTTGTGAGGACGATCTATATTATTTTGTACTCTGGTGTCGAGCTTGTTGTAAGCCGACTTTGTTTATGCAGTTTTATCTTTCATGCTGTCTTCACTTATTTTGCTTATTCTTCGCTATGGCGTCGTATATTATTATTGTGGTGGTTGTTTCCTCCGTTGGGCGTGATTGCTCCCGTTTAAGGATGCTTTATTCATATTATATGTTATTTTTACTTATATCTTGTCTTGTACCCGATTTCGGGGCTAGTTTTTACAAAGGAGATGCTACCAAAATTTTTAAAAAAAACAACTTAAACTTTAAAAGAATTTTACTAAATTACTTAAGGTTTTGTAAATGTTTAACAAATGTTTTCACCAAATGTTTTAACACTCACTACTTTTAATGCTTTTGATTTCTGGGTTTTGGCTTACTTAGTCGCGTTACGCCTGTAGACGTTACGTGGTTAAGTGCCGGTCATGGGCCGAACTTCGGGTCGTGACACAAAGCCCTCGTAAGAGGCAACCGGGCCCGCCCTTTCTCGGTTAACCCTGGCTGGTAGCTTTTTACCCCAACAAACCAGGGATCAAAGCCCTCGCCAAGAGGCACCGAGCAGCTACCATGCTCGGCCATCCTTAGCAGGGCACTCCCGGCCCCTCCCGCGCTAAGGATCAAAGCCCTCGCCAAGAGGCACCGAGCAGCTACCCTGCATGGCCATCCTTAGCAGGCCACTTACGGCCCCTCCCACGCTAAGGATCAAAGCCCTCGCCAAGAGGCACCGAGCAGCTACCCTGCTCGGCCATCCTTAGCAGGCCACTCACGGCTCTTCCCGCGCTAAGGATCAAAGCCCTCGCAAGAGGCAACCGGGCCCACCCTTGCTCAGTTATCCCTGGCTGGTAGCTCCCTACCCCAACAAACCAGGGATCAAAGCCCTCGCCAAGAGGCACCGAGCAGCTACCCTGCTCGGCCATCCTTAGCAGGTCACTCACGGCCCCTCCCGCGCTAAGGATCAAAGCCTTCGTCAAGAGGCACCGAGCAGCTACCCTGCTCGGCCATCCTTAGCAGGACACTCACGTCCCCTCCTGCACTAAGGATCAAAGCCCTCGCAAGAGGCAACCAGGCCCGCCCTTGCTCGGCAATCCCTGGCTGGTAGCTCCCTACCCCAACAAACTAGGGATCAAAGCCCTCGCCAAGAGGCACCGAGCAGCTACCTTGCTCGGCACCATCCTTATTAGGCCACTCCAACAACTGAGGAACATGAACTCAACAAGAGGCATCCGGTTCTACGTCTAAGCAATCTCCACCTCGACTTCGGGGCCATGGAGATACCGTCTTCGCACCGGTCTGTGCACACTCAGCAATCGAACAGATTCAACTCGATGTGTAACCGCTAGACAAAGAACCGACGCAAAATGAAGGCAGTCTGTGCAAATACAAGTGTCTACCAACAAAAGGAAGTACAAGCACAAAGCACAAACACTGCTACGAAAACAAAAATTTCTATTCACAAAGCCAAGAGTCTTTACAAGGGTATTATGTGCTCCTCAACCTTACAAAATGCCCGAAGGCCTACAAAATACCCGAGGCAACAAAAAGAAGAAAAAAACATGAAGACAGGGGGCTTCAGGCCTCAGGGCCGGGCGCGATATCGATGAGCTCGATGTCCACCACAACTAGGGATGCGTCCGTCACAAGAGCCTCGACGTCGCCCTCGCCGAGAGTCCCTTCCCCGACAGCGCTCCCTGGGGCACCCCCCTGCTCATCATCCCCGCGGGGATACTCTGCTCGGAGCTCTTCATCGGAAAACTCCGGCACCCGGGCCTTGACGGCGTCGAGAGCCTCGTGCTAGATGAGGGTGGTGGCCGAGGCAAGACGGTGTAGAACTGCTCCGACTTCTGGAAGTTCTCCACCGCCTCCGCCGTCCTGAGGTCAGCCCTCTTCACCGCCTCTACCGCGGCCCCCAGCTTCTTTCGGAGGGTGCTCACTGACTTCTTCATGGTTCCGACGAGCACCTCGGAGCCCTGAAGCTTGGCCTCAGCGGCCTGGGCGGCCTCGCAGAACGTGGTCACCTCCTGCTTCACGGCAGCCACCTCCTGCTTCGCGGCCGCCGCCTCCTGCCTCCCGGCAGCCACCTCGTCCTCGAGGGCAGCGACCCTCGCCATCGCCGCCTCCAGCTCCCGTTTCGAGCTCCCCCCCAGCGAGGAGAGCTCGCCCGCGGCTCGCATCGCCGGGGCTATCTCCTCCACCTCCATCCGGGGGACGATAGCGACATGCTGGAGGACCTGAAGAAATCGGAGGGGGGGTCAGAAAGAAAAAGGGGCACCAAATCTCGCAAACAATGAGACGGTGTACGAGCGCTAACCTGCAGGGCCTCTTGGGCGATGGACGCCAATTGAGTCTTTAGCATCCCCCCAGTGACCCGGCCTCCGGCCGACCTCTCCATGTCGTGCAGCAAGCTGTCGGCGACGGAAAGCCCTGAGGGCATCTCGAAGCGGAGCTCCCCCTCGTCCACCAAGATCGGAGAGGTCGGGGTCCGCGGAACTATTCGAGGGAACCTCTTGAGAGACGACGACGGAAAGCTCGTCTCCACCTCCGAAGCTCGGGCATCCTCTCCCCGAGCCCTCTTTCTGCTCGGCACCTGGCTGGGCCCCGGGGCGCGATCCGCACTCGAGCGCTGGGGCGGGACAGCTGCTTGGGAAGCCAGGACCGACGTCTGATGGGAAGAGCTGGCCCCTCCGGCCTTCGACCCCTTCTTCGTCTTGCACATAGCTGCTCGGAGGAGGCCCGCGTCCATGGTTTCTGCACGAGACAAGATATAGTGGAATCAGCGACACAAGCAAAGTAAAAACAAATACCAGCTCCTAACTTACCGACGAACAGGACGGGGCTGAGCCCGGCCCAACTGAGGGCCCTCTCACACTGAAGAATAGGCTCCCACGCCTCCACTCTCGCCGCGTCAAGGTCATTGGACGGATTTCCCTGCCATCACCTATCCCTAGACCAGTGGACGGGTACGGGCCAGTCCTCACCCTCTGGCGGCCCGACGAAGAAAAACTTCTTCTTCCAATCGTGGATGGAAGAAGGCAGGACGACAACCCCTGACCCGGCTACGCTCCCCTGTTGTTTCCTAAAGGAGAGGTAAACCCACCTCGGGTCGCCCGCACGAATCCCGGGGTGACTTTTATAAATAAGGGAGGAGGCGAGGATGGACAGACTAAAGGGGATCGTCTGCAACTTCAGCCGGACCAGGAACCCAAGGAGAATTCTCCAGGAGTTCGGCACCAGCTGGCCCGGGGCTGATCCAAAATAATTTAACGCAGCTATAATCTTGAGAGAGTAAGGCAGGCGCATTCCGGCCCAGAGGGCTTCAAGGTACAAGGCGATCTCTCTACCCCTCACCTGATTCGCCCTCTCTCCTTCCTCGGCCCATCGCAGCGTGTAGCCGGAGGGAATATGGAAACGAGCCCGAGCGGTGGCAAGCTCATCCTCACATCTTGCTGAGGACGACGCACCAGGCGCGTCCGCCACCACCTCTCCCGGAACCGCCCCAGACGCGCGCCCCCGGGGAGAGGATCTGACCCCAACATCCCGAGGGGGCTCCAACCCAGGGGAAGAATCTCTAGTATCTACCCCTGCGACATCTACAGACTCCTCAAATCAAAACATCTAACCTGATAGGAAGAAATCCTTGAGAAGAGAAAACGCTGAGATCTGACCTAAAAGGGAGAGCGCCGAGCTAACAAGACTCAGAATCAGGAAAATGGGAATAGAGAGAGATCCTTAAACAGGCCTCCCCTCGATTTATACAGCCAACGTCCTCATCCAACGACGACAGTCGACTCCCGCCAAAACGGTTCACTGCACTCAACGGCCACGATCGCTCCACCTATCTCAAGCATATTGGCAGCGTCCCATCGGATGCCAGAAGCCTGCGGCACGTCACATCAGCCAACCGGCACCCGACACGTAGCCCGTCGCTTCACCAAAGAGCACACGATCTGGCGCACCCTCTTTAATGAAAAGGATCTCATCCTGATTCGTTGGCCTCATCCAGAAAAGACAACCAACTGCCCCGAGACACGCCCGACGATATCTTCGGGAAGGAGCTCACCTCGGGTGATCCGGCAAACCACTCTCGACCCGACCCGACCCGACAGCTGGTCGGGACAAGAGTGGGGGCTAATGATGATGCTCGATATCGGTGGTCTCCCAGATCAGGACACGTGGCAGATGAAGTGTCCCAAAGCATACTAGAAAGGACCTATAGTGGCCGACCAGACCACTCCTGTGCCCATCCTACAAGCAAACGCTGGCTCACCTCTGAGCCCCCAGCACAATTGGCCTCCTCGGCCCCTCAGCTCGTCTCCGAGCTATCGCAGGCCCGAGCCTCCTCAGCCCTCTCAACTCGCCTCCGGGCTCGAGCAGAACCAAGATACCTCGGCTCTCCTGCTCCTCCGCGAGCTCTTTCGCCGAGGTCATCTTCCTCGGTCTCATCGACCGACCGACATCACCGCTTGCAGGCGTAACCGCCATCCCGCGAATCTCGCCATGCGCGAGATCTCCGCCGGCCACATCCCACGTTCCACACCACTACGATCTCCCATTAACGAGCCTGTCTCGCCATTAATGGGAGGTCCCGCTCATCACGCGGGCGTGACGTCGGGAGCGCAACGGCCGGCGTGATTCTCGCGCCTGCCTCGCCTGCTACCACCGCTATATAAACCCCTTCTTCAGACGGTTCAAGTAAGCCATTTTTACTCCACTAAGCCGTTACTCTGCTCAGATCTCTAGTCTAACTTGATCCACCCCGGGACTTCCTTGCAGGTAACTCGGTAACCACAACCTCAACCCATTGAGATCCACACGCTTCAGGAGCGACACCCTGCGGATCAAATCTTAGCCATCCATCTCCGCCATCAGCAAATCAACGGGAAGCAACATCTGAAGGAGATCTCGCTCCATCAGAGAGATTTTGTAGGAATATCACAGATAAATTTATGTAGCTTCTCTTCTCTAATCCAAGTTGGCTTCTTGTCTGCTTTTCCAGTGCAAGATACCGTGACTCGCAATGCAAGGATAAGTTCCTCTGCAAATTGTTATTTTCGATCGTGGAGAAAGTGTTAAAGAGTCAAATTAAAAGGTTAGATGTTACCTATGATTCCGTGAAATAGTTGCTGCCGCCTTCAATTTTAATTTTGGAAATTATATTGTGGATTGAACTCGCATGATTTTAATATTATTTTTTTTGCAGCAGCAGAAAATTTAGTCATAATCCAATAGAACCGGAGTAGGATTCTTCTCCTTGGCCATCAATGGACATTAGAGTTTGTAGCTCATTCTTGATTGATGATGCAAGTAATTGCAATATTTTGCTCTTAGATAGTCCAAGTTTCTATCACATATTTCTTTCATATGTTTATTACTATAATATCATTGAATCTTTTGCTTGTTGGTTGAATGTGTGGTATATTCCTGTCTTAAAATTTTAAGGTCATAGGATGCTATGAGAGATCAGCAAAAGGAAAGATTTTAGAGGTATTAGGTTCCCTATATAATAAACTATTTTAGTATGGTTTTATTATCATAAATTTTGGCATCACTTGCGTGCGCGCGCACACACACATTATTTGGTTTAAATTTCGGTCTCAGTATCACAGCCATTTAGTTCATAACTTGGTGCAGATGACAACTTACAATTATGGAGTGTCGAGAGTTTATCAGGAGACATACAAATCTTCGGTTGTGAGAGATGTATTGTTTTGGTACATAACATCTCGATTTGTTGTATGTTTGTATAGAAACATGTGAATGTCTCAAGTATCAGGAATTTGCTAACCACCCGCATTAAGCTCATAATTTTCAGATCTAAGATTGCTAACTACCTGCTCATTGTTTTTTCTTTCCTTCTTGTGCCAGAGATTAATCGATATCAACACCAAGTATCAGGTCAGGAGAAGCTGCTGGCACTAAGAACTAGCTAGTCAAGCTACACAGAGACAAGATCCTTCACAAGGAATCACGGGCTGACCATCGACAATACCAGCAGGCAACCATGAAAATTAATCGGCTCAATTTCCGAAACCAAGTTTCAAAGTTTCAAATTCCAAGGGATTTTTCCATTGGGAATGGTTGCTTTTCTTGTAGTGATGTTTCGCAAGTTTATACCATGAGCTTGGGTGTTTTCAAATAAATACCGTGATCAATGAAAAGGAATTTTGGTCCGTTTCACTGATCCGCATAATTCGGTTGCTCCTACAACAAACAGAACTGTACAATTTGTCAAGAACAAAACTTATTGTAGCTCAAAAGAGAAAAGGAAGAATGAACGAAACTTGTTACATTGGGCTATTAATAGACAACCTCGCCAATCAAATCCTTAAATATCGACCTTTCGATCTCTAACACCAACCCTGGCACCTCCTTATCAAAATCTCCCCATTTCTTTAATCCCTGAAGCACTTCTTCATTCGCTGTCTTGCTTTGATCATCATAACATTTGCTCAATCGATCAATTTCAAGACACATCTTTTTCAATAACTGCTGCCCACTGCAATTGTGTTCCAACTTATTGGTCAGAATCACATTAACCAAATCGAACACGAGCTTTCGATGGAGCTTATCTCGACGAGCAAGGGCAGTTTCAGGCTTAGGAAGCCAGCCTGTTTTGGTTTGCTCGAGGACAAAGAATAAATCGGGGTTGATTGGATGGCCTGAAGAGTGGAGTTGAATTGGTGAGGGGCGCATGGTGCTTGCGCTTAGGTCTTTGAGGAGAAGGCCCGAGGCGAGGAGGATCTCTGAGATGTATCGGTGATCAGGGTTCTTTGTTTCACAGAGAGAGGCGATATGATCGGTGGTGGAAAGATTGTCGTCTGTTGAGGTTAGCTCAGTGAGCTTCTGTAGTAGGTTATCAATGCTACGGAGCTTCTTCTCATTAATCTCAGAACTTCTAGTTTGCTTCGTCTCATCTGCTCAACGAAAAGATAAGTTAGCAGAATATAACATTTTCTTCTGTTAGGAATTAAATTAGCTTGATACACATTGTTGATGCAAAACTGAAGTCTTGGCATCTCTTTTAAAAATTCTAGTTTGTATTGTATAAAGCACAGCATGAGCATGTGGGTGTAGGTGTTCTGTAGAGGATTTAAACCTTTGAAGTTTAAAATGGCTACAAGATGTCTGTTCAGGGAATAAAATAAAACAAAATTTGGCCGCCCAGAATAAAAAGATATACGAAATAAAAATTAATTATAATCTTAGAGTTTAAGCTAAGCATCAAGTTTTGATAAAATGGGCTAGGCAATGTCAGCAAAATTTATCTCTATGGTCTATGCGGTAGATATTCCAAACTGCTGTCTGTGATTTACATATTCTCAACCTTTGACTTTGTAATCTATAGATAACCTGATTTGCGCAATGTAAACTCAGAATAAACCATACACAGATATTCATATGCAATAAGTTTTGTTTGCAATGAAACTGGTTATACGGATTATTCATAATCGAACCATTTGAGATTGCAAGTGTTTTGGTGGATATCAACTACAAATTGATGTAGTTATGCAACACATTACCACATAAACTATGCCAATTATCAGTGCTTGAGGGCTGTTATTCCTTCCTATATGAAAGCTAATAATTTCTCTTAGAGCCTTGAAGATTCTTTCTAGAAATAAGCCCAAAGTAGGCCTCCTGTTATTTTCCCCTTTGGATATCTTGCTATCATTTACTCATTTACGTGCTTACTTACATAAGAATCTGCTCGTTAAGTGTGGGCCCCAAATGTAAGAGATGAACAACGGTGTTGTTTTGTCTAATCCAATACAACAAGCTACCAAAAGGTTGAAAGGCTTGTGTTAGAATATAAAATCCCTCAACCCTATCATAACTCCGGAGTAGTCGTGCAGTGGAATGTACATTTTACATGGTATTAAAGCAATCCAGGCTTAATTCCCGTCGGATGCCTATTAAATGCGGATTGATTTAAATAAAAAATACAACAGCGTAAATGTCCGGGTTTCGGCCCAAAGAGCCTTCGACCTACGGGAGCATGTTAGAATATTAAATATATTCCCGCAACTATCATCCTAGGTTCGGAGATGTGGTGTAATGGAAGGGGCATTTCAAAACCTGCAAATACTGTTCAGCACAATTCAGATGCTATTGTACTATACAAATATTATTCCGCTCACTAGGAATCTATTAGAGCATTTTAATTTACAGCGAGATTGAACTAATTGTATTTTAATCAAAGTAGGAATATCTACTTTGATTGAAGTGAATACACGAGATCAGAAGTACCGCCATCTTTTAATTGATTTGAAAGGAAAAGTATCCAAAAAAGCAAAGTAACTTCCCTTTAAAGGACAATGTCACAAAAACAAAAGTTTACCTTTAAGGGACTTCAAACTCTTCTTTAAAGGAGAAGGTAGCAAGTTGTCTTGGTTGATTGCAGCATCTCGAACAGAGACGGGGCTTGGTAGTTCACGGGGTACAGTAACAAATTCCATACTTTGAACTTCTCCTTTCAAATTTATTGAAGGCTTCTGAAGAAAACGGAAAACAAATATCAACCATACACCAGATTTATAGTAAGAAATAGCCACTTGAACAACCTTTTAGTTCTCGTAAAGCATGCAAGACTTTGTAACACGATCAAAAGGTAAGACGACCTCTTTCATCTTCTACATCTTTCAAAAGTAAATTAAATAGAAAACATCATATTCTAGAAATTTATATATCAAAGTTAGTTCACAGGTAACAATTTGTATAATTTGTACTTCCAAACATTTTACATAGGAAAAAAACATTTCCAGCATGGAAAGAAGCTAATTTCAGCATATTTTCTTTTCTCTAAGGAAAGGTGGACTATTTAATGACAGCATAATGTCTACAAGAAACATGAACCATAATTGTCCACTACTGATGCGAAGGCTTCATATATTATACATTTCCACAATTTTCACACAATAAGAATTATACTTAGCATGGAAAGTAGCCAATATCGGCATAATGTGTACAAGCAAATATAAAACATATTTGCTTAAAAATAGCCCACTGCTAAAACTAACATCAACAATGTTAATACACATTTAAATCATGAAGCATACCAAGCATGTAAAGTACCCAATATCCATAAAACAATATGAACATTGTATTCTTATCAAAATTTCTCCACTGCTATGCATTCCCATAATGTTTCACACAATAAAAAGCATACCGAGCATGGGAAAAAGCCAATATCATCAAATTGTCTACAGAAATCTGATCCTGATTTACTTAATAGCCAAACATATACTAAGACAATTGAAGGACAAATAAAAAATGTTGCATAAAAAATTGCACCTTTTGTTTCTTGTCTGTGGCAGCTTTTCTCGCAGCCATTCCTGAGGGGCTCCTGCTGCCTTGCTGATACACAGAGTTATTTGTGGAACGATTACAACTCACGTCTACATCTGACTTTCGAGAAATTTCGCCTTTATTGTTAAATTTCTCTGTTTCCCTACTCTCGGTCAATTTATCATTACTGTCATGAACTTGACCTGGTTTCTGTCTAAGTTTATTTCTGGGAGAAACTGATTCTCCTTGCTTCCTATTAGTAGAAAACTTTTGAAGCTGACTCGAATCTGAAGATGGAAGTGGAGGCTGTGATTTTTCTGCTTCAAGTCGTTTCTGTTGTAGCCTTGGGCTCAGAGAGCCTGGAGTCTTTATCAAGCTTCCATCATTCTCTCTTGATGATGGCCGAGGCCTAGATGAAACCTGCTCTGTTTTCGATCGAATTCTGAGTGACCCTTTGTCTTCAATCTTATTACTACTTTTCATATAAGAAAGCTCCTTCAACCTAGCACAAAAAGATCGGTCTTTAGCAACTCTATCATTGGATGCCTTCTTTTTATCCATAACTGAAGGGGATACACCTGATCTTTTAACAAAATTTGCTGGTTTCATGATGACGATAGGAGATTCAAAAGTTCCCCTGGTTCTACTTAAAGGCGTAATCTTCTGGTTTAGGGTACACCCTGATCCCAAATTTTGGTTATCTTTTGCCGTTCTCCCATCACCTTTGTCACTACCCAATAACCTTTTTTCTCGCATAGCATCGAGTATCTGTTTAAGTGCCCTGAGGTCATTATTGCCTTGCCGAAATTCTAGCTCTTTTAACCTTTTCTCTATCTCACTGTACATTGATTCACGATGTGTACAAGTTGGTTTCTGTAGAACTTGGCGTTTCTCCTTCTGTCTTTTCCAAGGGGCGGATTCAATTGGAACTTTTAAATTAGACAACGGCTTCATTTTCGAATCAGGAATTTTGAAGGGCCTCTTTGGAGAGTCAGAGATTCGATCCTTTGTGTTGTCTTGAATGATAATTGGTTTTGGTCTCTGTTCAATGGAAGGATCATATGGCATTGCTTCTAAACCCATGAGCTTAGCAACTACACTCGTGGAGCACTTGTGTCTAACTAATTCTTGCTCAGCATTTGAAGCCGTGGAGACTTTTTGGTCATTGTTGCTTCCATCAAAATCATTCAGAATTGAGTTGAACTTTGTTTCCACGTTAAAATACCTCATAGAACTTTTCCTGCTATCCAAGGACAGTCTAGGGAGCTCTTGGAGTTTAGATAACTTCATATCATCTCCAGGATCCAGAGATTGATGTGAGATTTCTCTCCCATCGAAAGATAATCGACGAGCTTCCCTCGATTCTGAGTAAAAAGAAGATCTTGGTGATTCCCCAAATCCAGAGAAATTCCAAAGTGCTTCCTTGAGCTGAACAAGAACTCGAAGAGATTCATCGAGATCAATGGTCTCTCTTGATCTTGGCAGTGGCATAGGCCTTGGTGACTCTCTATGCTTCATTTTATTATTCTTCACTTCTTCTCCGGGTGAAGTTTTCACAGATAAGCCATGAGAGTCTCTATTGAACGAGTCTTTCACAACATCTCGGAAATCTAAAGACTTACAAACTTCATTGTGAGGAGGTCGGACATTGGCGTTAAAAGTATTCGACTTTGTTAAGTTCTTTGAGGAGTTCTCTTGAAAGAAGATTTTCTCGAAAGGGAGCGACTGTTGTCGAGATGATTTGTTACAGTCGAGAGAAGAGAACGATGAACCTGATGAAGATGAAAAAGAAGTCCTTGATGACTCCATGGAGATTCTATGGTGCACATTTAAGTTCTTAGTATGATTCATTTCCTGCAAAATTGGTCGTATGGTTATAAATCCTCACCATAATGGCAGATAAAGCAGCAATTCTTATGCAGCATATAGATGAGATCTTACCGGAACCATATGTAAGGAACTGGCACCATGTTCTGCTCCGGCATGGCCTAAGGAAAACAATGTTGATTAGATTGGTAGATGTCTCCTAATAAGTAAAGGGGTCTGAGAAAATTAAAAATAAGACACCTATGATATATCCTCTCAAAATTCCAGAATCAACAACATGCCTTTAGCTGAAAGGTTTAGTGTTGGCTACATGAATCCTTTTAGATGACTAGAGAAACTAAAACGACACTGAACAAGTTTTAACATAATTGGTGAAGAGAATTAAACTTCCCAACACTGTTGCAAGCAATCATACACAAAAAGCGACAATCAAAGAAAAACAATTGTCAAGGGGACTCTCTCATATTTAGTATAGGAATTCATACCTGAAGGGTGACTCTTATGAGAGTGGCTACTGATGAGGCGCCTCCCAGTGGTGAGATTTTGTCGGTCGAACATCTGAAAGATCCCTGTCATGCACCCAATTTGCTTATGCAATTCTGGGTTCTCATCAGTGAAGACATGTAACAACTTTGCCGACATCTCGTCCACCCAAAAACTCAGAATCAAAACCTTACAGCTTAATCTTGTGACCTACAGTTGAGACCTCAAAATCTAAATCCAATGTTATTTTTTTTTATTAAATGTCGCTCACCCAACCATCTACCAGCAATAGAAAGGCTCACAGATTCCTTGTGTACCAAATTCTTTCATTCAATGCAGGTAAGAGACAACAACTCAACACACCCAGGTACTTCTCAACCCATATGCGTCCAAAGCTCATTACACACCCTTAAGCTTCCTCTTAAAACTTTGATGAAAGTACAACACATGGGATCATATCATAATTAATTCAAAAGGTAAGAAATAGATAAACTCCGAGATTAAAGCCCTATATGCAGTAAACAAGGAAAGAGGAGGAGCGCATATAGAAGCAGAAAAGCAAACACCCAACACTCCAATCACCTTCAATGATGAAAATTTCAAAGCCCAAAATAAAATAAAAAATCTCTTATTTTTTATCGACCCTTCTCACCTATAATCTGTCCTTTTGCTTACTAGGTGTCAAGGGAAGAAGAAGATGATGATGATGATGATGATGAGGTAAATGGGAGCACTAGAATCAGATGGTTCTAATGATTTCAATGAGAATGAGAATATGAGAGGGTTTGATGAGCAAGAGCTGGGTTTAGGATGAAAGGCTGAAAGAGATGAGTGGTGTGGGTCATAAGTGATTTCGCCTCTTTCCTATTCAGTTGCATGTGAAGGTGATAATTGGCTTGTGGGTCTCTCACTGTCTCCATGGCCCTGTGACAGCTGTCATAAATATAAATATAAAAATATAAAAATGATAGAGAGGAAGTGTTATTCTGTAAAATTACCTTCAACTTCAATGCTGCTTTCTTCTTCATCTACTACTTCTGTATTTTTGTGAGAAGAAAGCTCAATGCTTTTGTGCTGTCACCATCCTTGCTACTTTGCCTCCAATTTTTTCCTGCAAAAATATAAACTACTTATAAAAAGGCCCTTCTAAAAAGAAAAAAAAGCACTGCCAATTTTCTGTTCGCACTGCAAACGAAACTTTTATGGCCCCCCCTATGCTTTTCTCTTGCTTTTAAAGGCTCATCTCTTGGTTTTGTATATGCTCATTTGAAGTTACTTACCAACCAGTAGTGCTTTATAGTTATATTAATTGATCAAAGACTTCCTATTATTGTTTGTATCTATTAATAGGAATCAGACAAGAAGGCATGTCCTTTTTATTTATTTCCTTAACTGTACATCACCCATCAATGAAGTTATGCTAGCACAGCATCTCAAAACAAGGCATGAAATTTCGTGAAGGGCAATTTAAATCTTCTCATTAGTCACATCATAATTATACAGCAACAAGGTTAAATTACCAACTCAATTTCATAATACTCTTAATCCTCAAACCGTAAAAATCATACGTCACCTGACAAAACTCATACAGAACACTGTTTCATTAAAAACAAATTAAAGATGTTGGATTTAAGTCAAGTGACAAAAAGGCCACTAATGATTTTGGATTCCATTTTTATTGTAAAGTTCATTGAGATATCTACGTACTTATTTGGCTGCATAAATACATACATAGGTCTAATACCAATGGTTATGACCGAAATTTCCAAATTTTATCATAATAGTTGTCAAATAGTTGTGTAAGGGGGCCTTAGACAATGTGGTCCAGGTTCAATTACTGCCAAAAAGGGCTCAATGCATGAAACAGAGTGCTGGATTCCTTTGTCTAAGCTCATCCTCATTATCTCCATGAACTCACTGCACTGTGCATCAACTAAAAACATGGTACAGATTGCAGAATGTATGCATGCATATATTAAAATATTTCTTTACTGCCTATATGAGGGGCTGTTTCTTGGTAGGAAAAGATTTGTTTACAGCTTTTGATGCAAAGAAATAAATCAATAAAATTATGTGATAGGTTAGAACAAAGCAATTGAAAATATAAATACAGTTCCAAACTGCAACAAAAATAGAAACGAACTGCACAAGAGAAAAGAGTACTGTAACAAATATTGTATCACATTAACAATTTAAATATGGCCATGTACCGCTACTTAATTTAATAAAAAATTGATTTGCATATCGTATAGTTTGTGCATCAACAATTTTTCAGCTAAACACTGAAAATGCAGATATGTAAACAACAGTTCCAAATACCTTGACAAAGAATTGGGAGTCAACAAAACACCCACATAAATTATTAACTTGCATCAAAAAATTCAAATCATCAAGCATAAAAAAAAAAAAAACAGTTGTACTTTATTTTTTTTACATTTAATAGAGATGTAATATGGTCATTAACCAGTATAGCTTATTGCAGTACACAGCTGCAGGTTAGGGCCCAATATGTAAGGAAAAGAACTAGAGTTGGATACTTGTATCTTTAATATAAATCATATATATTACTTCAATATATTAAAATAAAAAAAAATCCCTTCGCATCAGTTTTGTGGCTCCTGATTCAGTTGGTCCTTTCCTAATGCTATATCCTCAAGATAACGAAAACGATGAGAAATCCCCTCAACCCTCATAAAACTTGAGAAGGCAGATGCCTTCGTGAAGGGAATTGGGCTTAAGGGCCCTGTTCATGGAAAGGTGATGGTGATGGGTGAGGTGAGGGATACAACACCACATGAATAGAGGTAAGAGTGCACATGGTGGGGATGGAGGGTGGCTTAGTTAGTCGGAGGACCAACTAACTAAACCTAATTATCTCTATCATGTAAAAGAAACACACTACCATTTATGCAACTAGATTGACACATTATACCCTCTCTTTTTTCCTAAGGGGGGCCATCTCCTTGTTTCTTTAGAACATCATGCTGGCAAGGGGACCCATAAAGGACCCTTTGGTTATGGTCACATGCAAGGGTGGATTGGAGATTTTTTTTATTTCTTCTCTTTATTACAGGGAAAACACCCAAGTTAGCCTTCAACGGTAGAAGGCTGATAGAAAATTGCCCAAGATAGCTTTTCTTCCAATGTACTTGACTTAAGTTGCACACTATATCACAACCAGGCTTCAAGAAGCTCCGAACATCTCCATGCGCAACTAACAATATTCTGCCACCGCGTAATGAATCTCAGACGGTGCACCTTTAAAAAAAAATTTAATAGAGTTTCTCTGTCTCTACATTTGGGACATTTGAACAAATGACTCCTCACTTGAAGTAGGTTGTTGTTATTAATTGATCCCTACACATTTTAGTCTCATGTTCCTCACTCCTGAAATTTTTTATGTACCTTGTAGATTCTATAACCTGTTCTTAATTTTCTTTTAATCTTCTGTCTCATAAAGCATAGATCAACCGATCCTTCCATAATCATGTGGAAACCTGAAGGGGACACTCCATGGCATAAACATCGCAGAGACCATTTGATGATGCTCGATATCGGCGATCTCCCAGATCGTGACACGTGGCAGATGACGTGTTCCAGAGCTCAGAAGAAAGGGCCTACGGGGACCGACCAGCCACCCCTGTGCCCGACCCGCAAGCACAAGCTGGCTCTCCTCAGAGCCCCTGCACAAATTGGCTTCCTCGGCCTTTCAGCTCGCCTCCGAGCTATCACAGGACCAAGATGCCTCGGCTTTCCCGCTCGCCCCCGAGCTCTCCCGCCGAGGCCATTTTCCTCGGTCTCATCGACCGACCAACGGTACCACTCGCAGGCGTAACCGCCGCTTCGCGAATCTCGCCATGCGGGAGATCTCCGCCGGCCACATCCCACGTTCCACGCCATTACGATCCCCATTAACGAGCCTGTCTCGCAATTAATGGGAAGATCCGCTTATCACGCGAGCGTGACGTCGGGAGCATAACGGCCGGCATGATTCTCACGCCTGTCCCTGCATGCCGCCGCCGCTATATAAACCCCTCTCCCATAGGGATCAAGTAAGCCATTTTTACTCCACTAAGCCGTTACTCTACTCAGATCTTGTTACTGACTTGATCGTCGGAGGGTCCTCGGTGGTACCAAACCACCCCGGGACTTTCTTGCCGGTACTCGGCGCAAATCTCCTCCAACCCATTGAGATCCACACATCGCAGGAGATCACGCTCCAGATCAAATCTCAGCCGTCAATCGCAGCCATTGGCAGATCAACGGGAGACAACATCTAAAGGAGACCGGAAAGGCCCCTCCATCAGCTGGCGCCGTCTGTGGGAAACTAACTCCACAAAAACAAAAGTTCGTCTTCCGATCTCCAACCACATGGCAAGTGATCATCTTGAAAATCCAAGCACCAGCCACCGCCTTTCTCTCAACGGAGGCGTGGATGAACCTTCCCCAACGATTGTAATCAACGCCCTTGCCGGCCGAATAGACCGACTAGCGTCCATCGTGGAGGCGCTCGTCCGCGTCCAAACGGCTGGTCCTGAACTCCATATCGTCGCTCCTCCGTCTCGAGAAGACTCTGCCCGTGTCGGCACGGCCGACCACCGACAAGCTACCTCCCACGGCTACAGATCTCCCGGACCAGTACTCTCTGTAGCCCGCTGGGCGCCCCACAACTCCACACCAAGATCCGCCGCCAGAGCGCTTCGCTTCGAGCCTCCTCGTGACCCTTACCCTCCCGAGGAGATGTCGGTCAGCTCGCCTGTTCACAGGCATAACCAACATCCCCTCCCTCGACAGGGTCGTGATGATGGGGCTTGCCACGGCGGCTCGAGGCCTATCTCGCCTGGGAATCTGAGGAACTTCATCGAAAGGAACCGGGGCCGCGCCCAGACATGGGTCTCCCACAGCAGAGGCCAGGGATCGGGGGGTGCTGAATCCTTGGGATACCACGGCCAACTCGACGCCCCCGAGAAGAAGATCGAGGGCATACGTCGGGAAGGTCACCTCTCGGGCGACAGGGCTAAGTACGCCGCCGAATCACTCACCAAGCCATTCACCGAGGAGCTGCTCGCCATCCATGTCTCCTCGCGCAGCAAGCCCCCAAAGGTCTCTCTCTTTGACGGGAAAACCGACCCGAAGGACCATTTGGATGCTTTCACCCCGGGGATGAGCTTCCAAGACCACTCCGACGCTGCCCAGTGCCGAGCTTTTCCGGCCACCCTCATCCGCTCCGGGCGGGACTGGTTCCGAGGACTCGAGCTTCGCTCGATTTCAACTTTCGACGAGCTGGCCACTCAGTTCCCCGGCCATTTCGTCGGGAACTGTCGGCAAAAGCGCATGGTCAACTACCTCTTCACAATCAAGAGCGGAGACAAGGAGACGTTCAAAGTTTACGTCACCCGCTTCTATAATGCCCTTCTTGAGGTCCCCGAGCATCGGGACGAAACGGTCATCACGGCACTCAGGTCAGGTTTTAGGCATAAGGAGTGGCTACTACTAAAATAGGGGGTTGCCCCTACGGATGATGAAATCCGTAGGGGCAGATTTATTTTGGCCCTACGGACTAATCCGTAGGGCCAGACGGTTGCCCCTACGGTCCCAGACGTTTTAATTTAAAAATATTAAATTGTAATTTGTTGTTTGCCCCTACGGAGCCGCAAACCAATAACCTACGGACTAATCCGTAGGGCCATCTAAATGGGGATTTAATTAAAAAGGTATAGAAATGCCCTACGCTGATTATCTCTTTCTCGCGCGCGATTACTCCCAAAATCCCTAAATCTCTCGTTCCCGCCGCGTCGCCGTTCTCGTCGTCGCCACCGCCCTTCGTTTCGTCGTCGCCACCGCCCTCGTTCTTCCTCATCGCCGATTGCGCGCGTTGTTGACCACCGATCGATCGTCTCCTCCACCGCACAGGTTAGTAAATCTTCAATTAAACAAATTTTTGATTATTTTAGGGCTAGGGTTCAGGGTTTGGGTACCGATGAGGGTTAGGGTTAGGCATCGGTTGGGATTAGCGTTAAGGTTGGGGTTATGGTTGGGGCTGGGGCTGGGGTTGTGGTTGGGGTTGGGGTTCGGCTGGGGTTGCGATTGGAGTTGGGGTTGGGGTTAGGGTTAGGGTTGGGGTTCGGCTGGGGCTGGGGTTAGGGTTAGGGTTGGGGTTGGGGTTCGGCTGGGGCTACCGATGAGGGCTAGGGTTAGGGTTGGGTTGTGATTTTTAGGAAAATTTAACTCGATAAAGCCAAAAATTACCATTTTTGGTATCGGATACGGAATGGAATAGGTGTTATCATTTTCGTATACGGATATGGATGGTCGTCAAAAATGAAAATATAGGGTCATCGTCGGAGGATGATATGTCGACATCCGAGTCGGAAAATGAGGAAGACGAGAATGAAGATTATTTTTAGATTTATGTTTTGATTGATGACTTTTATGCGTATGGTTAGTGTTATAGTTAATGGCGTAGTTAGGATATGAACTTGGTTTGTTTGTCGGTCACTTTTTAGTATGTTAGAATCGTAGGTTATTTATGATGATAAATTGTCTTATGGTTTGATTTAGTTTTTGACATTATGTTTATATCTTTATGTTTTAACTTTGAATGCATCTAGGCGTGTATTATTTAGTTAACTTATTTTCTTTTACCAATGTTTGTTGTGAATCGTGATACTTCATATTTATATTTTTCCAATTCTGTTTGATCTTCGTTAGTGTATTTGATATATATTCTTTCAACTTGAATTTATATTATATTCATCTTGTTTATTGATTTCTTTTCTATATTGAAGGTGTGTATCTCAATCTCAAGTCTAATGCATCTTAGTTCTTTAATGCTCAATTCTTTATATATCTTATTCTCAAGTTGCAACTTACAAGTAACTAAGCAAGTATTATTTTATAAGTTTAAAATCATATTATATCAGTTACTTTATATTTTATTTAAATACTTCGTATAGTCTATATGACGAGAAGATTCAATCGTATGATAACCGATAGAAGCCTTACCCCCGACAGCCGAAACACGCACATACAATAAGAATACACAACAAACGCATCATTAGAGAGTGATTCAAGATGTTCAAGTTAAAACCAATATATGATACTCGATGATAATATGAAGCTTTCATATTCTCATCGATACTCATATATGAAACTCAAAGCGCCACTTAGTCCCCGTCTATCGGTTAACATACGTTCGATATTCGTCGTGACATAGAACTATACGAAGGTTGTTAAATATCGGACGGTATAGCTCGATACTAACAACCGTCGTATAGTCTATGTGACGAGAAAATTCAATCGTATGATAACCGATAGATTTTTCCCGTGTGGACAAGTTAGGAATATATAAAGCAAACACCTTCATTCACCTGTGTTTTCATCCGTTTCGAGATATTTCGTCGGTACCTTTCCGCTGGTTCTCCATGTACAAAGATAGATTAAATGTTCATTTCAACGTTATTTCACAGCTTTGAAATGATTATCTATTCTATTACAGTATACTCGGAGAACAGCGGGGAGGAGTTGCCGAAATTTACTCGAAACGGTTGAAAGCACAAGCGAATGGGTGTTCACTCTATACATTCTTAATAGGATAGAAGTCTTACCCCCGACAGCCGAAACATACACATACAACAAGAATACACAATAAACGCATCATTAGGGAGTGATTCAAGATGTTCAAGTTAAAACCAATATATGATATTCGATGATAATATGAAACTTTCATATTCTCATCGATACTCATATATGAAACTCAAAGCGCCACTTAGTCCCCGTCTATCGGTTAACATACGTTCGATGTTCGTCATGACATAGAACTATATGAAGGTTGTTAAATATCGGACGGTATAGCTCAATACTAACAACCGTCGTATAGTCTAGGTGACGAGAAGATTCAATCGTATGATAACCGATAAATTTGTTCCGTGTGGACAAGTCAGGAATGTATAAAACAAACACCTTCATTCACTTGTGTTTTCATCCGTTTCGAGATATTTCGTCGGTACCTTTTCGCTGGTTCTCCATGTATAAAGATAGATTAGATGTTCATTTCAACGTTATTTCACACTTTGAAATAATTCTCTATTCTATTACAGTGTACTCGGAGAACAGCGGGGAGGTGCTGCCGAAATTTACTCGAAACGGTTGAAAGCACAAGCGAATAGGTGTTCGCTCTATACATTCTTAATGGGATAGAAACCTTACCCCCGACAGCCGAAACACACACATACAACAAGAATACACAACAAACGCATCATTAGAGAGTGATTCAAGATGTTCAAGTTAAAACCAATATATGATACTCGATGATAATATGAAACTTTCACATTCTCATCGATACTCATATATGAAACTCAAAGCGCTACTTAGTCCTCGTCTATCGGTTAACATACGTTCGATATTCGTCGTGATATAGAACTATACGAAGGTTGTTAAATATCGGACGGTATAGCTCGATACTAACAACCGTCGAGACGACATTTGGGAGTTGGACTCTAGTTCCCGATATTGAACCCCTCCTTTCACTTATGCATAAACTAACTGCCATGTCGGACTCTACCTGTCTGACCTCTATTCGCCTCCTCTCGCTGATAGGAAAGAAGAGAAAAACAAAGCAATGCCAAGAGCGTAGTCTGTGATACATGAGTATCCTCAAATCTAACTTTGATTATCGATAATTTATTCTTTTCAACGACAAATGCACACACAAAGCATATACACGGATTTTCTCCTTTGTCAGTAACCATCCCGTTCTTAGATTTCTCAATATAGCCACCATAACCTACAATTTATATGTTATACAGTCTAACATGGCCCATGAGTACGTCAGAGTTAAGGACTGGATGTATGTGGATTAGCAACAACGTATGCAACCTAAGTTTGTCGCAGGAGTTGCTGCTTTTATTGAATTTGCATGTGCACATAATAAGATCGTGATAGAGAAGATTCTCTGCCCGTGTGATAGATGTGGGAATAAGTACTAGCAGAAGGTAGAATTGGCAGAGCTTCATATCGTAAAATATGGTTTTACTGGACTTTATACAACTTGGAAATATCACGGGGAAGGAGAAGAACGCAGTTTTGCGGCAGAAGAAGAAGGAGAACACGATAATGCGGCAGGAGAAGAAGGAGAAGACGGTAATGCAGCAGAAGAAGAAGACGGTAATTTATTTCCATCAGAAGAAATGGAGGATATGGTAGAGGCTGCCCTAGGTGAATCTATTCGTACCGAAGATGACATTCCTTCCGGTCAAGGACCGCGTGCGGATAAATATGAAAATTTCATGAATGATGCTAGAAAACCAATTTATGAGAATGCAAAGTATTTCACCCTCTCATGGTTCGTCCAACTTTTCCAGATTAAGTGCCTAAATGGATGGAGCAACAAGTCATTCACAATACTTCTTTCGTTCTTGAAAGATTCTATACCCCCGGGAAATAACGTGCCCGACAGCTGGTACGGAGCCCAGAAGATGATGTCTGATTTGGGTCTGAAGTGTGTGAAGATTCAAGTATGTCCTAAAAATTGCGTGTTGTATCGGAAAGAGAATTCAGATTTGAAAGAGTGTCCAACATGCGGAGAGGCAATGTATAAGCCGAAATATTCTGATAAGAAACCTGATATACCTGTCAAGATAGCACGATACTTTCCCATAACACAGAGGCTACAGAGCCTATTCAGGTGCAAGAAAACAGCCGAGGCAATGATTTGGCATCACCGTGCTCCTCCAAGCGAAGATGGAAAAATGAGCCATCTAAGAGATTCACCGGCATGGAAGGATTTCGATAGGAGGCACCCAATATTCAGTAGCGATCCTCGCAATGTCAGGCTCGGACTGGCTAGTGATGGCTTCTGCCCATTCAACTATATGGCTGGAAGTCACAGCACATGGCCCGTTGTAATGATAATTTATAATCTGTCGCCTTGGTTGGCTATGGACCAATCATACTTTATGATGCCTCTTCTTATCGACGGACCAAACTCACCGGGAAACAATATCGACGTCTATCTCCGACCTCTGATCAAGGAGTTAAAATCTTTGTTCATTGATGGTTTAGAGACTTACGATGCAAACACAAATACAACCTTCATACTGCGTGCGGCTTTAATGTGGACAATTAATGACTTTCCTGCGTATGGAATGATATCAGGTTGGTCCCTATATGGTCATAAAGCATGTCCTCATTGCCATCAACACACAACATCGAAATTCTTGAATTTTAGCAGGAATGTTTGTTATTGCGGCCATCGACGTTTCCTGCCTCTAAACCACCCCTACAGGTTAAACGCTGTTCAGTTTGATGGTCATCAGGAGCTTCTTGGACCTCCAGCCCCATTGTCCGGAGAGGACGTGACTGCTCAGTGGGATGGTTACAATAATGTGACCTTCGAGATGGATCCGACAAAACAGGTCAAACCACCATTTTGGAACAAGTTAAGCATTTTCTTCGAGCTTCCGTACTGGTCAACAAATTTAGTGCGTCATTGTCTTGACGTCATGCATATAGAGAAGGGAGTATCAGAGCACATACTCAACTTGCTTCTTTGTAAAGACGGGAAATCGAAAGACAACCTGAATGCTCGGATGGATCTACATGAGTGGGGAATAAGAAGTGAATTGCACTCTAGACCGGTAGCGGGTAAACCAGGCAAGTTTGTACTTCCCAATGCCGCTTATCATATGTCACAACCGGAGAAGAAAAGATTCCTGCAGGTGTTGCATGATTTGAAAGTTCCCACAGGTTTCTCAGGATCATTCACCAAGAAGATAAAAATTGTGAAAGGCAAGATCGATGGGCTGAAAAGTCATGATCACCATGTTATCGTGGAGCACCTTTTTCCATTAGCCCTCAGGACTTCTCTCCCCGAATCGGTTGGTCTAGTAATCAACGAGCTATGTTATTTTTTCAGAGAGTTGTGTGCTAAAACACTGGATGTTGTGACGCTGGATAAACTAGAAAATTCTATTGCGTTGATACTTTGCAAGTTTGAGCGTATTTTCCCACCGTCATTCCTCGATATCATAATACACCTGACGGTTCATCTTGCAACTGAGGCTAAGTTAGCCGGACCGATACAATATCGACGGATGTATCCCGTCGAGAGGTACGTGGAATTTTTTGTTTCGCGCAATTTTTAAAATTATTGTTGTCCTGTATGCCCGTATTTATTTATTCAACATATTTTCTTTAGGTACCTCTACACTCTTAAAAAGTATATACGCAATAGAAATCGACCAGAGAGTTCTATCATGCAAGGTTATCTTCTTGATGAAGCAACCACATTTTGTTCCCGCTATCTGGACGAGAACATTGAGACGAGACTTAATCGGCCTCGAAGAATTCAAGACGGACCATATGGTAAAGCCGATTATAAGAGAGTAGACACTATGTTTATCAACAAGATATACCGGTTTATCTTGCTTAATTGCGCATGTCTTGAACAAATTAGAGAGTAAGTTTTTTTGGATTAATTGTTATATTTGTGTTTGTGTGTGTATGAAATGATATAATATTAATGTCATAATTTATTGTCGAAAACAGAATTCATTTTAACGAGGTACGTGAGGGGCATCCTGATTGGAACGATGAACGATTGGAAAAATATCATCAGGATAATTTTTATGATTGGGTCACAGATCATATAAGTTATTCGAATAACATGTTATTGCTATCAGTTTTAATCTAAACTTATATCGTTATGTATTTGTCATAAAATTTGTTTTGTTAGATCCACGATCCGAACTTGTCTGCATCATTTGAGAGTGATTCAAGATGTTTAGCTCAATTTCCTAGTATGGAGGTTGCATATTATAAAGGATTCGGTGTCCTTGGATACAAATTCGAAGTTAAGGACATAGAAACATCTAGAACTACTCAGAATAGTGGGATTGCGACGGTAGGATCGGACGGTGTGATTTATTATGGTTACTTAAATTGTATACCCGGCATCCACTATCCCGGACGATCAGAACCCTTTTATATATTCCAGTGTACTTGGTACGATACGCGAACCGATACGGATAAATGAAGAAGCAATCTTGGGACTTGGAAAGATGAATATGGATTGACCAGTGTGAACACACTTCGATTTTACGGTCAGGAAGATCCGTTTATCTTTCCGAACCAAGCGTTCCAAGTATACTACTCACAGTGTTTGAAGCATCCGGGATGGAGTGTCGTATGCCGTTGGAAACCTAGGGATGTCTACGATGTCCCAGAATTCGAGGACAGCGATGAGGATGAAGAAGAGAGAAGACTTAGAGTGCTCCGACCATCTTTTTCGAAAGACAGGTTGTCTTCGGCTGATCATGAAGTTACGTGGGTTAGAAATGATATCGATGATGAAATCCAAGTAGATATGTCTAATGCGCTCACGAAACGAAAAAGGTTATCAGTAATGTTATATTATTACTTCACATTTTATGATCTATACATATATAGTCAATACTTGTAATGATTGTCTAATACGTCCACGAACCGTTTATCTAGATTTGATGACGATGACGGGAGCAGCGAGGGACGGCAAGAGCTCCAGCCGTGGCACCGGCAGAGGCAGAGGCAGAGCGGTTCTGCCGTCCGGAGAGCTGCGTAGGGAGTTTCAGAGGGCCGGTCTTGCATCCCGATCGGAGACCCCTTCGGATGCCTCCTTCCGTGTGGACTTTGCCACACCTCCAGGTATATTGCACGTATATCCATTTTGAATGTAATATTATAGATATACATGCCTGTTCATGTCAAAATTACTTATATTTTCAATGTTTGATTGTCTAGCTGTTGGTGATGCATCCACATCAGGGACAGAGGCCACTCCCGCACCTCCAGGTATGTTTATATATCATATAATGCATGTATATTGATTTAGAATGCTATATCATAAATATACACACATTCCTTTTGCTCTTACTTAGATAGTCATTTTTCTATTGTCTAGCTATAGGTGGTGCCTCCGCATCTCGGGCAGAGGCCGCAACCGCACCTGCGGGTATATTTATATATCCTTAGTGCATGCATATTGATTTAGAATGTTATATTATTGATCTACACATTCTTTTTGCAATTACTTATATAATCTATTTTTAATTGTCTAATTATAGGTGGTGCGTCCATATCTGACGCAGGGGCCACTCCCGTACCCTCCGCTCAGTCTATAGGTTAGTATGAATAAATATAAAATATTTATTCATTTTACATATCCTCTAAAGAATAAATATGAACTTCATGGAAATTTAGCGTCAATGTTTATTTTCTAGTTGGAGGGGATGCGTCCGCATCCGGGTCACCGGCTGTTCCTTACTGGAGAAACTATCGTCCCGCTCGTGCTGCTGCCCGGGCCCAGGCTCGTGCTTTAGTCACCGGAGGTATATATCACACTTCAATTTTCGTTAAACCTTGATTTCTTAATACAACTTTGTCTTAATATTGATTGTCTTGATATTTCTTGCAGACGCAGGGCCTCCCCATCCCCAGAGGGAGACTCGAGGCCTGAATCAGTCCCACAGGCTGAGGCCCGACAGAGCTAGGGGGAGGCAGCATTCCCCCTCTTTTTTACCCCTGATTATCGCTATACCGGCGATCACGCCGAGAGGTTCGGCCGGTATATGGGGAATGAGAGTCGGCTCGTGAAGAACTATCCACTTCACGTTGAGTGGGGCGACCAGCACCGGCGCTCATTCGCCCTCTTCTGGGATCAGGCTCGGGTATTAATATATATTTTCATTTGATTTATCCAATATATTTATTATTAACACTTGCAATCTAATAACAATGTTTTTTTTTGTATTTTCAGTTGGATTACGATTTTTAGCCTGTACCCGACCCTGATCACCCTGGGAAGGTGCTCGATCTTCACGCTCTGTACAATGGCCTGATGAAGAACATGCAGACGAAGGTCCGATACAACAGGAATGAGCTGAAGACCGACTGCTATTCCCTGTGGATGGCGACCCCCGAGGCAGAGAGAGCGGCCCTCCTATCTACTCCGGCCTTTGCGAGAGTCGACGTAGATACATGGCCTCTATTGTGCGAATATTTCGACTCTCATCGCAAACAGGTATGTATTTTAAATGTAATTCATTGTTTAGTATATAATTTATTTTTTTGTGTTTCTTAATTAGAAAACTAAATGTGAATGTGTTGTGCAGAAACAGGCCGATCAAAATAAAGAGAATATGAAGTCGGCGAAGAGGGGTCGCCCCACTTATACAGGTGGCTCGAAGAATATTACTCGTGCCATGGAGTTATCGGTAAATTACAATAGACCGGCCTTTGTGATATAATGTAATATTAAGAGTTATTTTCTAATATATCTAATATTAAGAGTTATTTTCTAATATTGCAGAGAGCTCAGACCCTGGCGCAAGGTGGTACACCAAGAGTGTTGTCTGCATATCTTGCCGTCCACGGCACCTCGACAGATCCCGTCATGGGCGAGCTTCGATACTCCGACGCCGCTACCTAGGAGTATTGCGTAAGTGTTAATATTTATTCAACCCCTATTTGAAATTTTAGTTTCGAAAGGTTCAAATTTAAATGATATACTTATATTTTACTGGTTAATGTGGGTGTAGGAGCGGGTGGTTGAGCAGGCCGAGGCATCGGGGATCGATTTTACTGGACAGAACGATCCGATGCTGCTGACCCCAGTCCTGGACGCCGCACACGGAGGGCACCACGGAGGTTGGGAGAGAGGCCGGGGACTGGGCCCTAGCAGGGCCCATATAAGGTTGGACTCCACTCCGGCGGTTACTTCCTCCGTCTCCAGTGAGCGACGTTTCCAGCAAGAACTGGAGAGCTTGAAGGCCACCGTTCAGGAGTTGAAGGAGATGTTGATATGTATACTACTTAATAGTAAAATATTATGTCATATTATAGATAGCAACATATCCAATATTAGTACGTAGCCTGAGCTTATTTGGTTGTAGACTTAGCTTTGATTAATCATACATACATATCTAATTAAAATAAACTACGGTTTTCCAAACTAGATATCCAACCGAGGCCTAAGTCCCTAAGTATACATAGATTGGGGTTTCGAAATAACTTGATAATGATACGAACTCGACTAATACACAGTTCTTACTCGTTTATTACACACGTAGGTCCAGACGCGACAGGGTACATCGGCCGAGCCTCCACATGCATCTCCTTCGGCTGCGGCTCCGTAAGCCACTACATCAGTTGCGGTTCCGCAGACAGCTCCTATAGCTCCACTGCCCGCTCAGACTCCCGCAGCCGCGGCTCCGCAAGCCACTACCTCGGCGGCGGTTGCGCAGACCACTCCTACAGCTCCACAGCCCGCTCAGACTCCCGCACACTCCGCATTGCATGATTTATTGACTCAGGGTATATCCGAGGAGCAGGCGCGCCAGATTATGGCGTTTATCGGAGGTGGAGCTGGACCGAGCTAGGGTAGCTTTTTAATTCTTATATTTTAAACATGTATTTATTTATATGATACATATTGTACTATATTTTGGACGATATTGATATTGGTGGTGTTTGCGTGTTTATATTGATATCATATTCTGCTTGTTGATTTCTTTTGTATATTATGTGTGAGATGTGATTATGAATACTGCGATATATGTTCTGCGTGCTGATTAATTTTATATATGATGTATATATTATTGTGCACAGGGCGAGAAAAAAATAGATAGCCCTTTTTAAAAAAAAACTGATAATATATACCTACGGATTAATCCGTAGGGCCCAACATTGCCCTTACAGATTAATCCGTAGGGCCCAACATTGCCTCTACAGATTTATCCGTAGGGGCAAAATATCAGGATACCTGATATTTTGCCCATATGATCTCAGTATTAGGGTTTACGCTTGTCCCTACAGATATATCCATAGGGGCAAACAAATGCCCCTACACAGGTATCCGTAGGGACAAAATATCAGGATACCTGATATTTTGTCCCTACAGATTTATACCTACGTACTTATCCGTAGAGGCAACTATTTGGCCATACGGATACGTCCGTAGGGACACCTAATTTATTTTATAAACAGATAAATTAAATAAATTTTTTGCCCCTACAGCCTAATCCGTAGGGACAACTGGACCTACACATTACTCCGTAGGGGCAAGTTTTTGACTGTAGGGGCATGTTCAAGGCTAAGACTTGCACCTACGGCGTTTGCACCTACAGGGTATTTTCTTGCCCTTACGGATATATCCATAGAGGTAGTGGTTTGCTCCTACGGATAAATCCGTAGGGGCAACCCTTATTTGTAGTAGACCATGGCCGAAGTAAAGGCATGGACCGAGCGCGAAGTCCAGCTCGAGTCCGAGGTGAATGCGAACCTTCCCTGGGCAGACCGACCCGACCAGAAGAAGAGGGCAAGGGAAGAGAGACCAGAGCGTCAGCAGCCCTACCATCCGAAGTTCCAGGAGTACACCTCGCTCAACGTCTCCCAAGCAGTGCTACTGGAGGAGGCTAAGGGCGAGGGGTTCTTCAAGTTCCCTTCGATCCCGCGTCAGGCCTCGAAGCGAACCCGGGGCCCCTACTGTGGTTTCCACAGGTCACTCGGCTACTCCACGGAGATTTGCAAGCAGCTCCGGGACTATATCGAGGAGCTCATCCGATCAGGGCACCTCGCCGCCTACCTGAGGGATAAGCGGCAAGCCGACCGTGAGTAGGAGCAGCGTCCCTCTCCTGCCGAGCTGACCATCGGCCAAATTATGCTCGTATCAACAGATGATACATCCGCCGCCCGTGGAGCCCAGTACCCTCTGCCGAGCATGGAGACCAACAAATATCCGAGGGGCTCGGACTGTGCAGATAAGGTCATCTACTAGCATGTACTTCTTTTTCAAAAGCATTGTAAACTCTTCCTAGAATCTGCTGCTTATGTAATAAAAAAGATCGATGGAACATTGCGAAAAAGAAGAAAACAGTCTTATTTATTTAAAAAAAAAGGGTACTAGGGGCTCCTCGGCTATACATCGAAAAAAAAATTACAAAAGCGGGGGAAGGGGGTGCAAAGAGCACTGCTCGTGGTACTCCGAGAAGATTTCCGCCAGCCGAGGCCTCACGGAATCCAGCCTCTGCCCTCCCGCGTGCGTTGGCATCGAGCCTCAATTGGTAGCACTCATGGAGGAGCGCCACCGAGCGGTTCAGCCGACCCGCAGAGATCAGGCCGAAACGCCTCAGAGACCGTAGCATGCCCACGGCCTCGTCTTAAAGCTGCTCGGACAGGGGGTTGTAGAGCCCCGGCGACGCCCTCCAAATTGAGTACATTAGCAGATGCAGCAGGGGCGAGCGCCGGGGGAGAAGCCGGCCGAAGTGATCCTCGTTGCTGCTAAAAACCAACTGCACCGTGTCCTCGGTGCAGTTCCGGTCGTAGAGGTACACGTCTTCGAAGTGAATGATGTCGGGGATGGTGAAGGGGAAGTCTTCCATCTTTACGATTTGCTTGTGAAGAGAGGAAGGATCAACACTCTCTCCTCTTTATAGCCCGCTGCGCTCCCAAAGGACCCAACAACCGCCCATTTTCGCCCACAAAGGTGCCGCCACGCGGCAAACATTGAGCCTTTTCTGGCGAAATCGAAAGGACGCGGCTCTGGCGCTTCACCTCCCCTACGCATTCAATGCGCATGTTACGCGTATCCGCCACGACTGTTCCTATTCCCCATATCAACACCGGGAAGGTCGGACAGAACATCATGAAGAGTCAACCGCGCAGCTTCACTGCCCGGTTATCCTTAGCAGGCCTCCTATGGCCCCTCCAACGCTAATGATCAAAGCCCTTGTCTAGAGGCAGCCGCGCAGCTACCCTGCTCGGCTATCCCTGGCCGGTAGCTTCCCTACACACAACGCCAGGGATCAAAACCCTCGTCAAGAGGCAACCGCGCAGCTTCACTGCCCGGTCATCCTTAGCAGGCCTCTTACGGCCCCTTCAGTGCTAAGGATCAAAGCCCTCATCTAGAGGCAGCCGCGCGGCTACCCTGCCTGGCTATCCCTGGCCGGTAGCTTCCCTACACACAACGCCAGGGATCAAAGCCCTCGCCAAGAGGCAACCGCGCAGCTTCACTGCCCGGTTATCCTTAGCAGGCCTCTTACGGCCCCTTCAACGCTAAGGATCAAAGCCCTCACCTAGAGGCAGCCGAGTGGCTACCGTGCTCGGCTATCCCCGGCTGGTAGCTCAATACCCATGACGCCAGGGATCAAAGCCCTCGCCAAGAGGCACCGACAGTAACCTTGCTCGGCCCCATCCTAAAGAACAAAAACCCTCGCCAAGAGGCACCGGGCAGTAACCCTGTCCGGCCCCCATCCTTAGTAGGCTTCTTACAGCCCCTCCCGTGCTAAGTATCAAAGTCTTCCCTAGAGGCGGTCGAGCCCGACCCTTGCTCGGCTATCCCCGGCTGGTAGCTTCTTACCACAACCGACAGGGATCAAAGCCCTCGCTAAGAAGCACCGGGCAGTGACCCTGCTCGGCCCCCGTCCTGAAGGATTAAAGCTCTCCCTAGAGGCGGCCGAGCCCGACCCTTGCTCGGCTATCCTCGGCTGGTAGGTCCCTACCCATAACGCCAGGGATCAAAGCCCTCGCCAAAAGGCACCGAGCAGCTACCCTGCTCGGTCATCCCCGGCTGGTAGCTACCTACCCACAATGCCAGGGATCAAAGCACTCGCCAAGAGGCACCGAACAGTTACCCTGCTCGGTCATCCCCGGCCGGTAGCTCCCTACCCACGACGCCAGGGATCGAAGCCCTCGCCAAGAGGCACCGGGCGGCTACCCTGCTCGGTCATCCCCAGCCGGTAGCTCCCTACCCACGACGCCAGGGATCCAAGCCCTCACCAAGAGGCAGCCGAGCGGCTACCCTGCTCGGTCATCCCCGACTGGTATCTCCCTACCCACGACAACGGGGATCAAAGCCCTCACCAAGAGGAATCTGAAGCCCTCAGAGTGAGGACACCGAGCTCTTTTCGGCTCGGCACATCTGCAGGGGCAGCCTACTGCCCATCAAACGCCGCGGATCTGAAGCGCTCCCCAAGAGACACCAGGTCTATATAAGCCTGAGCGATCCCCCCTCGACTTCGGAGCCATGGAGATGCCTTCTTTCTAATAAAATCAACTCGACGCACGATCGCCAGACGAAGAACTGACCTGACATGGAAGTTCAACAGTGCAAGTCCGAATATTCTACGAGTATTCTTCACAAACAAAGGATAATATGCAAGCAATGAAACACCAAAAGTTTATTCACACAAACAAAATTCTTTACAAGGGTATGGGGGCTCTCCAGCCTTATAAAATTCCCGATGAGACAAAATAAAAGAAGGAGGAAGACAAAGGGCTTCAGGCCTCGGGGCCAGGCACAACCCCGGGAACCTCAATATCTACCACAGCTCGGGCCGGGTCCTCGGCCACTTCCTCGTCAGGGACCTCTTCTTCTCTAAGGTCGTCCCCCTGCTCGTCGGCACCCGTGAGGGGGTATTCGGCCCGGAGCTCTTCATCAACGAACTCCGGCATCCGGGCCTTGACGGCGTCGAGGGCTTCGTGCCAGATGTTCGTAGTGGCCACGGCTAGGTCGGAGTAGTAGTCCTTCGACTTCTTATAGTCCTCCACCGCCTTAGCCGCCCCAAGATTGGCCCGCTTCACCTCTCCGGCTGCCACCTCCAACTCCTTCCGAAGGGTCTCCACCGTCTTCTTCATGGTGTCGACGAGCACCCTGGCGTCCTGGAGCTTGGCCTTGGCGGTCAGGGTAGCCTCATGGTGCCAGGAAGCCTCCTGCTTCGAGTCCGCCGCTGCCCGCGCTGCACCGGCCACCTCCTGCTTCAAGGCTGCCACCTCGCCCTCCAGAGCGGCGACCCTCACCATCACCGCCTCCAGCTCCCGCTTGGAGCTCTCCTCCAGTGAGGTAAGCTGGCCCACGGCCTTCATCGCCGGGGTTATCACCTCTTCCTCCATGCGGATGGCGAGGGCGACATGTTGGAGGACCTGAGATAATCAAAGAGAGGTCAAAATACAAAAGAGGCACCAAATCTCACGAATAGCCGAGCGCTTACTTGCATGGCCACCTGGGCAATGGATGCCATCTGGCCTCTGAGGGTCCCTCCAGGGACCCTGCCCCCTGCCGACTTCTCGATGTCGAACAGCAGGCTTTCGGTGACGGCGAGCCCCGAGGGCACCGCAAAGCAGAGGCCCTCCTCCTCCACTATGATCGGGGAGGCCGGGGTCCGAGGAACCCTTCGGTGGACCCTCTTGAGGGGGGTTGATGGAGACCCGGTCTCCTCCTCCGAGGTTGGGCCCTCCTGTTCATGCACCCGCTTCCGGCTCGGCGTTTTGCTGGACTCTGGGGCGGGACCCACCCCCGAACGCTGAAGAGGTACGGCCACCGGAGGCACCGTGACGGCAGCCGAAGGAACTGGGACAGGCTTCGAGCGGGAAGAGCTGCCGCCTCCAGCCTTCGGGCCCTTCTTCGACTGCCGTATGGAGGCTCGGAGTTCGTTCATATCCATGGGTTCTGCACAAAACAAGATGCAGTGGAGTCAGCGCCGCATACAAAAATAAAGCAAAACGCAAACCTAACTCACTGACGAACTCGACGGGGCTGAGCCCAGCCTAACTCAAGGCCCGCTCAGATAGCAGCACGTCAGGTCGGGGAATGGGCTCCCACGACGCCACTCTCACCGCGGCGGGGTCATTGGACTGATTTTCCGGGAATCACTTATCCCTTGACTATTGGGTCGGCACAGGCCAGTCCTCACCCCCGGGCGGTGCAACAAAGAAGAACTTTTTCTTCCAGTCATGGATAGAAGAAGGCAGGACTACAACTCCTGACCCGGCGGCACCCCCCTGTCGCTTCCTAAAGGAGAGGTAGACCCACCTCGGGTCGCCCGCTCGACCCCCAGGATGATTTTTGAAGAGGAGAGAGGAATCAAGAATGGAGAGACTGAAGGGGACCGCCTGTAGCTTCAGGCGGACCAAGAACCCAAGGAGGATCCTCCATGAGTTCGGCACTAACTGGCCCGAAGCTAACCCGAAGAAGTTCAGCGCTTCAATGACCTCCGGAGGGAAGGGCAGGCGCATTCCACCCCAAAAGGCTTCCAGGTACAGGGCGATCTCCCTATCTCGTACTTGGTCCGCCCTCTCTCCTTCCTTGGCCAAGCGAAGCGTATAGCCAGAAGGGATATGGAAGTGAGCCCGAGCGTTGGTGAGCTCATCCTCGTGACTCATCAAAGACGGCGCGCCAAGAGCAGCGTCCGCCTCCTCCTCCCTAGGAACTGCCCCAGTCGCACGATCCCGGGAAGAGGATCCGACCCCTGCTCCCCGGGAAGACTCGGGCTCAACTGGAGGGTCACTAGAGCCTACTCCCACCACATCTATAGACTCTACAAAGGAAGATATCTAACCTGGAGAAGAGGTGTAAGTCCACGGTAGCGCCCCGGCCGTCTAACAGACGCCAAATGCGGAACAAAAACTTTTTACAAATTGGCGCTATCGTGTACCGTAACCCGGATCTGCCATTAAAGCTAAACTAACAAATTACAAAGTGGGTAGAAATGTTATACCGAACGATCCGAGTCCTTCGGTCTTCAACCATCATCCCACGCTTGTTGCGGCTGCTCCGATCTCCAGAATCTCCATTCTTCTCGTCTAAGTGGCATCACGTCGACGGATCATTAAACGGGCTCCCGCCTCTGAACCGAGGCAACTCGGTCGTCAAGTTTGCTAAAAGAGATGACCAAGATGAAGTAGAGAATGAGTAGAACACTTTGTCTCCTTACGTCCAAGGCTATGGACGAACGGTTAATGAAGTTGCCTTTTGGATCGAGTGGAAATGTGAAAAGAGTATCTATCAAATTTCCATACACTAAAACTCTCATCTTTTTTCTCTCAAGCAACCATGATCCTCACCAATGAATGGCCGGCCATATATAGGAGAGGGGGGAGGTGAGTGTAGGAGAGGGGGAGGTGACCACAAAGATATGATACTTATCATAACATGACTCACTAATGACACCTAGTATGAACACATTAAAAGCAAACCAATGATAATAAACCTAGTCATCACAACATTAAATGAACACTTAATGCATCAATGACTCACAAGCTTAGTCATCATCCTAGTCACCTTCTAGAAGCTTCCACACTCATCTAAAAAAAAGATAAATCCGTATTTAGCCGACTGTTAAATACGACCGATAGAAAACTGGAAATTGGCAACTTCTAAAAGCGATTCTGAAACGAATTTCAGGATAACCCCGTATCAGTATAAACATACCCGCATTTGTATTACGACCGAATACAAATGCAACTGAGACAAAGATATTATATCTACACAGTATAATACTCGGATCCGGCTTAAATCAAAGCCGACCAGTATTATCTGCCCGAAAAATGACACGTGCGAAAACGCACGTGCATTTTCCGAATCCTGCCATAAAACCATACGGCCTCTACAACGTTTCGCCCGAACTTGGGAAAGTGTCTGTGGGGGACTCTAATGACTCATCAACACACTGGCACTGGGTATAACCACTAGCACGTCAGAGGTACGAGCTGTACGTAACGTTTGCCTATGTATTGATTGGAAGGGAAGCTGACGAGCGAACTCATCTATAAACCCTACTGAGCCTGACAGTGACAATGTATATACAGTCCGGTCCGTTCGTCTAAAGAGTATCGCATATCGAGTCTAGGGGGGTGGATAAAGTCAAACCCCTAATAACGCGATAAATCGTGTCGGTATGAAGCCCATCACCACCTGAGAAACTACTGATCCAAATCAGTAATTCTCCACTACCTCGGCCGAGGATTTCTTGTGATGGCCACCCGTGCACTGCGCGACATCAACCCCCCATACCGGGAGAGACGAATCCCCGACGATCCGCTCACTGCCTCCATATGGCTCGGGGCTGTACCCAAAAAATACCTGTTTGCACGTCTCCTTTGAGCGTGGTAGGGTAGAAATCAAAGCACAGTGGGAACTCACACGAGACAAATGACGATCACAGGTCGACAAACTAATCTGTACACATGTCACCAGGGAACTGCTATCTGACGATATGTATAATACCAACTAGCATGTTCCCGGCGAGTCCTGTCCGGTATACTCATAACCCAATGAGCACCTGTATACATCTTAGGTGAACCAACTGACACCAATGGCTTGTGAGACGGCCACCGCCCCTCGTCGGGGTCTCGACTGTATACACTAGTCTACTTTGGAGTATCGATGCCCTGTCTCAAAACTCCCTCGACTAGGGACACTTTAAGGATGTGCTTACATACCCCAGCTCTCACGTATATGATCGCCATCATACTGCTGGCAGTCAAGCAAGAATCCTATGGGCTCTATCATCATGCAATAGTGAACTAAAGCATGTATACGATGATAAAGACAAACCAGATAGCATACTATCATCTCGAGCAAGACTGTCATATCGGTATAGGTCCTGCCTCAATCATTGCAATCACATACCTGCGATCCAATAATTGACTTTGAGGGCACTATCTCCAACAATCTCCCACTTGCACTCAAGGCTAATTATTGCAATGTCGCATACTCACAGCCCGTGTGATACTGAACACCCAACTTCTCTACTAATCAGTTTCACAAAGCTAGTTTGTAAAACTCTTGTGTTCGAGAAATAGCCTCAGTGAGTGGATCCGCCCTGATGTTTCTTTCTATGTCTCTCTTTATCTCAAGTTCGCGGAGAAAGCCATCTCCCGAATCGAGTAACACCTGTCTTAGAATATGTCTGGATATCTGATGGGACCTAGTTCATAAATGAACTCCAAATCCAAACTTCTTAGACTTTATTGATAACTGAACCTAATCAGTATCCAGCACCATACCTCCCACAGTATCCTCTTGGACCACCTGTCCATAATACTGTCCCTCATCATAGGGAAAAGTATAACTCTGACAATCACTCTGTCATCCATGTCACCTCTGAAGCCTGGAATGATAACCGTCTCCCGAAAGAGGCTGCCGTCATCAAATCTGTAGAACATTCACTCATGTTCTAAAACTGCTTCCTTACGTTTCTTCAGGATTGGATTAATATAAACTTATCGTATCAAGTGCAAAAACTATATCTGGTGTGGTACTTGACATCTCATGATTGACTCAATTGCCTAAGCAAGTGATCTGCCAATCATGCACATCCCTCTCTCCTTTAGTCTCTAAGACACCTTTAGAGAGGGTGACTCCATCACCTGCAGGTACACCACCATGCCAGAAGTCATCTATTCTAAAATACTATTAGAATACTGTCGAAGTACCCATATTGGGTAACTACCCAAATCTAGATCTAATACCATAGATCTAGTAACCAGAATGTCTGATATTATATCCATATCCTGTCTGGAGAAACAACTATGTGACGACAACAGTACAACCGATCGTAGTATAGGAATTTTACTTCCTACTCTATGTATGTCATCCAAATACCAGGACATCACACCCTACTACCTTCTTAACAGATCTATCCCCTATTCTGATGAAGTCAAACCTATGACTGTCACAGCAAAATTAGATGATCTTATCTCCGCTATATCTGCTTAAGTCTATAAATAGACATAAGCTACTTGCCCACTATGCTTCTGCTGCTCCCACCGACTACGACAACCCTCTGGCAGAATAATATCTACGTACACTTCTAAAGCTAGTTTAGAATGACACTATACATATCCTTCTGCCGGGTCTCATAGTCTGGAACAACAGTAGTGTCAAGTCTGGGTAAACAAGAACCTCCCTGTCACCGTCCTTGAGGCTACCGGAGTACCTCTCGGGTGTCTGAGGTTACCCACCATGTCTGCGGAGTGGCTAATGGAATGTCAAACCTGATTGAATATATAGGTCCTATTAAATTTTCCGTAATCGTTTGCGGTTCTGGAATCTCTTCCAGTTCTACCATACTCCCACTACTGTTTTCTGAAAAAATTCATTTTACTAAAACTGTGGTGAGTCAAGAACAATATCACTATTGATCTTCCAGATGGAAGAAAATCAACCCTCGTCAAAGCCAGGGTCAACCCACAAACTGCCATTACAGAAACGTGCCTTGAGTTATCTAGTGTCTGGTTTTAAGCATAAGCTGGACAACTCCCCGTATCTTAACATTGTTAAGATATGAACCATTCTATATACAATATAGAAATAGAGGCATTAATTTAATTGGAACCAGATTCAAATCATGCAGTTGTCTCTAATGCATATCAACTTAATGGAGAGAGGCTAATCGGCATTACTCAACTTAGGAATCCATCCAATTATAAGTAACCTGGAAAAGAAACAAGTTTCTCAAAACCATTACTATCAACTGAATAACAATCTCAAGAATCTACATCTTCAATCTCTTTGAAGAATCCCGATACTTGTGATACCTGGTTCTCTACCTTATTCTTATACCCACAACTCCTCAAAACTTAGACATTGTATTTCTACGAAACACTTGTCTAAAAACTAGAGAAGTCATAAGTAAACAGAACATAGTACGAGGACCTACCCCTTTGTCCTGATGGACACTGGACAACATACAATACTCTGTATAAGTCCGCTGAGTTGAATAACTCAAAACCTGTGCGTCGTAGGTTGAAAACTGTACCCAGGTGATTTCCTCAAATATCACCAATTACAACGAATTCCGATATATTGAGGATGATCACCTAATTCCCAATAACTTACTCCCACTCATCATCTGTAAAACCATACAGATGTGAGAATCATACCTGGTAAATACATACCCTGGAGTAAGTATCTAATCGGGAAATCAGTTTTCCATTAACAATGCACTGAAACATTAAAATGTTTCGTAGGGGTATCCTGGTATTCTTAGTAATGCCTCTTCTATAATCCAATTCCTGACTTTAACCATATATTTCTTTGCCTTCTCTCCAAATCCCTTTATTTGTCTTTAGTCGTTACCTTCTGTACACCATCGTTAGGTTAAATGGTTTTCTTCCTTCCCTACCGTTCGGCACCAGCCTATGGTTTGGAAGAAGACTATCCAGTAAGCATAATAGGTGTACTCTCCTAATCCTAGGAGTACTCGCAACTTGAGAGAATGTTATGATAAAAGACTACTGAATAAAACTTTATTCTATTTCTTCCGAACTGGGGAAAAAGTAAAGGTGAAAATAGGAGTGGCGATGAAGTACGCGGTTTTGGTCGTGAATGATAACAGTCGCAATTTACTTTGCCCTCTTTCTAATCCCTTTATCTTGTCCTTATATATTACCTTCTGCACACCCTACTTAGGCTAATTGGTTTTCTTCATTCCCTATCTTTCGGCACCAGCCTATGGTTTGGAATAAGACTATCCAATAAGCGTAATAGGTGTACTCTCCTAAACTAAGGAGCCCTCGTCACCTGAGAGAACGTGATAATAAAAGACATCTGAATAAACCAATTCTATTTCTCCTGAACCTGGATCCATCCTCGAAGAAATCCCTTCGAGTTCGTATATAACCATACGATGGATCTATCCAATAGAAGTAGATATCTGTAGTAATACGGGGTGTTCTGAGAAATTCAAAGGGTAAAAGAGGAGCGGCAATGACTTATGCAACTTTAGACAATCCAAAAGCCAGTATTAAGAATGTTCGGTCAACTTGGTCACTGAGTCATAGTCTAGGGTCGGTCAAAGATCGCTGCCAAAGAGAGAGAGAAAAGAAACACTCTGCGTGCACTCTAGCCTAGATCAGAATGGTTATCACTTTATCTAATCAGGAAACCTCCCACTTTAATCTCAAATTATCCTCCAAACCTGAAAGAAGAATTAGTCGGGATCACCCGAAGAGTAAACTAACTCATCAGTGGGAATCGGGATCCAACTATCATCGCATGATAACTTGATGGAAGCCACTCAAGTTATCACACTCCAGAAGGTATGCGCATATCTGGCAAGTTTCCTGTATGTTTGAAACTCCCGATGTAATTTTTGCCTCATGCTCTTATGACCTTGACGAAGGCCAACAAATCATAAGTCACATGTCAAGTTCTACCCGTCATTGTCCAGGTCAATTTGAACTCACCTGTACAAGCCCTTGACGAAGGCCAATAAGGCTATACGACTGTCCCAAACTAACACATCTATCTATGCAACAAATGAATACCCAGCAACTACCAAACACTATGCCTTGACGAAGGCCAACAAACATAGCTTGAATACTACTGACCATTCATAAGATACGACGGAGGGCTACGGCTGGTTTTTGGCGAAAAACCTTTAACATAATGAACTTGATCTCATTGAAGGAACCTGATAGCTTTTTATAAAAATATAGTGGCGAAAACCATTTGCTAAAGAGGTCACTCCCGGTGAAGGGATCTCGGCTCTTTCCTCGTGGAATGAGGTGAAGGATATTCCAACTGAATATCACGATGCAAAGCAACTTGTAATCGACTATAGTGAAGTTATTACCCTGACGTAAACCTCTGCCCAAGGGGTCACTCCCGGTGAAGGGATCTCGGCCCTTGCCTCGTCGAATGAGGTGCAGGATATTCCAACTGAATATCACTATGCAAAACAAAAGGAAACGTCTTTGTAATAACACTTTTTAAAACTGTTCCAACAACATCAAATATAGGTTTGTTTTATCCTTGCATTGATAAGAATCAATGCAGTCCCATCAATCAATCACACCAGAAAAGAACGAAAATATAATGTACGTATATGCCATCCGCATTTGCCACTGTGTCCTGTCATCACTCGTTAGGTTACTTAACTAACGACAGAGCGGGGGCTGGATTAGCGCGGGTGTAAAACATATACAACATCTAATAGTATATATACCAATATACAATAATCGCTCCAGGCGTGATAATATGCAACATTACAGAAAAGTAATAAGCATCATAGAACAATACAGATAAACTGGGATCCCCGGGTTTCACAGAGCCGCTGCTGAAACCTGACGTTCCCCTGGTCGTGTGGATAGCCTGTGCAATGAAAACCTAGACCCCTACGGGTGCGGCAAGTTACCCGCCAAAACCTGAAGCGAGGTAGTCCCCCACAGCATAGTGAATGGAACACCCGGCACTTCACGGAATCCGGTAAATTGAGCACCCCTCCTTGGGTCAACCTGTACCCCCTACGAGTGCGGCGAATAGTCTGCCAATTCTAGAGTGAGGTCCCTCTGCCTCTCAAAGCCATGAGATACGGACTTGTTGCCCTCCAGAACCCGGCTATCCGTGCACTCCGCCGTGGGGTAAACCTAGTACAGAAAATAAAATATGTACAATGGGTACATCGACCTCAACCCGGTCGTGCCCCAGAAGAATATTATACAACAGGCAGTGACGGCAGTCCACATGTTGGACGCTCGCCCCGCAATATCAAATGTACAAATAAATCCAAACTGCACTACCATTGCACACTGCTATCCACCACGACATATCCGCAATAATACAGTACAACACAGAACATCAACGCGAATGTCACGTTCGCAAACCCGTTTAAAAGAACTATAGCAATCAGACGCGGTTTACCGATCAAATGACATTCCCGATCGGAGATATAATGTAAATACTGCATACTAACAAGTTTAAAATTTCGATCGACAAAACATCCCGAAGTGGGCCCCACGTACATCTGCTGTACAGTAATAAAATCTGGGTCCAAAAGAAATATTCCAAAAGTCACAATTTCCCAAAACAAGCTCACTGGAAAAAACTGGATCACTGTTCCCACATAACGGCCGCGGTTCCGCGGTCAAACCAAGGGTTTGACCGCGGCTCCGCGGCGTTACTGTAGGATCACGTGCCCAATTTTCTGCCGTATTCTTCAAAAACCCTGCTTAATATTCTGGGATGATCAAAATAATTTTTAAACACTGTTTAAAATCGACAGAAACATTAGCACTTGAAAATTGTGATTTTCGAAATTCGATTCGATCGATATTTTAAACGCGTTAGCACAAGTTAGTATAGCTTAATGGTGAGGCACTGATACTACTGTAAGTCCACGGTAGCGCCCCGGCCGTCTAACAGACGCCAAATGCGGAACAAAAACTTTTTACAAACAGGCTCTATCGTGTACCGTAACCCGGATCTGCAATTAAAGCTAAACTAACAAATTACAAAGTGGGTAGAAATGTTATACCGAACGATCCGAGTCCTTCGGTCTTCAACCATTATCCCACGCTTGTTGCGGCTGCTCCGATCTCCAGAATCTCCATTCTTCTCGTCCAGGTGGCACCATGTCGACGGATCTTTAAACGGACTCCCGCCTCTGAACCGAGGCAACTCGGTCGTCAAGTTTGCTAAAAGAGACGACCAAGATGAAATAGAGAATGAGTAGAACACTTTGTCTCGTTACGTCCAAGGCTATGGACGAACGGTTAATGAAGTTGCCTTTTGGATCGGGTGGAAATGTGAAATGAGTATCTATCAAATTTCCATACACTAAAACTCTCATCTTTTCTCTCTCAAGCAATCATGATCCTCACCAATGAATGGCCGGCCATATATACGAGAGGGGTGAGGTGAGTGTAGGAGAGGGGGAGGTGACCACAAAGATATGATACTTATCATAACATGACTCACTAATGACACCTAGTATGAACACATTAAAAGCAAACCAATGATAATAAACCTAGTCATCACAACATTAAATGAACACTTAATGCATCAATGACTCACAAGCTTAGTCACCTTCTAGAAGCTTCCACACTCATCTCAAGAAAAGATAAATCCGTATTTAATCGACTGTTAAATACGGCCGATAGAAAACTGGAAACTGGCAACTTCCAAAAGCGATCCTGAAACGAATTTCAGGATAATCCCGTATCAGTATAAACATACCTGCATTTGTATTACGACCGAATACAAATGCAACTGAGAAAAAGATATTATATCTACACAGTATAATACTCGGATCTGGCTTAAACCAAAACCGACCAGTATTATCTGCCCGAAAAATGACACGTGCGAAAACACACGTGCATTTTCCGAACCCTGCCATAAAACCATACGGCCTCTACAACGTTTCGCCCGAACTTGGGAAAGTGTCTGTGGGGGATTCTAATGACTCATCAACACACTGACACTGGGTATAACTACTAGCACGTCAGAGGTATGAGCTGTATGTAACGTTTGCCTATGTATTGATTGGAAGGGAAGCTGACGAGCGAACTCATCTATAAACCCTACTGAGCCTGACAGTGACAATGTGTATACAGTCCGGTCCATTCGTCTAAAGAGTATCGCATATCGAGTCTAGGGGGTGGATAAAGTCAGACCCCTAATAACGCGATAAATCGTGTCGGTATGAAGCCCATCACCACCTGAGAAACTACCGATCCAAATCAGTAATTCTCCACTACCTCGGCCGAGGATTTCTAGTGATGGCCACCCGTGCACTGCACGACATCAACCCCCAATACCGGGAGAGACGAATCGCCGACGATCCGCTCACTGCCTCCATGTGGCTCGGGACTGTACCCCAAAAATACCTGTTTGCACGTCTCCTTTGAGCGTGGTAGGATAGAAATCAAAGCACAGTGGGAACTCACACGAGACAAATGACGATCTCAGGTCGACAAACTAACCTGTACACATGTCACCAGGGAACTGCTATCTGACGATATGTATAATACCAACTAGCATGTTCCCGGCGAGTCCTGTCCGGTGTACTCATAACCCAATTTGCACCTGTATACATCTTAGGTGAACCAACTGACACCAATGGCTTGTGAGACCGGCCACCGCCCCTCGTCGAGGTCTCGACTGTATACACTAGTCTACTCTTGAGTATCGATGCCCTGTCTCGAAACTCCCTCGACTAGGGACACTTTAAGGATGTGCTTACAGACCCCAGCTCTCACGTATATGATCGCCATCATACTGCTGGCAGTCAAGCAAGAATCCTATGGGCTCTATCATCATGCAATAGTGAACTAAAGCATGTATACGATGATAAAGACAAACCAGATAGCGTACTATCATCTCGAGCAAGACTGTCATATCAGTATAGGTCCTGCCTCAATCATTGCAATCACGTACCTGCGATCCAATAATTGACTTTGAGGGCACTATCTCCAACAAGAGGGATCCTCGGGAGGCAAAAGCAGAAGAAAGAAGAAGAGCGCCGAGCTATCAGGACTTAAAGCGAGGAAAATATTGAGAGATAGGGGCCCCGGAGTGGACCCCATCCTTATTTATTGCTGCCATCGCCTTCATCCAACGACGCCCTTTATCTCCCGCTAAAACGACTCCTGGCGTCCGACGACCCCGATTGCTTCACCTATCACTCCAGCATTGGGCTGCATCCCATCAGACGCTGTAGGTCTACAACACGTCGCGTCGCCCAACCGACGCTCGACACGTGGGCCGTCGCTTCAGTGACGGAACGCACGAACCGACGCACCTTCCTTAAATGCAGAGATCTCGCCCATGATTCGCTGGCAGAAAAGACAACAGATTGCTCGAGGACACGTCCCGACGATATCTTCGAAGGGAGCTCACCTCGGGTGGCCCGGCAGTCCACTCTCGACCCGACCCGTCAGCTGGTCGGGACGAGAGTGGAGGGCTAATGATGATGCTCGATATCGGCGATCTTCCAGATCGTGACACGTGGCAGATGACGTGTCCTAGAGCTTAGAAGAAAGGGCCTATAGGGGCCGACCAGGCCACCCTTATGTCCGACCCGCAAGCACAAGCTGGCTCTCCTCAGAGCCCCCATGCACAAATTGGCTTCCTCAGCCTCCCAGCTCACCTCCGAGCTATCACAGGACCAAGATGCCTCGGCTCTCCCGCTCGCCCCCGAGCTCTCCCACCGAGGCCATTTTCTTCGATCTCATCGACCGACCAACGGTACCACTCGCAGGCGTAACCGTCGCTCCGCGAATCTCGCCATGCGCGAGATCTCTGCCGGTCACATCCTACGTTCTACGCCATTACGATCCCCATTAACGAGCCTGTCTCGCCATTAATGGGAAGATCCGCTTATCACGCGGGCGTGACGTCGGGAGCGTAACGGTCGGCGTGATTCTCGCGCCTGCCCCTGCATGCTGCCGCCGCTATATAAACCCCTCTCCCAGAGGTATCAAGTAAGCCATTTTTACTCCACTAAGCCGTTACTCTGCTCGGATCTTGTTACTGACTTGATCGTCGGAGGGTCCTCGGTGGTACCAAACCACCTCGGGACTTTCTTGCAGGTACTTGGCGCAAATCTTCTCCAACCCATTGAGATCCACACATCGCAGGAGATCACGCTCCAGATCAAATCCCAGCCGTCAATCGCAGCCATCGGCAGATCAACGGGAGACAACATCTGAAGGAGACTGGAAATGCCCCTCCATCACCATTAGATGTTGGGCTTTTCTTGGAGGAACTTTAATTAAGGCTTGTGTCTGTTTTGTTGTGGTGTTGCCTTTCGCTTTCTACCGTGGTGAATTTTTCATTGTATCATAGACTTGCAGGTGTGCTTTCATGGTTCTTTCATTTATTATCTTCAATAGATCCGGATGCTATTGCCGACCCTTTGTCAAGAAAGGCCAGCCAATGAGGCATTTGATTAAGGCAGAACAATACCTGGATTAATGCTTACTGGGCCTGGGGAGCTCCCCAAGCCCAAGTGCATGTGAAGCAGGCACAATCCCAACCTGTCAGGGGTGGGACCCACCACGGGATTGTGCCTGCACTCACGCAGGCACTGGCCTGCGGAGCTCCCCAGGCTCATGTTTTATTGGGAGCTTTCTATATTAGTACACTCCAAAAGATGTTTTTAAGAAGACCCAAGATGGAAACTATACTAGCATTAGCAATGGGGTTTGCTCAATGAGGTGGGTAGCATCTTCACACCTAATGAGCAGTCTATGGTCAATAAGATCACTGGCAGAGCTAGGATTTTGTGGGGCAAAATTTTAAAACAGTAGTTACGCAGATGAAAAGGCAATCCCAAACTCGAGACAACCTCGCCCTAAACAACCTAGACTAACTTCTGCTGCTTCGTTGTTATTGTATTGACAGAAACTTTAATTTTTGTGTAACTTTTAGCTTATTTATCTAATAAAGTTTCTAAATACATATACTCTCCATTCATGTAGATTATCAGGTTTACCGCGACCCAACTCAAATCCACCCTGAATGCACTCAAATATATAGTTTTCTTTTATATTCGTCTCCGCCATGAGCTAGTGTGAAAGGTCAACTCGGTAGAAAAGTAACTTCAATGTGAAAGTGATGGAGGTCAGGATCTCCTTCGGATGTTGTCCTCCGGCGATTTGTCGCGAGCGTGGATGAACGGCCGAGATTGGTGTTGAGGGTCGTTGTCACGACCCGAAAGTACGGAATATGACCGGCACTTTGACTACGAACGTCTCGAGGCGTACGTACCCTAAGTAAGCCGAACCCAGAAATCCAAACCAAGAAAAGTAGTAGAGTGTAGGAAAAACCATTTTAAATTAACCAGTTTACAACATAATATACAACGCCTAAAGGCGAGGATCACAACAGAAAAGAAAACTCAACAGCATGAAATCCATAGAAATATAACGCGCGACTCTAAAGTCGAAAGAATAAACATCACAGGTCTTTATCTCAAATAAGTACATGTTTGGTTGATGGAATTTTCTAGATACAACTGAAATATAATATACAATGTATAATGATGGGTACGATACAAATAACCCACCTACTAGCAAGTCATCCGAAAGAAGCAATGCCAGCAAAGCCGTAATGAAACCTGTACGGCAAAATCTGCAAGAAACTGGGGCACAACGGGGGTGTGTTGCCAACTCGTGGGTAGAAAAAGATCTACGAACAGAAAATCGCATGTATGACGCAATCCTAGGTTATACGATCATAATATATAATCCTCGAATATATAACCAGCAACCTATAACAATGGCTAGGGTAAATATCTAACCCAAGTGTAAATCCCATATGCCCGTGTCAGTGCCTCAGGTAGCAATATATCATATGGATGATGTATGAATGCATGAAACAGAATACATGTACTGAAGAAAACTGCTTTTATAAATTAGTGAGATTTCTGTATTTTTAAAATGAGCTATCATAATGAAATCAGCATATAACAGTGCCTAGCATCGGCACAAAACATAAATCCCAATATCTCGATTTCTCTGTATCACAATCTCTGTATCTCAATATCTCAAAATCTCAATGTCTCAATCACAATATCTAGGCCGCCGTCAGTCCAGACCGGCCCCTACCATCCATCTCAAGACCACGCCGGTATCCTCTGGATATCCGACGCGTCGGGTAAAATCACCGGTCGGTAGTGCTCCCTCTGCCAGGCTCAACGCCATCTCCTGCGATCTTCTTGCCTCGGGGTACCGCACCGGGCCCACCATGTACCCGAAACGGTTCATCCGCCTCCTCGAATCGCGTCTCGAAATCCATCAGCAAACTCATGGTGGACGACTCATACATCATGGGAAAACCGCACTTTTATTTAAAAAGAGAGAAAGCAGTTTATATAAGTTTTGCGGTTTTCCCCCAAATCCAGAAAATATCATGGAAATCCGAATCTAAATCATCAATAGCATGTAAAACCATGAGTATAAGCATGAGAATCCATGAATGCGGCATATAATGAATAACAGTATGCATGAAGTGAAAAGTAATAACTACAATGTCAAGCTGGCATGTAAGGCAAGTACACTAATATCATGTCACTACTAGCTAACAAGCTAAATCAAGCAATAATATTCTCTAAGTGTACGTGACATGGCAATTACCGATGAAGATGTGTGTGAGCTGGCAAGTAAGTGTACGTGGTACATACGTATCATCGGTAATGGTGCTGGTATCCTAACGGCATGATATCAAAATGGAATATGAATCACAATAACTATGCGATGCAGAGCAACAACAATATGTGCGGGAACTGAATACTAAACACAATGATAGTTAAACTGCATCTAATGTCATAAGAGTCATACGGCTACACCAACTATAGGGCTGAGCTAATAGGCTAACTGCAGGTAAGGGAAATCGCCTAACCTCTGGGTCGAATATATATATATATATATATATATATATATATATATATATATTCGGTGATCCCGCCTCGATAATATCACATCCGATACCATATCTATAATCAGTAATTCCCAAGTCCAGAGGGTGGATCAAACAGCAAAATATAGCTCGCACGTAAATCTGTCGTACGGCATTCCCAAATTAGGGTACGGGTCGATATCACATTCGTCATATCATTCATCTGGTATTCTCTTTATCAAATATCATAATCCGGGTACTGACCTACGTCTAGTACAATATTAATATCATCACTATAATCGTGATCTGACTACTGATCGACAGTCTCGTATAAATCGATATCGTCAGCACATATCATCACAAGGGAGTGTACATCGCCAGATGCGGCCTATCATAATTATCTTGTCATATCATATCACATCATATCTCGTAACATAATCACATGTCGATCACTTAACATATATATCCCTATGCACATGGCATCGTCATCCAAAGAACCGCTATCATATCAGGACGTATCTCAAGTACGAATCCTACCATATCACCGATATCATAATCCCAGCCCAAATATCATCGACTCATCTTAACCCCAAGTATCATCCTCAAACCCGTATGTGAACACTGTAAGTGCACGGCGGCGCCCCGGCCGTCAATCCGACGGCTAAATGCGGAAGCGGTGATAAACTTAAATTTTCTTGAACTGGCAAACCGCCGCGCACTAATACCCGGATCGAACCACTAACTAGTCCTAGCTAACTACAAGATGGGGAATAGAGATATACCGACGATCCAAGTCCTCCGGTCTTCTCGTCATCGTCCCGATCTCCTGCGGAATGTCCCGTCTCCTCCTCGTCGCCGGAAATGCACCACATCGCCTACTTCTTTTACGGGCTCCCACCTCAATGCCGAGGCAACTCGGGCACGAAGCCGGCTACTCGACGTGCCCAAGATTCGCTGTAGAATATGTGTAGAAACATGTGTCTCATTTGGGGTTCTTGGAGATTGCCTTTTGTGGTGGAGGAAAATGACTTGGAGAGAGGTGGGAAAAATGTAGCATACAAAGAAATGAGTGTAACCTTTTTCTCTTAACTCATGAATATCAATCCCATTCTCCATGGAATGGCCGGCCCCCCCTTTACCATGTGTGATTGGAGAGAGAAAGAACAAAGACAAGGGGGTGGTTGGAAAGCAAAAGATGATGAGGAAAAATCAAATGATCACCACAAATCCAACACTCAAAGGCAACCATCATTTCATGCATGATGGCTTCAAAAAGTCAAGCCATCATGAGAAGAAGAAGTCAAGTGATGGTGCTTATCATGAAAACCATCATGATACAAATATAAGCAAAGACCCCCCCTCCACAAAATGCTTATTTGCAACAACGCAAATAAGCCCTCCTCCACCAATCTTCGGCCAATGAACGAAACAAAAGAAATCGGCCGAAACTGAAAGCAAACTGGCAACTCCAGAAAACTGGTCCCGTAATAAATTACAGGAAAACCCCGATACTGTGCATACACACCCGCATCTGTATTTCGACCGAAATACAAATGCAATGAGACAAAATCTACACTGTACTATACTAGGATCCGGCTTATACCAAAGCCGGCTAGTATTATCCGCTCGATCCTGATCCGTGCAATACCGCACGTATCTGATCGAACCCTGCCATATAACCATACGGCCTATAGTACAGACTGTCCGATCCTGATCCGTGCAATACCGCACGTATCTGATCGGACCTTGCCATATCTCCATACGACCTCTACAACCTTTCGCCCGAAAGCTGAGTAACTGAATGTGGGGGACTCTAAAGACTCGTCAACACCTTGGTTGTGGATTTAACCACTAGCACGTCAGAGGTATAAGCCAATACGTAACGGGCTACCAGGTACTGACTAAAAGGGATGTCTGTGAGCGAACGCAGCCTGACTCCCTACTGAGCCTGTCAGTGACAATATCCGTACAGTCCGGTCCGTTCGTCTATGAGCATCGCATGGCGGGCCTAGGGGGTTGGTAAAAGTCAGACCCCCAAAAGCGGTACAAGTCGTGTCGGAGTGTAGCCCAGAACACCCTGAGATACTACTGGAATACCTACCAGTAAATCTCCTTGCCTCGGCCGAGGGCTTCGTGTAATGGCTCTCCTAGACACAGCACGACCTCACCCCCAATACCGGGAGAGACGAACCCCTGAAGATACGCTCACTGCCTCCATGTGGCTCGGGACTGTACCCAACTAAAACCTGTTTGCACGACTCCTTTGAGCCGTGGTAGGGTAGTAATCAAAGTACAGTGGGAACTCACACGAGACAAATGACGATCCCCAGGTCGATGAACTAACCTGTACACATGTCACCAGGGAACTGCCATCTGACGTCTGGTATATGACCAACTAGCATGTTCCCGGCGAGTCCTGTCCGGTGTACTCATAACCCAATGAGCACCTGTATACATCTTAGGTGATCCAACTGACACCAGTGGCTTGTGAGACCGGCCACCGCCCCTCGTCGGGGTCTCGACTGTATACACTAGTCTACTATGGAGAATCGATGCCCTGTCTCGAAACTCTCACGACTAGGGACCTTTTAAGGATATGCTTATAGACCCCGAGCTCCCACTTATATGATCGCCCTCATACTGCTGGTGGTCAAGCAAGAATCCTAGGGGCTCTATCAACGTGTAATAGCAACTTGTCAGGTCACCTAAAACAGTACACGATGATAAAGGTAAACCAGATAGCATACTATCATCTCGAGTAAGACTGTCCTACCGGGATAGGTCCTCCATCAATCATTGCAGTCACGTACCTGTGACCTAATAATTGACTCTGAGGGCACTATCTCCAACAATCTCCCACTTGCACTCAATGCTAATTATTGCGATGTCGCATACTCACAGCCCGTGTGATACCGAACACCCAACTCCTCTACTAGTCAGTTTCACAAAGCTCGTTTGCGAAACTATTGCGTTCGAGGAACAGCCTCAGTGAGTGGATCCGCTTTGATGTCTCTTTCAATGTCTCTCTAAATCTCAAGTTCGCGGAGAAACCCATCTCCCGAAATGAGCAATACCTGTCTTAGAATGTGTCTGGATGTCTGATGGGACATAGCTCATAAATGAACTCCAAATCCAAACTTCTTAGACTGTATCGTCAACTGAACTTAATCAGTATCCTGCGCCATGCCTCCCTCAGTATTGCCTTGGACCAACTGTCCAAAATACTGCCCCTCGTCAGAAGGAAAAACTATAACTCTGACAACCTCCTTGTCGTCCATGTCACCTTGGAAGCCTGGAATGATAACTGTCTCCCGAATGAGGTTGTCGTTATCATATCCACTTATGTTCTAAAACTGCTTCCGACCGTTTCTCCAGGATTGGATCAATGTCAACTTATTGCATCTAGTGCAAGAACAACATCTGGTGTGGTACTTGACATCTCATGATTGACTCAATTGCCTGAGCAAGTGATCTGCCAATCATGCACATCCCTCTCCCCTTTAGTCTGTAAGACACCTTTAGAGAGGGTGACTCCATTACCTGCAGGTACACTACCGTGCCAGGAGTCGTCCATCCTAAATACTCTTAGAATGCTGTCAAGTACCCTGATTGGGAAACCACCCAAATCTAGATCTAATACCATAGATCCAATAACCAGTATGTCTGATATAATGTCCAAGTCCTGTGTGGAGAAACCACTGTGTGACGACCAAAATATAACCGATTGTAGTATAGGAGTTTCCTTTCCTACTTTGTGTATGTCATCCAAATACCAGGATATCACACCCTACTACCTTCTCAACAGATCCATCCCCTATTCTGATGAAGTCAATCCCATGTCTGTCACATCAGAAGTAGATGATCTATCTCCGCTACATCTGCTTTAGTCTATAAATAGACATAAGCTACCTGTCCACCAATGCTTCCGCTGCTCCCACTGACTACGACAACCCTCTGGCAGAGTCATATACACGTACACTTCTGGAGCGAGTTCAGAACGACGCTATACTCATCCTCCCGCCGGGTCTTGCAGCCTGGAACAACAGCAATGGTAATTGTGGGTAAACAAGAACTTCCCTGTCACCGTCCTTGAGGCTACCGTAGTACCTCTCGGGTGCCTGAAGTTACCCACCTTATCTGCGGAGTGGCCAATGGAATGTCAATCCAGATTGAATCTTTAGGTTCCTTATCAAATCTTCAGTAATCGTTTGTGGTTCTGGAATCACTTCCAGTTCTACCATACTCCCACTACTGTTTTCTGAAAAAAAATCCATTTTTATTAAAACTGTGGCGAGTCTAGAACAATATTGCTATTGTTCATCCAGATGGTAGAAAGTCAACCCGCGTCATAGCCTGGGTCAACCCACAAACAGCCATTACAGAAACGTGCCTTGAGTTGTCCAGTGTCTGGTTTTAAGCATAAGCCGGACAACTCCCCGTACCTTAACATCGTAAAGATATGAACTGTTCTATATCCCATATAGGACCAGAGGCACTGATTTAATTGAACCAGATTCAAATCATGCAACTGTCTCCAGTGCATGTCAACTAAATGGAAGGAGGCCGATCAGCGTTACTTAACTTAGGAATGCTTCCAATTATGAGTAACCTGAAAAAGAAGCAAGTTCTCTTAGTCATTACTATCAACTTAATACCATACACAAGTATCTACATCTTCGATCTCTTTGAAGAATCCCGATACTTGCTACACCTGGTTCTCTACTTTATTCAAATACCTATAACTTCTCAAAATTCGGACCCTGTGTTTCCACGAAACACTTGTTTAAAAACTAGAGAAGTCATAAGTAAACCGAATATAGTACGAGGACCTACCCCTCTGTCCTGATGGACCCTGGACAACATACAATACTCTGTATAAGTCCCTTGAGTCTAATAACTCATTCACTGTGTGTCGTAGGTTGAAAACTGTACTTATGGTTAAGAAGAATTACACCGCTGTTTAATGCTCCTTACCTAACCATCCACTGATATAGGTAAATGTCGTAGACATAATTTTAGAAAGGTATATCTCACTCTATGAAAATAGACGTACAGATATATCAATTTGAAATTGGTGCATAACTGCGGATATTCAAAACCAAATATTTGCCAACCGGCAAACAGCCCAGGTGATTTCCTCAAATATCACCGATTACAACGAATCCCGATATAATGAGGATAATCACCCAATTCCCAATAACTTACTCCCACTCATCATCTGTAAAACCATACAGATGTGAGAATCGTACCTGGTAAATACATACCCTGGAGCAAGTATCTAATCGGGAAATCAGTTTTCTTTTAACATTACACAGTGAGACTGAAACATTGAAATGTTTCGATGGGGTATCCTGGTATTCATAGTAATGCCTCTTCCAGATTCACGACTGTAACCGTATAATTCTTTGCCACCTCTCCAAATCCCTTCATATGTCTTTAGTCTTTACCTTCTGCACACCCCTTTAGGCCAAATGGTTTTCTTCCTTCCCTACCGTTCGGCACCAGCCTATGGTTTGGAAGAAGACTATCCAATAAGCATAATGGCTGTACTGTCCCAATCCTAGGAACACTCGCAATGAGAGAGGGTGAAGATAAAAGACAACCGAATAAACCTTATTCCTATTTCTCCTGGACCAGAATCCATCCCCGAACTGGAACAAGTTCCTTTCGAGTTCGTATATAACCATACGATGGAGTATCCAATAAACTGTGGATCTTCGTAGTGATACGGAGTGTCCTGGAGAAATACAAAGGTGATTTTAGGATTGGCGAAGGAATACTTGGTTTGGTCGTGAATATCTGTTGCAATTTACTTTGCCCTCTTACTAATCCCTTGCTTTGTCTGAACTTAATACCTTCTGTACACCATCGTTAGGCTAATTGGTTTTCTTCATTCCCTACCGGTCGGCACCAGCCTAAGGTTTGGAAGAAGACAATCCAATTTTCGTAATAGGTGTACTACCCCTAAACCAAGGAGTACTCGTAACCTGAGAGAGGGTAAAAGGAAAAGACAACTGAATAATCCTATCCGTTTTCTCCAGAACCGGAAACCATCCTCGAATAAATCCCTTCGAGTTCGTATATAACCATACGATGGTTTTGTCCAATGGAAGTGGACGTTCGTAGTAATACGGGGTGTCCTGGAGAAAAGGGTAAAAGTAGGAGTGGCAATGAGGTTTGCAACTCTGACAATCCAAAAGCCGGTGTTTAAGAAGGTTCGGTCAACTTGGTCACTGAGTCATAGTCTTAGGGTCGGGTCAATGGTCGCTGCCAAAGAGAGAGAGAAAAGAAACACTCAGCGTGCACTCTAACCTAGATCAGAATGGTTACCAATTTATCTAATCTGGAAACCTCCCACTGTACCGTCAAATTCTCCTCTAAACCTGAAAGAAGAATTGGTCGGGGTCACCCGAGGAGTAAACTAACTCATCAGTGGGAATCAGGATCCAACTCTCATCGCATGACAACGTGACGGAATCCGCTCACGGTATCACACTCCAGAAGGTATGCGCATATCTGGCAAGTTTCAGTTCTTTTGAAACTCCCGATGTGATTTCTGCCCCATGCTCTTATGACCTTGACTTTGGCCAACATATCATAAGTCACATGTCAAGTTCTACCCGTCATTCTCCAGGTTAATTTGAATCCACCCGTACATACCCTTGACTTTGGCCAAAATGGCAGTACGACTGTCCCAAACCAACGCATCTATCTATGCTGCATATGAATACCCCAATAGCTACCAATCACTGTGCCATGACTTTGGCCAACATACACAGCTTGAATACTATTGACCACCCATATGAAACGACGGAGGGCTACGAATGGTTTCTGGCGAAAACCTTTAACGTAATGAACTTGATATCGTCGAAGGAACGGATAGCTTTTTAGAAAATATAGTGACGAAAACCGTTGCTAAAGAGGTCACTCCCGGTGAAGGGATCTCGGCTCTTTCCCCGTAGAATGGGGTGCAGGATATTCCAACTGAATACCACGGCGCAAAGCAAAAGTAATCGGCTATAGTGAAGTTAATGCCCTGATGCAAACTTTTTGTCCAAGGGGTCACTCCCGGTGAAGGGATCTCGGCCCTTGCCTCGTCGACTGAGGTGCTGGATATTCATAACCGAATATCACTGTGCAAAACAAAAGTGAACATCCTTGCAATAACAGCTTTTTGAAAAGTGTTCCAACAACATCAGATTAGGTTTGTTTTTAACTTGCATTGATCCGAATCAATGCAGTCCCATCAATTGATCACACCACAAAGAACGAAAATATACTGATGTACGTATATGCCATCCGCATTCGCCACTGGGTCCCGTCATTACCCGTTAGGTTAGCTAACTAACGACAGAGCGGGGACTGGACTAGCGCGGATGTAAAACATATACAACATCTACTAATATATATACCAATATATTATATTCGCTCAAGGCGTGAATAAAATGCAACATCACAGAAATGTACAGCATCACAGAAACAATACAGATATCTGGGATCCCCGGGTTTCACAGAGCCACTACTGAAACCCGACGTTCCCCTGGTCGTGTGGATAGCCTGTGCAATGAGAACCTAGACCCCTACGGGAGCGGCAAGTCACCCGCCAAAACCTGAAGCGAGGCAGCCCCCTTCAGCGCCGTGAATGGACCACCCAGCACTTCACGGAATCCGGTAACTTGGGCACCCCTCCTGGGTCAACCTGTACCCCCTACGAGTGCGGCGAATATCCCGCCAATCCTAGAGTGAAGCCCCCTCCGTCTCAATGCCATGAGATGCGGGCTTGTTGCCCTCTAGAACCCGGCTATCCGTGCACCCCTCCGCGGGGCAATCCTAGTACAGAAAGTAAAATATACATACAACGGGTACATCGACCGCAACCAGGTCGTGCCCCAAAATAATAATACAAACAGGCAGTGACGGCAGTCCACATGTCGGACGCTCGCCCCGCAATATCAAATGTACATAATACAACCACAACTGTACTAGCATTGCATCCAGGCTATCCCCACGACCGATCCGCAACATCACAGCAAAAACAAAACATCAACGTGAAAGTCACGTTCGCAAATCCGTCTAACCGGGCTATAGCAGTTAGACCGGATTTACCGATCAAGTGACATTCACGGTCGCAGATATAATGTAAAAACTGTGAAAAATGTGTTTAAAATTTTCCGATTGACCAAAAATTAACAAGTGGGCCCCAAAGCAATACTGTAGCAGATCAAGAAATTCTGGGCCCAATATTAATGTTCCAAAATACCTATTTTCTCCCCTGAAGCCCACTGGAAAAAGTTGACCCATTGACCTCTCCAGACTGCGGTGGAACCGCGGCCCAAAGAGGGTTTTGGCCGCGGTTCCGCGCTCTGGCTGAGAGATCATTGTGTCGAATTTTTCCATAACTCTTAGAACTTCCTGTACATGTGTTTTCTGCAACCTGAAAAATTTTTGGACACCAAAAAATCTTAACAGAAAACTGATGTGAGCTAAAATTGGAATTTTGGAATTTTGGTCGATCGGAACTCAAAAACACATTAAACCAAGCTAGACTAAGTTAATGGCGAGGCTCTGATACCACTGTAAGTGCACGGCGGCGCCCCGGCCGTCAATCCGACGGCCAAATGCGGAAGCGGTGATAAACTTAAATTTTCTTGAACTGGCAAACCGCCGCGCACTAATACCCGGATCGAACCACTAACTAGTCCTAGCTAACTACAAGATGGGGAATAGAGATATACCGAAGATCCAAGTCCTCCGGTCTTCTCGTCATCGTCCCGATCTCCTGCGGAATGTCCCGTCTCCTCCTCGTCGCCGGAAATGCACCACATCGCCTACTTCTTTTACGGGCTCCCACCTCAATGCCGAGGCAACTCGGGCACGAAGCCGGCTACTCGACGTGCCCAAGATTCGCTGTAGAATATGTGTAGAAACTTGTGTCTCATTTGGGGTTCTTGGAGATTGCCTTTTGTGGTGGAGGAAAATGACTTGGAGAGAGGTGGGAAAAATGTAGCATACAAAGAAATGAGTGTAACCTTTTTCTCTTAACTCATGAATATCAATCCCATTCTCCATGGAATGGCCGGCCCCCCTTTACCATGTGTGATTGGAGAGAGAAAGAACAAAGACAAGGGGGTGGTTGGAAAGCAAAAGATGATGAGGAAAAATCAAATGATCACCACAAATCCAACACTCAAAGGCAACCATCATTTCATGCATGATGGCTTCAAAAAGTCAAGCCATCATGAGAAGAAGAAGTCAAGTGATGGTGCTTATCATTGAAACCATCATGATACAAATATAAGCAAAGACCCCCCTCCACAAAATGCTTATTTGCAACAATGCAAATAAGCCCTCCTCCACCAATCTTCGGCCAATGAACGAAACAAAAGAAATCGGCCGAAACTGAAAGCAAACTGGCAACTCCAGAAAACTGGTCCCGTAATAAATTACAGGAAAACCCCGATACTGTGCATACACACCCGCATCTGTATTTCGACCGAAATACAAATGCAATGAGACAAAATCTACACTGTACTATACTAGGATCCGGCTTATACCAAAGCCGGCTAGTATTATCCGCTCGATCCTGATCCGTGCAATACCGCACGTATCTGATCGAACCCTGCCATATAACCATACGGCCTATAGTACAGACTGTCCGATCCTGATCCGTGCAATACCGCACGTATCTGATCGGACCTTGCCATATCTCCATACGACCTCTACAACCTTTCGCCCGAAAGCTGAGTAACTGAATGTGGGGGACTCTAAAGACTCGTCAACACCTTGGTTGTGGATTTAACCACTAGCACGTCAGAGGTATAAGCCAATACGTAACGGGCTACCAGGTACTGACTAAAAGGGATGTCTGTGAGCGAACGCAGCCTGACTCCCTACTGAGCCTGTCAGTGACAATATCCGTACAGTCCGGTCCGTTCGTCTATGAGCATCGCATGGCGGGCCTAGGGGGTTGGTAAAAGTCAGACCCCCAAAAGCGGTACAAGTCGTGTCGGAGTGTAGCCCAGAACACCCTGAGATACTACTGGAATACCTACCAGTAAATCTCCTTGCCTCGGCCGAGGGCTTCGTGTAATGGCTCTCCTAGACACAGCACGACCTCACCCCCAATACCGGGAGAGACGAACCCCTGAAGATACGCTCACTGCCTCCATGTGGCTCGGGACTGTACCCAACTAAAACCTGTTTGCACGACTCCTTTGAGCCGTGGTAGGGTAGTAATCAAAGTACAGTGGGAACTCACACGAGACAAATGACGATCCCCAGGTCGATGAACTAACCTGTACACATGTCACCAGGGAACTGCCATCTGACGTCTGGTATATGACCAACTAGCATGTTCCCGGCGAGTCCTGTCCGGTGTACTCATAACCCAATGAGCACCTGTATACATCTTAGGTGATCCAACTGACACCAGTGGCTTGTGAGACCGGCTACCGCCCCTCGTCGGGGTCTCGACTGTATACACTAGTCTACTATGGAGAATCGATGCCCTGTCTCGAAACTCTCACGACTAGGGACCTTTTAAGGATATGGTTATAGACCCCCAGCTCCCACTTATATGATCGCCCTCATACTGCTGGTGGTCAAGCAAGAATCCTAGGGGCTCTATCAACGTGTAATAGCAACTTGTCAGGTCACCTAAAACAGTACACGATGATAAAGGTAAACCAGATAGCATACTATCATCTCGAGTAAGACTGTCCTACCGGGATAGGTCCTCCATCAATCATTGCAGTCACGTACCTGTGACCTAATAATTGACTCTGAGGGCACTATCTCCAACAAACACGTGGTCCCATAACCATGTGAACACATAGCTATATAGAATCCCATATATGCACATACGAAATAAGGATATATGCAAGTATGTATGTGTGTGTATGTGTAGTGCATCCACTACTCTAGGGTTTCGTAACGATATACCAATATTCATCCTAAACATTATCATTAATCTCAAACAACATATAATAATTGTTGGTATGTATACGCATCCGTATACATCACCACGAACTGCGGTGGTGCTATACGCCATCTACCCGACTTCTCCCCGTAGATATAAATCTACTCACCTAGCTTTAAGCATGCCGATGCCGCCGTCGCCATTTGCATCTCCAACGCCTCGACGCCACGCGGGGTACCTATAAGGAAATCACACGCTAAAACACATGAAAACCGTGTCGGAAACCAAAACGGTGCACGTTACGCCAATAGGTAAAAAAACCTACAGCCTCGCATGCAAACACAACCAATAACCCTCTGCCGTTGGCGTTCAAACACCACCCGACAGAAACGAATCATCAAATACCAGAAATTCATGCTAAACAAGTCGTAAATCATGCGCCAACTCATGAAAATCATCCCAGATCTTACCCTGTTTGGAATCAGACAAAACTAGACATACCCAGGGTCAAGTTTACAGGTAAAAGAGTCGTGCACCAAAAACGAGGGGGTTTTCCCCCGCTCTGGCCGCAAATTGCGGCCAGGGGGAATTAAATGGCGGCCCGGGAAAGGAGGTGGGGTCTAGGGTTTTGGGTGTTGGCTTCTACCAGCCTGCACATCTCACTGCCAAGTCAATTTTATTTTAGGGTACCTCGGGTTGTAGCAGTTTCCAGAAAGGTCACAAAATCGACAAAATTGCTAATTTATGCCATGTCGAATAAATCTGGTATTTGGGTGAAATCTGGAACAATCTTGGGTTAGCTGGTCTCAAACACACCTAATAAAGCTATACTAACATTCAAAACCAACACTTGGCCAAATCTCACTCAAATTTTCCTAAACTAGCACTAATCTACATAATAACACTAAATTTCAGCTCAACAACTATAACTTAACAAGAAAGGAGTTAGATTGCAAGATTATACCTCAAGAGGGTCCTAGGATGAAGGAGAAGGGAAGAAGGAGAAGTGGGTTGGTGCTGCTGAAGTTCTGGGCTGAAGTGGCTGTTGCAACAGATGCTGATGCTGATTCTATTTTTGTTGCTGTTGCCTTGGCTGCTGCTGCTGCTCTGGCTGAAGCTGCTGCTGTTGATTTGGTTATATTTTGTGTATGTGTGTTGCAGCAACAGCTAAAGAAGGGGTTTGATGTATTTGTGGTGAAGTGTTGAAGTTGTGTGCAGCTGGTGTAGAGTAGCTAGTGGGGTATTGATAGCTGATGGTATTGTTGTAGCTGAATCTAGGGGCTGGGGTGGCAGCTGATGCAGCTGATGCTAAGTTGTTGATGTTTGAGCAGCAGCTAAAGTGTTGATATGGGGGCTGAAGTTGTGCTGATGTGAGTGTGTAGGTGTTGGGCTATGGTGTTAGGGGCTGGTGTAGGGTTGGCTGATGTATTGTTTCAGCAGCTGCTGCTGCTGAGTTACTCCTGTTGCTGCTGATGTTGGCTGGAGTTGGACAATTGGGGCTGATGTGTCAGAGGGAGTGAAAGAACACAAGGGATTATGAAATGGGATGGATCATGGCACACCCTAGCCACCTCTCTCTCTCTCTCTTAAAACATGCTAGCTTGCACAAGCCATCATGGCTCACTCTCTCCCTACACAAGTCAACCCCCATCCTAATCACCTTTAAACCAAACCCAAAAACCCTTAATTAAACACAATTAGCTTAACCAAAGGGTTAACCCATCATGGTTGGCTAAACATGGTTAACCCACCATGCTCATCTAAACATGGTAACCCTAGACTTAACCCATGTTAACATGCACAAGTATGTGCAGTCCAGATAAAATTCTAATAAAATATTCATAAAACCAGATAAAATATTTAATAGTCGTTTTGGTAAACTTTTTACCAAAAACCCCACATTAACCCACAATTACCACAAAACACCAACTCAGGTGTTACAGTCGTTTCCCTGAGCATGTGGATCTCAGTGGGCTTGATTTGGGGTGAAGTCGAGCAACCTGCAAAGAAGTTCTGGGGTGGTTGTACCACCGTGGACCCTCCGACGATCAAGTTAGCCGAGATATTTGGGCAGAATAGCGGCTTATTGGATTAAAATTGCCTTACCTGAGTCGTCTGGGAGAGAGGTTTTATAATGGTTGCTTGGAGCGAGCTAGCGCGGGATCTTCGCCGGCCGTTACGTCCCTGGCGTTACGCCTGCGTGAATGACGAGATCCCCCATTAATGACGAGATTGACTCGTTAAATAGGGGATACGGCGGCGTGAAACGCGGGACGTTGGGTGGCGGATATCTAGCTTCTGGAGAGATACGCGGAGCCGTGGCGGAGGCGCTTAGCTCTGCGTCCTTGGTTGCTCGGTAGAACCGGAGAGGCTTAGCTCGGCGGGCGACTCGGAGGCGAGCGGGAGGCCGAGGAAGCTCGGCGTGTAGGAGGGCTCGGAGGAAAGCAAATGGTTATTTACATGGCGAGCACAAGAGTATTCAGGGATCTCTCGGAGGTCGGGTCATGCCTCGGGATGATAGCCCGGGGGACCCCTCCAATATGTGGTGCTTGTCTTATTCCCGTGAGTCTCGGGACACGTCAGCTACCACGTGTCATGATCTGGGGAGTTTCCACTTATGAGCATCATCATTAGCCCCCCACTCTCGTCCTGACCTATTTATGGGTCGGGTCGAGAGTGGTCTGGATCGGTTTCCCGGGCTCAGCCTGTAGTCAAGAACCTATCAGCGCGGATCTCTAAGACGGCTGGGCGTATTTTCGATGACGTCAGCGGATCAGAGGGGGAGATCGCACATTAAAGAGAGAGCGCCGATTCACTTGTACGTCAGTTGGGATGCAGGCCACGTGTCCGACGCGGATTGGCGGACGTAACGGGCAGTCGCTGTCGCCTGCGCCCGAAGGGACGTCTCCAATGGTCGTTTGACACGTGGGTCGTCGACGGCTAGCAGGCGCGAATCTTCGTTTTGGCGGGAAACGATCTGAGCCGTTGGATGCATCGCCCCAGTAGTATAAATAGGGGTAGGATCCCCCCAGGGTCCACACTTTCGCCATCATTTTCCTTTTTCTGCGAGATATAGCTCGGCGTTCCGTCCTTTAGATCGAATCCCTCGCGCTCTTTCCTCGGAAGACTCCTTATTTTGAATCAGGTTAGATGTCTTCCTCTGAGAAGTCTGTGGAAATTATTAGGGTAGAGTCGGGCGATGAGGTTCCAGTTGTTGGAGCCGAGTACAGGGTGTCTTCCTCCGCCTCTTCGGCTGCTCTATCTGCGTCGGGATCCCTCCATAGAGTTATGTAACACCTTAGAATGCGATTAGTGTTAATTAAGCGATAATGCGGATTTTTAGTAAAAAGTTAACCAAATTAGTTTTCATACATTTTATAAAAATTTATTAATATTTTATTATTATTTGTTTTGGCTTGCACACACTTGTGCATGTTAACCTAGGGTTAATTAGTGTTAACCATGGTTAAGTAGCCATGGCACCCTAAGTTAATTTCATAACATGTTAACCTTGCACTTAATTATTTAGTTTTAAAAATAAAAAGGGTTTGATTTGGGTTGACTTGAGAGAGAGAGAGAGAGGGTTGACATGGAAATGATGAGGAATGGGCAAGCATGGGGTGCAATTAATGAGGAGAGAGAAGGGGGCATGGCTCACTCTAAACTCACACCCCCATTTGTCTTCACCACTCTCACACTTCCCATTTCTTTTCCTCATCACTCACACTCTCACAATTGTGTTCTTCTCCTCATCCTCATCTCTCAAACTGAAACCCTAACCAAATCATCACTAAACCAAGCAAAATCACCACTAAACCTCACTAAAACCCTTTATAAGTCTAGCTAAACCCCGAAAGATGACTTGGAGCATGGAAATATAGGATTTTTGAGGAAGTGTGGAAAGGTAATGATCTCTAACTGTTAAATAGGATGTTAGGATGTTGTGTTGCTTAGTAGTTGTTGTTGTTTAGAACCCTAATAATATAGTTTTGTGCTCATATCGTATTTTTAGTGTGATATTGGGGTCACTGCGATCTTCTATCACCACGAGTTGTTACTGTAAAATCTAGTAATGTGGTAGTGTTGTACTAGAGGACCTGAGCGTTCACCTAAATCCCGAACCCAATCCAACCTGTTTTGGCCGACGACATTTGAGGATTTTCCGGCGAGCTCGGATTTTCGGGAGATTGGGGGGTTGTGCTTTGTAGGGTAGCTGTCTGTAAGTATTCTGGGGTGTTTGGTACTGCTAGATTTTTATATATTGACTGTATGCAAAATCTGGGAACAATTTGCTAGTTTTTAGTGTTTCGACTACGCGCGTTACGATATCCGACACGGTTCGCGTTGTTAGTGTAGCTTGCTGCACTTAGATTTGATTTAGAATGTCGCGACACACGTTAGCCACTAAGCGAACACTTGAGAGGTTGTTGGAGTCGGTGCGTCAATCTAAACGTAGTTTGTATGTATTATTGGTCGATTTCTAAGTTGCACTTGCTATATTTTGTGTGATATTAGGGGCGAGTGCGGCGACTTCAGACGCTACGAAGAAAGGAAAGCAGGTGATTGGATTTACCTACCTCGAGATCATCGGTGAGTAGATTTAACATCTATGGGGAAATCAACCATATGACGTTAAGCTTCAGGGCTAGATATGATATTATAGCCGCATATTTATATGCATATATGTTGATTGTGCATGAGCATCATTGCATACCATTACTTGTTTTGCCTTGACTTAGTACCCGGTGGACACTGAACCATTACCGACGGTTCATGTTGCACGAGCACTAAATTGTATGCTACACCCACACCGTCGGTAATTGCCATGACACGCACAAGCTATACACATATGTGGTATTATATTCGTTATTGACATTGATTCTTGTTCTATTGCGCATATGAAATGCATCGTGCATATATAGCTACATGTACACCTTTATATGATGTTGCATTTGATTTTGGAGAAATTGGGAACCGCATGATATATTTAAAAAATGGATTCATTTAAAAGAGTGGTTTTTCTTTCATATGCTCATATTGCTGTTTTATGTTGCATATATCATATTTCATGGATTTACGCATTGAGATACGGATTTCATGTGATTTATGGATTTGATAACCGTGGGATATTTCAAGAAAGTATGCATTGTTTTGAAAACCCGGTTTCTCTTGATATGATATTTCGATGCGTCCATCATGAGTTTTCTCGGTTCTGAGACTTGTGTTAGAAACCCGATTTGAGGAGATGGATGATCCGTTTGCGGGTTCATGGTGGACCCGGTATGGTACCCCGGGGCAAGAAATGAATGTTGTGCAGTAGACGATGAGCGTGGCAGAGGGACTACTACCTACCGGTGATTGGTTGGACCTGACGGTTATCCGGAGGATGCCGACCGGAGTCGTGAGATGGATATGGGCCGATCCGGACTGACGGAGCCCGTGGGCCGATCCGGACTGACGGAGCCCGTGTTATGTGGATTTACGTGTCGATATAGGACACGGGTTTTTCATGATATTTCGAGTGTCGATGTTGGGCACTCAGGTTCTATGAGATTTATGGATATGAAGGCCGATCAAAGTGACGGCGCCTGAGGTATTGGGATTTGGGGTGTCGTTGATGGACACCGGGTTTTTCCACGATGGTGATTCATTGATGATGATATGTGTTATCCCATACTCAGTAGTTATTTGATATGCATTATTTCATGTTGTTGTAGTACCCTGATGGTGTACCTTGATCATGATTGTTGCATATCCATATTGCCATACTTACGCTATCTGATTGCATATTATAGATTATCGCTGTTCGTGCATACCTGCGATTATCTGTATGATGTTACTTACTATTTACGAGTTGGCAATTCACCCCCGTTGTGCCACAGTATTTTGTAGGTTTGACCCTTAGAGTAGTCGCGGCAGGGCTGGTTATTGTATCTTTTTCAGCGGATACCGCTACGGTTGGCTGTGGGCCTTTTTGCTGTAGGTGGGTTGCGGTTATCTGATTATATCCATTGTATATCTCATTGCATCTAGTACTCTCCATCTATCACTTTCATGTATTGACTTAGAGACGAGTTGTGATGACCGATATTGTATATTTTGTGACTCTGGGTGTCGTGCTCGTGTGAGCCGGCCTTTATTATGTAGCTTTACCTCTTTATGTTGTTTTTCATTTATATGTCTATTTCTTCGCTACGGCGTCGTATATATGCTTGTGGTGGTTGTTTCCGCCGTTGGGCGTAATTTGCTCCCGTTTGGGGATGTTTTATTTATATCATGTGTTTATACCCGTTTCGGGGCTAGTTTTTACAAAGGAGGTGCTGCCGAAATTTTTAAGAAAATAAACTTAAGCTTTAAGTTTTTTACTTGAGATTTCCAAATGTTTTTAACAATGTTTTCATCACTTACTTCTTATGATGGTTTAGATTTCTGGGTTTTCGGCTTACTTAAATTGCGTTACGCCTGTTGACGTCACGTGGTTTAAATGCCGGTCATGTTCCTAAATTTGGGTCGTGACAAAGTTGGTATCAGAGCGCTAGGTTTTACCTTTCGGAGTATAGGATAACCTTGGTATGATGGAGTAGGTAGCTTAAGCAGAGTGACGTAGCGTGTGTATGTTCCACGGCATACTTACGACACGGTACTCCGCCTAAGTGACCTTAGGACATATTGCTTGTAATTCCTTCCTTGATTCCATGTATCACTATGATTCGATCTCTATGTTCTTATCGGATCCTGTTGTCATTTCCAGCCATTATGCTGCCGAAGACTACGAGGGCGCAGAGAGCGGCCGCGACAGCCGAGGTCAGGGTAGGCTCATCGGAGACGAGGACTGACCAAGGCGGTACGCCTATTCCACAGGAGTGGATTGATCCACCTTCGATAGATCGTATTACTAGGCTAGAGGCCGGTATGCAGGATTTGCGCCAGATGATGGGTCGCTAGTTGAGGCCAGTCGAGCATAGAGACAAGAGGTTTTCCTACCTGCTATGGGGACCACGATGGTGCCTACGGTTCAGGCAGTCGTACCTGCAGCTACGGAGGTTATCACCATATCATTATCTGAGTTCATAAGGCTAAAGCCTCCGGATTTCACCGGCACCGATGCAGCTGAGGATCCCCAGTCGTTTATCGATCAGATGGCCAAGATTTTTCGTTCGCTGAGATACTCCGATGCGAGATGGGTAGAGTTCATAAGTTTTCGTCTGGAGGGTCTTGCCCAGACCTAGTGCGAGTCTTTAGAGAGGGGCAGAGCCGCGGGTCTTTCTCCTATGACCTGGGTTGAGTTCGTGACGGTGTTTCTTGCCCGTTTTCTTCCGCAGAGCGTCAGGGATGCTCGAGCTCGCAGTTTTGAGTCGTTACGCCAGACTCCGGGTATGACGGTGGCAGAGTACGATATTTAGTTTACCCAGTTATCTGTGTATGCTCCATATTTGGTGGACACTGGAGAGATGTGGATCAAGAGATTTGTACGAGGCCTGCTTACCCAGTTGTTTCTCGTTATCATCGCCTAGCATTGTGACACATATGCAGCCATAGTGGACGCAGCCCTACTGGTTGAGGAGCGTCTTTCCGAGACTTCGGTCGTTCCGGAACCGAAGAGGGTTCGTACTGGTATATCAGCCTGGAGACAGATGTTTAGACGCCGCGACAGATTTCATTCAGGTTGTGTGAGTAGCAGCGGCTTAGGATGAGACTAGTTGTTTAGCTCTTATCCCCAGGAGGGTCAGTAGTCATCGTCTGGATGTTTCTGGTGCGGGAGTTTTTATCATTGCGTTAGAGATTATACTGAGCCACATGAGGACGAGACAACCGTATCACATGTTACCTTACCACCTTCTCCACCTCAGAGAGCGTTGCCTCTTGCGCCTGTTGTTGCTCCGTGTCAGACTTATGCTCAGAGAGGTCGTGGTCACGGAGGTTTTGTTCAGGGAGGACAGGATGGCAGAGGCGGAGGATAACCAGTTGCGAGTAGAGGGCAGGCTCGAGTATTTGCTTTGACTCATCAGGACGCGTAGGCGTCTAATGCAGTGGTTTCATGTACTCTTTCAGTATTTTCCTTCGATGCACACGTTTTGTTTGATCCAGGATCTACGCACTCGTATGTTTCTACACACTTCGTGCTGAGGTTGGGCCGAGAGTCGTGTTTGCTAGATCAGCCGCTTGTCGTGACTACTCCTGTTGGCGAGTCTTTTGTTGCGCGACACGTGTTTCGGTCGTGTGCCGTTCGTATTGGAGATAGAGATTCGTCCGTCGACTTAATCCTTCTCGAGATGTTGGACTTCGACATTCTCCTGGGCATGGACTGGTAAGCTAATTGCTACGCGTTCGTGGACTGTTGTGAGAAGACAGTCAGGTTTTGTTTTCCCGGTGAGTCAGTTCTTGTTGTACAGGGGGACCGTGGTGCCGCCCCTCATAGTTTGATTTCAGTCCTTTGCGCTAATCGGCTTTTGAGGAGGGGATGTCGGGGATTCTTGGCTTTCCTACGAGATACTGGAGCCACAGTAGATTCGTTGGACGAGGTTCCTATCGTGAGAGAGTTTCCCGACGTATTTCCCGATGAGTTTCCTGGATTGCCGTCAGAGCGTGATATTGAGTTTTGCATTGATTTGATCCCCGGCACGGGGCCTATTTCTATACCGCCTTACCGGATGGCCCCGGCGGAGCTTAAGGAGCTTAAGGATCAGCTGCAAGAGTTGCTTGATAGGGTACTTATGCGTCCGAGTGTTTCACCTTGGGGAGCTCCAGTTCTGTTCGTTAAGAAGAAGGACGACAGTTTGAGGCTGTGCATTGATTATCGTCAATTGAACTGAGTTACAATAGGTATCCATTACCTCGCATTGACGATTTGTTTGATCAGCTCCAGGGTGTGGGACATTTTTCCAAGATTGATTTCAGATCAGGTTATCATCAGTTGTGGGTTCGGAATGATAACGTTCCGAAGACTTCTTTTCGTACGCGCTACGGGCATTATGAGTTTTTGGTGATGTCGTTCGGACTCACCAATGCCTCAGCAGCGTCATGAATTTGATGAACCGGATTTTCAGGCCGTTCCTCAACCAATTCCTTATCGTGTTTATTGATGACATTCTGGTTTATTCCAAGAGTCGAGAGGAGTATGAGCAGCACTTGAGGATTGCTTTGCAGACATTGAGAAAGTACCAGCTGTTTGCTAAATTCTCGAAGTGTGCCTTCTGGCTTGATAGTATTGACTTTCTGGGTCATATGGTTATGGGAGACGGTATTCGTATGGACCAGAGGAAGATCAAGGCCATACAACTTTGGCCCAGACTTGTATCAGTGACAGAGGTTCACAGCTTTTTGGACTTAGCTGGTTACTACTGCCGTTTCGTGCAGGACTTCTCGAGTATCGCTGCACCGTTAATCGGACTGACCAGGAAGGGAGTTCCTTTTTCTTTGGACTGAGGCATGCGAGCTGAGTTTTCAGCAGTTGAATACTCAGTTGACGACTGCACCAGTTTTATCTTTGCCTTCTGGATCGGGCGGCTTTGTCGTTTACTGTGATGCTTTTCGAGTGGGGCTCGGTTGTGTATTGATGCAGCATGATAGAGTTATCGCTTATGCTTCCCGGCAGTTGAAGAAGTACAAGCAGAATTATCCCACTCATGATCTTGAGATGGCCGCGGTGGTCTTTGCGCTTAAGATTTGGAGACACTACTTGTACAGGGAGTCGTGTCAGATTTGCACAACCACCAGAGCTTAAAGTACATCTTCCAGTAGCGGGATCTGAATTTGAGACAGTGCCGTTGGATGGAGCTTGTGAAGGATTATGATTGTGAGATCTTTTATCACCTGGGCAAGGAGAATGTAGTAGCTGATGGTTTGAGTCGTAGGCCCGTAGGTAGCTTGTCCCAGTTGAGCGCAGTTCAGAGACAGTATTCTGCAGATTGGCAGATCTTGTGCGACAGCAGAGTACAGTTTGAGTTCACTTCCACTTGGGGACAGCTTGCTCATGTCCGTGCCCATCCACTTCTACTTGATCGTATTCGTGAGGCACAGCCCGACGATGCCCATTTGTCTGAGATTCTTGAGCATGTTTGGCAGGGTAGAGATTCGGAGTTTGGGATTGATGACCAGGGTGTGCTACGTTTTGGGACTCATTTGTGTGTACCTGATACAGATCAGTTGAGACGCGAGATCCTAGAGCAGGCACATCTGTAACAACCCTAAATTCCTGTACAACTTTCTGTACAAATTTTTCAAAAAATACAGAAAGGGGTACTTTTGCCTGAGCACAAGTTATAAGTTTGTTTTGCTTTTTAATAGCAAGAAGGAGCTTGTAGCTCATTGGTAAGATCTTGCACTGCTGAACCAAAACACCAGAGTTCAAATCCCATCCCCCACATTATTTTTTAATATTTTTTTTAAAAAATTTTTAGAAGTACAAGGGTCTACACGTGCATAACTTGTAAAAACCCCACTTCACATATAAAACAAACTGTCCCAGGGAGTAGACCAACCGACGAGCGACCCACGGCAGTGAGCCTCGGCCTGACTCACCGGCGACTTGGCCGACTCGGCCGCCGCCCCCGGCCGAGCTGAGTCGGATCGGCCGAGTCTCTTCTTTGACCCTCTGTCTTTTTGCATTCTGGTAACTCCTGCATAGTTTAAAACACCTACACATTTCCAGAGGCTTTAAAATCCAATTAAAACCCCATTAAACCATATTTTTAATGCAATTTTTATTACATTTTTAATACAACCTTTCACCTACCCTAAACCCTAGCATTACCCTATAAATACCACCCCTAAACACATCCTCCTTCACTCACAATTTTGTTCAAACTTTCAAGAAAACTCTCTAGAATTTTAGTGTGCAATTGGAGTTAGCAAAGGGCGAAACTCCGACAATTTTCTGACGATGACCCTAGGAGCTCCCGGTGATGAAACGACGCACCGGCGCCTCCTACTACTTTCTCTCCCTCATCTCTTGACTCTAAACCTGTAAGTCCCTCCTCCCCCTTCTCTATTCTATTCTAAAAATTTGTAAAACTAAAACACAACGGAAGCGGAGTTCATCCGACTTCCGATTCGGTTTTTCTTAAAAAGTTCAACTTTCCTCAAATACATCCATACCAAACTCTTACATCTTGACTATTCATATTTAACAAAACATGTTGATTAAGTTTCATAGCAAAATATTTCATTTTGTAACTTTTACTGCTCTTTTTCAATAAAATACCATGCAGTATAGTTTCGACTTTAAAACATCATTAATCTTACTATACCTTTAAGTAGGTCACGAGATAATGACTTACCTCCTCACAACACTCATATGCAACATAGCACAATACCTTTTGGGAAATATAGATTCGGGAAATACCGTTTTACACAAAACTACCTTTAACTCATAAAAAACCGTTTTCTACAAGATTACGTATTTTTACAAATCTTTGCAAAGCGTCTCTACAACCCATTTGGGGAACCCGTTCGGGATGGTGCGGGTTATCGCACATCCTCAGGCTTAGTAGTGCGAGATGCAGACCTCCACAAGGAGCATTCGATCTCGAGAGATTTAAAATACAAATATCTTAAGAAAATAAGATTTCTAGAAAATAATAAATTAAAATTATTTTATATAATATATATATATATATATATATATATATATGTGTGTGTGTGTGTGTGTGTGTGTGTGTATTATAAAAATACCTATCTTTGATATGATATAAATATTCCAACTTTCCTAAATCTAAAGAATCACTTTACATGAAAATACCATGAAATTTCATACAAGTCCAATACTTTACAATTAAATACCATGTATTATGAAATTAGGTTATTTTCACTAGAAATGTTACATATATAAAATCTACATCTATGACAACTCTAAAGACGATAATTAAATACTTGGGGTGTATTTTGAAAATTATACAAAAATATTTTTACATATAACCCCCTCAAGTTCTATAAATTACCCTAAAGACCTTAGTAAATATAGGTTTAAGCGGGACCAATCTCTTGAGCCTCAGTGAGCCGGAGAAGTGGATGCTTGCCTATTTAAGGTAGACAACTTAACAAAGGTGTTATCAACACGGTAATCGTCTTTGAAAAAGACACAAATTCTGCCGCCCATATGCAGCGGTTACCGATAACATCAAAACTTAATTTAGGATTCAATTTCTTTTCTAATTGTTCTTATTCAGACTGAGTCTTATTATAATAATCTGACTTGAATATGATTCTAGTACAATCTACAATATAACAATTCAACATGAATCCACATATTCAATCTGTTCAAACTATTCAATCTATATTGACCGAACCGAACCATGGATATACTTCCATTTACATGATTCTCCAGTTACATCCATGATTCTCCAGTTACATCTATTTACTGATATCATGGTTTCGGCAAGTCATCCAATTATACAATCTATATTACAAAACAATACAAGTTTTCCATTTACATTTACAAAACAGTACAAACAACACATTAACAATCCATCTATACAAGACAATACAATTTACAATACAATACAACAATATAAACAAGACATCACGGGGTTTAAGGGGTATGTTGGTACGGAAGGTGTTAGAAGTGGCACGAGACTGTAAGACTTAAGACACCTAACCTGTATTTCCGTTGCTGTTGTACCGTGGCATAAACGGTTCCTTGTACTACACTTGCCTCTAGTCTCTGGCATATAGAGACTCCTCTCGTATACACTGGCATTCTTCTGTACCAAGGTACAAACAACAGCGTTAACACTAAATACAACAGTATACAATATAATACAACTTTAAAAGTTACTCTCTCTCTCTCTCTGTCTATTCTACTCCTTCCTTATCTTTGGGACTTACCGAGCGATTGTTCGCTGACGACATTCCTTCTTTTTCTTCTTTGGAATGTTGTCAGGTGATCTAGGCACTCAGGAGATCGAGCCTACCAGCGAGGACTTGGATCGTCTTGCCTACGACCCAGAGCTATAGCTTCATTGTACACATTTTATTTCAGTACTCTTCATTTCTGTTATGCCACTGTTTAGGCATTTCTTTCATTTAGATGTATTTACTTTTCCATGCATTGTACAAAAGAATGTTAATAAATAAAGTTGCTGTTCAGTTATACCTGCTGTCTTTGTCTCTTGTGCATTTTCTTTTATATTGCTTAGATACGCTTAGCGTATTTACTTCAGAGTAAATATGTCGCGACCTCGTCGCGGCCTCTGCCCGTACATTGGGAGCGGGACATGACAGGTTTTGTTGGCGGCCCATGCAAGTCAGAGCTGTATAGAACACTACCATGCAGTTCTGTTCTGTGTGAACAACCTAAGCAATATAACACAAGAACCAGCAACTAAAACATTCTTTACAATTCATGTTTCTTGAATCTTATCAGTTCATATACTTTGAATCTGTCCTAACCTAAATTTTTCATTCAAGGTTATGGATTCCCCAAACAACACCAGCACTAACTTCAACAACACTTCCCCCCACTACCAATTACACCTTCCGTTCCTGCTCCGATCAATGAGCAGACGGTATTTCTTGAGGAAATCCGAAGCCTCCTGGAAGGACTGCAGCAGCAGACTGCTATATTAGTGAACTGATCTGAAGCAGAAGCAACCGACATGAAGCGCCCTGCCACCCAGATGGAAAGAGGAGCCTACCCTATACAACCTTTAAAACCCAAAAGACAGAAAGAAACAATTAACCAGTCAAGTCCAGGTTTTTGTTACTACTGCCATAGGGATGGACACTTGTGGAAGGACAGTAGGCGCGCAAAAGGCCCGAGCCTAGTTTGTGGCGCATCCGATCATAGAATTGGAAACTGTCCCTATAGACATAACTCAGCTCACACACCCACCAACTACCCGCAGCGGCTAGCTATCCAGACTCCTGCAACTCGTCCTGCACTCCCAGCACCACCTCCACGTAGAACTCCTGCATAGCCAGATCGCCAATTCCATTAGGCACTGAGGAACATGCCTCGAGGATAGAGGAATGTGCCTCCAGCTAGGAGGAACGTGCCACGGCGACAGGCTTACACCTTAGCAGCCGTAGAAGCCAAGACAATTGACCAAGGTAACAATAGTAATTCACTTTCACATTTTCAAATCCTTGTATCACTTTGTTATTCTTCATACACTACCAAACTTTCCTTAGACCTGTTACACTTTCCTTTTACAAATTTCGAGGACGAAATTTCCTAAACTTCCTGTACAACTTTCTGTACAAAATTTTCAAAAAATACAGAAAGGGGTACTTTTGCCTGAGCATAAGTTATAAGTTTGTTTTGCTTTTTAATAGCAAGAAGGAGCTTGTAGCTTATTGGTAAGACCTTGCACTGCTGAACCAAAGCACCAGAGTTCAAATCCCATCCCCCACATTATTTTTTATTATTGTTTTTTAAAATTTTTTAGAAGTCCAAGGGTCTACACATGCATAACTCGTAAAAACCCCACTTCACATATAAAACAAAATGTCCTAGGAAGTAGACCAACCGACGAGCGACCCACGGCAGCAAGCCCCGGCCTGACTCGCCGTGACTCGGCCGACGACTTGGCCGACTCGGCCGCCTCCGCCGGCCGGGCTGAGTCGGATCGGACGAGGCTCTTCTTTGACCCTCTGTCTTTTTGCATTCTGGTCACTCCTGCATAGTTTAAAACATCTGCACATTTCCAGAGCCTTTAAAATCCAATTAAAACCCCATTAAACCATATTTTTAATATAATTTTTATTACATTTTCAATACAACCTTTCACCTACCCTATACCCTAGCATTACCCTATAAATACCACGCCTAAACACACCCTCCCTCATTCACAATTCTGTCTACTCTCAAGAAAACTCTCTAGAATTTTAGTGTGCAATTGGAGTTAGCAAAGGGCGAAACTCCGGCAATTTTCCGACGACGACCCTAGGAACTCTCGGCGACGAAACGACACACCAGCGCCTCCTACCGCTTATTCTCCCTCTTCTCTTGACGCTAAACCTGTAAGTCCCTCCTCCTCCCTTCTCTATTCTATTCTAAAAATTTGTAAAACTAAAACCCGACGGAAGCGGAGTTAATCCGACTTCCGATTCAGTTTTTCTTAAAAAGTTCAACTTTCCTCATATACAACCATACCAAACTCTTACATCTTGACTATTAATCAGTAACAAAACATATTGAAAAAGTTTCAAAGCAAAATATTTCATTTTGTAACTTTTACCGCTCTTTTTCAGTAAAATACCATATAGTATGTTTCGACTTTAAAATATCATTAATCTTGCTATACCTTTAAGTAGATCATGAGACAATGACCTACCTCCTCACAACACTCATATGCAACATAGCACAATACCTTTTGGGAAATATAGATTCGGGAAATACCATTTTACACAAAACTACCTTTAACTCATAAAAAACCGTTTTCTACAAGATTACGTATTTTTACAAATCTTTGCAAAGCGCCGCTACAACCCATTTGGGGAACCCGTTCGGGATGGTGCGGATTATCGCACATCCACGGGCTTGGTAGTGCGAGATGCAGACCTCCGCAAGGAGCATTCGGTCTCGAGAGATTTAAAATATAAATATCTTAAGAAAATGAGATTTCAAGAAAATAATAAATTATAATTATTTTATATAAAAAATATATATATGTATTATCAAAATACCTATTTTTGATATAATATAAATATTCCAACTTTCCTAAATCAAAAGAATCACTTTACATGAAAATACCATGAAATTCCATACAAGTACAATACTTTACAATTAAATACCATGTATTATGAAATTAGGTTATTTTTGCAGGGTTGCCTAAGACGGCAACAAGGTTTTGGGAGGTATCGTCCATGCCAAATTCAAAAATTTGCCGTTTTAGCCAACCCTAACTAAGAATTGTTAATGAGAAATCGACGGAATATAAAATGCAAACACTTTGCAAGTCTAGTGAGCTAGGAATACAACCTTTGTAGACCGGTCCTTCACTTCAATAGCTCCGTGTAGTAGTCCCTTTCGCTGCGATCATGAACTCCGGACTCTTGAGAGGCTCCCATGAAGAAACGAACATGCTTGCTTCGAAGACTTCGAGGCCGAAGATGATCTACGTCGAGGAGACACTAACCCAAGCTATCTCTTCACTAATTGTGAAAATAGTGAAGCAAACACCCTATACTAAATGGCAAGTAATAGAGGATGATGAAGTAGGAAGTGGGCTCACTTTAGATTTGATTTTCTCACTCATTTTCTTATATCTCCATTGAAGATAGAAAGCTTTTGAGGAGGAAGAAGAAGATGAAGAAATATCTCATATGATAATTATTCAAGTGAGAATAATTGGAAACCATGGTGAGTTAAGCATCTCATGCTTAACCTTTGTAGAGACTTAACCAAGGCTAGGTTAATTGGTAGGGTTAACAAATATCTAATGTAAAACAAAACTTGAAGACTTAGTCAAAGCACTACAAGCTTCTACAAGCTTATCAACCATGACAAAATCATTTAGTATTAGAATTACTTAAATAAATAAAACCCTAGCAATTAAACCAAGCATGGTGTAAGTCATACACACACCTTTGTTGCATGTATCATCAAGCATGACACATAACATGTACACACAAATATATCACATATATTCAATGTGCACAAAATGAGAAAAAGAAATCATAAGAGAGCTTAATATTAGTTAATGTAATATAATATATTAAATATATAATTATACATTAAATTATTAAATCAACTCTTGATTTAATAATCCGGTTATATCACATATAACTGATTAATATCATGTGTAACAACTTATCAAATCAATACTTGATCCGATAACTCGGCTATATCGCATATAATCGACCAATGTCACAAATCATGAGAATAGAATACGGTATCTCATATCGTATCAATCTCGGTCCCGCACATATCACATATGTGCTCCTACTCCATTTCGCTTGAGCTAGGAAATCTCTGTGTAGGACTCTAAAGACTCGTCAATGCACCGGCAGTAGGTGATGGTCATATCAAACACCCATAAGCCGCAAGCGGTCTGCTAAACGTAACGGCCACCAGGGTATTGAGCGATAAGAAGATCAACAAGTAAGCCTGCTCACACACCTGCGAATCCAATCAGTAACACTACCGTACAGTCCGGTCTCTTCATCTGATATGTCGCATATCTCGTCTAGGGATGGTAAACGTCAGACCCCAGTAACTCGATAAGTCGTGTCGATATGAGGCTCATAACGGGTCGAGAAACTACTGATAACTCATACCAGTATATCTCTGAAGCAGCCTTGGCTAAGGACTTCCTGTTATAGCCAATCGAGCACAGCGCAACATCAACTCCCAATACCAGGAGAGACGAAATCCCTCCTATCGCTCATTGCCTCCATGTGACTCGGGACGGTACCCAAAAGCCACCGTTTTGCACGTTCTCTTGAACGTGGTAAAGTGGAAATCAAAGCACAGTGGGAATCACACAAGACTCTATGACGATCTCGGGTCTACAGACTAACCTGTACCAGTGTCACCAGAGAACTGCCATCTGACGTTAGGTATAATACCATCTGGGAGTTCTCGGCGAGTCCGTCCAGTGTACCCAGTCTCTACTGAGCACCCGTATACTGTCTTTGATGTCAAACACCAATGAATATGGGATCATCCATCGCCCATCTACATGGGTCGAGAAGCTATACGCTAGTCTACTCTGGTATATCGATGCCCTGTCTCGATACACCTACGATTAGGAATATTTGAAGGATGTACTTAGCGACTACACTGTCCCCACTAATATGATCTGCATCATAGTCCTGGTAGTCAAGTACTCATCCTAAGGGCTTTATTAACATGTAACATAGAGACAATCAAAGTACGTGTTAAGATAAAGTGCAACCAGATAGCATACTATCATGTCGAGCAAGAAAGTCCTCTCTATATATGTCCAAGCATCCACTACAATATACATCGTATGTACAGTAATGGCCTCTGGGGCATACATATAACTAACAATCTCCCACTTGCACTAGGGCCATCTGTTGTAGTATCTCATACCCAACAATGAGCAGTGGTTGAAGTATCTCATACTCAACCATCCCATAAAAGTCTCTACTGGGAAATAGGCTTTTGTGAGTGGATCCGCGTTGTTGTCCTCTGTGTCTACTCTCCTAACCTCGATCTCCCTGGAGATCAACCATCTCCATGATCAGGCGATACTGCCTAAGAATATGTCTGGATCTCTGATGGGACGGGGGTTCCTAGGCCTAGGCCTAAGCCATAACTCCATTGTTACACAATGGTAGGAACGAAGTTCATCTCATGAACAAATATACATCCAGACTACTTCTTTGGTAGCATCCTCGTAGCAATGTATCCAACCTTTATCGTCTAGTATGCCACGGTATCTAGCTTGGAACTCTTCCAACATACCGTCCCTCCACTGAGGGTAAAGACAATGCCTGTGACTGACATTCAGTCGATCTTACCACTCTGGAAGCCATCCAGTGATTCTCCCCAGGATCGATTGATACCATCTCACTATATCTAGTGAGAATCCTAACATCCATTTAGATCTATCTCATAGATCCAAAACCCAGGATTTAGGAGGTATCATCTTGATCCTATGTGGAGAATCTTTATGGTATTGTGAATATCCTGCATCTCATTCGACGAGAAAAGAGCCGAGATCCTTTCACCGGGAGTGACCTCTCTAGCGAAACTAGCAAAGGCCTAAAAAACACTCCATTTCAAATCATTTGATTCTGCAACGATACCAAGTTCAAAGAGTTAAAGGTTTTCTTAAAAACCATCAGCAACCCTCTGTCATTTTAGGAAGTAGAGTACTTAGTATTCGTGCTACGTTTGTTGACCTTAGCAAAGGCGTAGTGTGCGGTAGCTAAGTGATGTCTTCCTACAAAGCATATGATGCGATTAATTAGGACAGTCATGTGACATTGTTGACTTTAGCCAAGGGTCATGTGGGTGGGTCTAATTAATAATGAAATGACGGGTAGAACTTGACTAGTGCTTGTGATTTGTTGACCATAGCCAAGGTCATAAGCCATTAGGGGTAAAAACCGTTATCGGGAGTTTCAAGTGTTGAAATTTGCAATGAGATTGCATACCTTCGATGAGATAGTTGGATCCTGATACCCACTGCGAGTAATTGTTACTTCTGGGAGAGTTTTGCACTTTACAATTAGCCGATCAAGTAGGTGTCTAGAGAGGTGTCAACGGGGTTATGCCCCTGGAAAAATGAGGTTTATTTTAATTATATCCGTGCGAAAGCACGGGGAACCTCCCTCAAAATACCGGCACTGGCCTGGATGAAAGATTGGAAAACTTGTAAGGTGTAATTAATCCCAGCTAGTTTTTCCTTTTAAGGTTTGAAGGAAGATTTGATAAAAACAGTGGGAGCCATCTTGATTAGATAAAATATATAACCAATCTAATCTTGCAAGAGCGCATGCAGAGTGTTTTCTTCTCTCTCTCTCCACGTAGCGGCCATGTCATTGCTTAATCAAGATAATAATATGGATGTATTGACTGAACCCGCTTGTTATACTGAGCTGGGGAACGTTGTTCCCGCTCCAACTTATAATTGTTATAAGACCGAGCAAGAAAATAGGGGAATACCGGGATTCCCATGCCGCCCAAACGAAGAAAGTGCATGTTGATGCATCTTCTTCGGGTGTGTTCGTTACAGAGAACTATTTCTCAGTATCCTCTACGTCCTGGGTATTTGATACCGGATCAGGATCCCGCATATGTAATTTGTTACAGGGCTACGGATAGGTAGAGAACTGAGAATAGGGTGATATGTCTCTAAATATAGAGAATGGTGCAATTGTTGCAGCTAAATCAGTTGGCAAATATCACCTTGTATTATCAAATACATTGATTCTGAACGAATGTTATTAGATACTGAACCTGATATGCAACATTATATCTGTCTCTTTATTTACTAAAGAAGGATATAATTTTGTATTGTTGGATAATGTTTTGAACATTTCCTATATTAAGAGTTGATCGGTTCAGGCACGTTATCTAAAGAGATATACGTTCTAAATCAAACCACAGTTCTCAACGTATAGAACACACACAAAAGGAAAAGTTCAGAAATGAACGAATCCTTCTTGAGTCATTGTAGACTAGGTCATATAAATGCGACCCGACTAGCTAAGTTGCATTTAAATGCATATTTAAATCAGTTTGAATTTGCATCTTGTGAAATTTGCCGGTCATGTCACAAAGATAAAATGACCATAGCTCCATTTACTTAGAACAGAGAAAGAGTTAATGAACCCTTGGGACTGAAACATGATGATATATGTGGTCCCCTGTCTACATATGCCAGAACCGGTTCTTTGTACTTCATTACATTCACTGATGATCTCTCAAGATTCGGACACATGTTCCTGTTGAAACGCGAGTCTGAAGCTTTTGAGAAATTTAAAGAATATAAAGCAGAAGTAGAGAACCAAAACCGGGTATAAGTATTTAAGTCCTTTGAGGTGATCAGGGAGGAGAATACTTGAGCACGAAGATCCTGGACTATTCTAAAGGAGAACGAGATTCTCTCTTAGCATTACTCCTCCGTATACACCACAGCACAACGGTGTATCGGGACGGAGCAATCGCACCCTATTTGATATGGCGCGCTCTATGATGAGTACTGCTGAGTTACCTATTTTCTTTTGGGGAGTTATGCACTTGAGATGCTGCATACCTATTGAATTGGGTTCCAACCAAATCAGGTGCCTACCACTCCATATGAGATATGGTATGGGAAGAGCCCATGTCTTAAGCATGTTAAGATTTGGGGTTGTCTGGCCTATGTCTAAAAGCAAAATCTAGACAAGCTCGAGGCAAGGCCAGTTATATGAAAGTTATATGAAAGTTTGTTGGACATCCCATGCATTTGCAAGGGAATATCTTCTACCGCACCGAGGAACAAAAGGTGTTTTATTTCTCGGCATGACCACCTTTTTAGAAAAAGGAATTTTTTATGAAAGAAATTTGTGGTCATGAGGTAGAACTGGAAGGAGTTCCAGCTATACAAACTACAGCTGATGATTTGGTAGAACCGGAGGATTCAATAAGTTCCCGACGAACCTCAGCCTCTCTGCCGATCTGGTAGGGTTCCTCATCCGCCTGAGAGATACTTCAGTTTCTCGATGATAGTGGGAGCGAGGATTGCATCATGAGATGATGACCCAACTAGTTTCGAGCAGGCCATCAAGAGTGGGGACTCTGTAAGAATGGCTGGATGCTAAGCGATCTGAGATGGAATCTATGTATACCAACAAAGTATGGACTTTGATTACATTATCTGAAGGGTTAAATCCCCATCAGAAGCAAGTATATCTTGAGAAGATTACTTGGTGTAGATGGAAAAGTTGAGACTTTCAAAGCTAGACTTGTTGTAAAAGGTTCTCGCCATTAACCAGGTATGGTTTTTGATGAAACCTTTTCTCCAGTACCTATGCTTAAGTCTATCCAGATCCTACTTATCATTTGCTACATACCATGACTACGATATCTGGCAGTTGGGTGTCATGACTGCTTTTCTAAATACTGATTCATAAGAGAACGTCTGTAAATACATAGCCAGAGGGCTTAGTAGACAGGGGGAGCAGCGGAAACATGTGCAAGTTGCTTTATGCGTTAAAGCAGGCATCATGGAGTTGGAACATCTATTTTGATGTCATAGTCAAAGCGTTTGACTTCATCAAAATGGTAGATGAACCTTGTATACACAAAAAGGTAGTAGAGAGTAAGGTGGTCTTCCTCGTATTGTACGTAGATGACATACTCTTGATAGAGAAGGTGTTTCCTATGCTACACTCGGTCAATCTCCTCTTATCACATAGATTCTCCATATAAGATCAGGGTGATACCACCTAAATCCAGGGGTTTTGGATCTATGAGCTAGATCTAAGTGGATATTAGGATTCTCACTAGGTGTAGTGAGATGGTATCAATCGATCCCGGGGAGAATCACTGGATAGCTTCCACGCTGGTAAGGATGACTGAATGTCAGTCACAGGCATTGTCTTTACCCTTAGTGGAGGGACGGTATGTTGGAAGAGTTCCAAGTTATATACCGGGGAAAACTAGACGATAAAGGCTGGATACATCGCTATCAAAGATTGCCAAAGAGGGAGTCTGGGTGTATATTTGTTCATGAGATGAACAAGGTTCCTACCATTGTGTGACAATGGAGATGTGGCTTTGGCCTAAGAACCCTGGTCCCATCAGTGACCTAGACATATTCTAAGGCAGTATCACCTTGTCACGACCCGAAAGTACGGAACGTAACCGACACTTGGATTACGAAGCGTCTAGAGGCGCAACGTAATCTAAGTAAGCCGAAGCCCAGAAATCTAAACCATAAAAAGAAGAGGAAGTAAAAGAAAACATGTAGAAAACAAGTTTAAAAGCAACATCCAATTTTCTCAAAAATTTCGGCCGAGTCTCCTTTGTAAAAACTGGCCCCAAACGGGTACAAATAAGTATAATACAAATGAAATAATAAAAAGGCATCCCCAAGCGGGAGCTAGCTCTACGCCTACAGTCGGAAACAACCACACCAATGCACAATAGTATACAACGCCAAAGGGCGAGGCTCAAAACTCAAAAGAAAAATATCATAATAATACATGCGCGACTCTAAGGTCTAAATAAATAACTGGTCCTTTAATTTATCAAGTAATACAAATTTGGTTGATGGAGCTTACTAGATACAAATGAAATAATTAAAAGTACAACGGCGGTCCAGATACAAGTGAACCAACCTACCGTGCAAATCACCCTAAATGAAATGATGTGCCAGCAAACTGCCAAGGAAATCTGTACATCGAACCTGTAATAAAATTTGGCACAATGGGGATGAGTTGCCAACTCGTGAGTAGAAGATATCTGCGAAAAGAAATCGAATGTACGACACTATCCTAGGTCATAATAATATACTGAGATATTACTAGTCATCTAGTAATGACAGGGTAATAAACTACGTGTAAGTGTAAATGCTCCGTGCTCGTGTCAGTGCTTCAAATAGTAATATGTCATGCGAATGAGTATGCATGCACCATGAATGTAAAACAATCAATCCTGAAATCTGGACATATCTGTATACGAAATCTTTAACTTTTATCATGATAAAATTGTATAGAAATCTGAAATATCATCGATGAAATCCATGGAAATCCGTGTCAAGCATCGACACAAAACATGTAAATCTCAAGTCTCAATACCCCATAATCCCAATATCTCGGGCCCCGTCAGTCCGGATCGGCCCATATCATCAAATCCCACGACAACGGTCGGTATCCTCCGGATATCCGCCACGCCAGACATCACCGGTAGGTAGTCTTCCCCTGCCAGGCTCATCGTCTACAACTCGATCTTCTTTCCCCGGGTACCATACCGGGCCCACCATGTACCCGAGACGGTTCATCCACTCCTCGAATCGGGTCTCGAAATCCAACAGAAAACATGAAATCTCATGGTGGACGACACATACATCACGAGAAAACCGCAACTTATATTTTAAAAGAGAGGAGGAGAGAGAGAAGTTTTTATATATATTCTTGCGGTTTTCTCCAAAAATCCAGAAATCTCATAAAAATCCAAATCCCAATATCATGAGTAAGCAAATGATAAGTGTCGGCATAATCCCCACAATACTACATGATAACATTAAAATGTGAATGCATGAAATGTCTAAGTAATAAATGCAATGTCTAGACTAACACCTGAGAGTAATCACAATATTATATTGATCTAGCCTCTAACTGATTCTATCAATAAAAGATAATATGTTCTAAAGTGTACGTAACATAGCAATTACCGATGATGATGTGTGTGAGCCGGCAATAAGTGTGCGCGGAATATGCGCATCATCGGTAATGGTGCTGGTGTCCTAACAGGCAGAGTTTCATACTGATTATAGAAACATATGGATGAACATGCAACATGATGATTACGGTCTGAATGTAAAGACGGATGTGTATTAACCACTCATTTGTAATATACAAGTATAACTACAACTATATGACTCGAGCATAAACTAGTGTCTATCTAACCCCCTAAGGAACTAAACCTAACAAACTAGTCGATAAGAAATACGAGTCCATCTAAGGTCTGAGTCCATATCTCTAATAGTCGGCGATCCAGCCTTAATAGAGTCACGTACGTAGTACGGCTTCCTCGAATCAAAAGTGCGGATCAATCATCACATCTATGCCTCGGACGGTAAAATCCATCACGCGACATCCCAATATCGGGGTACGGGTCAAGTATCACCTACGTACATCATCATTCGTATAATATCATCATCAAATAATATCAGGATCAATGGTACTGTACTGTAATCGTATGCATCCCAATATCATCAATCATATATCATGTTTGCGTAAATATACATTGTCAATTGGTCCTCAGAAAAATCATGTCACATATATCATATCTTGATCAAGTCACACATATCAAGTCGTGATTAAGTCACATATATATATATCATATCGTAATCAAGTTACACATATCTCATATCGTAATCAAGTCACAGGTTACAGTACTGGTTATATTCTAGAGTCTCATGTACCACAAAATCATCACCACCTATTATTGTCTATGTATAAATATCCATTATCTCATTTTTAAATGATTCGCTAACATTATAACACGACTGTATAGCCAAGAATCACGGCATCAAGCCCAGATATATTGTTTCATCCCCACGTATCATATCACATCCTTGTATCACATATACGTGTTGTGTATATATATACCTACACCTAGTCCTATATATATACATACACGTATACACCACGTCGAGTTTCTGTGTGTGCGTGTGTGTGTATCTACCTGAAACCTATGAATCTCCTCCAAGAAATTCATCCTCTGGTAAGGTCTTTCTAAATCAATCTAGTCCAATCTAAGGTCACTACTAGGGTCCTACTCACCAAGATTCTAAGGTCACGTCTGACTTCCTAATGATAATAAGTACTATTCCTATTCTACGTTTGCGGGGGTGCTAAACGCCATCCACCCGACTTCCCCCGTAGATATACATCTACTCACCGGGTCCTTGTCTGCCGAAAACGATGTCGCCCTCCTCCTCTTCCTCGTCCGAAGTCCACGTGAGGGGTACCTATATGCAAACACATATAATATCGTAAACTGAATCACGGACAAAACCAAAACGACTCACGAAACGCGCATAGGTTAAAACCTATGACCCGCTCATGCAAAAGAACTAAATATCGCTCAATATCGGCGTACAAACGCCGATTGATCGAGATAAAACACCAACAAACAACTCGTAGTTTTAAAACTCATTACTTATAATATAAAACATGATTTAATTCATCGAAACCCTAAAATCGATCAAATCGTCCGATTTCGTAAAACCCGAAAACGCCAATTTACCGTTTTATTTCAAAACTTGTTGTTTAAATGAAACTAATGGTCATAATGCTCATTAAATAGCATAACTAAATTATATAAACCATTACTATATTTTTAACACCCTAATTTGTATTAAATCGAAATTCTAGTTTGCAAACTTACCCGATTTCGATACTTTTAAGAAAAAGTTTTACAATTCCACAATTACACTTGATTTTGCATATTTCAAATTGTTAAACCCCCTCCTTGAAACCTTAAGGATGTGCTAAAACCCTAGCTTTATTTTTAATCCCTCATTTTAAATAAATTTTCAAAACCTAGTTTAATAAAAATAGCAATATTGTGACAATTTTAAAGTGAAAGCTAGAAATTTGTAATTAGTTTATGCTTCACACTCAATTTACCTATTAATCTACACATTAACACCACAATCTAATAATAAAAACCGTAATTATAATTTTATCTAACCTAATTATATGTTTTGTAAAAATCTAGTTTGCAAAAAGAACCTAATTCAAACAATTTAAATGCAACAACGAGCAATTTTGCTACTAGATTAGGTTTAACATTTCCTAATATGTTAAACTACAAATTTAGATCAATACCTAAGAATGAAAACCCTAATTACAACACAAATCCTTTACTAGAATTTCCTAAACAAGAATTCATAACCAAATTACACACTAAAACTTTTTAATCTAGCAAACTAAACTACAATTAAACAACTAGATTAGGATTATACCTTACAAGTGTTGATTCCCTTGCACTAAACCTCCAAAGTGGCCTCTTTTCCCCTTGCTTTAGACTAACTAGGGTTTGAGAAGGGATGGCTTAAGGTTTTGGTTTGAATTTGTGAAGGAAAAGTGTGAATTTTTGTGGATTTCGGAGGATTTTTGCAAGAATTTTGATGCAAAAAAATGGGGAAAATTAAGGGGGGGTTTCCTACTGTGAGGCTCGGACAGAGGGTAAAGGAGGGATTGGTGAGAGATTTGTGTAGAAATTTTCACACAAAAACCTTTTCCAAGCTCATTTAATGTCCATCATATCAACTTTTACATAAAAAAAACCTATTTAAATTCATTTTCCAACCCATTTTACCATAAACAACTAAACTTGAAATGTTTTGCTGAAATTTTTGTTACACTTAATTTTAGTTTATAATGGTTCCTAATTATGTAATTTACCCAATTAAATTTGTATTTATCACTAATTAAATATATTTTTAAAAGCATAAAGTAATATTAAAAATAATTAATTAAGGAAATTTTTTTAATTAACTAGAAAATTTTAAGTGACATTTTAGTAACCAATTTATAGTAATATCTTATCTAAATTTTGTATAATTAGTTCTAAAATGAAAATACCTATTTTGACTTTTTACGGAAAAGACTGCTAATTTTGCCGAAAATCAGAAAATTCACTTAAACGATTTTATTTATTTAATTATTTTTAAAACGTTACAGTCTTTCCCCCTTTAAGAAATTCGGTCCCCGAATTTAAATTAAAATTCCCCCCAATTACTAATACATTCAGCCAAAACACTCAAATCGTCGGGGCTCCGAAATCATCAATACATAACTAAAATCAACTCCGTCAGGCATGACACAATCATCGGAGTTATGGTGAAAATAAAATATCCAAAACCCAATACGAAAACCAACATAATATATATCAAAACTATAACTTAGATATAGTGCGCATCGTAGTAAAATCGTCCAAACATCTGGATAAAGAAGCATGCAAGAACCCCATTTAAAAATCACCGTGTGATGCACGTGTCACGGCATAAGTAGCGGACGTTTATTTTTTTTAAAAATAGCTATACATATTTATATCTTTTATTTAACATACACGTCCCTCCTGGTTACTAAATCAGTTAGTAATGATTATAAAAACATACTGCTCAAAATAAAATCAATCCCAATCACATTATAAAAATATCATGTGCGTCCGGTGCGCACTGAAATTGAAACCAAATACAGATGCCACGAATACGCACAGAAACAAAACTGAGTGCAACAGGTGTGCACCAAAAACATCTGTCAAGTGCAACGGGCGTGCACGACACTAATATCAGGTACATCTAATCTGCACAAAACCCCGATTTAGTGCATCTGGTGCGTACAAAATCGCATCAAGTGCACCAAGTGTGCGCAAGAATCTCAATCAAGTGCACATGGTGCACGAAAAACATACACCAAGTATCAAAATCGAAATCACGGTACGAAAAATACATGTAAACTATGTCGAAGCATCCATCAAAATCATGTGCAACCCATGTGCACGAAATCAAATCAATATCTCAAAACGTATAAAACCAAATCGAGTGCACTGGGTATGTACAAAACAACATCAATAAAACTGATATATGAAACACGAATAGAATGTAATGAATGTACACATAAGAAATACCAATCGTAGAACAAAATCCTCAAAATACCAAAATCCAAACAACGGAAATATGAAATTCAAATCACCAAATCACAATCGTAAACACTATCGTCAAAGTGCGCCTCTTTCCTATGATATCGACTTATTCAAACTCGTCTCCTCGTAGTGCTGACTGCGCTACAAATGGCAATACTCAAATCGAGAGCCTCCCGCGAAATCTATCCCTTCACCTGATATCCGGACTACGTTAAACTTTTCGATCGATTCATCAAAATCCCAAAATTCCCCGAAAGCTCAACACTCAAGTACAATTTAAAAATATTCAGCATATACCCCAGCATCTGCGGACCAGCCATAGAAGGGCAAACCCAAGCCTCACTAATGGCACCGCGGAACTGCCGTAAACCCTAAGGTTCAAGGGCGTTCTCGTGGTCATTATGTCGAGTTAGGGTTTCATTCTTCTAGAAAGTCCATAGAAATACCTGCATGTTCTTCCGAATACCTTAAACTTGGGAAAATGGGTTTCTGAAAATCGTTCGAATCCTTCAACTTCGTCTGGACGGCATGTGAATACCCTTCGTCCGCATGCTAAACAATGCTTCAATCCTCAAGAATAAACGATACCCTAAGGGTTATCGCATTCGAGCCGCAGCTCCCTCTGCCCGTGCGACCGTAGTAACAGAAACCACCATCCGATATCGACGAAGATAGATCAAAGGAATGAATAGAATACGGTGCATAGAAATGTACATTCTAAGCCTTCTTAAGCAGAGTAGCGTATCGTAAGTATGCTGTGGATCATACCCACGGTATGTCACTCTACCTAAGTCACCTACTCCATCAACCAAGGGTCACCCTAGACTTATACAAAGGTTAAACCTAGCGCTCTGATACAAATTTTGTCACGACCCGAAAGTACGGAATGTGATTGACACTTAGATTACGAAGTGTCTAGAGGCGCAATGTAATCTAAGTAAGCCGAAGCCCAGAAATCTAAACCATAAAAAGAAGAAGAAGTAAAGGAAAACATGTAGAAAACAAGTTTAAAAGTAACATCCAATTTTCTTAAAAATTTCGGCAGAGTCTCCTTTGTAAAAACTGGCCCCAAACGGGTACAAACAAGTATAATACATATGAAATAATAAAAAGGCATCCCCAAGCGGGAGCTAGCTCTACGTCTACAGGCGGAAACAACCACACCAATGCACAATAGTATACAACGCCAAAGGGTGAGGCTCAAAACTCAAAAGAAAAATATCATAATAATACATGCGCGACTCTAAGGTCTAAATAAATAACTGGTCCTTTAATTTATCAAGTAATACAAATTTGGTTGATGGAGCTTACTAGATACAAATGAAATAATTAAAAGTACAACGGTGGTCCAGATACAAGTGAACCAACCTACCGTGCAAATCACCCTAAATGAAATGATGTGCCAGCAAGCTGCCAAGGAAATCTGGACATCGAACCTGTAATAAAATTTGGCACAACGGGGGTGAGTTGCCAACTCGTGAGTAGAAGATATCTGCGAAAAGAAATCGAATGCACGATACTATCCTAGGTCATAATAATATACTGAGATATTGTAGGGTTCCTAGGCACCCCAAGGAGGTCTCGCAAGGCATCAACCATGCCAATTTCAAAAATTACGGTGCCGAGAAACCCTAGTGTACGGATCGTTAGCTAGATGTCTAGGCGAAAATGAAACTAGTTAACACTTAACTATAAGAATACGGAAATACAACCTTTGTAGATCCGGTTCTCCACCTCCATAGCTCCGCAATGAAGTCTCCTCGCTGTCCATAACAAGTCCCGGGCTCTTGCGTCGGCTTCATCGGAGAATGGACGGGCTAGGTCATCGATGTCCATGCCGAAGATGATCTACGTCGAGGCATCGCTAAATCAAGCTCCGACTTCACCAAGTCAAGAAACTTGTAAAGAAAACACACTCTACTACTTGGCAAGAGGTAGAGGATGAAGAAATAGGAAGTGGGTAGACTTTAGAATTGGATTTCTCACTTGTTTTCATCAATCACCATTGATGAAGTAAGCTTCTTCATGTGATGAAGAAGAAGAAGAAGAAAGAAATGAATATGATAAGTTATTTAAAAAAGAAAAGAAAATGAAAACTTATCATAATGTAAACCATGGTCAAGTGTAGAGATTAAACTAGGGTTAGTGGGAATGGTTAGGGTTAAGGATGAGATAAGAATGGTTGACTTGATCAAAGCTTCAAGAAGCTTCAACATGAAACAAAAATAGCCACCATTCTTTTCTCTTTATCTTTTCCAAAAGAATAAACAGATAAATGAATAAATAAATAATGGGAGAATAAACAAAACCCTAACCACTCTCACAACCATGGTTTAATCTTCACACAAATCCAAGTTAACATATATCATCAAACATGATACAATCATTTGCACAAAAAGTATATCACATATACAACTTGTACACCAAGTGAGAAAATCCATTTAAAGTGAACCAATACCAGTTAATGCAAAGTAATATATCAAATATATAATTATGCATTAAATCATTAAATCAACACTTGATTTAACGATCCGGTCATATCGCATATAACCGACTAGTATCCAATGTATCGGCTTATCGAATCAATCCTTGAATCGATAACTAGGTTATATCGCATACAACCAATCGATACATTTATCGCGAGAATGGAATACGGTATCACATACACGCATTATTCTCGGTCCCGCACATATCTCATATGCGCTCCTATTTCGTTTCGCTTGAGCCAGGAAACCTCTGTGTAGGACTCTAAAGACTCGTCAATACGCCGGCAGCAGATGATGATCATATCAAACACCCGCAAGCCGCAAGCGGTCTGCTAAACGTAACGGCCACCCGGGTATTGAGCGATCAGAAGATCGACGAGCAAGCCCGCTCACACTCCAGTGAATCCAACCAGTAACACTACCGTACAGTCCGGTCTGATCGTCTGATATGTCGCATATCTTGCCTAGGGGTGGTAAACGTCAGACCCCAATAGCTCGATAAGTCGTGTCGATATGAGGTCTATAAAAATTTGAGAAACTACTGGTAACACTTACCAGTAAATCTCAGCAACCCTGGCCAGGGATTTCCTGTTATAGCCAATCGAACACAGCGCAACATCAACCCCCTATACCGGGAGAGACGAATCCCCTCCTATCGCTCATTGCCTCCATGTGACTCGGGACTGTACCCAAAAACCACCGTTTTGCACGCCCTCTTGGACGTGGTAAGATGGAAATCAAAGCACAGTGGGAACCACACAAGACTCTATGACGATCTCGGGTCAACAGACTACTCTGTACCAGTGTCACCAGAGAACTGCCATCTGACATGAGGTATAATACCATCTGGGAGTTCTCGGCGAGTCCGTCCAGTGTACCCAGTCTCTACTGAGCACCCGTATATCATCTCCGATGTCAAACACCAATGGATATGGGATCATCCATCGCCCATCTGTATGGGTCGAGAAGGTACACGCTAGTCTACTCTGGTATATCGATGCCCCATCTCGATACACCCACGACTAGGGACTTTGAAGGATGTACTTATGGACTACCATGTCCCCACTAGTATGATCCGCATCACAGTCCAGGTAGTCAAGTACACATCCTAAGGGCTTTACCAACATGTAACAGAGAGACAATCAGTGTACACGTTAAGGTAAAGGTCAACCAGATAGCATACTATCATGTCGAGCAAGAAAGTCCTCCCTATATATGTCCCAGCATCCACTACAATATACATCCAATGTACAGTAATGGCCTCTAGGGCATACATATAACTAACAATCTCCCACTTGCACTAGGGCCATCTGTAGCAGTGGTTGTAGTATCTCATACTCAACCATCCCATAAAAGTCTCTCTCTGGGAACAGGCCTTTGTGAGTGGATTCGCTGTGTTGTCCTCTGAGTCTACTCTCCAAACCTCGATCACCCTGGAGATCAACCATCTCCATGATCAGGCGATACTGCCTTAGAATATGTCGGATCACTGATGGGACCTGCGTTCCTTGGCATAAGCCACAACTCTATTGTCACACAATGGGAGGAACATAGTTCATCTTATGAACCAATATACACCCAAACAGCCTCTTTGGTAGCATCTTAAGTAGCGATGTATCCTGCCTTTATCGTCTAGTGTGCCACGGTATCTAGCTTGGAACTCTTCCAACATACCGTCCCTCGATTGAGGGTAAAGACAATGTGACTGACACTCAGTCGTCTTTATCACCCTGGAACCATTCCAGTGATTCTCCCCAGGGTCGATTGATACCATCTCACCACAGCTAGTGAGTATCCTAACATCCATTTAGATCTATCTCATAGATCCAAAATCCAGGATTTAGGAGGTATCACTTTGATCCTATATGGAGAATTATGGTGATAAGCGGAGATTGACCGAGCGTAGCATAGGAAACTCCTTCCCCATCAAGAGTATGTCATCCACGTACTCTACGAGGATCGTCACCATACTCCCTACTACCTTTTTGTTTATACAAGGTTCATCTACCATTTTGATGATGTCAACTTCTTTGACTAATCCATCAAAACAGATGTTCCAACTCCGCGATGCCTGCTTTATCCTATAAAGCATCTTGCACACGTTTCCGCTGCTCCCACTGTCTACGAAGCCCTCTGGCTGTGTACTTATAGACGTACTCTTCTAAAACATCATTTAGAAAAGCAGTCATGACACCCAACCACCAGATATCGTAGTCATGGTATGTAGCCGTGACAAGTAGGATCTGGATGGACTTAAGCATAGGCACTGGAAAAGGTTTCATCATTATCCATGCCTGGTCGATGATGACAACCTTTAACATGTCTAGCTTTGAAAGTCTTAACTTTTCCAAGTACACCAAGTAATCTTCTCAAGATATACTTACTCCTGATGGGGATTTAACCCTTCAGATATAGCAACTAAAGTCCATACTTTGTTGGTGTATAAGGATTCCATCTCAGATCGATAAGCATCCAGCCATTCTTACAGAGTCACTACTCCCGATGGCCTGCTCGAAACTAGTTGGGTCATCATCTCATGATGCAATCCTCACTCCCTCTGTCATAGAGAAACCGAAGTATCTCTCAGGTGGGTGAGGAACCCTACTAGATCGGCGGAGAGGCTGAGGTTCGTTGGTAACTATCGAATCCTTTGGTTCTTTCAAATCATCAGCTGCAGTTTGTATAGCTGGAACCTTTCCAGTTCTACATTACAGACCTTGCCTCGAGCTTGTCCGGATTTTGCTTTCAGACATAGGCCGGACAACTCCAAATCTTAACTAACTTAAGACATGGGTTCTTCCCATTCCATATCACATATGAAGCGGTAGGCAACTGATTTGATTAGAACCCTATTCAATAGGTATGCAACTTCATAAGTGCATAACTCCTAATAGGAAACAGGTAACTCAGTAGTACTCATCATAGAGCACACCTTATCATATAGGGTGTGATTGCTCCGCCCCGATATACCATCGTGCTATGGTGTATACGGAGGAGTAATGCTGAGAGAGAATCTCATTCTCCTTTAGAAAAGTCCAAGAATTTCTTGCCCAAGTATTCTCCTCCTTGATCTCATCAAAGGACATAATATTTATACCCGTATTTTGGTTCTCTACTTCTAACTTATATTCTGTGAATATCTCAAAAGGTTCGAACTTGTGTTTCAACAGGAACATATGTCTGAATCTCGAGAGATTATCAGAGAATGTAATGAAGTACAAAGAACCGGTCTTGGCTTGTGTAGACTGGGGACCTACATACATCAACATGTATCATCCCAAGAGTTCACTTACTCTTTCTCTGTTTCCAATAAACAGAGCTGGTGTCATTATATCTTTGTGACATGACTGGCAAGTTTTACAAGATGTAGATTCAAACTGATTTAAATATGCATCTAAAATGTAACTTTAGCTAGTCGGGTCACATTGATATGACCTAGTCTACAATGCCTCAAGAAGGATTCGTTCATTTCTGAACTCTTCCTCTTGTGTGTGTTCCGTATACTAAGAACTGTAGTTTGATTTAGAACATTAATGCTTTTAGATAACGTGCCTGAACCGATCAACTTTTGATATAGGAAATGTTCAAAACATTATCCAACTATACAAAATTTTATCATTTCTTTACTAATAAAGAGATAGATATGATTTTGTATATCAGGTTCGGTATCTAATAACATTCGTTCAGAATCAATGTACTGTAATACAGGGTGACAGTGACCAACAGACTTGGCTGCAACTCTTGCCCCGTTTTCTGCCTCATGAAACTTATCACCCGTTCTCAGTTCTCTACCTATCTGTAGCCCTATGTAACAGATTACATATTTGGGATCCTGATCTGGTATCATATACCCAGGACGTAAAGGATACTGAGAAACAGTTCTGTATAATGAACAAACCCGAAGATGATGCATCAGCATGCACTCTCTTCGTTTGGGCGGCACGGGAATTCTGGTAATCCCCAATTTCCTGCTCGGTCTTATAACAATTATAAGTTGGAGCGGGACCAACGTTCCCCAGCTCAGTATAATAAGCAGGTTCGGTCAATAATCCGTATTATTATCTTGATTAAGGCGTGATATGGTCGCTACCTGGAGAGAGAGAGAAGAAAACACTCAGCGTGCGCTCTGTCAAGAATAGATTGGTTATTATTTTATCTAATCAGGATGGCTCCCACTGCTTTTTATCAAATCTTCCTTCAAACCCTAAAAGGAAAGACTAGCCGGGATTAATTACACACTACAAGTTCGCCAATCTTTCAGCCAGGCCAGTGTCGGTACTTTGAGGGAGGTCCCCCGTGCTTTCGCACGAACCTAATTACTGTAAACCTCATTTTTCCAGAGGCGTAACCCCGTTGACACCTTTCTAGACACCTACTTGATCGGCTAATTGTAATGTATAAAACTCTCCCAGGAGTAACTCTTACTCGCAGCGGGTATCGGGATCCAACTATCTCATAGAAGGTATGCAATCTCATTGCAAATTTCAACACTTGAAATTCCCGATAATATTTTGCCCCGAACGATCTATGACCTTGACAAGGTCAACAAACCATAGACCGCAAGTCAAGTTCAACCCGTCATTTCTTGATTGAATCAAACCCACCCGCACGACCCTTGACAAGGTCAACAAGGCCGCACGACCACCCTAACCCAATCTGCATCATATGCATAAGCAGATAAATACTGGTTAGCTACCGCACACTGCGCCTTGACAAGGTCAACAAACGCAGCACGAATACTAAACAGGACTTATCTGAAATGACGGAGGGCTACGACAGGTTTTTCTGAAAACCTATTGCGTAATGAACTTGATATCGTTGTAGGATCGAATGAATTTTAAAATGGAGTGCTTTTGAGGCTTTTCTAGTTTTGCTAAAGGAGTCACTCCCGTTGAAGAGATCGTCGGTCCTTTCCTCGTCGAATGAGGTGCGGGATATATCATATATATCACTGTGCAAAGCAAAAACTCTTAAAAGCAATCAAAAGACAAACCGAGTGTGTAGCATCTGCCAGTTATTGCTAAAGGAGTCACTCCCGGTGAAGGGATCTCGGTCCTTTCCTCATCGAATAAGGTGCAGGATATATCACATATACCTCTGTGCAAAGCAAGAACTGTAGCTACCTGTTTTATTTTGAAATTCGATTCTACAACATCATTAGGTTTCTTTTATTTCATTAATCATATTAATGAAGTCCCATCAATTATGTACCTAAACGTCACAGATAAATACGACGTACACTTATGCCATTCGCATTCGCCTCGATGTCCCCTCGTGCACCGTTAGGTTAGGTAACTAACGGCAGAGCGGGGCAGGGCTAGTGCGGGTGTAAAACATAAGTAACGTCTATATAATATATCATATATACTATATACTGTATCTATCACAGAACATCACATGATCACATCACAGATATCGCAGCAGAAAAATCATATGAAATATTGGATATACTAGGACGTCCGTGTTTTCAATACGAGCCAGTATAAAACACGGATTCCACGGTCGTGATGAATAGCCAAACCCACACCCCTAGACCCCTACGAGAGCGGCAAGCAACCCTACCAATTCTGGAGTTAGGAGACCCGGACTCGACTCCTCAAGTTGGTCTCCCACTGGACTCCAGAACCCGGTTACTTGTGCCCTCCTCCTTGGGTCTATCCTAGTGCAGAAAAGTAAATAATATACAAACGGTGACATCTTCCGCAACCTGGAAGTGCCCCAATAAAAGAATATTACATATAAGTTTTTACATGAATGATAATGAAAAACACTCATCTCACATAAAAACCCCCGGCTATTCAAACACGATGATCCAATATAACATATCCAGCAACACATAACATCACATGTCATCAACGTAAGTAAATATGCGCATCCCAATTGTCGTTGACATATAGCAACGAAACCGGCGATATCACATATTACACTTACGGTCACAGAAAAGAAAGTGTAAAACTACAACAGTTGGAATCCGCAACCACCTCAGACATCGCATGCCTGACCAAATGAATTACTTAGACATCGCATGCCTAACAATTATAAACCCCGCATTTTAGTCTCAAAATTGAAAACTCTTTTCAATATCAAGTCGGGCAATTCAACAGGATTCCCGACATCCTGATCGAATGCTCGTCGCAAACTTTAGTAGGCGGCTGCACCCCCGACGCCGTCGACGAAGTGCACCAAGGCGGAACACCGCTACCGTGAGCACCCGAACGGATGCTTTCGGCGACGGGGTTCTCCTACAGTCACTTGGTCGGGGCTATGGGGTGTAGCTGTCTATTAAGTTTACCCGGCGAGTATCCGCGTACGCTACGTGATTGCGACGGACTTTTGATCACATCAAAACTCCGTGGCAACCGATCAAGTGAGACTAAACTGCTATGTTTATAACATTCATTCAGTTATCTCATAACTCTTTGTGAATTCCAATTATTGTATCACATTCCAGATAAACAGAAAATGTTAAACTTTCCGATCGAACAATCGAACACCCAAGTTTTCCCGATACAATCCAACACATGAAATAAGTCTAACAACATTCAGTTCGTGCCTCAGTACCGACGGTCCAGCCGTAGAAGGGTCAAGCCAACGCCTCACATGTGGCACGCCGTACTGCCCCAAACCCGAAGGTTCAAAGGGCAGTTCAAGACGGTCACATAATCGAGTTAAGGTTTGTTGTCTTCTAGAGGGTCCATCGCGTTACTTGCACTACTTAGAACGTCGTTAAACTACGGAAAAATCCAACACTTGGAAATTTCCCGACAGGGGAAAAATTGGGTATTTATATCCGGTCGAACTTTTTAACATATTAAAAAAAATATCCGGAAAGCCACATAGACAAAATTTGATACTCCGATAGAAACACCGAATCCCCAAAACAACCCCAAAAAATTCAACTCTTGAATAAATATTAAAAATTCCCAGAAAATCCAGCATAATTAATTAGGAGTTACTGTGTAAGATTCACTGAACAATGTGGCCGTACGGCCGTGGAACCGCCGCACGAGCCATGCTCGTGCCACGGAACCGCGGCAGTTTGATGGAGTTAGACACTCGAACTTCACAGTAACTCTTAAAATCGCCTGCTGATTTTTCTGCATATTTTTAATGTTGAAAAATCCCAGATTTTAGAAAAAGGACAGAGAGCATGTTTAGGTTTGGGTTTTCGGGTCGTTCGGACTTCAAATTCCGTCTAGACTTCGCCTAAGGCTCTAGCTAGGCTCTGATACCACTGTAGGGTTCCTAGGCACCCCAAGGAGGTCTCGCAAGGCATCAACCATGCCAATTTCAAAAATTACCGTGCCGAGAAACCCTAGTGTACGGATCGTTAGCTAGATGTCTAGGCGAAAATGAAACTAGTTAACACTTAACTATAAGAATACGGAAATACAACCTTTGTAGATCCGGTTCTCCACCTCCATAGCTCCGCAATGAAGTCTCCTCGCTGTCCATAACAAGTCCCGGGCTCTTGCGTCGGCTTCATCGGAGAATGGATGGGCTAGGTCATCGATGTCCATGCCGAAGATGATCTACGTCGAGGCATCGCTAAATCGAGCTACGACTTCACCAAGTCAAGAAACTTGTGAAGAAAACACACTCTACTACTTGGCAAGAGGTAGAGGATGAAGAAATAGGAAGTGGGTAGACTTTAGAATTGGATTTCTCACTTGTTTTCATCAATCACCATTGATGAAGTAAGCTTCTTCATGTGATGAAGAAGAAGAAGAAGAAAGAAATGAATATGATAAGTTATTTAAAAAAGAAAAGAAAATGAAAACTTATCATAATGTAAACCATGGTCAAGTGTAGAGATTAAACTAGGGTTAGTGGGAATGGTTAGGGTTAAGGATGAGATAAGAATGGTTGACTTGATCAAAGCTTCAAGAAGCTTCAACATGAAACAAAAATAGCCACCATTCTTTTCTCTTTATCTTTTCCAAAAGAATAAACAAATAAATGAATAAATAAATAATGGGAGAATAAACAAAACCCTAACCACTCTCACAACCATGGTTTAATCTTCACACAAATCCAAGTTAACATGTATCATCAAACATGATACAATCATTTGCACAAAAAGTATATCACATATACAACTTGTACACCAAGTGAGAAAATCCATTTAAAGTGAACCAATACCAGTTAATGCAAAGTAATATATCAAATATATAATTATGCATTAAATCATTAAATCAACACTTGATTTAACGATCCGGTCATATCGCATATAACTGACTAGTATCCAATGTATCGGCTTATCGAATCAATCCTTGAATCGATAACTAGGTTATATCGCATACAACCAATCGATACATTTATCGCGAGAATGGAATACGGTATCACATACACGCATTATTCTCGGTCCCGCACATATCTCATATGCGCTCCTATTTCATTTCGCTTGAGCCAGGAAACCTCTGTGTAGGACTCTAAAGACTCGTCAATACGCCGGCAGCAGATGATGATCATATCAAACACCCGCAAGCCGCAAGCGGTCTGCTAAACGTAACGGCCACCCGGGTATTGAGCGATCAGAAGATCGACGAGCAAGCCCGCTCACACTCCAGTGAATCCAACCAGTAACACTACCGTACAGTCCGGTCTGATCGTCTGATATGTCGCATATCTTGCCTAGGGATGGTAAACGTCAGACCCCAATAGCTCGATAAGTCGTGTCGATATGAGGTCTATAACAATTCGAGAAACTACTGGTAACACTTACCAGTAAATCTCAGCAACCCTGGCCAGGGATTTCCTGTTATAGCCAATCGAACACAGCGCAACATCAACCCCCTATACCGGGAGAGACGAATCCCCTCCTATCGCTCATTGCCTCCATGTGACTCGGGACTGTACCCAAAAACCACCGTTTTGCACGCCCTCTTGGACGTGGTAAGATGGAAATCAAAGCACAGTGGGAACCACACAAGACTCTATGACGATCTCGGGTCAACAAACTACTCTGTACCAGTGTCACCAGAGAACTGCCATCTGACGTGAGGTATAATACCATCTGGGAGTTCTCGGCGAGTCCGTCCAGTGTACCCAGTCTCTACTGAGCACCCGTATATCATCTCCGATGTCAAACACCAATGGATATGGGATCATCCATCGCCCATCTGTATGGGTCGAGAAGGTACACGCTAGTCTACTCTGGTATATCGATGCCCCATCTCGATACACCCACGACTAGGGACTTTGAAGGATGTACTTATGGACTACCATGTCCCCACTAGTATGATCCGCATCACAGTCCAGGTAGTCAAGTACACATCCTAAGGGCTTTACCAACATGTAATAGAGAGACAATCAGTGTACACGTTAAGGTAAAGGTCAACCAGATAGCATACTATCATGTCGAGCAAGAAAGTCCTCCCTATATATGTCCCAGCATCCACTACAATATACATCCAATGTACAGTAATGGCCTCTAGGGCATGCATATAACTAACAGATATTACTAGTCATCTAGTAATGACAGGGTAATAAACTACGTGTAAGTGTAAATGCTCCGTGCTCGTGTCAGTGCTTCAAATAGTAATATGTCATGTGAATGAGTATGCATGCACAATGAATGTAAAACAATCAATCCTGAAATCTGGACGTATCTGTATAAGAAATCTTCAACTTTTATCATGATAAAATTGTATAGAAATCTGAAATATCATCGATGAAATCCATGGAAATTCGTGTCAAGCATCGACAAAAAACATGTAAATCTCAAGTCTCAATACCCCATAATCTCAATATCTCAGGCTCCGTCAGACCGGATCGGCCCATATCATCAAATCCCACGATAACGGTCGGTATCCTCCGGATATCCGCCGCGCCAGACATCACCGGTAGGTAGTCTTCCCCTGCCAGGCTCATCATCTACAACTCGATCTTCTTGCCCCGGGGTACCATACCGGGCCCACCATGTACCCGAGACGGTTCATCCACTCCTCGAATCGGGTCTCGAAATCCAACAGAAAACATGAAATCTCATGGTGGAGGACACATACATCACGAGAAAACCGCAACTTATATTTTAAAAGAGAGGAGGAGAGAGAGAAGTTTTTATATATATTCTTGCGGTTTTCTCCAAAAATCCAGAAATCTCATAAAAATCCAAATCCCAATATCATGAGTAATCAAATGATAAGTGTCGGCATAATCCCCACAATACTACATGATAACATAAAAATGTGAATGCATGAAATGACTAAGTAATAAATGCAATATCTAGACTAACACCTGAAAGTAATCACAATATTATATTGATCTAGCCTCTAACTGATTCTATCAATAAAAGATAATATGTTCTAAAGTGTACGTGACATAGCAATTACCGATGATGATGTGTGTGAGCCGGCAATAAGTGTGCGTGGAATATGCGCATCATCAGTAATGGTGTTGGTGTCCTAACAGGCAGAGTTTCATACTGATTATAGAAATATATGGATGAACATGCAACATGATGATTACGGTCTGAATGTAAAGACGGATGTGTATTAACCACTCATTTGTAATATACAAGTATAACTATAACTATATGACTCGAGCCTAAACTAGTGTCTATCTAACCCCTTAAGGAACTAAACCTAACAAACTAGTCGATAAGAAATAAGAGTCCACCTAAGGTCTGAGTCCATATTTCTAATAGTCGGCGATCCAGCCTCAATAGCGTCACATACGTAGTACGGCTTCCTCGAATCAAGAGTGCAGATCAATCATCACATCTATGCCTCGTACGGTAAAATCCATCGTGCGGCATCCCAATATCGGAGTACGGGTAAAGTATCACCTACGTACATCATCATTCGTATAATATCATTATCAAATAATATCAGGATCAATGGTACTGTACTGTAATCGTATGCATCCCAATATCATCAATCATATATCATGTCTGCGTAAATATACATTGTCAATTGGTCCTCAGAAATATCATGTCACATATATCATATCTTGATCAAGTCACATATATCAAGTCGTGATTAAGTCACATATATTTATATATCATATCGTAATCAAGTTACACATATCTCATATCGTAATCAACTCACAGGTTACAGTCCGGGTTTTATTCTAGAGTCTCATGTACCTCAAAATCATCACCACCTATTATTGTCTATGTATAAATATCCATTATCTCATTTTCAAATGATCCGCTAACATCATAACACGACTGTATAGCCAAGAATCACGGCATCAAGCCTAGATATATTGTTTCATCCCCACGTATCATATCACATCCTTGTATCACATATACGTGTTGTGTATATATATACCTACACCTAGTCCTATATATATATATACATACACGTATACACCACGTTGAGTTTCTGTGTGTGCGTGTGTGTGTATCTACCTGAAACCTACGAATCTCCTCCAGGAAATTCATCCTCTGGTAAGGTCTTTCTAAATCAATCTAGTACAACCTAAGGTCACTACTAGGGTCCTACTCACCAAGATTCTAAGGTCACGTCTGACTTCCTAATGACAATAAGTACTATTCCTATTCTACATTTGCGGGGGTGCTAAACGCCATCCACCCGACTTCCCCCGTAGATATACATCTACCCACCAGGTCCTTGTCTGCCGAAAACGATGTCGCCCTCCTCCTCTTCCTCGTCCGAAGTCTACATGAGGGGTACCTATATGCAAACACATATAATATCATAAACTGAATTATGGACAAAACCAAAACGACGCACGAAATGCGCATAGGTTAAAACCTATGACCCGCTCATGCAAAAGAACTAAATATCGCTCGATATCGGCGTACAAATGCCTATTGATCGAGATAAAACACCAACAAAAAACTCGTAGTTTTAAAACTCATTACTTATAATATAAAACATGATTTAATTCATCGAAACCCTAAAATCGATCAAATCGTCCGATTTCCTAAAACCCGAAAATGCCAATTTACCGTTTTACTTCAAAACTTGATGTTTAAATGAAACTAATGGTCATAATGCTCATTAAATAGCATAACTAAATTATGGAAACCATTACTATATTTTTAACACCCTAATTTGTATTAAATCGAAATTCTAGTTTGCAAACTTGCCCGATTTCGATACTTTTAAGAAAAAGTTTTACAATTCCACAATTACACTTGATTTTGCACATTTCAAATTGTTAATGTAGAGTTTCTTTAACACCTCTATTAGGGTTTTGAAGCATCACACATGCTATAACAATAAAATTTTGAGGTGCTAAGCAAACTATACTATGAATCGAACTAGAATTTATAAAGTAACTATTAATAGTATCAAATATTAAGACTTAAGTTATACTAAGTGATGAGACTACAACCTTTGTAGACCTCTTTGGAAGACTCCTTTGCTTTGGAAGGGTTCGCTTGATCAACTCCTCATCCACGACGATCCACCCGAAGCTCTTTGCCCTAAGCTTGTTGCTTCCTTCGATCTTTGAAAATCTTTGAAGCACAACACCCTACATAAGATAGCAAAGGTTGTGTAGGATGATGAAATGGTTGCTATTCTTATTTAATACCTTTTCTTTTATTTCTCTAACTCTATTTTAACAATTAAAAGAGAGCTAGGGTTTGGAGGAAGAAGATGACTCTCTTTCTTTTTCTTTTGGAGTGAATAATGATAAGAATGAAAAAGAAAATGAAAAGGAGAGATATATCTTATCATAATCATAACTATAGTTAAAATAATATCTAGATATTTTAATTTGGGTTAAAGGCAAAAGGAAAAAGAACCATGGTTGAGTTAAATTCAACCATGGAAATGTGTAGAAATGTGTAGAAGGAATGACTCAATAATGTTTTTCTTTTACCTTTAACTTAAATGAAAATATCCATATATTTATTTATCTGCAATATGATTCTTATATTGCCATCCTCTTTGTATCATCAACCATGATACATTTCATGTATGTATGTGGGTATGCACATCATCATGTACATATACATGCATGTATCCATAAAATGAAAAGGATTTAAATAAATAATAAATAATATATAAGTCAATATTAAATCAACACTTGATTTAATAAATCGGTCATATCTTATACGACCCGACTAATATTATATGCCCGATTAAAATACAGTATCAGATACTCGTATTTAATCGAGCCTCCGCACATATGTAACCCTTCGAAAATCGTTTAGGCAGTTTTTCGGTAATCGGCTAATTTTTCGGCTTTTTCCGTAAAAAGTCAAATTAGGTATTTTTCATTGTAGACCTAATTATAAAAAATTTAGATAAGATATTACTATAATTTTTTCACTAAAATGTCACTTATAATTTTCTAGTTAAATAAAAAAAATTTCGTAATTAATTATTTTTTAAAATTATTTTAAGCCTTTTTAAATGCATTAAATTAGGGATAAATACAAATTTAATTAGGTAAATTTCATAATTAGGAATATTTATAAGATAAAATATGGTGTTAATAAAATTGTATCATGGCTTGCAAATTTTTGGTTTTAGGGTTGGAAATTTTATGAAAAAATGAATTAAAATGAGGCATTTTGTGAAAATATTGATGTGAAAGCATTAAATGATAACATTTGATGTTTTATTGACCTAGAAACTTCCACAAAGCTCCCACAACCTCCCTACCTTGCTCCAGGCCAAGCTCACCTGCTGGAAACCCCTCATTTCCCCCATTTCTTGCTTCAAATTTCCATTAAAAATCCACCGAAATCCACAAAAATTCACAATTTCTTCACAAAATTGAAACCTAAATCCTATTCCACCTCTTTCCAAACCCTAAGTTGTTTAAAACAAGGAGAAAGAAGACATCTATGGTGGCTAAGTGAAAGAGGATCAACACTTGGGAGGTATAATTTTAATCTAGTTGTTAAATTTGTAGTTTAAATAAGCTATTTTAGAAGTTTAAAGTGTCAATTTCATTGCAATGGTTTGTTTTAAAAATTCAAGAATAGGATTGGTGTTGTAATTAGGGTTTGAATTATGATAAGTGTGTTTAAGTTAGTGTTGTGGCCATCTAGTGGGTTAGATCGAACGTTTATGCGTTGTTGCGATCGCTAAATCGTTAATTTGCGAGGTTTGCATCGAAATTTGTCCGTGAATGCTTACTAGGTTTTCTACGAAATTAGAATGCGATCAAATTGCGTTATGTTAGCGATATAATTAGCTTTGTATAGGACTATTAGAGTGCGCGAACGCGGGGTTTCGTCTAGTCGGGTTGTAGTTTTGTCGATTTCCCCGAAATGACGATTCTAGTTAAAGGTTCGCGATTTTCGTGCGTTTTCCCGTGCACCGAGTGCATGCTATGTTTAATTCGAGAGCGTCGATAATTGTATATTGTGACTTTCATCATTTTAGGTCTTGTAATCTTATGCTTGGTATTGTACAAATATAGGATCAGTTGGGGAAACATCAGACACGGCACGAAAAGGCAAGGCGGTGGCCGAATCGGATTAGCGGGGATTTCAGGTGAGTAGATGTATTCATCTATGGGAGAATCGTCTGAATGGCGCGAGGCGCCCCCTAGTTAGGATTACCCTACTTTTTGCAAGATTTATTTTGTTAGCTAGCTTATCCATTCATGTACACTGCATACCCTTATAGCGAACAGTATATTAAATTGCATGGACATTCATCTATACTTATGCGATATCACTTCGTAGGACACGAACACCATTACCATTGGCATCTGTTGCACGCGCACTATTCATGTGACACACACGCCTTTGGTAATTGCCATGCCACGTGCACTATAGAACCTGTTTATCTTAATATCGTCACTTGTATTCATACCTGATATATGAAATTGCATCGCATGCATATACCTCGCATCATCATCATATTTACATGGATTTCTAGCCAAAACTCACATCATATACATTGATATCATAGACATTTATCATATATAACATGTGAACATTATGATTTTCTTGAGGATTTCAGTATTGCTGCGATTTCTGGATTTTTGGGGAAAACCGCAAGAATTTAACAAAACCTTATATTTATCATTTTTAAAACAAAGTTGCGGTTTTCTCGTGATGTATGTGTCGTCCACCATGAGTTTTCATGTTTTCTGTTGGATTTCGAGACCCGATTCGAGGAGTGGATGAACCGTCTCGGGTACATGGTGGGCCCGGTATGGTACCCCGGGGCAAGAAGATCGAGTTGTAGACGATGAGCCTGGCAGGGGAAGACTACTTACCGGTGATGTCTGGCGCGGCGGATATCCGGAGGATACCGACCGTTGTCGTGAGATTTATGATTTGGGCCGATCCGGACTGACGGAGACCGATATTGAGACAGATATGATTGCTATTTGGTGTCGATGCTTGGCACGGGTTTTCAGATGATTTCTTGATGGTACTTAGCTATTATACAGATATTCATTTTCTGAAGTTAAGAACGCAGTACCCTTAGCATTTAAAACACTTAAAGAGTTAGAAATGGCATTGTATACATATGCATGCATACTAGAGCTATTATATCACATATGGACATGCATGTTGTGGTGCATTGCGTGCATTCTTACGATTGCCTTATTAGATGTTATATTTACTCACGAGCTGGCAACTCACCCCCGTTGTGCCACAGTGTCTTGCAGGTCGGACCCGTCAGTCTTGTAGCGGCGGGCTATCTTATTTTCAGCTCCTTTTGCACAGACTCGCGACATCGCCCGTAGGTGGGTTGCGAGCACACTTTATTTCTTTTGCTTTATCATTGTATCTAGTATTCTCCATCTACCACTTTATATTGTATATGTGACCTAGTGGTGAGACTGAGAGGTTGTATATTTGTGGTTTCTTTTGGGTCGAGCTCACTTAAGCCGGCGATGTGTTTTCTGATATTTTGCGTTTCTTTTATGCTCTTTTCTTGATATGGTTATTATATTGCATGTGGTTGTGATCCGCCTTGGGCGAAGAGCTAGCTCCCGCTTGGGGATGCCATTTTTATGATTACAGGTTTATTATCTTGTTGTACCCATTTTGGGGGATAGAAAATGCAGGGGAGACTCTGCCGAAATTTTCGGAAATTTTTGATGTTTTAAAAAGGGATTCTATGCAACTTAAATGATTTTTAAAAACCATTTTCATTAAAGGTTTTCCTTCACTCTCTTTTGATTTTGGTTTAGATTCTTCTGGGCTTTGGATGACTTAGGTTACGGTACGCCTTTAGACGTCTCGTAATCTAAGTGCCAGTCGCGTTCCGTACTTTCGGGTCGTGACAACATATCTCATATGTGCACCACTTTGTTTCGCCAGAGCCGAGAAACTTCTATGTGGGACTCTAAGACTCGTCAATACGCCAGCAGTAGATGATGATCATATCAAACACCCACAAGCCGCAAGCGGTCAGCTAAACGTAACGGCCACCCGGGTATTGAGCGATCAGAATAAGAACAAGCGAACCTGTCAAAACTCCTATCAATCCATCCGGCAACACTTACCGTACAGTCCGGTCTCTTCGTCAGATATGCTGCATATCGAGTCTAGGGATGGAATCATCGAACCCAATAACTCAATAAGTCATGCCGGTATATGGTCTATAACAGATCGAGAAACTTACAGATAACACTTATCAGTAATATCTCAGCAGCCCTGGCCAGGGACTTCCCGTTATAGCCAATCGTGCACAGCACAGCATCAACCCCCAATACCGAGAGAGACGAAACCCCTCCTATCGCTCACTGCCTCCATATGCCTCGAGACTATACCCAAAATCCACCTGTTTGTACGACTCAGTAAAGCCGCAGTAGGGTGGAGATCAAAGAACAGTGGGAGGACACACAAGACTCTATGACGATCTCGGGTCTACAGACTAACCTGTACCAGTGTCACCTGAGAACTGCTATCCGACGTATGATATAATACCATATAGGAGTTCTCGGTGAGTCCGTTCAGTATACCCAGTCTCACTGAGCACCCGTATACTATCGTTGGTGTCAACACACTAGATGGATATGGGATCATCCATCGCCCATCATATGGAACAAGAATGGTATACGCTAGTCTAAACTGGAATATCGATGCCCTATCTCGATATACCTACGACTAGGAACATTTCAAAGATATGCTTATAAACTACAGATGTCCCACTAGTATGATCCGCATCATAATCTCAGTAGTCAAGCAAATATCCTTAGGGCTTTATCAACATGCACTAAATGAATATAAACATGATTAAGTGAACATATGATAAAGTAAAACCAGATAGCATACTATCATGTCGAGCAAGACTGTCCTCTGAATATATATATACATATCAGTACATACACTATCTCATAATGGCCTCTAGGGCATACATATATCCAACAATCTCCCACTTGCACTAAGGCCAGTTATTGGCATATCTCATACCCAACATCTCAAAAAGTCGCTCATGCTGCGGCTGAGAGAGGGCCTTGGTGAATGGATCCGCAGCGTTGTTCTTTGTGTCTACTCTCTTAATCTCGATCTCGCGGCGATCAACTATCTCCCGGATCACATGATATCGCCTCAGGATGTGTCTGGATTTCTGATGGGACCTGGGCTCTTTGGCCAACGCCATAGCCCCATTATTGTCACAATACAAAGGTATTGTATCAATAATGGTTGGAACTACTTCTAGCTCCGCGATGAATTTCCTCATCCAGACGGCTTTCTTGGCAGCATCATTTGCAGCAATATATTCAGCTTCCATCGTTGAGTCTGCAACGGTATCCTGTTTGGAACTCTTCCAACTCACCGTCCCTCCATTGAGGGTAAATGCAAACCCTGAGATAGACTTGCTGTCATCCTTGTCACTCTGGAAGCTCGAATCCGTAAAGGCCTCCATTTGGAGATCCCCGTTACCATACACCAAGAACAATTTTTTAGTCCTTCGCAAGTACTTAAGAATGTTCTTCACAGCAATCCAGTGATTCTCCCCTGTGTTTGACTGATACCTGCTTACTACACTAAGTGCATAAGCAACATCAGGGCGTGAACATAACATCGCATACATTATCGATCCTACTGCCGAAGCATAGGTGTCACGACCCGAAAGTACGGAACATGACCGGCACTTAGACTACGAACGTCTCAAGGCGTACGTATGCTAAGTAAGCCGAAACCCAGAAATCCAAACCAAGAAAAGGAGTAGAGAGTAGGAAGAACCATATCAAATCAACCTGTATGCGACATAATATACAACGCCTAAAGGCGAGGATCACAACAGAAATGAAGCTCAACCAGCAAGAACCCAAGGAAATATAACACGCGACTCTAAGGTCGAAAGAATAAACATCACTGGTCTCTATCTCAAATAAGTACAAGTTTTGGTTGATGGAACTTCTAGATACAAATGAAATACAATATACAATGTATAATGATGGGTAAGATATAATAACCCACCTACTAGCAAGTCACCCGAAAGGAACAGTGCCCGCAAAGCCGTAATGAAATCCGTACGGTAACACCTGCAAGAAACTGGGGCACAACGGGGGTGAGTTGCCAACTCATGAGTAGAAAAAGATCTACGAACAGAAAATCGCATGTATGACGCAATCCTAGGTCATACGATCATAATATATAAAATCCACAAATATATAACCAGCAATCTCTAACCATGTCTAGGGTAAGTATCTAACCCAAGTGTAAACCCATGTGCCTGTGTCAGTGCATCAGGTGGCAATATATCATATGAATGATGTATGAATGCATGAAACATAATGCATGTACTGAAGAAAACTGCTTTCATAAATTTGTGAGATTTCTGTATTTTTAAAATGAGGTATCATAATGAAATCAGCATAAAACAGTGCCTGGCATCGGCACAAATCATAAATCTCAATATCTCGATATCTCTGTATCACAATATCTGTACCTCAACATCTCAAATCTCAATGTCTCAATCATAACATCCAGGGCGCCGTCAGTCCAGATCGGCCCCTACCATCCATCTCATGACTACGATGGTATCCTCCGGATATCCGACGTGTCGGGTAATATCACCGGTCGGTCGTGCTCCCCTGCCAGGCTCAACGCCATCTCCTGCGATCTTCTTGCCCCGGGATACTGCACCGGGCCCACCATGTACCCGAAACGGTTCCTCCACTCCTCGAATCGGGTCTCGAAATACATCAGCAAACTCATGGTGGACCACTCATACATCATGGAAAACCCGCATTTTTTATTAAAAAGAGAAAGCAGTTTATATGTATGTTTTTGCGGTTTTCCTCCAAATCCAGAAAACATCATGGAAACCCGAATCCAAATCATCAATAGCATGTGAAATCATGAATATGAACATGAGAATCCATGAATGCAGCATATAATGAATAACAGTATGTATGCAGTGGCAAGTAATAACTACAATGTCAAGCTGGCATATGAGGCAATGCACTAATATCATGTCACTACTAGCTAACAAGCTGAATCAGGCGATAATGTTTTCTAAGTGTACGTGACATGGCAATTACCGATGAAGATGTGTGTGCGACAGCAAATAAGTGTACGTGGTGCATACGCATCATCGGTAATGGTGCTGGTGTCCTAGCAGCAGGATATCAATAATAGAATATGAATTACAACAGTATGCGATGCAGAGCAACAATGATAATATGCGAGAACTGGAATACTGAACACCATGATCACTAAACTGCATCTAATGTCATAATGAGTCATACTGCTATAACACTAAAAGGCTGAGCTAAAGCTAACAGTAGGTAAGGGAAACCGCCTAACCTCTGAGTCGATACATATATATACATATATAGTCGGTGATCCCGCCTCGATAATATCACATCCGATATAATATCTATGATCAGACATCCCAAGTCTAGAGCGCGGATCAAACATCAAAATACAGCTCGTACGTAAACCCGTCGTACGGCATCCCCAAATCTGGGTACGGGTCAATATCACATTTATCATGTCATTCATCTGGTATTTTCTGTATCAAATATCATTATCTGGGTACTGACCTAAGTCTAGTACAATGATAACATTATCACAATAATGAAAATCTGACTACTGATCGACAGTCTAGTATATAACGATACTATCCTCATATATCATCACAAGAGTATACATCGCCCAAGGAGGCCTATCATAAGTATCCTGTCATATCATATCATATCGTATCCCATCGTATATCATAATCACATGTCGATCACGTAATATATATGTCGCTACTACTATGGCATCATCATTCCCAATATCCTCTAAGGTATCAAGGTGTATCTTAATTATGAATTTTATCATATCACCGACATCACGATCTCATATCAAACCATCGACTCACATCGATCCCATATATCATCCTCAAATCCGTAATAAGCACATAAACCCAAACCCATGTGAACACATATCCATAACGAATTCCATAATCATATATGAAGTGATGATGTTTGCAAGTATGAATGTGTGAGTATGTATGTGTAGTGCACCCACTACCCTAGGGTTCCGTAACCAAAATCATCCAAGTCCACCAATTCCCATTTAAACATCAATAATTAATCCCAACGACATATAATATTTATAGGTGTGTATACGCATCTTTATACACCACCTCGGACTGCGGGGGTGCTATACGCCATCCACCCGACTTCTCCCCGTAGATATAAATCTACTCACCTTGTTATGTGTGCCGGTGCCGATATCGCCATTTGCATCTCCAACGCCTCGACGCCACGTGGGGTACCTACAAGGATATCATACGCTAAAACTCATGAAAACCATGTCGGAAACCAAAATGGTGCACACTACGCCCATAGGTAAAAACCTGTGGCCTTGTGTGCAAAAACAGCCAATATCCGCTGTCGTTGACGTCCAAACGCCACCCGACAGATACGAATCATCGAATATCAAAATCCATACGAAAACGAGTCGTAAATCGTACGCCAACTCATGAAAATGAACCCAGATTTTACCCTAACAGGAAACAGTCAAAACTAGACATACCGGGGGTCAATTTTTACATGAAAAGGGGCTGTGCACGCAAAACGAGGTAGTTTTATACTGCTCTGGCCGCAAATTGCGGCCAGGGGGATTAAATTTGCGGCCGGAACTTTGAATTGGTGGCTAGGGCTTTGGGTAGGGGTTCTAGGGTGCCTGCACAGCTCACTGACATGCCTATTTTTCCCTAGAAGGTCCCGGGTGAAAGCAGGTCTCAGAAAGGTCTCAAAAATCGACAAAAATGCCAAAATACGCCAAGTCGAGCAACTCTGGTAACTTACTGGAAATTTGGGGTATTCTAGGGTTAACTGGTCTCAACTACACCTATTTAGGTTATACTAACGATCAAAACCACACTTGGTCAAGTCTCACTCAAGTTTTGCCTAAACTAGCACAATATCACAATAAAACAGTAACTTTCAGATATCTAACCAGAACTGAGCAAGAACTGAGTTGGGATGTGAGATTATACCTCAAGAGGGTCCTAAGATGTAGGAGAAGAGGGAATGAAGGAGGAGGAAAGGGTCTGTTGCTGGACTGTTGGGCTGTTGGTGCTGCTGCTGTTTTCCTTATGAAAATATGTTGTTGTTGCTGCTGCTGCAACCCTCTCTCTCTTTTTCTCCTGTGGCTGAGGTTTGTAATAGATTGTGTTTGTTGTAGCAGCAGCTGGAGTGGTATTGGGGCTGAAGTTGTGGTGTAGAATGGTGTGGTGTTGTGGTATCTGATGTTGATTGGGAGTTGGGGCTGAAGTGTTGATAATGGGCTATGATGCATCAGCTTGTAGCAGCAGCTAGGGGTTGATGTTACTTCAGCTACTGATGCTGAAATGATGACATATGGCCTAGGTTTGGGGCTGATGTGCTGCTGCTGATGGGTTGACATAAGGCTAATGGGGTATATGGTGGCTGAAGTGATACTGAGCTGATGCAATGCTGGCTGAAACTGATGTAGGTCAGGGCTGAATGTGAGCTTTTGGGGGCTGAAAGGTGTTGATAAGGGTGTATAGGTGTGGGGCTATGGTAGCATGTAGCTGTGTAGGGTTGCTGAGGCAAGATTGGGGGGGGGCGATGGATTTGTTTCAGCTGAATTCAGGCTGCTGTGCAGGTTTTGGTGGCTGTTATTGCTGTTGTTTGGGGTTCAGTTGTGCTGCTGTTGGGTAAAAGGGGGCTGATGGTTGTTGATGTATAATTGGGGGTTTATGATGTAATGTGTGAGAGGGAGAGGTAGTATGAAAGACACAAGGGGTAATGAAGGTTGAGAGGGACCATGCACACCCTAGCCACCTCTGTCTCTCTCTACTACACAAGGTCAACCCATCACAAATCAAACCTCATTAACCTAACCAAAACACTAGTTAACCTAATTACCCTAATCAAGTGGTTCACCCACCATGTTCACCTAAGCATGGTCCAACCCTAGGCCACCATGAATCCAAAACATGAAACAATTGTAACAAGTGCAGAAAATGTTATGTGCACATTTTGCACAAAAAGCCAAAAATACAACTTAGCGATTTTCAATCGCGATTACATTAAAATACCATATAATCTATCATAAAACTGTAAAATGGCATATTTCCACAAAATAAGCTATTTTAGAACTTCTATAATTTTCTCCAGAATTTTCACTATTTATCGGTATTTAATTATACCGACTATTAAAATATTCATTAAAAATTAATATTAAATTCTGGAAATTCCCAAAAATGATATTTTATTTTTTTTTGAAATGTTACAATAGGGGATAGTGCTCATGCGAGCTCTCTCTATATCAGACTTTGGGCAATCGTCCTTTGAGAGAGTGACTCCGTGGCAAGCGGGTAAGGCACCCCGCTTGGAGTCTTCCATACTAAACCTCTTTAGGATGGTGTTAATGTACTTGGTTTGGGACAATCCCAATAACCGTTTGGATCTATCCCTATAGATCCGTATACCCAATATGTATGTGGCATCACCCAGGTCCTTCATGGAGAACCTTTGTGATAAGAATGATTTGACCGACTGTAGCATAGGAATGTTATTTCCTATCAGAAGTATGTCATCCACGTACAATACGAGGAATGCGACATTTCTCCCTACAGTCTTCTTATAAACACAAGGTTCATCTGGATTTTTAATGAAATCAAACTCTTTGATAATATCATCAAAACAGATGTTCCAACTCCGTGATGCCTGCTTTAATCCATAAATGGATTTAAGCAACTTACATGCTTTACTGCTGCTCCCACTTTCAATGAAGCCTTCTGGCTGATCAATATAAACGCATTCATCCAAATCACCATTTAGGAATGCAGTTTTAACGTCTATCTGCCAGATTTCATAGTCATAGTGAGCAGCAATAGCAAGTAGGATCCGAATTGATTTAAGCATGGCTACCGGAGAGAAAGTCTCATCATAGTCCAAACCTGGTCTTTGACGAAAACCTTTCGCTACCAACCTTGCCTTATAGGTCTCTACCTGTCCATCTACACCGATCTTTCTTTTAAAGATCCATTTGCAACCCACAGGTTTTATCCCAGAGGGTACATCTTCCAAAGTCCATACTTTGTTGGTGTACATGGACTCCATTTCGGATCTCATGGCATCCAGTCATTTCACAGAGTCACCACTCGTGATAGCCTGATGAAAACTGGCAGGATCATCATCATCCATGATGCAATCTTCTCTATCACCATCAATGAGAAAACCGTAGTAGCTCTCCGGTGGGCGAGAAGTCCTACCAGATCTACGGAGTGGCTGAGGTTCATTAGATTCTGTTATAACTTCAGGTTCAGCAAAGTCGTCATTTGTAATTTGTGTCTCTAGAACCTCTTCTAGATCTACCACATTGCCATTTGTATTATTTGAAAAAATCTCATCTTCTAAAAAGGTGGCATACTGAGAAACAAATACTTTTTGTTCCTCCTTGTGGTAGAAAAGATACCCAAACGAATGTTTAGGATATCCTACAAATATACATTTGACTGATCGTGTCTCGAGTTTGTCTGGATTCTGCTTTTTAACAAAAGCCGGACAACCCCAAATCTTAACTCTTTTAAGAGATGGTTTCTTCCCATACCATATCTCATATGGAGTGGTAGACACGGTCTTGGTTGGAACTTTGTTTAACAGAAAAGCTGCTGTTTCCAATGCATGCCCCCAAAACGAGAAAGGTAACTCAGAATCACTCATCATGGATCGCACCATATCTAATAGGGTACGGTTCCTTCGTTCTGACACACCGTTGTGCTGTGGTGTGTAAGGTGGAGTTGTAGGGTTCCTAGGCACACTAATGAGGTCTCACAAGGCATCAACCATGCCAATTTCAAAAATTGCGGGTGCCGAGAAACCCTAATACGGATCGTTAACTAGATATTTAGGCGAAAGATGAAAAAGTGTGGGAAATCCAAATCTAAAGTCTACCCACTTCCTATTTCTTCATCCTCTACCTCTTGCCAAGTAGTATAGGGTGTTTCCTTCACAAGTTTTCTTGACTTGGTGAAGTTGGAGCTTGATCTAGCGATGCCTCGACGTAGATCATCTTCGGCATCGTCGTCGACGACCTAGCCCGCTTTTTCTCCGATGAAGCCGACGCTAGAGCCCAAGATCCGATTTGGACAGCGAGGAGACTTCATCGCGGAGCCTAGGAGGTGGAGGACCGGATCTACAAAGGTTGTAGCCCCTTCCCTTTAGCTATATTTCCGTTCTCTTAGTAAAGTAGTTTACTAGTTGCATCTTTCGCCTAAATATCTAGTTAACGATCCGTATTAGGGTTTCTCGGCACCCGCAATTTTTGAAATTGGTATGGTTGATGCCTTGTGAGACCTCATTAGTGTGCCTAGGAACCCTACAGTGGTATCAGAGCCTAGCTAGAGCCTTAGGCGAATTCTAGACGGAGTTTGAAGTCCGATCGAACCGAAACCCCAATATTTCCATGCTCTCTGGACTTTTTCTGAAAAAGCGGTTTTTTCCAAATTAAAAATTCTTAAAAAATTCAGCAGGAAATTCTAAGAATTACGGTGAAAAAATTACCTAATGATCTGTCTAAAGCGCGGCGGAACCGCGGCATTAGACGCCTATTGCGGCGGTTCCACGCTCATTTAGTCTCTTCATGCATTGAATTTTGCACAGTAACTCCTACTTTTCAGTGCTGGTTTTCCTGGGAATTTTTAATATTTATTCAAGAGTTGAAATTTCTGGGTTGTATTGGGGAATTCGTGGATTCGATCGGAGTATCAGATTTTGTCTATGTGGCTTTCCGGATATTTTAGAATATGTTAAAAAGTTCGACCGGATGTAAATACCCAATCTTTCCCCTGCCGGGAAATTTCCAAGTGTTGGATTTTTCCGTGGTTTAAAGACGTTCTAAGTAGTGCAAGTAACGCGATGGACCCTCTAGAAGACAACAAACCATAACTCGATTATGTGACCGTCTTGAACTGCCTTTTGAACCTTTGGGTTTGGGGCAGTACGGCGTGCCACATGTGAGGCGTTGGCTTGACCCTTCTACGGCTGGACCGTTGGTACTGAGGCACGAACTGAATGTTTTTAGACTTGTTTCATGTGTTGATCTGTATCGGGAAAACTTGGGTGTTTGAATGTTCGACCGGAAAGTTTAACATTTTCTAATTATCTGGAATGGGATACAATAATTGGAATTCACAAAAAGTTATGAGATAACTGAATGAATATTATAAACATAGCAGTTTAGTCTCACTTGATCGGTTGCCACGGAATTTTGATGTGATCAAAAGTCCGTCGCAATCACGTAGCGTACGTGGATACTCGTCGGGTAAACTCAATAGACAGCCTCACTCCATAGCCCCGACCAAGTGACTGTAGGAGAACCCCGTCGCCGAAAGCATCCGTCCGGGTGCTCGCGGTAGCGGTGTTCCGCCTTGGTGCACTTCGTCGACGGTATCGGGGGTGCGGCCGTCTACTGAAGTTTGCGACGAGCATTCGATCAGGATTTCGGGAATCTTGTTGAATTGCCCGACTTGATATTGAAAAGAGTTTTCGATAATGAGACTAAAATGCGGGATTTATAATTGTTAGGCATGCGATGTCTAAGGAATTCATTCGATTAGGCATGCGATGTCTATGCAGGTTGCGGATTCCAACTGTTGTAGTTTTACACTTTCTTTTCTGTGACCGTAAATGTAATATGTGATATCGCCAGTTTCGTTGCTATATGTCAACGACAATTGGGATGCGCATATTTACTTACGTTGATGACATGTGATGTTATGTGTTGCTGGATATATTATATTGGATCGTCGTGTTTGAATAGCCGGGGTTTTTTTATTTGAGATGAGTGTTTTTCATTTTCATTCATGTAAAAACTTGTATGTAATATTCTTTTATTGGGGCACTTCCAGGTTGCGGAAGGTGTCACCCTTTGTATATTATTTACTTTTCCGCACTAGGATAGACCCAAGGAGGGGAGCACAAGTAACCGGGTTCTGGAGTCCAGTGGGAGACCAACTCGAGGAGTCGAGTCCGGGTCTCCTAACTCTAGAATTGGTAGGGTTGCTTGCCGCTCTCGTAGGGGTCTTGGGGTGTGGGACAGGCTATTCATCACGACCGTGGAATCCGTGTTTTATACTGGCTCGTATTGAAAACACGGACGTCCTAGTATATCCAATATTTCATATGTTTCTTCTGCTGTGATTTATCTGTGATGTGATCATGTGATGTTCTGTGACAGATATTATATATAGTATATATGATATATTATATAAACGTTGCTTATGTTTTACACCCGCGCTAGCCCTGCCCCGCTCTGCCGTTAGTTACCTAACCTAACGGTGCAGACGGGACATCGAGGCGAATGCGGATGGCATAAGCGTACGTTATATTTATCTGTGATGTTTAGGTGGACTTAAATGATGGGATATTCATTAATGAGATTAATGAAAGAAAATAAACCTAATTGATGTTGTGGAATCGAATTTCAAAATAAAAACAGGTAGCTACAGTTCTTGCTTTGCATCGCGGTGTTCATTATAGAACATCCTGCACCTTATTCGATGAGGAAAGGACCGAGATCCCTTCACCGGGAGTGACTCCTTTAGCAATAACTGGCAGATGCTACAACCCTCGGTTTGTCTTTGATCGCTTCTATAGTTTCCGCTTTGCACAGTGATATATATGATATATCCCGCACCTCATTCGACGAGGAAAGGGCCGACGATCCCTTCACCGGGAGTGACTCCTTTAGCAAAACTAGAAAAGCCTCAAAAACACTCCATTTTAAAATCATTTGATTCTACAACGATATCAAGTTCTTTACGCAATAGGTTTTCAGAAAAACCTGTCGTAGCCCTCCGTCATTTCAGATAAGTTGTAGTTAGTATTCGTGCTGCGTTTGTTGGCCTTTGTCAAGGCGCAGTGTGCGGTAGCTAACTGGTGCTTATCTGCTTATGCATATGATGCAGATTGGGTTAGGGTAGTCGTGCGACCTTGTTGGCCTTTGTCAAGGGTCGTGCGGGTGGGTTTAATTCAATCAGGAAATGACGGGTTGAACTTGACTAGCATCCTATGGTTTGTTGGCCTTTGTCAAGGTCATAGGAGGTTAGGGGCAAAATATTATCGGGAATTTCAAGTGTTGAAATTTGCAATGAGATTGCATACCTTCTATGAGATAGTTGGATCCCGATACCCGCTGCGAGTAATTGTTACTCCTGGGAGAGTTTTACACATTACAATTAGCCGATCAAGTAGGTGTCTAGAAAGGTGTTAACAAGGTTATGCCTCTGGGAAAACGAGGTTTACATTAATTAGGTTCGTGCGAAAGCACGGGGGACCTCCCTCAAAGTACCGACACTGGCCTGGCTGAAAGATTGGCGAACTTGTAGTGTGTAATTAATCCCGGCTAGTCTTTCCTTTTAGGGTTTGAAGGAAGATTTGATAAAAAGCAGTGGGAGCCATCCTGATTAGATAAAATAAAAACCAATCTATTCTTGCAAGAGCGCACGCTGAGTGTTTTCTTCTCTCTCTCTCCAGGTAGCGACCATATCACGCCTTAATCAAGATAATAATACGGATATTTGACCGAACCCGCTTGTTATACTGAGCTGGGGAACGTTGGTCCCTCTCCAACTTATGATTATTATAAGACAGAGCAGGAAATTGGGGATTACCAGAATTCCCGTGCCGCCCAAACGAAGAAAGTGCATGCTGATGCATCATCTTCGGGTGTGTTCATTATATAGAACTGTTTCTCAGTATCCTTTATGTCCTGGGTATATGATACCGGATCAGGATCCCGCATATGTAATATGTTACATGGGCTACAGATAGGTAAAGAACTGAGAACGGGTGATAAGTTTCATGAGGCAGAAAACGGGGCAAGTGTTGCAGCCAAGTCTGTTGGTCACTGTCATCCTGTATTACCAATACATTGATTCTGAACGAATGTTATTAGATACCGAACCTGATATACAAAATCATATCAGTCTCTTTATTAGTAAAGAAATGATAAAATTTTGTATTGTTGGATAATGTTTGGAACATTTCCTATATCAAAAGTTGATCGGTTCAGGCACGTTATCTAAAAGCATTGACGTTCTAAATCAAACTACAGTTCCTAATATACAGAACACAAACAAGAGGAAGAGTTCATAAATGAACGAATCCTTCTTGAGGCATTGTAGACTAGGTCAGATCAATGTGACCTGACTAGCTAGAAGTTACATTTTAGATGCATATTTAAATCAGTTTGAATTTACATCTTGTGAAACTTGCCAGTCATGTCACAAAGATAAGATGACCATAGCTCTGTTTGTTGGAAACAGAGAAAGAGTTGGTAAACTCTTGGGACTGATACATAGTGATGTATGTAAGGTCTCCTGTCTACACATGCCAAGACTGGTTCTTTATACTTCATTATATTCTCTGATAATCTCTCAAGATTCAGTCATATATTCCTGTTGAAATATAAGTCCGAACCTTTTGAGGTATTCACAGAATATAACTAGGAAGTAGAGAACCAAAATACGGGTATAAGAATTATGTCCCATGATGAGATCAGGGAGGAGAATACTTGTGCATGGAATCCTTGGACTATTCTAAAGGAAAATGAGATTCTCTCTCAGTATTACTCCTCTGAATACACCACAGCACAACGGTGTATCGGGGCGGAGCAATCACACAATATTAGATATCGTGTGCTCTATGATGAGTACTACTGAGTTACCTATTTCCTTTTTGGGAGTTATGCGCTTGAGAAGCTGCATACCTATTGAATTAGGTTCGAATCAAATCAGTGCCTACCACTCCATATAAGATATGGTGTGGGAAGATCATATCTCTTAAGTAAGTTAAGATTTGCGATTGTCCGTCCTATGTCAAAAGCAAAATCCGGACAAGATCAAGGCAAGGTCAGTTCTGTAGAACTGGAAAGGTTCCAGCTATACGAAACTACAGCTGAAGATTTGACAGAACCAAAGGATTCTATAGTCCCCGATGAACCTCAGCCTCTTCGCCGATCTGGTAGGGTTCCTCGCCTGCCTGAGAGATACCTCGGTTTCTCGATGACAGTGGGAGCGAGGATTGCGTCATGAGATGATGGCCCAATCAGTTTCGAGCAGGCCATCGAGAGTAGGGACTCTGTAAGAATGGCTGGATGCTTAGTGATCTGAGATGGAGTCCTTATACACCAACAAAGTATGGACTTTGGTTGCTATATCTGAAGGGTTAAATCCCCATCAGGAGCAAGTATATCTTGAGAAGATTACTTGGTGTACATGGAAAAGTTGAGACTTTTAAAGCTAGACTTGTTAAAGGTTTTAGTCATCAACCAGGTGTGGATAATGATGAAACCTTTTCTAGGGACTATGCTTGAGTCCATCCAGATCCTACTTGCCACGGCTACATACCATGAATACGATATCTGGTGGTTGGGTGCCATGACTATTTTTCTAAATATTGATTTAGAAGAGAGCGTCTATAAGTACACAGCCAGAGGGCCTCGTAGACAGTGGGAGCAGCGGAAACGTATGCAAGATGCTTTATAGGATAAAGCAGGCATCGCGGAGTTGGAACATCTGTTTTGATGGATTAGTCAAAGAAGTTGACATCATCAAAATGGTAGATGAACCTTGTATAAACAAAAAGGTAGTAGGGAGTATGGTGACGATCCTCATAGAGTACGTGGATGACATACTCTTGTTAGGGAAGGAGTTTCCTATGCTACGCTCGATCAATCTCAGCTTATCACAATGATTTTCCATATAGGATCAAAATGATACCTACTATATCCTAAGCTTTGGATCTATGAGATAGATCTAATTGGATGTTAGGATACTCACTAGTTGTAGTGAATTGGTATCAATCGATCCTGGGGAGAATCACTGGAAGGGTTCCAGAGTGATAAAGACGACTGAATGTCAGTCACAGGCATTGTCTTTACCCTTAGTAAAGGGACGGTATGTTGGAAGAGTTCCAAGATGGATACCGTGGCAAACTAGACGATAAAGGCTGGTAACATCGCTATTAAAGATACTGCCAAAGAGGCAGTTTGGGTGTATATTGGTTCATAGGATGAACTAGGTTCCTACCATTGTGTGACAATGGAACTGTGGCTTTGGCCTTGGAACCCTGGTCCCATCAGTGACCCAGACATATTCTGAGGCAGCATCACCTGATCATGGAGATAGTTGATCTCCAGGGTGATCGAAGTTAGGAGAGTAGACTCAGAGGACAACACGGCGGATCCACTCACGAAGGCCTTTTTCCCAAAGAGAGACGTTTAGGGGATGGTTGAGTATTAGATACTACAACCACTGCTACAGATGGCCCTAGTGCAAGTGGAAGATTGTTAGTTATATGTATGCCCTAGAGGCCATTACTATACATAGGATGTATATTGTAGTGGATGCTGGGACATATATAGGGAGGACTTTCTTGCTCGACATGATAGTATGCTATCTGTTTGCTCTTTACCTTAACGTGTATACTGATTGTCTCTCTGTTACATGTTGGTAAAGCCCTTAGGATGTGTACTTGACTACCTGGACTATGATGCGGATCATACTAGTGGGGACATGGTAGTCCATAAGTACATCCTTCAAGGTCCCTAGTCGTGGGTGTATCGAGACGGGGCATCGATATACCAGAGTAGACTAGCGTATACCTTCTCGACCCATACAGATGGGCGATGGATGATCCCATATCCATTGGTGTTTGACATCAGAGATGATATACGGGTGCTCAGTGGAGACTGGGTACACTGGACGGACTCGCCGAGAACTCCTAGATGGTATTATACCTTACGTCAGATGGCAGTTCTTTGGTGACATTGGTACAGAGTAGTCTGTTGACCCGAGATCGTCATAGAGTCTTGTGTGGTTCCCACTGTGTTTTGATTTCCACCTTACCACGTCCAAGAGGGCGTGCAAAACGGTGGTTTTTGGGTACAGTCCCGAGTCACATGGAGGCAATGAGCGATAGGAGGGGATTCGTCTCTCCCGGTATAGGGAGTTGATGTTGCGCTGTGTTCGATTGGCTATAACCGGAAATCCCTGGCCAGGGTTGCTGAGATTTACTGGTAAGTGTTACCAGTAGTTTCTCGAATTGTTATAGACCTCATATCGACACGACTTATCGAGCTATTGGGGTCTGACGTTTACCACCCCTAGGCGAGATATGCGACATATCAGACGACGAGACCGGACTGTACGGTAAGTGTTACTGGTTGGATTCACAGGAGTATGAGCGGGCTTGCTCGTCGATCTTCTGATCGCTCAATACCCGGGTGGCCGTTACGTTTAGCAGACCGCTTGCGGCTTGTGGGTGTTTGATATGATCATCACCTGCTGCCGGCGTATTGACGTGTCTTTAGAGTCCTACACAGAGGTTTCCTGGCTCAAGCGAAACGAAATAGGAGCGCATATGAGGTATGTGCGGGACCGAGAATAATACGTGTATGTGATACCGTATTTCATTTTCGCGATGAATGTGTTGAATGGTTGTATGCGATATAACCTAGTTATCGAATCAAGGATTGATTCGATAAATCGATACATTGTGTACTAGTCGGTTGTGTGCGACATGACCGGATCATTGAATCAAGTGTTGATCTAATGATTTAATGCATAATTATATATTTGATATATTACTTTGCATTAATTAGTATTGGTTCATTTTAAATGGATTTTCTCACTTGAAGTTCACAAGTTGTATATGTGATATACTTTTGTGCACTTGATTGTATCATGTTTGATGATACATGCTTACTTGAGTTTGTGTAAAGATTAAACCATGGTTATTTAAATGGTTAGGGTTTTGTTTTTTATATCTATTTATTCATTTATTTAATTATTTCTTTTTGTTTAAAGAAAATGATAAAGAGAAAAAAGGAAATGGTGGCTTAGTTTGTTTTTAGTTGAAGTTTCATGAAGCATTGACTAAGTCACCATTCTTGTCTCATCCTTAACCCTAACCATTCAAGTTAACTATGGTCCATTCTCTACAATTAACCAAGGGTTAATATATGATAAGTATTGATTTATTTATATTATTATTCAACACTTATCATATCTTCTTCTTCTTCTTCTTCATCTTCTTCTTTCATGAGAAGAAAGCTTGCTACATCAATGGTGATTGATGAAAAAGTGTGGGAAATCCAAATCTAAAGTCTACCCACTTCCTATTTCTTCATCCTCTACCTCTTGCCAAGTAGTATAGGGTGTTTCCTGCACAAGTTTTCTTGACTTGGTGAAGTTGGAGCTTGACTTAGCGATGCCTCGACGTAGATCATCTTCGGCATCGTCGTCGATAGCCTAGCCCGCTTTTTCTCCGATGAAGCCGACGCTAGAGCCCAAGATCCGATTTGGACAGCGAGGGGACTTCATCGCGGAGCCTAGGAGGTGGAGGACCGGATCTACAAAGGTTGTAGCCCCTTCCCTTTAGTTATATTTCCGTTCTCTTAGTAAAGTAGTTTACTAGTTGCATCTTTCACCTAAATATCTAGTTAACGATCCGTATTAGGGTTTCTCGGTACCCGCAATTTTTGAAATTGGCATGGTTGATGCCTTGTGAGACCTCATTAGTATGCCTAGGAACCCTACAGTGGTATCAGAGCCTAGCAAACTCCGTCTACGCATCGCCTAAGGCTCTAGCTAGGCTCTGATACCACTGTAGGGTTCCTAGGCACTCTCAAGAGGTCTCATAAGGCATCAACCATGCCAATTTCAATTTTTACGGGTGCCGAGAAACCCTAATACGGATCGTTAACTAGATATTTAGGCGAAACAACGAGCTAGTTAACAACTTAACTAAAGTGTAACGGAAATACAACCCTTTGTAGATCCGGTGCTCCACCTCCATAGCTCCGTGATGATGTCTCCTCCCTGCGATCATCGGATCCCGGGCTCTAGTGTCGGCTTCATCGGAGAATGGGCGGGCTAGGTCATCGACTACGACGCCGAAGATGATCTACGTCGAGGCATCACTAGATCAAGCTCCACCTTCATCAAGCTATGAAAACTTGTGAAGGAAACACACTCTACTACTTGGCAAGAGGTAGAGGATGAAGAAATAGGAAGTGGGTAGACTTTAGAATTGGATTTCTCACTCTTTTTCATCAATCACCATTGATGAAGTCTAGGTTTTCTCTTCTTGAAGAAGAAGAAGAAGAAGATAGAAATATTATGATAAGTTTTTAGAATAGAATAGAAAATCAATCCTTATCATAATTTTAACTATAGTTATGTGTAGAGAATTGACCAAGGTTAAAGGAATGGTTAGGGTTAAGGATGAGATAAGAATAGTGGACTAGGTCAAAGCTTCATGAAGTTTCAACTAAACTACAAATAAAGCCACCATTCTTTTCTTATCATTTCTCCAAAAAGAATAAAAAGACAAATAAATGAAAAAGAAAACAAAACCCTAATCATAAGTTTAACCATGGTTTAATTCTTTACACTTAACCAAGTAAACATGTATCATCAAACATGATACAATCATTTGCACAAAAAGTATATCACATATACAACTTGTACATCCAAGTGAGAAAATCCTTTAAAGTGAACCAATACTAGATAATGCAAAGTAATATATCAAATATATAATTATGCATTAAATCATTAAATCAACACTTGATTCAATGATCCGGTCATGTCGCACACAACCGACTAGTATACAATGTATCGATTTATCGAATCAATCCTTGATTCGATAACTAGGTTATATCGCATACAACCATTCGACACATTCATCGCGAGAATGAAATACGGTATCACATACACGCATTATTCTCGGTTCCGCACATATCTCATATGCGCTCCTATTTCGTTTCGCTTGAGCCAGGAAACCTCTGTGTAGGACTCTAAAGACTCGTCAATACGCCGGCAGCAGGTGATGATCATATCAAACACCCACAAGCCGCAAGCGGTCTGCTAAACGTAACGGCCACCCGGGTATTGAGCGATCAGAAGATCGACGAGCAAGCCCGCTCACACTCCTGTGAATCCAACCAGTAACACTTACCGTACAGTCCGGTCTCGTCGTCTGATATGTCGCATATCTCGCCTAGGGGTGGTAAACGTCAGACCCCAATAGCTCGATAAGTCGTGTCGATATGAAGTCTATAACAATTCGAGAAACTACTGGTAACACTTACCAGTAAATCTCAGCAACCCTGGCCAGGGATTTCCGGTTATAGCCAATCGAACACAGCGCAACATCAACTCCCTATACCGGGAGAGACGAATCCCCTCCTATCGCTCATTGCCTCCATGTGACTCGGGACTGTACCCAAAAACCACCATTTTGCACGCCCTCGTGGATGTGGTAAGATGGAAATCAAAGCACAGTGGGAACCACACAAGACTCTATGACGATCTCGGGTCAACAGACTACTCTGTACCAGTGTCACCAGAGAACTGCCATCTGACGTAAGGTATAATACCATCTGGGAGTTCTCGGCTAGTCCGTCCAGTGTACCCAGTCTCCACTGAGCACCCGTATATCATCTCTGATGTCAAACACCAATGGATATGGGATCATCCATCGCCCATCTGTATGGGTCGAGAAGGTATACGCTAGTCTACTCTGGTATATCGATGCCCCGTCTCGATACACCCACGACTAGGGACTTTGAAGGATGTACTTATGGACTACCATGTCCCCACTAGTATGATCCGCATCATAGTCCAGGTAGTCAAGTACACATCCTAGGGGCTTTACCAACATGTAACAGAGAGACACCCAGTATACACGCTAAGGTAAAGTTCAACCAGATAGCATACTATCATGTCGAGCAAGAAAGTCCTCCCTATATATGTCCAAGCATCCACTACAATATACATCCTATGTATAGTAATGGCCTTTAGGGCATACATATAACTAACAATCTCCCACTTGCACTAGGGCCATCTGATAGCAGTGGTTGAAGTATCTCATACTCAACCATCCCATAAAAATCTCTCTCTGGGAACAGGCCTTTGTGAGTGGATCCACTGTGTTGTCCTCTGAGTCTACTCTCCTAACCTCGATCCCTTGGAGATCAACCATCTCCATGATCAGGTAATACTGCCTTAGAATATGTCTGGATCACTGATGGGACCGGCGTTCCTTGGCATAAGCCACAACTCCATTGTCACACAATGGGAGGAACAAAGTTCATCTCATGAACCAATATACACCCAGACTGCCTCTTTGGTAGCATCTTAAGTAGCGATATATCCAGCCTTTATCGTCTAGTATGTCACGATATCTAGCTTGGAACTCTTCCAACATACCGTCCCTTTACTGAGGGTAAAGACAATGCCTGTGACTGACACTCAGTCGTTTTTATCACTCTGGAACACTTCCAGTGATTCTTCCCAGGATCAATTGATACCATCTCACTACAACTAGTGAGAGTCCTAACATCCAATTAGATCTATCTCATAGATCCAAAACCCAGGATTTAGGAGGTATCACTTTGATCCTTTATGGAGAATCATTATGATAAGTGGAGATTGATCGAGCGTAGCATAGGAAACTCCTTCCCTATCAAGAGTATGTCATCCACGTACTCTACGAGGATCGTCACTATACTCCCTACTACCTTTTTGTATATACAAGGTTCATCTACCATTTTGATGAAGTCAAACTCTTTGACTACCACATCAAAACAGATGTTCCAACCCCGCGATGCCTGCTTTATCTTGCATCTTGTACACGTTTCCGCTGCTCCCACTGTCTACGAAGCCCTCTGACTGTGTACTTATAGGCTCTCTCTTCTAAAACATCATTTAGAAAAGCAGTCATGACACCCAACCGCCAGATATCGTAGTCATGGTATGTAGCCGTGGCAAGTAGGATCTGGATGGACTTAAGCATAGTCACTTGAAAAGGTTTCATCATTATCCACGCCTGGTCGATGACGAAAAGCTTTAACAAGTCTAGCTTTGAAAGTCTCAACTTTTCCATCTACACCAAGTAATCTTCTCAAGATATACTTGCTCCTGATGGGGATTTAACCCTTCAGATACAGCAACCAAAGTCCATACTTTGTTGGTGTACATGGATTCCATCTCAGATCGCTAAGCATCCAGCCATTCTCGTAGAGTCTTACTCCTGATGGCCAGCTCGAAACTAGTTGGGTCATCATCTCATGATGCAATCCTCGCTCCCACTGTCATAGAGAAACCGAAGTATCTCTCAGGTGGGTGAGAAACCCTACTAGATCGACGGAGAGGCTGAGGTTCGTTGGTAGCTATTGAATCTCTTTGGTTCTACCAAATCATCTGCTGTTATTTGTATAGCTGGAACCTTTCCAGTTGTACATAACAGACCTTGCCTCGAGTTTGTCCGGATTATGCTTTTAGATATAGCCCGGACAACCCCAAATCTTAACCAACTTAAGATATGGGCTCTTCCCTTATCATATCAAATGTGAAGTGGTAGGCAACTGATTTGATTTGAACCCTATTCAATAGGTATGCAACTTCTCAAGTGCATAACTCCCAAAAAGGAAATAGGTAACTCAGTAGTACTCATCATAGAGCACACCTTATCACATAGGGTGTTATTTCTCCGCCCCGATATACCATCGTGCTATGGTGTATACGGAGGAGTAATGCTGAGAGAGAATCTCATTCTCCTTTAGAATAGTCCAGGAATTCCGTACTCAAGTATTCTCCTCCTTGATCTCATCAAAGGACATAATACTTATACCCGTATTGGTTCTCTACTTCTAGCTTATATTCTGTGAATATCTCAAAAGGTTCGGACTTGTGTTTCAACAGGAACATATGTCTGAATCTAAAGAGAACATCAGAGATTGTAATGAAGTATAAAGAACCGGTCTTGGCATGTGTAGACAGGGGACCTTACATACATCAACATGTATCATCCCAAGAGTTTACTAACTCTTTCTCTGTTTTCAGTAAACGGAGCTGTGGTCATCTTATCTTTGTGACATGACTGGCGAGTTTCACAAGATGTAAATTCAAACTTATTTAAATATGCATCTATATGTAACTTCAGCTAGTCGGGTCGCATTGATATGACCTAGTCTACAATGCCACAAGAAGGATTCGTTCATTTCTGAACTCTTCCTCTTTTGTGTGTTCAGTATACTAAGAACTGTAGTTTGATTTAGAACATCAATGCTTTTAGATAACGTGCCTGAACCGATCAACTTTTGATATAGGAAATGTTCAAAACATTATCCAACAATACAAAATTTTATCATTTCTTTACTGATAAAGAGACTGATATGATTTTGTATATCAGGTTCGGTATCTAATAACATTCGTTCAGAATCAATGTATTGGTAATACAGGGTGACAGTGACCAACAGACTTGGTTGCAACTCTTGCCCCGTTTTCTGCCTCATGAAACTTATCACCCGTTCTCAGTTCTTTACCTATCTGTAGCCCATGTAACATATTACATATGCGGGATCCTGATCCGGTATCATATACCCAGGACGTAAAGGACACTGAGAAACAGTTCTATATAATGAACACACCCGAAGATGATGCATCAACATGCACTCTGTTCGTTTGGGCGGCACGGGAAATCTGGTATTCCCCAATTTCCTGCTCTGTCTTATAACAATTATAAGTTGGAGCGGGACCAACGTTCCCCAGCTCAGTATAACAAGCGGGTTCGGTCAAATATCCGTATTATTATCTTGATTAAGGCGTGATATGGTCGCTACCTGGAGAGAGAGAGAAGAAAACACTCAGCGTGCGCTCTTGCAAGAATAGATTGGTTATTATTTTATCTAATCAGGATGGCTCCCACTGTTTTTATCAAATCTTCCTTCAAACGCTAAAAGGAAAGACTAGCCGGGATTAATTACACACTACAAGTTCGCCAATCTTTCAGCCAGGCCAGTGTCGGTACTTTGAGGGAGGTCCCCCGTGCTTTCGCACGAACCTAATTAATGTAAACCTCGTTTTCCCAGAGGCGTAACCTCATTAACACCTTTCTAGACACCTACTTGATCGGCTAATTGTAATGTATAAAACTCTCCCAGGAGTAACTCTTACTCGCAGCGGGCATCGGGATCCAACTATCTCATAGAAGGTATGCAATCTCATTGCAAATTTCAACACTTGAAATTCCCGATATTATTTTGCCCCTAGCGTCCTATGACCTTGACGGAGGTCAAACTACACATAGTCCACTAGTCAAGTTCAACCCGTCATTTCCTGATTGAATTAAACCCACCCGCACGACCCTTGACGGAGGCCAAACAACGCCGTACGAATACCCTAATCCAATCGCATCATATGCTAGCAGATAAGCACTAGTTAGCTACCGTACACTACGCCTTGACGGAGGCCAAACTACCGCAGCACGAATACTAACTAGTATTTATCTGAAATGACGGAGGGCTACGACAGGTTTTTCTGAAAACCTATTGCGTAATGAACTTGATATCGTTGTAGAATCAAATGATTTTAAAATGGAGTGCTTTTGAGGCTTTTCTAGTTTTGCTAAAGGAGTCACTCCCGGTGAAGGGATCGTCGGTCCTTTCCTCGTCGAATGAGGTGCGGGATATATCATATATATCACTGTGCAAAGCAAAAACTCTTAAAAGCAATCAAAAGACAAACCGAGTGTGTAGCATCTGCCAGTTATTGCTAAAGGAGTCACTCCCGGTGAAGGGATCTCGGTCCTTTCCTCATCGAATAAGGTGCAGGATATATCACATATACCTCTGTGCAAAGCAAGAACTGTAGCTACCTATTTTATTTTTGAAATTCGATTCTGCAACATCTTAGGTTTCTTTTATTTCATTAATCACATTAATGAAGTCCCATCATTTAAATACCTAAACATCACAGATAAATATGACGTACACTTATGCCATCCGCATTCGCCTCGATGTCCCCTCGTGCACCGTTAGTTAGGTAACTAACGACAGAGCGGGGCAGGGCTAGCGCGGGTGTAAAACATAAGTAACGCCTATATAATATATCATATATACTATATACTGTATCTATCACAGAACATCACATGATCACATCACAGATATCGCAGCAGAAGAAACATATGAAACATTGGATATACTAGGACGTCCGTGTTTTCAATACGAGCCAGTATAAAACACGGATTCCACGGTCACGATGAATAGCCAAACCCACACCCCTAGACCCCTACGAGAGCGGCAAGCAACCCTACCAATTCTAGAGTTAGGAGACCCGGACTCGACTCCTCGAGTTGGTCTCCCACTGGACTCCAGAACCCGGTTACTTGTGCTCCCCTCCTTGGGTCTATCCTAGTGCGGAAAAGTAAATAATATACAAATGGTGACATCATCCGCAACCTGGAAGTGCCCCAATAAAAGAATATTACATACAAGTTTTTAGATGAATGAAAATAAAAAAACACTCGTCTCACATAAAAAACCCCGGCTATTCAAACACGACGATCCAATATAACATATCCAGCAACACATAACATCACATGTCATCAACGTAAGTAAATATGCGCATCCCAATTGTCGTTGACATATAGCAACGAAACCGGCGATAGCACATATTACACTTACGGTCACAGAAAAGAAAGTGTAAAACTACAACAGTTGGAATCCGCAATCTGCATAGACATCGCATGCCTAATCAAATGAATTCCTTAGACATCGCATGCCTAACAATTATAAACCCCGCATTTTAGTCTTAAAATCGAAAACTCTTTTCAATATCAAGTCGGGCAATACAACAAGATTCCCGACATCCTGATCGAATGCTCGTCGCAAACTTCAGTAGGCGGCCGCACCCTCGACGCCGTCGACGAAGTGCACCAAGGCGGAACACCGCTGCCACGAGCACCCGAACGGATGCTTTCGGCGACGGGGTTCTCCTACAGTCACTTGGTCGGGGCTATGGAGCGAGGCTGTCTATTAAGTTTACCCGACGAGTATCCGCATACGCTACGTGATTGCGACGGACTTTTGATCACATCAAAATTCCGTGGCAACCGATCAAGTGAGACTAAACCGCTAGATTTATAACATTCATTCAGTTATCTCATAACTACTTGTGAATTCCAATTATTGTATCCCATTCTAGATAAATAGAAAATGTTAAACTTTCCGATCGAACAATCGAACACCCAAGTTTTCCCGATACAGATCAACACATGAAATAAGTTTTAAAAACATTCAGTTCGTGCCTCAGTACCAACGGTCCAGCCGTAGAAGGGTCAAGCCAACGCCTCACATGTGGCACGCCGTACTGCCCCAAACCCGAAGGTTCAAAGGGCAGTTCAAGACGGTCACATAATCGAGTTAAGGTTTGTTGTCTTCTAGAGGGTCCATCATGTTACTTGCACTACTTAGAATGTCTTTAAACCATGGAAAAATCCAACACTTGGAAATTTCCCGACAGGGGAAAAGTTGGGTATTTATATCCGGTCGAACTTTCTAACATATTCTAAATATCCGGAAAAATACAAAGACAAAATTAGACAATCCGATCGAAACACCGAGTCCCCAATACAACCCAGAAAATTCAAGTCTTGAGTTCAGAAAAAAAAAATATCCCAGGAAAACCAGCACTGCAAAATAGGAATTACTGTGCAAAATTCAATGGGAGAAGAGACAAAATGGCCGCGGAACAGCCGCATTAGCACGCTAATGCCGCGGTTCCTCCGCACTTTAGACAGATCATTAGGTAATTTTTGCACCGTAATTCTTAGAATTTCCTGCTGATTTTTCTGCATATTTTTAATCTGGAAAAAACCCAATTTTTAGAAAAAAGTCCAGAGAGCAAATTTGTGTTAGGGTTTCGGTTTAATCGGACTTCAAACTCCGTCTACGCATCGCCTAAGGCTCTAGCTAGGCTCTGATACCACTGTAGGGTTCCTAGGCACTCTCAAGAGGTCTCACAAGGCATCAACCAGGCCAATTTCAATTTTTACGGGAGCCGAGAAACCCTAATACGGATCGTTAACTAGATATTTAGGCGAAACAACGAGCTAGTTAACAACTTAACTAAAGTGTAACGGAAATACAACCCTTTGTAGATCTGGTGCTCCACCTCCATAGCTCCGTGATGATGTCTCCTCGCTGCGATCATCGGATCCCGGGCTCTAGTGTCGGCTTCATCGGAGAATGGGCGGGCTAGGTCATCGACTACGACGCCGAAGATGATCTACGTCGAGGCATCACTAGATCAAGCTCCACCTTCATCAAGCCATGAAAACTTATGAAGGAAACACACTACTACTTGGCAAGAGGTAGAGGATGAAGAAATAGGAAGTGGGTAGACTTTAGAATTGGATTTCTCACTCTTTTTCATCAATCACCATTGATGAAGTCTAGGTTTTCTCTTCTTGTAGAAGAAGAAGAAGAAGATAGAAATATTATGATAAGTTTTTAGAATAGAATAGAAAATCAATCCTTATCATAATTTTAACTATAGTTATGTGTAGAGAATTGACCAAGGTTAAAGGAATGGTTAGGGTTAAGGATGAGATAAGAATGGTGGATGATTGTTATAAATTTCCGATTGTGTGTATCAAATCAAATAGTCCCCGGCAACGGCGCCATTTGATTGAAACGAATTCTTGTCGTTGTGTATGTTGGAAAATTTGTAAAGAAATCACAACCAAAAATTATTTGACCGCAATCAACTACGGTGTCGGATTGTAGATTGTAAGTGAGTGCGGATCGTCCACAGGGACAGTGTAATCGTTCGTCTTTTGCATTAGATGAGTCAAAACTTTAATGAAAACAAAAGAAAACAATTCAAGATTTAAAGTTGAAGTTCAAGAATGAGAAAAATCTAGATCTAAGAAAGCATTAAAAGATAGAATCAAGAATTGATCGTTTGTTGATTTTTCCAAACCAAATCTCAAGAATCGAAATGAGGCTCGTAGGAATCGGTCGGATCTATAGATGTGATGTAATCTTACAATTACGTATTCTTATCCTTCGATGAATTGATACTAGATCGATGATGATCGATGAGAATTAGAGACTTCTTGTGAAACTAGGGTTTCATCTTATCTCTTGTTCTTTCGTCGATATCATTCATATTCTAGCCTCTAGTAAATTCAAGAAACGATCGTAGATCCCTAATTTCGAGCGATCACAATCAAGAAAGCAACGCTACGAAACTAGGTCATCGATTCTTGAACTTGCTAGGGTTTACAAAACTCGTAGGACTTAAAAAATCGTATTAAGATTTGTTACATCATCATTCTACAATCGTCTCGACTCCTTTACGAGCGGAGTTTTACTCAAACATCACAACAAGAACAACAATTACAAATTGAGATCTAATCATGATGCAAGAATTAAAAGAAAGCAAGATTAAAGAATTTCACCTTTTATTTATATCAACAATTTAGTTACATTCGCTCAAGAACTACAAGAGGAAGAACTTGATCGTCGACTTGGCTTCGCTCGTCTCCGTGGATCGCGGATCGGCTTGGATCACTTGCCCGATTGAAGATCGGCTCGGCTCCTAAAAGGTTGAAGGCTTCTCGCTTGATTTGGTACTCAAGATCTTGGATTTGGAGTGGAATTAGGGTTAGGGTTTCGCACAAGCCTTGTCACGAGACTTGTGGAAGAAGATGATGAAAGAGGGATTATTTAACTAATGAAGATTCACAACTAATGATGATTAACCTCAACCCTTAGATCTAGGCTCTATTTATAGATAACCAAACCCTAGATCTAGGATTTCAAATTCTAAGTTTCCCTCCTAAAGTTTGTTGAGGAAATTCAAATTTCCCTCCAAAAGTTAGTTAGGGGAGAAGCTTCTAGATGTGATTAGTTAGGAGGGAGCTTCTAGAAGAGGTTAGTTAGGAGCTTAATTAGGATTAGCCTTGCTTAATCTTCTTTGCTGATCTGGCAGTAGTTTCGAGATAATTCTGGAATTTGTCATGTATGAAATGAATGTGGGCCCTGAGAGATGAATTTTGCAGCAGAAATGGGGAGCTGAAGCTTTTGAACAGCCGCGGATCCGCGGCCCAAGTAGGCTCCTGCCGCGGATCCGCGGCTCCTTGTGGGCCTTGGGCTTCCATACTTTCAGGTAATTTGCTATATAATATCTGGGCCTTGTTTTGATATATAGAATTGTATAATTCCTTCTGATTTGCTACCAGATCTGAAATGATTTAGTTGGCGTATTTTTGATCAGCTCTTTTGCTTTTCTTCCGTATTTCCTGCACAGACTCAAGACAAGTGTTGCGCAAATACAGAAATGATGCGATGCCATGAAATGCGGTTAATTTCCTTTAAAGTGTCGGTTTAAAAGTCTAATACATGAAATCTGATATTTTACGACTGATTTTCTAATATGTGAAATATGAATACCGAACACTTCTAAATGTATGCAAAAGATGGGGAAATTGCCGGCTAAAATATACAATATTTTCGACTGATCAAATACCCCCAAACTTAATTTCGATCGTCTCGAGCGAATGTTTTATTAAAAAGAGAGAAGGAGAAAATAAAGAAAGAGAAAAACTAACTAGCACACTTTCGTAGGCAACACGATTGCACTGAGCACGTGCAACAAGCCTTTAAACCTCTAGGTGTCCCTAGTAGGAGGAGTGTTGTCTCCTGAGGGGTTTCAGCGGATTGCACCCACAAAATCCAATAATAAAAGAAAGATCATGAATATTACATTTAAAGACAAGAATTGTAAAAGAAAAGCCTTGAAAATTAGGGTTTCCAACTAAGCTAGCTTTTCGGTTATTATGAGCCCTATCTTAATAGTCATGAAAAGATGTTAGAAATCACGTCCTCCCTCAATAAAACATCGTCCTATTCTTCATTCCTATCTTTCTTCCAAACATTGATCATATCACCCTGCGTGTGTGTAAAGACATCCCTACACCCGGAGAATTCAATTCAAGCTATCATACTCTTGCCCATCAGCCTCAGTACTTTTTAATTAATGAATATTTATATGAATTTGCTCACACACTTTCATGCGACCGTTAATACTTCTTGAGGTACTAACCGACCGATTACTCATGTGCTTGCTTATTTGGTGTATTTTCCTCGTCTTGCACCACCTCAGGCATAGCAGTGACTCCCAGACCAGTTGACCTTAGGGCACTAGGTGAAGAGGCACCCTCGCTATACATTTTTTTATTGCCCTTGGTGATAACAAAACCAGTGTCCATTTTTCTCACCACTTTATATTTTTTTATTCGCTTTTTTTTTTATTTCCTTCATACATCGGCTTTAAGACAAGAGCATTTCAAGGTATCCTCTACTATCCCAGGCTTTAAGACGTGTGTAAGTGCGAATAGCAGGGTATCAACGTTTAAAATGTTTGGCTTCCAGAATAGAAACTATTTTTCAGACTTATTTTTATCCTCAGATTAGTGACGTCCTTCATCTTACTAACCCTTGGGACAACGGCTCATAACTACTTATTACTAGTTCGTATGAGAAAACTTCTAATTTTCTTGGTTTTCTTAAATTTTTCTAATCTCATAGATATAATTTTTCACTATCTAAACTTTTATTATCTTATTTATGTACAAAAAATTGTTTTTATAGTTTTGAAAATTTTTAAATTTTTATCGGTTTTCAAAAATGTTTTGTGCTTATGCAAATGATATGCAAATGATGCAAAAATAAGCACAAACCTCCCCCAAACTTGTTTTCAACAGTGTCCTCACTGTTGCCATCTGCTAAATCTCGAAAAACCTGTAAGCTTGGGAGGAATTTATTAGTGGGGGCAAAATATATAAGTGAAGAACCTCCCCCAAACTTATTTTTGGCTCAAAATTTTGTAAAACTTTTATTTTCAAGAGCCCGAAAATATACTCCCCTCCAAACTTATGCAATGTTAATCTTTCAAAATCATATGAGGGGGTCAAAAATCAGTGGTCGATGCCAAGCTTTGCAAAGACCGAATGTTAACACCAACCATTCAAAAATTTTATCAATGCAGTGCTCCGGTTGGTGGAAGAAGAAGTGGGGAAAGGGTAAGTGGTGGAATAGAAAGTGTGTGCGTCTCATATTGGAGAGACGATGCAGTGTATGTGATGGATTACTCGCATTCTTCTTACAATTCAGAAGAAGGGGTGGAGGTTCAATTTCAGTGAGTGGAAGATGATTCATCTCAACACCCGTGTCATTCAAAAATGCGAGTTCATCAGCGAAGATCTCCTCAAAAGTTCCATCAATACCCCGATGAATAATATCATCACACAGTGCGGGGTGATCTTCAGACTCTAAAAGCAGTTCATAATCAGTGTTAGTTGTTGACCCGGACATCTCGGTGGAAGAGTCCGTATGTGTATGATACATAGTTGGGTCAAACAACAACGTATGAAAAGAGTCAAGATCAGTATCAGGAGGATCATCAAATTCGCTGCTGTCGACATCCATTAAGTCGACAGAACAGACCTGAGCAGTAGGTTCGGAGGGTACACTTCCCAACTTGTAAATGTTCAGCTCTATTGACCTATTCCCGAAGGATAGGGTCATAGAACCATTACGAAAGTTGATAATAGCATTGGAAGTGGCCAAAAAGGGGCGACCTAAAATCACCGGAATTTGATTCCGTGGGTTCGCTACAGGTTGTGTATCAATTACAATAAAATCTACCGGGAATATAAATTCTCCGATTTTTATTAACACATCCTCCAGTTCACCCCTAGGTTTGGTGATAGATCGGTCAGCCATCTGGAGAGTGCAATTGGTTGGCTTCAACTCTCCGATACCTAGTTGCTCATAAACAGAATATGGAAGCAAGTTAACACTAGCGCTAAGGTCTAGTAGAGCACGGTTGATGTGTTTTTCCCCAATAGAAACGGAAATAGTAGGATATCCTGGATCCTTACGTTTCCTCGGTAATTGTTGGGGGAAAGCCGTGTCTATTGTTTTTTCCATGAATATCTTTTTGGGCGCTTGAGTCTTCCTCTTTCTAGTGCACAAGTTCTTAAGAGTTTTTGCATAGGACGGAACTTGTTGGATGGCATCTAGGAGAGGGATGTTGGTGTTTACTTGCTTAAAAATGTTCATAATCTTCTCCATATGTGGACTCGGTGTGTTAGCCCTTAACCGATTAGGATAAGGTGCTTTAGCAATAAGCGCTGGGTCCATCATAGGAGAAGGAAGTGGGTGTGGAACCGATCCCAAAATAGAAGTGGGGATCGTCTGTGGAGGGGTAAAAGAGGTGGGCTGTAGTGGCGAGCCTTTTGGGAAACGAAGAATAGGCTCGAAAGAAGATGGTGGGGTAGAAGAACTGGGGTCAGAAGTGTGTGTGTGAAGAAAGGTCTCAGCCGGGGTGTTATTGATTGATTTATCGGTATCATCAAACTCTTCCCCAAGGTGATGGTCAAGCACTCTTCTAGATCTCAACGTGATTGCATCCACATGATGTGAATAGCCAGAATTAGGTAAAGGTTGAGCTGGAAGTTTCCCTTTCTCTCTTGCACGCATTTCGGCTTTTAGTTGTGCAATTTGTTCTTCCATCGATTTGATGTTCTCATTTTGAGAGATAATGATCTTCATCACATTCTCGACGGAAGATTGCAAACTTGCCGTCCCTTGAATGGATTGTTTCATGAAAGTATCCAAGGTTTGTGCTAGTGCAGAGGTATTATCTGTACCGGTCAATTGCAAAGGACTAGATGGTGCAAAAGTGTTGGCCGGATTTTGAAAGTTTTGTGCTTGAAAGGGGTGCTGACTTAATTGTGGTGGTTGCTGTTGTGGTGGAGGGACCCTTTGGAATTGATTCGGGTTTGGAACCGTGTTTTGAGATTGTGATTGGTTCCAAGCAAAATTAGGGTGATTCCTCCAACCCTGATCATATGTGGAGGAGAATGGATCGTTTCTAGGTCTTTGAAATGCAGCATTGGTATGCTCATGACCTTGAAACGGACATTCTTCCGTCAAGTGAGACGGATCAGAACAGCAGCCACATACAGTTTTGGAGAGTGATATTTGACTTAGGGTGGCGGCTAAAAATTTGTTTTCCATAGTCTCGAGTTTCTTGTGTATAGCTGCAATGTCAGCTCTAACTCCTATGGAAATATCATTGCCATCCCTAGACGATTGACTCACACCCTCCCATTGTAAAGATTTTTCAGCGAAATCTTCTAGAAAATTCCAGGCTTCCCCATCATCTTTAGTCATGAAGTTGCCTTGACACATGGATTCAAGGGTCTGTCTCGTGTAAGGAGTAATGCCCTCATAAATGATTCGGCACAATTCCCATCTCGGGATGCCGTGATGTGGACATTGGACTAACAGATCCTTGAAACGTTCAAGACACTTTGAAAATGTTTCATTTGGAAGCTGGGTGAATTGATAGATTTCGCTACGGACTCGAGCTGTTTTGTGATGTGGGTAGAATTTCTTAAGGAATGCTTTGACGAATTCGTCCCAATTTGAAATGGAATGTGCGGTAGTGTTATATAGCCACTTCTCGGCTAAATCACACAAGGTAAATGGGAGAAGACGAAGACGGAAAGCATCTACAGAAAGCTGTGAAGTACCCATCATTGCGCATACATTTTCAAATTTCGTGATAAACACGTATGCGTCTTCAGACTCGAGACCGTGAAATTTTGGTAGAAGGTTGATGTATTGGGGTTTTATTTGAAAATTTTCCCCGTTGGCTGGTGGAATGGAAAGACAAGTGGAAAGTGGACCTCGTGTAGGATAGCATCTCTCTTGGAGAGAGATGCGAGGTGGATTCTGCGCACCAACGGACGGCGGCAGAGTAGTGGAAAAGAAGTTCGATGGAGTTGGATCCATCGATGTGGGTGTGGTGGTGGGTAAAGAAAAGGTAAGTGTAGAAATACCGACTTTTGGGTCGATGAGGGAAACGCGGACTAACGGGCACTAGAAACCCGTTGTCCAGCCTATCTTGCACTAAAAAGGGTTAGTACAAGTGGCAGCGTGAATTTATAATTAGGGGAAATGATGTATGCGGTGTTTGCTTTGGAAAATGATACGGATTTTGAAAAAAATGATGCAACACAACAAATGCAACAAGCAAAACCCTAAAATCTAGGGGTCACCTAGGTCAAAGCTCTAGACCGCTCCTAACTGCCAAAAGACAAGTCGCAGGATAGAATCCTCCACTGCCTCTTTGTCGCCCTGTGGCCGGATAAGTGCCAGGTAAGTGGGAAGGTACTCCACTACGTAAGTAGTGGGCCTAATTAAAAACCACTAGCCTTAGACACACTCGCCTTAGGCACCACAAGAAAACTCGGATAAGCAATGAATTACCCACGGCCTTCTCTTGTCCTAATTGAGCGCGACGGTCCTTAGAGTCATCTCTAGATTTCTTTTAATTAATGAGGGTAAATGCGGATGCAAGTTTGTGATTTTCGGGGCCTAGGAAGGGTAATGAAATCCCCACCTAATTTGAATTTGGTCGTGCCCCTTAAATTTCCGTATTAATATGCAAACAACCAAGAATCAAAAACACGCACAAATTTTATTTAGCTTTTGCAGCGCAGCGATTTATTTGCAAAGAAACCTGCAATAAAATGTTAATTGGAGCAGATGAGGGGAGAGATAAGAAAGTACAGAGAGTTACTGAGCAAAATTGGTGCAGTGAACAGTCACCACAGCCGCGCTTCCGCCGCAATTGAAGGCTAACACCGCGGATCCGCCGCGGTCCAAGGTGATCTCTGCACGAAAATTTCACAGTAGTTTCCTGTTCACTTGAAATGCTCTCTGGAATTTTCAGAATAATTTTTCTCAAGCTCCAATGATCCCAGATTTCCTCGCAATCAAATCACAAAACACGTATTAGTGTTTGCACGAATTTTGATCACAAAATTTAGATGGAATAAAATTTTCAACTCAAATTTCAAAATACGAACAATTAGCGCACTATCCCCGGCAACGGCGCCATTTGATTGTTATAAATTTCCGATTGTGTGTATCAAATCAAATAGTCCCCGGCAACGGCGCCATTTGATTGAAACGAATTCTTGTCGTTGTGTATGTTGGAAAATTTGTAAAGAAATCACAACCAAAAATTATTTGACCGCAATCAACTACGGTGTCGGATTGTAGATTGTAAGTGAGTGCGGATCGTCCACAGGGACAGTGTAATCGTTCGTCTTTTGCATTAGATGAGTCGAAACTTTAATGAAAACAAAAGAAAACAATTCAAGATTTAAAGTTGAAGTTCAAGAATGAGAAAAATCTAGATCTAAGAAAGCATTAAAAGATAGAATCAAGAATTGATCGTTTGTTGATTTTTCCAAACCAAATCTCAAGAATCGAAATGAGGCTCGTAGGAATCGGTCGGATCTATAGATGTGATGTAATCTTACAATTACGTATTCTTATCCTTCGATGAATTGATACTAGATCGATGATGATCGATGAGAATTAGAGACTTCTTGTGAAACTAGGGTTTCATCTTATCTCTTGTTCTTTCGTCGATATCATTCATATTCTAGCCTCTAGTAAATTCAAGAAACGATCGTAGATCCCTAATTTCGAGCGATCACAATCAAGAAAGCATCGCTACGAAACTAGGTCATCGATTCTTGAACTTGCTAGGGTTTACAAAACTCGTAGGACTTAAAAAATCGTATTAAGATTTGTTACATCATCATTCTACAATCGTCTCGACTCCTTTACGAGCGGAGTTTTACTCAAACATCACAACAAGAACAACAATTACAAATTGAGATCTAGTCATGATGCAAGAATTAAAAGAAAGCAAGATTAAAGAATTTCACCTTTTATTTATATCAACAATTTAGTTACATTCGCTCAAGAACTACAAGAGGAAGAACTTGATCGTCGACTTGGCTTCGCTCGTCTCCGTGGATCGCGGATCGGCTTGGATCACTTGCCCGATTGAAGATCGGCTCGGCTCCTAAAAGGTTGAAGGCTTCTCGCTTGATTTGGTACTCAAGATCTTGGATTTGGAGTGGAATTAGGGTTAGGGTTTCGCACAAGCCATGTCACGAGACTTGTGGAAGAAGATGATGAAAGAGGGATTATTTAACTAATGAAGATTCACAACTAATGATGATTAACCTCAACCCTTAGATCTAGGCTCTATTTATAGATAACCAAACCCTAGATCTAGGATTTCAAATTCTAAGTTTCCCTCCTAAAGTTTGTTGAGGAAATTCAAATTTCCCTCCAAAAGTTAGTTAGGGGAGAAGCTTCTAGATGTGATTAGTTAGGAGGGAGCTTCTAGAAGAGGTTAGTTAGGAGCTTAATTAGGATTAGCCTTGCTTAATCTTCTTTGCTGATCTGGCAGTAGTTTCGAGATAATTCTGGAATTTGTCATGTATGAAATGAATGTGGGCCCTGAGAGATGAATTTTGCAGCAGAAATGGGGAGCTGAAGCTTTTGAACAGCCGCGGATCCGCGGCCCAAGTAGGCTCCTGCCGCGGATCCGCGGCTCCTTGTGGGCCTTGGGCTTCCATACTTTCAGGTAATTTGCTATATAATATCTGGGCCTTGTTTTGATATATAGAATTGTATAATTCCTTCTGATTTGCTACCAGATCTGAAATGATTTAGTTGGCGTATTTTTTATCAGCTCTTTTGCTTTTCTTCCGTATTTCCTGCACAGACTCAAGACAAGTGTTGCGCAAATACAGAAATGATGCGATGCCATGAAATGCGGTTAATTTCCCTTAAAGTGTCGGTTTAAAAGTCTAATACATGAAATCTGATATTTTACGACTGATTTGCTAATATGTGAAATATGAATACCGAACACTTCTAAATGTATGCAAAAGATGGGGAAATTGCCGGCTAAAATATACAATATTTTCGACTGATCAGTGGACTAGGTCAAAGCTTCATGAAGTTTCAACTAAACTACAAATAAAGCCACCATTCTTTTCTTATCATTTCTCCAAAAAGAATAAAAAGACAAATAAATGAAAAAGAAAACAAAACCCTAATCATAAGTTTAACCATGGTTTAATTCTTTACACTTAACCAAGTAAACATGTATCATCAAACATGATATAATCATTTGCACAAAAAGTATATCACATATACAACTTGTACATCCAAGTGAGAAAATCCTTTAAAGTGAACCAATACTAGTTAATGCAAAGTAATATATCAAATATATAATTATGCATTAAATCATTAAATCAATACTTGATTCAATGATCCGGTCATGTCGCACACAACCGACTAGTATACAATGTATCGATTTATCGAATCAATTCTTGATTCGATAACTAGGTTATATCGCATACAACCATTCGACACATTCATCGCGAGAATGAAATACGGTATCAAATACACGCATTATTCTCGGTCCCGCACATATCTCATATGCGCTCCTATTTCGTTTCGCTTGAGCCAGGAAACCTCTGTGTAGGACTCTAAAGACTCGTCAATACGCCGGCAACAGGTGATGATCATATCAAACACCCACAAGCCGCAAGCGGTCTGCTAAATGTAACGGCCACCCGGGTATTGAGCGATCAGAAGATCGACGAGCAAGCCCGCTCACACTACTGTGAATCCAACCAGTAACACTTACCGTACAGTCCAGTCTCGTCGTCTGATATGTTGCATATCTCGCCTAGGGGTGGTAAACGTCAGACCCCAATAGCTCGATAAGTCGTGTCGATATGAGGTCTATAACAATTCGAGAAACTACTGGTAACACTTACCAGTAAATCTCAGCAACCCTGGCCAGGGATTTCCGGTTATAGCCAATCGAACACAGCGCAACATCAACTCCCTATACCGGGAGAGACGAATCCCCTCCTATCGCTCATTGCCTCCATGTGACTCGGGACTGTACCCAAAAACCACCGTTTCGCACGCCCTCTTGGACTTGGTAAGGTGGAAATCAAAGCATAGTGGGAACCACACAAGACTCTATGACGATCTCGGGTCAACAGACTACTCTGTACCAGTGTCACCAGAGAACTGCCATCTGACGTAAGGTATAATACCATCTGGGAGTTCTCGGCGAGTCCGTCCAGTGTACCCAGTCTCCACTGAGCACCCGTATATCATCTCTGATGTCAAACACCAATGGATATGGGATCATCCATCGCCCATCTGTATGGGTCGAGAAGGTATACGCTAGTCTACTCTGGTATATCGATGCCCCGTCTCGATACACCCACGACTAGGGACTTTGAAGGATGTACTTATGGACTACCATGTCCCCACTAGTATGATCCGCATCATAGTCCAGGTAGTCAAGTACACATCCTAGGGGCTTTACCAACATGTAACAGAGAGACACCCAGTATACACGTTAAGGTAAAGTTCAACCAGATAGCATACTATCATGTCGAGCAAGAAAGTCCTCCATATATATGTCCAAGCATCCACTACAATATACATCCTATGTATAGTAATGGCCTCTAGGGCATACATATAACTAACAATATGTATGCCCTAGAGGCCATTACTATACATAGGATGTATATTGTAGTGGATGCTGGGACATATATATAACTAACAGGAGTGAGCTGAGAGAGAATCCCATTCTCTTTTAGGAAGTCTAAGAACTCAGTACTTAAGTACTCTCCACCTCGATCTGATCGAAGTATCTTGATACTCTTTCTTGTTTGGTTTTCTACTTCATGTTTATACTCCTTGAATTTCTTGAAAGCTTCAGATTTATACTTTATCAAATACACATGACCAAATCTTGAGAAATCATCAGTAAAAGTTATGAAGTATGAAAAACCGCCTCTTGCATGTGTAGACATTGGTCTGCATACATCACTATGTATGAGGCCTATGAGCTTAGTAGCTCTTTCTCCGTGTCCTGTAAACGGGGTTTTGGTCATTTTACCTTTAATATAAGACTGGCAAATTGCATAAGATTTATACTCAAATAAATTTAAATATCCATCTTTATGAATCTTGTTTAGTCTTGTTTCATTAATATGACCAAGTCTACAATGCCAAAGAAAAGCTTCATTTATCTCTGAAAATTTTCTTTTATTTTTATGTTGTACGTTGAAAACTGTGTGTTGATTAAGGACGTATATCCCGTTATTTAATGTACCACAACCAATCAACTCTTGATTAAGTCTAATGTTCATAACATTGTGTTGCACAGCAAAATGATACCCTTCATTGTCTAACAAGGAAACAGATATAATATTACAAAGCATACTTGGTACAAAATAACACGGGTTCAAAACCAATATACAACCCGAAGGCAAACCTAGGTGATACTCTCCTACTGAAACTGCATTTACATTGGAACCATTTCCAACTTGGAGAGTATGATCACCTGTCTTCAGAACTCTGCTATTTCTCAACGCCTGCACAGAATTGCAAATATGAGAACCCGAACCGGTATCTAATACCCAGGAAGCAGAGTTAATAGAAAAACAGTTTTCAATTACAAACACACCTGAAGCTGAAGCATCACCATGCTTCTTCTTGAGTGCTAGGTACTCAATACAGTTCCTCTTTCAGTGTCCCCTCTTCTTGCAATGGAAACATTCACCTTTCCCTGATTCCCCAACTTTGGACTTGCCTTTTCCCTTCACCTTTTTGACTCCACCCTTAGGTTTGGTGGGTTTCTTCTTCATCTTTCCCTTGGCTTTAGCCTTTGGGTAAGAGGAGGAGGATTGCCCAACACTCATAACGGGAGTCTTCACTGACTTCAGTGTGCTCTCTACACTCCTTAACATATTAAGGAGTTCAGGAAGTTCCTTCTCCATCTTGTGCATGTTGAAGTTAACGATGAACTGAGCAAAGGTGGAGGGGAGAGACTGCAGAATAATATCTGTATACTGTTCATTGTCTATTGTCCACCCAAGGTCCTCAAGCTCTTCTATGAGAGCTATCATTTTCAGAACATGGTCTCCTACTGCTGTGCCAGCGGTCATGCGCATCTGAAACAGTTTCTTAGACGCTTCGTATCGTAATACGCGAGATTGCTCTCCATACAACTCTTTTGTATGGAGAAATATGGCTTTTACGTCCATATTCTTGTGCTGCTTCTGATGTGTGTTATCCATCGATGCAAGCGCGAGGCATTTTGCCGTGGCACAGTCAGCGTCCCATGTCTTGCGGATTTCCCTATCCGCAACTGAAGATTTAGGACCTAGGGGGGGCAAGGCTGGAGCTGTAAGGACATATGATACTTTATCATAAGTCAAGGCTATGTTTAAATTCCTCAGCCAGTCTTTATAGTTGGTCCCATTCAGCTTGTTTTTATCTAATGAAAGCTTAAGTCCTGTCATGGGTATCCACCATTAAGAGAGAGAAAAGAATACACTTAGCGAAAGCTCTTGTAAAGATCAGATTGGTTATTATCTTGTCTAACTGATGTCTCTCACTGTTTTTATCAAATTTTCTTTAAAACCTTTAAAAAGAAAACTAGCCGGGATTAATTTCATTCCACAACTTCGCTAACCTCTCAGCCAGGCCAGTGCCGGTACTTGAGGGAGGTTCCCCGTGCTTTTGCACGGACCTAATTAAAGTAAACCTCGTCTTCCCAGAGGCGTAGCCCCGTTTGGCACCTTTCTAGACACCTACCGTGTCAACTAATTGTAAAGTGCAAAATTCTCCCGGGAGCAACATTTGCTCGAAGTGGGATTGGGATCCTACTATCATATAGAAGGTATACAATCTCATTGTAATTTTCAACTCTTGAAATTCCCGATATAATTTTTACCCTTAGTACTTATGACCTTAACTAAAGTCAACATATCATAAGTACTAGTCAAGTTCTTCCCGTCATTTCGTGATTAACTAGACCCACCCATATGACCCTTAACTAGGGTCAACATAATCATATGAATGTCCTAACTAATCTGCATCATATGCAGTGTAGGAAGACATCACTCAGCTACCGTACACTACGCCTTAACTAAAGTCAAAATACGCAGCACGAATACTAAGTACTCTACTTCCTAAAATGACGGAGGGTTGCGGATAGTTTTTAAGAAAACTTTTGACGCTTTGAACTTGATATCGTTGTAGAATCTAATGGGTTTAAAAGGAGTGGCTTAAGCTCCGCATTTTGAAACTTGCTTTTTCATAAAAGGCCGAGCATGTTTAAAATCTGATTCCACAATATCTTTTTAGGTTCATTTATCTTTTACATTAATCTCATTAATGTAGTCCCATCATTTAAATCCTAAGCCATTACAGAAAGAAACGAAAATATAACGTACACTTATGCCACTCGCATTCGTCACAGTGTCCTGATATGCACCGTTAGGTTACTTAACTAACGGCATACCGGGACGGGGCTAGTGCGGGTGCAAAACATAAGTAACGTCTAATATATATCATATATATATAATATTTCATTCGTCTCAGATATCTGTTAAAAAATCACATCAGATAATAAAAGCAGCAGAAGCACATATAGGATATCTAGGAGGTCCGTATTTTGTATTTAGCCAGCAATAAAAATACGGATTCCACGGTCGCGATGAATAGCCAAGCCATACCCCTAGACCCCTACGAGAGCGACAAGTGACCCTACCAATTCTGGAGTTTAGGAAACCCGGTCTCGACTCCTCGAGATGGCCTCCCACTGAACCCTAGAATCCGGTCACTTGTGCCCTCCTCCTTGGGTCTATCCTAATGCGGAAAAGTAAATAATATACAACACTGGTGACAACAACCTCAACCCGGAAGTGCCCCAAATAAAAGAATATTACATACAATTTAATTTTACATGAATGAAAAGAAAACTCTCATCTCACATAAAAAACCCCGGCTATTCATTGCGACAATCCTGCACATCATATCTCATCGACACATAATATCAAATATCATCAACGTAAGTAAGTATGCATACATCGATCATCGTTGATGTATAGCAACGAAAACCGGTAATACATACTGCACTTACGGTCACAGAGAAATAAAATGGAAAAAAATACAACAATTGGAATCTTTAACTGCCTTTAGACAACACAAACCCGGAATATCACATATACAAGATTTCATGCCTAAATAATGTAAAGCTCGCATTTGGGTTTCATTCAAGAAAACACCTTTTCAAACCAAACCGGATAATTCAACAAGATTTCCGTTTATCCCGAGACCGAACTGCTAGATTTACACGCAACAAACAAATTTGTAGATTCCAATTATTGTACCGCATACTATTAAACTAGGCGCAGTTAAAATATCCGATCGAAAGATTAAACAACCACAGAGTGCTCAGAAAGCTCAACAATTGAGCAGTTTTTTAAAAAAATACCAGAAACGTAAGCAAACACATACGAGCCAGCAAAAGAAACTACGGCCCAGGAATCACCTACGGCGCCGCGGAACCGCCGCAACTATGCCACTCTGGCCGCGGTTCCGCGGTCGTACGGTCGATTTAGGGCAGCGTATTTCTGGTGGGCCCATATATTTCCCTGCTTAATTTTTTACATATTTTTAATTTGAAAAATCCAGGTTCTTAAAAAATTTCCAGAGAGCACCCCCCGGGTGTCGTTTTTCGTCCGTTCGATGTTTTCAACGTCGTCTAGGTTACTACAAAGCTCTAGCTTAGCTCCGATACCATTGTAGGGTTTCCTTAACACTTCTATTAGGGTTTTGAAGCATCACACATGCTATAACAATAAAATTTTGAGGTGCTAAGCAAACTATACTATGAATCGAACTAGAATTTATGAAGTAACTATTAATAGTATCAAATATTAAGACTTAAGTTATACTAAGTGATGAGACTACAACCTTTGTAGACCTCTTTGGAAGACTCCTTTGCTTTGGAAGGGTTCGCTTGATCTACTCCTCGTCCACGACGATCCACCCGAAGCTCTTTGCCCTAAGCTTGTTGCTTCCTTCGATCTTTGAAAATCTTTGAAGCACAACACCCTACAGAAGATAGCAAAGGTTGTGTAGGATGATGAAGTGGTTGCTATTCTTATTTAATACCTTTTCTTTTATTTCTCTAACTCTATTTTAACAATTAAAAGAGAGCTAGGGTTTGGAGGAAGAAGATGGCTCTCTTTCTTTTTCTTTTGGAGCGAATAATGATAAGAATGAAAAAGAAAATGAAAGAGAGAGATATATCTTATCATAATCATAACCATAGTTAAAATAATATCTAGATATTTTAATTTGGGTTAAAAGCAAAAGGAAAAAGAACCATGGTTGAGTTAAATTCAACCATGGAAATGTGTAGAAATGTGTAGAAGGAATGACTCAATAATGTTTTTCTTTTACCTTTAACTTAAATGAAAATATCCATATATTTATTTATCTACAATATGATTCTTATATTGCCATCCTCTTTGTATCATCAACCATGATACATTTCATGTATGTATGTGTGTATGCACATCATCATGTACATATACATGCATGTATCCATAAAAAGAAAAGGATTTAAATAAATAATAAATAATATATAAGTCAATATTAAATCAACACTTGATTTAATAAATCGGTCATATCTTATATGACCCGACTAATATTATATGCCCGATTAAAATACAGTATCACATACTCGTATTTAATCGAGCCTCCGCACATATCTCATATGTGCACCACTTCGTTTCGCCTGAGCCGAGAAACTTCTATGTGGGACTCTAAGATTCGTCAATACGCCAGCAGTAGATGATGATCATATAAAACACCCACAAGCCGCAAGCGGTCAGCTAAACGTAAAGGCCACCCGGGTATTGAGCGATCAGAATAAGAACAAGCGAATCTGTCAAAACTCCTGTCAATCCATCCGGCAACACTTACCGTACAGTCCGGTCTCTTCGTCAGATATGCTGCATATCGAGTCTAGGGATGGAATCGTCGACCCCAATAACTCAATAAGTCATGCCGGTATATGGTCTATAACAGATCGAGAAACTTACAGATAACACTTATCAGTAATATCTCAGAAGCCCTGGCCAGGGACTTCCCGTTATAGCCAATCGTGCACAGCACAGCATCAACCCCAAATACCGGGAGAGACGAAACCCCTCCTATCGTTCACTGCCTCCATATGCCTCGAGATTATACCCAAAATCCACCTGTTTGTACGACTCAGTAGAGCCGCAGTAGGGTGGAGATCAAAGTACAGTGGGAGGACACACAAGACTCTATGACGATCTCGGGTCTACAGACTAACCTGTACCAGTGTCACCTGAGAACTGCTATGCGACGTATGATATAATACCATATAGGAGTTCTCGGTGAGTCCGTTCAGTGTACCCAGTCTCACTGAGTACCCGTATACTATCTTCGGTGTCAACACACTAGACGGATATGGGATCATCCATCGCCCATCATATGGAACAAGAATGGTATACGCTAGTCTAAACTGGAATATCGATGCCCTATCTCGATATACCTACGACTAGGAACATTTCAAGGATATGCTTATAAACTACAGATGTCCCACTAGTATGATCCGCATCATAATCCCAGTAGTCAAGCAAATATCCTTAGGGCTTTATCAACATGCACTAAATGAATATAAATATGATCAAGTGAACATATGATAAAGTAAAACCAGATAGCATACTATCATGTCGAGCAAGACTGTCCTCTGAATATATATATACATATCAGTACATACACTATCTCATAATGGCCTCTAGGGCATACATATATCCAACAGTTAAACCCCCTCCTTGAAAACTTAAGGATGTGCTAAAACCCTAGCTTTATTTTTAATCCCTCATTTTAAATAAATTTTCAAAACCTAGTTTAATAAAAATAGCAATATTGTGACAATTTTAAAGTGAAAGCTAGAAATTTGTAATTAGATTATGCTTCACACTCAATTTACCTATTAATCTACACATTAACACCACAATGTAATAATAAAAACCGTAATTATAATTTTATCTAACCTAATTATATGTTTTGTAAAAATCTAGTTTGCAAAAAGAACCTAATTCAAACAATTTAAATGCAACAACTAGCAATTTTGCTACTAGATTAGGTTTAACATTTTCTAATATGTTAAACTACATATTTAGATCAATACCCAAGAATGAAAACCCTAATTACAACACAAATCCTTTACTATAATTTCCTAAACAAGAATTCATAACCAAATTACACACTAAAACTTTTTAATCTAGCAAACTAAACTACAATTAAACAACTAGATTAGGATTATACCTTACAAGTGTTGATTCCCTTGCACTAAACCTCCAAAGTGGCCTCTTTTCCCCTTGCTTTAGACCAACTAGGGTTTGAGAAGGGATGGCTTAAGGTTTTGGTTTGAATTTGTGAAGGAAAAGTGTGAATTTTTGTGGATTTCGGAGGATTTTTGCAAGAATTTTGATGCAAAAAATGGGGAAAAATGAGGGGGGGGGGGTTTCCTGCTGTGAGGCTCAGCCAGAGGGTAGAGGAGGGATTGGTGAGAGATTTGTGTAGAAATTTCCATACAAAAAGCATTTTCCAAGCTCATTTAATGTCCATCATATCAACTTTTACATAAAAAAACCCTATTTAAATTCATTTTCCAACCCATTTTACCATAAACAACTAAACTTGAAATGTTTTACTAAAATTTTTGTTACACTTAATTTTAGTTTATAATGGTTCCTAATTATGTAATTTACCCAATTAAATTTGTATTTATCACTAATTAAATATATTTTTAAATGCTTAAAATAATATTAAAAATAATTAATTATGGAATTTTTTTTAATTAACTAGAAAATTTTAAGTGACATTTTAGTGATCAATTTATAGTAATATCTTATCTAAATATTTTATAATTAGGTCTAAAATGAAAAATACCTATTTTGACTTTTTACGGAAAAGACTGCTAATTTTGCCGAAAATCAGAAAATTCACTTAAACGATTTTATTTATTTAATTATTTTTAAAACGTTACACACCTGATCATGGAGATGGTTGATCTCCAAGAGATCGAGATTAGGAGAGTAGACTCAGAGGTTAACACGGCGGATCCACTCACTGAGGCCTTTCCTGCGATAGACTTTTATAGGATGTTGGGTTTGCTATACTGCAACAACTGGCCTTAGTGCAAGTGGAAGATTGTTAGTTGTATGTATACCGTAGAGGCCATTATTGTACATGAGATGTATATTATAGTGGATGCTGGGACATATATAGGGAGGACTTTCTTGCTCGACATGATAGTATGTTATCTGGTTGCTCTTTATCTTAACATGTACACTCACTGTCTCTCTATTACATGTTGATAAAGCCCTTAGGATGTGTACTCGACTTCCAGGATTATGATGCAGATCATACTAGTGGGGCCTGGGTAGCCCATGAGTTCATCCTTCAATGTTCCTAGTCGTGGGAATATTGAGACGGGGCATCGATATTCCAGAGTAGACTAGCATATATCTTCTCGACCCATGTGATGGGCAATGGATGATCCCATATCCATTGGTGTTTGACATCAGAGATGGTATACGGATGCTCAGTGGAGACTGGGTACACTGAACGGACTCGCAGAGAACTCCTAGATGGTATTATACCTCACGCCAGATAGTAGTTCTCTGGTGACACTGGTACAGGTTAGTCTGTCGACCCAAGATAGTCATAGGGTCTTGTGTGTCTCCCACTGTGCTTTGATTTCCACCCTACCACGACTCTACTGAGTCGTGCAAACAGGTGGTTTTTGGGTACAGTCTCGAGTCATATGGAGGCAACGATCGATAGGAGGGGATTCGTCTCTCCCGGTATTGGGGGTTGATGTTGCGCTATGCTCGATTGACCATAACTAAAATCCCTGGCCAGGGTACATGTGATTTACTAGTAAATGTTATCAGTAGTTTCATGCCCGTTATGGACCTTACATTGGAATGACTTATCAAGCTATTGGGGTCTGAAGTTTACCACCCTCAGGCGAGATATGCGACATATCAGACGAACAGACCGGACTGTACGATAGTGTTACTGATTGGATTCACAGGAGTATGAGCAGGCTTGCTTGTTGATCTTCTGATCGCTCAATACCGGGTGGCAGTTACGCTTAGCACGCCTCTTGCTGCTTGTGGGTGTTTGATATGATCATCACCTACTGCCGGCGTATTGATGAGTCTTTAGAGTCCTACACAGAGGTTTCCTGGCTCAGGAGAAACGAAGTAGGAGCACATATGTAATATGTGCGGGACCTAGAATAATACAAGTATGTGATACCGTATTCTATTCTCACGATTTTTATCATCGGTCGGTTATATGCGATATAGCCGGGTTATCGAATCAAGTGTTGATTCGATAAATTGATACGCATGATATTAGTCGGTTATATGTGATATGACCGGATCATTAAATCAAGTGTTGATTTAGTGATTTAATGTATAATTATATATTTGATATATTACTTTATATTAACTGGTATTGGCTCACTTAAGATTGTTTTCTCACCTGATGTGCACATAGTGTATATGTGATATATGTTTGTGTACATGATTGTATCATGCTAGATGATACATGAAAACATGGATGTGTGTATGACTTACACCATGCAACATATAATTTAGGGTTTTACTTATTTTAAGTAATTCAAATTAGGTGGCATTTTTGTCATGGCTTGAAGCTTCATGAAGCTTGGATAACCATTGACCAAAGTCCACTTGATTTGTTTTACTTGAGATATTTTAAACCAAACCATTATTATTCACCCATGGTTGCTATTCTCACCTCATTATTTTCATTCTTGAGTTTCTTCATTTTTCATGGTGGTTTTCTTCATCTCTTTCTTCTAGCTTTCTAGCTCCATGAAACATGAAGAAATATTGTGAGAAAGTAAAATCTAAAGTGAGCCCACTTCCTACTTCATCATCCTCTACTACTTGCCATTTAGTTTAGGGTATTCTCTTCACAAAGTTCATCACCTAGTGAAGAGGTAGCTTGGGTTTAGGTCTTCTCGACGTAGATCATCTTTGGCCTTGAAGACTTCGAGCAAGGTTGTTCATTTCTCCAAGGGAACCCGTAGTAGAGTTCGGGAGATCAACGATCGCAGCGAAGGGACTTCTACACGGAGCTTTAGAAGTGAAGGACCGGTCTACAATGGTTGTATTTCTTATTCACTTTCTATGTAAAGTTGTTTACATTCTAATTTAGCTCATAAAACTCTAGTTAGATCCTAGGTTAGGTTGTTTGGCACACTAGAAATTTATGAAATTGGCATGTTTGATGCTTTGTAAAACCTTGTGGTTGTGCCAAAGAACCCTACATTGGTATCAAAGCCTAGCTAGAGCATTAGGCGTTGTCTAGACGAAGTTAGAATTCCGATCGAATCCCGAAAACCTGAAACGGACCCCTCTCTGGAAATTTTTCAAAAAGTTGGATTTTTTCTATATTAAAAATTTTCAGAAAATCATGCAGGTAATTCTATGGACACACCTGAAGAACGAAACCCTAACTCCTCTAAGTGACCGCGGATCCGCGGCCAAAACATGGTTTTGGCGGCCGATCCGCGGCGCCACTTGAGAGGCTTGAGTCGGGCCCTTCAGCTGTTGCTCCGTAGGTACCGGGGCATGCTTCTGTGCATTTTTAATTCTGCTCAAGTGTTGAGTTTTCTGGGAAATTTCGGGAATTCGTTGATTCGATCGAAAAGTTTAACGTCGTCCGGATATCTGTAATGGGATACAATACTTGGAATCAGCAATATTTGAATTTTATAAATCTAGCAATTTAGTCTCAATTAATCGGTTGCCACGGTATTTTGATGTGATCAAAAGTCCATCGCAATCACGTAGCGTACGCGGATACTCGCCGGGTAACCTTACTAGATAGCCACACCCCATAGCCCTGACCAAATGACTGTAGGAGAACTCCGTTGCCAAAAGCATCCATCTGGGTGATCGAGGCTGTGGTGTTCCGCCTAAGTGCACTTCATCGTCGGTATTGGGGGTGCGGCCGTCTACTAAAGTTTCCGACGAGCATTCGATCGGAATGTCGGGAATCTTGTTGAATTGCCCGACTTGATATTGAAAAGTGTTTTCAATATCGAGCCTAAAATGCGGGGTTTATAATTGTTAGCCATGCGATGTCTAAGGAATTCATATAGTTAAGGCATGAAATCCGGAATATGAGATATTTCGGGTTTATGATGTCAAAGGTTGTTGCGGATTCCAATTGTTGTAGTTTTTACTTTTCTGCGACCGTAAGTGTAATATGTGGTGTATCGCCGGTTTCTTACTATACCTCAACGACAATTGGGATACACATATTTACTTACGTTTATGACATGTGATGTTATGTGTTGCTGTGATATGTTATATTGGATCGTCGTGTTCGAATAGCCGGTTTTTTTTATGTGAGATGAGAGTTTTTCTTTTTTCATTCATGTAAAAACTTGTATGTAATATTCTTTTATTGGGGCACTTCCGGGTTGAGAAAGATGTCATGATTGATGTATATTATTTACTTTTCCGCATTAGGATAGACCCAAGGAGAGGAGTACAAGTAACCGGGTTCTAGAGTCCTGTGGGAGACCATCTCAAGGAGTCGATTCCGTGTTTCCTAACTCTAGAATTGGTAGGATTTCTTGCCGCTCTCGTAGGGGTTTTAGGATGTGGGTTTGGCTATTCATCACGACCATGGAATCCATGTTTTATACAGGCTTAAAATAAAACACGGACATCCTAGTATATCCAATATTTCATATGTTGTTTTCTGCGGCGATATATGTGATGTGATCATTTGATATGTTGAGATGGATACATTATAATATATATATGATATATTATATAGACGTTACTTATGTTTTACACCCGCGCTAGCCCTGCCCCACTCTGCCGTTAGTTACCTAACCTAACGGTGCATGACGGGACATCGAGGCGAATGCGGATGGCATAAGCGTACGTTGTATTTATCTGTAATGCTTAGGTAACTTAAATGATGGGACATTCATTAATGTGATTAATGAAAGAAAATAAACCTAATGATGTTGTGGAATCGAATTTTCAAAAACAGGTAGCTCCAGATCTTGCTTTGCATAGCGGTATTCCTTGTAGAATATCCAGCACCTTATTCGATAAGGAAAGAGCCGAGATCCCTTCACCGGGAGTGACTCTTTAGCAATAACTGGCAAATGCTACAACCCTTGGTTTTGTCTTTTAATTACTTTTCTAGTTCTTGCTTTGTATAGTGGTATTGTGAATATCCTGCAACTCATTCGACGAGGAAAGTGCCGAGATCCCTTCAGCGGGAGTGACCTCTTTAGCGAAACTAGCAAAGGCCTCAAAAACACTCCATTTCAAATCATTTGATTCTTCATCAATATCAAGTTCAAAGCATTAAAGGTTTTCTTAAAATCCATCTGCAACCCTTTGTCATTTTAGGAAGTAGAGTACTTAGTATTCGTGCTATGTTTGTTGACCTTAGCAAAGGCGTAGTGTGCGGTAGCTAAGTGATGTCTTTCTACAAAGCATACGATGCGATTAATTAGGACAGTCATGTGACTTTGTTGACCTTAGACAAGGGTTATGTGGGTGGGTCTAATTAATCACGAAATGACGGGTAGAACTTGACTAGTGCTTGTGATTTGTTGACCGTAGCCAAGGTCATAAGCCATTAGGGGTAAAAACCATTATCGGGAGTTTCAAGTGTTGAAATTTGCAATGAGATTGCATACCTTTCTATGAGATAGTTGGATCCTGATACCTACTGCGAGTAATTGTTACTCCTGGGAGAGTTTTGCACTTTACAATTAGCCGATCAAGTAGGTGTCTAGAAAGGTGTCAACGGGGTTATGCCCCTGGGAAAACGAGATTTATTTTAATTAGGTCCGTGCGAAAGCACGGGGAACCTCCCTCAAAGTACCGGCACTGGCCTGGATGAAAGATTGACGAACTTGTAAGGTATAATTAATCCCAGCTAGTTTTTACTTTTATAGTTTGAAGGAAGATTTGATAAAAACAGTGGGAGCCATCCTGATTAGATAAAATATATAACCAATGTAATCTTGCAAGAGCGCACGCAGAGTGTTTTCTTCTCTCTCTCTCCAGGTAGCGACCATGTCACAGCTTAATCAAGATAATAATATGGATGTATTGACTGAATCCGCTTGTTATACTCAGCTGGGGAACGTTGGTCCCGCTCCAACTTATAATTGTTATAAGACCGAGCAGGAAAATAGGGGAATACCGGGATTCCCATGCCGCCCAAACGAAGAAAGTGCATGTTGATGCATCTTCTTCGGGTGTGTTCGTTACAGAGAACTATTTCTCAGTATCCTCTACGTCCTGGGTATTTGATACCGAATCAGGATCCCGCATATGTAATTTGTTACAGGGCTACAGATAGGTAGAGAACTGAGAATAGGGTGATATGTCTCTAAGTATAGAGAATGGTGCAATTGTTGCAGCCAAATCAGTTGGAAAATATCACCTTGTATTATAAAATACATTGATTCTGAACGAATTGTTGGGTTAGCATAGCACCTTGTGAAGGTTTTGGCAAGCATCAATCATGCTACTTTAAATTTTTTGGGGTGCAAAACAAACCCTAACCAAGATCTTAACTAGAGACTTAGGGTTAAACATGCATCTAAACAACTTTACATCTAAGAGTTAGAGATTACAACCTTTGTAGACCGGTCCTTCACTTCATATAGCACCGTGTAGTAGTCCCCTTCGCTGCGATCGTAAACTCCGGACTGTAGAGAGGCGCTATGAAGAAACGAACGTGCTTGCTTCGATGACTTCGAGGCCGAAGATGATCTACGTCGAGGAGACACTAACTCAAGCTATTCCTTCACTAGGTCATGAACTTTGTGAAGAGAACACACTCTACTACATGGCAAGTGGTAGAGGATGAAGAAGTAGGAGGTGGGCTCACTTTAGAATTGATTTTCTCACATTATTTCTTATACCTCCATTGAAGCTAGAAAGCTTTTCATGGAGCTTGAAGAAGAAGAAGAAGAACTCATGAATAATTCATCCAAATGAATTATTGCATCCATGGTTGAGTTAAAGCTATCATGCTTAACTCATGTAGAGAATAAACTACACACTATGGTTAAGGGTTGGGTTTGATAAATATCTTTAATTAGATAAAAGAGTTGACTTTGTCAAAGCTTATCCAAAAGCTTTTGTCCAAGCTTTAGCATAACAAACTCAATCTCTTTTGAATTAGCTTAACATAAATAGAAACCCTAACTTAACCCTATTATGGTATTAATCTCATACACCCATCTTGTATGTATCATTAAGCATGACACAATACATGTACACAAATATACATATCACATATATACAATGTGCACACCAAGTGAGAAAAGAAATCATTAGTGAGCTAAATATTAGTTAATGTAACATAATATATCAAATATATAATTATACATTAAATTATCAAATCAACTCTTGATTTAATAATCCGGCTATATCACATATAACCAACTAATATGAAATGCAACATCTTATCGAATCAACGCTTGATCCGATAACTCGGCTATATCACATATAACCAATCATGTCATACATCGCGAGAATAGAATGCGGTATCACATACATGCATCAATCTCGGTCCTGCACATATCACATATGCGCTCCTACTCTGTTTCGCTTGAACCAGGAAACCACTGTGTAGGCCTCTAAAGACTCGTCAATACGCCGGCAGTAGGTGATGATCATATCAAACACCCACAAGCCGCAAGCGGTCTGCTAAATGTAACGGCCACCCGGGTATTGAGCAATTAGAAGATCAACAAGCAAGCCTGTACACTCCTGTGAATCCAATCAGTAACACTCCCGTACAGTCCGGTCTCTTCGTCTGATATGTCGCATATGCAGTCTAGGGGTGGTAAACGTCAGACCCCAGTAACCGATAAGTCGTGTCGATATGAGGTCTATAACAGTTCGAGAAACTACTGATAACACTTACCAGTAAATCTTAGTAACCCTGGCCAGAGATTTCCAGTTATAGCCAATCGAACACAGCGCAACATCAACTCCCTATACCAGGAGAGACGAAACCCCTCCTATCGCTCATTGCCTCCATGTGATTCGGGACTGTACCTAAAAGCCACCGTTTTTCATGCCCCCATGGACGTGGTGAGGTGGAAATTAAAGCACAGTGGGAATCACACAAGACTCTATGACGATCTCGGGTCTACAGACTAACCTGTACCAGTGTCACCAGAGAACTGCCATCTGACGTGAGGTATAATACCATCTAGGAGTTCTCGGCGAGTCCGTCCAGTGTACCCAGTCTCCACTGAGCACCCGTATACCTTCTCTGATGTCAAACACCAATGGATATGGGATCATCCATCGCCCATCATATGGGTCAAGAAGCGCATACGCTAGTCTACTCTGGAGTGTCGATGCCCTGTCTCGGTACTCCCACGACTAGGAACATTTGAAGGATGCACTTAGCGACTACACTGTCTCCACTAGTATGATCTGTATCATAATCCTGGTAGTCTAGTACTCATCCTAAGGGCTTTATCAATATGTAACATAGAGATAATCTGAGCACATGTTAAGATAAAGAGCAACCAGATAGCATACTATCATGTCGAGCAAGAAAGTCCTCCCTATATATGTCCAAGTATCCACTACATTATACATCGTATGTACAGTAATGGCCTCTAGGGCATACATATTACTAACAATCTCCCACTTGCACTAGGGCCATCTGTTGTGGTATCGCATACCCAACAATCAGCTGTGGTTGAAGTATCTCATACTCAACCATCCCATAAAAGTATCTACTGGGAAATAGGCCTTTGTGAGTGGATCAGCGCTGTTGTCCTCTGAGTCTACTCTCCTAACCTCGATCTCCCTGGAGATCAACCATCTCCATGATCAAGTGATATTGCCTAAGAATATGTCTGGATCACAGATGGGACGGGGGTTCCTAGGCCTAAGCCATAACTCCATTGTCACACAATGGTAGGAACGAAATTCATCTCATGAACTCATATATATCCAGACAGCCTCTTTGGTAGCATCCTTGGTAATGATGTATTTTGCTTTTAATCGTCTAGTAAGTCACGGTATCTAGCTTAGAACTCTTCCAACATACCGTCCCTCCACTGAAGGTAAAGAAAATGCCTGTGACTGACATTCAGTCGTCCTTATCACCCTGGAACCTTTCCAGTGATTTTCCCCAGGATCGATTGATACCATCTCGCTACAATTAGTGAGAATCCTAACATCCAATTAGATCTATCTCATAGATCCATAACCCAGGATTTAGGAGGTATCACCTTGATCCTATATGGAGAATCTTTGTGATAAGAGGTGATTGACCGAGCGTATCATAGGAAACTTCTTCCCTATCAAGAATATGTTATCCACGTACTATACGAGGATGACCACCATACTCCCTGCTACCTTTTTGTATATACTTGGTTCATCTACCATTTTGATGAAGTCAAACTCTTTAACTATCACATCAAAACAGACGTTCCAACTCTGCGATGCCTGATTTATCGCATAAAACAACTTGCACACGTTTCCGCTGCTCCCACTGTCTACGAAGCCCTCTGGCTGTGTACTTATAGACACTCTCTTCCAAATCATTATTTAGAAAAGTAGTCATGACACCCAACCGCCAGATATCGTAGTCATGGTATGTAGCAATGGCAAGTAGGATCTAGATGGACTTAAACATAGCTTTGAAAGCCTCAACTTTTTCATGTACACTAAGTATTCTTCTCAAGATATACTTGCTCCTGATGGGGATTTAACCCTTCAGATAAAGCAACCAAAGTCCATACTTTGTTGGTGTATAAGGATTCCATCTCAGATCGCTAAGCATCCACCCATACTCACAGAGTCCTCACTCCTGATGGCCTGCTCAAAACTAGTTGGGTCATCATCTCATGATGCAATCCTTACTCCCACTGTCATAGAGAAACCGAAGTATCTCTCAGGTGGATGAGGAACCCTACCAGATCGGCGGAGAGGCTGAGGTTCGTTGGAAACTATTGAATCCTCCGGTTCTACCAAATTATCAGCTGCAGTTTGTTTTAGCTGGAACTACTTCCAGTTCTACCTTATGACCACTAATTTCATCACAAGAAATTCCCTTTCCCAAAGGTGGCATGCTGAGAAAACAAAACATCTTTTGTTCCTCAGTTTGGTAGAAGATATTCCCTTGCGAATACTTGGGATATCCAACAAACTTCCACAGAACTGACCTTGCCTCGAGCTTGTCCATATTTTGCTTTTGACATAGGTCGGACAACCCCAAATCTTAACTTCCTTAAGAGATGGGCTCTTCCCATACCATATCACATATGGAGTGGTAGGCTTCTGATTTGGTTGGAACCCTATTCAATAGGTATGCAACTTCTCAAGTGCATAACCACAAAAGAAAATAGACAACTCAGTAGTACTCATCATAGTGAACACCATATCACATAGGGTGTGATTGCTCCGTCCCGATACACCGACGTGCTGTGGTGTATATGGAGGAGTAATGCTGAGTAAGAATCTCATTCTCCTTTAGAATACTCCAGGAATTCCGTGCTCAAGTATTCTCCTCCTTGATCACATCAAAAGGACATAATACTTATACCTGTTTTTGGTTCTCTACTTCTAACTTATATTCTGTGATTATCTCAAAAGCTTCGGACTTGTGTTTCAACAGGAACATATGCCTGAATCTTAAGAGATCATCAGTGAATGTAATGAAGTACAAAGAACCTGTCCTGGCATATGTAGACATGGGACTATCATACATCATCATGTATCAATCCCAAAAGTTCACTAACTTTTTCTCTGTTTTTAATAAACGGAGCTGTGGTCATTTTATCTTTGTGACATGACTGGCAAGTTTTACAAGATGTAAATCCAAACTAATTTAAATATTCATCTTTATGTAACTTCAGCTAGTCGGGTCGCATTGATATGACCTAGTCTATAATGCCTCAAGAAGGATTCGTTCATTTCTGAACTCTTCCTCTTGTGTGTTCTGTACGTTAAGAACTGTGGTTTGATTTAGAACGTCTATGCTTTTAGATAACGTGCCTGAACCGATCAACTCTTGATATAGAAAATGTTCAAAACATTATCCAACAATACAAAATTATATCCTTCTTTACTAATAAAGAGACTGATATGATGTTGTATATCAGATTCGGTATCTAATAATATTCGTTCAGAATTAATGTATTCTGGTAATACAGGGTGATAACTGCCAACAGACTTGGCTGCAACACTTGCATCATTTCCAACTCTTGAAACTTATCACCCTGTAGCGTCTTGGAAAGTCGTTTTGGTGTTTTCCTGAAATTCGGTGAAAATTCGGTATTTTTCCGAAAACCGTCTTTCTCGTTATTTTGCAGTTTAGGACTAATTATACCTAAAATGGATAGGTAATTGCTTGTTTTTAGTAGCTAATGAGTTACTTATGAAATTCTGGTCGTTTAAAAATTTTCCCTAATTTTTCAATTTTTTAATATTATTTTAAGCCGGTAGGAAAATACATTAATTTAGCGATAAATACAAATTTTTCCGGGATAATTTTAATCTTTAAAATTATGTTAATTAAAATCTAGTTGTAACATAAATTTTTAGTATTTTATTTTGATTTTTAACAAATTTTTATGATAGGAAACGAATTTATTGAATTTTAAGCTAAAACTTGCAATTTTTGACTTGTAGGGGGCCTTTTTGCATAAAATTTCTTTTGTAAAACCCCTCTCTCTTTTCCCTCAGCCCTAGGACAGTCCCACCTTGTTCAAGTCCAGAAATTTCTGGCCTCATTCTTTGTTTCCTTTCTTGTGTTGAATTGTTGGTTTATGGAATTATTTTAATTATAGTTTGATTAGGTATGGGGCATTGACTTTTGGGGAGTTGACCAATGACTTTCCCACTCACCCACACCCCTCCCCTCACCTCCCTCTGGCTGAAACCTGCACCCCCCTCTTCTTCATCTCTTTTCTTTTCATTTGCTTCAAATTTCTTCAAAAAAACACATCAAAATCCACAATTTATTCAAAAATCCAAACAAAATCCTTATGCTATCATTTATCCTTAGCCATTCTTGCTTGAATCTTGGAGCTAGGAAGCCATCCTTAGAGGCAAATCACATGCTTGATCCATAGATCTTGAGGTATAATTTCCATCAAGTTAATTTCTTTTGGCTAAATTCCTTAAGTATATGGTTTTAGTGTTAAAAGTTTAACTAATTTCTAATCTAGTTTATAAAAGAATAGTTTGTATTAAACTAGGGTTTTTGAAGCCATGATAGTTAATTAAATTGTTTTGTAGTTAATCTAGTTGTTAATTAACTAATCTATATGGTTACCTTGCTTATGCGGCTTCCTGTTAACATATTCTATGTTAATCTTGTGTGAAATTACATTAAGTTTGCTAATTTACCAAAATCTAGAAAGGGGTTAGTGTATGGAAATGGGTTGTGAAGCATGATTAATGAGTTGAATTAAGGTTTAGAAACCATTATTTAGTTGATTAAATCTAATTTGTTATCTAGTTGTTTTGCTAACCTAATCTAGAAGGTTAACTTGCTAATTGAGTTATAAATTAGTGTTAATTTAAGGTTTTCATATAAAGTTTGGATTAAGAATTGCTAGGTTATATAATTCAAGTAATGGTTGTTTATGGAAAATAGGTTTTGAATCTTTGCTAATGTGTTGTGATATTAGTGTTTGTAGATTGCTTGTTGTGTGGTTGGATTGTGATAACCGTATCGCTAATTTTCGGTATTTGCACCAAAATTGCTAGTTTTGTGCTTACTAGGTTTTTGTTAAAATTAATTGGTGGATTATTTGTGATACCTTGGGGATGTTTTTAGCATCTCCTATGACGTTTAGGATGCGTGAGTGCGGATTTTTGGGTAGTCGGGTTTTAGTTTTGCCGGGCGACCAAATCGGCGTTTTTTTGGCAGTTTTTGCGATTTTCGCGTGTGTTCCGCGCACCTTGTGCACGTTGTACCTAGCTAGTGAGCTTTAGTAGTTTCGTTGGGGTTTTGCGTCGTTCTTGATATGTAACCTTATGTTTGGTATTGGTGTAAATTCCAGGTTCGGTCGCGGAGACGTCAGACGCGGCGCGAAAGGGGAAAGCGGTGATCGGACACAGCTAGCCAGGGATTCCGGTGAGTAGATGTAACATCTACGCGGGACTATCGTTGGATGGCGCAAGCCGCCCGATAGTTTTAGTAACTTACAAGATTCTTAGTGATGTTAGTAATTAGGGGTGAAATACGTATATGATTATTTGCTGCATCCATGCATTATATTGACATACATATGTGAAACCATTTTATAGGACACCTGCACCATTGCCAGGTTTTTATATGCAGCACGAGCACTATTCATGCTTACACACACACCCTGGTAATTGCCATGCCACCACACTAGATAACCTTTAAATTTAAACCTTTTACTAATTGATACTTAAACTTGTGCTATTGCCTTTAATTCCTTAAAATGAAACCGTAGGATCGCTATTCATGTGCATGTACTTCATCATATTAATTGTTCATGCTTAATCTATTAATCACACATCGCAACTTGATTATTGATACCATATGCATTCATTATTATTGACATATGCACTTATGAGGATTTATTGAGATTTTATGATATTTCTGGATTTCGGGGGAAAGCCGCAAAATTTCTAAACTTATTATATTTTTAAAACGTGTAACTTGCGGTTTTCTAGTGATGTAAGTGTCGTCCACCATGAGTTTGCTGTGGTTTTTGAGACCCGTTTCGAGGAGTTGAATGAACCGTTTCGGGTACATGGTGGGCCCGGTAGGGTACCCCGGGGCAAGAAGCTCGTGGTGCTGACGATGAGCCTGGCAGGGGACGGATTACCTACCGGTGACTTCATTGGGCACGGCGGATATCCAGAGGATACCGACCGGGGCCGCGAGAGGATGAGATATTGATATTGAGATGGGTCAGCCGGATGGCTGAGGCCAGAGACACTATGACATGGATTTATGAGATTTGAGACAGATTTTGGGTGTCGTTGCTGGACACCGGTTCTCGTCGATTCTTTGAATATTATGCTGGCATTCTAAAAGAGTTCAAAAACAAAAAGAGATAAAATGTTTCTTATATATACCTATTGAGACCTCAGATATTCATGTTGCATACATATTCGTACACTGATGTTGTATACACACCTGCTAGTGCATCCAGTCATACCTGTATTTTAGATGCTAGGATGCTTGTGTGCATGCATACGATAGCCTTTGTAGGTGTTATTTATTACTCACGAGTTGGCAACTCACCCCCGTTGTGCCACAGTCTTTTGCAGGTCCGCTCCGTCAGTTCAGTAGCGGCGGGCGCACTTGCTCTTTTGCCTCCTTTGCCTGGACTCGAGGTTTTGCTCATAGGTGGGTTATGTTACTATTTTGTACCACCTTGTATATTCTTTGTATCTAGTGTACTCCATATACTGTTTCTACCAGTTTTATTGTATATTGACCTAGAGATGAGACTGTGAGATTTGTAGACTTTTGTGCTGTATTTTGGGGTCGAGCTCACTTGAGTCGACATGCTGTTTTTCTTATGCTTCATTATGATTATTTTGCATGCTGTCGTTTTATATTGCGTGGGATTTGTGACCGCCTTGTGGCGAAGAGCTAGCTCCCGCTTGGGGATGCCCTATTTTGTTGGATTCATATATATTTTGTTGTACCCATTTTGGGGGCCAGTATTTACAAAGGAGACTCTGCCGAAATTTTCGGAAAAATTGGTATTGTTTTTAAAAAGGGTTTTACATGACTTATTTGATAAACTCGCTTTCAATTGATTGGGTTTTCTTCACTCTTTTGCTTAATTGGTTTTGTTTTCTGGGCTTTGGCTTACTTATTTTACGGACGTCTTTAGACGTTTCGTAAACTTAAGTGCCAGTCACGTTCCGTACCCTGCGGGTCGTGACAAAGTTGGTATCAGAGCGATAGGTTTTACCTTTTTGAGTGTAGGATGACCCTTGGTAGATGGAGTAAGTGACTTAAACAGGGTAACGTAGCGTGCGTATGTCCGCGGCATACTTGCGATACGATACTCCGCCTAAGTGACTTTAGGATACTTGCTTGAAATTCTTCTTCAATTCCGTGTATCCTATGATCCTATTGCACTGTTCTTACTATCCGTTTTCCTGTAACAACCACTATGCCGCCGAAGGCTACGAGGGCACAGAGGGCTGCCGCCAGAGACGAGATTCGAGCTGGCTCATCCGAGACTAGGACTGAGCAGGGTGGTATGCCTACGCCGCAGGGACAGACCGATCCACCTTCCCCAGGCCGTATGGATAGGCTCGAGACTGGTATGGAGGAGTTGCGACAGATGATGGGAGGCATGCAGGAGCTACGTCAGATGGTAGGATCCCTAGTTGCAGCCAGTCGTACACCGAGGCCGGATGACGTACCTACTACATCACAGACGACCATGATACCTGCTCCTACTACTACCACCGTGACCATCCCGGTTTCACTACAGGACTTCATGAGGCTGAGACCTCCAGTATTCACCGGCACCGAGGCAGCGGAGGACCCACAGACGTTCCTTGACAGTTTAGCCAGGATCTGCCGTTCGCTGAGATGTTCGGATGATCGATGGGTAGAGCTTGTGAGTTTCCGACTAGAGGGTCTCGCGCAGACATGGTGGGAGTCAGTCTTGAGAGGTCGAGCTGCAGGTCTGCCGTCTATGACTTGGGTCGAGTTTACAGCGGTCTTTCTAGCCCGTTTCCTTCCAGAGAGCGTTCGTGACGCCAGAGCTCGTAGCTTCGAGGCCTTAGTCAAGACACCTGGGATGACGGTGTCTGAGTATGACATCCAGTTTACACAGTTATCCCGATATGCTCAGTATTTGATGGATACCGAGGAGAAGATGGTGAAGAGGTTCGTACAGGGACTCGATGCCCAGCTATATCTTGCCATTGGCGCCGAGCACTACGATACTTATTCAGCTGCTATGGATACGGCATTGCGGATGGAGGCACGCATATCACGGACTTCGGCCGTTTCTGGGCCGAAGAGGATTCGCACCGATGTACCGTCTCAGAGGCAGCGCGCCATATTCTTTCCGAGAGATAGGCCTGGCAGAGGATTTGGGCGGGGACAGTTATATGGTTCTTATCCCCAGGGGCAGCAGCCGTCGCCAGGGTGTTTTGGGTGCGAAAGTTTGCACCATCTTGTCAGAGACTGTCCGGTGAGACGACAGGGAGCAGCGACAGTTCCGCATGTGACCCTGCCACCATCACCACCCCCTCCTCAGAGAGCCCTACTTCCTACCCCAGGCGATGCTCCACGCCAGTTAGGTGCACCGAGAGGCCGTGGACGCGGCGGTCCTGTTCAGAGAGGACGAGGAGGCACAGGCCGAGGTCGAGGTCAGCCCGCTATCGGTGGAGGACAGGCCCGAGTTTTTGCTTTGACACCGCAGGATGCGCAGGCATCCAATGCCGTTGTGACAGGTACCTTGCCAGTTTGTTCTTTCGACGCCCGGGTATTATTCGACCCAGGTTCCACACATTCGTACGTATCTACACACTTTGCACCGATGTTGGGCCGTGAGTCGTCGTCGTTAGATCAGCCGCTTGTTGTTGTTACTCCGGTAGGCGAGTCGTTTGTCGCTCGTTTTGTTTTTCGATTGTGTTCCGTTCGTATCGGGGAGAGGGATTCATCGGTTGATTTGATTCTCCTCGATATGTTGGACTTTGATGTGCTTCTGGGCATGGATTGGCTAGCCACTTGTTATGCTTCGGTGGACTGCCGTGAGAAGGCAGTCAGATTTAGCTTTCCGGGAGAGCCAGTCCTTGTTATTCAGGGAGACCGCAGTGTCACCCTTCCCAGCTTAATTTCGTCTCTTCACGCTGGTCAGCTCTTGCGGAAGGGATGTCAGGGATTCTTAGCGTGTATTTGTGATACTCGAGCTGCAGAGGTTCCGTTAGACCGGGTCCCGGTAGTTTGTGAGTTCCCTGATGTTTTCCCTGATGAGCTACCTGGGCTACCGCCTGAGCGCGATGTTGAGTTCTGCATTGATTTGATTCCCGGTTCGGGGCCTATTTCTATACCGCCTTATCGGATGGCCCCGGCAGAGCTTCGAGAGCTGAAGGATCAGTTGCAGGATTTGTTAGATAAGGGGCTTATTCGACCGAGTGTTTCTCCGTGGGGTGCTCCGGTCCTGTTTGTCAAGAAGAAGGATGGAAGTTTGCGCTTATGTATCGACTACCGCCAGCTGAACAAAGTTACCATTCGGAACAGATATCCGTTGCCGCGCATTGATGATTTGTTCGACCAGCTTCAGGGTGCGGGGTATTTTTCGAGGATCGACTTGCGATCAGGATACCATCAGCTGCGAGTTCGACAGGAGGATATACCGAGGACAGCTTTCCGCACGCGCTACGGCCACTACGAGTTTTTGGTGATGTCGTTCGGACTCACCAACGCCCCAGCAGCATTCATGGATTTGATGAACCGTACATTCAGGCCGTATCTTGACTTGTTCATCATCGTGTTTATCGACGATATCTTGGTGTACTCCCGGAGCAGAGAGGAGCACGAGCAGCACTTGCGGATTACGTTACAGACTCTGAGGGAGCACCAGCTGTTCGCGAAGTTCTCCAAGTGTGCGTTCTGGCTGGACAGCGTCGGATTCTTGGGTCACATGGTTACGAGAGACGGCATTTGTGTGGACCCGAAGAAGATTGGGGATGTTCAGCAGTGGCCCCGACCTACATCGGTTACTGAGATCCGTAGTTTTCTAGGCTTGGCGGGCTACTACAGGCGTTTTGTTCAGGACTTCTCCCGTATAGCTGCACCGTTGACCAGTTTGACCCGGAAGGGAGTTCCTTTCGTCTGGACAGAGGAGTGCGAGCGCAGTTTTCAGCAGCTACGGACTTGTTTGACTACGGCGCCGGTATTATCTTTGCCTTCGGGATCAGGCGGATTTGTTGACTACTGTGATGCTTCGCGAGTGGGATTAGGATGCGTATTGATGCAGCATGGCCGGGTGATCGCTTATGCTTCTCGGCAGTTGAAGAAGCATGAACAGAACTACCCCACTCATGATTTGGAGATGGCTGCAGTGGTTTTTGCACTGAAGATTTGGCGACATTACCTGTACGGCGAGTCGTGTCAGATATTCACCGATCACAAGAGCTTAAAGTACATATTTCAGCAGCGAGACCTAAACCTCAGACAGCGTCGTTGGATGGAGTTGGTGAAAGACTACGACTGCGAGATCTTATATCATCCAAGCAAGGCGAATGTGGTGGCAGATGCGTTGAGTAGGAGGCCCGGGGGTAGTCTATCCTTTTTGCGCGCAGTGCAGAGGCAGTCGTCAGCAGATTTGCAGATGTTATGCGACAGCCGAGTTGGGTTCGAGTTCACTCAGACAGGGGGACAGCTCGCGCATGTTCGTGCACGCCCACAGTTGCTTGACCGTATATGTGAGGCACAGCGCAGTGACGACCGTTGCTCAGAGATCAAGGCACAGATGGGACAGGGCAGATTTTCCGAGTTCGTGGTTGACGATCAGGGGATTTTGCGATATGGATCTAGATTGTGCGTACCAGATGCTGATGGATTGCGGCGCGACATTCTTGAGGAGGCACACCGATCAGTGTATAGTGTCCACCCCGGTTCCACCAAGATGTACCATGATATGAGAGAGACCTACTGGTGGGACGGGATGAAGAGGGACATTGCGGAGTTCATTTCGAGATGCCTGACTTGTCAGCAAGTCAAGGCCGAGCACCAGAGGCCCGCAGGAGAGCTACAGCCGTTACCCATTCCAGAGTGGAAATGGGAACAGATTTCGATGGACTTCGTTGTGGGTCTACCCAGGACCAGTCGAGGGTACGACTCCATATGGGTGATCGTGGATAGATTGACGAAAGCGGCTCACTTCCTGCCAGTGAAGACGACTTTCAGCTTCGCTCAGTATGCTCAGCTCTATATTGACGAGATCGTGCGACTACACGGCGTACCGACTTGTATCGTGTCAGATCGAGGCACTCAGTTCACCAGCCGACTTTGGCAGAGACTTCAGGAGGCTTTGGGCACTCGTTTGAGCTTCAGCACAGCGTTTCATCCGCAGACCGACGGACAGTCAGAGCGGACCATTCAGACTCTCGAGGACATGCTCAGAGCGTGCGTTTTAGACTTTGGTGGTAGCTGGGATCGTCATTTACCTCTAGTGGAGTTCTCCTACAACAACAGCTTCCAGGACACTATTCAGATGGCACCTTTCGAGGCATTGTATGGGAGGAGATGCAGATCGCCCGTTTGTTGGACAGAGCTCAGCGAGAGCAGTATTTTGGGGCCGCAGCTTGTTGAGGAGACGACAGCGAAGATACAGTTGATCCGAGACCGGATGAGAGAGGCTCATAGCAGGCAGAAATCGTATGCGGACAGGCGCCGTCGCAGATTAGAGTTCGCAGTTGGCGACCATGTTTTTCTGAAAGTCTCTCCGATGAAGGGCGTGATGCGTTTTGGGCGAAAGGGGAAGCTTAGCCCTAGATTTGTAGGTCCCTTCGAGATCCTTGAGCGTGTCGGCGCAGTTGCATATCGTTTGGCTCTTCCTCCTAGCTTTCCCGATGTTCACCCCGTCTTCCATGTTTCGATGCTCCGCAAGTACCTTCACGACCTTTCGCATGCGATTCAGCACCCGACAGTCCAGCTAGAGCGCGACCTTTCTTTTGCAGAGCAGCCGGTGGCCATCCTGGATCGGCAGGTGAAGAAGTTGAGGTCGAAGATTATACCAACCGTCAAGGTCCTTTGGCGTAGCCCGAGCAGCGAGGAGGTTACCTGGGAGACCGAGGGCGAGATGAGGAAGAAATATCCCCATCTCTTTGAAGGTACGCGTAGTTATATTTTTAAATTCAGGGACCGAATTTCTTTAAGGGGGGAAGATTGTAGCGTCTTGGAAAGTCGTTTTGGTGTTTTCCTGAAATTCGGTGAAAATTCGGTATTTTTCCGAAAACCGTCTTTCTCGTTATTTTGCAGTTTAGGACTAATTATACCTAAAATGGATAGGTAATTGCTTGTTTTTAGTAGCTAATGAGTTACTTATGAAATTCTGGTCGTTTAAAAATTTTCCCTAATTTTTCAATTTTTTAATATTATTTTAAGCCGGTAGGAAAATACATTAATTTAGCGATAAATACAAATTTTTCCGGGCTAATTTTAATATTTAAAATTATGTTAATTAAAATCTAGTTGTAACATAAATTTTTAGTATTTTATTTTGATTTTTAACAAATTTTTATGATAGGAAACGAATTTATTGAATTTTAAGCTAAAACTTGCAATTTTTGACTTGTAGGGGGCCTTTTTGCATAAAATTTCTTTTGTAAAACCCCTCTCTCTTTTCCCTCAGCCCTAGGACAGCCCCACCTTGTTCAAGTCCAGAAATTTCTGGCCTCATTCTTTGTTTCCTTTCTTGTGTTGAATTGTTGGTTTATGGAATTATTTTAATTATAGTTTGATTAGGTATGGGGCATTGACTTTTGGGGAGTTGACCAATGACTTTCCCACTCACCCACACCCCTCCCCTCACCTCCCTCTGGCCGAAACCTGCACCCCCCTCTTCTTCATCTCTTTTCTTTTCATTTGCTTCAAATTTCTTCAAAAAAACACATCAAAATCCACAATTTATTCAATAATCCAAACAAAATCCTTATGCTATCATTTATCCTTAGCCATTCTTGCTTGAATCTTGGAGCTAGGAAGCCATCCTTAGAGGCAAATCACATGCTTGATCCATAGATCTTGAGGTATAATTTCCATCAAGTTAATTTCTTTTGGCTAAATTCCTTAAGTATATGGTTTTAGTGTTAAAAGTTTAACTAATTTCTAATCTAGTTTATAAAAGAATAGTTTGTATTAAACTAGGGTTTTTGAAGCCATGATAGTTAATTAAATTGTTTTGTAGTTAATCTAGTTGTTAATTAACTAATCTATATGGTTACCTTGCTTATGCGGCTTCCTATTAACCTATTCTATGTTAATCTTGTGTGAAATTACATTAAGTTTGCTAATTTACCAAAATCTAGAAAGGGGTTAGTGTATGGAAATGGGTTGTGAAGCATGATTAATGAGTTGAATTAAGGTTTAGAAACCATTATTTAGTTGATTAAATCTAATTTGTTATCTAGTTGTTTTGCTAACCTAATCTAGAAGGTTAACTTGCTAATTGAGTTATAAATTAGTGTTAATTTAAGGTTTTCATATAAAGTTTGGATTAAGAATTGCTAGGTTATATAATTCAAGTAATGGTTGTTTATGGAAAATAGGTTTTGAATCTTTGCTAATGTGTTGTGATATTAGTGTTTGTAGATTGCTTGTTGTGTGGTTGGATTGTGATAACCGTATCGCTAATTTTCGGTATTTGCACCAAAATTGCTAGTTTTGTGCTTACTAGGTTTTTGTTAAAATTAATTGGTGGATTATTTGTGATACCTTGGGGATGTTTTTAGCATCTCCTATGACGTTTAGGATGCGTGAGTGCGGATTTTTGGGTAGTCGGGTTTTAGTTTTGCCGGGCGACCAAATCGGCGTTTTTTTGGCAGTTTTTGCGATTTTCGCGTGTGTTCCGCGCACCTTGTGCACGTTGTACCTAGCTAGTGAACTTTAGTAGTTTAGTTGGGGTTTTGCGTCGTTCTTGATATGTAACCTTATGTTTGGTATTGGTGTAAATTCCAGGTTCGGTCGCGGAGACGTCAGACGCGGCGCGAAAGGGGAAAGCGGTGATCGGACACAGCTAGCCAGGGATTCCGGTGAGTAGATGTAACATCTATGGGGGTCTATCGTTGGATGGCGCAAGCCGCCCGATAGTTTTAGTAACTTACAAGATTCTTAGTGATGTTAGTAATTAGGGGTGAAATACGTATATGATTATTTGCTGCATCCATGCATTATATTGACATACATATGTGAAACCATTTTATAGGACACCTGCACCATTGCCAGGTTTTTATATGCAGCACGAGCACTATTCATGCTTACACACACACCCTGGTAATTGCCATGCCACCACACTAGATAACCTTTAAATTTAAACCTTTTACTAATTGATACTTAAACTTGTGCTATTGCCTTTAATTCCTTAAAATGAAACCGTAGGATCGCTATTCATATGCATGTACTTCATCATATTAATTGTTCATGCTTAATCTATTAATCACACATCGCAACTTGATTATTGATACCATATGCATTCATTATCATTGACATATGCACTTATGAGGATTTATTGAGATTTTATGATATTTCTGGATTTCGGGGGAAAGCCGCAAAATTTCTAAACTTATTATATTTTTAAAACGTGTAAATTGCGGTTTTCTAGTGATGTAAGTGTCGTCCACCATGAGTTTGCTGTGGTTTTTGAGACCCGTTTCGAGGAGTTGGATGAACCGTTTCGGGTACATGGTGGGCCCGGTAGGGTACCCCGGGGCAAGAAGCTCGTGGTGCTGACGATGAGCCTGGCAGGGGACGGATTACCTACCGGTGACTTCATTGGGCACGGCGGATATCCAGAGGATACCGACCGGGGCCGCGAGAGGATGAGATATTGATATTGAGATGGGTCAGCCGGATGGCTGAGGCCAGAGACACTATGACATGGATTTATGAGATTTGAGACAGCTTTTGGGTGTCGTTGCTGGACACCGGTTCTCGTCGATTCTTTGAATATTATGCTGGCATTCTAAAAGAGTTCAAAAACAAAAAAAGATAAAATGTTTCTTATATATACCTTTTGAGACCTCAGATATTCATGTTGCATACATATTCGTACACTGATGTTGTATACACACCTGCTAGTGCATCCAGTCATACCTGTATTTTAGATGCTAGGATGCTTGTGTGCATGCATACGATAGCCTTTGTAGGTGTTATTTATTACTCACGAGTTGGCAACTCACCCCCGTTGTGCCACAGTCTTTTGCAGGTCCGCTCCGTCAGTTCAGTAGCGGCGGGCGCACTTGCTCTTTTGCCTCCTTTGCCTGGACTCGAGGTTTTGCTCATAGGTGGGTTATGTTACTATTTTGTACCACCTTGTATATTCTTTGTATCTAGTGTACTCCATCTACTGTTTCTACCAGTTTTATTGTATATTGACCTAGAGATGAGACTGTGAGATTTGTAGACTTTTGTGCTGTATTTTGGAGTCGAGCTCACTTGAGTCGACATGCTGTTTTTCTTATGCTTCATTATGATTATTTTGCATGCTGTCGTTTTATATTGCGTGGGATTTGTGACCGCCTTGTGGCGAAGAGCTAGCTCCCGCTTGGGGATGCCCTATTTTGTTGGATTCATATATATTTTGTTGTACCCATTTTGGGGGCCAGTATTTACAAAGGAGACTCTGCCGAAATTTTCGGAAAAATTGGTATTGTTTTTAAAAAGGGTTTTACATGACTTATTTGATAAACTCGCTTTCAATTGATTGGGTTTTCTTCACTCTTTTGCTTAATTAGTTTTGTTTTCTGGGCTTTGGCTTACTTATTTTACGGACGTCTTTAGACGTTTCGTAAACTTAAGTGCCAGTCACGTTCCGTACCCTGCGGGTCGTGACACACCCGTTCTCAGCTCTCTACCTATCTTTAGCCCATGTAACAAATTACATTTGCGGGATCCTGATCCGATATCTCATACCCAGGACGTAAAGGATACTGAGAAACAGTTCTTGGTAATGAACACACCTGAAGAAGATGCATCGGCATGTACTATCTTCGTTTGGGCGGCATGAGAATTCTGGTAATCCCCTATTTCCTGCTCGGTCTTATAACAATTATAAGTTGGAGCGGGACCAACGTTCCCTAGCGCGGTATAACAAGCGGGTTCGATCAATATATCCGTATTATTATCTTGATTAAGGCGTGACATGGTCGCTACCTAGAGAGAGAGAGAGAGAAGAAAACACTCAGCGTATGCTCTTGCAAGATTAGATTGGTTATTAATATATCTAATCAGGATGTTTCCTACTGTTTTAGTCAAATCTTCCTTCAAACCCTAAAAGGTAAGACTAGTCGGGATTAATTACACTCTACAAGTTCGCCAATCTTTCAGCCAGGCCAGTGTCGGTACTTTGAGAGAGGTTCCCCGTGCTTTCGCATGGACCTAATTAAAATAAACCTCATTTTCCCAGGGGCGTAACCCCGTTAACACCTTTCTGGACACCTACTCGATCGGCTAATTGTAATGTGTAAAACTCTCCCACGAGTAACTCTTACTCGCAGTGGGTATCGGGATCCAACTAACTCATAGAAGGTATGCAATCTCATTGCAAATTTCAACACTTGAAATTCCCGATAATATTTTGCCCCTAGTACTTATAACCTTAACTATGGTCAACATATCATAAGCACTGGTCAAGTTCTTCCCGTCATTTCATGATTAATTAGACCCACCCACATGACCCTCAACTATGGTCGACATAATCACATGACTGTCCTAATTAATCGCATTATATGCTGTGTAGGAAGACATCACTTAGCTACCGTACACTACGCCTCAACTATTGTCGACATACGCAGCACGAATACTAAGTACTCTACTTCCTAAAATGACAGAGGGCTACGACAGGTTTTTAAGAAAACCTTTTGCGTAATGAACTTGATATCGTCGTAGAATCGAGTGATTTTAAATAGAGTGTTTTTTAGGCTTTTACTAGTTTTTCTAAAAAGGTCACTCCCGGTGAAGGGATCGTCGGCTCTTTCCTTATTGAATAAGGTGCAGGATATTTCACAAATACCACTGTGCAAAGCAAAAACTATAAAAACAATCAAAAGACAAACCGAGTGTGTAGTATCTGCTAGTTTCGCTAAAGAGGTCACTCCCGGTGAAGGGATCTCGGCTCTTTCCTTATCGAATAAGATGATGGATATTCTACAAGGAATACCGCTATGCAAAGCAAGAACTAGAGCTACCCGTTTTTTAAACAAGTTTTTACAACATCTTCAGGTTTCTTTTTGTTTCATTAATCTCATTAATGAAGTCTCATTTTATTATGCTTCACAAGCATCACATTTGAAACGAAATCAGCAATATAATATATATCTCACATATATAATATAAACATTCGTCTCAGGCAGTAATATGATCTCATCACAGAACATTGCAACAGAAGAAACACATATGAAATATTGGATATTCTAGGAATTCCGTGTTTTAAGTTAAGCCAGTATAAAACACGGATTCCACGGTCGCGATGAATAGCCAAACCGACATCCCTAGACCCCTACGAGAGCGGCAAGCAACCCTACCAATTCTAGAGTTAGGAGACCCGGTCTCGACTCCTCGAGATGGTCTCCCACTGGACCCTAGAACCCGGTTGCTTGTGCTCCCCGCCTTGGGTCTATCCTAATATGGAAAAGTAAATAATATACAATGGTGACATCATCCTCAACCCGGAAGTGCTCCAATAAAAGAATATTACATACAATGAATTTTACATGAATGAAAATAAAAACCCCCATCTCATATAAAACCCCCGGCTATTCAAAACACGACGATCCAATATAACATATCACAGCAACACATAACATCACATGTCATCAACGTAAGTAAATATGCGTATCCCAATTGTCGTTGATGTATAGCAACAAAACCGGCGATACACCACATATTACACTTACGGTCGCAGAAAAGAAAGTGTAAAACTACAACAGTTGGAATCCGCAACCACCTTAGACATCTCATGCCTAACCAAATGAATTCCTTAGACATCGCATGCCTAACAATTATAAACCCCGCATTTTAGTCTCGATCTCGAAAACACTTTTCAATATCTAGTCGGGCAATTCAACAAGATTCCCGACATCTTGATCGAATGCTCGTCGGAAACTTTAGTAGATGGCCGTACCCTCGATGCCGTTGACGAAGTGCACTAAAGCGGAACACCGCTGCCGCGAGCACCCGAACAGATGCTTTTGGCGACGGGATTCTCCTACAGTCACTTGGTCGGGGCTATGGGGCGTGGCTATCTATTAAGTTTACTCGGTGAGTATCCGCGTACGCTACGTGATTGTGACGGACTTTTGATCACATCAAAATTCCGTGGCAACCGATCAAATAAGACTAAAAACTGCTAGATTTATAACATTCAAATTAGTTATCTCATAACTACTTGTGAATTCCAAATATTGTATCACATTCCAAATAAATAGACAATGTTAAACTTTCCGATCAAATAAACAAACACCCAAGATTTCCCAAATAGCTCAACACTTGAGCGGAGTTCAAAAAGTCCCAAAACATGTCACAGCCGCTATGAACCAGCCGTAGAAGGGTCAAACCAACGCCTCACATGTAGCAATGTTAAACTAGCACAAACCATATGGTTCAGTGGAGGTTTTAACGGTCATATAATCGAGTTAAGGTTACGTTCTTCTAGAGGGTCCACAGATTCGCTTGCATGTTTTTCTGAAAGTTTTAAACTCAGGAAAAATCCAACACTTGAAAGTTTTCCGACAGGGAAAAAAGTGAGTTATTGATATCCGTTCGAACCTTTTAACACGTTCTAAATTACCCGGAAAAAGATAAACGGGTTAAACTTTCCGATCGAATCAACGAGTTCCCAATATATCCCAGAAATCTCAACACTTGAGTAGAATTAAAAATTTCCAGAACATGAAAAAGTACCCAAGAATGAAGTATTAGCCCCTAACTCCAAAAGTTGGCCAGGGAACCGCCGCCAAACGCATGGTTTGGCCACGGTTCCACAGTCACTTGAGTGAGTTGTGGTTTCGTACTTCACAGTAATCCTTAGAATTCCCTGCATGATTTTCTGAGTATTTTTAATATGAAAAATTTCAACTTTCGAAAATTTTTCCAGAAACTAGGTTTTTACGGGGTTTCGGAGTTCGATCGGATTTCAAACTTTGTCTAGACAACGCCTAATACTCTAGCTTGGCTCTGATACCACTGTTGGGTTAGCATAGCATCTTATGAAGGTTTTGGCAAGTATCAATCATGCTACTTTAAAATTTTTGGGGTGTTAAACAAACCCTAACTAAGATTTTAACTAGAGACTTAGGGTTAAACATGCATGTAAACAACTTTACATCTAAGAGTTAGGGATTACAACCTTTGTAGACTGGTCCTTCACTTTATATAGCTCCATGTAGTAGTCCCCTTCGCTGCGATCATAAACTCCGGACTCTAGAGAGGCTCTATGAAGAAACGAACGTGCTTGCTTCGATGACTTCGAGGCCAAAGATGATCTACGTGGAGGAGACACTAACTCAAGCTATTCCTTTACTAGGTCATGAACTTTGTGAAGAGAACGCACTCTACTACATGGCAAGTGGTAGAGGATGAAGAAGTAGGAGGTGGGCTCACTTTAGAATTGATTTTCTCACATTATTTCTCATACCTCAATTGAAGCTAGAAAGCTTTTCATGGAGCTTGATGAAGAAGAAGAAGAACTCATGAATAATTCATCCAAATGAATTATTGCATCCGTGGTTGAGGTAAAGCTATCATGCTTAACTTATGTAGAGAATAAACCACACACTATGGTTAAGGGTTGGGTTTGATAAATATCTTTAACTAGACAAAAGAGTTGACTTTGTCAAAGCTTATCCAAAAGCTTTTGTCTAAGCTTTAGCATAACAAACTCAATCTCTTTTGAATTAGCTTAACATAAATAAAAACCCTAACTTAACCCTAGTATGGTATTAATCTCATACACCCATCTTGTATGTATCATCAAGCATGACACAATACATGTACACAAATATACATATCACATATATACAATGTGCACACCAAGTGAGAAAAGAAATCATTAGTGAGCTAAATATTAGTTAATGTAACATATTATATCAAATATATAATTATACATTAAATTATCAAATCAAGTCTTGATTTAATAATCCGGCTATATCACATATAACCGACTAATATGAAATGCAACATCTTATCGAATCAACGCTTGATCTGATAACTCGGCTATATCACATATAACCAATCATGTCACATATCGTGAGAATAGAATGCAGTATCACATAAACGCATCAATCTTGGTCTTGCACATATCACATATGCGCTCCTACTCCATTTCGCTTAAGCCAGGAAACCTCTGTGGAGGACTCTAAAGACTCGTCAATACGCCGGCAGTAGGTGATGATCATATCAAACACCCACAAGCCGCAAGCGGTCTGCTAAACGTAACGGCCACCCGGGTATTGAGCGATCAGTAGATCAACAAGCAAGCCTGTACATTCTTCTGTGAATCCAATCAGTAACACTCCCGTACAGTCCGGTCTGTTCGTCTAATATGTCGCATATGCAGTCTAGGGGTGGTAAACGTCAGACCCCAGTAACCGATAAGTCGTGTTGATATGAGGTCTATAACAGTTCAAGAAACTACTGATAACACTTACCAGTAAATCTCAGTAACCCTGGGCAGGGATTTCCATTTATAGCCAATCGAACACAGCGCAATATCAACTCCCTATACCGGGAGAGACGAAACCCCTCCTATCGCTCATTGCCTCCATATGATTCGGGACTGTACCCAAAAGCCACCGTTTTGCACGCCCCCATGGACGTGGTGAGGTGGAAATCAAAACACAGTGGGAATCACACAAGACTCTATGACGATTTCGGGTCTACAGACTAACCTGTACCAGTGTCACCAGAGAACCGCCATCTGACGTGAGGTATAATACCATCTAGGAGTTCTCGGCGAGTCCGTCCAGTGTACCCAGTCTCCACTGAGCACCCATATACCTTCTCTGATGTCAAACACCAATGGATATGGGATCATCCATCACCCATCATATGGGTCAAGAAGCGCATACGCTAGTCTACTCTGGAGTATCGATGCCCTGTCTTGGTACTCCCACGACTAGGAACATTTGAAGGATGTACTTAGCGACTACACTGTCCCCAGTAGTATGATCTGCATCATAATTCTGGTAGTCTAGTACTCATCCTTGTAAGTCTACGGTAGCACCGCGGCCGTCGATCCGAGGCCAAAATGCAGAAACAAAAACTTTTTCATAAAGTTGAAACTGGCGCTAACGTATACTTTAAACCCGGATTGAACCATTAACATTAACTAGCAATTAGAGAAAGGTTAGAAAGGCTATACCGATCGATCCGTGTCTTTCGGTCTTTAGCCACCATCTCTTGCTCCTCGCGGCATCTCCGATCTCTGGTCTCCTCATCGGAAAGGGCACCACATCTTCGAATCTTTTTACGGGCTCCCGCTTCATCCGAACCAACTTGGACATGAAGTTTGCTAGCCGACGTGTCCAAGGTGAAGTAGAGAATGTGTATGATCAGTTTGTCTCTTGACACTCTAGGATTCTCAACACATGAGATGGTTAGAGTGGAGGTAGAAGATGATTCCATGGTGGAGGTTGTGAGCAAGAAGAAGAAAGAAAAGAGAGGAGCCTTTTCTTGTGTTGTTGTGTTGAATTGTTGTGAGAGCTAGAATGATAATACAAGAGCTCACCTCAAGCCATATGGCTGCCGTCTCTCCATCCATCAATTCAACACAATAAACAAATCCTAATGTGACATTAGCACAAATAAAGAGACCATGAGTCATTAAACATGTCTATGTCACATTAAATACTCCTCATGATGAAATCCACTCACAATTTCCACCATTTGTAAACATTAACCCATATGTTTACAACAATAAAAAGATATGGCAACATCTAAAGTAAACTCGTGACGGATCACAAGGATACCCCTCACCTGTATATACATACCTGCATCTGCATTCCGACTGAATGCGAATGCGATGAGACTAAAGTAATCCAACAAATCTAATACTAGGATCCGGCTTAAACCAAAGCCCACTAGTATGATCCGTCCAATCATGATCCGTGCATTACTGCACGTATATGATCGAACCCTGCCATAATACCATACGGCCTCTACAACGTTTCGCCCGAAACTTGAGAAACTGTCTGTGGGGGACTCTAAAGACTCGTCAATACTTTGGCTGTGGATTTAACCACTAGCACGTCGGTGGTACTAGCTGTTCATAACAGGCTACCAGGTATTGACCAAAAGGGAAGTCGATGAGCGAACTCATCCTGACACCCTACTGAGCCTGTCAGTGACAATATCCATACAGTCCGGTCCGTTCGTCTATGAGTATCGCATGTCGGGCCTAGGGGGTTGGTAAAAGTCAGACCCCGAAAAGCGGTACTAGTCGTGTCGGAGTGTAGCCCAGAACACCCTGAGATACAACTAGAATACCTACCAGTAAATCTCCTGCCTTGGCCAAGGACTTCGTGTAATGGCTCTCCTAGACACAGCGCGATCTCACCACCAATACCGGGAGAGACGAAACCCCTGGCAATCCGCTCACTGCCTCCATGTGGCTCGGGACTGTACCCAACTAAAACCTGTTTGCACGACTCCTTTGAGCCGTGGTAGGGTAGTAATCAAAGCACAGTGGGAACTCACACGAGACAAATGACGATCTTAGGTCGATGAACTAACCTGTACACATGTCACCAGGAAACTGCTATCTGACATCAGGTATAATACCAACTAGCATGTTCCCGGCGAGTCCTGTCCGGTGTACTCATAACCCAATGAGCACCTGTATACATCTCAGGTGATCCAACTGACACCAATGTCTTGTGAGACCGGCCACCGCCCCTCGTCGGGGTCTCGACTGTATACACTAGTCTACTCTGGAGTATCGATGCCCTGTCTCGAAACTCCCACGACTAGGGACCACTTTAAGGATGTGCTTATAGACTACCCAACTCTCACGTATATGATCGCCATCATACTGCTGGTAGTCAAGCAAGAATCGTAAGGGCTCAATCAATGTGTAATAGTGATCTGTAACATCACCTAAAGCATGTACACGATGATAAAGATAAACCAGATAGCATACTATCATCTTGAGTAAGACTGTCCTACCGGTATAGGTCCTCCCTCAATCATTGCAATTACGTGCCTGCGATTCAATAATTGACTTTGAAGGCACTATATCCAACAATCTCCCACTTGCACTCAAAGCTAATTATTGCGATGTCGTATACTCACAGCCCTTGTGATACCGAACACCCAACTCCTCTACTGATCAGTCTCACAAAGCCTGTTTGCGAAACTATTGCGTTCGAGGAATAGCCTCAGTGGGTAGATCTGCCCTGATGTTTCTTTCTATGTCTCTCTTTATCTCAAGTTCACGGAGAATGCCATCTCCCGAAATGAGCAATACCTGTCTTAGAATATGTCTGGATATCTGATGGGACCTAGTTCATAAACGAACTCCAAATCCAAACTTCTTTAGACTGTATCATCAACTGAACCTAATCAGTATCCTGCGCCACACCACCCTCAGTATCCGCTTGGACCACCTGTCCAAAAAACTGCCCCTTGTCAGAGGGAAAACTATAACTCTGACAGTCACTCTGTCATCCAAGTCACCGTGGAAGTCTGGAATGATAACTGTCTCCCGAGGGAGGATGTCGTTATCATATCCCTAGAACATCCACTTATGTTCTAAAACTGCTTCCGAATGTTTCTCCAGAATTGGATTAATATCAACTTATTGCATCTAGTGCCAAAACAACATCTGGTGTGGTACTTGACATCTCATGATTGACTCAATAGCCTAAGCAAGTGATATTCCAATCATGCGCATCCCGCACCCCTTTAGTCTGTAAGACACCTTTAGAGAGGGTGACTCCATCACCTGCAGGTACACCACCATGCCAGAAGTCGTCCATTCTAAAAACCTTTAGAATGCTGTCTAAGTACCCAGATTGGGACACTTCCCAAATCTAGATCTAAAACCATAGATCTTGTAACCAGAATGTCTGATATAATATACAATTCCTTTATGGAAAAACCACTGTGTGACAACCAAAGTATAACCGATCGTAGTATAGGAATTTCACTTCCTACTCTGTGTTTGTCGTCCAAATATCGGGACATCACACCCTACTACCTTCTTAACAGATCCACCCCCTATTTTGATGAAGTCAAACCTATGACTGTAACATCAGAAATAGATGATCTATCTCCGCTATATCCGCTTTAGTTCATAAATAGACATAAGCTACTTGTCCACTATGCTTCCGCTGCTCCCACCGACTACGACAACCCTCTGGCAGAGTCATATACACGTGCACTTCTAAAGCTAGTTTAGAACGACGCTATACTCATCCTCCTGCCGGATCTCATAGTCTGGAACAACAGCAATGGCAAGTCTGGGTAAACAAGAACCTCCCTGTCACCGTCTTTGAGGCTACCAGAGTACCTCTTGGGTGCCTGAGGTTACCCACCATATCTGCGGAGTGGCCAATGGAATGTCAAACCAGATTGAATCTTTAGGTCCTATTAAATTCTCAGTAATCGTTTGCGGTTCTGGAATAACTTCCAGTTCTACCATACTCCCACTACTGTTTTCTGAAAAAATCCATTTTTATCAAAACTGTGGCGAGTCAAGAACATTATCACTATTGATCTTCCAGATGGTAGAAAGTCAACCCTCGTCATAGCCCGGGCTAACCCACAAATAGCCATTACAGAAACGTGCCTTGAGTTATTCAGACTTTGGTTTTAAGCATAAGCCGGACAACTCCCCGTACCTTAACATTGTTAAGATATGAACTATTCTATATCCAATATAGAAACAGAGGCACTGAATTAATTGGAACCAGATTCAAATCATGCAGCTGTCTCTAGTGCATGTCAACTAAATAGAGAGAGGCCGATCAGCATTACTCAACTTAGGAATACATCCAGATATGAGCAACCTGAAAGAGAAGCAAGTTCTCATAATCATCACTATCAACTGAATACCATACACAAGTATCTACATCTTCGATCACCTTGAAGAATCCTGATACTTGCAATACCTGGTTCTCTACTTTATTCATATACCTATAACTTCTCAAAACTTGGATCTTGTATTTCTATGAAACACATGTCTAAGAACTAGAGAAGTCACAAGTAAACAGAATATAGTACGAGTACCAACCTCTCTATCCTAATGGACACTGGACAACATACAATACTCTGTATAAGTCCCCTGAGTCTAATAACTCATTCCCTATATGTTGTAGATTGAAAACTGTACTTATGGTTAAGAAGAATTACACCGCTGTTTAATGCTCCTTACCTAACCATCCACTGATATAGGTAAATGTCATAGACATAATTTCAAAAAGTTATATCTAACTTTATAAAAATAAACGTACAGATATATCAATTTGAAATTGGTGCATAACAACGGATATTCAAAACCAAATATTTGCCGTCCGACAAACAACCCAGGCGATTTCCTCAAATATCACCAATTACAACGAATCTCGATATAATGAGGATGATCACCCAATTCCCAATAACTTACTCCCACTCATCATCTATAAAACCATACAGATGTGAGAATCAAACTTGGTAAATACATACCCTGGAGTAAGGGCTAATTTGGAATTCAGTTTTCTTTTAACAATACACAGTGAAACTGAAACATGTAAATGTTTCGAAGGGGTATCTGGGTATTCTTAGTAATGCCTCTTCTATTATCAGATTCACAACTGTAACCGTATATTTCTTTGCCATCTCTCCAAATCCCTTTATATGTCTTTAGTCATTACCTTCTGTACACCACCTTTAGGCCAAATGGTTTCCTTCCTTCCCTATCGTTCGGCACCAGCCTATGGTTTGGAAGAAGACTATCCAATAAGCATAATAGGTGTACTCTCTTATGTTGCGCCACGGCAGCGCCCCGGCCTCGTACTCGAGGCCAAAATGCGGAATAAAAAACTTTGCGAACTTTGCAAAACGGCGCTACCGCGGACAATTACCCGGATCGATAACCATTAACCTATACTAGCTAACTAGAGATGGGGTGAGAAGTTATACCAAGCGATCCGTGTCCTTCGGTCTTCGACTCCACTCCGATCTCCCGCGGAATCTCCGTCACCTCCTCGCTCGTCGGAAAGGGGCACCACGTAGCCGGAATCTTTTACGGGCTCCCGCCTCTGGACCGAGGCAACTCGGGCGCGAAGATGGCTAGCCGACGCGTCCAAGGCTTGCTATAGAATAGTGTAGTGAACTTGTCTCTTGGGGTTATGAGGTTGCCTTAATGTGGAGGGATGGAGAAGAGAAGGAGAGAAAGAAATGAGCTTTGAAGCTAATCTTTTGCAACCATGGAAAAATGAGATGAGCATTTTTCCAACCAAAATAAAAATCCACCACCCACAAAAAAATGTGGCCGGCCTCTTTATCTCAAGAATGAGATTGGAGAGAGAAAAGAAAATGCAAGAAAGAATATATCAACAATATAGAAATTGGTCACTCTCATTTCTTTTCTTATCATATCATACAACCATCAAATGAAAGGAATGGAATAGACAAGAAAGGCATCTCATGATGAAACAAGTCTCATCATAATGCAACATATGCAAGAAAACCCTCCACTAAATGTTAATTGCAAACTTGCAATTAACACCCTCCACCAAGAAAGTCCGACCGAGAAGGAATGAAGGAAAACCGGCCGGAACGGAATGCAAACTGGCAACTTCAGAAAACCGATCCCGTAATAAATTACAGGAAAAACCCCAATACTGTGCATACACACCCGCATCTGTATTCCGTCCGGATACAAATGCAAAGAGACAAAACTACACTATCTAATACTAGAATCCGGCTTAAGCCAAAGCCGGCTAGTAAAAACCGTCCGATCATGATCCGTGCAATACCGCACGTATCTGATCGAACCCTGCCATATCTCCATACGGCCTCTACAGCGTTTCGCCCGAAACTTGAGTAACTGAGTGTGGTGGACTCTAAAGACTCGTCAATACCTTGGCTGTGGATTTAATCACTAGCACGTCAGAGGTATAAGCCAATATGTGACGGGCCACCAGGTATTGACCAAATGGGACGTCGATGAGGAAGCTCACCCCGACACCCAACTGAGCCTGTCAGTGACAATAGCCGTACAGTCCGGTCCGTTCGTCTATGAGTATCGCATGGCGGGCCTAGGGGGTTGGTAAAAGTCAGACCCCCAAAAGCGGTACAAGTCGTGTCGGAGCGTAGCCCAGAACACCCTGAGATACTACTGGAATACCTACCAGTAAATCTCCTGCCTCGGCCGAGGGCTTTGTGTAATGGCTCTCCTAGACACAGCGCGACCTCACCCCCAATACCGGGAGAGACGAACCCCTGCAGATCCGCTCACTGCCTCCATGTGGCTCGGGACTGTACCCAACTAAAACCTGTTTGCACGACTCCTTTGAGCCGTGGTAGGGTAGTAATCAAAGCACAGTGGGAACTCACACGAGACAAATGACGATCTCAGGTCGATGAACTAACCTGTACACATGTCACCAGGGAACTGCTATCTGACATCTGGTATAAGACCAACTAGCAGGTTCCCGGCGAGTCCTGTCCGGTGTACTCATAACCCAATGAGCACCTGTACACATCTTAGGTGAACCAACTGACACCAGTGGCTTGTGAGACCGGCCACCGCCCCTCGTCGGGGTCTCGACTGTATACACTAGTCTACTAACGGAGTATCGATGCCCTGTCTCGAAACTCCTACGACTAGGGACCTTTTAAGGATGTGCTTATAGACCACCAGCTCCCACGTATATGATCGCCATCATACTGCTGGTAGTCAAGCAAGAATCCTAGGGGCTCTATCAACGTGTAATAGCGACATGTCAGGTCACCTAAAGCAGTACACGATGATAAAGGTAAACCAGATAGCATACTATCATCTCGAGTAAGACTGTTCTACCGGGATAGGTCCTCCCTCAATCATTGCAATCACGCGCCTGTGATCCAATAATTGACTCTGAGGGCACTATCTCCAACAATCTCCCACTTGCACTCAAGGCTAATTATTGCGATGTCGCATACTCACAGCCCGTGTGATACCGAACACCCAACTCCTCTACTAGTCAGTCGCACAAAGCCTGTTTGCGAAAACTATTGCGTTCGAGGAAAAACCTCAGTGAGTGGATCCGCTCAGATGTTTCTTTCTATATCTCTCTATATCTCAAGTTCGCGGAGAAAGCCATCTCCCGAAATGAGCAATACCTGTCTTAGAATGTCTGGATGTCTGATGGGACCTAGCTCATAAATGAACTCCAAATCCAAACTTCTTAGACTGTATCATCAACTGAACTTAATCAGTATCCTGCGCCATGCCTCCCTCAGTATTGCCTTGGACCACCTGTCCAAAATACTGCCCCTCGTCAGAGGGAGAACTATAACTCTGACAACCTCCTTGTCGTCCATGTCACCTTGGAAGCCTGGAATGATAACTGTCTCCTAAAGGAGGCTGCCGTTATCATATCCCTAGAACATTCACTTATGTTCTAAAACTGCTTCCGACTGTTCCTCCAGGATTGGATCAATATCAACTTATTGCACCTACTGCAAGAACAACATCTGGTGTGGTACTTGACATCTCATGATTGACTCAATTGCCTAAGCAAGTGATCTGTCAATCATGCGTATCCCTCTCCCCTTTAGTCTGTAAGACACCTTTAGAGAGGATGACTCCATTACCTGCAGGTACACTACCGTGCCAGAAGTCGTCCATTCTAAATACTCTTAGAATGCTGTCAAAGTACCCTGATTGGGAAACCACCCAAATCTAGATCTAAAACCATAGATCTAGTAACCAGTATGTCTGATATAATGTCCAAGTCCCTTGTGGAGAAAACACTGTGTGACGACCAAAGTATAACCGATCGTAGTATAGGAATATCACTTCCTACTACCTTCTCAACAGATCTATCCCCTATTCTGATGACGTCAAACCCATGACTGTCACATCAGAAACAGATGATCTTACTCCGCTATATCTGCTTTAGTCTATAAATAGACATAAGCACAAAGTCCACCAATGCTTCCGCTGCTCCCACTGACTACGACAACCCTCTGCCAGAGTCATATAGACGTGCACTTCTAAAGCTAGTTTAGAACGACGCTATACTCATCCTCCTGCCGGGTCTCGCAGCCTGGAACAACAACAATGGCAAGTGTGGGTAAACAAGAACTTCCCTGTCACCGTCCTTGAGGCTACCGGAGTACCTCTCGGGTGCCTGAAGTTACCCACCTTATTTGCGGAGTGGCCAATGGAATGTCAAATCAGATTGAATCTTTAGGTTCCTTATCAAATCTTCAGTAATCGTTTGTGGTTCTGGAATCACTTCCAGTTCTACCATACTCCCACTACTTTTTCTGAAAAAATCCATTTTTAATAAAAACTGTGGCGAGTCTAGAACAATATTGCTATTGTTCATCCAGATGGTAGAAAATCAACCCTCGTCATAGCCTGGGTCAACCCACAAACAGCCATTACAGAAACGTGCCTTGAGTTATCCGGAGTCTGGTTTTAAGCATAAGCCGGACAACTCCCCGTATCTTAACATCGTTAAGATATGAACTGTTCTATATCCAATATAGAACCAGAGGCACTGATTTAATTGAACCAGATTCAAATCATGCAGCTGTCTCCAGTGCATGTCAACTAAATGGAAGGAGCCCGATCAGCGTTACTCAACTTAGGAATGCTTCCAATTATGAGTAACCTGAAAGAGAAGCAATTTCTCTTCATCACTACTATCAACTGAATACCATACACAAGTATCTACATCTTCGATCTCTTTGAAGAATCCCGATACTTGCTACAGCTGGTTCTCTACTGTATTCAAATACCTATAACTCCTCAAAACTTAGACCCTGTGTTTCCACGAAACAGCTGTCTAAAATCGAGAGAAGTCATAAGTAAACCGAATATAGTACGAGGACCAACCCCTCTGTCCTGATGGACACTGGACAACATACAATACTCTGTATAAGTCCGCTGAGTCTAACAACTCTTTCACTGTGTGTCGTAGGTTGAAAACTGTCCTTATGGTTAAGAAGAATTACACCGCTGTTTAATGCTCCTTACCTAACCATCTACTGATATAGGTAAATGTCATCGACATAATATCAAAAGGTATATCTCACTCTATGAAAATAGACGTACAGATATATTAATTTGAAATTGGTGCACAACAGCGGATATTCATAACCAAATATTTGCCGACCGGCAAACAGCCCAGGTGATCTCCTCAAATATCACCGATTACAACGAATCCCGATATAATGAGGATGATCACCCAATTCCCAATAACTTACTCCCACTCATCATCTGTAAAACCATACAGATGTGAGAAGCATACCTGGTAAATACATACCCTGGAGCAAGTGTCCAACTGGGAAATCAGTTTTCCATTAACAGTACACAGTGAAACTGAAACATTGAAATGTTTCGTCGGGGTATCCTGGTATTCCTAGTAATGCCTCTTCCATTATTCAGATTCACAACTATAACCGTATAATTCTTTGCCACCTCTCCAAATCCCTTTATATGTCTTTAGTCATTACCTTCTGTACACCCCTTTAAGCCAAATGGTTTTCTTCCTTCCCTTCCGTTCGGCACCAGCCTATGGTTTGGAAGAAGACTATCCAAAAGGCATAAAGGGTGTACTGTCCCAATCCTAGGAACACTCGCAATGCGAGAGAAGGTGAAGATGAAAGACACCTGAATGTACTTAATTCCTATTTCTCCTGAACCAGAATCCATCCCCGAACTGGAACAAGTTCCTTTCGAGTTCGTATATAACCATACGATGGAGTATCCAATAAACTGTGGATCTTCGTAGTGATACGGAGTGTCCTGGAGAAATACAAAGGTGATTTAGGATTGGCGAAGAAATACTTGGTTTGGTCGTGAATAGCAGTCGCAACTTACTTTGCCCTCTTACTAATCCCTTGCTTTGTCTTAATCTTAATACCTTCTGCACACCGTTTAGGCTAATTGGTTTTCTTCATTCCCCACCGTTCGGCACCAGCCTAAGGTTTGGAAGAAGACTGTCCAATCTGCGTAATAGGTGTACTACTCCTAAGCCAAGGAGTACTCGCAACCTGAGAGAAGGTGAAAAGAAAAGACAACTGAATAGTCCTATCCGTTTTCTCCAGAACCAGAAACCATCCTCGAAATCCTTCGAGTTCGTATCTAACCATACGATGGTTTTGTCCAATGGAAGTGGACGTTCGTAGTAATACGGGGTGTCCTGGAGAAAAGGGTAAAAGTAGGAGTGGCAATGAGGTCTGCAACTCTGACAATCCAAAAGCCAGTGTTAAGAAGGTTCGGTCAACTTGGTCACTGAGTCATAGTCCAGGGTCGGGTCAATGGTCGCTGCCAGAGAGAGAGAAAAGAAACACTCAGCGTGCACTCTAACCTAGATCAGAATGGTTATCACTTTGTCTAATCTGGAAACCTCCCACTGTACCTCAAATTCTCCTCCAAACCTGAAAGAAGAATTAGTCGGGATCACCCGAGGAGTAAACCAACTCATCAGTGGAAATCGGGATCCAACTATCATCGCATGATAACTTGACGGAATCCACTCAAGTCACCACACTCCAGAAGGTATGCGCATGCCTGGCAAGTTTCAGTTCTTTTGAAACTCCCGATGTGATTTTTACCCCTAGGACCCAAGTGACCTTGACAATGCCAACATATCAAAGAGTCCTAGTCAAGTTCTGCCCGTCATTATCTTGATTGCATTAAACCCACCCGTACGAGTCCTTGACAATGCCAACATAACTGTACGACTGTCCTAACCAATCAACTTATCCAAGTGACAGAAAAATATTACACAGCTACCGAACACTATGCCTCGGCAATGCACGACATACGTAGCACGAATACTAAGTAATACTAATCTGAAATGACGGAGGGCTACGGATGGTTTTTGGCGAAAAAACCTTTTACCGTAATGAACTTGATATCGTTGAAGGAACTGGATAACCTTTTAGAAAATATAGTGACGAAAACCTTTACTAAAGAGGTCACTCCCGGTGAAGGGATCTCGGCTCTTTCCCCGTAGAATGAGGTGCAGGATATTCCAACTGAATACCACGATGCAAAGCAAAAGTAATCGGCTATAGTGAAGTTAATGCCCTGACGCAAACTTCTGTCCAAGGGGTCACTCCCGGTGAAGGGATCTCGGCCCTTGCCTCGTCGACTGAGGAGCAGGATATTCCAAATGAATACCACGATGCAAAACAAAAGCGAACGTCCTTGCAATAACAGCTTTTTGAAAAATGTTCCAACAACATCAGAATAGGTTTGTTTAACTTGCATTGATCCGAATCAACGCAGTCCCATCAAATGATCACACCACAAAGAACGAAAATATACTGACGTACGTATATGCCATCCGCATTCGCCACTGGGTCCCGTCATCACCCGTTAGGTTAGCTAACTAACGGCAGAGCGGGGACTGGACTAGCGCGGATGTAAAACATATACAACATCTACTAATATATATATACCAATATATAGTATTTCGCTCAAGGCGTGAATAAAATGCAACATCACAGAAATGTACAGCATCACAGAACAATACAGATATCTGGAAGCCCCGGGTTTCACAGAGCCGCTGCTGAAACCCGACGTTCCCCTGGTCGTGTGGATAGCCTGTGCAATGAAAACCTAGACCCCTACGGGCGCGGCAAGTCACCCGCCAAAACCTGAAGCGAGGCAGCCCCCTCCAGCACCGTGAATGGACCACCCAGCACTTCACGGAATCCGGTAACTTGGGCACCCCTCCTGGGTCAACCTGTACCCCCTACGAGTGCGGCGAATAGCCCGCCAATCCTGGACTGAAGCCCCCTCCGTCCCAATGCCATGAGATGCGGGCTTGTTGCCCTCCAGAACCCGGCTATCCGTGCACCCCACCGCGGGGCAATCCTAGTACAGAAAGTAAAATATACATACACCGGGTACATCGACCGCAACCAGGCCGTGCCCCAAAAGAATAATACAAACTGGCAGTGACGGCAGTCCACATGTCGGACGCTCGTCCCGCAATATCAAATGTACATAATACAACAAAAACTGTACTAGCATTGCATCCAGGCTATCCCCCACGACCGATCCGCAACATCACAGCATAAACATAGAACATCAACGTGAAAGTCACGTTCGCAAATCCGTCTAACCGGGTTATAGCAGTTAGACCGGATTTACCGATCAAGTGACATTCACGGTCGCAGATATAATGTAAATACTGTGAAAAATGTGTTTAAAAATTTCCGATTGACCAAAAATTAACAAGTGGGCCCCCAATCAAAACTGTAGCACTCACAGAAAACCTGGGCCAAATTTTAATATTCCAAATACCCCATTTTCATGTAAAAACCTCACTGGAAAATTTTGGTCCAGAGACCAAACTGAACCGCGGCGGAAGAGCGGCGCAAAGGAGGGTTACGCCGCGCTTCCGCGGCGGATCTACAGTAACTCATGCCCAAAATTTCCCAGATGTCTTATAATATCCTGTACATCATTCTGCAATCACCTGAAAAATTTTTCGAGCCCGGAAAAAATCGACAGAAAACTGATGTACACAAAACGCGGTTTTTGGAATTTCGGTCGATCGGAAACGCAAACACATCAGAACAAGCTAGGAAAGGTTAATGGCGTGGCTCTGATACCATGTTGCGCCACGGCAGCGCCCCGGCCTCGTACTCGAGGCCAAAATGCGGAATAAAAAACTTTGCGAACTTTGCAAAACGGCGCTACCGCGGACAATTACCCGGATCGATAACCATTAACCTATACTAGCTAACTAGAGATGGGGTGAGAAGTTATACCAAGCGATCCGTGTCCTTCGGTCTTCGACTCCACTCCGATCTCCCGCGGAATCTCCGTCACCTCCTCGCTCGTCGGAAAGGGGCACCACGTAGCCGGAATCTTTTACGGGCTCCCGCCTCTGGACCGAGGCAACTCGGGCGCGAAGATGGCTAGCCGACGCGTCCAAGGCTTGCTATAGAATAGTGTAGTGAACTTGTCTCTTGGGGTTATGAGGTTGCCTTAATGTGGAGGGATGGAGAAGAGAAGGAGAGAAAGAAATGAGCTTTGAAGCTAATCTTTTGCAACCATGGAAAAATGAGATGAGCATTTTTCCAACCAAAATAAAAATCCACCACCCACAAAAAAATGTGGCCGGCCTCTTTATCTCAAGAATGAGATTGGAGAGAGAAAAGAAAATGCAAGAAAGAATATATCAACAATATAGAAATTGGTCACTCTCATTTCTTTTCTTATCATATCATACAACCATCAAATGAAAGGAATGGAATAGACAAGAAAGGCATCTCATGATGAAACAAGTCTCATCATAATGCAACATATGCAAGAAAACCCTCCACTAAATGTTAATTGCAAACTTGCAATTAACACCCTCCACCAAGAAAGTCCGACCGAGAAGGAATGAAGGAAAACCGGCCGGAACGGAATGCAAACTGGCAACTTCAGAAAACCGATCCCGTAATAAATTACAGGAAAAACCCCAATACTGTGCATACACACCCGCATCTGTATTCCGTCCGGATACAAATGCAAAGAGACAAAACTACACTATCTAATACTAGAATCCGGCTTAAGCCAAAGCCGGCTAGTAAAAACCGTCCGATCATGATCCGTGAAATACCGCACGTATCTGATCGAACCCTGCCATATCTCCATACGGCCTCTACAGCGTTTCGCCCGAAACTTGAGTAACTGAGTGTGGTGGACTCTAAAGACTCGTCAATACCTTGGCTGTGGATTTAATCACTAGCACGTCAGAGGTATAAGCCAATACGTGACGGGCCACCAGGTATTGACCAAATGGGACGTCGATGAGGAAGCTCACCCCGACACCCAACTGAGCCTGTCAGTGACAATAGCCGTACAGTCCGGTCCGTTCGTCTATGAGTATCGCATGGCGGGCCTAGGGGGTTGGTAAAAGTCAGACCCCCAAAAGCGGTACAAGTCGTGTCGGAGCGTAGCCCAGAACACCCTGAGATACTACTGGAATACCTACCAGTAAATCTCCTGCCTCGGCCGAGGGCTTTGTGTAATGGCTCTCCTAGACACAGCGCGACCTCACCCCCAATACCGGGAGAGACGAACCCCTGCAGATCCGCTCACTGCCTCCATGTGGCTCGGGACTGTACCCAACTAAAACCTGTTTGCACGACTCCTTTGAGCCGTGGTAGGGTAGTAATCAAAGCACAGTGGGAACTCACACGAGACAAATGACGATCTCAGGTCGATGAACTAACCTGTACACATGTCACCAGGGAACTGCTATCTGACATCTGGTATAAGACCAACTAGCAGGTTCCCGGCGAGTCCTGTCCGGTGTACTCATAACCCAATGAGCACCTGTACACATCTTAGGTGAACCAACTGACACCAGTGGCTTGTGAGACCGGCCACCGCCCCTCGTCGGGGTCTCGACTGTATACACTAGTCTACTAACGGAGTATCGATGCCCTGTCTCGAAACTCCTACGACTAGGGACCTTTTAAGGATGTGCTTATAGACCACCAGCTCCCACGTATATGATCGCCATCATACTGCTGGTAGTCAAGCAAGAATCCTAGGGGCTCTATCAACGTGTAATAGCGACATGTCAGGTCACCTAAAGCAGTACACGATGATAAAGGTAAACCAGATAGCATACTATCATCTCGAGTAAGACTGTTCTACCGGGATAGGTCCTCCCTCAATCATTGCAATCACGCGCCTGTGATCCAATAATTGACTCTGAGGGCACTATCTCCAACATCTTAATCCTAGGAGTACTCGTATCCTGAGAGAAGGTGAAGATAAAAAACAACTGAATAAACCTTATTCCTATTTCTCTTGAACCAGAATCCATCCCCGAACTGGAACAAGTTCCTTCGAGTTCGTATATAACCATACGATGGAGTATCCAATAAACTATGGATCTTCGTAGTGATACGGGGTGTTCCGGAGAAATACAAAGGTGAAGTAGGAGTGGCGATGAAATACTTAGTTTGGTCGTGAGTAGCAGTCGCAATTTACTTTGCCCTCTTACTAATCCCTTTTATTTGTCTTTACTTAATACCTTCTGTACACCTTTTAGGCTAAATGGTTTTCCTCATGCCCCACCTTCAGCTCCTGCCTATGGTTTGGATGAAGACTATCCAATTAGCGTAATAGGTGTACCATCCTAATCCAAGGAGCACTCGCAAGGTAAGAGAAGGTAAAAGGAAAAGACAACTGAATAGTCCTATTCATTTTCTCCAGAACCGGAAACCATCCTCGAATCTGGAACAAGTTCCTTCGAGTTCGTATATAACCATACGATGGTTTTATCCAATGGAAGTGGATGTTCGTAGTAATATGGGATGTTCCGGAGTAAAAGGGTAAAAGTAGGAGTGGCAATGAGGTATGCAACTCAGACAATCCAAAAGCCAGTGTTTTAAGAAGATTCAGTTAACTTGGTCACTGAGTCATAGTCTAGGGTCGAGCCATGGTCGCTGCCAAGAGAGAAAGAAAAGAAACACTCTGCATGCACTCTAACCTAAATCAGAATGGTTACCAATTTATCTAATCAGGAAACCTCTCACTGTATCCTTAAATTCTCCTCAAAACCTGAAAGAATAATTAGTCGGGATCACCCGAGGAGTAAACCAACTCATCAGTGGGAATCGGGATCCAACTATCATCGCATGATAACGTGATGGAATCCACTAACATTATCACACTCCAGAAGGTATGCGCATGCCTGGCAAGTTTCAGTTTCTTTAGAAACTCCCGATGTGATTTTTACCCCATGCTCTTATGACCTTGACGAAGGCCAACATATCATAAGTCACATGTCAAGTTCTACCCGTCATTATCCAGGTTAATTTGAGCCCACCCGTACATACCCTTGACGAATGCCAAAATAGTAGTATGACTGTCCCAAACCAACGCATCTATCTATGCAGCAAAAAAGTAACAAATAGCTACCATACATTATGCCTTGACGAAGGCCAACATACATAGCATGAATACTAAGTGCTACCCGTCTGAAATGACGGAGGGCTATGAATGGTTTTTGGCGAAAAACCTTTAACGTAATGAACTTGATATCGTTGAAGGAACCAGATAGCTTTTTATAAAAATATAGTGGCGAAAACCTTTGCTAAAGAGGTCACTCCCGGTGAAGGGATCTCGGCTCTTTCCCCGTAGAATGAGGTGCAGGATATTCCAACTGAATACCACGATGCAAAGCAAAAAGTAATCGACTATAGTGAAGTTATTACCCTGACGCAAACTTCTGTCCAAGGGGTCACTCCCGGTGAAGGGATCTCGGTCCTTGCCTCGTCGATTGAGGTGCTGGATATTCATAACCGAATATCACTATGCAAAACAAAAGAAAACGTCCTTGCAATAACAGCCTTTTGAAAAATGTTCCAACAACATCAGAATAGGTTTGTTTAGCTTGCATTGATCCGAATCAATGCAGTCCCATCAATTAATCACACCACAAAAGAACGAAAATACGATGTACGTATATGCCATCGGCATTCGCTACTGGGTCCCGTCATCACCCGTTAGGTTAATTAACTAACGACAGAGCGGGGACTGGACTAGCGTGGATGCAAAACATATACAACATCTACTAGTATATATATCAATATATAATAATCGCTCAAGGCATGATAAATGCAACATCACAGAAATGTAATAAGCATCACAGAACAATACAGATAATCTGGGATCCCCGGGTTTCCTTTGAGCCGCAACTGAAACCCGACGTTCCCCTGGTCGTGTGGATAGCCTGTGCAATGAAATCCTAGACCCCTACGGACGCGGCAAGTTACCCGCCAAAACCAGAAGAGAGGCAGCCCCCTTCAACAAAGCGAATAGACCACCCAGTACTTCACGGAATCCGGTAACTTGAGCACCCCTCCTGGGTCAACCCATACCCCATACGAGTGCGGCGAATAGCCCGCCAATTCTAGAGTGATGCCCCCTCCGTCTCAAAGCCATGAGATGCAGGCCCGTTGCCCTCTAGAACCTGGCTATCCGTGCACCCCACCGCGGGGCAATCCTAGTACAGAAAGTAAAATATATACAATGGGTACATCGACCTCAACCCGGTCGTACCCCAATAGAATAATATAAAAACAGGCAGTGACGGCAGTCCACATGTCGGACTCTCACCCCGCAATATCAAATGTATAAATAAAACTAAACTGTACTAACATTGTACCAAGCTATCCGCCATGACAAATCCGCAACATCACAGCACAACACAGAACATCAACGAGACTGTCACGTTCGCAAAACCCGTCTAAAAGAGCTATAGCAATTAGACGAGATTTACCGCTCGAGTGACATTCACGGTCGCAGATATAAAGTAAGCACTGTGAACTAACATATTTAAAATTCCGATCGACAAAACTTCCCGAAGTGGGCCCCAAGTACAATTCCAGCACTCAAAATAATCTGGGCCAAAACTATATATTCCAAAAATCATATTTCCATGAACTAAAGCCCCAAAAAACATTTTGGGTTACTGTAGCCCAAAAAGGGCCGCGGAAGGGCCGCCAAATGCAACTTTTCGCGGCGGTTACGCGGTGGAATTTTGGAGTTAGGTCTCCAAACTTTTTCTGTAGCTTTAGTTATGCCTACATGTATTTTTAAGATGCCTAAAATAGTTTTTTGACCAACTTTGAAAATCGACAGCAAGCACGTTGAAATGAAAATATGATTCGGAAATTTCGATCAATCGATATTTTAAACGCGTTAGAACAAGCTAGTAAAGGTTAATGGCGTGGCTCTGATACCATGTAAGTCTACGGTAGCGCCGCGGCCGTCGGTCAAAGACCAAAATGCGAAAACAAAAACTTTTTCATAAACTTGAAACTGGCGCTAACGTATACTTTAAACCCGGATCGAACCATTAACATTAACTAGCAACTAGAGAAAGGTTAGAAAGGCTATACCGATCGATCCGTGTCCTTCGGTCTTTACCCACCATCTCTTGCTCCTCGCGGCATCTCCGATCTCCGGTCTCCTCATCGGAAAGGGCACCACATCTTCGAATCCTTTTACGGGCTCCCGCTTCATCCGAAGCAACTCGGACATGAAGTTTGCTAGCCGACGTGTCCAAGGTGAAGTAAAGAATGCGTGTGATCAGTTTGTCTCTTGACACTCTAGGATTCTCAACACATGAGATGGTTAGAGTGGAGGTAGAAGATGATGCCATGGTGGAGGTTGTGAGCAAGAAGAAGAAAGAAAAGAGAGGAGCCTTTTCTTGTGTTGTTGTGTTGAATTGTTGTGAGAGCTAGAATCATAATACAAGAGCTCACCTCAAGCCATATGGCTTCCCTCTCTCTCTCCACCCATCAAATCAACACAATAAACAAATCCTAATGTGACATTAGCGCAAATAAAGAGACCATGAGTCACTAAACATGTCTATGTCACATTAAATACTCCTCATGATGAAATCCACTCACAATTTCCACCATTTGTAAACATTAACCCAAATGTTTACAACAATAAAAAGATATGGCAACATCTGAAGTAAACTCGTGACGGATCACAAGGATACCCCTCACCTGTATATACATACCTGCATCCGCATTCCGACTGAATGCGAATGCGATGAGACTAAAGTAATCTAACAAATCTAATACTAGGATTCGGCTTAAACCAAAGCCCACTAGTATGATCCGTCCGATCATGATCCGTGCATTACTGCATGTATATGATCGAACCCTGCCATAATACCATACGACCTCTACAACATTTCGCCGGAAACTTGAGAAACTGTCTGTGGGGGACTCTAAAGACTCGTCAGTACTTTGGCTGTGGATTTAACCACTAGCACGTCAGTGGTACTAGCTGTACGTAATGGGCTACCAGGTATTGACCAAAAGGGAAGTCGATGAGCGAACTCATCCTGACACCCTCTGAGCCTGTCAGTGACAATATCCGTACAGTCCGGTCCGTTCGTCTATGAGTATCGCATGTCGGGCCTAGGGGGTTGGTAAAAGTCAGACCCCCAAAAGCAGTACAAGTCGTGTCGGAGTGTAGCCCAGAACACCGTGAGATACTACTGGAATACCTACCAGTAAATCTCCTGCCTTGGCCAAGGACTTCGTGTAATGGCTCTCCTAGATAAACCGCGATCTCACCCCCAATACCGGGAGAGACGAAACCCTTGCCGATCCGCTCACTGCCTCCATGTGGCTCGGGACTGTACCCAACTAAAACCTGTTTGCACGACTCCTTTGAGCCGTGGTAAGGTAGTAATCAAAGCACAGTAGGAACTCACACGAGACAAATGATGATCTCAGGTTGATGAGCTAACCTGTACACATGTCACCAGGGAACTGCTATCTGACGTCAGGTATAATACCAACTAGCATGTTCCCGGCGAGTCCTGTCCGGTTTACTCATAACCCAATGAGCACCTGTATACATCTTAGGTGATCCAACTGACACCAATGGCTTGTGAGACCGGCCACCGCCCCTCGTCGGGGTCTCGACTGTATACACTAGTCTACTCTGGAGTATCGATGCCCTGTCTCGAAACTCCCACGACTAGGGACCACTTTAAGGATGTGCTTATAGACTACCCAACTCTCACGTATATGATCGCCATCATACTGCTGGTAGTCAAGCAAGAATCCTAAGGGCTCAATCAATGTGTAATAGTGATCTGTAACATCACCTAAAGCATGTACACGATGATAAAGATAAACCAGATAGCATACTATCATCTTGAGTAATACTGTCCTACCGGTATAGGTCCTCCCTCAATCATTGCAATCACGTGCCTGCGATCCAATAATTGACTTTGAGGGCACTATATCCAACAATCCTAAGGGCTTTATCAACATGTAACATAGAGACAATCTGAGCACATGTTAAGATAAAGAGCAACCAGATAGCATACTATCATGTCGAGCAAGAAAGTCCTCCCTATATATGTCCAAGCATCCACTACATTATACATCGTATGTACAGTAATGGCCTCTAGGGCATACATATTACTAACACGAATGTTATTAGATATTGAACCTGATATGCAACATTATATCAGTCTCTTTATTTACTAAAGAAGGGTATAATTTTGTATTGTTGGATATTGTTTTGAACATTTCCTATATTAAGAGTTGATCGGATCAGGCACTTTATCTAAAGACATATACGTTCTAAATCAAACCACAGTTCTCAACGTATAGAACACACATAAGAGGAAAAGTTCAGAAATGAACGAATCCTTTTTGAGGCATTGTAGACTAGGTCATATAAATGCGACCTGACTAGCTAAGTTGTATTTAGATGCATATTTAAATCAGTTTGAATTTGCATCTTGTGAAACTTGCCAGTCATGTCACAAAGATAAAATGACCATAGCTCCATTTACTTGAAACAGAGAAAGAGTTAATGAACTCTTGGGACTGATACATGATGATGTATGTGGTCCCCTATCTACATATGCCAGGACCGGTTCTTTGTACTTCATTACATTCACTGATGATCTCTCAAGATTCAGACACATGTTCCTGTTGAAATGCGAGTCTGAAGCTTTTGAGAAATTCAAAGAATATAAGGCAGAAGTAGAGAACCAAAACCGGGTATAAGTATTTAAGTCCTTTGATGTGATCAGGGAGGAGAATACTTGAGCACGAAGATCCTGGACTATTCTAAAGGAGAATGGGATTCTTTCTCAGCATTACTCCTCCGTATACACCACAGCACAACGGTGTATCGGGGTGGAGCAATCGCACCATATTTGATATGGCGCGCTCTATGATGAGTACTGCCGAGTTACCTATTTTCTTTTGGGGAGTTATGCACTTGAGAAGCTGCATATCTATTGAATTGGGTTCCAACCAAATCAGGTGCCTACTACTCTATATGAGATATGGTATAGGAAGAGCCCATGTCTTAAGCTTGTTAAGATTTAGGGTTGTCTGGCCTATGTCTAAAAGCAAAATCCAGACAAGCTCGAGGCAAGGTCAGTTATATGAAATTTTGTTGGATATCTCAAGCATTTGCAAGGAAATATCTTCTACCGAACCGAGGAACAAAAGATGTTTTATTTCTCGGCATGACCACCTTTTTAGAAAAGGAATTTTTTATGAATGAAATTTGTGGTCATGAGGTAGAACTGGAAGGTGTTCCAGCTATACAAACTACAGCTGATGATTTGGTAGAACCGGAGGATTCAATAAGTTCCCGATGAACCTCAGCCTCTCTGCCGATCTGGTAGGGTTCCTCATCCGCCTGATAGATACTTCAGTTTCTCGATGACAGTGGGAGCGAGGATTGCATCATAAGATGATGACCCAACTAGTTTCGAGCAGGCCATCAAGAGTGTGGACTCTGTAAGAATGGCTGGATGCTAAGCGATCTAAGATGGAATCTATGTGAAGGGTCCCGGCAGCGCCCCGGCCGTCGAAACGCGGCCAAAATGCGGAACAAAAATTTCTGAAACTGGCGCTACCGCTACCCGATTTACGGATCGACCTTAAACCCTAAACTAGCATGCTAAACTAAGAGTTAGAATCATTATACCGAGTTGATCCGAGTCCTTCGGTCTTCATTCCAAGCTCCTAGCGGTTCTTTGACGATGTTTGGTTGCCGGTCTTCCTCCATCTCCGATGATCCACCCGAGGAAAACGGCGCAAGCTCCAACCTCGACAAAGGAGATAACCTACGCTCCAAAGTCGCTAGCTATGGAGTGTGGGGGTGTATGAAAGTGTCACTACAATTTTCTCTCAACTATGAGCTCAATGAGAAACTCAAGAAGAAGAATGGAGGTGATCAAGCATTTGCATGAACAAAGGATGGCTAAGTGTTTTTGAACTTGAGAGAGTGAAAGAGTGAGGAGGCTAGTGTTTATAATGAATCATCAAGCAAATGAGAAAGAACACCCCATCATAATATGGCCGCCCCCCTCTCTCAATCACAAAATTAAAATCATTTTCCAAAGTCAAATTATAATAAACAAATGCCAACCATACTCATGCACCATGCCATGTCATTGTTCATGCCATCTCACACCCTCCACCTCATTATAAAACAATTGAATTTCCTAAAAAGGAAAATCAGTAATGAGGTGGCAAATCTTCTAGAAGCTATTCCGTAGAAAATACGGAATACTTCCCGGTACATGTATCGAAATACATATACGCGTATTCGTACAAAAATACGAATAGCCTAGAGAGAAAATAAATAGTGAACAATAATACTTGAATACATATATATAAATACATATGTAAATTATTAAATCAAAACCTGATTTAATAAACTGGCTTAATCCTAAGCCGCTAGTATTAGCAATCGTCCAATTAAAGTCTGCGCAGCAAGTGCACATATTTAATCGGACATATGTATGTATCAACATACCTCATGTACAACATATCGCCTGAACCGTGAAAACCCTCTGTGTGGGACTCTAAAGACTCGTCAATTCGCTGGCAGTGGGTTTAACCACAAGCACGTCAGCGGCACTAGCTGTACGTAACGGCTACCCAGGTATTGAGCGAAAGGGAGGCCGACGAGCAAACTCTTCCTGAACCTCTACTGAGCCTGACAGTGACAATATCCGTACAGTCCGGTCTGTTCGTCTAAGAGTATCGCATATCGAGTATAGGGAGTGGAAAAAATCAGACCCCCTAACAACGCGATATTTAGTGTCGGCATGTAACCCATCACCTCCTGAGAAACTATCGATCCTGGATCGGTAATCCTCGTCTACCATGTCCATGGATTTGTGGTGATGGTCACCCGTACACAATGCGACATCAACCCCCAATACCGGGAGAGACGAATCCCCGACGATCCGATCACTGCCTCCATATGGCTCGGGACTGTACCCAACTAAAACCTGTTTGCATGACTCCTTTGAGCCATGGTAGGGTGGTAATCAAAGCACAGTGAGAACTCACACGAGAAAAATGACGATCTCAGGTCGGCAGACTAACCTGCACACATGTCACCTGGGAACTTCTATCTGACAATAGGTATAATACCAACTAGCAGGTTCCCGGCGAGTCCGTCCAGTGTACTCATAACCCAATGGGCACCTGTATACTATCTTAGGTGAACAAACTAACACCCGGCCACCGCCCCTCGTCGGGGTCTCGATCAGTATACACTAGTCTACACTGGAGTATCGATGCCCGGTCTCGATACTCCTACGACTAGGGACATTTAAGGATGTGCTTATAGACCCCAGCTCCCACATATATAATCACCATCATAATACTTGCAGTCAAGCAAGAATCCTATGGGCTCTATCAACATGTACATGATGATAAAGGCAAACCAGATAGCATACTATCATCTTGAGTAAGACTGTTTTATCGGTATAGGTCCTCACTCAATCATCATAATCACAAGTCCGCGACTATGATAATTGCCTTGAGGGCACTATAGCTAACAATCTTCCACTTGCACTTAAGGCCAATTATTGCAATGTCGCATACTCACAGCCCGTGTGATACCGAACACCCAACTTCTGTACTAATCAGTTTCGCAAAGCCTGTCTGCGAAAATGATTGCGTTCGAGAAATAGCCTCAGTGAGTGGATCCGCTCCAATGTTTCTTTCTGTATCTCTCTTAATCTCAACTTCGCGGAGAAAGCTATCTCCCGAAATGAGGAATACCTGTCTTAGAATTTGTCTGGATATCTGATGGGACCCAGTTCTCAAATGAACTCCAAATTCAGCAAACTTCTTAGACTGTATCGTCTACAGAATTTAATCTGTATCCTGCGCCATGCCTTTCCTCAGTATTTTCTTGGACTAATCGTCCAACATACTGTCCCTCAAAAGAGGGAAAACTATAACTCTGACAGTCACTCTGTCATCTATGTCACCTTGGAAGCCTGAAATGATAACCGTCTCCTGAAGGAGGCTGCCGTTACCATATCCCAAGAACATTTACTTATGTTCAATAACTGCTTCCCAATGTTTCTCCAGGATTGGATTAATATATCTTCTTATTGCATCTAGTGTAAAAGCAATATCCGGTGTGGTACTTGACATTTCATGATTAACTCAATTGCCTCAGCAAGTGATATGCTAATCATGCAGGTCCCTCTCCTCTATAGTCTGTAAGACACCTTTAGAAAGGTTGACTCCATCACCTGCAGGTACACCACCATGCCAGGAGTCATCTATTTAATGTCAAAATACCCAGATTAGGATACTTCCCAAATCTAGATCTAAAACCATAGATCTAGTAACCAGAAAACCTGATATTATATCCATATCCTATGTGGAGAAACAAATTTATGACAATCACAGTATAACCGATCGTAGTATAGGAATATCTCTTCCTATAAGTGCATGTCATCCCAAATACCAGGACATCACACCCTACTGCCTTCTTACCAGATCCATCTCCTATTCTGATGAGGTCAAAGCCTATGACTATCACATCAGAAATAGATGATCTACTTCCGCTATACCTGCTTTAGTCTATAAATAGACATAAGCTACTTGCCTACTATGCTTCCGCTGCTCCCACTGACTACAACACCCTCTGGCAGAGTCATATATACGTACACTTCTAAAGCTAGTTTAGAACGACGCTATACTCATCCTCCTGCCGGGTCTCATAGTCTAGAACAACAGCAATGGCAAGTCTGGGTAAACAAGAACCTCCCTGTCACCGTCTTTGGGAAAACTGAAGTACCTCTCGGGTGCCTGAGGTTACCCACCAAATCTGCGGAGTGGTTAATGGAACATCAAATCCAATTGAATCCTTAGGTTCTATTAAATTTTCAGTAATCGTTTGTGGTTCTGGAATTACTTCCAGTTCTACCATACTCCCACTTTTGTTTTTCTGAAAAGGTCCATTTTACTAAAACTGTGGCGAGTTAAGAATAATATAAATATTGATCTTCCTGATGGTAGAAAGTTAACCCTCGTCAAAGCCCGGGATAACCCATAAACTGCCATTACTGAAACGTGCCTTGAGTTTATCCGGATTTTGGTTTTAAGCATCAGCCGGACAACTCCTTATACCTCAACATCGTTAAGATATAAATTGATTCTATATATATCCGATATAGAAACAAAAGCAATAATTTAATTGGAACCAGATTCAAAATCATGCAGCTGTCTCCAGCGCATATCAACCAAATGGAAAGATGACAATCAGCATTACTCATCTAGGAGTGCATCCATATATGAGTAACCCGAAAGAGAAGCAAGTTCTCAAAACCATTACTATCAATAGAATATACCAAACACAAGTTTCTACATCTTCGACTTCCTCGAAGAATCCTGATACTTCCAACAAATGGTTCTCTGCTTTATTCTTATGCTTATAACTTCTCAATATCTGGACTTTGCATTTCTACGAAATACTTGTCCAGAACTGGAGAAGTCACAAGAAAAAAGAATATAGTACGAGTACCAACCCCATTATCCTAATGGACACTGGACAACATACAATACTCTGTACAAGTCCCCTGAGTTCAATAACTCAAACCATGTGCGTCGTAGGTTGAAAAAATGTACTATGGTTAAGAAGAATTACACCGCTGTTGAATGCACCTTACCTAATCACCAACTGATATAGGTAAATGTCACAGACATAATATCAAAAAGTTATATCTCACTTTATAAAAATAAACGTACAGATATATCAGTTTGAAATTGGTGCATGACAACGGATATTCAAATCCATAAATTTGCCATCCAGCAAAATCCAGATGATTTCCTCAAATATCACCAATTACAATGAATTCCGATATAATGAGGATCTAATCACCCAATTCCCAATATCTTACTCCCGCTCACCATCTGTAATAACATACAGATGTGAGATACTGATCTGGTAAATACATACCCTGGAGTTAGATTCTAATTGGGAAAACAGTTTTCAATTAACATCGCACAGTCAAACTGAAACATGAAAATATTTCGAAGGGGTTTACTGGTATTCCTAGTAACGCCTCTTCCACTATCCTGATTCACGAAAGTAACCATATAGTATACCTGCCCTCACTGCAATCCCTTTATTATGTCTTTACTTATTACCTTTTGTACACCTTCTTTAGGCTAATTGGTTTTCTTCTTTCCCTACCCTTCGGCACCAGCCTAAGGTTTGGAAGAAGACTATCCAATAAGCGTAATAGGTGTACTCTCCTAATCCTAGGAGCCCTCACAACCTGAGAGAAGGTAATGGGAAAAGACATCTGAATAATCCTATCCAATCTCTCTAGAACCAGAATCCATCCTCGAAAAAGTTCCTTCGAGTTCGTATATAACCATACGATGGATTTATCCAATGGAAGTGGATATCCGTAGTGATACGGAGTGTCCTAGAGAAAAGCAAAGTGGATGTAGGAGTGGCAGGGGTATACACGGTTTTTGTCGTGAATGATGGTGGTCGCAATTTCGTTTGCCATTATTCTAATCTCTTTATATGTCTTTACTTATTACCTTTTGTACACCACAGTTAAGCTTGTTGGTTTTCTTCCTTCCCTACCGTTCGGCACCTGCCTATTGTTTGGAGGAAGACTATCCAATAAGCTCAATAGGTGTACCCTCTCCTAATCCTAGGAGCCCTCACAACCTAAGAGAAGGTAAAGAGAAAAGACAACCGAATAATCCTATTCATTCTCTCCAGAACCAGAATCCATCCTCGAAAAAAGTTCTCCGAGTTCGTATGTAACTATACGATGGATTTATCCAATGGAAGTGGATGTTCGTAGTGATACGAGGTGTTCTGGAGAAAAGCAAAGGTGATATAGAAGTGGCAATGATGTATGCGACACCGTGACATTCCAAAAGCCAAAGTGTTTTAAGAAGGTTCGGTCAACTTGGTTTCATGAGTTTTAGTCAAAAGTCGGGTCATAGTCACAGCAAGAGAGAAAGAGAGAGAAGAAACACTCAGCATGCACTCTAACCTAGATCAGAATGGTTAATCATTTTATCTAATCTGGATGGCTCCCACTATTTCCTTGAATTCTCCTCCAAACCCAAAGGAGAATTAGTCAGAATCACCCGAGGAGTAATCCTACTCATCAGTGGGAATCGGGATCCAACTATCATCGCATGGTAACTTGATGGAAGCCACTCACCACACTCCAGAAGGTATGCGCAAGCCTGGTAAGTTTCCTGTATGTTTGAAACTCCCGATATGATTTTTACCCCAAGCGGCTTATGACCTTGACTAAGTCAACATATCATAAGTCACAAGTCAAGTTCAACCCGTCATTATCCTGGATTAATTAGACCCACCCGTACGAGCCCTTGACTAGGTCAACATGACCGTACGACTATCCTAACCAATCGCATATCCATGCAACAGAAAAGTACTACAGAGCTACCGAACACTACGCCTTGACTAGGTCAACATACGTAGCACGAATACTAAGCAATACTCGTCTGAAATGACGGAGGGCTACGGCTGGTTTTTGGTGAAAAACCTTTAACTTAATGAACTTGATATTGTTGAAGGAATCCAAGTGGTTTTACAAATATATAGTGGCGAAAACCTTTGCTAAAGAGGTCACTCCCGGTGAAGGGATCTCGGCTCTTTCCCCGTCGAATGGGGTGCAGGATATTCCAAACTGAATACCACGATGCAAAGTAAAAGAAAACGACTATAGTGAAGTTATTACGTTGACGCAAACTTTTACTCAAGGGGTCACTCCCGATGAAGGGATCTCGGTCCTTGCCTCGTCGAATGAGGTGCAGGACATTCCAAATGAATACCACGATGCAAAGCAAAAATGTACGTCTGTAATGTCAGTTTTTAAAAACTTGGTTCCAACATCATATATTTAGGTTTGTTTTATCTTTGCATTGATAAGAATTAATGCATTCCTATGAATTAATCACACCAGAAAAGAACGAAAATAAAATGTACGTATATGCCATCCGCATTCGCCACTGGGTCCCGTCATCACCCGTTCGGTTACTTAACTAACGACAGAGCGGGGACTGGGCTAGCATGGGTGCAAAACATATACAATATCTACTAGTATATATATATAAATATATAACAATCGTCCCAGGTATGATATAAAGCAACATCACAGAAACATCACAGAAGCAACACAGAATGGTGAATAATCTGGAGCCGGGTTTCACTTGAGCCGCAAGTGAGACCCGACGTTCCCTGTCGTGCGGATAGCCTGTGCAATGAAACCTAGACCCCTACGAGTGCGGCAAGTTACCCGCCAAAACCAGCAGTGAGGCAGCCCCCTTCAGCAACGTGAATGGACCACACAGCACTTCACGGAATCCGGTAACTTGAGCACCCCACCTGGGTCAACCTATACCCCCTACGAGTGCGGCGAATACCCCGCCAATTCTAGAGTAAGGTCCCCTCCGTCCCAACGCCATGAGATGCGGACCAGTTGCCCTCTAGAACCCGGCTATTCGTGCACTCCACTGCGGGGTAATCCTAGTACAGAAAATAAAATAATATACAAGGGTGACATCGACCTCATCCCGGTCGTGCCCCAAAAGAATAATATACAAACTGGCAGTAACGGCAGTCCACATGTCGGACGCTCGCCCTGCAATATCAAATGTACAAATAAAATGAAAACTGTACTATCATTGCACCACTGGCTATCCACCACGACGATCAAACCAACATCACAGCACATCACAGAACATCAACGTGAATGTCACGTTCGCAAACCCGTCTAAAAGACATATAGCAAGTAGACGATTTTACCGATCAGGTGACATTCACGGTCGCAGAATATAATATATGTACCGTCAAACGCACACTTAAAATATCGATCGACTAAGTTCCAAATTGGCCCCAATAGAAAAACAATACTTCACTGAAACCTGGGCCAAAACAGAATATCTAAAAAATCACAATTCCAAGAAATAGAGCTACAGAAAAAATTTGGACGCCCGTTGCCACTAATCCGCCACGGAACCGCCGCCAATGGGGCTTAGTGCGGTGGATCAGCGGCGCTTTAGAGGATTCATGGGCCCAAATTTTTTGTGTACTCCTAGAAAAGCCTGCTCGGATTTTTAAGCCTAATGAAATAATTTTTTGACACTTTAGAAAATCGGCAGAAACTGTGAAAAATGGAATCGTGATTTCGTAAATTCCGTCGATCGATCTATTAAGCATGTTTAAACAAGCTAGTAGGATTTAAAGGGTTGCTCTGATACCATGAAGGGTCCGGCAGCGCCCCGGCCGTCGAAACACGGCCAAAATGCAGAACAAAAATTTCTGAAACTGGCGCTACCGCTACCCGATTTACGGATCGACCTTAAACTCTAAACTAGCATGCTAAACTAAGAGTTAGAATCATTATACCGAGTTGATCCGAGTCCTTCGGTCTTCATTCCAAGCTCCTAGTGGTTCTTTGACGAAGTTTGGTTGCCGGTCTTTCTCCATCTCCGATGATCCACCCGAGGGAAACGGCGCAAGCTCCAACCTCGACAAAGGAGGTAACCTACGCTCCAAAGTCGCTAGCTATGGAGTGTGGGGGTGTATGAAAGTGTCACTACAATTTTCTCTCAACTATGAGCTCAATGAGAAACTCAAGAAGAAGAATGGAGGTGATCAAGCATTTGCATGAACAAAGAATGGCTAAGTGTTTTTGAACTTGAGAGAGTGAGAGAGTGAGGAGGCTAGTGTTTGTAATGAATCATCAAGCAAATGAGAAAGAACCCCCCATCATAATATGGCCGGCCCCCCTCTCTCAATCACAAAATTAAAATCATTTTCCAAAGTCAAATTATAATAAACAAATGCCAACCATACTCATGCACCATGCCATGTCATTGTTCATGCCACCTCACACCCTCCACCTCATTATAAAACAAATGAATTTCCTAAAAAGGAAAATCAATAATGAAGTGGCAAATCTTCTAGAAGCTATTCCGTAGAAAATACGGAATACTTCCCGGTACATGTATCGAAATACATATACGCGTATTCGTACAAAAATACGAATAGCCTAGAGAGAAAATAAATAGTGAACAATAATACTTGAATAAATATATATAAATACATATGTAAATTATTAAATCAAAACCTGATTTAATAAACTGGCTTAATCCTAAGCCGCTAGTATTAGCAATCGTCCAATTAAAGTCTGCGCAGCAAGTGCACATATTTAATCGGACATCTGTATATATCAACATACCTCATATACACCATATCGCCTGAACCGTGAAAACCCTCTGTGTGAGACTCTAAAGACTCGTCAATTTTCTGGCAGTGGGTTTAACCACAAGCACGTCAGCGGCACTAGCTGTACGTAACGGCTACCCAGGTATTGAGCGAAAGGGAGACCGACGAGCAAACTCATCCTGAACCCTTACTGAGCCTGACAGTGAAAATATCCGTACAGTCCGGTCTGTTCGTTTAAGAGTATCGCATATCGAGTCTTGGGGGTGGAAAAAGTCAGACCCCTAACAACGCGATATTTAGTGTCGGCATGTAACCCAGCACCTCCTGAGAAACTATCGATCCTGGATCGGTAATCCTCGTCTACCATGGCCATGGATTTGTGGTGATGGCCACCCATACACAATGCGACATCAACCCCCAATACCGGGAGAGACGAATCCCCGACGGTCCGATCACTGCCTCCATGTGGCTCGGGACTGTACCCAACTAAAACCTGTTTGCATGACTCTTTTGAGCTGTGGTAGGGTAGTAATCAAAGCACAGTGGGAACTCACACGAGACAAATGACGATCTCAGGTCGGCAGACTAACCTGCACACATGTCACCTGGAAACTGCTATCTGACAATAGGTATAATACCAACTAGCAGGTTCCTGGCGAGTCCGTCCAGTGTACTTATAACCCAATGAGCACCTGTATACTATCTTAGGTGAACATACTAACACCAATAGCTTGTGAGACCTGGCCACCGCCCCTCGTCGGGGTCTCGATCAGTATACACCAGTCTACACTGGAGTATCGATGCTCGGTCTCGATACTCCTACGACTAGGGACATTTAAGGATGTGCTTATAGACCCCAGCTCCCACATATATAATCGCCATCATAATGCTGGCAATCAAGCAAGAATCCTATGGGCTCTATCAACATGTACATGATGATAAAGGCAAACCAGATAGCATACTATCATCTTGAGTAAGACTGTTTTATCGGTATAGGTCCTCACTCAATCATCATAATCATAAGTCCGCGACTATGATAATTGCCTTGAGGGCACTATAGCCAACACTATGTATACCATCAAAGTATGGACTTTGATTGCATTATCTGAAGGGTTAAATCCCCATTAGAAGTAAATATATCTTGAGAAGATTACTTGGTGTAGATGGAAAAGTTGAGACTTTCAAAGCTAGACTTGTTGTAAAAGGTTCTCTCCATTAACCAGGTATGGTTTTTGATGAAACCTTTTCTCCTGTACCTATGCTTAAGTCCAACCAGATCCTACTTACCATTTGCTACATATCATGACTACGATATCTGGTGGTTGGGTGTCATGACTGCTTTTCTAAATACTGATTCAGAAGAGAACGCCTGTAAATACATAGCCAGAGGGCTTCGTAGACAGGGGCAGCAGCGGAAACATGTGCAAGTTGCTTTATGCGTTAAAGCAGGTATCGTGGAGTTGGAACATATGCTTTGATGTCATAGTCAAAGCATTTGACTTCATCAAAATGGTGGATAAACCTTGTATATACAAAAAGATAGTAGAGAGTAAGGTGGTCTTCCTCGTATTGTACGTAGATGACATACTCTTGATAGAGAAGGTGTTTTCTATGCTACACTCGGTCAATCTTGTCTTATCACATAGATTCTCCATATAGGATCAAGGTGATACCTCCTAAATCCTGGGTTTTTGGATCTATGAGATAGATCTAAGTGGATATTAGGATTCTTACTAGGTGTAGTGAGATGGTATCAATCGATCCTGGGGAGAATCACTGGATAGCTTCTAGGGTGGTAAGGACGACTGAATGTCAGTCACAGGAATTATCTTTACCCTCGGTGGAGGGACGGTATGTTGGAGGAGTTTCAAGTTACATACCGGGGCAAACTAGACGATAAAGGCTGGATACATCACTATCAAGGATGCTACCAAAGAAGGAGTCTGGGTGTATATTTGTTCATGAGATGAACAAGGTACCTGCCATTGTGTAACAATGGAGATGTAGTTTTGGCCTAGGAACCCCGGTCCCATCAGTGACATAGATATATTCTAAGGCAGTATCACATGATCATGGAGATGGTTGATCTCCAAGAGATCAAGGTTAGGAGAGTAGACCCAGAGGTTAACACGGCGGATCCACTCACTGAGGCATTTCCTGCGAGAGACTTTTATAGGATGTTGGGTATGCTATACTGCAACAACTGGCCTTAGTGCAAGTGGGAGATTGTTAGTTGTATGTATGCCCTAGAGGCCATTATTGTACATGAGATATATATTATAGTGGATGCTAGGACATATATAGGGAGGACTTTCTTGCTCGACATGATAATATGCTATCTGGTTGCTCTTTATCTTAACAACTCACTGTCTCTCTGTTACATGTTGATAAAGCCCTTAGGATGTGTACTCGACTTCCAGGATTATGATGCAGATCATACTAGTGGGTCCTGGATAGTCTATGAGTTCATCCTTCAATGTTCCTAGTCGTGGGAATATCGAGACGGGGCATCGATATTCCAGAGTAGACTAGCGTATATCTTCTCGACCCATGTGATGGGCGATGGATGATCCAATATCCATTGGTGTTTGACATCAGAGATGGTATACGGGTGCTCAGTGGAGACTGGGTACACTGAAAGGACTCGCCGAGAACTCCTAGATGGTATTATACCTCACGTCAGATAGAAGTTCTCTGGTGACACTGGTACAGGTTAGTCTGTCGACCCGAGATCGTCATAGAGTCTTATGGACCTCCCACTGTGCTTTGATTTCCACCTTACCACGGCTCTACTGAGTCATGCAAACAGGTGGTTTTTGGGTACAGTCTCGAGTCACATGGAGGGAACGAGCGATGAGAGGGGATTCGTCTCTCCCGGTATTGGGGGTTGATGTTGCGCTATGCTCGATTGACCATAATTGAAATCCCTGGCCAGGGTAGATGTGATTTACTGGTAAGTGCTATCAGTAGTTTCACGCCCGTTATAGACCTTACATCGGAATGACTTATCAAGATATTGGGGTCTGACGTTTACCACCCCTATGCGAGATATGCGACATATCAGACGAACAGACCGGACTGTACGGTAGTGTTACTGATTGGATCCGCAGGAATATGAGCCAGCTTGCTTGTTGATCTTCTGATCACTCAATACCCGGGTGGCCATTACGCTTAGCACGCCTCTTGCGGCTTGTGGGTGTTTGATATGATCATCACCTATTGCCGGCGTATTGACGAGTCTTTAGAGTCCTACACAGAGGTTTCCTGGTTCAGGTGAAACGAATTAGGAGCACATATGTGATATGTGTGGCACCGAGAATAATACGAGTATGTGATACCGTATTCTATTCTCGCGATTTGTATCATCGGTCGGTTATATGCGATATAGCCGGGTTATCGAATCAAGTGTTGATTTGATAAATTGATACGCATGATATTAGTCGGTTATATGTGATATGACCGGATCATTAAATCAAGTGTTGATTTAGTGATTTAATGTATAATTATATATTTGATATATTACTTTTACATTAACTAGTATTTGCTCACTTAAGATTGTTTTCTCACTTGATGTGCACATAGTGTATATGTGATATATGTTTGTGTACATGATTGTATCATGCTAGATGATACATGCAAACATGGGTGTGTGTATGACTTACACCATGCTACATATAATTTAGGGTTTTATTTATTTTAAGTAATTCAAATTAGGTGGCATTTTTTTCATGGCTTAAAGCTTCATGAAGCTTGGATAACCATTGACCAAAGTCTACTTGATTTATTTTACTTGAGATATTTTAAACCTAACCATTATTATTTAGCCATGGTTAAGTCTCTACTACAAGGGTTAGTATATGACACTAACTCACCCATGGTTGCTATTCTCACCTTATTATTTTCATTCTTGAGTTGCTTCATTTTTCATGGTGGTTTTCTTCATCTCTTTCTTCTAGCTTTCTAGCTCCATGAAACATGAAGAAATATTGCGAGAAAATAAAATCTAAAGTGAGCCCACGTCCTACTTCATCATCCTCTACTACTTGCCATTTAGTTTAGGGTATTCTCTTCATAAAGTTCATCACCCAGTGAAGAGGTAGCTTGGGTTTGGGTCTTCTCGACGTAGATCATTTTCAGCCTCGAAGACTTCGAGCAAGGTTGTTCATTTCTCCAAGGGAATCCATACTAGAGTTTGGGAGATCAACGATCGCAGCGAAGGGACTTCTACACGGAGCTTTAGAAGTGAAGGACCGGTCTACAATGGTTGTATTTCTTATTCACTTTCTATGTAAAGTTGTTTACATTCTAATTTAGCTCCTAAAACTCTAGTTAGATCCTAGGTTAGGTTGTTTGGCACACTAGAAATTTATGAAATTGGCATGTTTGATGCTTTGTAAAACCTGGTGGTTGTGCCAAAGAACCCTACATTGGTATCAAAGCCTAGCTAGACCATTAGGCATTGTCTAGACAAAGTTAGAATTCCGATCGGACCCCGAAAATCCGAAACGGACCCCCTCTCTGGAAATTTTTCAAAAAGTTGGATTTTTCAATGTTAAAAATATTCAGAAAATCATGCAGGTAATTCTATGGACACACCTGAAGAATGAAACCCTAACTCGTCTAAGTGACCGCGGATCCGCGGCCAAAACATGGTTTTGGCGGCAGATCCGCGGCGCCACATGAGAGGCTTGGATCGGGCCCTTCAGCTGTTGGTCCGTAGGTATTGGGGCATACTTCTGGGCATTTTTAATTCTGCTCAAATGTTGAGTTTTCTGGGAAATTTCGGGAATTTGTTGATTCGATCGGGAATTTGTTGATTCGATCGAAAAGTTTAACGTCGTCCGGATATCTGTAATGGGATACAATACTTGGAATCAACAATATTTGAAATTTATAAATCTAGCAATTTAGTCTCAATTGATCGGTTGCTATGGGATTTTGATGTGATCAAAAGTCCGGCGCAATCATGTAGCGTACGCGGATACGCACCGGGTAACCTTACTAGATAGCCACGTCCCATAGCCCCGACCAAATGACTGTAGGAGAACTCCGTTACCAAAAGCATCCGTCCGGATGCTCGCGGCCGCGGTGTTCCATCTAAGTGCACTTCACCGTCGGTATCTGGGGTGCGGCCGTCTACTAAAGTTTCCGACGAGCAATCGCTCGGAATGTCGAGAATCTTGTTGAATTGCCCGACTTGATATTGAAAAGTATTTTCAATATCGAGACTAAAATACGGGGTTTATAATTGTTAGGCATGCGATGTCTAAGGAATTCATATAGTTAAGGCATGAAATCCGGAATATGAGATATTTCGGGTTTATGATGTCTAAGGTGGTTGCAGATTCCAATTGTTGTAGTTTTTACTTTCTTTTCTGCGACCGTAAGTGTAATATGTGGTGTATCGCCGGTTTCGTTGCTATACGTCAACGACAATTGGGATATGCATATTTACTTACGTTGATGACATGTGATGTTATATGTTGCTCTGATATGTTATATTGGATCGTCGTGTTTGAATAGCCGTGTTTTTTTTATGTGAGATGAGAGTTTTTCTTTTTTCATTCATGTAAAAACTTGTATGTAATATTCTTTTATTAGGGAACTTCCGGGTTGAGAAAGATATCACCATTGATGTATATTATTTACTTTTCCGCATTAGGATAGACCCAAGAAGAGGAGCACAAGTAACCGGGTTCTAGAGTCCAGTGGGAGACCATCTCGAGGAGTCGAGTCCGGGTCTCCTAACTCTAAAATTGGTAGGGTTGCTTTCCGCTCTCGTAGGGGTCTTGGGATGTGGGTTTGGCTATTCATCACGACCATGGAATCCGTGTTTTATACAGGCTCAAAATAAAACACGGATATCCTAGTATATCCAATATTTCATATGTTGTTTTCTGCTGCGATATATGTGATGTGATCATTTGATATGTTGAGATGGATACATTATAATATATATATGATATATTATATAGACGTTACTTATGTTTTACACCCACGCTAGCCCTGCCCCGCTCTGCCATTAGTTACCTAACCAAACGGTGAATGACGGGACATCGAGGCGAATGCGAATGGCATAAGCGTAGGTTGTATTTATCTGTAATTCTTAGGTAACTTAAATGATGGGACATTCATTAATGTGATTAATGAAAGAAAATAAACCTAATGATGTTGTGGAATCGAATTTTCAAAAACAGGTAGCTCTAGTTCTTGCTTTTCATAGCGGTATTCCTTGTAGAATATCCAACACCTTATTCGATAAGGAAATAGCCGAGATCCCTTCACCGGGAGTGACCTCTTTAGCAATAACTGGCAAATGCTACAACCCTCGGTTTTGTCTTTTGATTGCTTTTCTAGTTCTTACTTTGTATAGTGGTATTTTGAATAGCATGCACCTCATTCGACGAGGAAAGAGCCGAGATCCCTTCACCGGGAGTGACCTCTTTAGCGAAACTAGCAAAGGCCTCAAAAACACTCCATTTCAAATCATTTGATTCTACAATGATATCAAGTTCAAAGCATTAAAGGTTTTCTTAAAAACCATCCGCAACCCTCCGTCATTTTAGGAAGTAGAGTACTTAGTATTCGTGCTACGTTTGTTGACCTTAGCAAAGGCGTAGTGTGTGGTAGCTAAGAGATGTCTTCCTACAAAGCATATGATGCGATTAATTAGGACAGTCATATGACTTTGTTGACCTTAGCAAAGGGTCAGGTGGGTGGGTCTAATTAATCATGAAATGGGGGGTAGAACTTGACTAGTGCTTGTGATTTGTTGACCATATCCAAGGTCATAAGCCACTGGGGGTAAAAACCATTATCGGGAGTTTCAAGTGTTGAAATTTGCAATGAGATTGCATACCTTCTATGAGACAGTTGGATCCTGATACCCACTGTGAGTAATTGTTACTCCTGGGAGAGTTTTGCACTTTACAATTAGCCGATCAAGTAGGTGTATAGAAAGGTGTCAACGGGGTTATTCCCCTGGGAAAACGAGGTTTATTTTAATTAGGTCTGTGCGAAAGCACGGGGAACCTCCCTCAAAGTACCGGCACCGGCCTGGATGAAAAATTGGCGAACTTATAAGGTGTAATTAATCCCGACTAGTTTTTCCTTTTAAGATTCGAAGGAAGATTTAATAAAAACAGTGGGAGCCATCCTGATTAGATAAAATATATAACCAATCTAATCTTGCAAGAGCGCATGCAGAGTATTTTCTTCTCTCTCTCTCCAGGCAGCGACCATGTCACGGCTTAATCAAGATAATAATATGGATGTATTGACCGAACCCGCTTGTTATACTGAGCTGGGAAACGTTGGTCCCGCTCCAACTTATAATTGTTTTAAGACCGAGCAGGAAAATAGGGGAATACCGGGATTCCCATGCCGCCCAAACGAAGAAAGTGCATGTTGATGCATCTTCTTCGGGTGTGTTCGTTACAGAGAACTATTTCTCAGTATCCTCTACGTCCTGGGTATTTAATACCGGATCAGGATCCCGCATATGTAATTTGTTACAGGGCTACGGATAGGTAGAGAACTGAGAATTGGGTGATATGTCTCTAAGTATAGAGAATGGTGCAATTTTTGCAGCCAAATCAGTTGACAAATATCATCTTGTATTATCAAATACATTGATTCTGAACGAATGTTATTAGATATTGAACCTGATATGCAACATTATATCGTTCTCTTTATTTACTAAAGAAGGATATAATTTTGTATTGTTGGATAATGTTTTGAACATTTCCTATATTTGTAAGTCAACGTTGCCTACCCCGGTGCTTGCGGGGAGGCGGAAACGTTATGAAAAATTTGATTTTTAACACACTAGGCAACATGGACTAGCTAAAGGAGGGATCTTTACTAAACAAAACTAACTACAAAGTTAAAGAAAGTTAGCTACTCGGAAAGGGGGTTATACCTAGGTCTTCAAGTCCTTCTCTTCTTGCTCCTTGGAGTGAAAGAACAGGTTCTCCTTGTCGCTTCTCTTGCCGAAGAAAGATCCACCCGAGGGCCTCAACCTTTGGCTCCAACCTCAAACTAGAAGTAACTAAGGTGCTTGGTGTGCTAGACCTAGGACCTTAGAAAGTGTAGAGAGTGTTTTTGAAGGGATTATCTCAAGCTCAAATGGTTCTCAACTCATGAGAGGGGAGAGCTAGAGAGAGAGGAAGAGGAGGAGAGAGAATGGAAATGAAAAAGTGAGTAGAATAATGCAACCCTTCTCACATATATGTGATTTATGAAAAATAGATAATTAGCTAAGATAATTGTCATGGTTAATCAAGAAATGACCATTATCATTTCACATTAAATGCTTTTGCAAGGATCAAAGAGCATCTTTCATATGGAATGATGATGGTCAACTTGTCAACCTAGGTCAACAAGTCAAATATAGTCAAATGGTCAACAACCCTAACCATGCACAATTATAATTAACTAATATCAATAAATCATAATTCACACATAAACATTAGGGTTAAGTTAATGACAATGGTCATCAACCCTAATCAAAGTCCTCTGCCTCTGTCTCAGTCAACTGTGCATACACACCCGTATCCGTGTTCCGAGGAACACGAATACAATGAGATAAAACCAATCCTAAATCATATACTAGGATCCGGCTTAAACCAAAGCCCGCTAGTATAAGCTGTTCGGACACCAAACGTGCACAAGTGCGCGGATGTGAACGAACCCTGTCGCAAAACCATGCGACCTCTACTCATTTTGCCTAAAGGAGAATAACCCTCTGTGTGGGACTCTAAAAACTCGACACTACGCTGGCAGTGGGTTTAACCACAGACCGCAAGCGGCACTAGCTGTACGTAACGGTCCCCAGGTAGATGCCGATAAGAAGACTGACGAGGTAAACCCATCTGAACTCCTACTGAGCCTGAATGTGACAGTCTCTGTACAGTCCGGTCTGTTCATCTGATAACATCGCATGGCGGGCCTAGGGGGGCGGTAAAACGTCAGTCCCCTAATAGCGGTACAAGTCGTGTCGGAGTGTAGCCCAGAACACCCTGAGATAACACTGGAAACCTACCAGTATATCTCGCTTGCCCTGGCCAGGGACTACTTGTGTAATGGCTCTCCTAGACACAGCGCGATGCCAACCCCCAATACCGGGAGAGACGAATCTTGTCTAACCATCACTGCCTCCAAGTGCTTCGGGACTGCACCCAACTACTACCTGTTTGCACGACTCCTTTGAGCCGTGGTAGGGTAGTAATCAAAGTACAGTGGGAACACACTTGAGGCGAAGTGACAGTGTCAAGTCAGCGGACTAAGCTGTACTCATGTCACCTGGGAACTGATAACTGACGATAGGTATAATACCAACCAACAGTTCCCGACGAGTCTTGTCCAGTGTACTAGTAACCCAACGAGCACCCGCATACTATCTCATGTACGACGTACTGACGGCTGTGGGACAGGCCGTCTCCCGTGCTGGGATGAGAAGCGCATACGCTAGTCTACTCCGGAGTATCGATGCCCTGTCTCGATAATCCCACGACCAGGGATGTGTAAATAAGGATGTGCTTGTAGATTACCCAGCCCCCACGAGTGTGACTGCCATCATAACGCTGGTAATCAAGCAAAGATCCTAAGGGCTCCACTAATGCGTATAGGTGATATAATAAAAGAAACACATGTACACATTAAAGCAGAGACAAACCAAGTAGCATACTACCAATTCGAGCAAGTTTGTCTATACAACTGTGAATATCCCAAGTTTCCATCAAGTAATATACATACTAGTATGATACAGTAATGGCCTCTAGGTCATATACACTAACAATCTCCCACTTGCACTAAGGCCATGTACTGGCGTATCGAAGACCTATCATCTCGATCAGCCGCTCGAACTGAGTCTGGGGTAAGGCCTTCGTGAATGGATCTGCAGTGTTATCTTCTGAAGCAACCCTCCGAACCTCGATCTCCTGGCGATCCACGATCTCCCTGATCAGGTGATACCGCCTCAAGATGTGTCTGGATTTCTGATGGGACCTGGGTTCCTTCGCTAAAGCTATAGCCCCGTTGTTGTCGCAATACAGAGGTATTGGATCAACAATGGACGGAACCACCTGAAGTTCTTTCAAGAACTTTCTTATCCAGACGGCTTCTTTTGCGGCATCAGATGCAGCGATATAATCCGCTTCCATAGTCGAGTCAGCAACGGTTTCCTGTTTGGAACTCTTCCAACACACCGCCCCTCCATTGAGGGTAAAGACAAAGCCCGACATGGACTTGGAATCATCCTTGTCACTCTGGAAGCTGGAGTCAGTAAAGGCCTCGATCTAGAGGTCTTTTCCGCCATACACCAAGAACATCTCCTTAGTCCTTCTCAGGTACTTGAGAATGTTCTTTACCGCTATCCAGTGTTTCTCCCCAGGGTTTGACTGATACCGGCTTACCACACTCAGTGCGTAAGCAACATCTAGTCTGGTACACAACATCGCATACATTATAGAGCCTACCGCAGAAGCGTAGGGTATAATAGACATGCGATCCCTTTCCAAATCAGTCTTGGGAGACATCTCTTTGGAGAGGGTGATCCCGTGACAAGCCGGTAGATTACCGCGCTTGGAATCTTCCATACTGAATCTTTTCAGTATGGTGTCGATGTACTTGGACTGCGAAAGTCCTAATATCCTCTTGGATCTATCACGATAGATTCGGATCCCCAGAATGTAGGAGGCATCACCCAGGTCTTTCAAGGAGAACCTGTGTGACAAGAACCCCTTGACAGATTGTAGCATAGGAATGTCATTTCCTATCAACATAATGTCATCCACGTACAAAACGAGGAATACGACAGTTCTTTCTACAAATCTACTATAGATGCATGGTTCATCTGGATTTTGATAAAGCCAAATTCTTTGACCGTCTCATCAAAATAGATGTTCCAACTCCGCGATGCCTGCTTTAGTCCATAGATGGACTTAAGCAACTTGCACACCTTTCCGCTGCTCCCACTCTGAATGAAACCCTCTGGCTGGTCCATATAGACACACTCCTCTAAATTTCCATTTAGAAAAGCGGTCTTTACGTCCATCTGCCAAATCTCATAATCGTGGAAGGCAGCAATGGAAAGAAGGATCCGAATGGATTTCAGCATAGCTACGGGAGAAAAGGTTTCGTCATAGTCCAAACCAGGTCTTTGACGAAAACCCTTTGCAACAAGTCTAGCTTTATAGGTCTCAACCTGTCCATCTACACCAATCTTTCTTTTGAAGATCCACTTGCATCCTACGGGTTTTACCCCATCTGGAGCAATGTCCAACGTCCATACTTTGTTGGTGTACATGGACTCCATTTCGGTCCGCATTGCATCCAGCCATTTTACCGAGTCAACACTCTGAATGGCTTGCTGGAAGCTAGTAGGCTCATCACAATCAATGATGCAATCCTCTCTATCCCCATCTATGAGAAAACCGTAGTATCTTTCGGGCGGATGAGACTGCCTACTACTCCTGCGGAGCGGCGTAGGAATGTCCTGATCTTTCGAACCCTCTGGTTCTACTAAGCTTTCAGTAATAGCTTGTGGTTCTGGAATTTCTTCCAGTTCTACTACGCTCCCACCAATTTCCTTTTCCAAGAACTGGTGTTCTAGAAAGTGGGCATTACGAGAAACAAAGACCTTTTGTTCCTCTGCGTGGTAGAAAAGATACCCCCTGGTGTTCTTTGGGTATCCCACAAACTTGCACAGTACTGAGCGTGCCTCGAGTTTGTCCGCATGCTGCTTTTGACAAAAGCTGGACATCCCCAGATCTTCAGATATTGAAGATAGGGTTTCTTCCCACTCCATAACTCATATAGTGTGGTAGGCACAGTCTTAGTTGGAACTCGGTTCAAAAGGTATGCGGTTGATTCTAGCGTATATCCCCAGAATGATCGCGGTAACTCTGCGTTACTCATCATGGACCGTACCATATCCAATAGGGTTCGGTTCCGTCTCTCCGATACACCGTTATGTTGCGGAGTGTATGGAGGAGTAAGCTGAGAGAGAATTCCATTCTCTTTTAGGTAATCTAGGAACTCGGCACTCAAGTATTCACCACCTCGATCAGATCTTGGTGTCTTGATACTTTTGCCTGTTTGTTTTTCTACTTCATTCTTGTATTCCTGGAACTTTTCAAAGGCTTCAGATTTATGCTTCATTAAGAAGACATGTTTGAACCTAGAAAAATCATCCGTAAAAGTAATGAAGTAAGAATAACCGCTTCGCGCGTGTGTAGACATTGGACCGCACACGTCGCTGTGTACGAGTCCCAAGAGCTCGCTCGCTCTTACTCCGTGTCCAGTGAACGGAGTTTTTGTCATCTTTCCTTTGAGACAGGATTGACAAGTTGCATATGATTGATATTCGAACGGATCCAAATATCCTTCAGTATGTAACTTCGTCAATCTTCTCTCATTGATGTGACCCAGTCTACAATGCCATAAGAAAGCCTGATTGATATCTGGAGACTTTCTTTTGTGTGTATTCTGGACATTGAAAATCTGTGGTTGGTTCAATACGTATATACCATTGCTTAATGTACCTGACTCAATCAGAACTTGATTAAGATGAATGTTCACAACATTACTTACAAACGCAAATTCATAACCTTCTTTAGATATTAAAGATACAGAAATGATATTACAAGTTGCATTGGGTACAAAAAAGCAATTACGTAAAACCAAAACATGTCGATCTGACATCCCCAGGTGATAGTCCCCCACGGCCTCAGCATCCATGCTAGCTCCGTTTGCAACTTTGAGGGTCATGTCACCTGCCTTCAAAAACCTACGCTTTCTCAACCCCTGCAAAGAATTACAGATATGAGATCCTGATCCGGTATCCAATACCCAGGAAGTAGAGTTTATTGATCGACAGTTTTCAATAACATACACACCTGAAGCTGAAGCCGCAACTTGCTTCAGATCCTGTGTTCTGGCCTTCCAAGCCCTGCAATCTTTCTTCCAGTGTCCACTCTTGTGACAGTAAAAGCACTCTTCTTTCCCCATAAGCTTTCCCGCTACCTTTGTTGCTTTTGCCTTTCCCTTCGTATCCACTTTCTAACACCGCCTCTTAGTTTGGCGAGGGTTTTCTTCTTCTTTCCCTTGGCTTTCGCCCTGGACTTAGAAGAGGAAGATCCTCCTACAAACAAAGTGGATGTTTCCCTACCCTTTTGTAGGGTGCCCTCAGCACTCCTCAACATGTTCAGAAGCTCGGAAAGTTCAACCACCTTTCCTTGCATGTTGAAGTTTAGGATAAACTGGGCGTAAGTGGAAGGAAGAGACTGGAGAATCAAGTCTGTATAGAGCTCATTCTCCAACGAGGTCCCAAGGTCCGCGAGCTCCTCTATGTAGCCAATCATCTTAAGCACGTGTTCCGCTACCGATGATCCGACGGCCAATCTTGCCGTAAACAACTTCTTCGACACTTCGTATCTGGCGATACGAGATTGCTCTCCATACAGTTCTTTTGTATGGAGAAATATGGATTCGAGGTCCATATTCTCGTGCCTCCTCTGATGTTCATTGTCCATAGAGGCAAGCACGAGGCACTTGGCCTTCGCGCAGTCGATTTCCCAGGTCTTATAGATTTCCCTATCTACGACACTGGTTTTGGGACCTGGGACAGGGGGAGCTTTGGTGGTAAGAAGATACCCCAACTTGTCATAAGTGATTGCCATTTTGACATTCCTGAGCCAATTTTTGTAGTTTGGCCCTGTCAGTATGTTTTTTTCTAGTAATAACTTAAGTCTGGTCATCTTGATTGGTCGCTGCAATTAGGAGAGAGAAAAGAAACACTTTAGCATGATGCTCTTGCAAGTTTAGAGTGGTTTTTAGTTTGTCTAAACAGGATGGCTCCCACTGTCTCTCGAATCCCTCCTCAAACCATAAAGGAAGAATTAGTCGGGATCAATCTCATCGTACAATACTTGCTTAACCGTTCAGCTAGGCCAGTGTCGGTACTTCGAGGGAGGTTTTTGTTGGAGATAGTGCCCTCAGAGTCAATTATTGGATCGCAGGTATGTGATTGCAATGATTGCGGAGGACCTATACCGGTAGGACAGTCTTACTCAAGATGATAGTATGCTATCTGGTTTGCCTTTATCAGTCGTGTACATGTTCAGGTGACTGATTACATGTTACACTTTGATAGAGCCCTTAGGATCTTGCTTTACTACCAACAGTATGATGGCGATCATATACGTGAGAGTTGGGTAGTTTATATGCATATCCTTAATTGAGGTCCCTAGTCATGGGAGTTTCGAGACAGGGCATCGATACTCCGGAGTAGACTGGTGTATACAGTCGAGACCCCGACGAGGGCGGTGGCCGGTCTCACAAGCCACTGGTGTCAGTTGGATCACCTAAGATGTATACAGGTGCTCATTGGGTTATGAGTACACCGGACAGGACTCGCCGGGAACCTGCTAGTTGGTATTATACATATCGTCAGATAGCAGTTCCCTGGTGACATGTGTACAGGTTAGTTCATCGACCTGAGGTCGTCATTTGTCTCGTGTGAGTTCCCACTGTGCTTTGATTTCTACCCTACCACGGCTCAAAGGAGTCATGCAAACAGGTAGTTTTTGGGTACAGTCCCGAGCCATATGGAGGCACGTGAGCGGATCGGCAGGGGATTCGTCTCTCCCGGTATTGGGGGCGAGATCGTGCTGTGTCTAGGAGAGCCATTACACATAGCCCACGGCCGTGGCAGGAGATTTACTGGTAGGTACTCCAGTAGTATCTCAGGGTGTTATTGGGCTACACTCCGACACGACTTATACTGCTATTGGGGGTCTGACGTTACTAGCCCCCTAGGCAGATATGCGATACTCATAGACGAACGGACCGGACTGTATATACATTGTCACTGTTAGGCACAGTAGGGTTTCCGGATGAGTTCGCTCATCGGCCTCCCTTGAGGTCAGTCTATGGGCAGCCGTTATGCATTGCTAGTGCCGCTGACGGTTTGTGGTTAAACCCACTGTCAGGGTACTGACGAGTCATTAGAGTCCCCCACAGACAGTTTCACAAGTTCGGGCGAAACATTGTAGAGGCCGTATGGTTTTATGGCAGGGTTCGGAAAATGCACGTACGTTTACGCACGTGTCAGATTTCGGGCAGATGATACTGGTCGGCTTTAGTTTAAGCCGGGTCCGAGTATTATATTGAGTAGATATAATATCTTTGTCTCAGTTGCATTTGTATTCGGTCGTAATACAAATGCGGGTATATTTATACAGTTACGGGGTTATCCTGAAATTCGTTTCGGGATCACTTTTGGAAGTTGCCAGTTTCCAGTTTTCTATCAGCCGTCTTTTAACATTCGGTTAAAGACGGATTTATCTTTTCTTTGGAAGAGTGTGGATGCTTCTAGAAGGTTCTAGAAGCGGTGAGGTGTTATTGTTTCATTGGTTGCTTTCTTTGTTTTCACACTGTGTGTTCACACTAGATATTTATTTGTGTTCACACTAGATATTTATTTGTGTTCACACTCTTGTGGTCACTCTCCTCTTTCCTACACTCACCCCCCCATCCCTATATATAGCCGGCCCCTCCTCTCTCTCTCTAACTTGAGTTTTTGATCTGGTAAAAAGATTATGATAGATTTTGGGGTGTATGGAATTTCACAGCTCATTTCATTCCATCACCCGATTCGTGTGGCAACTTCATTAACCGTTCGTCCATAGCTTTGGACGGAACGAGACAAAGTCTTCTACTCATTCTCTACATCAATCTTGGTCGTCTCTTTTAGCAAACTTGACGACCGAGTTGCCTCGAGTCAAAGGCGGGAGCCCGTTTAAAGAATCGTCGACGTGGTGCCACCTGGACGAGCAGATCGGAGATCGAAGAGATCGGAGCAGCCGCAACGGAGCGTGGGATGATGGTTAAAGAACGAAGGACTCGGATCGTTCGGTATAACCTTTCTACACTCTTTACAGTTTGTTAGTTTAGCAATAATGGTAGATCTGGGTTAAAGTATACGATAGCGCCAGTTAAAAGTTTTTTTTGTTCCGCATTTGGCGTCTGTAGACGGCCGGGGCGCTACCGTAGACTTACAGTGGTATCAGAGCCTCACCATTTTGCTATACTAAGTTGTGCTAACGCGTTTAAAATATCGATCGAACCGGATATCGAAAAACACAATTTTCAAGCTTCACAGTTTCTGTCTATTTTAAATGATGTCATAAAATTATTCTACAGATCACAGAAAGTTGTGCAGGGTTTTAGAAGCACACCGACCAAATTTGAGCACGTGATTCCACCAAACTGCCGCGGAATCGCGGCCAAACCCATGGTTTGGCAGCGCATCTGCGGCCGTTCTATTGAATCAGTGCACCAAATTTGCACAGTGTCTTCTCTGTTGGAATTTGGGGTTTTTGGTATATATCTTTTGGGCCCAGATTTTGTTACTGTTCACCAGTTGTTCGTGGGGCCCACTTCGTGATATTTAGTCGATCGAAATTTAAACACGTTAGTTTACAGTGCTTACATTATATCTCTGACCGGGAATGTCATTTGATCGGTAAACCGCGTCTGATTGCTATAGTTCTTTTAGACGGGTTTGCGAACGTGACATTCGCGTTGATGTTCTGTGTTGTGCTGTGATGTTGCGGATTTGTCGTGGTGGATAGCAGTGTGCAATGGTAGTACAGTTTGAGTTTATTTATACATTTGATATTGCGGGACGAGCGTCCAACATGTGGACTGCCGTCACTGCCTGTTGTATAATATTCTTTTGGGGCACGACCAGGTTGCGGTCGATGTACCTGTTGTACATATTTTTCTTTTCTGTACTAGGTGTACCCCGCGACGGAGTGCACGGATAGCCGGGTTCTGAGGGGCAACGGGTCCGCATCTCATGGCTTTGAGAGGTAGAGGGGCCCCACTCTAGAATTGGCAGACTATTCGCCGCACTCGTAGGGGGTACAGGTTGACCCAAGGAGGGGTGCTCAAGCTACCGGATTCCGTGAAGTGCAGGGTGGTCCATTCACTTTGCTGTAGGGGGCTGCCTCGCTTCAGGTTTTGGCGGATAACTTGCCGCACCCGTAGGGGTCTAGTTTTCATTGCACAGGCTATCCACACGACAGGGGAACGTCGAGTTTGAGCAGCGGCTCTGTGAAACTCGGGGATCCCAGATTATCTGTATTGTTCTGTGATGCTTATTACTTTTCTGTAATGTTGCATATTATCACGCCTGGAGCGATTATTGTATATTGGTTTATATACTATTAGATGTTGTATATGTTTTACACCCGCGCTAGTCCAGTCCCCGCTCTGTCGTTAGTTAAGTAACCTAACTGGTGATGACGGGACCCAGTGACGAATACGGATGGCATATACGTACATTTTATTTTCGTTCTTTTCTGGTGTGATCGATTGATGGGACTGCTGATTTTGATCAATGCAAAGGAAAGCAAACCTATTTGGCAGTTGTTGGAACAAATTTAAAAGGTGTTATTACAAAGACGTTTCCTTTTGTTTTGCATAGCGGTATTCAGTGGAATATCCTGCACCTCATTCGACGGGGCAAGGGCTGATATCCCTTCACCGGGACTGACCCCTTGGGCAGAAGTTTGCGTCAGGGTAATAACTTCACTATAGTCGATTACATGTTTCTTTGCATAGCGGTATTCAGTGGAATATCCTGCACCTCATTCCATGAGGAAAGAGCCGAGATCCCTTCACCGGGAATGACCTCTTTAGCAAAGGTTTTCGCCACTATATTTTTATAAAAAGCTATAAGGTTCCTTCAGCGATATCAAGTTCACTACGTTAAAGGTTTTTTCGCCAAAAACCAGCCGTAGCCCTCCGTCATTTCTTTTGGGTATTCAGAAGTATTCAAACTATGTATTTTGACCTAACGCCAAGGCATAGTGTTTGGTAGCTGCTGGGTATTCAATTGTTGCATAGATAGATGAGTTGGTTTGGGACAACCGTTCTGCCATTTTGACTTAACGCCAAGGGCATGTGCGGGTGGGTTCAAATTAACAAGAAAGTGACGGGTAGAACTTGGCATGTGACTTATGACATTTTGACCTAACGCCAAGGTTATAAGAGCATGGGGCAAAAATCATATCGGGAGTTTCTAAAGAAACTAAAACTTGCCAAGTATGCGCATACCTTCTGGAGTATGAGTAACGTGGATGCATTCCATCACGTTATCATGCGATGAGAGTTGGATCCCGATTCCCACTGATGAGTTGGTTTACTCTTCGGGTGATCCCGATTGATACTTCTTTCAGGTTTGGAGGAGAATTTGACAGGACAGTTGGAGGTTTCCGGATTAGAAAAAGTGATAACCATTCTGATCTAGGTTAGAGTGCACGCAGAGTGTTTCTTTTCTCTCTCTCTCTCTTTGGCAGCGACCTTTGACCGACCCTAGACTATGACTCAGTGACCAAGTTGACCGAACCTTCTTAAAATACTGGCTTTTGGATTGTCTATGTTGCATAAGTCATTGTCACTCCTTCTTTTACCCTTTGCATTTCTCAGAACACCCCGTATTACTACGGACATCCACTTCCATTGGATAGATCCATCGTATGGTTATATACGAACTCGAAGGGACTTCTTCGAGAATGGATCCAGGTTCAGGAGAAATAGAATTAGTTTATTCAGTTGTCTTTTATTATCACCTTCTCTCAGGTTGCAAGGGCTCCTTGGTTTAGGAGAGTACACCTATTACGCTTATTGGATAGTCTTATTCCAAACCATAGGCAGGTGCCGAAAGGTAGGGAATGAAGAAAACCAATTAGCCTAAGTAGGGTGTACAGAAGGTAATATATAAAGACAAGATAAAGGGATTAGAAAGAGGGCAAAGTAAATTGCGACTGTTATCATTCACGACCAAACCGCGTACTTCATCGCCACTCCTATTTCACCTTTAAAAATAAGGTATTATTCAGTTGACTTTTATCACCATCTTCTCTCAAGATATGAGTACTCCTTGGTTTAGGAGGGTACACCTATTATGCTACTGGATAGTCTTCTTCCAAACCATAGGCTGGTGCCGAACGTAGGAAAGGAAGAAAACCATTTAGCCTAACGATGGTGTACAGAAGGTAATGACTAAAGACAAATAAAGGGATTTGGAGAGATGGCAAAGAAATATACGGTTATAGTCATGAATTGGATTATGGAAGAGGCATTACTAGGAATACCAGGATACCCCTACGAAACATTTTCATGTTTCAGTGCATTGTTAAACGAAAACTGTTTTCCCGATTAGATACTTACTCCAAGGGTATGTATTTACCAGGTTTCATTCTCATATCTGTATGCTTTTACGGATGATGAGTGGGAGTAAGTTATTGGGAATTAGGTAATTATCCTCATTATATCGGAATTCGTTGTAATTGGTGATATTTGAGGAAATCATCAGGGTACAGTTTTCAACCTACGAAGCACAGGTTTTGAGTTATTCAACTCAGCGGACTTATACAGAGTATTGTATGTTGTCCAGTGTCCATCAGGACAAAGGGGTAGGTCCTCGTACTTTGTTCTATTTACTTATGACTTCTCTAGTTTTTAGACAAGTGTTTCGCAGAAATACAAGGTCTAAGTTTTGAGAAGTTGTGGGTATAAGAATAAAGTAGAGAACCAGGTGTCACAAGTAACGGGATTCTTCAAAGAGATCGAAGATGTAGATTCTTGTGATTGGTATTCAGATGATAGTAATGGCTTTGAGAAACTTGTTTCTCTTTCAGGTTACTCATAATTGGATGGATTCCTAAGTTGAGTAATGCTGATTAGTATCTTTCCATTAAGTTGATTTGCACTGGAGACAGCTGCATGATTGAATATGGTTCCAATTAAATAAGTGCCAAAGTTTCTGTATTGGATATAGAATAGTTCGTACCTTAAAAGATGTTAAGGTACGGGGAGTTGTCCAGCTTATGCTTAAAACCAGACTCTGGATAACTCGGGGCACGTTTCTGTAATGGCTGCTTGTGGGTTGACCCTGGCTATGACGAGGGTTGATATTTTACCATTTGGAAGATCAATAGTGATATTGTTCTTGACTCGCCACAGTTTTAGTAAAATGGACTTTTTCATAAAATAGTAGTGGGAGTATGGTAGAACTGGAAGTGATTCCAGAACCGCGAACGATTACGGAAAATTTAATAGGACCTATATATTCAATCAAGTTTGACATTCCATTAGCCACTCCGCAGATATGGTGATGGTGGGTAACCTCAGACACCCGAGAGGTACTCCGGTAGCCTCAAGGACGGTGACAGGGAGGTTCTAGTTTACCCAGACTTGACACTACTGTTGTTCCAGGCTATGAGACCCGGTAGGAGGGTTGTCGTAGTCAGTGGGAGCATCGGAAGCATAGTAGGCAAGATACTTATATCTATTTATAGACTTGAGCAGTTATAGCGGAGATAGATCATCTATTTTTGATGTGACAGACATGGGTTTGACTTCAATCAGAATAGGGGATGGATCTGTTAAGAAGGTAGTAGGGTGTGATGTCATGGTATATGGATGACATACACAGAGTAGGAAGTAAAATTCCTATACTACGATCGGTTGTACTATGGTCGTCACACAGTTGTTTCTCCAGACAGGATATGGATATAATATTTGACATTCTGGTTTCTGCTGTAGGGTTCCTAGGCACTCTCAAGAGGTCTCACAAGGCATCAACCATGCCAATTTCGAAAATTATGGGTGCCGAGAAACCCTAATATGGATCGTTGGCTAGAATTCTAGGCGAAAAAGCAAACTAGTTAACACTTAACTACAAGAATACGGAAATACAACCTTTGTAGATCCGGTTCTCCACCTCCATAGCTCCGCAACGAAGTATCCTCGCTGTCCATATCGAGATCCGGGCTCTTGCGTCGGCTTCATCGGAGAAGAAGCGGGCTAGGTCATCGACAACGTACCGAAGATGATCTACGTCGAAGCATCACTAGATCAAGCTCCACCTTCACCAAGCCATGAAAACTTGTGAAGGAAACACACTCTACTACTTGGCAAGAGGTAGAGGATGAAGAAATAGGAAGTGGGTAGACTTTAGAATTGGATTTCTCACTCTAATTCATCAATCACCATTGATGGAATCTAGTTTCTCTTCTTGAAGAAGAAGAAGAAGAAGAAGAAGATAAAGAATGATTATTATCATAAGAATTATTTAAAATGAAAAGAATAATCCATTCTTATCATAAGTGAACCATGGTTAGTTGTAGAGAGTGAACTAGGGTTAGTGGAGTGGTTAGGGTTAAGCATGAGACAAAAATGGTGACAAAGTCAAAGTGTTCATGAAACTTCATGAACAAAACAAAAATTGCCACCATTTTCTCATATGCTTATTCTTTTTCCAAAAAGAAAAAGAATAATATATAAATAAGGAAATCAAAAACCCTAATCATCCACTTAACTATAGTTTGATACTTTACACTTAACCAAAAAGCATGTATCATCAAACATGATACAATCAAGTGCACAAAATCATATCGCATATGGAATGCGCACACCCGAGTGAGAAAATCCATTCAAAGTGAACCGATACTAGTTAATGCAAAGTAATATATCAAATATATAATTATGCATTAAATCACTAAATCAACACTTGATTCAATGATCCGGTCATGTCGCACATAACCGACTGGTATCATCAGTAACAACTTATCGAATCAACACTTGATCCGATAACCCGGCTATATCGCATATAACCGATCAATGTCACATCGCGAGAATGAAATACGGTATCACATACACGCATCATTCTCGGTCCCGCACATATCTCATATGCGCTCCTATTTCGTTTCGCTTGAGCTAGGAAACCTCTGTGTAGGACTCTAAAGACTCGTCAATACGCCGGCAGCGGATGATGATCATATCAAACATCCACAAGCCGCAAGCGGTCTGCTAAACGTAACGGCCACCCGGGTATTGAGCGATCTGAAGATCGACGAGCAAGCCAGCTCACACTCCAGTGAATCCAACCAGTAACACTACCGTACAGTCCGGTCTGATCGTCTGATATGTCGCATATCTCGCCTAGGGGTGGTAAACGTCAGACCCCAATAGCTCGATAAGTCGTGTCGATATGAGGTCTATAACTGTTCGAGAAACTACTGGTAACACTTACCAGTAAATCTCAGCAACCCTGGCCAGGGATTTTCTGTTATAGCCAATCGAACACAGCACAACATCAACTCCCTATACCGGGAGAGACGAATCCCCTCCTATCGCTCATTGCCTCCATGTGACTCGGGACTGTACCCAAAAACCACCGTTTTGCACGCCCTCTTGGACATGGTAAGATGGAAATCAAAGCACAGTGGGAACCACACAAGACTCTATGACGATCTCGGGTCAACAGACTACTCTGTACCAGTGTCACCAGAGAACTGCCATCTGACGTAAGGTATAATACCATCTGGGAGTTCTCGGCGAGTCCGTCCAGTGTACCCAGTCTCCACTGAGCACCCGTATATCATCTCTGATGTCAAACACCAATGGATATGGGATCATCCATCGCCCATCTGTATGGGTCGAGAAGGTATACGCTAGTCTACTCTGGTATATCGATGCCCCGTCTCGATACACCCACGACTAGGGACTTTGAAGGATGTACTTATGGACTACCATGTCCCCACTAGTATGATCCGCATCATAGTCCAGGTAGTCAAGTACACATCTTAAGGGCTTTACCAACATGTAACAGAGAGACTGTCAGTATACACGTTAAGGTAAAGAGCAACCAGATAGTATACTATCATGTCGAGCAAGAAAGTCCTCCCTATATATGTTCAAGCATCCACTACAATATACATCCTATGTATAGTAATGGCCTCTGGGGCATACATATAACTAACAATCTCCCACTTGCACTAGGGCCATCTGATAGCAGTGGTTGTAGTATCTCATACTCAACCATCCCATAAAAATCTCTCTCCGGGAACAGGCCTTTGTGAGTGGATCCGCTGTGTTTGTCCTCTGAGTCTACTCTCCAAACCTCGATCACCCTGGAGATCAACCATCTCCATGATCAGGTGACACTGCCTTAGAATATGTCTGGATCACTGATGGGACCGGCGTTCCTTGGCATAAGCCACAACTCCATTGTCTCACAATGGTTGGAACGTAGTTCATCTCATGAACCAATATACACCCAGACTGCCTCTTTGGTAGCATCTTAAGTAGCGATGTATCCAGCCTTTATCGTCTAGTATGCCACGGTATCTAGCTTGGAACTTTTCCAACATACCGTCCCTCCACTGAGGGTAAAAACAATGCCTGTGACTGACATTCAGTCGTCTTTATCACCCTGGAACCATTCCAGTGATTCTCCCCAGGGTCGATTGATACCTTCTCACTACAACTAGTGAGAATCCTGACATTCATTTAGATCTATCTCATAGATCCAAATACCAGGATTTAGGAGGTATCACTTTGATCCTATGTGGAGAATCTTTGTGATATGCGGAGATTGATCGAGCGTAGCATAGGAAACTCCTTCCCTATCAAGAGTATGTCATCCACGTACTCTATGAGGATCATCACCATACTCCCTACTACCTTTTTGTATATACAAGGTTCATCTACCATTCTGATGATGTCAACTTCTTTGACTAATCCATCAAAACAGATGTTCCAACTCCGCGATGTCTGCTTTATTCTATAAAGCATCTGCACACGTTTCCGCTGCTCCCACTGTCTACGAAGCCCTCTGACTGTGTACTTATAGACGCACTCATCTAAAACATCATTTAGAAAAGCAGTCATGACACCCAACCACCAGATATTGTAGTCATGGTATGTAGCCGTGACAAATAGGATCTGGATGGACTTAAGCATAGCTACTTGAAAAGGTTTCATCATTATCCACACCTGGTCGATGACGAAAACCTTTAACAAGTCTAGCTTTGAAAGTCTCAACTTTTCCATCTACACCAAGTAATCTTCTCAAGATATACTTGCTCCTGATGGGGATTTAACCCTTCAGATATAGCAACCAAAGTCCATACTTTGTTGGTGTACATGGATTCCATCTCAGATCACTAAGCATCCAGCCATTCTTACAGAGTCTTACTCCTGATAGCCAGATCGAAGCTAGTTGGGTCATCATCTCATGATGCAATCCTTGCTCCCACTGTCATAGAGAAACCGAAGTATCTCTCAGGCGGGTGAGGGACCCTACTAGATCGACGGAGAGGCTGAGGTTCATTGGAATCTACTGAATCCTTTGGCTCTATCAAATCATCTGCTGTAGTTTGTATAGCTGGAACCTTTCCAGTTCTACATTACAGACCTTGCCTCGAGCTTGTCCGGATTTTGCTTTTCAGACATAGGCTGGACAACCCCAAATCTTAACCATCTTAAGATATGGGCTCTTCCCTTTCCATATCACATATGAAGCGGTAGGCAACTGATTTGATTTGAACCCTATTCAATAGGTATGCAGCTTCTCAAGTGCATAACTCCCAATAAGGAAATAGGTAACTCAGTAGTACTCATCATAGAGCACACATTATCATATAGGGTGTGATTGCTCCGCCCTGATATACCATCGTGCTATGATGTATACGGAGGAGTAATACTGAGAGAGAATCTCATTCTCCTTTAGAATAGTCCAGGAATTCCATGCACAAGTATTCTCCTCCTTGATCTCATCAAAGGACATAATACTTATACCCGTATTGGTTCTCTACTTCTCGCTTATATTCTGTGAATATCTCAAAAGGTTCGGACTTGTGTTTCAACAGGAACATATGTCTGAATCTCGAGAGATCATCAGAGAATATAACGAAGTACAAAGAACCAGTCCTGGCATATGTAGACAGGGGACCTTACATACATCATCATGTATCATCCCAAGAGTTTACTAACTTTTTCTCTATTTCCAGTAAACAGAGCTATGGTCATGTTATCTCTGTGACATGACTGGCAAGTTTCACAAGATGTAAATTCAAACTCATTTAAATATGCATCTATATGTAACTTCAGCTAGTCGGGTCGCATTGATATGACCTAGTCTACAATACCTCAAGAAGAATTTGTTCATTTCTGAACTCTTCCTCTTGTGTGTGTTCAGTATACTAAAGAACTGTAGTTTGATTTAGAACATTAATGCTTTTAGATAACGTGCCTGAACCGATCAACTTTTGATATAGGAAATGTTCAAAACATTATCCAACAATACAAAATTATATCCTTTCTTTACTTCTAAAGAGACTGATATGATTTTGTATATCAGGTTCGGTATCTAATACCATTCGTTCAGAATCAATGTACTGATAATACAGGGTGACAGTGACCAACAGACTTGGCTGCAACACTTGCCCCGTTTTCTGTCTCATGAAACTTATCACCCGTTCTCAGTTCTCTACCTAGCTGTAGCCCTATGTAATAGATTACATATCTGGGATCCTGATCTGGTATCACATACCCAGGACGTAGAGGATACAGAGAAACAGTTCTTTGTAACGAACACACCCGAAGATGATGCATCAGCATGCACTCTCTTCGTTTGGGCGGCATGGGAAATCTGGTATTCCCCAATTTCCTGCTCTGTCTTATAACAATTATAAGTTGGAGCGGGACCAACGTTCCCCAGCTCTGTATAACAAGCGGGTTCGGTCAATATTCCGTATTGTTATCTTGATTAAGGCGTGATATGGTCGCTACCTGGAGAGAGAGAGAAGAAAACACTCAGCGTGCGCTCTTTCAAGAATAGATTGGTTATTATTTTATCTAATCAGGATGGCTCCCACTGTTTTTATCAAATCTTCCTTCAAACCCTAAAAGGAAAGACTAGCCGGGATTAATTACAAACTACAAGTTCGCCAATCTTTCAGCCAGGCCAGTGTCGGTACTTTGAGGGAGGTCCCCCGTGCTTTCGCACGAACCTAATTAATGTAAACCTCGTTTTCCCAGAGGCGTAACCTCGTTAACACCTTTCTAGACACCTACTTGATCGGCTAATTGTAATGTATAAAACTCTCCCAGGAGTAACACTTACTCGCAGCGGGTATCGGGATCCAACTATCTCATAGAAGGTATGCAATCTCATTGCAAATTTCAACACTTGAAATTCCCGATAATATTTTGCCCCGAACGATCTATGATCTTGACAAGGTCAACAAACCATAGACCGCAAGTCAAGTTCAACCCGTCATTTCTTGATTGAATCAAACCCACCCGCACGACCCTTGACAAGGTCAACAAGGCCGCACGACTACCCTAACCCAATCTGCATCATATGCATAAGCAGATAAATACTGGTTAGCTACCGCACACTGCGCCTTGACAAGGTCAACAAACGCAGCACGAATACTAAACAGGACTTATCTGAAATGACGGAGGGCTACGACAGGTTTTTCTGAAAACCTATTGCGTAATGAACTTGATATCGTTGTAGAATCAAATGAATTTTGAAATGGAGTGTTTTTGAGGCTTTTCTAGTTTTGCTAAAGGAGTCACTCCCGGTGAAGGGATCGTCGGTCCTTTCCTCGTCGAATGAGGTGCGGGATATATCATATATATCACTGTGCAAAGCAAAAACACTTAAAAGCAATCAAAAGACAAACCGAGTGTGTAGCATCTGCCAGTTATTGCTAAAGGAGTCACTCCCGGTGAAGGGATCTCGGTCCTTTCCTCATCGAATAAGGTGCAGGATATATCACATATACCTCTGTGCAAAGCAAGAACTGTAGCTACCTGTTTTATTTTGAAATTCGATTCTACAACATCTTAGGTTTCTTTTATTTCATCAATCTCATTAATGAAGTCCCATCATATAAGTACCTAATCATCACAGATAAATACGACGTACACTTATGCCATCCGCATTCGCCTCGATGTCCCCTCGTGCACCGTTAGGTTAGGTAACTAACGGCAGAGCGGGGCAGGGCTAGCGCGGGTGTAAAACATAAGTAACGACTATATAATATATCATATATACTATATACTGTATCTATCACAGAACATCACATGATCACATCACAGATATCGCAGCAGAAGAATCATATGAAATATTGGATATACTAGGACGTCCGTGTTTTCAATACGAGCCAGTATAAAACACGGATTCCACGGTCGTGATGAATAGCCAAACCCACACCCCTAGACCCCTACGAGAGCGGCAAGCAACCCTACCAATTCTAGAGTTAGGAGACCCGGACTCGACTCCTCGAGTTGGTCTCCCTCTAGACTCCAGAACCCGGTTACTTGTGCTCCCCTCCTTGGGTCTATCCTAGTGCGGAAAAGTAAATAGTATACAAACGGTGACATCTTCCGCAGCCTGGAAGTGCCCCAATAAAAGAATATTACATACAAGTTTTTACATGAATGAAAATGAAAAACACCCATCTCACATAAAAACCCCCGGCTATTCAAACACGACGATCCAATATAACATATCCAGCAACACATAACATCACATGTCATCAACGTAAGTAAATATGCGCATCCCAATTGTCGTTGACATATAGCAACGAAACCGGCGATATCACATATTACACTTACGGTCACAGAAATGAAAGTGTAAAACTACAACAGTTGGAATCCGCGACCTACATAGACATCGCATGCCTAATCAAATGAATTCCTTAGACATCACATGCCTAACAATTATAAACCCCGCATTTTAATCTCATTATCAAAAACACTTTTCAATATCAAGTCGGGCAATTCAACAAGATTCCCGACATTCTGATCGAATGCTCGTCGCAAACTTCAATAGACGGCTGCACCCCCGATACCGTCGACGAAGTGCACCAAGGCGGAACACCGCTGCCGCGAGCACCCGAACGGATGCTTTCGGCGACGGGGTTCTCCTACAGTCACTTGGTCGGGGCTATGGAGTGAGGCTGTCTATTAAGTTTACCCGGCGAGTATCCGCGTACACTACGTGATTGGGACGGACTTTTGATCACATCAAAATTCCGTGGCAACCGATCAAGTGAGACTAAACTGCTATGTTTATAACATTCATTCAGTTATCTCATAACTTATTGTGAATTCCAAGTATTGTATCACATTCCGGATAAATAGAAAATGTTAAACTTTTCGATCAAACAATCGAACACCCAAGTTTTCCCGATACAGATCAACACATGAAATAAGTTTAAAAAACATTCAGTTCGTGCCTCAGTACCAACGGTCCAGCCGTAGAAGGGTCAAGCTAACGCCTCACATATGGCACGCCGTACTGCCCCAAACCCGAAGGTTCAAAGGGCAGTTCAAGACGGTCACATAATCGAGTTAAGGTTTGTTGTCTTCTAGAGAGACCATCGCGTTACTTGCACTACTTAGAACTTCTTTAAACCACAGAAAAATCCAACACTTGGGAATTTTCCGGCAGGGGAAAAGTTGGGTATTTATATCCGGTCGAACTTTTTAACATATTCAAAAATTATCCGGAAGCCACATAGACAAAATCTGATAATCCGATCGAATCATCGAATCCCCAAAACAACCCCAGAAAATTCAACTCTTGAATAAATATTAAAAATTCCCAGAAAATCCAGCATAATAAAATAAGAGTTACTGTGCAAACATGGGAAGGTGACATCATCATCTAGCTGCGGAACCGCCGCAGAAGCTGGGCTTCTGCCGCGGTTCCGCGCCGTTTTGGATGAATCATGGGTCCAATTTTGCGCCGTAACTCATATATTTCCCTGCTGAATTTTTTAGCAATTTTTAATTTGGAAAAAACCACGTTTTCAGAAAAAGTCCAGAGAGCGTGGAAATTTTGGGGTTTCGGTTTCGTTCGGACTTCAAAATCCGTCTAGACTTCGCCTAAGGCTCTAGCTAGGCTCTGATACCACTGTAGGGTTCCTAGGCACTCTCAAGAGGTCTCACAAGGCATCAACCATGCCAATTTCGAAAATTATGGGTGCCGAGAAACCCTAATACGGATCGTTGGCTAGAATTCTAGGCGAAAAAGCAAACTAGTTAACACTTAACTACAAGAATACGGAAATACAACCTTTCTAGATCCGGTTCTCCACCTCCATAGCTCCGCAACGAAGTATCCTCGCTGTCCATATCGAGATCCGGGCTCTTGCGTCGGCTTCATCAGAGAAGAAGCGGGCTAGGTCATCGACAACGTGCCGAAGATGATCTACGTCGAAGCATTACTAGATCAAGCTCCACCTTCACCAAGCCATGAAAACTTGTGAAGGAAACACACTCTACTACTTGGAAAGAGGTAGAGGATGAAGAAATAGGAAGTGGGTAGACTTTAGAATTGGATTTCTCACTCTAATTCATCAATCACCATTGATGGAATCTAGTTTCTCTTCTTGAAGAAGAAGAAGAAGAAGAAGAAGATAAAGAATGATTATTATCATAAGAATTATTTAAAATGAAAAGAATAATCCATTCTTATCATAAGTGAACCATGGTTAGTTGTAGAGAGTGAACTAGGGTTAGTGGAGTGGTTAGGGTTAAGCATGAGACAAAAATGGTGACAAAGTCAAAGTGTTCATGAAACTTCATGAACAAAACAAAAATTGCCACCATTTTCTCATATGCTTATTCTTTTTCCAAAAAGAAAAAGAATAATATATAAATAAGGAAATCAAAAACCCTAATCATCCACTTAACTATAGTTTGATACTTTACACTTAACCAAAAAGCATGTATCATCAAACATGATACAATCAAGTGCACAAAATCATATCGCATATGGAATGCGCACACCCGAGTGAGAAAATCCATTCAAAGTGAACCGATACTAGTTAATGCAAAGTAATATATCAAATATATAATTATGCATTAAATCACTAAATCAACACTTGATTCAATGATCCGGTCATGTCGCACATAACCGACTGGTATCATCAGTAACAACTTATCGAATCAACACTTGATCCGATAACCCGGCTATATCGCATATAACCGATCAATGTCACATCGCGAGAATGAAATACGGTATCACATACACGCATCATTCTCGGTCCCGCACATATCTCATATGCGCTCCTATTTCGTTTCGCTTGAGCCAGGAAACCTCTGTGTAGGACTCTAAAGACTCGTCAATACGCCGGCAGCGGATGATGATCATATCAAACATCCACAAGCCGCAAGCGGTCTGCTAAACGTAACGGCCACCCGGGTATTGAGCGATCTGAAGATCGACGAGCAAGCCAGCTCACACTCCAGTGAATCCAACTAGTAACACTACCGTATAGTCCAGTCTGATCGTCTGATATGTCGCATATCTCGCCTAGGGGTGGTAAACGTCAGACCCCAATAGCTCGATAAGTCGTGTCGATATGAGGTCTATAACTGTTCGAGAAACTACTGGTAACACTTACCAGTAAATCTCAGCAACCCTGGCCAGGGATTTCCTGTTATAGCCAATCGAACACAGCACAACATCAACTCCCTATACCGGGAGAGACGAATCCCCTCCTATCGCTCATTGCCTCCATGTGACTCGGGACTGTACCCAAAAACCACCGTTTTGCACGCCCTCTTGGACGTGGTAAGATGGAAATCAAAGCACAGTGGGAACCACACAAGACTCTATGACGATCTCGAGTCAACAGACTACTCTGTACCAGTGTCACCAGAGAACTGCCATCTGACGTAAGGTATAATACCATCTGGGAGTTCTCGGCGAGTCCGTCCAGTGTACCCAGTCTCCACTGAGCACCCATATATCATCTCTGATGTCAAACACCAATGGATATGGGATCATCCATCGCCCATCTGTATGGGTCGAGAAGGTATACGCTAGTCTACTCTGGTATATCGATGCCCCGTCTCGATACACCCACGACTAGGGACTTTGAAGGATGTACTTATGGACTACCATGTCCCCACTAGTATGATCCGCATCATAGTCCAGGTAGTCAAGTACACATCCTAAGGGCTTTACCAACATGTAACAGAGAGACTGTCAGTATACACGTTAAGGTAAAGAGCAACCAGATAGCATACTATCATGTCGAGCAAGAAAGTCCTCCCTATATATGTCCAAGCATCCACTACAATATACATCCTATGTATAGTAATGGCCTCTAGGGCATACATATAACTAACATCTGGATCTATGGTTTTAGATCTGGATTTGGGTAGTTTCCCAATGTGGGTACTTTGACAGTATTCTAATAGTTTTTAGAATAGATGACTCCTAGCATGGTGGTGTACCTGCAGGTGATGGAATCACCCTCTCTAAAGGTGTCTTACAGACTAAAGGGGAGAGGGATGGTCATGATTGACAGATCACTTGCTTAGGCAACTGAGTCAATCATGAGATGTCAAGTACCACACCAGATATTGTTTTTGCACTTGATGCGATAAGTTTGTATTAATCCAATCCTGGAGAAACATAAGGAAGCATTTTTGAACATAAGTACATGTTCTACGGATTTGATGACGGCAGCCTCCTTCGGGAGACGATTATCATTCTAGGCTTCAAAGGTGACATGGTTAACAGAGTGATTGTCAGAGTTATAGTTTTCCCTCTGACGAGGGACAGTATTATGGACAGGTGGTCCAAGAGGATACTGTGGGAGGCTTGGTGCCGGATACTGATTAGGTTCAGTGATCCATACAGTCTAAGAAGTTTGGATTTGGAGTTCATTTATGAACTAGGTCCCATCAGATATCCAGACGTACTCTAAGACAGGTATTACTCAATTCGGGAGATGGCCTTCTCCGTGAAATTGAGATTAAGAGAGATATAGAAAGAAACTTCTAGGCGGATCCAGTCACTGAGGCTATTTCTCGAACACAATAGTTTTACAAACGGGCTTTGTGAAACTGATTAGTAGAGGAGTTGGATGTTCGGTTTCACACGGGCTGTGAGTAGTCGACATCGCAATAATTAGCCTTGAGTGCAAGTGGGAGAATGTTGGAGATAGTGCCCTCAGAGTCAATTATTGGATCGCAGGTATGTGATTGCAATGATTGCAGAGGACCTATACCGGTAGGACAGTCTTACTCGAGATGATAGTATTGTTAGTGTATATGCCCTAGAGGCCATTACTGTATCATACTAGTTTGTATATTACTTAATGGATGCTTGGGATATTCACCTTGTATATACAATCTTGCTCAAAATAGTAGTATGCTACTTGGTTTGTTTCTACTTCAATGTGTACTTGTGTTTATTTCAGTATATCACTTATACGCATTAGTGGAGCCCTTAGGATCTTTGCTTGATTACCAGCGTTGTGATGGCAGTCACACTAGTGGGGGCTGGGTAATCTATAAGCACATCCTTATTCAGGTCCCTGGTCGCAGGACTATCGAGACAGGGCATCGATACTCCGGAGTAGACCAGCGCATGCGCTTCTCATCCCAGTGTGGGAGACGGTCTGTCCCACAGCCGTCAGTACGTCGTACTTGAGATAGTATGCGGGTGCTCGTTAGGTTACGGGTACACTGGACAGGACTCGTCGGGAACTGACTAGTTGGTATTATACCTATCGTCAGTTATCAGTTCCCAGGTGACATGAGTACAGCTTAGTCCGCTGACTTGACACTGTCACTCCGCCTCGAGTGTGTTCCCACTGTACTTTGATCACTACCCTACCACGGCTCAAAGGAGTCGTGCAAACAGGTGGTGGTTGGGTGCAGTCCCGAAGCACTTGGAGGCAGTGACGGTTAGACAGGATTCGTCTCTCCCGGTATTGGGGGTTGACATCGCGCTGTGTCTAGGAGAGCCATTACACGAGTAGTCCCTGGCCAGGGCAAACGAGATATACTGGTAGGTTTCCAGTGTTATCTCAGGGTGTATTGGGCTTCACTCCGGCACGACTTGTACCGCTATTGGGGGACTGACGTTTACCGCCCCCTAGGCCCGCCATGCGATGTATCAGACGAACAGACCGGACTGTACGGAGAATGTCACGCTCAGGCTCAGTAGGAGTTCAGATGGGTTTCGCCTCGTCAGTCTTCTTGTCGGCATTACCTGGGGACCGTTACGCACAGCTAGTGCCGCTTGCGGTCTGTGGTTAAACCCACTGCCAGCGTAGTGTTGAGTCTTTAGAGTCCCACACAGAAAGCTTTTCGCCTTTAGGCAAAAGAGTAGAGGTCGCATGGTATTGCGACAGGTCGTATGGTTTTGCGACAGGGTTCGGTCACATCCGTGCACTTGTGCACGTACAGTGTCCGGACAGTTTACACTAGCGGGCTTTGGTTTAAGCCAGATCCTAGTGTACCTTATGGGATTGGATTTATCCAGTTTGCATTCGTGTTCCTCGGAACGCGGATGCGGGTGTGTATGCACAGTTGACAGGGAGGCAGAGGCAGTGGATTCTCATTAGGGTTGTTGACAGTTGACCGTTGACTTTTGACTTTTTGCTCAACCCTAATGAGAATATGATATGTGATTAACTATTATATTAATTAAGTATTATGGTGATATGGTTGTTGACTTGTTGACTTTTGTTGACTTGTTGACTTTGGTGACTTGTTGACTTTTGTTGACTTGTTGACCGGTTGACTAGGCTTGACTAGTTGACCATCATGATAACCATGGTTATCATTTCATGCCAAAGACTTTTTTCTTGCTTGCTTTTTGAGTAAAATGAGTGCATGATATGATAACCTTATGGTTGCTTCTAACCATCACCAAAAGACTTTTTTGATATGATGAGTTATGATCACTTTGGATTATGAGAGGGTGAGAGAGAAAAGAGAGCCTCATTTCTTTCTTGCTCATTCTCTCTCTTGTTCTTGAGCTCTCCCTTTGCTCTCACCCTCAACCTCTTGCTCCCTCTCTTGATCTATGGTTCTCTTGTCTCATGAGTTGAGAATCAAGAACCATAGATAAAATCCCATTCTATTTTCCTCTCTACTCATTCTAGTTCACTAGGTTTAGCAAACCAAGTGAACTAGTTTCTTCAAAGACCGAAGAAGGAGCTAAAGGTTGGAGCTTTCAAGTGGATCTATCTTCGGCGTACGGAGACGACGAGAAGGAGCCATCGGACCACCACCGGAGCTTGAAGAGAAGGAGTTCAAGTTTAGGTATAACCATCTTCATCCGAGTAGCTAAATATCTTTAGCTTAGTATGCTAGTTTTAGTTTAGGTAACGATCCCGACCATAAGTTAGTCCATGTTGCCTCTTGCGATAAAAATTCGTTTTTTATACCGTTTCCGCCTCCCCGTAAGAACCGGGGGTCGCAATATGGACTTACAGTGGTATCAGAGCCAGGTTAAACTTAAACTAGCTTGGTAGTGAAGTGTAACGAAGTTCGGAACCGGAAAAATCCAAAAATCAAACTTTACAAAATCTGAGTTTCTGTTGAAATTTTTCCTGGTCAAAATGAAAAACTTTATACTCCTAAATTCGGCTCAGGGTTTTGTGTGAACACCCAAGAAAAACGATACAGTGATTCGCCTAAAGTGCCGCGCTTCCGCCGCGTGATCCTTCTTGGACGCCGCGGAACCGCCGCGACTTGGTTTCTTCTCTGCATCGTTTTTCGTGCAGTGTGTTTGTGTGTTGGTTTTGGGATTTTTAAAATATATTATATGTGCCCAGATTTTCCAGAAAAGAAATTTCCTTTTGGGGTCCTATAATTCCGTATTTTTTCCGAACTTCACTGCACTTTGACTATGATGGTTATATCTGTGATGCTTGCATGTATTGAACGTCGGCTAATCGCTATAAGTCGATTAGTCGGGGTTATACATGATCTGTAATGTGCTGGAATGTGTATATGAATGTGTTGGACTGTCGCGGGTGAATAGCCGGGGTGGATGTGAGATGAGCTTTTGTTTTTCTTTCATTCATTGTAAATGTAAATTGATGTAATAATTATTATTTGTTTGACCGCACAACCGGGTCGGGGTTGTAGCCGTCATTGTATAATTCTTTTTACTGTTTTTGCTCCTAGGATAGACCCATGGAGGGGTGCACAAACTACCAAGTACTTGGCGGGTAGTTTGCCGCACCCGTAGGGGTCTTGGGTGGGGTATTTGGCTATTCACCGCGACCGTGTTATCCGCTTTTCGTTTCAGGCTCGAAAGGATTGCGGATTGCTAGTATATCCAATGCATTCATCTGTGATCTGTAATGTCTATCATTGCTTACTATTTAGGCGTTGCTTATGTTTTACAGACGCGCTAGCCCAGCCCCCGCTCTGTCGTTAGTTAAGTAACCTAACGGGTAATGACGGGGCCCAGTGGCGAATGCGAATGGCATAAGCGTACGTCATATTTTGGTTGTTTTCTGCAATGGTAGGGTTAAATGATGGGACGCATTAAAAGTACTAATGCAAGAATATCACGCATTAAAAGAACTAATGCAAGATAATAAACCAAGTTAAAGTCGTTGGAACACTTTCGAAAAACCACTCGGTTCTTTTCAAAATAACTTTTAAATGCGGAGCTTGAGCCACTCCTTCTAAAAGCTATCTCGTTCCATCGATTAAATCAAGTTCACTACGTTCACGGTTTCGCCAAAACCATTCGTAGCCCTCCGTCGTTTCGTATGAATATTCAATAAGTATTCAAGCTGTGTTTGTTGACCTTCGTCAAAGCATAGTGATTGGTAGCTATTGGGTATTCGTATGTAGCATAGATAGATGCGTTGGTTTGGGACATTCACATTACCTTGTTGACCTTCGTCAAGGGTACATACGGGTGGATTCAAATTAACCTGGATAATGACGGGCAGAACTTGACATGTGACTTATGATTTGTTGACCTTCGTCAAGGTCATAAGAGCATGGGGCAAAAATCCACATCGGGAGTTTCATAAGTACTGAAACTTGCTAGATTTGCATACCATTTGGAGTGTGATGATTCTGGTAGGATTCCTTCAGTTTCGTCACGCAATGATATTTGGATCCCGATCCTACTGTGAGTATATGCTACTCCTCGGGAAATTTCTCACTTAACGATCAATGCTATAAACCTAGTAGGTGCCTAGAAAGGTGTTAGCGGGGCTACGCCCCCAGGGAAAAGAGGTTCTCTAATTAAGGAACTTCGCGAAAGCGTTGGAAAACCTCCCTCGAAGTACCGACACCGGCCTGGCTGAACGGTTAAGCAAGTATTGTACGGTGGGATTGATCCCGGCTAATTCTTCCTTTATGGTTTGAGGAGGGATTCGAGAAATAGTGGGAGCCATCCTGTTTAGACAAACTAAAAACCACTCTAAACTTGCAAGAGCATCATGCTGAGTGTTTCTTCTTCTCTCTCCTAATTGCAGCGACCAATCAACATGACTGGACTTAAGTTACTCCTAGATAAAAACAAACTGACAGGGCCAAACTACAAAGATTGGCTCAGGAATGTCACGATAGCAATCACTTATGACAAGCTGGGGTATCTTCTTACCACTAAAGCTCCCCCTGTCCCTGGTCCAACTTCCAGCGTCGCGGATAAGGAAATCCGCAAGACTTGGGAGATTGATAGCGCGAAGGCCAAGTGCCTCCTGCTTGCCTCGATGGACAACGAACATCAGAGGAGGCATGAGAATATGGACATGGAGTCCATATTGCTCCATACAAAAGAACTGTATGGAGAGCAATCACGTATCGCAAGATACGAAGCGTCGAAAAAGTTATTTTCGACAAGAATGGCCGTCGGATCATCAGTAGCCGAGCATGTGCTAAAGATGATCGGCTTCATTGAGGAGCTCGCTGACCTAGGGATCACATTGGAGAGTGAGCTATATACGGATATAGTTCTCCAGTCCCTTCCTTCCACTTACGCCCAGTTTATACTGAACTTCAACCTACAAGAAAAAGAGGTTGAACTATCAGAGCTCCTCAACATGCTGAGGAGCGCAGAGGGCACCCTACAGAAAGGTAGGGAAACATCCACTTTGTTTGTAGGAGGATCATCTTCTTCTAGGTCCAAGGCGAAAGCCAAGGGAAAGAAGAAGAAGGCCCCCGCCAAACCAAGGGGCGGTGTTGGTAAAGTGGATACGAAGGGAAAAGGCAAAGCAACAAAGATAGCGGGGAAGCTTGTGGATAAGGAAGAATGCTTCTATTGTCATAAGAAAGGACACTGGAAGAATGATTGCAGGGCCTGGAAGGCCAGAACACAGGAATTGAAGCAGGTTGCAGCTTCAGCTTCAGGTGTGTATGTTATTGAAAACTGTCTTTCAATAAACTCTACTTCCTGGGTATTGGATACCGGATCAGGATCTCATATCTGTAATTCTTTGCAGGCGTTGAGAAACCGTAGTGTTTTGAAGGCAGGTGACATGACCCTCAGAGTTGCAAACGGAGCTAGCATGGATGCTAAAGCCGTGGGGGACTATCACCTGGGAATGTCAGATGGACATGTTTTGGTTTTGCGTAATTGCTTTTTTGTACCCAACGCAACTTGTAATATCATTTCTGTATCTTTAGTTTCTAAAGAAGGTTATGAATTTGCGTTTGTAAGTAATGTTGTAAACATTCACCTTAATCAAGTTTTGATTGGGTCAGGTACATTGAGTAATGGTATATACGTGTTAAACCAACCACAGATTTTCAACGTCCAGAATACACACAAAAGAAAGTCTCTGGAAATAAATCAGACTTTCTTATGGCATTGTAGATTGGGTCACATCAATGAGAGAAGGTTGACTAAGTTACATACAGAAGGATATTTGAATGCGTTCGAATATCAATCGTATGCCACTTGTCAATCTTGTCTCAAAGGAAAGATGACAAAGACTCCGTTTACTGGACAAGGAGTAAGAGCGAGCGAGCTCTTAGGACTCGTACACAGTGACGTGTGCGGTCCAATGTCTACACATGCCCGAAGCGGACATTCTTACTTCATTACTTTTACGGATGACTTCTCAAGGTACGGTTATGTCTTCTTAATGAAACATAAGTCCGAGGCCTTTGGAAAATTCCAGGAGTATAAGAATGAAGTAGAGAAACAGACCGGCAAAAGTATTAAGATTCTAAGATCGGATCGAGGTGGAGAATACTTAAGTGCCGAATTCCTGAATTACTTAAAAGAGAATGGTATTCTCTCTCAGCTTACTCCTCCATACACTCCGCAACATAACGGTGTATCGGAGAGACGGAACCGAACCCTATTGGATATGGTTCGGTCCATGATGAGTAACGCTGAGTTACCGCGATCATTCTGGGGATATGCACTAGAAGCAGCTGCGTATCTCTTGAACAAGGCTCCTACCAAGACTGTGCCCACCACCCCATATGAGATGTGGACTGGGAAGAAACCCTGTCTTAATTATCTTAAGGTATGGGGATGTCCAGCTTTTGTAAAAAAGCAGCATGCGGACAAGCTTGAGGCACGTTCAGTACAGTGTAAGTTTGTGGGATACCCAAGGAACTCCAGGGGGTATCTTTTCTATTCCGCTGAGGAACAAAAGGTTTTTGTTTCTCAGCATGCCCGCTTCTTGGAAACTGAGTTTTTGGAAACCCAGATAAGTGGGAACACAATAGAACTGGAAGAAATTCCAGAACCACAGACTGTTACTGAAAGCTTAGTGGAACCAGAGGGTTCAACAGAACAGGACATTCCTACGCCGCTCCGCAGGAGTAGTAGGCAGTCTCATCCGCCCGAGAGATACTGCGGTTTTCTCATAGACGGGGATAGAGAGGATTGCATCATAGATTATGATGAGCCTACTAGCTTCCAGCAGGCCGTTCAGAGCGTTGACTCAGTGAAATGGCTGGATGCAATGCGGACCGAAATGGAGTCCATGTACACCAACAAGGTATGGACGTTGGACATTGCTCCAGACGGGGTAAAACCCGTAGGATGCAAGTGGATCTTCAAAAGGAAGATTGGTGTAGATGGACAGGTTGAGACCTATAAAGCTAGGCTGGTAGCAAAGGGTTTTCGTCAAAGACCTGGCTTGGACTACGACGAAACCTTTTCTCCAGTAGCCATGCTGAAATCCATTCGGATCCTTCTTGCCATTGCTGCCTTCCACGATTATGAGATCTGGCAAATGGACGTAAAGACAGCTTTTCTAAATGGAAATTTAGAGGAGTGTGTCTATATGGACCAGCCAGAGGGTTTCATTCAGAGTGGGAGCAGCGGAAAGGTGTGCAAGTTGCTTAAGTCCATCTATGGACTAAAGCAGGCATCGCGGAGTTGGAACATCTGCTTTGATGAGACGGTCAAAGAATTTGGCTTTATCAAAAATCCAGATGAACCATGCATCTATAGTAGATTTGTAGCGAGAACTGTAGTATTCCTCGTTTTATACGTGGATGACATTCTCTTAATAGGAAATGATATTCCTATGCTACAATCTGTCAAGGGGTTCTTGTCACAAAGGTTCTCCATGAAAGACCTGGGTGATGCCTCATACATCCTGGGGATCCGGATCCATCGTGATAGATCCAAGAGGATATTGGGACTTTCTCAGTCCAGGTACATCGACACCGTACTGAAAAGATTCAGTATGGAAGATTCCAAGCGCGGTAACCTACCGGCTTGTCACGGGATCACCCTCTCTAAAGAGATGTCTCCCAAGACTGATTTGGAGAGGGATCGCATGTCTATTATACCCTACGCTTCTGCGGTAGGCTCTATAATGTATGCGATGTTGTGTACCAGACCGGATGTAGCTTATGCACTGAGTGTAGTAAGCCGGTATCAGTCAAACCCTGGGGAGAAACATTGGATAGCGGTAAAGAACATTCTCAAGTACCTGAGGAGGACTAAGGAGATGTTCTTGGTGTATGGCGGAAAGGACCTCCAGATCGAGGCCTTTGCTGACTCCAGCTTCCAGAGTGACAAGGATGATTCCAAGTCCATGTCGGGTTTTGTCTTTACCCTCAATGGAGGGGCGGTGTGTTGGAAGAGTTCCAAACAGGAAACCGTTGCAGACTCGACGATGGAAGCGGAATACATCGCTGCATCTGATGCCGCAAAAGAAGCTGTCTGGATGAGGAAGTTCTTGAAAGAACTTCAGGTGGTTCCGTCCATTGTTGATCCAATACCTCTGTATTGCGACAACAACGGGGCTATAGCTTTAGCGAAGGAACCCAGGTCCCATCAGAAATCCAGGCACATCTTAAGGCGGTATCACCTGATCAGGGAGATCGTAGATCGCCAGGAGATCGAGGTTCGGAGAGTCGCTTCAGAAGATAACACTGCTGATCCATTCACCAAGGCCCTGCCCCAGACTCAGTTCGAGAGGCTGATCGAGATGATAGGTCTTCGATACGCCAGTACGTGGCCTTAGTGCAAGTGGGAGATTGTTAGTGTATATGCCCTAGAGGCCATTACTGTATCATACTAGTTTGTATATTACTTAATGGATGCTTGGGATATTCACCTTGTATATACAATCTTGCTCAAAATAGTAGTATGCTACTTGGTTTGTTTCTACTTCAATGTGTACTTGTGTTTATTTCAGTATATCACTTATACGCATTAGTGGAGCCCTTAGGATCTTTGCTTGATTACCAGCGTTGTGATGGCAGTCACACTAGTGGGGGCTGGGTAATCTATAAGCACATCCTTATTCAGGTCCCTGGTCGCAGGACTATCGAGACAGGGCATCGATACTCCGGAGTAGACCAGCGCATGCGCTTCTCATCCCAGTGTGGGAGACGGTCTGTCCCACAGCCGTCAGTACGTCGTACTTGAGATAGTATGCGGGTGCTCGTTAGGTTACGGGTACACTGGACAGGACTCGTCGGGAACTGACTAGTTGGTATTATACCTATCGTCAGTTATCAGTTCCCAGGTGACATGAGTACAGCTTAGTCCGCTGACTTGACACTGTCACTCCGCCTCGAGTGTGTTCCCACTGTACTTTGATCACTACCCTACCACGGCTCAAAGGAGTCGTGCAAACAGGTGGTGGTTGGGTGCAGTCCCGAAGCACTTGGAGGCAGTGACGGTTAGACAGGATTCGTCTCTCCCGGTATTGGGGGTTGACATCGCGCTGTGTCTAGGAGAGCCATTACACGAGTAGTCCCTGGCCAGGGCAAACGAGATATACTGGTAGGTTTCCAGTGTTATCTCAGGGTGTATTGGGCTTCACTCCGGCACGACTTGTACCGCTATTGGGGGACTGACGTTTACCGCCCCCTAGGCCCGCCATGCGATGTATCAGACGAACAGACCGGACTGTACGGAGAATGTCACGCTCAGGCTCAGTAGGAGTTCAGATGGGTTTCGCCTCGTCAGTCTTCTTGTCGGCATTACCTGGGGACCGTTACGCACAGCTAGTGCCGCTTGCGGTCTGTGGTTAAACCCACTGCCAGCGTAGTGTTGAGTCTTTAGAGTCCCACACAGAAAGCTTTTCGCCTTTAGGCAAAAGAGTAGAGGTCGCATGGTATTGCGACAGGTCGCATGGTTTTGCGACAGGGTTCGGTCACATCCGTGCACTTGTGCACGTACAGTGTCCGGACAGTTTACACTAGCGGGCTTTGGTTTAAGCCAGATCCTAGTGTACCTTATGGGATTGGATTTATCCAGTTTGCATTCGTGTTCCTCGGAACGCGGATGCGGGTGTGTATGCACAGTTGACAGGGAGGCAGAGGCAGTGGATTCTCATTAGGGTTGTTGACAGTTGACCGTTGACTTTTGACTTTTTGCTCAACCCTAATGAGAATATGATATGTGATTAACTATTATATTAATTAAGTATTATGGTGATATGGTTGTTGACTTGTTGACTTTTGTTGACTTGTTGACTTTGGTGACTTGTTGACTTTTGTTGACTTGTTGACCGGTTGACTAGGCTTGACTAGTTGACCATCATGATAACCATGGTTATCATTTCATGCCAAAGACTTTTTTCTTGCTTGCTTTTTGAGTAAAATGAGTGCATGATATGATAACCTTATGGTTGCTTCTAACCATCACCAAAAGACTTTTTTGATATGATGAGTTATGATCACTTTGGATTATGAGAGGGTGAGAGAGAAAAGAGAGCCTCATTTCTTTCTTGCTCATTCTCTCTCTTGTTCTTGAGCTCTCCCTTTGCTCTCACCCTCAACCTCTTGCTCCCTCTCTTGATCTATGGTTCTCTTGTCTCATGAGTTGAGAATCAAGAACCATAGATAAAATCCCATTCTATTTTCCTCTCTACTCATTCTAGTTCACTAGGTTTAGCAAACCAAGTGAACTAGTTTCTTCAAAGACCGAAGAAGGAGCTAAAGGTTGGAGCTTTCAAGTGGATCTATCTTCGGCGTACGGAGACGACGAGAAGGAGCCATCGGACCACCACCGGAGCTTGAAGAGAAGGAGTTCAAGTTTAGGTATAACCATCTTCATCCGAGTAGCTAAATATCTTTAGCTTAGTATGCTAGTTTTAGTTTAGGTAACGATCCCGACCATAAGTTAGTCCATGTTGCCTCTTGCGATAAAAATTCGTTTTTTATACCGTTTCCGCCTCCCCGTAAGAACCGGGGGTCGCAATATGGACTTACAAGTATGCTATCTGGTTTGCCTTTATCAGTCGTGTACATGTTCAGGTGACTGATTACATGTTACACTTTGATAGAGCCCTTAGGATCTTGCTTTACTACCAACAGTATGATGGCGATCATATACATGAGAGTTGGGTAGTTTATATGCATATCCTTAATTGTGGTCCCTAGTCGTGGGAGTTTTGAGACAGGGCATCGATACTCCGGAGTAGACTAGTGTATACAGTCGAGACCCCGACGAGGGGCGGTGGCCGGTCTCACAAGCCACTGGTGTCAGTTGGATCACCTAAGATGTATACAGGTGCTCATTGGGTTATGAGTACACTGGACAGGACTCGCCGGGAACCTGCTAGTTGGTATTATACATATCGTCAGATAGCAGTTCCCTGGTGACATGTGTACAGGTTAGTTCATCGACCTGAGGTCATCATTTGTCTCGTGTGAGTTCCCACTGTGCTTTGATTTCTACCCTACCACGGCTCAAAGGAGTCGTGCAAACAGGTAGTTTTTGGGTACAGTCCCGAGCCATATGGAGGCACGTGAGCGGATCGGCAGGGGATTCGTCTCTCCCGGTATTGGGGGCGAGATCGTGCTGTGTCTAGGAGAGCCATTACACATAGCCCACGGCCGTGGCAGGAGATTTACTGGTAGGTACTCCAGTAGTATCTCAGGGTGTTATTGGGCTACACTCCGACACGACTTATACTGCTATTGGGGGTCTGACGTTACTAGCCCTCTAGGCAGATATGCGATACTCATAGACGAATGGACCGGACTGTATATACATTGTCACTGTTAGGCTCAGTAGGGTTTCCGGATGAGTTCGCTCATCGGCCTCTCTTGAGGTCTGTCCATGGGCAGCCGTTATGCATTGCTAGTGCCGCTAACGGTTTGTGGTTAAACCCACTGCCAGGGTACTGACGAGTCACTAGAGTCCCCCATAGACAGTTTCCCAAGTTCGGGCGAAACGTTGTAGAGGCCGTGTGGTTTTATGGCAGGGTTCGGAAAATGCACGTACGTTTACGCACGTGTCAGATTTCGGGCAGATGATACTGGTCGGCTTTGGTTTAAGCCGGGTCCGAGTATTATATTGAGTAGATATAATATCTTTGTCTCAGTTGCATTTGTATTCGGTCGTAATACAAATGCGGGTATATTTATACAGTTACGGGGTTATCCTGAAATTCGTTTCGGGATCACTTTTGGAAGTTGCCAGTTGCCAGTTTTCTATCAGCCGTCTTTTAACATTCGGTTAAAGACGGATTTCTCTTTTCTTTGGAAGTGTGTGGATGCTTCTAGATGGTTCTAGAAGCGGTGAGGTGTTATTGTTTCATTGGTTGCTTTCTTTGTGTTCACACTGTGTGTTCACACTAGATATTTATTTGTGTTCACACTAGATATTTATTTGTGTTCACACTCTTGTGGTCACTCTCCTCTCTCCTACACTCACCCCCCCATCCCTATATATGGTCGTCCCCCTCCTCTCTCTCTCTAACTTGAGTTTTTGATCTGGTAAAAAGATTATGATAGATTTTGGGGTGTATGGAATTTCACAGCTCATTTCATTCCATCACCCGATTCGAGTGGCAACTTCATTAACCGTTCGTCCAAAGCTTTGGACGGAACGAGACAAAGTCTTCTACTCATTCTCTACATCAATCTTGGTCGTCTCTTTTAGCAAACTTGACGACCGAGTTGCCTCGAGTCAGAGGCGGGAGCCCGTTTAAAGAATCGTCGACGTGGTGCCACCTGGACGAGCAGATCGGAGATCGAAGAGATCGGAGCAGCCGCAACGGAGCGTGGGATGATGGTTAAAGAACGAAGGACTCGGATCGTTCGGTATAACCTTTCTACACTCTTTACAGTTTGTTAGTTTAGCAATAATGGTAGATCCGGGTTAAAGTATACGATAGCGCCAGTTAAAAGTTTTTTTTGTTCCGCATTTGGCGTCTGTAGACGGCCGGGGCGCTACCGTAGACTTACAGTTTTCCAACGCTTTAGAAAAGTTCCTTAATTAAGTAACCTCTTTTCCCTGGGGGCGTAGCCCCGCCAACACCTTTCTAGACACCTACTAGGTTTATAGCATTGATCGTTTAAGTGAGAAATTTCCCGAGGAGTAGCATATACCCACAGTAGGATAGGGATCCAAATATCATCGCGTAACAAAACTGAAGGAATCCTACCAGAATTATCACACTCCAAATGGTATGCAGCGCTAGCAAGTTTCAGTACTTATGAAACTCCCGATGTGGATTTTTGCCCCATGCTCTTATGATCTTGGCGTGAGGTCAAAATGTCATAAGTCACATGTCAAGTTCTACCCATCATTATCCAGGTTAATTTGAACTCACCCGTACCTACCCTTGACGTAGGCCAAAATGGCAGTATGACTGTCTCAAATCAACGCATTCTATCTATGCAACAGATAAATATCCGGCAGCTACCAATCACTATGCCTTGGCGTAAGGTCAAAATACATAGCTTGAATACTACCGAATATTTAACTGAAATGATGGAGGGCTACGAATGGTTTTGGCGAAACCGTGAACGTAGTGAACTTGATATAATCGATGGAACGAGATAGCTTTTAAAAGGAGTGGTTCAAGCTCCGCATTTAAAAGTCGGTTTTTGAAAAGAACCGAGTGGTTTTGAAAGTGTTCCAACGACTTTTACTTGGTTTATTTTCTTGCATTAATTCCAATGCGTCCCATCATTTAATCCTACCATTGCAGAAAACAACCAAAATATGACGTACGGTTATGCCATTCACAATCGCCACGGGGCCCCGTCATCACCCGTTAGGTTACTTAACTAACGACAGAGCGGGGGCTGGGCTAGCGCGGATGCAAAACATAAGCAACGCCTAAATAGATATCGTATATATAAATATAGCAATGATAGCCAATCCAGATCACAGATGAATACATTGGATATACTAGGAATCCGCATTCCGTTCGAGCCTGTAACGAAAAGCGGATTACACGGGCGCGATGAATAGCCAATACCCCACCCTAGACCCCTACAGGTGCGGCAAACTACCCGCCAAGTACCCGAAGCGAAGCAACCTCCCTCAACACCGTGAGTAGGCCACTCGGCACTTCAGGATACCCAGTAGTTTGTGCACCCCTCCTTGGGTCTATCCTAGGAGCAAAAACAGTAAAAAGAAATAGTACAATGGCGGCTACAACCTCAACCCGGATGTGCTGCCAAACAAATAATATTACATCAATTTACATATTACAAGAATTGAAAGAATAAGAAAACTCTCATCTCACAACCCCTCGGCTATTCATCCGCAACAATCCAACGAATTCATATACACAAACCAACAAGCATTACAGATCACAGATATGTATAACCCCCACTAATCGACGTATAGCGATTAGCAGGCGTTCAATACATATAATACATCACAGATATAACCCATTAGTCAAAGTATAGGGAAGATCGATCAAAATACGGATTTGTAACTACCCGGAAAACAAATTTGCTCTCTGGAAAATTTAGAAAGAAACAAACCATCCTAAAAATCCCAAAACCATAAAATAAGAACACTGCAAGAGAAACTTGCTGCGGCCGAGTCAACTCGGCCGCGGATCCGCGGCAGAAGCAAGCTTCTGCCGGGGAACCGCGGTGAGTTGGTCGGTTCGCTGGTTCGTTTTTCTTGGGTGTACTGTAAAAACCCTGAGCCGATTTTTAAGGTGTGATTTATTATTTTTAAAGCAGGTTTAAAAATCGGCAGAAACTTGGGGTTTTTGAAAAATGTTTTGTGATTTTTACCGATCGAAGTTCTATATACTTTACTAACTAGCTAGTTTATGTTTAGTTAGGCTCTGATACCACTGTAAGTCAACGTTGCCTACCCCGGTGCTTGCGAGGAGGCGGAAACGTTATGAAAATTTTGATTTTTAACACACTAGGCAACATGCACTAGCTAAAGGAGGGATCTTTGCTAAACAAAACTAACTACAAAGCTAAAGAGAGTTAGCTACTCGGAAAGGGGGTTATACCTAGGTCTTCAAGTCCTTCTCTTCTTACTCCTTGGAGTGAAAGAACGGGTTCTTCTTGTCGCTTCTCTTGCCGAAGAAAGATCCACCCGAGGGCCTCAACCTTTGGCTCCAACCTCAAACTAGAAATAACTAAGGTGCTTGGTGTGCTAGACCTAGGACATTAGAAAGAGTAGAGAATGTTTTTGAAGGGATTATCTCAAGCTCAAATGGTTCTCAACTCATGAGAGGGGAGAGCTAGAGAGAGAGGAAGAGGAGGAGAGAGAATGGAAATGAACAAGTGAGTAGAATAATGCAACCCTTCACACATATATGTGATTTATGAAAAATAGATAATTAGCTAAGATAATTGTCATGATTAATCAAGAAATGACCATTATCATTTCACATTAAATGCTTTTGCAAGGATCAAAGAGCATCTTTCATATGGAATGATGATGGTCAACTTGTCAACCTAGGTCAACAAGTCAAGTATAGTCAAATGGTCAACAACCCTAACCATGCACAATTATAATTAACTAATATCAATAAATCATAATTCACACATAAACATTAGGGTTAAGTTAATGACAATGGTCATCAACCCTAATCAAAGTCCTCTGCCTCTGTCTCAGTCAACTGTGCATACACACCCGTATCCGTGTTCCGAGGAACACGAATACAATGAGATAAAACCAATCCCAAATCATATACTAGGATCCGGCTTAAACCAAAGCCCGCTAGTATAAGCTGTCCGGACACCAAACGTGCACAAGTGCGCGGATGTGAACGAACCCTGTCGCAAAACCATGCGACCTCTACTCATTTTGCCTAAAGGAGAATAACCCTCTGTGTGGGACTCTAAAGACTTGACACTACGCTGGCAGTGGGTTTAACCACAGACCGCAAGCGGCACTAGCTGTACGTAACGGTCCCCAGGTAGATGCCGATAAGAAGACTGACGAGGTAAACCCATCTGAACTCCTACTGAGCCTGAATGTGACAGTCTCCGTACAGTCCGGTCAGTTCGTCTGATAACATCGCATGGTGGGCCTAGGGGGACGATAAAACGTCAGTCCCCTAATAGCGGTACAAGTCGTGTCGGAGTGTAGCCCAGAACACCCTGAGATAACACTGGAAACCTACCAGTATATCTCGCTTGCCCTGGCCATGGACTACTTGTGTAATGGCTCTCCTAGACACAGCGCGATGCCAACCCCCAATACCGGGAGAGACGAATCCTGTCTAATCGTCACTGCCTCCAAGTGCTTCGGGACTGCACCCAACTACTACCTGTTTGCACGACTCCTTTAAGCCGTGGTAGGGTAGTAATCAAAGTACAGTGGGAACACACTTGAGGCGGAGTGACAGTGTCAAGTCAGCGGACTAAGCTGTACTCATGTCACCTGGGAACTGATAACTGACGATAGGTACAATACCAACCAACTGTTCCCGACGAGTCCTGTCTAGTGTACTCGTAACCCAACGAGCACCCGCATACTATCTCAAGTACGACGTACTGACGGCTGTGGGACAGGCCGTCTCCCGTGCTGGGATGAGAAGCGCATACGCTAGTCTACTCCGGAGTATCGATGCCCTGTCTCGATAATCCCACGACCAGGGACGTGTAAATAAGGATGTGCTTATAGATTACCCAGCCCCCACGAGTGTGACTGCCATCACAACGCTGGTAATCAAGCAAAGATCCTAAGGGCTCCACTAATGCGTATAGGTGATATAATAAAAGAAACACATGTACACATTAAAGCAGAGACAAACTAAGTAGCATACTACCATTTCGAGCAAGATTGTCTATACAACTGTGAATATCCCAAGCTTCCATCAAGTAATATACATACTAGTATGATACAGTAATGGCCTCTAGGGCATATACACTAACAATATTAAGAGTTGATCGGTTTAGGCACGATATCTAAAGACATATACGTTCTAAATCAAACCACAGTTCTCAACGTATAGAACACACACAATAGGAAAAGTTCAGAAATGAACGAATCCTTCTTGAGGCATTGTAGACTAGGTCATATAAATGCGATCTGACTAGCTAAGTTGCATTTAGATGCATATTTAAATCAGTTTGAATTTGCATCTTTTGAAGCATGCCGGTCATGTCACAAAGATAAAATGACCATAACTCCGTTTACTTGAAACAGAGAAAGAGTTAATGAAGTCTTGAGACTGATACATGATGATGTATGTGGTCCCCTATTTACATATGCCAGGACTAGTTCTTTGTACTTCATTACATTCACTGATGATCTTTCAAGATTCGGACACATGTTCCTGTTGAAACGCGAGTCTAAAGCTTTTGAGAAATTCAAAGAATATAAGGCAGAAGTAGAGAACCAAAACCGGGTATAAGTATTTAAGTCCTTTGATGTGATCAGGGAGGAGAATACTTGAGCACGAAGATCCTGGACTATTCTAAAGGAGAATGAGATTCTCTCTCAGTATTACTCCTCCGTATACACCACCGCACAACGGTGTATCGGGGTGGAGCAATCGCACCCTATTTGATATGGTGCGCTCTATGATGAGTACTGCTGAGTTACTTATTTTCTTTTGGGGAGTTATGCACTTGAGAAGCTGCATACCTATTGAATTGAGTTCAAACCAAATCAAGTGCCTACCACTCCATATGAGATATGGTATGGGAAGAGCCCATGTCTTAAGCATGTTAAGATTTGGGGTTGTCTGGCCTATGTGTAAAAGCAAAATCCAGACAAGCTCGAGGCAAAGTCAGTTATATGAAAGTCTGTTGGATATCCCAAGCATTTTCAAGGGAATATCTTCTACCACACCGAGGAACAAAAGGGGTTTTATTTCTCGGCATGACCACCTTTTTAGAAAAAGAATTTTTTATGAAAGAAATTTGTGGTCATGAGGTAGAACTGGAAGGAGTTCCAGCTATACAAACTACAGCTGATGATTTGGTAGAACCGGAGGATTCAATAAGTTCTCGACGAACCTCAGCCTCTCCGCCGATCTGGTAGGGTTCCTCATCCTCCTGAGAGATACTTCAGTTTCTCGATGACAGTGGGAGCGAGGATTGCATCATGAGATGATGACCCAACTAGTTTCGAGCAGGCCATCAAGAGTGGGGACTCTGTAAGAATGGCTGGATGCTAAGCGATCTGAGATGGAATCTATATATACCAACAAAGTATGGACATTGATTGCAATATCTGAAGGGTTAAATCCCCATCAGAAGCAAGTATATCTTGAGAAGATTACTTGGTGTAGATGGAAAAGTTGAGACTTTCAAAGCTAGACTTATTGTAAAAGATTCTCGCCATTAACCAGGTATGGTTTTTGATGAAACCTTTTCTCCAGTACTTATGCTTAAGTCCATCCAGATCCTACTTACCATTTGCTACATACCATGACTACGATATCTGGCGGTTGAGTGTCATGACCGATTTTCTAAATACTGATTCAGAAGGGAATGTTTGTAAATACACAGCCAGAGGGCTTCGTAGACAGTAGAAGCAGCGAAAACATGTGCAAGTTGCTTTATGCGTTAAAGCAGGCATCGCGGAGTTGGAACATCTGTGTTGATGTGATAGTCAAAGCGTTTGACTTCATCAAAATGGTAGATGAACCTTGTATATACAAAAAGGTAGTAGTGAGTAAGGTGGTCTTCCCCGTATTGTACGTAGATGACATACTCTTGATAAAGGTGTTTTCTATGCTACACTCGGTCAATCTCCTCTTATCACAAAGATTCTCCATATAGGATCAAGGTGATACCTCCTAAATCCTGGGTTTTTGGATCTATGAGATAGATCTAAGTGGATATTAGGATTCTCACTAGGTGTAGTAAGATGGTATCAATCGATCCTGGAGAGAATCACTGGATAGCTTCTAGGGTGGTAAGGACGACTGAATGTCAGTCACAGGCATTTTCTTTACCCTCAGTGGAGGGACGGTATGTTGGAAGAGTTCCAAGTTATATACCGGGGCAAACTAGACGATAAAGGCTGGATACATCGCTATCAAAGATGCTGCCAAAGAGGGAGTTGTAGGGTTACTAGGCACTATCATAAGGCTCATAAGGCATCAACCATGCCAAATCTAAATTTTTTCAAGTGCCGAACAAGCTAAAGCGAGGATCTTTGCTAGATAATTAGGGTTAACAAAGCATGTAAACATCTTTACATCTAAGAGAGAGGGATTATAACCTTTGTAGTCCGCTCCTTCACTTCATAAGCTCCGAGTAGTAGTCCCTTCGCCACGATCCATGAACCTCCGGACTCTAGAGAGGCTCCACAAGCCGAATAATCCATGCTTGCTTGAAGTCTTCCTTTTCGAAGATGATCTACCTTGAAAAATCTTTAACTCAAGCTCTCACTTCTCTAATCAATTATTAATTAAGTGAACACCCTAATATAAGTGGCTAGAATAGATAAGGATGATGAACTAGGAATTATGCTCTCTTTTATTATCAATTTCTCACACAAAATCATCACATTTAAAAAGCTAGCAAGCTTTTCAATGAGGAAGAAAAAGAAGAAAAGTATTTGTGATGAATAATGAATTATTGCTATGATTATAATTACAACCTTTGGTTAAGTATGAATGGCTTAACCTTTGTAGAGAATCAACCATGGTAAAGGGTTTGGGTTGGGTTAGAAAATATCTATACAAAATATCTAAGTTTAAAACAAAATAAAGCATCTAGAAGCTTCATGAAAAAGCTAACCCAAATCAAACCCTAACTATGTTTAATATCCACAAATCATGTTGCATTTGTAATCATAACTTGTTACAATATTATATATCACATATATAATATATTTTTGTAACAAAATAAAATAATACAATTAACATATATAGCATATATATCAATGTATTATCCGGTGAGAAAATGAATCAATAAAGTGAGCTTATATTAGATAATGTAATGTAATATATCACATATATAATTATACATTAAATTATCAAATCAACACTTGATCCAACAATCCGGCTATATCGCATATAACCGACTAAAATAACATGTACCGATTCATCAAATCAACACTTGATCCGATGTTCCAGCTATATCACATATACCCAGCCGATATCATATATCGCGAGAATAGAATACGGTGTCTCATATCGTATTATTCTCGGTCCCGCACATATCACATATGTGCTCCTACTCCGTTTTACCTGAGCCAGGAAACCTCTGTGTAAGACTCTAAAGAATCGTCAATACGCCGGCAGGAGGTGATGATCGTATCAAACACCCACAAGCTACAAGCGGTCAGCTAAACATAACAGCCACCCAGGTATTGATTGATCAGAAGATCAACAAGCAAGCCTGTACATTCTCCTGTGAATCCAATCAGTAACACTCCCGTACAGTCCGGTCTCTTCTTCTGATATATCGCATATCCAGTCTAGGGGTGGTAAACGTCAGACCCCAGTAACTGATAAGTCGTGTCGATGTGAGGCTCATAACAAGTCGAGAAACTATTGATAACACTTACCATTAACACTCTATTACAGCCCTGGCCAGGGACTTCCAGTTATAGCCAATCGAACACAGCACAACATCAACTCCCTATACCGGGAGAGACGAAACCCCTCCTATCGCTCATTGCCTCCATGTAATTCGGGACTGTACCCAAAATCCACCATTTTGCATGCCCTCTTAGACATGATAAGGTGGAAATCAAAGCACAGTGGGAATCACACAAGACTCTATGACGATCTCGGGTCAACAGACTAACCTGTACCAGTGTCACCAGAGAACTGCCATCTGACGTGAGATATAATACCATCTGGGAGTTCTCGGTGAGTCTGTCCAGTGTACTCAGTCTCCACTGAGCACCCGTACACCATCTCTGATGTCTAAACACCAATGGATATGGGATCATCCATCGCCCATCATATGGGTCAAGATGTGTATACGCTAGTCTACTCTGGAGTATCGATGCCCTGTCTCGATACACCCTCGACTAGGAACAGTTATAGGATGTACTCATTGACTACCCTGGCCCCACTAGTATGATCTCATCATAGTCCCAGTAGTCGAGTACATATCCTAAGGGCTTTATCAACATATGAGAGCAAGACAGTAAACTAATACAAGTCAACATGTTAAGATAAAGTGAAACCAAATAGCATACTATCATGTCGAGCAATAAAGTCCTCTCTATATATATCCAAGCATCCACTATAATATACATCATATGTACAACAATGGCCTCTAGGGCATATATATAACTAACAATCTCCCACTTGTACTAAGGCCGGCTGTTGTAGTATCTCATACCCAATATCCCGAAGAGTCTCTCAAACTGTGTCTGGTGAATGGCCTTTGTGAGTGGATCCGCAATGGTGTCCTTCGTATCAACTCTCCTGACCTCGATCTCCCAGCGATCAACTATCTCCCGGATCAGGTGATACCTCCTCAGAATATGTCTGGACTTCTGATGGGACCTGGGTTCTTTGGCCAAAGCCACGGTTCCATTGTTATCATAATACAAAGGTATTGGATGCTCAATGGACGGAACCACACCAAGTTCAGTAATGAACTACTTCATCCAGACAACCTCTTTGGCAACATCATTGGCAGTAATGTATTCAGCCTCCATCGTCGAGTCTGCAATGGTTTCCTGTTTGGAACTCTTCCAACACACCGCCCCTCCATTGAGGGTAAAGACAAATCCCGAGTGTGACTTAGAGTCGTCCTTATCACTCTGGAAGCTGGAATCAGTACAGGACTCCATGTGGAGTTCACCGTTACCATACACCAAGAACATCTCTTTAGTCCTTCGCAAGTACTTGAGAATGTTCTTCACAGCTGTCCAGTGACTCTCTCCAGGATCTGCTTGATACCTACTCACTATATTTAGTGAGTATACTACATTGGGTCTGGTACATAGCATCGCATACATGATAGAGCCTACTGCCGAAGCATAGGGTATCCCTTGCATGTGAGCTCTCTCCAAATCAGTCTTGGGAGACATCTCTTTGGAGAGAGTGAGTCCTGAGATCGTGGGTTGGTTCCTACGCTTGGATTCTTCCATACTAAACCTCTTTAGTATAGTGTCAATGTACCTGGATTGGGACAATCCCAGTATCCGTTTAGATCTATCTCTATAGATCATTATTCCCAGTATACAGGAGGCGTCACCTAGATCTTTCATTGAGAATTTTTGTGATAAGAAGAGCTTGACCGATTGCAGCATAGGAACATCATTTCCTATCAAGAGTATGTCATCGACGTACAATACGAGGAAGACAACCTTACTCTCTGCAACCTTTTTATATATACAAGGTTCATCTACGTTTTTGATGAAGTCAAACTCTTTGACTTCAACATCAAAGCAGATGTTCTAACTCCACGATGCTTGCTTTAACCCGTAGATGGATTTAAGCAGCTTGCACACCTTTCGCTGCTCCCACTGTCTACGAAGCCCTCTGGTTGAGTCATGTATACGCACTCTTCTAAATCACCATTTAGAAAGGTGGTCTTAACATCCATATTCCAGATTTCGTAGTCATGGTATGCAGCAATGGCAAGTATGATCCGGATGGACTTAAGCATAGCCACTGGAGAAAAGGTTTCGTCATAATCCACACCTGGTCGTTGACGAAAACCCTTTGCAACAAGTCTAGCTTTGTAAGTCTCAACTTTTCCATCTACACCAAGTTTCTTCTTAAAGATCCATTTGCTCCCAATGGGTTTTACCCCTTCAGGAGCAACTTCCAAAGTCCATACTTTGTTGGTGTACATGGATTCTATCTCAGATCGCATTGCATCCGGCCACTTCACAGAGTCACCACTCTTGATGGCCTACTCGAAGCTAGTCGGGTCATCATCTTCCATGATGCAATCCTCGCTCCTACCATCAACGAGAAAACCGTAGTATCTCTCAGGTGGATGAGAAACCCTACTAGATCGGCGGAGAGGCTGGGGTTCGTTGAGTACTACTGAATCCTCTGGTTCTAATAAATCATCAGTTGTAGTTTGTGGTGCTGGAACTTCTTCCAGCTCTACCTTTTTGCCACTAATTTCTTTTGCAAGAAATTCCTTTTCTAAAAAGGTGGCATGTTGAGCAACAAACACCTTTTGCTCCTCACTGTGGTAGAAAAAATATCCATAAGAATTCTTCGGATATCCCACAAACTTGCAAAGAACTGATCGTGCCTCGAGTTTGTCCGGATTTTGCATTTTGACATAGGCCAGACAACCACATATCTTAACTCTTTTAAGATACGGTCTCTTCCCACTCCATATCTCATATGGTGTGGTAGGTACAGATTTAGACGGAACTTGATTCAATAGGTATGCCGCTGTCTCAAGCGCATAACCCCAGAAGGAAATAGGTAACTCAGCATTACTTATCATAGAGCGCACCATATCTAATAGGGTGCGATTCCTCCGCTCCGATACACCGTTGTGCTGTGGTGTATAAGGAGGAGTAAGCTGAGAGAGAATCTCATTCTCTTTTAGATAGTCCAAGAACTCATTGCTTAAGTATTCTCCTTCTCGATCAGATCGTAGGATCTTAATACTTTTGCCCATTTGGTTCTCTACTTCGTTCTTATATTCCCTGAATTTCTCAAAAGCTTCAGTGTAGCGCCTTGAAAAGTCGTTTTGGTGTTTTCCTGAAAATCGGTGAAAATTCGGTATTTTTTCGAAAACCGTCTTTTTTGTTATTTTGCAGTTTAGGTCTAATTATACCTAAAATGGATAGGTAATTGCTTGTTTTTAGTAGCTAATGAGTTACTTATTAAATTTTGGGCATTTAAAAAATTTTCCCTATTTTTCAATTTTTTAATATTATTTTAAGCCGGTAAGAAAATACATTAAATTAGCGATAAATACAAATTTTTCCGGGCTAATTTTAATCTTTAAAATTATGTTAATTAAAATCTAGTTGTAACATAAATTTTTAGTATTTTATTTTGATTTTTAACTAATTTCTATTATAGAAAACGAAATTTATTGAATTTAAGCTTAAACTTGCAATTTTGGACTTGTAGGGGGTCTTTTTGCATAAAATTTTTTTTGTGCACTCCCTCTCACTTCTCCCTCACCCTAGGCCGGCCATTTCCAGCAGCACATGGGAAAAAAAATTCCATGCTCTTTGACTTGTGTTTTTGTGTGGAAATGAGGGTTTTTTTAAAGGTTTTTGAATTGTTAAATGGGGTATGGTGCTTTGACTTTGGGGGAGTTTGACTAGAGACTTTTTCCCACACCCACACCACTCCCCTCTCCCTCATTTCTGTCCAGAAAATCAGCAGCTCCCCCCCTTCATTTTCCTGTCTATTTTGTTCACAAATTCATCTCTAAAACCATCAAAAATCAACAAATCCTTTACAATTTCAAAGCAAAACCTTATTCCCTCTCTTCTCAAACCCAAATTGGCTCAAATCTTGGAGAAAGATGGCATCTTGGGAGGCTTTAGCAACATAGGGTTTGAACTTTTGAGGTATAACTTCTAATCAAATGGTTACATTGTAGTTAAAGTATGCTAATTAGAACTTTGAAAATTGTTTTAGTGTTAATTTTAGTGTTAATTGCATACTAGTTTTTTTAAAGTTTGTGGTTTGAAATTAATTTAGGGTTTAGATCACCATTAAGAGATTAATTAAGCTATTTTGTTATCTAGTTATTTTGTTAGCTTAATCTAAGTGGTTAAATTGCTAATTGGGCTAAAATCTAGTGTTAATTTAGTGTTAGATTCTAATCTAGTTTTTAAAGGTTTATGGTTAGAGTTAAACTAGGGTTTTTAGGAACCATTATTTAGTTAATTAAAGCTAATTAGATATCTAGTTAAATACTAAACCAATCTTTAAGGTTACTTTGCTTAAGTGGCTTCATATTATGCTAATCTATGTTAAGCTTGTGTGAAATTTTCATTAAGATTGCTAATTACCAAATTCAAGAAGAGGTTTGTGTATGGAATGTGGGTTTTGTAGCATGGTAAATAAGTTAAAATTTGTGTTTTTGGTGGCTAACTAGTTGTGTGGATTGGATGTTTGTGTTGGACCGTGATAACTTTGTCGCTATTGTCGATGTTTGCACCTAATTGCTATTCTAGCTTACTAGTTTTTACTAAAATGTTGTGATGAATTAATTGCGATGTCTTGATGACATTTTTAGCGTATCCTATGACATTTAGGATGCGTGTGTGCGGATTTTTGAGTGGTCGGGTTTTAGTTTTGCCGGGCGACCAAATCGGCGATTTTTGGCAGTTTTTGCGATTTTCGCGTATGTTCCGCGCACCTTGTGCACGATGTACCTAGCTAGTGAACATTAGTATTTTCATTTGGGTTTTGCGTCAGTCTTGATAGGTAACCTTATGTTTGGTATTGATGTAAATTCCAGGTTCGGTCGCGGAGACGTCAGACGCGGCACGAAAGGGGAAAGCGGTGATTGGACACAGCTAGCTAGGGATTCCGGTGAGTAGATGTAACATCTACGGGGGACTATCGTTGGATGGCGCAAGCCGCCCGATAGTTTTAGTAACTTAAAAGATTCCTAGTAATGTTAGTAATTAGGGGTGTAATAATTGTATGATTATTTGCTACATTCATGCCCTATATTGACATACCTATACGAAACCATTTTATAGGACACCTGCACTATTGCCAGGGTTTTTATATGCAGCACGAGCACTATTCATGCTTACACACACACCCTGGTAATTGCCATGCCACCACACTAGATAACCTTTAAATTGAAACCTTTTACTAATTGATACTTAAACTTGTGCTATTGCCTTTAATTCCTTAAAATGAAATCGTAGGATTGCTATTCATGTGCATGTACTTCATCATATTATTTGTTCATGCCTAATCTATTAATCACACATCGCAACTTGATTATTGATACCATATGCATTCATTATCATTGACATATGCACTTATGAGGATTTCTTGAGATTTTATGATATTTCTGGATTTCGGGGAAAAACCGCAAAATTTCTAAACTTATTATATTTTTAAAATATGTAAATTGCGGTTTTCTAGTGATGTAAGTGTCGTCCACCATGAGTTTGCTGTGGTTTTCGAGACCCGTTTCGAGGAGTTGGATGAACCGTCTCGGGTACATGGTGGGCCCGGTAGGGTACCCCGGGGTAAGAAGCTCGTGGTGCTGACGATGAGCCTGGCAGGGGACGGATTACCTACCGGTGACTTCATTGGGCACGGCAGATATCCAGAGGATACCGACCGGGGCCGCGAGAGGATGAGATATTGATATTGAGATGGGTCAGCCGGATGGCTGAGGCCAGAGACACTATGACATGGATTTATGAGATTTGAAACAGCTTTTAGGTGTCGTTGCTGGACACCGGTTCTCGTCGATTCTTTGAGTATTATGCTGGCATTCTAAAAGAGTTTCAAAAACAAAAAGAGATAAAATGTTTCTTATATATACCTATTGAGACCTCAGATATTCATGTTGCATACATATTAGTACACTGATGTTGTATACACACCTGCTAGTGCATCCAGTCATACCTGTATTTTAGATGCTAGGATGCATGTGTGCATGCATACGATAGCCTTTGTAGATGTTATTTTTTACTCACGAGTTGGCAACTCACCCCAGTTGTGCCACAGCCTTTTGCAGGTCCGCTCCGTCAGTACAGTAGCGGCGGGCGCACTTGTTCTTTTGCCTCCTTTGCCTGGACTCGAGGTTTTGCTCTTAGGTGGGTTATATCATTATTTTTGTACCACCTTGTATATTCTTTGTATCTAGTGCACTCCATCTACTGTATCTACCAGTATTATTGTATATTGACCTAGAGATGAGACTGTGAGGTTTGTGGACTTTTATGCTGTATTTTGGGGTCGAGCTCACTTGAGTCGACATGCTGTTTTTCTTATGCTTCATTATGATTATTTCGCATGTTGTTGCTTTATTTTGCGTGGGATTTGTGACCGCCTTGTGGCGAAGAGCTAGCTCCCGCTTAGGGATGCCTTATTTGTTGGATTCATATATATTTTTGTTGTACCCATTTTGGGGGCCAGTATTTACAAAGGAGACTCTGCCGAAATTTTCGAAAAAATTGATATTGTTTTTAAAAAGGGTTTTATATGACTTATTGATAAACTTGTTTCCAATTGATTAGGTTCTCTTCACTCTTTTGCTTATTTGGTTTGGTTTTTCTGGGCTTTGGCTTACTTATTTTACGGACGTCTTTAGACGTTTCGTAAACTTAAGTGCCAGTCACGTTCCGTACCCTGCGGGTCGTGACATTCAGACTTGTGTTTCATCAGGAACACATGTCCGTATCTTGAGAGATCGTCAGTGAATGTAATGAAGTAAGAAGAACCGTTCCTGGCATGTATAGACATGGGACCGCATACATCACTATGTATCAGCCCTAAGAGTTCTTTAACTCTTTCTCCGTGTCCACTAAACGGAGTTTTGGTCATCTTTCCTTTGAGACATGACTGGCAAGTGTCATAAGATGAAAATTCGAACGGATTCAAATATCCTTCCTTATGCAATTTGGCTAGTCGTGTCGCATTGATGTGACCAAGTCTACAATGCCATAAGAAGAATTCGTTCATTTCTGAACTTTTCCTCTTGTTTGTGTTCTGTAAATTAAGAATTGTAGTTTGATTTAGAACGTACATGCCATTATTTAACGATCCTGATCCTATCAACTTTTGATTCAGGAATATGTTCATAACATTATCCTGTATTACAAAATTATATCCTTCTTTATTCAGTAAAGAAACTGATATAATATTGCATATCAGGGTCGGAATGTAATAGCATTCGTTCAGAATCAATGTATTACCATTTGGTAACACAAGGTGATATTCGCCAACTGCTTTGGCTGCAACATTTGCACCATTCCCTACTGTTACGGAATGATCACCCATTCCCAGTTCTCTACCTTTACGTAGCCCATGTAATATATTACATATGTAGGATCCCGATCCAGTATCTAATACCCAGGACGTAGAGTGAACTGAGAAACAGTTCTCGATAACTAACACACCCGAAGAAGATGCATCAGCATGCTTGTTCTTTGTTTGGGCGGCGTGAGAATCAAGATATTCTGCTATTTCCTGCTCAGTCTTATAACACTTATAAGAAAGAATGGGACCAATGTTCCCCTGCTCAGTATAATAAGCGGGTTCAGTCAATACATCCATTTTATTATCTTGATTATGTCCTGACATGGTCGCTAACTGGAGAGAGAGAGAAGAAAACACTTTAGCGTATGCTCTTGCAAGATTAGATTGGTTATTATCTTATCTAATCAGGATGTCTCCCACTGTTTTTATCAAATCTTCCTTTAAACCCAAAAAGGTAAGACTGGCCAGGATTAATTACACCTTACAAGTTCGCCAATCTTTCAGCCAGGCCAGTGTTGGTACATTGAGGGAGTTTCCCCGTGCTTTCGCATGGACCTAATTAAAATAAAGCTCGTTTTCCTAGAGGCATAACCCCGTAAACACCTTTCTAGTCACCTACTTGATCGGCTATTTGTCCTGTGTAAAATTCTCCCAGGAGTAACTTTTACTCGCAGTGGGTATCAGGATCCATCTATCTCATAGAAGGTATGCAATCTCATTGCAAATTTCAACACTTGAAATTCCCGATAATGTTCTACCCCTAGCGATCTATGACCTTGACAAGGTCAACAAACCATAAATCTCAAGTCAAGTTCATCCCGTCATTTCCCAATTGAATTAAACCCACCCGCATGACCCTTGACAAGGTCAACAAGGCCGTAGGAATACCCTAATCCAATCACATCTCATGTTTTAGCAGATAAACATTAATTAGCTACCATACACTGTGCCTTGACAAGGTCAACAAACGCAGCATGAATACTAAGTAGGATTTATCTGAAATGACGGAGGGCTACGACAGGTTTTTCAGAAAACCTATTGCTTAATGAACTTGATATCGTTGTAGAAACAAGTGATTTTGAAAAGGAGTGTTTTTAGGCTTTTTCTAGTTTCACTAAATAGGTCACTCCCGGTGAAGGGATCTCAGCTCTTTCCTTATCGAATAAGGTGCAGGATATTTCACAAATACCGCTGTGCAAAGCAAAACTATAGAAGCAATCAAAAACTAAACCGCGAGTTTGTAGTATCTGCCAGTTTTGCTAAAGAGGTCACTCCCGGTGAAGGGATCTCGGCTCTTTCCTCATCGAATAAGGTTCAGGGTATATCATATATACCGCTGTGCAAAGAAAAAACTGTAGCTATCCTTTTTGAAAATTTGATTCTACAACATCTTTTAGGTTTCTTTTCTTTTATTAATCTCATTAATAAATCCCATCAGTTATGCTTCCTAAGCATCACAGAAGAAACGAAAGCAGTAATATTTATATATCATCATATATATATATAGTATAAGCATTCGTCTCAGGCAGTAATATGATCTCATTACAGAACATTGTAGCAGAAGATAACATATGAAATATTGGATATACTAGGACATCCGTGTTTTATATCGAGCCTGTACAAAACACGGATTCCACGGTCGCGATGAATAGCCAAACCCACATCCCTAGACCCCTACGAGAGCGGCAAGCCACACTGCCAATTCTAGGGTTAGGAGACCCGGTCTCGACACTTCGAGATGACCTCCCACTGGACCCTAGAACCCGGTTACTAGTGCTCCCCTCCATGGTCTACCTAATACGGAAAAGTAAATAATATACAATGGTGACATCATTCTCAACCCGGAAGTGCCCCAATAAAAGAATATTACATACAATGAATTTTACATGAATGAAAATTAAAACACTCATCTCACATAAAACCCCCGGCTATTCAGAACACGACGATCCAATATAACATATCACAGCAACACAAAATATCTCATATCATCAACGTAAGCAAGTATGCGTATCCCGATTGTCGTTGATGTATAGCAACGAAGCCGGTGATACACCACATATTACGCTTACGTTCACAGAAAAGAAAGTGTAAAACTACAACATTTGGAATCCACAAATACTTTAGACATCTTAAATCCGAAATATCACATACTTCGCATTTCATGCCTAACTATATGAATTCCACATATTGTATCACATTCCAGACAAATATGTAGGGTTGCTAGGCATACGCACAAGGGTCTACGAGGCATCAACCATGCCCGATTTAAAATTTAGCCGTGCCGAACAACCCAAAGTCGGATCTTTAAACTAGAGATTAGGCGAAAACAAGCATGTTAAATATTTTAATACTAAGTGAGAGGGATTACAACCTTTGTAGATCCGGTCCTTCACTTCTTAAGCTCCGTGTTGAGGTCCCTTCGCTGCGATCATCGTGTTCCGGACTCTTGAGAGGCTCCACGAAGAGAAAGATGCAAGCTTGCTTCCGACCTTCGATAACAAAGATGATCTACCTTGAAGTTTCATTAACACAAGCTCTCACTCACTAAATGAAGTGAACACTCTCATCTGAAGGGCAAGGGTAGATGAGGATGATGAAATAGGATTTTTGCTCTCATTTATTTTCATATTCTCACTCATTTTCATCACTTAGGAAAAACCTAGAAAGCTTTTCATGAAGCTCAAAGATGAAGAAGAAGAATAGTAATCCTTTTGTAATGAATAATGAAAGGATAATAATGATGAATAATGCAACCATGGTTAAACAAACCTTTGTAGAGATTTAACTAGGGCTAGGGTTTGGGTTGAGTTAAAGATGAGTCACTTTAAAATATCTAACACAAAACAAAAAGAAACCTTCTAGAAGGTTCAAGAATGCACTAACCCAAATCAAACCCTAGTCTTGTTTAATCTCTACTAAACATGTTGCATTAGTTATCATATCATGTTACAATATTATATATCACATATACAATATTTATTGTAACAAAATAAAATAATACAATTAACATATATCGCATATATATCAATGTATTACCCGAGTGAGAAAAAGAATCTTTTAGTGAGCTAATATTAGTTAATATAATTTAATATATCATATATATTATTATACATTAAATTATCGAATCAACACTTGATCCGACAATCCGGCTATATCGCATATAACCGACTAATATCTCATTTACCGATTCATCGAATCAACACTTGATCCGATGACCCGGCTGATATCAAATATCGCGAGAATAGAATACGGTATCTCATATCGCATTATCCTCGGTCCCGCACATATCACATATGTGCTCCTACTCCGTTTTGCCTGAGCCAAGAAACCTCTGTGTAGGACTCTAAAGAATCGTCAATACGCCGGCAGTAGGTGATGATCATATCAAACACCCACAAGCTGCAAGCGGTCAGCTAAACGTAACAGCCACCCAGGTATTGAGCGCTCAGAAGATCAACAAGCAAGCCTGTACATTCTCCTATGAATCCAATCAGTAACACTCCCGTACAGTCCGGTCTCGTCGTCTGATATGTCGCATATCTCGCCTAGGGGTGGTAAACGTCAGACCCCAGTAGCTTGATAAGTCGTGTCGATTTGAGGTCTATAATAGTTCGAGAAACTACTGATAACACTTACCAGTAAATCTCAGCAACCTGGCCAGGGATTTCCAGTTATAGCCAATCGAACACAGCACAACATCAACTCCCTATACCGGGAGAGACGAATCCCCTCCTATCGCTCATTGCCTCCATGTGATTCGGGACTGTACCCAAAAACCACCTTTTTGCATGCCCTCTTAGACTTGGTATGATGGAAATCAAAGCACGGTGGGAATGACACAAGACTCTATGACGATCTCGGGTCAACAGACTACTCTGTACCAGTGTCACCAGAGAACTGCCATCTGACGTGAGGTATAATACCATCTGGGAGTTCTCGGCGAGTCTGTCCAGTGTACCCAGTCTCCACTGAGCACCCATACACCATCCTTGATGTCAAACACCGATGGATATGGGATCATCCATCATCCATCATATAGGTCAAGATGCGTATACGCTAGTCTACTCTGGTGTATCGATGCTCTGTCTCGATACACCCTCGACTAGGAACAGTTATAGGATGTACTCGTCGACTACCGTGGCCCCACTGGTATGATCTCATCATACTCCCAGTAGTCGAGTACAGATCCTAAGGGATTTATCAACATGTAACATAGAGACAATCAGAGTACACGTTAAGATAAAGTGTAACCAGATAGCATACTATCATGTCGAGCAAGAAAGTCCTCCCTATATATGTCTAAGCATCCACTACAATATACATCGTATGTACAGTAATGGCCTTTAGGGCATACATATAACTAACTAAATTGACAATGTTAAACTTTCCGATCGAATAATCAAACATCCAAGATTTCCCAAATAGCTCAACACTTGAGCGGAGTTCAAAAATCCCAGAACATGTCACAGTCCCAATGAACCAGCCGTAGAAGGGTAAAACCAACGCCTCACATGTGGCAACGCTAAACTACCACAAACCCTGGGGTTCAATGGCAGTTTTGACGGTCACATAATCAAGTTAAGGTTACGTTCTTCTAGTGGGTCTACAGATAAGCTAGCATGATTTCCCGAAAGTTTTAAACAGAGGAAAAATCCAACACTTGAAAGTTTTCCGTCATGAAAAAAATGAGTTATTGATATCCGTTCGAACTTTTTAACACGTTCTAAATTACCCGAAAAACTAAACGATGTTAAACTTCCGATCGAATCAACGAATTCTTTAGATCTCCAGAAAACTCAACACTTGAGTAATATAAAAAATTCACAGAAGCAGTAGTAATACCTACGGATGTACTGTTAATGTACGATCCCTCACTCCTCAAGTTCGGCCGCGGAACCGCCGCCAATTGCTTGGTTTGGCCGCGGTTCCGCGGTGACTTGATGGAGTTAGGGTGTCGTACTTCACAGATATCCATAGAATCACCTGCTTAATTTTCTGAGTATTTTTAATACGGAAAAAACCATCTTTTTAAAAAATTTCCAGAGAGGGGGTCCAAAATGATGTTTCAGGGTTCGATCGGACTTTTAATTTCGTCTACACGTCGCCTAATGGTCTAACCTGGCTCTGATACCACTGTAGGGTTACTAGGCACTATCATAAGGCATCAACCATGCCAAATTTAAATTTTTTCAAGTGCCGAACAACCTAAAGCGAGGATCTTTGCTAGATAATTAGGGTTAACAAAGCATGTAAACATCTTTACATCTAAGAGAGAGGGATTACAACCTTTGTAGTCCGCTCCTTTGCTTCATAAGCTCCGAATAGTAGTCCCTTCACCGCGATCCATGAACCTCCGGACTCTAAAGAGGCTCCACAAGCCGAATGATCCATGCTTGCTTGAAGTCTTCCTTTTCAAAGATGATCTACCTTGAAGAATCTTTAACTCAAGCTCTCACTTCTCTAATCAAGTATTAATGAAGTGAACACCCTAATCTAAGTGGCTAGAATAGATAAGGATGATGAAGTAGGAATTATGCTCTCTTTTATTATCAATTTCTCATACAAAATCATCACATGTAAAAAGCTAGCAAGCTTTTCAAGGAGGAAGAAGAAGAAGAAAAGTATTTGTGATGAATAATGAATTATTTCAATGGTTATAATTGCAACCTTTGGTTAAGTATGAAGGGCTTAACCTTTGTAGAGAATCAACCATGGTAAAGGGTTTGGGTTGGGTTAGAAAATATATATACAAAATATCTAAGCTTAAAACAAAATAAAGGTTCTAGAAGCTTCATGAAAAAGCTAACCCAAATCAAACCCTAAGTATGTTTAATCTCCACAAATCATGTTGCATTTGTAATCATAACTTGTTACAATATTATATATCACATATATAATATATTTTTGTAACAAAAGAAAATAATACAATTAACATATATCGCATAAATATCAATGTATTATCCGGTGAGAAAATGAATCAATAAAGTGAGCTTATATTAGATAATGTAATGTAATATATCACATATATAATTATACATTAAATTATCGAATCAACACTTGATCCGACAATCCGGCTATATCGCATATAACCGACTAATATAACATGTACCGATTCATCGAATCAACACTTGATCCGATGACCCGGCTATATCACATATACCCGGCCGATATCATATATCGCGAGAATAGAATACAGTATCTCATATCGTATTATTCTCGGTCCCGCACATATCACATATGTGCTCCTAGTCCGTTTTGCCTGAGCCAAGAAACCTCTGTGTAAGACTAAAGAATCGTCAATACGCCGGCAGTAGGTGATGATCATATCAAACACCCACAAGCTGCAAGCGGTCAGCTAAATGTAACAGCCACCCAGGTATTGATCGATCAGAAGATCAACAAGCAAGACTGTACATTCTCCTGTGAATCCAATCAGTAACACTCCCATACAGTCCGGTCTCTTCGTCTGATATGTCGCATATCCAGTCTAGGGGTGGTAAACGTCAGACCCCGGTAACCGATAAGTCGTGTCATTGTGAGGGTCATAACAGGTCAAGAAACTACTGATAACACTTAACAGTAGCACTCTATTACAGCCCTGGCCAGGGACTTCCAGTTATAGCCAATCGAACACAACACAACATCAACTCCCTATACCGGGAGAGACGAAACCCCTCCTATCGCTCATTGCCTCCATGTGATTCAGGAATGTACCCAAAAGCCACCGTTTTGCACGCCCTCTTGGATGTGGTAAGGTGGAAATCAAAGCACAGTGGGAATCACACAAGACTCTATGACGATCTCGGGTCAATAGACTAACCTGTACCAGTGTCACCAGAGAACTGCCATCTGACGTGAGGTATAATACCATCTGGGAGTTCTCGGCGAGTCCGTCCAGTGTACCCAGTCTCCATTGAGCACCCGTACACCATCTCTAATGTCTAAACACCAATGGATATGGGATCATCCTTCGCCCATCATATGGGTCACGATGTGTATACGCTAGACTACTCTGGTGTATCGATGCCCTGTCTCGATACACTCTCGACTAGGAACAGTTATAGGATGTACTCATTGACTATCCTGGCCACACTTGTATGATCTCATCATAGTCACAGTAGTCGAGTACATATCCTAAGGGCTTTACCAACATGTGAGAGTAAGACAGTAAACTAATACAAGTCAACATGTAAAGATAAAGTGAAACCAAATAGCATACTATCATGTCGAGTAAGAAAGTCCTCTCTATATATATCCAAGCATGCACTATAATATACATCATATGTACAACAATAGCCTCTAGGGCATATATATAACAAACAGGAGTCTGGGTATATATTTGTTCATGAGATGAACAAGGTTCCTACCATTGTGTGACAATGGAGATGTGGTTTTGGCCTAGGAACCCCGGTCCCATCAGTGGCCTAGACATATTCTAAGGCAGTATCACCTGATCATGGAGATGGTTGTGAAGGGTTTTCCTTAGCACCACTACTAAGGTTTGGTAGCATCACACATGCCATATTAAAAATTTATAGGGTGCTAAAGAAACTATCCTAAGGATCAAACTAGGAAAGCTAGGGTAACACTAAACTATCACAATCCACAAGTAGCAAAGTACTAGGTTTAGAGAATACAACCTTTGTATCTCCCTTCGCTAGACTCCTTAGGTACTTGAGATTTGAAAGAAGCTTGCTTGAGATCCTCCAAGTCTACGACGATCCACCCGGAGTCCTCTTTGTCCAAGCTTGAAGCTCCACTTGATCAAGAGAAGAAGTTGAAGCCAACACTCTAAACTAATGGGCAAGAGTAGTATAGAATGATGATGTAATTTGTTTTCTCACTTCAAAACCCTAACTTGGTCACTCTTTCACTCACTATCAAAACCTAGAGAGCAAGAGAGAGAGGAAGAAGAAGATGGCAATATGAGTGCTCAAGAGATAATGATAAGTGTTAGGATAAAAATGAGAAAAGAAAATATATATATATTCTTCTTCTCATTCTTAACCCTAGTTTATAAATATCTAGATATTTTCATTTGGAGCACTAATGGCCATAGAATAATAACTCATAGTTAAAGAGGGGTTTAGTGGAGGAATAAAATAATCAACCATGAGTAATTATCCATTTCCTTTTATCTCAAAAATAAATATCAAAATATTTACTAGCATGTGAGTCTTATATTGCCACCATCTAATGTATCAACAACCATGATACAAATGAGTATGCATGTATGTGTGCATGCACATCTATATGTGCATCAATGTAAACATGTGCATACATGCATGCATACACCAAAAGACAAAAGGGTTTAAAGTGAAAATGCTAATGGTCAATGTTAAATCAACACTTGATTTAGCAAAACAGTCATATCTCATACGACCCAACCAATAGCAAACCACCCGATTAATATACGGTATCATATACACGCATTTAATCGGGTCCCCGTACATATCACATATGCACACGACATCGTTTCGCTTGGGCTAAGTAACTTCATTGTAGGACTATAAGACTCGTCAATACGCCAGCAGTGGGTGATGATCATATCAAGCACCCCATGCCGCAAGAGGTCAGCTAAACGTAACGGCCACCCAGGTATTGAGCGATCAGAAGAAAACAAGCGAACCTGTCACAACTCCCGTCGAGCCAACCGGCAACACTACCGTACAGTCTGGTCTTCGTCAGATATGCTGCATATCGAGTCTAGGGATGGTAACGTCGACCCTAATAACTCAATAAGTCATGCCGATGAATGGTCTATAACAAATCGAGAAACTACTGATAACACTTATTCGTAAATCTCAACTGCCCTGGCCAGGGACTTACTGATATAGCCAATCGAGCACTGCACAGCATCAACTCCAAATACCGGGAGAGACGAAACCCCTCCTATCGCTCACTGTCTCCATTTGTCTTGGGACTGTACCCAAAAGCCACCTGTTTGCACGACTCAGTAGAGCGGTGGTAAGGTGGTAATCAAAGTACAGTGGGAGAACACACAAGACTCTATGACGATCTCGGGTCTACAGACTAACCTGTACCAGTGTCACCTGAGAACTGCTATCCGACGATAGATATAATACCATATAGGAGTTCTCGGCGAGTCCGTCCAGTGTACCCAGTCTCCACTGAGCACCCGCATATGATCTCGATGTCAAACATCAATGGATATGGGATCATCCATCACCCATCATAAGAGTCTAGTATCATATACGCTAGTCTACTCTGGTATATCGATGCCCCATCTCGATACACCTACGACTAGGGACATTTCAGGATATGCTTATAAATTACAGACGTCCTACTAGTACGATCTCCATCATAATCATAGTAGTCAAGCAAAATATCCTCAGGGCTTTATCAACATGTGTAAACGAATAAAAGCATGATCAAGTCAACTTATCAGATAAAGAAGAACCAGATAGCATACTATCATGTCGAGCAAGAATGTACACTGAATATATATATACATGTATAAATACATCCACTATCATATAATGGCCTCTAGGGCATACATATATCCAACAATCTCCCACTTGCACTAAGGCCGGTTGTTGGCGTATCTCATACCCAACATCTCAAAAAGTCGTTCATGCTGTGGCTGAGAGAGGGCCTTGGTGAGTGGATTCGCAGTGTTATTCTTTGTTTCTACTCTTCTAATCTCGATCTCGTGGCGATCTACAATCTCCCGGATCAAATGAAAGCGCCTCAGGATGTGTCTGGACCGCTGATGGGACCTGGGCTCCTTGGCTAACGCCATAGCCCCATTATTATCACAATTCAATGGTATTGGATCAACAATGGTTGGAACTACTCCTAGCTCTGAGACGAACTTCCTCATCTAGACGGCTTCCTTAGCGGCATCATTCGCAGCAATGTACTCAGCTTCCATCGTAGAGTCTACAACGGTATCCTGTTTGGAACTCTTCCAACTTACCGCCCCTCCATTGAGGGTAAATACAAACCCAGAGATAGATTTATGTCGTCTTTATCACTCTGGAAGCTCGAATCGGTAAAGACCTCCATTTAGAGATCTCCGTTACCATACACCAAGAACAATTCTTTAGTCCTCCGTAAGTACTTAAGAATGTTCTTCACAGCTACCCAGTGATTCTCCCATGGGTTGGATTGATACCTGCTTACTACACTAAGTGCATAAGCTACATCTGGGCATGTACATAACATTGCATACATTATAGATCCTATGGCAGAAGCATAGGGTATAATGTTCATGTGAGCTCTTTCTTCATCGGTCTTTAGGCAAAAGTCCAGAGAGTGACCCTATGGAAAGCGAGTAAGGCATCCCGCTTGGAGTCTTCTATACTAAACCTTTTTAGGATGGTGTTAATGTATCTGGTTTGGGACAATCCCAATAACCTCTTGGATCTATCCTTATAGATCCGAATGCCCAGAATGTATGTGGCATCACCCAGGTCCTTCATGGAGAACCTTAGTGATAAGAAAAATTTGACCGACTGCTGCATAGGAATATCATTTCCTATCATAAGAATGTCATCCACGTACAATACGAGGAATGTGACAGCTCTCCCTACAGTCTTCTTATAAACACAAGGTTCATCTGGATTTTTGATGAAATCAAACTCTTTGATAACATCATAGAAACAGATGTTCCAACTCCATGATGCCTGCTTTAATCCATAAATGGATTTAAGCAATCTACATGCTTTCCCGCTGCTCCCATTGTCAATGAAGCCCTCTGGCTGATCCATATAAACGCATTCTTCTAAATCTCCATTTAGAAATACTGTTTTAACGTCCATCTGCCAGATTTCATAGTCGTAGTGAGCAACAATAGCAAGTATGATCCCAATGGATTTAAGCATGGCTATGGGAGAAAAAGTTTCGTCATAGTCCAGACCTGGTCTTTGACGAAAATCCTTCGCCACAAGTCTTGCCTTATAGGTCTCTACCTGCCCATCTACACCAATCTTTCTTTTAAAGATCCATTTGCACCCCACAGGTTTTACCCCATGGGGTACAACGTCCAAAGTCCATACTTTGTTGGTGTACATAGACTCCATTTCAGATCTCATGGCATCCAGCCACTTCACAGAGTCTCCACTCGTGATAGCTTACTGAAAGCTGGTAGGATCATCATCATCCATGATGCAGTCTTCTCTGTCACCATCAATGAGGAAACCGTAGTACCTCTCCGGTGGGCGAGAAGTCCTACCAGACCTACGGAGTGGCCGAGGTTCATCAGTTTCTGTTGCAACAGCCGGTTCAACCAAGTCGTCATTTGTAATTTGTGTTTCTAGAACTTCTTCTAGGTCTACCACACTGCCATCAGTATCATTTGTAAAAAAAACTCTTTTTCTAAAAATGTGGCATGCTGAGAAACAAACACCTTTTGTTCCTCCTTATGGTAGAATAGATATCCATAAGAATTCTTTGGATATCCCACAAAATTACATATGACTGACCGTGTCTCGAGCTTGTCCGGATTCTGCTTTTTAACATAGGCCGGACAACCCCAAATCTTAATTCGTTTAAGAGATGGTCTCTTCCCATGCTATATCTCATATGGCGTGGTAGACACGGTTTTAGTTGGGACCCTGTTCAGTAGAAACGCTGCAGTCTCCAATGCATGCCCCCAAAATGAGACGGGTAACTTAGTATCACTCATCATAGAATGAACCATATCTAATAGGGTCCGATTCCGTCATTCTAACACACCATTGTGCTGTGGTGTGTAAGGAGGAGTGAGTTGAGAGAGAATCCCATTCTCTTTTAGGAAGTCTGCAAACTCTGTACTGAGATACTCCCCACTTAGATCTGATCGAAGCATTTTGATGCTCAAGACGGTTTGTTTTTCTACTTCGAGTTTATATTCAGTGAATTTCTCGAAAGCTTCGGACTTGTGCTTTAATAAAAATACATGACCGAATCTTGAGAAATCATCAGTGAAAGTAATGAAGTATGAAAAACCGCCTCTAGCCTGTATAGACATTGGCCCGCATACATCACCATGTATGAAGGCTAAGTGCTTAGTAGCTCTTTCTCCGTGTCCTGTAAACGGAGTTTTGTTCATTTTACCCTTGATACAAGACTGGCAAGTCGCATAAGATTTATATTCAAAAGGGTTTAAATATCCATTTTTGTGTAACTTGTTTAGTCTTGTTTCGTTAATATGACCAAGTCTACAGTGCCAAAGAAAAGTTTCATTTATTTCTGAAAGTTTTCTTTTATTAGTATGTTGTATGCTGAAAACTGTGTGTTGATTTAGGACGTATATCCCGTTATTAAGTGTACTATACCCAACCAACATTTGATTCAGGTGAATGTTCATAACATTGTTCTGCAATACAAAATTATATTCTTCATTGTCTAACAAAGAAACGGATATTATATTACAAAGCATACTAGGTACATAATAATATAGGTTCAAAACCAATATACATCCAGACGGCAACCCCAAGTGATACTCTCCCACTGCAACTATATGTACAATGGAACCATTTCCAACCCGGAGAGTATGGTCACCTGTCTTCAAAACCTTGCTATTGCTCAGTCCCTGCATAGAATTGCAAATGTGAGAACCTGAACCGGTATCTAATACCCAGGACGCAGAGTTTATTGAAAAACAGTTTTCTGTCACAAACACATCTGAAGCGGAAGCATCCCCATGCTTCTTCTTGAGCTCCAAGTACTCAGTGCAATTGCGCTTCCAGTGTCCTACTTTGTGGCAGTGATAACATTCCCCTTTCCCGATTCCCCAGCCGTGGACTTGTCTTTCCCCTTAACCTTTTTGACTCCACCCTTAGGTTTGGTGGGTTTCTTCTTCATCTTTCCCTTGGTCTTAGCCTTCGGGCGAGAGGAGGAAGATGGCCAACACTCAAAATGGGAGTCTTCACTGATTTCAGCGTGCTCTCTGCACTCCTTAACATATTAAGGAGTTCAGGTAGTTCCTTCTCCATGTTGTGCATTTTGAAGTTAACTATAAATTGAGCAAAGGTGGAGGGGAGAGACTGCAGAATAATATCAGTATATTGCTCATTGTCTATTGTCCACCCAAGGTCCTCATGCTCTTCTATGAGAGCTATCATCTTCAGAACATGGTCTCCTACTGGTGTGCCAGGGGCCATCCGCATCTGAAAGAGCTTTCTGGATGCTTCGTATTATAAGACACGAGATTGCTCTCCATACAACTCCTTTGTATGGAGAAATATGGCTTGGACGTCCATATTCTCGTGTTGCTTCTGATGTGTGTTATCCATCGATGCAAGTGTGAAGCATTTGGCCATGGCACAGTCAGTGTCCCATGTCTTGCGGACTTCAATATCCGCAACTGAGGATTTAGGACCTGGGACCGGCGGGGCTGGAGCCGTGAGGACATATGATACCTTATCATAAGTCAAGGCAATGTTAAGGTTCCTCAGGCAATCTTTATAATTGGTTCCATTCAATTTATTTTTATCTAGTAGAAGCTTGAGTCCTGTCATTTTTATCTGCCATTAAGAGAGAGAAAAGAATACACTCAGCGAATGCTCTTGCAAAGATCAGATTGGTTATTATCTTATCTAATCGATGTCTCCCACTGCTTTTATCAAATTTCCCCTAAAACCTTAAAAGGAAAACTATCCAGGATTAATTACAGTCTACAACTTCGCTAACCGTTCAGCCAGGCCAGTGTCGGTACTTGAGGGAGGTTCCCCGTGCTTTCGCACGGACCTAATTAATATAAACCTCGTCTTCCCAAAGGCGTAGCCTCGTTAACACCTTTCTAGACACCTAATGGGTTAGCTAATTATAAAATGCAAAACTCTCCTGGGAGCAACTATTGCCCACGGTGGGATCGGGATCCAACCATCATATGGAAGGTATGCAATCTCATTGCAAATTTCAACTCTTAAAATTCCCGATATGGTTTTTACCTCTAGCACTCATGACCTTGGCTATGGTCAACAAATCACAAGCACTAGTCAAGTTCAACCCGTCATTTCCTGATTAATTAAACCCGTTAATATAACCCTTGGCTAAGGTCGACAAAGTCACATGCCCGTCCTAATTAATCTACATCATATGCATTGTAGGAAGACATCACTTAGCTACCGTACACTACGCCTTGGCTAAGGTCAACAAATGTAGCACGAAACTTCCTAAAATGACGGAAGGTTGCGGATGGTCTTTAAGAAAACCCTTAACGCTTTGAACTTGATATCGTCGTAAAATCAAATGGTTTTCAAAAGGAGTGGCTTAAGCTCCGCAGTTTTGAAATGTAGCTTTTTCGTAAAAAGCCGAGTGGTTTTCAAATCTGATTCTACGACATGTTTTTAGGTTTATTTTCTTTACGTTAATCATATTAATGTAGTCCCATCATTTAACTCCTTAAGCCAATCACAGAAAAGAAACGAAAATACAACGTACGCTTATGCCATCCGCATTCGCCGCAATGTTCCGTTATGCACAGTTAGGTTACTTAACTAACGGCATACCGGGACGGGACTAGCACGGGTGTAAAACATAAGCAACGTCTATTATATATCTCATATATAATATAACATTCGTCTCAGATATATTAAGCGACCACATCACAGAATATAGGCAGCAGAAACACAGATATGATAATATAGGATATACTAGGACGTCCGTATTTAGTATTTAGCCAACAATAGAAAATACGGATTCCACGGTCGTGATGAATAGGCAATCCCACACCCTAGACCCTTACGAGAGTGGCAAGCGACCCTACGAATTCTAGAGTTAGGAGACCCGGTCCCGACTCCTCGAGATGGTCTCCCACTGGACTCTAGAACCCGATCACTTGTGCTTTCCACCTTGGGTCTATCCTAATGTGGAAAAGTAAATAATATACATCAATGGTGACATCATCCTCAACCCGAAAGTTCCCCAAATAAAAGAATATTACATTACAAATGAATTTTACATGAATGAAAAGCAAAACTCTCATCTCACATAAAACCCTCCGGCTATTCTATCACGACAATCATATACATCATAGTACAGCAACACATAACATCACATGTCATCAACGTAAGCAAGTATGCGTACCCCAATTGCCGTTGACATATAGCAACGAAACCGGCGATACGCATACTACGCTTACGGTCCCAGAAACAAGTATCACATACTACTAGGCGATGTTAAACCCTTCGATCGAATTAACGAACACCCATATTCCACAGCAAGCTAAACACTTGAGCACCGTTAAACAATACCCAAAATCTATGCCACAGTATTTAATGGACCAGCCGTAGAAAGGCAAACCCAAGCCTCATTTGTAGCGCTACTAACTACGGTAAACCCTAAGGTTTAGTCGCAGTTTGGTGGTCACATCTCGAGTTAGGGTTTCATTCTTCTAGAGGGTCCATAGGAATACCTGCATTATATATCGAGTATGTTCAACCTTGAAACTACCAGTGTTTGATAATTTGTTCGACCTGTTTAACATCGCTAAAGTTACCAATACAATGTTATAAAAATACGAATACGAAATACTCCGCAAAGAGCCCATTTCCAAACTAACATCACATGCAAATTTGGACTTCAAAACAATACCAGAAACCCCAAATAATGAGTAAAAGATCACAGGTGCAATACGAGCTAGAGGAGAGCACAAACGGCCGGCGACGCCGGAAAAAGGGTGTTGGTCGCCGTATTTTCCCGAGCCCTTCCAGTTCGTATTTCACCAGTGTTCTTATATCATCCTAAATGCCACTCTGCAGTTGCTAAAATAATTTTTAAATCACTTTTTAAAAAATTTCCAGAGAGCAATTCCAAGGGTTTCTAAAATCGTATTTTTGCGGAGTTTTTCGTTTTCGGATTATCGTAAAATCGTCTAGGTTTCTAGTTAGGCTCTGATACCATGAAGGGTTTTCCTTAGCACCACTCCTAGGGTTTGGTAGCATCACACTGTAGGGTTACTAGGCACTCTCATAAGGGTCTATAAGGCATTAATCATGCCCGATTTAAAATTTAGACGTGCCGAACGTGCCGAACAACCCTAACCAAGATCTTTAAACTAGAGATAAGGCGAAACAAAGCATCTTAAACACTTTAACATCAAAGAGTTTGGGATTACAACCTTTGTAATCCGGTCCTTCACTTCTAAAGCTCCGTGTTGAGGTCTCTTCGCTGCGATCATCGAGTTTCCGGACTCTAGAGAGGCTCCACGAAGAGAAAGATGCAAGCTTGCTTCCGATCTTCGATAACTAAGATGATCTACCTTGAAGTTTCTATAACACAAGCACTAACTCGCTAAATGAAGTGAACACCCTAATCTAATTGGCAAGAATAGATTAGGATGATGAAGTAGGAATTTAGCTCTCATTTGTTTTCTTAAACTCACTCATTTTTGTCACCTCATAAAAAGCTAGAAAGCTTTTTCATGAAAGAAGAAGGAAGAAGAAGAAGAACCATTCTCTTTTTGTGATGAATAATGAATCCATGTGTGGTTAGAAATGAAACCATGGGTTAAGTATGATAACTTAACCCATGTAGAGAATGAACCATGGTAAAGGGTTGGGTTGGGTTAACAAATATCATAACAAAATATCTTTGCAGAAACAAAACAAAAAGCTTCTAGAAGCTTCTAGAAAAATTAACCCAAATCAAACCTTAATCATGTTTAATCTCCACTAATCATGTTGCATTGATAACCCTAACATGTTACAATATTATATATCACATATATAATATTTATTGTAACAAAATAAAATAATACAATTAACATATATCGCATATATATCAATGTATTACCCAAGTGAGAAAAAGAATCTTTTAGTGAGCTTATATTAGTTAATGTAATTTAATATATCTAATATATAATTATACATTAAATTATCGAATCAACACTTGATCCGATAATCCGTCTATTTCACAAATAACCGACTAATATAATCTGTATCAGTTCATCGAATCAACACTTGATCCGATGACCCGGCTATATCACATATAGCCGGCCGATATGTCATATCGCGAGAATCTAATACGGTATCACATACACGTATTGTTCTCGGTCCCGCACATATTATATATATGCTCCTACTCCGTTTTGCCTGAGACAGGAAACCTCTGTGTAGGACTCTAAAGAATCGTCAATACGCCGGCAGTAGGTGATGATCATATCAAACACCCACAAGCTGCAACCGGTCAGCTAAACGTAACAGCCACCCAGGTATTGAGCGATCAGAAGATCAACAAGCAAGCCTGTACTTTTTCCCATGAATCCAATCAGTAACACGCTCGTACAGTCCGGTCTCTTCGTCTGATATGTCGCATATCTCGCCTAGGGGTGGTAAACGTCGGACCCCAGTAACTTGATAAGTCGTGTCGATATGAGGTCCATAACAGTTCGAGAAACTACTGATAACCCTTACCAGTAAATCTCACCAACCCTGGCCAGGGATTTCTAGTTATAGCCAATCGAACACAGCGCAACATCAACTCCCTATACCGGGAGAGACGAATCCCCTCCTATCGCTCATTGCCTCCATGTGATTCGGGACTGTACCCAAAAGCCACCTTTTTGCATGCCCTCTGGGACATGGTATGATGGAAATCAAAGAACAGTGGGAATCACACAAGACTCTATGACGATATCGGGTCTACAGACTAACCTGTACCAGTGTCACCAGAGAACTGCCATTTGACATGAGATATAATACCATCTGGGAGTTCTCGACGAGTCCGTCCAGTGTACCCAATCTGTACTGAGCACCCATACACCATCCTTGATATCAAACACCAATGGATATGGGATCATCCATCGCCCATCATATGGATCAAGATGCGTATACGCTAGTCTACTCTGGTGTATCGATGCCCTATCTCGATACACCCTCGACTAAGAACAGTTATAGGATGTACTCGTCGACTACCGTGGCCCCACTAGTATGATCTCATCATAGTCCCAGTAGTCGAGTACATATCCTAAGGGCTTTATCAACATGTAACACAGAGACAATCAGAGTACATGTTAAGATAAAGTACAACCAGATAGCATACAATCATGTCGAGCAAGAAAGTCCTCTCTATATATGTCCAAGCATCCATTACAATATACATCATATGTACAGTAATGGACTCTAGGGCATACATATACCTAACACATACATGCCATATTAAAAATTTATAGGGTGTTAAAGAAACTATCCTAAGGATCAAACTAGAAAAGCTAGGGTAACACTAAACTATCACAATCCACAAGTAGTAAAGTACTAGGTTTAAAGAATACAACATTTGTAGCTCCCTTCGCTAGACTCCTTGGCTACTTGAGAGTTTAAAGAAGCTTGCTTGAGATCCTCCAAGTCCAAAACGATCCACCCGGAGTCCACTTTGTCCAAGCTTGAAGCTCCACTTGATCAAGAGAAGAAGTTGAAGCCAACACTCTAAACTAATGGGCAAGAGTAGTATAGAATGATGATGTGGTTTGTTTTCTCACTTCAAAACCCTAACTTGGTCACTCTTTCACTCACTATCAAAACTTAGAGAGCAAAAGAGAGAGGAAGAAGAAGATGGCAATATGAGAGCTCAAGAGATAATGATAAGTGTTAGGATAAAAATGAGAAAAGAAAAAATATATATATTCTTCTTCTCATTCTTAACCCTACTTTATAAATATCTAGATATTTTCTTTTGGAGCACTAATGGCCATAGAATAATAACTCATGGTTAAAGAGAGGTTTAGTGGAGGAATAAAATAATCAACCATGAGTAATTATCCATTTCCATTTATCTCAAAAAAAAATATCAAAATATTTACTAGCATGTAAGTCTTATATTGCCACCATCTAATGTATCAACAACTATGATACAAATGAGTATGCATGTATGTGTGCATGCACATCCATATGTGCATCAATGTAAACATGTGCATACAAGCATGCATACACCAAAAGACAAAACGACTTAAAGTGAAAATGCTAATGGTCAATGTTAAATCAACACTTGATTTAGCAAACCGGTCATATCTTATACAACCCGACCAATAGCAAACCGCCCGATTAATATACGGTATCATATACACGCATTTAATTGGGTCCCCATGCATATCACATATGCACACCAAATCATTTCGCCTGGGCTAGGTAACTCCATTGTAGGACTCTAAGACTCGTCAATACGCCGGCAGTGGGTGATGATCATATCAAGCACCCCAAGCCGCAAGAGGTCAGCTAAATGTAACGGCCACCCGTGTATTGAGCGATCAAAAGAAAACAAGCGAACCTGTCACAACTTCCGTCGAGCCAACTGGCAACACTACCGTACAGTCCGGTCTTCGTCAGATATGCTGCATATCAAGTCTAGGGATGGTAACGTCGACGCCAATAATTCAATAAGTCGTGCCGATGAATGGTCTATAACAGATCGAGAAACTACTGATAACACTTATCAGTAAATCTCAACTGCCCTGGCCAGGGACTTACTGATATAGCCAATCGAGCATTGCACAGCATCAACTCCCAATACCGGGAGAGATGAAACCCCTCCTATCACTCACTGTCTCCATGTGTCTCGGGACTGTACCGAAAAGCACCTGTTTGAACGACTCAGTAGAGCCGTGTTAGGGTGGTAATCAAAGTACAGTGGGAGAACACACAAGACTTTATGACGATCTCGGGTCTACAGACTAACCTGTACCAGTGTCACCTGAGAACTGCTATCCGACGATAGATATAATACCATATAGGAGTTCTCGGCGAGTCCGTCCAGTGTACCCAGTCTCCACTGAGCACCCGCATACGATCTCGATGTCAAACATCGATGGATATAGGATCATCCATCGCCCATCATATGGGTCTAGTATCATATACGCTAGTCTACTCTGGTATATCGATGCCCCATCTCGATACACCTATGACTAGGGAAATTTCAGGATATGCTTATAAACTACAGACGTCCTACTAGTATGATCTCCATCATAATCATAGTAGTCAAGCAAAATATCCTCAGGGCTTTATCAACATATGTAAATGAATAAAAGCATGATCAAGTCAACATGTCAGATAAAGAAGAACCAGATAACATACTATCATGTCGAGAAAGAATGTACACTGAACACACACACACACACACACACACACACACATACATGTATAAATACATCCACTAGCATATAATGGCCTCTAGGGCATACATATATCCAACAGGTTGATCTCCAAGAGATCGAGGTTAGGAGAGTAGACTCAAAGGTTAACACGGCGGATCCACTCACTGAGGCCTTTCCTGCGAAATACTTTTATAGGATGTTGGGTATGCTATACTGCAACAACTGGCCTTAGTCCAAGTGGGAGATTGTTAGTTGTATGTATGCCCTATAAGCCATTATTGTACATGAGATGTATATTATAGTGGATGCTGGGACATATATAAGGAGGACTTTCTTGCTCGACATGATAGTATGCTATCTGGTTGCTCTTTATCTTAACATGGACACTCACTATCTCTCTGTTACATGTTGATAAAGCCCTTAGGATGTGTACTCGACTTCCAGGATTATGATGCAGATCATACTAGTGTGGCCTGGGTAGTCCATGAGTTCATCCTTCAATGTTCCTAGTCATGGGAATATCGAGACGGGGCATCGATATTACAGAGTAGACTAGAGTATATCTTCTCGACCCATGTGATGGGCGATGGATGATCCCATATCCATTGGTGTTTGACATCAAGATGGTATATGGGTGCTTAGAGGAGACTGGGTACACTGAACGGACTCGCCGAGAACTCCTAGATGGTATTATACCCCACGTCAGATAGCAGTTCTCTGGTGACACTGGTACAGGTTAGTCTGTCGACCCAAGATCGTCATAGAGTTTTGTGTGTCTCCTACTGTGCTTTGATTTCTACCCTACCACGGCTCTACTGAGTCGTGTAAACAGGTGGTTTTGGGGTACAGTCCCGAGTCACATGGAGGCAACGAGCGATAGGAGGGGATTCGTCTCTCCCGGTAGGGGTTGATGTTGCGCTATGCTCGATTGGCCATAACTGAAATCCCTGGCCAGGGTAGATGTGATTTAATGGTAAGTGTTATCAGTAGTTTCATGCCCGTTATGGACCTTACATCGGCATGACTCATCAAGCTATTGGGGTCTGACGTTTACCACCCCTAGGCGAGATATGCGACATATCAGACGAACAGACCGGACTGTACGATAGTGTTACTGATTGGATTCGCAGGAATATGAGCAGGCTTGCTTGTTGATCTTCTGATCGCTCAACACCCGGGTGGCCGTTACGCTTAGCACGCCTCTTGCGACTTCTGTGTGTTTGATATGATCATCACCTACTTCCGGCGTATTGACGAGTCTTTAGAGTCCTACACAGAGGTTTCCTGGCTCAGGCGAAATGAAGTATGAGCACATATGTGATATGTGCGGGACCGAGAATAATACGAGTATGTGATACTGTATTCTATTCTCGCGATTTGTATCATCGGTCGGTTATATGCGATATAACCGGGTTATCGAATCACGTGTTGATTCGATAAATTGATACGCATGATATTAGTCGGTTATATGTGATATGACCGGATCATTAAATCAAGTGTTTATTTAGTGATTTAATGTATAATTATATATTTGATATATTACTTTACATTAACTAGTATTGGCTCACTTAAGATTGTTTTCTCATTTGATGTGCACATAGTGTATATATGATATATGTTTGTGTACATGATTGTATCATGCTAGATGATACATGCAAACATGGGTGTGTGTATGACTTACACCATGCTACATATAATTTAGGGTTTTATTTATTTTAAGTAATTCAAATTAGGTGGCATTTTTGTCATGGCTTGAAGCTTCATGAAGCTTGGATAACCATTGACCAAAGTCCACTTGATTTGTTTTACTTGAGATATTTTAAACCTAACCATTATTATTTAGCCATGGTTAAGTCTCTAAAAGGGTTGGTATATGACAATAACTCACCCATGGTTGCTATTCCCACCTCATTATTTTCATTCTTGAGTTGCTTCATTTTTCATGGTGGTTTTCTTCATCTCTTTCTTCTAGCTTTCTAGCTCCATGAAACCTGAAGAAATATTGTGAGAAAATAAAATCTATAGTGAGCCCACTTCCTACTTCATCATCCTCTACTACTTGCCATTTAGTTTAGGGTATTCTCTTCATAAGGTTCATCACCTAGTGAAGAGGTAGCTTGGGTTTGAGTCTTCTCGACATAGATCATCTTCGGCCTCGAAGACTTCAAGCATGGTTGTTCATTTCTCCAAGAGAACCCATACTAGAGTTTGGGAGATCAACGATCATAGCAAAGGGTCTTATACACGGAGATTTAGAAGTGAAGGACCGGTCTACAATGGTTGTATTTCTTATTCACTTTCTATGTAAAGTTGTTTATGTTGGAGATAGTGCCCTCAGAGTCAATTATTAGGTCACAGGTACGTGATTGTAATGATTGAGCGAGGACCTATCCCGGTAGGACAGTCTTACTCGAGATGATAGTATGCTATCTGGTTTACCTTTATCATCGTGTACTGTTTTAGGTGACCTGACACGTCGCTATTACACGTTGATAGAGCCCCTAGGATTCTTGCTTGACCACCAGCAGTATGAGGGCGATCATATAAGTGGGAGCTGGGGGTCTACAAGCATATCCTTAAAAGGTCCCTAGTCGTGGGAGTTTCGAGACCGGGCATCGATACTCCATTAGTAGACTAGTGTATACAGTCGAGACCCCGACGAGGGGCGGTGGCCGGTCTCACAAGCCACTGGTGTCAGTTGGATCACCTAAGATGTATACAGGTGCTCATTGGGTTATGAGTACACCGGACAGGACTCGCCGGGAACATGCTAGTTGGTCATATACCAGACGTCAGATGGCAGTTCCCTGGTGACATGTGTGCAGGTTAGTTCATCGACCTGGGGATCGTCATTTGTCTCGTGTGAGTTCCCACTGTACTTTGATTACTACCCTACCACGGCTCAAAGGAGTCGTGCAAACAGGTTTTAGTTGGGTACAGTCCCGAGCCACATGGAGGCAGTGAGCGTATCTTCAGGGGTTCGTCTCTCCCGGTATTGGGGGTGAGGTCGTGCTGTGTCTAGGAGAGCCATTACACAAAGTCCTTGGCCAAGGCAAGGAGATTTACTGGTAGGTATTCCAGTAGTATCTCAGGGTGTTCTGGGCTACACTCCGACACGACTTGTACCGCTTTTGGGGGTCTGACTTTTACCAACCCCCTAGGCCCGCCATGCGATACTCATAGACGAACGGACCGGACTGCACGGATATTGTCACTGACAGGCTCAGTAGGGTGTCAGGATGAGTTCGCTCATCGACGTCCCTTTTAGTCAATAGCTGGTGGCCCGTTACGTATTGGCTTATACCTCTGACGTGCTAGTGGTTAAATCCACAGCCATAGTATTGACGAGTCTTTAGAGTCCACCACACTTTCAGTTACTCAAGTTTCGGGCGAAACGCTGTAGAGGCCGTATGGAGATATGGCAGGGTCCGATCAGATACGTGCGGTATTGCACGGATCAGGATCGGACAGTTTTGTACTAGTGGCCGTATAGTTATATGGCAGGGTTAGATCAGATACGTGCGGTATTGCACGGATCAGGATCGAACGGTTTTTACTAGCCGGCTTTGGTTTAAGCCGGTCCTAGTTTAGTACAGTGTAGATTTTGTCTCTTTGCATTTGTATCCGGACGGAATACAGATGCGGGTGTGTATGCACAGTATCGGGGTTTTCCTGTAATTTATTATGGGACCAGTTTTCTGGGGTTGCCAGTTTGCATTCCGTTCCGGCCGGTTTTCTCTTTTTCCTTCCCGGCCGGACTTTTCCGATGGAGGGGGTAATTTGCAGTTTTGCAAATTACATTTGTGGAGGGGTTTTCTTACATAAAGATCTATTATGATAGCTTTCTTTTCTTGCACCATGACTTTCTTTATTTGTGATTTGATAAGGGTATGGGTTTGATGTGAGTTGAAGCATGCTTGCATGTTTCTTTGTCTTGGTTGTGGTCACCCCTTCTTCACTCCTACACTCACCTCCCTCTTGCTATCATATTATCATTCCTCCACCATTCTCACTCTCACTTGATGATAAGTCTTTCAAGAAAGTGAGAAGAAAAAGAGAGAGCTTCATTCTTGAGAGTTTCCTTCTTGATCTTGCTTTCATGCAAGGAAAAATGAAAGCACCATATTTTCCTTGTCCTCTTTCCTCCATCATGGCAACAAAACCCCAAAAGAGACTATGATTCTACACTACACATTCTACAGCAAATCTTGGACGCGTCGATTCGCCAGCTTCGCGCCCGAGTTGCCTCGGTATTGAGGTGGGAGCCCGTAAAAGCTACAGGCGATGTGGTGCCCTTTCCGACGAGGAGGAGACGGACGGAGATCCCGCGAGGAGATCGGAGTGGAGATGAAGACCGGAGGACTCGGATCAGTCGGTATATCTCTAACCCGTATTCTAGTTAGCTTAGACTTGTTAATGGTTACGATCCGGAGTTTAGTGCGCGGTGGTGCCGGTTTGCAAAGTCCGCAAAATTTTAGTTATTCACCGCTTCCGCATTCCGGCGTCGGATTGACGGCCGGGGCGCCGCCGTGCACTTACAGTGGTATCAGAGCCTCACCATTAACTTAGTCTAGCTTTGTGTAATGTGTTTGCATTTCCGATCGATCAAAAAGTTCCAAAACTGCATTTTACCCACGACAGTTTCTGTTGAAATTTTTCAGTCTCGAAAAATTTTTCAGGTTGTAAAATATTGATGTACTGGAAAATCTAAGAGTTCTGTAAAAATTTGACGAAGTAACTCCACAGTTGGAGCGCGGAACCGCCGCGAAAACCACCTTTGTGCGGCCCTTCCGCCGCGCACTATTCACATCACTTCACCATTTTTTTACAGAGGCCTTCTGGGCTTAAAATATGGGCTTTGGAATATTAAAGTTGGGCCAATTGTTTCTGTGAGTGCTACAGTTTTCTTTGGGGCCCACTTGTTAATTGTTTGATCAATCGGAAATTTTTTAAACACATTTTTCACAGTATTTACATTATATCTGCGACCGTGAATGTCACTCGATCGGTAAATCCGGTCTAACTGCTATAGCCCGGTTAGACGGATTTGCGAACGTGACTTTCACGTTGATGTTCTATGTATTTGCTGTGATGTTGCGGATCGGTCGTGGGGGATAGCCTGGATGCAATGCTAGTACAGTTTTGTTGTATTATGTACATTTGATATTGCGGGGCGAGCGTCCGACATGTGGACTGCCGTCACTGCCTGTTTGTATTATTCTTTTGGGGCACGACCTGGTTGCGGTCGATGTACCCGGTGTATGTATATTTTACTTTTTGTACTAGGATTACCCCGCGGAGGGGTGCACGGATAGCCGGGTTCTAGAGGGCAGCAAGCCCGCATCTCATGGCATTGGGACGGAGGGGGCTTCACTCTAGGATTGGCAGGCTATTCGCCGCACTCGTAGGGGGTACAGGTTTGACCCAGGAGGGGTGCCCAAGTTGCCGGATTCCGTGAAGTGCTGGGTGGTCCATTCACGGCGCTGAAGGGGGCTGCCTCGCTTCAGGTTTTGGCGGGTGACTTGCCGCGCCCGTAGGGGTCTAGGTTTTCATTGCACAGGCTATCCACACGACCAGGGGAACGTCGGGTTTCAGTAGTGGCTCTGTGAAACCCGGGGATCCCAGATATCTGTATTGTTCTGTGATGCTGTACTTCTCTGTGATGTTGCATTTTATTCACGCCTTGAGCGAATATAATATATTGGTATATATATTAGTAGATGTTGTATATGTTTTGCATCCGCGCTAGTCCAGTCCCCGCTCTGTCGTTAGTTAGCTAACCTAACGGGTAATGACGGGACCCAGTGGCGAATGCGGATGGCATATACGTACATCAGTATATTTTCGTTCTTTTTGGTGTGATCAATTGATGGGACTGCATTGATTCGGATCAATGCAAGTTAAAAACAAACCTAATCAGATGTTGTTGGAACACTTTTCAAAAAGCTGTTATTGCAAGGACGTTCACTTTTATTTTGCATCGCGGTATTCATTTAGAATATCCTGCTCCTCAGTCGACGAGGCAAGGGCCGAGATCCCTTCACCGGGAGTGACCCCTTGGACAATAAGTTTGCGTCAGGGCATTAACTTCACTATAGCCGATTACTTTTGCTTTGCACCGTGGTATTCAGTTGGAATATCCTGCACCCCATTCTACGGGGAAAGAGCCGAGATCCCTTCACCGGGAGTGACCTCTTTAGCGGAAGTTGTCGTCACTATATTTCTAAAAAGCTATCCGTTCCTTCAACGATATCAAGTTCATTACGTTAAAGGTTTTCGCCAGAAACCATTCGTAGCCCTCCGTCGTTTCATATGGGTAGTCAATAGTATTCAAGCTGTGTTTGTTGGCCAAAGTCAAGGCACAGTGTTTGGTAGCTGTTGGTTATTCATATGCAGCATAGATAGATGCGTTGGTTTGGAACAGTCGTACTGCCTTGTTGGCCAAAGTCAAGGGTATGTACGGGTGGATTCAAATTAACCTGGAGAATGACGGGCAGAACTTGACATGTGACTTATGATTTGTTGGCCTTAGTCAAGGTCATAAGAGCATGGGGCAGAAATCACATCGGGAGTTTCAAAAGTACTGAAACTTGCCAGATATGCGCATACCTTCTGGAGTGTGATACCGTGAGCGGATTCCGTCACGTTGTCATGCGATGAGAGTTGGATCCCGATTCCTACTGATGAGTTAGTTTACTCCTCGGGTAACCCCGACTAATTCTTCTTTCAGGTTTGGAGGAGAATTTGAGGTACAGTGGGAGGATTCCAGATTAGATAAATTGGTAACCATTCTGATCTAGGTTAGAGTGCACGCTGAGCGTTTCTTTTCTCTCTCTCTTTGGCAGCGACCATTGACCCGACCCTAAGACTTTGACTCAGTGACCAAGTTGACCGAACCTTCTTTAACACAGTTTTTGGATTGTTAGAGTTGCAGACCTCATTGCCACTCCTACTTTTACCCTTTTCTCCAGGACACCCCGTATTACTGCGAACGTCCACTTCCATTGGACAAAACCATCGTATGGTTAGATACGAACTCGAAGGGATTCGAGGATGGTTTCCGGTTCTGGAGAAAACGGATAGGATTATTCAGTTGTCTTTTCCTTTTACCCTCTCTCAGGTTACGAGTACTCCTTGGTTTAGGGGTAGTACACCTATTACGCAAATTGGATTGTCTTCTTCCAAACCTTAGGCTGGTGCCGACCGGTAGGGAATGAAGAAAACCAATTAGCATAACGATGGTGTGCAGAAGGTATTAAGTTTAGACAAAGCAAGGGATTAGTAAGAGGGCAAAGTAAATTGCAACAGATATTCACGACCAAACCAAATATTTCGTTACCACTCCCACATCACCTTTGTATTTCTCCAGGACACTCCGTATCACTACGAAGATCCACAGTTTATTTGGATACTCCATCGTATGGTTATATACGAACTCAAATGGAACTTGTTCCAGTTCGGGGATGGATTCTGGTCCAGGAGAAATAGGAATAAAGTACATTCAGGTGTCTTTTATCTTCACCTTCTCTCGCGTTGCGAGTGCTCCTAGGATTAGGACAGTACACCCTTTATGCTTATTGGATAGTCTTCTTCCAAACCATAGGCTGGTGCCGAACGGTAGGGAAGGAAGAAAACCATTTGGCCTAAAGGGGTGTGCAGAAGGTAAAGACTAAAGACATATGAAGGGATTTGGAGAGGTGGCAAAGAACTATACGGTTACAGTCGTGAATCTGGAAGAGGCATTACTAGGAATACCAGAATACCCCATCGGAACATTTCAATGTTTCAGTTTCACTGTGTAATGTTAAAGGAAAACTGATTTCCCGATTAGATACTTACTCCAGGGTATGTATTTACCAGGTACGATTCTCACATCTGTATGGTTTTACAGATGTTGAGTGGGAGTAAGTTATTGGGAATTGGGTGATTATCCTCATTATATCGGGATTCGTTGTAATCGGTGATATTTGAGGAAATCACCTGGGTTGTTTGCCGGTCGGCAAATATTTGGTTTTGAATATCCGCTGTTATGCACCAATTTCAAATTGATATATCTGTACGTCTATTTTCATAGAGTGAGATATACCTTTCTGAAATTATGTCTACGACATTTACCTATATCAGTGGATGGTTAGGTAAGGAGCATTGAACAGCGGTGTAATTATTCTTAACCATAGGTACAGTTTTCAACCTACGACACACAGTGAATGAGTTATCAGACTCAAGGGACTTATACAGAGTATTGTATGTTGTCCAGGGTCCATCATGACAGAGGGGTTGGTCCTCGTACTACATTCAGTTTACTTATGACTTCTCTAGTTTTTAGACAGGTGTTTCGTGGAAACACAGGGTCCGAATTTGGAGAAGTTATAGGTATTTGAATAGAGTAGAGAACCAGGTATAGCAAGTATCGGGATTCTTCAAAGAGATCGAAGATGTAGATACTTGTGTATGGTATTCAGTTGATAGTAATGATAAAGAGATCTTGCTTCTCTTTCAGGTTACTCATAATTGGAAGTATTCCTAAGTTGAGTAACGCTGATCGGCCTCTTTCCATTTAGTTGACATGCACTGGAGACAGCTGCATGATGTGAATCTGGTTCAAATAAATCAGTGCCTCTGATTCTATATTGGATATAGAACAGTTCATATCTTAACGATGTTAAGGTACGGGGAGTTGTCCGGTTTATGCTTAAAACCAGATATTGGACAACTCTAGGCACGTTTCTGTAATGGCTGTTTGTGGGTTGACCCAGGCTATGACGCGGGTTGACTTTCTACCATCTGGATGAACAATAGCAATATTGTTCTAGACTCGCCACAGTTTTATTAAAAATGGATTTTTTTTTCAGAAAACAGTAGTGGGAGTATGGTAGAACTGGAAGTAATTCCAGAACCACAAACGATTACTGAAGATTTGATAAGGAACCTAAAGATTCAATCTGGATTGACATTCCATTGGCCACTCCGCAGATACGGTGGGTAACTTCAGGCACCCGAGAGGTACTACGGTAGCCTCAAGGACGGTGACAGGGAAGTTCTTGTTTACCCACAATTACCATTGCTGTTGTTCCAGGCTGCGAGACCCGGCGGGAGGATGAGTATAGCGTCGTTCTAAACTAGTTTTAGAAGTGTACGTCTATATGACTCTGCCAGAGGGTTGTCGTAGTCAGTGGGAGCAGCGGAAGCATTGGTGGACAGGTTGCTTATGTCTATTTATAGACTAAAGCAGATGTAGCGGAGATAGATCATCTATTTCTGACGTGACAGTCATGGGTTTGACTTCATCAGAATAGGGGATGGATCTGTTGAGAAGGTAGTAGGGTGTGATATCCTGGTATTTGGATGATATACTCAGAGTAGGAAAAGAAACTCCTACACTACGATCGGTTATACTTTGGTCGTCACACAGTTGTTTCTCCACATAGGAATTGGGTATTATATCAGACATACTGGTTACTAGATCTATGGTTTTAGATCTAGATTTGGGTGGTTTCCCAATCAGGGTACTTGACAGCATTCTAAGAGTATTTAGGGTGGACGACTCCTGGCACGGTAGTGTACCTGCAGGTAATGGAGTCACCCTCTCCAAAGGTGTCTTACAGACTAAAGGGGAGAGGGACGGGCATGATTGGCAGATCACTTGCTCAGGCAATTGAGTCAATCGTGAGATGTCAAGTACCACACCAGATGTTGTTCTTGCACTAGATGCAATAAGTTGACATTAATCCAATCCTGAAGAAACAGTCGGAAGCAGTTCTAGAACATAAGTGGATGTTCTAGGGAGATGATAACGACAGCCTCATTCAGGAGACAGTTATCATTCCAGGCTTCCAAGGTGACATGGACGACAAGGAGGTTGTCAGAGTTATAGTTTTCCTTCTGATGAGAGGCAGTATTTTGGACAGATGGTCCAAGGCAATACTGAGGGAGGCATGGCGCGCAGGATACTGATTAAATTCAGTTGACGATACAGTCTAAGAAGTTTGGATTTGGAGTTCATTTATGAGCTATGTCCCATCAGACATCCAGACACATTCTAAGACAGGTATTGCTCATTTCGGGAGATGGGTTTCTCCGCGAACTTGAGATATAGAGAGACATAGAAAGAAACAACAAAGCGGATCCACTCACTGAGGCTATTCCTTGAACGCAATAGTTCCGCAAACGAGCTTTGTGAGACTGACTAGTAGAGGAGTTGGATGTTCGGTATCACACGGGCTGTGAGTATGCGACATCGCAATAATTTGCCTTGAGTGCAAGTGGGAGATTGTTGGAGATAGTGCCCTCAGAGTCAATTATTAGGTCACAGGTACGTGATTGTAATGATTGAGCGAGGACCTATCCCGGTAGGACAGTCTTACTCGAGATGATAGTATGCTATCTGGTTTACCTTTATCATCGTGTACTGTTTTAGGTGACCTGACACGTCGCTATTACACGTTGATAGAGCCCCTAGGATTCTTGCTTGACCACCAGCAGTATGAGGGCGATCATATAAGTGGGAGCTGGGGGTCTACAAGCATATCCTTAAAAGGTCCCTAGTCGTGGGAGTTTCGAGACCGGGCATCGATACTCCATTAGTAGACTAGTGTATACAGTCGAGACCCCGACGAGGGGCGGTGGCCGGTCTCACAAGCCACTGGTGTCAGTTGGATCACCTAAGATGTATACAGGTGCTCATTGGGTTATGAGTACACCGGACAGGACTCGCCGGGAACATGCTAGTTGGTCATATACCAGACGTCAGATGGCAGTTCCCTGGTGACATGTGTGCAGGTTAGTTCATCGACCTGGGGATCGTCATTTGTCTCGTGTGAGTTCCCACTGTACTTTGATTACTACCCTACCACGGCTCAAAGGAGTCGTGCAAACAGGTTTTAGTTGGGTACAGTCCCGAGCCACATGGAGGCAGTGAGCGTATCTTCAGGGGTTCGTCTCTCCCGGTATTGGGGGTGAGGTCGTGCTGTGTCTAGGAGAGCCATTACACAAAGTCCTTGGCCAAGGCAAGGAGATTTACTGGTAGGTATTCCAGTAGTATCTCAGGGTGTTCTGGGCTACACTCCGACACGACTTGTACCGCTTTTGGGGGTCTGACTTTTACCAACCCCCTAGGCCCGCCATGCGATACTCATAGACGAACGGACCGGACTGCACGGATATTGTCACTGACAGGCTCAGTAGGGTGTCAGGATGAGTTCGCTCATCGACGTCCCTTTTAGTCAATAGCTGGTGGCCCGTTACGTATTGGCTTATACCTCTGACGTGCTAGTGGTTAAATCCACAGCCATAGTATTGACGAGTCTTTAGAGTCCACCACACTTTCAGTTACTCAAGTTTCGGGCGAAACGCTGTAGAGGCCGTATGGAGATATGGCAGGGTCCGATCAGATACGTGCGGTATTGCACGGATCAGGATCGGACAGTTTTGTACTAGTGGCCGTATAGTTATATGGCAGGGTTAGATCAGATACGTGCGGTATTGCACGGATCAGGATCGAACGGTTTTTACTAGCCGGCTTTGGTTTAAGCCGGTCCTAGTTTAGTACAGTGTAGATTTTGTCTCTTTGCATTTGTATCCGGACGGAATACAGATGCGGGTGTGTATGCACAGTATCGGGGTTTTCCTGTAATTTATTATGGGACCAGTTTTCTGGGGTTGCCAGTTTGCATTCCGTTCCGGCCGGTTTTCTCTTTTTCCTTCCCGGCCGGACTTTTCCGATGGAGGGGGTAATTTGCAGTTTTGCAAATTACATTTGTGGAGGGGTTTTCTTACATAAAGATCTATTATGATAGCTTTCTTTTCTTGCACCATGACTTTCTTTATTTGTGATTTGATAAGGGTATGGGTTTGATGTGAGTTGAAGCATGCTTGCATGTTTCTTTGTCTTGGTTGTGGTCACCCCTTCTTCACTCCTACACTCACCTCCCTCTTGCTATCATATTATCATTCCTCCACCATTCTCACTCTCACTTGATGATAAGTCTTTCAAGAAAGTGAGAAGAAAAAGAGAGAGCTTCATTCTTGAGAGTTTCCTTCTTGATCTTGCTTTCATGCAAGGAAAAATGAAAGCACCATATTTTCCTTGTCCTCTTTCCTCCATCATGGCAACAAAACCCCAAAAGAGACTATGATTCTACACTACACATTCTACAGCAAATCTTGGACGCGTCGATTCGCCAGCTTCGCGCCCGAGTTGCCTCGGTATTGAGGTGGGAGCCCGTAAAAGCTACAGGCGATGTGGTGCCCTTTCCGACGAGGAGGAGACGGACGGAGATCCCGCGAGGAGATCGGAGTGGAGATGAAGACCGGAGGACTCGGATCAGTCGGTATATCTCTAACCCGTATTCTAGTTAGCTTAGACTTGTTAATGGTTACGATCCGGAGTTTAGTGCGCGGTGGTGCCGGTTTGCAAAGTCCGCAAAATTTTAGTTATTCACCGCTTCCGCATTCCGGCGTCGGATTGACGGCCGGGGCGCCGCCGTGCACTTACAGTTTACATTCTAATTTAGCTCCTAAAACTCTAGTTAGATCCTAGGTTAGGTTGTTTTGCACAATAGAAATTTATGAAATTGGCATGTTTGATGCTTTGTAAAACTTTGTGGTTGTGCCAAAGAACCCTACAAATAATATGTGTAATGAGGGGTTTATGTGAAAATGTTAGTTTTCTTATGCTAATTAGGATTGTATGAAGGTTATTATGCAAAGAGGGTTAGATAGTGGTTAAGTTTAAAATAAACCTCCCAGACACCACCTTAGGTTTAACCTAATGGCCACACCTCCTCCTTGCATGAAAGCACCACCATCTTTCATGGTGACACCACCTCCTTGCTTAATCATTCATTTTCTTATCTTGTTTTAAAAAATTTGTTCAGTTGATATATATCAAGTGGAAACTAATTACTAGCTTAGAAGAAAATCCTAACACTCACTAAAGAAAAAGATAGAGGAAAGAAATAAGCTAAGTACTAAGGATCACTACCACAACCCTCAAGCTAAGATTAGTGGTGCTTGTACATCTTGGAAGGAACTTTTCAGTGATCTTTCTGTAGGTATGATCTTTAACTCTGCAGATTTTTAGTTATGTATTGGTTATTATAGAAGTTTGATATCGAAAATGTCGTATTTAGATAATATAGGCTCTGTTATTGAATCTGCTATAGTTTAGATGATAGTTAACAAAATCAAACAGTGCCTTCATCTTGTAATTTGGACCTAGAATAACCCCTAGGAATATGAACCCATTTCCTAGGATTTTAGCCGGCGACACTTACCAAAAATCCGAGCTCGCCGGGTCTTTCATGGAGTTGGGTGCTGGTTTTTGTAAGGTAGCTCTCTGAATATGTGTTAAGATATCTGGTATTGTTTGTTTATGTTAATTATTTAGTATATAAAATATGGAAGCAAATATCGGTTTTGGGGTTAAAACTTCTAAATTCGATACGGGTAGTTTGTGTCGCGATTCTGCGTTTTCTGTTATGAATAGAGAAGGGTTAAACCAGATTAGATAAGTCTTAGAAAGTTCACAATAGTCACATGTAGCTTGCGTAGTATGTAAACCTTGTAGTTTCACGTTTTTCGCCGTATCGGTTTTTAGCCGTTTCTTATACGAAGTTAATTTCGATGTTAGATTCGAATACGGAAACTTTGGAGGCCGCAAGGAAAGGAAAAGGATTGATGACATCCGTGTGACTTCGACGTATTCCGGTGAGTAGATTAACATCTACCGAGGGATTTTGTATGGATGGCGTGATACGCCCGTGGTTCAAAGTTTAAATTAAAATTGCTCCTTTGTCTATAAAGTTTGATTTTTAGTAACTTCATCGTATGCCTTCATATATATACATCGTCATGTTAAAAATTGCTAGACACTGCACAAATTATCGACGAGTCATGTTGTACATGCACATATCTACATGTTACACTACACCTCGTCGATATTAACATGTCACATACACACTTAGTACTTATTATATTAAATATGATTCATATCATGCCTTAAGCATCAATAATGGTAGTAATTTTGCATAAATGTTAGCATGTTTCATATTCAAGTATTAGTAATTTTGATAAAAGATGAACTGGATTATTGCAGATTTATGGTTTTGAGTTTTTATACACTATTGAGTAGATTCAATGATTCTTCATGATTGATGTGACATGTCCACCATGAGCTATTGTTTTTATGATTTGGTTTTATTCCGAACCAAGTAGGGTAGCTATACGGTTGCGGATTTTTACATTATCTGGGCTGAGTGGGGTAGCTATACAGCCGGATTCATGGTGGACCCGGTCGAGACCGAGGGGCAGGAAAGCCGCACTTTAGGCGGGGAGCCTAGCGAGGATACTCGATACCGGAGACAGTTGTGAGCACGGCGGATATCTAGGTGATACCGACCTGTGTTATTGATTAACAGGATCGTTCGGGGAACGATGCCTGATGGAAACAGAAAATTTGTGTCGATGATGGACACGGAAAAATGAACCTTATTTGGAAATAATTGATGAGATTTCAGTTTTGATTTATACATTGAGTAGTACATATTCATGTTTCCACTTGTTATCATGTATCATATTCATTTTTTTTGCTATTAGCTCTAGTTCGTCATACTTACTTTATCAGCCGTTATATGTTAGTTTTATTCACTGAGTCGGCAAATCACCCTCGTTGTGCCATAGTTCCTTATAGGAGTTGTGTGGATGTGTAGCAGTAGTGCGGATCCACTCGTCAGCTTTTTATCGCTCTTTTTGCTAGGTGGATTACCTACGTAATAACCTCCTATTTTGGTATATGTACTTTGGATCTAGTATTACTCCATCAGACCCCGTATAATTGACTTAGAACGAGATGTGTTTGTATTTATTTTATTTCGACTGATGAGATCGTTTAATTGTGTTAATTTATGCTTCCTTTACTTGCATGAGACTCTTCACCTTGAGTGTCGTATTATTATTACGTATTGATTTCTGCCGTTTGGCATTGTTTTGCTCCCAACTAGGGATGCAACTAATTTACACACTTTATAACTGCTTTTATTAATAATTAAAAAAAGGAGGTGCGGTCGAATTTTTAAATGCTTAAAATCAGTTGGTTAAATTTCAATTAAAAAAACCATTCGGCAGGCTACTTCATTCTTATTACTTAAAAACTGACATTTTCTAAATTTCCGCAAAAAGAATTTTGATCTTGGTTTTCTGGCTTACTTAGATTGTGTCGTCATCTTTAGATGTCATACAATCTAAGTGCCGGTCATGAACCAAAATTGGGTCGTGACAAAGTTGGTATCAGAGCTTAGGATTTACCTTACGGAATCGAGTAGTGAGTTGAAGTTAGTAGGCTTAAATTTCGTTATGTAGGATGACCCTTGGTTTGATGGAGTAGGTAATTTAGAATGAGTAGAGTACCGTTCATATGTTCCACGGCATGTTTACGTTACGATACTCAGCCTAAGTAACCTCAGGATGTATATCTTGTTTAATCCTTCCTTTGACTCCCTATTTTTTGCTGCTCCTATTCGTACTCTTTATTGACCCTCGTTTCTTGTTCCAGTTGCTATGGCTATGCGACCTAGACGAGCCGCCGCCAGGGATGCAGCTCGGACAGATCCGCCTGTGACGGCGACTGATGCACAGGAAGTTCCGGCGGTACCTGAGCATGTAGATCCTCCTCCTCCTGATAGAATGAGTAGAATAGAGGAGGGCATGCTGGGCTTACAGCAGATGGCGGGACAGTTGGCTGAGGCCACCCGTGTGTATAAAGACAGGATCAGGCACCGACCATGGTAGAGCCTGATGTACAGCCCATGTAGATTGTCGCACTCATAGACTCGAGGGTGATGGAGGTATCACTTCCGGAGTTTATGAGGTTGAGACCTCCAGTGTTTACAGGGACCGATGCAGCAGAGGATCCTGTCACGACCTAAAATAGCACGTGACTGGCACTTGAATCATGTGAAGTCTATAGGACCCCACCTAATTCAAGTAATCCAAAAGCCCAGAAATCTAAACCTTTTTAAATAGGAAGTGAAAGAAAACTTGTTTAAAGCAAGTGGTTTAAATAAAATAATGGCATTAAACATTTAAAAGCAATATCATATTTTCCCAAAAATTTCGATAGAGTCTCCTTTGTAAATACTGGCCCCAAACGGGTATAACATGAATAATATACATAATGAATAAAGGCATCCCCAAACGGGAGCTAGCTCTTCGCCAATTGGCGGACACAACCATGCAAGCGATATAATATACAATACCGAAGGGCGAGGATCAAAAATCAGAAAGAAAACCAGAGGAAAACCATGATAATACAGCGTGCGACTCTAAGGTTGAAAGAATATACATACTGGTCTTCTAAGTCTATCAAATAATACAAGTCTGGTTGATGGAGTTACTAGATACAACTGTATAAATAAAATACAATGGTGGTGACGATGCAAGTGAGTCCACCTACCCAAGCAATCACCCGGAAGAAGCAGTGTGCCAGCAAAGCCGCCAAGGAAACCTGCAAGAAACTGTGGCACAACGGGGTGAGTTGCCAACTCGTGAGTAGAAAACATCACCGAGTAGAAATCGCATGTATGACTCAATCCTAGGTCATACGATAATAATATATCCTCAATATAATATCCTAAACCATCTACACATAAGTGTAATACCACGTGCTCGTGTCAGTGCCTCAGATAGCAACATATCATATATATGATGTATGAATGCATTACGAATGAAAACAGAATACATCATGAATGAGAAAACTGTTTTCATAATTTAGTGAGATTTCTGTATATATAAATCGAGGTATCATCAATGAAATCAACATAAAATCCGTGTCAAGCATCGACACAAAACATAAATCCAAATATCCAATATCTCGGGCTCCGGCTATCCGGACTGGCCCATATCACATAATCTCAATACTTCAAAGTCTCAATATCTCGGGCTCCGGCTATCCGGACTGGCCCCTGGGCTCCGGCTATCCGGATTGGCCCTTTATCAAAAATCACGACTACGTCGGTATCCTCCGGATATCCACCACGTCACAAATAACCGGTCGGTAGTACTCCCCTGCCAGGCTCAACGCCATCATCTGTGACCTTCTCGCCCCGGGGTACCGCACCGAGTCCACTATGCACCCACAGATGGTTCTTCCTCCTTGAATCAGGTGTATGATATCGCTCAAGAGCCGAAAAAACTCATGGTGGACGTATCTCACATCATATCACGAGAAAACTGCACTTTTTATCTTTTGAAATGAAAGTGAGTTTATATAATCTTGCGATTTCTCCAAATCCATAAATCTCATGGAAAATCCGAAATCCCAAAATGAAGAGTCAATAATAGTGAATACCGGGCTCCGGCAATCCGGACTAGCCCCATAATATTGCATGACAAATGAATATATAAACATGCAAGCGTATCTAAGTAAAGAATGCAATATCTAACCTAGCACAGTAATGATATATCGGAACTATCAGCTAACAAGCGATATCAATGAAATAATATTTCTAAAGTGTACACGACATGACAATTACTGATGATGGTGTGTGTGAGCCGGCAAGCAAGTGTACGTGGAGCATACGCATCATCAGTAATGGTGCTGGTGTCCTGACAGCATGGTTTCATAATCACTAAAGTATACATTAAGCATGCAATGCCATGATAACAACATGAATAAACGAAGAATGAATGGTAAATAAAATAATAAAGAATATACATTTCTATATACGAGTCATACAGTTTTTTTGTCTGAAATCGCACGAATCGTGGTGTTTAGAAAATAGGGGCTACGGTGTTTTTAAGAAAAGATACGTTCTTTGAAATATCCGTAGTTTCCCTTGGCCTATCTTTAAAATACTCACAATTCGTTAGTTTTATAAATAAATATGACTCGCGCCTAACTCTAACATCTACTAAATAAACTACAGGACAGCTAAGAGACTAACAAAAGGGTAAGGAAATCCATCTAAGTCTGAGTCGATCTATATATCTAGTAGTCGGTGATCCCGCCTCAATAGCGTCACATACAATAACATATATATAATATGACATCTTCGAATCATGAGTGCAGATCAATCATCATATTTATATCTCGTATGGTAAATCTATCGTACGGCATCCCAAAATCGGGGTACGGGTCGCCTATCACATATACCTCAATATCCACATGGTATCATTATCATAATATCATGAATAGGGTACTGATCTAAGTCTAGTACATGCCGATGCCATCAATATATATCTGCGTGTGTATGAAAACACATTGCCCAACGATCCGCTATAATAATATGTCGTATCTCATAACACGACCCAAATCACATCACCGATCTCACGGCATCATGCCCAATCACATCGACTCATCTCCAAGTATCATATACTATCCTCATCATCCGTGTATATGTATACACACACACACACACACATATATACATACTCACATACATTTATATATATATATATATATATATATATATATATATATATATATCCTCATATACGCACAAGAAATAAAATGTATGCGTGTGTGCGTGTGTGCGCCAAACCTCACTCTAGGGTTTTGCGACTAAGAAACTAAACTAAGCTACTATCTTCCGAATACACTAACACTAATCCAAATTCACCTAAAGTATTACTTACAAAGTTTGCACATCTCATAACAACACGTATATACATAAAATTATCATAACGCATTAAAATGCGACGAACTTGCGGGGGTGCTATACGCCATCCACCCGACTTCCCCCGTAGATATATATCTACTCACCTGATCCTTGCTTTCCGAAGTCGAGGTGCTTCGTCGTCTCGGAATCCACGCGAGGGAACCTACATCCAATACACAATCGCAATGCTTATTAAAATCAAGTCGGAAAACCAATACGGCATACAAATCGCTTATAGGTTAGAACCTATAGCTTACGCCAGCAAAACCACCAAACAACCCTCGTCGCTGACGTACAAACATCATACGATGGAACAAAATATCAAATACCAAAACCCAAGTTAAAATAAAGTCACAAAACAAAGCAGCAACTCAAGAAAACACCTCCATATTTTACCCTAGGTGGAATTAGCCAATTTTGCATATGTGGAAGGTCTAGTTTACTGAAGATAAAGCCATAGAACAAACACAGATCCATTCAACCCCACCCTGGCCGCAATTTGCAACCAGAATGATTAAATTTGTGGCCAAGTGGAAAGGGTAGGGTCTCGGGTCTTCAGGGTAGCTTCTAGGTTGCCTGCACGACTCACTGTATCTTCAGGATAGCTTCTAGGTTGCCTGCACAACTCACTGTGATCGCTATAAAATTTTCAGGTTCCCCGGGTCATAGCAGATTTCAATTTCCCATCACAATTTCCACAAAATATGATATCGGGGATTTCTAAGTTTTCTAAATGGTGTTCTAGTCACTGGTTTAGTCCAATATACTATCACTACAGGGGTTGTATGGCCTCTACTAACCTCAATTGCACTATCTCAATTCAAAAATTCCTTAAACCTCATCTAGGAATTTTCTAAGTTCACTAAACTCCACTAAAACACTTCTAAACATGCAAAGATGCTAAAGTGAATGAAATACTAAATTAAGTGTGAAGGAATTACCTCATTTGTCAACTCAAGAAATTTCTTGAGTTGCCCCAAGTCTCCAAAATCCAAACTTTCTTGGTCCAAAATGCTTGTAGTGAGCTTGTGCACATTTTTAGTGAAGGGGAAATGATGTTTTGATGTGGGATTGAGGGTGTTTTGAGGAGGTAGAGGAGGGAGGGAAAGAGGGCTGCCATGAGAGGAAGAGGAGAGGAAAATGATGAAGGAAATAATGAAGAGATAACAATGAGCCACGGTCAATTGACCCCTCACCTCTCTCTCTCTCTCTCTTGCCCATACCCAATTCTTTAACCTTTTCCCTTTTCTTTTCTTTTCTTTTCTTTTGTTTCCTTTTCCTTTTCCTTTCATTTTAAAACAAATCTAAGCTTGAAAAAGAAAAGCCATGGTAGAAAAATGTAACAATGTGTAATATGACATGGTGCATGTCATGTGCACAAATCAAGCTTAATGCACGATTAGTGATATTTAATCGCGATTAGCATTAAAATGGAATATAATTAATCATAAAGAATTTATAATTTGCTTAAATCATATAAAACACCCTCATTTCAGTAATTCCTATAATTTTCCAAATGTTTCCCAATTTATCGGTAATTAATTATACCGCATAATCAAAATATTCATAATATTTATTATTTAATTATATAAATTCCCAAAAATAATATTTTATTTTTCTAAAATGTTACAGATCCTCAGTCATTTCTTGATCGTATGGCTAGGATCGGCAGATCCTTGAGATGTTCTGACGCGAGGTCGGTGGAGCTGACTAGCTTTTGATTGGAGGGACTTGCACAGACATGGTGTAAGTCGATGGAGAGAGGGCGAGCCACCGGTCTTCCTCCGATGTCTTGGACAGAGTTTTCAGAGGTGTTCCTTACCAGATTTCTTCCACAAAGCGTACGTGATGCCAGAGCCAGCAGCTTTGAGGCATTGCGAAAATCTGCAGATATGCCGGTGGCAGAGTATGATTTGCAGTTCACCCAGCTACCACGCTATGCTCCATACTTAGTTCCTACAGAGGAGCTTCGGGTGAAGAGGTTTGTAAGGGACTTGGATACACAGCTGTGCCTTACCATAGGCTCCCAGCATTTCGATACTTATGCGCAAGCCATGGACGCAGCTATGCGAGTAGAAGAGCATCTGAACAAGACAACGACCATTCCGGAGCCAAAGAGGACCAGACCTATTAAGTCAGTTACTAGGCAGTTTGGCAGAGGACAAGGCAAACACACTCCAGGCTTCAGTTTTGGTCAAGGTTGGACTCAGGGCCAGATGTTCAGTCCGTACCCCGATAAGCAGAGGCCCCCATCTACATGGTTCAGTTGTGGACGTCCAGGGCATTTCGCTAGGGATTGTAGACTCCACAGAGGGACAGGATTTCCATAGGCTGCTTTACATCCTCCACCTTCTACTTCGATGGCCTTACTTCCTCCACCAGTTGGCACTATGCGCCAGGTCGTTGCACCGCGAGTTCGGGGTTTTGCAGGACGTTTTTAGAGAGGGTGAGGAGACCGGGGGAAAGGACGTCAGGATGCCGGTAGGGGCCATGCTCGGGTTTTTGCCTTGACTCCACAGGATGCACAGGCATCCAATGCAGTTGTGACAGGTACTCTTTCCGTATGTTCCTTAGATGCATATATTTTATTTGATCCCGGTTCTACGCATTCTTACGTGTCTGCACACTTTGCACTTTCTCTGGGGAGAGAGTCGTCATTATTAGAGTTACCGCTAGTTGTGATTACTCCTATGGGGGATTCTTTTGTAGATCACACGTATTCATGTACTGTTCGGTACGTATTGGTGATAGGGATTCGTTAGTCGATTTGATTCTCTTGGATATGCTAGATTTTGATATGCTTCTTGGTATGGATTGGATGGCCGCTTGTCATACTTATCTTGACTGTCGGGGGAAAGCGGTCAGATTCTGTTTTCCAGGCGAACCGATTATTGTGGTGCAGGGAGACTGTAGTATAACTCCTGCCAACTTGATTTCTTCCATTTGTGCGGGACAGCTCTTGAAGAAGGGTTGTCGTGGATTCTTAGCGTTTGTTCAAGACGTAAGAGCCGCTGAGGTCCCGTTAGACCAGGTTCCGATTGTACGAGAATTTCCTGATGTGTTCCCTGCTGAGTTACCAGGAGTGCCGCCTGAGCGTGATATTGAATTTTGCATTGACTTGATTCCGGGTGCTTGGCCTATTTCTATACCGCCTTATCGGATGGCCCCGACGGAACTGAAGGAACTCAAGAGTCAGTTGCAAGAACTGCTTGACAGGGGGCTCATTTGTCCGAGTGTATCGCCATAGGGAGCTCCTGTCTTATTCGTGAAGAAGAATGACGGCAGCATGAGATTGTGCATCGACTACAGGCAGCTGAATCGAGTTACGGTGGGAAATAGGTATCCATTACCTCGTATTGATGACTTATTCGATCAGCTACAGGGAGCTGGCTACTTCTCAAAGATCGATTTGCTGTCATGGTATCACCAGTTGAGAGTTCGAAAGGATGACATTCCGAAGACTGCTTTTCGCACACGATACAGGCATTATGAGTTTTTGGTGATGTCGTTTGGGCTCACCAATGCCCCAGCAGCTTTCATGGATATGATGAACAGCATTTTCAGGCCGTTGCTTTATCAGTTCATTATTGTATTCATTGATGATATTCTTGTATACTCCCATAGTCGAGAAGAGCATGAGCAGCACTTGCGAATTACATTGCAGATTCTGAGGGAACACCAGTTGTTCGCTAAGTTCTCCAAGTGTTCTATTTGGCTGGATAGTGTGGATTTCTTGGGTCACGTAGTTACGAGAAATAGTATATGTATGGATCCAAAGAAGATCGAGGCAGTACAACACTGGCCCAGACCTGTATCAATTACGGAGATTCGCAGCTTCTTTGGTTTGGCCGGTTACTACCGACGTTTTGTGCAGGATTTTTCTCGTATCACTGCACCACTGACCGGGTTGACCAGGAAAGAAGTTTCATTTCTTTGGACAGAGGCATGCGAGAAGAGTTTCCAGCAATTGAAGACTCGCTTGACGACTGCACCGCTCTTATCTTTACATTCTGGGTCAGGTGGTTTTGTTGTCTATTGTGATGCCTCTAGAGTGGATTTAGGCTGTGTGTTGATGCAGCACGTCAGGGTCGTCGCTTATGCTTCTCGGGAGCTGAAGAAGCATGAGCAGAACTATCCCACTCATGACTTAGAGATGGCCGCAGTGGTCTTTGCACTCAAGATTTGGAGGCATTACTTATACGGTGAGTCATGCCAGATATTCACAGACCACAAGAGCTTAAAGTATATTTTTCAGCAGCGGGATCTGAATTTGAGGCAGCGTCGTTGGATGGAACTCATGAAGGATTACGATTGCGAGATTCTTTATCATTCGGGCAAAGTGAATGTTGTAGCAGATGCTTTGAGTCAGAGGCCCGGAGGTAGATTATCTTATTTGGGCACAGTGCAGAGACAGTTTTCTGCAGACTGGAAGATTTTATGTGATAGCCGTGTGCAGTTTGAGTTCACATCGACAGGAGGACAGTTCGCTCACATTCGCACCCGTCCTTAGTTACTTGATCGCATCCGAGAGGCACAGCCCGCCGATGCTCGCTTGTCCGAGATCATAGAGCAGGTTAGACAGGGTAGCAATTCTGAGTTCATGATCGATGACCATGGAGTGTTACGGTTTGGGACCCGTCTTTGTGTGCCAGATTCTGAGGGACTGAGATGCGAGATCTTAGAGGAGGCGCATCGGTCAGCGTATAGTGTTCATCCTAGTTCCACCAAGATGTATCATGACTTGAGAGACGTCTATTGGTGGGAAAGAATGAAGAGAGATGTCACGGAGTTTGTTTCAAGATGCTTGACTTGTCAGCAAGTCAAGGCCGAGCACCAGAGGCCGGCAGGAGAGTTGCAGCCTTTGCCTATTCCGGAGTGGAAATGGGAGAAGATCTCTATGGATTTCATTGTGGGTCTACCCAGGAATAGCAGAGGGTATGATTCCATCTGGGTGATTGTGGATAGATTGACAAAGACAGTTCACTTTCTTCCGGTGAAGACAACGTATGGATATGCGCAGTATGCTCAGATCTATATTGACGAGATTGTGCGATTGCATGGAGTTTCGACATGCATAGTGTCCGATAGAGGTGCACAGTTTACCAGCCGACTATGGCAGAAACTTCAAGAGGCTCTAGGCACCTGATTGAATTTTAGTACAGCTTTCCACCCACAGACCGACGATCAGTCAGAGCGGACTATACAGACTCTTGAGGATATGCTTCGAGCATGCAATCTTGATTTCGGTAGCAGTTGGGATCGTCACTTGCCTTTGATAGAGTTCTCCTACAACAACAGTTTTCAGGAAATGATCCAGATGGCACCCTTCGAAGCTTTGTATGGGAGAAAGTGTCGATCGCCTGTTTGCTGGAGGAACTCAACGAGAGCAGCATTTTGGGACCTCAGATAGTGCAGGAAACTACAGAAAAGATCCAGATGATACGAGACAGGATGAGAGTGGCCCAGTGCAGGAAAAAATCTTATGTTGATCGACGACGTCGTAGACTCAAGTTTGAGGTAGGAGATCCTGTGTTTCTTCGTATATCTCCGATGAAGGGTATGATGCATTTCGGGAAAAAGGGGAAGCACAGCCCTAGGTATGTCGGACCCTATGAGATTCTGGAGAGAGTAGGCGCTGTATCTTATCGTTTAGCACTTCCACCGAGTTTTCCCAATTTGCATCCGGTGTTCTATGTGTATGTTTCGCAAGTATCTTCACAATCCCTCTCACGTGATCCAGCATCATACTTTACTGCTTGAGCAGGACTTATCCTACATTGAGCAGCCGGTAGCTATTCTAGACCGGCAGGCAAAGAAACTGAGATCGAGGGTACTTCCGTCTGTAAAAGTTCTTTGGCGAGGACCAAGTAGCGAGGAGTTCACTTGGGAGGCCGAGGATGCGATACGGAAGAAATTCCCGCATCTTTTTGAAGGTACGTGTAGTTAAGATTTAAATTCGGGGACCGAATTTTCTTAAGGAGGGAATATTGTAACATTTTGAAATATTTTAGACAATTAATTAAATTATTTATTTAAATAAGAAATGATATTTAATTTTTATTATAGTAAAGAGGGCCTTTTAATTTGTAGTGGAAATAATTTAGTAAAGAAAATAGTGTTTATATAATAATATGTGGAATGAGGGGTTTATGTGAAAATGTTTGTTTCCTTATGCTAATTAGGATTGTATGAGGGTTATTATGCAAAGAGGGTTAGATAGTGGTTAAGTTTAAAATAAACCTCCTAGACACCACACCTTAGGTTTAACCTAATGGCCACACCTCCTCCTTGCATGAAAGCACCACCATCTTTCATGGTGACACCACCTCCTTGCTTTATCATTCATTTTCTTATCTTGTTTTAAAAAATTTGTTCAGTTGATATATATCAAGTAGAAACTAATTACTAGCTTAGAAGAAAATCCTAACACTCACTAAAGAAAAAGAGAGAGGAAAGAAAGAAGCTAAGTATTAAGGATCACTACCACAACCCTCAAGCTAAAATTAGTGGTGCTTGTGCATCTTGGAAGGAACTTTTCAATGATCTTTCTGTTGGTATGATCTTTAACTCTGCAGATTTTTAGTTCTGTATTGGTTATTATAGAAGTTTGATATCGGAAATATCGTATTTAGATAATATAAGCTCTGTTATTGAATCTGCTATAGTTTAGATGATGGTTAACAAAATCAAACAGTGCTTTCATCTTGTAATTTGGACCTAGAATAAGCTCTAGGAAGACGAACCCATTTCCTAGGATTTTGGCCGGCGACACTTACCAAAAATCCGAGCTCGCCGGGTCTTTCATGGAGTTGGGTGCTGGTTTTTGTAGGGTAGCTCTCTGTATATCTGTTAGGATATCTTGTATTGTTTGTTTATGTTAATTATTTAGTATATAAAATCTGGAACCAAATATCGGTTTTGGGGTTAAAACTTCTAAATACGATACGGGCAGTTTGTGTCGCGATTCTGCGTTTTCTGTTATAAACAGAGAAGGGTTAAACCAGATTAGATAAGTCTTAGAAAGTTCACAATAGTCACATGTAGCTTGCGTAGTATGTAAACCTTGTAGTTTCACGTTTTTCGCTATATCGGTTTTTAGCCGTTTCTTATACAAAGTTAATTTTGATGTTAGATTCGAATACGGAAACTTCGGAGGCCGCAAGGAAAGGAAAAGGATTGATGACATCCGAGTGACTTCAACGTATTCCGGTGAGTAGATTAACATCTACCGGGGGATTTTGTATGGATGGAGTGATACGTCTATGGTTTAAAGTTTAAATTAAAATTGCTCCTTTGTCTATAAAGTTTGATTTTTAGTAACTTCATCGTATGCCTTCATATATATAAATCGTCATGTTAAAAATTGCTAGACACTGCACAAATTATCGACAAGTCATGTTGCACATGCACATATCTACATGTTACACTACATCTCGTCGATATTAACATGTCACATACACATTTAGTACTTATTATGTTAAATATGATTCATATCATGCCTTAAGCATCACTATTGGTAGTTATTTTGCATAAATGTTATCATGTTTCATATTCAAGTATTAGTAATTTTGATATAAGATGCACTGGATTATTGCGGATTTATGGTTTTGAGCTTTTATACACTATTGAGTAGATTCAATGATTCTTCATGATTGATGTGACATGTCCACCATGAGATGTTGTTTCTATGATTTGGTTTTATTCCGAACAGAGTGGGGTAGCTATACGGTTGCGGATTTTTATGTTATCCGGACTGAGTGGGGTAGCTATACAGCCGGATTCATGGTGGACCCGATCGAGACTGAGGGGTAAGAAAGCCGCACTTTAGGCGGGGCGTCTAGCGAGGATACTCGATACCGGAGACAGTTGTGAACACGGCGGATATCTAGGTGATACCGACCGGTGTTATTGATTAGCAGGATCGTTCAGGGAACGATGCCTGATGGAAACAGAAGATTTGTGTCGATGATGGACATGTAAAAATGAACCTTATTTGGAAATAATTGATGAGATTTCAGTTTTGATTTATACATTGAGTAGTACATATTCATGTTTCCACCTGCTATCATGCATCATATTCATTTTTGTTGCTATTAGCTCTAGTTCGTCATACTTACATTATCAGTCGTTATATGTTAGTTTTATTCACTGAGTTGCCAACTCACCCTCGTTGTGCCATAGTTCCTTGCAGGAGTCGTGTGGACGTGTAGCAGCAGTGCGGATCCACTCGTCAGCTTTTTATCGCTCTTTTTGCTAGGTGGGTTACCTACGTAGTAACCTTCTATTTTGGTATATGTACTTTGGATCTAGTATTACTCCATCAGACCCTGTATAATTGACTTAGAATGAGATGTGTTTGTATGTATTTTATTTCGACTGATGAGATCGTTTAGTTGTGTTAATTTATGCTTCCTTTACTTGCATGGGACTCTTCACCTTGAGTGTCGTAGTATTATTGCGTATTGATTTCCGCCGTTTGGCATTATTTTGCTCCCAACTAGGGATGTATCTTATTTACACACTTTATAAATACTTTTATTAATAATTAAAAAAGGAGGTGCGGTCGAATTTTTAAATGCTTAAAATCAGTTGGTTAAATTTCAATTATGAAAAAAAACCATTTGGCAGGCTACTTCATTCTTATTACTTAAAACTGACATTTTCTAAATTTCCGCAAAAAGGATTTTGATCTTGGTTTTCTAGCTTACTTAGATTGTGTCGTCATCTTTAGATATCATACAATCTAAGTGCTGGTCACGGACCAAAATTGGGTCATGGCAGATCCTTAGCGTAGATGGATAGGAAGTTACCCGCTAAGGATTGACCGAGCAGGGTAGCTGTTCGGTGGCCTTCTGATGAGGGCTTCGATCCTTAACGTAGATGGGTAGGAAGTTACCCGCTAAGGATTGACTGAGCAGGGGACCTGCTCGGTGGCCTCGTGAGGAGGGCTTTTGATCCTTGGCGTCGTGGGTAGGAGACTACTAGCCAGGGATTAACCGAGCAGGGAAGCTGCTCGGTGGCCTCTTGATGAAGGCTTCGATCCTTAGCCTAGATGGGTAGGAAGTTACCCGCTAAGGATTGACCGAGCAGGGGAGCTGCCCGGTGGCCTCATAACGTGAGCTTCGATTCTTGGCGTCGGTGGATGGGTGACTGCCAGCCAGGGATTGACCGAGCAGGGAAGTTGCTCGGTGGCCTCGTGAGGAGGGCTTTTGATCCTTGGTGTCGTGGGTAGGGGAATACCAGCCAGGGATTGACAGAGTAGGGAAGCTGCTCGGTGGCCTCGTGAGGAGGGCTTTTGATCCTTGGCGTTGTGGGTGGGAGACTACCAGCCAGGGATTGACCGAGCAGGGTAGCTGCTCGATGGCCTCTTGATGAGGGCTTCGATCATTAGCGTAGATGGGTAGGAAGTTACCCGCTAAGGATTGACCGAGCAGGGGAGCTGCTCGGTGGCCTCTTGATGAGGGGTTCGATCCTTGGCGTCAGTATGTAGGTGACTACCAGCCAGGGATTGACCGAGCAGGGAAGCTGCTCGGTGGCCTCGTGAGGAGGACTTTTGATCCTTAGCGTCGTGGGTAGGAGATTGCCAGCCAGGGATTGACCGAGCAGGGTAGCTGCTCGGTGGCCTCTTGATGAAGGCTTCGATCCTTAGTGTAAGTCTACGGTAGCGCCCCGGCCGTCAATCCGAGGCCAAATGCGGAACAAAAACTTTTTACAAAACCGGCGCTATCGTAGTCTTTCACCCGGATCGAACCATTAACATTAAACTAGCTAACTACAAAGATGATAGAAAGGCTATACCGATCGATCCGTGTCCTTCGGTCTTTAGCCGCCATCCCTAGCTCCTCGCGACATCTCCGATCTCCGGTCTCCTCGTCGGAAGGGCACCACATCTTGAACTCTTTTTACGGGCTCCCACTTCAATCCGAAGCAACTCGGGCATGAAGTTTTCTAGCCGACATGTCCAAGGTGATGTAGAGAATGTGTGTGATAACTTTGTCTCAAGCATCCATTGATTCTCAACTCATGAGAGTGTATGGATGGAGGTTGAAGATGATGCCATAGTGGAAGTAGTGAGCTAGAGGAAGAAAAAGAAGAAGAAGAGAGGCTTTTGTTGTTGTGTTTCAAAATGAAAAATGAGAGCTAGCATAATAATCTCAAGAGCAAACAACCTCATGTGGCTGCCCTCTCGCTCTCCACCTCTCATTTCAACACAATCAACAATCAATTAACATGACATGTTCACAAAAAATGAGACCATGAGTCACCAAATTGAACATGCCACATTAATTGCTCCTCATGATAAAATCCACTCACAATTTCCACCAAAATAAACATTAACCCAAATGTTCATGACAATAAAAAGAACGGCATCATCTAAAGTAAACCCGTGACGGATCATAAGAATACCTCTCACCTGTATATACATATCTGCATCCGCATTCCGACTGAATGCGAATGCAATGAGACGAAAGTAATCCAACAAATCTAATACTAGGATCCGGCTTAAACCAAAGCCTACTAGTATGATCCGTCCGATCATGATCCGTGCACGAGTGCACGTATATGATCGAACCCTGCCATAAAACTATACGGCCTCTACAATATTTCTTCCGAAACTTGAGAAACTGTCTGTGGGGACTCTAAAGACTCGTCAATACACTGGCTGTGGATTTAACCACTAGTACGTCAGTGGCACTAGCTGTGCGTAACGGCTGCCGAGGTATTGACCAAAAGGGAGGCTGATGAGTGAACTCATCCTGACACCCTACTGAGCCTGTCAGTGACAATATCCGTACAGTCCGGTCCGTTCGTCTATGAGTATCGCATGTCGGGCCTAGGGGCTGGTAAACGTCAGACCCCCAAAAGCGGTACAAGTCGTGTCGGAGTGTAGCCCAGAACACTATGAGATACTACTGGAATACCTACCAGTAAATCTCACTTGCCTTGGCCAAGGACTTCGTGTAATGGCTCTCCTAGACACAGCGCGATCTCACCCCCAATACCGGGAGAGACGAAACCCCTGCCGATCCGCTCACTGCCTCTATGTGGCTCGGGACTGTACCCAACTAAAACTTATTTGCATGACTCCTTTGAGCCGTGGTAGGGTAGTAATCAAAGCACATTGGGAACTAGCACGAGATAAATGTCGATCTCAGGTCGATGAACTAACCTGTACACATGTCACCAGGGAACTGCTATCTGACGCTAGGTATATCACCAACTAGCATGTTCCTGGCGAGTCATGTCCGGTGTACTCATAACCCAATGAGCACCTGTATACGTCTTAGGTGAACCAACTTACACCAATGGCTTGTGAGACCAGCCACCGCCCCTCGTCGGGGTCTCGATCGTATACACTAGTCTACTATCGGAGTGTTGATGCCCAGTCTTGAAACTCCCACGACTAGGGACACTTTAAGGATGTGCTTATAGACTACCCAACTCTCACGTATATGATCGCCATCATACTACTGGTAGTCAAGCAAGAATCCTAAGGGCTCTATCAATGTGTAATAGTGATCTGTAAGGTCACCTAAAGCATGTACACGATGATAAAGATAAACCAGATAGCGTACTATCATCTCTAGTAAGACTGTCCTACCGGCATTGGTCCTCCCTCAATCATTGCAATCACGTGCCTGCGATCCAATAATTGACTTTGTGGGCACTATATCCAACAATCTCTCACTTGCACTTAAGGCTAATTATTGCGATGTCGCATACTCACAGCCCGTGTGATACCGAACACCCAACTCCTCTACTGATCAGTCTCACAAAGCTTGTTTATGAAACTATTGCATTCAAGAAATAGCCTCAGTGAGTGGATCCGCTCTGATGTTTCTTTCTATGTCTCTCTTTTATCTCAAGGTCGTGGAGAAAGCCATCTCCTGAAATGAGCAATACCTGTCTTAGAATATGTCTGGATATCTGATGGGACCTAGTTTACAAATGAACTCCAAATCCAGTTTACATCTTAGACTGTATCGTCAACTGAATTTAATCAGTATCTTGAACCATGCCTCCCTCAGTATCCGCTTGGATCACCTATCCAAACTACTGCCCCTCTTCAGAGGGAGAACTATAACTCTGACAGTCACTATGTCATCCAGGTCACCTTGGAAGCCTGGAATGATAACTGTCTCCCAAAGGAGGCTGTTGTTATCATATCCCTAGAACATCAACTTATGTTCTAAAACTTCTTCTGAACGTTCCTCGAGGATTGGATCAATATATCAACTAATTGCATCTAGTGCAGAAAACAACATCTTGTGTGGTACTTGACATCTCATGATTGACTCAATTGCCTAAGCGAGTGATATGTCAATCATGCATATCTCTCTCCCCTTTAGTCTGTAAGACACCTTTAGAGAGGGTGACTCCATCACCTGTAGGTACTCTACCGTGTCAGGAGTCGTCCATTCTAAAACACTTTTAGAATACTGTCTAAGTACCCAGATTGGGACACTTCCCAAATCTAGATCTAAAACCATAGATCTAGTAACTAGATTGTCTGATATAATATCCATATCCTATGTGGAGAAACTACTGTGTGACAACCATAGTATAACTGATCGTAGTATAGGAATTTCACTTCCTACTATGTGTATATCATCCAAATACCAGGACATCACACCCTACTACCTTCTTAACTGATCCATATCCTATTCTGATGAAGTCAAAGCCTATGACTGTCACATAAAAAATAGATGATTTATCTCTGTTATATCTGCTTTAGTCTATAAATAGACACAAGCTACTTGTCCACTATACTTCCGCTGCTCCCACTGACTACAACAACCCTATGACAGAGTCATATACACATGCACTTCTAAAGCTAGTTTAGAACGATGCTATACTCATCCTCCTGCCGGGTCTCATAGTCTAGAATAGCAGTAATGGCAAGTCTGGGTAAACAAGAACCTCCCTGTCACCGTCCTTGAGGCTACCGAAGTACCTCTCGGGCGCCTGAGGTTACCCACCATATCTGCGGAGTGGCTAATGGAATGTCAAACCTGATTGAATCTTTAGGTTCTTATCAAATTTTCAGTAATCGTTTGCGGTTCTGGAATCGCTTCCAGTTCTACCATACTCCCACTACTGTTTTCTGAAAATATCCATTTTATTAAAGCTGTGGCGAGTCAAGAACAATATCACTAATGATCTTCCAGATGGTAAAAAGTTAACCCTCGTCATAACCCGGGTTAACCCATAAACAGCCATTACAGAAACGTGCCTTGAGTTATCCAGAGTCTGGTTTTAAGCATAAGCCGGACAACTCCGTATACCTTAACATCGTTAAGATATGAGCCATTATATATCTAATATAGAAACAGAAGCACTGATTTAATTGGAACCAGATTCAAATCATGCATCTGTCTCCAGTGCATGTCAACTAAATGGAGAGAGGCCGATCAACATTACTCAACTTAGGAATACGTCCAGATATGAGTAATCTGATAGAGAAGCAAGTTCTCAAAACCATTACTATCAACTGAATACCATACACAAGTATCTACATCTTTGATCACCTTGAAGAATCCTGATACTTGCAACACCTGGTTCTCTACTTTATTCATATACCTATAATTTCTCAAAACTTGGACCTTGTATTTCTACGAAACACATGTCTAAGAACTAGAGAAGTCATAAGTAACTAGAATATAGTATGAGTACCAACCCCTCTGTCCTAATGGACACTGGACAATATACAATACTATGTATAAGTCCCCTGAGTCTAATAACACATACCCTGTGCATCGTAGGTTGAAAACTGTACTTATGGTTAACAAGAATTACACCGCTGTTGAATGCTCCTTACCTAACTATCAACTAATATAGGTAAATGTCATGGACATAATTTCAAAAAGTTATATCTCACTTTATAAAATAAACAAACAGATATATCAGTTTGAAATTAGTGCATAACAACGGATATTCAAAACCAAATATTTGCCGTCCGGCAAAAACCCAGGTGATTTCCTCAAATATCACCAATTACAACGAATCCCGATATAATGAGGATGATCACCTAATTCCTAATAACTTACTCCCACTCATCATCTGTAAAACCATACAGATGTGAGAATCATACATCGTAAATACATACCCTGGAGCATGGACTAATTGGGAAATCGGTTTTCTATTAACAATGTACAGTGAAACTGAAACATGAAAATGTTTCAAAGGGGTATCCGGGTATTTCTAGTAATGCCTCTTCCATTATCAGATTCACAACTGTAACCGTATATTTCTTTGCCATCTCTCCAAATCCCTTTATTTGTCTTTACTCGTTACCTTCTGTACACCCCTTTAGGCTAAATGGTTTTCTTCCTTTCCTACCGTTCGGCACCAGCCTATGGTTTGGAAGATGACTATCCAATAAGCATAATGGGTGTACTCTCCTAATCCTAGGAGTACTCGTAACCTGAGAGAAGGTGAAGATAAAAGACAACTGAATAAACCTTATTCCTATTTCTCCTGAACCAGAATCCATCCCCGAACTGGAACAAGTTCCTTCGAGTTCGTATATAACCATACGATAGAATATCCAATAACTGTGGATCTCTGTAGTGATACGGGGTGTTCTGGAGAAATAACAAGGTGAAGTAGGAGTGCCGATGAAATATGTGGTTTGGTCGTGAATGATAGTAGTTGCAATTTACTTTACCCTCTTTCTGATCCTTTTATTTGTCTTTACTTAATACCTTCTGTACACCACACTTAGGCTAATTGGTTTTTTTCATTCCCCACCTTTCAGCATCTGCCTATAGTTTGGAAGAAGACTATCCAATAAGCGTAATAGGTGTACCCTCTCCTAATCCTAGGAGCCCTCACAACTTGAGAGAAGGTAAAAGGAAAAGACAACTGAATAGTTATATTCAATCTCTCCAAAACCAGAATCCATCCTTGAATCTGGAACAAGTTCCTTCGAGTTCGTATATAACCATATGATGGATTTATCTAATGGAAGTGGATGTTCGTAATAGTACGGGGTGTTCTGGAGAAATGAAAAGGGTAAAAGAAGGAGTGGCAATAATGTATGCAACTCAGACAATCCAAAAGCCAGTGTTTTAAGAAAGTTCGGTCAACTTGGTCACTGAGTCATAGTCTAGGGTCGGGCCATGGTCGTAGCCAAAGAGAGAGAGAAAAGAAACACTCTGCGTGCACTCTAACCAAGATCAGAATGGTTATCACTTTATCTAATCAGGATGTCTCCCACTGTATCCTCAAATTCTTCTCCAAACCTGAAAGTAGAATTAGTCGGGATCACCCGAGGAGTAAACCAACTCATCAGTGGGAATCAGGATCCAACTATCATCGCATGATAACGTAATAGAATTCACTTACGTTATCACACTCCAAAAGGTATGCGCATGCCTGGCAAGTTTCAGTTTCTTTAGAAACCCCCGATGTGATTTTTACCCCATGCTCTTATGACCTTGACGAAGGCCAACATATCATAAGTCACATGTCAAGTTCTACCCATCATTATCCAGGTTAATTTGAACCCACCCGTACATACCCTTGATGAAGGCCAAAATAGTAGTACGACTGTCCTAAACTAACGCATCTATCTATGCAACAGAAAAGTAACAAATAGCTACCATACACTATGCTTTGACGAAGGCCAACATACATAGCATGAATACTAAGTGCTACCCGTCTGAAATGACAGAGGGCTACGAATGGTTTTTGGCGAAAAACCTTTAACGTAATGACTTGATATCGTTGAAGGAACCGGATAGCTTTTAACAAAAATATAGTGGCGAACACCTTTGCTAAAGAGGTCACTCCCGGTGAAAGGATCTCAGTTCTTTCCTCGTAGAATGAGGTGCAGGATATTCTAAACTGAATACCATGATGCAAAGAAAAAAGTAATCGACTATAGTGAAGTTATTACCCTGACGCAAACCTCTGTCTAAGGGGTCACTCCCGATGAAGGGATCTCGGCCCTTGCCTCTTCGAATGAGGTGCTGGATATTCATGACCGAATACCACTGTGCAAAACAAAAGAGAACATCCTTGTAATAACAGCTTTTTGTAAATTGTTCCAACAACATCCAACAGGTTTTTTCTCCTTGCATTGATCAGAATCAACACTGTCCCATCAATTGATCACACCAGAAAAGAACGAAAATAAAATGTACGTATATGCCATCCGCATTCGCTACTGGGTCCCGTCATCACCCGTTAGATTACTTAACTAACGACAGAGCGGGGACTGGACTAGCGCGGGTGTAAAACATATACAACATCTACTAGTATATATATCAATATATAATAATCGCTCCAGGCATGATAAATGCAACATCACAGAAATGTAATAAGCATCACAGAACAATACAGATAATCTGGGAGCCCCGGGTTTCATTGAGCCACAACTGAAACCCGACGTTCCCCTGGTCATGTGGATAGCCTGTGCAATGAAAACCTAGACCCCCTACGGGTGCGGCAAGTTACCCGCCAAAACCTGAAGCGAGGCAGCCCCCTTCAACAAAGTGAATGGACCACCCAGCACTTCACGGAATCCGGTAACTTGAGCACCCCACCTTGGATCAACCTATACCCCCTATGAGTACGGCGAATAGCCGTCACAAGCCGAAAAGTATGGAACATGACCGGCACTTAAACAACGAACGTCTCGATGCGTACGTAATTTAAGTAAGCCAAAACCTAGAAATCCAAACCATGTAAAGCAGTAGAGTGAAGGAAAAACCAATTTTAAAGCAAGAATTTTAACAACATAAGCCGAAGTATGCATTTTTAAAATGTCAAGTCTTTTCTGAAAATTTCGGCAGAGTTTCCTTTGTAAAAACTGACCCCAAACGGGTACAAACCTGATAAAGCATGTATAATGAATAAATTCATTCCCAAGCAGGAGCTAGCTCTTCGACAACCGGCGGAAAAAACCACACAATACAATATAATATACAACGCCGAAAGGCGAGGATCAAACTCAGGATAAAAATCCAACATCATCAAGAAAACCAGAGGAAAACCATAATAATACAGCGTGCGCCTCTAAGGTCGAAAGAATATACACAGGTCATCTATCTCTGTCAAATATACAAGTCTGGTTGATGGAATTTTACTAGATACAACTGAAATAACAAATATACAAAGGTGGTCCTGATACAAAAGAACCTACCTACCAAAGCAATCACCCGGAAGGAACAGTGTGCCAGCAAAACCGCAACGAAACCTGTACGCCAAAACCTACAAGAAACTGTGGCACAACGGGGGTGAGTTGCCAACTCGTGAGTAGAAAACATCTACGAGTAGAAATCGCATGCATGACGCCATCCTAGGTCATATCAAGTAATATCCGTAAATAAATATCCTGGTCCATCTATGTATAAGTGTAATACTACATGCTCATGTCAGTACCTGAGATAGCAACACATCAGATATATGATGCATGAATGCATTACAAATGAAACAGAATACATCGTGAATGAGACAACTTTTTTCTTTATTTAATGAGATTTCTGTATGTATATAAATCGCGTATCATCAATGAAATCGACAGATAAAACAGTGTCCAGTATCGACACAAAACATAAATCTCAGTAGCTCAACAACTCAGGCTCCGGCTATCCAGACTGGCCTGTATCATTAAATCTCAATATCTCAGTGTCTCAAGTCTCAATATCTCAATACCTCGGGCTCCGTCAGTCCGGATCGGCCCATATCATCAATCATACGACCACGAACGGTATCCTCTGGATATCCGCTGCGCCAGGTAAAATCACCTGTAGGCAGTCTGCCCTTACCGGGCTCATCGTCTACAACTCGAGCTTCTTGCCCCGGGGTATGATACCGGGCCCACCATGTACCCGAGACGGTTCATCCAACTCCTCGAATCGGGTCTCGAAAACATCTCAGAACCGAGAAAACACCATGGTGGACAATACTCAACACGTCAAGGAAAACCGCATTTTTTTCTCTTTAAAATAATACATCAGTTTACAAAACTTTCACATGCGGTTTCCAAATCCAGATAATATCAAGAAGAATCCGAAATCATCAAGTCACCATGTCAATAGCAATGAAAACTGGTATAAATCTCCATAATACTGCATGACCAATGAATATATGAATGCATCTGATATCATGCAATAAATGTAATAGTTAACTAGCATAAGAAAGCTATAACATGTTGCCACTATGAACTAGCAAGCTATGTCCATGAATAGTATTTTCTAAAGTGTACGTGACATGGCAATTACCGATGATGATGTGCGTGAGCCGGCAAGCAGGTGTACGTGGAACATACGCATCATCGGTAAAGGTGCCGGTGTCCTGACAGCAGGGTTTCATGATAATTACAGATAACATATGTACAAGCATGCGATGCGATGAAACATCATGAATATACAGAAGGTGATGTAGTAACAGTAACACTAAAAAATATATCTACTCAATATACGAGTCATACAGTTTGTTATTTAAAATACTCAGGATTCTTCATTTTTGAAAATGAGTATGACTCGAGCCCAGTCAAAAGGGTAAGGGAATCCACCTAAGTCTGAGTCGATCTATATATATATATAGTAGTCGGTGATCTCGCCTCAATAGTATCCCATACGATACAAAAAATAATATGACATCCTCGAGTCAAGAGTGCGGATCTATCCTCATAACTATATCCCGTACGGTATATCTATCGTACGGCATCTCAAATCTGGGTATGGTTCAAATAACACATTTATCTCATTATTCATCTGGTATCCACATCATCGCATATCGAGAGCAGGGGTACTGATCTAAGTCGAGTACACTAATAATATCATCAACATATATGTACGCGTGTGTGAATACACATCGCCCATTAATCCGCTAATATCATGTCGTATCTCCTAATACGAACCAAATAACATCACCGATCTCAAGGCACCATGCTTAATCTCCTCGACTCATCTCCAAATACCATATAATATCCCCATCATCCGTGTGTGTGTGTGTGTGTGTCTGTGTCCCCATTACGCACAAGGAAGTAAATGTATGCGAGTATGTGTATGTGCGTGTATGCAAATCTTTATTCTAGGGTTTCAAGACTAAGAAATCCACTAAAGTTCTTTCTTCAATTCTCGCTAACACTAGAACCATGATCTCCTAAAGCTCCTCTTGCTAAGTATTGATATCTCTCAACAACATATAAATGTATATCTATATTACATCACATCCATTCTCACAACTTTGCGGGGGTGCTATACGCCATCCACCTAACTTCCCCCGTAGATATAAATCTACTCACCTCCTTTTGCTTGCCGATGTCGATGTCGCCATAATCTTATTTATCTTCTTGAATCCAAGTGGGGGTACCTACATATATACACAATCGCAAATGCGTATTAAAATCACATCGGAAAACCAAAACGACATGCTAAAGGCCTATAGGTCAGAACCTATGGACCACGCCCTCATAACCACCAACAACCCTCGATATCGTCGTACAAACGTCAAGTGATCGAGGTAAAACACAGATACTAAAATCCAGATTTCAAAATACGAGAAACGAAACCCCGAATCAAAACAGCAACTCTTGAAAATGGTCCCAGATTTTACCCTAGGTCAAATTAGTCAATTTTGCACATATGGAGGGTCTAGTTTACAGATGTAGGAACTACAGAACAAGAACGAAACCCAATGGCCAAGTCCTAGCCTCAATTTGCGGCCAGAATGCTTTTATTTGCGGCTAGGGAATGGAGTTGGGGGCTCGTGTCTTAGGTGATGCTTCCTAGGTGCCTACTTGTATCCCAGTCTCTGCTAAATAATTTTCAAGTCACCCGGGTGTTAGCAGATTTCATATTCCCTATAGAATTCCATAAAATACGGGTATCGGGGATTTCTAAGTTCGCTAATAGGGTTCTAGTCTCTAGTTTAGGTCTCCAATCAATCACCACAGGGGTTTAAGGTCAATATCAAGCCTCAATTACACTATCTCAATTCAATTCAAACCCTAACCCTAACTTGGAATTTCAAAGCTTCACTACACTTCACCAAAACGATTTCAAACTTGAAGAGAGGCTTAAGCAAAAGAAATACTATACTATTTGGGAAAGGATTAGCTCATTTGGTAACTCAAGAATTTTCTTGAGTTGCCCTAGTGTCCAAAATGCAAGCTTTCTTGGTCCAAAGTGTAGCTAGTGAGCTCATGCACATTTTTTGTGAAGTGGGGATGGAGTTTTGATGAAGATTTGATAATGAAGTGAGGGTTTGAAGTGGAGGGAAAGGGGATGCTGCCATGAGAGAAGAGGAGGCAAAGATGATGATGGAAATGACAAGAGAAGGAATGGCCAAGAACTAGGTTCGACTCCTCACCCTCTCTCTCATGCCCATGCTTCATAAAATATTGTTTTCCTTTTTCTTTTCTTTTCTTTTCCCCTCTCAAATAAAACAACAACCATGATATAAAACATGAAGAAAGCCATGATAAAAATATAACAAGTGTAAAAATGACATGGTGCATGTCATGTGCACAAATCTGGTTTAATACGCAATTAGCGATTTTTAATCGTGATTAGCACTAAAATGGTGTCAAATAAATCGTAAAACTTCATAATTTGCATAAATCGAATAAAGCACCCTCATTTTAGTAATTTCCATAATTTTCAAAATTTCCCCCAATTTATCGGTATTTAATTATACCGAAATATTAAAATATTCATCATAATTATTATTTAACTATAAAAATTCCCAAAAATAACATTTTATTTTTCTGAAATGTTACAATCTTCCCTCCTTAAAGAAATTCGGTCCCCGAATTTAAATTTAAACCCCTCAAATACTAAAACATTTCAGTAAAAAGTCCAAGTCGTCGGGGCTCCGAAATCATCAATACATAAGACGCATCATAGCGTAAAGCATGTGCATGAACAATAAGCAGATAACTCAAAAAAAAACTCCGTCAAGCATCCCGCAATCATCGGAGTCATGGTGTAGACACAAATGTCAAATCTAGAACGAAACCAATATGATATACATCAAAACTATCCATGCAAACATCTGTAGGAAATGTATGCCAAACCTTTCATGTTGTTGTGCGATGAGCATAACACTGCACAGTGGCGGACGTCTATTGTAAGAAAATAACTATATATAGACTTATCATTTGTTTAATATGTACTTCCTGCCGTTTTTGAAAATAATTTAGAAGGGTTTCTTTGTTTTTAAACGTTTCGTGTCATATCAGACCCGTAGGTAAACACTGAGACTATAGCTCCCTTTTTGGAAATCCCTTCGATAACTATCGATGCATGCAAAATATATCCAGGTACTGTCCTCTGACTAGTCCTGCTCAGTACGAAAATAAATAGCAATTACCATAAAAATGTACTGCTCCATAAGAATTCAATTCCAAAATATGCATATGAAAGCTATGTGCGTCTGGTGCGCACGGAAATCAAAATCCATGAATGTGTCATACATGTGCACAGAAACAACATCTAAATGCAACGGGTGTGCATGAAACACCTGTCAGAGACAACGGGTGTGCCTGACAGGAATATCAGGTGCATCTGATATGCACAAAGAATCCCGATTTAGTGCATCTGGCGTGCACCAAAATCACATCCCATATCATGCGCCCAACATGCGTGAAAATCCAAATCAGGTGCATCCATCATGCACGAAATCACGAAATTCAATATCAAACGCCGAACATGCGCAAAATCCAATCCAAGCACGTCAAATATGCGCAAGAATCCAATCAGGTGCACAAAGTGCACAAAACAAATATCGAGTATCACAATCGAAGTCGATAGTATACAACACATTTCAATCCAAATCCAAATTAGGTATACCGTGGTATATAATCTCACAACCATGGGCATCAGTGTGCACAAAAGCAAATCAAATTACTAAAAGTGCATGAAAACTATGCCGAAAGCATAAGTCAAATCATGTGCATACCCTAGGCATGAAATCACAATCAATATCTCAAATGACATCGAAATGAAGTCAGGTGCAACTGTGGTGCACAAAATACGTATCAATTCACTGCAAGCATATGTGAACTATACCGAGTGCAAAACCAAATCGTGTGCATACCATATACACAAAACCAACCCAACTGTATGAAATCCATGAAATCATAAACATGTGCAGCCAAGGCACAAAACGATATCAAGTGCGATACTGTGTACAAATCAAAGATCAACACAACGGTGTATAAAGCATATCTCAAGTGTGATAACTATGCACAAAATATGAATACCCAGTAGGTGCAACCATGGTGCACAAAAACAAATATCATGAAACTCAGTCATCAAAACTCAATCATGCGAATAGATCGCCCAAAATACCGAAATCAAGTATGGCGGAATAGTCCCGCTCAAGCACATCCTCTAAGAATCTCTGGCCAACTGTCGTGGCCACTCATAACATGTCTCGTCGACGGTGCCGAACTCTGGCCTGCTGGGTGTGCGTAATATGACCACTCCTGGGTCCAAGTCTCCTCGTATAAGATTCTAGAAAGGTCCTGTCGAAGTCTCTCCCAAATCTCGTTTCTGCCGAACTTCCCGGAAGTCATCATCTTTACTACATCTATTTCTTGTTCCGGAACGGCTGCATACTCAACATGACTCCTCCTGAAAGATATACCCATAGTCAACGCCTCTGCTTGCGTATCACATCTCTGATGTCAGCAGAGTGGAACGTCCTCTCGTCACGATCTCTTAAGAACCTCTTACTCCACTTTCCTCCAATATTGACTGATTCAGACTCGTCTCCTCGTGGCTGCATGGACTGCGCTCCAACAGCTATACTCGTATCTGGAGTCTCCCAAGCAATGTATCCCACCACATGATATCCGAATGATGTCGAACATTTCGATCGATTAGTCAAGGCCCCATAATCCCCCAAGAGCTCAACATCTTGGGTACAGTTTAATAGTATCGAATATATACCACAACACCTATAGAACAACCGTAGAAAGGCTACCCAAGCCTTACTAATGGCACCGCTGAACTGCCGCAAACCTTAAGGTTCATTGACGTTCCATGGTCATTATATCGAGTTAGGGTTTCATTCTTCTAGAGGGTCCGTAGAATTACTTGTATTGTTTTCCGAATACTTTAAACTTGGAAAATGGGTTTCTGACATTCGATCGTCTCTATCGACTCTCAACGTACCTGCATGAAGTCGTCTCTAGCTGGAATTAATTTATCTGATGACCTCGCATCGGGGTAAGCGAACGAACCACATGTCCCAGTCATTTATCCTCGGGTGACTAGCGACCTGTATCATATCTCTATGTACAACTTGTAATGCAATAGCTCCAACATCTGGGGTGATATCTCGTCATTCGCAACAATAAATGGCTCATTCGTCTGCACGCTAAACAGTGCCTCAATCATCATGAACAAGCGATACATCAATGGTCATCACATTCTGGCTGGCCTCTATCAGTGGCTCAATCCTCTGGTGCTAATCTGCACGTCCAAGAAATCTCCTAACAGCAATCCATCAAATGCCCATGGCGCAAAAACACAATAAAATGATGCCGCCCTATACAATTGTATGTCCCTGGAATCACGCCCTGGTCAGTCCTCATCCGTGACGAGCTCGTGCTGACCGCAACTCTAGCCGTAGCTCTCTGTGCCCGTACAACCGTGTTAACAAAACCATAACTGGTACTGATGAGGATAGATCATAAGAATGAATATAGTACTGTGCAAGGAAATGTACATCCTAAGGCTTCTTAAGCGGAGTATCGTATCGTAAGTATGCCGCGGAACATACATACGGTACGTCACTCTACTTGAGTCATCTACTCCATCATCCAAGGGTCATCCTACACATCGAAAGTAAAACCTAACGCTCTGATACCAACTTTGTCACAGCCCGAAAAATACGGAACATGACAGGTACTTAAACTACAAACGTCTCGAGGCATACATAATTTAAGTAAGCCAAAACCAAGTAAAGCAATTGAGTAGAGGAAAAACCAATTTTAAAGCAAGAAGTTTAACAACATAAGCCAAAGTATGCATTTTTAAAATGTCAAGTCTTTCCTAAAAATTTCGGCAGAGTTTCCTTTGTAAAAACTGACCCCAAACGGGTACAAACCTGATAAAGCATGTATAATGAATAAAGGCATCCACAAGCGGGAGCTAGCTTTTCGCCAACCGGCGGACAAAACCACACAATGCAATATAATATACAACGCCGAAAGGCAAGGATCAAACTCAGGATAAAAATCCAACATCATCAAGAAAACCAGAGGAAAACTATAATAATACAGCGTGCGACTCTAAGGTCGAAAGAATATACATAGGCCATCTATCTCTATCAAATATACAAGTCTGGTTGATGGAGTTTTACTAGATACAACTGAAATAACAAATATACAAAGGTGGTCCTGATACAAAAGAACCCACCTACCAAAGCAATCACCCGGAAGGAACAGTGTGCCAGCAAAACCGCAACGAAACCTGTACGGCAAAACCTGCAAGAAACTGTGGCACAACGGGGGTGAGTTGCCAACTCATGAGTAGAAAACATCTACGAGTAGAAATCGCATGCATGACGCTATCCTAGGTCATATCAAGTAATATCCTCAAATAAATATCCCGGTCCATCTATGTATAAGTGTAATACTACATGCTCGTGTCAGTACCTCAGATAGCAACACATCAGATATATTTTGCATGAATGCATTAGAATACATCGTGAATGAGACAACTGTTTTCTTTATTTAATGAGATTTCTGTATGTATATAAATCGCGTGTCATCAATGAAATCGACAGATAAAACAATGTCCAGAATCGACACAAAACATAAATCTCAGTAACTCAATACCTCAGGCTCCGGCTATCCGGATTGGCCTGTATCATCAAATCTCAATATCTCAGTGTCTCAAGTCTCAATATCTCAATATCTCGGGCTCCGTCAGTCCGGATCGGCCCATATCATCAATCACACAACCACGAACGGTATTCTCCGGATATCCGCCACGCCAGGTAAAATCACCGGTAGGCAGTCTGCCCCTGCCGGCCTCATCGTCTACAACTCGAGCTTCTTGCCTCGGGGTACCATACCGGGCTCACCATGTACCCGAGACGGTTCATCCAACTCCTCGAATCGGGTCTCGAAAATATCTCAGAACGGAGAAAATACCATGGTGGACAATACTCAACACGTCAAGGAAAACCGCAAATTTTTCTCTTTAAAATAATACATCAGATTACAAAACTTTCACATGCGGTTTCCAAATCCAGATAATATCAAGAAGAATCTGAAATCATCAAGTCACCATGTCAATAGCAATGAAAACCGGCATAAATCTCCATAATACTGCATGACCAATGAATATATGAATGCATCTGATATCATGCAATAAATGCAATAGTTAACTAGCATAAGAAAGCTATAACATGTTGCCACTATCAACTAGCAATCTATGTCCATGAATAGTATTTTCTAATGTGTACATGATATGGCAATTACGGATGATGATGTGTGTGAGCCAGCAAGCAGGTGTACGTGGAACATACGCATCATCGGTAATGGTGCTGGTGTCCTGACAACAGGGTTTCATGATAATTACAGATAACATATGTACAAGCATGCGATGCGATGAAACATCATGAATATACAGAAGGTGATGTAGTAACAGCAACACTGAAAAATATATCTACCCAATATACGAGTCATACAGTTTGGTATTTAAAATACTCACGATTCTCCATTTTTGAAAATGAGTATGACTCGAGCCCAGTCAAAAGGGTAAGGGAATCTACCTAAGTCTGAGTCGATCTATATATATATATGTATATATATATATATATAGTAGTCGGTGATCTCGCCTAAATAGTTTCCCGTATGATACAATAAATAATATGACATCCTCGAGTCAAGAGTGCGGATCTATCCTCATAACTATATCTCGTACGGTAAATCTATCGTACGGCATCCCAAATCTGGGTATGGTTCAAATATCAAATTTATCTCATTATTCATCTGGTATCCACATCATCACATATCGAGAGCAGGGGTACTGATCTAAGTCGAGTACACTACTAATATCATCAACATATATGTACGCGTGTGTGAATACCTATCGCCCATCAATCCGCTAATATCATGTCGTATCTCCTAATACGAACCAAATCACATCACCGATCTCATGGCACCATGCCTAATCTCCTCGACTCATCTCCAAATACCATATAATATTCCCATCATCCGTGCATACGTGTATGTGTGTGTGTGTGTATATATATATATACGCACAAGGAAGTAAATGTATGCGAGTATGTGTATGTGCGTGTATGTAAATCTTTATTCTAGGGTTTCGTGACTAAAAAATCTACTAAAGTCCTTTCTTCAATTCTCGCTAACACTAGAATCATGATCTCCTAAAGCTCCTCTTGCTAAGTGTTCATATCTCTCAACAACATATAAATGTATATCTATATTACATCACATCCATTCTCACAACTTTGCGGGGGTGCTATACGCCATCCACCTAACTTCCCCCGTATATATAAATCTACTCACCTCCTCTTGCTTGCCGATGTCGATGTCGCCATAATCTTCTTTATCTTCTTGAATCCAAGTGGGGGTACCTACATATATACACAATCGCAAATGCGTATTAAAATCACATCGGAAAACTAAAACGACACGTTAAAGGCCTATAGGTTAGAACCTATGGACCACGCCTTCAAAACCACCAACAACCCTCGATATCGTCGTACAAACATCAAGTGATCGAGGTAAAACACAGATACTAAAATCCAGAATTCAAAATACGAGAAACCAAACCCCGAATCAAAATAGCAACTCTTGAAAATGGTCCCAGATTTTACCCTAGGTCAAATTAGTCAATTTTGCACATATGGAGGGTCTAGTTTACAGATGTAGGAACTATAGAACAAGAACGAGACCCAATGGCCATGTCCTGGCCGCAATTTGCGGCCAGAATGCTTTTATTTGCGGCCAGGGAATGGAGTTGGGGGCTCGTGTCTTGGGTGATGCTTCCTAGGTGCCTGCTTGTATCCCAGTCTCTGCTAAATAATTTTCAGGTCACCCGGGTGTTAGCAGATTTCATATTCCCTATAGAATTCCACAAAATACGGGTATCAGGGATTTCTAAGTTCGCTAATAGGGTTCTAGTCTCTGGTTTAGGTCTCCAATCAATCACCACAGGAGTTTAAGGTCAATATTAAGCCTCAATTACACTATCTCAATTCAATTCAAACCCTAACCCTAACTTGGAATTTCAAAGCTTCACTACACTTCGCCAAAATGATTTCAAACATGAAGAGAGCCTTAAGCAAAAGAAATACTATACTATTTGTGAAAGGATTACATCATTTGGTAACTCAAGAATTTTCTTGAGTTGTCCTAGTGTCCAAAATGCAAGCTTTCTTGGTCCAAAGTGTAGCTAGTGAGCTCATGCACATTTTTATGAAGTGGGGATGGAGTTTTGATGAAGATTTGATGATGAAGTGAGGTTTGAAGTGGAGGGGAAAGGGGATGCTGCCATGAGAGAGGAGGAGGAAAAGATGATGATGGAAATGAGAAGAGAAGGAATGGCCAAGACCTAGGTTCGATCCCTCACCCTCTCTCTCTCATGCCCATGCTTCATAAAATATTGTTTTCCTTTTTCTTTTCTTTGCTTTTCTGTTCTTTTCTTTTCTTTTCCCCTCTCAAATAAAACAACAACCATGATATAAAACATGAAGAAAGCCATGATAAAAATATAACAAGTGTAAAAATGACATGGTGCATGTCATGTGCACAAATCCAGTTTAATACGCGATTAGCGATTTTTAATCGCGATTAGCACTAAAATGGTGTCAAATAAATCGTAAAACTTCATAATTTGCATAAATCGAATAAAGCACCCTCATTTTAGTAATTTCCATAATTTTCAAAATTTCCCCCAATTTATCGGTATTTAATTATACCGAAATATTAAAATATTCATCATAATTATTATTTAACTATAAAAATTCCCAAAAATAACATTTTATTTTTCTGAAATGTTACAATCTTCCCTCCTTAAAGAAATTCGGTCCCCGAATTTAAATTTAAACCCCTCAAATACTAAAACATTTCAGTACAAAGTCCAAGTCGTCGGGGCTCCGAAATCATCAATACATAAGACGCATCATAGCATAAAGCATGCGCATGAACAATGAGAAGATAACTCAAAAACAAAACTCCGTCATGCATCCCGCAATAATCGGAATCATGGTGTAGACACAAATGTCAAATCTAGAACGAAACTAATATGATATACGTCAAAACTATCCATGTAAACATCTGTAGGAAATGCATGCCAAACCTTTCATGCTGCTGTGCGATGAGCATAACACTGCACAGTGGCAGACGTCTATTGTAAGAAAATAACTATATATAGACTTATCCTTTGTTTAATATGTACGTCCCGCCGTTTTACGATTACCTCATTTGGCAACTAAAGAATTTTCTTAAGTTGCCCTAGTGTCCAAAATGCAAGCTTTCTTGGTCCAAAGTGTAGCTAGTCAGCTCATGCACATTTTTTGTGAAGTGGGGATGGAGTTTTGATGAAGATTTGATGACGAAGTGAGGGTTTGAAGTGGAGAGGAAAGGGGGTGCTACCATGAAAGAGGAGGAGGCAAAGATGATGATGGAAATGAGAAGAGAAGGAATGGCCAAGACCTAGGTTTGACCCCTCACCCTCTCTCTCTCATGCCCATGCTTCATAAAATATTGTTTTCCTTTTTCTTTTATTTTCTTTTCTTTTCCCCTCTCAAATAAAACAACAACCATGATATAAAACATGAAGAAAGCCATGATAAAAATGTAACAAGTGTAAAAATGACATGGTGCATGTCATGTGCACAAATCCGGTTTAATACGCGATTAGCGATTTTTAATCGCGATTAGCACTAAAATAGTGTCAAATAAATCGTAAAACTTCATAATTTGCATAAATCCAATAAAGCACCCACATTTTAGTAATTTCCATAATTTTCAAAATTTCCCCCAATTTATCGGTATTTAATTATACCGAAATATTCATCATAATTATTATTTAACTATAAAAATTCCCGAAAATAACATTTTATTTTTCTGAAATATTACAATAGCACGCCAATTCTAGAGTGAAGCTCCCTCCGTCTCAAAGCCATGAGATGCGGGCCTGTTTCTGTCTAGAACCCGACTATCCGTGCACTCCACCGCGGGGTAATCCTAGTACAGAAAAGAAAAATATGTACAATGGTGACATCGACCTCAACCCGGTCGTGCCCCAAAAGAATAATCTACGAACTGGCAGTGACGGCAGTCCACATGTCGGACGCTCGCCCCGCAATATCAAATGTACAAATAAAACTGAACTAACATTGCACCAAGCTATGCACCACGACAAATCCGCAACAACACAGCACAACACAGAACATCAACGCAAATGTCGCGTTCATAAATCCGTCTAAAAGAGCTATAGCAATTAGACAGGATTTACCGCTCGAATGACATTCACGGTCACAGATAGTAATGTAAGTACTGCGAACTAACTTATTTAAAATTTCAATCGACAAAATTTCTCGAAGTGGGCCCCAAGTACAATTCCAGCACTCAAAATAATCTAGGCCAAAACTAAATTTTCCAGAAACCACAATTCCAAGAGAAAGACCACCAGAAGAAAAATGAAGTTCTGAGCACACATTCCCGCCGCGGATCCGCGGCAAACATGCCAGTTATGCCGTGGTTCCGCGGCGTAATGATTGGATCGTGCATTCAAATTTCTACAGGGGTCTTAGAAAAGCCTGCATGATTTTCTGAAACACCTAAAATAATTTTTCGACGACTTTTAAAATTCGGCAGAAACTCAAAAAATGAAAATGTGGTTTCGGAAATTTTGATCGATCGATATTTTAAAAATGTTAGAACAAGCTAGTAAAGGTTAATGGCGTGGCTCTGATACCATGTAAGTCTACGGTAGTGCCCCGGCCGTCAATCCGAGGCCAAACGCGGAACAAAAATTTTTTACGAAACCGGCGCTATCGTAGTCTTTCACCCGGATCGAGCCATTAACACTAAACTAGCAAACTACAAGGATGATAGAAAGGCTATACCGATCGATCAGTGTCCTTCGGTCTTTAGCCACCATCCCTAGCTTCTCGCGGCATATCTGATCTCCGGTCTCCTCGTCGGAAGGGCACCACATCTAGAAGTCTTTTTACGGGCTCCCACTTCAATCCGAAGCAATTCGGACATGAAGTTTGCTAGCCGACATGTCCAAGGTGATGTAGAGAATGTGTGTGATAACTTTGTCTCAAGCATCCATTGATTCTCAACTCATGAGAGTGTATGGATAGAGGTTGAAGATGATGCCATGGTGGAAGTAGTGAGCTAGAGGAAGAAGAAGAAGAAGAAGAGAGGCTTTTGTTGTTGTGTTTCAAAATGAAAAATGAGAGCTAGCATAATAATCTCAAGAGCAAACAACCTCAAGTGGCTGCTCTCTCTCTCTCTCTCTACACCTCTCATTTCAACACAATCAATAATCAATTAACATGACATGTTCACAAAAAAAGAGACCATGAGTCACCAAATTGAACATGCCACATTAATTGCTCCTCATGATAAAATCTACTCACAATTTCCACCAAAATAAACATTAACCCAAATGTTCATGACAATAAAAAGAACGGCATCATCTAAAGTAAACTCGTGACGGATCACAAGAATACCCCTCACCTGTATATACATACCTGCATCCGCATTCTGACTGAATGCGAATGCAATGAGACGAAAGTAATCAAACAAATCTAATACTAGGATCCGGTTTAAACCAACCCCACTAGTATGATTTGTCCGATCATGATCTGTGCACGAGTGCACGTATATGATTGAACCCTGCCATAAAACTATACGGCCTCTACAACGTTTCGCCCGAAACTTGAGAAACTGTCTGTGGGGGACTCTAAAGACTCGTCAATACACTGGCTATGGATTTAACCACTAGCACGTCAGTGGCACTAGCTGTGCGTAACGGCTGCCGAGGTATTGACCAAAAGGGAGGCTGATGAGTGAACTCATCCTGACACTCTACTGAGCCTGTCAGTGACAATATCCGTACAGTCCGGTCCGTTCGTCTATGAGTATCGCATGTCGGGCCTAGGGGCTGGTAAACGTCAGACCCCTAAAAGCGGTACAAGTCGTGTCGGAGTGTAGCCCAGAACACCCTGAGATACTACTGGAATACCTAGCAGTAAATCTCACTTGCCTTGGCCAAGGACTTCGTGTAATGGCTCTCCTAGACACAGCGCGATCTCACCCCCAATACCGGGAGAGATGAAACCCTGCCGATCTGCATACTGCCTCCATGTGGCTCGGGACTGTACCCAACTAAAACCTGTTTGCACGACTCTTTTGAGCCGTGGTAGGGTAGTAAACAAAGCACAGTGGGAAATCACATGAGACAAATGATGATCTCAGGTCGATGAACTAACCTGTACACATGTCACCAGGGAACTGCTATCTGACGCTAAGTATATCACCAACTAGTATGTTCCCGGCGAGTCCTGTCCGGTGTACTCATAACCCAATGAGCACCTGTATACGTCTTAGGTGAACCAACTAACACCAATGGCTTGTGAGACCAGCCACCACCCCTCGTCGGGGTCTCGATCGTATACACTAGTCTACTATCGGAGTGTCGATGCCCAGTCTCGAAACTCCCACGACTAGGGACACTTTAAGGATGTTCTTACAGACTACCCAACTCTCACGTATATGATCGCCATCATACTGCTGGTAGTCAAGCAAGAATCCTAAGGGCTCTATCAATTTGTAATAGTGATCTGTAAGGTCACCTAAAAATGTACACGATGATAAAGATAAACCAGATAGCGTACTATCATCTCGAGTAAGACTGTCCTACCGGCATAGGCCCTTCCTCAATCATTGCAATCACGTGCCTGCGATCCAATAATTGACTTTGAGGGCACTATATCCAACACTTAGCGTAGATGGGTAGGAAGTTACCCGCTAAGGATTGACCGAGCAGGGTAGCTGCTCGGTGGCCTCTTGATGAGGGCTTCGATCCTTAGCGTAGATGGGTAGGAAGTTACCTGCTAAGGATTGACCGAGCAGAGGAGCTGCTCGGTGGCCTCATGAGGAGGGATTTTGATCCTTGGCATCGTGGGTAAGAGACTACCAGCCAGGGATTAACCGAGTAGGGAAGATACTCAGTGGCCTCTTAATGAAGTCTTTGATCCTTAGCATAGATGGGTAGGAAGTTATCCGCTAAGGATTGACCTATCAGGGGAGCTTCTCGGTGGCCTCTTGATGAGGGCTTCGATCCTTGGCGTCGGTGGGTAGGTGACTACCAGCCAGGGATTGACCAAGTAGGGAAGCTGCTCGGTGGCCTCATGAGGAGGGCTTTTGATCGTTGGCATCGTGGGTAGGGGACTACCAGCCAGGGATTGACGGAGCAGGGAAGCTGCTCGATAGCCTCATGAGGAGGGCTTTTGATCCTTGGCGTCGTGGGTAGGAGACTACCAGCCAGGAATTGACCGAGCAGGGTAGCTGCTCGGAGGCCTCTTGATGAGGGCTTCGATCCTTAGCGTAGATGGGTAGGAAGTTACCCATTAAGAATTGTCCGAGCAGGGTAGCTACTCGGTGGTCTCTTGATAAGGGCATCGATCCTTAGCATAGATGGGTAGGAAGTTACCCGCTAAGGATTGACCGAGTAGGGGAGCTGCTCGGTGGCCTCGTGAGGAGGGCTTTTAATCCTTGGCGTCGTGGGTAGAAGACTACCAGCCAAGGATTAACCGAGCAAGGAAGCTTCTCGGTGGCCTCTTGATGAGGGCTTCGATCCTTAGCGTAGGTGGGCAGGAAGTTACCCGCTATGGATTGACCGAGCATGGAAGCTACTCGGTGGCCTCTTAACGAGGCTTCTTTGGTGTCAGTCCATCTCCCTTGACCCGTAAAATCTGGGGAGAGAGACCGTCGATGACAATACATGGCAGAGACGCGTGGGAAGGCGTGACTCTCTGTAGTACACGTCGTTCTAACTTCTATTTGGCCGTTTGGGGGCATGGTCGCCACGAGGCAGCTCCGGGTTGGGAAGTTTGAAAAGATCCCGTGATTCGCACTGCCGCACGCGCAAACTCCGGCCTTTCAGGATTCTGCTGGGGCTTATAAATAGCGAAAGGGTGTTGGTCTCTTTCAGCGTCGCGTTTCTGGAAATGGATGGACGTCCGTGTGTACTTATCAGCGAGATGATTTTCCCAGACGATGTGTACCTCTACAATCTCGATCGGTTCGAACAGACGTATGAGGCGGTGATAGACCGTGTGGAGGCCCACTTTGGACGTCTCCTTCCCCGGCAATCTCCACTCCTCCAGGTGCTCATTTATGCGATCTGGAGGAGGTCCCTGGGTCTGCACAACACCTTGTCTCCGCAGTTGAGGGATGAGGTGATCGATAAATTGCACTCACTTTACCACCTCGGCCTGATCTCGAAGAGCAAGCGGGATCGATCGGCAGGCCTTCTTCTGGAGTGTTTCCAGATGAGACTGATTGTTGATTTTTGTTCGGTGGGTGACGCTTCAGAGGTGGCCGAGGAAGCTAGGGCTCGGTTGACGGAGATTTCGTCGGAATATCATCAACAATGCTTCCTCCATCCCCGACCCCTTTTATTGTAATAATAATTTTTAGTGTAAGGCTGAGGAGCCCATAATACCCTTTAATGAATGAAGTTCTTCCTTTTCTTTTCTCGTTCATGCTATGGACTTAAATAAGTGCCGACAAGAATTACACTATTTCAAAAAGGAATACACTTTATTTAAATGACTTAAACTCTGCGGCGCTGTAAGGCCAGAGTTTCCCGAGCAAGGTCCTAGGTAACAACCATAATTTGGCCAACGGTTAATTCCTCGGGAGAGATCGGGTCTTTTTTTTCTCGTTCCGCCTGTCGCTTGTCCCGCAGGTACTTCACCAGGTGATCAGAGCGGATCAACTCCTCGATGTGTCGCGGAGTTGTTTACAGTTCTCGTAGGGTATCCCTGCGACCTATGGAAGGCGCAATACGAGCCCCGAATACGTTTAGCCGCTCTGGGGGTGACTGGCGGGAGCTTGAAGAATCTTTCGCCCTTCGCCTCCTCCAACAGCTCGGTCTGGGAGATGTTAAGAGGAGTGTACTCCTGGAACTTCGGGGAGTAGGGTTGTGGCCGGTCGACCTTCTTCGTTGCTCTGCCCATCTTCTTTTGGTCGGCCTGGTCGCCCCGGGGTAATTTAACGTTTACCTCAGACTTGAGTTGGATTTCATGCTCGGTCCAAGCTTTTACCTCGGCCATGGTCTTAAGTTGCGCCAATGCAAAGAAGTGGAGCCACTCGTTGTGCCTAAGACCTGACCTCAGAGATGTGATTACAATCTCGTCCTGGTGCTCGGGAACTTCAAGAAGAGCGTTGTAGAAGAGAGTGATGTATCCTTTAAAGGATTCCTTATCCCCGCTCTTTAAAGTGATGAGGTAATCGACGGTCCGCTTCTGCCGTCTGTTCCCGACGAAATGTCCGAGGAACTGGGTGGCCAGCTCATCAAAGGTAGAGATGGAGCGTGGCGTGAGTCTTCGGAACCAATCTCGTCCATCCCGGATGAGAGTGGCGGGGAACGCTCGGCATTGGGCAATGTCGGAGTTATCCTGGAAGCTTATGCCCGCCGTAAACGAGTCCAGATGGTCTTTCGGGTCGGACTTCCGGTCAAAGAGGGCCACTTTTGGAGGCTTGTTTCTGGATGAGACACGAACAGCGAGCAGCTCTTCAGTGAAGGGCTTCGTAAGCGGCGTACTTGGCCCCCTCATTTGAAAGACGACCCTCCCGATGTATACCCTCGATTTTCTTTTCGAGGGCGTCGAGACAGTCATGGTTTCCCGAGGATTCGGCATAGGCGGAGTTATGGCCCTTCCTGCTGGCGGCCTGTGCCTGGCTGTGGCTATAGTTCTATTCTATTAGGTTTCTTAGGTCCTCTGGCAAGGTCATTCTTAAGTCATCGCGGCAAGTGCCGCCTACGCGACCCCGTCGACGGAAAGGGTGCCGGCCATTCCTGGGAGCAGGTGAGCTAACCGACACCTCCTTGGGAGGGACGGGAGCGTGATGGACCTCAGGGCGGGGAGCTCTTTCATGAGACCTCGGCGTGAAGCTGTAAGGCGCCCAACGGGTCATTGAATCGGTCACCGCGGGGGACCTATGGCCGCCGGATAACAAGACGCTGTTCAGTGGTGCTAGCATGGGTAGTGTCATCTTCCCCTCTGCGGAGGTCGTGATCCCAGGGAGGGGGAACGACGACCGGGGGGCTTGTCCCGCCGTTTGGACGCGGACACGGGCATCCACTATGGATGTGAGCCTGTCGATCCATGCAGAGAGGGCATGGATGGCGTTAGGGGGAGAAGTGGACCCGTCCGCGCCTCCGTTGTGGGGAAGGCGGCAACTTGTGCTTGGATCATCACGGTGATTACTCGCCATGAGTTTGAGATCGGAAGATCAACTTTTGATGAGTGGAATTTTCAGCTTCCCACAGACGGCGCCAACGGATGGAGGTCAAGATCTCCTTCAAATGTTGTCCTCCATCAATCTGTCACGAGCATGGATGAACAGTCGAGATTGGTATTGAAGGTCGTTTCCCTGAGCGTGTGGATCTCAGTGGGCTTGATTTGGGGTGAAGCCGAGCTACCTGAAAAGAAGTCTCAAGGTGGTTGTACCACCGTGGACCCTCCGATGATCAAGTTAGCCGAGGTATTTGGACAGAGTAGCGGCTTATTGGATTAAAATTGCCTTACCTGAGTCGTCTGGAAGAGGGGTTTTTATAGTGGTCGCTTAGAGCGAGCTGGCGCGGGATCTTCGCTGGCCGTTACGCCCCTGGCATTATGCCTGCATGAATGACGGGATCCCTCCATTAATGACGAGATTGGCTCATTAAATGGGGGATACGGCAGCGTGGAACGGGGGATGTTGGGTGGCGGATATCTCACTTCTGGAGAGATAAGCGGAGGCGCTTGGCTCTGCGTCCTTGGTTGCTCGGTAGAACCGAGGAGGCTTATCGAGCGCTATTTCCAGGCACTCACCATCCACGTTCTTACCGAGCGGCCATTGGGGGCTATCCTCACCTCCCCTGAGTCCTCTGGCCGCTTGGAGAAATGAAAGTGGGAGTTATCCCCGTTCGACATAAAATACCGCCCGAGGCAGGCTATCAAAGCACAAGCCCCAGTCGATTTTATCGTCGAGTGCACTATCCCCAGCAAAGAGCCGGAGTCCACACCGGCCCCTGCAGCTCAACCCTCAGTCGATAGGAAGCCCGTCTCCATCCCTGATTGGATCCTCTACGTCGACGGGTCCTCGACCGAGGAAGGCTATAGAGTCGGCCTCATCATTCAGGGCCCGAACGAGGCAGAAATGGAGTATTCTCTAAAGCTCGGGTTCAAGGCCTCAAATAACAGGGCGGAATACGAAGCCTTGCTGGCCAGACCGCGCATAGCCTTCGGACTGGGGCTGAAAACAATTTGGATCCGCAGTGACTCCGCCCTAGTCGTTGACCAAGTGACCGGCCGATTTGAAGCACGGGAGCCTTTGATGGTGGAGTATCTGGCCGAGGTAAGAAGGCTGCGGAAGGACTTCCACGAAGTCCAGGTAGAGCAGATCCCCAGATAGCTAAACGTCCAGACCGATGCCTTGAGCAAGCTGGCTTCATCTTCTATGGCCAACAACAAGAGGAACATCCTCTTCGAGGTCTTACCACGGCCCAACAAGGAAGACGGGGCAACGCCACTTCAAGTGTACACAGCCCGGGAAGAAGACCGGGACTGGAGAAAGCCCCTCGTGGAATTCCTGAGGGAAGGTACACTCCCAAAAGATCGGGGAGAGACCCGCCGTCTCCGAGCCAAAGCTCGCCATTTCATCTGGAGTAATGGAAAGCTCTACAAGAAGTCCTTCACCCAGCCCCTGCTCCGGTGTGTCGACCCCCATAAAGCCGACTACGTCCTCCGTGAGATCTACAAAGGGGTCGGCGGTGCGCACCAAGGGGCCCGCACCTTAATCCAGAAGGCATTGCTCCAGGGGTACTACTGGCTGACAATTCATCAGGACGCCCAGAAGCTCGTCAGGAGATGCAAGAGCTGCCAACTCCATGGAAGCATACCTCGCCTTCCTGCTTCCGAGCTAGCTGCCCTAACCTCCCCATGGCCATTTGCCCAGTGGGGAATGGACATGATAGGCCAGTTCCCTACCGGCACGAGCGGGCACAAGTACGTCCTCGTCGTAGTGGACTACTTCACAAAGTGGATCGAGGCCATTCCGATCAGGAAACCGGACGCCACCACGAATATCAAGTTCCTGCAGAACAACGTGATACTCCGGTTCGGCATCCTGAGGTGCATCATCACCGACCATGAGATAAATTTCGAAAACGAAAAAGTTAAGGAATTCTGCAGCGAATATCATATCCTCATGAAGTTTTCCGCGGTCGCGCATACCCAATGCAACGGGAAGGCCGAGGTCGCTAACCGAGACGTCCTCCGAGGTCTTCAGACACGCCTAGAAGGACACCAAGGCAGTTGGGTCGAGGAATTACCCCGGGTCTTATGGGCCCTGCGCACGTTGAAGAAACCCCCTACCGGGGAAACCCCTTTCAGCCTCTGCTACGGTACCGAGGCAATGGTCCCGGCAGAGATCGGGCTCCCCAGTCACCGGGTCGAGCACTTCGACGACGAAGCGAACACCTCAGCCCTCCGAACTAACCTGGACATCTTGTTAGAAAAACGAGACCGGGCTCAGATCAGAGCCGCCGCCTATCAACAGCAAACCGCCCACTACTACAATGCGCGAGTCAAGCGTCACATCTTCAAGACCAGAGATTTAGTCCTGAGGCGGAACGAGTTCGTCGATCACGGCAAGCTGTATAAGTTTTCCTCAAAATGGGACGGTCCTTTCCTCGTCTCCGAGGTCCTGCCCGACGGAGCCTACCGCTTACAATACGCGGATGGTCATAAATTTCCACAACCTTACAACGCTGAGAAGTTCAAGCTGTACCTCTGAAAAGAATAGCTACGCATGTATATTTATTCTTTCACAAAGGCGATGTAAAAACCTTTCTAAAGTTATTGCTATTTAATTAATAAAAAGGGAACAATGGGGAATCGTAAGAAAGAGAATTCTATTTATTCAAAAGGTATTATAGGCTCCTCAGCCTTACAGAAAAAGAAAAAGGAAAATTTACAGCAGAGGGGGAACGGGATCGAGGAAATACTCCTGGTGATACTCAGAGTAGATTTCCACTAGCCGGGCCCTAGCCTCTGCAGCCCGCTCCCGCCGATGCTGCACGCGAACCCGGGATGCCACGGAAGCACCGGACACTCCGCCCTCTGCGCCTTGGCTCACGATGTACCACTTTTTGAAGCACTCCAGAATGAAGGCAAAGGATCGGTCGTGCCTATCTTTCGAGATGAGGCCGAGCAGGAAGATCGAGCGCACCTTATCGAGCGCCTCATACAGTAGCTCCTCGGAGAAGGGTTGTCCAACCCCGGGGACCTCCTTCAAATTGCGTATATCAGCAACTGAAGCAGGGACGACCGCCGAGGGAGAAGCAGGCCGACGTGACCCTCAAGGCGCTGAACCACTCCCCGGTACCCATCCTCAGCCAGGGATTGGTCATACACGAAGACGTCGTCGAAGGTGATGATCTCTTCGACCGAATACATGCGCCCAGGCATCTCAAAACAAAGCGATGCCGAAGGAGTTGCCGTCTCCTTCTCTATTTATGACCTCAAACAGAATCCTAAAGGACCCAGATTCGTGCGCGCATGGGCGTGAATCCTGGGATCCACCAAGATTACTCCAATACCGCGCCGCCACATGGCAGAACTGACGTGGCTTCCCAAAACGTTACGCCTCCCCTCAAGCGTCCCTGGCACGTGCCGTCGGCGACGGTCGCTCCCCTTAGTGTTCACGAACCAGGGAAGGTCGGACTGAACCTCCAGATCCACCGAGCAGCTACCCTGCTCAGTCCATCCTTAGCAGACCACTACTTTGGTTCTTCAACAAAGCGATGTAAATTCTTCTAAGTTCTTTTTATTTAAACAAACAAGAAGGACAAAGCAGTCGAGCATTGCAGAAAAGAAGAATTTTATTGATTCAAAAAGGTATTGTAGGCTCCTCAGCCTTACATTACATAAAAAAATTTTAAAAAAATAAAAAAAATTACAGCAGCGGAGGAAGGGGGTACAAGAAATATTCCTCGTGGTACTCCGAGAAAATTTCCGCCAGCCGAGCCCTTGCCGCCTCGGACCTCTGCCTCCGATGCTGCCCGCGAACACTTACGGCCACGGACGGGCCATAAAGCTACACGGGCGGGCATCCATCAGCAAGATGCCTCAATTGGTAACACTCGAGGACGAGTGCCACCGATCGATCCTACCGACTCATCAAGATCAGGCCGAGGCGACATAACGACCTCAGCTTGCCAACCGCCTCGTCTTTCAGTTGTTCGGACAAGGGGTTGTGCAGTCCCGGCGATACCCTCCAGATCGAGTACATCAGCAGCTGGAGAAGAGGTGATCATTGGGGGAGCAGGCGGCCGATATGATCCTCCACCTGTCGGATCACGGCCTGCACCATCTCCTCGAAGCACAGCTGGTCGTACAGGCATACGTCCTCAAAATTTATGATCTCGGGGATGGAGAAAGGGAAAGTGTCCATTATTATGTTTTGGGGATGGAGAAAGAAGCGATCAACACGCCCTCCGTTTTATAGCCCCACGGTGCCCCCAAGAGTCCAACGGTCGCTCGTTTCTTCCACTACTGTACCGCCACACGACGGATATCCCGTCTTTCTCGGCAAACCGAAATCGGAATGACATGGCTCTTACGCTTCGCCTCCCCCCACGCGTTCATAACATATGTCGCCCACGACGGTCACTCTTCCCGATGTTCACACACCGGGAAAGGTCGGACAGAACCTCACGAATCAACCGGGCAGCAACCTGTTCGGTCCGTCCTTGGCTGGTAATTTCTTACCCACCGATGCCAAGGATCAAAGCCCTTACCAAGAGGTAACCGGGCAGCAACCTTGCTCGGTCCATCCTTAGCAGGCCTCTCCATGCCCTCCCACGCTAAGGATCAAAGCCCTCACCAAGAGGCAGCCGGGCAGTAATGAAGTGAACACCCAAATCTAAATAGCTAGGATAAACTACCTTGAAGAAACTTTAACTCAAGCTCTCACTCACTAATGAAGTGAACACCCTAATCTAAATGGCTAGGATAGATTAGGATGATGAAGTAGGATTTTAGCTCTCATTTGTTTTCTTAATCTCACTCATTTTCATCACTAAGCCAAAAAGCTAGAAAGCTTTTTATCAAGGAAGAAGAAGAAGAAGAATATCCAAAAGCTTTTGTGATGAATAATGAATAACTCAAGTGTGAGGTTAGAAATGCAACCATGGTATAAGTTAGAAGAACTAACCCTTGTAAAGATTGAACCACGGTTAAAAGGTTTGGTTGGGTTAAACAAATATCTATGCAAAATATCAACACAAATATCTTTGCACAAAACAAAACAAAACCTTCTAGAAGGTTCTAGAAAAGATTAACCCAAATCAAACCCTAACCATATTTAATCTCCACTAAACATGTTGCATTAATAACCCTAACATGTTACAATATTATATATCACATATACAATATTTATTGTAACAAAATAAAATAATACAATTAGCATATATCGCATATATATCAATGTATTACCCGAGTGAGAAAAAGAATCTTTTAGTGAGCTTATATCAGTTAATGTAATTTAATATATCAAATATATAATTATACATTAAATTATCGAATCAACACTTGATCTGATAATCCGGCTATTTCACAAATAACCGACTAATATAATCTGTATCAGTTCATCGAATCAACACTTGATCCAATGACCCGGCTATATCACATATACCCGGCCGATATCTCATATCGCGAGAATCTAATACGGTATCACATACACGTGTTGTTCTTGGTCCTGCACATATTATATATGTGCTCCTACTCAGTTTTGCCTGAGTCAAGAAACCTCTATGTAGGACTCTAAAGAATCATCAATACGCCGGCAGTAGGTGATGATCATATCAAACACCCACAAGCTGCAAGCGGTCAGCTAAACGTAACAGCCACCCAGGTATTGAGCGATCAAAAGATCAACAAGCAAGCCTGTACTTTCTCCCGCGAATCCAATCAGTAACACTCCCGTACAGTCCAGTCTCTTCATCTGATATGTCGCATATCTCGCCTAAGGGTGGTAAACGTCAGACCCCAATAGCTTGATAAGTCGTGTCGATATGAGGTCCATAACAGTTCGAGAAACTACTGATAACACTTACCAGTAAATCTCAGCAATCCTGGCCAGTGATTTCTAGTTATAGCCAATCGAACACAGCGCAACATCAACTCCCTATACCGGGAGAGACGAAACCCCTCCTATCGCTCATTGCCTCCATATGATTCGGGACTGTACCCAAAAGCCACCTTTTTGCACGCCCTCTTGGACGTGGTATGATGGAAATCAAAGCACAGTGGGAATCACACAAGACTCTATGACGATCTCGGGTCTACAGACTACTCTGTACCAGTGTCACCAGAGAACTGCCATCTGACGTGAGGTATAATACCATCTGGGAGTTCTCGGCGAGTCCGTCCATTGTACCCAGTCTCTACTGAGCACCCGTACACCATCCTTGATGTCAAACACAGATGGATATGGGATCATCCATCGCCCATCATATGGGTCAAGATGCGTATACGCTAGTCTACTCTGGTGTATCGATGCCCTGTCTCGATACACCCTCGACTAGGAACAGTTATAAGATGTACTCGTCGACTACCGTGGCCCCACTAGTATGATCTCATCATAGTCCCAGTAGTCGAGTGCATATCCTAAGGGCTTTATCAACATGTAACATAGAGACAATCAGAATACATGTTAAGATAAAGTACAACCAGATAGCATACTATCATGTCGAGCAAGAAAGTCCTCCCTATATATGTCCAAGCATCCATTACAATATACATCATATATACAGTAATGGCCTCTAGGGCATACATATAACTAACAATCTCCCACTTGCACTAGGGCCATCTGTTGTGGTATCACATACCCAACAATTAGTTGTGGTTGAAGTATCTCATACTCAACCATCCCATAAAAGTCTCTACTGGGAAAAAGGCCTTTGTGAGTGGATCCACGTTGTTGTCCTTTGTGTCTACTCTCCTAACCTCGATCTCCCTGGAGATCAACCATCTCCATGATCAGGTGATACTGCCTAAGAATTATGTCTGGATTTCTGATGGGACGGTGGTTTCTTGGCTAAAGCCACAACTCCATTGTCACAAATGACAGGAACTAAGTTCATCTCATGAACTATTATCTATATCCAGACTGCCTCTTTGGTAGCATCCTTGGCAACGATGTATCTTGCCTTTAATCGTCTAGTAAGTCACGGTATCTAGCTTGGAACTCTTCCAACATACCGTCCCTCCACTGAGGGTAAAGACAATGCCTGCGACTGACATTCAGTCGTCCTTATCACCCTGGAACCTTTCCAGTGATTCTCTCCAGAATCGATTGATACCATCTCACTACAACTAGTGAGTATCCTAACATCCATTTAGATCTATCTCATAGATATAAATACCTAGGATTTAGGAGGTATCACCTTGATCCTATATGGAGAATCCTTGTGATAAGCGGAGATTAACCGAGCGTAGCATAGGAAACTCCTTCCCTATCAAGAGTATGTCATCTACGTACTCTACGAGGATCACCACCATACTCTCTACTACCTTTCTGTATATACAAGGTTCATCTATCATTTTGATGAAGTCAAACTCTTTGACTGCCACATCAAAACAAACGTTCCAACTCCGCGATGCCTGCTTTATCACATAAAATATCTTGCACACGTTTCCGCTGCTCCCACTGTCTACGAAGCCCTCTGGCTGTGTACTTATAGACGCTCTCTTCCAAATCAACATTTAGAAAAGCAGTCATGACACCCAACCACCAGATATCGTAGTCATGGTATGTAGCCGTGGCAAGTAGGATCTGGATGGACTTAAGCATAGCTTTGAAAGTCTCAACTTTTCCATGTACACCAAGTAATCTTCTCAAGATATACTTGCTCCTAATGGGGATTTAACCCTTCAGATATAGCAACCAAAGTCCATATTTTGTTGGTGTATAAGGATTCCATCTCAGATCGCTAAGCATCCAGCCATTCTTACAGAGTCCCACTCCTGATGGCCTGCTGGAAATAAGTTGGGTCATCATTTCATGATGCAATCCTCGCTCCCACTGTTATAGAGAAACCGAAGTATCTCTCAGGCAGGTGAGGAACCCTACTAGATCGGCGGAGAGGCTGAGGTTCGTTAGAATCTATTGAATCATCAGTTGCAGTTTGTATAGCTGGAACTCCTTCCAGTTTTACCTCATGACCACTAATTTCTTCATAAGAAATTCCCTTTAACAAAGGTGGCATGCTGAGAAACAAAAACACCATTTGTTCCCCAGTTTGGTAGAAGATATTCCCTTGCGAATGCTTGGGATATCCAACAAACTTCCACAGAACTGACCTTGCCTCGAGCTTGTCCGGATTTTGCTTTTGACATAGGCCGGACAACCCCAAATCTTAACATCTTTAAGAGATGGGCTCTTCCCATACCATATCACATATGGAGTGGTAGGTATCTGATTTGTTTGGAACCCTATTCAATAGGTATGCAACTGCTCAAGTGCATAACCCTAAAGAAAATAGGCAACTCAGTAGTACTCATCATAGAGCACACCATATCTCATAGGGTGCGACTGCTCCACCCCGATAAACCGACGTGCTGTGGTGTATACGGAGGAGTAATGCTGAGAGAGAATCTCATTCTCCTTTAGAATAGTCAAGGAATCCCGTGCTCAAGTATTCTCCTCCTTGATCTCATCAAAGGACATAATACTTTTACCCATTTTTGGTTCTCTGCTTCTAACTCATATTCTGTGAATATCTTAAAAGGTTTAGACTTGTGTTTCAACAGGAACATATGTCCAGATCTTGAGAGATAATCAGTGAATGTAATGAAGTACAAAGAACCGGTCTTGGCATGTGTAGACAGGGGACCTTCATACATCAGCATGTATCAATCCCAAGAGTTCACTAACTCTTTCTCTGTTTCCAATAAACAGAGCTTTGGTCACCTTATCTTTGTGACATGACCGGCAAGTTTCATAAGATGTAAATTCAAACTAATTTAAATATCCATCTTTATGTAACTTCAGCTAGTCAGGTCGCATTGATATGACCTAGTCTACAATGCCTCAAGAAGGATTCATTCATTTCTGAACTCTTCCTCTTGTGTGTGTTCTGTACATTAAGAACTGTGGTTTGATTTAGAACGTCTATGCTTTTAGATAACATGCCTGAACCGATCAACTCTTGATATAGGAAATGTTCAAAAAATTATCCAACAATACAAAATTATATCCTTCTTTACTAATAAAGAGACTGATATGATGTTGTATATCAGGTTCGGTATCTAATAACATTCGTTCAGAATCAATGTATTCTGGTAATACAGGGTGATAATGTTGGATATATGTATGCCCTAGAGGCCATTATATGATAGTGGATGTATCTGTACATGTATATATATATTCAGTATACATTCTTGCTCGACATGATAGTATGCTATCTGGTTCTTCTTTATCTGACATGTTGATTTGATCATGCTTTTATTCATTCATACATGCTGATAAAGCCCTGAGGATATCGGCTTGACTACTGTGATTATGATGGAGATCATACTAGTGGGACATCTGTAGTTTATAAGCATATCCTGGAATGTCCCTAGTCGTAGGTATATCGAGATGGGGCATTGATATACCAGAGTAAACTAGCGTATATGATACTGGACCCATACGATGGGCGATGAATGTTCCCACATTCATCGATGTTTGACATCAAGATCATATACGGGTGCTCAGTGGTGACTGGGTACACTGGACGGACTCACCGAGAACTCCTATATGTAATTATATCTATCGTCGAATAGCAGTTCTCAGGTGACACTGGTGCAGGTTAATCTGTAGACCCGAGATCGTCATAGAGTCTTGTGTGCTCTCCCACTGTACTTTGATTACCACCCTATCACGGCTCTACTGAGTCATGCAAACAGGTGGCCGTTGGGTACAGTCCCGAGACACACGAAGGCGATGAGCGATAGGAGGGGTTTCGTCTCTCCCGGTATTGGGAGTTGATACTGTGCTGTGCTCGACTGGTTATATCAGTAAGTCCCTGGCCAGGGCTGCTGAGATTTACTGATAAGTGTTATCGGTAATTTCTCGATCTGTTATAGACCATTCATCGGCACGACTTATTGAGTTATTGGGATCGACGTTACCATCCCTAGACTCGATATGCAGCATATCTGACAAAGAGACCGGACTGTACGGTAGTGTTGCCGGTTGGCTCGACGGGAGTTGTAGCAGGTTCGCTTGTTTTCTTCTGATCGCTCAATACCCGGGTGGCCGTTACGTTTAGCTGACCGCTTGCAGCTTGGGGGTGCTTGATATGATCATCACCCACTGCCGGCGTATTGACAAGTCTTAGAGTCCCACAAAGGAGTTACCTAGTCCAGGCGAAACGTTGTGGTGCGCGTATGCGATATGCGCATGGACCCGGTTAAAATGCGTGTATAAGATACCGTATATTAATTGGGCGGCTTGCTTTTGGTTGGGTCGTATGTGATATAGCCCGATTGATAAATCAAGTGTTGATTTATCATTTAACCATTAGTTTCTCACTAGAAATCCTTTCTTGTATTTTTTGGATGTATGCATGTATGTATGCATTCTTTCTTGATTCATGCACATATGGATGTGCATGCACACATACATACATACATCATCCTTCATGGTTGTATATACATAGAAAATGGTGGCAATATAAAACTCACACCATGGTTTTATATATGGATTATTATTACATTTGTATTTGTTTTAAAAACAAAAGAAAAGATAAAGATTAATACATGGTTTCTACACTCTTCTTTAACTAACCATGCTCACCTACTTATTAACCATGGGTTAATCTTTCTTTTGTGTTTTAAACTCAAATACAATAATATCTTTATCATTTAACCATGGTTTGAGATGAGAAGTGGAAAATATATATACATATATTTTCTATTTTTTCTATAGAGATTATCTTTTCTCTTGTTCTAAAAAGGCCATCATCTTCTTCCTCCTTCTTCTTTTGCTCTCTAGATTTCTCTAGTGAGTAAATTACTCACCAAGTTAGGATTTTGAAGTGAGAAAAGCCACCACAACATCATTCTACACAAGTCTTGCCCACTTGTTTCGAGTGTTAGCTTCATTTCTTTCTCTTGATCAAGTGAAGTTGCAAGCTTGGACAAAGGAGCTTCGGGTGGATCGTCGTGGACGTTAGAAGACCTCAAGCGAACCCTTTTCCAACCCTCAAGTGGCCAAGGAGTCTAGCGTAGGGAGCTACAAAGGTTGTACTCTCAAAACCCTAGCCTTTGTTGCTTGTGATGTTGCTTAAAGTTATGAAACCCTAATTTTCTAGGATTGATTCTTTGTGCGTTCACTTAGCACTCTAAAAATTTTATCTTTGAGACATGTGATGCTTCCAAACCTCTCATAGGGTGCTAGGTAAACCTAACATTGGTATCAGAGCCGACCTAGAACATTAGGCGACACTTTAGCAAAGTAAAAACTCCGATCGAACCGAAATACGGTTTTTTGGGACACTCTCTGGACAATTTTTCAAAACTGTTATTTTCCAGAATTAAAAATATGTAAAAAATTCAGCAGGTAAATCTAAGAAACACTGTAAAAAAACGATGCAGTGAACAGTAATTTCCGCCGCGGAAACGCGGCCAAAGCTTGCTTGGGCCGCGGTTCCGCGGCCGTACAGGTGAGTCAATGCATGGTTTTTAGACAGTAATACTTATAACTGCTTGTTGATATTTTTGGGTATTTTTAATCTGGTTTAAGTGTTATTTGTTTTGGATATTGTTTTGACTTCAATGATTCGATCGGAATTTTAACTTCATGTTTTTCCCGGATAATTAGAAAGTATTGAATTGTTCGAACGAGTTTCGTTTGCTCACTTTTCACGGGGTTTAAATCTTTCGGAAATATGTGCAAGTTTTGTGGTGGACCCTCTAAAAGAAAACAAACCTTAACTCGATTATGTGACCGTCTTGAACTGCCTTTTGAACCTTAGGGTTTGGGGCAGTACGGCGTGCCACATGTGAGGCGTTGGCTTGACCCTTCTACGGCTGGACCGCTACTACTGTGACACACTCCGGATTTTTTTGAACTCCGCTCAAGTGTTGAGCTTTAGGGAATTTTGGGTATTTGATCATTCGTTCGAAAACTTTAATACTGTCTATTTATCTGGAATGTGATGCAATGTGTGGAATTCATATAGCTAGACATGAAATACGAAGTATGTGATATTTCACATTTACGATGTCTAAAGAGAATGTGGATTCCAGATATTCCAGTTTTACACTTTCTTTTCTGTGACCGTAAGTGTAGTATGTCGATATCGCCGGTTTCGTTGCTATACATCAACGACAATCGGGGTACGCATACTTACTTACATTGATGATATATGATATTATGTGTTGCTGAGATATGATGTGCAGGATTGTCACGATTGAATAGCCGGGGGGTTTTATATGAGATGAGAGTTTTATATTTTCATTCATGTAAATTCAAATGTAATGTAATATTCTTTTATTTGGGGCACTTCCGGGTTGAGGTTGATGCCACCAGTGTTGTATATTATTTACTTTTCCGCATTAGGATGGACCTAAGGAGGGGAGCACAGGTGGCCGGGTTCTGGGGTTCAGTGGGAGGCCATCTCGAGGAGTCGAGACCGGGTCTCCTAAACTCCAGAATTGGTAGGGTCGCTTGCCGCTCTCGTAGGGGTCCAGGGTGTGTGCTTGGCTATTCATCGCGACTGTGGAATCCGTATTTTCTATTATTGGCTAAATACTAAATACGGACGTCCTAGTATATCCTACATTATATATATATGTTTCTGCTGCCTGTGTTCTGTGACATCTGAGATGAATGACATATTATATATATGATATATAGTAGACGTTGCTTATGTTTTACACCCGCGCTAGTCCCGTCCCGGTATGCCGTTAGTTAAGTAACCTAACGGTGCATAACGGAACATTGCGGCGAATGCGGATGGCATAAGCGTACGTGTTATTTTCGTTTCTTTTCTGTGATTGGCTTAAGGACTTAAATGATGGGACTACATTAATTTGATTAATGTAAAGAAAATAAACCTAAAAGATGTTGTAGAATCGGATTTGAAAACCACTCGGCTATTTATGAAAAAGCTACATTTCAAAACTGCGGAGCTTAAGCCACTCCTTTTGAAAACCTTTTGATTCTACAACGATATCAAGTTCAAAGCGTTAAAGATTTTCTTAAAAATCATCCGCAGCCCTCCGTCATTTTAGGAAGTAGAGTACTTAGTATTCATGCTACGTTTGTTGACTTTAGTTAAGGCGTAGTGTACGGTAGCTAAGTGATGTCTTCCTACACTGCATATGATGCAGATTAATTAGGACATTCATACGACTTTGTTGACCATAGTTAAGGGTCATATGGGTGGGTCAAATTAATCAAGAAATGACGGGTAGAACTTGACTGGTACTTATGATTTGTTGACCTTAGTTAAGGTCATAAGTACTAGGGGTAAAAACCACATCGGGAATTTCAAGTGTTGAGATTTGCAATGAGATTGCATACCTTCCATGTGATGGTTGGATCCCGATCCCACTGTGGGCAATAGTTGCTCCTAGGAGAGTTTTACAGTTTACAATTAGCTAACTCATTAAGTGTCTAGAAAGGTGTTAACGGGGCTACGCCTCTGGGAAAACGAGGTTTACTTTAATTAGGTCCGTGCGAAAGCACGGGGAACCTCCCTCAAGTACCGACACTGGCCTGGCTGAACGGTTAGCGAAGTTGTAGACTGTAATTAATCCTGGCTAGTTTTCTTTTTAAGGTTTGAAAGAAAAACTTGATTAAAGCAGTGGGAAACATCGATTAGACAAGATAATAACCAATCTGATCTATGCAAGAGCTTTCGCTGAGTGTATTCTTTTCTCTCTCTTAATGGCAGATACCCATGACTGGACTCAAGCTTCTACTAGATAAAAATAAACTGAATGGGACCAATTATAAAGACTGGCTGAGGAATTTGAAAATAGCCTTGACTTATGATAAAGTATCATATGTCCTCACGGCTTCAGCCCCGCCCACCCCAGGTCCAAAATCCTCAGTTGCGGATATTGAAGTCCGCAAGACATGGGACGCTGACTGTGCCACGGCCAAATGCCTCGCGCTTGCATCGATGGACAATACACATCAAAAGCAGCACGAGAATATGGACATTCAAACCATATTGCTCCATACAAAGGAGTTGTATGGAGAGCAATCCCGTGTATTACGATACGAAGCATCAAAGAAATTGTTTCAAATGTGAATAGCCCCTGGCACACCGGTAGGAGACCATGTTCTCAAGATGATAGCTCTTAGAGAAGAGCTTGAGGACCTTGGATGGACGATGGACAATGAACAATATACGGATATTATTCTGTAGTCCCTCCCCTCCACCTTTGCTCAATTCATATTGAACTTCAACATGCATAACATGGAGAAGGAACTACCTGAACTCCTTAATATGTTAAGGAGTGCAGAGAGCACTATGAAATCAGTAAAAACTCCCGTTATGACTGTTGGACAGTCTTCCTCTTCTCGCCCAAAAACTAAGGCTAAGGGAAAGAAAAAGAAGAAGCCCACCAATCCTAAGGGTGGAGTTAAACAGGTGAAGGGAAAGGAAAAGTCCAAAGCTGGAGACTCGGGGAAAGGGGAATGTTTTCATTGCCACAAGACAGGACATTGGAAGCGCAACTGCACGGAGTACTTAAATCTCAAGAAGAAGCATGGGGATGCTTCTGCTTCAGGTGCGTTTGTGACAGAAAATTATTTTTCAATAAACTCTGCTTCCTGGGTATTGGATACCGGTTCAGGTTCTCACATTTGCAATTCTATGAAGGGGCTGAGAAATAGCAAGGTTTTGAAGACAGGTGACCATACTCTCCGCGTTGGAAATGGTTCCAATGTACATACAGTCGCAGTGGGAGAGTATCACTTGGGGTTGCCATCTGGGTGTATATTGGTTTTGAACCCATGTTATTTTGTACCAAGTATGCTTTGTAATATAATATCCGTTTCTTTGTTAGACAATGAAGGATATAATTTTGTATTGCAGAACAATGTTATGAACATTCACCTGAATCAAATGTTGGTTGGGTATGGTACACTTAATAACGGGATATACGACTCAAATCAACACACAGTTTTCAGCATACAACACACTAATAAAAGAAAACTTTCAGAAATAAATGAAGCTTTTCTTTAGCACTGTAGACTTGGTCATATTAACGAAACAAGACTAAACAAGTTACACAAAGATGGATATTTAAACCCTTTTGAATATAAATCTTATGCGACTTGCCAGTCTTGTATCAAGGGTAAAATGACCAAAACTCCGTTTACCGGACACGGAGAAAGAGCTACTGAGCTCTTAGGCCTCATACATAGTGATGTATGTGGGCCAATGTCTACACAGGCTAGAGGTGGTTTTTCATACTTCATTACGTTCACTGACGATTTCTTAAGATTCGGTCATGTATTTTTATTAAAGCACAAATCCGCAGCTTTCGAGAAATTCATTGAATATAAACAAGAAGTAGAAAAACAAACCGGCTTGAGTATCAAGATGCTTCGATCAGATCGAGGTGGTGAGTATCTCAGTACAGAATTTGCAAACTTCCTAAAAGAGAATGGGATTCTCTTTCAGCTCACTCCTCCTTACACACCACAGCACAACGGTGTGTCAGAACGACGGAATCGGACCCTATTAGATATGGTCCATTCCATGATGAGTGATGCTGAGTTACCCGTCTCATTTTAGGGGCATGCATTGGAGACTGTAGTGTTTCTACTAAACAGGGTTCCAACCAAAACCGTGTCTACCACGCCATATGAGATGTGGCATGGGAAGAGACCATCTCTTAAGAGAATTAAGATTTGGGATTGCCCGGCCTATGTTAAAAAGCAGAATCCGGACAAACTCGAGACACGGTCAGTCATGTGTAACTTTGTGGGATATCCAAGGAATTCTTATGGATATCTATTCTACCACAAGGAGGAACAAAAGGTGTTTGTTTCTCAGTATGCCACATTCTTAGAAAAAGAGTTTTTCACAGATAAAGATGATGGCAAGGTGGTAGATCTAGAAGAGGTTCTAGAGATACAAACTACAAATGACGACTTGGTTGAACCGGCTGTTGCAATAGAAACTGAAGAACCTCGGCCACTCCGTAGGTCTGGTAGGACTTCTCGCCCACCGGAGAGGTACTATGGTTTCCTCATTGATGGTAACAGAGAAGACTGCATCATAGAGGATGATGATCCTACCAGTTTTCAGCAAGCTATCACGAGTGGAGACTCTGTGAAGTGGCTGGATTCCATGAGATCCGAAATGGAGTCTATGTACACCAACAAAGTATGGACTTTGGACGTTGTACCCACTAAGGTAAAACTGTGGGGTGCAAATGGATTTTTAAAAGAAAGATTGGTTTAGATGGGCAGGTGGAGACCTATAAGGAAAGACTTGTGGCGAAGGGTTTTCGTCAAAGACCAGGTTTGGACTATGACGAGACTTTTTCTCCCGTAGCCATGCTTAAATCCATTCGGATCCTACTTGCTATTGCTGCTCACTACGACTATGAAATCTGGCAGATGGACGTTAAACAAATGCGTTTATATGGATCAGCCAGAGAGCTTCATTGACAGTAGGAGCAGCAGGAAAGCATGTAAATTGCTTAAATCCATATATGGGTTAAAGCAGGCATCACGGAGTTAGAACATCTGTTTCGATGATGTTATCAAAGAGTTTGATTTCATCAAAAATCCAGATGAACCTTGTCTTTATAAGAAGGCTGTAGGAAGAGCTGTCACATTCCTCGTATTGTACGTGGATGACATTCTTCTGATAGGAAATGATATTCCTATACTGCAGTCGGTCAAATCTTTCTTATCACTAAGGTTCTCCATGAAGGACCTGGGTGATGCCACATACATTCTGGGTATTAGGATCTATAGGGATAGATCCAAGAAGTTATTGGGATTTTCCCAAACAAGGTACATCAACACCATCCTAAAAAGGTTTAGTATGGAAGACTCCAAGCGGGGTGCCTTACCCGCTTGCCATGGGGTCACTCTCTCCAAGGACTCTTGCCCAAAGACTGATGAAGAGAGAGCTCGCATGAGCATTATACCCTAAGCTTCGGCAGTAGTATCTATAATGTATGCGATGTTATGTACACGCCCAGATGTAGCTTATGCACTTAGTGTTGTAAGAAGGTATCAATCCAACCCAGGGGAGAATCACTGGACAGCTGTGAAGAACATTCTTAAGTACTTGCGAAGGACTAAAGAATTGTTCTTGGTGTATGGTAATGGAGATCTCCAAATGGAGGCCTTTACCGATTCGAGCTTCCAGAGCGATAAGGACGACAGCAAATCTATCTCTGGGTTTGTATTTACCCTCAATGGAGGGGCGGTAAGTTGGAAGAGTTCCAAACAGGATACCGTTGCAGACTCTACGATGGAAGCTGAGTACATTGCTGCAAATGATGCCGCCAAGGAAGCCGTCTGGATGAAGAAGTTCGTCTCGGAGCTAGGAGTAGTTCCAACCATTATTGATCCAATACCATTGTATTGTGATAATAATGGGGCTATGGCGTTAGCCGAGGAGCCCAGGTCCCATCAGCGGTCCAGACATATCCTGAGGCGCTTTCATTTGATCCGGGAGATAGTAGATCGCCGCGAGATCGAGTTTAGGAGAGTAGACACAAAGAATAACGCCGCAGATCCATTCACCAAGGCCCTCCCTCACCCGCAGCATGAGCGACTTTTTGAGATGTTGGGTATGAGATACGCCAATAACTGGCCTTAGTGCAAGTGGGAGATTGTTGGATATATGTATGCCCTAGAGGCCATTATATGATAGTGGATGTATCTGTACATGTATATATATATTCAGTATACATTCTTGCTCGACATGATAGTATGCTATCTTGTTCTTCTTTATCTGACATGTTGATTTGATCATGCTTTTATTCATTCATACATGCTGATAAAGCCCTGAGGATATCGGCTTGACTACTGTGATTATGATGGAGATCATACTAGTGGGACATCTGTAGTTTATAAGCATATCCTGGAATGTCCCTAGTCCTAGGTATATCGAGACGGGACATTGATATACCAGAATAGACTAGCGTATATGATACTAGACCCATACGATGGGCGATGAATGTTCCCACATTCATCGATGTTTGACATCGAGATCATATTCGGGTGCTCAGTGGTGACTGGGTACACTGGACGGACTCACCGAGAACTCCTATATGGAATTATATCTATCGTCGGATAGAAGTTCTCAGGCGACACTGGTGCAGGTTAGTCTGTAGACCCGAGATCGTCATAGAGTCTTGTGTGCTCTCCCACTGTACTTTGATTACCACCCTACCACGGCTCTACTGAGTCATGCAAACAGGTGGCCGTTGGGAACAGTCCCGAGACACACGAAGGCGATGAACGATAGGAGGGGTTTCGTCTCTCCCGGTATTGGGAGTTGATGCTGTGCTGTGCTCGACTGGTTATATCAGTAAGTCCCTGGCCAGGGCTGCTGAGATTTACTGATAAGTGCAGCAGATTTACTGATAAGTGTTATCGGTAATTTCTCGATCTGTTATAGACCATTCATCAGCATGACTTATTGAGTTATTGTGGTCGACGTTACCATCCCTAGACTGGATATGCAGCATATCTGACAAAGAGACCGGACTGTACGGTAGTGTTGCCGGTTGGCTCGACGGGAGTTTTCTTCTGATCGCTTATTTTCTTTTGATCGCTCAATACCCGGGTGGCCGTTACGTTTAGATGACCGCTTGCAGCTTGGGGGTGCTTGATATGATCATCACCCACTGCCGGCGTATTGACGAGTCTTAGAGTCCCACAAAGGAGTTACCTAGTCCAGGCGAAACTTTGTGGTGCGCGTATGCGATATGCGCATGGACCCGGTTAAAATGCGCGTATAAGATACCGTATATTAATCGGGCGGCTTGCTTTTGGTTGGGTCGTATGTGATATGGCTAGATTGATAAATCAAGTGTTGATTTATCATTTAACCATTAGTTTCTCACTAGAAATCCTTTCTTGTATTTTTTGGATGTATGCATGCATGTATGCATTCTTTCTTGATTCATGCACATATGGATGTGCATGCACACATACATACATACATCATCCTTCATGGTTGTATATACATAGAAAATGGTGGCAATATAAGACTCACACCATGGTTTTATATATGGATTATTATTATATTTGTATTTGTTTTAAAAACAAAAGAAAAGATAAAGATTAATACATGGTTTCTACACTCTTCTTTAACTAACCATGCTCACCTACTTATTAACCATGGGTTAATCTTTCTTTTGTGTTTTAAACTCAAATACAATAATATCTTTATCATTTAACCATGGTTTGAGATGAGAAGTGGAAAATATATATACATATATTTTCTATTTTTTCTATAGAGATTATCTTTTCTCTTGTTCTAAAAAGGCCATCATCTTCTTCCTCCTTCTTCTTTTGCTCTCTAGATTTCTCTAGTGAGCAAATTACTCACCAAGTTAGGATTTTGAAGTGAGAAAAGCCACCACAACATCATTCTACACAAGTCTTGCCCACTTTTTAGAGTGTTAGCTTCATTTCTTTCTCTTGATCAAGTGAAGTTGCAAGCTTGGACAAAGGAGCTTCAGGTGGATCGTCGTGAACGTTAGAAGACCTCAAGCGAACCCTTTTCCAACCCTCAAGTGGCCAAGGAGTCTAGCGTAGGGAGCTACAAAGGTTGTACTCTCAAAACCCTATCCTTTGTTGCTTGTGATGTTGCTTAAAGTTATGAAACCCTAATTTTCTAGGATGATTCTTTGTGTGTTCACTTAGCACTCTAAAAATTTTATCTTTGAGACATGTGATGCTTCCAAACCTCTCATAGGGTGCTAGGTAAACCTAACAGATAACTGCCAACAGACTTGGCTGCAACTCTTGCATCATTTCCAACTCTTGAAACTTATCACCCGTTCTCAGTTCTCTACCTATCTATAACCCATGTAACAAATTACACTGGCGGGATCCTGATCCGGTATCTCATACCTAGGACGTAAAGGATACTGAGAAACAGTTCTCGGTAATGAACACACCCGAAGAAGATGCATCAGCATGCACTTTCTTCGTTTAGGCGGCACGGGAATTCTGGTAATCCTCTATTTCCTGCTCTGTCTTATGACAATTATAAGTTGGAGCGGGACCAACGTTCCTTAGCGCAGTATAACAAACGGGTTCGGTCAATACATCCGTATTATTATCTTGATTAAGGCGTGACATGGTCACTACCTGGAGAGAGAGAGAAAAGAAAACACTCAGCGTGCGCTTTTACAAGATTAGATTGGTTATCAATTTATCTAATCAGGATGGCTCCCACTGTTTTAGTCAAATCTTCCTTCAAACCCTAAAAAGAAAGACTAGTCGGGATTAATTACACCCTATAAGTTCGCCAATCTTTCAGCCAAGCCAATGCCGGTACTTTGAGGGAGGTTCCCCGTGCTTTCGCACGGACCTAATTAAAGTAAAGCTCGTTTTCCCACGGGCGTAACCCCGTTGACACCTTTTTAGACACCTACTTGATCGGCTAATTGTAATGTGTAAAACTCTCCCAGGAGTAACTCTTACTCGCAGCGGGTATCGGGATCCAACTATCTCATAGAAGGTATGCAATCTCATTGCAAATTTCAACACTTGAAATTCCCGATAATATTTTACCCCTAGCGTCCTATGACCTTGATGGAGACTAAACTACCCATAGTCCGCTAGTCAAGTTCAACCCGTTCATTTCTTGATTGAATTAAACCCACCCGCACGACCCTTGACGAAGGCCAAACTACGCCGTACGAATACCCTAATCCAATCGCATCGTATGCTAGCAGATAAGCACTAGTTAGCTACCGTACACTACACCTTGACGGAGGCAAAACTACCGCAGCACGAATACTAAGTAGTGCTTATCTGAAATGACGGAGGGCTACGACAGGTTTTTAGAAAAACCCTTTACGTAATGAACTTGATATCGTTGTAGAATCGAGTGATTTTAAATGGAGTGTTTTTTAGGCTTTTCTAGTTTTGCTAAAGAGGTCACTCCCGGTGAAGGGATCGTCGGCTCTTTCCTTATCGAATAAGGTGCAGGATATTTCACAAATACCGCTATGCAAAGCAAAAACTATAAAAGCAATCATAATACAAACCTAGTATGTAGCATCTGCTAGTTTCGCTAAAGAGGTCACTCCCGGTGAAGGGATCTCGGCTCTTTCCTTATCGAATAAGGTGCTGGATGTTCTACAAAGAACACCGCTATGCAAAGCAAGAACTAGAGCTACCAGTTTTTAAACAACTTTCTACAACATCTTTAGGTTTCTTTTATTTCATTAATCTCATTAATGAAGTCCTATTTTATTATGCTTCACAAGCATCACATTTGAAACGAAATCTGCAATATAACATATATCTCATATATATAATATAAACATTCGTCTCAGGCAGTAATATGATCTCATCACAGAACATTGCAGCAGAAGAACACATATGAAATATTGGATATACTAGGACGTCCGTGTTTTAATACGAGCCTGTATAAAACACGGATTCCACGGTCATGATGAATAGCCAAACCCACATCCCTAGACTCCTACGAGAGCGGAAAGCAACACTGCCAATTCTAGGGTTAGGAGACCCGGTCTCGACTCCTCGAGATGGTCTCCCACTGGACCCTAGAACTCGGTTACTTGTGCTCCCCGCCTTGGGTCTACCTAATGCAGAAAAGTAAATAATATACAATGGTGACATCATCCTCAGCCCGGAAGTGCCCCAATAAAAGAATATTACATACAATGAATTTTACATGAATGAAAATAAAAATGCTCATCTCACATAAAACCCCCGGCTATTCAGAACACGACGATCCAATATAACATATCACAGCAACACATAATATCACATATCATCAATGTAAGTAAATATGCGTATCCCAGTTATCGTTGATGTATAGCAACAAAACCGGCGATACACCACATATTACACTTACGGTCGCAGAAAAGAAAGTGTAAAACTACAACAGTTGGAATACGCAAGCTCCTTAGACATCGCATGCCTAACCAAATGAATTCCTTAGACATCGCATGCCTAACAATTATAAACCCCGCATTTTAGTCTCGATCTCGAAAACAGTTTTCAATATCAAGTCGGGAAATTCAACAAGATTCCTGACATCCTGATCGAGTGCTCGTCGCAAACTTTAGTAGACGGCCGCACCCCCAGATGCAGTCGACGAAGTGCACTAAGGAGGAACACCGCTGCCGCGAGCACCCGAACGGATGCTTTTGGCGACGGGGTTCTCCTACAGTCACTTGGTCAGGGCTATCTATTAAGTTTACCCGGCGAGTATCCGCGTACGCTGCGTGATTGCGACGGACTTTTGGTCACACCAAAATCCCGTAGCTACCGATCATCTGAGACTGAACTGCTAGATTTATAACATTCAAATTAGTTATCTCATAACTATTTGTGGATTCCAAATATTGTATCACATTCCAGATAAATAGACAGTGTTAAACTTTCCGATCGAATAAACAAACACCCAAGATTTCCCAAATAGCTCAACACTTGAACGGAGTTCAAAAAGTATCCATCACATGCCACAGTACCAATGGTCCAGCCGTAGAAGGGTCAAACCAACACCTCACATGTGGCAACGCCGTACTGCTCCAAACCCTAAGGTTTAGAGGCGGTTCAGACGGTCACATAATTGAGTTAAGGTTTGTTGTCTTCTAGAGGGTCCACCGCGTTACTTGCACGACTTAGAACGTTCTTAAACTACGGAAAAATCCAACACTTGGAAATTTTCCCGCAGGGGAAAAAGTGAGTTATTGATATTCGTTCGAACTTTTTAACACGTTCTAAAATTACCCGGGAAAAATTAAACGAAGTTAAACTTTCCGATCGAATCAACGAGTTCCCAATACAACCCAGAAAACTCAACACTTGAGTATAAATTAAATATTCCCAGAAGCATAAGGAAGTGCCTATGGATATTACTGTGCAAACAGTAAACCCTAATTCTCCTATACGGCTGCGGAACCGCCGTGCAAGGCATGGTATTGCCGTGGTTCCGCGGCGCTTTAGTGGGATTAGTGTCTCGTTTTGCACAGTAATTCCTAAAATACCCTGCTGATTTTTCTGAGTATTTTTAATATGAAAAATGCCAACTTTTGAAAAAAATTCCAGAAACTAGGGTTTACGGGTATTCGGAGTTCGATCGGATATTAAACTTCACCTAGACTTCGCCTAAAGCTCTAGCCTGGCTCTGATACAACTGCAGGGTTACTAGGCACTCTCACAAGGGTCTACAAGGCATCAACCATGCCCGATTTAAAATTTAGACGTGCCGAACAAGCCTAACCAAGATCATTAAACTAGAGATTAGGCGAAACAAAGCATGTTAAACACTTTAATACTAAGAGTTTGGGATTACAACTTTTGTAGTCCGGTCCTTCACTTCAAAAGCTCCGTGTTGAGGTCCCTTCGCTGCAATCATCGAGTATCCGAACTCTAGAGAGGCTCAACGAAGAGAAAGATGCAAGCTTGCTTCCGATCTTCGATAACTAAGATAATCTACTTTGAAGAAACTTTAACTCAAGCTCTCACTCACTAATGAAGTGAACACCCTAATCTAAATGGCTAGGATAGATTAGGATGATGAAGTAGGATTTTAGCTCTCATTTGTTTTCTTAATCTCACTCATTTTCATCACTAAGCCAAAAAGCTAGAAAGCTTTTTATCAAGGAAGAAGAAGAAGAATATCCAAAAGCTTTTGTAATGAATAATGAATAACTCAAGTGTGAGGTTAGAAATGCAACCATGGTATAAGTTAGAAGAACTAACCCTTGTAGAGATTGAACCATGGTTAAAAGGTTTGGTTGGGTTAAACAAATATCTATGCAAAATATCAACACAAATATATTTGCACAAAACAAAACAAAATCTTCTAAAAGGTTCTAGAAAAAATTAACCCAAATCAAACCCTAACCATGTTTAATCTCCACTAAACATATTGCATTAATAACCCTAACATGTTACAATATTATATATCACATATACAATATTTACTGTAACGAAATAAAATAATACAATTAACATATATCGCATATATATCAATGTATTACCCGAGTGAGAAAAAGAATCTTTTAGTGAGCTTATATCAGTTAATGTAATTTAATATATCAAATATATAATTATACATTAAATTATCGAATCAACACTTGATCCGATAATCCGGCTATTTCACAAATAACCGACTAAATATAATCTGTATCAGTTCATCGAATCAACACTTGGTCCGATGACCCGGCTATATCACATATACCCGGCCGATATCTCATATCGCGAGAATCTAAAACGGTATCACATACACGTATTGTTCTCGGTCCCGCACATATCATATATGTGCTCCTACTCCGTTTTGCCTGAGTCAAGAAACCTTTGTGTAGGACTCTTAAGAATCGTCAATACGCCGGCAGTAGGTGATGATCATATCAAACACCCACAAGCTGCAAGTGGTTAGCTAAACGTAACAGCCACCCAGGTATTGAGCAATCAGAAGATCAACAAGTAAGCCTGTACTTTCTTCCGCGAATCCAATCAGTAACACTCCCATACAGTCCGGTCTCTTCATCTGATAAGTCGCATATCTCGCCTAGAGGTGGTAAACGTCAGACCCCAATAGCTTGATAAGTCATGTCGATATGAGGTCCTTAACAGTTCGAGTAACTACTGATAACACTTACCAGTAAATCTCAGTAACCCTGGCCAGGGATTTCTAGTTATAGCCAATCGAACACAGCGCAACATCAACTCCCTATACTGGGAGAGATGAAACCCCTCCTATCGCTCATTGCCTCCATGTGATTCGGGACTGTACCCAAAAGCCACCTTTTTGCACGCCCTCTTGGACGTGGTATGATGGAAATCAAAGCACAGTGGGAATCACACAAGACTCTATGACGATCTCGGGTCTACAGACTAACCTGTACTAGTGTCACCAGAGGACTGCCATCTGACATGAGGTATAATACCATCTGGGAGTTCTCGGTGAGTCCGTCCAGTGTACCCAGTCTCTACTGAGCACCCGTACACTATCCTTGATGTCAAACACCGATGGATATGGGATCATCCATCGCCCATCATATGGGTCAAGATGCGTATACGCTAGTCTACTCTGGTGTATCAATGCCCTGTCTCGATACACCCTCGACTAGGAACAGTTATAGGATGTACTCATCGACTACCGTGGCCCCACTAGTATGATCTCATCATAGTCCCAGTAGTCGAGTACATATCCTAAGGGCTTTATCAACATGTAACATAGAGACAATCAGAGTACATGTTAAGATAAAGTACAACCAGATAGCATACTATCATGTCGAGCAAGAAAGTTCTCCCTATATATGTTCAAGCATCCATTACAATATACATCATATGTACAGTAATGGCCTCTAGGGCATACATATAACTAACAGCTCGGTCCATCCTTAGAAGGCCTCTCCAGGCCCTCCCGCGCTACGGATCAAAGCCCTCACCAAGAGGCAGCCGGGCAGCAACCCTGCTCGGTCCATCCTTGGCTGGTAATTTCTTACCCACCGACGCCAAGGATCAAAGCCCTCACCAAGAGGCAACCGGGCAGCAACCCTGCTCGGTCCATCCTTGGCTGGTAATTTCTTACCCACCGACGCCAAGGATCAAAGCCCTCACCAATAGGCAACCGGGCAGTAACCCTGCCCGGTCCATCCTTAGCAGGCCTCTCCATGCTCTCCCATGCTAAGGATCAAAGCCCTCACCAAGAGGCAACCGAGTAGTAACCCTGCTCCGTCCATCCTTAGTAGGCTTCTCCATACCCTACCGCGCTAAGGATCAAAGCCTCACCAAGAGGCAACCGGGCAGCAACCCTTCTCGGTCCATCATTGGCTGGTAATTTCTTACCCACCGACGCCAAGGATCAAAGCCCTCACCAAGAGGCAATCGAGCAGCAACCCTACTCGGTCCATCCTTAGCAGGCCTCTCCATGCCCTCCTGCGCTAAAGATCAAAGCCCTCACCAAGAGGCAGCCGGGCAGCAACCCTGCTCGGTCCGTCCTTGGCTGTTAATTTCTTACCCACTGATGCCAAGGATCAAAGCCCTCACCAAGAGGCAATCGGGCAGCAACCCTGGTCGGTCCATCCTTGACTGGTAATATCTTACCTACCGACGCCAAGAATCAAAGCCCTCACCAAGAGGCCACAAGGCAGCTTCACTGCTCGGTCCATCTTTGGCTGGTAATTTCTTACCCCCACGACGCCAAGGATAAAATCCCTCATCAAGAGGCTACCGAGCAGCTACCCTGCTTGGTCCATCCTTGGCTGGTAGTTCACTACCTACCGACGCCAAGGATTAAAGCCCTCACCAAGAGGCCACCGAGCAGCTACCCTGCTCGGTCTATTCTTGGCTGGTAATTTATTTCCCACCGACGCCAGGGATCAAAAGCCCTCATCAAGAGGCCACCGAGCAGCTACCCTGCTCGGTCCATCCACATCTAAGCGATCTCCACCTCAATTTCGGGGCCATGGAGGTACCAACCTTTCACCGGTCTTTGCACACTTGGCAAGTGGTACAATTCAACTCGACATGCGATCGCTAGATGAAAATCCGACCTAACATGAAAGCAGTAATGCGCAAATAAAAATGTTTACCGCAAACAAAAGAACACTGCAAAAAGATTTTTTTCATAAAAAAATCGCAAGTCTTTACAGAGGTATTATGGGCTCCCCAGCCTTACAAAAACGCCCGGAGGCTTACACAATTTTAGCGCAAAGAAAATAAGGAGGCGGGGAAGTTCAGGCCTCAGGGCCGGGGAGAACCTCGATGAGCTGCGTGTCCACTGCGACAACCAGGGCGGCGTCTTGAAGGTCGGCGTCCATCGCAGGGCCTCGGTGCCGGTGTAACGTTTTGAAAATTGTTTCGGTGAAATTTCGGAAAATCGGTAAATTAAGGGGGTTTTCTGTAAAAAGTCAAAATATAAATATCTTTATTATAAAATTAAATATACATATTCTAGCTATGTAATTGCTAGTATTTGGTGTTTATTGAGCCACTGGTAAAATTTCTAATTTTCTGAAAAATTTTCCGAAATTAATTATTTTAATATTATTTTAAGCCGTCACTAATACATTTAATTAGAGAAAATTACAAATTGGAATGAGTTGAAACAAATTTTGTGCATCATAACATATTAAACAAAATTGTAACATATTGTTTTTGAAATGAAATGAAACTGTCAAACGGTGTTAGAAATTATCGACGAAAAAAGGCTTAAATAGTGAAATTAGTGTAAATAGCTATTGAGGTATAACATTTATCATTTTTCCCTCACCCACGCCCTCTCTCCTCTCCCTAAATCAGCAGCAGCCCCATGTTGCCCCTCATTTCCCCACTTGTTTTTGCTAAAAGAAAACAAAAGAAAAGAAAGGAAATGAAAGAAATAGTTAATTAAGTATGGGCTTTGACTTTTGGGGTTGACCTACTACTTTCCTCATCTCATTCTCTCTCCCCACTCTCCCCCCATGCCTCTGGCCGAGCCCTCCCTCTCCCTCAACAACAGCCCCTCTCTTTTCTCCCCTCATTTCTCTTGAAAAAATTTCATCAAAAATTGCCTCAAAATCCATCAAAAAAATCCCAAAATCCAAATCCAACTCTTACCCATTTTAGTTTAGCCTATAATACATGGATTATGGTGAAAAGAGAGCATTTTGGATAGCTAGATTTCAAGTGAGATCTACAAAATTGTGGAGGTATAATTTTAACCATGTAGTTAAATTGTTGATTATTGCTTTAATCTAAGTTAATTAAGTGTTAATTAGGTTTTAATGGAAAGTTTGAAATTCTAGAAAGGAGTTTGGATGAAGTTAGGGTTTTGAGTATTTTGATTAGGGTTGTGTGATGTAGATTAGCATCTTAAGATTTGTTGAAAACTAATCTAGTTGCTAATTACAATTCGTTACTTGTAAAATGTCCAAATTAAGCTTTTTGTGCAAACTAGGGTTTTATGAAATACATTTATATGTGAGATTAAAAATATGGTTAGGGTTTTTATCACATTATTAACATTATAAATTATAGTTTAATAGTTTAGATCATGCAAAACCAAGCTTAATGGTAAAATTGTGAATTTTACGTTAAAAAGAGTTAAAATCGGTATTTTTGCAAACTAGGAATTTGGAATTTATACAAATTGATGAGTTTAATTTATGAAAGTGATTTGTATGACCTAATTATGTTATTTAATGAGCATTTTGGCCATTTGAATCGTTAAAATTGGTATATTGGTTAAAACATCAAGTTTTTAACCGAAATGGGAATTTGTTCTAACGAGGTTTTTGGAAAACAAAACGATTGGTTTAACTTTATGGTTTTGACGAATTAAACCCTATTTCTTATGCAGTTAGTGAGTTTTGAAACCATGATTGGTATGTTTGGTGTTTTTCTTGATCAATCGACGTTTCTACGCCGATGTCGAGGGGTTTTGGGTTGATTTCTGAAAGCAACCATAGGTTTTGACCTATATGGGATTCGTGGGTCGTTTTGGACATGAGTCGGATTTTAATGCGATACGATGCTATATATGACATGTAGGTACCCCATGTGGACTTCGAGACGACAAGCAAGCGCGTGGTGACATCGGCACCGGCGAGCGAGGACCAGGTGAGTAGATTTATACCTACGGGAAGAAGTCGGGTGGATGGCGTATAGCACCCCCGCAGTTCGTAATATAGCATATATAATGGATATATATGTGTGGTTTATGATATGTGGATGATATTCAGGATATGGTTATGTGTTCATGGATTTGTAGTGTTACTTGCGAAACCCTAGAGTAGTTGTTGCACCCACACACGCACACACACTTGCTTACATTCATTCTTTTACATGTGCGTATATGGGGATATGTGTTTATGTGTTCACATGGGTATGGGACTATGTGTTCATATACTGGATTTGAGGATAGTACTTGGGATTTGAGATTAGTCGATGAGATTTGATTTAAGACCGTGAGATCGGTGATATGGCAGGGTTCGTATTTGAGATACGACATGACGTTGTAGAAGGTCCTTTGACATTGTGTTTCACACACGTGCATGCATACTTAGACGGTATCAGTATTGTACTAGACGTAGATCAGTACCCTGATCAGGATATTTGATGAAGAGGATATCAGATGAATAGTATGATGAATGTGATATTGACCCGTACCCAGATTTGGGATGTCGTACGACGGATTTACGTACGAGCTATATATTGATGTTTGATCCGCACTCTTGACTTGGGAATATCTGATCATAGATATGGTATCGGATGTGATATTATCGAGGCGGGATCACCGACTAATATATATATATATATGTGTGTGTGTGTGTGTGTGTGTGTGTGTGTGTGTGTATCGACTCAGATGTTAGGCGGTTTCCTTACCTTCAGTTAGCTTGTAAGTTCAGCCTATAGTTTAGTGTAGTTGTTAGACTAGGTTAGATTCCTACCTATTTCAAAACTAACGGATCGTGGGTATTTTAAAAGACAGGTCAAGGGATTTTACGGATATTTCAAAAGACGTATCTTTTCTTAAAAACACCGTAGCCCTTATTTTCAAAACCCCACGATTCGTGTTATTTCAAATGGCACCACTGTGGAACTCATATTTTATTAAATGCAGATTAGTTATCATTGTGTTTAGTATTCAGCTCCCGCACATTATTGCTGTTCGCTCCGCATCGCATACTTATTTTGTGATTCATATACCGTTATTGATATCATGCTGCTAGGACACCAGCACCATTACCGATGACGCGTATGTACCACGTACACTTACTTGCCGGCTCACACACATCTTTATCGGTAATTGCCATATCACGAACACTTTAGAAAATACTATTTCATTGACATAGTTTGTTAGCTAATAGTTTAGACATGATATTATTATACTTTCCTTATATGCTAGTTTAGACATTGTAGTTATTACTTTCTACTTCATGCATGTTATTATTCACTGTTATGCCGCATTCATGGATTTTTATGCCTATATTCACTGTTTACATGCTATTGAGGATTTGGATTCGGATTTTCATGAGATTTCCTGGATTTGGGGGAAAACCGCAAAAACATTTATAAACTTCTTTTCTCTCTTTTCAAATGAAAAGTGCGGTTTTCCCATGATGTATGAGTCGTCCACCATGAGTTTGCTGATGGATTTCGAGACCCGATTCGAGGAGTTGGATGAACCGTTTCGGGTACATGGTGGGCCCGGTAAGGTACCCCGGGGCAAAAAGTTCGAGTAGTAGACGATGAGCCTGGCAGGGGAAGACTACCTACCGGTGATTTTACCCGACGCGTCGGATATCCGGAGGGTACCGTCGTGGTCTTGAGATTGATGGTAGGGGCCGGTCCGGACTGACGGCGCCCTAGATAGTGGGATTGAGACATTAAGATTTTGAGACATCGAGATACTGAGATTGATGATCCAGGCCAGTCCGGATAGCCGGAGCCTGAGATATTGAGATATTGGGATTTATGTTTTGTGTCGATGCTAGAAACTGTTTATGTTGATTTCATTTATGATACATCGTTATGAAAATACAGAAATCTCACTAAATTATGAAAGCAGTTTCTTCATTTACATGTATTCTGTTTTCATGCATTCATACCTCATCCATATGATATATTGCTATCTGAGGCACTGACATGAGCACTTGGTATTACCGTTGTTTAGAGGTATACCCTAGCCATTGTTATAGGCTGCAGATTATATATTTGGGGATATATTATGATCGTATGACTTAGGATTGCGTTGTTCATGCGATTTCTGTTCGTAGATGTTTTCTACTCACGAGTTGGCAACTCACCCCCGTTGTGCCACAGTTTCTTGCAGGTATTGCCGTACAGGCTTCATTACGGCTTTGCTGGCACTGCTTTTTTTTCGGGTGACTTGCTAGTAGGTGGGTTTACTTGTATCGTACCCATCATTATACCTTGTATATTATTATTCTGTTGTATCTAGAAGTTCCATCAACCAAACATGTATTTATTTTAGAGATAGAGATCGGTTATGTTTATTCTTTCGACCTTAGAGTCGCGCGTTGTATTTCTATGGATTTCTTGCTGTTTTGAGTTTCCTTTTGAGTATTGATCATCGCCCTTGGCGTTGTATATTATATTGCTTGCGTGGTTGTGACCGTCGATTGACGAAGAGCTAGCTCCCGCTTGGGGATGCCTTTTTATTCATTTCGTATACTATTCATGTTGTATCCCGTTTGGGGGCCAGTATTTACAAAGGAGAATCTGCCAAAATTTTCAGGAAATATTTGATGTTTTTAAAAACGCATAATTCGGCTTATGCTATTAAAACTACTTGCTTTATGTTGGTTTTTCCTTCACTCTACTACTTTCTTGGTTTGGATTTCTGGGTTTTCGGCTTACTTAAATTACGTACACCTCGAGACATTTCGTAGTTTAAGTGCCGGTCATATTCCGTACTTTCGGGTCGTGACAAAGTTGGTACCAGAGCGTTAGGTTTTACCTTCGGAGTGTAGGATGACCCTTGGTTGATGGAGTAGGTGACTAAAGTAGAGTGACGTACTGTGGGTATGTTCCGCAGCATACTTACGATACGCTACTCCGCTTAAGGAGCCTTAGGATGTACATTTCCTTGCACAGTATTATATTCCTTCCTATGATATAGCCTCATCAGTACCAGTTTATGGTTTTGTTATCATGCTTGTACAGGCGTGGAGAGCTATGGCTAGAGTTGCGGTCAGCATGAGCTCGTCATGGACGAGGACTGACCAGGGCGTGATTCCAGGGACATACGTTGGATAGGGAGGCTTAGTTTTATTGCGTTTTCGAGCTACGAGCGTTTGATGGATCGCTTTTATGAGATTTCTCGGACGTGCAGATCAGCACCAGAGGATAGGGCCACTGCAAAAGGCCAACCAGATTTTGATGACCATTGATGTATTGCTTATTCATGATGATTGAGGCACTGTTCAGCGTGCAGATGAGTGAGCCAGTTGTTGCTACGAACGACGAGATATCGCCCAGATGCTGGAGCTATTGCAGTACAAGTTGTGCTAAAAGATGATAGCAGGTCGCTAGTCATCGAGGATGAATGACTAGGACATATAGTTCATTCGCTACCCCGATGCGAGGTCATCAGATAAATTGATTCCAGCTAGAGACAACTTCACGCAGATACGTTGAGAGTCGATAGAGGCGATCGAATGTCAGAAACCTATTATTCCAAGTTTAAAGTATTCGGAAAGGCATGCAGGCAATTCTATGGACCCTCTAGAAGAATGAAACCCTAACTCGACATAATGACCATGTGAAAGTCTTTGAACCTTAGGGTTTGCGGCAGTTCCGCGGTGCCATTAGTGAGGCTTGGGTTTGCCCTTCTACGGCTGGACCACCGATGCTGTGGTATGTACTCGATACTATTGAACTGTACCCAAGATGTTGAGCTCTTGGGGGATTATGAGGTTTTGACGAATCGATCAAAGGGTTCGACTTCCTTCGGATGCTAGGTGGTGAGATGCATTTCTTGGGAGACTCCAGATACGAGGATAGCCGTTGGAGCTCAGTCCATGCAGCCACGACGAGACGAGTCCGAAGCAGTTGACATTGGAGAAAAGTGGAGTAAGAGGTTCGTACGAGATCTTGATAAGACGACGTTCCACTTTGCCGACATCAAAGATGCGATACGCATGCCGAGGCATTATACTGGGATGTACCTTCCAGAAAGAGTCGCGATGAGTATGCAGCCGTTTCGGAATAAGAAACAGATATAGTAAAGGACGATGACTTCCGAATAGTTCGGCAGAGACGAGATTTGGGATAGACCTCGATAGGACTTTTCTGGAATAAATTACGAGAAGACTCGGACCCAGGAGTGGTCATGTTACGCACACCAGCAGACCAGGGTTCAGGATCGTCGACGAGATATACTATGAGTGACCACGACAGTTGGCCAGAGATTCTTGGAGGATGTGCTTGAGCAGGACTATTCCGCCATACTTGATTTTGGTATTTTAGGCGATCTATTCGCATGATTGATTTTGAGGATTGAGTTTCATGATATTTGTTTTCATGCACCATGGTTGCACCAACTGAGTATTTACGATTTTTGCACAGTTGTTGCACTTGATATCGTTTTCGTGCCTTGGTTTCTCATGTTTATGATTTTATGGGTTTCATACAGTTGAGTTGATTTTGGTGTATATGTACGCACACGATTTGGTTTTGCACTCGGTATGGTTCACGTATGCTTGCAGTGCAGTGATACGCATTTTGTGCACTTAGATTCACTGGACTTCGATTTCGATTGTGATGCTCGATATTGGTTTTGTGCACCTTATGCACCTGATTAGATTTTGCGCATGTTCGACGCTAGATATTGGATTTCATGGTTTCGTGCATGATGGATGCACCTGATTTGGATTTTCGCTCATGTTGGGCGCATGTTATGAGGTACGATTTTGGTGCACACCAGATGCACTAAATCGAGATTCTTCATGCATGTCAGATGCACCTGATTTTGCTATCAGGCACACACGTTGCCTATAGCAGATGTTGGGTGCACACCCGTTGCACCTAGATGTTGTTTCTGTGCATATGTATGGTACATTTATGGATTTTGATTTCCGTGCGCACCAGACGCACGTAGTATTCATATATATTTGTGATTGATTTCTTTTAGAGCAGTATATTTTATGATACTTGCTATTTGGTTTAGTACTGAGCAGGACTAGTCGGAGGACAGTACCTGAATATATTTTGCATGCATTGGTAGTTATCGAAGGGATTTCCAAGGAAGAGCTATAGTCTCAGTATTTACCTACGTGTCAGTGATGACACGAAACTGTTTAAAAAGGGAAACCCTTCTAAATTGTTTTCAAAATGGCGAGACGTGTTAGTTGTGTGTATGCCCTAGAGGCCAGTATTGTACAGATGATGTATATTATATTGGATGCTTGGACATATATAGAGATGACTTTCTTGCTCGATATGATAGTATGCTATCTGGTTGCTCGTTATCTTAACATGTACACTTGTCTCTTTTAACTGTCTTATAGTTACATGTTGATAAAGCCCTTAGGATGTGTACTTGACTGCCTGGACTATGATGCAGATCATACTAGTGGGGACATGGTAGTCCATAAGTACATCCTTCAAGGTCCCTAGTCGTGGGTGTATCGAGACGGGGCATCGATATACCAGAGTAGACTAGCATATACGCTTCTCGACCCATGAGATGGGCGATGGATGATCCCATATCCATTGGTGTTTGACATCAGAGATGGTATACGGGTACTCAGTGGAGACTGGGTACACTGGACGGACTCACCAGGAACTCCCAGATGGTATTATACCTCGCGTCAGATGGCAGTTCTCAGGTGACACTTGTACAGATTAGTCTGTAGACCCGAGATCGTCATAGAGACTTGTGTGATTCCCACTGTGCTTTGATCTCCACCTTACCACGTCCATGAGGGCGTGCAAAACGGTGGTCTTTGGGGACAGTCCCGAGTCACATGGAGGCAATGAGCGATAGGAGGGGTTTCGTCTCTCCCGGTATTGGGGGTTGATGTTGCGCTGTGCTCGATTGGCCGTAACAGGGAAGTCCCTGTCCAGGGCTGATCAGAGATTTGCTGGTAAGTGTTACCAGTAGTTTCTCGACCCGTTATGAGCCTCACATCGGCACGACTTATCGGTTATTGGGGTCTGACGTTTACCACCCCTAGACTTGATATGCGACATATCAGACGAACAGACCGGACTGTAAGGTAAGTGTTACGGGTCGGATTCACAGGAGTGTGAGCGGGCTAGCTCGTCGATCTTCTGATCGCTCAATACCCAGATGGCCGTTACGTTTAGCAGACCGCTTGCTTCTTGTGGGTGCTTGATATGATCATCATCTGCTACTGGCGTATTGACGAGTCTTTAGAGTCCTACACAGAGGTTTCCTGGCTCAAGCGAAACGAAATAGGAGCGCATATGAGATATGTGCAGGACCGAAAATAATGCATGTATGTGATACCGTATTTCATTCTCGCAATGGATGTATCGATTGGTTATATTCGATATAACCTAGATATCGAATCAAGGATTGATTCGATAAGCCGATACATAGGATACTAGTCGGTTATATGCGATATGACCGGATCGTTAAATCAAGTGTTGATTTAATGATTTAATGTATAATTATATATTTGATATATTACTTTGCTTTAGCTAGTATTAGTTCACTTTAAATGGATTTTCTCACTTGATGTGCAAGTTGTATATGTGATATATTTTTGTGCACATCTTTGTATCATGTTTGATGATGCTTGCTCATTTGGTTAAGTGTAAAGAATTAAACCTAGGTTAAGAAAGTGATTAGGGTTTTAATTATCCATTCTTTTATTTATTGATTTTGGAAAAAGAATGGGATAAGAATACAAAATGGTTGCTTTCATTCCTGAACCTTTGTGAAGCTTCATGAAGCTTTGACCAAAGTGACCAATTTGTCTTCATGCTTAACCCTAACCACTCTTTTAACCTTGGTCAATTCTCTACACCTAACCATGGTTCCTATTATGATAAGTATTCATTTCTTTTTCATTTTTGATTAACTTATCATAATATTTCCTTCTTCTTGATCTTCTTCTTCAAGAAAGAAAGCTTGATGCCACCAATGGCAACTTGAGTTCTAAAGTGAGAAATCCAATTCTAAAGTGAACCCACCTCCTATTTCTTCACCCTCTACCTCTTGCCAAGTTGTTTTGGGTGTTTTCTTCACAAGTTTCACAAATTTGTGAAGTCGGAGCTTGAACTTGTGATGCCTCGACGTAGATCATCTTCGGCACGAAGCCGACGACCTAGTCCGCCCATTTCTCCGATGAAGCCGACGATTAAGTTCGGGATTCAAGATGGACAGCGAGAGGACGCCTACGTGGAGCCAAGGAAGTGGAGAACCGGATCTACAAAGGTTGTAGCCTCTCTCCTTTAGTTAAGATGTTAACTAGTTTCGTTTTTCGCCTAAATATCTAGTTAACGATCCGTATTAGGGTTTCTCGGCACCCGTAATTTTTGAAATTGGCATGGTTGATGCCTTGTGAGACCTCTTGAGAGTGCCTAGGACCCCTACAGTGGTATCAGAGCCTAGCTAGAGCCTTAGGCGAAGTCCAGACGACGTTTGAAGTCCGATCGAACCAAAACCCTAACCCGAAAACGGCTCTCTGTACATTTTTTAAAAACTGGGTTTTTTCCAAATTAAAAATATGTAGAAAATTCAGCAGGACTTTCTAAGAATTACTGTGAAACACGATCACCCAATTCCTCAAAAGTGCGGCGGAACCGCGGCAGAAGCCTGGCTTCTGCGGCGGTTCCGCGGCCGTATGATGACGTCACCCACCCAATTTTGCACAGTAACTTCTTTTATTCAGTGCTGAGTTCTCTGGGAATTTTTAATATTTATTCAAGAGTTGAGTATTCTGGGTTGTATTGGGGACTCGGTATTTCGATCGGATTATCAAACTTTGTCTAAGTACTTTCCGGATAATTTTAGAATATGTTAAAAGGTTCGACCGGATGTAAATACCCAATCTTTCCCCTGCCCGGAAATTTCCAATTGTTGGACTTTTCCGCAGTTTAATGACATTCTGAGTAGTGCAAGTAACGCGATGGTCCCTCTAGAAGACAACAAACCTTAACTCGATTATGTGACCGTCTTGAACTGCCCTTTGAACCTTCGGGTTTGGGACAGTACGGCGTGCCACATGTGAGGCGTTGGCTTGACCCTTCTACGGCTGGACCGTTGGTACTGAGGCATGAAGTGAATGTCTTTGAACCTATTTCATGTGTTGGACGGTTTCGGGAAAACTTGGGTGCTCGAATGTTCGATCGGAAAGTTTAATATTTTCTATTTATCCGGAATGGAATACAATGATTGGAATTCACAAACAGTTATGAGATAACTGAATGAATGATATAAATCTAGCGGTTTAGTTTCATTTGATATTGAAAAGAGTTTTCGATAATGAGACTAAAATGCGGGGTTTATAACTGTTAGGCATGTGATGTCTAAGTATTTCATTTTGATTAAGCATGCGATGTCTAAACAGGTTGCGGATTCCAATTGTTGTAGTTTTACACTTTCTTTTCTGTGACCGTAAGTGCAATATGTGATATCGCCGGTTTCGTTGCTATATGTCAACGACAATTGGGATGCGCATATTTACTTACGTTGATGACATGTGATGTTATGTGTTGCTGGATATGTTATATTGGATTGTCGTGTTTGAATAGCCGGGGGTTTTTATGTGAGATGAGTGTTTTTCATTTTCATTCATGTAAAAACTTGTATGAAATATTCTTTTATTGGGGCACTTCCAGGTTGCGGAAGTTGTCACCTTTTGTATATTATTTATTTTTCCGCATTAGGATAGACCCAAGGAGGGGAGCACAAGTAACCGGGTTCTGGGGTCCAGTGGGAGACCAACTCGAGGAGTCGAGTCCGGGTCTCCTAACCCTAGAATTGGTAGGGTTGCTTGCCACTCTCGTAGGGGTCTAGGGGTGTGGGATTGGCTATTCATCACGACCGTGGAATCCGTGTTTTATACTGGCTCGTATTGAAAACACGGACGTCCAAGTATATCCAATGTTTCTTATGTTTCTTCTGCTGCTTTATCTGTGATGTGATCATGTGATGTTCTCTGATAGATACAGTATATAGTATATATGATATATTATATAGACGTTACTTATGTTTTGCACCCGCACTAGCCCTGCCCTGCTCTGTCGTTAGTTACCTAACCTAACGGTGCACGAGGGGACATCGAGGCGAATGCGGATGGCATAAGTGTACGTCATATTTATCTGTGATGTTTAGGTATTTAAATGATGGGACTTCATTAATGTGATTAATGAAAGAAAAGAAACCTAAGATATTGTAGAATCAAATTTTAAATAAAACAGGTAGCTACAGTTCTTGCTTTGCATAGCGGTATATATGATATACCCTGCACCTTATTCGATGAGGAAAGGACCGAGATCCCTTCACCGGGAGTGACTCCTTTAGCGATAACTGACAGATGCTATACACTCGGTTTATTTTTGGATTGCTTCTATAGTTTCTGCTTTGCATAGTGATATATATGATATATCCCGCACCTCATTCGACGAGGAAAGGGCCGACGATCCCTTCACCGGGAGTGACCCCTTTAGCAAAACTAGAAAAGCCTCAAAATCACTCCATTTCAAAACTTCATTTGATTCTACAACGATATCAAGTTCATTATGCTCATGGTTTTCAGAAAAACCTGCGTAGCCCTCCGTCATTTCAGATAAGTTGCATATAGTATTCGTGCTACATTTGTTGGCTTTCGTCAAGGTGTAGTGTGCGGTAGCTATGTGCTGCTTATCTGCTGCATATGATGCGACTGGATTAGGGTAGTCGTACGGCTTTGTTGGCTTTCGTCAAAGGTCGTGCGGGTGGGTTTAATTCAGTCAAGAAATGTACGGGTTGAACTTGACTAGCGGGCTGTGGTTTGTTGGGTTTCGTCAAGGTCATAGCACGCTAGGGGCAAAAGCATTATCGGGAATTTCAAGTGTTGAAATTTGCAATGAGATTGCATACCTTCTATGAGATAGTTGGATCCCGATACCCACTGCGAGTAAGAGTTACTCCTAGGAGAGTTTTGCACACTACAATTAGCCGATCAAGTAGGTGTCTAGAAAGGTGTCAACGGGGTTACGCCTCTGGGAAAACGAGGTTTATTTTAATTAGGTCCGTGCGAAAGCACGGGGAACCTCCCTCAAAGTACCGACACTGGCCTGGCTGAAAGATCGACGAAGTTGTAGGGTGTAATTAATCCCGTCTAGTCTTTCCTTTTAGGGTTTGAAGGAAGATTTGATAAAAACCAGTGAGAGCCATCCTGATTAGATAAGATAAAAACCAATCTGATCTTGCAAGAGCATACGCTAAAGTGTTTTCTTCTCTCTCTCTCCAGGTAGCGACCATGTCATGCCCTAATAAAGATAATAATATGGATGTATTGACTGAACCCGCATGTTTTACTGTGCTGGGGAACGTTGGTTCCGTTCTTTCTTATAAGAGTTATAGAAATGAACAGGACATAGGGGAATACCAGGATTCCTATGCCACCCGAGAGAAGAAAGTACATGTTGATGCATTTTCTTCGGGTGTGTTCGTTACTGAGAACTGTTTCTCCATTTGCTCTAGGTCGTGGGTATTAGATACCGGGTCAGGATCCCATATATGTAATCAGTTACATGGGCTCAGGAAAGGTAGAGAACTTGGAGAAGGTGATAAAGACATTAGAGTTGGAAATGGTGCAATTGTTGCAGCTAAGACTGTCGGGGAATATCACCTAGTATTACCAACTGGTAATACATTGGTTCTGAACGAATGCTATTACATGCCGAACCTGATATGCAACAGTATATCGGTTTCTTTATTGAGTAAAGAGGGATATAATTTTGTATTACAGGATAATGTTATGAACATTTTCCGTAACCAACAGTTGGTTGGATCAGGCACGTTGTGCAATGGCATTTATGTTCTAAATCAATCAACAGTTCTGAGCATAACAAACACACACAAGAGGAAGAGTTCAGAACTGAACGAATCCTTCTTGTGGCATTGTAGACTGGGTCACATCAATGTGACACGACTGGCTAAGTTGCATAAGGATGGATATTTGAAACCTTTCGAATTTTCATCTTATGACACTTGCCAGTCATGTCTCAAAGGCAAGATAACCAAAACTCCGTTTACGGGACACGGAGAAAGAGTTACCGAACTCTTGGGACTGATACATAGTGATGTATGCGGTCCCATGTCTACACATGCCAGGGATGGTTCTTCGTACTTCATTACATTCACTGACGATCTCTCAAGATACGGACATGTGTACTTGATAAGACACAAGTCTGAAGCTTTTGAGAAATTTAGAGAATATAAACAAGAAGTCGAGAACCAAACCGGAAAAAGTATTAAAATCCTTCGATCTGATCGAGGAGGTGAATACTTAAGCAATGAATTCCTGGACTTCCTAAAAGAGAATGGGATTCTCTCTCAGCTGACTCCTCCATATACACCACAGCACAACGGTGTATCAGAAAGGAGGAACCGCACCCTATTAGATATGGTGCGCTCTATGATGAGCACGGCTGAGTTACCTATTTCCTTCTGGGGGTGTGCGCTTGAGACAGCCATACATCTATTGAATATGGTCCCCACCAAATCGGTGCCTACCACTCCATATGAGATATGGAAAGGGAAGAGACCATGTCTTAACTATGTTAAGATATGGGGTTGTCCAGCCTATATCAAACGACAAAAATCCGGACAAACTCAAGGCACGGTCTGTTCTATGCAAATTTATAGGATATCCCAAAAATTCACAAGGGTATATCTTCTACCACCCTGAGGAACAAAGAGTGTTTGTTTCTCGGCATGCCACCTTTTTAGAAAAGGAATTTCTTGAAAAAGAGATTAGTGGTCATGAGGTAGAACTGGAAGAGGTTCCAGCTACAGAAGCTACAACAGAAGATCTGGTGGAACCAGAGGATTCAGTAATACCCGACGAACACCAGCCTCTCCGCCGATCTAGTAGGGTTCCTCACCGACCTGAGAGATACTACGGTTTTCTCATGGATGGTGGGAGCGAGGATTGCATCATGGAGGATGATGACCCAACTAGTTTCGAGCAGGCCATCACGAGTAGGGACTCAGTGAAATGGCTGGATGCTATGCGGTCCGAGATGGAATCCATGTACACCAACAAAGTATAGACTTTGGAAGTTGCTCCTGAAGGGGTAAAACCCATTGGGAGCAAGTGGATCTTCAAGAAGAAACTTGGTGTAGATGGGAAAGTGGAGACTTTCAAAGCTAGACTTGTAGCAAAGGGTTTTCGTCAAAGACCAGGTGTGGACTATGACAAAACCTTTTCTCCAGTGGCTATACTTAAATCCATCCGGATCATGCTTGTCATCGCTGCATATCATGATTACGAAATCTGGCAAATGGATGTTAAGACCGCCTTTCTAAATGGTGATTTAGAAGAGTGCGTGTACATGACTCAGCCAGAGGGCTTCATAGACAGTGGGAGCAGCGGGAAGGTGTGCAAGCTGCTTAAATCTATTTATGGATTAAAGCAAGCATCGCGGAGTTGGAACATCTGCTTTGACGTCGTTATCAAAGAGTTTGATTTCGTCAAAAACCCAGATGAACCTTGTATCTACAAGAAGGTGGCAGAGAGTAAGGTTGTCTTCCTCGTATTCTACGTGGACGACATACTCTTGATAGGAAATGATATTCCTATGCTGCAATCGGTCAAGCTCTTCTTATCACAAAGATTCTCAATGAAAGATCTTGGTGATGCCTCCTGCATATTGGGGATCAGGATCTATAGAGATAGATCCAAACGGATACTGGGATTGTCCCAATCCAGGTACATTGACACCATACTAAAGAGGTTTAGTATGGAAGAATCCAAGCGTGGGAACTTGCCCACGATCTCTGGAGTCACTCTCTCCAAAGAGATGTCTCCCAAGACTGATTTGGAGAGAGCTCGCATGCAAGGGATACCTTATGCTTCGGCTGTAGGCTCTATCATGTACGCGATGCTATGTACCAGACCCGATGTAGCATACTCACTAAGTGTAGTGAGCAGGTATCAAGCTGATCTTGGAGAGAGTCACTGGACAGCTGTGAAGAGCATTCTCAAGTACTTGCGAAGGACTAAAGAGATGCTCTTGGTGTATGGTAACGGAGAACTCCAAGTGGAGTCCTTTACCGATTCGAGCTTCCAGAGTGATAAGGACGACTCTAAGTCGCAGTCGGGATTTGTCTTTACCCTTTACGGAGGGGCGGTTAGCTGGAAGAGTTCCAAGCAGGAAACCGTGGCAGACTCGACGATGGAGGCTGAATACATCGCTGCTAACGATGCTGCCAAAGAGGCTGTCTGGATCAAGAAGTTCATTACTGAACTTGGAGCGGTTCCATCCATTGAGCATCCAATACCTTTGTATTGCGATAACAATGGAGCGGTGGATTTGGCCAAGGAACCTAGGTCCCATCAGCGATCCAGGCATATTCTGAGGCGGTATCACCTGATCCGGGAGATAGTTGATCGCCGGGAGATCGGGGTCAGGAGAGTTGACATGAAGAACAACACGGCGGATCCACTCACGAAGGCCATTCCCCAGATACAGTTTGAGAGACTCTTCGGGATGCTCGGTATGCGATACTACAGCAGCTGGCCTTAGTGCAAGTGGGAGATTGTTAGTTGTGTGTATGCCCTAGAGGCCAGTATTGTACAGATGATGTATATTATATTGGATGCTTGGACATATATAGAGATGACTTTCTTGCTCGATATGATAGTATGCTATCTGGTTGCTCTTTATTTTAACATGTACACTTGTCTCTTTTAACTGTCTTATAGTTACATGTTGATAAAGCCCTTAGGATGTGTACTTGACTGCCTGGACTATGATGCAGATCATACTAGTGGGGACATGGTAGTCCATAAGTACATCCTTCAAGGTCCCTAGTCGTGGGTGTATCGAGACGGGACATCAATATACCAGAGTAGACTAGCATATACGCTTCTCGACCCATGAGATGGGCGATGGATGATCCCATATCCATTGGTGTTTGACATCAGAGATGGTATACGGGTGCTCAGTGGAGACTGGGTACACTGGACGGACTCGCCGAGAACTCCCAGATGGTATTATACCTCGCGTCAGATGGCAGTTCTCAGGTGACACTTGTACAGGTTAGTCTGTAGACCCGAGATCGTCATAGAGTCTTGTGTGATTCCCACTGTGCTTTGATCTCCACCTTACCACGTCCATGAGGGCGTGCAAAACGGTGGTCTTTGGGCACAGTCCCGAGTCACATGGAGGCAATGAGCGATAGGAGGGGTTTCGTCTCTCCCGGTATTGGGGGTTGATGTTGCGCTGTGCTCGATTGGCCGTAACAGGGAAGTCCCTGGCCAGGGCTGATCAGAGATTTGCTGGTAAGTGTTACCAGTAGTTTCTCGACCCGTTATGAGCCTCACATCGGCACGACTTATCGGTTATTGGGGTCTGACGTTTACCACCCCTAGACTTGATATGCGACATATCAGACGAACAGACTGGACTGTACGGTAAGTGTTACGGGTTGGATTCACAGGAGTGTGAGCGGGCTAGCTCGTCGATCTTCTGATCGCTCAATACCCGGATGGCCGTTACGTTTAGCAGACCGCTTGCGGCTTGTGGGTGCTTGATATGATCATCATCTGCTACCGGCGTATTGACGAGTCTTTAGAGTCCTACACAGAGGTTTCCTGGCTCACGCGAAACGAAATAGGAGCGCATATGAGATATGTGCAGGACCGAGAATAATGCGTGTATGTGATACCGTATTTCATTCTCGCGATGGATGTATCGATTGGTTATATTCGATATAACCTAGATATCGAATCATGGATTGATTCGATAAGCCGATACATAGGATACTAGTCGGTTATATGCGATATGACCGGATCGTTAAATCAAGTGTTGATTTAATGATTTAATGTAACCACTCTGAATGAAACCCTCCGGCTGGTCCATATAGACACACTCCTCTAAATTTCCATTTAGAAAAGCTGTCTTTACGTCCATTTGCCAGATCTCAAAATCGTGGAAGGCAGCAATGGCAAGAAGGATCCGAATGGATTTCAGCATGGCTACTGGAGAAAAGGTTTCGTCATAGTCCAAACCAGGTCTTTGACGAAAACCCTTTGCTACCAGCCTAGCTTTATAGGTCTCAACCTGTCCATCTACACCAATCTTCCTTTTGAAGATCCACTTGCATCCTACGGGTTTTACCCCGTCTGGAGCAATGTCCAACGTCCATACCTTGTTGGTGTACATGGACTACATTTCGGTCCGCATTGCATCCAGCCATTTCACTGAGTCAACGCTCTGAACGGCCTGCTGGAAGCTAGTAGGCTCATCATATTCTATGATGCAATCCTCTCTATCCCCGTCTATGAGAAAACCGCAGTATCTCTCGGGCGGATGAGACTGCCTACTACTCCTGCGGAGCGGCGTAGGAATGTCCTGTTCTGTTGAACCCTCTGGTTCCACTAACCTTTCAGTAATAGTCTGTGGTTCTGGAATTTCTTCCAGTTCTACTGCGCTCCCACTAATTTCCTTTTCCAAGAACTGGTGTTCTAGAAAGTGGGCATTACGAGAAACAAGGACTTTTTGTTCCTCTGCGTAGTAGAAAAGATACCCCCTGGTGTTCTTTGGATATCCCACAAACTTGCACAGTACTGAGCGTGCCTCGAGTTTGTCCGCATGCTGCTTTTTGACAAAAGCCGGACATCCCCAGATTTTCAGATATTGAAGATAGGGTTTCTTCCCACTCCACATTTCATATAGCGTGGTAGGCACAGTCTTAGTTGGAACTCGGTTCAAAAGATATGCGGCTGATTCTAGCGCATATCCCCAGAATGATCGCGGCAACTCAGCATTACTCATCATGGACCGCACCATATCCAATAGGGTGCGGTTCCGTCTCTCCGATACACCGTTATGTTGCGGGGTGTATGGAGGAGTAAGCTGAGAGAGAATTCCGTTCTCTTTTAAATAGTCCAGGAACTCGGCACTTAAGTATTCTCCACCTCGATCCGATCTTAGAATCTTAATACTTTTGCCGGTCTGTTTCTCTACTTCATTCTTATACTCCTGGAATTTTCCAAAGGCCTCGGACTTATGTTTCATCAAGAAGACATAACCGTACCTTGAGAAGTCATCCGTAAAAGTAATGAAGTAAGAATTTCCGCTTCGGGCATGTGTAGACATTGGACCGCACACGTCACTGTGTACGAGTCCCAAGAGCTCGCTCGCTCTTACTCCTTGTCCAGTAAACGGAGTCTTTGTCATCTTTCCTTTGAGACAAGATTGACAAGTGGCATACGATTGATATTCGAACGTATTCAAATATCCTTCTGTATGTAACTTAGTCAACCTTCTCTCATTGATGTGACCCAATCTACAATGCCATAAGAAAGTCTGATTTATTTCTTGAGACTTTCTTTTGTGTGTATTCTGGACGTTGAAAATCTGTGGTTGGTTTAACACGTATATACCATTACTCAATGTACCTGACCCAATCAAAACTTGATTAAGGTGAATGTTTACAACATTACTTACAAACGCAAATTCATAACCTTCTTTAGAAACTAAAGATACAGAAATGATATTACAAGTTGCGTTGGGTACAAAAAAGCAATTACGCAAAACCAAAACATGTCCATCTGACATTCCCAGGTGATAGTCCCCCACGGCTTTAGCATCCATGCTAGCTCCGTTCGCAACTTTGAGGGTCATGTCACCTGCCTTCAAAACCCTACGGTTTCTCAACGCCTGCAAAGAATTACAGATATGAGATCCTGATCCGGTATCCAATACCCAGGAAGTAGAGTTTATTGAAAGACAGTTTTCAATAACATACACACCTGAAGCTGAAGCTGCAACCTGCTTCAATTCCTGTGTTCTGGCCTTCCAGGCCCTGCAATCATTCTTCCAGTGTCCTTTCTTATGACAATAGAAGCATTCTTCCTTATCCACAAGCTTCCCCGCTATCTTTGTTGCTTTTGCTTTTCCCTTCGTATCCACTTTACTAACACCGCCCCTTGGTTTGGCGGGGGCTTTCTTCTTCTTTCCCTTGGCTTTCGCCTTGGACCTAGAAGAAGATGATCCTCCTACAAACAAAGTGGATGTATCCCTACCTTTCTGTAGGATGCCCTCTGCGCTCCTCAGCATGTTGAGGAGCTCTGAAAGTTCAACCTCTTTTTCTTGTAAGTTGAAGTTCAGTATAAACTGGGCGTAAGTGGAAGGAAGGGACTGGAGAACTATATCCGTATATAGCTCACTCTCCAATGTGATCCCTAGGTCAGCGAGCTCCTCAATGAAGCCGATCATCTTTAGCACGTGCTCGGCTACTGATGATCCGACGGCCATTCTTGTCGAAAATAACTTTTTCGACGCTTCGTATCTTGCGATACGAGATTGCTCTCCATACATATCTTTTGTATGAAGCAATATGGATTCCATGTCCATATTCTCATGCCTCCTCTGATGTTCGTTGTCCATCGAGGCAAGCAGGAGGCATTTGGCCTTCGCGCTATCAATCTCCCAAGTCTTGCGGATTTCCTTATCCGCGACGCTGGAAGTTGGACCAGGGACAGGGGGAGCTTTGGTGGTAAGAAGATACCCCAGCTTGTCATAAGTGATTGCTATCTTGACATTCCTGAGCCAATCTTTGTTGTTTGGCCCTGTCAGTTTGTTTTTATCTAGGAGTAACTTAAGTCCAGTCATGTTGATTGGTCGCTGCAATTAGGAGAGAGAAGAAGAAACACTCAGCATGATGCTCTTGCAAGTTTAGAGTGGTTTTTAGTTTGTCTAAACAGGATGGCTCCCACTGTTTCTCGAATCCCTCCTCAAACCATAAAGGAAGAATTAGTCAGGATCAATCCCACCGTACAATACTTGCTTAACCGTTCAGCCAGGCCGTTGTCGGTACTTCGAGGGAGGTTTTCCAACGCTTTCGCGAAGTTCCTTAATTAAAGAACCTCTTTTCCCTGGGGGCGTAGCCCCGCTAACACCTTTCTAGGCACCTACTAGGTTTATAGCATTGATCGTTAAGTGAGAAATTTCCCGAGGAGTAGCATATACTCACAGTAGGATCGGGATCCAAATATCATTGCGTGACGAAACTGAAGGAATCCTACCAGAATCATCACACTCCAAATGGTATGCAAATCTGGCAAGTTTCAGTACTTATGAAACTCCCGATGTGGATTTTTGCCCCATGCTCTTATGACCTTGGCGTGAGGTCAAAATGTCATAAGTCACATGTCAAGTTCGTCCCATCATTATCCAGGTTAATTTGAACCCACCCGTACATACCCTTGACGTAGGCCAAAATGGCAGTACGACTGTCTCAAACCAACGCATTCTATCTATGCAACAGATAAATATCCGGCAGCTACCAATCACTATGCCTTGGCGTGAGGTCAAAATACATAGCTTGAATACTACCGAATATTTAACTGAAATGATGGAGGGCTACGGATGGTTTTGGCAAAACCGTGAACGTAGTGAACTTGATTTGGTCGATGGAACGAGATAGCTTTTAAATGGAGTGGCTCAAACTCCGTATTTTAAAAGTTTGTTTTGAAAAGAACCGAGTGGTTTTTCGAAAGTGTTCCAACGACTTTAACTTGGTTTATTATCTTGCATTAGTTCTTTTAATGCGTGATATTCTTGCATTAGTTCTTTTAATGCGTCCCATCATTTAATCCTACCATTGCAGAAAACAACCAAAATATGACGTACGCTTATGCCATTCGCATTCGCCACGGGGCCCCGTCATTACCCGTTAGGTTACTTAACTAACGACAGAGCGGGGGCTGGGCTAGCGCGTCTGTAAAACATAAGCAACGCCTAAATAATATCATATATAGATATACTGCAATGATAAACATTTTAGATCACAGATAAATACATTGGATATACTAGGAATCTGTAATTTGCACGAGCCTGTAACAAAAACAGATTACACGGTCGCGGTGAATAGCCAATACCCCACCCAAGACCCCTACGGGTGCGGCAAACTACCCGCCAAGTACCCGAAGCGTAGCAACCTCCCTCATCTCCATGAGTAGGCCACTCGACACTTCGGCATACCCGGTAGTTTGTGCACCCCTCCATGGGTCTATCCTAGGAGCAAAAACAGTAAAAAGAAATTATACAATGACGGCTACAACCCTGACCCGGTTGTGCGGCCATACAAATAATTATTACATCAATTTACAAATTTACAAGAATTGAAAGAAAAGAAAACTCTCGTCTCACAACCCCCGGCTATTCACCCGCGACAATCCAACATATTTATATACACATTCCAGCACATTACAGATCACAGATTTGTATAACCCCCACTAATCGACATATAGCGATTAGTAGACGTTCAATACAAATATCACATTACAGAAAACCCGTTAGCTCAAGTCTTTTAGAAGTTCGATCAAAAATACGGATTTTCGGGACCCCAAAATAAAATTTTCGTTCTGGAAAATCTGGGTTGAAAATATATATTCTAAAAATCCCAAAATACCCCAATGACCAAACTGCAGAAAAGAAAAACGTTGAACGAGTCAACTCGGCCGCGTTTCCGCGGCGGGAGCGTGCTCCCGCCGCGGAAGCGCGGCGCTTTGATCGTTTCAGCGGCCCAAATTTTTGCAGTATCTTTAAAAAAGCCTGAGTCGATTTTTGGTGTTTTTCAAAAAAGTTTTCCAGCACTTTTAAAATCGACAGAAAGTTTAAAATTCCGGGGTTCGTTTCGGGACTTTTTCGTTGATCGATCTTCTAGTTACTTGCTAACATGTTAGATAGAGTTTAACCTGGCTCTGATACCACTGTAAGTCCATGCTACCTCTCCCGGTACTTTCGGGAATGCGGAATTTGGTAAAAAACGATTTTCTTAAAGATGGTAACATGGACCTATAACCCGGATCTTGGTTAAACATCTATCTAACATCCTAACTAAGAGATTCTAGCTACTCGGTTAGGGGGTTATACCTAGCTTGTCTTGAACTCCTTCTCTTCAAGCTCCGATGGTGGTCCGATGGCTCCTTCTCGTCGTCTCCGTACGCCGAAGATAGATCCACTTGAAAGCTCCAACCTTTAGCTCCTTCTTCGTTCTTTGAAGAAACTAGTTCACTTGGTTTGCCAAACCTAGTGAACTAGAATGAGTAGAGAGGAAATAGAATGGGATTTTATCTATGGTTCTTGATTCTCAACTCATGAGACAAGAGAACCATAGACCAAGAGAGGGAGCAAGAGGTTGAGGGTGAGAGCAAGAGGAGAGCTCAAGAACAAGAGAGAGAATGAGCAAGAAAGAATGAGCAAGTATTTTGTCTCTCACCCTCTCATAATCCAAAGCAATGATAACTCATCATATTAACAAAAGTCTTATGTGATGGTTTGAAGCAACCACAACCATATCATTTCATGCACTCATTTTACACAAATGAGCAAGTAAACAAAAGTCTTTGCCATGAAATGATGGCTATGGTTATCATGATGGTCAACTAGTCAAGCCTAGTCAACCGGTCAACAAGTCAACAAAAGTCAACAAGTCAACAAAGTCAACAAGCCAACAAAAGTCAACAAGTCAACAACCATATCACCATAATACTTAATTAATATAATAGTTAATCACATATCATATTCTCATTAGGGTTGAGCATAAAGTCAAATAGTCAACGATCAACTGTCAACAACCCTAATGAGAATCCGCTGCCTCTGCCTCCCTGTCAACTGTGCATACACACCCGCATCCGCGTTCCGAGGAACACGAATGCAAACTGGATAAATCCAATCCCATAAGGTACACTAGGATCTGGCTTAAACCAAAGCCCGCTAGTGTAAACTGTCCGGACACTGTACGTGCACAAGTGCACGGATGTGACCGAACCCTGTCGCAAAACCATGCGACCTGTCGCAATACCATGCGACCTCTACTCTTTTGCCTAAAGGCGAAAAGCTTTCTGTGTGGGACTCTAAAGACTCGACACTACGCTGGCAGTGGGTTTAACCACAGACCGCAAGCGGCACTAGCTGTGCGTAACGGTCCCCAGGTAATGCCGACAAGAAGACCGACGAGGCGAAACCCATCTGAACTCCTACTGAGCCTGAGTGTGACATTCTCCGTACAGTCCGGTCTGTTCGTCTGATACATCGCATGGCGGGCCTAGGGGGCGGTAAACGTCAGTCCCCCAATAGCGGTACAAGTCGTGCCGGAGCGAAGCCCAAAACACCCTGAGATAACACTGGAAACCTACCAGTATATCTCGATTGCCCTGGCCAGGGACTACTCGTGTAATGGCTCTCCTAGACACAGCGCGATGTCAACCCCCAATACCGGGAGAGACGAATCCTGTCTAACCGTCACTGCCTCCAAGTGCTTCGGGACTGCACCCAACCACTACCTGTTTGCACGACTCCTTTGAGCCGTGGTAGGGTAGTGATCAAAGTACAGTGGGAACACACTCGAGGCGGAGTGACAGAGTCAAGTCAGCAGACTAAGCTGTACTCATGTCACCTGGGAACTGATAACTGACGATAGGTATAATACCAACTAGTCAGTTCCCGACGAGTCCTGTCCAGTATACCCGTAACCTAACGAGCACCCGCATACTATCTCAAGTACGACGTACTGACGGCTGTGGGACAGACCGTCTCCCACACTGGGATGAGAAGCGCATGCGCTGGTCTACTCCGGAGTATCGATGCCCTGTCTCGATAGTCCTGCGACCAGGGACCTGCATAAGGATGTGCTTATAGATTACCCAGCCCCACTAGTGTGACGGCCATCACATCGCTGGTAATCAAGCAAAGATCCTAAGGGCTCTACTAATGTGTATAGGCGATATACAAAAATAAACACATGTACACATTGAAGTAGAAACAAACCAAGTAGCATACTACTATTTTGAGCAAGATTGTATATACAAGGTGAATATCCCAAGCATCCATTAAGTAATTTACAAACCAGTATGATACAGTAATGGCCTCTAGGGCATATACACTAACAATCTCCCACTTGCACTAAGGCCATGTACTGGCGTATCGAAGACCTATCATCTCGATCAGCCGCTCGAACTGAGTCTGGGGCAGGGCCTTGGTGAATGGATCTGCAGTGTTATCTTCTGAAGCGACTCTCCGAACCTCGATCTCCCTGATCAGGTGATACCGCCTTAAGATGTGCCTGGATTTCTGATGGGACCTGGGTTCCTTCGCTAAAGCTATAGCCCCGTTGTTGTCGCAATACAGAGGTATTGGATCAACAATGGACGGAACCACCTGAAGTTCTTTCAAGAACTTCCTCATCCAGACAGCTTCTTTTGCGGCATCAGATGCAGCGATGTATTCCGCTTCCATCGTCGAGTCTGCAACGGTTTCTTGTTTGGAACTCTTCCAACACACCGCCCCTCCATTGAGGGTAAAGACAAAACCCGACATGGACTTGGAATCATCCTTGTCACTCTGGAGGCTGGAGTCAGCAAAGGCCTCGATCTGGAGGTCTTTTCCGCCATACACCAAGAACATCTCCTTAGTCCTTCTCAGGTACTTAAGAACGTTCTTTACCGCTATCCAGTGTTTCTCCCCAGGGTTTGACTGATACCGGCTTACCACACTAAGTGCATAAGCTACATCCGGTCTGGTACACAACATCGCATACATTATAGAGCCTACCGCAGAAGCGTAGGGTATAATAGACATGCGATCCCTCTCCAAATCAGTCTTGGGAGACATCTCTTTAGAGAGGGTGATCCCGTGACAAGCCGGTAGGTTACCGCGCTTGGAATCTTCCATACTGAATCTCTTCAGTATAGTGTCGATATACCTGGACTGTGAAAGTCATAATATCCTCTTGGATCTGTCACGGTAGATCCGGATACCCAGAATGTATGAGGCATCACCCAGGTCTTTCATGGAGAACCTGTGTGACAAGAACCCCTTGACAGATTGTAGCATAGGAATGTCATTTCCTATTAAGAGAATGTCATCCACGTATAAAACGAGGAATACTACAGTTCTCGCTACAAATCTACTATAGATGCATGGTTCATCTGGATTTTTGATAAAGCCAAATTCTTTGACCGTCTCATCAAAGCAGATGTTCCAACTCCGCGACGCCTGCTTTAGTCCATAAATGGACTTAAGCAACTTGCACACCTTTCCGCTGCTCCCACTCTGAATGAAACCCTCCGGCTGGTCCATATAGACACACTCCTCTAAATTTCCATTTAGAAAAGCTGTCTTTACGTCCATTTGCCAGATCTCAAAATCGTGGAAGGCAGCAATGGCAAGAAGGATCCGAATGGATTTCAGCATGGCTACTGGAGAAAAGGTTTCGTCATAGTCCAAACCAGGTCTTTGACGAAAACCCTTTGCTACCAGCCTAGCTTTATAGGTCTCAACCTGTCCATCTACACCAATCTTCCTTTTGAAGATCCACTTGCATCCTACGGGTTTTACCCCGTCTGGAGCAATGTCCAACGTCCATACCTTGTTGGTGTACATGGACTCCATTTCGGTCCGCATTGCATCCAGCCATTTCACTGAGTCAACGCTCTGAACGACCTGCTGGAAGCTAGTAGGCTCATCATATTCTATGATGCAATCCTCTCTATCCCCGTCTATGAGAAAACCGCAGTATCTCTCGGGCGGATGAGACTGCCTACTACTCCTGTGGAGCGGCGTAGGAATGTCCTGTTCTGTTGAACCCTCTGGTTCCACTAACCTTTCAGTAATAGTCTGTGGTTCTGGAATTTCTTCCAGTTCTACTGCGCTCCCACTAATTTCCTTTTCCAAGAACTGGTGTTCTAGAAAGTGGGCATTACGAGAAACAAGGACTTTTTGTTCCTCTGCGTAGTAGAAAAGATACCCCCTGGTGTTCTTTGGGTATCCCACAAACTTGCACAGTACTGAGCGTGCCTCGAGTTTGTCCGCATGCTGCTTTTTGACAAAAGCCGGACATCCCCAGATTTTCAGATATTGAAGATAGGGTTTCTTCCCACTCCACATTTCATATGGCGTGGTAGGCACAGTCTTAGTTGGAACTCGGTTCAAAAGATATGCGGCTGATTCTAGCGCATATCCCCAGAATGATCGCGGCAACTCAGCATTACTCATCATGGACCGCACCATATCCAATAGGGTGCGGTTCCGTCTCTCCGATACACCGTTATGTTGCGGGGTGTATGGAGGAGTAAGCTGAGAGAGAATTCCGTTCTCTTTTAAATAGTCCAGGAACTCGGCACTTAAGTATTCTCCACCTCGATCCGATCTTAGAATCTTAATACTTTTGCCGGTCTGTTTCTCTACTTCATTCTTATACTCCTGGAATTTTCCAAAGGCCTCGGACTTATGTTTCATCAAGAAGACATAACCGTACCTTGAGAAGTCATCCGTAAAAGTAATGAAGTAAGAATTTCCGCTTCGGGCATGTGTAGACATTGGACCGCACACGTCACTGTGTACGAGTCCCAAGAGCTCGCTCGCTCTTACTCCTTGTCCAGTAAACGGAGTCTTTGTCATCTTTCCTTTGAGACAAGATTGACAAGTGGCATACGATTGATATTCGAACGTATTCAAATATCCTTCTGTATGTAACTTAGTCAACCTTCTCTCATTGATGTGACCCAATCTACAATGCCATAAGAAAGTCTGATTTATTTCTGGAGACTTTCTTTTGTGTGTATTCTGGACGTTGAAAATCTGTGGTTGGTTTAACACGTATATACCATTACTCAATGTACCTGACCCAATCAAAACTTGATTAAGGTGAATGTTTACAACATTACTTACAAACGCAAATTCATAACCTTCTTTAGAAACTAAAGATACAGAAATGATATTACAAGTTGCGTTGGGTACAAAAAAGCAATTACGCAAAACCAAAACATGTCCATCTGACATTCCCAGGTGATAGTCCCCCACGGCTTTAGCATCCATGCTAGCTCCGTTCGCAACTTTGAGGGTCATGTCACCTGCCTTCAAAACCCTACGGTTTCTCAACGCCTGCAAAGAATTACAGATATGAGATCCTGATCCGGTATCCAATACCCAGGAAGTAGAGTTTATTGAAAGACAGTTTTCAATAACATACACACCTGAAGCTGAAGCTGCAACCTGCTTCAATTCCTGTGTTCTGGCCTTCCAGGCCCTGCAATCATTCTTCCAGTGTCCTTTCTTATGACAATAGAAGCATTCTTCCTTATCCACAAGCTTCCCCGCTATCTTTGTTGCTTTTGCTTTTCCCTTCGTATCCACTTTACTAACACCGCCCCTTGGTTTGGCGGGGGCTTTCTTCTTCTTTCCCTTGGCTTTCGCCTTGGACCTAGAAGAAGATGATCCTCCTACAAACAAAGTGGATGTATCCCTACCTTTCTGTAGGATGCCCTCTGCGCTCCTCAGCATGTTGAGGAGCTCTGAAAGTTCAACCTCTTTTTCTTGTAAGTTGAAGTTCAGTATAAACTGGGCGTAAGTGGAAGGAAGGGACTGGAGAACTATATCCGTATATAGCTCACTCTCCAATGTGATCCCTAGGTCAGCGAGCTCCTCAATGAAGCCGATCATCTTTAGCACGTGCTCGGCTACTGATGATCCGACGGCCATTCTTGTCGAAAATAACTTTTTCGACGCTTCGTATCTTGCGATACGAGATTGCTCTCCATACATATCTTTTGTATGAAGCAATATGGATTCCATGTCCATATTCTCATGCCTCCTCTGATGTTCGTTGTCCATCGAGGCAAGCAGGAGGCATTTGGCCTTCGCGCTATCAATCTCCCAAGTCTTGCGGATTTCCTTATCCGCGACGCTGGAAGTTGGACCAGGGACAGGGGGAGCTTTGGTGGTAAGAAGATACCCCAGCTTGTCATAAGTGATTGCTATCTTGACATTCCTGAGCCAATCTTTGTTGTTTGGCCCTGTCAGTTTGTTTTTATCTAGGAGTAACTTAAGTCCAGTCATGTTGATTGGTCGCTGCAATTAGGAGAGAGAAGAAGAAACACTCAGCATGATGCTCTTGCAAGTTTAGAGTGGTTTTTAGTTTGTCTAAACAGGATGGCTCCCACTGTTTCTCGAATCCCTCCTCAAACCATAAAGGAAGAATTAGTCAGGATCAATCCCACCGTACAATACTTGCTTAACCGTTCAGCCAGGCCGTTGTCGGTACTTCGAGGGAGGTTTTCCAACGCTTTCGCGAAGTTCCTTAATTAAAGAACCTCTTTTCCCTGGGGGCGTAGCCCCGCTAACACCTTTCTAGGCACCTACTAGGTTTATAGCATTGATCGTTAAGTGAGAAATTTCCCGAGGAGTAGCATATACTCACAGTAGGATCGGGATCCAAATATCATTGCGTGACGAAACTGAAGGAATCCTACCAGAATCATCACACTCCAAATGGTATGCAAATCTGGCAAGTTTCAGTACTTATGAAACTCCCGATGTGGATTTTTGCCCCATGCTCTTATGACCTTGGCGTGAGGTCAAAATGTCATAAGTCACATGTCAAGTTCGTCCCATCATTATCCAGGTTAATTTGAACCCACCCGTACATACCCTTGACGTAGGCCAAAATGGCAGTACGACTGTCTCAAACCAACGCATTCTATCTATGCAACAGATAAATATCCGGCAGCTACCAATCACTATGCCTTGGCGTGAGGTCAAAATACATAGCTTGAATACTACCGAATATTTAACTGAAATGATGGAGGGCTACGGATGGTTTTGGCAAAACCGTGAACGTAGTGAACTTGATTTGGTCGATGGAACGAGATAGCTTTTAAATGGAGTGGCTCAAACTCCGTATTTTAAAAGTTTGTTTTGAAAAGAACCGAGTGGTTTTTCGAAAGTGTTCCAACGACTTTAACTTGGTTTATTATCTTGCATTAGTTCTTTTAATGCGTGATATTCTTGCATTAGTTCTTTTAATGCGTCCCATCATTTAATCCTACCATTGCAGAAAACAACCAAAATATGACGTACGCTTATGCCATTCGCATTCGCCACGGGGCCCCGTCATTACCCGTTAGGTTACTTAACTAACGACAGAGCGGGGGCTGGGCTAGCGCGTCTGTAAAACATAAGCAACGCCTAAATAATATCATATATAGATATACTGCAATGATAAACATTTTAGATCACAGATAAATACATTGGATATACTAGGAATCTGTAATTTGCACGAGCCTGTAACAAAAACAGATTACACGGTCGCGGTGAATAGCCAATACCCCACCCAAGACCCCTACGGGTGCGGCAAACTACCCGCCAAGTACCCGAAGCGTAGCAACCTCCCTCATCTCCATGAGTAGGCCACTCGACACTTCGGCATACCCGGTAGTTTGTGCACCCCTCCATGGGTCTATCCTAGGAGCAAAAACAGTAAAAAGAAATTATACAATGACGGCTACAACCCTGACCCGGTTGTGCGGCCATACAAATAATTATTACATCAATTTACAAATTTACAAGAATTGAAAGAAAAGAAAACTCTCGTCTCACAACCCCCGGCTATTCACCCGCGACAATCCAACATATTTATATACACATTCCAGCACATTACAGATCACAGATTTGTATAACCCCCACTAATCGACATATAGCGATTAGTAGACGTTCAATACAAATATCACATTACAGAAAACCCGTTAGCTCAAGTCTTTTAGAAGTTCGATCAAAAATACGGATTTTCGGGACCCCAAAATAAAATTTTCGTTCTGGAAAATCTGGGTTGAAAATATATATTCTAAAAATCCCAAAATACCCCAATGACCAAACTGCAGAAAAGAAAAACGTTGAACGAGTCAACTCGGCCGCGTTTCCGCGGCGGGAGCGTGCTCCCGCCGCGGAAGCGCGGCGCTTTGATCGTTTCAGCGGCCCAAATTTTTGCAGTATCTTTAAAAAAGCCTGAGTCGATTTTTGGTGTTTTTCAAAAAAGTTTTCCAGCACTTTTAAAATCGACAGAAAGTTTAAAATTCCGGGGTTCGTTTCGGGACTTTTTCGTTGATCGATCTTCTAGTTACTTGCTAACATGTTAGATAGAGTTTAACCTGGCTCTGATACCACTGTAAGTCCATGCTACCTCTCCCGGTACTTTCGGGAATGCGGAATTTGGTAAAAAACGATTTTCTTAAAGATGGTAACATGGACCTATAACCCGGATCTTGGTTAAACATCTATCTAACATCCTAACTAAGAGATTCTAGCTACTCGGTTAGGGGGTTATACCTAGCTTGTCTTGAACTCCTTCTCTTCAAGCTCCGATGGTGGTCCGATGGCTCCTTCTCGTCGTCTCCGTACGCCGAAGATAGATCCACTTGAAAGCTCCAACCTTTAGCTCCTTCTTCGTTCTTTGAAGAAACTAGTTCACTTGGTTTGCCAAACCTAGTGAACTAGAATGAGTAGAGAGGAAATAGAATGGGATTTTATCTATGGTTCTTGATTCTCAACTCATGAGACAAGAGAACCATAGACCAAGAGAGGGAGCAAGAGGTTGAGGGTGAGAGCAAGAGGAGAGCTCAAGAACAAGAGAGAGAATGAGCAAGAAAGAATGAGCAAGTATTTTGTCTCTCACCCTCTCATAATCCAAAGCAATGATAACTCATCATATTAACAAAAGTCTTATGTGATGGTTTGAAGCAACCACAACCATATCATTTCATGCACTCATTTTACACAAATGAGCAAGTAAACAAAAGTCTTTGCCATGAAATGATGGCTATGGTTATCATGATGGTCAACTAGTCAAGCCTAGTCAACCGGTCAACAAGTCAACAAAAGTCAACAAGTCAACAAAGTCAACAAGCCAACAAAAGTCAACAAGTCAACAACCATATCACCATAATACTTAATTAATATAATAGTTAATCACATATCATATTCTCATTAGGGTTGAGCATAAATTCAAATAGTCAACGGTCAACTGTCAACAACCCTAATGAGAATCCGCTGCCTCTGCCTCCCTGTCAACTGTGCATACACACCCGCATCCGCGTTCCGAGGAACACGAATGCAAACTGGATAAATCCAATCCCATAAGGTACACTAGGATCTGGCTTAAACCAAAGCCCGCTAGTGTAAACTGTCCGGACACTGTACGTGCACAAGTGCACGGATGTGACCGAACCCTGTCGCAAAACCATGCGACCTGTCGCAATACCATGCGACCTCTACTCTTTTGCCTAAAGGCGAAAAGCTTTCTGTGTGGGACTCTAAAGACTCGACACTACGCTGGCAGTGGGTTTAACCACAGACCGCAAGCGGCACTAGCTGTGCGTAACGGTCCCCAGGTAATGCCGACAAGAAGACCGACGAGGCGAAACCCATCTGAACTCCTACTGAGCCTGAGTGTGACATTCTCCGTACAGTCCGGTCTGTTCGTCTGATACATCGCATGGCGGGCCTAGGGGGCGGTAAACGTCAGTCCCCCAATAGCGGTACAAGTCGTGCCGGAGCGAAGCCCAAAACACCCTGAGATAACACTGGAAACCTACCAGTATATCTCAATTGCCCTGGCCAGGGACTACTCGTGTAATGGCTCTCCTAGACACAGCGCGATGTCAACCCCCAATACCGGGAGAGACGAATCCTGTCTAACCGTCACTGCCTCCAAGTGCTTCGGGACTGCACCCAACCACTACCTGTTTGCACGACTCCTTTGAGCCGTGGTAGGGTAGTGATCAAAGTACAGTGGGAACACACTCGAGGCGGAGTGACAGAGTCAAGTCAGCAGACTAAGCTGTACTCATGTCACCTGGGAACTGATAACTGACGATAGGTATAATACCAACTAGTCAGTTCCCGACGAGTCCTGTCCAGTATACCCGTAACCTAACGAGCACCCGCATACTATCTCAAGTACGACGTACTGACGGCTGTGGGACAGACCGTCTCCCACACTGGGATGAGAAGCGCATGCGCTGGTCTACTCCGGAGTATCGATGCCCTGTCTCGATAGTCCTGCGACCAGGGACCTGCATAAGGATGTGCTTATAGATTACCCAGCCCCACTAGTGTGACGGCCATCACATCGCTGGTAATCAAGCAAAGATCCTAAGGGCTCTACTAATGTGTATAGGCGATATACAAAAATAAACACATGTACACATTGAAGTAGAAACAAACCAAGTAGCATACTACTATTTTGAGCAAGATTGTATATACAAGGTGAATATCCCAAGCATCCATTAAGTAATATACAAACCAGTATGATACAGTAATGGCCTCTAGGGCATATACACTAACAATATATATATATATATATATATATATATATATATATTCTCACAATAGACGTCCGCCATTGTGCAGTGATACACACATCGCACAGCGATTCGAAAGGGTTTGGCATGCATTACTTCCAGATGTTTTAACAATGTAGACCATGTTGGTTTTCGTATTGGATCTTGACATCGATGTCTTCCCTTGACTCCGATGATTGCGGGATGCTTGACGGAGTTTTGATTTTTGGTTTATATATCTATTTTTCGTGCGCATGCATTGCGCTACGATGTGTTTTATGTATTTATGATTTCGGAGCCCCGGCGATTTGATGGTTTTGGCTGAAATATTTTAGTATTTGGGGGGGGGGGGGTTTTAATTTAAATTCGGGGACAAAATTTCTTTAAGGGGGGAAGATTGTAATGTTTTGAAAATCGTTTCGTTGAAATTTCGGAAAATCGGTAAAATAAGGGGGTTTTCTGTAAAAAGTCAAAATACAAATATCTTTATTATAAAATTAAATATACATATTCTAGTTATGTAATTGCTAGTATTTGGTGTTTATTGAGCCACTGGTAAAATTTCTAATTTTCTGAAAAAATTTCCGAAATTAATTATTTTAATATTATTTTAAGCCGTCACTAATACATTTAATTGGGGAAAATTACAAATTGGAATGAGTTGAAATAAATTTTGTGCATAATAACACATTAAACAAAATTTTAACATGTTATTTTTGAAATGAAATGAAACAGTTAAACGGTGTTAGAAATTGTCGACGAAAAAAGGCTTAAATAGTGAAATTAGTGTAAATAGATATTGGGGTATAACATTTATCATTTTTCCCCCACCCACACTCACCCACACCCTCTCTCCACTCCCAAAATCAGTAGCAGCCCCATGTTGCCCCTCATTTCCCCACTTGTTTTTGCTAAAAGAAAACAAAAGAAAAGAAAGGAAATGAAAGAAATAGTTAATTAAGTATGGGCTTTGACTTTTGGGGTTGACCTACTACTTTCCTCACCTCATTCTCTCTCCCCACTCTCCCCCCATGCCTGTGGCCGAGCCCTCCCTCTCCCTCAACAGCAGCCCCTCTCTTTTTTCCCCTCATTTCTCTTGAAAAAATTTCATCAAAAATTGCCTCAAAATCCATCAAAAAAATCCCAAAATCCAAATCCAACTCTAACCCATTTTAGTTTAGCCTATAATGCATGGATTGTGGTGAAAAACAGCATTTTCGATGGCTAGATTTCAAGTGAGATCTACAAAATTGTGGAGGTATAATTTTAACCATGTAGTTAAATTGTTGATTATTTCTTTAATCTAAGTTAATTAAGTGTTAATTAGGTTTTAATGGAAAGTTTGAAATTCTAGAAAGGAGTTTGGATCAAGTTAGGGTTTTGAGTAATTTGATTACGGTTGTGTGATGTGGATTAGCATCTTAAGACTTGTTGAAAACTAATCTAGTTGCTAATTACAATTCGTTACTTGTAAAATGTCCAAATTAAGCTTTATGTGCAAACTAGGGTTTTATGAAATACATTTATATGTGAGATTAAAAATATGGTTAGGGTTTTTATCACATTATTAACATTATAAATTATAGTTTAATAGTTTAGATCATGCAAAACCAAGCTTAATGGTAAAATTGTGAATTTTACTTTAAAAAGAGTTAAAATCGGTATTTTTGCAAACTAGGAATTTGGAATTTATACAAATTGATGAGTTTAATTTATGAAAGTGATTTGTATGACCTAATTATGTTATTTAATGAGAATTTTGGCCATTTGAATCGTTAAAATTAGTAGATTGGTTAAAACATCAAGTTTTTAACCGAAATGGGAATTTATGCTAACGAGATTTTTGGAAAACAAAACGATTGGTTTAACTTTATGGTTTTGACGAATTAAACCCTATTTCTTTTGCAGTTAGTGAGTTTTGAAACCATGATTGGTATGTTTGGTGTTTTTCTTGATCAATCGACGTTTGTACGCCAATGTCGAGGGTTTTTGGGTTGATTTGTGAAAGCAGCCATAGGTTTTGACCTATGTGGGATTCGTGGGTCGTTTTGGACATGAGTCGGATATTAATGCGATACGATGCTATATATGACATGTAGCTACCCCATGTGGACTTCGAGACGACAAGCAAGCGTGTGGCGACGTCAGCACCGGCGAGCGAGGACCAGGTGAGTAGATTTATGTCTACGGGGAGAAGTCGGGTGGATGGCGTATAGCACCCCCGCAGTTCGTAATTTAACATATATAATGGATATATATATGTGTGGTTTATGATACGTGGATGATATTCAGGATATAGTTATGTGTTCATGGATTTGTAGTGTTATTTGCGAAACCCTAGTGTAGTTGTTGCACCCACACACGCACACACACTTGCTTACATTCATTCTTTTACATGTGCGTATATAGGGATATGTGTTTATGTGTTCACATGGGTATGGGACTATGTGTTCATATACTGGATTTGAGGATAGTACTTGGGATTTAAGATTAGTCGATGAGATTTAATTTGAGGCCGTGAGATTGGTAATATGGCAGGGTTCGTATTTGAGATACGACATGACGTTGTATCGGGTCTTTTGACGTAGTGTTTCACACACGTGCATGCATACTTAGGCGGTATCAGTATTGTACTAGACGTAGATCAGTACCCCGATCAGGATATTTGATGAAGAGGATACCAGATGAATAGTATGATGAATGTGATATTGACCCGTACCCAGATTTAGGATGCCGTACGACGGATTTACGTACGAGCTATATATTGATGTTTGATCCGCACTCTTGACTTGGGAATATCTGATCATAGATATGGTATCGGATGTGATATTATCGAGACGGGATCACCGACTAATATTTATATATATATATATGTATGTATTGACTCAGATGTTAGGCGGTTTCCTTACCTTTAGTTAGCTTGTTAGTTCAGCCGTATAGTTTAGTGTAGTTGTTAGACTAGGTTAGATTCCTACCTATTTCAAAACTAACGGATCGTAGGTATTTTAAAACACAGGTCAAGGGATTTTATGGATATTTCAAAAGACGTATATTTTCTTAAAAAAACCGTAGCCCTTATTTTCAAAACCCCACGATTCGTGTTATTTCAAATGGCACCACTGTGCAACTCATATTTTATTAAATGCAGATTAGTTATCATTGTGTTTAGTATTCAGCTCCCGCACATTATTGCTGTTCGCTCCGCATCGCATACTTATTTTGTGATTCATATACCGTTATTGATATCATGCTGCTAGGACACCAGCACCATTACCGATGACGCGTATGTACCACGTACACTTACTTGCCGGCTCACACACATCTTTATCGGTAATTGCCATGTCACGAACACTTTAGAAAATACTATTTCATTGACATAGTTTGTTAGCTAATAGTTTAGACATGATATTAGTGTACTTGCCTTATATGCTAGTTTAGACATTGTAGTTATTACTTGCTACTTCATGCATGTTATTATTCACTGTTATGCCGCATTCATGGATTTTTATGCCTATATTCACTGTTTACATGCTATTGAGGATTTGGATTCGGATTTTCATGAGATTTCCTGGATTTGGGGGAAAACCGCAAAAACAATTATAAACTTCTTTTCTCTCTTTTTAAATGAAAAGTGCGGTTTTCCCATGAGGTATGAGTCGTCCACCATGAGTTTGCTGATGGATTTCGAGACCCGATTCGAGGAGTTGGATGAACCGTTTCGGGTACATGGTGGGCCCGGTAAGGTACCCCGGGGCAAAAAGTTCGAGTAGTAGACGTTGAGCCTGGCAGGGGAAGACTACCTACCGGTGATTTTACCCGACGCGTCGGATATCCGGAGGATACCGTCGTGGTCTTGAGATTGATGGTAAGGGCAGGTCCGGACTGACGGCGCCTTAGATAGTGGGATTGAGACATTGAGATTTTGAGACATCGAGGTACTGAGATTGATGATCCAGGCCAGTCCGGATAGCTGGAGCCTGAGATATTGAGATATTGGGATTTATGTTTTGTGTCGATACTAGACAATGTTTATGCTGATTTCATTTATGATACCTCGTTTTGAAAATACAGAAATCTCACCAAATTATGAAAGCTGTTTCTTCATTTACATGTATTCTGTTTTCATGCATTCATACCTCATCCATATGATACACTGCTACCTGAGGCACTGACACGAGCACTTGGTATTACCGTTGTTTAGAGGTATACCCTAGCCATTGTTATAGGCTGCAGATTATATATTTGGGGATATATTATGATCGTATGACTTAGGATTGCGTTGTTCATGTGATTTCTATTCGTAGATGTTTTCTACTCATGAGTTGGCAACTCACCCCCGTTGTGCCACAGTTTCTTGCAGGTATTGCCGTTCAGGCTTCATTACGGCTTTGCTGGCACTGCTTTTTTTTTTCGGGTGACTTGCTAGTAGGTGGGTTTACTTGTATCGTACCCATCATTATACCTTGTATATTATTATTCTGTTGTATCTAGAAGTTCCATTAACCAAACATGTATTTATTTTAGATATAGAGACCGGTGATGTTTATTCTTTCGACCTTAGAGTCGCGCGTTGTATTTCTATAGATTTCTTGCTGTTTTGAGTTTCCTTTTGAGTTTTGATCCTCGCCCTTGGCGTTGTATATTATATTGCTTGCGTGGTTGTGATCGTCGATTGACGAAGAGCTAGCTCCCACTTGGGGATGCCTTTTTATTCATTTCGTATACTATTCATATTGTATCCCGTTTGGGGGCCAGTATTTACAAAGGAGACTCTGCCGAAATTTTCAGGAAATATTTGATGTTTTTAAAAACGCATAATCCGGCTTATGCTATTAAAACTACTTGCTTTAAGTTGGTTTTTCCTTCACTCTACTACTTTCTTGGTTTGGATTTCTGGGTTTTCGGCTTACTTAGATTACGTACGCCTCGAGACGTTTCGTAGTTTAAGTGCCGATCATGTTCCATACTTTCGGGTCGTGACAGCCGGGAGCCGGGGGGACCGACTTCTCCCCAACGCTCCCACTGGGGGCCTCTCCCCCTGCAGCGCTTCTGGGGGCATTCCCCTGTGCGTCATCCCCAAGAGGGTACTCGCCCCGGAGCTCGCCGTCAGGGAACTCCGGCATCAGGGCCTTGACAGCATCGAGGGCATCGTGCCAAACGATGGCAACGGCTCCAGCGAGGTCGGTGTAGAACTGGTCCGACTTCTTATGGCTCTCCACCGCCGTCGACGCTCAAAGCTCGACACGCCTCGTCCCCTCTTTTTCCGCCTCATTCTTCCTCCGGAGGGTGTTCGCCGTCTTCTTCAGGGTGGCGACGAGCACCTCGGAATCTTCCAACTGGGCCTCGGCGGCTTGAGCGGCCTCTCGGCACCTGGCGATCTCCCGATCCCCAACCGCCATCCGGTCTTCAAGGGCAGCGGACCTCTCCATCGCCGCCTCCATCTCCATCCTTGAGCTCTCCTCCCACGAGAAGAACTCGCCCGCGGCCCGCATCATCGGGGCAATTTCCTCGTCCTCCATGTTGACGATGAGGGCGACATGCTGGAGGACCTGAAGAAAACAGAGAAGGGTTAAAAAGAAAAGGGGCACCCAATCACGCGAAAAAAAATACTGAATGAAGACCCTAGTGGAGCGCGAACACTAACCTGCACGGCCTCTTGAGCTATGACCGCCATTTGAGCCCGGAGGGTCCCCCAAGAGATTCTGCTCCCGGTCGACCTTTCCATCTCCGAAAGCAGGCTGTCGGCGACGGAAAGCCCCGAGGGAACCTCGAAGCGAAGCTCCCCATCGTCCATGAGGATCGGGGAAGCTGGGGAGCGGGAAGACGTCCTATGAAACCTCTTGAGGAGCGACGCGGGAGAACCAGTCTCGCCTCCCACCTCCGGAGCCTGGGGCTCTTGCTCCTGAGCACGCTTTCAGCTCGGCGCATGACTGGACTCTGGGGCTTAGGGCATGCTTGGGCGCCTGGATGGAGCGGCTGCCGGTGGAGCCGAAGCCGACGGCGGGCGAGAAGGGTCGGCGCCTCTGGCCTTCTTCCCTTTCTTCGTTTCGACCAGGGCTGCCCGAAATTTGCCAGGGTCCATGGTTTCTGCATAAGACAAAATACAGAGGAGTCAGCAATGCCAGAAAATTAAAAGAATGCACAAGTCTAAACAGGTCGTCTGAAAACTCCTAACTTACCCGCGAACTGGGTGGGGCTGAGCCCGGCCCAACTGAGGGCCCGCTCAGACAGGAGCACATCAACCCGAGGGAGGGGCTCCCACTCCGACACCACCACCGCATCGGGATGATTCGACCGACTCACCCACGGACAGCTGGCCTCGTGCCACTGGATGGGCACAGGCCAATCCCCACCCTCGAGCGGCCCAACAAATACAAACTTCTTCTTCCATTCATGAATGGAAGAAGGTACTATGACAACCCCCGACCCGGCAACGTCCCCCTGTTGTTTTTTAAAAGAGATGTATACCCAGCTCGGCTCAACCCTGCGAGCGCCAGGGTGGTTTTTGTAGCAAAGAGAAGAAACGAGAAGGCTCCGGCTAAAAGGTATCGGACGCAATTTCAACCGGATCAAGAACCCAAGGAGAATCCTCCAAGAGTTTGGCACTAACTGGCCCGGGGCTAACCCAAAACAATTCAACGCCGCAATCACCTCGGGGGAGAAGGGTAGGCGCATCCCGGCCCAAAAGGCTTCCAGGTACACGGCAATCTCCTTGCCCCGTACCTGGTCTGCCCTCTCCCCCACCTCGTCCAGACGAAGCGAATAGCCGGGAGGAATGTGGAAACGAGTCCGGATGGTGGCGAGCTCATCCGCGTGCCTCAGCGTGGATGATGCGCCAAGAACACCCGTGACCCGCGCTCTGGGGACCGCCCCCGTCACACGACCCCGGGGAGCATGACTAACCCTAACTTCCCAGGGGGACTCCGACTCAGAAGAAGAAGAGGAAGAAGTAGAAGAGGAAGCTTCAGAAGACTCCCTAGACTCTACCCGGACTATTTCTACAAACTCCTCGGAAGAAGATATCTAACCTGATCAAAGGGATGTGTCCTTGGGAGAGAAAACGCAAGGAATCTGACATGAGGAGAAGAGCACCGGGCTAACACGACTAGGGACGAGGAAATTATAGAGAGGTATGGGCACTGATGGGGATCCCACCTCTATTTATAGATGCCGGCGTACACATCCTATGGCTCCGATCGCCTCCCGCCAAAACAACACTTCGCAACCAACGACCGACAACGTTCCAGCTGTTGCACTCATATTGGGTGTGTCCCATCGGACGCGGGAACGCCTGTGGCCCGTCTCGTCAGCCAACCAGCGCCAGATACGTGGGCTGTCGCTTCAACGAACGTACGCACAAACCGGCGCTTCCTCTTAAATGCGAGATCTCTCTCCTGATTCGCCGACATCATCAAGAAAATACGACTAATCGCCCGGGAATATGCACCGACGATATCTTCAAATAAGAGCTCACTCGGGTGACCGGTCAGACCACTCTCGACCCGACCCAAGAACGAGTCGAGACGAGAGTGGGGGGCTAATGATGATGCTCGATATCGGTGACTCCCCAGATCATAACACGTGGTAGATGACGTGTCCCAGAGTTTACCAAAAAGGATTAAGAACGTTACGTTTGAAGCACACCCCGGGTCTCCGACCTAAGGATATTCCTGACCTTCGGTGGCCTTCCAGACCACCCCCCAGCTCACCTCCGAGCTATCACAGAACCAAGATGCCTCGGCCTCCCGCTCGTTCTCGAGCCTCCACCGAGCTCATCTTCCTCGGTCTCACCGACCGACCCATAGCACTGATCACAGGCGCCTCTGCCACGGCTCCGCGAATCTCACCAGGCTCGAGATATCCGCCGCCCATGATCCTGCGTTCCATGCCATCACTATCCTCCATTAACGAGCCTGTCTCATCATTAATGGGGGATCCCGCCTATCACGCGGGCGTGACGCCAGGGGCGTAATGGCTGGCGTGAATCTCGTGCCTGCCTGCCCACGGCCGCCGCTATATAAATCCCTCTCTCAAACGACTCAGGTAAGCCAATTTTACTCCAATAGTCCGTTACTCTGCCAAAATACCCCTTCTAACTTGATCGTCGGAGGGTCCTCGGTAGCACAACCACCCCGTGACTTCTTTGCAGGTAGCTCGGCCTCATCCAACTCAAACCCATTGAGATCCACACGCTCCAGGAGGCAACCCTCCAACTCAATCTCAGCCGTCCATCAGCGCTCGCAGCAGATCAACGGAAGATAACATCTGAAGGAGATCCAGAGATCCATCACTTACACTCAAGGATCCTCACACAAAGAAAGAAAAACGTCTCTCACTCTTCTCTCTTACGAAGGACTCTCTTGCACTCAAGACATTCTCATATAAAGACAATAAAAGGGTTACAATAAAGCACAATTACTCTTAATAGAGTTTTACAATTGAAGAACTATATACTCAAGAAGATGACATATCAAATTTAGCTCTTGAGTGTGTGTATGTGAGAGATTGGATAAGCAAATCAAAAACTATTTTGAACTCTCAAAAGATGTGGGATTTTTCTCTTTTGATCACTTGGATATTTGCAATAGAAAAACTCAAGAAATTGAGTAAGTGATGCCAAGAAAAAACCCAACCCAAAATTCTTTTATAGCCCAATGAAAAACAACTCAAAATCAAGTGGGGACAAGCAGTTTAAGCACACGACAGACGCCTGAAAACAAGATAGGCAAATGTCTGTCCTCAAATAAAATAAATCCCCAATGGCTATAAACGGGTACTTTTTTAAACATTCAACACTGCAGACATTTTTCGAATATAGGTTCAGACGTACGCCATGATTTTTCAAAGATAGCCAAAGAAAATACAGAGAATAAACTGACATCTAAAGAACAAGTTACAAACGTCTGAAGAAGAAATGATTTTCAAAGATTTTGAACTGTAGACATTTTTTGTCTATGTCTTCAGACATTTGTTCCTTAAAAAAAATTATTCCAATGAAAGCACAGAGAACAAACAGACGTCTGAAGAAGTATTGACAGATGTTTGTTCTATTAGAAGTTTTAAGGCAATGAAAACACAGAGAACAACCAGACGTTTGTTCTGGTAAGATTCAGACGTTTGTTCTTTTAAAAAGTTTCATCCCAATTAAAAAACAGATAACAGACAGACGTCTGAATAAGCAAAGGATAGACGTCTGAAGTACAAAACGCATGAAAACTGATATTTCTAATATTTAAGGGTTTTGTAAACACATAGAAAGACTACAGACATCTGAAGCACATGTGGACAGACGTTTGAAGCGTAAAAACTCAGCGACTTGTGTTTTGTGATGAAAATCAATTTTAAATCGAAAACCCCAGGTTGATGGCTAATGGATTTTCATAATCCTACTATTTAGTTTTGATAATGTTATACAATATTAATGGATCTATACATGTGTTTCATTTTGCATATTTTATATAACACTGTATATGAGCTTGTTCATGTGAGATTGGATTTGCAAGAATAAATCACGACAAGCTTTGGATGGAGGATGGAGAAAAATTGAGCTTAAATGGAAAATCTATTGGAGATTAGAGGTTAATGGACTAGAGCTCCTCAATAATCACATTCCAGCTTCATGAAGCTAAGGAGCCAAATTCTAAATTTAAAAGAATTCAAGAAAATCAAGAATCGAAGATTCAAGGGCTCATGTCGAGATATCAAAAGATCTAAGAATTGGTAAAAGAACGACATCGACATAGGAAATCAATGTGAGTACTCGTAACTATGGAAAACATCACATTAAGCTCTTGCATACACTCTTTGTATGATTTGTGAAAGACTTGCTTTGGTTTTTCGTTTAAAATCTTTTTCAAAAACCAAGGTCAAATTTGTCTGAAAAATCCTTCTTCATACGTGTGCACTATTATGCTTCAGACGTCAGTCATGTTTTCAAAAACATGCATAAGTTTCAAATATCAGTTTTCTTTTTTTAGAACAAACGTCTGAAGCTTACCAGAACAAACGTCTGGATGCTTTCTGTCACGACCCGAAAGTACGGAACGTGACCGGCACTTAGATTACGAAGCGTCTAGAGGCGCCACGTAACCTAAGTAAGCCGAAGCCCAGAAATCTTAACCATAAAAGAAGAAGAAGAAGAAAAAGAAAACAAGTCTAAAAACATCAGCAAATTTTACCAAAAATTTCGGCAGAGTCTCCTCTGTAAAAACTGGCCCCCAAACGGGTACAACAAGCATAATATACATAAACAATAAAAAGCATCCTCAAACGGGAGCTAGCTCAACGTCAATAGGCGGAAACAACCACAACAAGCACAATAATATACAACGCCAAGGGGCGAGGCTCAAAACTCAAAAAGAAAACAAAGCCACCAGATCAGAATAATACATGCGCGACTCTAAGGTCGAAATAAAAGACCGGTCCAATAAACTTATCAATTAATACAAGTATGGTTGATGGAGCTTACTAGATACAAATGAATGAATAAAATACAATGGTGGTTCAGATACAAGTGAACCAACCTACCGTGCAAATCACCCTGAAATAAAAGATGTGCCAGCAAACTGCCCGGGAAACCTGTACATCGAACCTGTAATAAAATTTGGCACAACGGGGGTGAGTTGCCAACTCGTGAGTAGAAGACATCTACAAAAAGAAATCGAATGCACGACGCTATCCTAGGTCATAATAATACACTACTAAATCTCAATCCTCTAGTAATAGCAGGGTAATACTACGTGTAAGTGCAGATACTCCGTGCTCGTGTCAGTGCCTCATATAGTACTATGCTATATGAATGGATATGCATGCACCATGAATGTAAAATAAGCAATCCTGAAATCCAGGTATATCTGTATAAGAAATCTTTGGCTGTTATCATAGTAAAATGTGTATAAGAATCTGAAATCTCAACAATGAAATCCATGAAAATCCGTGTCAAGCATCGACACAAACATGTAAATCTCAAGTCTCATAGTCTCAATACCTCGGGCTCCGTCAGTCCGGATCGGCCCATAATCAAATCTCACGACAACGGTCGGTATCCTCCGGATATCCGCCGCGCCAGACATCACCGGTAGGTAGCCTTCCCCTGCCAGGCTCATCGTCTACAACTCGATCTTCTTGCCCCGGGGTACCATACCGGGCCCACCATATACCCGAGACGGTTCATCCACTCCTCGAATCGGGTCTCGAAATCCAACAGAAAACATAAAATCTCATGGTGGACGACACATACATCACGAGAAAACCGCAACTTTGTTTAAAAGGAGAGGAGGAGAGAGAGAGAAGTTTTTATATATTTTTGCGGTTTTCCCCAAAAATCCAGAAATCTCACAGATATCCAAATCTCAAAATCATGAGTAAATATATGATAGGTGTCGGCATATGCCCATAATACTGCGTGATAACATGAAAATATGAATGCATGAATGTCTACGTAATAAATATCATGTCTATGTTAACATCAGCGAGTAATCACAATATTATATCGGTTTAGTTGTTAACTGATTCTATCAATAAAAGATAATCTGATCTAAAGTGTACGTGACATAGCAATTACCGATGACGATGTGTGTGAGCCGGCAAATAAGTGTGCGTGGAATATGCGCATCATCGGTAATGGTGCTGGTGTCCTAACAGGTAAGGTTTATACTGATTATAGCAACATATGTAAGAACATGCACCATGATGATTACAGTATGAATGTAAATACAGATGTGCATTATCCACTCCTCTGCGAAATACGAGTGCAACTACCACTATGTGAGTCGAACCTAAACTAGTGTCCATCTAACATCCTAAGGAACTAAACCTAAGAAACTAGTCAGTAAGAAACTAGAGGCTACCTAAGGTCTGAATCAAAACATCTCATGATCAAGGTGCTAAACTGTAATCCCATACATCAAACATATATCATTGCCATCGTAAAATGCTTAATTAGTTTATCCTCAGAAATGTCATGTCATATGTATCAAATTGTGATTAAGTCATACTGATATCATATCGTCATCAAGTTACATCTATATGATATCGACATCAGGTCACACATATATGATGTCGTAATCAAGTCATACATATCCCAAATCGTGATCAATCACAAGTTACAATCCGGGTACTATTTTAGAGTCCTATGTATCACAATATCATCACTACCCATTATAATTTATATATACCTGTTCATTATCTCATTCTCTAATGATCCGCTAACACTTAATACGACTGTATAGCCAAGGATTCACGGCATCAAGCCCAGTTACACTGTTTCATCATATCTCAGATGTCATATCACATCAATGAATCCCATGTACGTGTTGTATATATATATATATATATATATATATATATATATATATATATATATATATATATATACCTATACCTAGTTCTATATATATATACACTTATACGTACACACCATGTCGAGTTTCAGTGTGTGCGTGTGTGTTTCTATCTGAAACCTACGAACCTCCTCCAAGGTATTCATCCTCTGGTATGCTTTTCCTAAATCAGTCTAGTCCAGCCTAGGGTCATTGCTAGGGTCCTACTCATTAAGAATCTAGGGTCACATCTAGTTTCCTAATGTCAATAAGTACTATTCCTATTCTATGTTGCGGGGGTGCTAAACGCCATCCACCCGACTTCCCCCCGTAGATATACATCTACTCACCTGGTCCATGTCTGCCCAAGACGGTGTCGCCATCCTCCTCTTTATCGCCCGCAGTCCACTTGAAGGGTACCTAAACGCAAACATATAAATAGTATCGTAAACCGAATCACATACAAAAGTCAAACGAGACAAGGAACAAGCATAGGTTAAAACCTATGTCCCGTCCACGCAAAAGAACCAAATACCGCTCGATATCGGCGTACAAACTCCGATGGATCGAGATAACATCATCAAACAACTTGTAGTTTTAAAACACATTACTTATACTATAAAACATGATTAAATCCATCGAAACCCGAAAATCTATCAAACCGTCCAATTTCGCAAAACCCGAAAATGCCAGTTTACCGTTTTTCATCAAAACTTAACATTTAAATGAAACCAATGGTCATAAAACTCATTAAATAGCATTACTAGACTATACAAACCACTACTATATTTTTATTACACAATTTTGTATTGATTTGAAATTTCTAGTTTGCATCTTTTAACAATTTTCAACATTTTAAAGCAAAATACCACAATTCCACCACAAAACATGATTTCGCATGAATTAATGTCTTAAACTACAATTCATGATGATAGTGATATAATAAAACCATAATTATATTTTTAATCTCATTTATATAGAAATTTCTAAAATCTAGTTTACAAAATTAGCAATTTTTTATCACAATTATCAATTATCCATAGAAACTAGCAATCAAACTAGGTTTTTCTTTCCACCAACAAGTTAATACTCTTATTAAGACCAAAATCTAGTATTACCAATATTAATTGAGATTTATTTCACCAATAATTAGGTTTTATAGAAACCTAGTTAGCAAAATTTCCTAATTTAAACCATTTTCAATGAAAAATTTACAATTCAACAATCATGCAAGATTTTCCAAATCCAAAAGTGTTAAACTAACTATTATAACCCTAAATAATTAACAAAAATCATAACTTGAATTTATAAACCCTAACTTGAATTTTTAAAATTGAACATAGAACTAATTCATTAAATCTAATTAAGCTTAAATGAACATCTAAAACAATAAATCAAAAGAAAGAAATTATACCTCCCAAAATATGAAATCCAAACTAAAAATGAGCCTCCAAAATGCATGCTTTCCATCTCCAAAATCCATATAAAAATGAGTAAGGAATAAAGGGTATGAAATAAATAGGATTTTGTGGAATTTTAATGGAATTTTTGATCATTTTTGAATAAAAAAGAGGTGGAAAATGGGGGGGCAGCCATGGTGGGGTTGTGGCCGGCCTAAGTGAGGAGAGTGAGAGAAAGAAGAGAGTGTGCAAAGTGTGTGGAAGTTTCAAGAAGAGAAACATCATTAAAAGTCTTTTCATGTATTTATTTATTTATTTATTTACTATAGCAACTCAAGAAAGCTCTAAAAATTAGGAAAAATTTGCAAATAAATTTTGCATGATACACACTAATTTATAATATGCCATGGTTCATTTTTACAAATTAAAACCATTTAAATTTGTAATTTACACTAATTTAGTGTAAAAATAAAGCTTATGTTAATATTTAAAATAATTAATTTAGGAAAAATATTTTATTAAACTAAAAATTTATAAGTGGCTAAATAAACACCATTTTCTAGTAATTTCATAATTAAAATAGATATTTTTAAAATTATAATGAAAAACAATCACGGTTGGGTTTTACGAAAAATACATTTTACTTTACCGAAAATCCTAAAATTCACTTAAACGCTTTTATTCATTTAATTATTTATTTAATCATTTTTAAAACGTTACAATCTTCCCCCCTTTTAGAAATTCGGTCCCCGAATTTAAATTAAAACTCCCCCTCCAAATACTAAAACGTTTAGCAAAACATTCAAATCGTCGGGGCTCCGAAATCATCAATACATAACTAAAATCAACTCTGTCAAGCATAATGCAATCATCGGAGTTATGGCGAGAATAAAATATCAAAACCCAATATGAAAACCATCTTAATATACATCAATCTATAACTTATATATAGTGTGCATCACAGTAAAACCGTTCAAATATCTGGATAAGGAAATATGCAAAAAAAAAACCTTTTGAAAATCGCCGTGTGATGCACATGTCACGGCATAAGTAGCGGACGTTTTTAAAAAAAAAACTAGATATATATATATATATATATATATATATATATATATATATATCTTTTATTTAACATACACGTCCCGCCTGGTTACTAAATCAGATAGTAATAATTATGAAAACATACTGCTCAAACTGAAATCGATCCCAATCACATCAATAAAATGTCATGTGCGTCTGGTGCGCACTGAAATCGAAACCAAATACAGATACCATGAATACCCACAAAACAAAACTAAGTGCAACAGGTGTGCACCAAAAACATCTGTCAAGTGCAACGGGCATGCACGACTCACTATCAGGTGCATCTAATCTGCACAAAACCCCGATTTAGTGCATCTGGTGTGCACCAAATCGCATCAAGTGCGCCAAGTATGCGCAAGAATCCTAATCAGGTGCACATGGTGCACGAAAACATATATCGAATATCAAAATCAAAATCACAGTACAAAAATGCATGAAAACTAGGTCGAAACATATGTCAAAATCATGTGTAACCCCTATGCACGAAATCAAATCAAAAATCTCAAATCATATAAAACCAAATCAAGTGTACTGGGTGTGTACTAAACAACATCAATACAACTGATATATGAAACACAAATAGAATGAAGGTACATACATGAAATACCAATCATAGAACAAAAATCCTCAAAATACAAAAATCCAATCAATGAAAATATGAAATTCAAATCACTAGATCACAATCGTAAACACTATCGTCAATGCGCGCATCTTTCCTCTGATGTCGGCTGCTTCAAACTCGTCCCTTCGTAGCTATGCAGACTGCGCTACCAACGACAACACTCATATCTAGAGTCTCCCACGTAGTCGATCCCTTCACCTGATATCCGGACTACATTAAACTTTTCGATCGATCCATCAAAATCCCATAATTCCCCAAGAGCTCAACACTCAAGTACAGTTTAAAAATATCCGGTACATACCACGGCATCGATGATCCAGCCGTAGAAGGGCAAACCCAAGCCTCACTAATGGCACCGCGGAACTGCCGTAAACCCTAAGGTTCAAGGGCGTTCTCGGGGTCATTATGTCGAGTTAGGGTTTCATTCTTCTAGAGGGTCCATCGAAATACCTGCATGTTCTTCCGAATACCTTAAACTTGGGAAAATGGTTTTCTGATAATCGTTCGAACCCTTTAACTTCATCCGGACGGCATGTGAATACCCTTCGTCCGCACGCTAAGCAATGCTTCAATCCTCAAGAATAACCAATACTCTAATGGTTATCGCATTCGAGCTGCAACTCCCTCTGCCAGTGCGCCCCGTGGTAACAGGAACCACCCTCCGACATCGACGAAGATAGATCAAAGGAACGAATGAAATACGGTGCAAACAAATGTACATCCTAAGGCTCCTTAAGCAGAGTAGCGTATCGTAAATATGCCGCGGACCATACCCACGGTACGTTACTCTACCTAAATCGCCTACTCCATCAACCAAGGGTCACCTAGACTTATACAGGGTTAAACCTAGCGCTCTGATACCAACTTTGTCACGACCCGAAAGTACGGAACGTGACCGGCACTTAGATTACGAAGCGTCTAGAGGCGCCACGTAACCTAAGTAAGCCGAAGCCCAGAAATCTTAACCATAAAAGAAGAAGAAGAAGAAAAAGAAAACAAGTCTAAAAACATCAGCAAATTTTACCAAAAATTTCGGCAGAGTCTCCTCTGTAAAAACTGGCCCCCAAACGGGTACAACAAGTATAATATACATAAACAATAAAAAGCATCCTCAAACGGGAGCTAGCTCAACGCCAATAGGCGGAAACAACCACAACAAGCACAATAATATACAACGCCAAGGGGCGAGGCTCAAAACTCAAAAAGAAAACAAAGCCACCAGATCAGAATAATACATGCGCGACTCTAAGGTCGAAATAAAAGACCGGTCCAATAAACTTATCAATTAATACAAGTATGGTTGCTGGAGCTTACTAGATACAAATGAATGAATAAAATACAATGGTGGTTCAGATACAAGTGAACCAACCTACCGTGCAAATTACCCTGAAATAAAAGATGTGCCAGCAAACTGCCCGGGAAACCTGTACATCGAACCTGTAATAAAATTTGGCACAACGGGGGTGAGTTGCCAACTCGTGAGTAGAAGACATCTACAAAAAGAAATCGAATGCACAACGCTATCCTAGGTCATAATAATACACTACTAAATCTCAATCCTCTAGTAATAGCAGGGTAATACTACGTGTAAGTGCAGATACTCCGTGCTCGTGTCAGTGCCTCATATAGTACTATGCTATATGAATGGATATGCATGCACCATGAATGTAAAATAAGCAATCCTGAAATCCAGATATATCTGTATAAGAAATCTTTGGCTGTTATCATAGTAAAATGTGTATAAGAATCTGAAATCTCAACAATGAAATCCATGAAAATCCGTGTCAAGCATCGACACAAACATATAAATCTCAAGTCTCATAGTCTCAATACCTCGGGCTCCGTCAGTCCGGATCGGCCCATAATCAAATCTCACGACAACGGTCGGTATCCTCCGGATATCCGCCGCGCCAGACATCACCGATAGGTAGCCTTCCCCTGCCAGGCTCATCGTCTACAACTCGATCTTCTTGCCCCGGGGTACCATACCGGGCCCACCATGTACCCGAGACGGTTCATCCACTCCTCGAATCGGGTCTCGAAATCCAACAGAAAACATAAAATCTCATGGTGGACGACACATACATCACGAGAAAACCGCAACTTTGTTTAAAAAGAGAGGAGGAGAGAGAGAGAAGTTTTTATATATTTTTGCGGTTTTCCCCAATAATCCAGAAATCTCACAGAAATCCAAATCTCAAAATCATGAGTAAATATATGATAAGTGTCGGCATATGCCCATAATACTGCGTGATAACATGAAAATATGAATGCATGAATGTCTACGTAATAAATATCATGTCTATGTTAACATCAGCGAGTAATCACAATATTATATCGGTTTAGTTGTTAACTGATTCTATCACTAAAAGATAATCTGATCTAAAGTGTACGTGACATAGCAATTACCGATGACGATGTGTGTGAGCCGGCAAATAAGCGTGCGTGGAATATGCGCATCATCGGTAATGGTGCTGGTGTCCTAACAGGTAAGGTTTATACTGATTATAGCAACATATGTAAGAACATGCACCATGATGATTACAGTATGAATGTAAATACAGATGTGCATTATCCACTCCTCTGCGAAATACGAGTGCAACTACCACTATGTGAGTCGAACCTAAACTAGTGTCCATCTAACATCCTAAGGAACTAAACCTAAGAAACTAGTCAGTAAGAAACTAGAGGCTACCTAAGGTCTGAATCAAAACATTTCATGATCAAGGTGCTAAACTGTAATCCCATACATCAAACATATATCATTGCCATCGTAAAATGCTTAATTAGTTTATCCTCAGAAATGTCATGTCATATGTATCAAATTGTGATTAAGTCATACTGATATCATATCGTCATCAAGTTACATCTATATGATATCGACATCAGGTCACACATATATGATGTCGTAATCAAGTCATACATATCCCAAATCGTGATCAATCACAAGTTACAATCCGGGTACTATTTTAGAGTCCTATGTATCACAATATCATCACTACCCATTATAATTTATATATACCTGTTCATTATCTCATTCTCTAATGATCCGCTAACACTTAATACGACTGTATAGCCAAGGATTCACGGCATCAAGCCCAGTTACACTGTTTCATCATATCTCAGATGTCATATCACATCAATGAATCCCATGTACGTGTTGTATATATATATATATATATATATATATATATATATATATATATATATATATATATACACACCTATACCTAGTTCTATATATATACACACTTATACGTACACACCATGTCGAGTTTCAGTGTGTGCGTGTGTGTTTCTATCTGAAACCTACGAACCTCCTCCAAGGTATTCATCATCTGGTATGCTTTTCCTAAATCAGTCTAGTCCAGCCTAGGGTCATTGCTAGGGTCCTACTCATTAAGAATCTAGGGTCACATCTGGTTTCCTAATGTCAATAAGTACTATTCCTATTCTATGTTGCGGGGGTGCTAAACGCCATCCACCCGACTTCCCCCCGTAGATATACATTTACTCACCTGGTCCATGTCTGCCCAAGACGGTGTCGCCATCCTCCTCTTTATCGCCCGCAGTCCACTTGAAGGGTACCTAAACGCAAACATATAAATAGTATCGTAAACCGAATCACATACAAAAGTCAAACGAGACAAGGAACAAGCATAGGTTAAAACCTATGTCCCGTCCACGCAAAAGAACCAAATACCGCTCGATATCGGCGTACAAACTCCGATGGATCGAGATAACATCATCAAACAACTTTTAGTTTTAAAACACATTACTTATACTATAAAACATGATTAAATCCATCGAAACCCGAAAATCTATCAAACCGTCCAATTTCGCAAAACCCGAAAATGCCAGTTTACCGTTTTTCATCAAAACTTAACATTTAAATGAAACCAATGGTCATAAAACTCATTAAATAGCATTACTAGACTATACAAACCACTACTATATTTTTATTACACAATTTTGTATTGATTTGAAATTTCTAGTTTGCATCCTTTAACAATTTTCAACATTTTAAAGCAAAATACCACAATTCCACCACAAAACATGATTTCGCATGAATTAATGTCTTAAACTACAATTCATGATGATAGTGATATAATAAAACCATAATTATATTTTTAATCTCATTTATATAGAAATTTCTAAAATCTAGTTTACAAAATTAGCAATTTTTTATCACAATTATCAATTATCCATAGAAACTAGCAATCAAACTAGGTTTTTCTTTCCACCAACAAGTTAATACTCTTATTAAGACCAAAATCTAGTATTACCAATATTAATTGAGATTTATTTCACCAATAATTAGGTTTTATAGAAACCTAGTTAGCAAAATTTCCTAATTTAAACCATTTTCAATGAAAAATTTACAATTCAACAATCATGCAAGATTTTCCAAATCAAAAAGTGTTAAACTAACTATTATAACCCTAAATAATTAACAAAAATCATAACTTGAATTTAGAAACCCTAACTTGAATTTTTAAAATTGAACATAGAACTAATTCATTAAATCTAATTAAGCTTAAATGAACATCTAAAACAATAAATCAAAAGAAAGAAATTATACCTCCCAAAATATGAAATCCAAACTAGAAATGAGCCTCCAAAATGCATTCTTTCCATCTCCAAAATCCATGTAAAAATGAGTAAGGAATAAAGGGTATGAAATAAATAGGATTTTGTGGAATTTTAATGGAATTTTTGATGTATTTTTGATCATTTTTGAATAAAAAAGAGGTGGAAAATGGGGGGGCAGCCATGGTGGGGTTGTGGCCGGCCTAAGTGAGGAGAGTGAGAGAAAGAAGAGAGTGTGCAAAGTGTGTGGAAGTTTCAAGAAGAGAAACATCATTAAAAGTCTTTTCATGTATTTATTTATTTATTTATTTACTATAGCAACTCAAGAAAGCTCTAAAAATTAGGAAAAATTTGCAAATAAATTTTGCATGATACACACTAATTTCTAATATGCCATGGTTCATTTTTACAAATTAAAACCATTTAAATTTGTAATTTACACTAATTTAGTGTAAAAATAAAGCTTATGTTAATATTTAAAATAATTAATTTAGGAAAAATATTTTATTAAACTAAAAATTTATAAGTGGCTAAATAAACACCATTTACTAGTAATTTCATAATTAAAATAGATATTTTTAAAATTATAATGAAAAACAATCACGGTTGGGTTTTACGAAAAATACATTTTACTTTACCGAAAATCCTAAAATTCACTTAAACACTTTTATTCATTTAATTATTTATTTAATCATTTTTAAAACGTTACACTTTCTAAGCTTTCAATGTTTAAAACCTTTGACAGAACAAACGTATGTCTATACTTTTTCATACGTCTGTTTGTTTTCTAGATTTTCATTGGACTTAAAGTTTTTACAGAACAAAAGCTTAAAGCATTCTTCAGAACAAGCGTCTGTCAAACCTTCTTCAGATGTCTGATTGTTTTATGTGCTTTCATAACATTTAAATTTTTTGTGAAAAAAAACGTCTGGACCTATTTAGCACAAACGTCTGAAGATTTAAAACTTTTAAAACTTTTTCTTCTTCAAACGTGTCACTTATTCTTCAAATGTCTGTTGTTCTCTGTAATTTCATTGGCCATGTTTTGAAAACCACAGCTAACGTCTAAAGCCTTTTTCGACAAATGTCTGAAGCTCAAAATTTTTTGAAACAATTCTTCTTCAGACGTTAGTGTCTCTTTCTTCAAACGTCTATTTGCCTTCTGTGCTTTTATGCATTCTTGTAAAAACTATCGGCAAATATCTAAAACTTTTAAAAACAAATGTCTGAAACTATTTTATAACCGTTGCTGATTCTTCTTCAGACGTCTGTCTAGTTGAACTTTAGACATCTGATATCGTCTCTTTTTGACTAATTTCATTTGTAATGGCTAGTTTTTCTTGTGTGGCATTTATTGAGAATTGCTTTGATTTTTGAGTAGCCAGCACTTGAAAAATTATTCTGAGAGATTCCAAAACCATTTTCTCATCTCTTGTGAGAGCAAATTCTTGATTTTGATTATCTTTTCTCTCATATTTAAAAAGATCAGAGAGCTTAATTTGATTATTCCATACTCATTGAGTATTAGATTGTGAGCTTTAAGAGACTCATTTAAGAGTATTGTGCTTAATTGTAAATCCTGTTCTTTTCTTTGTACGAGAATATCTTGATTGCAAGAGAGTCCTTTGTAAGAGAGAAGAGTGAGAAGTTTTTCTTTCTTTGTGTGAGGATCATTTAGTGCAGGGGTGGCTTTGTAAGGAAGAAGAACTTGTTGGTCTTGGCGGAGACGTGGTGTAAGAAGTTGCTAGTGCACAACGTGTTGTCTCAGGGGAGATGTGTTATAGTGGAACAGACTCGTATGCCTAAAGATAGAGGACTAGGGGATCTTCCGAACCTCTCTAAAACGACTCGTGTTTGTGTTTGCTATTTCTTTCTCGTGCTTAAAGATTTCAATTGCTTAGATAGAAATTGCATGTTTAACACCATTTTCTCTATATGCACTTTACTTGATTTCTATATCTATTGCTTGCTATATATTCATGTGTTCACAATTGTATATTACTTAGCAACTTATCCTTATTGGCATATCCTTTGCTTGAGTGCTGCAATTGTGTTTGATTGGTAAAAATAGTTTGTAGATTTTTTAATTTGAGCATATCGATAACCTTATCCTATTCACCCTCTTTTAGGACAACTTTCAATTGGTATTAGAACATGGTGCTCTTTTTGTTAGGCTTTACAACATAGAGTTGATCCTATGGATTCCTTTTTACCTTCTTGCTTTTATCATGATGAACCATCTATACATAACCTTCTATATTTTGATGGTTCTAAATTTAAGTTGTGGAAAATTATGATGCAATGATTTCTTGAATCTCAGGGTAGGGATATATGGAAAATAGTTGATAATGAGTACTCTATTCCTTCTATTATTAAATCTATGTGGAGTATTCATAAAAAGATCTATTTGCTTTGAACATTAAAGCTCTTAAAATTCTACATGTGCTTTAAATATTGATGTTCTTAACAATGTCTTCTTTTGCAAAACGACTCATGAATTGTGGAATTCATTAGAAAATATCTATGGAGAACAAGCCCTATGCAAAGAGAAGGAGAAAACCAAGTGTTCACCATCTATATCGACGTTGGATGCGTCTCAATCAAAAGCAAATCAAAAGAGACGATCCAACCCTATAGAGTCGAGAAAGGAGTATTTTAATCGTAGGATTGTAAGTAATCATTCTTTTGATTATCATATGTTTACCTATGATCAATTACCAGTAGCCTTCAATACCATTCATTCTAGTTTCAATTTGATGGATTCTAAAAATGATTTGTTAGATGAGCAAAACTCGTCTCTCATTGATAAGAAAAATGATTTGATTTCTTACTACAATTCCTTTGAGACTTTGTGTAAAAGTATGATTCCAAATATAATGTTTTATCTCATGCTCATGACTCTTGTGTTCGTTTGATTAATAATTTGGATTTGGAGAAAAATGAACTTCTTTCAAAGCTTGCTTCTTATTGTAGTTTTCTTGATACTTTAAAAAAGGAAAATGAGAGCTTAGTTTTATTTATGGATTCTTTGAACAAGGAAAACGATGTTATGATTTCAAATTTAAAAGGTGAGATTAATATTTTGAAATCTTTCAATTTATCTCAAGAATCTGTGACCGGTGATTTTACTTCTTTAAAAAGGGAAAATGAGATTTTGGTTTCATCTTGCGATGTTTTGAGACAAGAAAACGTTGATGTGATTTCAAGCTTGAAAAATGAAATCGATTTGTTGAGATCTTCTATTGTGTCTCAAAACTCTTTGATTTACGAAAACTCTTCTCTCAAATCTCAAAATGTTGTTTTGGTTGCATCCCTTGCTAAGTCTTCAATCACTGGTTCTTTAGTTAGTAAGGGAAAAAAAAGTTTTAAAAGGAAGAGGCAATACTCATAAAAATTCAAAATTTCAAAAACCCTCTTCATCTATACGTGTCAAATATGCTTCTATTTCGACTAAATCTTATACGCATTCCCATGCATACCTGTATAGATTTAGTTCAAGGAAAACTTTCAAGAAGCATGCGCATAATTGTCTTACCATATCTCATACATATAATGGCACTTCCAACACCATACACACACATACTCACACTTGTCATTATTGTGGTACATTTGATGACTTTCTTTACTTATGTCCTTTGAGAAGAATAAATTTGTCAAATACAAATATGATGTGGATTCCTAAAGTTAACCCTTACGGATCCAATAAAGTTTGGATACCAAAATCTCCTTTCATGCCTCGTTGTGTAGGTATGAAGAATACTTTGACTTAAGGAACCAGAGCAACGATGAGTAAGAGCATAACAAAGGGTGATATTTGCTTGGCTCATCGACTTGTGGGGTAACAATCATGTATTTACTTTTTTGTGTCAATTCTTTATTGTTATGTTTTTTTCTTTGTCATTATATCTCTCGTCACTAGCACGTGTGTTCATGAATTTTTTCCTAGTTATTTTTTTAGATACGTTGAGATTAAGAGATTTGATTGGTTTTGATTTGTTGAGTTGAAAACAATTTTTTTTTGAAAAAAAAAAATTATCTTGAAAAACCGAGTTTTATGGCAATTTTGAACATGTTCGATTTCTTTTTCAGACGTCAGTCGTCGACAAACGTCTGAACAAGACTCGGACACACGTCCGAACCAAGTCTTCCAGATTTTTATATATATCGTTTGGGTTTCTCTTTCTCTTCTTCATCTCAAAGTTGTGCCTCCTCTCTAAAAACCCTAACCAAGATCCCTAGCCTTCCTATACCGGTTCCTCAAGGAGATTTCCCATCATATTTGAAAATTTCCCTCTCGAATCAAAACCTTATTTTTCCTCTCTTTCTCTTTAAGCCTTACCCTCCATCAATGACTCCCAAGCTTGCTACCCAAACAGATTTTGGAAAGAAGAGACATAAGGAAGAAGGATCGTCCTAAAGTGCTAGTTTTGATCAACGCCTTTTTCTCAATACTTCTTATGAGAGGTCGTTCTCATCAATCCAAGCCCAAAAGGTAATCTCAGGTTTTAGAATCACGTTGGTTGATTATAATGAGTATCATCTTCCTAAGCTCTTTAGAACTCAAGATTGGGTTAACTACGCTTCTGTTGATGAACCCTTCGTTCCCAACCTTGTAAGATTTTTCTTCACCAATCTCTCCATTTTAAATACTTATGAAATCGTCTTAAACTCTTATGTACTTGGCAAAAAAATCGTTGTTAATGAAGCTCTTCTCCAAAAACTTCTTGGAGTTCCATCTGGTGGAGCTATTGTCTACCCCTTCAACCTTGAGAACTATCCCTTTTATCATAGAAATTGAAATCCGGTATCTGCAACCAATTTTCTTCATAGTCGGCCGGTCTATCCTCTCTACGCTTCTACCGCTAAGTTAAGATTTGAGGTAAAATACATCGGCAATGCTCTCGGAAAGGTGGTTCTTTATAAACCAGAAGATAGGGGCGCTTTTAGGGATGTCACAAACTCTTGACCTTCCTTTTCTGGAACCGGGTCAAAATCAATCTCCCTGATCTCATCTTGGAAGTTATCTCATCAGCAAGTAACTTTGGACCTTCAAAGAACCTGCCTTTTGAAATGATTTTCATAATGATATTCAGGCATTTTAAGGTTCCTTTAGAAGGGCAACAGTTAGGGAGCATGGATGCACCACTCGACATGCGCACCATAAATCTGATGAAACCTGCGGCCGAGCATGCGATGAGACAGGGCAGTGTGGAAGAGGATGAAAAGGCGGAAGATTCTTCCGATCAACCATGAACGATCCCAATGTTGCAAGTATTTTTTATTGTTTCGACTCTTTGGAGTGAGAGGTGAAGTATGTGAGGGCTAATCAGGAAAATTTGGCCGAAAACGTAGATACCATGAGAAGAGAAAGCCGTGAGTCCCACAAATTTATGATGACATATTTGGGAGAGCAATTTGAAAACATCAATACTAGGTTTAAGGGTTTCCAAGACGGCAAGGGCAGGAGTTTAAAAAGAAAAAATATCAAAGGTAGGAACGGTGACAATGTCAGTTAGGATATAGTAGGGAGTGACAATAATGATGGGGATGAAGATGAGAGATGGGATCTTTTTTTTGTTGTTTTTGTTTTGTTTTGACTAGTGTTTTTGTTTAAGAACCGATAATTTTTTATGAACGTGTTTGTAGGCACTTATGGTTTTTAATCAATGAATCGCATCGGTTATTTTTAGTTTGCTTATGCGATTGATGGATCATTGAGTAGATTATCTTTTTATTTCCTTTTGCTATGCTCATGATCGTGTGATTGATGGTATATTCGCTAATGATGAGAATTGATGGTATTTTTGCGTATTTGAGAAGATTTTTCATAATCTTGTACTATGTTTGTGACTTAAAGTATTTGGGTTTGTTCTCTTTTGCTTATTTTTGCACATTTGATGGTATTTTTGTGCAAACTTTATTCGATATGGGCTGTGAGATATTTTTTCCCCTCTAATTCATACTCTTGTACCTAATGTGTATTATATTATTGAGTATATGAGTTGAAAGAAGCGACACACAAGAAGACGTCGAACACAAGTTTTGGAGAAAACATTACTCAAGATTGGTATATCTAACTTCTCCGTTGATATTCCTGTGGCTTATATACTTTATTGCTTATGAGTTCTAATAGCTCCTATATTTTCATAAGTATCGTCTTGCCAAAATGGCTTCCGCAACCCTCGTTAGAGAAATCCAATTGTGGACTTGTTGTTTATAACATTTTCTAGGATCTAGCAGAGTGTATTTAGGGCCTTCATAGGCTTGCCGACACTAAAGATGAGAAAACCCTATTCTGCTATATTTTTATCTCATCTTTTCCACCATATAATATTAGAACTTGATTATTTGTTGCATATGGTTATCTTGCATGTATCGCTTACTTTTGCTTATCCTTTATACATGCTTGTTGATATGCGCCCAATGCTTGTTTTTCCAAATTATTCAAACGTTTAACTTTAACTCTTGCTCATATCAACTCCTATTAGTCTTATATGCATACATTTAAGAGAAGTTATTCAAACGTTTAAGTTACCTATGGTGTACGTATGTGTTTAGGGGGTAATTCAAACGTTTTACTTCTTAGAACATCATTTTTGATTATGTCATAAAAGGGGGAATAATAGGTTCGTATCAATATATTAAAATTATTCAAACGTTTAACTTTAGCATATTGATCGTTTTATCGATTATTGAAGATTATTCAAACGTTTGATTTTCAATAAATCGATATCTTCTATTAATATTTTGACATCATAAAAAAAGGAGAGATTGATGGCTTATGGATTTTTATAATCCTGCTATTTAATTTTGATGATTATACAATATTAATAGATCTATACATGTTTTTTATTTTGCATATTTTATATAACACTGTATATGAGCTTGTTCGTGTGAGATTGGATTTGCATGAATAAATAGCGACAAGCTTTAGATGGATGATGGAGAAAAATTAGCTTAAACGACAAATCTATTAGAAATTGGAGGTTAATGGACTAGAGCTCCTCAATAATCACATTCAAGCATCATGAAGGTAAGGAGCTAAAGTCTAAGTTTAAAAGAATTCAAGAAAATCAAGAATTGAAAATTCAAGAGCTCGTGTTGAGATATCGGAGGATTCAAGAATTGGCAAAAGAACGATATCGACATAGGAAATCAATATGAGTACTCGTGACTATAGAAAATATCACATTAAGCTCTTGCACACATTCTTCGTATGATTTGTGAAAGATTTGTTTTGGTTTTTCGTTTAAACTCTTTTTCAAAAACCAAGTTCAAATTTGTATGAAAAATCCTTTTTCAGACGTATGCACTACTGTGCTTCAGACATCAGTCATGTTTTCAAAAACATGCACAAGTTTCAAATATGAGTTTTTTTTACTTCAGAACAAACGTCTGGATGCTTTCTGGGCTTTCAATGTTTAAAACTTTTGATAGAACAAACACCCGTCGATACTTCTTCATACGTCTGTTTGTTCTCTGGATTTTCATTGGACTTAAAGTTTTTACAGAACAAACGTTGCTAGTTTCTTCTTCATACGTATGTTTGTTTTCTGGATTTTCATTTGCTTAAAACATTTTTCAGAACAAACGTCTGTCAAATCTTCTTCAGACGTCTGATTGTTTTCTGTGCTTTCATAACATTTAAACTTTTTATGAGAACAAACGTGTAGACCTATTTAGCACAAACGTGTGAAGGTTTTAAAACATAACATTTTTCATAACATTTAAACTTTTAAAACATTTTTTTCTTTAGACGTGTGTCACTTGTTTTTCAAACATCTGTTTGTTCTCTATACTTTCATTGGCCATGTTTTGAAAACCACGGCAAACGTCTGAAGCCTTTTTAGACAAATGACTAAACCTCAATTATTTGAAACATTTCTTCTCCAGACGTTAGTGTCTCTTTCTTCAGACGTCTGTTTGCCTTCTGTGCTTTTATGCTTTCTTGTAAAAACTATTAGCAAATGTCTAAAGCTTTTAAAAACAAACGTTTGAAGCTATTTTATAGTCGTTGTTGATCCTTCTTCAGACAAACTTCAGACGTCTGATAACGACTCTTTTCGACTGAGTTGACGTGCAACGAATAGTTTTTCTTGAGTGGTAATTATTGAGAACTGCTTTGGATTTTGAGTACTCAACACGTGAAAAATTGTTCTGAAAGATTCCAAAGAAATTTTCTCATCTATTGTGAGAGCAAATTCTTGATTTTGATTATCTTTTCTCTCACACACTCAAAAAAATCAAAAACCTTAATTTGATTATTCCATACTCATTGAGTATTAGATTATGAGTTTTAAGAGAAACTCCTTTGAGAGCATTGTGCTTAACTGTAAATCATCTTCTTGTCTTTTTGTGTAAGGATATCTTAAGTGCAAAAGAGTCCTTTATAAGAAAGAAGAGTGAGAGAAGTTCTTCTTTCTTTGTGTGAGAATTATTGAGTGCAGAAGTGCCTTTGTAAGGAAGGAGCTTGTTGGTTTCGGTGGAGACATGGTGTAAGAAGTTGCAAGTGCGCAACGTGTTGTCTAAGTAGAGACGTGTTATAGTAGAACGGGCTCGTACGCCTAAACATAGAAAACTAGGGGATCTCTCGAATCTCTCTAAATCGACTCGTGTTTGCGTTTGCTATTTCTTTCTCATGCTTAAATATTTCAATTGCTTAGATAGAAATTACATGCTTAACACCATTTGCTCTATATGCTCTTTACTTACTTGCTTGCTATATCTATTGCTTGCTATATATTCATGTGTTCGCAATTGTAGATTGCTTAGCCTCTTATCGTTATTGGCATATCCTTTGGTTGAGCGTTGCAATTGTGTTTGATTAGCAGGTGTAGTTTGTAGATTTTTTAATTTGAGCATATCGGTAACCTTGTCCTATTCATCTCCTTTATGACAACTTTCAAAAGTTCATGCAAAGTAAAACATTTGAGCAAGCGTGTGTAAGTGTTCAAGAGCTCTAATTGATATAAATCATATTCTATAGAGTATTTACAAAGATTCCTATGTCGGTATCGCAAATTCTTCAAATTCTTGAATATTTATTGTCTCGAGCTCTCGAACTTTGACGTAGACTTGAACTTAGCTTCATATCTTCAAACATGGACACATCACTCATAAGCATTGGTTGATAAATCTTCAATTTGAATTTGACTCATAATGCTTCAAACTAGGACTTGGCTTCTTGGTGCAACTCTCATTTGAGATACGCAATTTCGGGGCCCTGAATGATGGAATTTCACGATTCTGAGAGACGTCAATAGAATGCCTGCAGCATATCCATTGACCTAGACAATTTTACGAGATCTTCGATTTGGCTGGTAGAACGCATGAATCGGGTAAGATTTGACAGTTCGGGCTGCATCACTTCTTAGCTATTCGTAGCTTGATCTTGACAAATTGAGAAACACCCGTCCGTATCCTCCAAACTCCATTAGATATGTCGTTTATGCTCAATTTCCTTAATCCTCCATTGTAAAGCTTCGTTGCGAGATATCCAATAACTTGAAATGCAACCTCAAAAACCAAGCTCATTATATACAGTGTTATGAAATATAAGCAAGTTAATATACACAAGTATATGAACATTCATTGTTTTTGATATCACAATTATGAATAGTATATCAATATCAAGATATAACCCAAACTCAAAGCATGAGATATTGATATACTATATACACACACGATATATGAAAACCAAGATAGATGAGCACACGTGTGTATTGTGAATCATCAAAACAACGAATGTGAATAATATATCGATATCAAAGGATAAAACACTAGTAAAGTATGTCGATATCGATATATTACTTAATATACACAAGATATAGGATATGCAAGCTAAACATCAAGTGTATACAAGTTTAGTGTCAATAAGGTAAAACAAGATAAGCAAATGACACTAAACGAACTATTCATATTTAAACTATCATCAAAACCAAATAATAGGATCATCAAAATCCATAAGTCATCATTTGTTACCAACTGGGTTTAGCACAGTTGGTACCAATTTCCTCTCCAATGTGAGAGGTCGCAAGTTCGATCCTCAAAGGGGATTGATTTCAAAAAAATATGTGATACTAGTTATAGTTAAAAAAAATCAGCTATAGTTCAAAACAAGCACTTCACTTTTTAATCAATTTTCTCTCGAGTCTTGATGATAATGGAACTTTTTCCTAGATAACACCATATTGGTGTTTGATGTAATGACATGTATTTTGACCTTCATGTCAGTCCCATGCCAGACATGTATTTTGACCTTCATGTCAGTCCCATGCCAGATCTCCTATATGTTTAAAACTTTAAATAGCATCGAAAATGTTGACAGGTTCTGTCAAATGATTTGTGTGTTCTGGTTAACATCCTGCACAATGTCACTCTAGCACATTAAAAGTAACCATATTTCCATGGACAGTAATAACTGTTTACTCATGAAGGGCCATTATTTGATTTCTTATCGAGGTTTTTTTTTTTTTTTGGGGAAAAACAGAGAGAGAGAAAAGCTTCATGGACAGTAATAACTATGCTCTCGAGAAGGGCCATGACAGTTAAACAAACCATATTTTTTTATTTTAAGAATATTAGTATCTACAGAAACTTCTTAACATATGTATCTAATGCATGATACAGTGATACTTATAGATAGCTAATGGCTATATATTTTTCAGAAGATGCGGTACAATAACTGCAGTTTTAGAATTACCTGAAACTAGAATCTTAAGATGCTGATCTTATAGTTCCTGTAACGATGCATTAGTTATCAGAGGTTCAAAAACTTGACTGGTATTACAAAGCTTTCAACCCAAAACAAAATGCTAGGTATGTTCTATCGTTTGCTTATCAAAAAGACACTTAAATATGCATTGACTATGTGAATTTTCTTACAAGATTGAAAAAAGAAATAATAACGAATAAAAGGGTTAAGATACTGAAATGATGTATTATTAATATTCAATAATTTACAGGAACATATTCATTATGTTAGTTAATTAAGATAAAGTGTTTGATAAATTTAGTGTCAATGTCTCTTGCTATACTTTATCAAGAACTTGAAAACAGAATAAAGACTTTCTGGCTTTTGCGACAGCAATGTGCCTTCATAAGAGCCAAGACTGTTACAGTGAGCTAATTCAGTAATTCAATTCTCTACCAACAGAAATTATAAACCCTGATTAATGAATGATAGGCAATTTATCATGTCTTCACTAATTGTTTGTTTCTTGAACTAACAAATGTCTACTAGAAAATGAATTTACGACACCAAAGAGATAGCTTTACTGTGAGAAGGACAAGAATAGTCTAATGATAAGAAAATCTTTTTAAACAAATAGCACGCAAACTAGAAAATAGAAGACGTGAAAAACAAGCCAATCTACCATGTATATAGGACATAAACTAGAAAAATACAACAGTTATCACAGTCATGGATAAATCAAACCGTTGAACTAGCTAGCATGATAAGATTCCAAATGCGGTAGGAAAACCAAAGCCTTCTTTAGTTTTCATTAGATAGAGAAAGACATGGGTATCGAGATCTATTGCATGATAACGAAGATCAAGGGGATATTGTTGATTTGGATAACAGGGTTCCGCATCATGGATCAAAAGATTATGGAAAAAGTGGCGTTCAGTATATTTTACAAAAATACATTAGAACCAACAGGACGGAAATTAATGGTACTCAAAGGAAAGTATAGAAAGCTCAATTGAAAGGAAAAAAATCTAGAGTTTTCACATAACCCACTCAAGGAAACATTGAATGTCATGAAGTGCATACATTCCAGTGAAATCTGAAATTAATATTTTGAGATATGCTCCCTCTGTTTCAATTTACTTGTCCTTTTCGCCACCTTTTTGTGTTTCAAATTTCTTGTACTCTTAAAAAATCAGGAGGAGGTTGAGAATCTGCTCATGCATTTTAGATGTATATTAGCAAAACTAACCCTAAATGTTATGGAATAAGAAAAGTTTTTATCCATTATCAAATCCCAATATGAGGGTAATATAAAAATTATGTATATCCATCATTGAAGAGAAATTGCATGCATTATTAATTTGTGTGCAATAAGCCACAAGGACAAGTACGGACTATGAGGCTAAGAAACACTTCCAACTATCCGTCTTCTATAAACACTCAATTCAAGGCAAGTAATATGTTACTTTGTGTTTTCATATCTCATTGAACGGCAATAAAAAAAATGGCCAAGTTTAGGAATGTTTATAGTAATGGAATCACAGATATGATCATATAAGACCGAGAGAACTAATGGTAGAACTATGGCAACTATATTTATCAATTTCCTATTTGATTTTTAAAATTGGAGTGTGCTACAAGGTAGCTAGACAGCTCTCAAGGGAAAACATCCCTGCTCCTTTCTCCGTAATTATTTATTTTCCTTAGGTTCTGTTAATTTCCACAACTAGCTGTTGATGATGACCTGACATCTTTCTCATTGTTTTGTTACACCAAGTTTACAAACATTGTTATTATTGGCAATGTCTTCAATTTGACATCTTTACTTATGCTTATTCCAAATGGTGGGAAAAAATTATGTACAAAAGTCTTTTAGAAAAATTTCAAATGTATACTGAAAGAGTAGTGAAGGCCCGTCAAATGCATATCATTTTAGATGTCTTACTAATGGCAATATTTTAGATGTTGAACTGGCATATCATTGTTGAACTGGCCCGTCAAATGGGAAAAAATTATGCACATCACAATTATTGTTGAACTGGCATATCATTTTAGATGTCTTACTAATGGCAATATTGCCTTTATATACATAACATCAGAGAGTAGTGAAGATACTCAGTAATATCAATCTGGACCTTCTGCAGAGTAAGTACCATTAAGTAAAGGCCCGTCAAATGCATCTCATGCATACAACTCCACAGAAAGAACTCACGATGAGCCAGCTCGAATAAGATATCTTTGCCTCCACTCATGGATCCTTCGGAACAGGGGCTAGAATACGAAATCTCTAACCACCGATAGGTGGTGCATTCTGGTCTGAAATCGTAATTCAGCATATCATATTAAATCCACAATGCATCCACTTGAACTAAACAATGTATGCATATGCTTCCATGATACTCCAAACTAAATCACTTCGGTGTATCAGGATCCACTACTCTATATATTATTCATACCAATACTTTTTCCCAGTTTTGCATGTCATCACTTAAATAGGTTTGCATATTATCAGGATCCGCTACTCTATATATTATTCTTACATTATCTGATTCTCAGCATAAAGTGTGTTGTTTTAGCTTAAACCGCTTCATTTTAGCAATAAAGTGCATCATTTTAGTATATGTATCTTCATTTTAGCAATAAAGGGCATCGATTTAGCTGAGGATACTTCATTTTAGCAGTGAAGTGCATCATTTTAGCTGCATAGTAACATGAACAAAGGGTTAGGATTCAAGAAATCATCAGGGTTACTTATATTTGTGTCTAAAAAGAGCACATAAATGAACGAGCAAACATCTCTCTCAACTTCCCAAACCCTAAAAATTATGACTTTTTTTAATCTATCTAGAAACAGTTATGGAAATAAAGTGATCGATTCAAAGAAAAACAAGCAAAAAGCCCCACAGAAACAATTCAAAGCATAAAATTGGAAGAAACTGAGATCAAGAACAACAACAACAACAACAAAAAAGAAAGAATGAACCATATGATGAAAACTAAAAGAGTTTCAATCAAACAGCATTTCTTGCAATTCAAACAAATTCAATACGCAAACCTCGATCAGAAGCATCCATTTAGCAGAAACAAACTGGAGAAAACATATCTCAGATTAATGGACAGAAATTAAACAAATCGTCTCAAATTTATGCAAAATGATATCGATATAGCAGTGTAGAGATCTCGCCTGCATATGATTATTACTCTCCTGCTTCTCTACGAATTCTACTCTCTCTTTCTAGTTTCTAATCATTGAACGAATCCAAAAATGTGTTTTGAGGCCAGGAGTGTAAGGGGCTGGCCCGGCCCCGGACTAGCCGTTGGCGGCCCGATAGCCCGGCCTAATTCAAAATTGAATTTGGTCTTTTTTTCCCTGAGTGGGGATGGTTAAATTCTCGGGATGGTTTTTTTTAAAGGACGTTTGATTTTTAATAAAGGGGGAAATTTGAATTATAATGGGGTTATAAAATTATCTAAAACGCCCTACTTAAAATTATACATTTCTATATCTCTAATCCAAAATTCTATAAATACCTATTTACACTTTTTATTTGTCTCACGATTTACAACAACAAAATTTTTAATTCTCCAATCACTCTCTTTAATTTCCGACAAGTTTACTGTTAAAATTGGAATCATGTAATTTTCATTTCCGCAGTCTCAATCTTCACTTCAGTTTCACTAATTTGATTTTGCTATTTGGAATCAGGGTTTTTTTGGTATTGATTATATATTTTTCTCGTATATTTTTTATCATCTCTTTTTCTGTGTTCTTAATATTTTTAATTAAGAATGTCAGGTTCATCTTCACAAGGTAACATGAGTGCTTCATCTTCACGGAGACGTTTATTTCAAATCGATATGGATTCACAAGAGAGACAGAGATTAACCAATATACTGCAAACTAATTTTGATTTTTATTCTCTAACTATGAATCTTCTAATTATGAAATCTCTGCTACGTCACAAAATAATGTTCCTGAAGAAGTTCATGTTCCTACAGTTCCTGAATCAAGAGCTTCTGCTCCTAAAGATAAAGGATCTAAAACTTCTGATGTTTGGAAATATTTTGTAGTACAAACAGTAGCAGGTAAAGACGAGCGGGCAGTTTGCACACATTGCCAAGCAGATTTTACTTGTGCCATTTCAGGTGGAACTACGCACCTAAAAAGACATTTAATCAAATACGAAAAATCAGATTCTTGACAGACGACTCTAAGTATGTCGTCTAACTGTTTAATTAATTTTTCTTATTTGCAAGATACTAATAGAAGAGGATTTGAAAGATATGTCATATATGCTGAACAACTATTCGGTTTTGCAGAAAACGAAAAAATTGATAAATTGGTAAAAAAAATGCATATAATCCAGCATTTCAAAGAGTATCTAGAACAACATTTAGAAGTGATTTTTTAAAAAATTTTCATGATAGTAAAGCCTGTTTGATTGATATTTTTGCAAATCTTGAGAGTAAAATTGCATTAACTTCTGATCTTTGGACTACAAAATGAGGTATGCGTTATATTTATGTTACTGCATATTTCATTGATAATGATTGGTTTTTACATAAAAGAATTATTGATTTTTAAAAAATGGAGCATCCACATAGTGAAAATAATAATTGTATTTTGACTACTGTACGTGAATAAAATATTTAAAATAAAATATTTTCTGTTAGTTTTGATAATGCTACTATTAATAATTCTGCTATAGCAATTTTTAAAAATAATTTAAATCTTGTTTTGAATGGAGAATTATTTTATCAAAAATGTGCATGGTATGTTTTAAATTTAATTGTGCATGATGATCTTACTATAATTGATGGTCATTTAGCGAAACTTAAAGATACAATGTGTAACACCTTAAAATGTGATTAGTGGCTAATTATACTTTAAAATATGGTTTTTAGTAAAAAGTTTACCAAAACGATTTTCAAATATTTTATCAAAATTTACGAATATTTTATTAGAATTTATTTAGGCTTGCACACACATGTGCATGTAAACTAGGGTTAAATTAGGGTTAAACCATATTTAGCAACCATGGTGGACTAACCCATTTCTTTTAAGATAATTTGAAATTATTAAGTGTTTTACTTATTTCTTTTAAAATGAAAAATGATTTAAATTGTGGGTTGACTTGGTGAGAGAGAGAGAGAGGACATGATGGCTTGAGCCATGCTCACATTTAATGAGAAGAGAGGGGGGGTTTGACTCTCTTGTGCTATCATTCTCTTTTGTTTGCAAACACTCTTTTTCTCACTTCTCTCTCACTCACACATACACACCCATAACAGCAGCAGCAGCAGAAGTCACAGCAGCAACAACAACATAAGCAGCAGCAGCAGCAGCAGTAGCAGCAGCAACCAGCAACAATAACAACTGCAATACAGCAGCAACAACAGGAAGCAACAGCAGCAGCACACCGCACACAGCTCCTCCTCCTCTCCTCCTTCTCCTTCTCCTTGCACCTAGGGTCAAGTGAGGTATAACTTCACAGACCTAACTCTTTGCTTGCTAAACTTATGTGTTGTTAAGCTTAATTAGTGTTTAGTGTGGTCATTAATGCTAGAAATGGTGATTTGAGTGGAGATTTGGCCAAGTAAGGATTTTTATGGTTAGCTTAGCTTAAATAAGTGTTATTAGGCCCCTTAAACTGAGATTTAAAACCAAATTTCACTAAAATACCATAGGGCTTCAATTTAGTGCAAATTTTGTAGGGTTCCTAGGCATTCCCAAGAGGTCTCACAAGGCATCAACCATGCCAATTTCAAATTTTACGGGTGCCGAGAAACCCTAATACGGATCGTTAACTAGATATTTAGGCGAAAGATGCAACTAGTAAACTACTTTACTAAGAGAACGGAAATACAACCTTTGTAGATCCGGTTCTCCACCTCCATAGCTCCATGATGAAGTCCTCTCCGCTGTCCAAATGGAAACCCGGGCTCTAGCGTCGGCTTCATCGGAGAAATGGGCGGGCAAGGTCGTCGGCTTCATGCCGAAGATGATCTACGTCGAGGCATCACAAGATCAAGCTCCAACTTCACCAAGTCATGAAACTTGTGAAGAAAACACACTCTACTACTTGGCAAGAGGTAGAGGATGAAGAAATAGGAAGTGGGTAGACTTTAGAATAGGATTTCTCACTCATTTCTTCACTTTGCCATTGATGGAGGCAAGGTTTTCTTCAAGTAGAAGATGAAGAAGAAGAAGAAGAAGATAATATTATGATAAGTTATTAGAATAGAATAGAAAAATCAATTCTTATCATAATATTAACCATGGTAATGTGTAGAGAATAAATCATGGTTAGTGGGAATGGTTAGGGTTAAGCATGGAGACAAAATGGTCACTTGGTCAAAACTTCATGAAGCTTCAACATGCATCCAAAGAAAGCCACCATTTTGCATTATGCTAAATATTTTTCCAAAAAGAATAAATAGATAAATAAATGAGAAAAGGAAATGAAACCCTAACCACTTAAGTAACCATGGTTTAATTCTTTACACAAACCCAAACTAGCATGTATCATCAAACATGATACAATCTTGTGCACAAAAAAATATATCATATATATACAATGTGCACAAACAAGTGAGAAAATCCATTTAAAGTGAACCAATACTAGTTAATGCAAAGTAATATATCAAATATATAATTATGCATTAAATCATCAAATCAACACTTGATTTAACGATCCGGTCATATCGCATATAACCGACTAGTATCCAATGTATCGGCTTATCGAATCAACCCTCGATTCGATAACTAGGTTATATCGCATATAACCATTCGATACATTCATCGCGAGAATAGAATACGGTATCACATACACGCATTATTCTCGGTCCCGCACATATCTCATATGCGCTCCTATTTCGTTTCGCTTGAGCCAGGAAACCTCTGTGTAGGACTCTAAAGACCCGTCAATACGCCGGCAGCAGATGATGATCATATCAAACACCCACAAGCCGCAAGCGGTCTGCTAAACGTAACGGCCACCCGGGTATTGAGCGATCAGAAGATCGACGAGCAAGCCCGCTCACACTCCAGTGAATCCAACCAGTAACACTACCGTACAGTCCGGTCTGATCGTCTGATATGTCGCATATCTCGCCTAGGGGTGGTAAACGTCAGACCCTAATAGCTCGATAAGTCGTGTCGATATGAGGTCTATAACAATTCGAGAAACTACTGGTAACACTTACCAGTAAATCTCTGCAACCCTGGCCAGGGATTTCCTGTTATAGCCAATCGAACACAGCACAACATCAACTCTCTATACCGGGAGAGACGAATCCCCTCCTATCGCTCATTGCCTCCATGTGATTCGGGACTGTACCCAAAAACCACCGTTTTGCATGCCCTCTTGGACGTGGTAAGATGGAAATCAAAGCACAGTGGGAACCACACAAGACTCTATGACGATCTCGGGTCAACAGACTACTCTGTACCAGTGTCACCAGAGAACTGCCATCTGACGTAAGGTATAATACCAACTGGGAGTTCTCGGCGAGTCCGTCCAGTATACCCAGTCTCCACTGAGCACCCGTATATCATCTCTGATGTCAAACACCAATGGATATGGGATCATCCATCGCCCATCTGTATGGGTCGAGAAGGTATACGCCAGTCTACTCTGGTATATCGATGCCCCGTCTCGATACACCCACGACTAGGGACTTTGAAGGATGTACTCACGGACTACCATGTCCCCACTAGTATGATCCGCATCATAGTCCAGGTAGTCAAGTACACATCCTAAGGGCTTTACCAACATGTAACAGAGAGATAATCAGTATACACGTTAAGGTAAAGAGCAACCAGATAGCATACTATCATGTCGAGCAAGAAAGTCCTCCCTATATATGTCCAAGCATCCACTACAATATACATCCTATGTACAGTAATGGCCTCTAGGGCATACATATAACTAACAATCTCCCACTTGCACTAGGGCCATCTGATAGCAGTGGTTGTAGTATCTCATACTCAACCATCCCAAAAAAATCTCTCTCTGGGAAAAGGCCTTCGTGAGTGGATCCGCCGTGTCGTCCTCTGAGTCTACTCTCCTAACCTCGATCCCCTGGAGATCAACCATCTCCATGATCAGGTGATACTGCCTTAGAATATGTCTGAATCACTGATGGGACCGGCGTTCCTCGGCATAAGCCACAACTCCATTGTCTCACAATGGTTGGAACGTAGTTCATCTCATGAACCAATATACACCCAAACAGCCTCTTTGGTAGCATCTTAAGTAGCGATGTATCCTGCCTTTATCGTCTAGTATGTCACGGTATCTAGCTTGGAACTCTTCCAACATACCGTCCCTTTACTGAGGGTAAAGACAATGCCTGTGACTGACACTCAGTCGTCTTTATCACCCTGGAACACTTCCAGTGATTCTTCCCAGGATCAATTGATACCATCTCACTACAGCTAGTGAGTATTCTAACATCCATTTAGATCTATCTCATAGGTCCAAAACCCAGGATTTAGTAGGTATCACTTTGATCCTATGTGGAGAATCATTGTGATAGGCGGAGATTGATCGAGCGTAGCATAGGAAACTCTTTCCCTATCAAGAGTATGTCATCCACGTACTCTACGAGGATCATTACCATACTCCCTACTACCTTTTTGTATATACAAGGTTCATCTACCATTTTGATGATGTCAAACTCTTTGACTACTTCATCAAAACAGACGTTCCAACTCCGCGATGCCTGCTTTATCCTATAAAGCATCTTGTACACGTTTCCGCTGCTCCCACTGTCTACGAAGCCCTCTGGCTGTGTACTTATAGACGTTCTATTCTAAAACATCATTTAGAAAAGCTGTCATGACACCCAACCGCCAGATATCGTAGTCATGGTATGTAGCCGTGGCAAGTAGGATCTGAATGGACTTAAGCATAGATACTGGAAAAAGGTTTCATCATTATCCACGCCTGGTCAATGACGAAAACGTTTTAACAAGTCTAGGTTTGAAAGTCTCAACTTTTCCATCTACACCAAGTAATCTTCTCAAGATATACTTGCTCCTGATGGGGATTTAACCCTTCAGATATTGCAACCAAAGTCCATACTTTGTTGGTGTACATGGATTCCATCTCAGATCGCTAAGCATCCAGCCATTCTTACAGAGTCTTACTCCTGATGGCCAGCTCGAAACTAGTTGGGTCATCATCTCATGATGCAATTCTCGCTCCCACTGTCATAGAGAAACCGAAGTATCTCTCAGGTGGGTGAGGAACCCTAGTAGATCAGCGGAGAGGCTGAGGTTTGTTGGTAACTATTGAATCCTTTGGTTTTATCAAATCATGTGCTGTAACTTGTATAGCTGGAACCTTTCCAGTTCTACATTACAGACCTTGCCTCGAGCTTGTCCGGATTATGCTTTTAGACATAGCCCGGATAACCCCAAATCTTAACCAACTTAAGATATGGGCTCTTCTCTTTCCATATTGTAAGTGCACGGCGGCGCCCCGGCCGTCAATCCGACGCCGGAATGCGGAAGCGGTGAATAACTTAAAATTTGCGGACTTAGCAAACCGGCACCACCGCGCACTATCACCCGGATCGTTACCATTAACTAGTCTAAGCTAACTACAAGAAAGGGAATAGAGATATACCGACGATCCAAGTCCTCCGGTCTTCTCGTCATGGTCCCGATCTCCTGCGGAAAAGTCCCGTCTCCTCCTCGTCGCCGGAAGTGTACCACATCGCCTACTTTGTTTACGGGCTCCCACCTCAATGCCGAGGCAACTCGGGCACGAAGCCGGCTACTCGACGTGCCCAAGATTCGCTGTAGAATGTGTAGTAGAACTTGTGTCTCCTTTTGGGGTAGTGGAGATGCCATTTGGTGGAGGGATGAAACAAGAACAATGTGGAGGAGCTAGTGGGTATTTTGGAGCATGATATGAACCAAAGATACACCCACACAATTTTTGGACAGCCCCAATCCTAAGTGGCCGGCCAAAGAGGTGAGGAGAAGAGCATGGAGTGAGGGAGTGATATGATATATATACCAAAAAGATCAAAAACCACAACCATAATCAAAAGAGAGAGAGAAAGGAATGGTTATGATATCAAGTAATGATCACAAGCAAAACCAACACTCATCCAACCATCATCACCAAACTCATCATCAACAACCATGATGATCACTAAAAGTCAAGCAATCATGAAGCTAGAAGTCAAGGTCAATGAGAGGCTATCATGATTCAACAATAAGCAAATACCCCCTCCACAAATACTTATTTGCAACAATGCAAATAAGCCCTCCTCCACCAATCTTCGGCCAATGAACGGAACAATGGAAATTGGCCGAAACGGAAAGCAAACTGGCAACTCCAGAAAACTGGTCCCGTAATAAATTACAGGAAAACCCCGATACTGTGCATACACACCCGCATCTGTATTTCGACCGAAATACAGATGCAATGAGACAAACACTACACTGTACTATACAAGGATCCGGCTTATACCAAAGCCGGCTAGTAATATCTGTTCGATCCTGATCCGTGCAATACCGCACGTATCTGATCGAACCCTGCCATACACCAATACGGCCTATAGTACAAACTGTCCGATCCTGATCTGTGCAATACCGCACGTATCTGATCCGACCTTGCCATATCTCCATACGGCCTCTACAACCTTTCGCCCGAAAGCTGAGTAACTGTAAATGTGGTGGACTCTAAAGACTCGTCAATACTATGGCTGTGGATTTAACCACTAGCACGTCAGAGGTATATGCCAATACGTGACGGGCCACCAGCTATTGACCAAAAGGGACGTCGATGAGGAAGCTCACCCCGACACCCAACTGAGCCTGTCAGTGACAATATCCGTGCAGTCCGGTCCGTTCGTCTATGAGTATCGCATGGCGGGCCTAGGGGGTTGGTAAAAGTCAGACCCCCAAAAGCGGTACAAGTCGTGTCGGAGTGTAGCCCAGAACACCCTGAGATACTACTGGAATACCTACCAGTAAATCTCCTTGCCTTGGCCAAGGACTTTGTGTAATGGCTCTCCTAGACACAGCACGACCTCACCCCCAATACCGGGAGAGACGAACCCCTGAAGATACGCTCACTGCCTCCATGTGGCTCGGGACTGTACCCAACTAAAACCTGTTTGCACGACTCCTTTGAGCCGTGGTAGGGTAGTAATCAAAGTACAGTGGGAACTCACACGAGACAAATGACGATCCCCAGGTCGATGAACTAACCTGCACACATGTCACCAGGGAACTGCCATCTGACGTCTGGTATATGACCAACTAGCAGGTTCCCGGCGAGTCCTGTCCGGTGTACTCATAACCCAATGAGCACCTGTATACATCTTAGGTGATCCAACTGACACCAGTGGCTTGTGAGACCGGCCACCGCCCCTCGTCGGGGTCTCGACTGTATACACTAGTCTACTAATGGAGTATCGATGCCCGGTCTCGAAACTCCCACGACTAGGGACCTTTTAAGGATATGCTTGTAGACCCCCAGCTCCCACTTATATGATCGCCCTCATACTGCTGGTGGTCAAGCAAGAATCCTAGGGGCTCTATCAACGTGTAATAGCGACGTGTCAGGTCACCTAAAACAGTACACGATGATAAAGGTAAACCAGATAGCATACTATCATCTCGAGTAAGACTGTCCTACCGGGATAGGTCCTCCCTCAATCATTACAATCACGTACCTGTGACCTAATAATTGACTCTGAGGGCACTATCTCCAACAATCTCCCACTTGCACTCAAGGCTAATTATTGCGATGTCGCATACTCACAGCCCGTGTGATACCGAACACCCAACTCCTCTATAAGTCAGTCTCACAAAGCTCGTTTGCGAAACTATTGCGTTCGAGGAATAGCCTCAGTGAGTGGATCCGCTTAGTTGTCTCTTTCCATGTCTCTCTAAATCTCAAGTTCGCGGAGAAACCCATCTCCCGAAATGAGCAATACCTGTCTTAGAATGTGTCTGGATGTCTGATGGGACATAGCTCATAAATGAGCTCCAAATCCAAACTTCTTAGACTGTATCGTCAACTGAACTTAATCAGTATCCTGCGCCATGCCACCCTCAGTATTGCCTTGGACCACCTATCCAAAATACTGCCCCTCATCAGAAGGAAAACTATAGCTCTGACAACCTCCTTGTCGTCTATGTCACCTTGGAAGCCTGGAATGATAACTGTTTCCCGAATGAGGCTGTCGTTATCATATCCCTAGAACATCCACTTATGTTCTAAAACTGCTTCCGACTGTTTCTCCAGGATTGGATTAATGTCAACTTATTGCATCTAGTGCAAGAACAACATCTGGTGTGGTACTTGACATCTCATGATTGACTCAATTGCCTGAGCAAGTGATCTGCCAATCATGCACATCCCTCTCCCCTTTAGTCTGTAAGACACCTTTGGAGAGGGTGACTCCATTACCTGCAGGTACACTACCGTGCCAGGAGTCGTCCATCCTAAATACTCTTAGAATGCTGTCAAGTACCCTGATTGGGAAACCACCCAAATCTAGATCTAAAACCATAGATCTAGTAACCAGTATGTCTGATATAAAATCCATTTCTTTTGTGGAGAAACAACTGTGTGACGACCAAAGTATAACCGATCGTAGTGCAGGAGTTTCTTTTCCTACTCTGTGTATGTCATCCAAACACCATGACATCACACCCTACTACCTTCTCAACAGATCCATCCCCTATTCTGATGAAGTCAAACCTATGACTGTCACGTCAGAAATAGATGATCTATCTCCGCTACATCTGCTTTAGTCTATAAATAGACATAAGCTACCTGTCCACCAATGCTTCCGCTGCTCCCACTGACTACGACAACCCTCTGGCAGAGTCATATACACGTATACTTCTAAAACTAGTTTAGAACGACGCTATACTCATCCTCCCGCCGGGTCTCGCACCCTGGAACAACAGCAATGGTAATTGTGGGTAAACAAGAACTTCCCTGTCACCGTCCCTGAGGCTACCGTAGTACCTCTCGGGTGCCTGAAGTTACCCACCTTATCTGCGGAGTGGCCAATGGAATGTCAATCCAGATTGAATCTTTAGGTTCCTTATCAAATCTTCAGTAATCGTTTGTGGTTCTGGAATCACTTCCAGTTCTACCATACTCCCACTACTGTTTTCTGAAAAAATCCATTTTTATTAAAACTGTGGCGAGTCTAGAACAATATCGCTATTGTTCATCCAGATGGTAGAAAGTCAACCCGCGTCATAGCCTGGGTCAACCCACAAACAACCATTACAGAAACGTGCCTTGAGTTATCCAGTGTCTGGTTTTAATCATAAACCGGACAACTCCCCGTACCTTAACATCGTTAAGATATGAACTGTTCTATATCCAATATAGAAACAGAGGCACTGATTTAATTGAACTAGATTCAAATCATGCAGCTGTCCCCAGCGCATGTCAACTAAATGGAAGGAGGCCGATCAGCGTTACTCAACTTAGGAATACTTCCAATTATGAGTAACCTGAAAGAGAAGCAAGATCTCTTTATCATTACTATCAACTGAATACCATACACAAGTATCTACATCTTCGATCTCTTTGAAGAATCCCGATACCTGCTACACCTGGTTCTCTACTCTATTCAAATACCTATAACTCCTCAAAACTTAGACCCTGTGTTTCAACGAAACACATGTCTAAGAACTAGAGAAGTTAAAAGTAAACAGAATATAGTATGAGGACCAACCCCTCTGTCCTGATGGACCCTGGACAACATACAATACTCTGTACAAGTCCCTTGAGTCTGATAACTCATTCACTGTGTGTCGTAGGTTGAAAACTGTACTTATGGTTAAGAAGAATTACACCGCTGTTTAATGCTCCTTACCTAACCATCCACTGATATAGGTAAATGTCGTAGACATAATTTCAGAAAGGTATATCTCACTCTATGAAAATAGACGTACAGATATATCAATTTGAAATTGGTGCATAACAGTGGATATTCAAAACCAAATATTTGCCGACCGGCAAACAGCCCAGGTGATCTCCTCAAATATCACCGATTACAACGAATCCCGATATAATGAGGATGATCACCCAATTCCCAATAACCTACTCCCACTCATCATCTGTAAAACCATACAGATGTGAGAATCAAACCTGGTAAATACATACCCTGGAGCAAGTATCTAATCGGGAAATCAGTTTTCCATTAACAGTACACAGTGGAACTGAAACATTGAAATGTTTCGATGGGGTATCCTGGTATTCCTAGTAATGCCTCTTCCATCATCCAGATTCACAACTATAACCGTATAATTCTTTGCCACCTCTCCAAATCCCTTCATATGTCTTTAGTCTTTACCTTCTGTACACCCTTTTAGGCCAATTGGTTTTCTACCTTCCCTACCGTTCGGCACCAGCCTATGGTTTGGAAGAAGACTATCCAAAAAGCATAAAGGGTGTACTGTCCTAATCCTAGGAGCACTCGCAACGCGAGAGAAGGTGAAGATAAAAGACATCTGAATGTACTTTATTCCTATTTCTCCTGAACCAGGATCCATCCCCGAACTGGAACAAGTTCCTTTCGAGTTCGTATATAACCATACGATGGATTATCCAATAAAATGGGATCTTCGTACTGATACGGAGTATCCTGGAGAAATACAAAGGTGATGTGGGAGTGGTAACGAAATATTTGTTTTGGTCGTGAATATCTGTTGCAATTTACTTTGCCCTCTTACTGATCCCTTGTTTTGTCTGAACTTAATACCTTCTGCACACCATCGTTATGCTAATTGGTTTTCTTCATTCCCTACCGGTCGGCACCAGCCTATGGTTTGGAAGAAGACTATCCAATTTGCATAATAGGTGTACTACTCCTAAACTAAGGAGTACTCGCAACCTGAGAGAGGGTGAAAAGAAAAGACAACTGAATAATCCTATCCGTTTTCTCCAGAACCGGAAACCATCCTCGAATAAATTCTTTCGAGTTCGTATCTAACCATACGATGGCTTTGTCCAATGGAAGTGGACGTTCGTAGTAAAACGGGGTGTCCTGGAGAAAAGGGTAAAAGTAGGAGTGGCAATGAGGTCTGCAATTCTGACAATCCAAAAGCCAGTGTTTAAGAAGGTTCGGTCAACTTGGTCACTGAGTCAAAGTCTTAGGGTCGGGTCAATGGTCGCTGCCAAAGAGAGAGAGAAAAGAAACACTCAGCGTGCACTCTAACCTAGATCAGAATGGTGACAATTTATCTAATCTGGAATCCTCCCACTGTACCTCAAATTCTCCTCCAAACCTGAAAGAAGAATTAGTCGGGGTCACCCGAGGAGTAAACTAACTCATCAGTGGGAATCGGGATCCAACTATCATTGCATGATAACGTGACGGAATCCGCTCACGCCATCACACTCCAGAAGGTATGCGCATATCTGGCAAGTTTCAGTACTTTTGAAACTCCCGATGTAATTTCTGCCCCATGCTCTTATGACCTTGGCGAAGGTCAACAAATCATAAGTCACATGTCAAGTTCTACCCGTCATTATCCAGGTTAATTTGAATCCACCCGTACAAGCCCTTGACGAAGGTCAACAAGGCTATACGACTGTCCCAAACCAACGCATCTATCTATGCAGCAGAAAGGTAACAAGCAGCTACCATACACTATGCCTTGACGAAGGTCAACAAACACAGCATGAATACTACGTGCTACCCGTCTGAAACGACGGAGGGCTACGAATGGTTTCTGGCGAAAACCTTTAACGTAAAGAACTTGATATCGTTGAAGGAACTGATAGCTTTTTGAAAATATAGTGACGACAACCGTTGCTAAAGAGGTCACTCCCGGTGAAGGGATCTCGGCTCTTTCCCCGTAGAATGGGGTGCAGGATATTCCAACTGAATACCGCGATGCAAAGCAAAAGTAATCGGCTATAGTGAAGTTAATGCCCTGACGCAAACTTCTGTCCAAGGGGTCACTCCCGGTGAAGGGATCTCGGCCCTTGCCTCGTCGACTGAGGAGCAGGATATTCCAATGAATACCACGATGCAAAACAAAAGTAAACGTCCTTGCAATAACAGCTTTTTGAAAAGTGTTCCAACAACATCAGATAAGGTTTGTTTTTAAACTTGCATTGATTCGAATCAATGCAGTCCCATCAATTGATCACACCAAAAAGAACGAAAATATACTGATGTACGTATATGCCATCCGCATTCGCCACTGGGTCCCGTCATTACCCGTTAGGTTAGCTTACTAACGACAGAGCGGGGACTGGACTAGCGCGGATGCAAAACATATGCAACATCTACTAATATATATACCAATATATTATATTTCGCTCAAGGCGTGAAAGAAATGCAACATCACAGAGAATGTACAGCATCACAGAAACAATACAGATATCTGGGATCCCCGGGTTTCACAGAGCCGCTGAAACCCGACGTTCCCCTGGTCGTGTGGATAGCCTGTGCAATGAAATCCTAGACCCCTACGGGCGCGGCAAGTCACCCGCCAAAACCTGAAGCGAGGCAGCCCCTTTCAGCACCGTGAATGGACCACCCAGCACTTCACGGAATCCGGTAACTTGGGCACCCCTCCTGGGTCAAACCTATACCCCCTACGAGTGCGGCGAATAGCCCGCCAATCCTAGAGTGAAGCCCCCTCCGTCTCAATGCCATGAGATGCGGGCTTGTTGCCCTCTAGAACCCGGCTATCCGTGCACCCCTCCGCGGGGTATCCTAGTACAGAAAGTAAAATATACATACAACGGGTACATCGACCGCAACCAGGTCGTGCCCCAAAAGAATAATACAAACAGGCAGTGACGGCAGTCCACATGTCGGACGCTCGCCCCGCAATATCAAATGTACATAATACAACCACAACTGTACTAGCATTGCATCCAGGCTATCCCCCACGACCGATCCGCAACATCACAGCAAATACATAGAACATCAACGTGAAAGTCACGTTCGCAAATCCGTCTAACCGGGCTATAGCAGTTAGACCGGATTTACCGATCGAGTGACATTTACGGTCGCAGATATAATGTAAATACTATGAAAAATGTGTTTAAAATTTTCCGATTGACCAAAAATTAACAAGTGGGCCCCAAACTAATACTGTAGCACTCACAGAAATAATTGGCCCAATTTTAATATTCCAAAACCCCTGAAATAAACCCAGAAGGCATCTGTAAAAATTTGGTGATGTGACGTGCACAGTGCGCCGCGGAAGGGCGGCATGTATGGGGTTTCCGCGGCGGTTCCGCGCTCACACTGTAGCTTTACATCGTCGAATTTTTACAGAACTCTTATATTTTTTGGTAGATCACTTTTCTGTCACCTGAAAAAATTTTGGACACCAAAAAAACTTAACAGAAAACTGTCGTGGGCAAATACGGGTTTTTGGACATTTCGATCGATCGGAACTCAAAAACACATTACACAAAGCTAGACTAAGTTAATGGGGAGGCTCTGATACCAATGTAAGTGCACGGCGGCGCCCCGGCCGTCAATCCGACGCCGGAATGCGGAAGCGGTGAATAACTTAAAATTTGCGGACTTAGCAAACCGGCACCACCGCGCACTATCACCCGGATCGTTACCATTAACTAGTCTAAGCTAACTACAAGAAAGGGAATAGAGATATACCGACGATCCAAGTCCTCCGGTCTTCTCGTCATGGTCCCGATCTCCTGCGGAAAAGTCCCGTCTCCTCCTCGTCGCCGGAAGTGCACCACATCGCCTACTTTGTTTACGGGCTCCCACCTCAATGCCGAGGCAACTCGGGCACGAAGCCGGCTACTCGACGTGCCCAAGATTCGCTGTAGAATGTGTAGTAGAACTTGTGTCTCCTTTTGGGGTAGTGGAGATGCCATTTGGTGGAGGGATGAAACAAGAACAATGTGGAGGAGCTAGTGGGTATTTTGGAGCATGATATGAACCAAAGATACACCCACACAATTTTTGGACAGCCCCAATCCTAAGTGGCCGGCCAAAGAGGTGAGGAGAAGAGCATGGAGTGAGGGAGTGATATGATATATATACCAAAAAGATCAAAAACCACAACCATAATCAAAAGAGAGAGAGAAAGGAATGGTTATGATATCAAGTAATGATCACAGGCAAAACCAACACTCATCCAACCATCATCACCAAACTCATCATCAACAACCATGATGATCACTAAAAGTCAAGCAATCATGAAGCTAGAAGTCAAGGTCAATGAGAGGCTATCATGATTCAACAATAAGCAAATACCCCCTCCACAAATACTTATTTGCAACAATGCAAATAAGCCCTCCTCCACCAATCTTCGGCCAATGAACGGAACAATGGAAATTGGCCGAAACGGAAAGCAAACTGGCAACTCCAGAAAACTGGTCCCGTAATAAATTACAGGAAAACCCCGATACTGTGCATACACACCCGCATCTGTATTTCGACCGAAATACAGATGCAATGAGACAAACACTACACTGTACTATACAAGGATCCGGCTTATACCAAAGCCGGCTAGTAATATCTGTTCGATCCTGATCCGTGCAATACCGCACGTATCTGATCGAACCCTGCCATACACCAATACGGCCTATAGTACAAACTGTCCGATCCTGATCCGTGCAATACCGCACGTATCTGATCCGACCTTGCCATATCTCCATACGGCCTCTACAACCTTTCGCCCGAAAGCTGAGTAACTGTAAATGTGGTGGACTCTAAAGACTCGTCAATACTATGGCTGTGGATTTAACCACTAGCACGTCAGAGGTATATGCCAATACGTGACGGGCCACCAGCTATTGACCAAAAGGGACGTCGATGAGGAAGCTCACCCCGACACCCAACTGAGCCTGTCAGTGACAATATCCGTGCAGTCCGGTCCGTTCGTCTATGAGTATCGCATGGCGGGCCTAGGGGGTTGGTAAAAGTCAGACCCCCAAAAGCGGTACAAGTCGTGTCGGAGTGTAGCCCAGAACACCCTGAGATACTACTGGAATACCTACCAGTAAATCTCCTTGCCTTGGCCAAGGACTTTGTGTAATGGATCTCCTAGACACAGCACGACCTCACCCCCAATACCGGGAGAGACGAACCCCTGAAGATACGCTCACTGCCTCCATGTGGCTCGGGACTGTACCCAACTAAAACCTATTTGCACGACTCCTTTGAGCCGTGGTAGGGTAGTAATCAAAGTACAGTGGGAACTCACACGAGACAAATGACGATCCCCAGGTCGATGAACTAACCTGCACACATGTCACCAGGGAACTGCCATCTGACGTTTGGTATATGACCAACTAGCAGGTTCCCGGCGAGTCCTGTCCGGTGTACTCATAACCCAATGAGCACCTGTATACATCTTAGGTGATCCAACTGACACCAGTGGCTTGTGAGACCGGCCACCGCCCCTCGTCGGGGTCTCGACTGTATACACTAGTCTACTAATGGAGTATCGATGCCCGGTCTCGAAACTCCCACGACTAGGGACCTTTTAAGGATATGCTTGTAGACCCCCAGCTCCCACTTATATGATCGCCCTCATACTGCTGGTGGTCAAGCAAGAATCCTAGGGGCTCTATCAACGTGTAATAGCGACGTGTCAGGTCACCTAAAACAGTACACGATGATAAAGGTAAACCAGATAGCATACTATCATCTCGAGTAAGACTGTCCTACCGGGATAGGTCCTCCCTCAATCATTACAATCACGTACCTGTGACCTAATAATTGACTCTGAGGGCACTATCTCCAACACATATCACATATGAAGCGGTAAGCAACTGATTTGATTTGAACCCTATTCAATAGGTATGCAGCTTCTCAAGTGCATAACTCCCAAAAAGGAAATAGGAAACTCAGTAGTACTCATCATAGAGCACACCATATCTCATAGGGTGCTATTGCTCCGTCCCGATATACCATCGTGCTATGGTGTATTCGGAGGAGTAATGCTGAGAGAGAATCTCATTCTCCTTTTAGAATAGTCCAGGATTTCCGTGCTCAAGTATTCTCCTCCTTGATCTCATCAAAGGACATAATACTTATACCCGTATTGGTTCTCTACTTCTAACTTATATTCTGTGAATATCTCAAAAGGTTCGGACTTGTGTTTCAACAGGAACATATGTCTGAATCTCGAGAGATCATCAGAGAACGTAATGAAGTACAAAGAACCGGTCTTGGCATGTGTAGACAGGGGACCTTTATACATCAACATGTATCATCTCAAGAGTTCACTAACTCTTTCTCTGTTTCCAGTAAACGGAGCTATGGTCATCTTATCTCTGTGACATGACTGGCAAGTTTCACAAGATGTAGATTCAAACTGATTTAAATATGCATCTTCATGTAACTTCAGCTAGTCGGGTCGCATTGATATGACCTAGTCTACAATGCCCCAAGAAGAATTCATTCATTTCTGAACTCTTCCTCTTGTGTGTGTTCCGTATACTAAGAACTGTAGTTTGATTTAGAACATTAATGCTTTTAGATAACGTGCCTGAACCGATCAACTTTTGATATAGGAAATGTTCAAAACATTATCCAACAATACAAAATTATATCCTTTCTTTACTAATAAAGAGAGAGATATGATTTTGTATATCAGGTTCGGTATCTAATAACATTTGTTTAGAATCAATGTATTGGTAATACAGGGTGACAGTGACCAACAGACTTGGCTGCAACACTTGCCCCGTTTTCTGTCTCATGAAACTTATCACCCGTTCTCAGTTCTCTACCTTTCTGTAGCCCTATGTAACAGATTACATATCTGGGATCCTGATCTGGTATCAAATACCCAGGACGCAGAGGATACTGAGAAACAGTTCTCTGTAATGAACACACCCGAAGATGATGCATCAGCATGCACTCTCTTCGTTTGGGCGGCACAGGAATTCTGGTAATCCCCAATTTCCTGCTCTGTCTTATAACAATTATAAGTTGGAGCGGGACCAACGTTCCCCAGCTCAGTATAACAAGCGGGTTCGGTCAATACATCCATATTATTATCTTGATTAAGGCGTGATATGGTCGCTACCTGGAGAGAGAGAGAAGAAAACACTCAGCGTGCGCTCTGCAAGAATAGATTGGTTATTATTTTATCTAATCAGGATGGCTCCCACTGCTTTTTATCAAATCTTCCTTCAAACCCTAAAAGGAAAGACTAGCCGGGATTAATTACACACTACAAGTTCGCCAATCTTTCAGCCAGGCCAGTGTTGGTACTTTGAGGGAGGTCCCCCGTGCTTTCGCACGAACCTAATTAATGTAAACCTCGTTTTCCCAGAGGCGTAACCCCGTTGACACCTTTCTAGACACCTACTTGATCGGCTAATTGTAATGTATAAAACTCTCCCAGGAGTAACTCTTACTCGCAGCGGGTATCGGGATCCAACTATCTCATAGAAGGTATGCAATTTCATTGCAAATTTCAACACTTGAAATTCCCGATAATATTTTGCCCCTAGCTCGCTATGACCTTGACGCATGCCAAACAACCCATAGTCTGCTAGTCAAGTTCAACCCGTACATTTCTTGATTGAATTAAACCCACCCGCACGACCCTTGACGCATGCCAAACAACGCCGTACGAATACCCTAATCCAATCGCATCGTATGCTAGCAGATAAGCACTAGTTAGCTACCGTACACTACGCCTTGACGCATGCCAAACAACCGCAGCACGAATACTAACTAGTGCTTATCTGAAATGACGGAGGGCTACGACAGGTTTTTCTGAAAACCTATTGCGTAATGAACTTGATATCGTTGTAGAATCAAATGATTTTAAAAATGGAGTGCTTTTGAGGCTTTTCTAGTTTTGCTAAAAGAGTCACTCCCGGTGAAGGGATCGTCGGTCCTTTCCTCGTCGAATGAGGTGCAGGATATATCATATATATCACTGTGCAAAGCAGAACTCTTAAAAGCAATCAAAAGACAAACCGAGTGTGTAGCATCTGCCAGTTATTGCTAAAGGAGTCACTCCCGGTGAAGGGATCTCGGTCCTTTCCTCATCGAATAAGGTGCAGGATATATCACATATACCACTGTGCAAAGCAAGAACTGTAGCTACCCTTTTTATTTTGAAATTCGATTCTACAACATCTTAGGTTTCTTTTATTTCTTTCATTAATCACATTAATGAAGTCCCATCATTTAAGTACCTAAACATCACAGATAAATACGACGTACACTTATGCCATCCGCATTCGCCTCGATGTCCCCTCATGCACCGTTAGGTTAGGTAACTAACGGCAGAGCGGGGCAGGGCTAGTGCGGGTGTAAAACATAAGTAACGTCTATATAATATATCATATATACTATATACTGTATCTATCACAGAACATCACATGATCACATCACAGATATCGCAGCAGAAGAATCATATGAAATATTGGATATACTAGGACGTCCGTGTTTTCAATACGAGCCAGTATAAAACACGGATTCCACGGTCGTGATGAATAGCCAATCCCACACCCCCAGACCCCTACGAGAGCGGCAAGCAACCCTACCAATCCTAGGATTAGGAGACCCGGACTCGACTCCTCGAGTTGGTCTCCCACTGGACCCCATAACCCGGTTAATTGTGCTCCCCTCCTTGGGTCTATCCTAGTGCGGAAAAGTAAATAATATACAAAGGGTGACATCTTCCGCAACCTGGAAGTGCCCCAATAAAAGAATATTACATTCAAGTTTTTACATGAATGAAAATGAAAAACACTCATCTCACATAAAAACCCCCGGCTATTCAAATACGACGATCCAATATAACATATCCAGCAACACATAACATCACATGTCATCAACGTAAGTAAATATGCGCATCCCAATTGTCGTTGACATATAGCAACGAAACCGGCGATATCACATATTACACTTACGGTCACAGAAAAGAAAGTGTAAAACTACAACAGTTGGAATCCGCAACTTGCATAGACATCGCATGCCTAATCAAATGAATTCCTTAGACATCGCATGCCTAACAATTATAAACCCCGCATTTTAGTCTCAAAATCGAAAACACTTTTCAATACCAAGTCGGGCAATTCAACAAGATTCTCGACACCCTGATCGAATGCTCGTCGCAAACTTCAGTAGGCGGCCGCACCCCCGGATACCATCGACGAAGTGCACCAAGGCGGAACACCGCTGCCGCAAGCACCCGAACGGATGCTTTCGGCGACGGGGTTCTCCTACAGTCACTTGGTCGGGGCTATGGAGTGAGGCTGTCTATTAAGTTTACCCGACGAGTATCCGCGTATGCTACGTGATTGCGACGGACTTTTGATCACATCAAAATTCCGTGGCAACCGATCAAGTGAGACTAAAGTGCTATGTTTATAACATTCATTCAGTTATCTCATAACTACTTGTGAATTCCAAATATTGTATCCCATTCCAGATAAATAGAAAATGTTAAACTTTCCGATCGAACATTCAAACACCCAAGTTTTCCCAAAACAGATCAACACATGAAACAAGTCTAAAAACATTCAGTTCGTGCCTCAGTACCAACGGTCCAGCCGTAGAAGGGTCAAGCCAACGCCTCACATGTGGCACGCCGTACTGCCCCAAACCCGAAGGTTCAAAGGGCAGTTCAAGACGGTCACATAATCGAGTTAAGGTTTGTTGTCTTCTAGAGGGTCCATCGCGTTACTTGCACTACTTAGAACGTCGTTAAACTACGGAAAAATCCAACACTTGGAAATTTCCCGACAGGGGAAAAGGTGGGTATTTATATCCGGTCGAACTTTTTAACATATTCAAAAATTATCCGGAAAGCCAAATAGACAAAGTTAAATAATCCGATCGATTCATCGAATCCCCAAAACAAACCTAGAAAATTCAACTCTTGAATAAATATTAAAAATTCCCAGAAAACTCAACACCTGAAAACATGAATTACTGTGCAAAAATTAAACAGTGATAACACTTATTGGCCGCGGAACCGCCGCAGAAGCCAAGCTTCTGCCGCGGTTCCGCCGCACTGTAGCATCTTTACTCAAAAATTTTTGCATCGTAATTCTTAGTTTTTCCTGCTGAATTTTTTAAGAATTTTTAATCTGGAAAAAACCCAGTTTTTAGAAAAAGTCTAGAGAGCACTTTGATGTTAGGGTTTCGGGTCGATCGGGTTTCAAACTTCGTCTACGCGTCGCTTAAGGCTCTAGCTAGGCTCTGATACCACTGTAGGGTTCCTAGGCACTCCCAAGAGGTCTCACAAGGCATCAACCATGCCAATTTCAAATTTTACGGGTGCCGAGAAACCCTAATACGGATCGTTAACTAGATATTTAGGCGAAAGATGCAACCAGTAAACTACTTTACTAAGAGAACGGAAATACAACCTTTGTAGATCCGGTTCTCCACCTCCATAGCTCCATGATGAAGTCCTCTCCGCTGTCCAAATGGAAACCCGGGCTCTAGCGTCGGCTTCATCGGAGAAATGGGCGGGCAAGGTCGTCGGCTTCGTGCCGAAGATGATCTACGTCGAGGCATCACAAGATCAAGCTCCAACTTCACCAAGTCATGAAACTTGTGAAGAAAACACACTCTACTACTTGGCAAAAGGTAGAGGATGAAGAAATAGGAAGTGGGTAGACTTTAGAATAGGATTTCTCACTCATTTCTTCACTTTGCCATTGATGGAGGCAAGGTTTTCTTCAAGTAGAAGATGAAGAAGAAGAAGATAATATTATGATAAGTTATTAGAATAGAATAGAAAAATCAATTCTTATCATAATATTAACCATGGTAATGTGTAGAGAATAAATCATGGTTAGTGGGAATGGTTAGGGTTAAGCATGGAGACAAAATGGTCACTTGGTCAAAGCTTCATGAAGCTTCAACATGCATCCAAAGAAAGCCACCATTTTGCATTATGCTAAATATTTTTCCAAAAAGAATAAATAGATAAATAAATGAGAAAAGGAAATGAAACCCTAACCACTTAAGTAACCATGGTTTAATTCTTTACACAAACCCAAACTAGCATGTATCATCAAACATGATACAATCTTGTGCACAAAAAAATATATCATATATATACAATGTGCACAAACAAGTGAGAAAATCCATTTAAAGTGAACCAATACTAGTTAATGCAAAGTAATATATCAAATATATAATTATACATTAAATCATCAAATCAACACTTGATTTAACGATCCGGTCATATCGCATATAACCGACTAGTATCCAATGTATCGGCTTATCGAATCAACCCTCGATTCGATAACTAGGTTATATCGCATATAACCATTCGATACATTCATCGCGAGAATAGAATACGGTATCACATACACACATTATTCTCGGTCCCGCACATATCTCATATGCGCTCCTATTTCGTTTCGCTTGAGCCAGGAAACCTCTGTGTAGGACTCTAAAGACCCGTCAATACGCCGGCAGCAGGTGATGATCATATCAAACACCCACAAGCCGCAAGCGGTCTGCTAAACGTGACGGCCACCCGGGTATTGAGCGATCAGAAGATCGACGAGCAAGCCCGCTCACACTCCAGTGAATCCAACCAGTAACACTACCGTACAGTCCGGTCTGATCGTCTGATATGTCGCATATCTCGCCTAGGGATGGTAAACGTCAGACCCCAATAGCTCGATAAGTCGTGTCGATATGAGGTCTATAACAATTCGAGAAACTACTGGTAACACTTACCAGTAAATCTCAGCAACCCTGGCCAGGGATTTCCTGTTATAGCCAATCGAACACAGCACAACATCAACTCCCTATACCGGGAGAGACGAATCCCCTCCTATCGCTCATTGCCTCCATGTGATTCGGGACTGTACCCAAAAACCACCGTTTGCACGCCCTCTTGGACGTGGTAAGATGGAAATCAAAGCACAGTGGGAACCACACAAGACTCTATGACGATCTCGGGTCAACAGACTACTCTGTACCAGTGTCACCAGAGAACTGCCATCTGACGTAAGGTATAATACCAACTGGGAGTTCTCGGCGAGTCCGTCCAGTGTACCCAGTCTCCACTGAGCACCCGTATATCATCTCTGATGTCAAACACCAATAGATATGGGATCATCCATCGCCCATCTGTATGGGTCGAGAAGGTATACGCCAGTCTACTCTGGTATATCGATGCCCCGTCTCGATACACCCACGACTAGGGACTTTGAAGGATGTACTCACGGACTACCATGTCCCCACTAGTATGATCCGCATCATAGTCCAGGTAGTCAAGTACACATCCTAAGGGCTTTACCAACATGTAACAGAGTGACAATCAGTATACACGTTAAGGTAAAGAGCAACCAGATAGCATACTATCATGTCGAGCAAGAAAGTCCTCCCTATATATGTCCAAGCATCCACTACAATATACATCCTATGTACAGTAATGGCCTCTAGGGCATACATATAACTAACAAATTTAACGTTTTAAGTTAAATCTTTAGGCTTTTAAAATCTGTTGCTGACCCGGTTGCTTCAGACAAAAACTGAGTTTACTGGGGCATGTACACTGGATCTAGACCACACATACGGAGCACGAGACTCCAATTCCCCACCCAGGCCGCCAATTAATTCGTTCTGGCCGCAATTTGCGGCCAGAAGGGGGAGTTAGGTGCTGGGGTTTTGTCTAGGGTAGTCTGCTATATATTCTAGTGTTTTGGTAAATGCAACTTTTCACCTTTTCACCCGAGTCAAAATCAGGAGAAAATTACCGTTTTTCCAATACGTTTAGTTTGCGCGACACGTGTGATACGTGAGTGGGTTTAGCGTTCCTGCGTGTCGTGACTTGTCGGGGTAGTTTCAGACTCGTATACACACGTTTTAGCGTATCGGATACACACGCGTTTAGTTCGCGACGCGAGTTTCTCTTTTGGTTTCGATATCGCGTTTTTGCGGGATTTTTGCTTATGTGGATTCTTACGTAATTTCTAGGTTCGCAGGCGGGTACGTCGGACGCCGCAAAGAAGGGGAAGCAAGTGGTCGGCTACGCTTAGCACGAGACCAGGTGAGTAGATTTAACATCTACGGGGAAATCGCCCGTATGGCGTTAAGCGTCAGGGCGTGATAGGATATTGTAGTCGCATATACACTTATATGTATATTGTTCGTGCATATGTATTTTTGTATCATACCCCTCTTTTGTTGCATATAGAAATGGTAGTTATATAACACCGCACTGTCGCTAACGGTTCAATCTGCCCGAGCACTTTTTGTATGTTACACCCACACCGTTAGTGATTGCCATGACACTCACACTATAGGATTGCTACGAACCATACATCATTTTGATACAACATCATTGATGATTAGACATGTTTCTGCCGCATATTGCGCACATACACATTGTATCCCCATATTGGTGCACGCATACCTTGATATATCCATATTTGTGCACATACACATTGTACATCTATATTGGTGCACACATACATTGCGTATATATCCACTTGCACATCCATACCCACATCCATACATATTTCACATACATGGATGATACTGGCTTGATTTCTAGAAAATGGGGACCGCATGAGATATTTTCAAAACCGGATCTATTTAAAAGCGCGGTTTTTCCTTTTTACTCTTAGTGTCATACGACATATTGTATGGATTTACGCATTGAGTTTTGGATTCATGTGATTTCTGGATTTGAGAACCGTGGTATTATTTTAAGAAAACATGCATTGTTTTAAAAACCCGGTTTCTCTTGATATGATATTTCAGTGCGTTCACCATGCGTTTTCTCGGTTCTGAGACGTGTGACATGTGAACCCGAATCGAGGAGCTGGACGAGGCCGATTGCGGGTACATGGTGGACCCGTTATGGTATCCCGGGGAAAGAAAGAGATGCTGTGTATACAGACGGTGAGCCTGGCAGAGAGACTACTACCTACCGGTGATTGGTTGGACCTGGCGGTTATCCGGAGGATACTGACCAGAGTCGAGAGATGGATACGGGACGACCCATACTGCCGGGGCCGAGGGCCGATTCCGCAGACGGAGCCCGTGGGCCGATCTGGACTGACGGAGCCCGATACTTGAGGATTTGTGTGTCGATGCTGGACACGATTATTTCATGATATTTTCGAGTGCCGATGTTGGGCACTCACGATTCTATGAGATTTACAGAATTTGAGGGCCGATTAGAGTTACGGCGCCTGAGTTTTTACGGGAATTTGGGTATATTTGATGGACACCGGTTATTTTTCCACGTTGATATTTTGTGTAAATAATATTTTACCCCATGCTCAGCATTCATTGTTATGCATCTCATCCTGTAGTTGTAGTACCTGATAGAGTACTTTGGCATGATTATTGCATACTCTGCTCATCACATATAGATGTTATTAGATTGCACTTGTTATGCATGATTATTGCGTATCCAGCTCATCATATAGATCTTATCTGTTGGCATATGTTAGAGTATCGCAGTACGTGCATACTCGCGATTACCTTTATATGTTATCTACTATTCACGAGTTAGCAACTCACCCCCGTTGTGCCACAGTGTTTGCAGGTTGCCCCTCAGAGTAGTTGCGGCAGGGCTACTTTCTTATATCTTTTGCTACGGATACCACTGCAGTTGGCGCGTAAGCCCTTTTGCTGATAGGTGGATTTTTGCGGTATTTGTTTATTTTTTCAGTTGTACACACCATTGTATCTAGTACTCTCCATCTACTATTTCATGTATTGACTTAGAGACCAGTTGTGATGACGATGTATATTATTTTGTATTCTGGATTTCGAGCTCGTGTGAGCCAGCTTTATTCATGCAGTTTTATCTCTTATGCTGTTTTTCACTTATTTTTGCTCATTCTTCGCTACGGCGTCGTATATTATTACTGTGGTGATTGTTTCCGCCATTGGGCGTGATTGCTCCTATTGGGGATGATTCATTCTTATTGCATGTCATTTTACTTATATCTTGTCTTTTACCCGATTTCGGGGCTAGTGTTTACAAAGGAGATGCTGCCGAAATTTTGAATATAATAATTTAAACTTGAAGGATTTTTACTTGAGATTTCCAAATATTTTAACAAATATTTTCATCAAATGTTTTCAACACTCACTACTTTTAATGGTTTTGATTTCTGGGTTTCGGCTTACTTAGTCGCGTTACACCTGTAAACGTTACGTGGTTAAGTGCCGGTCACGGGCCGAATTTCGGGTCGTGACAAAGTTGGTATCAGAGTGTAGGTTTTACCGTTCGGAGTATAGGATGACCCTGGTATGATGGAGTAGGTAGCTGAAGCAGAGTGGCGTAGCGTGTGTATGTTCCGCGGCATGCTCACGACACGGTACTCCGCCTAAGTGACTTTAGGACTTATTGATTGAAATTCCTTCATGATTATATACATTCTTGCGATTTTATTTCCGTATCCTTATCGAATCCTACTTTCTTTTCAGCCATTATGCCGCCAAAGACTACGAGGGCGCAGAGAGCGGCTGCGAGAGCCAAGATTAGAGTTGACTCGTCTGAGACGAGGACTGATCCGTGCAGTACACCCGTTGTACCAGAGCAGACTGTTCCTCCTTCGACAGATCAGATCGCCATGCTAGGGGTCGGTATGCAGGAGATGCGCCAGATGATAGGGTAATTACTGGAGACACTTCGAGCGCAGCGACCATAGGTAGTTCCACCCGTTACGGGGACCGCGATGGTACCTACAGTTCAGGCAGTTGCACCTGCAGCCATAGAGGTTATTACTGTATCGCTATCAGAGTTTATGAGGCTGAAGCCTCCGGTCTTCACAGGCACCGATGCAGCCGAGAACCCACAGTCTTTTATTGATAGGATGGCCCAAATATGTCGTTCACTCAGATGCTCAGATGCGAGATGGGTAGAGTTCGCGAGCTTTCGCCTTGAAGGTCTTGCGCAGAAATGGTATGAGTCAGTCGAGAAGGGCAGAGTATTAGGTCTTCCTCCTATGACCTGGACTGAGTTTGTGACGGTGTTTCTTGCCCGCTTCCTTCCACAGAGTGTCAGAGATTCTAGAGCGCGCAAGTTCGAGTCCTTACGTCAGACTCCGGAGATGACAGTGTCAGAGTACGACATACTGTTCACCGAGCTATCTGTTTATGCCCTGTATTTAGTGGCTATTGAGGAGATGCGAGTCAAGAGGTTCGTTCGAGGCTTGCTTACCCTACTGTTCCTTGCGATCATCGCACAGCGTTGCGAGACCTATGCAGCAACTGTAGATGCAGCCTTATTAGTCGAGGAGCGCCTTGCTGAGACTTCGGCAGTTCCAGGGCCGAAGAGAGTTCGTACAGATACGTTAGCACAGAGACAGCCGTTTAGGCACCGTGACAGGTTCCGTTCAGATACGGAGGGTAGCGGAGGATCGGTATGAGGTCAGCTATTCAGCTCTTATCCCCAGGAGGGTCAGCCGACACCATCTAGATGTTTCCGATGCGGGAGCACTTATCATCGTGTGCGAGATTGCCCGGAGCCACGTGAGGGCGAGACAGCCGTACCACATGTCACACTTCCACCTTCTCCACCCCAGAGGGTGTTGCCTATTGTACTTACTGTTACTCCGCGTCAGACTCATGCACAGGGAGGTCGTGGTCGCAGAGGGTTTGCTCTGAGAGAACGAGGTGGCCGAGGCAGAGGACAGCCAGCTGCCGGCAGAGTACAGCCAGTCGCAGTAGGGGACCGCCAGTCGCAGGTAGAGGACAGGCACGGGTTTTCGCTTTAACGCATCAGGATGCGCAGGCGTCCAATGCAGCGGTCTCAGGTACCCTTTCAGTATGTTCTGTTGACGCACACGTGTTGTTTGATCCGGGATCCACGCACTCGTACGTTTCCATACACTTCGTGCCGAGTTTGGGTGGAGAGTCTGGTTTGCTTGATCATCCGCTTGTTTTGACCACTCCTGTGGGCGAGTCGTTTGTTGCTAGATACGTGTTCCGATCGTGTGTTGTCCGTATTGGCGAGAGAGAGTTGCCTGTCGACTTGATCCTTCTTGAGATGTTGGACTTCGACGTTCTTCTGGGCATGGATTGGTTAGCCACATGCTATGCGTCTGTGGACCGCCGCGAGAAGACAGTTAGGTTTTGTTTTCCCGGCGAGTCGGCTTTTGTTGTGCAGGGGGACCGTGGTGCCGCCCCTCACAGTTTGATTTCTTCTCTTCGTGCTGGACAGCTTTTGAGGAAGGGATGTCAGGGATTTCTAGCCTATGTTTATGATACTAGAGCTACAGAGGTTCCGTTAGACCAGGTTCCGATTGTTCATGAGTTCCCTGATGTTTTCCCTGACGAGCTTCCTGGGCTACCGCCTGAGCGTGATATTGTTTTCTGTATTGACTTGATTCCCGGTATGGGGCCTATTTCCATACCGCCTTAATGGATGGCCCCGGCGGAGCTTAGAGAGTGGAAAGGTCAGTTGCAAGATTTGCTGTATAAGGGACTTATTCGACCCAGTGTGTCTTCTTGGGGTGCTCCGGTCCTGTTTGTCAAGAAGAAGGACGACAGTTTGCATTTGTGTATCGACTACCGCCAGCTGAACAGGGTTACCGTGCGGAACAGATATCCTTTACCACGCATCGACGACTTGTTCGACCAACTTCAGGGTGCAGGGTATTTTTCGAGGATCGACTTGCGATCAGGCTACCATCAGCTGCGGGTTCGACATGAGGATATTCCGAGGACAGCTTTCCGCACGCGTTATGGCCACTGTGAGTTTCTGGTGATGTCGTTCGGACTCACCAATGCCCCAGCAGCATTTATGGACTTGATGAACCGTATTTTCAGGCCGTATCTCGATTTGTTCACCATCGTATTCATTGATAATATTTTGGTGTATTCCCGGAGCCGAAATGAGCATGAGCAGCACCTGCGGATCACATTGCAAACTTTGAGGGAGCACCAGCTATTCGCAATATTCTCCAAGTGCGCATTCTGGCTTGACAGCGTAGACTTCTTGGGTCACGTGATTACACGAGATGGTATATGTGTGGACCCGAAGAAGATCGAGGCCGTTCAGCGTTTGCCCAAACTCGCATAAGTTACGGAGATCCGCAGCTTTCTAGGACTGACCGGCTACTACAGACGATTTGTACAGGACTTCTCCTATATTGCTGCACCTTTGACAGGGTTGACCCGGAAGGGAGTTCCTTTCGATTGGACGGAGGAGTGCGAGCATAGCTTTCAGCAGTTGCGGACTCGTTTGACTACGGCGCCGGTGTTATCATTGCCTTCAGGATCTGGCAGATTTGTGGTCTATTGTGACGCATCTCGAGTGGGGCTAAGGTGCGTATTGATGCAGCACGACAGGGTGATCACGTATGCTTCTCGGCAGCTGAAGAAACATGAACAGAATTACCCCACTCACGATTTGGAGATGGCTGCAGTGGTCTTTGCACTCAAGATCTGGCGACATTACCTATACGGCGAGTCATGCCAGATATTCACCGATCACAAGAGCTTAAAGTATATATTTCAGCAGCGAGACCTGAATCTTAGACAACGCCGTTGGATGGAACTAGTAAAGGACTACGATTGCGAGATCTTGTATCACCTGGGCAAGGAGAACGTAGTGGCGGATGCTTTGAGTAGGAGGCCCGGGGTAGTCTATCTTGTTTGAGCGTAGTGCAGAGGCAGTCGTCGGCAGATTGGCAGATTTTATGCGACAGCCGAGTGCAGTTCGTGTTCACTCCGATCGGGGGACAGCTTGCACATGTTCGTGAATGCCCACAGTTGCATGACCGTATACTGGAGGCACAGTACAGTGATGACCGTTGTTCAGAGATCATGGCACAGATTGGACAGGGCAGATTTTCCGAGTTCATGATTGATGATCAGGGGATACTGCGATTTGGGACTAGACTGTGCGTACCAGATGCTGAGGGACTGCGGCGTGAGATTCTTGAGGAGGCACATCGATCGGTGTAAAGTGTTCATCCGGGTTCCACCAAGATGTACCATGATATGAGAGATGTTTACAGGTGGGACAGGATGAAGAAGGACGTCACAGACTTCATGTCGAGATGCCTGACTTGTCAGCAAGTCAAGGCCGAGCACCAGAGTCCAGCAGGAGAGCTACAGCCGTTTCCCATTCCGGAGTGGAAATGGGAGAAGATTTCTATGGACTTCATTGTGGGTCTACCCAGGACTAGGCGATGGTATGACTCCATTTGGGTGATCGTAGACCGATTGAAGAAAGCGGCTCACTTCCTGCTGGTGAAGACCACTTTCGGATTTGCTCAGTATGCCCAGATATATATCGACGAGATCGTACGACTGCATGGAGTCCCGACATGTATCGTGTCCGACCGAGGCACCCAGTTTACCAGCCGACTATGGCAGAGGCTTCAGGAGGCTTTGGGTACCCGCTTGTGTTTCAGCACAGCATTTCATCCGCAGACCGACGGCCAGTTAGAGCGAACTATTCAGACTCTCGAGGACATGCTCCAAGCGTGCGTTTTAGACTTTGGTGGTAGCTGGGATCATCATTTACCCTTGGTGGAGTTCTCCTACAACAATAGTTTCCAGGATACTATCTAGATGGCACCTTTAGAAGCCTTGTATGGAAGGAGATATAGATCACCCGTCTGTTGGACAGAGCTCAGTGAGAGCAGTATTTTGTGGCTGCAAATCATACAGGAGACGACCGAGAAGATACGGTTGATTCGAGATAGGATGAGGACAGCTCAGAGCAGGCAGAAATCGTATGCTGACAGACGCCGCCACAGATTAGAGTTCGCAGTTGGCGATCACGTTTTTCTGAGGGTCTCTCTGATGAAGGGAGTGATGAGGTTTGGACGGAAGGGGAAGCTTAGTGTAACGTTTTGAAAATCGTTTCGGTGAAATTTCAAAAAAAAGGTAAAATAAGGGGGTTTTCTGTAAAAAGTCAAAATGAAAATATCTTTATTATAAAATTAAATATACATATTCTAGCTATTTAATTGCTAGTATTTGGTGTTTATTGAGCCACTGGTGAAATTTCAAATTTTCTGAAAAATTTTCCGAAATTAATTATTTTAATAGTATTTTAAGCCGTCACTAATATATTTAATTAGGGAAAATTACAAATTGGAATGAGTTGAAACAAATTTTGTGTATAATAAAACATTAAAAAAATTTTATCATGTAGTTTTTGAAACGAAATCGTTTGCCAAAACGGTTTAGAAATTATTGAAGAAAAAAGGCTTTTTTTAGTGTAAATGGATGTTTGGGGTATTGTATTTATCATTTTTCATCACCCCACACCCATACCCACACTCACACACCCCCATTTATTCCTCCCTTGGCTGAATTCAGCAGCCCCATCAATTTCCCCCACTTGAATTTCAAAGTTAAGAAGAAAGGAAAAGAAAAGAAAAGAAAATGAAAGAAAGTCAAAAAGGGGGGAGTGGACTTTGCCTTTTTCTCCCCACTTTCTCTACCTCACTCTCTCTCTTCCCCCACTCCCCCATCATGGCCGAAATTCCTGCTGCAAAACAGCCCCTCTTTTCCCCCATTTTCCCATCTTTTTGCTTCCAAAAATTCATCAAATACCCATCAAAAAAATCCCAAAATCTAAATCTAGTTCTTACCCATTTTAGTGTAGCCTTAGATGCATGGATCTTGGTGCAAGGATTTCATTTTGGAGGTCTAGATTTCATGTTTGATCATGGATTTGTGAGGTATAGATTTTGTGCCCCATGGTTGTTTGTTGATTAGTTGCTTATATGATTTTGTTTATAAGTGTTAAATTGGTTGTTGTGGTTTGTGTGATGAAAATTCAAGAGAAGAATTTGAATCATGTTAGGGTTTTATGTTATGAGATTATGCTTGTGTGATGTTTTGACATATTAATGGTTGCTAAATCAAATTTAGTTGCTAGGTTGCATTTTTGTTGATTTAAATTGTGACAATTACGCTAATTTGCTAACTAGGTTTTGAAAACTATGAATATAATTAAGAGAAAAATCTAAATATGTTTTTCATGACTTCTTTAACATTATTAAGTGTAGTTTAATACTTTAGTTCATAAAAATCCAAGCTAGATTGTGGTTTGTGCATTTTTTGCTATAAAATTGTTAAAATTTGGGTATATTGTAAACTAGAATTTTGGAATTTATGGAAATTGATGAGAATAAATTATAGGAATGGTTCATATGACTTTGTTATGATATTTAGTGAATATTGTGGCCGCTAGATTCGTTTAAACATCAAGAGGTTGTATTAAAGCGGTTAATTTTGCTTATTAGGTTTTCGGAAAAATAGCTTTAAAGCGAATTTGAAGTTTTGGTGATTTTAACCCTATTATAAATATATAATTAAGGTGTTGTGAAACCATGATTGATACGTTTGAGTTTTTCTCGATGGTTTGGCGTTTGTACGCCGACGTCGAGGGTTTTTGGGTTGATTTGTGAAAGCAACCACAGGTTTTGACCTATGTGGGATTCACGTGTCGTTTTTGGGTCATGAGTCGGATTTTAATACGACACGGTGCGTTATGATATGTAGGTACCCCATGTGGACTTCGAGATGACAAGCAAGCGCGTGGCGACGTCGGCACCGGCTAGCGAGGACCAGATGAGTAGATTTATATCTACGGGGAGAAGTCGGGTGGATGGCGTATAGCACCCCCGCAGTCCGTAGTGTAGCTCATATATATATGTTTATATAGGTATTTTATGATACGGGAATGTTTATTCATGTTATGTTTATGTGTTCATGGAGTACCTTTGGGTTAGTTGCGAAACCCTAGAGTAGTTGTTATACCCACATACGCACACACAGACTTGCATACTTTACTTTCTTGTGCGCAGATTAGGATGTGTATATATGTATATATGCGTGGGTATGGGACTATGCATATGTACATTCATATACGCATGCATGGATTATGAGGATAGTACTTGGGATTTTTGATGAGTCGATGAGATTTGATTTGAGGCCGTGAGATCGGTGATATAGCAGGGTTCGTATTTGAGATACGACATGACGTTGTAGCGGGTCCTTGACGTAGTGTTTCACACACGTGCATGCATACTTAGGCGGTATCAGTATTGTACTAGACGTAGATCAGTACCCCGATCATGATATTTTATAAAGAGAATACCAGATGAATAGTATGATGAATGTGATATTGACCCGTACCCAGATTTGGGATGCCGTACGACGGATTTACGTACGAGCTATATATTGATGATTGATCCGCACTCTTGACTTGGGATGTCTGATTATAGATATGGTATCGGATATGATATTATTAAGGCGGGATCACCGACTATACATATACAGGTATGTATATGTATCGACTCAGATGATAGGCGGTTTCCTTACCTGTAGTTCAGCTTGTTAGTTCAGCCGTATAGTTTAGTGTAGTTGTTAGATTAGATTAGACTCCTACATATTTCAAAACTAGCGGATCGTAGGTATTTTAAAAGACAGGTCAAGGGATCTACGGATATTTCAAAAGACGTATCTTTTCATAAAAACACCGTAGCCCCTATTTTCAAAACCCCATGATTCGTGTTATTTCAAAAGGCACCATTTGTAGGACTTATATTAGATTAATGCAGATTAGTTATAGTTGCGTCTAGTATTCAGCTCCCGCTCATTATTATGGTTCGCTTCGCATCGCATGCTTATATTATGTTTCATACTCCTATTATTAATATCATGCTGTTAGGACACCAGCACCATTACCGATGACGCGTATGTACCACGTACACTTACTTGCCGGCTCACACACATCTTCATCGGTAATTGCCATGTCACGAACACTTTAGAAAATACTATTTCATTTGACATAGGCTGTTAGCTAATAGTTTAGACATGATATTAGTGTACTTGCCTTATATGCTAGTTAGACATTGTAGTTATTGCCTACTACTTCATGCATGTTATTATTCACTGTTGTGTCACATTCATGGATTCTCATGCCTATATTCACTGTTTACATGCTATTGATGACTTGGATTCGGATTTCATGAGATTTCTTGGATTTGGAAGAAAACCGCAAAAACATAAATAAACCTTTTCTCTATTTTAAAATAAAAAGTGCGGTTTTCCCATGATATATGAGTCGTCCACCATGAGTTTGCTGATGGATTTCGAGACCCGATTCGAGGAGTGGAGGAACCGTTTCGGGTACATAGTGGGCCCGGTGCGGTACCCCGGGGCAAGAGGATCGTGTTGTTGACGTTGAGCCTGGCAGGGGAGCACTACCGACCGGTGATATTACCCGACGCGTCGGATATCCGGAGGATACCGTCGTGGTCTTGAGATGGATGGTAGGGGCCGGTCTGGACTGACGGCGCTCTAAATATTGTGATTGAGACATTGAGATTTCGAGATATTGAGGTACAGAGACTGTGATACAGAGATATCGAGATATTGGGATTACGTTTTATGCTGATACTAGGCACTGTTTTATGATGATTTCATTATGATACCTCATTTTAAAAATACAAAGGAAATCTCACTAAATTATGAAAACAGTTTCTTCATTTACATGTATTCTGTTTTCATGCATTCATACCTCATTCATATGATATATTGCTACCTGAGACACTGACACGGGCATATGAGATTACACTCGGGTTAGATATTTACCCTAGCCTTTGTTATAGGCTGCATGTTATATATATATTTGAGGATATATTATGATCATTGACCTAGGTTGCGTTATTTATGCGATTTCTTTCCGTAGATGTTTTTCTATTCACGAGTTGGCAACTCACCCCCCGTTGTGCCCCAGTTTCTTGCAGGTTTTGCCGTACAGGTTTCATTACGGCTTTGCTGGCACCGCTTCCCATTTTCCGGGTGACTTGCTAGTAGGTGGGTTTACTTGTATCGTACCCCCATTATATATCTTGTATATTATTATTCAGTTGTATCTAGAAGTTCCATCAACCAAACATGTATTTACTTTGAGATAGAGACCAGTGATGTTATTCCTTCGACCTTAGAGTCGCGCGTTATATTTCTGTGGATTTCTTGTGGTTTTGAGTTTCCTTTTGAGTTTTGATCCTCGCCGTTGGCGTTGTATATTATATTGCTTGTGTGGTTGTGGCCGTCGATTGACGAAGAGCTAGCTCCCGCTTGGGGATGCCTTTTTATTGATTTCGTATACTATTCATGTTGTATCCCATTTGGGGGCCAGTATTTACAAAGGAGACTCTGCCGAAATTTTCAGGAAATTTTTGATGTTTTTAAAAAACCGCATAATTCGGCTTATGCTATTGAAACTACTTGCTTTAAGTTGGTTTTTCCTGCACTCTACTACTTTTCTTGGTTTGGATTTCTGGGTTTTCGGCTTACTTAGATTACGTACGCCTTGAGACGTTCGTAGTTTAAGTGCCGGTCATATTCCGTACTTTCGGGACGTGACACTTAGCCCCAGATTCATAGGTCCTTTCGAGATCCTCGAGCGTGTGGGCACAGTAGCATATCGTTTGGCTCTTCCACTCGACTTCCCAGATGTTCACCCTATATTCCACGTGTCGATACTTCGCAGATACCTGCATGACCCTTCTCACATGATTCAGCATCAGACCGTTCAGCTCGAGCGTGATCTTTCGTTCACCGAGCAGCCAGTAGTGATATTGGACCGGCAGGTGAAGAAACTTCGATTGAAGGTCTTGCCATCTGTGAAGGTGCATTGGCTCAGGCCAAATAGTGAAGAGATCACTTGGGAGGCCGAGGGCGAGATGCCGAAGATATTCCCTCATCTCTTTGAAGGTACGTGTAGCTATATATTTTTAAATTAGGGGACGAATTTCTTTAAGGGGGAAGATTGTAACACCTTAAAATGTGATTAGTGGCTAATTATAATTTAAGATATGGTTTTTAGTAAAAAGTTTACCAAAACGATTTTCAAATATTTTATCAAAATTTACAAATATTTTATTAGAATTTATTTAGGCTTGCACACACATGTGCATGTAAACTAGGGTTAAATTAGGGTTAAACCATGTTTAGCAACCATGGTAGACTAACCCATTTCTTTTAAGATAATTTGAAATTATTAAGTGTTTTAGTTATTTCTTTTAAAATGAAAAATGATTTAAATTGGGCGTTTACTTGGTGGGAGAGAGAGAGGGCATGATGGCTTGAGCCATGCTCACATTTAATGAGGAGAGTGAGAGGGGGGTTTGACTCTCTTGTGCTCTCATTCTCTTTTGTTTGCAAACACTCTTTTTCTCACTTCTCTCTCACTCACACACACACCCATAACAGCAGCAGCAGCAGAAGCCACAGCAGCAGTAGCAACATAAGCAACAGCAGCAGCAGAAGCAGTAGCAGCAGCAGCCAGCAACAACAACAACAGCAATACAGCAACAGCAACAGGCAGCAACAGCAGCAGCACACCGCAGCAACAACAGCTCCTCCTCCTCTCCTACTTCTCCTTCTCCTTGCACCTAGGGTCAAGTGAGGTATAACTTTATAGACCTAACTCTTTGCTTGCTAAACTTATGTGTTGTTAAGCTTAATTAGTGTTTAGTGTGGTCATTAGTGCTAGAAATGGTTATTTGAGTGGAGATTTGGCCAAGTAGGGATTTTTATGGTTAGCTTAGCTTAAATAAGTGTTATTAGGCCCCTTAAACTGAGATTTAAAACCATATTTCACTAAAATACCACAGGGTTTCAATTTAGTGCAAATTTAACGTTTTAAGGTAAATCTTTAGGCTTTTAAAATCTGCTGTTGACCCGGTTGCTTCAGACAAAAACTGAATTTACTGGGGCATGTACACTAGATCTAGACCACACACACGGAGCATGAGACTCCAATTCCCCACCCAGGCCGCCAATTAATTCGTTCTGGCCGCAATTTGCGGCCAGAAGGGGGAGTTAGGTGCTGGGGTTTTGTCTAGGGTAGTCTGCTGTATATTCTAGTGTTTTGGTATATGCAACTTTTCACTTTTTCACCCGAGTCAAAATATGGAGCAAAATACCGTTTTTCCAATACGTTTAGTTTGCGCGACACGTGTGATAGGTGAGTGGGTTTAGCGTTCCGGCATGTCGTGACGTGTCGGGATAGTTTCAGACTCGTATACACAAGTTTCAGCGTATCGGATACACACGTGTTTAGTTCGCGACGCGAGTTTCTCTTTTGGTTTCGATATCGCGTTTTTGCGGGATTTTTGCTTATGTGGATTCTTACGTAATTTTTAGGTTCGCAGGCGGGTACGTCGGACGCCGCAAAGAAGGGGAAGCAAGTGGTCGGCTACGCTTAGCACGAGACCAGGTGAGTAGATTTAACATCTACGGGGAAATCGCCCGTATGGCGTTAAGCGTCAGGGCGTGATAGGATATTGTAGTCGCATATACACTTATATGTATATTGTTCGTGCATATGTATTTTTGTATCATACCCCTCTTTTGTTGCATATAGAAATGGTAGTTATATAACACCGCACTGTCGCTAACGGTTCAATCTGCCCGAGCAATTTTTGTATGTTACACCCACACCGTTAGTGATTGCCATGACACTCACACTATAGGATTGCTACGAACCATACATCATTTTGATACAACATCATTGATGATTAGACATGTTTCTGCCGCATATTGCGCACATACACATTGTATCCCCATATTGGTGCACGCATACCTTGATATATCCATATTTGTGCACATACACATTGTACATCTATATTGGTGCACACATACATTGCGTATATATCCACTTGCACATCCATACCCACATCCATACATATTTCACATACATGGATGATACTGGCTTGATTTCTAAAAAGTGGGGACCGCATGAGATATTTTCAAAACCGGATCCATTTAAAAGAGCGGTTTTCCCTTTTTACTCTTAGTGTCATACGATACATTGCATGGATTTACGCATTGAGTTTTGGATTCATGTGATTTCTGGATTTGAGAACCGTGGTATTATTTTAAGAAAACATGCACTGTTTTAAAAACCCGGTTTCTCTTGATATGATAATTAAGTGCGTCCACCATGCGTTTTCTCGGTTTTGAGACGTGTGACATGTGAACCCGAATCGAGGAGTTGGATGAGGCCGATTGCGGGTACATGGTGGACCCGGTATGGTACCCCGGGGCAAGAAAGGGATGCTGTGTATACAGACGGTGAGCCTGGCAGAGGGACTACTACCTACCGGTGATTGGTTGGACCTGGTTGTTATCCGGAGGATACTGACCAGAGTCAAAAGATGGATACGGGATAACCCGTACTGCAGGGGCCGATGGCTGATTCCGCAGACGGAGCCCGTGGGCCGATCTGGACCGACGGAGCCCGATACATGAGGATTTGCTTGTCGATGCTGGACACGATTATTTCATGATATTTTCGAGTGCCGATGTTGGGCACTCACGATTCTATGAGATTTACAGGATTTGAGGGCCGATTAGAGTTACGGTGCCTGAGTTTTTACGGGGATTTGGGTATATTTGATGGACACCGGTTATTTTTCCACGTTGATATTCCGTGTAGATAATATTTTACCTCATGCTCAGCATTCATTGTTATGCATCTCATCCTGTAGTCGTAGTACCTGATAGAGTACTGTTGGAGATAGTGCCCTCAGAGTCAATTATTGGATCACAGGCACGTAATTGCAAGGATTGAAGGAGGACCTATTCCGGTAGGACAGTCTTACTCAAGATGATAGTATGCTATTTGGTTTATCTTTATCATCGTGTACTGCTTTAGGTGACCTTACAGGTCGCTATTACACGTTGATAGAGCCCCTAGGATTCTTGCTTGACTGCCAGCAGTATGAGGGCGATCATATACGTGGGAGCTGGTAGTCTATAAGCACATTCTTAAAAGGTCCCTAGTCGTGGGAGTTTCGAGACAGGGCATCGATACTCCAGAGTAGACTAGTATATACAGTCGAGACCCCGACAAGGGGCGGTGGCCGGTCTCACAAGCCACTGGTGTCAGTTGGTTCACCTAAGATGTATACAGGTGCTCATTGGGTTATGAGTACACCGGACAGGACTCGCCGGGAACCTGCTAGTTGGGATTATACCAGACGTCAGATAGCAGTTCCCTGGTGACATGTGTATAGGTTAGTTCATCGACCTGAGGATCGTCATTTGTCTCATGTGAGTTCCTACTGCACTTTGATTACTACCCTACCACGCTCAAAGGAGACGTGCAAACAGGTTTTAGTTAGGTACAGTCCCGAGCCACATGGAGGAAGTGAGTGGATCTTCAGGGGTTCGTCTCTCCCGGTATTGAGGGTGAGGTCGCACTGTGTCTAGGAGAGCCATTACACAAAGCCCTCGGCCGAGGCAGGAGATTTACTGGTAGGTATTCCAGTAGTATCTCAGGGTGTTCTGGGCTACACTCCGACACGACTTGTACCGCTTTTGAGGGACTGACTTTTACCAACCCCCTAGGCCCGCCATGCGATGCTCATAGACGAACGGACCGGACTGTACGGATATTGTCACTGACAGGCTCAGTAGGGTGTCAGGATGAGTTCGCTCATCGACGTCCCTTTTGGTCAATACCTGGTAGCCCGTCACGTATAGGCTAATACCTCTGACGTGCTAGTGGTTAAATTCACAACCAAAGTATTGACGAGTCTTTAGAGTCCCCCACAGACCAGTTTCTCAAGTTTCGGGCGAAACGCTGTAGAGGCCGTATGGAGATATGGCAGGGTTCGATCAGATATGTGCTGTATTGCACGGATCATGATCGGACGGAATATATTAGAGGGTTTTGGTTTAAGCCGGATCCTAGTATAGTACAGTGTAGATTTTGTCTCGTTGCATTTGTATTCGGTCGGAATACAAATGCGGGTATGTATATACAGTAGCGGGGTTTTCCTGTAATTTATTACGGGATCGGTTTTTTAGAGTTGCCAGTTTGCTTTGCGTTTCGGCTATACTTCTTTGTATCTTTCATTGGCTGAAAATTGGTGGAGGAGGGCTTATTTGCATTTGTGCAAATAAGCATTGTGGAGGGTGTTATTTGCATATTGTTGTATCATGATAATTCCTCCACCATTTGACTTCTTCTTCTTCTCATGATTGCTTGACTTTTTGGAGTAATCATGGTTGTTGATTAGTTGATAGAGTGTGGAATTGTTGGTGATCATTTTTCTTCTCATGGTCACATATCATTCCTCTCACTTGCATTATTGTGTGGCTCCTCTCATTTTGATACACACTCTCCCCATTCTCCTTGCCATGGCCGGCCATCATAGAGGGAGGGGCTGTCCCAATTTTGGTGAGGGGATTTTTGGTTCTATTGTGCTTGCAAAAATCCCCAATTTCATCTCCAAAATGTTATCATATCAATCCTCCACCAAAGGCTACTTCTAGTAACCCCAAATGAGACACAGAGCACTGCACGTATTCTACAGCAATCCTTGGGCACGTCGGCTCGCCAACTTCGTGCCCGAGTTGCCTCGGTCCAGAGGTGGGAGCCCGTAAAAGAAGTCGGCGACGTGGTGCCCTTCCGGCAAGGAGGTGGAGACCGGACTTTCCGCGGGAGATCGGGACGACGACGTGAAGACCGAAGGACACGGATCGCTCGGTATATCTCTCTACCCCATTCTTTAGTTAGCTAGGACTAGATTAATGGCCCGATCCGGGATTTTTGTGCGCGGTGGTGCCGGTTTACAAGTTCGTAAAAAATATCGTTTCCGCATTTTGGCCTCGGAAAGAAGGCCGGGGCGCCGCTGTGCACTTACACTGGTTTCAGAGCCATGCCATTAACCTAGTCTAGCTTGGTCTAATGTGTTTACATCTTCGATCAAACAAAATTCCAAAATCAGCGTTTTCAATGCATCAGGTTTCTGTCGAAATTTTTTTGGCTCCAAAATTTTTTCAGTATGTTTCAGAATGACATGCAGGGAGTTGTAAGGCATCTGTAAAAAAATGGTTCAGTGATACCTTGTAAAGGAACCGCGGCCAATGCCCACTTATGGCCGCCGTTCCGCCACAGGAATATGAGTTCACTCTGCCAATTTTTTCCAGTGGGCTTATAACTTGAAATTGGGGGTTTTGGAATATTATTTTTGGGCCTAAAATTTCTTCAAGTGCTACAGTAATGCTTGGGGCCCACTTGGGTAAATTTGATCGATCGAAAATTTTAAACACATTAGTTCACAGTATTTACATTATATCTGCGACCGTGAATGTCACTTGATCGGTAAATCATGTCTAACTGCTATAGCCTGGTTATACGGATTTGCGAACGTGACATTCACGTTGATATTCTGTGTTGTGCTGTGATATTGCGGATTGGTCGTGGGGGATAGCCTGGATGCAATGCTAGTACAGTTTTGGTTGTATTATGTACATTTGTTATTGTGGGGCGAGCGTCCGACATGTGGACTGTCGTCACTGCCTGTTTGTATTATTCTTTTGGGGCACGTCCGGGTCGAGGTCGATGTACCCGTTGTATGTATATTTTACTTTTTGTACTAGGATTGCCCCGCAGAGGGGTGCATGGATAGCCGGGTTCTGGAGGGCAATGAGCCGGCATCTCATGGTATTGAGACGGAGGGGGCTTCACTATAGAATTGGCGGGCTATTCGCCGCACTCGTAGGGGGTACAGGTTGACCCAGGAGGGGTGCCCAAGTTACCGGATTCCGTGAAGTGCTGGGTGGTCCATTCACGTTGCTGAAGGGGGCTGCCTCGCTTCGGGTTTTGGCGGGTAACTTGCCGCGCCCGTAGGGGTTTAGGATTTCATTGCACAGGTTATCCACACGACTAGGGGAACGTCGGGTTTCAGTAGCGGTTCTGTGAAACCCGGGGATCCCAGATATCTGTATTGTTCTGTGATGCTGTACATTTCTGTGATGTTGCATTTTATCACGCCTTGAGCGAAATATTATATATTGATATATATACTAGTAGATGTTGTATATGTTTTGCACCCGCGCTAGTCCAGTCCCCGCTCTGTCGTTAGTTAACTAACCTAACGGGTAATGACGGGACCCAGTGGCGAATGCGGATGGCATATACCTACATCATTATTTTCGTTCTTTATTGATGTGATCAATTGATGGGACTGCGTTGATTCGGATCAATGCAAGTTAAAAACAAACCTATTCTGATGTTGTTGGAACAATTTTTCAAAAAACTGTTGCAAGGACGTTCACTTTTGTTTTGCACAGTGGTATTCAGTTGGAATATCCTGCTCCTCAGTCGACGAGGCAAGGGCCGAGATCCCTTCACCGGGAGTGACCCCTTGGACAAAAATTTGCGTCAGGGCAATAACTTCACTATAGTCATTTACTTTTGCTTTGCATCGTGGTATTCAGTTGGAATATCCTGCACCTCATTCTACGGGGAAAGAGTCGAGATTCCTTCACCGGGAGTGACCTCTTTAGCAAAGGTTTTCGTCACTATATTTTTATAAAGCTATCCAGTTCCTTCAACGATATCAAGTTCATTACGTTAAAGGTTTTCGCCAGAAACCATTCGTAGCCCTCCATCGTTTCAGACGGGTAGCACGTAGTATTCATGCTATGTTTGTTGACCTTCGTCAAGGCATAGTGTATGGTAGCTGCTTGTTACCTTTCTGCTGTATAGATAGATGCGTTAGTTTGGGACAGTCGTATAGCCTTGTTGACATTCGTCAAGGGCTTGTACGGGTGGGTTCAAATTAACCTGGACAATGACGGGTAGAACTTGACATGTGACTTATAATTTGTTGACCTTCGTCAAGGTCATAAGAGCATGGGGCAAAAATCACATCGGGAGTTTCTAAAGAAACTGAAACTTGCCAGATATGCGCATACCTTCTGGTGTGTGATAACGTGAGCGGATTCCGTCACGTTCTTATGCGATGATAGTTGGATCCCGATTCCCACTGATGAGTTGGTTTACTCCTCGGGTGATCCCGACTAATTCTTCTTTCTGGTTTGGAGGAGAATTTGACGGTACAGTGGGAGGTTTCCTGATTAGATAAATTGGTAACCATTCTGATCTAAGTTAGAGTGCACGCTGAGTGTTTCTTTTATCTCTTTCTTTGGCAGCGACCATTGACCCGGCCCTAGACTATGACTCAGAGACCAAGTTGACCGAACCTTCTTATAAGACTGGATTTTGGATTGTCAGAGTTGCACACCTCATTGCCACTCCTGCTTTTACCCTTTTCTCCAGAACACCCCGTATTACTACGAACGTCCACTTCCATTGGACAAAACTATCGTATGGTTATATACGAACTCGAAGGAATTTATTCGAGGATGGTTTCCGGTTCTGGAGAAAACGAATAGGACTATTCAGTTGTCTTTTCCTTTTACCTTCTCCCAGGTTGCGAGTACTCCTTGGTTTAGGAGATAGTACACCTATTACGCAAATTGGATAGTCTTCTTCCAAACCTTAGGCTGGTGCCGAACGGTGGGGAATGAAGAAAACCAATTAGCATAACGATGGTGTACAGAAGGTATTAAGTAAAGACAAAGAAAGGGATTAGAAGGAGGGCAAAGTAAATTGCGACTGATATTCACGAACAAACCAAGTATTTCATTACCACTCCCACTTCACCTTTGTATTTCTCCAGGACACTCCGTATCACTACGAAGATCCACAGTTTATTGGATACTCCATCGTATGGTTATATACGAACTCGAAAGGAACTTGTTCCAGTTCGGGGATGGATTCTGGTTCAGGAGAAATAGGAATAAGGTTTATTCGGTTGTCTTTTATCTTCACCTTCTCTCGCATTGCGAGTGTTCATAGGATTAGGGAAGTACACCCATTATGCTTATTGGATAGTTTTCTTCCAAACCATAGGCTGGTGCCGAACGGTAGGGAAGGAAGAAAACCATTTGGCCTAAAGGGGTGTGCAGAAGGTAATGACTAAAGACATATAAAGGGATTTGGAGAGGTGGCAAAGAAATATACGGTTATAGTTGTGAATCTGGATAATGGAAGAGGCATTACTAGGAATACCAGGATACCCCATCGAAACATTTCAATGTTTCAGTTTCACTGTGTACTGTTAAAGGAAAACTGATTTCCCGATTAGATACTTACTCCAGGGTATATATTTACCAGGTATGATTCTCACATCTTTATGGTTTTACAGATGATGAGTGGGAGTAAGTTATTGGGAATTAGGTGATCATCCTCATTATATCGGAATTCGTTGTAATTGGTGATATTTGTGGAAGTCACCTGGGTTGTTTGCCGGACGGCGAATATTTGGTTTTGAATATCCGTTATAATGCACCAATTTCAAATTGATATATCTGTACGTCTATTTTTATAGAGTGATATATACCTTTTTGAAATTATGTCGATGACATTTACCTATATCAGTTGATGGTTAGGTAAGGAGCATTAAACAGCGGTGTAATTCTTCTTAACCATAAGTACAGTTTTCAACCTACGACACACATGGATTGAGTTATTAGACTCAGGGGACATATACAGAGTATTGTATGCTGTCCAGTATCCATTAGGACAGAGGGGTTGGTCCTCGTACTGTATTCGGTTTACTTATGACTTCTCTGGTTTTTAGACAGGTGTTTCATAGAAACACAAGGTCTGAGTTTTGAGAAGTTATAGGTATAAGAATAGAGTAGAGAACCAGGTATTGCAAGTATCGGGATTCTTCAAGGTGATTGAAGATGTAGATACTTGTGTGTGGTTTTCAGTTGAGAGTAATGATTAAGAGAATTTACTTCGTTTTCAGGTTACTCATAATTGGAAGCATTCCTAAGTTGACTAACGCCGATCGGCCTCCTTCCATTTAGTTGACATGCACTAGAGGCAGCTGCATGATTTGAATATGGTTTAATTAAATCAGTGCCTCTGTTTCTATATTGGATATAGAACAATTCATATCTTAACATTGTTAAGGTACGGGGAGTTGTCTGGTTTATGCTTAAAACCAGACTCTGGATAACTCAAGGCACGTTTCTGTAATGGCTGTTTGTGGGTTGACCCAGGCTATGAAGAGGGTTGACTTTCTACCATCTGGAAGATCAATAGTGATATTGTTCTAGACTCGCCACAGTTTTAAGTAAAATGGATTTTTTCAGAAAACAGTAGTTGGAGTATGGTAGAACTGGAAGTGATTCCAGAACCGCAAACGATTACTGAAGATTTAATAAGAACCTAAAGATTCAATCTATTTTGACATTCCATTGGCCACTCCGCAGATATGGTGGGTAACCTCAGGCACCCAAGAGGTACTCCGGTAGCCTCAAGGACGGTGACAGGGAGGTTCTTGTTTACCCAGACTTGCTATTGCTGTTGTTCCAGGCTGCGAGACCCGGCAGGAGGATGAGTATAGCGTCGTTCTAAACTAGCTTTAGAAGTGTACGTGTATATGATCTGCCAGAGGGTTGTCGTAGTCAGTGGGAGCAGCGGAAGCATGGTGGACAGGTGGCTTATGTCTATTTATAGACTAAAGCAGATGTAGCGGAGATAGATCATCTATTTCTGATGTGACAATCATAGGTTTGACTTCATCAGAATAGGGGATGGATCTGTTAAGAAGGTAGTAGGGTGTGATGTCCTGGTATTTGGATGACATACACAGAGTAGGAAGTGAAATTCCTATACTACGATCGGTTATACTTTGGTTGTCACACAGTGGTTTCTCCACATAAGGATATAGATATTATATCAGACATTCTGGTTACTAGATCTATGGTTTTAGATCTAAATTTGGGTAGTTTCCCAATCAGGGTACTTGACAGCATTCTATAGGTATTTAGAATGGACGACTCCATGCACGGTAGTGTACCTGCAGGTGATGGAGTCACCCTCTCTAAAGGTGTCTTACAGACTAAAGGAGAGAGTGTACATGATTGGCAGATCACTTGCTTAGGAAATTGAGTCAATCATGAGATGTCAAGTACCACACCAGATGTTGTTTTTGCGGTAGATGCAATAAGTTGATATTGATCCTATCCTGGAGAAACAATCGGAAGCAGTTCTAGAACATGAGTGGATGTTCTAGGGATATGATAACGGCAGCCTCCTTTAGGAGACGGTTATCATTCCAGGCTTCCAAGGTGACCTGGACGACAGAGTGGCTGTCAGAGTTGTAGTTTTCCCTCTGACGATGGGCAGTGTTTTGGACAGGCGATCCAAGCGGACACCGAGGGAGGCATTACGCTGGAAACTGATTAAGTTCAGTTGTCGATACTGTTTAAGATGTTTGGATGTGGAGTTCATTTATGAGCTAGGTCCCATCAGACATCCAGACACATTCTAAGACAGGTATTGCTCATTTCGGGAGATGGTTTTCTCCGCGAACTTGAGATATAGAGAGATATAGAAAGAAACATCAAAGCGGATCCACTCACTGAGGCTATTCCTCGAACGCAATAGTTTCGCAAACGGGATTTGTGAGACTGACTAGTAGAGGAGTTGGGTGTTCGGTATCACACGGGCTGTGAGTATGCGACATCACAATAATTAGCCTTGAGTGCAAGTAGGAGATTGTTGGAGATAGTGCCCTCAGAGTCAATTATTGGATCACAGGCACGTGATTGCAATGATTGAGAGAGGACCTATTCCGGTAGGACAGTCTTACTCAAGATGATAGTATGCTATCTGGTTTATCTTTATCATCGTGTACTGCTTTAGGTGACCTTACAGGTCGCTATTACACATTGATAGAGCCCCTAGGATTCTTTCTTGACTGCCAGCAGTATGAGGGCGATCATATACGTGGGAGCTGGTAGTCTATAAGCACATCCTTAAAAGGTCCCTAGTCGTGGGAGTTTCGAGACAGGGCATCGATACTCCAGAGTAGACTAGTGTATACAGTCGAGACCTCGACGAGGGGCGGTGGCCGGTCTCACAAGCCACTGGTGTCAGTTGGTTCACCTAAGATGTATACAGGTGCTCATTGGGTTATGAGTACACCGGACAGCACTCGCCGGGAACCTGCTAGTTGGGATTATACCAGACGTCAGATAGCAGTTCCCTGGTAACATGTTTATAGGTTAGTTCATCGACCTGAGGGTCGTCATTTGTCTCGTGTGAGTTCCCACTGCACTTTGATTACTACCCTACCACGCTCAAAGGAGATGTGCAAACAGGTTTTAGTTAGGTACAGTCCCGAGCCATATGGAGGCAGTGAGTGGATCTTCACGGGTTCGTCTCTCCCGGTATTGGGGGTGAGGTCGCGCTGTGTCTAGGAGAGCCATTACATAAAGCCCTCGGCTGAGGCAGAAGATTTACTGGTACGTATTCCAGTAGTATCTCAGGGTGTTATGGGCTACACTCCGACACGACTTGTACCGCTTTTGAGGGTCTGACTTTTACCAAACCCCTAGGCCTGCCATGCGATGCTCATAGACGAACGGACCGGACTGTACGGATATTGTCACTGACAGGCTCAGTAGGGTGTCAGGATGAGTTCGCTCATCGACGTCCCTTTTGGTCAATACCTGGTAGCCCGTCACGTATAGGCTAATACCTCTGACGTGCTAGTAGTTAAATCCACAACCAAAGTATTGATGAGTCTTTAGAGTCCCCCACAGACTAGTTTCTCAAGTTTCGGGCGAAACGCTGTAGAGGCCGTATGGAGATATGGCAGGGTTCGATCAGATATGTGCGGTATTGCACGGATCATGATCGGACGGAATATACTAGCGGGTTTTGGTTTAAGCCGGATCCTAGTATAGTACAGTGTAGATTTTGTCTCGTTGCATTTTCATTCGGTCGGAATACAAATGCGGGTATGTATATACAGTAGCGGGGTTTTCCTGTAATTTATTACGGGATCAGTTTTTTGGAGTTGCCAGTTTGCTTTCCGTTTCGGCCATATTTCTTTGTATCTTTCATTGGCTGAAAATTGGTGGAGGAGGGCTTATTTGCATTTGTGCAAATAAGCATTGTGGAGGGTGCTATTTGCATATTGTTATATCATGATAATTCCTCTACCATTTGACTTCTTCTTCTCATGATTGCTTGACTTTTTGGAGTAATCATGGTTGTTGATTAGTTGATGGAGTGTGGAATTGTTGGTGATCATTTTTCTTCTCATGATCACATATCATTCCTCTCACTTGCATTATTGTGTGGCTCCCCTCATTTTGATACACACTCTCCCCATTCTCCTTGCTATGGCCGGCCATCATAGTGGGAGGGGCTGTCCCAATTTTGGTGAGGGGATTTTTGGTTCTATTGTGCTTGCAAAAATCCCCAATTTCATCTCCAAAATGTTATCATATCAATCCTCCACCAAAGGCAACTTGTAGTAACCCTAAATGAGACATAGAGCACTACACGTATTCTACAGCAATCCTTGGGCACGTCGGCTCACCAACTTCGTGCCCGAGTTGCCTCGGTCCAGAGGTGGGAGCCCGTAAAAGAAGCCGGCGACGTGGTGCCCTTCCGGCGAGGAGGGGGAGACCGGACATTCCGCGGGAGATCGGGACGACGACGAGAAGACCGAAGGACACGGATCGCTCGGTAAATCTTTCTACCCCATTCTTTAGTTAGCTAGGACTAGATTAATGGCCCGATCCAGGATTTTTGTGCGCGGTGGTGTCGGTTTACAAGTTCGTAAAAAGTATCGTTTCCGCATTTTGGCCTCGGAAAGAAGGTCGGGGCGCCGCCGTGCGCTTACAAGTACTTTGGCATGATTATTGCATACTCTGCTCATTTCATATAGATGTTATTGGATTGCATTTGTTATGCATGATTATTGCGTATCCAGCTCATCATATATGTAAGTCGATGTACAACACCCCACGACTTGCGGGGAGGCGGAATAATGAAAAACAATCTTGTTTAAAGCGTAAACATCGACTAACCGAGAATCTTTGCATAGACAATAACTAACATCAAACATAGGAGTTAACAACTACTATGAAAAGTGATTAGACCTAAAGATCCGAGTCCTTCGTCTTGTCGTTCTCCATGTCCTCTCCGGCCTTCTCTAAGTAGTAGAAGATCCACCCGAGAGCTTTACTACAAGCTTCACCTCAAACTAGAGGTAACTAGGTTTCTTTAAGTGCTAATCAAAGTACCTAGATGATATAGAGTGAGGGTTATGGTTTAATTAGTCTAACTAATCCTTGTACTCAACACAGGAGAGGGGAGGATTAGGGTTTGAAGAGAGAGAGCTTGAGGAGAGAGAAGATGAACATAATAATGAAATGAGAAAATGAGCTATCATAATATATATCAAGCATTATTGTTTTTCAAGAAAAGAAAATAAAATGATTTACAACCATGCATGATAAATATCTAATGGTGATTCATCTCCATAAGTCATTAAGCATTTATGATGCATTATTGACATGGATGAATCATCCATATGACTCACTAATCTCATTCAATGTATATGCCACATAAACCTCCTTAGTCACCATCTTCTAGAAGCTTCTCGCGCAATTACGAGAATGCCCCTCCTATCCGTGGAAACACGGAAAAACTTTAGACTGTATAAATCCAATAACCGGATACTAATAACTGGCTTAAACCAAAGCCGACTAGTAAAAACTGTCCGAACGACGTACGTGTGTAAACACACGTATACGTCCGAACCCTTTGTCGTAAAACCATACGACCTCTATATCGTTTCGCCTGGAGTAGGGAAACTCTCTGTATGGGACTCTAGAGACTCGACTACTACGCTGGCAGTGGGTTTAACCACAGACCGCAAGCGGCACTAGCTGTACGTAACGGTCCCCAGGTTGATGTCGATAAGAAGGCCGATGAGGAAACCCATCCGAACTCCTACTGAGTCTGATGTGACAATCTCCGTACAGTCCGGTCCATTCGTCTAAGACTATAGCATATCGGGCCTAGGGGGCGGCAAGCGTCAGTCCCCTAATAGCGGTATAAGTCTTGTCGGAGCGAAGCCCATTACACCCTGAGAAACTACTGGAACCTACCAGCAAATCTCGCTTGCCCTGGCCAGGGACTTTGCATAATGGCTCTCTGACACAGCGCGATATCAACCCCCAATACCGGGAGAGACGAATCCTGTCTAACCGCCACTGCCTCCAAGTGCTCGGGACTGCACCCAACTGCTACCTGTTTGCACGACTCCTTTGAGCCGTGGTAGGGTAGCAATCTAAGAACAGTGGGACACACTCGAGACGAAGTAGCAGTGTCAAGTCTGCGGACTATGCTGTACTCATGTCACCTGGGAACTGTTTACTGACGACTGGTGTAAAACCAACCAACAGTTCCCTGCGAGTCCTGTCCGGTGTACCCGTAACCCAACGAGCACCTGTATACTATCTCCAGTACGACGTACTGACTGCTGTGGGACAGACCATCTCCCCAACTGGGATGAGAAGCGTACACACTAGTCTACTCCGGAGTATCGATGCCCTGTCTCGATAATCCTACGACTAGGGACCTGAATAAGGATGTGCTTGTAGACTACCCAGCCCCTACGAGTGTGACTGCCATCACAACGCTGGTAGTCAAGCAAGATCCTAAGAGCTCTATCAATACGCATACTCACATATTAAGATAGAATAAACCAAGTAACATACTACCATGTTTAGCAAGACTGTTATATACATGTGAATATCCCAAGCTTCTATTAAGTAATATACAAACTAGTATGATACAATAATGGCCCCTAGGGTATATACACTAACAATCTCCCACTTGCACTAGGGCCATGTACTGGCATATCAAAGACCGATGATCTCGAGTAGCCTCTCGAACTGAATCTGAGGTATGGCCTTTGTGAATGGATCAGCAATGTTCTCTTCAGTAGCAACTTTCCGAACCCCGATCTCCTGACGATCAATGATCTCCCTGATCAGGTGATACCGCCTTAAGACGTGTCTGGACTTCTGATAGGACCTTGGTTCCTTCGCTAAAGCTATAGCTCCGTTGTTGTCGCAATACAGAGGTATTGGATCAACAATGGTAGGAACCACCTGAAGTTCTGTTAGGAACTTCTTCATCCAGACTGCTTCTTTTGCGGCATCGCAAGCAGCTATATACTCCGCTTCCATCGTCGAGTCAGCAACGGTGTCCTGCTTGGAGCTCTTCCAGCACACCGCCCCTCCATTGAGGGTGAAGACATAACCTGACATGGACTTGGAATCGTCCTTATCACTCTGGAAGCCGGAATCAACGTAGGCCTCCAACCTGAGGTCTTTTGCGCCGTAAACCAAGAACATCTCCTTAGTCCTCCTCAGGTACTTGAGAATGTTCTTTACTGCTATCCAGTACTTCTCTCCTGGGTCTGACTGATACCGGCTTACCACGCTCAGTGCGTAAGCTACATCTGGTCTGGTGCACAACATCGCATACATTATAGAGCCTACCGCAGAAGTGTAGGGTATAATAGACATGCGTTCCCTTTCCAAATCAGTCTTGGGAGACATCTCTTTGGATAGGGTGATTCCGTGACAAGCCGGTAGATTACCGTGCTTGGAATCTTCCATACTGAATCTTTTCAGTACAGTGTCGATATACCTGGGCTGCGAAAGTCCCAACATCCTCTTGGATCTATCACGATAGATCCGGATCCCCAGAATGTAAGAGGCATCACCCAGGTCTTTCATGGAGAACCCGTGTGACAAGAATCCTTTGACAGATTATAGCATAGGAATGCCATTTCCTATTAATAGAATGTCATCCACGTACAAGACGAGGAATACGACACTTCTGGCTACAACTTTACTATATATACATGGTTCATCTGGATTTTTGATAAAGTCATATTCTTTGACTGTCTCATCAAAACAGATGTTCCAACTCCGCGATGCCTGCTTTAGTCCATAAATGGACTTAAGCAACTTGCATACTTTCCCGCTGCTCCCACTCTGATTGAAACCCTCTGGCTGATCCATATAGACGCACTCTTCTAAATTACCATTCAGAAAAGCCGTCTTTACGTCCATCTGCCAGATTTCATAATCATGGAAGGCAGCAATAGCAAGAAGGACCCGAATGGATTTGAACATAGCCACTGGAGAAAAAGTTTCGTCATAGTGCAAACCAGGTCTTTGACGAAAACCCTTTGCAACAAGTCTAGCCTTATAGGTTTCCACCTGTCCATCTACACCAATCTTTTTCTTGAAGATCCATTTGCATCCTATGGGTTTTACCCTATCTGGAGAAAAGTCCAAAGTCCATACTTTGTTGGTGTACATGGACTCCATTTCGGTCCGCATTGCATCTAGCCATCGTACCGAGTCGCCGCTCTGGATGGCCTGCTGGAAGCTAGTAGGTTCATCATCATCTATGATGCAATCCTCTCTATCCCCATCTATGAGAAAACCGTAGTATCTCTCAGGCGGATGAGACGGCCTACTACTTCGGCGGTGGGGTGCGGGAATGTCCTGTTCTTCTTGAACTACTTGTTCTACCAAACTTTCAGTATTAGTTTGTGGTTTTGGAATTTCTTCCAGTTCTATTTCGCTCCCACTTATTTCCTTTTCTAAAAACTGCTGTTCCAGAAAATGGGCATTACGAGAAACAAAAACCTTTTGTTCCTCTGCGTAATAGAAATAATATCCCTTGGAGTTCTTTGGATATCCCACAAACTTACATTTTACTGATCGTGCTTCGAGCTTGTCCACATGCTGCTTTTTAACAAAAGCTGGACATCCCCAAATCTTCATATGCTGAAGATGGGGTTTCTTCCTACTCCACATCTGATATGGGGTGGTAGGCACAGTCTTGGTAGGAGCCCTGTTCAGAAGATATGCCGCTGAATCTAGCGCATGACCCGAAAAAGATCGGGTAACTCAGCATTACTCATCATGGATCGTACCATATCTAATAGGGTTCGATCCCGTCTCTCCGATACACCGTTATGCTGTGGAGTGTGTGGAGGAGTAAGCTGAGAGAGAATTCCTTTCTCTTTTAGGTAACCTAGGAACTCGGCACTCAAGTATTCACCACCTCGATCAGATCTTAGTGTCTTGATACTTTTGCCGGTTTGGTTTTCTACTTCATTCTTATACTCTTGGAATTTCTCAAAAGCCTCGGATTTATGTTTCATCAGATAAATGAATCCGTACCTTGAGTAATCATCCGTGAAAGTAATGAAATAGGAAAAACCACCTCTTGCATGTGTAGACATTGGACCACATACATCGCTGTGTATGAGTCCTAAGAGCTCGCTCGCTCTTACTCCATGTCCATTAAATGGAGTCTTTGTCATCTTTCCTTTGAGACAAGATTGACAAGTGTCATAAGATTGATATTCGAACGAGTCCAAATATCCTTCTCTATGCAACTTAGTCAACCTTCTCTCATTGATGTGACCCAGTCTACAATGCCATAAGAAAGCTTTATTTAAATCTGGAGACTTTCTTTTTAGTGTATTCTGGATATTGAAAATTTGGAGTTGGTTTAACACATATATACCGTTTTCCAGTGTACCGGACCCAATCAAACTATGATTAAGGTGGATGTTAATAACACCACTTCCAAACGTGAAATCATAACCTTTATTTGATAACAAGGAAACAGATATGATATTACACGTTAAGCTGGGTACACAAAAACAGTTATGTAAAACCAAAATGTGTCCACTCGTCAATCCCAGGTGATAATCCCTTACAGACACAGCTTCCACGCTAGCTTCGTTAGCAACCATCAGGGTCATATCACCTTCCTTCAGCACTCTACGGTTTCTCAGTGCCTGCAATGAATTGCAAATATGAGATCTTGATCCGGTATCCAATACCCAGGAAGTAGAGTTGATTGACAGACAATTCTCAATTACAAACACACCTGAAGTCGAAGCCACAACTTGCTTCGGTTCCTGGTTCTTGGTGTTCCATGCCTTGCAATCCTTTTTCCAGTGCCCTTTCCTGTGACAATGGAAGCATTCATCCTGGCCCACTACCGGTACCGCAAACTTTTTCTTTCCCTTCCCTCCCATCTTACTTACACATCCTCTAGGTCTGGGGGCGGCCTTCTTTTTCCTTCCTTTGGCCCTAGCCTTGGACCCGGAAGAAGAAGCACCGCTAACAAATATAGCGGGTGTTTCCCTTGCTTTCTGCAAGGTGCCCTCTGCACTCCTTAACATGTTCAGGAGTTCCGGAAGTTCAACTTCTTTTCTTTGAATGTTGAAGTTCAGGATAAACTGGGCGTAGGTGGAAGGAAGGGACTGGAGAATAAGGTCTGTATAGAGCTCATTATCCAAAGTCGTCCCAAGGTCTGCGAGCTCTTCTATATAGCCGATCATCTTTAGGACATGTTCTCTTACCGATGACCGGACAGCCAACCTCGCTCGAAACAAGTTCTTAGAGGTCTCGTATCTTGCTATACAAGATTGCTCTCCATAAAGTTCCTTTGTATGGAGAAATATGGCATCTAGTTCCATATCCTCGTGCCTCCTCTGATGTTCATTGTATATCTCTCTACCCCATTCTTTAGTTAGCTAGGACTAGATTAATGGCCCGATCCGGGATTTTTGTGCGCGGTGGTGCCGGTTTACAAGTTCGTAAAAAATATCGTTTCCGCATTTTGGCCTCGGAAAGAAGGCCGGGGCGCCGCTGTGCACTTACACTGGTTTCAGAGCCATGCTATTAACCTAGTCTAGCTTGGTCTAATGTGTTTACATCTTTGATCAAACAAAATTCCAAAATCAGCGTTTTCAATGCATCAGGTTTCTGTCGAAATTTTTTTGGCTCCAAAATTTTTTCAGTATGTTTCAGAATGACATGCAGGGAGTTGTAAGGCATCTGTAAAAAAATGGTTCAGTGATACGTTGTAAAGGAACCGTGGCCAATGCCCACTTATGGCCGCCGTTCCGCCACAGGAATATGAGTTCACTCTGCCAATTTTTTCCAGTGGGCTTATAACTTGAAATTGGGGGTTTTGGAATATTATTTTTGGGCCTAAAATTTCTTCAAGTGCTACAGTAATGCTTGGGGCCCACTTGGGTAAATTTGATCGATCGAAAATTTTAAACACATTAGTTCACAGTATTTACATTATATCTGCGACCGTGAATGTCACTTGATCGGTAAATCATGTCTAACTGCTATAGCCTGGTTATACGGATTTGCGAACGTGACATTCACGTTGATATTCTGTGTTGTGCTGTGATATTGCGGATTGGTCGTGGGGGATAGCCTGGATGCAATGCTAGTACAGTTTTGGTTGTATTATGTACATTTGTTATTGTGGGGCGAGCGTCCGACATGTGGACTGTCGTCACTGCCTGTTTGTATTATTCTTTTGGGGCACGTCCGGGTCGAGGTCGATGTACCCGTTGTATGTATATTTTACTTTTTGTACTAGGATTGCCCCGCAGAGGGGTGCATGGATAGCCGGGTTCTGGAGGGCAATGAGCCGGCATCTCATGGCATTGAGACGGAGGGGGCTTCACTATAGAATTGGCGGGCTATTCGCCGCACTCGTAGGGGGTACAGGTTGACCCAGGAGGGGTGCCCAAGTTACCGGATTCCGTGAAGTGCTGGGTGGTCCATTCACGTTGCTGAAGGGGGCTGCCTCGCTTCGGGTTTTGGCGGGTAACTTGCCGCGCCCGTAGCGGTTTAGGATTTCATTGCACAGGCTATCCACACGACCAGGGGAACGTCGGGTTTCAGTAGCGGTTCTGTGAAACCCGGGGATCCCAGATATCTGTATTGTTCTGTGGTGCTGTACATTTCTGTGATGTTGCATTTTATCACGCCTTGAGCGAAATATTATATATTAATATATATACTAGTAGATGTTGTATATGTTTTGCACCCGCGCTAGTCCATTCCCCGCTCTGTCGTTAGTTAACTAACCTAACGGGTAATGACGGGACCCAGTGGCGAATGAGGATGGCATATACGTACATCATTATTTTCGTTCTTTATTGATGTGATCAATTGATGGGACTGCGTTGATTCGGATCAATGCAAGTTAAAAACAAACCTATTCTGATGTTGTTGGAACAATTTTTCAAAAAACTGTTATTGCAAGGACGTTCACTTTTGTTTTGCACAGTGGTATTCAGTTGGAATATCCTGCTCCTCAGTCGACGAGGAAAGGGCCGAGATCCCTTCACCGGGAGTGACCCCTTGGACAAAAATTTGCGTCAGGGCAATAACTTCACTATAGTCATTTACTTTTGCTTTGCATCGTGGTATTCAGTTGGAATATCCTGCACCTCATTCTACGGGGAAAGAGTCGAGATCCCTTCACCGGGAGTGACCTCTTTAGCAAAGGTTTTCGTCACTATATTTTTATAAAGCTATCCAGTTCCTTCAACGATATCAAGTTCATTACGTTAAAGGTTTTCGCCAGAAACCATTCGTAGTCCTCCGTCGTTTCAGACGGGTAGCACGTAGTATTCATGCTATGTTTGTTGACCTTCGTCAAGGCATAGTGTATGGTAGCTGCTTGTTACCTTTCTGCTGTATAGATAGATGCGTTAGTTTGGGACAGTCGTATAGCCTTGTTGACATTCGTCAAGGGCTTGTACGGGTGGGTTCAAATTAACCTGGACAATGACGGGTAGAACTTGACATGTGACTTATGATTTGTTGACCTTCGTCAAGGTCATAAGAGCATGGGGCAAAAATCACATCGGGAGTTTCTAAAGAAACTGAAACTTGCCAGATATGCGCATACCTTCTGGTGTGTGATAACGTGAGCGGATTCCGTCACGTTCTTATGCGATGATAGTTGGATCCCGATTCCCACTGATGAGTTGGTTTACTCTTCGGGTGATCCCGACTAATTCTTCTTTCTGGTTTGGAGGAGAATTTGACGGTACAGTGGGAGGTTTCCTGATTAGATAAATTGGTAACCATTCTGATCTAAGTTAGAGTGCACGCTGAGTGTTTCTTTTATCTCTCTCTTTGGCAGCGACCATTGACCCGGCCCTAGACTATGACTCAGAGACCAAGTTGACCGAACCTTCTTATAAGACTGGATTTTGGATTGTCAGAGTTGCACACCTCATTGCCACTCCTGCTTTTACCCTTTTCTCCAGAACACCCCGTATTACTACGAACTTCCACTTCCATTGGACAAAACTATCGTATGGTTATATACGAACTCGAAGGAATTTATTCGAGGATGGTTTCCGGTTCTGGAGAAAACGAATAAGACTTTTCAGTTGTCTTTTCCTTTTACCTTCTCCCAGGTTGCGAGTACTCCTTGGTTTAGGAGATAGTACACCTATTACGCAAATTGGATAGTCTTCTTCCAAACCTTAGGCTGGTGCCGAACGGTGGGGAATGAAGAAAACCAATTAGCATAACGATGGTGTACAGAAGGTATTAAGTAAAGACAAAGAAAGGGATTAGAAGGAGGGCAAAGTAAATTGCGACTGATATTCACGAACAAACCAAGTATTTCATTACCACTCCCACTTCACCTTTGTATTTCTCCAGGACACTCCGTATCACTACGAAGATCCACAGTTTATTGGATACTCCATCGTATGGTTATATACGAACTCGAAAGGAACTTGTTCCAGTTCGGGGATGGATTCTGGTTCAGGAGAAATAGGAATAAGGTTTATTCGGTTGTCTTTTATCTTCACCTTCTCTCGCATTGCGAGTGTTCCTAGGATTAGGGCAGTACACCCATTATGCTTATTGGATAGTCTTCTTCCAAACCATAGGCTGGTGCCGAACGGTAGGGAAGGAAGAAAACCATTTGGCCTAAAGGGGTGTGCAGAAGGTAATGACTAAAGACATATAAAGGGATTTGGAGAGGTGGCAAAGAAATATACGGTTATAGTTGTGAATCTGGATAATGGAAGAGGCATTACTAGGAATACCAGGATACCCCATCGAAACATTTCAATGTTTCAGTTTCACTGTGTACTGTTAAAGGAAAACTGATTTCCCGATTAGATACTTACTCCAGGGTATATATTTACCAGGTATGATTCTCACATCTTTATGGCTTTACAGATGATGAGTGGGAGTAAGTTATTGGAATTAGGTGATCATCCTCATTATATCGGAATTCGTTGTAATTGGTGATATTTGAGGAAGTCACCTGGGTTGTTTGCCGGACGGCGAATATTTGGTTTTGAATATCCGTTATAATGCACCAATTTCAAATTGATATATCTGTACGTCTATTTTTATAGAGTGAGATATACCTTTTTGAAATTATGTCGATGACATTTACCTATATCAGTTGATGGTTAGGTAAGGAGTATTAAACAGCGGTGTAATTCTTCTTAACCATAAGTACAGTTTTCAACCTACGACACACATTGATTGAGTTATTAGACTCAGGGGACATATACAGAGTATTGTATGCTGTCCAGTATCCATTAGGACAGAGGGGTTGGTCCTCGTACTGTATTCGGTTTACTTATGACTTCTCTGGTTTTTAGACAGGTGTTTCATAGAAACACAAGGTCTGAGTTTTGAGAAGTTATAGGTATAAGAATAGAGTAGAGAACCAGGTATTGCAAGTATCGGGATTCTTCAAGGTGATTGAAGATGTAGATACTTGTGTGTGGTATTCAGTTGAGAGTAATGATTAAGTGAATTTGCTTCGTTTTCAGGTTACTCATAATTGGAAGCATTCCTAAGTTGACTAACGCCGATCGGCCTCCTTCCATTTAGTTGACATGCACTAGAGGCAGCTGCATGATTTGAATCTGGTTTAATTAAATCAGTGCCTCTGTTTCTATATTGGATATAGAACAGTTCATATCTTAACATTGTTAAGGTACGGGGAGTTGTCTGGCTTATGCTTAAAACCAGACTCTGGATAATTCAAGGCACGTTTCTGTAATGGCTGTTTGTGAGTTGACCCAGGCTATGAAGAGGGTTGACTTTCTACCATCTGGAAGATCAATAGTGATATTGTTCTAGACTCGCCACAGTTTTAAGTAAAATGGATTTTTTCAGAAAACAGTAGTGGGAGTATGGTAGAACTGGAAGTGATTCCAGAACCGCAAACGATTACTGAAGATTTGATAAGAACCTAAAGATTCAATCTGTTTTGACATTCCATTGGCCACTCCGCAGATATGGTGGGTAACCTCAGGCACCCGAGAGGTACTCCGGTAGCCTCAAGGACGGTGACAGGGAGGTTCTTGTTTACCCAGACTTGCTATTGCTGTTGTTCCAGGCTGCGAGACCCGGCAGGAGGATGAGTATAGCGTCGTTCTAAACTAGCTTTAGAAGTGTACGTGTATATGATCTGCCAGAGGGTTGTCATAGTCAGTGGGAGCAGCGGAAGCATGGTGGACAGGTGGCTTATGTCTATTTATAGACTAAAGCAGATGTAGCGGAGATAGATCATCTATTTCTGATGTGACAATCATAGGTTTGACTTCATCAGAATAGGGGATGGATCTGTTAAGAAGGTAGTAGGGTGTGATGTCCTGGTATTTGGATGACATACACAGAGTAGGAAGTGAAATTCCTATACTACGATCGGTTATACTTTGGTTGTCACACAGTGGTTTCTCCACATAAGGATATAGATATTATATCGGACATCCTTGGGCACGTCGGCTCACCAAATTCGTGCCCGAGTTGCCTCGGTCCAGAGGTGGGAGCCCGTAAAAGAAGCCGGCGACGTGGTGCCCTTCCGGCGAGGAGGTGGAGACCGGACATTCCGCGGGAGATCGGGACAACGACGAGAAGACCGAAGGACACGGATCGCTCGGTAAATCTTTCTACCCCATTCTTTAGTTAGCTAGGACTAGATTAATGGCCCGATCCAGGATTTTTGTGCGCGGTGGTGTCGGTTTACAAGTTCGTAAAAAGTATCGTTTCCGCATTTTGGCCTCGGAAAGAAGGTCGGGGCGCCGCCGTGCGCTTACAAGTACTTTGGCATGATTATTGCATACTCTGCTCATTTCATATAGATGTTATTGGATTGCACTTGTTATGCATGATTATTGCGTATCCAGCTCATCATATATGTAAGTCGATGTACAACACCCCACGACTTGCGGGGAGGCGGATTAATGAAAAACAATCTTGTTTAAAGCGTAAACATCGACTAACCGAGAATCTTTGCATAGACAATAACTAACATCAAACATAGGAGTTAACAACTACTATGAAAAGTGATTAGACCTAAAGATCCGAGTCCTTCGTCTTGTCGTTCTCCATGTCCTCTCCGGCCTTCTCTAAGTAGTAGAAGATCCACCCGAGAGCTTTACTACAAGCTTCACCTCAAACTAGAGGTAACTAGGTTTCTTTAAGTGCTAATCAAAGTACCTAGATGATATAGAGTGAGGGTTATGGTTTAATTAGTCTAACTAATCCTTGTACTCAACACAGGAGAGGGGAGGATTAGGGTTTGAAGAGAGAGAGCTTGAGGAGAGAGAAGATGAACATAATAATGAAATGAGAAAATGAGCTATCATAATATATATCAAGCATTATTGTTTTTCAAGAAAAGAAAATAAAATGATTTACAACCATGCATGATAAATATCTAATGGTGATTCATCTCCATAAGTCATTAAGCATTTATGATGCATTATTGACATGGATGAATCATCCATATGACTCACTAATCTCATTCAATGTATATGCCACATAAACCTCCTTAGTCACCATCTTCTAGAAGCTTCTCGCGCAATTACGAGAATGCCCCTCCTATCCGTGGAAACACGGAAAAACTTTAGACTGTATAAATCCAATAACCGGATACTAATAACTGGCTTAAACCAAAGCCGACTAGTAAAAACTGTCCGAACGACGTACGTGTGTAAACACACGTATACGTCCGAACCCTTTGTCGTAAAACCATACGACCTCTATATCGTTTCGCCTGGAGTAGGGAAACTCTCTGTATGGGACTCTAGAGACTCGACTACTACGCTGGCAGTGGGTTTAACCACAGACCGCAAGCGGCACTAGCTGTACGTAACGGTCCCCAGGTTGATGTCGATAAGAAGGCCGATGAGGAAACCCATCCGAACTCCTACTGAGTCTGATGTGACAATCTCCGTACAGTCCGGTCCATTCGTCTAAGACTATAGCATATCGGGCCTAGGGGGCGGCAAGCGTCAGTCCCCTAATAGCGGTATAAGTCTTGTCGGAGCGAAGCCCATTACACCCTGAGAAACTACTGGAACCTACCAGCAAATCTCGCTTGCCCTGGCCAGGGACTTTGCGTAATGGCTCTCTGACACAGCGCGATATCAACCCCCAATACCGGGAGAGACGAATCCTGTCTAACCGCCACTGCCTCCAAGTGCTCGGGACTGCACCCAACTGCTACCTGTTTGCACGACTCCTTTGAGCCGTGGTAGGGTAGCAATCTAAGAACAGTGGGACACACTCGAGGCGAAGTAGCAGTGTCAAGTCTGCGGACTATGCTGTACTCATGTCACCTGGGAACTGTTTACTGACGACTGGTGTAAAACCAACCAACAGTTCCCTGCGAGTCCTGTCCGGTGTACCCGTAACCCAACGAGCACCTGTATACTATCTCCAGTACGACGTACTGACTGCTGTGGGACAGACCATCTCCCCAACTGGGATGAGAAGCGTACACACTAGTCTACTCCGGAGTATCGATGCCCTGTCTCGATAATCCTACGACTAGGGACCTGAATAAGGATGTGCTTGTAGACTACCCAGCCCCTACAAGTGTGACTGCCATCACAACGCTGGTAGTCAAGCAAGATCCTAAGAGCTCTATCAATACGCATACTCACATATTAAGATAGAATAAACCAAGTAACATACTACCATGTTTAGCAAGACTGTTATATACATGTGAATATCCCAAGCTTCTATTAAGTAATATACAAACTAGTATGATACAATAATGGCCCCTAGGGTATATACACTAACAATCTCCCACTTGCACTAGGGCCATGTACTGGCATATCAAAGACCGATGATCTCGAGTAGCCTCTCGAACTGAATCTGAGGTAGGGCCTTTGTGAATGGATCAGCAATGTTCTCTTCAGTAGCAACTTTCCGAACCCCGATCTCCTGACGATCAATGATCTCCCTGATCAGGTGATACCGCCTTAAGACGTGTCTGGACTTCTGATAGGACCTTGGTTCCTTCGCTAAAGCTATAGCTCCGTTGTTGTCGCAATACAGAGGTATTGGATCAACAATGGTAGGAACCACCTGAAGTTCTGTTAGGAACTTCTTCATCCAGACTGCTTCTTTTGCGGCATCGCAAGCAGCTATATACTCCGCTTCCATCGTCGAGTCAGCAACGGTGTCCTGCTTGGAGCTCTTCCAGCACACCGCCCCTCCATTGAGGGTGAAGACATAACCTGACATGGACTTGGAATCGTCCTTATCACTCTGGAAGCCGGAATCAACGTAGGCCTCCAACCTGAGGTCTTTTGCGCCGTAAACCAAGAACATCTTCTTAGTCCTTCTCAGGTACTTGAGAATGTTCTTTACTGCTATCCAGTACTTCTCCCCTGGGTCTGACTGATACCGGCTTACCACGCTCAGTGCGTAAGCTACATCTGGTCTGGTGCACAACATCGCATACATTATAGTGCCTACCGCAGAAGTGTAGGGTATAATAGACATGCGTTCCCTTTCCAAATCAGTCTTGGGAGACATCTCTTTGGATAGGGTGATTCCGTGACAAGCCGGTAGATTACCGTGCTTGGAATCTTCCATACTGAATCTTTTCAGTACAGTGTCGATATACCTGGGCTGCGAAAGTCCCAACATCCTCTTGGATCTATCACGATAGATCCGGATCCCCAGAATGTAAGAGGCATCACCCAGGTCTTTCATGGAGAACCCGTGTGACAAGAATCCTTTGACAGATTATAGCATAGGAATGCCATTTCCTATTAATAGAATGTCATCCACGTACAAGACGAGGAATACGACACTTCTGGCTACAACTTTACTATATATACATGGTTCATCTGGATTTTTGATAAAGTCATATTCTTTGACTGTCTCATCAAAACAGATGTTCCAACTCCGCGATGCCTGCTTTAGTCCATAAATGGACTTAAGCAACTTGCATACTTTCCCGCTGCTCCCACTCTGATTGAAACCCTCTGGCTGATCCATATAGACGCACTCTTCTAAATTACCATTCAGAAAAGCCGTCTTTACGTCCATCTGCCAGATTTCATAATCATGGAAGGCAGCAATAGCAAGAAGGACCCGAATGGATTTGAACATAGCCACTGGAGAAAAAGTTTCGTCATAGTGCAAACCAGGTCTTTGACGAAAACCCTTTGCAACAAGTCTAGCCTTATAGGTTTCCACCTGTCCATCTACACCAATCTTTTTCTTGAAGATCCATTTGCATCCTATGGGTTTTACCCTATCTGGAGAAAAGTCCAAAGTCCATACTTTGTTGGTGTACATGGACTCCATTTCGGTCCGCATTGCATCTAGCCATCGTACCGAGTCGCCGCTCTGGATGGCCTGCTGGAAGCTAGTAGGTTCATCATCATCTATGATGCAATCCTCTCTATCCCCATCTATGAGAAAACCGTAGTATCTCTCAGGAGGATGAGACGGCCTACTACTTCGGCGAAGGGGTGCGGGAATGTCCTGTTCTTCTTGAACTACTTGTTCTACCAAACTTTCAGTATTAGTTTGTTGTTTTGGAATTTCTTCCAGTTCTATTTCGCTCCCACTTATTTCCTTTTCTAAAAACTGCTGTTCCAGAAAATGGGCATTACGAGAAACAAAAACCTTTTGTTCCTCTGCGTAATAGAAATAATATCCCTTGGAGTTCTTTGGATATCCCACAAACTTACATTTTACTGATCGTGCTTCGAGCTTGTCCACATGCTGCTTTTTAACAAAAGCTGGACATCCCCAAATCTTCATATGCTGAAGATGGGGTTTCTTCCTACTCCACATCTGATATGGGGTGGTAGGCACAGTCTTGGTAGGAGCCCTGTTCAGAAGATATGCCGCTGAATCTAGCGCATGACCCGAAAAAGATCGGGTAACTCAGCATTACTCATCATGGATCGTACCATATCCAATAGGGTTCGATCCCGTCTCTCCGATACACCGTTATGCTGTGGAGTGTGTGGAGGAGTAAGCTGAGAGAGAATTCCTTTCTCTTTTAGGTAACCTAGGAACTCGACACTCAAGTATTCACCACCTCGATCAGATCTTAGTGTCTTGATACTTTTGCCGGTTTGGTTTTCTACTTCATTCTTATACTCTTGGAATTTCTCAAAAGCCTCGGATTTATGTTTCATCAGATAAATGAATCCGTACCTTGAGTAATCATCCGTGAAAGTAATGAAATAGGAAAAACCACCTCTTGCATGTGTAGACATTGGACCACATACATCGCTGTGTATGAGTCCTAAGAGCTCGCTCGCTCTTACTCCATGTCCATTAAATGGAGTCTTTGTCATCTTTCCTTTGAGACAAGATTGACAAGTGTCATAAGATTGATATTCGAACGAGTCCAAATATCCTTCTCTATGCAACTTAGTCAACCTTCTCTCATTGATGTGACCCAGTCTACAATACCATAAGAAAGCTTTATTTAAATCTGGAGACTTTCTTTTTAGTGTATTCTGGATATTGAAAATTTGGAGTTGGTTTAACACATATATACCGTTTTCCAGTGTACCGGACCCAATCAAACTATGATTAAGGTGGATGTTAATAACACCACTTCCAAACGTGAAATCATAACCTTTATTTGATAACAAGGAAACAGATATGATATTACACGTTAAGCTGGGTACACAAAAACAGTTATGTAAAACCAAAATGTGTCCACTCGTCAATCCCAGGTGATAATCCCCTACAGACACAGCTTCCACGCTAGCTTCGTTAGCAACCATCAGGGTCATATCACCTTCCTTCAGCACTCTACGGTTTCTCAGTGCCTGCAATGAATTGCAAATATGAGATCTTGATCCGGTATCCAATACCCAGGAAGTAGAGTTGATTGACAGACAATTCTCAATTACAAACACACCTGAAGTCGAAGCCACAACTTGCTTCGGTTCCTGGTTCTTGGTGTTCCATGCCTTGCAATCCTTTTTCCAGTGCCCTTTCCTGTGACAATGGAAGCATTCATCCTGGCCCACTACCGGTACCGCAAACTTTTTCTTGCCCTTCCCTCCCACCTTACTTACACCTCCTCTAGGTCTGGGGGCGGCCTTCTTTTTCCTTCCTTTGGCCCTAGCCTTGGACCCGGAAGAAGAAGCACCGCTAACAAATATAGCGGGTGTTTCCCTTGCTTTCTGCAAGGTGCCCTCTGCACTCCTTAACATGTTCAGGAGTTCCGGAAGTTCAACTTCTTTTCTTTGAATGTTGAAGTTCAGGATAAACTGGGCGTAGGTGGAAGGAAGGGACTGGAGAATAAGGTCTGTATAGAGCTCATTATCCAAAGTCGTCCCAAGGTCTGCGAGCTCTTCTATATAGCCGATCATCTTTAGGACATGTTCTCTTACCGATGACCCGACAGCCAACCTCGCTCGAACCTAAGGATTCAATTAGTTTCGACATTCCATTAGACACTCCGCAGTTTTTGGTGGGTAACCTCAGGTACCCGAGAGGTACTTCGGTCTTCTCAGGGACGGTGACAGGGAGGTTCTTGTTTAGCCAGACTTGCCATTGCTGTTGTTCTAGACTATAAGACCCGGCAGGAGGATGAGTATAGCGTCGTTCTAAACAAGATTTAGATGTGTACGTATATATGACTCTGCCAGAGGGTTGTTGTAGTTAGTGGGAGCAGCGGAAGCATAGTAGGCAAGTAGCTTATGTCTATTTATAGACTAAAGCAGTTATAGCGGAAATAGATCATCTATTTTTGATGTGACAGTCATAGGTCTATGACCTCATCAGAATGGGAGATGAATCTGGTAAGAAGATAATAGAGAGTGATGTCCAGGTATTGGAATAACATGCACTTAATAGGAAGAGATATTCCTATACTACGATCGGTTGTACTTTGGTTGCCACACAGTTGTTTCTCCACATAGGATATGAATGTAATATCATGTTTTCTGGTTACTAGATCTATGGTTTTGGATCTAGATTTGGGAAGTATCCTAATCTGGGTATTTTGACATTAAATAGACGACTCCTGGCATGGTGGTCTACCTGCAGGTGATGGAGTCAATCTCTCTAAAGGTGTCTTATAGACTAAAGGGGAGAGGGTTCTACATGATTAGCATATCACTTGCTTAGGCAATTGAGTTAATCATGAAATGTCAAGTACCACACCAGATATTGTTTTTGCACTAGCTGCAATAAACATATATTAATCCAATCCTGAAGAAACATTGGGAAGCAGTTTATTGAGCATAAGTGAATGTTCTTGGGAAATGATTACGGCAGCCTCTTTCGGGAGACGGTTATCATTTCAGGTTTCCAAGGTGACCTGAATGACGGAGTGACTGTCAGAGTTATAGTTTTTCCCTCTTTTGAGGGACGGTATGTTGGACAGATGGTCCAAGCGGATACTGTGGAAGGCATGGCGCATGTTACCGATTAAATTCAGAGGACGATACAGTCTAAGTGTTTTGCTGGGTTTGGAGTTCATTTGTGAACTGGGTCCCATCAGATATCCAGACAAATTCTAAGACAAGTATTTCTCATTTCGGGAGATAGTTTTCTCCATGAAGTTGAGATTAAGAGAGATACAGAAAGAAACATTGGAACGGATCCACTCGAGGCTATTTCTCGAAGGCAATCATTTTCGCAAACGGGCTTTGCGAAACTGATTAGTAAAGAAGTTGGGTGTTCGGTATCATACGGGCTGTGAGTATGCGACATCGCAATAATTGGCCTTAAGTGCAAGTGGGAGATTGATGTCTATAGTGCCCTCAAAGCAATTATCATAGTCGCGGACAGATGATTATGATGATTGAGGCAGGACCTATACCGATAAAACAGTCTTACTCAAGATGATAGTATGCTATCTGGTTTGTCTTTATCATCATGTACGTGTTGATAGAGCCCTTAGGATTCTTGCTTGACTGCCAGCAGTATGATGGCGATCATATTTGTGGGAGCTGGGGTCTATAATCATAACCTTAAATGTCCCTAGTCGTAGGAGTATCGAGACCGGGCATCGATACTCCAGTGTAGACTAGTGTATACTGATCGAGACCCCGACGAGGGGCGGTGGCCAGGTCTCACAAGCTATTGGTGTTAGTTTGTTCACCTAAGATAGTATACAGGTGCTCATTGGCTTATGAGTACACTGGACGGACTCGCTGGGAACCTGCTAGCTGGTATTATACCTATCGTCAGATAGCAGTTCCCAGGTGACATGTGTACAGGTTAGTCTGTCGACCTGAGATTGTCATTTGTCTTGTGTGAGTTCCCACTGTGCTTTGATTACTACCCTACCACGGCTCAAAGGAGTCGTGCAAACAGGTTTTAGTTGGGTACAGTCTCGAGCCACATGGAGGCAGTGATCGGATCGTCGGGGATTCGTCTCTCTCGGTATTGGGGATTGATGTCGCGTTGTGTACGGATGGCCATCACCATAAATCCGTAGCCACGGTGGACGAGAATTATCGATCCAGGATCGATAGTTTCTCAGGTGGTGATGGGTTTCATACCGATACTAAATATCGCGTTGTTGGGGGTCTGACCTTATCCACCCCCTAGACTCGATACGCGATACTCTTAGACGAACAGACCGGACTGTACGGATATTTTCACTGACAGGCTCAGTAGGGGTTCATGATGAGTTTGCTCGTCGGCCTCCCTTTCGCTCAATACCTGGGTAGCCGTTACGTACAGCTAGTGCCGCTGACGTGCTTGTGGTTAAACCCACTGCCAGCGTATTGACGAGTCTTTAGAGTCCCACACAGAGGGTTTTTACGGTTCAGGCGATATGGTGTATATGCGGTATGTTGATACATACAGGTGTCCGATTAAATATGTGCACATGCTGCGCAGACTTTAATCGGACGGTTGATAATACTAGTGGCTTAGGATTAAACCAGTTTATTAAATCAGGTTTTGATTTAATAATTTACATATGCATTTATATATATGTATTCTAGTATTATTGTTCACTATTCGTTTTCTCTCTTGGCTATTCGTATTTTTGTACGAATACGCGTATATGTATTTTGATACATGTACCAGGAAGTATTGCGTATTTTCTACGGAATAACTTCTAGATGATGCCACCTCATTTATATGATTTTCATTTATGGAAATTCATTTGTTTTTTTATAAATGAGGTGGAAAAGGAGGTATGGTCATGGATATGTTGAGTGGCATGGGTCAAAGCATGGTGGCATTTGTTTAATGGTTAATTGGAAATGTTTTTTTGATGAGAGAGAGAAGGGGTGGGCCGGCCATTTTTTTTGGTGTGGGATTCATTTTCATTTGGCACATGATTACACACATGCTAGCTCTCTCACTCACTCTCTCATTCATACAAAAACACTTAGTCATTCTTTGCTCATGCCAAGTTTTCATTACCTCCTTCTTCATCTTCTATGGTTGCTCCATGAGCACTTTGGGTAGAAAGAAAAATGTAGTGACACTTCCATACACCTTGACTCTCCATCGCTAGTGACGTTGGAGCGTCAGTTACCCCGTTTGACGAGGTTGGAGCTTGCGCCGTTTCCCTCGGGTGGATCATCGGAGATGGAGAAAGACCGGCAACCAAACATCGTCAAACAATCACTAGGAGTTTGGAATGAAGACCACAGGACACGGATCAACTCGGTATAACCTTTCTAACTCTTAGTTAGTTTGCTAGAATAGGGTTTAAGGTCGATCCGGAAATCGGGAAGCGGTAGTGCCGGTTTAGAAAATTTTTGTTCCGCATTTTGGCCGCGTTTCGACGGCCGAGACGCTGCCGGGAGCCAACATTACTGTTTGTGTGTACCAAGTCTAGTTTGTAAGCGATGTGGTTCACATCTACCTAAATCAAAGTTTGATTCGGTCAGGTACACTAGAGGACAATATATATTGAATCAAGCTCAGGTTTTCAAATGTCCAGGACACACTTAAAAGAAAGTCTCCAGAATTAAATAAGGCTCTTTTAAGGCATTGTAGACTGGGTCACATCAATGAAACACAGTTGACGAAGTTACATAGAGAGAGATATTTGGATCTGTTCGAATATCAGTCTTATACAACCTGTCAATCTTGTCTCATAGGAAAGATGACAAAGACTCCGTTTACTGGACACGGAGTAAGAGCGAGCTCGCTCTTGGGACTCATACACAACGACGTGTGTAGTCCAATATCTACAAATGCACGAAGTGGTTATTCCTATTTCATTACTTTTACGGATGATTTCTTTAGGTATGGACATGTCTTCTTGATGAAGTATAAATCCGAACCCTTTGAAAAATTCCGGGAATATAAGAATGAAGTGGAAAAAAAACAGGCAAAAGTATCAAGACACTGAGATCTGATCGACATGGTGAATACTTAAATTGCCGAGTTCCTGGATTACCTAAAAGAAAATAGAATTCTCTCTCAGCTTACTCCTCCATACACACCACAACACAATGGTGTATAGGAAAGGCGAAACAGAACCCTATTGGATATTGTTCATCCCATGATGAGTAACGCCGAGTTGTCGCGATCCTTCTGAAGTTATGCACTAGAATAAGCTGCATATCTTTTGAAAAAGGTTCCTACCAAGACTGTGCCTACTACACCATATCAGATATGGAGTGGGTAGAAACCCTATCTTCAGTATCTGAAGATATAGGGATGTCCGGCTTTTGTTGAAAAGCAGTATGCGGACAAGCTCGAGGCATGCTCAGTTCTGTGTAAGTTTGTGGGATACCCAAAGAACTCTAGGGAGTATCTTTCCTATTACGCAGAGGAACAAACGGTTTTTGTTCCTCGTCATGCCCATTTATTCGAAAATCAATTTTTTGTAAAAGGAAATAGTGGGAGCGCAATAGAACTGGAAGAAATTCCAGAACCACAAACTATTACTGAAAGTATGGTAGAACCATAGGTTTCAAAAGAACCGGAAATCCCTACTCCAATCCGCAGGACTAGTAGGCAGTCTCATCCGCCTGAGAGATACTACGGTTTTCTCATAGACGGGGATCGAGAGGATTGCATCATTAACAATGATGAGCCAACTAGCTTCTAGTAAGCCATTTAGAGCGGCGACTCAGTAAAATGACTGGATGCAATACGGACCGAAATGGAGTCCATGTACACCAACAAAGTATGCACTTTGAACATTGCTCCGGAAGGGGTAAAACCCGTAGGCTGCAAATGGATCTTCAGAAAGAAGATTGGTTCAGGTTGATAGGTTGAAACCTATAAAGCTAGACTTGTTGTAAAAGATTTTCGTCAAAGACCTCGTTTGGACCATGATGAAACCTTTTCTCCAGTGTCTATACTCAAATTCATTTGGATCCTACTTTCCATTGCTGCCTTCCAAGATTTTGAGATCCGGCAGATGGACGTAGAGACGGCTTTTCTAAATGGTAATTTGGAAGAGTGCGTCCATATGGATCAGCCAGAGGGTTTCAATCATAGTGGGAGCAGCGGGACAATGTGCAAGTTGCTTAAGTCCGTTTATGGACTAAAGCAGGGATCGCGGAGTTGGAACATCTGCTTTTTTTGAGTCAGTCAAAGAATTCGACTTTATCAAAAATCCAGATGAACCATGCATTTATAGTAAGATTGTAGCAAGAACTGTGGAATTCCTCATTGAGTACGTGGATGACATTCTCTTGATAGGAAATGACATATCTATGCTACAATCAGTCAAAGGATTCTTGTCACAGAGGTTCTCCATGAAAGACCTGCGTGATACCAACTACATCCTGGGGATCCAGATCTATCGTGATAGATTATAGAGGATGGTGGGACTTTTACAGTCAAGGTACAACAACACCATACTAAAAATATTTAGTATGGACGATTCTAAGTGCGGTAGTCTACCGGCTTGTCACGGAATCACCCTCTCCAAAGAGATGTCTTCCAAGACTGATTTGGAAAGTGCTCGCATGTCGATTATACCCTATGCTTCTGCGGTAGGTGATTGAATGATTTAGCGTGCTTATGCGCTTCAAAAGATAGATCAAAAATATTTATATAACCGCAATCAAGAACGACGTCGCTTGGTAGCTAGCCGGTGAGTACGGGTCGGTCCACATGGATTTTGTGTTTTCCTAGTTGTTCTTACGAGTTAATTCCGATGGGTGTCGGATCTTATTGATTAAATCTAAAAACTAAATCTATCTAGATCTAAATCTTGCTACGGTTAGGTCTAGGGTAGGTTTGGAAATGTAAATAAATCTCACCGCTTTCTATACCCAAATTAAGATCTATGAGGAGTTATGGTAATTATCAATAAAGGGGATTAGATCCATTTGGGAAGATGTTTCTTCCTCTAGGTTCTTGTCCTTCCTTTATCGATCCTTACCCTAACCTCCATGGAAAACACGCACAACCGGGCCTTTATACTACGGTATCACCGCTATCTCGAGGGATAGGGTGCCGTAGGGAGCGGTGTGTGCATGTATGCATGGAGTCCTATTGATTATATGTGATGGGCAAGAAAGGGATGAGAGATCTCATCTCTCAAAAGCCTTCCCCAAAGCTAACCCTAACAAGCGAGGAGACTACTCGCTCATTAGGGAATTGAAGAACATGCTATCTATCTATCTAGGGCAAGGAATTAAAGATCTAAACTAGGGCAATTAAATAAAACTACTTACTTTACAGATGGCTCTCTCCAAACATTTACACAGGGTTGTCAGATCTGAATAGATGATATGAAAAGAGGCATCGATGCTCTCCAAAAGAAATCTGAACTTTATTAATGAAAGGAGGCATACCTCAAAAGAGGTATTAGAGCTTCTATTTATAGATTCATAGAAACCCTAGGTTATAATTGACTCGCACATCTGCTTTTACAAAAATACCCCTTAAGAAAAAGACCTACTCAATGCTCCACGCACCGCTAGCGTACCGACTTTTCCTGCACCGACACGAGCCCCAGACGGCCGCGGTTCCACGGCCAAAAGCATGGTTCGGCCGCGGTTCCACGGCCAAACAGTGGAACTGTGCCTTCAATTTTTCTGGTATGCTTCTGGGTGTCTTTGGCTCCCTATTTCTTTGGTTCTTTTCTCAGGTTGGCTTCTAGGTTTCTTCCATATTCCACAGTGAATAATTATAGTGGACTTTTACCGTTGTTTCGTGACGAAGTCTTGAACCTTGCGCTGCCTTGTACTTTATGAACTGATCTTCGTGTAGGTTTGATCAAGATCCTTCTATTTGTTGGTCGTAGTCTCACTTTTGTATCATCTTTTATCTTTTTCACTGTTTTTGTTCCGAGAACCTGTAACCTATAACTATGTAGCAGACATGGGTCAAAAGCACCTTTTTATTTGTAAAATGCATAAGAATGGGGAATATAATAATGCAAAATTATGATATGAACAGTAGGCTCTATAATGTATGTGATGTTGTGTGCCAGACCGATATAGCTTACGTACTAAGTGTGGTAAGCTGGTATCTGTCAAACCCAGGGATGAAGCACTGGGAAGTAGTAAAGAACATTCTCAAGTGTCTGAGAAAGACTAAGGAGATGTTCTTAGTGTATGGCGGAAAAGGACCTCCAGATCGAGACCTTTGCTAACTCCAGCTTCCAGAGTGATAAGAATGACTCCAAGTCCATGTCAGGTTATGGCTTTACCCTAAATCACTAGTAAAATAGGGGGTTGCCGCTGCGGATATTGAAATCCGTAGGGGCAGATTTATGTTGGCCCTACGGATTAATCCGTAGGGCTAAAAGGTTGCCCCTATGGGCCAAGACGTTCAAGAATAAAAATATTAATTCTTAATTTGGTGTTTGCCCTTACGGAGCTGCAAACCAAGGACCTACGGACAAATCCGTAGGGGCAACTAAATAGAGATTTAATAAAGGCACAGATCGATCACCTACGCCCGTTATCTCTTTCTTCCTCTCTCGATCGCGCGCGAAACAAAATCCCCAAATTGCCACCGCCGTTTTCGTCGTCGCTACCGCCGTTCTCGTCGTCGCCGCCGTTCTCGTCGTCGCCACCACTGTTCTCGTCGTCGCCACCGCCGTTCAGGTTAGTAAATCTTCAATTAAATTAAATAAATTTTTGATTATTTAGGGCTAGGGTTCATGGCTGGGGCTGGGGTTGCGGTTGGAGTTGGGGTTCGGCAGGGGTTGCGGTCGGGGTTGGGGTTGGGGTTGGGGTTAGGGTTAGGGTTGGGGTTCGGCTGCGGCGCCTGTGGCTGGGGCTGGGCTTAGGGTTTGGCTTAGGGTTGGGGTTGGGGTTTAGCTGAGGCTGGGGTTAGGGTTAGGTTGGGGCGGGGCTGGGCTGGGGCTGGGGCTGGGGCTAGGGTTAGGTTGGGGTTGGGTATCGATGTATATACATGTATCATATCATGAATGATTCATTTTCATTAAATGTGGTAAAATTAAGTGTATAAAATCATGCCATATAAATAGATTGTGTTCGTGAATGGCGATCTAGTTAGGCGAACCAAAGTGTTGCATTGATGAAAGTTTATCGTAGAGGAAATTACGGCTAGCTCTATGCATTTAACCTGAATGTATCCAGTAATTACTAGCATGTATAGAAAAGTTGGTTTAATTTATGAAAAAATGGGGAGACAACATGCATGTATGAATTTCTTTTTGTTCTTTCTTCTTCTTCTTTTTAATTTAAAAACTGAGTAATTGAGTATCAGGCTTTATTTTATTTATTTATTTATTTTCTTTGAAGAGCGCGCTTTTATGACAATTATCAGTAGAGTAACATTTTTCTATATTTTTATAATCCAATATATTAATTTTATATTACAGTAAATAACTTTCACTATAGCTACATAACAACATACAAATATGTTTTTACACATGCTCGAAGGGTTTGAAGCATTAAATCAAATATAGGTAATATCTGCCAATATGCCATATCCAGACTGCAATCTATTTTTGCATATTAGCTAATATGAAAATATCGGCCCGCGTATATGACATAATCAAAGTTGTTAAATCTTGATACGGTTTGTGTTTCGTTTTTTTATTTATCATATCGTGTATCATATCTGTTTCATATCGAAAGAAACAAAATTTTCTGTTACAATAACGAAATAATTATGTGTAGAACCAATTACAATTTTAAAAATGATCAAGTTAACAACATAAAGCAACGTACAAGTTAAAGCAAATTTCGGAATTGCAGCACTCAAATACATACATATAAATCATACAAACACATGCATTTGATAATCAAATAGGGTTTTTTTCTGCCCCCTACTTCAATATTTTTCTCTCCTCTCTCATAATTAGTATTTACCTGTAACCCCCTATACTTATAACTTACTCTTGCAACTCTCCAACTTCACTTTTAAAAATTATTCCTCCTCCGCTATCCCGGCCACCGCCGCCGTGTTGCAAGAATTTGACTTGGTGGAGACTTGCATCATTAATAGAAATATGAAAGTGTAAGGACGTTCTTTACCTTCGATAGGGTTCGGTTGGGGTGGGGCTGGGCTAGCTAGGGCTTGGGCTTCATCACCTGATATAGCGAAATACAAAGCGTACTTCAGAACACCCGACCTTATTGAGTTTCCTATTGAAGTTCCCGGTCAAACGACATATGCATATTTTTATTCGCTATGAAATCCCAATTATCAAGCTATCGAGGACGAAAAGCCACCTTTGTTAGTTGAGAGTCATGGTAATAGACTTGTCATTATAGATCATAGTCAATTGTTTTTCCTATCATTTTCTTGATCCAGATGCTAATCAACTTGTTAATTAGTTACTGTTTTTATAACGTGTTTGTCTATATTTGTTGACAGTGGCCTTTCTTTTGGATGAACATGTTTTTTTGATGCATGTTTCAGTCATGTGAATTCATATGTTGCGTAAAACGCTTTATGATATCAGTATCCTACATTTGTAGTTTTAATTGTTGATTTTTATAGATGAATGCCATTGCAATAATAGTTTTTGGTTGATGAATGCTATTGCAATGTAGGATGATCAGTTCTATCAATCTTGATCTCAATGGTTTAAAATCATGTTACACATACAACACGAATGCACAACAAATGCATAATAAGAGAGCGATTCGAGATGTTCAGGTTAAAACCAATATATGATACTCGATGATAATATGAAACCTTCGTATTCCCATCGATACTCATATATGAAACTAAAAGCGCCATTTAGTCCCCGTCTATCGGTTAACATACGTGCGATACTCGTCGTGACATAGAACTATACGAAAGTTGTTAAATATTGGACAGTATAGCTCGATACCAACAACCGTCGTATAGTCTATGCGACGAGAAAATTCAATCGTATGTTAACCCATAGATTTGTCCCGTGTGGACAAGTTAAGAATGTATAAAGCAAACGCCTTCATTCACTTGTGTTTTCATCAGTTTCGAGATATTTCGTCGGTACCTTTCCGCTGGTTCTCCGTGTACAAAGATAGATTAGATGTTCATTTCAACGTTGTTTCACAGCTTTGAAATGATTATCTATTCTATTACAGTGTACTCGGAGAACAGCGGGAAGGTGCTGCCGAAATTTACTCGAAAAGTTTGAAAGCACAAGTGATGGGTGTTCGCTCTATACATTCTTAATGGGATAGAAGCTACCCCCGACAGCCGGAACACACACATACAACAAGAATACACAACAAACGCATAATTAGAGAGCCATTCGAGATGTTCGGGTTAAAACCACTATATGATAATATGAAACCTTCATATTCTCATCGATACTCATATATGAAACTAAAAGCGCCACTTAGTCCTCGTCTATCGGTTAACATACGTGCGATGCTCGTCGTGACATAGAACCATACGAAGGTTGTTAAATATCGGACGGTATAGCTCGATACTAACAACTGTCGTATAGTCTACGCGAAGAGAAAATTCAATCGTATGGTAACCCATAGATTTGTCCTGTGTGGACAAGTTAAGAATGTATAAAGCAAACGCCTGCATTCACTTTTGTTTTCATCCGTTTCGAGATATTTCGTCGGTACCTTTCCGCTGGTTCTCCATGTATAAAGATAGATTAGATGTTCATTTCAATGTTGTTTCACATCTTTGTAATGATTATCTATTCTATTACAGTGTACTCGGAGAACAGCGGGGAGGTGCTGTCGAAATTTACTCGAAACGGTTGAAAGCACAAGTGATGGGTGTTCGCTCTATACATTCTTAATGGGATAGAAGCCTACCCCCGACAGCCGGAACACACACATACAACAAGAATGCACAACAAACGCATAATTAGAGAGCGATTCGAGATGTTCGGGTTAAAACCACTATATGATAATATGAAACCTTCATGTTCTCATCGATACTCATATATGAAACTAAAAGCGCCACTTAGTCCCCGTCTATCGGTTAACATACGTGCGATGCTCGTCATGACATAGAACCATACAAAGGTTGTTAAATATCGGACGGTATAGCTCGATACTAACAACCGTCGTATAGTCTACGCGATGAGAAAATTCAATCGTATGGTAACCCATAGATTTGTCCCGTGTGGAGAAGTTAAGAATGTATAAAGCAAACGCCTTCATTCACTTGTGTTTTCATCTGTTTCGAGATATTTTGTCGGTACCTTTCCGCTGGTTCTCCGTGTACAAAGGTAGATTAGATGTTCATTTCAACGTTGTTTCACAGCTTTGAAATGATTATCTATTCTATTACAGTGTACTCGGAGAACAGCGGGGAGGTGCTGCCGAAATTTACTCGAAACGGTTGAAAGCACAAGTGATGGGTGTTCGCTCTATACATTCTTAATGGGATAGAAGCTTACCCCCGACAGCCGGAACACACACATACAACAAGATTACACAACAAACGCATAATTAGAGAGTGATTCGAGATGTTCGGGTTAAAACCACTATATGATAATATGAAACCTTCATATTCTCATCGATACTCATATATGAAACTAAAAGCGCCACTTAGTCCCCGTCTATCGGTTAACATACGTGCGATGCTTGTCGTGACATAGAACCATACGAAGGTTGTTAAATATCGGACGGTATAGCTCGATACTAACAACCGTCGTATAGTCTACGCGACGAGAAAATTCAATCGTATGGTAACCCATAGATTTGTCCCGTGTAGACAAGTTAAGAATGTATAAAGCAAACGCCTTCATTCACTTGTGTTTTCATCCGTTTCGAGATATTTCGTCGGTACCTTTCCGCTAGTTCTCCGTGTACAAAGATAGATTAGATGTTCATTTCAACGTTGTTTCACAGCTTTGAAATGATTATCTATTCTATTACAGTGTACTCGGAGAACAGCGGGGAGGTGCTGCCGAAATTTACTCGAAACGGTTGAAAGCACAAGTGATGGGTGTTCGCTCTATACATTCTTAATGGGATAGAAGCCTACCCCCGACAGCCGGAACACACACATACAACAAGAATACACAACAAACGCATAATTAGAGAGCAATTCGAGATGTTCGGGTTAAAACCACTATATGATAATATGAAACCTTTATATTCTCATCGATACTCATATATGAAATTAAAAACGCCACTTAGTCCCCGTCTATCGGTTAACATATGTGCGATAATTTATTCTTTTCAACGACAAACGCACACACAAAGCATATACACGAATTTTCTCCTTTGTCAGTAACTATCCCATTCTTATATTTCTCAATATAGTCAGCATAACCTACAATTTATATGTTATACAGTCTAACATGGCCCATGAGTACGTCAGAGTTAAGGACTGGATGTATGTGGATTGGAAACAACGTATGCAACCTAAGTTTGTCGCAGGAGTTGCTGCTTTCCTTGAATTTGCACGCGCACATAATAAGGTCATAATAGAGAAGATTCTCTGTCCGTGCGATAGATGTGGCAATAAGTACTGGCAGAAGGTAGAATTGGCAGAGCTTCATATTGTAAAACATGGGTTTACTAGACTTTATACAATTTGGAAATATCACGGGGAAGGAGAAGAATGCAGTACTGCGGCATAAGAAGTAGAACATGATAATGCGGCAGGAGAAGAAGAAGAATTCGGTAATACGGCAGAAGGAGAAGGTGGTAATTTATTTCCATCAGAAGAAATGGAGGATATGGTAGAGGCTGCCCTAGGTGAATCTATTCGTACCGAAGATGACATTCCTTCCGGTCAAGGACCTCGTGCGGATAAATATGAAAATTTCATGAATGATGCTAGGAAACCAATTTATGAGAATGCGAAGTATTCCACCCTCTCATGGTTAGTCCAACTTTTCCAGATTAAGTGTCTAAATGGATGGAGCAACAAGTCATTCACAATACTTCTTTCGTTCTTGAAAGATTCTATGCCTCGTGCCCGACAGCTGGTATGAAGCCCAGAAGATGATGTCTGATTTGGGTCTAAAGTGCTAGAAGATTCAAGCATGTCCTAAAAATTGCGTGTTGTACCAGAAAGAGAATTCAGATTTGAAAGAGTGTCCAACATGCGGAGAGGCCAGGTATAAGCCGAAAGATTCTGATAAGAAGCCTGATATACCTGTGAAGATAGCACGATACTTTCCCATAACACAGAGGCTACAGAGGCTATTCAGGTGCAAGAAAACAGCCGAGGCAATGATTTGGCATCACCGTGCTCCTCTAAGTGAAGATGGAAAAATGAGCCATCCAAGAGATTCACCGGCATGGAAGGATTTCGATAGGAGGCATGCAATATTCAGTAGCGATCCTCGCAATGTCCGGCTCGGACTGGCTACTGATGGCTTCTGCCCATTCAACTATATGGCTGGAAGTCACAGCACATGGCCCGCTGTAATGATAATTTATAATCTGTCACCTTGGTTGGCTATGGACCAATCATACTTTATGATGTCTCTTCTTATCGACGGACCAAACTTACCGGGGAATAATATCGATGTCTATCTCCGACCTCTGATCGAGGAGTTGAAATCTTTGTTCGTTGATGGTGTAGAGACATATGATGCAAACACAAATACAACCTTCATACTGCGTGCGGCTTTAATGTGGACAATTAATGACTTTCCTGCGTATGGAATGCTATCGGGTTGGTCCGTACATGGTCACAAAGCATGTCCTCATTGCCATGAACACACAACATCGAAATTCTTGAATTTTAGCAGGAAGGTTTGTTATTGCCGCCATCGACGTTTCCTGCCTCCAGACCACCCCTATAGGTTAGCCACGGTTCACTTTGATGGTCATCAGGAGCTTCTTGGACCTCCATCCCCATTGTCCGGAGAGGACGTGACTGCTAAATGGGATGGTTAGAATAACGTGACCTTCGGGATGGATCCGACGAAACAGGTCAAACCACCATATTGGAACAAGTTAAGCATTTTCTTCGAGCTTCCGTACTGGTCTACAAATTCAGTGCGTCATTGTCTGGACGTCATGCATATAGAGAAGGGAGTATCAGAGCACATACTTAACTTGCTTCTTTGTAAAGACGGGAAATCTAAAGACAACATGAATGCTCGGATGGATCTATAAGAGTGGGGAATAAGAAGTGAATTGCACCCTAGACCGGTAGCGGGTAAACTGGGCAAGTTTATACTTCCCAATGCCGCTTATCATATGTCACAACCGGAGAAGAAAAGATTCCTGCAGGTGTTGCATGATTTGAAAGTCCCCACAGGTTTCTCAGGATCATTCAGCAAGAAAATAAAAATTGTGAAGGGCAAGATCGATGGGCTGAAAAGTCATGATCACCATGTTATCGTGGAGAACCTTCTTCCCTTAGCCCTCAGGACTTCTCTCCCCGACTCGGTTGGTCTAGTAATCAACGACCTATGTTGTTTTTTCAGGGAGTTGTGTGCTAAAACACTAGAGGTTGTGACGCTGGATAAACTAGAAAATTCTATTGCGTTGATACTTTGCAAGTTTGAGCGTATTTTCCCACCGTCATTCTTCGATATCATAATACACTTGACGGTTCTTCTTGCAACTGAGGCGAAATTAGCCGGACCGGTACAATATCGATGGATGTATCCCGTCGAGAGGTACGTGTAATTTTTCGTTTCGCGCAATTTATAAATTTATTGTTGTCCTGTATGCCCGTATTTATTTATTCAACATATTTTCATTAGGTATCTCTACACTCTTAAGAAGTATATACGCAATAAAAATCGACCTGAGGGTTCTATCATGCAAGGTTATCTTCTTGATGAAGCAACCACATTTTGTTCCCGCTATCTGGACGAGAACATTGAGACAAGGCTTAACCGACCACGAAGAATTCAAGACGGGCCATATGGTAAAGCCGAGTATAAGAGGGTAGACACTATGTTTATCAACAAGATATACCGGTTTATCTTGCTTAATTGCGCATATCTTGAACAAATTAGAGAGTAAGTTGTTTTTGGATTAATTGTTATATCTGTGTTTGTATGTGTATGAAATGATATAATATTAATGTCACCATTATTTGTCGAAAACAGAATTCATTTTAATGAGGTACGCGAGGGGCATTCTGATTGGAATGAAGAACAATTGGAAAAATATCATCAGGATAATTTTTGTGATTGGGTCACAGATCATGTAAGTTATTCGAATAACATTTTATTGCTAGCAGTTTTAATCTAAACTTGTATCGTTATGTATTTGTCGTAAAATTTGTTTTGTTAGATCCACGATCCGAACTTGTCTGCATAATTTGAGAGTGGTTCAAGATGTTTAGCTCAATTTCCTAGTACGGAGGTTGCATATTACAAAGGATTTGGTGTCCTTGGATACAAATTCAAAGTTAAGGAATTAGAAACATCTAGAACCACTCAGAATAGTGGGATTGCGACGGTAGGATCGGATGGTGTGATTTATTATGGGTACTTAAATTGTATAATCGGCATCCACTATCCCGGACGATCAGAACCCTTTTATATATTCTAGTGTACTTGGTACGATACGCGAACCGATACGGACAGGTGGAGAAGCAATCTTGGGACTTGGAAAGATGAATATGGATTGACTAGTGTGAACACACTTCGATTTCACTGTCAGGAAGATCCGTTTATCTTTCCGAACCAAGCGTTCTAAGTATACTACTCACAATGTTTGAAGCATCCGGGGTGGAGTGTTGTATGCCGATGGAAACCCAGAGATGTCTACGATGTCCCAGAATACGAGGACAACGATGAGGACGAAGAAGAGAGAAGGCTTAAAGTGCTCCGACCGTCTGTTTCGAAGGACGGGTTGTCTTCGACCGATCATGAAGTTACGTGGGTTAGAAATGACATCGACGATGAAATCCAAGTAGATATGTATAATGCGCCCACGAAACGAAAAAGGTTATCAGTAATGTTATATTATTACTTCACATTTTACGCTCTATACATATATAGTCAATACTTTTAATGATTGTCTAATGCGTCCACGAACCATTTATCTTGATTTGATGACGATGTCGGGAGCAGCGAGGGGCGGCAGGAGCTCCAGCCGCGGCAGAGGCAGAGGCAGAGGCAGAGCGGTTCTGCCGCCCGGAGAGCTTCGTAGGGAGCTTCAGAGGGCCGGTCTTGCACCCAGATCGGAGACCCCTTCGGATGCCTCCTTCCGTGTGGAATTTGCCACACCTCCAGGTATACTGCACGCATATCCATTTTGAATGTAATATTACAGATATTCATGCCTGTTTATGTCAAAATTACTTATATTGTCAATGTTTGATTGTCTAGTTGTTGGTGATGCGTCCACATCTGGGACAGAGGCCACTCCCGCTCCTCCAGGTATGTTTATATATCATATAGTGCATATATATTGATTTAGAATGCTATATCATAAATATACACACATTCCTTTTGCTCTTACTTAGCAATTTATATTATTGTCTAGCTGTAGGTGGTGACACCACCGCACCTGCGGGTATGTTTATATATTCTATAGTGCATGCATATTGATTTAGAACGTTATATTATTGATCTACACATTCTTTTTGCAATTACTTATGTAATCTATTTTTAATTGTCTAATTATAGGTGGTGCGTCTACATCTTCCGCATGGGCCACTCCTGCCGCTTCCATACCATCCGCATCGTCTGCAGGTTAGTATGAATAAATATAAAATATTTTTTCATTTTACATATGCTCTATAGAATAAATATGAACTTCATGGAAATTTAGCGTCAATGTTTATTTTCTAGTTGCAGGGGATGCGTCCGCATCCGGGACCCCGGTTGTTCCTCACCGGAGGAACTATCATCCCGCTCGTGCTGCTGCCCGGGCCCAGGCTCGTGCGATAGTCACCGGAGGTATATATCACACTTCAATTTTCGCTTAAGCTTGATTTCTTAATACAACTTTGTCTTAATATTGATTGTTTTGATATTTCGTGCAGACGCAGGGCCTCCCCATCCCCAGAGGGGGGACTCGAGGCCCGAATCAGTCCCATAGGCTGAGGCCTGACAGAGCTAGGGGGAGGCACCATTCCCCCTCCTTTTTACCCTTGACTATCGCTATACCAGTCCTCATGCCGAGAGGTTCGGCCGGTATATGGAGGATGAGAGCCGGCTCGTGAAGAACTATCCACTTCATGTTGAGTGGGGCGAGCAGCACCGGCGCTCATTCGCCCTCTTCTTTGATCAGGCTCGGGTACGTATTAAGGGCCTATTTTCATTTGATTTATCCAATATATTTATTATTAACACTTGCAATCTAATAACAATTTTTTTTTGTATTTGCAGTCGGATTACGATTTTCAGCCTGTACCCGACTCTGATCACCCTGGGAGGGTGCCCGACCATCATGCTTTATACAATGGCCTGATGAAGAACATGCAGACCAAGGTCCGATACAACAGGAATGAGCTGAAGGCCGACTGCTACACCCTGTGGATGGCGACCCCCGAGGCAGAGAGAGCGGCCCTCCTATCTACTCCGGCGTTTGCGAGAGTCGACATAGAGACATGGCCTCTATTGTGCGATTATTTCGACTCCCAACGCAAACAGGTATGTATTTTAAATGTTATTCATTGTTTATGATATAATTTATTTCTTTGTGTTCCTTAATTAGAAAACTAAATGTTAATTCGTTGTGCAGAAACAGGCCGCTCAGAATACAGAGAACAGGAAGTCGGCGAAGAGGGGTCGCCCCACTTACACAGGTGGCTCGAGGAATATTACTCGAGCCATGGAGTTATCGGTAAATTACAATAGACCGACCTTTCTGAAATTTTGCAATATTAAGAGTTATTCTCTAATATTTCTAATATTAAGAGTTATTTTCTAATATTGCAGACAGCTCGGACCGTGGCACAAGGTGGTACACCGAGCGTGCTGTCCGCATATCTTGCCGTCCACGGCACCTCGACAGATCCCGCCACGGGCGAGCTTCGATATCCCGACATCGCTACCCAGGAGTATTGCGTAAGTGTTAAATATTTATTCGACCCATATTTGAAATTTTAGTTTTGGAAGCTTCAAGTCTAAATTTTATACTTATACTTTACTGCTTAATGTGGGTGTAGGAGCGGGTGGTTGAGCAGGCCGAGGCCTCGGGGATCGATTTTACCGGACAGAACGATCCGAGGCTGCTGACCCCAGTTCTGGACGCCGCACACGAAGGGCACCGCGGAGGTTGGGAGAGAGGCCGGGGACTGGGCCCTAGCAGGGCCCATATGAGGTTGGACTCCACCCCGGCGGTTACTTCCTCCGTCTCCAGTGAGCGACGTGTCCAGCAGGAACTGGAGAGCTTGAGGGCCACCGTTGAGGAGTTGAAGGAGATGCTGGTATGTATACTACTTTATAGTAAAATATCATGTCATATTATACATATCAATATATCCATAATTAGTACGTAGCTTGAGCTTATTTGGTTTTAGAGTTAGGTTTGATTAATCATACATACATATGTAATTAAAATAAACAACGGTTATCCAAACTAGATATCCAAATGGGATTTCGAAATAACTTGATAATGATACGAATTCGAGTAATACACAGTTCTTACACGCTTCTTACACACGTTAGGTCCAGACGCGACAGGATACATGTCATGCATCTCCTTCGGCTGCGGCTCCGCAAGCCACTACATCGGCTGCGGTTCCGCAGACGGCTACTATAGCTCCAGCGCCCGCTCAGACTCCCACAGCCGTGGCTCCGCAAGCGACTCCCTCGATGGTGGCTGCGCAGACCACATCGCCAGCTCCACAGGACGCTCAGACTCCCGCTCGCGCCGAATTGCAAAGTTTATTGACCGAGGAGCAGGCGCGCGTTATTCTATCGTTATTCAGAGGTGGAGCTGGACCGAGTTAGGGTAGCTTTTTGGTTCTTATTTTTTGAAACATGTATTTATTTATATCATACATATTGTACTACATTTTGAAACGATATTGATATTGATATTGGTTTATATTTATATCATATTCAGTATTTGGGTTTCTTTTGTATATTATATGCGTGAGATGTGATTATGAATACTGCGATATATGTTGTGTGATGATTAATTTTATATTTTATTGATATATATATTACTGTGCACAGGGCGAGAAAAAATAAAGCAGCCCCTTTTAAAAAAAACAGATAATGTGTACCTACGGATTAATCCGTAGGTACACATGTTACCCCTACGGATTAAGACGTAGGGGCAAAATATCAGCAGTAACTGATATTTCCCCCTGATCTCAGTGTCAGGGGGGTTGGGATTGTCCCTACGGATATATCCGTAGGGGCAAACAAATACCCCTACGGATATATCCGTAGGGCAAAATATCAGGAATCCTGATATTTTGCCCCTACGGATATGTACCTACGCATATATCCGTAGGGGCTACTTCTTGGCCCTACGGATATATCTGTAGGTACAGTTAATATAATTAAAATAACCGTAAATAAAATAAATTTTTTTCCCATACGCCCTAATCCGTAGGTGCAAACGTACCTACACAGAACTCCGTAAGGGCAAGTTTTTGACCGTAGGGGCAAGTGCAGGGCTTCAACTTGCACCTACGGCGTTTGCCCCTACAGATGAATTTTTTGCCCCTACGGAGGTATCCGTAGGGGCAGTGGGTTGCCCCTACGGGTAAATCCGTAGGGGCAACCCTTATTTGTAGTAGTGAATGCAGGGGCGGTCTGTTGGAAGAGCTCCAAGCAGGACACCGTTGCAGACTCGATGATGGAAACGGAGTAGTTCGCTGCATGAGACGCCGCAAAAGAGGCTGTCTGGATGGAGAAGTTCCTCACAGAACTTCTGGTGGTTCCAACCATCGTTGATCTAATGCCTCTGTATTATGACAACAACGGCGATATAGCTTTAGCGAAGGAACCTAGGTCCTATCATAAGTCCAGACACATTTTGAGGCGGTACCACCTGATCAGGGAGATCGTAGATCGCCGGGAGATCGAGGTGAGGAGAGTAAATACGGAGAAAAACACTGTAGATCCACTCATGAAGGCCATCCTTCAGACACAGTTTGAGCGGCTGATCGAGATGATAGGTCTACAATACGCCAGTAGATGGCCCTAGTGCAAGTGGGAAATTGTTAGTGTATATGCCCTAGAGGCCATTATTGTATCATACATGTTTGTATAATACTTAATGGAAGCTTGGGATATTCACAGTTGCATTGTCAGTCTTGCTCAAAATGGTAGTATGCTACTTGGTTTGTTTCTACTTCAATATATGCATGTGTTTCTTTTAGCATATTGCTTATACATATTAGTAGAGCCCTTAGGATCTTTGCTTGATTACCAGCGTTGTGATGGCAATCACACTAGTGGGGGTTGGGTAATCTACAAGAACATCCTTATACAGGTCCCTAGCTGTAGGGTTATCGAGACGCGGCATCGATACTCCGGAGTAGACTAGTATATACGCTTCTCATCCCAGCAGGGGAGATGGTCTGTCCCATAGCCATTAGTACGTCGTACTGGAGATAGTATGCAGGTGCTCGTTAGGTTACGAGTACACTGGACAGGACTCGTCGGGAAATGTTGGTTGGTATTGTTAGTTATATGTATGCCCTAGAGGCCATTACTATACATAGGATGTATATTGTAGTGGATGCTTGGGCATATATAGGGAGGACATTCTTGCTCGACATGATAGTATGCTATCTGGTTGCTCTTTACCTTAACGTGTACACTGATTGTCTCTCTGTTACATGTTGGTAAAGCCCTTAGGATGTGTACTTGACTACCTGGACTATGATGCGGATCATACTAGTGGGGACATGGTAGTCCATAAGTACATCCTTCAAGGTCCCTAGTCGTGGGTGTATCGAGACGGGGCATCGATATACCAGAGTAGACTAGCGTATACCTTCTCGACCCATACAGATGGGCGATGGATGATCCCATATCCATTGGTGTTTGACATCAGAGATGATATACGGGTGCTCAGTGGAGACTGGGTACACTGGACGGACTCGCCGAGAACTCCCAGATGGTATTATACCTCACGTCAGATGGCAGTTCTCTGGTGACACTGGTACAGAGTAGTCTGTTGACCCAAGATCGTCATAGAGTGTTGTGTGATTCCCACTGTGCTTTGATTTCCACCTTACCACGTCCAAGAGGGCGTGCAAAACGGTGGTTTTTGGGTACAGTCGCGAATCACATGGAGGCAATGAGCGATAGGAGGGGATTCATCTCTCCCGGTATAGAGAGTTGATGTTGCGCTGTGTTCGATTGGCTATAACCGGAAATCCCTGGCCAGGGTTGCTGAGATTTACTGGTAAGTGTTACCAGTAGTTTCTCGAACTGTTATAGACCTCATATCGACATGACTTATCGAGTTACTGGGGTCTGACGTTTACCACCCCTAGGCGAGATATGCAACATATCAGACGACGAGACCGGACTGTACGGTAAGTGTTACTGGTTGGATTCACAGGAGTGTGAGCGGGCTTGCTCGTTGATCTTCTGATCGCTCAATACCCGGGTGGCCGTTACGTTTAGCAGACAGCTTGCGGCTTGTGGGTGTTTGATATGATCATCACCTACTGCCGGCGTATTGACGAGTCTTTAGAGTCTTACACAGGGGTTTCCTGGGTCAAGCGAAACGAAATAGGAGCGCATATGAGATATGTGTGGGACCGAGAATAATACCAGTATGTGATACCGTATTCGATTCTCGCGATTTGTGACATTGTTCGGATATATGCGATATAGCCGGGTTATCGGATCAAGTGTTGATTCGATAAGTTGTTACTATTGATATTAGTCGGTTATATGCAGTATGACCGGATCATTAAATCAAGTGTTGATTTAATGATTTAATGTATAATTATATATTTAATATATTACTTTACATTAACTAATATTGGTTCACTTAAGATTATTTTTCTCACTAGATTGTACACATTGTATATTTGATATATGTTTGTGCACTTGTTTGTTTCATGTTTGATGATACATGAAAACATGGGTGGGTGTATGTATTACACCTTGTTTAGGTCAATGGTTAGGGTTTTATGTATTTTATTTATGTTGGAAAAACTAAATGGTGGCTTTTTGTTTCTTTGCTAGAAGCTTCATGAAGCATGCTAGCATCTTTGAAAAAGTCTTGCCATTTTGTTTTATCCTTAACCTAACCATCAACCTAAACCCTAGTTTATTCTCTACACATGTTAACTCACCCATGGTTGCTAAATGATAGACTTCACTTGATTTTTATTTCAATTATTCATAATTTCATTCTTTTTCTTCTTCTTCTTCTTCATGAAGAAAAGAAAAGTTTTCTAGAAAATTTCAAGTGATGAAATCAAGTGAGAAATCCAAATCCAAAGTGAAACCACTTCCTATTTCTTCATCCTCTACCACTTGCCATGTTGTATAGGGTGTTTTCTTCACAAGGTTCATGACCAAGTGAAGATGGAGCTTGAGTTTGAATCGCCTCGACGTAGATCATCTTCGGCATCGAAGTCAACGACCTAGCCCGATCATTTCTCCGACGAAACCATCGCTAGAGTCCGGGATCCGATGATCGCAGCGGAGGGACATCAACATGAAGCTTTAGAAGTGGAGGACCGGATCTACAAAGGTTGTATTTCCATTCACTTAGTAGCAAAGTTGTTTGCTTGCATTTTGTTTCTCCTATCCTCTAGTTAACGATCTTCATTAGGGTTTCTCGGCACATAAATTTTTGAATTTGGCATGGTTGATACCTTGTGGAACCTCTTGAGTGTGCCTAAGAACCCTACAGTGGTATCAGAGCCTAGCTAGAGCTTTAGGCGAAGTGTAGACGATGTTAGAAGTCCGATCGAACCCGAAACCCTAATTGAAAACCCTTCTCTGTAAAATTTTTCAAGGCTGTGATTTTTGTGAATTAAAAATTTGCAGAAAAATCAGCAGGGTTTTTTAGGAAATACTGTGCAGCACGTGCCCCTGTATCGACTATTGCGCCGCGGAACCGCGGCCCCAACCTAGCATTCGCGGCGGTTCCGCGGCCATAATTGGGAATCTTCACACGTGGTTTGCACAGTAATTTCTTTCTGTAATTGCTGAGTTTTCTGGGAATTTTTAAATTATACTCAAGAGTTGAGTTTTCTGGGTTGTATTGGGAGTTCGTTGTTTCGATCGAAAGTTTAACTTCGTCTATGTGTTTTTCCGGGTATTTTAGAACATGTTAAAAAGTTCGACAAGATAGAAATACCCAATTTTTCCCCTGCCGGGAAATTTCCAACTGTTGGATTTTTTCGTAGTTTGAGAACGTTCTGAGTAGTGCAAGTAACGTGATGGACCCTCTAGAAGACAACAAACCTTAACTCGATTATGTGACCGTCTTGAACTGCCCTTTGAACCATAGGGTTTGGGGCAGTACGGCGTGCCACATGTGAGGCGTTGGCTTGACCCTTCTACGGCTGGACCGTTGCTACTGTGGCATGAAGTGGATGTTTTTAAACTTATTTTATGTGTTGAGCTGTTTCGGGAAAACTTGGGTGTTTGATTGTTCGATCGGAAAGTTTAACATTTTCTATTTATGTGGAATGTGATACAATATTTGGAATCCACAAGTGGTTATGAGATAACTGATTTGGATGTTATAAACATAGCAGTTTAGTCTCACTTGATCGGTTGCCACGGAATTTTGATGTGATCAAAAGTCCGTCGCAATCACGTAGTGTACGCGGATACTCGCCGGGTAAACTTAATAGACAGCCACGCCCCATAGCCCCGACCAAATGACTGTAGGAGAACCCCGTCACCGAAAGCATCCATTCGGGTGCTCGCGGCAGCGGTGTTCTGCCTTGGTGCACTTCGTCGACGGCATCGGGGGTGCGGCCGTCTACTAAAGTTTGCGAAGAGCGTTCGATCAGTATGTCGGGAATCCTGTTGAATTGCCCGACTTGATATTGAAAAGAGTTTTCGATAATGAGACTAAAATGCGGGGTTTATAATTGTTAGTCATGCGATGTCTAAGGAATTCATTTGGTTAGGCATGCGATGTCTAAAGAGTTTGCGGATTCCAACTGTTGTAGTTTTACACTTTCTTTTCTGTGACCGTAAGTATAATATGTGATATCGCCGGTTTCGTTGCTATATGTCAACGACAATTGGGATGGGCATATTTACTTACGTTGATGACATGTGATGTTATGTGTTGCTGGATATGTTATATTGGATCGTCGTGTTTGAATAGCCGGGGTTTTTTTATTTGAGATGAGTGTTTTTCATTTTCATTCATGTAAAAAATCTTGTATGTAATATTCTTTTATTGGGGCACTTCCAGGTTGCGGAAGATGTCACCGTTGATGTATATTATTTACTTTTCCGCACTAGGATAGACCCAAGGAGGGGAGCACAAGTAACCGGGTTCTAGGGTCCAGTGGGAGACCATCTCGAGGAGTCGAGTCCGGGTCTCCTAACTCTAGAATTGGTAGGGTTGCTTGCCGCTCTCATAGGGGTCTAGGGGTGTGGGTTTGGCTATTCATCACGACCGTGGAATCCGTGTTTTATTCAGGCTCAAAATAAAACACGGACGTCCTAGTATATCCAATATTTCATATTACATTTTCTGCTGCGTTATCTGTGATGTGATCATGTGATATGTTCAGATAGATATTGTATATAGTATATATGATATATTATATAGACGTTGCTTATGTTTTACACCCGCGCTAGCCCTGCCTCGCTCTGGCGTTAGTTACCTAACCTAATGGTGCAGACGGGACATCGAGGCAAATGCGGATGGCATAAGTGTACGTTATATTTATCTGTGATGTTTAGGTGGACATAAATGATGGGACTTCAATAATGTGATTAATGAAAGAAAATAAACCTAAAAGATGTTGTGGAATCGAATTTCAAAAATAAAAACAAGTAGCTACAGTTCTTGCTTTGCATCGCGGTGTTCCTTGTAGAACATCCTGCACCTTATTCGATGAGGAAAGGGCCGACGATCCCTTCACCGGGAGTGACCCCTTAGCAATAACTAGCAGATGCTACAACTCTCGGTTTGTCTTTTGATTTCTTGTATAGTTTTTGCTTTGCACAGCGGTATATATATCCCGCACCTTATTCGATGAGGAAAGGGCCGACGATCCCTTCACCGGGAGTGACCCCTTTAGCAAAACTAGAAAAGCTTCAAAAACACTCCATTTAAAAACCATTTGATTCCGCAACGAGATCAAGTTCAAAGCGTTAAAGGTTTTCTTAAAAACCATCCGCAACCCTCCGTCAAAAACACTCCATTTAAAAACCATTTGATTCCGCAACAAGATCAAGTTCAAAGCGTTAAAGGTTTTCTTAAAAACCATCCGCAACCCTCCGTCATTTTAGGAAGTTGAGTACTTAGTATTCGTGCTGTGTTTGTTGACCATAGTCAAGGCACAGTATACGGTAGCTAAGTGATGTCTTCCTGTAAGTCCACGGTAGCGCCCGGCCGTCTAACAGACGCCAAATGCGGAACAAAAACTTTTTACAACTGGCGCTATCGCGTACCGTAACCCGGATCTGCTATTAAAGCTAAACTAACAAACTACAAAAGGGTAGAAACGTTATACCGAATGATCCGAGTCCTTCGGTCTTCAACCATCATCCCACGCATGTTGCGGCTGTTCCGATCTCCTGAATCTCCAGTCTCGTCGTCCAGGTGGCACCACGTCGACGGATCTTTAAACGGGCTCCCGCTTCTGAACCGAGGCAACTCGATCGTCAAGTTTGCTAAAAGAGACGACCAAGATGAAGTATAGAATGAGTAGAACACTTTGTCTCATTACGTCCAAGGCTATGGACGAACGGTTAATGAAGTTGCCATTTGAATCGGGTGATGGAAAAATGGAGCTATGAAATTTCCATACACATAAACTATAATCTTTTCTCAAATGAAATCAATCAACAACCATGATCTATGAAAGGAGGGAAGGCCGGCCACTTATAGATGAGGAGGAGGGTGAGTGTAGGAGAGGGGGGGTGACCACAAGCATAAAGAAAAGAGTGAGTCACTAAGACACCTAGTATGAACTCAATAATGAAAGTGATGATTCATAACCATAGTCATCAACTCAATTAATGCACCATTAATGAACAAAGCCACCTCACCATTCTAGTCACCATCCTAGTCACCTTTTCTAGAAGCTTCCACACAAATCCCAAGAAAAGATAAATCCGTATTTAACCGAATGTCAAAATACGGCTGATAGAAAACTGGAAACTGGCAACTTCCAAAAGCGATCCTGAAACGAATTTCAGGATAACCCCGTATTAGTATAAACACACCCGCATTTATATTACGACCGAATATAAATGCAACTGAGACAAAGATATTATATCTACACAGTACAATACTGGGTTCCGGCTTAAACCAAAGCCTACCAGTATTATCTGCCCGAAAAACGACACGTGCGAAAATGCACGTGCTTTTTCCGAACCTTACCATATCACCATACGGCCTCTACAATGTTTCGCCCGAACTTGGGAAAGTGTCTGTGGGGGACTCTAATGACTCATCAACACACTGGCACTGGGTATGTGTTGATTTAATGATTTAATGTATAATTATATATATTTGATATATTACTTTGCATTAACTAGTATTGGTTCACTTTATACGGATTTTCTCACTTGATGTGCAAGTTGTATATGTGATATACTTTTGTGCACATATATGTATCATGTTTGATGATACTTGATCATTTGGTTAAGTGTGAAGAATTAAACCATGGTTAAATGATAATTAGGGTTCACTGTAGGGTTCCTAGGCACACTATAGAGGTTTCACAATGCATCGATCATGCCAATTTAAAATTTTATGGGTGCCGAGAAACCCTAATACGGATCGTCGGCTAAATTTCTAGGCGAAATACGAATCTAGTTAACACTTTAACTAAAGGAAGAGAGCTACAACCTTTGTAGATCCGGTTATCCACTTCCTTAGCTCCACGTGGGTGTCCTCTCGCTGTCCATCATGAATCCCGAACTCATTCGTCGGCTTCATCGGAGAAACGGGCGGAATAGGTCGTCGGCTTCGTGTCAAAGACGATCTACGTCGAGGCATCACAAGTTCAAGCTCCGACTTCACAAAGTTGTGAAACTTGTGAAGAAAACACCCAAAACAACTTGGCAAGAGGTAGAGGGTGAAGAAATAGGAGGTGGGTTCACTTTAGAATTGGATTTCACTCACTTTTGCTCAAGTTGCCATTGATGGCATCAAGCTTTTCTCTTGAAGATGAAGATGAAGAAGCAAATAGAATATGATAAGTATTGTGAAAAAGAATAATAAAATCAAATACTTATCATGTTCTAACCTAGGTTAAGTGTAGAGAATAAACCATGGTCACTTGGATGGGTTAGGGTTAAGCATGAAGACAAAATGGTCTCTTTGGTCAAAGCTTCATGAAGCTTCAACAAGCTTCATGACAAAAACAAACCATTTTATTTTCATTTATCCAATAAAATAAATAAAGAAATGAATAAATAAATGATAAGGCAAAACCCTAATTATCATTTAACCATGGTTTAATTCTTCACACTTAACCAAATGATCAAGTATCATCAAACATGATACATATATGTGCACAAAAGTATATCACATATACAACTTGCACATCAAGTGAGAAAATCCATATAAAGTGAACCAATACTAGTTAATGCAAAGTAATATATCAAATATATATAATTATACATTAAATCATTAAATCAACATTTGATTCAATGATCCGGTCATGTCGCACATAACCGACTAGTATTCAATGTATCGATTTATCGAATCAATTATTCGATAACTAGGTCATATCGAATATAACCAATCGAAACATTTATCGCGAGAATGAAATGCGGTATCACATACACGCATTATTCTCGCTCCCGCACATATCTCATATGCGCTCCTATTTCGTTTCGCTTGAGCCAGGAAACCTCTGTGTAGGACTCTAAAGACTCGTCAATACGCCGGTAACAGATGATGATCATATCAAGCACCCACAAGCCGCAAGCGGTCTGCTAAACGTAACGGCCATCCGGGTATTGAGCGATCAGAAGATCGACGAGCTAGCCCGCTCACACTCCTGTGAATCCAACCAGTAACACTTACCGTACAGTCCGGTCTGTTCGTCTGATATGTCGCATATCAAGTCTAGGGGTGGTATACGTCAGACCCCAATAACCGATAAATCGTGCCGATGTGAGGCTCATAACGGGTCGAGAAACTACTGGTAACACTTGCCAGCAAATCTCTGATCAGCCCTGGCCAGGGACTTCCCTGTTACGGCCAATCGAGCACAGCGCAACATCAACCCCCAATACCGGGAGAGACGAAACCCCTCCTATCGCTCATTGCCTCCATGTGACTCGGGACTGTACCCAAAGACCACCGTTTTGCACGTCCTCATGGACGTGGTAAGGTGGAGATCAAAGCACAGTGGGAATCACACAAGACTCTATGACGATCTCGGGTCTACAGACTAACCTGTACAAGTGTCACCTGAGAACTGCCATCTGACGTGAGGTATAATACCATCTGGGAGTTCTCGGCGAGTCCGTCCAGTGTACCCAGTCTCCACTGAGCACCCGTATACCATCTCTGATGTCAAACACCAATGGATATGGGATCATCCATCGCCCATCTCATGGGTCGAGAAGCATATACGCTAGTCTACTCTGGTATGTCGATGCCCTGTCTTGATACACCCACGACTAGGGACCTTGAAGGATGTACTTATGGACTACCATGTCCCCACTAGTATGATCTGCATCATAGTCCAGGTAGTCAAGTACACATCCTAAGGGCTTTACCAACATGTAACTATAAGACAGTTTAAAGAGACTAGTGTACATGTTAAGATAAAGAGTAACCAGATAGCATACTATCATATCGAGCAAGAAAGTCATCTCTATATATATGTCCAAGCATCCAATATAATATACATCATCTGTACAATACTGTCCTCTAGGGCATACATACAACTAACAATCTCCCACTTGCACTAGGGCCAGCGGCTGTAGTATCGCATACCGAGCATCCCGAAGAGTCTCTCAAACTGTATCTGGGGAATGGCCTTCGTGAGTGGATCCGCCGTGTTGTTCTTCGTGTCAACCCTCCTGACCTCGATCTCCCGGCGATCAACTATCTCCCGGATCAGGTGATACCGCCTCAGAATATGCCTGGATCGCTGATGGGACCTGGGTTCCTTGGCCAAAGCCACCGCTCCATTGTTATCGCAATACAAAGGTATTGGATGCTCAATGGATGGAACCACTCCAAGTTCAGTAATGAACTTCTTGATCCAGACAGCCTCTTTGGCAGCATCGTTGGCAGCGATGTATTTAGCCTCCATCGTCGAGTCTGCCACGGTTTCCTGCTTGGAACTCTTCCAGCTAACCGCCCCTCCGTAAAGGGTAAAGACAAATCCCGACTGCGACTTAGAGTCGTCCTTATCACTCTGGAAGCTCGAATCGGTAAAGGACTCCACTTGGAGTTCTCCGTTACCATACACCAAGAGCATCTCTTTAGTCCTTCGTAAGTACTTGAGAATGCTCTTCACAGCTGTCCAGTGACTCTCTCCAGGATCAGCTTGATACCTGCTCACTACACTTAGTGAGTATGCAATATCGGGTCTGGTACATAGCGTCGCATACATGATAGAGCCTACGGCCGAAGCATAGGGTATCCCTTGCATGCGAGCTCTCTCCAAATCAGTCTTGGGAGACATCTCTTTGGAGAGAGTGACTCCAGAGATCGTGGGCAAGTTCCCACGCTTGGATTCTTCCATACTAAACCTCTTTAGTATGGTGTCAATGTACCTGGATTGGGACAATCCCAATATCCGTTTGGATCTATCTCTATAGATCCTGATTCCCAATATGCAGGAGGCATCACCAAGATCTTTCATCGAGAATCTTTGTGATAAGAAGAGCTTGACCGCTTACAGCATAGGAATATCATTTCCTATCAAGAGTATGTCGTCCACGTACAATACGAGGAAGACAACCTTACTCTCTGCTCCCTTCTTGTAGATACAAGGTTCATCTGGGTTTTTGACGAAATCAAACTCTTTGATAACGACGTCAAAGCAGATGTTCCAACTCCGCGATGCTTGCTTTAATCCATAAATGGATTTAAGCAGCTTGCACACCTTCCCGCTGCTCCCACTGTCTACGAAGCCCTCTGGCTGAGTCATGTACACGCACTCTTCTAAATCACCATTTAGAAAGGCGGTCTTAACATCCATTTGCCAGATTTCGTAGTCATGATATGCAGCGATGGAAAGCATGATCGGGATGGATTTAAGCATAGCCACTGGAGAAAAGGTCTCGTCATAGTCCACACCTGGGCTTTGACGAAAACCCTTTGCTACAAGTCTAGCTTTGAAAGTCTCCACTTTCCCATCTACACCAAGTTTCTTCTTGAAGATCCACTTGCTCCCGATGGGTTTTACCCCTTCAGGAGCAACTTCCAAAGTCCATACTTTGTTGGTGTACATGGATTCCATCTCGGACCGCATAGCATCCAGCCATTTCACTGAGTCCCTACTCGTGATGGCCTGCTCGAAGCTAGTTGGGTCATCATCCTCCATGATGCAATCCTCGCTTCCACCGTCAATGAGAAAACCGTAGTATCTCTCAGGTGGACGAGAAACCCTACTAGATCGGCGGAGAGGCTGGGGTTCGTCGAGTTCTACTGAATCCTCTGGTTCTACCAAGTCTTCTGTTACAGTTTGTGTTGCTGGAACCTCTTCCAGTTCTACCTCAATGCTACTTGTCTGTTTCATAAGAAAACTCTTTTCTAAGAAAGTGGCATGTCGAGAAACAAACACTTTTTGTTCCTCGGAGTGGTAGAAGATATACCCTCGCGAATGTTTGGGATATCCAACAAACTTACATAGAACAGACCTTGCCTCGAGTTTGTCCGGTTTTTGTGTTTTAACATAGGCCGGACAACCCCATATCTGAATAAAATTAAGACATGGTCTCTTACCATTCCATATCTCATATGGAGTGGTAGGCACAGATTTGGTTGGAACTCTATTCAATAGATATGCAGCAGTCTCCAGTGCATATCCCCAGAAGGAAATAGGTAACTCAGCTGTACTCATCATAGAGCGCACCATATCTAATAGGGTGCGATTTCTCTGCTCCGATACACCGTTGTGCTGTGGTGTATAAGGAGGAGTAAGCTGAGAGAGAATCCCATTCTCTTTTAGATAATCTCCGAATTCGTTACTTAAGTATTCTCCTCCTCGATCAGATCGAAGGATCTTAATACTTTTGCCCGTTTGGTTCTCTACTTCTTGTTTATATTCTCTAAATTTCTCAAAGGCTTCTGATTTGTGTTTCATCAGGAACACATATCCGAATCTAGAGAGATCGTCAGTGAATGTAATGAAGTACGAAGAACCATCCCTGGCATGTGTAGACATGGGACCGCATACATCACAGTGTATCAGTCCCAAGAGTTCGGTAACTCTTTCTCCATGTCCCGTAAACGGAGTTTTGGTCATTTTGCCTTTGAGACATGACTGGCAAGTGTCATAAGATGAAAATTCAAACGGATTTAAATATCCATCCTTATGCAACTTCGCTAGTCGTGTCGCATTGATGTGACCCAGTCTACAATGCCACAAGAAGGATTCGTTCAGTTCAGAACTCTTCCTCTTGAGTGTGTTTTGTAAATTGAGGACTGTATTTTGATTTAGAATGAATATGCCATTATATAGCGAGCCTGATGCAATCAACTTTTGATCTAGGAATATGTTCATAACATTATCCTTTACTACAAAATTATATCCTTCTTTACTCAATAAAGAAACTGATATAATGTTGCACATCATGTTTGGTATATAATAGCACTCATTCAGAATTATAGTATCACCACTTGGTAATACTAGGTGATATTCGCCAACTGCTTTGGCTGCAACATTTGCACCGTTCCCTACTTGAACGGAATGATCACCTTTTTCCAGTTCTCTACCATTTCGCAGCCCATGTAACATCTTACATATGTGGGATCCTGATCCGGTATCTAATACCCAGGACGTAGGGTGAACTGAGAAACAGTTCTCAATAACAAACACACCCGAAGATGTTGCATCAACATGCATGTTCTCCTTTTGGGTGGTGTGAGAATCCAGATATTCTCCTGTTTCCTGTCCATTCTTATAACACTTATAAGATAGAACGGGTTCAACGTTCCCCTGCACAGTATAACATGCGGGTTCGGTCAATACATCCATATTATTATCTTCATTAGGGCATGAAATGGTCGCTACCTGGAGAGAGAGAGAAGAAAACACTTTAGCGTATGCTCGTGCAAGATCAGATTGGTTATTATCTTATCTAATCAGGATGGCTCCCACTGCTTTTTATCAAATCTTCCTTCAAACTCTAAAAGGAAAGATTAGCCGGGATTAATTACACACTACAAGTTCGCCTATCTTTCAGCCAGGCCAGTGTCGGTACTTTGAGGGAGGTCCCCCGTGCTTTCGCACGAACCTAATTAATGTAAGCCTCGTTTTCCCAGAGGCATAACCCCGTTGACACCTTTCTAGACACCTACTTGATCAGCTAATTGCAATGTGTAAAACTCTCCCAGGAGTAACTCTTACTCGCAGTGGGTATCGGGATCCAACTATCTCATAGAAGGTATGCAATCTCATTGCAAATTTCAACACTTGAAATTCCCGATAATATTTTGCTCCTAGCGTCCTATGACCTTGACGGAGGCCAAACAACCCATAGTCCGCTAGTCAAGTTCAACCCGTCATTTCCTGATTGAATTAAACCCACCCGCACAACCCTTGACGGAGGCCAAACAACGCCGTACGAATACCCTAATCCAATCGCATCATATGCTGGCAGATAAGCACTAGTTAGCTACCGTACACTGCGCCTTGACGGAGGCCAAACTACCGCAGCACGAATACTAACTAGTACTTATCTGAAATGACGGAGGGCTACGCAGGTTTTTCATAAAAACCATGAGCGTAAAGAACTTGATATCGTTGTAGAATCAAATGAAGTTTTAAAAATGGAGTGATTTTGAGGCTTTTCTAGTTTTGCTAAAGGGGTCACTCCCGGTGAAGGGATCGTCGGCCCTTTCCTCGTCGAATGAGGTGCGGGATATATCATATATATTACTGTGCAAAGAAGAAACTATAGAAGCAATCAAAAACAAACCGAGTGTGTAGCATCTGCCAGTTATTGCTAAAGGAGTCACTCCCGGTGAAGGGATCTCGGTCCTTTCCTCATCGAATAAGGTGCAGGATATATCACATATACCGCTGTGCAAAGCAAGAACTGTAGCTACCTGTTTTATTTTAAAATTCGATTCCACAACATCTTAGGTTTCTTATCTTTCATTAATCACATTAATGAAGTCCCATCATTTAAATACCTAAACATCACAGATAGATATGACGTACACTTATGCCATCCGCATTCGCCTCGATGTCCCCTCTGCACCGTTAGGTTAGGTAACTAACGACAGAGCAGGGCAGGGCTAGCGCGGGTGTAAAACATAAGTAACTTCTATATAATATATCATATATACTATATAAAGTATCTATCAAAGAACATCACATGATCGCATCATAGATATCGCAGCAGAAGAAACATATGAAACATTGGATATACTAGGACGTCCGTGTTTTCAATACGAGCCAGTATAAAACACGGATTCCACGGTCGTGATGAATAGCCAATCCCACACCCCTAGACCCCTACGAGAGCGGCAAGCAACCCTGCCAATTCTAGGGTTAGGAGACCCGGACTCGACTCCTCGAGTTGGTCTCCCACTGGACCCTAGAACCCGGTTACTTGTGCTCCCTTCCTTGGGTCTATCCTAATGCGGAAAAGTAAATAATATACAAAGGGTGACAGCTTCCGCTACCTGGAAGTGCCCCAAATAAAAGAATATTACATACAAGTTTTTACATGAATGAAAATGAAAAACACTCATCTCATATAAAAAAACCCCCGCGCTATTCGAACACGACGATCCAATATAACATATCCAGCAACACATAACATCACATGTCATCAACGTAAGTAAATATGCGCATCCCAATTGTCGTTGACATATAGTAACGAAACCGGCGATATCACATATTACACTTACGGTCACAGAAAAGAAAGTGTAAAACTACAACAATTGGAATCTGCAACTTCTTTAGACATCGCATGCCTAATCAAATGAAATACTTAGACATCACATGCCTAACAGATATAAATCCCGCATTTTAGTCTTATTATCGAAAACTCTTTTCAATATCATGTGGGACTAAACTGCTAGATTTATAACATTCATTCAGTTATCTCATAACTGTTTGTGAATTCCAATTATCGTATCACATTCCAGATAAACAGAAAATGTTAAACTTTCCGATCGAACATTCGAACACCCAAGTTTTCCCGATACAGTCCAACACATGAAATAAGTCTAGCAACATTCAGTTCGTGCCTCAGTACCAACGGTCCAGCCGTAGAAGGGTCAAGCCAACGTCTCACATGTGGCACGCCGTACTGCCCCAAACCCGAAGGTTCAAAGGGCAGTTCAAGACGGTCACATAATCGAGTTAAGGTTTGTTGTCTTCTAGAGGGTCCATCGCGTTATTTGCACTACTTAGAACGTCGTTAAACTACGGAAAAATCCAACACTTGGAAATTTCCCGACAGGGGAAAAATTGGGTATTTATATTCGGTCGAACTTTTTAACATATTCTGAAAATTATCCGGAAAAACACAAAGACGAAATTTGATAATCCGATCGAAACTACGAAGCTCCAAAACACCCCAGAAAATGCAACTCTTGAATAAATTTTTAAAAATTCCCATAAAACTCAGCACCAGAAAATAAGAATTACTGTGCAAACAATATTGCGCAATGTGAATAGTAGGCGGCGGAACCGCGGCTGTTTAGATGAATCATGATCTCGTGTTTCACCATAATTCTTAGATCTTCCTGCTGAATTTTTTAGGCATTTTTAATCTTGAAAAATCCCAGATTTTAGAAAATGTACAGAGAGCATTTTGTGAGTTAGGGTTTCGGTTCGTTCGGACTTCAAACTCCGTCTAGATTTCGCCTAAGGCTCTAGCTAGTCTCTGATACCACTGTAGGGTTCCTAGGAACACTATAGAGGTCTCACAATGCATCGATCATGCCAATTTAAAATTTTATGGGTGCCGAGAAACCCTAATACGGATCGTCGGCTAGATTTCTAGGCGAAATACGAATCTAGTTAACACTTTAACTAAAGGAAGAGAGCTACAACCTTTGTAGATCCGGTTATCCACTTCCTTAGCTCTACGTGGGTGTCCTCTCGCTGTCCATCATGAATCCCGAACTCATTCGTCGGCTTCATCGGAGAAACGGGCGGAATAGGTCGTCGGCTTCGTGTCAAAGACGATCTACGTCGAGGCATCACAAGTTCAAGCTCCGACTTCACAAAGTTGTGAAACTTGTGAAGAAAACACCCAAAACAACTTGGCAAGAGGTAGAGGGTGAAGAAATATGAGTTGGGTTCACTTTAGAATTGGATTTCACTCACTTTTGCTCAAGTTGCCATTGATGGCATCAAGCTTTTCTCTTGAAGATGAAGATGAAGAAGCAAATAGAATATGATAAGTATTGTGAAAAAGAATAATAAAATCAAATACTTATCATGTTCTAACCTAGGTTAAGTGTAGAGAATAAACCATGGTCACTTGGATGGGTTAGGGTTAAGCATGAAGACAAAATGGTCTCTTTGGTCAAAGCTTCATGAAGCTTCAACAAGCTTCATGACAAAAACAAACCATTTTATTTTCATTTATCCAATAAAATAAATAAAGAAATGAATAAATAAATGATAAGGCAAAACCCTAATTATCATTTAACCATGGTTTAATTCTTCACACTTAACCAAATGATCAAGTATCATCAAACATGATACATATATGTGCACAAAAGTATATCACATATACAACTTGCACATCAAGTGAGAAAATCCGTATAAAGTGAACCAATACTAGTTAATGCAAAGTAATATATCAAATATATATAATTATACATTAAATCATTAAATCAACATTTGATTCAATGATCCGGTCATGTCGCACATAACCGACTAGTATTCAATGTATCGATTTATCGAATCAATTATTCGATAACTAGGTCATATCGAATATAACCAATCGAAACATTTATCGCGAGAATGAAATGCGGTATCACATACACGCATTATTCTCGCTCCCGCACATATCTCATATGCGCTCCTATTTCGTTTCGCTTGAGCCAGGAAACCTCTGTGTAGGACTCTAAAGACTCGTCAATACGCCGGTAGCAGATGATGATCATATCAAGCACCCACAAGCCGCAAGCGGTCTGCTAAACGTAACGGCCATCCGGGTATTGAGCGATCAGAAGATCGACGAGCTAGCCCGCTCACACTCCTGTGAATCCAACCGGTAACACTTACCGTACAGTCCGGTCTGTTCGTCTGATATGTCGCATATCAAGTCTAGGGGTGGTATACGTCAGACCCCAATAACCGATAAATCGTGCCGATGTGAGGCTCATAACGGGTCGAGAAACTACTGGTAACACTTGCCAGCAAATCTCTGATCAGCCCTGGCCAGGGACTTCCCTGTTACGGCCAATCGAGCACAGCGCAACATCAACCCCCAATACCGGGAGAGACGAAACCCCTCCTATCGCTCATTGCCTCCATGTGACTCGGGACTGTACCCAAAGACCACCGTTTTGCACGTCCTCATGGACGTGGTAAGGTGGAGATCAAAGCACAGTGGGAATCACACAAGACTCTATGACGATCTCGGGTCTACAGACTAACCTGTACAAGTGTCACCTGAGAACTGTCATCTGACGTGAGGTATAATACCATCTGGGAGTTCTCGGCGAGTCCGTCCAGTGTACCCAGTCTCCACTGAGCACCCGTATACCATCTCTGATGTCAAACACCAATGGATATGGGATCATCCATTGCCCATCTCATGGGTCGAGAAGCATATACGCTAGTCTACTCTGGTATATCGATGCCCTGTCTTGATACACCCACGACTAGGGACCTTGAAGGATGTACTTATAGACTACCATGTCCCCACTAGTATGATCTGCATCATAGTCCAGGTAGTCAAGTACACATCCTAAGGGCTTTACCAACATGTAACTATAAGACAGTTTAAAGAGACTAGTGTACATGTTAAGATAAAGAGTAACCAGATAGCATACTATCATATCGAGCAAGAAAGTCATCTCTATATATATGTCCAAGCATCCAATATAATATACATCATATGTACAATACTGGCCTTTAGGGCATACATACAACTAACAATAACCACTAGCACGTCAGAGGTACAAGCTGCACGTAACGTTTTGCCTATGTATTGATTGGAAGGAAAGCTGACGAGCGAACTGTTAGTTATATGTATGCCCTAGAGGCCATTACTGTACATAGGATGTATATTGTAGTGGATGCTGGGACGTATATAGGGAGGACTTTCTTGCTCAACATGATAGTATGCTATCTGGTTGAACTTTACCTTAACGTGTATACTGATTGTCTCTCTGTTACATGTTGGTAAAGCCCTTAGGATCTGTACTTGACTACCTGGACTATGATGCGGATCATACTAGTGGGGACATGGTAGTCCATAAGTACATCCTTCAAAGTGCCTAGTCGTGGGTGTATCGAGACGGGGCATCGATATACCAGAGTAGACTAGCGTGTACCTTCTCGACCCATATAGATGGGCGATGGATGATCCCATATCCATCGGTGTTTGACATCGGAGATGATATACGGGTGCTCAGTGGAGACTGGGTACACTGGACGGACTCGCCGAGAACTCCCAGATGGTATTATACCTCACGTCAGATGGCAGTTCTCTGGTGACACTGGTACAGAGTAGTCTGTTGACCCGAGATCGTCATAGAGTCTTGTGTGGTTCCCACTGTGCTTTGATTTCCATCTTACCACGTCCAAGAGGGCGTGCAAAATGGTGGTTTTTGGGTACAGTCCCGAGTCACATGGAGGCAATGAGCGATAGGAGGGGATTCGTCTCTCCCGGTATAGGGGGTTGATGTTGCGCTGTGTTCGATTGGCTATAACAGGAAATCCCTGGCCAGGGTTGCTGAGATTTACTGGTAAGTGTTACCAGCAGTTTCTCGAATTGTTATAGACCTCATATCGACACGACTTATCGAGCTATTGGGGTCTGACGTTTACCACCCCTAGGCGAGATATGCGACATATCAGACGATCAGACCGGACTGTACGGTAGTGTTACTGGTCGGATTCACTGGAGTGTGAACGGGCTTGCTCGTCGATCTTCAGATCGCTCAATACCCGGGTGGCCGTTACGTTTAGCAGACCGCTTGCGGCTTGTGGGTGCTTGATATGATCATCATCTGCTGCCGGCGTATTGACGAGTCTTTAGAGTCCTACACAGAGGTTTCCTGGTTCAAGCGAAACGAAATAGGAGCGCATATGAGATATGTGCGGGACCGAGAATAATACGTGTATGTGATACCGTATTCTATTCTCGCGATAAATGTATCGAATGGTTATATGCGATATAACCTAGTTATCGAATCGAGGGTTGATTCGATAAGCCGATACATTGTATACTAGTCGGTTATATGCGATATGACCGGATCGTTAAATCAAGTGTTGATTTAATGATTTAATGCATAATTATATATTTGATATATTACTTTGCATTAACTAGTATCGGTTCACTTAAGATGGATTTTCTCACTCGGATGGGCGCATTGTATATGCGATATACTTTTGTGCTCTTGATTGTATCATGTTTGATGATACATGTTTACTTGTGTTTTGTGTAAAGTTTAAACCATGGTTATGTAATGGTTAGGGTTTACATTTTCATATCTATTTATTTATTCATTCATTCTTTTTGGAAAATGAAAAGCAAATGAGAAAATGGTGGCTTCTTTTGTTTTGTTCATGAAGCTTCATGAAGACTTTGACCAAGTGACCATTTTGTCTCATGCTTAACCCTAATCATCCCACTAACCATGATTTATTCTCTACACTTGACCATGGTTCAATTATGATAAGTATTCTATTTTCTTTTCATTCTATATTCTTATGATAACAATTCTTCTTCTTCTTCATCTTCTTTCATGAAGAAAAAGCTTTCTTCATCAATGGTGATTGATGATAAAGAGTGAGAAATCCAATTCTAAATTGAACCCACTTCCTATTTCTTCATCCTCTACCTCTTGCCAAGTAGTAGAGTGTATTTCCTTCACAAGTTTCTTGACTTGGTGAAGTGAGAGCTCGATCTTGCGATGCTTCGACGTAGATCATCTTCGGCATGGACATCGACGACCTAGCTCGCCTATTCTCCGATGAAGTCGACGCTAGAGCTCGGATTTGATTTGGACAGCGGAGAGGACCTCATCTCGGAGCCGTGGAGGTGGAGGACCGGATCTACAAAGGTTGTATATCCGTATTCTCATAGTTAAGTGTTAACTAGTTAGCTTTTTCGCCTAGTTTTCTAGCAAACGATCCGTAGTCGGGTCTCTCGGCACCTAGAATTTTTGAAATTGCCATGGTCGATGGCTTGTGAGACCTCACTAGTGTGCCTAGGAACCCTACACGAACTCATCTATAAACCCTACTGAGCCTGACAGTGACAATGTATATACAGTCCGGTCCATTCGTCTAAAGAGTATCGCATATCGAGTCTAGGGGGGTGGATAAAGTCAGACCCCTAATAACACGATAAATCATGTCGGTATGAAGCCCATCACCACCTGAGAAACTACTGATCCAAATCAGTAATTCTCCACTACCTTGGCCGAGGATTCCTAGTGATGGCCACCCGTGCACTGCGCGACATCAACCTCCAATACCGGGACAACGTCGAAATCAACCCCTCTCTGGTCTTTTTTCAAAATCTGGGTTTTTTCAGAATTAAAAATACCTGAAAAATTCAGCAGGGAAATATAAGAATTGTGGTGAAAAACGACAGCCTAATCCGTACATTCCACCGTGGAACCGCGGCAATACCCTGCTTGGGCAGCGGTTCCGCGGCCGTACAGAGGAGATAGGCTATCATTTTTGCACTGTAATTTCTAATTCTGTAATTTATATTTTCTGGGTATTTTTAAACTGACTCAAGTGTTGAGTAATCTGGGGTTTATTTTGTAATCGTCGATTTGATCAGGAATTTTAAATTCGTTATTGTTATTCCGGATAATTTAGAAAGTATTAAAATGTTCGAACTGATATCATTAACTCAATTTTTCCCGATACGAAAAACATTCAAGTGTTGAATTTTTCTCGGGTTTAAATCTTTCGGAAAAACGTGCAAGAAATGTGACGGACCCTCTAGAAGACAACAAACCTTAACTCGATTATGTGACCGTCTTGAACTGCCCTTTGAACCTTAGGGTTTGGGGCAGTACGGCATGCCACATGTGAGGCGTTGGCTTGACCCTTCTGCGGCTGGACCGTTGCTACTGTGACGTATTCTGGAATTTTTGAACTCCGCTCAAGTGTTGAGCTATTTAGGAAATCTTGGGTATTTGAATATTCGATCGGAAAGTTTAATACTGTCTATTTATCTGGAATGTGATACAATATCTGGAATTCACACGGTTAGGCATGAAATGCGAAATATGTGATATTTCGGATTTACGATGTCTAAAGAGATTGTGGATTCCAAATGTTGTAGTTTTACACTTTCTTTTCTGTGACCGTAAGTGTAATATATGATATCGCCGGTTTCGTTGCTATATGTCAACGACAATTGGGATGCGCATATTTACTTACGTTGATGACATGTGATGTTCTGTATTGCTGGATATGTTATATTGGATCGTCGCGTTCTGAATAGCCAGGGGTTTTATGTGAGATGAGAGTTTTTTTATTTTCATTCATGTAAAATTTAATTGTATGTAATATTCTTTTATTGGGGCACTTCCGGGTCGAGGTTGATGTCACCATTTGTATATTATTTACTTTTCCGCACTAGGATAGACCCAAAGAGGGGAGCACAAGTAACCGGGTTCTAGGGTCCAGTGGGAGACCAACTCGAGGAGTCGAGTCCGGGTCTCCTAACTCAAGAATTGGAAGGGTTGCTTGCCGCTCTCGTAGGGGTCTAGGGGTGTGGGTTTGGCTATTCGTCGCGACCGTGGAATCCGTGTTTTATAGAGGCTCAAAATAAAACACGGACGTCCTAGTATATCCAATGTTTCATATGTTTCTTCTGCTGCGATATCTGTGATGTGATCATTTGATGTTCTATGATAAATACTGTATATAGTATATATGATATATTATATAGACGTTACTTATGTTTTACACCCGCGCTAGCCCTGCCCTGCTCTGCCGTTAGTTACCTAACCTAACGGCGCACGAGGGGACATCGAGGCGAATGCGGATGGCATAAGTGTACGTCGTATTTATCTGTGATGTTTAGGTGACTTAAATGATGGGACTTCATTAATGTGATTAATGAAAGAAAAGAAACCTAAAAGATGTTGTAGAATTAAATTTTCAAATAAAAAGGGTAGCTACAGTTTTGCTTTGCATAGCGGTATATATGATATACCCTGCACCTTATTCGATGGGGAAAGAGCCGAGATCCCTTCACCGGGAGTGACCTCTTTAGAAAAACTGGCAGATGCTACAACACTCGGTTTGACTTTTGACTGCTTTTGGAGTTTTTCTTTGCATAGTGATGTATATGATATATCCTGCACCTTATTCCATAAGGAAAGAGCCGAGATCCCTTCACCGGGAGTGACCTGTTTAGCAAAACTAATGAAAGCCTTAAAATCACTCCATTTCAAAACTCACGCGATTCTATGACGATATCAAGTTCATTACGCAATAGGTTTTCAGAAAAACCTGTCGTAGCCCTTCGTCATTTCAGATAAGTCCTGCTTAGTATTCATGCTGCGTTTGTTGACCTTGTCAAGACGTAGTGTTCAGTAGCTGACCAGTATTGATCTGTTTATGCATATGATGCAGATTGTTTTAGGGTAGTCGTACGGCGTTGTTGACCTTGTCAAGGGTCGTGCGGGTGGGTTTAATTCAATCAAGAAATGACGGGTTGAACTTGACTTACGGTCTATGGTTTGTTGACCTTGTCAAGGTCATAGATTGTTTGGGGAAAAATATTATCGGGAATTTCAAATGTTGAGATTTGCAATGAGATTTCATACCTTCTATGAGATAGTTGGATCCCGATACCCACTGCGAGTAATTGTTACTCCTGGGAGAGTTTTACACAGGACAATTAGCCGATCAAGTAGGTGTCTAGAAAGGTGTCAACGGGGTTACGCCTCTGGGAAAACGAGGTTTACTTTAATTAGGTCCATGCGAAAGCACGGGAAACCTCCCTCAAAGTACCGACACTGGCCTGGCTGTAAGATTGGCGAAGTTGTAGGGTGTAATTAATCCCGGCTAGTCTTTCCTTTTAGGGTTTGAAGGAAGATTTGATAAAAACAGTGGGAGCCATCCTGATTAGTTAAAATAATAACCAATCTGATTTTGCAAGAGCATACGCTAAAGTGTTTTCTTCTCTCTCTCCCCCTCCAGGTAGCGACCATATCATGCCTTAATAAAGATAATAATATGGATGTATTGACCGAACCCGCATGTTATACTGTGCTGGGGAACGTTGGTTCCGTTCTTTCTTATAAGAGTTATAAGACTGAACAGGATATAGGGGAATACCAGGATTCCCATGCCACCCATATGAAGAAAGTACATGTTGATGCATTTTCTTCGGGTGTGTTCGTTACAGAGAACTGTTTCTCCATTTCCTCTACGTCCTGGGTATTAGATACCGGGTCAGGATCCCATATATGTAATCAGTTACATGGGCTTAGAAAAGGTAGAGAACTTGGAGAAGGTGATAAAGACATAAGGGTTGGAAATGGTGCAATTGTTGCAGCTAAAACCGTCGGGGAATATCACCTTATATTGCCAACTGGTAATACATTGGTTCTGAACGAATGTTATTACATGCCGAACCTGATATGCAACATTATATCGGTTTCTTTACTAAGTAAAGAGGGATATAATTTTGTATTACAGGATAATGTTATGAACATTTTCCTTAACCAAAAGTTGGTTGGATCAGGCACGTTATGCAATGGCATTTATGTTCTAAATCAATCAACAGTTCTGAGCATAACAAACACATACAAGCGGAAGAGTTCAGAATTGAACGAATCCTTCTTACGGCATTGTAGACTGGGTCACATCAATGAGACACGACTAGCTAAGTTGCATAAGGATGGATATTTAAATCCGTTTGAATTTTCATCTTATGATACTTGCCAGTCATGTCTCAAAGGCAAGATGACCAAAACTCCGTTTATGGGACACGGAGAAAGAGTTACCGAACTCTTGGGACTGATACATAGTGATGTATGCGGTCCCATGTCTACACATGCCAGGGATGGTTCTTCGTACTTCATTACATTCACTGACGATCTCTCTAGATTCGGATATGTGTTCCTGATGAAACACAAATCAGAAGCTTTTGAGAAATTTAGAGAATATAAACAAGAAGTCGAGAACCAAACCGGGAAAAGTATTAAAATCCTTCGATCTGATCGAGGAGGTGAATACTTGAGCAATGAATTCCTGGACTTCCTAAAAGAGAATGGGATTCTCTCTCAGCTGACTCCTCCATATACACCACAGCACAATGGTGTATCTGAACGGAGGAACCGCACCCTATTAGATATGGTGCGCTCTATGATGAGCACAGTTGAGTTACCTATTTCCTTCTGGGGGTATGCACTGGAGACAGCAGCATACCTATTGAATCAAGTTCTATCTAAATCTGTACCTACCACACCATATGAGATATGGAGCGGGAAGAGACAATATCTTAAACGAGTTAAGATATGGGGTTGTCCGGCCTATGTCAAAAGACAAAATCCAGACAAACTCTAGGCACGGTCAGTTCTTTGCAAGTTTGTGGGATATCCAAAGAACTCATATGGGTATTTTTTCTACCACAGTGAGGAACAAAAAGTGTTTGTTGCTCAACATGCTACCTTTTTAGAAAAGGAATTTCTTGTAAAAGAAATTAGTGGCAAAGTGGTAGAGCTGGAAGAGGTTCCAGATACACAAACTGCAACTGAAGATTTAGTGGAACCAGAGGATTCAGTAGTTCCCAACGAACCCCAGCCTCTCCGCCGATCTAGTAGGGTTCCTCACCCACCTTAGAGATACTACGGTTTTCTCATGGATGGTGGGTGCGAGGATTGCATCATGGTTGATGATGACCTAACTAGCTTCGAGCAGGCCATCACGAGTGGGGACTCAGTGAAATGGCTGGATGCAATGCGGTCCGAGATGGAATCCATGTACACCAACAAAGTGTGGACTTTGGAAGTTGCTCCTGAAGGGGTAAAACCCATTGGGAGGAAGTGGATCTTCAAGAAAAAACTTGGTGTAGATAGGAAAGTGGAGACTTTCAAAGCTAGACTTGTTGCAAAGGGTTTTCGTCAAAGACCAGGTGTGGACTATGACGAAACCTTTTCCCCAATGGCTATGCTTAAATCCATCCGGATCATGCTTTCCATCGCTGCATATCATGACTACGAAATCTGGCAAATTGATGTTAAGACCGCCTTTCTAAACGGTGATTTAGAAGAGTGCGTGTACATGACTCAGCCAGAGGGCTTCGTAGATAATGGGAGCAGCGGGAAGGTGTGCAACCTGCTTAAATCCATTTATGGATTGAAGCAAGCATAGCGGAGTTGGAACATCTGCTTTGACGTCATTATCAAAGAGTTTGATTTCGTCAAAAATGTAGATGAACCTGGTATCTACAAGAAGGTGGCAGAGAGTAAGGTTGTCTTCCTCGTATTGTACGTGGACGACATACTCTTGATAGGAAATGACATTCCTATGCTGCAATCAGTCAAGCTCTTCTTATCACAAAGATTCTCAATGAAAGATCTTGGTGATGCCTCCTGCATATTGGGAATTAGGATCTATAGAGATAGATCTAAAAGGATTTTGGGATTGTCCCAATCCAGGTACATTGACAACATACTAAAGAGGTTTAGTATGGAAGAGTCCAAACATGAGTTTTTACCCATGATCTCAGGGCTCACTCTCTCCAAAGAGATGTCTCCCAAGACTGATTTGGAGAGAGCTCGCATGCAAGGGATACCCTATGCTTCGGCTGTAGGCTCTATCACGTACGCGATGCTTTGTACCAGACCCGATGTAGCATACTCACTAAGTGTAGTGAGTAGGTATCAAGCTGATCCTGGAGAGAGTCACTGGACAGCTGTGAAGAGCATTCTCAAGTACTTACGAAGGACTAAAGAGATGCTCTTGGTGTATGGTAACGGAGAACTCCAAGTGGAGTCCTTTACCGATTCGAGCTTCCAGAGTGATAAGGACGACTCTAAGTCACGGTCGGGATTTGTCTTTACCCTTTACGGAGGGGCGGTTAGCTGGAAGAGTTCCAAGCAGGAAACCGTGGCAGACTCGACGATGGAGGCTGAATACATCACTGCCAACGATGCTGCCAAAGAGGCTGTCTGGATCAAGAAGTTCATTACTGAACTTGGAGTGGTTCCATCCATTGAGCATCCAATACCTTTATATTGCGATAACAATGGAGCGGTGGCTTTGGCCAACGAACCCAGGTCCCATCAGAGATCCAGGCATATTCTGAGGCGGTATCACCTGATCCGGGAGATAGTTGATCGCCGGGAGATCGAGATCAGGAGGGTTGACACGAAGAACAACACAGCGGATCCACTCACGAAGGCCATTCCCCAGATACAGTTTGAGAGACTCTTCGGGATGCTCGGTATGCGATACTACAGCAGCTGGCCCTAGTGCAAGTGGGAGATTGTTAGTTGTATGTATGCCCTAGAGGCCAGTATTGTACAGATGATGTGTATTATATTGGATGCTTGGACATATATAGAGAAGACTTTCTTGCTCGATATGATAGTATGCTATCTAGTTGCTTTTTATCTTAACATGTATACTTGTCTCTTGATATTGTCTTATAGTTACATGTTGGTAAAGCCCTTAGGATGTGTACTTGACTACCTGGACTATGATGCAGATCATACTAATGGGGACATGGTAGTCCATAAGTACATCCTTCAAGGTCCCTAGTCGTGGGTGTATCGAGACGGGGCATCGATATACCAGTGTAGACTAGCGTATACGCTTATCGACCCATAAGATGGGTGATGGATGATCCCATATCATCAGAGATGGTATATGGGTGCTCAGTGGAGACTGGGTACACTGGACGGACTCGCCGAGAACTCCCAGATGGTATTATACATCACGTCAGATGGCAGTTCTCCGGTGACACTTGTGCAGGTTAGTTTGTAGACCCGAGATCGTCATAGAGTCTTGTGTGATTCCCACTGTGCTTTGATTTCCATCTTACCACGTCCATGAGGGCATGCAAAACGGTGGTTTTTGGGTACAGTCCCGAGTCACATGGAGGCAATGAGCGATAGGAGGGGTTTCGTCTCTCCTGGTATTGGGGGTTGATGTTGCGCTGTGCTCGATTGGCCGTAACAGGGAAGTCCCTGGCCAGGGCTGATTCTGAGATTTGCTGGTAAGTGTTACCAGTAGTTTCTCGACCCGTTATGAGCCTCACATCAGCACCACTTATCGGTTATTTAGGTCTGACGTTTACTACCCCTAGACTTGATATGCGACATATCATACGAGGAGACCGGACTGTACGGGAAGTGTTGCCGGCTGGCTTTTACAGGAGTTGGAGCGGGCTTGCTTGCTGATCTTCTGATCGCTCAATATCCGGGTAGCCGTTACGTCCAGCTAATACCGCTGACGGCTTGTGGGTGCGTGATGTGATCATCACCTACTGCCGGCATATTGACGAGTCTTTAGAGTCCTACACACAGGTTTTACTGGCTCAGGCAAAACGAAATAGGAGCAGGTATGTGATATGTGCAGGACCGAGAATAATGCATGTATGTGATACCATATTTTATTCTCGCGACTTTTTGTATCGGTCGGTTATATATGATATGACCGGGTTATCAAATCAAGTGTTGATTCGATAAGTCGATACGATGAATGTTAGTCGGTTTTATGAGATATGACCGGATTATTAAGTCAAGTGTTGATTTAATAATTAAGTATATAATTGTATATTAGATATACTAGTTTACATTTACTAACACTTGTTCACTTAGGGTTTTTTCTCACATGTACACATTTTTACTATATATGATATATATGAAAATGTGTTGTATTTTTGTATCATGGTTGATGATACACTATACATGGATGTATGAGACTTACACTATGCTAATTTTTATTTAGGGTTTTTAATATCTAAAGTAATTATAAAATCAAGTGGAGGATTAGAAAATGCATGAAGCTTGTGGAAGCTTGTGGATGCATTAACTAATTCAACTTGGTTTTGTTTTTACTATGGATATTTCTTAACCCAACCATAAAGATTAGCCTAGGGTTAAGTCTCTACAAGGGTTAGTATATGATACTCACTCACCATGGTTACTCTTTACACTTGATCATTATCCTTTCCTCTTTCATTTGTTCATCTTCTTCATTGAACAAAAGAGAAAGAAAACTAGGGTTTTGAAATGAGAGCAAAAGATTGTGAGATATAAAATTCCAAAGAGAACCCACTTCCTATTTCTCCATCCTCAACAAGACTAGCACTCTTGTATAGGGTGTTTGCTTCACTAATTCTCAAATTAGTGAAGTAGTAGCTTGAGTCGGAATTCCCTCGACGTAGATCATCTTCGGCTTCGGAGACTTCAAGCAAGGTCGCACCTTTTGCCTCGTGAAGCCATGCAAGGGTCCGGGAGATCCACGATCGCAGCGAAGGGACTTCATCAAGGAGCTAAAGAAGTGGAGGAACGATCTACAAAGGTTGTATTTCGTATCCCTTTAGAGTAAAGTTGTTTACTTGCTAATTAATTCGCCTAAACTCTAGTATACGATCTTCCTTAGGGTTGTTCGGCACCTAAAACTTTAATTTTGGCATGGTCGATACCTTGTAGAGCCTTGTTAGTATGCCTAGTAACCCTATAATGGATCAGTTTCATCTCTTTGTATTCGTGTTTCTCGGAACATGGATGTGGGTATGTACATACGGATGAGAGGGGCATAGAAGGAGACACCTCATTTGGGTTTTGACCATTGACTTGATTAAAACAATTATGAGGTGGAGGAAAGTATTTGTTATATTTGTAAATGATAATTGTGGCATGGCTACTTGTATTGACTACTTGACTTGGTTTGACCATTTGACTTGGTTTGACCACTTGATTTGGTTTGACTCTTTGACTAGATATTTCTTGTGAGATATTTTATGGTACTAGATATTTTGGGTGAGATATTTTCTTTCCATGCTTGTAGTCATATCATGTGAGCCATCTCATTTTCTATTATCATTATCAAAAACCATTTCTCTTTCCTCAAGCTAGCTCTCTTCTTCTTCCTCACATCAAAAAACCTTAAGGTCTCATGAGTTGAGTAAACTAGGGTTCCAAGAGACAAATAAATCCAACTCCATTCTCTACATCACCTAGGCCATCAAGTTTAGCAAGCTTATTGCCCTAGTTACCTCGGATTTGAGGTTGGAGCTCGGACTATAGACTCTCGGGTGGATCGTCTTTGACTCCAGGAAGCCGACAAGGAAACCTTGATCCGTATCGATCCTTAGAGCCTATGATGACGAGGAGGCCAGCGGAGAAGACCCGAAGGACTTGTATCATGAGGTATAATATTCTTTCTGAGTAGTTAAATCTCATGTAGTTTGCTAGCTAAAGTTTATGTTCGATCCTTGGTACTAGTCGGTGTTGCGAATCCCGTAAAAATCATTTTTTGCAATTTCTGCCTCCCCGCGAACACCTGGGATGAGCGACATCGACTTACAGGTCTCACAAGCTATTGGTGTTAGTTTGTTCACCTAAGATAGTATACAGATGCTTATTGGGTTATGAGTACACTGGACGGACTCGCCGAGAACCTACTAGTTGGTAGTATATCTATTGTCAGATAGCAGTTCCCTGGTGACCTGTGTGCAGGTTAGTTTAACGACCTGAGATCGTCATTTGTCTCGTGTGAGTTCCCACTGTGCTTTGATTACTACCCTACCATGGCTCAAAGGAGTCGTGCAAACAGATTTTAGTTGGGTATAGTCCCGAGCCACATGGAGGCAGTGAGCGGATCATCGGGGATTCGTCTCTCCCGATATTGGGGGTTGATGCCGCGTAGTGCACGGGTGGCCATCACCAGAAATCCTTGGCCAAGGTAGTCGAGAATTACTGATTTAGATCAGTAGTTTCTCAGTTGGTGATGGGTTCATACCGAAACAAAATGTCGCGTTATTAGGGGTCTGACTTTATCCACCCCCTAAACTCGATATGCGATACTCTTAGATAAATAGATCGGACTACACGGATATTATCGCGGACAGGACCAGTAGGCGTCAGGATGAGTTTGCTCGTCAGCCTCCCTTTCGCCCAATACCTGGGTAGCCGTTACGTATAGCTAGTGCCGCTGACGTGCATGTGGTTAAACCCACTGCCAGTATATTGATGAGTCTTTAGAGTCCCACACAGAGGGTTTCCCTGCTTCGGGCGAAAATATGTAGAGGCCGTATGGTTTTATGGCAGGGTTCGATCATATACGTGCACTTGTGCATGTATCAGGATTCGGACGGATAATACTAGTGGCTTTGGTTTAAGCTGGATTCTAGTATTATATTGTTGGATTATTTTCGTCTCATTGTATTCGTAATTTTTGGAATACGGATACGGATATGTATATACGGATGAGGGGTATTCTTGTAATTTATTAGAAGATGCCACCTCATTTAGGATTTAATGGTTAATGGGGTGGAGAGGATGAGGTGTGGTTTGCATTTATTGTAGCATGGCTTAGTAGTGACTTATGGTTACTATTCTAGCATGCTTGTTTTCGTTTGTTGTGAGATATTTTGGAGTCTTGAGATATTTTGTGTTGAGTTAAGATATTTTGGAGACTTGAGATATTTATTGGATGGTTTCAATTATTGCTCACAACACACACACAACACACAACAAAAGACTTAGCCATTTTTTTTGAGTGGCCTCTCACTCTCATCCTCAAGCTTCTTCTTCTACCTCCACCTTTCAAGTCTCATGTGTTGAGAAACATTTTGGCTATAGTGCTCTCAAGTCAATTATTAAATCGCAGGCACACGATTGCGATGATTGAGGGAGGACCTATACGGATAAAACAGTCTTACTCAAGATGATAGTACGCTATCTGGTTTTTCTTTATCATCATGTACATGATTTATGTGGTATTACAGATCACTATTACATATTGATAGAGCCCATATGATTCTTGCATGACTACCAGTATTACGATGGCGATCATATACGTGGGAGCTGGGTGGTCTATAAGCACATCCTTAAATATCCCTAGTCGTGGGAGTTTCGAGACTGGTCATCGATACTCCAGAGTAGACTAGTGTATACTGATCGAGACTCTGAAAAGGGGCGGTGGCCAGGTCTCACAAGCCATTGGTATTAGTTTGTTCACCTAAGATAGCATACAAGTGCTCATTGGGTTATGAGTACCGTAGACGGACTCGCCGGGAACCTGCTAGTTGGTAATATACCTATTGTCAGATAGCAGTTCCCATATGACATGTGTGCAGGTTAGTCTGTCGACCTGAGATCGTCATTTGTCTCGTGTAAGTTCCCACCGTGGTTTGATTACTACCCTACTACGGCTCAGAGGATTCATGTAAACAGGTTTTAGTTGGGTACAGTCCCGAACCACATGGAGGCTGCGACATTTTAAAAATCGTTTAAGTTAATTGTCCGATAATCAGTAATATAACTTGTGTTTTCCGTAATAAATTAATTCTAATTATTTTTCAACATAGACTTAAATATACCTATTCTAGCTATGTAATTGCTAGTATTTGGTATTTAATTGGTCACTTGTAAATTTCTAGTTTACTTAAATATTTTCTTAATTAATTATTTTAAATATTATTTCAAGCTCTTACTTATACATTTAATTAGTGATAATTACAAATTGGAATTGGTTAATTATACTTTAGTGAACCATGACACATTAAACCAAAATGTAACATGTTGTTTTTGAAATGAAATGGAATTGTCAAGAGGGTTCTAGAAATTTAAAGAAAGAGTTTAAATAGAAAATAAAATAAAAAGAAAATAATAAAGAAAGAAGGCATGGGGTGTAATAAATGAGGTATGGGGTATTTTTATTGACTTGGAATTTCTCTCACACACACACCCACACTCAATCCTCACCTCTGGCCGAGCCCATTCTGCAGCTCATCCCCCATTTCTCCACTTCTTTTCTCTTCAAAAAATTCTTCATTTTTCCATCAAAAATCAATATAAAACCTCACTAATTCCTAATTAAATCTTTACCCATTATTCCTTGGCCAATCTAGCATGGATTTTGGAGCAAGGAAGCCATTTTGGGAGGCTAAGTTGCAAGTTAGATCTCTAAAATTGTGAGGCATAAATCTTAACCTAATGGTTAATTTATTAGTTAATTACTCTAATCTAAACTATTTAGGTGTTAATTTGGTTCTAATTGTAAGTTTAAGATTAACAAGAGAAGGGTTTGAATTAAATTTAGGGTTTTCCCACCATTACCAAGTTCGCTAAGTGTAGTTTGCAATCTAGTAGCTTTACAAACCTAATCTAAGTGTTTACCTTGTTAAAGGGCTTATAATTATCCTAAGTGAGTGATTATGCAAGCAAATTACATGATTTTTGTGGGCTTGTATAAGATTATATGAATTAGTGAAGCATGGCATTTTAAGATGTTTATTTATGATTGTGGCCACTAGATCGCTAATCCGTGAAGTTTTTACGCCAAAATCCTATCGATGTGCTTACTTGGTTTTTGGAATAATTAGATTTTGGTTTAATTTGACGTTATGATGATTTACTTACTATTTCCTATAATTTTTAGTGTGTTGTGAATGCGTGATTGTTACGATTGGAATTTAGATTTGGGGATTGCCACGTATAGCGACCCTAGTTGTGGTTTGTGGCGTTGTCGCGAGCGCGTTTTGTGCACCAAGTGAGTCCGCGTCTAATTAGTGCGCGTGGTTGATTTATATCGTTTGTGTCCGCGACTATTCGTATATCTATTCTCTGATTTACTTGTGTGCGATTCTAGGATCGGGTGCAGAGGCGTCGGACGCGGTGCGGAAATGCAAGGCTGTGATCGGATCATATTAGCCAAGGCGTCCCTGTGAGTAGATGTACACATCTCTAGGGGATCGTCTGGATGGCGCGAGGCGCCCGATGGTTTAGGATTACTTGTAGTACTTGTATTTTATATGCGTAGTTTCCTAATTATTAATCTCATTGCATCGCACCATCTTATATGTGTGTGTGTGTGTGTGTGTGTGTGTGTGTGGTATCATCTCATAGGACACTTGCACCATTACCATTGGTTCATACTGCACGTGCACTATTCATGCTAACACACACGCCATTGGTAATTTCTATGCTACGAACACTATAGAATTTGCTTAAATCAGTATCTAAAACATTTTCATCATATGTGATATGTAAATTGGTAGTTGTGTTCATTTCATCAAGATTGATACGTAGGATAGCTAGTCACTTATACATACCTCATTGCATCATACTTCATACATGGTTTCTGGTTATACGTCGCATGGTATATACTATCGTATCATAGACATTCATCATCACCGACATGTTTACATATTGTGATCTTCTTGGGGATTTCAGTACTTATGAGATTTCTGGATTTTGGGAAAAACTGCAAGGATTTTAAAAACTCATTACCATTTTAAAAATGGAAGTTGCGGTTTTCTCGTGATATAATGTATGTGTTGTCTACTATGAGTTTTCCTGATCTCTGTTGGTTTTCGAGACTCGATTCGAGGAGTAGGATGAATCGTTTCGGGTATATGGTGGGCCCGGTAAGGTACCCCGGGGCAAGAAGCTCGAGTTGTCGACGATGAGTCTGGCAGAGGCAGACTACCTACCGGTGATGTCTGGCGTGGCGGATATCCGGAGAATACAGACGTAGTCATGAGATTTGATGATATGGGCCGATCCGGACCGACAGAGCCCGAGATATTGAGATATTGAGATATCGAGTCATTGAGATATTGAGATATTGAGACATTGAGATATTAAGATATGTATATATTGTGTTGATGCTTGAAATGGATTTTCTGTTGATTTCATTGGTGATGTTTCAGTTTGTTGCACATGGGTTTTTCTAAGATAAGAACAAAGATTTTCTCATACTAGACTTGTTCAGGTTTCGTGTTGATTATGCATTTATGTTGCATTCATGTTAGTACATCGTATCATATCGATATGCGTAGGTTGAGACGCATTTGCGTGCATGCTTACGATAGCCTTATTGATGTTATTTACTACTCATGATTTGGAAACTCACCCCCGTTGTACCACAGTATCTTGCAGGTATGACCCGTCAGCACAGTAGCGGTGGGCGTACTTCCTCTTTTTGCTTCATTGCATCGATTTGCAGTTTTGCTCTTGGGTGGGTTGCGAGGATACTTTTATTCCATCTTGTATTATTATTTGTATCTAGTATACTCCATCTACCCTTGTATATTGGACTAGACGTTGAGACTCGTGAGATTTATATTTATGGTATTTGGTGTCGATGCTCACTTGAGCAGATGTGGTGTTTCTTATTTCTTACTTTCAGATGCTTATTTCGCCTTTTGATATACATATTGCATGTGGTTGTGATTCTGCCTTTGGCGAAGAGCTAGCTCCTGCTTGGGGATGCCTGTATTCATTATTTATATGTATTTTCATCTGTGGTACCCGTTTGGGGGCCAGTATTTACAAGGGAGACTCTGCCGAAATTTTCGGGAAACTTGATGCATTAAAATGTTTTAAGGTGACTTTATTTTACAAAAATAATCTTTTAAAGTTAAGTTTTCTTTCACTCTATTTCTTTAAATGGTTTATATTTCTTAGCTTTGGCTTACATAGATTACGTACGCCTTTGGACATTTCGTAATTTAAGTGCCAGTCACGTTCCGTACCTTCGGATCGTGACAGAGTTGGTATCAGAGCGTTAGGTTTTACCTTTCTGAGTGTAGGATGACCCTTGGTAGATGGAGTGGGTTACTTAAGCAGAGCGATATAGCGTGTGTATGTTCCGCGGTATAGTTACGATACGGTACTCTGCCTAAGTGGCCTTAGGATATCTGATTGCTTGTACTTCCTTCTTTGATTCCATATGTCCTCTTTTTTTGATCGTAATGTTCCTATCGATCCTGTTTCTTGTTCTAGCCACTATGCCGCCAGAGACTATGAGGGCCAGAGGGCTGCAGCCAGGGATGAGATTAGAGCAGGCTCGTTTAAGACGAGGACCGATCAGGGCGGTACGCCTACCCGTCAGGGACAGAGTGATCCGCCTTCTCCAGGACGGATAGCTAGGCTAGAGTCGAGTATTCAGGACTTATGACAGATGGTTGGATTGTTAGTTGAGGATAGCCGAGCTCCGAGAGCTGATGATTTCCCTCCTACTGCGGGGACTGTGATTATACCTGCTACTTAGGCAGCTGTTTCTGTTGTTACCGAAATTATTTCCATATCCTTATAGGAGTTCTTGAGGCTGAAGCCTCCAGTTTTTACCGGCATAGATGCAGCGGAGGATCTATATACAATCCTCGAGAGGATGGCTAAGATTTGTCGTTCACAGAGATGTTCTGACGAGATATGGATTGAGCTTGCAAGTTTTCGTCTAGAGAGGTCTTGCTCAGACATGGTGGGAGTCAATTGAGAGAGGCTGAGCTGCAGACCTACTTCCTATAATTTGGGATGAGTTCACAGCTGTATTTCTTGCTCGTTTCCTTCCGGAGAGCGGTCGAGATTCCTGAGCTCATAGTTTTGAGTCTTTGTGTAAGACTTCAGGGATGAAAGTGTCAGAGTGCGACATTCAGTTTACTTAGTGGTCCGATATGCTCCTTACCTGGTGGACACTGAAGAGAAATGGATAAATAGGTTTGTGTGGAAATTGGACATGCAGTTATTTCTTGCCATCGGCACCCAGCATTTTGACACTTATGCAGCAGCGATGGATGCAGCCTTACTGCTAAAGGAGCGCATTTCTGAGACTTCAGTCGTTGTTGGACCGAAGAGGATTCGTACCGGTATGCCAGCTCAGAGGCGGTTAAATAGACACCGTTGTGACAGGTATTCTTTTGGTGTTTTCTTCCGATGCATCTTTCTTTCTGGTGCCGTTTGAAACGGTATCCACATATTTTGTATCGAAGTTTAGCCGATAGTAGTCCTTACTAAATCAGCCGCTTGTTGTGATTTCTTTCACAGGCTAATCTTTTGTCGCTCGATATGTTTCTCATTCGTGTTTATTTTGTTCGCATCGGAGATAGGGATTCTTCTGTCAAATTGATTTTTCTCGATATGTCAGACCTTGACGTTATTCTGAGCATGGATTTGTTAGCTACGCGTTATGCATCTGTGGACTGCCATAAGAAGGCAGTCAGATTTGGTTTTCCGGGTGAGCCAGTTCTTGTTCTTCAGGGAGACCTTAGCGCCACCCTTCCCGATTTGAAATCTTCTCTTCGCGCTAGTCAGCTCTTGAGAAAAAGGATGTCAGGAATTCTTGACGTATGTTTGTAATGTTAGAGCCGCAGAGGTCCCATTAGACCAGGTCCCGATTGTGAGAGAGTTTCCATATGTCTTTCCTGACAAATTGCTTGGTTTATTGCAAGAGCGCGATATTGAGTTCTGCTTGACTTGATTCCCGGAATGGAGCCTTTTTCTATACCGCCATATTGGATGGACCCGGCGGAGCTTAAAGAACTGAATGATCAGTTGCAAGATTTTTTGTATAAAGGGCTTGTTCGTCCGAGTGCGTCACTTTGGGGAGCTCATGTTCTGTTCGTCAAGAAGAAAGACAGCAGTTGTGTTGGTGCATTGATTATCGTCAGTTGAATCGGGTTACTGTGCGGAACAAATATCCCTTACCTCACATCGACGAATTATTTGATTAGCTCCAGAGTGCGGGGCATTTCTCGAAGATTGACTTGTGGTCGGGTTACCGTTAGTTGCGGGTTTGAGAGGATGATATTCCGAAAACTGCTTTTCACACGTTACGGGCGTTAATAGTCTTGGTGATGTCGTTCGAGCTCACCAATGCCCCAGCAGCATTTATGGATTGAATGAACCTTATATTCAGGCCATTTCTTGATCAGTTATTATCATGTTCGTTGATGACATTTTAGTACACTTTTGGAGCCGAGTGGGGCCTGGGCAGTAATTGAGGATTTCGTTGCAGATTTTGAGGGAGCGCCAGCTATTCGCTCAATTATCCAAGTGTGTTTTCCGGTTGGATAGCATTGACTTCTTGGGTCACGTAGTTAAGAGAGATGATAAGTATGGAACCGAAGAAGATCGAAGCCGATCAGCACTGGCCTAGACCCGTATCAGTGTCGGAGGTTTGCAGCATTTTGGGTTTGGATGGATACTATTAATATTTCGTACAGGATTTTTCACATATAGCTGCAACGTTGACCGGGTTGACCCAGAAGGGTGTTTCTTTTCTTTGGACTAAAGTATGCATGCAGAGCTTTCAGTAGTTGAAGACTCGTTTGATTTCGGCGCCAGTATTATCTTTGCCTTAAGGATCAGACGGTTTTGTTGTTTATTGCGATGCTTCTCGGTAGTTGAAGAAGCACGAGCAGAACTATTCTACGCACGACTTAAAAATGGCTGCGGTGGTTTTTACACTTAAGATTTGGAGACACTACTTATACGACGAGTCGTGCTAGATATTTACGGACCACAAGAAGCTTAAAGTATATCTTTCAGCAGCGAGAACTAAATTAGAGATAGCACATATGGATAGAGCTAGTGAAAGACTATGACTGTGAGATTCTTTATCGTCCGCGCAAGGAGAATGTTGTGGCAGATTCTTTGAGTCGGAGGCCCGGAGATAGCTTTTCTTGTTTGAGCACAGTTCAGAGACAGTCGACGGCAGATTAGCAGATTCTTTATGACAGCCGAGTACAGTTTGAGTTTACGTCGACCGGGAGACAACTTGTCCGTTTCCGTACACATCCACAGTTATTTGATCATATCCATGAGGTACAGTCCGATGACGTTCATTGTCAGAGATCTTGGAGCAGGTTGGACAGGGCAGAGATTCAGAGTTCGTGATTGATGATCAGAGAGTACTACGATTTGGGACTCGACTGTGCGCTGAAGGATTGCTTGGCATGACAGCAAGGATTCGGGAGGCATTGTCCATGCCATTTTCAAAATTTTGCCATACTAAACAACCATAACCCTAGAATCTTAACTAGAGATTTAGACAATACAACATGTAAACTACTTTACATCTAAGTGAATATGGAATACAACCTTTATAGACCGGTCCTTCACTTCAATAGCTCCAAGTGGTAGTCTCTTCGCTCCAAGTGGTGATCTTGCGGACTCTAGAACGGCTCTAAAACATTTTACTTGCACGATGTCTTCGAGGCCGAAGATGATCTACGTTGAGGTGACACTAACCCAAGATACCTTTTTACTAATGTGGGATTAGTGAAGCTAACACCCTAAACTAAATTGCTAATTTAGTAGAGAATGTTGAAGTAGGATTTTTGCTAACTTTAAAATTAATTTTCTCACTCTTTTTCTTCTCCTCTCAAAAACTTAGAGAGCTAAGTTCTTGATGAAGAAGAAGAAGCAAATAATAGATGAGAGAGTGAATGGAAACCAAGGGTGAGAAATATTTCATATAACTCATGTAGAGACTTAACCATGAGTTTAGATAATGGTTGGGTCAATAAATTTCTTAAGTAAAACAAAATTTGTGGACAAAGTCAATGCATCTACAAGCTTCCACAAGCATCATGCCATGTGACTAATTTCCAACTAATTTGGATTTACTTTAAATAAATAAACCCTACATTATCATTAGCATGGTGTAAGTCTCATACACCCATGTTGCATGTGGCATCAAGCATAACACAAAAAAGAGAACAAAATTAATATATATCACATATATATTAAGTGTGCATATGTAAGAAAAAGAAATGCTAAAGTGAGATAATATTAGTTAATGTAAATTAATATATCAAATATATAATTATACATTAAATCATTAAATCAATACTTGATTTAATAATTCGACTATATCTCATATGACCGACTAATATTATTTGTATCAATTTATTGAATCAACACTTGATTCGATAACTCGGCTATATCTCATATAACCGACTGATACAGTATCGACTTATTGAATCAACATTTGATTCGATAACCCGGCTATATCTCATATAACCGACCAATAACATAAATTGCGAGAATAGAATACGGTATTATATACTCGTATTAATCTCGGTCCCGCACATATCACATATTTGCTTCTACTTCGTTTCGCCTGAGCCAGTAAAACTTCTGTGTAGGACTCTAAAGACCCGTCAATACGCCAATAGCAGTGATGATCATATCAAGCACCCACAAGCCGTCAGAGGTACTAGCTGGACGTAATGGCTACCCGGGTATTGAGCAATCAGAAGATCAACAAGCAAGCCTGCTCTTACTGTCTGTCAGTAATACTACCGTACAGTCCGGTCTCTTCGTTGTTAGTTATATGTATGCCCTAGAGGCCATTACTATACATAGGATGTATATTGTAGTGGATGCTTGGACATATATAGGGAGGACTTTCTTGCTCGACATGATAGTGTGCTATCTGGTTACTCTTTACCTTAACGTGTATACTGATTGTATCTCTGTTACAAGTTGGTAAAGCCCTTAGGATGTGTACTTGACTACCTGGACTATGATGCGGATCATACTAGTGGGGACATGGTAGTCCATAAGTTCATCCTTCAAAGTCCCTAGTCGTGGGTGTATCGAGACGGGGCATCGATATACCAGTGTAGACTAGCGTATACCTTCTCGACCCATACAGATGGGCGATGGATGATCCCATATCCATTGGTGTTTGACATCAAAGATGATATACGGGTGCTCAGTAGAGACTGGGTACACTGGACGGACTCGCCGAGAACTCCCAGATGGTATTATACCTTACGTCAGATGGCAGTTCTCTGGTGACACTGGTACAGAGTAGTCTGTTGACCCGAGATCTTCATAGAGTCTTGTATGGTTCCCACTATGCTTTGATTTCCACCTTACCACGTCCAAGAGGGCGTGCAAAACGGTGGTTTTTGGGTACAGTCCCGAGTCACATGGAGGCAATGAGCGATAGGAGGGGATTCGTCTCTCCCGGTATAGGGAGTTGATGTTGCGTTGTGTTCGATTGGCTATAACCGGAAATCCCTGGCCAGGATTGCTGAGATTTACTGGTAAGTGTTACCAGTAGTTTCTCGAATAGTTATAGACCTCATATCGACACGACTTATCGAGCTATTGGGGTCTGACGTTTACCACCCTTAGGCAAGATATGCGACATATCAGACGATCAGACCGGACTGTACGGTAAGTGTTACTGGTTGGATTCACAGGAGTGTGAGCGGGCTTGCTCGTCGATCTTCTGATCGCTCAATACTCGGGTGGCCGTTACGTTTAGTAGACCGCTTGCGGCTTGTGGGTGTTTGATATGATCATCACCTGCTGCCGGCGTATTGACGAGTCTTTAGAGTCCTACACAGAGGTTTCCTGGCTCAAGCAAAACGAAATAGGAGCGCATATGAGATATGTGCGGGACAGAGAATAATGCGTGTATGTGATACCGTATTTCATTCTCGCGATGAATGTATCGATGTGGCTGTATGCGATATAACCTAGTTATCGAATCAATGATTGATTCGATAAATCGATACATTGTATATTAGTCGGTTATATGCGATATGACCGGATCGTTAAATCAAGTGTTGATTTAATGATTTAATGCATAATTATATATTTGATATATTACTTTGCATTAACTAGTATTGGTTCACTTTAAATGGATTTTCTCACTTGGATTGTGCACATTGTATATGTGATATACTTTTGTACACAAGTTTGTATCATGTTTGATGATACATGCTCACTAGGGTTTGTGTAAAGATTAAACCATGGTTGTGTAATGGTTAGGTTTTTCATTTTCTTATTCATTTATCTATTGATTTATTTATTTATTTATTTCTTTTTGGCAAATGAAAAGAAAATGGTGGCTTGATTTGTTTTCTAGTTGAAGCTTCATGAAGTTTTGAATAAGTGACCATTTTGTCTTCATGCTTAACCCTAACCATTCCCACTAACCATGATTTATTCTCTACACTTGACCATGGTTGATATTATGATAAGGATTGATTTTCTTTTCTTTTAAAAAAGAAAAGAATGAACTTATCATAATATTCATCTTCTTTCTTCTTCTTCTTCATCTTTAACATTGAAGCAAGCTTGCCTCCATCAATGGCAACTTGTGAAAAAGAGTGAGAAATCCAATTCTAAAGTGAACCCATATCCTATTTCTTCATCCTCTACCTCTTTCCAAGTAGTATAGGGTGTTTTCTTCACAAGTTTCATGACTTGGTGAAGTGGGAGCTTGATCTTGCGATGCCTCGACGTAGATCATCTTCGGCATCGAAGCCGACGACCAAGCCCGCCCATTTTTCCGATGAAGCCGATGCCAGAGTCCGGGATCCGATTTGGACAGCGGAGGGACATCATCGCAGAGCTATGGAGGTGGAGAATCGGATCTACAAAGGTTGTATTTCCGTTCTTTTAGTTAAGTTGTTAACTACTCATTTGTCGCCTAAAATTCTAGTCAACGATCTGTATTAGGGTTTCTCGGCACCTCTAATTTTTGAAATTGGCATGGTTGATGCCTTGTGAGACCTCTTGGGAGTGCCTAGGAACCCTACGGTGGTATCAGAGCCTAGCTAGAGCCTTAGGCGAAGTCTAGACGACGTTTGAAATCCGAACGAACCCGAAACCCATTTCCAAAATGCTCTCTGTCCAATTTTTAAAAATCTGGATTTTTCCATATTACAAATATGCAGAAAATTAAGCAGGTTTTTTTATGAATTACTGTGCAAAACGGAGCTCTAACTCCGTCAAACCGCCGCGGAACCGCGGCCTTACCCCACGTGTCGCGGCGGTTCCGCGGCCGTTATGTTGAATCTTTGACTTTTTTTTGCACAGTAATTGTTATATTTGACTCCTATGTTTGCTGGATAATTTTAATATTTTATTCAAGAGTTGAATTTTCTGGGGTTGTTTTGGGGATTCGTATATTCGATCGGATTATCAAATTTTGTCTGTGTGGCTCTCCGGGTATTTTTGAATATGTTAAAAAGTTCGACCGGATATAAATACCCAACTTTTCCCCTGTCGGAAAATTTCCAAGTGTTGGATCTTTCCGTAGTTTAACGACGTTCTAAGTAGTGCAAGTAATGCAATGGACCCTCTAGAAGACAACAAACCTTAACTCGATTATGTGACCGTCTTGAACTACCCTTTGAACCTTCGGGTTTGGGGCAGTACGGCGTGCCACATGTGAGGCGTTGGCTTGACCCTTCTACGGCTGGACCGTTGGTACTGAGGCACGAACTGAATGTTTTTAGACTTGTTTCATGTGTTGATCTGTATCGGGAAAACTTGGGTGTTTGAATGTTCGATCGGAAAGTTTAACATTTTCTAATTATCTGGAATGTGATACAATAATTGGAATTCACAAGCAGTTATGAGATAACTGAATGAATGTTATAAATCTAGCGGTTTAGTCTCACTTGATCGGTTGCTACGGAATTTTGATGTGATCAAAAGTCCGTCGCAATCACGTAGCGTACGCGGATACTCGCCGGGTAAACTTAATAGACAGCCTCACTCCATAGCCCCGACCAAGTGACTGTAGGAGAACCCCGTCGCCGAAAGCATCCGTTCGGGTGCTCGCGGTAGCGGTGTTCCGCCTTGGTGCACTTCGTCGACGGCGTCGGGGGTGCGGCCGCCTACTGAAGTTTGTGACGAGGATTCGATCAGGATGTCGGGAATCTTGTTGAATTGCCCGACTTGATATTGAAAAGAGTTTTCGATAATGAGACTAAAATGCGGGGTTTATAATTGTTAGACATGTGATGTCTAAGGAATTCATTTGATTAGGCATGCGATGTCTATGGAGGTTGCGGATTCCAACTATTGTAGTTTTACACTTTTTTTTCTGTGACCGTAAGTGTAATATGTGATATCGCCGGTTTCGTTGCTATATGTCAACGATAATTGGGATGGACATATTTACTTACGTTGATGACATGTGATGTTATGTGTTGCTGGATATGTTATATTGGATCGTCGTGTTTGAATAGCCGGGGGTTTTTATGTGAGATGAGTGTTTTTCATTTTCATTCATGTAAGAACTTGTATGTAATATTCTTTTATTGGGGCAGTTCCAGGTTGCGGAAGATGTCACCTTTTGTATATTATTTACTTTTCCGCACTAGGATAGACCCAAGGAGGAGGGCACAAGTAACCGGGTTCTGGAGTCCAGTGGGAGACCAACTCGAGGAGTCGAGTCCGGGCCTCCTAACTCTAGAATTGGTAGGGTTGCTTGCCGTTCTCGTAGGGGTCTAGGGGTGTGGGTTTGGCTATTCATCGCGACCGTGGAATCCGTGTTTTATACTGGCTCGTATTGAAAACACGGACGTCCTAGTATATCCAATATTTCATATGTTTCTTCTGCTGCGATATCTGTGATGTGATCATGTGATGTTCTGTGATGGATACTTTATATAGTATATATGATATCTTATATAGGCGTTACTTATGTTTTACACCCGCGCTAGCCCTGCCCCGCTCTGCCGTTAGTTACCTAACCTAACGGTGCACGAGGGGACATCGAGGCGAATGCGGATGGTATAAGTGTACGTCGTATTTATCTATGATGTTTAGGTATATAAATGATGGGATTTCATTAATGTGATTAATGAAAATAAAAGAAACCTAAGATGTCGTAGAATCGAATTTCCAAAATAAAGAAGGTAGCTACAGTTCTTGCTTTGCACAGCGATATATATGATATATCCTGCACCTTATTCGATGAGGAAAGGACCGAGATCCCTTCACCGGGAGTGACTCCTTTAGCAACAACTGGCAGATGCTACAACTTTCGGTTTGTCTTTTGATTGCTTTTAAGAGTTTTTACTTTGCACAGCGATATATATGATATATCCCGCACCTCATTCGACGAGGAAAGGGCCGACGATCCCTTCACCGGGAGTGACCCCTTTAGCAAAACTAGAAAAGCCTAAAAAACACTCCATTTTTAAAATCATTTGATTCTACAACGATATCAAGTTCATTACGCAATAGGTTTTCAGAAAAACCTGTCGTAGCCCTCCGTCATTTCAGATAAGTACTAGTTAGTATTCGTGCTGCGGTTGTTTGGCATGCGTCAAGGCGTAGTGTACGGTAGCTAACTAGTGCTTATCTGCTAGCATACGATGCGATTGGATTAGGGTATTCGTACGGCGTTGTTTGGCATGCGTCAAGGGTCATGCGGGTGGGTTTAATTCAATCAAGAAATGTACGGGTTGAACTTAACTAGCAGACTATGGGTTGTTTGGCATGCGTCAAGGTCATAGCGAGCTAGGGGCAAAATATTATCGGGAATTTCAAGTGTTGAAATTTGCAATGAGATTGCATACCTTCTATGAGATAGTTGGATTCCGATACCCGCTGCGAGTAAGAGTTACTCCTGGGAGAGTTTTATACATTATAATTAGCCGATCAAGTAGGTGTCTAGAAAGGTGTCAACGGGGTTACGCCTCTGGGAAAACGAGGTTTACATTAATTAGGTTCGTGCGAAAGCACGGCGGACCTCCCTCAAAGTACCGACACTGGCCTGGCCGAAAGATTGGCGAACTTGTAGTGTGTAATTAATCCCGGCTAGTCTTTCCTTTTAGGGTTTGAAGGAAGATTTGATAAAAAGCAGTGGGAGCCATCCTGATTAGATAAAATAACAACCAATCTGATCTTGCAAGAGCATACGCTGAGTGTTTTCTTCTCTCTCTCTCCAGGTAGCGACCATATCACGCCTTAATCAAGTTAATAATACGGATTATTGACCGAACCCGCTTGTTATACTGAGCCGGGGAACGTTGGTCCCGCTCCAACTTATAATTGTTATAAGACAGAGCAGGAAATTGGGGAATACCAGAATTCCTGTGCCGCCCAAACGAAGAGAGTGCATGCTGATGCATCAGCTTCGGGTGTGTTCATTACAAAGAACTGTTTCTCAGTATCCTCCGCATCCTGGGTATATGATACCGGATCAGGATCCCAGATATGTAATCTATTACATATGGCTACAGAAAGGTAGAGAACTGAGAACGGGTGATTAGTTTCATGAGGCAGAAAATGGGGCAAGTGTTGCAGCCAAGTCTGTTGGTCACTGTCACCTTGTATTATCAGTGCATTGATTCTGAACGAATGTTATTAGATACCGAACCTGATATACAAAATCATGTCAGTCTCTTTATTAGTAAAGAAATGATAAAATTTTGTATTGTTGGATAATGTTTTGAACATTTCCTATATCAAAAGTTGATCGGTTCAGGCACGTTATCTAAAAGCATTAATGTTCTAAATCAAACTACAGTTCTTAGTCTATAGAACACACACAAGAGGAAGAGTTCAGAAATGAACGAATCCTTCTTGGGGCATTGTAGACTAGGTCATATCAATGCAACCCGACTAGCTGAAGTTACATTTAGATGCATATTTAAATTAGTTTGAATTTACATCTTGTGAAACTCGCCAGTCATGTCACAAAGATAAGATGATCATAGCTCCGTTTACTGGAAACAGAAAAAGAGTTAATGAACTCTTGGGATGATAAATGTTGATGTATGTAAGGTCCCCTGTCTACATATGCCAGGACTGGTTCTTTATACTTCATTATATTTTCTGATAATCTCTCAAGATTCAGTCATATGTTCCTGTTGAAACATAGGTCCGAACCTTTTGAGATGTTCACAGAATATAAGTTAGAAGTAGAAAACCAATACGGGTATAAGTATTATGTCCTTTGATGTGATCAAGGAGGAGAATACTTGAGCACGGAATTCCTGGATTATTCTAAAGGAGAATGAGATTCTCTCTCAGTATTACTCCTCCGTATACACCATGGCACGATGGTATATCGGGGCGGAGCAATCACACCCTATAATATGGTGTGCTCTATGATGAGTACTACTGAGTTACCTGTTTCCTTTTAGGGGGTTATGCACTTGGGATGTTGCATACCTATTGAATACGGTTCAAATCAAATTAGTTGCCTACCACTTCATATTTGATATGATAAGGGAAGAGCCCATCTCTCAAGTTAGTTAAGATTTGGGGTTGTCCGGGCTATGTCTAAAAGCATAATCCGGAAAAGCTCAAGGCAAGGTCTGTTATGTAGAACTGGAAATGTTCCAGCTATACAAACTGCATCTGATGATTTGAAAGAACCAAAGGATTCAATAGTTACCAACGAACCTCAGCCTCTCCGCCGATCTAGTAAGGCTCCTCACCCGCCTGAGAGATACTTCGGTTTCTCTATGACAGTGGGAGCGAGAATTGCATCATGAGATGATGACCCAACTAGCTTCGAGTTGGCCATCAGGAGTAAGAGTCTGTAAGAATGGCTGGATGCTTAGCGATCTGAGATGGAATCCTTGTACACCAACAAAGTATGGACTTTGATTGCTATATCTGAAGGGTTAAATCCCTATCAGGAGCAAGTATATCTTGAGAAGATTACTTGGTGTAGATGGAAAAGTTGAAACTTTCAAAGCTAGACTTGTTAAAGGTTTTCGTCATCGACCAGGCGTGGATAATGATGAAACCTTTTCAAGTGTCTATGCTTAAGTCCATCCAGATTCTACTTGCCACGGCTACATACCATGACTACGATATCTGGTGGTTGGGTGTCATGACAGCTTTTCTAAACGATGTTTTAGAAGAGAACGTCTGTAAGTACACAACCAGAGGGCCTCGTAGACAGTGGGAGCAGCGGAAACGTGTGCAAGATGTTTTATAGGATAAAGCAGGCATCGCGGAGTTGGAACATCTGTTTTGATGGATTAGTCAAAGAAGTTGACATCATCAAAATGGTAGGTGAACCTTGTATAAACAAAAGGGTAGTAGGGAGTACTATGACGATCCTCGTAGAGTACGTGGATGACATACTCTTGATGGGGAAGAAGTTTCCTATGCTACGCTCGATCAATCTCCGCTTATCACAATGATTCTCCACATAGGATCAAAGTGATACCTACTAAATCCTGGGTTTTGGATCTATGAGATAGATCTAAATGGATGTTAGCATACTCACTAGCTGTAGTGAGATGGTATCAGTTGATCCTGGGGAAAATCACTGGAAGTGTTCCAGGGTGATAAAGACGACTGAGTGTCAGTCACAGGCATTGTCTTTACCCTCAGTAGAGGGACGGTATGTTGGAAGACTTCCAAGCTAGATACCGTGACATACTAGAAGATAAAGGCTGGATACATCGCTATTTCAGATGCTACCAAAGAGGCTGTTTGGGTGTATATTAGTTCATGAGATGAACTTCGTTCCTCCCATTGTGTGACAATGGAGTTGTGGCTTATGCCAAGGAACGCCGGTCCCATCAGTGATCCAGACATATTCTAAGGCAGTGTCACCTGATCATGGAGATGGATGATCTCCAGGGTGATCGAGGTTTGGAGAGTAGACTCAGAGGACAACACAGCGGATCCACTCACAAAGGCCTGTTCCCAGAGAGATATTTTTATGGGATGGTTGAGTATGAGATACTACAACCACTGCTAACAGATGGCCCTAGTGCAAGTGGGAGATTGTTAGTTATATGTATGCCCTAGAGGCTATTACTATACATAGGATGTATATTGTAGTGGATGCTTGGACATATATAGGGAGGACTTTCTTGCTCGACATGATAGTGTGCTATCTGGTTACTCTTTACCTTAACGTGTATACTGATTGTCTCTCTGTTACAAGTTGGTAAAGCCCTTAGGATGTGTACTTGACTACCTGGACTATGATGCGGATCATACTAGTGGGGACATGGTAGTCCATAAGTACATCCTTCAAAGTCCCTAGTCGTGGATGTATCGAGACGGGGCATCGATATACCAGTGTAGACTAGCGTATACCTTCTCGACCCATACAGATGGGCGATGGATGATCCCATATCCATTGGTGTTTGACATCAGAGATGAAATACGAATGCTCAGTAGAGACTGGGTACACTGGACGGACTCGCCGAGAACTCCCAGATGGTATTATACCTTACGTCAGATGGCAGTTCTCTGGTGACACTGGTACAGAGTAGTCTGTTGACCCGAGATCGTCATAGAGTCTTGTGTGGTTCCCACTGTGCTTTGATTTCCACCTTACCACGTCCAAGAGGGCGTGCAAAACGGTGGTTTTTGGGTACAGTCCCGAGTCACATGGAGGCAATGAGCGATAGGAGGGGATTCGTCTCTCCCGGTATAGGGAGTTGATGTTGCGCTGTGTTCGATTGGCTATAACCGGAAATCCCTGGCCAGGGTTGCTGAGATTTACTGGTATGTGTTACCAGTAGTTTCTCGAATAGTTATAGACCTCATATCGACACGAATTATCGAGCTATTGGGGTCTGACGTTTACCACCCCTAGGCAAGATATGCGACATATCAGACGATCAGACCGGACTGTACGGTAAGTGTTACTGGTTGGATTCACAGGAGTGTGAGCGGGCTTGCTCGTCGATCTTCTGATCGCTCAATACCCGGGTGGCCGTTACGTTTAGCAGACCGCTTGCGGCTTGTGGGTGTTTGATATGATCATCACCTGCTGCCGGCGTATTGACGAGTCTTTAGAGTCCTACACAGAGGTTTCCTGGCTCAAGCGAAACGAAATAGGAGCGCATATGAGATATGTGCGGGACCGAGAATAATGCGTGTATGTGATACCGTATTTCATTCTCGCGATGAATGTATCGATGTGGTTGTATGCGATATAACCTAGTTATCGAATCAAGGATTGATTCGATAAATCGATACATTGTATATTAGTCGGTTATATGCGATATGACCGGATCGTTAAATCAAGTGTTGATTTAATGATTTAATGCATAATTATATATTTGATATATTACTTTGCATTAACTAGTATTGGTTCACTTTAAATGGATTTTCTCACTTGGATTGTGCACATTGTATATGTGATATACTTTTGTACACAAGTTTGTATCATGTTTGATGATACATGCTCACTAGGGTTTGTGTAAAGATTAAACCATGGTTGTGTAATGGTTAGGGTTTTCATTTTCTTATTCATTTATCTATTGATTGATTTATTTATTTATTTCTTTTTGGCAAATGAAAAGAAAATGGTGTCTTGATTTGTTTTCTAGTTGAAGCTTCATGAAGCTTTGACTAAGTGACCATTTTGTCTTCATGCTTAACCCTAACCATTCCCACTAACCATGATTTATTCTCTACACTTGACCATGGTTGATATTATGATAAGGATTGATTTTCTTTTCTTTTAAAAAAGAAAAGAATGAACTTATCATAATATTCATCTTCTTTCTTCTTCTTCTTCATCTTTAACATTGAAGCAAGCTTGCCTCCATCAATGGCAACTTGTGAAAAAGAGTGAGAAATCCAATTCTAAAGTGAACCCATCCCCTATTTCTTCATCCTCTACCTCTTGCCAAGTAGTATAGGGTGTTTTCTTCACAAGTTTCATGACTTGGTGAAGTGGGAGCTTGATCTTGCGATGCCTCGAAGTAGATCATCTTCGGCATCGAAGCCGACGACCAAACCCGCCCATTTTTCCGATGAAGCCGATGCCAGAGTCCGGGATCCGATTTGTACAGCGGAGGGACATCATCGCAGAGCTATGGAGGTGGAGAACCGGATCTACAAAGGTTGTATTTCCGTTCTTTTAGTTAAGTTGTTAACTACTCATTTGTCGCCTAAAATTCTAGTCAACGATTCGTATTAGGGTTTCTCGGCACCTCTAATTTTTGAAATTGGCATGGTTGATGCCTTGTGAGACCTCTTGGGAGTGCCTAGGAACCCTACATTCGTCTGATTTGTCGCATATCTAGTTTAGGGGTGGTAAACGTCAGACCCCAGTAACCGATAAGTCATGCTGATGTGAGGCTCATAACGGGTCGAGAAACTACTGATAACACTTATCAGTAAATCTCCATATAAGCCCTGGCCAGGGACTTCCTATTATGGCCAATCGAGCACAGCGCAACATCAACCCCCAATATCGGGAGAGACGAATCCCCTCCTATCGCTTATTGCCTTCATGTGATTCGGGACTGTACCCAAAAGCCATCATTTTGCACGTTCTCTTGAACTTGGTAAGGTGGAAATCAAAGCACAGTGGGAATCACACAAGACTCTATGACGATCTCGGGTCTATAGACTAACCTGTACCGGTGTCACCAAGAATTGCTATCTGACGATAGGTATAATACTAACTAGGAGTTCTCGGCGAGTTCGTTCAGTGTACCTAGTCTCCACTGATCACCCGTATACCATCTCTGATGTCAAACACTAATGGATATGGGATCATCCATCACCCATCATATGGGTCAAGATGCGTATACGCTAGTCTACACTGGAATATCGATGCCATGTCTCGATACACCCTCGACTAGGAACAATTATAGGGTGTACATGTGGACTACCCTTGGCCCCACTAGTATGATCTCCATCATAGTCCTGGTAGTCAAGTACTTATCCTAAGGGCTTTATCAACATGTGGGAGTAAGACAGTATTGTTAGTGTATATGCCCTAGAGGCCATTACTGTATCATACTAGTTTGTATATTACTTAATGGATGCTTGGGATATTCACCTTGTATATACAATCTTGCTCAAAATAGTAGTATGCTACTTGGTTTGTTTCTACTTCAATGTGTACATGTGTTTATATTTTGTATATCGCCTATACACATTAGTGGAGCCCTTAGGATCTTTGCTTGATTACCAGCGATGTGATGGCCGTCACACTAGTGGGGCTGGGTAATCTATAAGCACATCCTTATGCAGGTCCCTGGTCGCAGGACTATCGAGACAGGGCATCGATACTCCGGAGTAGACCAGCGCATGCGCTTCTCATCCCAGTGTGGGAGACGGTCTGTCCCACAGCCGTCAGTACGTCGTACTTGAGATAGTATGCGGGTGCTCGTTAGGTTACGGGTACACTGGACAGGACTCGTCGGGAACTGACTAGTTGGTATTATACCTATCGTCAGTTATCAGTTCCCAGGTGACATGAGTACAGCTTAGTCCGCTGACTTGACACTGTCACTCCGCCTCGAGTGTGTTCCCACTGTACTTTGATCACTACCCTACCACGGCTCAAAGGAGTCGTGCAAACAGGTAGTGGTTGGGTGCAGTCCCGAAGCACTTGGAGGCAGTGACGGTTAGACAGGATTCGTCTCTCCCGGTATTGGGGGTTGACATCGCGCTGTGTCTAGGAGAGCCATTACACGAGTAGTCCCTGGCCAGGGCAAACGAGATATACTGGTAGGTTTCCAGTGTTATCTCAGGGTATTTTGGGCTTCGCTCCGGCACGACTTGTACCGCTATTGGGGGACTGACGTTTACCGCCCCCTAGGCCCGCCATGCGATGTATCAGACGAACAGACCGGACTGTACGGAGAATGTCACACTCAGGCTCAGTAGGAGTTCATATGGGTTTCGCCTCGTCGGTCTTCTTGTCGGCATTACCTGGGGACCGTTACGCACAGCTAGTGCCGCTTGCGGTCTGTGGTTAAACCCACTGCCAGCGTAGTGTCGAGTCTTTAGAGTCCCACACAGAAAGCTTTTCGCCTTTAGGCAAAAGAGTAGAGGTCGCATGGTATTGCGACAGGTCGCATGGTTTTGCGACAGGGTTCGGTCACATCCGTGCACTTGTGCGCGTACAGTGTCCGGACAGTTTACACTAGCGGGCTTTGGTTTAAGCCAGATCCTAGTGTACCTTATGGGATTGGATTTATCCAGTTTGCATTCGTGTTCCTCGGAACGCGGATGCGAGTGTGTATGCACAGTTGACAGGGAGACAGAGGCAGTGGATTCTCATTAGGGTTGTTGACAGTTGACCGTTGACTATTGACCTTTTGATCAACCCTAATGAGAATATGATATGTGATTAACTATTATATTAATTAAGTATTATGGTGACATGGTTGTTGACTTTTGTTGACTTTGTTGACTTTTGTTGACTTGTTGACTTTGTTGACCGGTTGACTAGGCTTGACTAGTTGACCATCATGATAACCATAGCCATCATTTCATGGCAAAGACTTTTACTTGCTTGCTCATTTGTGTAAAATGAGTGCATGAAATGATATGGTTATGGTTGCTTCAACCATCACATAAGACTTTTGTTAGTATGATGAGTTATGATTGCTATGGATTATGAGAGGGTGAAAGACAAAAGAGAGCCTCATTTTTCTTTCTTGCTCATTCTCTCTCTTGTTCTTGAGCTCTCCTTTTGCTCTCACCCTCTTGCTCCTTTTCCCTCTCTTTAATCTATGGTTCTCTTGTCTCATGAGTTGAGAATCAAGAACCATAGATAAAATCCCACACAAAGTATTCTCTACTCATTCTAGTTCACTAGGTTTAGCAAACCAAGTGAACTAGTTTCTTCAAAGAACGAAGAAGGAGCTAAAGGTTGGAGCTTTCAGGTGGATCTATCTTCGGCGTACGGAGACGACGAGAAGAAGCCAATCGGACCACCATCGGAGCTTGAAGACGAAGGAGTTCAAGACAAGCAAGATATAACCCCCTAACCGAGTAGCTAGAAACTCATAGTTAGGTTGTTAGATAGATGTTTAACCAAGATCCGGGTTTTAGGTCCATGTTACCACCTCCGTAAAAATCGTTTTTTACCAAATTCCGCATTCCCGAAAGTACCGGGAGAGGTAGCATGGACTTACAGTGGTATCAGAGCCTAGTTAAACTCTATCTAACATGTTAGCAAGTAACTAGAAGATCGATCAAAGAAAAAGTCCCGAAAACAAAACCCCGAAAATTCGAGTTTCTGTCGATTTTTATACTGTTCAAAAGTTGATTATTTTAACATCTAAAATCGGCTCAGGGTTTTTAAAAGACACTGTAGAAAAATCACCAACTGATTCCCCTATACGAGCGCGGAAACGCGGCAATAGCTTGCTATTGCCGCGGTTCCGCGGCCTCCTTACCCCCTCTCTGGTGTTTCTTTGCTACAGTGTGCTTCTGGGGGTATTTTGGGATTTTTGGTATATATATTTTCAACCCAGATTTTCCAGAACGAAAATTTTACTTTGGGGTCCTGAAAATCCGTATTTTTGATCGAACTTCTAAAAGACTTAAGCTAACAGGTTTTTCTGTAATGTGATATTTGTATTGAACGTCTACTAATCGCTATATGTCGACTAGTGGGGGTTATACAAATCTGTGATCTGTAATGTTGCTGGAATGTGTATATGAATATGTTGGATTGTCGCGGGTGAATAGCCGGGGGTTGTGAGACGAGAGTTTTCCTTTCTTTCAATTCATGTAAATTTGTAAATTGATGTAATAATTATTTGTATGGCCGCACAACCGGGTCGGGGTTGTAGCCGTCATTGTATAATTTCTTTTTACTGTTTTTGCTCCTAGGATAGACCCATGGAGGGGGTGCATAAACTACCGGGTATGCCGAAGTGTCGAGTGGCCTACTCATGGAGATGAGGGAGGTTACTACGCTTCGGGTACTTGGCGGGTAGTTTGCCGCACCCGTAGGGGTCTTGGGTGGGGTATTTAGCTATTCACCGCGACCGTGTAATCTGTTTGTCGTTACAGGCTCGTACGAATTACATATTCCTAGTATATCCAATGTATTCATCTGTGATCTGAAATGTTTATCATTGCAGTATATCTATATATGATATTATTTAGGCGTTGCTTATATTTTACAGACGCGCTAGCCCAGCCCCCGCTCTGTCGTTAGTTAAGTAACCTAACGGGTAATGACGGGGCCCCGTGGCGAATGCGAATGGCATAAGCGTACGTCATATTTTGGTTGTTTTCTGCAATGGTAGGATTAAATGATGGGACGCATTAAAAGAACTAATGCAAGAATATCACGCATTAAAAGAACTAATGCAAGATAATAAACCAAGTTAAAGTCGTTGGAACACTTTCGAAAAACCACTCGGTTCTTTTCAAAACAACTTTTAAATGCGGAGCTTGAGCCACTCCTTTTAAAAGCTATCTCATTCCATCGACCAAATCAAGTTCACTACGTTCACGGTTTTGCCAAAACCATCCGTAGCCCTCTGTCGTTTCACATGAATAGTCAATAGTATTCAAGCTGTGTTTGTTGGCCAAAGTCAAGGCACAGTGATTGGTAGCTATTGGGTATTCATGTGCAGCATAGATAGATGCGTTGGTTTGGAACAGTCGTACTGCCTTGTTGGCCAAAGTCAAGGGTAGGTGCGGGTGGATTCAAATTAACCTGGAGAACGACGGGCAGAACTTGACATGTGACTTATGATTTGTTGGCCAAAGTCAAGGTCATAAGAGCATGGGGCAAAAATCCACATCGGGAGTTTCATAAGTACTGAAACTTGCTAGATTTGCATACCATTTGGAGTGTGGTGATTCTGGTAGGATTCCTTCAGTTTCGTCACGCGATGATATTTGGATCCCGATCCTACTGTGAGTATATGCTACTCCTCGGGAAATTTCTCACTTAACGATCAATGCTATAAACCCAGTAGGTGCCTAGAAAGGTGTTAGCGGGGCTACGCCCCCAGGGAAAAGAGGTTCTTTAATTAAGGAACTTCGCGAAAGCGTTGGAAAACCTCCCTCGAAGTACCGACACCGGCCTGGCTGAACGGTTAAGCAAGTATTGTACGGTGGGATTGATCCTGACTAATTCTTCCTTTATGGTTTGAGGAGGGATTCGAGAAACAGTGGGAGCCATCCTGTTTAGACAAACTAAAAACCACTCTAAACTTGCAAGAGCATCATGCTGAGTGTTTCTTCTTCTCTCTCCTAATTGCAGCGACCAATCAACATGACTGGACTTAAGTTACTCCTAGATAAAAACAAACTGACAGGGCCAAACTACAAAGATTGGCTCAGGAATGTCAAGATAGCAATCACTTACGACAAGCTGGGGTATCTTCTTACTACCAAAGCTCCCCCTGTCCCTGGTCCAACTTCCAGCGTCGCGGATAAGGAAATCCGCAAGACTTGGAAGATTGATAGCGCGAAGGCCAAATGCCTCCTGCTTGCCTCGATGGACAACGAACATCAGAGGAGGCACGAGAATATGGACATGGAATCCATATTGCTTCATACAAAAGAACTGTATGGAGAGCAATCTCGTATCGCAAGATACGAAGCGTCGAAAAAGTTATTTTCGACAAGAATGGCCGTCGGATCATCAGTAGCCGAGCACGTGCTAAAGATGATCGGCTACATTGAGGAGCTCGCAGACCTAGGGATCACATTGGAGAGTGAGCTATATACGGATATAGTTCTCCAGTCCCTTCCTTCCACTTACGCCCAGTTTATACTGAACTTCAACTTACAAGAAAAAGAGGTTGAACTTTCAGAGCTCCTCAACATGCTGAGGAGCGCAGAGGGCACCCTACAGAAAGGTAGGGATACATCCACTTTGTTTGTAGGAGGATCATCTTCTTCTAGGTCCAAGGCGAAAGCCAAGGGAAAGAAGAAGAAGGCCCCCGCCAAACCAAGGGGCGGTGTTAGTAAAGTGGATACGAAGGGAAAAGGTAAAGCAACAAAGATAGCGGGGAAGCTTGTGGATAAGGAAGAATGCTTCTATTGTCATAAGAAAGGACACTGGAAGAATGATTGCAGGGCCTGGAAGGCCAGAACACAGGAATTGAAGCAGGTTGCAGCTTCAGCTTCAGGTGTGTATGTTATTGAAAACTGTCTTTCAATAAACTCTACTTCCTGGGTATTGGATACCGGATCAGGATCTCATATCTGTAATTCTTTGCAGGCGTTGAGAAACCGTAGGGTTTTGAAGGCAGGTGACATGACCCTCAGAGTTGCGAACGGAGCTAGCATGGATGCTAAAGCCGTGGGGGACTATCACCTGGGAATGTCAGATGGACATGTTTTGGTTTTGCATAATTGCTTTTTTGTACCCAACGCAACTTGTAATATCATTTCTGTATCTTTAGTTTCTAAAGAAGGTTATGAATTTGCGTTTGTAAGTAATGTTGTAAACATTCACCTTAATCAAGTTTTGATTGGGTCAGGTACATTGAGTAATGGTATATACGTGTTAAACCAACCACAGATTTTTAATGTCCAGAATACACACAAGAGAAAGTCTCCAGAAATAAATCAGATTTTCTTATGGCATTGTAGATTGGGTCACATCAATGAGAGAAGGTTGACGAAGTTACATACAGAAGGGTATTTGAATGCGTTCGAATATCAGTCGTATGCCACTTGTCAATCCTGTCTCAAAGGAAAGATGACAAAGACTCCGTTTACTGGACATGGAGTAAGAGCGAGCGAGCTCTTGGGACTCTTACACAGTGACGTGTGCGGTCCAATGTCTACACATGCCCGAAGCGGACATTCTTACTTCATTACTTTTACGGATGACTTCTCAAGGTACGGTTATGTCTTCTTGATGAAACATAAGTCCGAGGCCTTTGGAAAATTCCAGGAGTATAAGAATGAAGTAGAGAAACAGACCGGCAAAAGTATTAAGATTCTAAGATCGGATCGAGGTGGAGAATACTTAAGTGCCGAGTTCCTGGACTATTTAAAAGAGAACGGAATTCTCTCTCAGCTTACTCCTCCATACACCCCGCAACATAATGGTGTATCGGAGAGACGGAACCGCACCCTATTGGATATGGTACGGTCCATGATGAGTAACGCTGAGTTACCGCGATCATTCTGGGGATATGCGCTAGAATCAGCAGCATACCTTTTGAACCGAGTTCCTACTAAGACCGTGCCTACTACACCATATGAGATGTGGTGTGGGAAGAGACCCTATCTTAAGCACATTAAGTCATGGGGATGTCCAGCTTTTGTCAAAAAGCAGCATGCGGACAAGCTCGAGGCACGCTCGGTACAGTGCAAGTTTGTGGGGTATCCGAAGAACTCCAAAGGATATTTCTTCTACTGTGAAGAGGAACAAAAAGTTCTTGTTTCTCGTCATGCCTACTTCTTGGAAACTGAGTTTTTGGAAACCCAGATAAGTGGGAGCACAGTAGAACTGGAAGAAATTCCAGAACCACGGACTATTACTGAAAGTTTAGTGGAACCAGAGGGTTTGGAAGAACAGGACATTCCTACGCCGCTCCGCAGGAGTAGTAGGCAGACTCATCCACCCGAGAGATACTACGGTTTTCTCATAGACGGGGATAGAGAGGATTGCATCATAGATTATGATGAGCCTACTAGCTTCCAGCAGGCCGTTCGGAGCGTTGACTCAGTGAAATGGCTGGATGCAATGCGGACCGAAATGGAGTCCATGTACACCAACAAGGTATGGACGTTGGACATTGCTCCAGACGGGGTAAAACCCGTAGGATGCAAGTGGATCTTCAAAAGGAAGATTGGTGTAGATGGACAGGTTGAGACCTATAAAGCTAGGCTGGTAGCAAAAGGTTTCCGTCAAAGACCTGGCTTGGACTACGACGAAACCTTTTCTCCAGTAGCCATGCTGAAATCCATTCGGATCCTTCTTGCCATTGCTGCCTTCCACGATTATGAGATCTGGCAAATGGACGTAAAGACAGCTTTTCTAAATGGAAATTTAGAGGAGTGTGTCTATATGGACCAGCCAGAGGGTTTCATTCAGAGTGGGAGCAGCGGAAAGGTGTGCAAGTTGCTTAAGTCCATCTATGGACTAAAGCAGGCATCGCGGAGTTGGAACATCTGCTTTGATGAGACAGTCAAAGAATTTGGCTTTATCAAAAATCCAGATGAACCATGTATCTATAGTAGATTTGTAGCGAGAACTGTAGTATTCCTCGTTTTATACGTGGATGACATTCTCTTAATAGGAAATGACATTCCTATGCTACAATCTGTCAAGGGGTTCTTGTCATACAAGTTCTCCATGAAAGACCTGGGTGATGCCTCGTACATTCTGGGTATCCGGATCTATCATGACAGATCCAAGAGGATATTAGGACTTTCTCAGTCCAGGTACATCGACACCATACTGAAGAGATTCAGTATGGAAGATTCCAAGCACGGTAACCTACCGGCTTGTCACGGGATCACCCTCTCTAAAGAGATGTCTCCCAAGACTGATTTGGAGAGGGATCGCATGTCTATTATACCCTACGCTTCTGCGGTAGGCTCTATAATGTATGCGATGTTGTGTACCAGACCGGATGTAGCTTATGCACTGAGTGTGGTAAGCCGGTATCAGTCAAACCCTGGGGAGAAACACTGGATAGCGGTAAATAACATTCTCAAGTACCTGAGAAGGACTAAGGAGATATTCTTGGTGTATGGCGGAAAAGACCTCCAGATCGAGGCCTTTGCTGACTCCAGCTTCCAGAGTGACAAGGATGATTCCAAGTCCATGTCGGGTTTTGTCTTTACCCTCAATGGAGGGGCGGTGTGTTGGAAGAGTTCCAAACAGGAAACCGTTGCAGACTCGACGATGGAAGCGGAATACATCGCTGCATCTGATGCCGCAAAAGAAGCTGTCTGGATGAGGAAGTTCTTGAAAGAACTTCAGGTGGTTCCGTCCATTGTTGATCCAATACCTCTGTATTGCGACAACAACGGGGCTATAGCTTTAGCGAAGGAACCCAGGTCCCATCAGAGATCCAGGCACATCTTGAGGCGGTATCACCTGATCAGGGAGATCGTGGATCGCCAGGAGATCGAGGTTCGGAGAGTCGCTTCAGAAGATAACACTGCAGATCCATTCACCAAGGCCCTGCCCCAGACTCAGTTCGAGCGGCTGATCGAGATGATAGGTCTTCGATACGCCAGTACATGGCCTTAGTGCAAGTGGGAGATTGTTAGTGTATATGCCCTAGAGGCCATTACTGTATCATACTAGTTTGTATATTACTTAATGGATGCTTGGGATATTCACCTTGTATATACAATCTTGCTCAAAATAGTAGTATGCTACTTGGTTTGTTTCTACTTCAATGTGTACATGTGTTTATATTTTGTATATCGCCTATACACATTAGTGGAGCCCTTAGGATCTTTGCTTGATTACCAGCGATGTGATGGCCGTCACACTAGTGGGGCTGGGTAATCTATAAGCACATCCTTATGCAGGTCCCTGGTCGCAGGACTATCGAGACAGGGCATCGATACTCCGGAGTAGACCAGCGCATGCGCTTCTCATCCCAGCGTGGGAGACGGTCTGTCCCACAGCCGTCAGTACGTCGTACTTGAGATAGTATGCGGGTGCTCGTTAGGTTACGGGTACACTGGACAGGACTCGTCGGGAACTGACTAGTTGGTATTATACCTATCGTCAGTTATCAGTTCCCAGGTGACATGAGTACAGCTTAGTCCGCTGACTTGACACTGTCACTCCGCCTCGAGTGTGTTCCCACTGTACTTTGATCACTACCCTACCACGGCTCAAAGGAGTCGTGCAAACAGGTAGTGGTTGGGTGCAGTCCCGAAGCACTTGGAGGCAGTGACGGTTAGACAGGATTCGTCTCTCCCGGTATTGGGGGTTGACATCGCGCTGTGTCTAGGAGAGCCATTACACGAGTAGTCCCTGGCCAGGGCAAACGAGATATACTGGTAGGTTTCCAGTGTTATCTCAGGGTGTTTTGGGCTTCGCTCCGGCACGACTTGTACCGCTATTGGGGGACTGACGTTTACCGCCCCCTAGGCCCGCCATGCGATGTATCAGACGAACAGACCGGACTGTACGGAGAATGTCACACTCAGGCTCAGTAGGAGTTCAGATGGGTTTCGCCTCGTCGGTCTTCTTGTCGGCATTACCTGGGGACCGTTACGCACAGCTAGTGCCGCTTGCGGTCTGTGGTTAAACCCACTGCCAGCGTAGTGTCGAGTCTTTAGATTCCCACACAGAAAGCTTTTCGCCTTTAGGCAAAAGAGTAGAGGTCGCATGGTATTGCGACAGGTCGCATGGTTTTGCGACAGGGTTCGGTCACATCCGTGCACTTGTGCGCGTACAGTGTCCGGACAGTTTACACTAGCGGGCTTTGGTTTAAGCCAGATCCTAGTGTACCTTATGGGATTGGATTTATCCAGTTTGCATTCGTGTTCCTCGGAACGCGGATGCGGGTGTGTATGCACAGTTGACAGGGAGACAGAGGCAGTGGATTCTCATTAGGGTTGTTGACAGTTGACCGTTGACTATTGACCTTTTGATCAACCCTAATGAGAATATGATATGTGATTAACTATTATATTAATTAAGTATTATGGTGACATGGTTGTTGACTTTTGTTGACTTTGTTGACTTTTGTTGACTTGTTGACTTTGTTGACCGGTTGACTAGGCTTGACTAGTTGACCATCATGATAACCATAGCCATCATTTCATGGCAAAGACTTTTACTTGCTTGCTCATTTGTGTAAAATGAGTGCATGAAATGATATGGTTATGGTTGCTTCAACCATCACATAAGACTTTTGTTAGTATGATGAGTTATGATTGCTATGGATTATGAGAGGGTGAAAGACAAAAGAGAGCCTCATTTTTCTTTCTTGCTCATTCTCTCTCTTGTTCTTGAGCTCTCCTTTTGCTCTCACCCTCTTGCTCCTTTTCCCTCTCTTTAATCTATGGTTCTCTTGTCTCATGAGTTGAGAATCAAGAACCATAGATAAAATCCCACACAAAGTATTCTCTACTCATTCTAGTTCACTAGGTTTAGCAAACCAAGTGAACTAGTTTCTTCAAAGAACGAAGAAGGAGCTAAAGGTTGGAGCTTTCAGGTGGATCTATCTTCGGCGTACGGAGACGACGAGAAGAAGCCAATCGGACCACCATCGGAGCTTGAAGACGAAGGAGTTCAAGACAAGCAAGGTATAACCCCCTAACCGAGTAGCTAGAAACTCATAGTTAGGTTGTTAGATAGATGTTTAACCAACATCCGGGTTTTAGGTCCATGTTACCACCTCCGTAAAAATCGTTTTTTACCAAATTCCGCATTCCCGAAAGTACCGGGAGAGGTAGCATGGACTTACAAGTATCACATATACAAGTCAACATGTTAAGACAAAGAGCAACCAGATAGCATACTATCATGTCGAGCAATAAAGTCCTCTTTATATATATCCAAGCATCCACTATAATATATATTACATGTACAATAATGGCCTCCAGGGCATATATATAACTAACATGTGCCAGATTTCGAGGGACTGAGACGCGAGATCTTATAGGAGGTGCATCAGTCAGCATATAGTGTTCATCCGGGTTCCACCAAAATGTATTGTGATTTGAGAGAAGTCTACTAGTGTGAAGGGATGAAGAGAGATGCCATAGACTTTGTTTCGAGATGCTTGACTTGTCAGTAAGTCAAGGACGAGCATCAGAGGCCAGCTGGAGAGTTACAACCTTTGCCCATTCCGCAGAAGAAATGTAACGTTTTGAAAATCGTTTCCGTGAAATTTCGAAAAATCGGTAAAATAAGGGGGTTTCTGTAAAAAGTCAAAATGTAAATATCTTATTATAAAAATTAAATATACATATTCTAGCTATGTAATTGCTATTATTTGGTGTTTATTGAGCCGCTGGTGAAATTTCAAATTTTCTGAAAAAAAATATTATTTTATTATTATTTAAGCCGTCACTAATACATTTAATTAGGGAAAATTACAAATTGGAATGAGTTGAAACAAATTTTGTGCATCATAAAACATTAAATAAAATTTTATCATATAGTTTTTGGAACGAAATCATTTGCCAAAACGGTTTAGAAATTATTGAAGAAAAAAGGCTTTTTTTTAGCGTAAATGGATGTTTGGGGTATTATATTTATCATTTTTCATCACCCCACACCCGTACCCACATCCACACACTCCCATTTATTTCTCTCCTTGAAGAATTCAGTAGCCCCCATTTTCTTACCCCACTTGAATTTCAAAGGAAAGAAATGAAAGAAAAGAAAAGAAAATGGATAAATTAGTTAGACATTTGACTTTGCTTTGACCTTGACTTTCTCCCCCCACTTTCTCTACCTCCCTCTCTCTCCTCTCCCCCTCCCATTCCAGCTGACCCTCCCTCTCCTACTGCAGCAACAGCCCCCCCATTTCCCTTCTCTTTTCTCTTCAAAACTTCATCAAAAATTGCCCCAAAATCCATCAAAAAAAATCCTAAAACCCAAATCCGACTCCTACCCATTTTAGCTTAGCCCGTATAGCATGGATCCTTGTGAAAAGAGAGCATTTTGGAGTTCCATGGATGCTTGTGGATCTTCAAATGTTTTTGGGTATAATTCTAAAACATTTTTGCTTAATTTGTTACTAATTTCTTAAAGCTAAACTACTTAAGTGTTAATTAGGCTTAAGTTGCAAGTTTTGGAATTCAAGTTATGAATTTGAATGCAAGTTAGGGTTTTATAAAATTGGTGTATGGTTGTGTGTTATATTTAGGCTTTTTGTCATGTTAATACAAGATTAGTAGCTTGTGCTAATGGTTAGTTTAAAAATTGTGTTAATTTGCTAATTTGCTTACTAGGTTTTTGAAATTGGTTAAATACTTGGGATTAAAAATGTGTTTAAGTTTTTCATGACTTCATTAACTTTATTAAGTGTGGTTTAATGTTTTAGATCATGCAAATCTAATCTAGATTGTAGTTTGTGCATTTTTGCTATGAAATTGTTAAAAAGGGTATTTTGTAAACTAGAATATTAGGGTTTTTGGAATTTAATGAGATTAAATTCCGGAAATTGTTTCTATGACTTATTTAAGATATTTAATAAGTATATTGGCCGCTACATTCATTTAAACATCCTGTTTTGTACAAAAACGGCGAATTGTGCTTGCTAGATTTTCGGAAAAATGACTTTTTAAGTAAAATTGGGGTTTTTGTGAGTTTTAACCTAGTTTATATTAAAATTAGTGTTCGTGAATGTGCAAATGAGTGTGATTGGATTTTTTCTCGATGGTTTGACGTTTGTACATCGACATCGAGGGTTGGTTTGACTATTCTTGCATGCGTAGGCGATAGGTTTGGACCTATGCGTGATACGCGTGCCGATTTGATTTTCGTATGCCGTTTCGATTTCGAATTTAGTTTTAATGCGATATGGTGCGTTATGATATGTAGGTACCCCCATGTGGACTTCGAGACGACAAGCAAGCGCGTGACGACGTCGGCACCGGCTAGCGAGGACCAGGTGAGTAGATTTATATCTACGGGGAGAAGTCGGGTGGATGGCGTATAGCACCCCCGCAGTCCGTGGTGGTGTATACGGATGCGTATACACACCAACAATTATTATATGTTATTTGGGATTAATAACGATGCTTAGGATGGATATTGGTGTGTTGGATTACTTTAGTGTTGCGAACCCTAGGGTAGTGTTGCACTACACATACACATATACATACTTGCATACATTCCTATTGATATGTGCTAATGGGATTCTTTTTCGTTATGGGTTCACATGGGTATGGGACTATGTGTTCACATACAGATTTGAGGATGATACTTGGGATTGAGCTGAGTCGATGAGATTTGATTTGAGGCCGTGAGATCGGTGATATAGCAGGGTTCGTATTTGAGATACGACATGACGTTGTAGCGGGTACTTGACGTAGTGTTTCACACACGTCCATGCATACGTAGGCGGTATCAGTATGGTACTAGACGTAGATCAGTACCCCGATCATGATATTTGATAAAGAGGATACCAGGTGAATAGTATGATGAATGTGATATTGACCCGTACCCAGATTGGGATGCCGTACGACGGATTTACGTACGAGCTATATTGATGATTGATCCGCACTCTTGACTTGGGATGCCTGATTATAGATATGGTATCGGATATGATATTATTGAGGCGGGATCACCGACTAATATATATACAGGTATGTATATGTATAGACTCAGATGTTAGGCGGTTTCCTTACCTGTAGTTCAGCTTGTTAGTTCAGCCGTATAGTTTAGTGTAGTTGTTAGATTAGATTAGACTTCTTACCTATTTCAAAAACTAACGAATCGTGGGCATTTTTAAAGACAGCCCAAGGGATCCTACGGATATTTCAAAGGACGTATCTTTTCATAAAAACACCGTAGCCCCTATTTTCAAAACCCCATGATTCGTGTTATTTCAAAGGCACCATTTGTAGGACTGATATTAGATTAATGCAGATTAGTTATAGTTGCGTCTAGTTTTCAGCTCCCGCTCATTTTTGTGGTCCGCTTCGCATCGCATGCTTATTTTATGTTTCATACTCCATTATTGATATCATGCTGTTAGGACACCAGCACCATTACCGATGATGCGTATGTACCACGTACGCTTAATTGCCGGCTCACACACATCTTCATCGGTAATTGCCATGTCACGTACACCTTAGAAAATATTATTGCTTGACATAGCCTGTTAGCTAATAGTTAGACATGATATTAGTGTACTTGCCTTATATGTTAGTTTAGACATTGTAGTTATTACCTGCTACTTCATGCATACTGTTATTCATTGTTATGCCGCATTCATGGATTCTCATGCATATATTCACTATTTTACGTGTTATTGAGGTTTTGGATTCGGATTTCCATGAGATTTTCTGGATTTGGAGGAAAACCGCAAAAACTTATATGAACTGATTTCTCTCTTTTTAAAATAAAAAGTGCGGTTTTCCCATGATGTATGAGTCGTCCACCATGAGTTTGCTGATGGATTTCGAGACCCGATTCGAGGAGACGGATGAACCGTTTCGGGTACATGGTGGACCCGGTAAGGTACCCCGGGGCAAGAAGCGCGTGATGATGACGATGTGAGCCTGGCAGGGGAGCACTACCTACCGGTGATATTACCCGACGCATCGGATATCCGGAGGATACCGTCATGGTCTTAAGATGGATGGTAGGGGCCGGTCTGGACTGACGGCGCCCTAGATATTGAGATTGAGACATTGAGATTGAGACTTGAGGTATATAGATTGTGACACAGAGATATCGAGGTATTTGGACACTTGTTTTTTGTCGATGCTGGGCACTTTTTTATGCTGATTTCATATATGGTACCTCATTTCTTTTAAAATACAGAAATCTCACTGATTTATGAAACCAGTTTTATTCAGTACATGCATTCTGTTTTATGCATTCATACATCATCCATATGATATATTGCTACCTGAGGCACTGACACGGGCACATGAGATTACACTCGGGTTAGATATTTACCCTAGCCTTGTTATAGGCTACGTGTTATTCATATATTTAAGGATATATTATGATCATTGACCTAGGTTGCGTTATTTATGCGATTTCTGTGCGTAGATATTTTTCTATTCACGAGTTGGCAACTCACCCCCGTTGTGCCCCAGTTTCTTGCAGGTTTGCCGTACAGGTTTCATTACGGCTTTGCGGGCTCAGTTTCATTCGGGTGACTTGCTAGTAGGTGGGTTTTTCTTATATCGTACCCATCATATTACCTTGTATTATATTATTCCGTTGTATCTAGTAAATTCCATCAACCAAACATGTATTTATTGAGATAGAGGCCAGTGATGTTATTCCTTCGACCTTAGAGTCGCTCGTTATATTTCTGGTGGTTTTGAGTTTCCTTTTGAGTTTTGATCCTCGCCGTTGGCGTTGTATATTATATTGCTTGTGTGGTTGTGACCGTCGATTGACGAAGAGCTAGCTCCCGCTTGGGGATGCCTTTTTCTTGATTTCGTATACTATTCATGTTGTATCCCGTTTGGGGGCCAGTATTTACAAAGGAGACTCTGCCGAAATTTTCAGTAAATTTTTGATGTTTTAAAAACCGCATAATTCGGCTTATGCTATTGAAATTACTTGCTTTAAGTTGGTTTTTCCTGCACTCTACTACTTTTCTTGGTTTGGATTTCTGGGTTTTCGGTTTACTTAGATTACGTACGTCTCGAGACGTTCGTAGTTTAAGTGCCGGTCATGTTCCGTACTTTCGGGTCGTGACAAGAAATAAGAGCAGATTTCTATGGAATTTATTGTGGGTCTACCTAGGACCAGTCAAGAGTATGGCTCTATTTGAATGATCTAGACCGAATGACGAAAGCAGCTCACTTTCTGCCAGTAAGACCACTTTCGGATTTGTTCAGTATGCTCAGATATATGTTGATGAGATTGTGCGACTACATAGAGTTCCGACCTGTATTATGTCCGACCGGGATACCCAGTTCACCAGCCGACTATGGCAGAAATTTCAGGAGGCTTTGGGCACCAGATTGAGTTTCAGTGCAGTTTTCTATCCGCAGACCGACGGTTAATCAGAGCGGACCATCAGACTTGTGAGGTCATGCTCCGAGCTTGCGTTCTAGATTTTGCGGCAGTCAGGATCGCCACTTGCCCTTGATAAAGTTTTCCTATAATAACAGCTTCCAGGAGAAGATTCAGATGGCACCCTTCGAGGCGTTATATGGGAGGAGATGTCGATCGCCCATTTGTTGGACAGAGCTCAGTAAGAGCAGTATTTTTGGACCGCAGATTGTGCGGGAGACGACCGAAAAGATTCAGTTGATTTGAGATAGGATGAGAGCGGCACAGAGCAGGCAGAAGTCTTATGCAGACCGACGTCGGCTCAGACTTGAGTTTAGAGTAGGCGATCATGTTTTCTTGGGGGTTTCTCCGATGAAGGGCGTGTTGAGATTCAGAAAGAAAGGGAAGCTTAGTCCCAGATATGAGGGTCCCTTTGAGATTCTCGAGCGTGTCGGCGTAGTTGCTTATCGTTTGGCTCTTCCATCCAATTTCCCAGATGTTCACCCCGTGTTTCATGTATCGATGCTCTGCAAGTACCTTCTTGACCCTTCTCGCGTGATACATCATCAGACTGGAGCGCGATCTTTCTTTCACCAAGCAGCAGATAGTCATTCTAGATCGACAGGTGAAGAAACCGAGGTCCGAGGACATATCGTCCGTAAAGGGTTCTTGGCATGGCCCGAATGACGAAAAGGTCACGTGGGAAGCCGAGGATGAGATGCGGAAGAAATATTCCCATCTCTTCGAGGGTACGTGTAGTTAGATTTTAAATTTGGGGACTAAATTTCTTTAAGGGGGGAAGATTGTAACGTTTTAAAAATCGTTTACGTTAATTGTCCGATAATCGGTAATATAACTTGTGTTTTCCGTAAAAATTTAATTATAATTATTTTTCAACATAGACTTAAATATACCCATTCTAGTTATGTAATTGCTAGTATTTGGTATTTAATTGGTCACTTGTAAATTTCTAGTTTACTTCAATATTTTCTTAATTAATTATTTTAAATATTATTTCAAGCTCTCATTTATACATTTAATTAGTGATAATTACAAATTAGAATGGGTTAATTATACTTTAGTGAACCAAGACACATTAAACCAAAATGTAACATGTTGTTTTTGAAATGAAATGGAATTGTCAAGAGGGTTCTAGAAATTTAAAGAAAGAGTTTAAATAGAAAAGAAAATAATAAAGAAAGAAGGCATGGGGCGTAATAAATGAGGTATGGGATATTTTCTTGACTTGGAATTTCTCACACACATACACCCACAATCAATCCTCATCTCTGGCCGAGCCCATTCTGCAGCTCATCCCCCATTTCTCCACTTCTTTTCTCTTCAAAAAATTCTTCATTTTCCATCAAAAATAAATATAAAACCTCACTAATTCCTAATTAAATCTTTACCCATTATTCCTTGGCCAATCAATCATGGATCTTGGAGCAAGGAAGCCATTTTGGGAGGCTAAGTTGCAAGTTAGATCTCTAAAATTGTGAGGTATAAATCTTAACCTAATGGTTAATTTGTTGGTTAATTACTCTAACCAAAACTATTTAGGTGTTAATTTGGTTCTAATTGCAAGTTTAAGATTTACAAGAGAAGGGTTTGAATTAAATTTAAGGTTTTACCCACCATTACCAAGTTTGTTAAGTGTAGTTTGCAATTTAGTAGCTTTACAAACCTAATCTAAGTGTTTACCTTGTTAAAGTGGCTTATAATTATCCTAAGTGAGTGATTATGCAAGAAAATTACATGATTTTTGTGGTTTTGTATAATATTATATGAATTAGTGAAGCATGGCTTATTAAGGTGTTTATTTGTGATTGTGACCACAAGATCGCTAATCCGTGAAGTTTTTACGCCAAAATCCTATCGATGTGCTTGCTAGGTTTTTGGAATAATTAGATTTTGGTTTAATTTGACGTTACGATGATTTATATACTATTTCCTATAATTTTTAGTATGTTGTGAATGCGCGATTGGTACGATTGGGTTTTAGGTTTGGGGATTGCCACGTATAGTGACCCTAGTTGTCGTTTGTGGCGTTGTCGCGAGCGCGTTTTGTGCACCAAGTGCGTGCGCGTCTAGTTAGTGCGCGTGGTTGACTTGTATCGTTTGTGTCCGCGACTATTCGTATATCTTTCCTCTGATTTACTTGTGTACTATTCTAGCATCGGGTGCAGAGGTGTCGGACTCGGCGCGGAAAGGCAAGGCTGTGATTGGATCATATTAGCCGAGGCGTCCCGATGAGTAGATATACACATCTATGGAGGGATCGTCTGGATTGCGCGAGGCGCCCGATGGTTTAGGATTACTTGTAGTACTTGCATTTAATATGCGTAGTTTCCTAGTTATTAATCTCATTGCATCGCACCATCTTATATATATATATATATATCATGACCCGAAGGTACGGAACGCGACCGGCACTTAAATTACGAAGCGTCTAGAGGCGCGGCGTAATCTAAGTAAGCCGAAGCCCAGAAATCTAAACCATTTAAAAGAAGAAGTAAAGGAAAACATGTTTAAAAGCAACATCAAATTTTCTCAAAAATTTCGGCAGTGTCTCCTTTGTAAAAACTGGCCCCAAACAGGTACAAGCAAGAATATATATACTTATGCAATATTAAAAAGGCATCCCCAAGCGGGTGCTAGCTCTACGCCAAAAGGCGGAAACAACCACACAATACACTATAATATACAACGCCGAAGGGCGACGAACAAAACTCAAAGAAAACCAAATCCACCAAAAACCATAATAATCCAAGCGCGACTCTAAGGTCGAAATAAAAACAGCTGGTTTTCTAAATTTATCATGTAGTACAAGTCTGGTTGATGGAGCTTACTAGATACAAATGAAATAATAAAAGTACAACGGCGGTCCTAATACAAGTGAACCGATCTACCAAACAAATCACCCTGAATGAAATGATGTGCCAGCAATCTGCCAAGGAAACCTGTACATCGAAACCTGTAAGTAAATTTGGCACAACGGGGGTGAGTTGCTAACTCATGAGTAGAAGACATCTACGAGTAGAAATCGCATGCACGATGTTCTCCTAGGTCATATAATATACTTAATATAACACTAGTCATCTAGTAGTGGCAGCGTAATAATCTATACGTAAGTGAAATGCTCAGTGCTCGTGTCAGTGCCTCAAGTAGCAACATGTCATGAGTATGAGTATGCATGCACCATGAATGTAAAACAATCAACCATGAAATCTGGATATATCTGTATAAGAAATCTTTAACTTGTATCATAGTAAAATTTGTATGGTAATCTGAAACATCATCAATGAAATCCATGGAAATCCGTGTCAAGCATCGACACAAAACATGCAAATCTCAAAGTCTCAATACCTCATAGTCTTAATATCTCATAGTCTCAATATCTCGGGCTCCGTCAGTTCGTATCGGCCCATATCATCAAATCTCACGACAACGGTCGGTATCCTCCGGATATCCGCCGCCCCAGACATCACCGGTAGGTAGTCTTCCCCTGCCAGGCTCATCGTCTACAACAAGAGCTTCTTGCCCCGGGGTACCATACCGGGCCCACCATGTACCCTAGACGGTTCTTCCACTCCTCGAATCGGGTCTCGAAAACCAATAGAAAACATGAAGTCTCATAATGGACGACCCATACATCATGAGAAAACCACAATTTGTATTTTAAAATGAGAGGGAGAGGAGAGAGAGAAGTTTTTATATATATTCTTGCGGTTTTCCCCAAAATCCAGAAGTCTCATAGAAATCCAAAATCCCAAAATCATGAGTAAGTAAATAATGAGTATCGGTATAAGCCCCACAATACTGCATGATGATTTGAAAAGGTGAATGCATGAAGTGTCTAAGTAATAAATGCAATGTCTAAACTAGCACATGAGAGTAATCACACAATATTATATTGGAATAGCATTTAACTGATATATCAATAAAAAGATAATATGTTTTAAAATTTACGTGACATGGTAATTACCGATGATGATGTGTGAGCCGGCAAATAAGTAAACGTGGATCATGCGCATTATCGGTAATGATGCTGGTGTCCTAACAGGAAGAGTTTCATATTAACTAAAGAAACATATATATGAACATGCAATGCGATGATTACAGTCTGAATATAAGGGTGAATGTGTATTAACCGCACATTTAGAATATACATATCTAACTACAAACTATATGACTCGAGCCTAAACTAGTATCTATCTAACCCACTAAAGAACTAAACTAAAGAAACTAGTCGATAGGAAATAAAAATCCACCTAAAGTCTAAGTCGATATCTCTAGTAGTCGGTGATCCATCCTCAATAGCGTCACGTACGTAGTACGATTTTCTCGAGTCAAGAGTGCGGATCAATCATCACATCTATGCCTCGTACGGTAAAATCCATCGTACGGCTTCCCAAAATCAGGGTACGGGTCAACTATCACATATATACGTCATCGTTCGTATAATATCATCATCAAACAATATCATGATCAAGGGTACTGTGCTATAATCGCATACATCCCAGTATCATCAAACATATATCATTGTCTGTGTAAATCTACATCGTCAAATGATCCTCAGAAATATCATGTCATATATCATATCGTGATTAAGTCACATATTACAATCCGGGTTCTATTCTAGAGTCTCGTACATTTCAATGTCATCATCACCTATTATCTTTTATGTATAAATATCCATTTTCTCATTTCCCAACGATCCACTAATATCATAGTACATCTCATATCATACTCGATCGTATATCTTTATCTCACGGCATCAAGCCTAGTCATATTGACTCATCCCCATGTATCATATAACCTCCTTATAACACATGTATATATTGTATATAAACACACACACACAAACACATAAACACCAAGTCAAGTTTATGTGTGTGCGTGTGTGCGTGTGTCTACCTAAAACCTACGAATTCCATCCAAGGCAGTCATTCTCTGGTTAAGTCTTTCTAAATCAGTCTAGTCCAACCTAAAGTCTTTAATAGGACCCTACTCGCCAAGAATCTAAGGTCACGTCCGACTTCCTAATAACAGTACGTAATATCCTTATTCTACGTTTGCGGGGGTGCTATACGCCATCCACCCGACTTCCCCTGTAGATATACATCTACTCACCTGGTCCTTGTCTGCCGAAGTCGATGCCGCCATCCTCTTCTTCATCGTCCGAAGTCCATGTGAGGGGTACCTATACGCAAACATATATAATATCGTAAACCGAAATCGCGGATAAAACCAAAAACGGTGCATGAAACGTGCATAGGTTAAAACCTATGACCCGCTCACGCAAAAAAAACTAAATATCCCTCGATATCGGCTTAAAAATGCCGATTGATCGAGATGAAACACAAACGTACAAATCTTCCATGACTCATTAATTATAATATAAAACAGGGTTTAATTCATCAAAACCTTAAAATCAATCAAATCGTTCTATTTCGCAAAAACCTAGAAAGCGTCAATTAACCGTTTTACTTCGAAACTTAATGTTTTAACAAAACTAATGGCCATAATATTCACTAAATGTCATAACTAAGTCATATAAACCATTTCTATAATTTTACCTCATCAATTTGAATTAAGTCCAAAATTCTAGTTTGCAAAAATATCAAATTTTAACACTTTTTAAGCAAAATTCACAATTCAACAACTAAGCTAAATTTTGCATATTTTAAATTGTTAAACCACTCATGGAAATCTTAATGATGTTCTAAAAACCCTAACTAGATTTTAATGCCACATTTTAAATTAATTTCTAAAAACCTAGTTAGCAAAATAGTATAATTATCACAATTTTTAAACTAAAAATTAGCAACTAATAACCATATTAGGTTTTGCATTCAATTAACATGTTAATCTCCTCATTAAAACCATGAATAATTGATAAAAACCATCACTAGAATTTTATCTCACATATATATGCATTTCACAAAACCTAGTTTGCAAAAATCCTATTTAGGATAATTTAAATACAACAATTTACAAATTAGCAACTAGATTACATTTTGCATTGCACAAGATTTTACATTACCCATTGGAATCATGATTAAATGATAAACCTAAACTTGAATTTCGAAACCCTTTCTCTTTAAAATTTAAATCTTGAAATTAAAACTATAATTAAACACCTAATTAGCTTAAATTAAAGTAATTATCCAACAATTAAGCTAGAGGTTAGATTTATACCTCACAAGTTTAGAAATTTAGCTTGCAACCTAGCCACCCCAACATGCTCTCTTGCTCCCAAAATCCATGCTTGATTTGGCCAAGTAACAAGGGTTAAAGATTGTTTTAGGAGTAAATGGAAATTGGTGTAGATTTTATTGGATTTTTGATGATTTTTGGAGAGGAAATAAAGTGGGAAAAATTGGGGCTGCCTCATGCTAGGCTCGGCCATGAGGATGGAAGAGAAAAGAGAGAGAGAAAAGTGTGTAGGTTTGTGTAGAAAGTTCATGATTTAATGCATCTTTCACTTAAACCCTTACTTATCTAACTTTTTCAATTTAATCCTTTTCCTAGAAATTTCTAGAACCATGGAGAGATTTGAAAAAGAATTTTGCATGATACACACTTTTTTTAAATTGTCATGGTTCACATTTGTAAAATTAACCCATTTCTAATTTGTAATTTGCACTAATTTAATGTATAATTAAAGCTTATGCTAATATTTGAATTTAATTAATTAAGGAAAAATATTTAAGTAAACTAATAATTTATAAGTCACTAAATAAATACCAAATACTACCAATTACATAGTTAAAATAGGCGTATTTAATTCCATATTGAAAAATAATTATAGTTGAGTTTTATGGAAAATACGGTTTATTTTACCGATTATCAGAAAATTCACCTAAAGGATTTTATTTATTTATTTATTTATTTTTAAAACGTTACAATCTTCCCCCCTTAAAGAAATTCGGTCCCCGAATTTAAATTAAAACTCCCCCCAAATACTAAAACATTTAGCAAAACACTCAAATCGTTGGGGCTCCGAAATCATCAATACATAAAACACATCTTAGCGCAATGCATGCGCATGAAAAAAAAGTACATAACTCAAAATCAAAACTCCGTCAAGCATAACGCAGTCATCGGAGTTATGGTAAAAATACCATGTCAAAGTCCAATACGAAAACCAACATGAAATACATCAAAACTATAACTTGTATATAGTGTGCATCGTACTAAAATCGTCCAAACATCTGAATAGAGAAGCATGCAAAAACACCCAGATACTGATCTCAGGACAGTCCTGCTCGATTATCAAACCAAATAGTAAATATCATGAAAACGTACTGCTCAAAATGAAATCAATCTCAAATACACTATACGAGGAACCACGTGCGTCTAGTACGCACGAAAATCGAAATAAAATACAGATGCCATGAATACGCACAGAAACAAAAATGAGTGCAATGAGTGTGCACCAAAAACATCTGTCAAGTGCAACAGACGTGCACGACAATAATATCAGGTACATCTAATCTGCACAAAACGCCGATTTAGTGCATCTGGTGTGCACAAAATCACATCAAGTGCGCTAAGTGTGTGCAAGAACCTCAATCAAGTGCATATGGTGCACGAAAATATATACCGAATATCAAAATCGAAATCACCGTATGATAAGTGCATGAAAACTATGCCGAAGCATACATCAAAATCATGTGCAACCCATATGCACGAAATCAAATCAATATCTCAAAATGTATAAAACCAAAACGAGTGCACTGGGTATGCACAAAACAATATCAATACAACTGATATATGAAACACGAATAGAGTGTAATGAATGTACACATAGGAAATACCAATCATAAAACGAAATCGTCAAAATACCAGAATCCAAACAACGGAAATATGAAATTCAAATCACCAAATCGCAATCGTAAACACTATCGTCAATGTGCGCCTTTTCTAATGTCGACTGATTCAGAAGCATCTCCTCATAGCCATGCTGACTACGCTACAACGGCTATGCTCATATCTGGAGTCTCCCACGTAATCTATCCTTTCACCTGGTATCTAGACTACATTAAACTTTTCGATCGATTTATCAATGTCCCAAAATCCCCCGAGAGCTCAACACTCAAGTATAGTTTAAAAATATCCAGTACATGCCCCAGCATCTGCGGACCAGCCATAGAAGGGCAAACCCAAGCCTCACTAATGGCATCGCGGAACTGCCGTAAACCCTAAGGTTCAAAGGCGTTCTCATGGTCATTATGTCGAGTTAGGGTTTCATTCTTCTAGAGGGTCCATAAAAATACCTACATGTTCTTCCGAATACCTTAAACTTGGGAAAATAGGTTTCTGACAATCGTTCGAACCTCTTAACTTCGTCTAAATAACATGTGAATACCTTTCGTCCGCACGCTAAACAGTGCCTCGATCCTCAGGAATAAATGATACCCTAACGGTCATCGCATTCGAGCCGCAGCTCTCTCTGCCCGTGCGACCGTGGTAACAGAAACCACCATCCAATATTGACGAAGATAGATCATAGGAACGAATAGAATGTGATGCGAAGAAATGTACATCCTAAGATTTCCTAAGCAGAGTAGCGTATTGTAAGTATGTCGCGGATAATACCCATGGTACATCACTTTACCTAAGTCACTTACTCTATCAACCAAGGTCAACCTAAATTCGGACAAAGGTTAAACCTAGCGCTCTGATACCAACTTTGTCATGACACGAAGGTACAGAACGTGACCGGAACTTAAATTACGAAGCGTCTAGAGGCGCGACGTAATCTAAGTAAGCCGAAGCCTAGAAATCTAAACCATTTAAAAGAAGAAGTAAAGGAAAACATGTTTAAAAGAAACATCAAATTTTCTCAAAAATTTTGGCAGAGTCTCCTTTGTAAAAACTAGCCCTAAACGGGTACAAGCAAGAATATATATACATATGCAATAATAAAAAGGCATCCCCAAGCGGGAGCTAGCTCTACGCCAAAAGGAAGAAACAACCACGATGCACTATAATATACAACGCCGAAGGGCGAGAAACAAAACTCAAAGAAAACCAAATCCACTAAAAACCATAATAATACTAGCGTGACTCTAAGGTCGAAATAAAAACAACTGGTTTTCTAAATTTATCAAGTAGTACAAGCCTGGTTGATGGAGCTTACTAGATACAAATGAAATAATAAAAGTACAACGGCGGTCCTGATACAAGTGAACCAACCAACCAAACAAATCACCCTGAATGAAATGATGTGCCAGCAATCTACCAAGGAAACCTGTACATCGAAACCTGTAAGAAAATTTGGCACAACGGGGGTGAGTTGCCAACTCATGAGTAGAAGACATCTACGAGTAGAAATTGCATGCACGGCGTTCTCCTAGGTCATATAATATACTTAATATAACACTAGTCATCTAGTAGTGACAGGGTAATAATCTATGCGTAAGTAAAATGCTCAGTGCTCGTGTCAGTGCCTCAAGTAGTAACATGTCATGTGTATGAGTATGCATGCACCATGAATGTAAAACAATCAACCATGAAATCAGGATATATCTGTATAAGAAATCTTTAACTTGTATCATAGTAAAATTTGTATGGTAATCTGAAACATCATCAATGAAATCCATGGAAATCCATGTCAAGTATCGACACAGAACATGTAAATCTCAAAGTCCTGATATCTCATAGTCTCAATATCTCATAGTCTCAATATCTCGGGTTCCGTCAGTCCGGATCGGCCCATATCATCAAATCTCACAACAACGGTCGGTATCTTCCGGATATCCTCCGCGTTAGACATCACCGGTAGGCAGTCTTCCCCTGCCAGGCTCATCGTCTACAACTCGAGCTTCTTGCCCCGGGATACCATACCGGGCCCACCATGTACCCGAGATGGTTCATCCACTCCTCGAATCGGGTCTCGAAAACCAACAGAAAACATGAAATCTCTTGGTGGACGACCCATACATCACGAGAAAACTGCAACTTGTATTTTAAAATGAGAGGGGGAGAGAGAGAGAAGTTTTTATATATATTCTTGCGGTTTTCCCAAAAATCCAGAAATCTCATAGAAATTCAAAATCCCAAAATCATGAGTAAGTAAATAATGAGTATCGGCATAAGCCCCACAATACTGCATGATGATATGACTAGGTGAATGCATGAAGTGTCTAAGTAATAAATGCAATGTCTAAACTAGCACATGAGAGTAATCACACAATATTATATTAGACTAGCATTTAGCTGATATATCAATAAAAGATAATATGTTCTAAAGTGTACGTGACATGGCAATTACCGATGATGATGTGTATGAGCCGGCAAATAAGTGTACGTGGATCATGCGCATCATCGGTAATGGTGCTGGTGTCCTAACAGGAAGAGTTTCATATTAACTAAAGAAATATATATATGAACATGCAATGCGATGATTACAATATGAATATAAGGGTGATTGTGTATTAACCACACATTTAGAATATACATATCTAACTACAAACTATATGACTCGAGCCTAAACTAGTATCTATCTAACCCACTAAAGAACTAAACTAAAGAAAGTAGTCGATAGGAAATAAGAATCCACCTAAAGTCTGAGTCAATATCTCTAGTAGTCGGTGATCCAGCCTCAATAGCATCACGTACGTAGTACGACTTTCTCGAGTCAAGAGTGCGGATCAATCATCACATCTATGCCTCGTACGGTAAAATCCGTCGTATGGCTTCCCAAAATTGGGGTACAGGTCAACTATCACATATATACGTCATCGTTCATATAGTATCATCATCAAACAATATCATGATCAAGGGTACTGTGCTATAATCGCATACATCCCAATATCATCAAACATATATCATTGTCTGTGTAAATATACATCGTCAAATGATCCTCAGAAATATCATGTCATATATCATATCGTGATTAAGTCACATATTACAATCCGGGTTCTATTTTAGAGTCTCATACATTTCAATGTCATCATCACCTATTATCGTTTATGTATAAATATCCATTTTCTCATTTCCCAATGATCCACTAATATCATAGTACATCTCATATCATACTCTATTGTATATCTTTATCTCACGGCATGCCTGGTCATATTGACTCATCCCCATGTATCATATAACCTCCTCATAACACATGTGTATGTATATATATATATATATATATAGAGAGAGAGAGAGAGAGAGAGACACACACACACACATACACCAAGTCAAGTTTATGTGTGTGCGTGTGTGTGTGTCTACCTGAAACTTACGAATTCCCTCCAAGGCAGTCATCCTCTGGTTAAGTCTTTCTAAATCAGTCTAGTCCAACCTAAAGTCATCAATAGGACCCTACTCGCCAAGAATCTAAGGTCACATCCGCCTTCCTAATAACAGTACATAATATCCTTATTCTACGTTTGCGGGGGTGCTATACGCCATCCATCCGACTTCCCCCGTAGATATACATCTACTCACATGGTCCTTGTCTGCCGAAGTCGATGCCGCCATCCTCTTCTTCATCGTCTGAAGTCTACGTGAGGGGTACCTATATGCAAACATATATAATTTCGTTAACTGAAATCGCGGATAAAACCCAAAACGGCGCATGAAACACGCATAGGTTAAATCCTATGACCCGCTCATGCAGAAGAACCAAATATCCCTCGATATCGGCGTACAAACACTGATTGATCGAGATGAAACACAAACGTACAAATCGTAGTTCCAAGACTCATTAATTATAATATAAAACAGGGTTTAATCCATCAAAACCTTAAAATCAATCAAATCGTTCTATTTCGCAAAAACCTAGAAAGCGTCAATTAACCGTTTTACTTCGAAACTTAATGTTTTAACAAAACTAATGGCCATAATATTCACTAAATATCATAACTAAGTCATATAAACCATTTTTATAATTTAATCTCATCAATTTGAATTAAGTCCAAAATTCTAGTTTTCAAAAATATCAAATTTTAACATTTTTTAAGCAAAATTCACAATTCAACAACTAAGAAAGATTTTGCATATTTTAATTGTTAAACCACTCATGGAAACCTTAATGATGTAATAAAAACCCTAACTAAATTTAAATCCCACATTTTAAATTAATTTCTAAAAACCTAGTTAGCAAAATAGCATAATTATCACAATTTTTAAACTAACAATTAGCAACTAGTAACCAAATTAGATTTTGCATTCAATTAACATGTTAATGTCCTCATTAAAAGCATGAATAATTGATAAAAACCATCACTTGAATTTTATCTCACTTATATATGCATTTCACAAAACCTAGTTTGCAAAAATCCTATTTAGGATAATTTAAATACAACAATTTACAAATTAGCAACTAGAATATATTTTGCATTGCACAAGATTTTACATTATCCATTAGAATCATGATTAAATGATAAACCCTAACTTGAATTCCCAAACCCTTACTCTTGAAAATTTAAATCTTGAAATTAAAACTATAATTAAACTTCTAATTAGCTTAAATTAAAGTAATTATCCAACAATTAAGCTATAGATTAGATTTATACCTCACAAGTTTAGAAATTTAGCTTGCAATCTAGCCACCCCAACATGCTCTCTTGCTCCCAAAATCCATGCTTGATTTGGTCAAGGAACAAGGGTTAAAGGTTGGATTAAGAGTTAATGGAAATTGGTGTAGATTTTATTGGATTTTTGATGATTTTTGGAGTGGAAATAAAGTGTGAAAAATTGGGGCTGCCTCATGCTAGGTTCGGCCATGAGGATGGAAGAGAAAAGAGAGAGAGAAAAGTGTGTAGGTTTGTGTAGAAAGTTCATGATTTAATGCATCTTTCACTTAAACCCTTACTTATCTAACTTTTTCAATTTAATCCTTTTCCTAGAAATTTCTAGAACCATGGAGAGATTTGAAAAAGAATTTTGCATGATACACACTTGTTTTAAATTGTCATGGTTCACATTTGTAAAATTAACCCATTTCTAATTTGTAATTTGCACTAATTTAATGTATAATTAAAACTTATGTTATTATTTGAATTTAATTAATCATGGAAAAATATTTAAGTAAACTAATAATTTATAAGTCACTAAATAAATACCAAATACTACCAATTACATAGTTTAAATAGGCGTATTTAATTCTATATTAAAAAATAATTATAGTTGAGTTTTATGGAAAATACGGTTTATTTTACCGATTATCAGAAAATTCACTTAAAGGATTTTATTTATTTATTTATTTATTTATTTATTTTTAAAACGTTACAATATATGTGATATCATCTCATAGGACACTTGCACCATTACCATTGGTTCATGCCGCACGTGCAATATTCATGCTAACACACTTGCCATTGGTAATTGCTGCGCCACGAACACTACAGAATTTGCTTAAATCAGTATCTAAAACATTTGCATCATATGTGATATGTAAATTGGTAGTTGTGTTCATTTCATCAAGATTGATACGTAGGATGGCTAGTCACTTATACATACCTCATTGCATCATACTTCATACATGGTTTCTGGTTATACGTCGCATGGTATATACTATCGTATCATAGACATTCACCATCACCGACATGTTTACATATTGTGATCTTCTTGAGGATTTCAGTACTTATGAGATTTCTGGATTTTGGAGAAAACCGTAAGGATTTTAAGAACTTATTACCATTTTAAAGATGGAAGTTGCGGTTTTCTCATGATATAATGTATGTGTTGTCCACCATGAGTTTTCCTGATCTCTGTTGGTTTTCTAGACCCGATTCGAGGAGTAGGATGAACCGTTTCGGGTACATGGTGGGCCCGATAAGGTACCCGAGGGCAAGAAGCTCGAGTTGTAGACGATGAGCCTGGTAGGGGCAGACTACCTACCGGTGATGTCTGGCACGGTGGATATCCGGAGATACCGACGTAGTCATGAAATTTGATGATATGGGCCAATCCGGACCGACGGGGCCCGAGATATTGAGATATTGAGACATTGAGATATTAAGATATTGAAACATTGCGATATTGAGATATTGAGACATTGAGATATTAGGATATGTATATATTGTGTCGATACTTGACACGGATTTTCTGTTGATTTCATTGGTGATGCTTCAGTTTGTTGCACATGGGTTTTTCTAAGATAAGAACAAAGATTTTCTCATACCAGACTTGTTCAGGTTTCGTGTTGATTATGCATTCATGTTGCATTCATATTAGTACATCATATCATATCGATATGCATAGGTTGAGACGCATTTGCATGCAGTCTTACGATAGCCTTATTGATGTTATTTATTACTCATGAGTTGGCAACTCACCCCCGTTGTGCTACAGTATCTTGCAGGTCTGACCTGTCAGCACAGTAGCGGCGGGCGTACTTCCTCTTTTTGCTTCATTGCATCGATTTGCAGTTTTTCTCATGGGTGGTGTAAGTCAACGTTACACACCCCACATGATGCGGGGAGGCGAAATAGGTAAAACAATCATTTTGTTCAAAGTAACATCGACTATCAAATGAATATTTTCTAAACCCTAACTAACAAACTATCTAGAAATAGTTAACTACTATGAAAGATGATTAAACCTCAAGATACTAGTCCTTCTTGTTTTTGTTGTTCACCTCCTCGTCGACCTCCTCGATGTAATAGAAGATCCACCCGAGAGTTCCTTCTTCAAGCTTTAACCTCTAACTTGAGGTAACTAAGTGGTTAGGATTGCTAATCTAAGTGACCTAGAGGATATAGAGATAGATTAATGATCTATTAGTCTTTCTAACCCTAGGGTTCTCAACTCATGAGAGGATTAGGGTTAGGATGAAGAAGATGAGAGCTTGAGGGGAAAGAAGTGTTTTGTTATTATGAAATGAATCTTGACTCATTTGGATAATATGAAGCATGAAAAATATCTCATCAAATATCTAGCAACCATGCTTCATTTAATACTTGAGATGAATCATCTCATGAGTCATGGTTCATTTAATGATAATTACACCTCATCTCCTCCACCTCATTAAGCTTAATTCATAAATGAATTAAAACATAATGAGTCACCTTTCTTCTAGAAGCTTCTCGAGTAATTTCGAGAATGCCCCTCCCATCCATATTTACGAAAAACACGGATATACTGAGATTGCATAAATCTAATAATCCAATACTAGAATCTGGCTTAAACCAAAACCTGCTAGTATAATCTGTCTGAACATCATACGTGCACAAGTACACGTATATGTCCGAACCCTGTCGTAAAACCATACGACCTCTATATCGTTTCTCCTGAAGCAGGGAAACCCTCTGTGTGGGACTCTAAAGACTCGACACTATGCTGGCAGTGCGTTTAACCACAGGCCGCAAGCGGTACTAGCTGTACGTAACGGTCCCCAGGTAGATGTTGATAAGAAGGTCGATGAGGAAACCCATCCGAACTCCTACTGAGCCTGATGTGACAATCTCCGTACAGTCCGGTCTGTTCGTCTAAGACTATCGCATATCGGGCCTAGGGGGCATCAAGCGTCAGTCCCCTAAAAGCGGTATAAGTCGTGTTGGAGTGAAGCCCATCACACCATGTGAAGCTACTGGAAAACCTACTAGTAAATCTCGCTTGCCCTGCCCAGGGACCTTGCGTAATGTCTCCCCAAACACAGCGCGATATCAACCCCCAACACTGGGAGAGACGAATCCTATCTAACCGCCACTGCCTCCAAGTACTTCGGGACTGCACCCAACTGCTACCTGTTTGCACGACTCAGTCGAGCCGTGGTAGGGTAGCAATCTAAGAACAGTGGGAACACACTCGAGGCGAAGCAGCAGTGTCAAGTCTACGAACTATGCTGTACTCATGTCACCTAGGAACTGTTAACTGACGACGGGTATAATACTAACCAACAGTTCCCTGCGAGTCCTGTCCGGTGTACCCGTAACCCAACGAGCACTTGCATACTATCTCCAGTAAAATGTACTAATGGCTATGGGAAAGACCATTTCCCCTGCTGGGATGAGAAGCATATACACTAGTCTACTCCGGAGTATCGATACCCTGTTTCGATAGTCCTATGACTACGGACCTGAAAAAGGATGTGCTTGTAGACTACCCAGCCCCCACTAGTGTGACTGCCATCACAACGCTAGTAGTCAAGCAAGATCCTATGGGCTCTATCAATATGTATTTGTGATATGCTAAAAGAAACATATACACATATTAAGATAGATATAAACCAAGTAGCATACTATTATGTTTTGCAAGACTGTTAATACAACTGTGAATATCCTAAGCTTCCATTAAGTAATATACAAGCCAGTATGATACAATAATGGCCCCTAGGGCATATACACTAACAATCTCCCACTTGCACTAGGGCTATATACTGGCGTATCGAAGACCTATCATCTCGAATAGCCTCTTGAACAGTGTCTGAGGTAAGGCCTTTGTGAATGGATCCGCAGTGTTCTCCTCTGTAGCAACTCTCCGGATCTCGATCTCCCGGCGATCTATGATCTCCCTGATCAGGTGATACCGCCTCAAGATGTGTCTGGACTTTTGATGGGACCTGGGTTCCTTTGCTAAAGCTATAGCCCCGTTGTTGTCACAATACAGAGGTATTGGATCAACAATGGATGGAACCACCTGAAGTTCTGTTAAGAACTTCTTTACCCAGACTGCTTCTTTTGCGGCATCAGAAGCTGCGATATACTCCGCTTCCATCGTCGAGTCAGCAAGGTGTCCTGCTTGGAACTCTCCAGCATACCGCCTCTCCATTGAGGGTAAAGACATAACCTGACATGGACTTGGATTCATCCTTGTCACTCTGGAAGCTGGAGTCAGCAAAAGTCTCGATCTGGAGGTCTTTTCCGCCGTAAACCAAGAACATATCCTTAGTCCTTCTCAGGTACTTAAGAATGTTCTTTACTGCTATCCAGTACTTCTCCCCTAGGTCTGACTGATACCGGCTTACTACGCTTAATGCGTAAGCTATATCTGGTTTGGTGCACAACATCGCATACATTATAGAGCCTACCGCTGAAGCATAGGGTATAATCGACATGCGATCCCTTTCCAAATCAGTCTTGGGAGACATCTCTTTGGAAAGGGTGATTCCGTGACAAGCCGGTAAATTACCGCGCTTAGAATCATCCATACTGAATCTTTTCAGTATAGTGTTGATATACCTGGACTGCAAAAGTCCCAACATCCTCTTAGATCTATCACGATAGATCTGGATCCCCAGAATGTAAGAGGCATCACCCAGGTCTTTCATGGAGAACCTGTGTGACAAGAATCCTTTGAAAGATTGTAGCATAGGAATGTCATTTCCTATCAAGAGAATGTCATCCACGTACAAGACGAGGAATACGACAGTTCGTGCTACAATCTTACTATATATACATGGTTCATCTGGATTTTTGATAAAGTCATATTCTTTGACCGTTTCATCAAAACAGATGTTCCAACTCCGCGATGCCTGCTTTAGTCCATAAATGGACTTAAGCAACTTGCACACTTTCCCGCTGCTCCCACTTTGATTGAAACCTTCTGGCTGATCCATATAGACGCACTTGTCTAAATTTCCATTTAGAAAAGCCGTCTTTACGTTCGTCTGCCAGATCTCATAATCATAGAAGGCAGCAATGGCAAGAAGGATTCGAATGGATTTGAGCAAAGCCACTGGAGAAAAAGTTTCGTCATAGTATAAGCCAGGCCTTTGACGAAAACCCTTTGCAACAAGTCTGGCCTTAGAGATTTCCACCTGTCCATCTACACCAATCTTCTTTCTGAAGATCCACTTGCATCCTATGGGTTTTACCCCATCTAGAGCAAAATCCAAAGTCCATACTTTGTTGGTGTACATGGACTCCATCTCGGTCCGCATTGCATCCAACCATCTTACTGAGTCGTCGCTCTGGATGGCCTGCTGGAAGCTAGTAGGTTTATCATTATCAAAGACGCAATCCTTTCTATCCCCGTCTATGAGAAAGCCGTAGTATCTCTCAGGCGGATGAGATGGCCTACTACTCCTGCGGAGGGGTGCGGGAATGTCCTGTTCTTCTGGAATTTCTGGTTCTGCCAAGCTTTCAGTAGTAGCTTGTGGTTCTGGAATTTCTTCCAGTTCTATTGCGCTCCCACTTGTTTCCTTTTCTAAAAACTGCTGTTCTAGAAAATGGGCATTACGAGAAACAAAAACCTTTTGTTCCTCTGCGTAATAAAAAATAACCCCTTGGAGTTCTTTGGATATCCCACAAACATACACTGTACTGAGCGTGCCTCGAGTTTGTCCACATGCTGCTTTTTAACAAAAGCTGGACATCCCCATATCATGAGATACTGAAGATAGGGTTTCTTCCCACTCCATATCTGATATGGTATGGTAGGTACAGTCTTGGTTGGAACCCTGTTCAAAAGATATGGAGCTGATTCTAGTGCATAACCCCAGAAAAATCGCGATAACTCAGCATTACTCATCATGGAACGTACCATATCCAATAGGGTTCAGTTCTGTCTCTCCGATACACCATTGTGTTGTGGAGTGTATGGAGGAGTAAGCTGAGAGAGAATTCCATTCTCTTTTAGGTAACCCAGGAACTCGGCACTTAAGTGTGCACCACCTCGATCAGATCTCAGTGTCTTGATACTTTTGCTGGTTTGGTTTTATACTTCATTCTTATATTCTCGGAATTTCTCAAAGGCCTCGGATTTATGTTTCATCAAGAAAATGAATCCGTACCTAGAGAAATCATCCGTAAAAGTAATGAAATAAGAAAAACCGCTTCTTACATGTGTAGACATTGGACCACATATATCGCTGTGTATGAGTCCTAAGAGCTCGCTCGCTCATACTCCATGTCCAGTGAATGGAGTCTTTGTCATCTTTCCTTTGAGACATGATTGATAAGTGGCATAAAATTGATAGTCGAACAGATCCAAGTATCCTTCTTTATGTAACTTAGTCAACCTAGTCTCATTGGCCTGTCTCCTCGTTCAGAAATCACTCTTAACCCTGTGACCTAGTCTATAATGCCATAAGAAAGCCTGATTTATATCTGGAGACTTTCTTTTCAGTGTGTTCTGGACATTGAAAATCCGCAATTGGTTTAACACGTATATGTTAGTGTATATGCCCTAGGGGCCATTATTGTATCATACTTGTATGTATATTACTTAATGGAAGCTTGGGATATTCACAGTTGTATATACAGTCTTGCTAAAAATGGTAGTATGCTACTTGGTTTGTATCTACTTTAATATGTGCATATGTTTCTTGTAACGTATCACTTATACATATTAGTAGAGCCCATAGGATCTTTGCTTGATTACCAGCGTTGTGATGGCAGCCACACTAGTGGGGGCTGGGTAATCTGTAAGCAACATCCTATACAGGTCCCTGGTCGTTGGATTATCGAGATAGGGCATCGATATTCCGGAGTAGACTAAGCGTGTACGCTTCTCATCCCAGTTGCGGAGATGGTCTGTCCCACAGCCATCAGTACGTCGTACTGAAGATAGTATACAGGTGCTCGTTAGGTTACGGGTACACCGGATAGGACTCGCAGGGGAACTGATTGGTTGGTATTATACCCATCGTCAGTTAACAGTTCCCAGGTGACATGAGTACAGCATAGTCCGCAGACTTGACACTGCTACTTCGCCTCGAGTTTGTCCCACTGTTCTTAGATTGCTACCCTACCACGGCTCAAAGGAGTCGTGCAAACAGGTAGCAGTTGGGTGCAGTCCCGAGCACTTGGAGGCAGTAGTGGTTAGATAGGATTCGCCTCTCCCGGTATTGGGAGTTGATATCGCGCTGTGTCAGAGAGCCATTACGCAAAGTCCCTGGCCAGGGTAAGCGAGATATACTGGTATGTTCCAGTAGCTTCTCAGGGTGTAATGGGCTTCACTCCGACACGACTTATACAGCTATTAGAGGACTGACGCTTGCCGCCCCCTAGGCTTGATATGCGATAGTCTTAGACGAACAGACCGGACTGTACGAAGATTGTCACATCAGGCTCAGTGGGAGTTCGGATGATTTTCCTCATCGGCCTTCTTGTCGACATCTACCTGGGGACCGTTACGTACAGCTAGTGCCGCTTGCGGTCTATGGTTAAACCCACTGCCAGCGTAGTATTGAGTCTTTAGAGTCCCACACAGAGGTTTCCCTACTCCAGGCGAAACGATATAGAGGTCGTATGGTTTTACGACAAGTGTTCGGACGCATACGTGTGTTTACACACGTACGACTTTTCGGACAGTTTTTACTAGCCGGCTTTGGTTTAAGCCAGATTCTAGTATCGGGTTATTGGATTTATACAGTCTAAAGTTTTTCTGTGTTTTCACGGATTGGAGGGGCGTTCTCGTAATTTGTCAGGAAGCTTCTAGAAGAGTGGTGACTTGGGGGGTAAGGTGGCATTGCATTAAATGAGATTAGTGACTCGTTTGTGTGATTCATCCATGTCATTAATGCATCATAAATGCTTAATGACTCATGGAGATGAATCACTCATAGATATTTATGAAGCATGGTTGTTAATTCTATTATTTCATTTTTGGATAAATAATAATGCTTCATATATATTATGATAGATCATTATCTCATTTCATTCATCTTCTTCACCTTCTCTCTCCTCAAGCTCACTCTCTCTTCAAACCCTAACCCTAACCTCTCATGTGTTGAGATCAAGGGTTAGCTAGACTAATACATCCATAACCTCACTCTATATCCCCTAGGTAGCTTAGATTAGCACTTTAAGCAACCTAGTTATCTCAAGTTAGAGATTAAGCTTAGCGTAGGAGCTCTCGGGTGGATCGTCTTTGACTCGAGGAGGACGTTGAGGTGCCGATGTTCCAAGGAGCCTACGAGGAGTGGAGCACAGCGATGAAGACCCGAAGGACAAGTAACGTAAGGTATAACTTCGTATCCGAGTAGTTAAACCTCTAGTAGATAGTTAGCAATGGTTTAGATAATGATTCATGCGCTCAAGTCCGTGTTACGAAGCTTTGATAATCGTTTTTCATATATTCCGCCTCCCCGCAAGTTCATGGGGTGCGTGACATAGACTTACAGTATATACCGTTATCTAGTCTACCGGACCCAATGAAACCATGATTAAGGTGGATATTAACAACATCGCTTACAAACGTGAAATCATTACCTTCTTTTGATAACAACGATACTGATATGATATTACACGTTAAACTAGATACACAAAAACAGTTGCGCAAAACCAAAATATATCCACTCGTCAATCCAAGGTGATAATCCCTTACGGACACAGCATTCACGCTCGCTCCGTTAGCAACCTGGAGGGTCATATCACCAACCTTCAGTACTCTACGGCTTCTCAGTGACTGCAATGAATTGCATATATGAGATCCCGATTCGGTACCAATACCCAGAAAGTAGAGTTGATTGACAGACAATTTTCAATTACAAACACACCTGAAGCCGAAGCCACAACTTGCTTCGGGTCCTGGTTCTTGGCAATCCAAGCTTTGCAATCCTTCTTCCAATGGCCTTTCCTACGACAGTGGAAGCACTCGTCCTTTGCTACTACCGGCACAACAACCTTTGTCTTTCCCTTGACTCCCACCTTACCAACACCACCTCTTGGTTTGGTAGCGGCCTTCTTCTTCCTTCCTTTGGTCCTTGCTTTGGACCTGGAAGAGGAAGCACCACGAACAAACATAGCGGGTGTTTTCCTTGCCTTCTGCAAGGTGCCCTCTGCACTCCTCAACAAGTTAAGGAGTTCTGGAAGATCAACTTCTTTACCTTGAATATTGAAATTCAAGATAAATTAGGCGTAGGTGGAAGGAAGGGACTGAAGAACCAAGTCTGTATACAGCTCATTCTCTAATTTTGTCCTGAGGTCCACGAGCTCTTCAATATAGCCAATCATCTTAAGGACATGTTCCCCTACAGATGATCGGGCGACCAGCCTCGACTGAAACAAGTTCTTCGAGGTCTCGTATCTAGCTATACGAGATTGCTCTCCATACAGTTCCTTGGTGTGGAGAAATATGGATTCAAGATCCATATTCTCGTGCCTCCTCTGATGTTCATTATCTATAGAGGCAAGCATGATGCATTTGGCCTTCGCGCAGTCTAACTCCCAGGTGTTACGGATTTCCTTATCCGCGACACTGGATTCTGGACCTGGGACGGCAGGGGCTTTAGTAGTAAGGACATACCCCAATTTGTCATAGGTAATTGCCATCTTGACATTCCGGAACCAATTTTTATAGTTTGGCCCTGTCAAAATATTTTTATCTAATAATAACTTAAGGCCCGTCTTGTTATTGGTCGCTGCAATTAGGAGAGAGAGAAGAAAAAACTTTTAGCATGATGCTCTTGCATGTTTAGAGTGGTTTTTAATTTATCTAAACAGGATGGCTCCCACTGTTTCTCGAATCCTTCCTCAAACCATAAAAGAAGAACTAGTCAGGACTATTCTCACCGTACAATACATGCTTAACCGTTCAGCCAGGACAGTGTCGGTACTTCGAGGGAGGTTTTACGACGCTTTCGCGAAGTTCTTTAATTAAATAACCTCTTTTCTCTGGGGGCGAGCCCCGCTGACACCATTCTTGACACCTACTTGGTTTATAGCATTGATCGTTGAGTGAAACAATCTCCCGATGAGTAGCATATACTCACAGTAGGATCGGGATCCAAATATCATCGTGTGATAAAGCTGAAGGAATCCTACCAAAATTATCACACTCCAAATGGTATGCAACTTTAAGAAGTTTCAATTTCTTTAGAAACTCCCGATATGGATTTTTGCCCCATGCTCTTATGACCTTGACGTTGGCCAAAATGTCATAAGTCACATGTCAAGTTCTACCCATCATTATCTTGTTAATTTGAACCCACCCGTACATACCCCTGACGTTGGCCAAATGGCAGTACGACTGTCCCAAACCAACTCATCTATCTATGCAACAGATGAATACCCAGCAGCTACCAAATACTATACCTTGGCGTTGGTCAAAATACATACCCTGAATACTACTGAATACCCAAATGAAATGACGGAGGGCTACAAATGGTTTTGGCGAAACTGTGAACGTAGTGAACTTGATATAATCGAAGGAACCTGATAGCTTTTAAAAGGAGTGGATTAAGCTCCACAATTAAAAATCTGCTGTTTTAAAATAACCGAGTGGTTTCTTTTAAATTGTTCCAACGATTCAATTTTGGTTTATTTTCTTTGCATTAATATAATTCGTCCCATCAATCAACTTATCATTGCAGAAAACAACGAAAATACGATGTTCTCTTATGACATCCGCATTGGCCACTGGGCCCGTCATTCACCCGTTAGGTTACTTAACTAACGACAGAGCGGGGGCTAGGCTAGCGCGGATGCAAAAAATAAGCAACGCCTAGTAGATATCATATATAGATATTGTACATTCATCAGACGCAATAATAGGCATTCCAGATCACAGATGAACATATTGGATATTCTAGGAATCCGTATTTTCTTTGAGCCTACAATGAAAGACGGATTACATAGTCGTGATGAATAGCCAACCCTACCCTTGACCCCTACGGGTACGGCAAACTACCCGTCAAGTACCCGAAGTGAAGCGGTCTCCCTCAACGACGTGAGTAGGCCACTAAGCACTTCAAAGTACCCGGTAGTTTGTGCACCCCACCTTGGGTCTATCCTAAGAGTAGAAAACAGTAAATGAAATAATACAACGGTGGCTACAACCTCAACCCGGATGTGCCCCGCAAAAGAATATTACAATAAATTACAATTTACATTTGAATGAATGAAACACTCATCTCACATCCCCGGCAATCCATTCACGACAATCCAACAAGTTCATATCCACAAACATAAAGTAACCATTACAGAAATGTGCAACCCCCTGCTAACCGACATATAGCAATTAAGGGAGGTTTACGAACACATTAATCACAACACAGATATAATCCAGTTAGCCAAAGTTCTTAGAATTTCGATCAAGTACCACAAATGAATCTACTCCAAATAATTCTCTGTGCACATAAAACCTGAGAAACAAAATATCCCAGAAAACCCAATATAAACACAGAAGAATAACTGAGAAAATTTGGGTTGACTCGATGTCAACTCGGCGGCGGATCCGCGGCGGATCTCTTGGATCGGCCGCGGTTCCGCGGCGGTTTGGACGAGTCACGATCCCAAATTTCTTCACAATTCATAAAAAACCCTGCTTGTATTTTTTAAGGTTCCTGAAAAATTTTTAGACCCCAATTTAAAATCGGCAGAAACTTGGTGAAAACGTCGGTTTTTCGGGATTAAATTGCGATCGAATTTCTAAACACATTGCTAACATGTTAGTTATGGTTTAGCTAGGCTCTGATACCACTGTAAATCAACGTTACACACCCCACAAGATGCGGGGAGGCAGAATAGGTAAAATAATCATTTTGTTCAAAGTAGCATCGACTATCAAACGGATCTTTGCTAAACCCTAACTAACAAACTATCTAGAAATAGTTAACCACTATGATAGATGATTATACCTCAATATACTAGTCCTTCTTGTTCTTGTTGTTCACCTCCTTGTCAGCCTCCTCGATATAATAGAAGATCCACCCGAGAGTTCCTTCTTCAAGCTTTAACCTCTAACTTAAGGTAACTAAGTGGCTAGGATTGCTAATACAAGAGACCTAGAGGATATAGAGATAGATTAAGGATCTATTAGTCTTGCTAACCCTAGGGTTCTCAACTCATGAGAGGATTAGGGTTAGGATGAAGAAGATGAGAGCTTGAGGAGAGAGAAGTGTTTTGTTATTATGAAATGAATCTTGACTCATTTGGATAATATGAAGCATGAAAAATATCTCATCAAATATGTAGCAACCATGCTTCATTTAATACTTGAGATGAATCATCTCATGAGTCATGGATCATTTAATGATAATTACACCTCATCTCCTCTACCTCATTAAGCTTAATTCATAAATAAATTAAAACATAATGGGTCATCTTTCTTCTAGAAGCTTCTTGAGTAATTACGAGAATGCCCCTCCCATCCGTATTTACGAAAAGCACGGATATACTTGTAGGGTTCCTAGGCATGCTCAAGAGGTCTCACAAGGCATCAACCATGCCAATTTCAAATTTTACGGTGCCGAGAAACCCTAGACTAGATCGTTAACTAGAGTTTAAGCGAAACTACAAGCTACTAAACTACTTTAGTGCTAAGTGAACGGAAATACAACCTTTGTAGATCCGGTCCTCCACCTCCATAGCTCCGTGATGAAGTCCCCTCGCTGCGATCATCGGATCCCGGGCTCTAGCGTCGGCTTCATCGGAGAAATGGGCGGGCTAGGTCGTCGACTTCGATGCCGAAGATGATCTACGTCAAGGCAACACAAGATCAAGCTCCAACTTCACCAAGCCATGAAACTTGTGAAGAAAATACCCTATACTACTTGGCAAGTGGTAGAGGATGAAGAAATAGGAAGTGGGTTCACTTTAGAATTGGATTTCTCACTCTTTTTCTCAAGACACCATTAAAGGATGCAAGGTTTTCTTCATTTTGAAGACGAAGAAGAAGAAGAAAAGAATATGATAATATGATAAGAATATTGAATAATATAAAATGAGTGATTCTTATCATATTAGCAACCATGGTTATGTTAGTTATATGTATGCCCTAGAGGCCATTACTATACATAGGATGTATATTGTAGTGGATGCTTGGACATATATAGGGAGGACTTTCTTGCTCGACATGATAGTATGCTATCTGGTTACTCTTTACCTTAACGTATACACAGATTGTCTCTCTATTACATATTGGTAAAGCCCTTAGGATGTGTACTTGACTACCTGGACTATGATGCAGATCATACTAGTGGGGACATGGCAGTCCATAAGTACATCCTTCAAAGTCCCTAGTCGTGGGTGTATCGAGACGGGGCATTGATATACCAGAGTAGACTAGCGTATACCTTCTCGACCCATACAGATGGGCGATGGATGATCCCATATCCATCGGTGTTTGACATCAGAGATGATATACGGGTGCTCAGTAGAGACTGGGTACACTGGACGGACTCGTCGATAACTCCCAGATGGTATTATACCTCACGTCAGATGGCAGTTCTCTGGTGACACTGGTACAGAGTAGTCTGTTGACCCGAGATCGTCATAGAGTCTTGTGTGGTTCCCACCGTGCTTTGATTTCCATCTTACCACGTCCAAGAGGGCGTGCAAAACGGTGGTTTTTGGGTACAGTCCCGAGTCACATGGAGGCAATGAGCGATAGGAGGGGATTCGTCTCTCCCGGTATAGGGAGTTGATGTTGCGCTGTGTTCGATTGGCTATAACAGGAAATCCCGGGCCAGGGTTGCTGAGATTTACTGGTAAGTGTTACCAGTAGTTTCTCGAATTGTTATAGACCTCATATCGACACGACTTATCGAGCTATTGGGGTCTGACGTTTACCACCCCTAGGCGAGATATGCGACATATCAGACGATCAGACCGGACTGTACGGTAGTGTTACTGGTTGGATTCACAGGAGTGTGAGCGGGCTTGCTCGTCGATCTTCTGATCGCTCAATACCCGGGTGGCCGTTACGTTTAGCAGACCGCTTGCGGCTTGTGGGTGTTTGATATGATCATCACCTGCTGCCGGCGTATTGACGAGTCTTTAGAGTCCTACACAGAGGTTTCCTGGCTCAAGCGAAACGAAATAGGAGCGCATATGAGATATGTGCGGGACCGAGAATAATGCGTGTATGTGATACCGTATTCTATTCTCGCGATGAATGTATCGATTGGTTGCATGCGATATAACCTAGTTATCGAATCAAGGATTGATTCGATAAGCCGATACATTGGATACTAGTCGGTTATGTGCGACATGACCGGATCATTGAATCAAGTGTTGATTTAATGATTTAATGTATAATTATATATTTGATATATTACTTTGCATTAACTAGTATTGGTTCACTTTAAATGGATATTCTCACTCGGGTGTGCACATTGTATATGTGATATACTTTAGTACACAAGTTTGTATCATGTTTGATGATACATGTTAACTTGGATTTGTGTGAAGATTAAACCATGGTTGTGAGAGTGGTTGGGTTTTGTTTATTCTCCCATTATTTATTTATTCATTTATTTGTTTATTCTTTTGGAAAAGATAAAGAGAAAAGAATGGTGGCTAATTTTGTTTCATGTTGAAGCTTCTTGAAGCTTTGATCAAGTCAACCATTCTTATCTCATCCTTAACCCTAACCATTCCCACTAACCCTAGTTTAATCTCTACACTAGACCATGGTTTACATTATGATAAGTTTTCATTTTTCTTTTCATTTTTAAATAACTTATCATAACACTTTCTTCTTCTTCTTCCTTTCTTCACTTGAAGAAAGCAAGCTCCATCAATGGTGATTGATGGAAATGAGTGAGAAATCCAATTCTAAAGTCTACCCACTTCCTATTTGTTCATCCTCTACCTCTTGCCAAGTAGTAGAGTGTGTTTTCTTCACAAGTTTCATCACTTGGTGAAGTTGGAGCTTGATCTAGCGATGCCTCGACGTAGATCATCTTTGGCACGAAGCCGACGACCTTGCCCGCTCTTTCTCCGATGAAGCCGACGCTAGAGCCCGGATTTTGATTTGGATAGCGGAGATGACTTCATTGCGGAGCCGTGGAGGTGGAGAACCGGATCTACAAAGGTTGTATTTCCGTATCTCTTAGTTAAGTGTTAACTAGTTTTCATTTTCGCCTAAATATCTAGCCGACGATCCGTAGTCGGGTCTCTCGGCACCTAGATTTTTTGAAATTGGCATGGTTGATGCCTTGTGAGACCTCATTAGGGTGTCTAGGAACCCTACAGTGGTATCAGAGCCTAGCTAGAGCCTTAGGCGAAGTCTAGACGCAGTTTGAAGTCCGATCGATCGAAAATCCGAACCCAAAATACCTCTCTGGACTTTTTCTAAAAACTGGGATTTTTCCAGATTAAAAATTCGTGAAAAATTCAGCAGGGAATTTTAAGAATTACGGCGCAAAAATTTATTCATGAACAGTATAAACGGCGGAGGAACCGCGGCAGAAGCCTTGCTTCTGCGGCGGTTCCGCGACAACATGGTGACGTCATCCTCCCCTTTCTGCACAGTAATTCATGTTTTCAGATGCTGATTTTTCTGGGAATTTTTAATATTTATTCAAGAGTTGAATTTTCTGGGGTTGTTTTGGGGATTCGAATGTTCGATCGGATTATCAAATTTTGTCTGTGTGGCTTTCCGGATAAATTTTAGAATATGTTAAAAAGTTCGACCGGATATAAATACCCAATTTTTCCCCTGTCGGGAAATTTCCAAGTGTTGGATTTTTCCGTAGTTTAATGACGTTCTAAGTAGTGCAAGTAACGCGATGGACCCTCTAGAAGACAACAAACCTTAACTCGATTATGTGACCGTCTTGAACTGCCCTTTGAACCTTAGGGTTTGGGGCAGTACGGCGTGCCACATGTGAGGCGTTGGCTTGACCCTTCTACGGCTGGACCGTTGGTACTGAGGCACGAACTGAATGTTGTTAGACTTATTTCATGTGTTGAGTTGTATCGGGAAAACTTGGGTGTTTGACTGTTCGATCGAAAAGTTTAACATTTTCTGTTTATCTGGAATGGGATACAATAATTGGAATTCACAAAAGTTATGTGATAACTGAATGAATGTTATAAATCTAGCGGTTTAGTCTCACTTGATCGGTTGCCACGGAATTTTGATGTGATCAAAAGTCCGTCGCAATCACGTAGCGTACGCGGATACTCGCCGGGTAAACTTAATAGACAGCTACGCTCCATAGCCCCGACCAAGTGACTGTAGAAGAACCCCGTCGCCGAAAGCATCCGTCCGGGTGCTCGCGGTAGCGGTGTTCCGCCTTGGTGCACTTCGTCGACGGTATCGGGGGTGCGGCCGTCTACTGAAGTTTGCGACGAGCATTCGATCAGGATGTCGGGAATCTTGTTGAATTGCCCGACTTGATATTGAAAAGTGTTTTCGATTTTGAGACTAAAATGCGGGGTTTATAATTGTTAGGCATGCGATGTCTAAGTAATTCATTTGGTCAGGCATGCGATGTCTGAGGTGGTTGCGGATTCCAACTGTTGTAGTTTTACACTTTCTTTTCTGTGACCGTATGTGTAATATGTGATATAGCCGGTTTCGTTGCTATATGTCAACGACAATTGGGATGCGCATATTTACTTACGTTGATGACATGTGATGTTATGTGTTGCTGGATATGTTATATTGGATCGTCGTGCTTGAATAGCCGGGGTTTTTTATGTGAGATGAGTGTTTTTCATTTTCATTCATGTAAAAACTTGTATGTAATATTCTTTTATTGGGGTACTTCCAGGTTGCGGAAGTTGTCACCCTTTGTATATTATTTACTTTTCCGCACTAGGATAGACCCAAGGAGGAGGGCACAAGTAACCGGGTTCTGGAGTCCAGTGGGAGACCAACTCGAGGAGTCGAGTCCGGGTCTCCTAACTCTAGAATTGGTAGGGTTGCTTGCCGCTCTCGTAGGGGTCTAGGGGTGTGGGTTTGGCTATTCATCACGACCGTGGAATCCGTGTTTTATACTGGCTCGTATTGAAAACACGGACGTCCTAGTATATCCAATGTTTCATATGTTTCTTCTGCTACGATATCTGTGATGTGATCATGTGATGTTCTGTGATAGATACAGTATATAATATATATGATATATTATATAGGAGTTACTTATGTTTTACACCCGCGCTAGCCCTGCCCCGCTCTGCCGTTAGTTACCTAACCTAACGGTGCACGAGGGGACATCGAGGCGAATGCGGATGGCATAAGTGTACGTCGTATTTATCTGTGATATTTAGGTACTTAAATGATGGGACTTCATTAATGTGATTAATGAAATAAAAGAAAACTAAGATGTTATAGAATCGAATTTCAAAATAAAACAGGTAGCTACAGTTCTTGCTTTGCACAGCGGTATATGTGATATATCCTGCACCTTATTCGATAAGGAAAGGACCGAGATCCCTTCACCGGGAGTGACTCCTTTAGCAATAACTGGTCGATGCTACGCCTTCGGTTTGTCTTTTGATTGCTTTTAAGAGTTTTTGCTTTGCACAGTGATATATATGATATATCCTGCACCTCATTCGACGAGGAAAGGACCGACGATCCCTTCACCGGGAGTGACTCCTTTAGCAAAACTAGAAAAGCCTCAAAAACACTCCATTTCAAAATTCATTCGATCCTACAACGATATCAAGTTCATTACGCAATAGGTTTTCAGAAAAACCTGTCGTAGCCCTCCGTCATTTCAGATAAATTGTATATAGTATTCGTGCTGCATTTGTTGGCTTTCGTCAAGGTGCAGTGTGCGGTAGCTATATGCTGCTTATCTGCTAGCATACGATGCGATTGGATTAGGGTAGTCGTGCGGCTTTGTTGGCTTTCGTCAAGGGTCGTGCGGGTGGGTTTAATTCAATCAAGAAATGTATGGGTTGAACTTGACTAGCGGGCTATGTTTTGTTGGCTTTCGTCAAGGTCATAGCACGTTAGGGGCAAAATATTATCGGGAATTTCAAGTGTTGAAATTTGCAATGAGATTGCATACCTTCTATGAGATAGTTGGATCCCGATACCCGCTGCGAGTAAGAGTTACTCCTGGGAGAGTTTTACACATTACAATTAGCCGATCAAGTAGGTGTCTAGAAAGGTGTTAACGGGGTTACGCCTCTGGGAAAACGAGGTTTACATTAATTAGGTTCGTGCGAAAGCACGGGGGACCTCCCTCAAAGTACCGACACTGGCCTGGCTGAAAGATTGGCGAACTTGTAGTGTGTAATTAATCCCGGCTAGTCTTTCCTTTTAGGGTTTGAAGGAAGATTTATAAAAAGCAGTGGGAGCCATCCTGATTAGATAAAATAATAACCAATCTATTCTTGACGGAGCGCACGCTGAGTGTTTTCTTCTCTCTCTCTCCAGGTAGCGACCATATCACGCCTTAATCAAGATAATAATACGGATTATTGACCGAACCCGCTTGTTATACTGAGCTGGGGAACGTTGGTCCCGCTCCTACTTATAATTGTTATAAGACAGAGCAGGAAATTGGGGAATACCAGAATTCCCGTGCAGCCCAAACGAAGAGAGTACATGCTGATGCATCATCTTCGGGTGTGTTCATTACAAAGAACTGTTTCTCTGTATCCTCTACGTCCTGGGTATGTGATACCAGATCAGGATCCCAGATATGTAATCTGTTACATAGGGCTACAGATAGGTAGAGAACTGAGAACGGGTGATAAGTTTCATGAGGCAGAAAACGGGGCAAGAGTTGCAGCCAAGTCTGTTGGTCGCTGTCACCCTGTATTACAATACATTGATTCTGAACGAATGTTATTAGATACCGAACCTGATATACAAAATCATATCTGTCTCTTTATTAGTAAAGAAACGGTAAAATTTTGTATTGTTGGATAATGTTTTGAACATTTCCTATATCAAAAGTTGATCGGTTCAGGCACGTTATCTAAAAGCGTTGATGTTCTAAATCAAACTACAGCTCTTAGTATACGCAACACACACAAGAGGAAGAGTTCAGAAATGAACGAATTCTTCTTGAGGCATTGTAGACTAGGTCAGATCAATGTGACCCGACTAGCGAGAGTTACATATAGATGCATATTTAAATCAGTTTGAATTTACATCTTGTGAAACTCGCCAGTCATGTCACAAAGATAAGATGACCATAGCTCCGTTTATTGGAAACAGAGAAAGAGTTAAGTAAACTCTTGGGATGATACATGATGATGTATGTAGGTCCCCAGTCTACACATGCCAAGACCGGTTCTTTATACTTCATTACGTTCTCTGATGATCTCTCAAGATTCAGACCTATGTTCCTGTTGAAACACAAGTCCGAACCTTTTGAGATATTCACAGAATATAAGCCAGAAGTAGAGAACCAATAACAGGTATAAGTATTATGTCTTTTGATGAGATCAAGGAGGAGAATACTTGAGCATGGAATTCCTGAACTATTCTAAAGGAGAATGAGATTCTCTCTCAGCATTACTCCTCCGTATACACCATAGCACGATGGTATATCGGGGCGGAGCAGATACACCCTATTTGATATGGTGTGCTCTATGATGAGTACTGCTGAGTTACCTATTTCCTTTTGGGAGTTATGCACTTGAGAAGATGCATACCTATTGAATTAGGTTCGAATCAAATCAATGCCTACCACTTCATATGTGATATGGAAAGGGAAGAGCCCATGTCTTAAGCTAGTTAAGATTTGGGGTTGTCCGGCCTATGTCTAAAAGCAAAATCCGGACAAACTCGAGGCAAGGTTAGTTATGTAGAACTGGAAAGGTTCCAGCTATGCAAACTACAGAAGATGATTTGATAGAACCAATAGGATTCAGTAGATTCCAACGAACCTCAGCCTCTCCGCCGATCTAGTAGGGTTCCTCACCCACTTGAGAGATACTTCTGTTTCTCTATGACAGTGGGAGCGAGGATTGCATCATGAGATGATGACCCAACTAGTTTCGAGCTGGCCATCAGGAGTGGGACTCTGTAAGAATGGCTGGATGCTTCGCGATCTGAGATGGAATCCTTATACACCAACAAAGTATGGACTTTGGTTGCTATATCTGAAGGGTTAAATCCCCATCAGGAGCAAGTATATCTTGAGAAGATTACTTGGTGTACATGGAAGAGTTGAGACTTTCAAAGCTAGACTTGTTAAAGGTCTACATCATTGACCAGGTATGGATGATGATGAAACCTTTTCTAAGTAGCTATGCTTAAGTCCATCCAGATCCTACTTGCCACGGCTACATACCATGACTACGATATCTGGTGGTTGGGTGTCATGACATCTTTTCTAAATGATATTTTAGAAGAGTGCGTCTATAAGTACACAGCCAGAGGGCTTCGTAAACAGTGGGAGCAGCGGAAACGTGTGCTAGATGTTTTATAGGATAAAGCAGGCATCGCGGAGTTGGAACATCTATTTTGATGAAGTAGTCAAAGAGTTTGACATCATCAAAATGGTAGATGAACCTTGTATAAACAAAAAGGTAGTAGGGAGTATGGTGACGATCCTCGTAGAGTACGTGGATGACATACTCTTGATAGGGAAGGAGTTTCCTATGCTACGCTCGATCAATCTCCGCTTATCACAATGATTCTCCACATAGGATCAAAGTGATACCTACTAAATCCTGGGTTTTGGATCTATGAGATAGATCTAAATGGATGTTAGGACTCTCACTAGTTGTAGTGAGATGGTATCAACCGATCCTGGGGAGAATCACTGGAAGTGTTCCAGGGTGATAAAGACGACTGAATGTCAGTCGCAGGCATTGTCTTTACCCTCAATAAAGGGACGGTATGTTGGAAGAGTTCCAAGCTAGATACCGTGGCATACTAGAAGATAAAGGCAGGATACATCACTACTAAAGATGCTACCAAAGAGGCTGTTTGGATGTATATTGGTTCATGAGATGAACTAGGTTCCTACCATTGTGAGACAATGGAGTTGTGGCTCATGCCGAGGAACGCCGGTCCCATCAGTGATCCAGACTTATTCTAAGGCAGTATCACCTGATCATGGAGATGGTTGATCTCCAGGGTGATTGAGGTTTGGAGAGTAGACTCAGAGGACAATACAGCGGATCCACTCACAAAGGCCTGTTCCCAGAGAGAGATTTTTATGGGATGGTTGAGTATGAGATACTACAACCACTGCTATCAGATGGCCCTAGTGCAAGTGGGAGATTATTAGTTATATGTATGCCCTAGAGGCCATTACTATACATAGGATGTATATTGTAGTGGATGCTTGGACATATATAGGGAGGACTTTCTTGCTCGACATGATAGTATGCTATCTGGTTACTCTTTACCTTAACGTGTACACAGATTGTCTCTCTATTACATGTTGGTAAAGCCCTTAGGATGTGTACTTGACTACCTGGACTATGATGCAGATCATACTAGTGGGGACATGGCAGTCCATAAGTACATCCTTCAAAGTCCCTAGTCGTGGGTGTATCGAGACGGGGCATCGATATACCAGAGTAGACTAGCGTATACCTTCTCGACCCATACAGATGGGCGATGGATGATCCCATATCCATCGGTGTTTGACATCAGAGATGATATACGGGTGCTCAGTAGAGACTGGGTACACTGGACGGACTCGCCGAGAACTCCCAGATGGTATTATACCTCACGTCAGATGGCAGTTCTCTGGTGATACTGGTACAGAGTAGTCTGTTGACCCGAGATCGTCATAGAGTCTTGTGTGGTTCCCACTGTGCTTTGATTTCCATCTTACCACGTCCAAGAGGGCATGCAAAACGGTGGTTTTTGGGTACAGTCCCGAGTCACATGGAGGCAATGAGCGATAGGAGGGGATTCGTCTCTCCCGGTATAGGGAGTTGATGTTGCGCTGTGTTCGATTGGCTATAACAGGAAATCCCTGGCCAGGGTTGCTGAGATTTACTGGTAAGTGTTACCAGTAGTTTCTCGAATTGTTATAGACCTCATATCGACACGACTTATCGAGCTATTGGGGTCTGACGTTTACCACCCCTAGGCGAGATATGCGACATATCAGACGATCAGACCGGACTGTACGGTAGTGTTACTGGTTGGATTCACAGGAGTGTGAGCGGGCTTGCTCGTCGATCTTCTGATCGCTCAATACCCGGGTGGCCGTTACGTTTAGCAGACCGCTTGCGGCTTGTGGGTGTTTGATATGATCATCACCTGCTGCCGGCGTATTGACGAGTCTTTAGAGTCCTACACAGAGGTTTCCTGGCTCAAGCGAAACGAAATAGGAGCGCATATGAGATATGTGCGGGACCGAGAATAATGCGTGTATGTGATACCGTATTCTATTCTCGCGATGAATGTATTGATTGGTTGTATGCGATATAACCTAGTTATCGAATCAAGGATTGATTCGATAAGCCGATACATTGGATACTAGTCGGTTATGTGCGACATGACCGGATCATTGAATCAAGTGTTGATTTAATGATTTAATGTATAATTATATATTTGATATATTACTTTGCATTAACTAGTATTGGTTCACTTTAAATGGATATTCTCACTCGGGTGTGCACATTGTATATGTGATATACTTTAGTACACAAGTTTGTATCATGTTTGATGATACATGTTAACTTGGATTTGTGTGAAGATTAAACCATGGTTGTGAGAGTGGTTGGGGTTTTGTTTATTCTCCCATTATTTATTTATTCATTCATTTGTTTATTCTTTTGGAAAAGATAAAGAGAAAAGAATTGTGGCTAATTTTGTTTCATGTTGAAGCTTCTTGAAGCTTTGATCAAGTCAACCATTCTTATCTCATCCTTAACCCTAACCATTCCCACTAACCCTAGTTTAATCTCTACACTTGACCATGGTTTACATTATGATAAGTTTTCATTTTTCTTATCATTTTTAAATAACTTATCATAACACTTTCTTCTTTTTCTTCCTTTCTTCACTTGAAGAAAGCAAGCTCCATCAATGGTGATTGATGGAAATGAGTGAGAAATCCAATTCTAAAGTCTACCCACTTCCTATTTCTTCATTCTCTACCTCTTGCCAAGTAGTAGAGTGTGTTTTCTTCACAAGTTTCATCACTTGGTGAAGTTGGAGCTTGATCTAGCGATGCCTCGACGTAGATCATCTTCAGCACGAAGCCGACGACCTTGCCCGCTCTTTCTCCGATGAAGCCGATGCTAGAGCCCGGATTTTGATTTGGACAGCGGAGATGACTTCATTGCGGAGCCGTGGAGGTGGAGAACCGGATCTAAAAAGGTTGTATTTCCGTATCTCTTAGTTAAGTGTTAACTAGTTTTCATTTTCGCCTAAATATCTAGCCGACGATCCGTAGTCGGGTCTCTCGGCACCAAGATTTTTTGAAATTGGCATGGTTGATGCCTTGTGAGACCTCATTAGGGTGTCTAGGAACCCGACAGTGGTATCAGAGCCTAGCTAGAGCCTTAGGCGAAGTCTAGACGCAGTTTGAAGTCCGATCGATAGAAAATCCGAACCCAAAATTGCTCTCTGGACTTTTTCTAAAAACTGGGATTTTTCCAGATTAAAAATTCGTGAAAAATTCAGCAGGGAATCTTAAGAATTACGGCGCAAAAATTTATTCATGAACAGTATAAACGGCGGCGGAACCGCGGCAGAAGCCTTGCTTCTGCGGCGGTTCCGCGGCAACATGGTGACGTCATCCTCCCCTTTCTGCACAGTAATTCATGTTTTCAGATGCTGATTTTTCTGGGAATTTTTAATATTTATTCAAGAGTTGAATTTTCTGGGGTTGTTTTGGGGATTCGAATGTTCGATCGGATTATCAAATTTTGTCTGTGTGGCTTTCCGGATAAATTTTAGAATATGTTAAAAAGTTCGACCGAATATAAATACCCAATTTTTCCCCTGTCGGGAAATTTCCAAGTGTTGGATTTTTCCGTAGTTTAACGACGTTCTAAGTAGTGCAAGTAACGCGATGGACCCTCTAGAAGACAACAAACCTTAACTCGATTATGTGACCGTCTTGAACTTCCCTTTGAACCTTAGGGTTTGGGGCAGTACGGCGTGCCACATGTGAGGCGTTGGCTTGACCCTTCTACGGCTGGACCGTTGGTACTGAGGCACGAACTGAATGTTGTTAGACTTATTTCATGTGTTGAGCTGTATCGGGAAAAATTGGGTGTTTGTCTGTTCGATCGAAAAGTTTAACATTTTCTGTTTATCTGGAATGGGATACAATAATTGGAATTCACAAAAGTTATGTGATAACTGAATGAATGTTATAAATCTAGCGGTTTAGTCTCACTTGATCGGTTGCCACGGAATTTTGATGTGATCAAAAGTCCGTCGCAATCACGTAGCGTACACGGATACTCGCCGGGTAAACTTAATAGACAGCTACGCTCCATAGCCCCGACCAAGTGACTGTAGGAGAACCCCGTCGCCGAAAGCATCCGTCCGGGTGCTCGCGGTAGCGGTGTTCCGCCTTGGTGCACTTCGTCGACGGTATCGGGGGTGCGGCCGTCTACTGAAGTTTGCGACGAGCATTCGATCAGGATGTCGGGAATCTTGTTGAATTGCCCGACTTGATATTGAAAAGTGTTTTCGATTTTGAGACTAAAATGCGGGGTTTATAATTGTTAGGCATGCGATGTCTAAGTAATTCATTTGGTCAGGCATGCGATGTCTGAGGTGGTTGCGGATTCCAACTGTTGTAGTTTTACACTTTCTTTTCTGTGACCGTAAGTGTAATATGTGATATCGCCGGTTTCGTTGCTATATGTCAACGACAATTGGGATGCGTATATTTACTTACGTTGGTGACATGTGATGTTATGTGTTGCTGGATATGTTATATGGGATCGTCGTGTTTGAATAGCCGGGGGTTTTTATATGAGATGAGTGTTTTTCATTTTCATTCATGTAAAAACTTGTATGTAATATTCTTTTATTGGGGCACTTCCAGGTTGCGGAAGTTGTCACCCTTTGTATATTATTTACTTTTCCGCACTAGGATAGACCCAAGGAGGAGGGCACATGTAACCGGGTTCTGGAGTCCAGTGGGAGACCAACTCGAGGAGTCGAGTCCGGGTCTCCTAACTCTAGAATTGGTAGGGTTGCTTGCTGCTCTCGTAGGGGTCTAGGGGTGTGGGTTTGGCTATTCATCACGACCGTGGAATCCGTGTTTTATACTGGCTCGTATTGAAAACACGGACGTCCTAGTATATCCAATGTTTCATATGTTTCTTCTGCTACGATATCTGTGATGTGATCATGTGATGTTCTGTGATAGATACAGTATATAGTATATATGATATATTATATAGGCGTTACTTATGTTTTACACCCGCGCTAGCCCTGCCCCGCTCTGCCGTTAGTTACCTAACCTAACGGTGCACGAGGGGACATCGAGGCGAATGCGGATGGCATAAGTGTACGTCGTATTTATATGTGATGTTTAGGTACTTAAATGATGGGACTTCATTAATGTGATTAATGAAATAAAAGAAACCTAAGATGTTGTAGAATCGAATTTCAAAATAAAACAGGTAGCTACAGTTCTTGCTTTGCACAGCGGTATATGTGATATATCCTGCACCTTTTTCGATAAGGAAAGGACCGAGATCCCTTCACCGGGAGTGACTCCTTTAACAATAACTGGTCGATGCTACGCCTTCGGTTTGTCTTTTGATTGCTTTTAAGAGTTTTTGCTTTGCACAGTGATATATATGATATATCCTGCACCTCATTCGACGAGGAAAGGACCGACGATCCCTTCACCGGGAGTGACTCCTTTAGCAAAACTAGAAAAGCCTCAAAAACACTCCATTTCAAAATTCATTCGATCCTACAACGATATCAAGTTCATTACGCAATAGGTTTTCAGAAAAACCTGTCGTAGCCCTCCGACATTTCAGATAAATTGTATATAGTATTCGTGCTGCATTTGTTGGCTTTCGTCAAGGTGCAGTGTGCGGTAGCTATATGCTGCTTATCTGCTAGCATACGATGCGATTGGATTAGGGTAGTCGTGCGGCTTTGTTGGCTTTCGTCAAGGGTCGTGCGGGTTGGTTTAATTCAATCAAGAAATGTACGGGTTGAACTTGACTAGCGGGCTATGTTTTGTTGGCTTTCGTCAAGGTCATAGCACGTTAGGGGCAAAATATTATCGGGAATTTCAAGTGTTGAAATTTGCAATGAGATTGCATACCTTCTATGAGATAGTTGGATCCCGATACCCGCTGCGAGTAAGAGTTACTCCTGGGAGAGTTTTACACATTACAATTAGCCGATCAAGTAGGTGTCTAGAAAGGTGTTAACGGGGTTACGCCTCAGGGAAAACGAGGTTTACATTAATTAGGTTCGTGCGAAAGCACGGGGGGCCTCCCTCAAAGTACCGACACTGGCCTGGCTGAAAGATTGGCGAACTTGTAGTGTGTAATTAATCCCGGCTGGTCTTTCCTTTTAGGGTTTGAAGGAAGATTTGATAAAAAGCAGTGGGAGCCATCCTGATTAGATAAAATAATAACCAATCTATTCTTGACAGAGCGCACGCTGAGTGTTTTCTTCTCTCTCTCTCCAGGTAGCGACCATATCACGCCTTAATCAAGATAATAATACGGATTATTGACCGAACCCGCTTGTTATACTGAGCTGGGGAACGTTGGTCCCGCTCCTACTTATAATTGTTATAAGACAGAGCAGGAAATTGGGGAATACCAGAATTCCCGTGCAGCCCAAACGAAGAGAGTACATGCTGATGCATCATCTTCGGGTGTGTTCATTACAAAGAACTGTTTCTCTGTATCTTCTACGTCCTGGGTATGTGATACCAGATCAGGATCCCAGATATGTAATCTGTTACATAGGGCTACAGATAGGTAGAGAACTGAGAACGGGTGATAAGTTTCATGAGGCAGAAAACGGGGCAAGAGTTGCAGCCAAGTCTGTTGGTCACTGTCACCCTGTATTACAATACATTGATTCTGAACGAATGTTATTAGATACCGAACCTGATATACAAAATCATATCTGTCTCTTTATTAGTAAAGAAACGGTAAAATTTTGTATTGTTGGATAATGTTTTGAACATTTCCTATATCAAAAGTTGATCGGTTCAGGCACGTTATCTAAAAGCGTTGATGTTCTAAATCAAACTACAGCTCTTAGTATACGCAACACACACAAGAGGAAGAGTTCAGAAATGAACGAATTCTTCTTGAGGCATTGTAGACTAGGTCAGATCAATGTGACCCGACTAGCGAGAGTTACATATAGATGCATATTTAAATCAGTTTGAATTTACATCTTGTGAAACTCGCCAGTCATGTCACAAAGATAAGATGACCATAGCTCCGTTTATTGGAAACAGAGAAAGAGTTAAGTAAACTCTTGGGATGATACATGATGATGTATGTAGGTCCTCAGTCTACACATGCCAAGACCGGTTCTTTATACTTCATTACGTTCTCTGATGATCTCTCAAGATTCAGACCTATGTTCCTGTTGAAACACAAGTCCGAACCTTTTGAGATATTCACAGAATATAAGCCAGAAGTAGAGAACCAATAACAGGTATAAGTATTATGTCCTTTGATGAGATCAAGGAGGAGAATACTTGAGCACGGAATTCCTGAACTATTCTAAAGGAGAATGAGATTCTCTCTCAGCATTACTCCTCCGTATACACCATAGCACGATGGTATATCAGGGCGGAGCAGATACACCCTATTTGATATGGTGTGCTCTATGATGAGTACTGCTGAGTTACCTATTTTCTTTTGGGAGTTATGCACTTGAGAAGACGCATACCTATTGAATTAGGTTCGAATCAAATCAATGCCTACCACTTCATATGTGATATGGAAAGGGAAGAGCCCATGTCTTAAGCTAGTTAAGATTTGGGGTTGTCCGGCCTATGTCTAAAAGCAAAATCCGGACAAACTCGAGGCAAGGTTAGTTATGTAGAACTGGAAAGGTTCCAGCTATGCAAACTACAGAAGATGATTTGATAGAACCAATAGGATTCAGTAGATTCCAACGAACCTCAGCCTCTCCGCCGATCTAGTAGGGTTCCTCACCCACTTGAGAGATACTTCTGTTTCTCTATGACAGTGGGAGCGAGGATTGCATCATGAGATGATGACCCAACTAGTTTCGAGCTGGCCATCAGGAGTGGGACTCTGTAAGAATGGCTGGATGCTTCGCGATCTGAGATGGAATCCTTATACACCAACAAAGTATGGACTTTGGTTGCTATATCTGAAGGGTTAAATCCCCATCAGGAGCAAGTATATCTTGAGAAGATTACTTGGTGTACATGGAAGAGTTGAGACTTTCAAAGCTAGACTTGTTAAAGGTCTACATCATTGACCAGGTATGGATGATGATGAAACCTTTTCTAAGTAGCTATGCTTAAGTCCATCCAGATCCTACTTGCCACGGCTACATACCATGACTACGATATCTGGTGGTTGGGTGTCATGACATCTTTTCTAAATGATATTTTAGAAGAGTGCGTCTATAAGTACACAGCCAGAGGGCTTCGTAAACAGTGGGAGCAGCGGAAACGTGTGCTAGATGTTTTATAGGATAAAGCAGGCATCGCGGAGTTGGAACATCTATTTTGATGAAGTAGTCAAAGAGTTTGACATCATCAAAATGGTAGATGAACCTTGTATAAAAAAAAGGTAGTAGGGAGTATGGTGACGATCCTCGTAGAGTACGTAGATGACATACTCTTGATAGGGAAGGAGTTTCCTATGCTACGCTCGATCAATCTCCGCTTATCACAATGATTCTCCACATAGGATCAAAGTGATACCTACTAAATCCTGGGTTTTGGATCTATGAGATAGATCTAAATGGATGTTAGAACTCTCACTAGTTGTAGTGAGATGGTATCAACCGATCCTGGGGAGAATCACTGGAAGTGTTCCAGGGTGATAAAGACGACTGAATGTCAGTCGCAGGCATTGTCTTTACCCTCAATAAAGGGACGGTATGTTGGAAGAGTTCCAAGCTAGATACCGTGGCATACTAGAAGATAAAGGCAGGATACATCACTACTAAAGATGCTACCAAAGAGGCTGTTTGGGTGTATATTGGTTCATGAGATGAACTAGGTTCCTACCATTGTGAGACAATGGAGTTGTGGCTCATGCCGAGGAACGCCGGTCCCATCAGTGATCCAGACTTATTCTAAGGCAGTATCACCTGATCATGGAGATGGTTGATCTCCAGGGTAATTGAGGTTTGGAGAGTAGACTCAGAGGACAACACAGCGGATCCACTCACAAAGGCCTGTTCCCAGAGAGAGATTTTTATGGGATGGTTGAGTATGAGATACTACAACCACTGCTATCAGATGGCCCTAGTGCAAGTGGGAGATTGTTAGTTATATGTATGCCCTAGAGGCCATTACTATACATAGGATGTATATTGTAGTGGATGCTTGGACATATATAGGGAGGACTTTCTTGCTCGACATGATAGTATGCTATCTGGTTACTCTTTACCTTAACGTGTACACAGATTGTCTCTCTATTACATGTTGGTAAAGCCCTTAGGATGTGTACTTGACTACCTGGACTATGATGCAGATCATGCTAGTGGGGACATGGCAGTCCATAAGTACATCCTTCAAAGTCCCTAGTCGTGGGTGTATCGAGACGGGGCATCGATATACCAGAGTAGACTAGCGTATACCTTCTCGACCCATATAGATGGGCGATGGATGATCCCATATCCATCGGTGTTTGACATCAGAGATGATATACGGGTGCTCAGTAGAGACTGGGTACACTGGACGGACTCGCCGAGAACTCCCAGATGGTATTATACCTCACGTCAGATGGCAGTTCTCTGGTGATACTGGTACAGAGTAGTCTGTTGACCCGAGATCGTCATAGAGTCTTGTGTGGTTCCCACTGTGCTTTGATTTCCATCTTACCACGTCCAAGAGGGCGTGCAAAACGGTGGTTTTTGGGTACAGTCCCGAGTCACATGGAGGCAATGAGCGATAGGAGGGGATTCGTCTCTCCCGGTATAGGGAGTTGATGTTGCGCTGTGTTCGATTGGCGATAACAGGAAATCCCTGGCCAGAGTTGCTGAGATTTACTGGTAAGTGTTACCAGTAGTTTCTCGAATTGTTATAGACCTCATATCGACACGACTTATCGAGCTATTGGGGTCTGACGTTTACCACCCCTAGGCGAGATATGCGACATATCAGACGATCAGACCGGACTGTACGGTAGTGTTACTGGTTGGATTCACAGGAGTGTGAGCGGGCTTGCTCGTCGATCTTCTGATCGCTCAATACCCGGGTGGCCGTTACGTTTAGGAGACCGCTTGCGGCTTGTGGGTGTTTGATATGATCATCACCTGCTGCCGGCGTATTGACGAGTCTTTAGAGTCCTACACAGAGGTTTCCTGGCTCAAGCGAAACGAAATAGGAGCGCATATGAGATATGTGCGGGACCGAGAATAATGCGTGTATGTGATACCGTATTCTATTCTCGCGATGAATGTATCGATTGGTTGTATGCGATATAACCTAGTTATCGAATCAAGGATTGATTCGATAAGCCGATACATTGGATACTAGTCGGTTATGTGCGACATGACCGGATCATTGAATCAAGTGTTGATTTAATGATTTAATGTATAATTATATATTTGATATATTACTTTGCATTAACTAGTATTGGTTCACTTTAAATGGATATTCTCACTCGGGTGTGCACATTGTATATGTGATATACTTTAGTACACAAGTTTGTATCATGTTTGATGATACATGTTAACTTGGATTTGTGTGAAGATTAAACCATGGTTGTGAGAGTGGTTGGGGTTTTGTTTATTCTCCCATTATTTATTTATTCATTTATTTGTTTATTCTTTTGGAAAAGATAAAGAGAAAAGAATGGTGGCTAATTTTGTTTCATGTTGAAGCTTCTTGAAGCTTTGATCAAGTCAACCATTCTTATCTCATCCTTAACCCTAACCATTCCCACTAACCCTAGTTTAATCTCTACACTTGACCATGGTTTACATTATGATAAGTTTTCATTTTTCTTTTCATTTTTAAATAACTTATCATAACACTTTCTTCTTCTTCTTCCTTTCTTCACTTGAAGAAAGCAAGCTCCATCAATGGTGATTGATGGAAATGAGTGAGAAATCCAATTCTAAAGTCTACCCACTTCCTATTTCTTCATCCTCTACCTCTTGCCAAGTAGTAGAGTGTGTTTTCTTCACAAGTTTCATCACTTGGTGAAGTTGGAGCTTGATCTAGCGATGCCTCGACGTAGATCATCTTCGGCACGAAGCCGACGACCTTGCCCGCTCTTTCTCCGATGAAGCCGACGCTAGAGCCCGGATTTTGATTTGGACAGCGGAGATGACTTCATTGCGGAGCCGTGGAGGTGGAGAACCGGATCTACAAAGGTTGTATTTCCGTATCTCTTAGTTAAGTGTTAACTAGTTTTCATTTTCGCCTAAATATCTAGCCGACGATCCGTAGTCGGGTCTCTCGGCATCTAGATTTTTTGAAATTGGCATGGTTGATGCCTTGTGAGACCTCATTAGGGTGCCTAGGAACCCTACAGGTTATGTGTAGAGAGTAAACTAAGGTTAGGTGAATGGTTAGGTTAGGCATGAAACAAAAATGGTAGACTTTTTCAAACTTCATGAAGCTTCAATGTAAAACAAAAGTAGCAACCATTTCATTTCTTACCAAAATGAAATAAATAAATAAATGAATAAATAAATTAAACAAAACCCTAACCATTTACTTAACCAAGGTTTAAACTAAACATACACACAAACTTGCATGCATCATCAAAAATGATACAATCAAGTGCACAAAAATATATCATATATACAATGTGCACATCAAGTGAGAAAATCCTTTTTAAGTGAACCAATACTATTTAATGCAAAGTAATATATCAAATATATAATTATGCATTAAATCATTAAATCAACGCTTGATTTAACGATCTGGTCATATCGCATATGACCGACTAATATCCAATGTATCGACTTATCGAATCAATCCTTGATTCGATAACTAGGTTATATCGCATACAACCAATCGATACATTCATCGTGAGAATAGAATACGATATCACATACACGCATTATTCTCGGTGCCGCACATATCTCATATGTGCTCCTATTTCGTTTCGCTTGAGCCAGGAAACCTCTGTGTAGGACTCTAAAGACTCGTCAATACGCCGGCAGCAGGTGATGATCATATCAAACACCCACAAGCCGCAAGCGGTCTGCTAAACGTAACGGCCACCCGGGTATTGAGCGATCAGAAGATCAACGAGCAAGCCCGCTCACACTCCTGTGAATCTAACCAGTAACACTTACCGTACAGTCCGGTCTCGTCGTCTGATATGTCGCATATCTCGCCTAGGGGTGGTAAACGTCAGACCCCAATAGCTCGATAAGTCGTGTCGATATGAGGTCTATAACAGTTCGAGAAACTACTGGTAACACTTACCAGTAAATCTCAGCAACCCTGGCCAGGGATTTCCGGTTATAGCCAATCGAACACAGCGCAACATCAACTCCCTATACCGGGAGAGGCGAATCCCCTCCTATCGCTCATTGCCTCCATGTAATTCGGGACTGTACCCAAAAACCACCATTTTGCATGCCCTCTTGGACGTGGTAAGGTGGAAATCAAAGCATAGTGGGAATCACACAAGACTCTTTGACGATCTCGGGTCAACAGACTACTCTGTACCAGTGTCACCAGAGAACTGCCATCTGACGTAAGGTATAATACCATCTGGGAGTTCTTGGCGAGTCCGTCCAGTGTACCCAGTCTCCACTGAGCACTCGTATATCATCTCTGATGTCAAACACCAATGGATATGGGATCATTCATCGCCCATCTGTATGGGTCGAGAAGGTATACGCTAGTCTACTCTGGTATATCGATGCCCCGTCTCGATACACCCACGACTAGGGACCTTGAAGGATATACTTATGGACTACCATGTCCCCACTAGTATGATCCGCATCATAGTCCAGGTAGTCAAGTACACATCCTAAGGGCTTTACCAACATGTAACAGAGAGACAATCATTGTACACGTTAAGATAAAGAGCAACCAGATAGCATACTATCATGTCGAGCAAGAAAGTCCTCCCTATATATGTCCAAGCATCCACTATAATATACATCCTATGTATAGTAATGGCCTCTAGGGCATATATATAACTAACAATCTCCCACTTGCACTAGGGCCATCTATATAGCAGTGGTTGTAGTATCTCATACTCAACCATCCCATAAAAGTCTCTCTCTGGGAAAAGGCCTTTGTGAGTGGATCCGCCGTGTTGTCCTCTGAGTCTACTCTCTTGACCTCGATCTCTTGGAGATCAACCATCTCCATGATCAGGTGATACTGCCTTAGATTATGTCTGGGTCACTGATGGGACCGGGGTTCCCGGGCTAAAGCCACAACTCCATTGTCACACAATGGGAGGAACCTAGTTCATCTCATGAACCAATATACACCCAAACAGCCTCTTTGGTAGCATCTTAAGCAGCGATGTATCCTGCCTTTATCGTCTAGTAAGCCACGGTATTTAGCTTGGAACTCTTCCAACATACCGTCCCTCCACTGAGGGTAAACACAATGCCTGTGACTGACATTCAGTCGTCCTTATCACCCTGGAACACTTCCAGTGATTCTCCTCAGGATCAATTGATACCATCTCACTTCAACTAGTGAGAATCGTAACATCCATTTAGATCTATCTCATAGATCCAAAACCCAGGATTTAGTAGGTATCACTTTGATCCTATGTAGAGAATCATTGTGATAAGCGGAGATTGATCGAGTGTAGCATAGGAAACTCCTTCCCTATCAAGAGTATGTCATCCACGTACTCTACGAGGATCGTCACCATACACCCTACTACCTTTTTGTTTATACAAGGTTCATCTACCATTTTGATGATGTCAAACTCTTTGACTACTTCATCAAAACAGACGTTCCAACTCCGCGATGCCTGCTTTATCCTATAAAGCATCTTGTACACGTTTCCGCTGCTCCCACTGTCTACGAAGCCCTCTGGCTGTGTACTTACAGACGCTCTCTTCTAAAACATCATTTTAGAAAAGCAGTCATGACACCCAACCGCCAGATATCGTAGTCATGGTATGTAGCCGTGGCAAGTAGGATCCGTATGGACTTAAGCATGGCCACTGGAAAAGGTTTCATCATTATCCACGCGTGGTCGATGACGAAAAGCTTTAACAAGTCTAGCTTTGAAAGTCTCAACTTTTCCATCTACACCAAGTAATCTTCTCAAGATATACTTTCTCCTGATGGGGATTTAACCCTTCAGATATAGCAACCAAAGTCCATACTTTGTTGGTGTATAAGGATTCCATCTCAGATCGCTGAGCATCCAGCCATTCTTATAGAGTCCCACTCCTGATGGCCAGCTCGAAACTAGTTGGGTCATCATCTCATGATGCAATCCTCGCTCCCACTTTCATAGAGAAACAGAAGTATCTCTCAGGTGGGTGAGAAACCCCTACTAGATCGGCGGAGAGGCTGAGGTTCGTTGGAATCTACTGAATCCTTTGGTTCTTTCAAATCATCAGCTGCAGTTTGTATAGCTGGAACATTTCCAGTTCTACATAACAGACCTTGCCTACATCTTGTCCGGATTTTGCTTTTAGACATAGGCCGGACAACCCCAAATCTTAACTGACTTAAGATATGGACTCTTCCCTTTCCATATCACATATGAAGTGGTAGGCAACTGATTTGATTGGAACCCTATTCAATAGGTATGCAACTTTATAAGTGCATAACTCCCAAAAGGAAATAGGAAACTCAGTCGTACTCATCATGGAGCACACCATATCACATAGGGTGCTATTGCTCCGCCCCGATACACCGATGTGTTATGGTGTATACGGAGGAGTAATGCTGAGAGAGAATCTCATTCTCCTTTAGAATAGTTCAGGAATTCTATGCACAAGTATTCTCCTCCTTGATCTCATCAAAGGACATAATACTTATACCCTTATTGGTTCTCTACTTCTAACTTATATTCTGTGAATACCTCAAAAGGTTCTGACTTGTGTTTCAACAGGAACATATGTCTGAATCTTGAGAGATCATCAGAGAATGTAATGAAGTACAAAGAACCGGTCCTGGCATATGTAGACAGGGGACCTTACATACATCATCATGTATCTGTCCCAAGAGTTTACTAACTCTTTCTCTGCTTCCAGTAAACAGAGCTATGGTCATTTTATCTTTGTGACATGACTGGCAAGTTTCATAAGATGTAAATTCAAACTGATTTAAATATGCATCTAAATGTAACTTTAGCTAGTCGGGTCATATTGGTCTGACCTAGTCTACAATGCCTCAAGAAGGATTCGTTCATTTCTGAACTCTTCCTCTTGTGTGTGTTCTATATACTAAGAACCGTAGTTTGATTTAGAACATCAATGCTTTTAGATAACGTGCCTGAACCGATCAACTTTTGATATAGGAAATGTTCAAAACATTATCCAACAATACAAAATTTTATCATTTCTTTACTTATAAAGAGACTGATATGATTTTGTATATCAGGTTCGGTATCTAATAACATCCGTTCAGAATCAATGTATTTGTAATACAGGGTGACAGTGACCAACAGACTTGACTGCAACACTTGCTCCGTTTTCTGCCTCATGAAACTTATCACCCGTTCTCAGTTCTCTACCTTTCTTTAGCCCATGTAACAGATTACATATGCGGGATCCTGATCCGGTATCTCATACCCAGGACGTAAAGGATACTGAGAAACAGTTCATTGTAACGAACACACCAGAAGATGATGCATCAACATGCACTTTCTTCGTTTGGGCCGCACGGGAAATCTGGTATTCCCTAATTTCCTGCTCTGTCTTATAACAATTATAAGTTGGAGCGGGACCAACGTTCCCCAGCTCAGTATAACAAGTGGGTTCAGTCAATAATCTGTATTATTATCTTGATTAAGGCATGATATGGTCTCTACCTGGAGAGAGAGAGAAGAAAACACTCAGCATGCGCTATTGTAAGATCAGATTGGTTATTATTTTATCTGATCAGGATGGCTCCCACTGTTTTTATCAAATCTTCCTTCAAACCCTAAAAGGAAAGACTAGCCAGGATTAATTACACACTACAAGTTCGCCAATCTTTCAGCCAGGCCAATGTCGGTACTTTGAGGGAGGACCCCCGTGCTTTCGCACGAACCTAATTAATGTAAACCTCGTTTTCCCAGAGGCGTAACCCCGTTGACACCTTTCTAGATACCTACTTGATCGGCTAATTGTAATGTGTAAAACTCTCCCAGGAGTAACAATTACTCGCAGCGGGTATCGGGATCCAACTATCTCATAGAAGGTATGCAATCTCATTGCAAATTTCAACACTTGAAATTCCCGATAATATTTTGCCCCTAACGTGCTATGACCTTGAAGAAAGCCAACAAACCATAGCCCGCTAGTCAAGTTCAACCCGTACATTTCTTGATTGAATTAAACCCACCCGCACGGCCCTTGACGAAAGCCAACAAAGCCGCACGACTACCCTAATCCAATCGCATCGTATGCAGCAGATAAGCAGCATATAGCTATCGCACACTACACCTTGACGAAAGCCAACAAATGTAGCACGAATACTATATACAACTTATCTGAAATGACGGTGGGCTACGACAGATTTTTCTGAAAACCTATTGCGTAATGAACTTGATATCGTTGTAGAATCAAATGATTTCAAAATGGAGTGTTTTTGAGGCTTTTCTAGTTTTGCTAAAGGAGTCACCCCCGGTGAAGGGATCGTCGGTCCTTTCCTCGTCGAATGAGGTGCGGGATATATCATATATATCACTGTGCAAAGCAGAAACTATAGAAGCTATCAAAAAACAAACCGAGTGTGTAGCATCTGCCAGTTATTGCTAAAGGGGTCACTTCCGGTGAAGGGATCGTCGGCCCTTTCCTCATCGAATAAGGTGCAAGATATATCAAATATACCGCTGTGCAAAGCAAGAACTGTAGCTACCTGTTTTATTTTTTGAAATTCGATTCTACAACATCTTTAGGTTTCTTTTACTTTCATTAATCATATTAATGAAGTCCCATCATTAAAGTACCTAAACATCACAGATAAATACGACGTACACTTATGCCATCCGCATTCACCTCGATGTCCCCTCGTGCACCGTTAGGTTAGGTAACTAACGGCAGAGCAGGGCAGGGCTAGCGCGGGTGTAAAACATAAGTAATGCCTATATAATATATCATATATACTATATACAGTATCTATCACAGAACATATCACATGATCATATCACATATATCGCAGCAGAAGAAACATATGAAATATTGGATATACTAGGACGTCCGTGTTTTCAATACGAGCCAGTATAAAATACGGATTCCACGGTCGCGATGAATAGCCAAACCCACACCCCTAGACCCCTACGAGAGCGGCAAGCAACCCTACCAATTCTAGAGTTAGGAGACCCGGACTCGACTCCTCGAGTTGGTCTGCCACTGGACTCCAGAACCCGGTTACTTGTGCCCTCCTCCTTGGGTCTATCCTAGTACGGAAAAGTAAATAATATACAAAAGGTGACATCTTCCGCAACCTGGAAGTGCCCTAATAAAAGAATATTACATACAAGTTTTTACATGAATGAAAATGAAAAACACTCATTTCGCATAAAAACTCCCGGCTATTCAAACACGACGATCCAATATAACATATCCAGCAACACATAACATCACATGTCATCAACGTAAGTAAATATGCGCATCCCAATTGTCGTTGACATATAGCAACAAAACCGGCGATATCACATATTACACTTACGGTCACATAAAAGAAAGTGTAAAACTACAACTGTTGGAATCCGCAACCTGCATAGACATCGCATGCCTAATCAAATGAATTCCTTAGACATCGCATGCCTAACAATTATAAACCCCGCATTTTAGTCTCATTATCGAAAACACTTTTCAATATCTAGTCGGGTAATTCAACAAGATTCCCGACATCCTGATCGAATGCTCGCCGCAAACTTTAGTAGGCGGCCGCACCCCCGATACCGTCGACGAAGTGCACTAAGGCGGAACACCGCTGCCGCCAGCACCCAAACGGATGCTTTCGGCGACGGGGTTCTCCTACAGTCGCTTGGTCGGGGCTATGGGGTGAGGCTGTCTATTATGTTTACCGGCGAGTATCCGCGTACGCTACGAGATTGCGACGTACTTTTGATCACATCAAAATTCCGTGGCAACCGATCAAGTGAGACTAAAGTGCTATGTTTATAACATTCAAATCAGTTATCTCATAACTGCTTATGGATTCCAAATATTGTATCACATTCCAGATAAATAGAAAATGTTAAACTTTCCGATCGAACATTCAAACACCCAAGTTTTCCCGAAACAAATCAACACATGAAATAGGTTTTAAAAACATCCAGTTCATGCCTCAGTACCAACGGTCCAGCCGTAGAAGGGTCAAGCCAACGCCCCACATGTGGCACGCCGTACTGCCCCAAACCCGAAGGTTCAAAGGACAGTTCAAGACGGTCACATAATCGAGTTAAGCTTTGTTGTCTTCTAGAGGGTCCATCGCGTTACTTGCACTACTTAGAACGTTATTAAACCACGGAAAGATCCAACACTTGGAAATTTCCCGACGGGGGAAAAAGTGGGTATTTATATCCGGTCGAACTTTTTAACATATTCAAAAAATACCCGGAAAGACACATAGACAAAGTCTGATAATCCGATCGAATCTACGAACTCCCAATACAACCCAGAAAACTCAACTCTTGAGTAAACATTAAAAATTCCCAGAAAACTCAGCACCTGAAGAGACAAATTACTGTGCAAAAATGGAAGCGTAATCACGTAATTTGGCCGCGGAACCGCCGCAGAAGCCATGCTTCTGCCGCGGTTCCGCCGCGCATTGGGCGTATCGTTTGCTCGTTTTTGCATCGTAATTCTTAGAATTTCCTGCTGAATTTTTTAAGCATTTTTAATCTGGAAAAAACCCAGTTTTGTAAAATTGTACAGAGAGGGGTCATATTTAGGGTTTCGGGGTTCGATCGGAATTCTAACATCGTCTACACTTCGCCTAAGGCTTTAGTTAGGCTCTGATACCACTGTAGGGTTCCTAGGCATGCTCAAGAGGTCTCACAAGGCATCAACCATGCCAATTTCAAATTTTACGGTGCCGAGAAACCCTAGACTAGATCGTTAACTAGAGTTTAGGCGAAACTACAAGCTACTAAACTACTTTAGTGCTAAGTGAACGGAAATACAACCTTTGTAGATCCGGTCCTCTGCCTCCATAGCTCCGTGATGAAGTCCCCTCACTGCGATCATCGGATCCCGGGCTCTAGCATCGGCATTCATCGGAGAAATGGGCTGGCTAGGTCGTCGACTTCGATGCCGAAGGTGTTCTACGTCGAGGCAATACAAGATCAAGCTCCAACTTCACCAAGCCATGAAACTTGTGAAGAAAACACCCTATACTACTTGGCAAGTGGTAGAGGATGAAGAAATAGGAAGTGGGTTCACTTTAGAATTGGATTTCTCACTCTTTTTCTCAAGACACCATTAAAGGATGCAAGGTTTTCTTCATCTTGAAGAAGAAGAAGAAGAAGAAAAGAATATGATAATATGATAAGAATATTGAATAATAGAAAATGAGTGATTCTTATCATATTAGCAACCATGGTTATGTGTAGAGAGTAAACTAAGGTTAGGTGAATGGTTAGGTTAGGCATGAAACAAAAATGGTAGACTTTTTCAAAGCTTCATGAAGCTTCAATATAAAACAAAAGTAGCAACCATTTCATTTCTTGCCAAAATGAAATAAATAAATAAATGAATAAATAAATTAAACAAAACCCTAACCATTTACTTAACCAAGGTTTAAACTAAACATACACACAAACTTGTATGTATCATCAAACATGATACAATCAAGTGCACAAAAATATATCATATATACAATGTGCACATCAAGTGAGAAAATCCTTTTTAAGTGAACCAATACTTGTTAATGGAAAGTAATATATCAAATATATAATTATGCATTAAATCATTAAATCAACGCTTGATTTAACGATCCGGTCATATCGCATATGACCGACTAATATCCAATATATCGACTTATCGAATCAATCCTTGATTCGATAACTAGGTTATATCACATACAACCAATCGATACATTCATCGCGAGAATAGAATACGGTATCACATACATGCATTATTCTCGGTCCCGCACATATCTCATATGTGCTCCTATTTCGTTTCGCTTGAGCCAGGAAACCTCTGTGTAGGACTCTAAAGACTCGTCAATACGCCGGCAGCAGGTGATGATCATATCAAACACCCACAAGCCGCAAGTGGTCTGCTAAACGTAACGGCCACCCGGGTATTGAGAGTTCAGAAGATCGACGAGCAAGCCCGCTCACACTCCTGTGAATCCAACCAGTAACACTTACCGTACAGTCCGGTCTCGTCGTCTGATATGTCGCATATCTCGCCTAGGGGTGGTAAACGTCAGACCCCGATAGCTCGATAAGTCGTGTCGATATGAGGTCTATAACAGTTCGAGAAACTACTGGTAACACTTACCAGTAAATCTCAGCAACCCTGGCCAGGGATTTCCGGTTATAGCCAATCGAACACAGCGCAACATCAACTCCCTATACCGGGAGAGACGAATCCCCTCCTATCGCTCATTGCCTCCATGTGATTCGGGACTGTACCCAAAAACCACCATTTTGCAGGCCCTCTTGGACGTGGTAAGGTGGAAATCAAAGCACAGTGGGAATCACACAAGACTCTATGACGATCTCGGGTCAACAGACTACTCTGTACCAGTGTCACCAGAGAACTGCCATCTGACGTAAGGTATAATACCATCTGGGAGTTCTCGGCGAGTCCGTCCAGTGTACCCAGTCTCCACTGAGCACTCGTATATCATCTCTGATGACAAACACCAATGGATATGGGATCATCCATCGCCCATCTGTATGGGTCGAGAAGGTATACGCTAGTCTACTCTGGTATATCGATGCCCCGTCTCGATACACCCACGACTAGGGACCTTGAAGGATGTACTTATGGACTACCATGTCCCCACTAGTATGATCCGCATCATAGTCCAGATAGTCAAGTACACATTCTAAGGGCTTTACCAACATGTAACAGAGAGACAATCAGTGTACACGTTAAGGTAAAGAGCAACCAGATAGCATACTATCATGTCGAGCAAGAAAGTCCTCCCTATATATGTCCAAGCATCCACTACAATATACATCCTATGTATAGTAATGGCCTCTAGGGCATACGTATAACTAATAATACTGAGACTGCATTAATCCAATAATCTAATACTAGAATCTGGCTTAAACCAAAGCCTGCTAGTATAATCTGTCCGAACATCATACGTGCACAAGTACATGTATATGTTCGAACCCTGTAGTAAAACCATACGACCTCTATATCGTTTCGCTTGAAGCAGGGAAACCCTCTGTGTGGGACTCTAAAGACTCGGCACTATGCTGGCAGTGGGTTTAACCACAGGCCGCAAGCGGTACTGGCTGTACGTAACGGTCCCCAGGTAGATGTCGATAAGAAGGTCGATGAGGAAACCCATCCGAACTCCTACTGAGCCTGATGTGACAATCTCCGTACAGTCCGGTCTGTTCGTCTAAGACTATCGCATATCGGGCCTAGGGGGCGGCAAGCTTTAGTCCCCTAAAAGCAGTATAAGTTATGTCGGAGTGAAGCCCATCACACGTTGAGAAGCTACTGTAAAACCTACCAGTAAATCTCGCTTGCCCTGGTCAGGGACCTTGCGTAATGGCTCTCAAAACACAGCTCGATATTAACTCCCAACACCGGGAGAGACGAATCCTATCTAACCGCCACTGCCTCCAAGTACTTCGGGACTGCACCCATCTGCTACCTGTTTGCACGACTCAGTCGAGCCGTGGTAGGGTAGTAATCTAAGAACAGTGGGTACACACTCGAGGCGAAGCAACAGTGTCAAGTCTACGGACTATGCTCTACTCATGTCACCTGGGAACTGTTAACCGACGATGGGTATAATACCAACCAACAGTATCCTGCGAGTCCTATCCGGTGTACCCGTAACCCAACGAGCACCTGCATACTATCTCCAGTACAACATAACAATGGCTGTGGGACAGACCATTTCCCCTGCTGGGATGAGAAGCGTATACACTAGTTTACTCCGGAGTATCGATGCCTTGTCTCGATAGTCCTACGACTAGGGACCTGAAAAAGGATGTGCTTGTAGACTACCCGGCCTCCACTAGTGTGACTGCCATCACAACACTGGTAGTCAAGCAAGATCCTATGGGCTCTATCAATATGTATTTGTGATATGCTAAAAGAAACAAATACACATATTAAGATAGATATAAACCAAGAAGCATACTACTATGTTGAGCAAGGCTGTTAATACAACTGTGAATATCCCAACCTTCCATTAAGTAATATACAAGCTAGTATGATACAATAATGGCCCCTAGGGCATATACACTAACAGGTGGGTTGGGAGGATACTTTTATTCCACCTTATATTATTATTTCTATCTAGTATACTCTATCTACCTTTGTATACTGGACTAGACGTTGAGACTTGTAAGACTTGTATTTGTGGTAATTGGTGTCGATGCTCACTTGAGCAGACGTGGTGTTTCTCATTTCTTGCTTTCAGATACTTATTTCGCACTTTTGATATACATATTGCATGTGGTTTTGATTCCGCTTTTGGCGAAGAGCTAGCTCCCGCTTGGGGATGCCTTTATTCATTATTTATATGTATTTTCATGTGTGGTACCCATTTGGGGTTCAGTATTTACAAGGGAGACTCTGCCGAAATTTTCGGGAAACTTGATGCATTAAAATGTTTAGGTGACTTTATTTTACAAAAATCATATTTTAAAGTTAAGTTTTCTTTCACTCTATTTCTTTAAATGGTTTAGATTTCTGGGCTTTGGCTTACTTAGATTACGTACGCCTTGGGACGTTTCGTAATTTAAGTGCCAGTCATGTTCCGTACCTTCGGGTCGTGATAGAAGCAATGAGCGACTCGTTGGGGATTCATCTCTCCCGGTATTGGGGGTTGATGTCGCGCAGTGCACAGGTGGCTGTTAGGAATTTGTATGCCCTAGATGCCATTATTGTTGATATATTGGATGCTTGGACATATATATAGAGGACTTTTCTTGCTCGATATGATAGTATGCTATCAGGTTACCTTTATCTTAACATATAGACTGGTATTTATACTGTCTGTCTCTTACATGTTGGTAAATCCCTTAGGATATATACTTGAGTACCAGGATTATGATGAGATCATATTAGTGGGGCCAGGGTGGTCCAAAAGTACATCTTTTAATCAGTTCCCAGTCGAGGGACTATCGAGACAAGGGCATCGATATTCCAGAGTAGACTAGTGTGTACGTTTCTTGTCCCTTAAAGGGCGATGGTTGATCTTACAACCATTGATGTGTGACATCAAAGATTGTACACATGTGCTCATTGGAGAATAGGTACACCGAACATGACTCGCCGAGGACTCCTATATGGTAGTATACCTATCGTCAGATAGCAGTCTTTTGGTGAAACTGGTACAGATTAGTCTGTAGACCCGAGATCGTCATAGAGTCTTGTGCGACTCCCACTTTGCTTTGATTTCCTCCCTACCACGCTCAAAGAAGACATGCAAACAAGTGGATTTTGGGTACAGTCCCGAGTCGCATGGAGGCAATTAGCGATAGGAGTGGTTTCGTCTCTCCTGATATTGGGGGTTGATGTTGCGCTATGCTCGATTGGCTATAACTGGAAGTCCCTGGCCAGGGCTGCTTATGAGATTTACTGACAAGTATTATCAGTAGTTTCTCAAACCGTTATAGGCCAGACATCGGCATGACTTATCACGTTACTGGGGTCGGATGTTTACCACCCCTAGACATGATATGCAACATATCAGACGAAGAGACTCGACTGTACGGTAGTGTTACTGATAGGCTTCATGGAGATTATGGACAAGCTTGCTTGTTGATCTTCATATCGCTCAATACCCGGGTAGCTATTACGTCCAGCTAGTACTGCTGACGGCTTGTGGGTGACTGATTGTCACGACCCGCCCCCAATAAAGAGAGTATTGTCCGCTCTGGCCGAAGCCGCACGGTTTTGTCCTTCGGAGTGAATCGGACCCGACCAGGGGCCACTTCCCAGGAGGTCACCCATCCCAGGACTTCCCTGGCCCGAGCACGCTTAACTACGGAGTTCATCAAACTCCGGAGTTCCGATTCATCCAAAAGGCGCCTCTGTATTGAAGAGGGGTATAATTCCATTTATAGTTCAGATCGTGACCTCTTTCGGAATGAAATTCGATACTCCCCATTGTTCTATAGTGGTTCCCCGTGTGTATCCGTATCGGTTACATCCCCACCTCGATACCGGATAACACCTCACTTCTTCATGGGGTAGGTGGTATTCAGCCCCAACTCCACCTGGGGCATTACATTCCCCCCCACTTAGAACAATGGTTCCTCCTCGAACCACAGACCTACTTTTGAGGGACTGTCTCTGATACCATTCTGTCACGACCCGCCCCTAATACAGAGAGTATTGTCCGCTCTGGCCGAAACCGCACGGTTTTGTCCTTCGGAGTGAATCGGACCCGACCAGGGGCCACTTCCCAGGAGGTCACCCATCCCAGGACTTCCCTGGCCCGAGCACGCTTAACTACGGAGTTCATCAAACTCCGGAGTTCCGATTCATCCAAAAGGCACCTCTGTATTGAAGAGGGGTATAATTCCATTTATAGTTCAGATCGTGCCCTCTTTCGGAATGAAATTCGATACTCCCCATTGTTCTATAGTGGTTCCCCGTGTGTATCCGTATCGGTTACATCCCCACCTCGATACCGGATAACACCTCACTTCTTCATGGGGTAGGTGGTATTCAGCCCCAACTCCACCTGGGGCATTACACTGATGTGATCATCACCTACTGCTGGCGTATTGACGAGTCTTTAGAGTCCCACACAGAAGTTCCTTGGTTCAGGCGAAACGAAGTAGGACTTATATGTGATATATGTGTGGGCATGATTAAATACGTGTATGTGATGCCGTATTGTAATCTGGCAGTTATCTGTTATCGGTTCGGTTATATGTGATATAACCAGATTGTCGAATCAAGTGTTGATTTGATAATGTGATATACAGATTAATGATATTAGTCGGTCATATATGACATAACCGGATTATTAAATCAAGTGTTGATTTAGTAATGTGATATATATTATATGTGATATAATTATATCTTAACTGATATCATTAGCTCACTAATTATTCTTCATAATATATATATTAATATATATGATATATCTACAATAATGAAGCATGGCATAAAACTCTATTTTTTGAAAATAGAAATGAGGTAGAAAGTGAGAGCATGGTTGCAAGCATGGGATTTATATTTGTTTATTCATCTTGACCCACTATTCAAGCATGGTTGCAATTTTATATTGAAAATTTCCATGCTTGAATGAGTGAGGGTCAAGGGTTGCGATTCATTCTTGAGCTCATTTCAACACTTAGCCATTTTTCTAGAGTTGCTCTCATGGTTTCTCTCTAGCTGCTTCTTCTTCCTCAATGTCATGGTTCAAGCTTCAACCCTCACATGTGATTTGAACCATGAAGCTTGAACACAAACTTGTGAGCTTTAAACATCCCCTACTTCACCATCCTACACTTGACTAGCCATCGAGTATAGCGTGTTTCCTACGCTAAAGAGTTTAGTGTAGAGGTAGCTTGAGTTGGAGGGACTTCGTGTGGATCATCTTCGGCACGAAGGTTATCAGATGAAGCTTGTCCAAAGTCTCAAGTGGAGCCTAGTGGAGTCGCAAGACTACTACACGGAGCATGTGAAGTGAAGGACTTGATCTTCAAGGGTATAACCTTCTTTCACTTTCTCATAGTTTTGGTTGATATCAAAACTAAACTCTAATATTCTACAAAAGATCTTGTAGTGTCTAGCTTTGCACCTAATAAAAATTTGAATTTAGCATGCTTGATGCCACTAAAACCTCATGGTGGTGCTAGGGTCGACTTTCAGTGGCCATCACCAGAAATCCTTGGCCAAGCTAGTCGAGAATTACTGATTTGGATCAGTAGTTTCTCAGTTGGTGATGGGCTTCATACCGACAAGAAATGTCACGTTATTAGGGGTCTGACTTTATCCACCCCCCTAGACTCGATATGCGATACTCTTAGACGAACAGACCAAACTGGACGGATATTGTCATAGACAGGCTCAGTAGGGGTTTGGATAAGTTTGCTCGTCGGCCTCTCTTTCGCTCAATACCTGAGTAGCTTTTACGTACAGCTAGTGCCGCTGACGTACTAGTGGTTAAACCCACTGCCAGCGTATTGACGAGTCTTTAGATTCCCACAAAGAGGGTTTCCCTACTTCGGGCGAAATGATGTAGAGGCCGTATGGTTTTACTGTAGGGTTCGATCATATACGTGCACTTGTGCACGTATCAGGCTTTGGTTTAAGCCGGATTCTAGTATTATATTGTTGGATTATTTTCGTCTCATTGTATTAACATTTTTCGGAATACGGATACGGGTATGTATATACAGATGTCGGGTATTCTTGTAATTTATTACAAGGTGCTTCTAGAAGATGCTACCTCATTTAGTTTTAACCATTTATGATTAAATGGTTAATGAGGTGGAGAGAATGAGGTGTTTTATTGCATTATTGTGGCATGGCTTAGTAGTGACTCATGGTTACTATTCTAGCATGCTTAGTTTTTTGTTTGTTGCGAGATTTTTTGTTGATTTGAGATATTTTGGGTTGACTTAAGATATTTTGGAGACTTGAGATATTTATTGGATGGCTTCTATTATTGCTCATGACATCTCACAACAATAAAAGATACTTAGCCATTCTTCTTGAGTTGCCTCTCACTCTCATCCTCAAGCTTTTTCTTCTACCTCCACCCTTCAAGTCTTATATGTTGAGAAACTTAGGGTGTTATGAGACAAATTAATCCATCACTACACTCTACATCCTCTAGGCCATCTAGTTTAGCGATCTAGGTATCCTAGTTACCTCGGCTATTGAGTTATGAGCTCGGAATACAAATTCTCAGGTGGATCATCTTCGATGGAGGGAGACCGGAGATCAAGCTTGATCATGGAGGCCTCTAGGAGCTTGGGAAGGTGGTTGAAGACCGAAGGATACGGATCAATTCGGTATAACCATACTAAACTCCTATATATTTAGTTTGCTAGTTTAGGGTTAATGGTAGATCCGGGTAGCGGGTTGTGTTAGTGCCAGTTTTGAAAAGTTTTGTTTCGCAATCGGCCACGGTTTGATGGCTAGAGCGCTTGCATAACCCAACATGGTATCAGAGTAAACCCATTAACCCCTTACTAGTAGTTTGAATGATGTTAAAGTAACGAAACCGAAATAACTCCGAAACAAATACCTCGAATATTCTAGTTGCTGTCGTTTTGTCATAGTGTTCTAAATTTTTTTTTAAACAATTGCAGAAGACTATTATTGTGACAACTAGAACACCCTCAAAACCCAAGCCCTAAATGCCAAATTTGGCCCGGCGAGATCTTGCAAATGACCGGCCTAGCCGGTTTGTTCTTTGAGTTTGGATTTGGAATTTTTGGGGTTTTCTAGTTTCTGGAATATTTGATTTATGGTATTGTTTGTTTTTCCTAGTTTGGATATTATGTTATCTTTTGTTTGAGGGCAATTCTGGGTATTTCAAAGTCGATATTGTATTAAATGTTTACGGTACATGCATTACTATCTGCGACCATGAATGTCATTAGAGCGGTACAACTCGCCTAATTGCTATATGTTCTTTTAGACAGGTTTGCGAACATGACATTCATTTTGATGTTCAGTGTTGTGCTGTGGTTTTGGTTGGATCGTCATGGTGGATAACCAGTGGTGCAATGACAGTGGTACAGTTCAGATTCATTTGTACATTTGATATTGCGGGGCGAGCGTCTGACACGTGGACTTCTGTCTTGTAACTTTCCAGAAAATAAAATATTATTTGTGAGAATTTAAAATAATAAAATAATGAGTTTGTGTAAAACAAAAAAAAATATCATCAGTGGTTGGCCTAAAAATAATTGTGCTTGAGGAGTTTGTCACAAATGGTATTGTTGTAGCATGTGTAGGAATATATATATATATATATATATATATATATATATATATATATATATATATATTCCTTAAACTATTATGTGTATATAATAATATGGTATGGTGGTGGTTATCACCATTTTTCTCCTTCTTTTCCTGTTTCCCATGTTTCCCATATATATATTCCTTAGTTGCCCATTTCCTTTTCCCCCCCACTCTGGAAAATTCCATCACAAAAAAAGGGTTTCCCCATCTCATCTTCGAGAGAGCCCTGGGATCGGCGATCTCGAGACGTGCAACCTCGCCGTTGCCGACGACTTCTCCTCCATTGTAACGTTTTGGAAAATTAAGAATATTTAATTACATTTTATTATAAAAATAATAAAATCGATAAGTTTATGCAAAATGATATCGCTTATGAATTTGGGGTATCGGAATTATATCCGAAAAATGTAATTATTTTGATAAATATGAATAAAGCGAGTGATATCAAAATAAATGATATTTTAATTATTTTATCATAACATTATATTTGTCATTAAGCTAATAATAATTAAGAAATAGATTTATCATTTCATATCTTTTATGTTATATGAAATTAATTTATAATATGAGAGTTTTACTTATTGTTATATTTTATCATGAATGACACATATCATTATATGTTAACCCTTACACAAAATACCTCATTCTTCCCTTAATAATAAGCTAACACCTCCTTTAGCACCCTTGTTTAAAACAGAACACCTCCTCCTTCATAACATTACACCCCACCCTTGCATGAATGCAACACCCCACTTCATGTGTGACACCTCCTCCTCCTTCCCTTTACACCACCACCTTGCACTTTCCATCTGCTCCATTCTCTACCACAAACCCTCATTCATTTTCTTATCTTACCCCCTTTGTTCAGTTCTTAAGATCAGAAAATTTAAGAGAAGGAAAGGAAAAGAAAAACTTTAGAACACATGAAAGAAAATAAGATAAGGAAGAAGAAAAGAAGAGCAAGTGCTAAGGATTTTTTCATCATCACCCTCTAGTTAGGAGCTAAGGACTTGGGCATCTTGAGGGAAGCATTCTTAGCAATCTTCAGAGGGTATAATCTATAAAACTCTTAAGAGTTCTAGTTCTGAAAAGTTAAATATAGAAATCAGATATCGTATTTTGATAAGTTTAGCCTCTGTGTGAATCTGCTATAGTTTAGAGGTAAATTAGAAAACCCAAACAGTGCCTTAACCTTGTAAATTGGACCTAGAGTAACCCACAGGAAGACGGACCCCTTACCTCGGAGATGAGCCTGCGACATAAAGGAAATTTCCGACCTCGCCGGATTTCTGGTGGAGTTGGACATTGTGGTTTTTAGGGTAGTTCTATATAGATATATAAGTGTGTTTGGTATTGTTTAATTGTTTTAGTTTAGTGGTATAAGAAATCTGGAAACAAATATCAGTTTGGGGTTAAGATTCTTAGATACGATATGGACATATCATACCATGAGTTCTGTTTTTATATATCTTGACCAAAAAAGGGTTAGCTCAGATTAACTTAAGTTTTGTAACTAATGATACGTAGCATGTCTAGCTGTGCTGCATCATAAATTAGGTTTTTGTGATAATTTAGGTACTGTAATCGAATCTGGAACTGATAGGTATAATCACTAGATATTCCAACAAGACCAAAAGTATAATAAGACTATTATGAGACACCACTTCAAATACGAGCCCCAAACACCCTAGAAAATTCGGCGACACGTAACCCAATTCCGGCGACGCCGGCCCACCTTGAGAGTTTGGTATTGGTTTTTCTCCTGTAACTTTGTTTTGGTATTTTATAAGTATTTGTATTGTTTGTTTTGCCTAATTATTCATACAGAAGAATCTGGAAATGTTTTAAAAATGGTTTTCTCAAAATTCAGAAATTTATGATACGAAGTTTCGTATTTTGATGTTGCGGTTGAATCGTTAACGTTTATACGTTAACGACAGAATTTTATTGTCATTTTTGAGTTAAGTATGCTGTAGGTTCTAACCTACGGGTGTTTAGCTTGTTCTTTTGATTTCCGGTATGATATTTACATCTAAGTGATTTAAATACGACTATAGGTACGATTCGAGGATTCCGAGACGGAGTGGGCGATGTAGCAGCGTATATTCAGCAAGCTCATCAAGTTGGTGAGTAGATTTATATCTACTGGGGAAGTCGGGTGGATGGCGTATAGCACCCCCGCAACCTTATAAATATTATTATGATATCTACTTAGCTTAATACTGATTCAAGATATTTAGATAATATCGCATCTAGCATGTCTTTTAAATTTCATACAGTCTTATGCATAGTCATAGACGAGAAACAGTGATACCATATGGATATGGTTTGATGAATTGTACGAGGGATCACGATAGACTTGAGATGGTACATATATCGTGATATGATGAGATCTAATACAAGGATTTATACGGATTGAAAATGTTGAACTTGGTATGCCGAATAATGGCCAATTTACCCTTTGACTCGTAGAGTTAGATTATATTCTTTTTTAAGGATGTAATACTTGTATGAGCTATATTCTTTTAAAAACCACGGGTTGTTGTCTTTTAAATAAACTACCAGGATGCGTGCCAATTTCTAAAACAAACATCTCTTTTAAATCTCAGGCAGCTTCCTTATTGTAAACTTAAAGTTCCGATCATTTCTAAAAATAATGGTATAGCTCATAACAAGTAATTACAATAAGTAAGTTTAGACTTCTTATAGGGTTGTATTACGTATTCTATATTATATGTTTCCACGTTACGCACACTCTGATAGAACACCGCACAAATACCAATGAGTACTATGCTACACAAGCACTTAACTATATGTTACACTACACCGCATTGGTATTGCCATGTCACAGTAGAATCGTTCGGTTATATATGCGTTAATATGTAGACTGATACATTGTAAAACACTTGCACAAATAGTAATGATTTTCATGTTGCACGGGCACAGACGCGTATGCTACACTACACATCATTAGTAGTGCCATGACACATTAGAATTGAATTCGTTATGTTATGTGATTGATTACGTAGTCTTTTCCAATTCATGTTGTAATACTATAGATGATGTATTTGATTTCTTGAGACTTTTGAGTATTCTACTCCTGATGAGATATATATATATATATATCGGTGGTATGGGACACTGTTATATATATACATATATAGTATATCATCAATACAATCTATGCAAGTTTCTTATTCCTCACTTGATATTTTTATATGTTTAATAAACGTCCACCATGAGGTTTGTGTTTTCTGATTTTAATATCCGGACCGAGTCTGTGGGTATACGGTTACGGATTTACGATTTTATCCAGACTGAGTCGGAGGTGGATACAGTTGGATACATGGTGGACCCGGTCGAGACCGAGGGGCAGGATAGCCGCATTATTGGTGGGGAGCCGAACGAGGTGACTCGATTCCGGAGATAAAAACGAGCACGGCAGATATCCAGCGGATACTGACCGGGGTTCGACTTGGTGCGACAGATATCCAGGGGATACTGATCGTAGCCAGGATATCGGGTGGCGATCATCTATTGAGGTGATGTCGACGATATCTGTATTTACGTGTCGATATTGGACACGAGAGATTTCGAATTTCGATGTCGATGCTAGACATCTCTATATGTATATTGATGGGATCATTATCATGAGGTATGCAGTTAGATATTTATTTATTGGATTCCACCAGGACTGATCCGGGGGACAGTACCTGCATATAATTGTATAGACATGCATAGATAAAAAGGAAATTCCAATACGGGTAATGGATTCATGATATTGATTCATATGACATGGAGATATTATAATTATTGCATGATAGTTAGTATTGCACCTTTGCATATCATATAGTATATCGATACAGATTATGATAGTACTATACTTATGACCTAGGTATCGTCATGCATTTCGATTTCTACCTTTAGATGTACTTTTATTCACTGAGTTGGCAACTCATCCCCGTTGTGCCACAGTTTCTTGCAAGTTTACTGCTTGGATTATCAGCGGTTTGGGGCACACCTTCTTTTGGGGATTAATGGGTAAGTGAGTTATTATTGTATCATAATCACTCTTGATTATTCTTTTATTCTTGTATCTAGCAGAAACTCCATCAACTTAGAAATGATATACTATGGAATTAGAATCGAGACTTAGAGTTTACGGGTGGTGATGTCACACTCTTTAGAGTCGACATCTGTTATAATTTTTTTTGGCTATTTCGTCTTTTAGATGTGAGAGATAGCTTCCGTTGGGATGCTATTTCACTTTGTTGTATTGGGTTTTTATAAAAAAAATGCAAAGGAGCTTATGACAAGTTTCAAAACGTCCTAAAGGCTTTTCAACATAGGATGTTATTTTAAATTGATATTATCAGCTGATTATTTAAACCTTACCTCAATTTTTAAAAAAAAGGGTTTAGATTCCGGGTTTTGGCTTACTTGAACCGCGTCGATATCTTTAGATGTCACGTGATTTAAGTGCCGGTCACGTGCCACATTAAGGTCGTGACAAAGTTGGTATCAGAGCGTTTGGTTTAACCTTTGTTCGAGTCTAGGTTGACTATATGGAGTCTGGGAATATATTTTGTTACCTGGGCTTGACCTTATAGACTTGGACTTGACTTTGGGGGTCTTATACCCGAACTTTCGTTATATAGGATGACCTTTGTTGATGGAGTAGGTACTAAGTAGAGTGACGTACCGTACATATGTTCCGTAACATATTTACGATATGATACTCCACATAAGTTATCTTAGGATTTATATCTTGAGATCTTCTTTCTATTCCTTCCGTTGATCTATCTTCGTCAGTGCATGATTGATTGTTTCGATCACCATGTTTAAGGGAGCCGAGAGGGCTGCTGTTAGAGATACGATCGGAGCAAACTTGTCTGGGACAAGGACTGACCGGGGTGATTTTCCGATGATATAGATACACGTCGTTTATTTGTATTTGATCAAGTTCTAATAGTAGAGAGAATTTTCTTGGCATCCGCAGAAGATGGCGGAGTTATTGCTAGAGATCAGTCGGACGTGAGACGAGATGTTTTTTTCCCTCTCCGAAGATTATGGTGTTGTGTACTGTCTAGGCAACGGTACTAATCCTTACTGAGATTATCGAGAAGTTGCTTCCAAAGTTCATAAAGTTAAAGAGTTAACGATGTTACAAGTATAGATGAATCCGCAGGACTCATAACCGTTCAAGTGTGGAATGGTTAGGAATTTTAATCCATCGTGACGCTTTGATATGAGATCGGCGAAATTGATGTACTTCTTTCAATGGAGTTGTTAGACCAGATGCAAGTAGTTCAAGAAGGAGATCGTACAGAAAGTTTTTCTCCGACAAATTGGGACGAGTCTTCGGAGGTGAGATTAGCCAGATTTCTCTACAGAGTATCAGAAGAGGCGGATTCGTGTTTCTGAGTTTGAAAGACTCCGAGTGGGTCATAACCAAGTATGACTTGCAAATTCGCGTGACGATGCAGATACGCTCCTTAAGTGATTGATACAGTAAATTTATGGAACAGTAGAATGGTGCAAAAATTAGAGGGTAGTTGTCGACACAGTAGATATTGAAGATTTGATGACGCGTGCAACTACACATTTAGGAGGAAATAAAAAAGGAATGACAATGGTTATGAAATGGAAAACAGGTCAAGAAATGAGTGCTAGTTCCGGGCAGGTTGGATAAATGATTTTACCAGAAGAATTGGTGGATTCTCTTCCAGGAGCTTATAATAAATAAGATTGGACTGGGATTGGTTGTAGCACATAAGCTGAGGACAGAGATTTCCATTATCAACATGTTACGTCATGAAGGACTGGACTACGGTTCAAGAAGGTGTGATGGGATGTATCCATAATAAGACGAATGGCGTTGTTGCTCCTCACCGGACGATCGCATAAATAAGCCACGGTATTAGAGATCTACAAGAAGGATCAGAATTCAGAGACAGGGGACGTTAGAACGTGGCAGACGACAAGTTGTAATTCTTGCTATGCTAATTCCGGTGGTATAAACACATTCCGACATTGAAGAGAATATATTTCGATGTCCTTTGAGTTCAAATTACGTTTTTATAATCTAAAACATTCATTTTCAAACGTTGGCAAAACGATAACTCGATGTCCGTGACTTTGATATATGTATTTTAAGGATTTGAGGCTCAATTTATGTTTTGTGCACACCAGGTGCACTTAATGAGATTTCTATGTACAGTAATTTTACTTTGACTTATGCTTTGTGCACACCAGATGCACTTGTTGAGACGGTAGTGCAAGGTGACTGCATTCGATTGGAGTGTTGTGTACACCAGATGCACATGGTTAAGAATTTATATATTCTAGGTATACTTGGTTTGATTTCGTACACACTAGTTGCACGTTTTGATTTTTGTGCACCCCGATGCATTGGTATTATTCTGTATACTTTTAATTCCATGCACAGTGGGTGCAGTGGATATCGTTTCGTGCACGCCGGTTGCACTTAGCGCTGTTGTTTTCATGCACACCGTGAAGTGTGGTTTGAGACTTACATGCAAACCCATTAGCGTTGATTTTTTTTCCGTGTTTTGCATTTGATAGAATATGTGATAGATTTGATTTTTTATATTTTCGCTTGGTCGTGTGCACAGATATTGCACTGCGATCATAGCATTGATTTTGTGTACTTAGGATACACAATGGTTTTCGTATTTGGCAAAATTTTTGTCATAACTGGAGTAACTCTCATAGCAATCGCTAGAGTTACAGTTAAGAAAGATTATATCTTTTGAGTTTTCATGCACACGGTTGCGTTGTGATGCATTTTAGCTCATACGGGACTTTGGAGTCTGGTGATATCGAGCAAATTTCATGTTTGAAAATTGGACCCCGGGAAATTGTTTTGGAATGAGTTGATTTGATTGGGAAAAATGTTTTAAGAAAGAGCTTTAATTTAAATTCGGGGACCGAATTTCTTTAAGGGGGAGGGACTGTAACGTTTTGGAAAATTAAGAATATTTAATTATATTTTATTATAAAATTAATAAAATCGATAAGTTTATGCAAAATGATATCGCTTATGAATTTGGGGTATCGGAATTATATCCGAAAAATGTAATTATTTTGATAAATATGAATAAAGCGAGTGATATCAAAATAAATGATATTTTAATTATTTTATCATGACATTGTATTTGTCATTAAGCTAATAATAATTAAGAAATAGATTTATCATTTCATATCTTTTATGTTATATGAAATTGATTTATAATATGAGAGTTCTACTTATTGTTATATTTTATCATGAATGACACATATCATTATATGTTAACCCTTACACAAAACACCTCATTCTTCCCTTACTAATAAGCTAACACCTCCTTTAACACCCTTGTTTAAAATTGAACAGCTCCTCCTTCATAACATTACACCTCACCCTTGCATGAATGCAACACCCCACTTCATGTGTGACTCCTCCTCCTCCTTCCCTTTACACCACCACCTTGCACTTTCCACCTCCTCCTTTCTCTACCACAAACCCTCACTCATTTCCTTATCTTACCCCCTTTGTTCAGTTCTTAAGATCAGAAAATTTAAGAGAAGGAAAGGAAAAGAAAAACTTTAGAACACATGAAAGAAAATAAGAAAAGGAAGAAAAGAAGAAGAGCAAGTGCTAAGGATTTTCACCATCACCCTCTAGCTAGGAGCTAAGGACTTGGGCATCTTGAGGGAAGCATTCTTAGGAATCTTCAGAGGGTATAATCTATAAAACTCTTTAGAGTTCTAGTTCTGAAAAGTTAAACATAGAAATCAGATATCGTATTTTGATAAGTTTAGTCTCTGTGTGAATCTGCTATAGTTTAGAGATAAATTAGAAAACCCAAACAGTGCCTTAACCTTGTAAATTGGACCTAGAGTAACCCACAGGAAGATGGACCCCTTACCTCGGAGATGAGCCGGCGACATAAAGGAAATTTCCGACCTCACCGGATTTCTGGTGGAGTTGGACATTGTGGTTTTTAGAGTAGTTCTATATAGATATATAAGTGTGTTTGGTATTGTTTAATTATTTTAGTTTAGTGGTATAAGAAATCTGGAAACAAATATCAGTTTGGGGTTAAGATTCTTAGATACGATACGGACATATCGTACCATGAGTTCTGTTTTTATATATCTTGACCAGAAAAGGGTTAGCTCAGATTAACTTAAGTTTTGTAACTAATGATACGTAGCATGTCTAGCTGTGCTGCATCATAAACTAGGTTTTTATGATAATTTAGCTACTGTAATCGAATCTGGAACAGATAGGTATAATCACTAGATATTCCAACAAGACCAAAAGTATAATAAGACTACTAGGAGACACCACTTCAAATACGAGCCCCAAACACCCTAGAAAATCTGGCGACACGTAACCCAATTCCGGTGACGCCGGCCCACCTTGATAGTTTGGTGTTGGTTTTTCTCCTGTAACTTAGTTTTCGTATTTTATAAGTATCTGTATTGTTTGTTTTGCCTAATTATTCATACAGAGGAATCTGGAAATGTTTTAAAAATGGTTTTCTCAAAATTCAGAAATTTATGATACGAAGTTTCGTATTTGGATTTTGCAGTTGAATCGTTAACGTTTATACGTTAACGACAGAATTTTATTATCATTTTTGAGTTAAGTATGCTGTAGGTTCTAACCTACGGGCGTTTAGCTTGTTGTTTTGATTTTCGGTATGATATTTACATCTATGTGATTTAAATACAACTATAGGTACGATTCGAGGATTCCAAGACGGAGTGGGCGATGTAGCAGCGTGGATTCAGCAAGCTCATCAAGTTGGTGAGTAGATTTATATCTACTGGGGATGTCGGGTGGATGGCGTATAGCACCCCCGCAACCTTATAAATATTATTATAATATCTACTTAACTTAGTACTGATTCAAGATATTTAGATAATATCGCATCCAGCATGTCTTTTAAATTTCATACAGTCTTATGCATCGTCATAGACGAGAAATAGTGATACCATATGGATATGGTTTGATGAATTGTATGAGGGATCACGATAGACTTGAGATGGTACATATATCGTGATATGATGATATCTAATACAAGGATTTATACGTATTGGAAATGTTGAACTTGGTATGCCGAATAATGGCCAATTTACCCTTTGACTCGTAGAGTTAGATTATATTCTGTTTTAAGGATGTAATACTTGTATGAGCTATATTCTTTTAAAAACCACGATTCGTTGTCCTTTAAATAAACTACCAGGATGCGTGCCAATTTCTAAAACAAACATCTCTTTTAAATCTTAGGCAACTTCTTTATTTTAAACTTAACATTCCGATCATTTCTAAAAATAATGGTATAGCTCATAACATGTAATTACAATAAGTACGTTTAGACTTCTTATAGGGTTGTATTACGTATTCTATATTATATGTTTCCGCGTTACGCACACTCTGATAGAACACCGCACAAATACCAATGAGTACTATGCCGCACAAGCACTTAACTATATGTTTCACTACACCTCATTAGTATTTCCATATCACTGTAGAATCGTTCGGTTATATATGCGTTAATATGTAGACTGATACACTGTAAAACACTTGCACAAATACTAATGATTTCCATGTTGCACGAGCATAGACACGTATGGTACACTACACATCATTAGTAGTGCCATGACACATTAGAATTGAATTCTTTATATTATGTGATATGATTACATAGTCTTTTCCTATTCATGTTGTAATACTATAGATGATGTATTTGATTTCTTGAGACTTCTGAGTATTCTACTCCTGATGATATATATATATATATATATATATCAGTGGTATGGGACACTGTTATATATATACATATATAGTATATCATCAATACAATCTATGCAAGTTTCTTATTCCTCACTTGATATTTTTATATGATGAATAAACGTCCACCATGAGGTTTGTGTTTTCTGATTTTAATATCCGGACTGAGTCTGTGGGTATACGGTTACGGATTTACAATTTTATCCAGACTGAGTCTGAGGTGGATACAGTTGGATACATAGTGGACCCGGTCGAAACCGAGGGGCAGGATAGCCGCATTATAGGCGGGGAGCCTAACGAGGTGACTCGATTCCGGAGATAAAAACGAGCACGACTGATATCCAGGGGATACTGACCGGGGTTCGACTTGGTGCGACAGATATCCAGGGGATACTGATCGTAGCCAGGATATCGGGTGGTGATCATCTATTGAGGTGATGTCGACGATATCTGTATTTACGTGTCGATTTTGGACACGAGAGATTTCGGATTTCGATGTCGATGCTAGACATCTCTATATGTATATTGATGGGATCATTATCATGAGGTACGCAGTTAGATATTTATTTATTGGATTCCACCAGGACTGATCCGGGGGACACTACCTGCATATAATTGTACAGACATGCATAGATAAAAAGGAAATTCCAATACGGGTAATGGATTCATGATATTGATTCATATGACATGGAGATATTATACTTATTGCATGATAGTTAGTATTGCACCTTTGCATATCATATAGTATATCGATACAGATTATGATAGTACTATACTTATGACCTAGCTATCGTCATGCATTTCGATTTCTACCTTTAGATGTACTTTTATTCACTGAGTTGGCAACTCATCCCCGTTGTGCCACAGTTTCTTGCAGGTTTTACCGCTTGGATTATCAGCGGTTAGGGGCACACCTTCTTTTGGGGATTGATGGGTAAGTGAGTTATTATTGTATCATAATCACTCTTGATTATTCATTTATTCTTGTATCTAGCAGAAACTCCATCAACTTAGAAATGATATACTATGGACTTAGAATCGAGACTTAGAGTTTACGGGTGGTGATGTCACACTCTTTAGAGTCGACATCTGTTATAAATTTGTTTGGCTGTTCCGTCTTTTAGACGTGAGAGATAGCTTCCGTTGGGATGCTATTTCACTTTGTTGTATTGGGTTTTTATAAAAAAATGCAAAGGTGGTGATGACAAGTTTCAAAACGTCATAAAGGCTTTTCAACATACGATGTTATTTTAAATTGATATTATCAGCTGATTATTTAAACCTCACCTCAATTATTTTAAAAAGGGTTTAGATTCCGGGTTTTGGCTTATTTGAACCACGTCGATGTCTTTAGATGTTACGTGATTTAAGTGCTGGTCACGTGCCACATTTGGGTCATGACATTCGTCTTCGATTTCATCGCCTGCTCCTAATCATCGCAGCTCATGCCTTCTTTATCTCCTCTACAAGCTCCCAATCGTCATTGGCGCCACCAACGACGACATCCCGAACCTTGCAGCGTTTCCCCTCGGCCGTGTTCCAGTGGGTCGCCACCAACGTTGCGCCCTTCGTGTCCGCATCGAGGATCTCAGTGTCGTCGTCGGGAACGAGGTGCTCGAGTCGAATGACGCGGGGCTGGTGTCTCTGCTGCTGTCGGCGATGCCGTCTTCCCGTAGGTATACTTCATGTTTTCTTGGCATATGTCGCAGTTGCTGTGTTTAGAGTCCTGCGTTGGGCGAGGAGCTTGTGACCTCGCTCGTTTCGAGTGCGGCCGTGTCGGTGAGATCGAGGATTGTTAATGGTTTAGGGAGTAATGTGGATGTTTTGAGGCCGGAGCTTATGCTTGGGAGTGTTGCTGGGGATCTCGAGCGATATTTGTCCGTTGGTGATGAGAGTCGTGGTTGTTGGGTTTGTTGAGTTGTTGATGAGTGATGGGGATTTGGATTGATATTCCCCTTAGGAAGCGCTGTTGCAATTGTGCGGTTGAGCTTTTGAAGGCTGGGGATGATGCCGTGAGTTTGGTTGTGGTAAGTGAAAATGCGCAATTATTTGCAATGACTGATCCTGGAGACGGTGACGAGCTGGTGAATACAATATTTATTTAGCTTTGTTGAATGGCAAGAGGTATGTATGAGCTTATCTCGGTATAAGGCATATTTATGAAGCGAATTCGGAGTGGTAGATTGATCATTTAGGATTATTGCAAGAATGTCATGCTTAGATAATTGGTGCTAATTAAAATTCATCAGCAATTGGTCCTCCACCAGTAATAAACTTTGTAAAACGTTTCATAGATTAGCCTGTGGATGCATGTGCATGCTGGACTAAGGATGTTGCTTCAAACAAATGTGTGTGTTGAAGTTGCTATATCAACCAGGATATCTATGGAGGTTCCGTAAATGGAGGAAACTGTAAAGAACTTGCAGCACAACCTGATGTTGATGGATTCCTTATTGGTGGAGCTTCTTTAAAGCCAAAATTTGTGGACTTCATCAAATTTGCTACAGTTAAGATAAATGCTTGGAACTTCAGGCTCCATACTTCGGTGATTCTCTTTAGCAAATCCTAAGAGGTACCTTCACGTGGATTTCGGACGACAAGGAAGTGCGTAGCGTTATCGACTTCGGCAAGCGAGAATCGAGGTGAGTGAATGTATATCTACGGGGGAAGTCGGGTGGATGGCGTATAGCACCCACGCAACTTCGTAGGATATGACGTGGTCTTGAGATAGTTTTATATAGATAGGTTATTGCGAGATACGAATAATGGGCAAGAAAGGTTTTAGGGGACCACGGATTGGAAATTATGTAAGTTGGATGATAGTGCTTTAGTCTAGTTCTTATTCGTGAGACCCTAGAGTATAGGTTGACATACACACACGCGCGCACACACATACACTGGACTTGGGGTATATGTGTGTGTTTGTATATATATGTATATGAATGTGTGTAGGTTTATATATATATACATATATATATATATATATATATATATATACGAGTGAAATGATGATATATATGATAGTTGACATATGATCGAGATATGATATAAAATATGTTATGATATTTATAATGGATCGCTTGGGCGATGTATACCCATATATGATAATACGTATTGATAACATCGGATTGTATGAGGTTTTAGATCAGTAACCAGATCATGATATTGTTTGACGATGATACTATATGAATGATGATATATAAATATGATAGTTGACTCGTACCCCGATTTTGGGATGCCGTACGATGGATTTTACCGTATGAGGTATAGATGTGATGATTGATCTGCACTCTTGACTCGAGGAAGTCGTACGATGTACGTGATGCTATTGAGGCTGGATCACCGACTACTAGAGATATCGGCTCGGACTGTAGGTGGGTTCTTCTTACCTATCGACTAGTTCTTTAGTTTAGTCCCTTAGTTGGTCAGGTAGATATTAGTTTAGGCTCGAGTCATACTTCTTTTTCAAAACTAACGAATCGTGCGCAGTTTTAAAAACAGCCTGGGGGATGCTATGGATGTTTCAAAGGTCGTATATTTTTCTCAAAAACACCGCAGCCCCTATTTTTCGAAAAACTACGATTCGTGCTTTTTCAAACACCAAAACGGTATGGCTTGTATTGTAGAAGTGTATATTCTTCGGTATTGCGGTTATTACCCCTTCTCTGTTATATTCATGTTATTCTCATTTCATTGCATGTTGATATATATGTTTCCTTCACTGTTATGATTCCATCTGTTAGGACACCAGCACCATTAGCGATGATGCGCATGTCTCACATACACTTACTTGCCGGCTCACACACATCATCATCGGTAATTGCCATGTCACGTACACTTTAGAACATATTACTTCATTGATATAATCAGCTAAATTCTAGTTACAACATAATATTTGTGTGATTGCCCTCATGTGTTAACCTAGAGATTGCATTCTTTACATAGATACTTCATGCATTCATATATTCATTCATGTACTATTCTGGGGCTTTATGCCGATATTCACAGTTTACTCACTCTTGATTCTTGGATTTCGGATTTTCATGAGATTTTTGGATTTTGGGGAAAGCCGTAAGAATTTTATAAAACATTTATCATTACATAAAAATAGAAATTTGCGGTTTTCTCATGATATGATGTGTATGGCGTCCACCATGAGTTTTCTCGGTTCTTGAGCTATATCATATACCCGATTCAAGGAGGGGGATGCACCGTCTACGGGTACATGGTGGACCCGGTGCTGTATCCCGGGGCAAGATGATCGTAGATGATGGAGTTGAGCCCGGCAGGGAGCACTACCGACCGGTTATTGTTGTTATTTTTGACGCAGTGGATATCTGGAGGATACCGACCGTGGTCATAAGATTGGATGATATGGGCCGATCCGGACTGTCGGAGCCCGAGATACAGAGATATTGAGATTTGAGATACAGAAATATTGAGATTTGAGATACAGAAATATTGAGATTTGAGATACAGAGATATGAGATTTTGAGATTTTAAGATATACCTATTTTGTGTTGATGCTTGACACGGAATTCTGTCGATTTCACTGATGAGGTTTCAGTTTTATTATACAAGATTCGTTGATGTTTTTCTTATATCAGTATTCAGATTTCATGGTTTATTTTCTCATTCATGATGCATTCATACATCAGATATGTGTTATGTTACTATTTAGTGACACTGACACGATGCACTAAGCATTGCACTTATGCATAGATTATTACCCTGTCACTACTAGATGACTAGAGTTATGTAAGTATATTATTATGACCTAGGAGATCATCGTGCATGCGATTTCTACTCACAGATGTCTTCTACTCTCGAGTTGGCAACTCACCCCCGTTGTGCCAAATTTTCCTGCAGGTTTAGATGTACAGGTTTCCTTGACATCTTGCTGGCACACCACTTGATTCAGGGTGATTGCTTGGTAGGTTGGTCCACTTGTATCGGGACCGCCGTTGTACTTTTATTTATTTCAGTTGTATCTAGTAAGCTCCATCAACCAGACCTGTATTATTGTAGATTCAGAAGACCAGTTGTTTATTCTTTCGACCTTAGAGTCGTGCTTGTATTATTATGGTTTTCTGGTGGTTTTAATAGTTTTCTTCTGAGTTTTGTTCCTCGCCCTTCGACATTGTATATTATTGCTTGTGTTTGTGTCCGCCAATTGGCGAAGAGCTAACTCCCGCTTGGGGATGCCTTTATTATTGCTTGTGTATATATATTCTTGTTTGTACCCGTTTAGGGCCAGTTTTTACAAAGGAGACTCTGCCGAAATTTTTGAGAAAATTTGATGTTGCTTTTAAACTTGTTTTCCTACACTTCTTCTTTTAAAGGGTTTAGATTTCTGGGCTTCGGCTTGCTTAGATTACGTTATGCCTCTAGACGTTTCGTAATTTAAGTGCCGGTCACGTTCCGTACCTTCGGGTCATGACAAAGTTGGTATCAAAGCGTTAGGTTTTACCTTCTAGTGTAGGATGACCCTTGGTTGATGGAGTAGGTGACTAAAGTAGAGTGATGTACTGTGAGTATGTTCCGCGGCATACTTACGATACGCTACTCTGCTTAAGAAGCCTTAGGATGTACATTTCTTTCCACCGTATTTCTATTCGTTCCTATGATCTATCTTCATCGATGTCGGATGGTGGTTTCTTTTACCACAGTTGCATGGGCTGAGAGAGCTATGGCTAGGTTTGAGGTCAGCGCGAGCGTTTGATATCTGCACCAGATGATCGGGCAACTGCTACAGACCGTCTAGAATGTGATGACCGTTAGTGTATCGTCTATTCTTGAGGATCGAGGTACTGTTTAGCGTGCGGACGAAGGGTATTCACATGTCGTCTAGGCGAAGTTAAAAGGTTCGAACGAATGTCAGAAACCCATTTTTCCAAGTTTAAGGTATTCGGAAGAACATGCAGGTATTTCTATGGACCCTCTAGAAGAATGAAACCCTAACTCGACATAATGACCATGAGAACGCCTCTGAACCTTAGGGTTTGCGGCAGTTCCGCGGTGCCTTTAGTGAGGCTTGGGTTTGCCCTTCAATGGCTGGTCCACAGGTGCTGTGGCATGTACTGGATATTTTTAAACTGTACTTGAGTGTTGAGCTCTCGGGGAATTATGGGACTTTGATGAATCGATTGAAAAAATTAACGTAGTTCGGATATCATATGATGGGATACATTATTTGGGAGACTCTAGATATGAGTATATCCATTTGTAGTACAGATTCATACAGTTACAAAGAGACGAGTTTGAATCAGTCGACACCAGAGGAAAGAGGAGCACATTGACGTCAGTGTTACGATTTGCGATTTGGTGATTTGAATTTCACATTTCCATTGTTTGGATTTTGGTATCTTGAGGATTTCGTTTTATAATTGGTCTTCCTATGTACATATTCTTTGCACTCAATTAATGTTTCGTGTATCAGTTGTATTGATGTTCATTTTACCCATTGCACTTGATTTTGATTTTATACATTCTGAGATACTGATTTGATTTCGTGTACATGGGTTGCACATGATTTTGGACTTATGCTTTCGGTATAGTTTTCATGCACTGTTCGTACTTCGATTTGGTTTTGTGCACACTGATGCATGAAGTTGTGAGTTTATCTATTGCGGTATACTTGATTTTGATTCGGTGTATGTCGTATACCGCTGATTTCGATTTTGATATTCGATATATGTTTTTGTGCACCATGTGCATTTGATTGAGATTGTTGCGCACACTTGGCGCGCTTGATGCGATTTTGTGTAAGTGCACGGCGGCGTCCCGGCCGTCAATCCGACGCCGGAATGCGGAAGCGGTGATTTTCTTTAACTTTTCAAACCGGCACCACCGCGCACTATATACCCGGATCGGGCCATTAATCTAGTCCTAGCTAACTACAAGATGGGGAAAGAGATATACCGAGTAATCCGTGACCTCCGGTCTTCTCGTCGTCGTCCCGATCTCCCCTCGAAATCTCCGGTCTCCACCTCGTCGCCGGAAGGGCACCACGTCGCCGGCTTCTTTTACGGGCTCCCACCTCTATACCGAGGCAACTCGGGTATGAAGTTGGCGAGTCGACGTGCCTAAGGTTTGCTGTAGAATACGTGTAGAAAGCCATGTCTCATTTGGGGTTATGGAGTTGCCCTTTTGGTGGAGGAATGATACAAGCTAATGGAGATGGAACTTGTGGGGTTTTTACAAAAGCAAAAGGGCAAAAAATCCCACATGAGAAATTTGGAAAGCCCTATCCAATGTGGCCGGCCAAGCTTGGAGAGAGTGAGAGGAGAGAGTGTCTTAATCAAAAAAATGAGAGTCTCTCAAGAATAATGCAAGAGAGAGATCAAAATGATATCATGAAAGAAAATGATCATAAACACAAACCCACACTCCACCAACCTCATCATCTCATCACAAAATCAAGCCATCATGAAAGAAGAATTCAAATGGTCAAGGGATGGTGCAACCATCATGATCCAACAATATGCGAAGAACACCCTCCACAAATGCTTATTTGCACAAATGCAAATAAGCCCTCCTCCACCAATTTCCGACCAATAAAAGATACAAAGAAATATGGCCGAAACGGAAAGCAAACTAGCAACTCCAAAAAACTGATCCCGTAATAAATTACAGGAAAACCCCGCTACTGTATATACATACTCGCATTTGTATTCCGACCGAAATACAAATGCAATGAGACAAAATCTACACTGTACAATACTAGGATCCGGCTTAAACCAAAGCCGGCTAGTATAATCTGTCCGATCCTGATCTGTACAATACCGCAAGTATCTGATCGAACCCTGCCATATCTCCATATGGTCTCTACAGCGTTTCGCTCGAAAACTTGAGCAACTGTCTGTGGGGGACTCTAAAGACTCGTCAATACTATGGCTGTGGATTTAACTACTAGCACGTCAGAGGTATAAGCCATACGTGACGGGCCACAAGCTATTGACCAAAAGGGACGTCGATGAGCGAACTCATCCTGACACCCTACTGAACCTGTCAGTGACAATATCCGTACAGTCCGGTCCATTCGTCTATGAGCATCGCATGGCGGGCCTAGGGGGTTGGTAAAAGTCAGACCCCCAAAAGCGGGACAAGTCGTGTCAGAGATCAGCCCAGAACACCCTGAGATACTACTGGAATACCTACCAGTAAATCTCCTGCCTTGGCCAAGGACTTTCATGTACTGGCTCTCCTAGACACAGCGCGATCTCACCCCCAATACCGGGAGAGACGAACCCCTGAAGATCCGCTCACTGCCTCCATGTGGCTCGGGACTGCACCCAACTAAAACATGTTTGCACGTCTCCTTTGAGAGTGGTAGGGTAGTAATCAAAGTACAGTGGGAACTCACATGAGACAAATGACGATCCTCAGGTCGATGAACTAACCTGTACATATGTCATCTGGGAACTGTTATCTGACGTCAGGTATAAGACCAACTTGCATGTTCCCGGCGAGTCCTGTCCGGTGTACTCATAACCCAATGAGCACCTGTATACATCTTAGGTGAACCAACTGACACCAGTGGCTTGTGAGACCGGCCACCGCCCCTCATCGGGGTCTCGACTGTATACACTAGTCTACTCTGGAGTGTCGATACCCTGTCTCAAAACTCCTACGACTAGGGACCATTTAAGGATGTGCTTATAGACTACCAGCTCCCACGTATATGATCGCCCTCATACTGCTGGCAGTCAAGTATAAATCCTAGGGGCTCTATCAACATGTAATAGCGCCCTGTCAGGTGTTCACACTAGAATATTGTATTATTATATTCCCCATTCTTATTCTTTTTATAAATAAACAGGTGCTTTTGACGCATGTCTGCTACATGTTACAGGTTACAGGTTCTTGGACAGAAAACAGTGCAAACGATGTAAAGACGATGAAAATGTGGACTTTAACCAACAAACAGAGAATCTTGATCAAGCCTACATAAGGAACAATTTACAAAGCAAGATTCAAGACATCGACTCAAAGCGAACGGTTAAAAAATCCATTGCAAATTGTTCACTGAAGATCTGGAACCAACCTAGAGCCCAAATGGAAAAATATATATAGATATAAGAAGCCCAAGCCAACAGAAATCAGCCCAGAAAAAATGGTGATTCAATCTTGTTAAAGGGTCGTGGAACCGCGGCCCAAGTCCACCATTGCCGCGGTTCCGCGGCCTTCTGGTGCCCTCGCTTCGTGAAATTTTTACATAATTTAGGTGCGGCTCTGAAAATATTTCCTAAGGGCTATTTTTGTAATTTCAGACATGCGAAACAAATGTAACCCTAGGGTTTCCTATTCTCTATAAATAGGAACCCAAAACATTGTATTTTCTGGATGCCTCCCTTTAATGAATAAAATTTAGAAATCTTTTGGAGGGCATCGGTGCTTCTCTTTAATTCAGAAATTCAGATCTGACAACCCTGCTTTGATGTTTGGAGAGAGCCATCTGTAAAGTAAGTAGATTTATTTATTTCCTTGCCCTAGATAATTTCAATTCTTGCCCTAGATTAAATTTATTTTCGTGCCATAGTATAGATTTTAATTATCTACCCTAGTTATAACTTTCAATTAATTGCCCTAGGTAGAATAATTAGGTTTTTAGATTTAATAACCACTCCGAACAACAATCAGAATTAACTCGTAAGCGCGAATCGGAAATTCACAACATCCCTGTGGACCGACCCATACTCACCGGCTAGCTGCAAAGCGACGCCGTTCTTGATTGCGGTTACAAATATTTTTGATATATCTTTTAGAAAGCGCAAGCACGCTAAATCTCTTACAAATCAAATGGCGCCGTTGCCGGGGATGGCGTAGTATTTCCTTTTCGCAATTTCGGGTTAATTTTAAAATTAAAAAATCATAAAAATCTGAAAAAATCAAAAAAATATAAAAATATATATATATTGCTATTTTTGGAAGGGATACTGTGTTGTTTTAATTTTGCAGGATACATGAAAATCGGATCTGGAAATTTCCAGAAAGCAAACCAGAAAACAACACATCAGAATAGAGGTAGATTGCCACCACAGAGCCGTACAGTTTTTTCCAGGACCCGATCCAGCAGAATAATCGCGGAACCGCGGCCTTGATGTGCTAAAAACCGCGGAACTGCGGCATTTCTGACGGTTCATCGCAGAAAATTTTCACGGTTTGATTTCTAATTTTCCCCTCTGTAAATCCTCATATATTTTTTTTGGAAATTCCTGCAAGATTTTGTGCACTTTAAAAATATATTCCCTTCCAAATAACGATCTTGTACAGGATTTTTGGGCCCCACTTGAACTAAATTGATTGCAAGTAATATTTTGTTGTTGCATAATTTTTCTCTAAAATCTTTTTGCAACAAAATTTTTCCAAATAAAGAGAAAAAGAATAAAAATAAAAAGGACAAATATTTTATAGAAACTTGCAAAATTTTTGGCCTCAAATAGATCCTTGCACCAACCAACTTTCCTTCTTTCCCCTTCTTCTAACATAGGTACCCCACATAAGAAATCATTAGCCGAACTTTGGTATCCCGAACCTAATTTTGCGTCGTATGTCAATTTGTTCGGTCAATTTAAAGACGATCCTTCCTTGCCAAAAATTTCGTTGAAAGATCAAATAGATGCGTCTAGGAGAAATAGTTTGACTTTTCAACCCACATTGTGTCAACCGAGTCAACCTTTACCACCTACATATGTTGATACCACTTCTTTAAATTCTTCTGTCACTCCTAGGCCGATGTCCATTGCTGAGCATATTGCTCAATCTCGCAGTCGATCTTTCACCCCTCTCCACTCATCCAGTTCTAGGGATCAACACGACTATTCACCTTTTTATCCATATGTTGATCCTACCCCTGTCCAATCACCCACTTCCTACCAGTCATACCCGATTTTCCCACCTTCACTAGACACTGTTTCTACACAGCCATTAGGGAGTTTCACATATCCAACCAATTTTGAATCTTTTACCGAAACCCCCTCACCACCCAAGTCTAGTTTGGAAGAGTCGTTGGAGGCTTATATTGCTGCAACAAACAAAATGGTGAGGAATGTGGAAGCGTCCATGGCCGCCCTTATGCAACCGAGTGAACCGGTAGCTAGTGTCCCGCTAGCTCCAAATTTTTCAATGTATGAGGCGGCAGTTGGACAGAGTAAGAATAAGAGAGGATTTTCAAATCAAATCTACCCTTACCCAATTGAAGCCCACAAGTCCTGTTTTCCATCGATTGCCCTAAATAGTTCACCTGTTGAAAATAAAAACGAGTTGTGTGATTTTGTAGTGTTTGATTTGCCAAATTGTGACGAACCCCTTTTGAGTGAAACCGCACCTAATCCTTTCGATCTTTACACCTCCCATCTAGAACCTAAATTGATAGATATCCATGCTTTTGATGAGGTGTCTAAGAAAATTGATTTTCACTTGATTGAGGATATAGACGCCGGGAATATTTCGGACGATGAACCTGTCGATTTAATTGAGATTTTATGTTCAAATCATCATCCCGAGTTATTAAAGGTTTCTCCCGAATCTAATATGCGTCTTGAATTTGATGATAATGGCATGGATGAGTTAAATATTAAGGAGAGTATTGAGGAGAGTCTTGAGGATAATATTGAGGTTGAATCATTTTTGTTTGATGTGTCTGATTTTCCAATTTATCCTCCTGAACCTTTGACTGTTATATCACCCTCCCTCCTTCCCATCATTCCGACCCCGCTTGAAGACTGTGAGCTTGAAACCTTTTCCTTTGAATCTGACACAATTCTCACAGACGATAACACCTACGAGTGTTTCACTTTTTCGGACGATGCTGATGACTCACCGCCCGAGTTTGAGTCCTTTACATTTTCAGATGAGCCATCAGACTCGGTTGATTATAGTAGTTTCGAACCATTAATGGAATCTTTCAAGTTCGAAACAGTTTACTACGGTGAGAATGATACTATCCCTAATTCACTTCCTTTCGTCTCTCCTATAGTCCCGACCGTACAAATGACTGTTACGCTTTCATCTCCTATACCAAGTTCGGCGTACCCATGTTTTCTTGCGAATCTTGAGGGATTTGACCCCATTTCCCGTCGGGTTGATAGGTTAGCGCAATCGCTTATAACATATCGATCGTCACATATTGCGCTAATTTATTCACTCAATTTACACCCTCAAGATCGCACTCCACTTCATTCTTCTTTCCGTCTTTCTTCTCCCCCATCGAGACCATATTCTACCATTCTTCTTTCCACACGGTCTCGCTTGCTTTTCATCTTTTTTCTTTCCATCCCATTCTTGCACCAACTCTACCATTACCATGATAAGATTTTTGAATGGTGGGTGCTAACATTTGGCTTGTGTAAGGCCAAGCTTAAGTTTGGGGGGAATCTTGTTGTATATATGTATATATCTTTTTGTTTTCTTTTTCTATAAAAAAATAAAAAAATTTCAAAACAAATAAAAAATAAAAAAATTGTAAATAAATAAACAGGGGAGTGCCGACATTTTGACCCTCTTGGTTTAGTATGACAGTGAGGACACTGTCAAGTTCAAGTTTGGGGGTATGCTCGGTACGTCTTCTTCCTTTGCATTCATTTGTACATATTTTTGCATTTGCATATTTATTTGAAAACCCATAAAAATTGAAAAAAATTCAAAAATTATAAAAATTATTGTATTGAATTTTGGCTAATTGACTTGAGTTTGACAAATAAGTTAACTGGCTAGGAACAACTAGATCTTAGACTTAGTGAATTAAAAACCCTAAAGATAACCTTCTTTAAAGTTTAACGGTAGAAAGTATATGCCTTGTAGTTTATTTAGAAATAGGCAAATTTTGGGTTCACTTCTTGGGCCAAGTCAAAACAAGGGAAGAGTATTGATGTTCTTTTTAAAGTATAAGTTTGAAAAATAGTTCCTAGCTTAAGTCTAGATTCTGAAAATGTATACCGTACAATTTGCACAATCACACACCTTGAAACTTGGAATAGTAGAAGAGACCTTGAAATGCTCTTGTCTAAAGTCCTTAGTACGAAGAAAATAAAAGAAAAAAGAGTGAATAGAGAAAAAAAAAATGAACACTAGTTTTTGTGATTACTTAAGGCTGTAAAAAATAGAAAAATATTTAGTGAGGGTGCTTCATCACCTAGTGCCTTAGACCAACTGGTTTGGGAGTCACTGCTAAAGCCTTGGGTGTTACAAGACTAGGATTTACGCTTTAAAGTGCAAACACATCTTGTAATCGGTTGTTGGTACCTCAAGAAGTATTAACGGTCGCATGAAGGATGTGTAAGTAAAATTCAATTAAAAATTCACCAATTAATAAGTGCTTTGGACAATGGACGAGAGTACGATTGCTTGATTTGAATTTCCAAGTGTAGGGGTGATCTATACACACACGTAGGGGTATGTGATTGGAATTTAGATAAGAGAGAGGAATGAAAGATAGAACTTGTATCTTTAATAGAGTTTATAGAAATTCCTAAGTGGAGATGAAACCCTAAAAGGAAGACTTAAGAGATGCCGAAAGCTAAGTAGGTCTACATAACATATATGATCTTAAGTTAAATAATGAGGAAGCGTGAAGAATATGGGTGGATAATTTACAAGTAAAAGATAATAGAATTCCTTGTTAGAAAACTTAATTGAAGAATTAAAGTCGAAAAGCCGAATTGATAGGATTTTGTGGGTAGTATCCGCTGAAAACCCTCAGGAGACAACACTCCTCCTACTAGGGACACCTAGAGGTTTAACGGCTTGTTGCACGTGCTCATTGCAATCGCGTTTCCCTGTGAAAGTGTGGTTAGGATTTTAGTGAATAAAAATAAGTTTGCTCGAGGACGAGCAAAAGATAAGTTTGGGGGTATTTGTTCACACTAAAATATTGTATTATTATATTCCCCATTCTTATTCATTTTATAAATAAACAGGTGCTTTTGACGCATGTCTGCTACATGTTACAGGTTACAGGTTCTTGGACAGAAAACAGTGCAAACGATGTAAAGACGATGAAAATGTGGACTTTAACCAACAAACAGAGAATCTTGATCAAGCCTACATAAGGAACAATTTACAAAGCAAGATTCAAGACATCGACTCAAAGCGAACGGTTAAAAAATCCATTGCAAATTGTTCACTGAAGATCTGGAACCAACCTAGAAGCCCAAATGGAAAAATATATATAGATATAAGAAGCCCAAGCCAACAGAAATCAGCCCAGAAAAAATGGTGATTCAATCTTGTTAAAGGGCCGCGGAACCGCGGCCCAAGTCCACCATTGCCGCGGTTCCGCGGCCTTCTGGTGCCCTCGCTTCGTGAAATTTTTACATAATTTAGGTGCGGCTCTGAAAATATTTCTTAAGGGCGATTTTTGTAATTTCAGACATGCGAAACAAATGTAACCCTAGGGTTTCCTATTCTCTATAAATAGGAACCCAAAACATTGTATTTTCTGGATGCCTCCCTTTAATGAATAAAATTTAGAAATCTTTTGGAGGGCATCGGTGCCTCTCTTTAATTCAGAAATTCAGATCTGACAACCCTGCTTTGATGTTTGGAGAGAGCCATCTGTAAAGTAAGTAGATTTATTTATTTCCTTGCCCTAGATAATTTCAATTCCTGCCCTAGATTAAATTTATTTTCGTGCCCTAGTATAGATTTTAATTATCTACCCTAGTTATAACTTTCAATTAATTGCCCTAGGTAGAATAATTAGGTTTTTAGATTTAATAACCACTCTGAACAACAATTGGAATTAACTCGTAAGCGCGAATCGGAAATTCACAACATCCCTGTGGACCGACCCATACTCACCGGCTAGCTGCAAAGCGACGCCGTTCTTGATTGCGGTTGCAAATATTTTTGATATATCTTTTAGAAAGCGCAAGCACGCTAAATCTCTTACAAATCATCTGGTCACCTAAAGCAGTACACGATGATAAAGGTAAACCAGATAGCATACTATCATCTTGAGTAAGACTGTCCTCCCGGAATAGGTCCTCCCTCAATCATTGCAATCACGTGCATGTGATCCAATAATTGACTCTGAGGGCACTATCTCCAACAATCTCCCACTTGCACTCAAGGCTAATTATTGCGATGTCGCATACTCACAGCCCGTGTGATACCGAACACCCAACTCCTTTACTAGTCAGTCTCACAAAACTCGTTTGCGAAACTATTGCGTTCGAGGAATAGCCTCAGTGAGTGGATCCGCTGTGGTGTTTCTTTCTATGTATCTCTAAATCTCAAGTTCGCGGAGAAAGCCATCTCCCGAAATGAGCAATACCTGTCTTAGAATGTCTGGATGTCTGATGGGACCTAGCTCATAAATGAACTCCAAATCCAAACTTCTTAGACTGTATCGTCAACTGAACTTAATCAGTATCCTGCGCCATGCCTCCCTCAGTATTGACTTGGACCACCTGTCCAAAATACTGCCCCTCGTCAGAAGGAAAACTATAACTCTGACAACCTCCCTGTCGTCCAAGTCACCTTGGAAGCCTGGAATGATAACTGCCTCCCGAATGAGGTTGTCGTTATCATATCCCTAGAACATCCACTTATGTTCTAAAACTGCTTCCGATTGTTTCTCCATGATAGGATCAATATAAACTTATTGCATCTACCGCAAAAACAACATCTGGTGTGGTACTTGACATCTCATGATTGACTCAATTGCCTAAGCAAGTGATCTGCCAATCATGCACATCCCTCTCCCCTTTAGTCTGTAAGACACCTTTAGAGAGGGTGACTCCACCACCTGCAGGTACACTACCGTGCCTGGAGTCGTCCATTCTAAAAACTCTTAGAATGCTGTCTAAGTACCCTGATTGGGAAACCACCCAAATCTAGATCTATAGATCTAGTAACCAGAATGTCTGATATAATATCCAAGTCCTATGTAGAGAAACACTGTGTGACGACCAAAGTATAACCGACCGTAGAATAGGAATTTCACTTCCTACTCTGTGTATGTCATCCAAATACCAGGACATTACACCCTACTACCTTCTTAACAGATCCATCTCCTATTCTGATGAAGTCAAACCTATGACTGTCATGTCAGAAATAGATGATCTATCTCCGCTACATCTGCTTTAGTCTATAAATAGACATATGCTACTTGTCCACCAATGCTTCCGCTGCTCCCACTGACCACGACAACCCTCTGGCAGAGTCATATACACGTGCACTTCTAAAACTAGTTTAGAACGGCGCTATACTCATCCTCCTGCCGGGTCTCACAGTCTGGAACAACAGCAATGACAAATCTGGGTAAATAAGAACCTCCCTGCCACCGTCCTTGAGGCTACTGGAGTACCTCCCGGGTGCCTGAGGTTACCCACCGTATCTGCGGAGTGGCCAATGGAATGTCAATTCAGATTGAATCTTTAGGTTCTTATCAAATTTTCAGTAATCGTTTGCGGTTCTTGAATCACTTCCAGTTCTACCATACTCCCACTACTGTTTTCTGAAAAAATCCATTTTTATTTAAAACCGTGGCGAGTCTAGAACAATATCACTATTAATCTTCCAGATGGTAGAAAGTTAACCATCGTCATAGCATGGGTCAACCCACAAACAGCCATTACAGAAACATGCCTTGAGTTATCCAGAGTCTGGTTTTAAGCATAGGCCGGACAACTCCCCGTACCTTAACATCGTTAAGATATGAACTGTTCTATATAAAATATAGAACTAGAGGCACTGATTTAATTGAACCAGATTCAAATCATGCAGCTGTCTCCAGTGCATGTCTACTAAATGGAAAGAGGCCGATCAGCGTTACTCAACTTAGGAATGCTTCCAATTATGAGTAATCTGAAAGAGAAGCAAGTTCTCTTAATCATTACTATTAACTGAATACCCTACACAAGTATCTACATCTTCGATCACCTTGAAGAATCCCGATACTTGCAACACCTGGTTCTCTACTTTATTCATATACCTATAACTTCTCAAAATTCGGACCCTGTGTTTCCACGAAACACCTGTCTAAAAACTAGAGAAGTCATAAGTAAACTGAATATAGTACGAGAACCAACCCCTCTGTCCTAATGGACACTAGACAACATACAATACTCTGTATAAGTCCCTTGAGTCTAGTGACTCATTCACTGTGTGTCGTAGGTTGAAAACTGTACTGATGGTTAAGAAGAATTATACCACTGTTCAATGCTCCTTACCTAACCATCCACTGATATAGGTAAATGTCATAGACATAATTTCAAAAAGGTATATCTCACTCTATAAAAATAGACGTACAGATATATCAATTTGGAATTGGTGCATAACAGCGGATATTCAAAACCAAATATTTGCCGTCCGGCAAACAACCCAGGCGACTTCCTCAAATATCACTGATTACAACGAATCCCGATATAATGAGGATGATCACCTAATTCCCAATAACTTACTCCCACTCATCATCTGTAAAACCATACAGATGTGAGAATCATACCTGGTAAATACATACCCTGGAGTAAGTATCTAATCGGGAAATCAGTTTTCCTTTAACAGTACACAGTGAAGCCGAAACATTGAAATGTTTCGTAGGGGTATCCTGGTATTCCTGGTAATGCCTCTTCCAGATTCACAACTGTAACCGTATAAATCTCTGCCACCTCTCCAAATCCCTTCATATGTCTTTAGTCATTACCTTCTGTACACCCCTTTAGGCCAAATGGTTTTCTTCCTTCCCTACCGTTCGGCACCAGCCTATGGTTTGGAAGAAGACTATCCAATAAGCATAATGGGTGTACTGTCCTAATCCTAGGAGCACTCGCAATGCGAGAGAAGGTGAGTATAAAAGACAACCGAATAAACCTTATTCCTATTTCTCCCGAACCAGAATCCATCCCCGAACTAGAACAAGTTCCTTTCGAGTTCGTATATAACCATACGATGGAATATCCAATAAACTATGGATCTTCGTAGTGATACGGAGTGTCCTGGAGAAATACAAAGGTGAAGTGGGAGTGTTAATGAAATACTTGGTTTGGTCGTGAATATCAGTTGCAATTTACTTTGCCCTCTTACTAATCCCTTTCTTTGTCTTTACTGAATACCTTCTGCACACCATCGTTATGCTAATTGGTTTTCTTCATTCCCCACCGTTCGGCACCAGCCTAAGGTTTGGAAGAAGACTATCCAATTTGCATAATAGGTGTACTATCCCCTAATCTAAGGGGTACTCGCAACCTGAGAGAAGGTAGAAGGAAAAGACAACTGAATAGTCCTATTCGTTTTCTCCAGAACCGGAAACCATCCTCGAATAAATCCCTTCGAGTTCGTATATAACCATACGATGGTTTTGTCCAATGGAAGTGGACGTTCGTAGTAATACGGGGTGTCCTGGAGAAAAGGGTAAAAGTAGGAGTGGCAATGAGGTTTGCAACCCTGACAATCCAAAAGCCAGTGTTAAGAAGGTTCGGTCAACTTGGTCATTGAGTTATAGTCTAGGGTCGGGCCAATGGTCGCTGCCAAAGAGAGAAAGAAAAGAAACACTCAGCGTGCACTCTAAGCTAGATCAGAATGGTTATCAATTTATCTAATCTGGAAACCTCCCACTGTAACTCAAATTCTTCTCCAAACCTGAAAGAAGAATTAGTCGGGATCACCCGAGGAGTAAACCAACTCATCAGTGGGAATCGGGATCCAACTATCATTGCATGATAACGTGACGGAATCCGCTCACGTCATCACACTCCAGAAGGTATGCGCATATCTGGCAAGTTTCAGTTTCTTTTGAAACTCCCGATGTGATTTTTGCCCCATGCTCTTATGACCTTGACTTTGGCCAACAAATCATAAGTCACATGTCAAGTTCTACCCGTCATTCTCCAGGTTAATTTGAGCCCACCCGCACAAGCCCTTGACTTTGGCCAACAAGGCTATACGACTGCCCCAAACCAACGCATCTATCTATGCTGCATATGAATAACCAATAGCTACCAAACACTGTGCCATGACTTTGGCCAACAAACACAGCTTGAATACTATTGACTATCCATATGAAACGACGGAGGGCTACGAATGGTTTCTAGCGAAAACCTTTAACGTAATGAACTTGATATCGTTGAAGGAACGGATAGCTTTTTAGAAAAATATAGTAACGAAAACTTTTGCTAAAGAGGTCACTCCCGGTGAAGGGATCTCGGCACTTTCCCCGTAGAATGAGGTGCAGGATATTCCAACTGAATACCATGATGCAAAGCAAAAGTAATCGGCTATAGTGAAGTTATTGCTCTGACGCAAACTTTTGTCCAAGGGGTCACTCCCGGTGAAGGGATCTCGGCCCTTGCCTCGTCGACTGAGGAGCAGGATATTCCAACTGAATATCATGATGCAAAACAAAAGAGAACGCCCTTGCAATAACAGCTTTTTGAAAAGTGTTCCAACAACATCAGATTAGGTTTGTTTAACTTGCATTGATCCGAATCAATGCAGTCCCATCAATTGATCACACCACAAAGAACGAAAATATACTGATGTACGTATATGCCATCCGCATTCGCCACTGGGTCCCGTCATTACCCGTTAGGTTAGCTAACTAACGACAGAGCGGGGACTGGAATAGCGCGGATGCAAAACATATTCTACATCTACTAATATATATATAATATATAATTTTCGCTCAAGGCATGATAAAATGCAACATCACAGAAATGTACAGCATCACAGAACAATACAGATATCTGGGATCCCCGGGTTTCACAGAGCCGCTACTGAAACCCGACGTTCCCCTGGTCGTGTGGATAGCCTGTGCAATGAAATCCTAGACCCCTACGGGCGCGGCAAGTTACCCGCCAAAACCTGAAGCGAGGCAGCCCCCTTCAGCAACGTGAATAGACCACCCAGCACTTCACGGAATCCGGTAACTTGGGCACCCCTCCTGGGTCAACCTGTACCCCCTACGAGTGCGGCGAATAGCCCGCCAATTCTAGAGTGAGGCCCCCTCCGTCTCAATGCCATGAGATGCGGGCCCGTTGCCCTCTAGAATCCGGCTATCCGTGCACCCCTCCGCGGGGCAATCCTAGTACAGAAAGTAAAAAATATACATACAACGGGTATATCGACCGCAAACTGGTAGTGCCCCAAAAGAATAATATACAAACAGGCAGTGACGACAGTCCACATGTCGGACACTCGCCCCGCAATATCAAATGTACATAATACAACAAAAACTGTACTAGCATTGCATCCAGGCTATCCCCCACGACCAATCCGCAACATCACAGCACAATCACAGAACATCAACGTGAATGTCACGTTCGCAAATCCGTCTAACCGGGCTATAGCAGTTAGACAGGATTTACCGATCAAGTGACATTCACGGTCGCAGATATAATGTAAATACTGTGAACTAACATGTTTAAAATATCTGATCGAACAAATTTTACCAAGTGGGCTCCCAAGCATTACTGTAGCACATGAAGAAATCTGGGCCCAAAAAATAACATTCCAGAAAACGTATTTTCCACTCAGGAGCATTCTGTAAAATTTAGGGGCATGAAAAGTGAACATTGCGGCGGAACCGCGGCCCAAGCATGGGTTTGGCCGCGGTTCCGCGGTGGTATAGTAAGTTCATGCTACCAAATTTTTACAGTTTGCTTATAATGCCCTGCACATCATTCTGAAACAACCTGAAAAATTTTTGGAGCCAAAAAAAATTTCGACAGAAACTGATGATAGGAAAAATACGGTTTTTGAAAAATCCGATCGATCGAAATTCTAAACACATTAGACAAAGCTAGACTATGTTAATGGCGAGGCTCTGATACCACTGTAAGTGCACGGCGGCGCCCCGGCCGTCAATCCGATGCCGGAATGCGGAAGCGGTGATTTTCTTTAACATTTCAAACCGGCACCACCGCGCACTATATACCCGGATCGGGCCATTAATCTAGTCCTAGCTAACTACAAGATGGGGGAAGAGATATACAGAGTGATCCGTGTGTAGGGTTCCTAGGCACTCTAATGAGGTTTCACAAGGCATCAACCATGCCAATTTCAAATTTTATGAGTGCCGAGAAACCCTAATACGGATCGTCGACTAGAATTTTAGGCGAAAAAGGAAACTAGTTAACGACTTAACTAAAAGTGAGATGCTACAACCTTTGTAGATCCGGTTATCCACTTCCTTCGCTCCACGTAGTCTTCCCCTCGCTGTCCATCTCGAATCCCGGACTCTCGCATCGGCTTCATCGGAGAAATGAGCGGAATGGTCGTCGGCTACGATGCCGAAGATGATCTACGTCGAGGCTTCACAAGATCAAGCTCCGACTTCACCAAGTTGTGAAACTTGTGAAGAAAACACCCTTCACTACTTAGCAAGAGGTAGAGGGTGAAGAAATAGGAGGTGGGTTCACTTTAGAATTGGATTTCTCACACTTTTGCTCAACATGCCATTAATAGTGACAAGCTTTTTCTTTATCTCATGAAGAAGAAGAAGATGAAGATGATTATGATAAGTATTTAAAATGAAAAAGAAAATGAATACTTATCATAATGTAAACCATGGTTAGGTGTAGAGAATTGACTAAGGTTAGATGAATGGTTAGGGTTAAGCATGAAGACAAAAATGGTCACTTTGGTCAAAGCTTCATGAAGCTTCAACAAGCTTCAAGAATGAAAGCAACCATTTTGTTTTCTTTTGCCATTTCCTTTTTTAATCCAAATTAAAAAGATAAAAGAATGAATAAATAAAAACCCTAACCATTTACTTAACCAAGGTTTAATTCATTACACTTAACCAAATGAGTAAGTATCATCAAACATGATACAAACATATGCATAAAAGTATATCACATATACAACTTGCACATCAAGTGAGAAAATCCATTTAAAGTGAACCAATACTAGTTAATGCAAAGTAATATATCAAATATACAATTATACATTAAATCATTAAATCAACACTTGATTTAACGATCCGGTCATATCGCATATAACCGACTAGTATCCTATGTATCGGCTTATCGAATCAATCCTTGATTCGATATCTAGGTCATATCGAATATAACCAATCGATACATTTATCGCGAGAATGGAATACGGTATCACATACACGCATTATTCTCGGTCCTGCACATATCTCATATGCGCTCCTATTTCATTTCGCTTGAGCCAGGAAACCTCTGTGTAGGACTCTAAAGACTCGTCAATACGCCGGCAGCAGATGATGATCATATCAAGCACCCACAAGCCGCAAGCGGTCTGCTAAACGTAACGGCCATCCGGGTATTGAGCGATCAGAAGATCGACGAGCTATCCCGCTCACACTCCTGTGAATCCAACCAGTAACACTTACCGTACAGTCCGGTCTGTTCGTCTGATATGTCGCATATCAAGTCTAGGGGTGGTAAACGTCAGACCCCAATAACCGATAAGTCGTGCCGATGTGAGGCTCATAACGGGTCGAGAAACTACTGGTAACACTTACCAGCAAATCTCAGATCAGCCCTGGCCAGTGACTTCCCTGTTTCGGCCAATCGAGCACAGTGCAACATCAACCCCCAATACCGGGAGAGACGAAACCCCTCCTATTGCTCATTGCCTCCATGTGACTCGGGACTGTACCCAAAAACCACCGTTTTGCACGCCCTCATGGACGTGGTAAGGTGGAGATCAAAGCACAGTGGGAATCACACAAGACTCTATGACGATCTCGGGTCTACAGACTAACCTATACAAGTGTCACCTGAGAACTGCCATCTGACGTGAGGTATAATACCATCTGGGAGTTCTCGGCGAGTCCGTCCAGTGTACCCAGTCTCCACTGAGCACCCGTATACCATCTCTGATGTCAAACACCAATGGATATGGGATCATCCATCGCCCATCTCATGGGTCGAGAAGCGTATACGCTAGTCTAAACTGGTATATCGATGCCCCGTCTCGATACACCCACGACTAGGGACCTTGAAGGATGTACCTATGGACTACCATGTCCCCACTAGTATGATCTGCATCACAGTCCAGGTAGTCAAGTACACATCCTAAGGGCTTTACCAACATGTAACTATAAGACAGTTTAAAGAGACTAGTATACATATTAAGATAAAGTGCAACCAGATATCATACTATCATATCGAGCAAGAAAGTCATCTCTATATATGTCCAAGCATCCAATATAATATACATCATCTGTACAATACTGGCCTCTAGGGCATACATACAACTAACAATCTCCCACTTGCACTAGGGCCAGCTGCTGTAGTATCGCATACCGAGCATCCCGAAGAGTCTCTCAAACTATATCTGGGGAATGGCCTTCGTGAGTGGATCTGTCGTGTTGTTCTTCGTGTCAACCCTCCTAACCTCGATCTCCCGGCGATCAACTATCTCCCGGATCAGGTGATACCGCCTCAGAATATGCCTGGATCGCTGATGGGACCTGGGTTCCTTGGCAAAAGCCACCGCTCCATTGTTATCGCAATACAAAGGTATTGGATGCTCAATGGATGGAACCACACCAAATTCAGTAATGAACTTCTTGATCCAGACAGCCTCTTTAGCAGCATCGTTGGCAGCGATGTATTCAGCCTCCATCGTCGAGTCTGCCACGGTTTCCTGCTTGGAACTCTTCCAGCTAACCGCCCCTCCGTAAAGGGTAAAGACAAATCCCGACTGCGACTTAGAGTCGTCCTTATCACTCTGGAAGCTCGAATCGGTAAAGGACTCCACTTGGAGTTCTCCATTACCATACACCAAGAGCATCTCTTTAGTCCTTCGTAAGTACTTGAGAATGCTCTTCACAGCTGTCCAGCGACTCTCTCCAGGATCAGCTTGATACCTGCTCACTATACTTAGTGAGTATGCTACATCGGGTCTGGTACATAGCATCGCATACATGATAGAGCCTACAGCCGAAGCATAGAGTATCCCTTGCATGCGAGCTCTCTCCAAATCAGTCTTGGGAGACATCTCTTTGGAGAGAGTGACTCCAGAGATCGTGGGCAAGTTCCCACGCTTGGATTCTTCCATACTAAACCTCTTTAGTATGGTGTCAATATACCTGGATTGGGACAATCCCAATATCCGTTTGGATCTATCTCTATAGATCCTTATTCCCAATATGCAGGAGGCATCACCAAGATCTTTCATTGAGAATCTTTGTGATAAGAAGAGCTTGACTGATTGCAGCATAGGAATATCATTTCCTATCAAGAGTATGTCGTCCACGTACAATACGAGGAAGACCACCTTACTCTCTGCTACCTTCTTGTAGATACAAGGTTCATCTGGGTTTTTGACGAAATCAAACTCTTTGATAACGACGTCAAAGCAGATGTTCCAACTCCGCGATGCTTGCTTTAATCCATAAATGGATTTAAGCAGCTTGCACACCTTCCCGCTGCTCCCACTGTCTACGAAGCCCTCTGGCTGAGTCATGTACACGCACTCTTCTAAATCACCGTTTAGAAAGGCGGTCTTAACATCCATTTGCCAGATTTCGTAGTCATGATATACAGCGATGGCAAGCATGATCCGGATGGATTTAAGCATAGCCACTAGAGAAAAGGTTTCGTCATAGTCCACAACTGGTCTTTTGACGAAAACCCTTTGCAACAAGTCTAGCTTTGAAAGTCTCCACTTTCCCATCTACACCAAGTTTTTTCTTGAAGATCCACTTGCTCCCAATGGGTTTTACCCCTTCAGGAGCAACTTCCAAAGTCCATACTTTGTTGGTGTACATGGATTCCATCTCGGACCGCATAGCATCCAGCCATTTCACTGAGTCCCTACTCGTGATGGCCAGCTCGAAGCTAGTTGGGTCATCATCCTCCATGATGCAATCCTCGCTCCCACCATCCATGAGAAAACCGTAGTATCTCTCAGGTTGGCGAGGAACCCTACTAGATTGGCGGAGAGGCTGGGGTTCGTCGGGAACTACTGAATCCTCTGGTTCAACCAAATCTTCTGTCGTAGTCTGTATTGCTGGAACCTCTTCCAGTTCTACCTTCTTGCCACTAATCTCTTTATCAAGAAATTCCTTTTCTAAAAAGGTGGCATGTCGAGAAACAAACACCTTTTGTTCCTCGGTGTGGTAGAAGATATACCCGCGCGAATGTTTGGGATATCCAATAAACTTACACAGAATGGACCTTGCCGCGAGTTTGTCCGGATTTTGCGTTTTTACATATGCCGGACAACCCCATATCTTAACATTCTCTTTCCTTTCCATATTTCATATGGAGTGGTTGGCACGGTTTTGGTGGGAACCATATTCAATAGGTCTGCAGCTGTTTCCAGTGCATATCCCCAGAAGGAAATAGGTAACTCAGCCGTGCTCATCATAGAGCGCACCATATCTAATAGGGTGCGGTTCCTCCGTTCTGATAAACCGTTGTGCTGTGGTGTATATGGAGGTGTCAGCTGAGAGAGAATCCCATTCTCTTTTAGGAAGTCCAGGAATTCATTGCTTAAGTATTCACCTCCTCGATCAGATCGAAGGATTTTAATACTTTTTCCGGTTTGGTTCTCGACTACTTGTTTATATTCTCTAAATTTCTCAAAATCTTCTAATTTGTGTTTCATCAGGAACACATATCCGAATCTAGAGAGATCGTCAGTGAATGTAATGAAGTACGAAGAACCATCCCTGGCATGTGTAGACATAGGACCGCATACATCACTATGTATCAGTCCTAAGAGTTCAGTAACTCTTTCTCCATGTCCCGTAAACGGAGTTTTGGTCATCTTGCCTTTGAGACATGACTGGCAAGTGTCATAAGATGAAAATTCAAACGGATTCAAATATCCATCCTTATGCAACTTAGCCAGTCGTGTCGCATTGATGTGACCCAGTCTACAATGCCATAAGAAGGATTCGTTCAGTTCAGAACTCTTCCTTTTGTGTGTGTTTGTTATGCTTAGAACTGTTGATTGATTTAGAACATAAATGCCATTGCACAACGTGCCTGATCCAACCAACTTTTGGTTACGGAAAATGTTCATAACATTGTCCTGTAATACAAAATTATATCCCTCTTTACTCAATAAAGAAACCGATATAATGTTGCATATCAGGTTCGGCATGTAATAGCATTCGTTCAGAACCAATGTATTACCAGTTGGTAATACAAGATGATATTCCCCGACAGTTTTAGCTGCAACAATTGCACCATTTCCAACTCTAATGTCTTTATCACCTTCTCCAAGTTCTCTACCTTTCTTAAGCCCATGTAACTGATTACATATATGGGATCCTGACCCGGTATCTAATACCCAGGACGTAGAGCAAATGGAGAAACAGTTCTCTGTAACGAACACACCCGAAGAAAATGCATCAACATGTACTTTCTTCATTCGGGTGGCATGGGAATCCTGGTATTCCCCTATATCCTGTTCAGTCCTATAACTCTTATAGGAAAGAACGGAACCAACGTTCCCCAGCACAGTATAACATGCGGGTTCAGTCAATACATCCATATTATTATCTTTATTAGGGCGTGACATGGTTGCTACCTGGAGAGAGAGAGAAGAAAACACTTTAGCGTATGCTCTTGCAAGATCAGATTGGTTATTATCTTATCTAATCAGGATGGCTCCAACTGTTTTTATCAAATCTTCCTTCAAACCCTAAAAGGAAAGACTAGCCGGGATTAATTACACACTACAAGTTCGCCAATCTTTCAGCCAGGCCAGTGTCGGTACTTTGAGGGAGGTCCCCCGTGCTTTCGCACGAACCTAATTAATGTAAACCTCGTTTTCCCAGAGGCGTAACCCCGTTGACACCTTTCTAGACACCTACTTGATCGGCTAATTGTCATGTGTAAAACTCTCCCAGGAGTAACTCTTACTCGCAGTGGGTATCGGGATCAAACTATCTCATAGAAGGTATGCAATCTCATTGCAAATTTCAACACTTGAAATTCCCGATAATATTTTTCCCCTAGCGTCCTATGACCTTGACGCAGGCCAACAAACCATAGTGCGCTAGTCAAGTTCAACCCGTCATTTCCTGATTGAATTAAACCCACCCGTACGACCCTTGACGCAGGCCAACAAAGTCGCACGACTACCCTAATCCAATCTGCATCATATGCATAAGCAGATAAATACTAGTTAGCTACTGCACACTACGCCTTGACGCAGGCCAACAAACGTAGCACGAATACTAACTACTACTTATCTGAAATGACGGAGGGCTACGACAAGTTTTTCTGAAAACCTATTGCGTAATGAACTTGATATCGTTGTAGAATCAAATGAAGTTTTGAAATGGAGTGATTTTGAGGCTTTTCTAGTTTTGCTAAAGGGGTCACTCCCGGTGAAGGGATCGTCGGCCCTTTCCTCGTCGAATGAGGTGCGGGATATATCATATATATCACTGTGCAAAGCAGAAACTATAGAAGCAATCAAAAGCAGACCGAGTATGTAGCATCTGCCAGTTATTGCTAAAGGAGTCACTCCCGGTGAAGGGATCTCGGTCCTTTCCTCATCGAATAAGGTGCAGGGTATATCATATATACCGCTATGCAAAGCAAGAACTGTAGCTACCTGTTTTATTTAAAATTTGATTCTACAACATTATTTGGTTTCTTTTATTTCATTAATCACATTAATGAAGTCCCATCATTTAAGTCACCTAAAACATCACAGATAAATACGACGTACACTTATGCCATCCGCATTCGCCTCGATGTCCCCTCGTGCACCGTTAGGTTAGGTAACTAACGACAGAGCAGGGCAGGGCTAGTGCGGGTGCAAAACATAAGTAACATCTATATAATATATCATATATACTATATACTGAATCTATCACAGAACATCACATGATCACATCACAGATATCGCAGCAGAAGAAACATATGAAACATTGGATATACTAGGACGTCCGTGTTTTCAATACGAGCCGGTATAAAACACGGATTCCACGGTCGTGATGAATAGCCAATCCCACACCCCTAGACCCCTACGAGAGCGGCAAGCAACCCTACCAATTCTAGGGTTAGGAGACCCGGACTCGACTCCTCGAGATGATCTCCCACTGGACCCTAGAACCCGGTTACTTGTGCTCCCCTCCTTGGGTCTATCCTAATGCAGAAAAGTAAATAATATACAAAAGGGTGACATCTTCCGCAACCTGGAAGTGCCCCAATAAAAGAATATTACATACAAGTTTTTACATGAATGAAAATGAAAAACACTCATCTCACATAAAAACCCCCGGCTATTCAAACACGACAATCCAATATAACATATCCAGCAACACATAACATCACATGTCATCAACGTAAGTAAATATACGCATCCCAATTGTCGTTGACATATAGCAACGAAACCGGCGATATCACATATTACACTTACGGTCACAAAAAAGAAAGTGTAAAACTACAACAGTTGGAATCCGCAACCTCATTAGACATCGCATGCCTAATCAAATGAAATACTTAGACATCACATGCCAAACAATTATAAACCCCGCATTTTAGTCCCATTATCGAAAACTCTTTTCAATAAGAAGTGAGACTAAACCGCTAGATTTATAACATTCATCCAGTTATCTCATAACTGTTTGTGAATTCCAATTATTGTATCCCATTCCGGATAAATAGAAAATATTAAACTTTCCGATCGAACATTCGAACACCTAAGTTTTCCCGAAACCGTTCAACACATGAAAAAGGTTCAAAGACATTCACTTCATGCCTCAGTACCAACGGTCCAGCCGTAGAAGGGTCAAGCCAACGCCTCACATGTGGCATGCCGTACTGCCCCAAACCCGAAGGTTCAAAGGGCAGTTCAAGACGGTCACATAATCGAGTTAAGGTTTGTTGTCTTCTAGAGGGACCATCGCGTTACTTGCACTACTCAGAACGTCCTTAAACCACAGAAAAATCCAACATTTGGATATTTTCCGGTAGGGGAAAAGTTGGGTATTTATATCCGGTCGAACTTTTTAACATATTCGAAAATTATCCGGAAAAACACATAGACAAAGCTTGATAATCCGATCGAATCATCGATTTCCAATGCAACCCCAGAACACTCAACTCTTGAGTCAATTTAAAAATTCCCAGAAAACTCAGCATAATAAAATAGGAATTACTATGCAAACAGGGAAGGGTGACGTCATGATCAGGCCGCGGAACAGCGGCAGAAGCCAGGCTTCTGCCGCGGTTCCGACGCACTTTGGACTCTTCATTTTGAAAAATTAGCACCGTAATTCTTAGAATTCCCTGCTGAATTTTTTAAGCATTTTTAATCTGGAAAAAACCCATTTTTTAGAAAAATTCCAGAGAGCACTTAGGTTTTTAGGGTTTCGGTTCGATCGAGTTTCAAACGTCGTCTACACTTCGCCTAAGGCTCTAGCTAGGCTCTGATACCACTGTAGGGTTCCTAGGCACTCTAATGAGGTTTCACAAGGCATCAACCATGCCAATTTCAAATTTTATGAGTGCCGAGAAACCCTAATACGGATCGTCGACTAGAATTTTAGGCGAAAAAGGAAACTAGTTAACGACTTAAGTAAAAGTGAGATGCTACAACCTTTATAGATCCGGTTATCCACTTCCTTAGCTCCACGTAGTCTTCCCCTCGCTGTCCATCTCGAATCCCGGACTCTCGCATCGGCTTCATCGGAGAAATGAGCGGAATGGTCGTTGGCTACGATGCCGAAGATGATCTACGTCGATGCTTCACAAGATCAAGCTCCGACTTCATCAAGTTGTGAAACTAGTGAAGAAAACACCCTTCACTACTTGGCAAGAGGTAGAGGGTGAAGAAATAGGAGGTGGGTTTACTTTAGAATTGGATTTCTCACACTTTTGCTCAACATGCCATTAATGGTGGCAAGCTTTTTCTTTATCTCATGAAGAAGAAGAAGATGAAGATGATTATGATAAGTATTTAAAATGAAAAATAAAATGAATACTTATCATAATGTAAACCATGGTGAGGTGTAGAGAATTGACTAAAGTTAGATGAATGGTTAGGGTTAAGCATGAAGACAAAAATGGTCACTTTGGTCAAAGCTTCATGAAGCTTCAACAAGCTTCAAGAATGAAAGCAACCATTTTGTTTTCTTTTGCCATTTCCTTTATTAATCCAAATTAAAAAGATAAAAGAATGAATAAATAAAAACCCTAACCATTTACTTAACCAAGGTTTAATTCCTTACACTTAACCAAATGAGCAAGTATCATTAAACATGATACAAACATGTGCATAAAAGTATATCACATATACAACTTGCACATCAAGTGAGAAAATCCATTTAAAGTGAACCAATACTAGTTAATGCAAAGTAATATATCAAATATACAATTATACATTAAATCATTAAATCAACACTTGATTTAACGATCCGGTCATATCGCATATAACCGACTAGTATCCTATGTATCGGCTTATCGAATCAATCCTTGATTCGATATCTAGGTCATATCGAATATAACCAATCGATACATTCATCACGAGAATGGAATACGGTATCACATACACGCATTATTCTCGGTCCTGCACATATCTCATATGCGCTCCTATTTCGTTTCGCTTGAGCCAGGAAACCTCTGTGTAGGACTCTAAAGATTCGTCAATACGCCGACAGCAGATGATGATCATATCAAGCACCCACAAGCCGCAAGCGGTCTGCTAAACGCAACGGCCATCCGGGTATTGAGCGATCAGAAGATCGACGAGCTAGCCCGCTCACACTCCTGTGAATCCAACCAGTAACACTTACCGTACAGTCCGGTCTGTTCGTCTGATATGTCGCATATCAAGTCTAGGGGTGGTAAACGTCAGACCCCAATAACCGATAAGTCGTGCCGATGTGAGGCTTATAACGGGTCGAGAAACTACTGGTAACACTTACCAGCAAATCTCAGATCAGCCCTGGCCAGGGACTTCCCTGTTACGGCCAATCGAGCACAGTGCAACATCAACCCCCAATACCGGGAGAGACGAAACCCCTCCTATCGCTCATTGCCTCCATATGACTCGGGACTGTACCCAAAAACCACCGTTTTGCACGCCCTCATGGACGTGGTAAGGTGGAGATCAAAGCACAGTTGGAATCACACAAGGCTCTATGACGATCTCGGGTCTACAGACTAACCTGTACAAGTGTCACCTGAGAACTGCCATCTGACGTGAGGTATAATACCATCTGGGAGTTCTCGGCGAGTCCGTCCAGTGTACCCAGTCTCCACTGAGCACCCGTATACCATCTCTGATGTCAAACACCAATGGATATGGGATCATCCATCGCCCATCTCATGGGTCGAGAAGCGTATACGCTAGTCTACACTGGTATATCGATGCCCCGTCTCGATACACCCACGACTAGGGACCTTGAAGGATGTACCTATGGACTACCATGTCCCCACTAGTATGATCTGCATCACAGTCCAGGTAGTCAAGTACACATCCTAAGGGCTTTACCAACATGTAACTATAAGACAGTTTAAAGAGACTAGTATACATGTTAAGATAAAGTGCAACCAGATAGCATACTATCATATCGAGCAAGAAAGTCATCTCTATATATGTCCAAGCATCCAATATAATATACATCATCTGTACAATACTGGCCTTTAGGGCATACATACAACTAACACCGTGTCCTCCGGTCTTCTCGTCGTCGTCCCGATCTCCCCGTGGAATCTCCGGTCTCCACCTCGTCGCCGGAAGGGCATTACGTCGCCGGCTTCTTTTACGGGCTCCCACCTCTATGCCGAGGCAACTCGGACACGAAGTTGGCGAGTCGACGTGCCTAAGGTTTGCTGTAGAATACGTGTAGAAGGCCATGTCTCATTTAGGGTTATGGAGTTGCCCTTTTGGTGGAGGAATGATACAAGCTAATGGAGATGGAACTTGTGGGATTTTTACAAAAGCAAAAGAGCAAAAAATCCCACATGAGAAATTTGGACAGCCCCTATCCAATGTGGCCAGCCAAGCTTGGAGAGAGTGAGAGGAGAGAGTGTCTTAATCAAAAAAATGAGAGTCTCTCAAGAATAATGCAAGAGAGAGAGATCAAAATGTTATCATGAAAGAAAATGATCACAAACACAAACCCACACTCCACCAACCTCATCATCTCATCACAAAGTCAAGCCATCATGAAAGAAGAAGTCAAATGGTCAAGGGATGGTGCAACTATCATGATCCAACAATATGCGAAGAACACCCTCCACAAATGCTTATTTGCACAAATGCAAATAAGCCCTCCTCCACCATTCTTCGACCAATAAAAGATACAAAGAAATATGGCCGAAACGGAAAGCAAACTGGCAACTCCAAAAAACTGATCCCGTAATAAATTACAGGAAAACCCCGCTACTGTATATGCATACCCGCATTTGTATTCCGACCGAAATACAAATGCAATGAGACAAAATCTACACTGTACAATACTAGGATCCGGCTTAAACCAAAGCCGGCTAGCATAATTTGTCCGATCCTGATCCGTGCAATACCGCACGTATCTGATCGAACCCTGCCATATCTCCATACGGCCTCTACAGCGTTTCGCCCGAAAACTTGAGCAACTGTCTGTGGGGGACTCTAAAGACTCGTCAATACTATGGCTGTGGATTTAACCACTAACACGTCAGAGGTATAAGCCATACATGACGGGCCACCGGCTATTGACCAACAGGGACGTCGATGAGTGAACTCATCCTGACACCCTACTGAGCCTGTCAGTGACAATATCCGTACAGTCCGGTCCGTTCGTCTATGAGCATCGCATGGCGGGCCTAGGGGGTTGGTAAAAGTCAGACCCCCAAAAGCGGTACAAGTCGTGTCAGAGATCAGCCCAGAACACCCTGAGATACTACTAGAATACCTACCAGTAAATCTCCTGCCTTGGCCAAGGACTTTCATGTACTGGCTCTCCTAGACACAGCACGATCTCACCCCCAATACCGGGAGAGACGAACCCCTGAAGATCCACTCACTGCCTCCATGAGGCTCGGGACTGCACCAAACTAAAACCTGTTTGCACGTCTCCTTTGAGCGTGGTAGGGTAGTAATCAAAGTACAGTGGGAACTCATACGAGACAAATGACGATCCTCAGGTCGATGAACTAACCTGTACACATGTCACCTGGGAACTGCTATCTGACGTCAGGTATAAGACCAACTAGCATATTCCCGGCGAGTCTTGTCCGGTGTACTCATAACCCAATGAGCACCTGTATACATCTTAAGTGAACCAACTGACACCAGTGGCTTGTGAGACCGGCCACCGCCCCTCGTCGGGGTCTCGACTGTATACACTAGTCTACTCTGGAGTATCGATGCCCTGTCTCGAAACTCCCACGACTAGGGACCATTAAACGATGTGCTTATAGACTACCAGCTCCCACGTATATGATCGCCCTCATACTGCTGGCAGTCAAGCATGAATCCTAAGGGCTCTATCAACGTGTAATAGCGACCTGTCAGGTCACCTAAAGCAGTACACGATGATAAAGGTAAACCAGATAGCATACTATCATCTTGAATAAGACTGTCCTGCCGGAATAGGTCCTCCCTCAATCATTGCAATCACGTGCCTGTGATCCAATAATTGACTCTGAGGGCATTATCTCCAACATTTTGTGCACACCAGATGCACTAAATCGGTATTTGTGCAGATTAGATGCACCTGATATTATTGTCGTGCACGCCCGTTGCACTTGACAGATGTTTTTTGTGCACACCCGTTGCACTCGTTTTTTTTATTTCTGTGCATATTCGTGGTATCTGTATTTGATTTTGATTTTCGTGCGCACCGGATGCGCTTGGTATTTTTATGCTGTTATTGGGATTGATTTCATTTTGACCAGTATGTTTTTATGATAATTACTATTTGGTTTAGTAACCGAGCAGGACTGTTCTGAGAACAGTACCTAGGTGTTTTTGCATGCATTGATAGTTACCGAAGGGATTTCTAAAAAGGAGATATAATCTCAATATTTTCTTATGTGTCTGAGATAACACGAAACGTTTTACAAAGGAAACCCTTTTAAGTTATTTTCAAAAATGGCGGGACGTGTATGTTAACAAAGATATATATGTGTGTGTGTGTGTAGTTATTTTCCTTAAAAGAAATGTCCGCCACTTGTGCCATGATACGCGCATCGCACGGTGATTTGAAAAAGGGTTTTGCATACATTTTTTTCCCAATGTTTGGACGATTTTACAACGATGCGTACTATGTACATGTTATAGTTTTGATGTATATCATGTTGGTTTTCGTATTGGACTTGGACATTGGTCTCTTCACCATGACTCGGATGATTGCGTGATGCTTGACTGAGTTTTGATTTTGAGTTATGTACTCGCTTTACATGCACATGCATTGAGCTAAGATGTCTTTTAAGTATTGATGGTTTTGGAGCCCCGACGATTTGAGTGCTTTATTGAAATGTTTTAGTATTTGGGTGGAGTTTTAATTTAAATTCGGGGACCGAATTTCTTTAAGGGGGAAGATTGTAACTTTCCAGAAAATAAAATATTATTTGTGAGAATTTAAAATAATAAAATAATGAGTTTGTGTAAAACAAAAAAAAATCTTCAGTGGTTGGCCTAAAAATAATTGTGCTTGAGGAGTTTGTCACAAATGGTATTGTTGTAGCATGTGTAGGGGTGTGTGTGTGTGTGTGTGTGTATTCCTTAAACCATTGTGTGTATATAATTATATGGTATGGTGGTGGTTATCACCATTTTTTCCCCTTCTTTTACTGTTTCCCTTGTTTCCCATATATATTCCTTGGTTGCCCATTTCCTTTTCCCTACCACTCTGGAAAATTCCATCACAAAAAAGGGGGTTTCCCCATCTCATCTTCGAGAGAGCCCTGGGATCGGGGTTCTCGAGAAGCGCGACCTCGCGGCTGCCGCCGAGTTCTCCTCCGTCTTCGATTTCATTGCATGTTCCTAATCATCGCAGCTCATGCCTTCTTTATCTCCTCTACAAGCTCCCAATCGTCATCGGCGCCACCAACGACGACATCATGAACCTCACAGCGTTTCCCCCTCGGCCGTGTTCCAGTGGGTCGCCACTAATGTTGCGCCCTTCGTCCCCGCATCGAGGATCTCAGCCGTCATCGTCAGGAACGAGGTGCTCGAGTCGAATGACGCGGGACTGGCATCTCTGTGGCTGCCGGCGATGCCATCTTCCCTTAGGTATACTTCATTTTTTCTTGGCATATGCCACAGTTGCTGTGTTTAGAGTCCAGTGTTGGACAAGGAGCTTGTGACCTCGCTCGCTTCGAGTGCGGCCGTGTCGGTGAGATCGAGGATTGTTGATGGTTTAGGGAGTAATGCGGATGTTTTGAGGCCTGAGCTTATGCTTGGGAGTGTTGCTGGGGATCTCGAGTGATATTTGTCCGTTGGTGATGAGAGTCGTAGTTGTTGGGCTTGCTGAGTTGTTGATGAGTGATGGGGATTCGGATTGATGTGCCCCTTAGGAAGCGTTGTTGCGATTGTGCGGTTGAGCTTCTGAAGGTTGGGGATGAAGCCGTGAGTTTGGCTGTGGTAAGTGAAAATGTGCGATTATTTGCAATGACTGATCCTGGAGACGGTGATGAGCTGGTGAATACAATAATTATTTAGCTTTGTTGAATCGCAAGAGGTATGTATGAGCTTATCTATCGGTATAAGGCTTATTTATGAAGCGAATTCAGAGTAGTAGATTGATCATTTAGGATTATTGCAAGCATGTCATGCTCAGATAATTGGTGCTAATTAAAATTCTTCAGCAACTGGTCCTCCACCAGTAATAAACATTGTAAAATGTTTCATAGATTAGCCTGTGGATGCATATGCATGCTGGACTAAGGATGTTGCTTCAAACAAATGTGAGTGTTGAAGCTGTATTACCAGGATATCTATGGAGGTCCTGTAAATAGAGGAAACTGTAAAGAACTTGCAGCACAACCTGATGTTGATGGATTCCTTATTGGTGGAGCTTCTTTAAAGCCAAAATTTGTGGACATCATCAAATCTGCTACAGTCATGATAAATGCTTGGAACTTCAGGCTCCATAATTCGGTGATTCTCTTTAGCAAATCCTAAGAGGTACCTTCACGTGGATTTCGGACGACAAGGAAGAGCGTGGCGTCATCGACTTCGGCAAGCGAGAATCGAGGTGAGTAGATGTATATCTACGGGGGAAGTCGGGTGGATGGCGTATAGCACCCCCGCAACTTCATAGGATATGACATTGTCTTGAGATAGTTTTATATAGATAGGTTATTGCGAGATACGAAAAATGAGCAAGAAAGGTTTTAGGGGACCACGGATTGGAAATTATGTAAGTTGGATGATAGTGCTTTAGTCTAGTTCTTAGTCGTGAGACCCTAGAGTATAGGTTGACATACACACACACACACGCACACATACACTGGACTTAGGGTATATGTTTGTGTATATATATATATATGTATGTATATGAATGTGTGTAGGTTTATATATATATATATACACACACACACACACAACATATACGAGTGAAATGATGATATATATGACAGTTGACATATGATCGAGATATGATATAAGATATGTTATGATATTTATAATGGGTCTCTTGGGCAATGTATACCCATATATGATAATACGTATTGATAACATCGGATTGTATGAGGTTTTAAATCACTAACCAGATCATGATATTGTTTAACGATGATACTATGTAGATATGATAGTTGACCTGTACCCCGATTTTGGGATGCCGTACGATGGATTTTACCGTACGAGGTATAGATGTGATGATTGATCCGCACTCTTGACTCGAGAAGTCGTAAGATGTACGTGACACTATTGAGGCTGGATCACCGACTACTAGAGATATCAACTCGGACTGTAGGTGGATTCTTCTTACCTATCGACTAGTTCTTTAGTTTAGTCCCTTAGTTGGTTAGGTAGATATTAGTTTAGGCTCGCGTCATACTTCTTTTTCAAAACTAACGAATCGTGTGCATTTTTAAAAACAGCCTGAGGGATGCTACGGATTTTTCAATGGTCGTATCTTTTTCTCAAAAACACTGTAGCCCCTATTTTTCTAAAAACCACGATTCGTGCTTTTTCAAACACCAAAACGGTATGACTCGTATTGTAGAAGTGTATATTCTTCGGTATTGCGGTTATTACTCCTCTGTTATATTCATGTTATTCTCATTTCACTGCATGTTTATACATATGTTTCCTTCACGGTTATGATTCCATCTGTTAGGAAACCAGCACCATTACCGATGATGCGCATGTCTCACATACACTTACTTGCCGGCTCACACATATCATCATCGTTAATTTCCATGTCACGTACACTTTAGAACATATTACTTCATTGATATAATCAGCTAAATTCTAGTTACAACATAATATTTGTGTGATTGCCCTCATGTGTTAACTTAGAGATTGCATTCGTTACATAGATACTTCATGCATTCATATATTCATTCATGTACTATTCTGGGGCTTTATGCCGATATTCACAGTTTACTCACTCTTGATTCTTGGATTTTGGATTTTCATGAGATTTCTGGATTTTGGAGAAAACCATAAGAATTTTATAAAACTTTTATCATTACTTAAAAATAGAAATTTGCGGTTTTCTCGTGATATGATGTGTGTGGCGTCCACCATGAGTTTTCTCGATTCTTGAGCTATATCATATACCCTATTCGAGGAGGGGGGTGCACCTTCTGCGGGTACATGGTGCACCCGGTGCGGTACCCCGGGACAAGAAGATCGCAGATGATGGCGCTGAGCCCGGCAGGGGAGCACTACCGACCGGTTATTGTTGTTATTTTTGACGCGGCGGATATCCGGAGGATACCGACCGTGGTCGTGAGATTGGATGATATGGGCAGATCCGGACTGCCGGAGCTCGAGATACAGAGATATTGAGATTTGAGATACAGAGATATTGAGATACAGAGATATTGAGATTTGAGATACAGGGATATGAGATTTTGGGATTTTGAGATATACCTATTTTGTGTCGATGCTTGACACGGAATTCTGTCGATTTCATTGATAAGATTTCAGTTTTATTATACAAGGTTCATTGATGTTTCTCTTATAACAGATTATTCAGATTTCATGGTTGATTTTCTCATTCATGATGCATTCATACATCAGATATGTGACATGTTACTGTTTAGTGACACTGACACGATGCACTGAGCATTGCACTTATGCATAGATTATTACCCTGTCACTACTAGATGACTAGTGTTTTGTAATTATATTATTATGACCTAGGAGATCGTCGTGCATGCGATTTCTACTCGCAGATGTCTTCTACTCACGAGTTGGCAACTCACCCCTGTTGTGCCAATTTTTCTTGCAAGTTTCGATGTATAGGTTTCCTTGACAGCTTGCTGGCACACCACTTCATTCAGGGTGATTGCTTGGTACGTTGGTCCACTTGTATCGGGACCGCCGTTGTTATTTTATTTATTTCAGTTGTATCTAGTAAGCTCCATCAACCAGGCCTGTATTATTGATAGATTTAGAAGACCAGTTGTTTATTCTTTCGATCTTAGAGTCGTGCTTGTATTATTATGGTTTTCTGGTGGTTTTAATGGTTTTCTTCTGAGTTTTGTTCTTCGCCCTTCGGTGTTGTATATTATTGCTTGTGGTTGTGTCCGCCAATTGGCGAAGAGCTAGCTCCCGCTTGGGGATGCCGTTATTATTGCTTGTGTATATATTTTCTTGTTTGTACCCGTTTGGGGCCAGTTTTTACAAAGGAGACTCTGCCGAAATTTTTGAGAAAATTTGATGTTGCTTTTAAACTTGTTTTCCTACACTTCTTCTTTTAAATGGTTTAGATTTCTGGGCTTCGGCTTGCTTAGATTACGTTATTCCTCTAGACGTTTCGTAATTTAAGTGCTGGTCACGTTCCGTACCTTCAGGTCGTGACACGTCTCTACCAATTTGTATATTATTTGTTTGGGGCTTGACCGGGTTGAGGTTGATGTCACCCTTTTACATATTATTTTCTTTTCTGTACTTGGATTATCCCGCGGTAGAGTGCATGAATAGCCTGGTTCTAGAGGGCAACGGGACCGCATCTCATGGCGTTGAGATGGGCGGGGCCATACTCTAGAATTGATGGGCTATTCACCGCACTCATAGGGGTGTAGGTTGACCCACGGAGGGGTGCCAAAGTTACCGGATTCCGTGAAGTGCTGGGTGGCCCACTTACGTTGTTGATTAGGGTTGCCTCGCTTCTGGGATTGGCGGGTAACTTTCCGCGCTCGTAGTGGTCTAGGTTTTCATTGCACAGGCTATCCATATGATAGGGAACGTCGGGTCTCATTTGCAGCTCAAGTGAAACCCGGGGCTCTAGGATTATCCACCACTCTGTGTTGTTGGCTGAGATTCTGTGATGTTGCTTTATATCATGCCTGGGATGATTGTTATATATATTTATATATATACTAGTAGATGTTGTATATGTTTTGCACCCGCGCTAGTCTAGACCCCCTTTGTCGTTACTTAGGTAACTTAACGGGTGATGATGGAACCTAGAGGAAAATGCGGATGGCATATACGTACATTATATTTTCCGTTCCTTTCTCTGGCGTGATATGTTTAATTGATGGGACTTTGTTGTTTGATCAATGCAAGGATAACAAACCTATTTGATGTTGTTGGAACCAAGTTTTTAAAAAAAAACTGACATTATAAACGTTCTCTTTTGCTTTGCATAGTGGTATTCGATTGGGAATATCCTGCACCACATTCGACGAGGCAAGGGCCAAGATCCCTTCATCAGGAGTGACCCCTTAGGCAGAAGTTTGTGTCAACATAATAACTTCACTATAGTCGATTCTTTTGCTTTGCATCGTGATATTCAGTTTGGAATATCCTGCACCTCATTCGATGAGGAAAGAGCCGAGATCCCTTCACAGGGAGTGACCTCTTTAGCAAAAGTTTTTGCCACTATATATTTGTAAAACCACTCGGTTCCTTCAACAAGATCAAGTTCATTAAGTTAAAGGGTTTTCGCCAAAAACCAGCCATAGCCCTCCGTTATTTCTTACAAGTGTTGCTTAGTATTCGTGCTGCGTTTGTTGACTGTGTCAAGGCGTAGTGTGCGGTAGCTAAGTAGTGCTTGTTTGTGGCACATATATATGCGATTGGTTAGGACAGTCGTGCAGCTTTGTTGACTGTGTCAAGGGCTCGTATGGGTGGGTTTAACGCAATCCAGGATAATGACGGGTTGAACTTGATTAGGACTCTTTGATTTGTTGACTGTGTCAAGGTCACTTGGGTCCTAGGGGTAAAAACCACATTGGGAGTTTTAAACATACAGGAAACTTGCCAAGCATGCGCATACCTTCTGAAGTGTGGTGACTTGAGTGGATTCCATCAAGTTATCATGCGATGATAGTTGGGTCCCAATTCCCACTGATGAGTAGGTGCAAATTCTCGGGTGATTTTAGATGATCCCGACTAATTCTCTTTTTAAGTTTTGAGGGAGAATTCGATGAAACAGAGGGAGCCATCCTGATTAGATAAAGTGATTAACTATTCTGATCTGGTTAGAGTGCACGTTGAGTGTTTCTTTTCTCTCTCTCTCTGGCAGTGACCATATCCCGACCCTAGACTAAGACTCATGAACCAAGTTAACCGAAGCTTCTTAAAACACTTTGGCTTTTGGATTGTCACGGAGTAGCATATATCATTGCCACTTCTACATCACCTTTGCCTTTCTCCAGAACACCCCGTATCACTACGAAGATCCATATTTATTGTATAATCCATCGTATAGTTACATACGAACTCGAAGGAACTTGTTCCAGTTCGAGGATGGGTTCTGGTTCAAAAGAAATTGAATAGGATTATTCGGTTGTCTTTCCCTATACCTTCTCTCAGGTTGCGAGAGCTCCCAGGATTAGGAGAGTACACCTATTACGCTTATTTGATAGTCTTCTTCCAAACCATTGGCATGTACCGAAAGGTAGGGAAGGAAGAAAGCCAATTAGCCTAAGTGTGGTGTACAGAAGGTAATAAGTAAGGACATAGAAAGGGATTAGAATAAGGGCAAAAGGAAATTACGACTGCTATCATTCACGACGAAACCGTGTATACACCTACCACTCCTACATCCACTTTGGATTTCTCCAGAACACTTCGTATCCGTACGAACATCCATATTGCTTGGATATGCCATCGTATAGTTACATACGAACTCGAAGGAACTTGTTCTAGTTTGAGGATGGATTTTGGTTCAGGAGAAATAGAATATGATTATTCAGTTGTCTTTTCTCTTCACCTTCTCTCAGATTGTGAGGGCTCCTGGTATTAGGAGAGTACACCTATTGGGCTTATTGGACAGTCTTCTTCCAAACCTTAGGCTGGTGCCAAAAGGTAGGGAAGGAAGAAAACCAATTAGCCTAAGTGTGGTGTACAGAAGGTAATAACTAAAGACATATACAGGTATTGAAGTGAGGGCAAAGAAGTATATGGTTACTGTCATGAATCAGAATAGTGGAAGAAGTATTACTAGGAATACCCGGTTACCCTTCAAAACATTTTCATGTTTCAGTTTTACTGTGAGATGTTAAGTGAAAACCGTTTTCCCAATTATATTCTAACTCCAGGGTATGTATTTACCAGATTTGACTCTCACATCTGTATGGCGTTACGGATGGTGAGTGGGAGTTAGATATTGGGAATTAGGTGATTATATCCTCAATACATATCAGAATTCTTTGTAATTGGTGATATTTGAGGAAATCACATGGGTTTTTCCTGACGGCAAATATTTGGTTTAGAATATCCGTCGTTATGCACCAATTTCAAACTGATATATCTATACGTTTATTTTATAAAGTGAGATATAACTTTTTTATATTATGTCTATGACATTTACATATATCAGTTGATGATTAGGTAAGGTGCATTCAACAGCGGTGCAATTCTTCTTAACCATAGCACAGTTTTCAACCTACAATGCGTAAGGTTTGAGTTATTGAACTCAGGAGACTTATAGAATTTATTGTCTGTTGTCCAGTATCCGTTAGGACAAAGGGGTTGGTACTCATACTATATTCTCTTTAGTTTTGACTTCTCTAGTTTTAGACAAGTATTTCGTTGAAATACAGCGTCCAAGTTTTGAGAAGTTATAGGTATAAGAATAAAGTAGAGAACCATTTGTTGCAAGTATCAGGATTCTTCGAGATAATCGAAGATGTAGATACTTGTGTTAGGTATTCCGTTGTAAGTTATGGTTTTGAGAACTTGCTTCTCTTTCAGGTTACCCATATGTGGATGCACTCCTAGACGAGTAATGCTGATTTACCTCCTTCCATTTGGTTGATATGCACTGGAGACAGCTGCATGGTTTTGAATCTGGTTCCAATTAAATCGGTGCCTTTGTTTCTATATGGTATATAGAATCAAATTCATATCTTAACGATGTTAAGGTATATGGAGTTGTCCGGCTGATGCTTAAAACCAGAATCCGGATAAACCATATGCACATTTCAGTAAGGGCGGTTTGTGGGTTATCCCGGGCTTTGACGAGGGTTAACTTTCTACCATCAGGAAGATCAATGGTAATTTTGTTCTTAACTCGCCACCAGTTTTAGTAAAATGGATTCTTTTTCAGAAAACATTAGTGGGAGTATGGTAGAACTGGAAGTTATTCCAGAACCACAAACGATTATTGAAAATTTAATAGAACCTAAAGATTCAATTGGATTCGACATTGCATTAGCCACTCCGCAGATTTGGTGGGTAACCTCAGACACCCGAGAGGTATTTTGGTATCCTTAAAGACGGTGACAGAAAGGTTTATGATTACCCAAACTTGCCAATGCTGCTATTCTAGACTTTGAGACCTGGCATGAGGATGAGTATAACGTCGTTCTAAACTAGCTTTAGAAAGTGCACGGGTATATGACTCTGGCAGAAGGTTGTTGTAGTCAGTGGGAGCAGCGGAAGCATGGTGGGCAAGTAGCTTATGACTATTTATAGACTAAAGCAGGTATAGCGGAAATAGATCATCTATTTTTGATATAACAGTCATAGGTTTTGACTTCATCAGAATAGGAGATGGATCTGGTAAGAAGGTAGTAGAGAGTGATGTCCAGGTATTTGGATGACATGCACTTGATAGGGAGGGATCTTCCGATACTACGATCGGTTATATACTGTGGTTATCACAAGGTATTTCTCCACATGGGATATTGATAAAATATCAGCGATTCTGGTTACGAGATCTTTGGTTTTAGATCTAGATTTAGGAAGTGTCCCAATTTGGGTACTTTGACATTACTCTAAAGGTGTTTTAGAATGGACGACTCCTGGCATGGTGGTGTACCCGCAGGTGATGGAGTCACCTTCTCTAAAGGATGTCTTACAGACTGATGGGGAGAGGGATATCCATGATTGGCATATCACTTGCTTAGGTAATTGAGTCAATCATGAGATGACAAGTACAATATCAGATATCTCTTTTGAACTAGCTGCAATAAGCACATATATTAATCCAATTCTAGAGAAACGTTGGGAAGCAGTTATGAACATAAGTAGATGTTCTTGGGATATGGTAACGACATCCTCTTTCGGAAGACAGTTATCATTTCAGATTTCCAAGGTGACTTGGAAGAGTGGCTGTCAGAGTTATAGTTTTCCCTCTTTTGAGGGACAGTATGTTGGACAGGTGGTCCAAGCGGATATTATGGAAGGCATGGCTCAGGATACTGATTAAATTCAGTGGATGATACTGTTGGCTATAGTGCCCTCAAGTCAATTATTGAATCGCAAGAACGCGATTGCGATGATTGAGGGAGGACCTATACAGATAGAACAATCTTACTCAAGATGATAGTATGCTATCTGGTTTATCTTTATCATCATGTACATACTTTATGTGGTATTACAGATCACTATTACATGTTGATAGAGCCCATAGGATTCTTGCTTGACTACCAGCATTGTGATAGCGATCATATACGTGAGAGTTGGGTGGTCTATAAGCACATCCTTAAATGTCCTTAGTCATAGGAGTTTCAAGACTGGCCATCAATACTCCAGAGTAGACTAGTGTATACTGATCGAGCTGGTGGCCGGTCTCACAAGACATTGGTATCAGTTTGTTCACCTAAGATAGTATACATGTGCTCATTGGGTTATTAGTACACTGGACGGATTCGCCGGGAACCTGCTAGTTGGTACTATACCTATTTTCAGATAGCAGTTCCCGGGTGACATGTGTACAGGTTAGTCTGTCGGCCTGAGATCGTCATTTGTCTCATGTGAGTTCCCACTGTGCTTTGAATACTATCTTACCACGCTCAAAGATGTTGTGAAAACAGGTTTTAGTTGGGTTCAGTCCCGAGCCATATGGAGGCAGTGAGCAGTCATTGAGGATTCGTCTCTCCTGGTATTGGGGGTTGATGTCGCGCAGTGCACGGGTGACATCACCAGAAATCCTTGGCCAAGGTAGTCGAGAATTACTGATCTAGGATTGGTAGTTTCTCAGGTGGTGATGGGTTTCATACCGACACTACATGTCGCGTTTTTAGGGGTATGACTCTATCCACCCCCTAGACTCGATATACGATACTCTATTGACGAACAGATTGGACTGTACGGATATTGTCACTGTCAGGCTCAGTAAGGGTTTCAGGATGAGTTTGCTCGTCGGCCTCCCTTTCTCTCAATACCAAGGTAGCCGTTACGTACAGCTAGTGCCGCTGACGGGCTTGTGGTTAAACCCACTGCCAGCGTATTGACGAGTCTTTAGAGTTCTACACAGAGGGTTTCCCTGCTTCAGGCGAAACGATGTAGATGCCGTATGGTTTTATGGCAGGGTTCAATCATATACGTGCACTTGTCACGTATCATAATTCAGACGGATAATACTAGTGGGCTTTGGTTTAAGCCGGATCCTAGTATTATATTGTTGGATTATTTTCATCTCTTTGTATTCGTATTCTTCGGAATATGGATGCGGGTATGTATATACGGATGATGGGTATTCTTGTAATTTCTTACAAGATTACTTTTAGAAGATTACACCTCGTTATGGTTTAGACCTTTTTGGATTAAAAGGTTTTTGAGGTGTATGATGAGGTGTTTATTGCATTTTTTATGGCTTGGCTTATTAGTGACCCATGGTTACTATTCAAGCATGCTTAGTTTTTTGTTTATTGTGAGATTTTTTGTTGACTCAAGATATTTTGGATTGACTTAAGATATTTTGGAGGCATGGGATATTTATTTGGATGGCTCCATTATTTTTAAGAACACACACAATGCACAAAAAGACTTAGCCTTTTTCTTGACTTGCTCTTTGCTTCACTTTCTCATCCTCATGGTATCTTCTTCTACCTCCACCCTACATGTCTCATGTGTTGAGAAACCTATGGTGTCTTGAGACAAATTAATCTTTCACCACTCTCTACTTCTCCTAGGCTATCTAGTGTAGCAAACTAGGTATCCTAGTTACCTTGGATATGAGGTTGAAGCTCGTTTCATAGACTCTCGGGTGGATCATCTTTGATGGAGGGATACCAGAGATCAAGCTTGATCAAGGAAGCCTCGAAGAGCTTGTGAAGGTGGTTGAAGACCGAAGGACACAGATCATTCGGTATAACCATCTAAACTTCTTTATAGTTTGCTAGTATAGGGTTAATGGTAGATCCGGGCATCGGGTTCCGTTAGCGCTAGTTTTTGTAAAAAAAATTTCCGCATCCGGCCATGGTTTGATGGCCAGGGCACTGCCGAATCCCAACATGGTATCAGAGCCAACCCTTAAACCCTTTACTAGCAGTTTTAGACGATGTTAAAGTATCAAAACCGAAACAACTCCAAAACAATACCAACTTTATTCCAGTTTCTGTCGAATTTGCAGAGTCTCCAAAAAAAAAATTTTAAAAAAATTGCAGTAGGCTATTTTTGAGACAACTAGAACACCCTACAAAAACGAGCCCCATTCACCTATTTTAGCCCGGCGAGACTTGCAATAAATCCGGTCTGGCCGGTTTTTAATGTGAGTTGGGACTTGAATTTTATAGGGTTATCAAGTCTCTAGAATATTGGTTCATTGGTATTGTTTGTTTTGCCCAGTTTGGATATAGTGTTATCTTTTAGTTTGGGGGAAATTCGGGGTATTTCGAAGTCGATATTTCTAAAACTGTTTAAATGTTTACAGTACATACATTACAATTTGCGAACGTGAATGTCCTTAGAGCGGTGCAACCCGTCTAACTGCTATATGTTTTTTTAGATGAGTTTGAGAACGTAACATTCACGTTGATGTTCTGTGTTGTGGTTGGATCATCGTGGTGGATAGCCAGTGGTGCAATGGGAGTACAGTTTAGTTTCATTTGTACATTTGTTATTGCGGGGCGAGCGTCCGACAAGTGAACTGCCGTCTTTGCCAGTTTTTATATTATTTTGTTTGGGGCATGACGGGGTTGAGGTCGATGTCACCCTTGTACATATATTTTCTTTTCTGTACTAAGATTACCCCACGGTAGAGTGCACGAATTGAAAGGTTCCTTAGCACCCTCACTATGTTTTCTACGGCATCAAGTATGAAATTTTAAAAAACCTAGAGTGCTAAGCAACCTATAACTAAGGATCTAACAAGAGGAATTAGGGTAAGAAAGCATGTAATCAAATATTACACTAATTGAATAAGGAATATAACCTTTGTAGACCGGTCCTTCACTTCAAAAGCTCCGTGTAGTAGCCCCTTCTCTCCAAGTAGTGGTCTCCTGCCCTCTCGCTAGGCTCCACTTGGCGAAAGGAAGAAGCTTGCTTGAAGAATTTGAGGTCGAAGATGATCTACGTCGAGGAATCTCCAACTCAAGCTACCTCTTCACTAATTGGGAATTAGTAAAGCCAACAAACTAAACTAAATGGCTAATCGAGTGTAGGTTGATGAAGTAGGATTTTTGCTCACTTTAGAATTATTTTTCTCACTAATTTTCTCCACCTCTTGAAAACCTAGAGAGTTTTCCTTGAGATGAAGAAGAAGATGAAGTGGAGAATGGAATGAGTGAGTCTAGCAACCATGGGTGAGATCATATCTCATATAACTCATGTAGAGACTTAACCATGGCTTTAGATAATGGTTAGGTTAATAAATATCTAAGGTAAGAAAAAATTAGTGGACTAAGTCAATGGTTCCACAAGCTTCTCCAAGCTTCATTAACCATGACAATTTTGCACTTAATTTTGATTTACCCTTAATAATTAAAAACTCATATTATCTCAAGTATTGTGTGAGTCTCATACACCCATATACAATGTATCATCAAGCATGACACATAAAATCTAATACAATAATATATATCACATATATATTATATGCATAAGTGAGAAAAAGAAATACTTAAGTGAGCATAATATTAGTTAATGTATGTCAATATATCAATTTATCGAATCAACACTTGATTCGATAACCCGGCTATATCACATATAACCGACCGATATCATATATCGCGAGCGGTATCATATACGCGTATCAATCTCGGTCCCGCATATATCATATATTCGCTCCTACTTCGTTTCGCCTGAGCCAGGAAACCTCTGTGTAGGACTCTAAAGACTTATCAATACGCCGACAGTAGGTGATGATCATATTTGTCACCCACAAGCTGTCAGCGGTACTAGCTGCATGTAACGGCTACCCGGGTATTAAGCGATCAGAAGATCAGCTAGCAAGCTTGTCCATACTCCTATGAATCCAATAAGTAATACTACAGTACAGTCCGGTCTCTTCGTCTGATATGTCGCATATCTAGTCTAGGGTTGGTAAACGTTAGATCCCAGTAACTTGATAAGTCATGCCGATATGAGGCTCATAACAAGTCGAGAAACTATTGATAGCACTTACCAGTAAATCTCTGTATCAGTCCTGGCCAGAGACTTTCTGTTATAGCCAATCGAGCACAGTGCAACATCAACCCCCAATACCGGGAGAGATGAATCCCCTCCTATCGCTCATTGCGTCCATGTGATTCGGGATTGTACCAAAAAAACACCGTTTTGCATGCTCTCTTGAAGTAGTATGGTGGAAATCAAAGTATAGTGGGAATCACACAAGACTCTATGACGATCTCGGGTCTACAGACAAACCTATACTAGTGTCACCAGAGAACTGCTATATGACGTTAGGTATAATACTATCTAGGAGTTCTCGGCGAGTCCTGTTCAGTGTACCCAGTCTCTACTGAGCACCCATATACAATCTTTGATGTCAAAAACCAATGGATGTAGGATCATCCATTGCCCATCATATAAGTCAAGAAACGTATATGCTAGTCTACTCCGGAATATCGATGCCCCATCTCGATACACCCTCGACTAGGAACAATTAAAGGATGAACTTGTGAACTACCCTGGCCCTATTAGTATGATCTGCATCATAATCCTGGTAGTCAAGTATACATCCTAAGGGCTTTACCAACATGTGAGAGCAAGACAGTATCACAATACAAGTCTACATGTTAAGATAAAGAGTAACCAGATAGCATACTATCATTTCGAGCAAGAAAGTCCTCTCTATGCATGTCCAAGCATCCACTATAATATACAATCATGTACAATAATAGCCTCTAGGGCATACATACAACTAACACGAATAGCCGGGTTCTGGAGGGCAACGGGCCCGCATCTCATGGCTTTAAGACAGAGAGGACCTTACTCTAGAATTGGCGGACTATTCGCCGCACTCATAGGGGGTATAGGTTGACCCATGGAGGGGTGCTCAAGTTACCAGATCCCGTGACGTGCTGGGTGGCCCATTAACGTTGTTGATTGGGGTTGCCTATGCTGGGTTCCTAAGGGCGGCAGCTGGGTTTCGGGAGGCATCGACCATGCCATTTTCAAAAAAAATGGCACGCTAAAGAACCCTAATGCTAGAATCTAAACTAGAGAATTAGACAAACACGCATTTAAACATCTTTACATCTAAGTGAACGATGAATACAACCTTTGTAGACCGGTCCTTCACTTCAATTCCTCCATGTAGAAGCCCCTTCGCTCTAAGTAGTGATCTCCCGGACTCTAGTGTGGCCCCACAAGGTGAAATGAACAAGCTTTCTTGAAGTCTTCGAGGCCGAAGATGATCTACGTCGAAGAGACACTAACTCAAGCTATCTGTTCACTAAGTGATGAACTAGTGAAGAAACAACCCAATCTAAATGGTTAGTATAGAAGAGGTTGATGAAGTAGGAATTTTGCTCACTTTAGAAATAGTTTTCTCACTAATTTTCTTCACCTCTCATGAAACTAGAAAGCTTGAGGAAGGGGATGAAGAAAGCTCTCATGGAATGAAGCAATTGAAGAATGAATCAAGTGGTGAGAATAACAACCATGGGTGAGTTCGTATCATATGCTAACTCATGTAGAGACTAAACCATGGCTAACAATAATGGTTAGGTTAATAAATATCTACAAGTAAAACAAAATTAGTGGACTTGGTCAATGGTTCCACAAGCTTCTACAAGCTTCAACCATGTGAATAATTTTCAACTAATTTGACTTACTTTAAATAAATAAAACGCATCATTATTATAAGCATGGTGTGAGTCTTATACACCCATGTAGCATGTGGCATCTAGCATGACACAAAAGATGTACATTAATATATATCACATATATAATAAGTGTACACTAGTGAGAAAAAGAAATCTTAAGTTAGCTAATATTAGTTTATGTAAGATAATATATCAAATATATAATTATACATTAAATTATTAAATCAACACTTGATTTAATAATCCGGCTATATCACATACAACTGACTAATATCAAATGTATCAACTTGTCGAATCAACACTTGATTCGATAGCCCGGTTATATCACATATAACCGACCGATATCACATATCGCGAGAATAGAATACGGTATCACATACTCGTATTAATCTCGGTCCGGCACATATCACATATGTGCTCCTACTTCGTTTCGCTTGAGCCAGGAAATTTCTTTGTAGGACTCTAAAGACTCGTCAATAGGCCGGCAGTAGGTGGTGGTCATATCAGTCACCCACAAGCTGCAAGCGGTCTGCCAAACATAATGGCCATCCGGGTATTGAGCGATCAGAAGATCAACAAGCAATCCTGCTCGTACTCCTGCGAATCCAATCAGTAACACTACCGTACAGTCTGGTCTCTTCGTCAAATATGTCGCATATCACAGCCTTGGGGGTGGTATAACGTCAGACCCCAATAGCCTAATAGATCATGCCGATGCAAGGTCCATAACGGTTCGAGAAACTACTGGTAACACTTACTAGTAGATCTCAGCAACCCTGGCCAGGGATTTCCTATTATGGCCAATCGAGCATAGCTCAACATCAACCCCCAATACCGGGAGACACGAATCCTCTCCTATCGCTCATTGCCTTTATGTGACTTAGGACTGTACCCCAAAACCACTGTTTTGCATGAATCAGTAGAGCTGTGGTAGGGTGGAAATCAAAGCACGGTGGGAGACACACAAGACTCTATGACAATCTTAGGTCGACAAACTAACCTGTACCAGCGTCACTAGAGAACTGCTATCCGACGATAGGTATAATGCCATCTAGGAGTTCTCGGCGAGTCCGTTCAGTGTACCCAGTCTCCACTGAGCACCCGTATACCTTCTCTGATGTCAAACACCAATGGATGTGGGATAATCCATCGCCCATCATATGGGTCAAAAAGCGTATACGCTAGTCTACTCTGGAATATCGATGCCCTGTCTCGATACTCCCATGAATAGGAACAATTGAAGGATGTACTTACCGACTCCCTATCCCCACTAGTATGATCTGCATCATAATCTTGGTAGTCAAGTACTCATCCTATGGGCTTTATCAACATGTAATATAGAGACAATAAGTGTACATGTTAAGATAAAGAGAAACCAGATAGTATACTATCATGTCGAGCAAGAAAGTCCTCCCTATATATGTCCAAGCATTCACTACAATATACATAATTGTATAGTAATGGCCTCTAGGACATACATATTACTAACGGCCACGCTTCTAGGATTGGCGGATGACTTGCCGTACTCGTAGGGTTCTAGGTTTTCATTGCACAGGCTATCCATACGACAGGGAACGCCGGGTCTCATTTGCGGCTCAAGTGAAACCCGAGGCTCCAGGATTATCCACCACTCTGTGTTGCTTGGCTGTGATTTTAAGATGTTGCTTTATATCATGCCTGGGACGATTGTCATATATATTTATATATACACTAGTAGATGGTGTATATGTTTTGCACCCACGCTAGTCCAGCCCCCGCTCTGTCGTTAGTTAAGTAACCTAACGGATGATGATGAGGCCCAGTGGCGAATGCGGATGGCATATACGTACATCATATTCATTCTTTTCTGGTGTGATATGTTTAATTGATGGGACTGCGTTGATTCTGATCAATGCAAAGAAAGAAAACCTACATAAATGATGTTGTTGGAACCCAGTTTTCAAAAATTGACATTACAGACGTTTTCTTTTTCTTTGCACAGTGGTATTCAGTTTGTAATATCCTGCACCTCATTCGACGAGGCAAGGGCCAAGATCTCTTCATCGGGAGTGACCTGTTGGGCATAAGTTTGCGTCATCTTAATAACTTCACTATAGTCGATTCTTTTGCTTTGTATCGTAGTATTTAGTTCGGAATATCCTGCATCTCATTCGATGAGGAAAGAGCCGAGATCCCTTCACTGGGAGTGACCTCTTTAGCAAAAATTTTCGTCACTATATATTTCTAAAACCATATAAATTCCTTCAACGATATCAAGTTCATTACGTTAAAGGTTTTTCGCCAAAAACCAATCGTAGCCCTCCGTCATTTCAGATTAGTATTGCTTAGTATTCGTGTTGTGTTTGTTGACCTTGTCAAGGCGTAGTGTGCGGTAGCTCTGTAATACTTTTCTGTCGCATGGATATATGGAATGGTTTGGACAGTCGTTCGACCTTATTAACCTTGTCAAGGGTCTGTGCGGGTGGGTCTAATGCAATCAGGATAATGACGGGTTGAACTTGACTAGGACCCTTTGACTTGTTGACCTTATCAAGGTCACTTGGATCCTAGGGGTACAAATCACATCGGGAGTTTCAAAGATACAGGAAACTTTCCAGGCATGTGCATACCTTCTAGAGTGTGGTAACTTGATTGGCTTCCATCAAATTATCATGCGATGATAGCTGGATCCCGATTCCCACTGATGAGTACGATTACTCCTCGGGTGCTTTTAGATGATCCCGATTAATTCTCCTTTTGGGTTTGGAGGAGAATTCGAGGATAGAGTGGGAGACATCCTGATTAGATAAAGTGATTAACCATTCTGATCTAGGTTAGGGTGCACGCTGAGTGTTTATTTTCTCTCTCTCTTTGGCAGCAACCATGGCCCGACCCTAGACTAAAACTCATGAACCAAGTTAAACCGAACCTTCTTAAGACTCTTTGGCTTTTGGATTGTCGTGGAGTCGCATATATCATTGCCACTTCTACATCACCTTTGCATTTCTCCAGAACACCCCGTGTCATTACGAAGATCCATATTTATTGGATAATCCATTGTACAGTTACATACGAACTCGAAAGAACATGTTCTAGTTCAAGCATGGATTCTGGTTCAGGAGAAATTGAATAGGATTATTCGGTTGTCTTTTCCCTTTACCTTCTCTCAGGTTGTGAGGGCACCTAGGATTAGGAGAGAACACCTATTGTGCTTATTGGATAGTCTTCTTCCAAACTATATTCAGGCGCCGAAAGGTGGGGAAGGGAGAAAACCAATTATCCCAAGTGTGGTGTGCAGAAGTTAATAAGTAAAGACATATAAAGGGATTAGAGTAAGGGTAAAGGAAATTGCGACTACCATCACTCACGACAAAACCGCGTATACCCCTGCTACTCCTGCTTCAACTTTGGATTTCTCCAGAACACTTCGTATCACTACGAAGATCCATAATACTTGGATATGCCATATTATAGTTACATACGAACTCGAAGGAACTTGTTCCAGTTTGAGGATGGATTCTGGTTCAGGAGAAATAGAATAGGATTATTCAGTTGTCTTTTCTCTTCACCTTCTCTCAGGTTGCGAGGGCTCCTAGTATTAGGAGAGTACACCTATTGAGCTTATTAGACAGTCTTCTTCCAAACCTTAGGCTGGTGCCGAAGGGTAGGGAAGGAAGAAAATCAATTAGCCCAAGTGTGGTGTACAGAAGGTAACAAGTAAAGACATATAAAGGGATTGGAGTGAGGGCATGGAACTATACGGTTACAGTCATGAATCAGGATAATGGAAGAGGCATTACTAGGAATACCAGGTTACCCCTTCGAAACATTTTCATATTTCAGATTTACCGTGCAATGTTAATTGAAAACTGTCTTCCCAATTGGATTCTAACTCCAGGGTATGTATTTACCAGATTTGATTCTCACATCTGTATAGCATTACAGATGGTGAGTGGGAGTAAGATATTGGGAATTAGGTGATTAGATCCTCAAAGCATATCAGAATTCTTTGTAATTAGTGACATTTGAGGAAATCACCTGGGTTTTTTGCCCGACGGCAAATATTTGGTTTGGAATATCCGTCTTTATACACCAATTTCAAACCGATATATCTGTACATTTCTTTTATAAAGTGAGATATAACTCTTTGAAATTATGTCTATGAAATTTACCTATATCAGTTGGTGATTAGGTAAGGTGCAATCAACATCGGTGTAATTCTTCTTAACCATAGCTCAGTTTTCAACCTACGACGCACAGGGTTTGAGTTGTTGAACTCAGGGGACTTATACAAAGTATTGTATATTGTCCAGTTTCCATTAGGACAAAGGGGTTGGTACTCATACTATATTCTGTTTACTCATGACTTCTCCAGTTCCAGACAAGTATTTCGTTGAAATACAAGGTCCAGATATTGAGAAGTTATATGTATAAGAATAAAGTAGAGAACCATTTGTTGGAAGTATCAGGATTCTTCGAGGTAGTCGAAAATGTAGATACTTGTGTTTGGTATTCCGTTGATAGTAATGGTTTTGAGAACTTGGTTTTTTTTCAGCTTACTCATATATGGATGTACTCCTAGTTGAGTAATGCTGGTTGGCCTTCTTTTATTTGGTTGATATGCACAGGAGACAGCTGTATGTTTTTTGAATATGGTTCCAATTAAATTAGTGCCTTTGTTTCTATATGGTATATAGAATGGTTTCGTATCTTAACGATGTTAAGGTATTGTCACGACCCGAAATTTAGTTTGTGACTGGCACTTAAATCACGCCACGTCTACAGACGTAACGTAATTTAAGTAAGCTGAAGCCCAGAAATCTAAACCTTTTTAAGAAAATAAAGGAGGTTAAGTTTTGAAATAAAGTTATGATGAAATCAAATGTTTTCTTAAATGCATAGATAAAGGAACATGAAAAATGCAAGTGGATTATGCTAGTTGAAAAACATGTTTCGTCTTTTAAAGATTGGGCAGCACCTCCTTTGTATATTTTGATCCAAAACCACATATACATGATAATAATAAAGGCATCCCCAAGCGGGAGCTAGCTCTTCGCCAATCGGCGGAAACACAACCACGCAAGATGGAAATATATGTATACGATGCCCAATGGCGAAGTTCAACACAAAGAATAATGTAAAATAAGACATCAAACCCACCAAGCGAATATATAACCCATCGCTCAAAGTCTCGCAACTACAAGTCTTGCTAAGTCTTACTACTTATGCAAATACTAGTTTCTGATTTATAGAGTTAACTAGATACAACAGAAATAATAATACAAGAGTGGCACGATCCAATATGTACCACCTACCAAAGCAAATCACCCGAAAGCAAGCTGTGTGCCAGCGATGCAGCTACTGATCTGATTGAAATATTTTCTGACGTGTATATGTAAAAAGTAACGACAATCAAAAAATTATATTGACCGCAATCAAACCACGGTGTCGGATGTAGATTGTTAGTGAGTGCGGATCGTCCACAGGGATTGTGCAATTCAATTGTATTTTGATACGTTTGAAATGAAATGTTAGGCAACAATAAACGAAAACATGATTCAAGATGTGATTTGTATTCGAGTGTCACTAATCTTTACTCAAGAATCAAGAAACTATAAACAATCAAGAATCGGTTGTTTTGACAATATTTCCAATCAACAATCAAGAATATAAGAGAGGCTCGTAGGAATCGATCGGATCTTTAGACGTGATGCAATCTAAAGGGTTTCGTGTTCTTGTCCTTCGAAGAATTGATACTAGATCAATGGTGATCGACGAGAGTTAGGGTTTTCTTGATGAAATTAGGGTTTCATCTCTTAACCCTTGTTCTTTCGAGGATACCATTTATATTCTAGCCTCTAGCAATTCCAAGAAACGATCGGAACTCCCCAATCTCGAGCGATGTCGATCAAGAAAGCATCGCAACGAATTGGGTCGTCGATTCTTGAACTTGCTAGGGTTTACAAACTCGTGGGATTCAAGAATCGATTACAAATTTGTTACATCATCATACTAAAGATCGTTTCGACTCCCCGACGAGCGGAGTTTTATTCACACATCACCACAAAGACAATATTCAAGAATAGTAATGATAACATGATGCGGAATTTAAAGAAAACAAGATAAAAGAATATCACCTTTTATTTAATCAACAATTTCAATACATTCTTTCAAGAATCTACAAGAAGAAGAAATCGATCGTTGACTCGGCTTCGCTCGTCTCCGTGGATCGTGGATCTACTTTGATCTCTTGCCCGATTGAAGATCGGCTCGGCTCATAAAAGGGTTGAAGGCATCTTGCTTGGCTTGCACTCAAGATCTTGAATTGTTGTTGGATTTAGGGTTAGGGTTTCCTACAAGCTCTCTCACTTAACTTGAGGAAGAGGAAGATGAAGAATGGGATTGATTTTTCTAAGCTTTCCCAAGGTTGAATCCTAAGGTTGAATAATTCTCAAATGATGAGCCTAGGGTCTTATTTATAGAGCTCCCAAACCCTAGGTTAGATTTGAATTAGAACTTTCCCTCCCAAAGTTTGTTGAAGGGATTCTAGAAGGAGTTTGTTAGGAGTTAGCTTAGGGTTTAAGCTAGGGTTTAGGGAAAGTTCTAGAAGTATTAGGCTAGTTTAGGTGTTTGCTGATCTGGAGGAAGTATATGGGATATTCTGGAAGTTTGTGAGCATTATTGAGCTGTAGCCACTGAAACAGGAGTTGTGCACTGAAATTGAGGAACTGATTCCCTGTAGCCGCCGCGCTTCCGCCGCGTTTAGCCCCTAACTGCCGCTCTTCCGCGGCTCATTGTTGAGCTTGGCCCTTGGTCTTTCCTCTGTTGCTTGGTACTGCTGTTTTTGGCTTATTCTGATATTTAGATTTGCAGTTCCCCTTCTGTGTTGATACCAGATTTGAGTTAAGTGAGTTTACGAGCAATTGTAATGGTCGAGCAATGTAATGATCGAGCAAGCTTCTCTTTTCCTGCACATACTTCAAAACAGGGGTTGCAAGATATGGAAAATATGCTATGTAATGCAATGCAGTCAATTTCCCTAGAAATGCCGGTTTTAAGGTCGAATACATGTAATCTGATATTTTGCGACCGATTTGCTAATATGTAGAATATGAATACCGTACACTTCTATATGGATGCAGATGATATGGAAATTGCCTGTTAAAATATGCAATATTTTCGACTGATCAAATACCCCCAAACTTAATTTCGATCGTCTCGAGAGAATGCTTTATTAAAAAGAGAAGGAGAAAATAAAGAAAGAGAAAAACTAACTAGCACACTTTCGTAGGCAACACGATTGCACTGAGCATGTGCAACAAGCCTTTAAACCTCTAGGTGTCCCTAGTAGGAGGAGTGTTGTCTCCTGAGGGTTTTCAGCGGATTGCACCCACAAAATCCAATAATAAAAGCAAGATCATGAATATTACATTTAAAGAAAAGAATCGTAAAAGAAAGACTTTGAAAATTAGGGTTTCCAACTAAGCTAGCTTTTCGGTTGTCATGAGCCCTATCTTAATGGTCATGAAAAAATGTCAGAAATCACGTCCTCCCTCAATAAAACATCGTCTTATTCTTCATTCCTATCTTTATTCCAAACATCGATCATATCACCCTGCGTGTGTGTAAAGACATCCCTACACCCGGAGAATTCAATTCAAGCTATCATACCCTTGCCCATCGGCCTCAGTACTTCTTGGCAAACGAGATTGCTTACACACTTTCATGCGACCGTTAATACTTCTTGAGGTACTAACCGACCGATTACTAATGTGCTTGCATGCTTGGTGTATTTTCCTCGTCTTGCACCACCTCAGGCATAGCAGTGACTCCCAGACCAGTTGACCTTGGGGCACTAGGTGAAGAAGCACCCTTTTGCTATATATTTTTAATGCCCTTGGTGATAACAAAACCAGTATCCATTTTTTTCACCATTTTTTTTTATACCCTTTTTTTTATACATCGGCTTTAAGACAAGAGCATTTCAAGGTATCCTCTACTATCCCAGGCTTCAAGACGTGTGTAAGTGCGAATAGCAGGGTAGCCACGTTCAAAATGTTTGGCTTCCAGAATAGAAACTATTTTTCAGACTTATTTTTATCCTCAGATTAGTGACGTCCTTCATCTTACTAACCCTTGGGACAACGGCTCATAACTACTTATTACTAGTTCGTATAAGAAAACTTCTAATTTTCTTAGTTTTATAAAAATTTTCTAATCTCATGGATGTAACTTTTCACTATCTAAACTTTCATTATCTTATTTATATACAAAAAGGTGTAAATATTAAAATTATTTTTATATTTGAAAATTTTTAAATTTTTATGGGTTTTGAAAATTTTTCAATTTTTATAGATTTTTAAAAGAAATGTTTTGTGCTTATGCAGATGATATGCAAATGATGCGAAAATAAGCACAAACCTCCCCCAAACTTGTTTTCAACAGTGTCCTCACTGTTGCCGACAGCTATACCTACAAAAACCTGTAAATCTGGGAGGAATTATTAGTGGGGGCAAAATACATAAGTGAAGAACTTCCCCCAAACTTATCTTTTACTCACCTTCATTCAAAAGATGATACAATGATATACAGGATATGAAGGTGAGACGGAGGAATTTTAATCCAAATAAACTGGCTCTTGTAAGAACAAGAGCTCCTCCGTGGGGTCAGTGGAAAAATACGGCTTTAGTCTATGTCCATTTACTTTGAAAACAGTGCCGTTTTTAACATTTTCTACTTCTACTGCCCCGTGCGGGAATACAGACCGCACAACAAAAGGTCCCTTCCAACGAGATCGGAGCTTACCCGCGTGAAGGTGTAAACGTGAATCATAAAGAAGGACTTGTTGACCAGGTAAAAATATTTTCCTTAAAATGCTTTTATCGTGAAAAACCTTAGTCCTATTCTTTGTGATTACAGCATTATCATAAGCTTCATCGCGGAGTTCGCTTAGCTCGTTAAGTTGCAGCTTCCGAAAGTTGCAAGCAAGGTTTAGATCAAAATTTATTTCCTTTATAGCCCACAATGCTTTATGTTCTATCTCAACAGGTAGATGACATGCTTTTCCAAACACTATCCTATATGGAGACATTCCTAGGTCGGTCTTAGATGCAGTCCTGAATGCCCAAAGAGCATCCGTCAATTTGGTCGACCAATCTTTTCTATTTTTAGCAACAGTTTTCTCCAGGATAAGTTTGATTTGTCTGTTTGAGATCTCAGCCTGCCCGCTTGTTTGGGGATGATAGGGTGTAGAAAGACGGTGGTTGATTGAGTATTTTCGCATCAGAGTCTCGAAAGATCTGTTGCAGAAGTGTGTCCCATTATCACTAATGATAGCGCGTGGGTGTCCAAATCGCGAAAAGATATTCTCTTTCAAGAACTTAATGACAACTTTCCTGTCATTAGTGCGACATGGAATGGCTTCTACCCACTTTGAGACATAATCAACCGCCAGCAAAATGTACAGATTCCCAAAGGAGTTGGGAAAAGGACCCATAAAATCAATGCCCCAAATATCAAACATTTCAACAACCAAGATGGGTTGCTGAGGCATTTCATTCCTCTGGGATATTCTACCCGTATACTGACATTGTGTACAGGTTTTGCAATACTCAAATGCGTCCTTGAATAAGGTCGGCCAGTAAAATCCACATTGCAAAACCTTTTCCGCTGTCTTTCTAGGACCAAAGTGACCCCCACAAGCCTGATCATGACAAAATGAAAGAACACTCTTGAACTCTTCATTTGGGACGCACCGGCGAATGATCTGATCAGGACAATATTTAAACAAATAGGGCTCGTCCCAGTAAAAGTGTTTTACTTGGGAAAGAAAACGATATTTGTCCTGTTTTGACCAATCGCTCGGTATAAGTCCTGTGGCATGATAGTTCACAATATCCCTGAACCATGGTTCAGCGGATATGCTCAAGAGTTGTTCATCAGGGAATGAGTCATTAATCGGCAGGGTCACAGGGGAAGAAACGATGCGTGAAAGGTGGTCGGCTACTACGTTTTCACATCCTTTCTTATCTTTGATAACAAGATCAAATTCTTGTAACAGTAGGATCCAACGTATTAGTCGACCTTTTGCATCTTTCTTCGCCAGAAGATGTTTTAAAGCGGAATGGTCAGTATATACAACTATAGGTGAGCCGATTAAGTAAGGCATGAATTTTTCTAACGCAAATACAACCGCTAAAAGCTCTTTCTCGGTGGTTGTATAATTGATTTGCGCATCATTCAAGGTCTTACTAGCATAGTAAATCACGTGTGGCATCTTTTCGATGTGCTGTCCTAAGACTGCACCTACTGTAAAATCAGATGCGTCACACATCAGCTCAAAGGGGTAGTCCCAATTTGGTGATGATAAAACGGGGGCTGTGGTGAGTGAGTGTTTAAGTGAGTCGAAAGCTGTCTCGCAATCCGAGTCAAAATGGAAGGTCGTATCCTTGGCCAGAAGTAGTGTTAAAGGTCTAGCAATTTTGCTAAAGTCCTTTATGAATCTCCTATAAAAGCCCGCATGGCCAAGGAAAGAGCGAATATCTTTGACGCTTTTGGGATGAGGCAGGTTTTGAATGACATCTACTTTAGCTCTGTCAACCTCAATGCCTTTCTGTGAAATGACATGTCCAAGGACTATTCCTTCTTGGACCATAAAGTGGCATTTTTCCCAGTTTAATGTCAAGTTCTTCTGTTTGCAACGAGTAAGAACAGCGTCTAGATTCGCAAGGCAATCAGAAAAAGAGTCTCCAAAAATCGAGAAGTCGTCCATAAAGATCTCCAAGAAATTCTCTACCATATCAGAGAATATCCCCATCATACACCGCTGAAAGGTAGCGGGAGCATTGCATAACCCAAAGGGCATGCGACTGTAAGCAAAGGTACCAAAAGGACAAGTAAAAGTGGTTTTATCTTGATCCTTTTTGGCGATGGGGACCTGATTGTAGCCTGAGTAACCGTCCATAAAACAATAAAACTCTCGTCCCGCTAAGCGTTCCAGCATCTGATCAATAAATGGTAGAGGAAAATGATCTTTCCTCGTAGCAGCGTTGAGTTTTCTATAATCGATGCATACACGCCACCCAGTTTGGGCGCGTGTTTGAATCAACTCATTCGCTTCATTTGTGATAACTGTGATGCCGGATTTCTTAGGAACGACATGTATAGGACTCACCCACTGGCTATCGGAGATGGGGTAGATAATACCATTATCTAAGCACTTGACGATTTCTTTCATGACAGCTTCCTTCATGACGGGATTCAACCGTCTCTGTGGTTCTCGGGTCGGTCTGGCATCATCCATCACATGTATATGATGTTCAACTATCAAGGGACTAATCCCTTTGATGTCCGCCATACTCCAACCAAACGCCTCTTTGTTAGATCTCAATACCGATAAAAGGGCATTCTCTTGCTCTGATGCAAGAGAAGCGGAAATGATAACCGGTAATGACTCAATCTCACCAAGATAAGCATATTTCAGGTGAGAAGGTAAAATTTTGAGATCTAACTCAGGCGGAGAAATGATAGAAGGAAGGGTCATAGATTGATTTTTGGATCTACAAAGAAGCTCAGAGCCTGTGAAAGATACAGACTCGGGTGGAGAAAAGTCAGAAGTGCAGGACTCATGTGTAGCTAAAGTGTCCTCACTAAGATCATGTGTGAAATCAAACAGAGATGTGCTAATGTCATCGAGATCAGTCAAGCAAAGATCCTCAGCTCCACAACTATCGGGAGCGATCTCATGGACAGAGCACACATCTAAAATATGAGCAGAGGGTTCTGACGGCTGACTTCCAACTCTATAGATATTTAGTTCAATGGTCATATTTCCAAATGATAAATTCATTGAACCATTTCTACAATTTATAACAGCGTTGGAAGTGGCAAGGAAAGGACGACCTAGAATCACCGGAATTTGGCCCCGGGGGTTTGCTACAGGATGTGTGTCTAGCACAATGAAGTCTACAGGGAAAACAAATTCCCCGACCTTTATTAACACATCCTCTAATTCACCCCTTGGTTTGGTGATAGATCGGTCTGCCATCTGGAGAGTGCAATGAGCAGGTTTCAGCTCTCCAATCCCTAATTGCTCATAGACAGAATAAGGTAACAGGTTAACACTCGCGCCAAGGTCTAACAGAGCACGATTTATGTTTTTACCCCCAATCGAAATCGAAATTGTAGGACAACCTGGGTCCTTTCTTTTCTTTGGAAGCTGGGGTATAAAAGCAGTGCTGATGTTATTAGACATAAAGACCTTCTTCGGCACTTGGGTCTTCCTCTTCCTAGTGCACAAGTCCTTAAGAATTTTCGCATAAGCGGGGACTTGCTGAATCGCATCTAGGAGAGGGATATTGATGTTAACCTGTTTGAACATCTCTAAAATTTCCTCCATATGAGGACTCGTTCTATTAGCCCTTAGCCGGTTCGGGTAAGGTGCTTTCGCAATAAGCGCGGGGTCCATCATAGGAGAAGGAAAGGGGGGTAGACGAGGTCCCAAAGGAGGTGTGGGGACCGTCTGTGGAGAACTATAAGGGTTGGGTGAAGGTGTTGAGCCTAAGGGGAAATGGAGAATAGGCTCGTGCGAAGGTGGTTTGGTAGAAGAAGAAGGATCAGAAGGTGAAGTGTGTGTATGTGGGAAAGACTCAGCCGGGGTGTTGATATGATTTTCAGTATTATCAATATCTTCCCCGACATGATTGTTCATCACTCTTCCCGATCTCAACGTTGTAATGGCATTTACATTGTAATGCCCAGGATTCTGTAGGGGTTGAGAGGGAAGTTTCCCTTTTTCTCTCGCACTCATTTCGGCTTTTAAGCGTGCGATTTCAGCTTCCATCGTGCGAATACTCTCAGCTTGGGACGCTGAGTTTTTCTTTATTTCACTGACGGAAGATCTAACTTCAGTCGAAACATCCATGAAATTTGATAAAAGTGATTTCATGGTTTGAGTGAATTGAGAGAACTCGTCAGAACAGGGCTGCATAGGATTAGACTGTGCAGGAGTGTTGCCCTGATTTTGGAAATTTTGTGACTGGTAGGGGTGCTGAGTGAGTTGTAGGGGTTGCTGTTATGGTGGAGGAAGAGCCCGTTGAAATTGATTCGTGTTTGGAACCGTGTTTTGAGATTGTGATTGGTTCCAAGCAAAATTCGGGTGGTTCCTCCAACCCTGATTGTAAGTGGAAGAATATGGATCGTTTCGAGGTCGTTGAAATGCGGCATTAGAATGCTCGTGACCTTGAAACGCAGAGTTTAATGGACATTCTTCCGTTAAATGTGATGGATCAGAACAACACCCACAAACAGTTTTGGGGAGCGACATTGGGTTTAGGGAGGCTGCTGCAAATTTGTGTTCCATAGCGTCGAGCTTCTTTTGCATTGCTGCCATTTCAGCTCGGACACCTATGGACACATCTATTTGGTGTACGCCACCCCTATTCAATGGTTGTGTTCCACTCTCCCAAATTAGTGACTTTTCAGCGAACTCTTCTAAGTATCGCCAAGCTTCCCCATCATCTTTGGTCATAAAAGTACCTTGACACATGTTTTCAAGGCTCTGTTTAGTGCTAGGGTTACTGCCCTCATATATGATTCGGCAAAGCTCCCATCTCGGGATGCCGTGATGAGGACATTGAACCAATAGATCCTTGAAACGTTCAAAGTATTTTGAAAATGGTTCGGCAGGGAGCTAGGCAAATTGGTTCAGTTCGCTACGGATTCGAGCCGTCTTTTGGACTGGGTAAAATTTCTTAAGGAATGCAGCGACGAATTCTTCCCAATTCGTAATAGAGTGTGCGGTGGTGTTGTATAGCCACTTCTCGGCTATATCGCACAAAGTAAATGGAAGAAGTCGTAGACGCATCGCATCCACTGAAAGTTGAGACGTACCCATCATTGCGCATACGTTTTCAAATTTGGTAATGAAAACGTAAGCGTCCTCGGTCTCGAGTCCGTGGTATTTGGGTAAAAGATTGATATACTGGGGCTTTATTTCAAAGTTATCCCCATTGGCTGGTGGTGTGGATAAGCAGGTCGAAAGAGGACCTCTATGTGGATAGCATCTTTCCTGGAGAGAAATGTGGGGTGGAGTAGGATTCTGCGCACCAACGGACGGTGGCAGATTAGGGTTAAAGAAGTTTGATGGATTCGGATCCATCGGTGTGGGTGTGGTAGTGGGTAAAGAAAAGGTAAATGGAGAATTATCGACTTCGGAGTCGATAGGAGGTACGCGGACTAAACGGGCACTAGAATCCCGTGTCCAGCCTATCTTGTACTAAAAAGGGTTAGTACAAGTGGCAGCGTTGACTTATAATTAGGGATGAATGAATGCGGTGCTTGCTTTGAAAAAGGGACGGATTTTGAAAAAATGATGCGACAAAACAAATGCAGCACACAAACCCTAGAATCTAATGGTCACTTAGGTCCGATCTCTAGACCGCTCCTAACTGCCAAAAGACAAGCCGCAGGATAGAATCCTCCACTGCCTCTTTGTCCCCCTGTGGCCGGATAAGTGCCAGGTAAGTGGAAAGGAACCACCACTACAGTGGACCTAATTAATAACCACTAGCCTTAGACACACTCGCCTTAGGCACCACAAGAAAACGCGGATAAGCAATGAATTACCCACGACCTTCTCTTGTCCTATTGAGCGCGACAGTCCTTAGAGTCTTCTCTAGATTTCTTTTAGTTAATGGAGGTAATGCGGATGCAAGTTTGACGATTTTCGGGGCCTAGGAAGGGTAATGAAATCCCCACCTAATTTGGATTTGGCCGTGCCCCTTAAATTTCCGTATTAGAATGCAAACAACCAAGAAATCAAAATCACACACAATTTTTAATTTGCTTTTGCGCGCTGCGATTTATTTGCAAAGAATCCTGTAGCAAAGGGTTAGTTGGAGCTAAAAAGAGGAGAGGGGAGAGAGCAAGAAATTACCTGCACTGAAAATTTTTCAGTGAACCCCCAACCTAGCCGCCGATCAGCCGCATCTACTGGCTCCTGCCGCGGAAACGCGCTTCAACTGTGGGAACACTGTACCAAACTTCTTCAGGGAGTCTCTGTTGGCTCCCTAAGCTCTGAGGTATATTCCAAAAATTTTTATCACAGCCCAGAATGCTCCAGATCTCCTTGCAATCAATTCACAACACACGTATAAGAGTTTGTACGAATTTTGATTTCAAGAAGTAAAATGTAATAATTCTTTCACTTCAAACTAAAAATGTAAATGAATTAGCGCGATCCCCGGCAACGGCGCCATTTTGATTGAAATATTTTCTGACGTGTATATGTAAAAAGTAACGACAATCAAAAAATTATATTGACCGCAATCAAACCACGGTGTCGGATGTAGATTGTTAGTGAGTGCGGATCGTCCACAGGGATTGTGCAATTCAATTGTATTTTGATACGTTTGAAATGAAATGTTAGGCAACAATAAACGAAAACATGATTCAAGATGTGATTTGTATTCGAGTGTCACTAATCTTTACTCAAGAATCAAGAAACTATAAACAATCAAGAATCGGTTGTTTTGACAATATTTCCAATCAACAATCAAGAATATAAGAGAGGCTCGTAGGAATCGATCGGATCTTTAGACGTGATGCAATCTAAAGGGTTTCCTGTTCTTGTCCTTCGAAGAATTGATACTAGATCAATGGTGATCGACGAGAGTTAGGGTTTTCTTGATGAAATTAGGGTTTCATCTCTTAACCCTTGTTCTTTCGAGGATACCATTTATATTCTAGCCTCTAGCAATTCCAAGAAACGATCGGAACTCCCCAATCTCGAGCGATGTCGATCAAGAAAGCATCGCAACGAATTGGGTCGTCGATTCTTGAACTTGCTAGGGTTTACAAACTCGTGGGATTCAAGAATCGATTACAAATTTGTTACATCATCATACTAAAGATCGTTTCGACTCCCCGACGAGCGGAGTTTTATTCACACATCACCACAAAGACAATATTCAAGAATAGTAATGATAACATGATGCGGAATTTAAAGAAAACAAGATAAAAGAATATCACCTTTTATTTAATCAACAATTTCAATACATTCTTTCAAGAATCTACAAGAAGAAGAAATCGATCGTTGACTCGGCTTCGCTCGTCTCCGTGGATCGTGGATCTACTTTGATCTCTTGCCCGATTGAAGATCGGCTCGGCTCATAAAAGGGTTGAAGGCATCTTGCTTGGCTTGCACTCAAGATCTTGAATTGTTGTTGGATTTAGGGTTAGGGTTTCCTACAAGCTCTCTCACTTAACTTGAGGAAGAGGAAGATGAAGAATGGGATTGATTTTTCTAAGCTTTCCCAAGGTTGAATCCTAAGGTTGAATAATTCTCAAATGATGAGCCTAGGGTCTTATTTATAGAGCTCCCAAACCCTAGGTTAGATTTGAATTAGAACTTTCCCTCCCAAAGTTTGTTGAAGGGTTTCTAGAAGGAGTTTGTTAGGAGTTAGCTTAGGGTTTAAGCTAGGGTTTAGGGAAAGTTCTAGAAGTATTAGGCTAGTTTAGGTGTTTGCTGATCTGGAGGAAGTATCTGGGATATTCTGGAAGTTTGTGAGCATTATTGAGCTGTAGCCACTGAAACAAGAGTTGTGCACTGAAATTGAGGAACTGATTCCCTGTAGCCACCGCGCTTCCGCCGCGTTTAGCCCCTAACTGCCGCTCTTCCACGGCTCATTGTTGAGCTTGGCCCTTGGTCTTTCCTCTGTTGCTTGGTACTGCTGTTTTTGGCTTATTCTGATATTTAGATTTGCAGTTCCCCTTCTGTGTTGATACCAGATTTGAGTTAAGTGAGTTTACGAGCAATTGTAATGGTCGAGCAATGTAATGATCGAGCAAGCTTCTCTTTTCCTGCACATACTTCAAAACAGGGGTTGCAAGATATGGAAAATATGCTATGTAATGCAATGCAGTCAATTTCCCTAGAAATGCCGGTTTTAAGGTCGAATACATGTAATCTGATATTTTGCGACCGATTTGCTAATATGTAGAATATGAATACCGTACACTTCTATATGGATGCAGATGATATGGAAATTGCCTGTTAAAATATGCAATATTTTCGACTGATCATGATCCATGCGGCCAACCTGCAAGAACTGTGGCACAACGGAGGTGAGTTGCCAACTCGTGAGTAGAAAACATCATCAGGTAGAAATCGAATAAAACAACGATTTCCTAGGTCAACTATATCATAAAGGTAATACTATGATATCTAGGGTGACCGTATCTACATAGGTGCCAACAATATAATAGATGCCTATCTGCATGTAGCTAACATCTACGTGTCCATCAATGACACAACAACATCATGCATGCAAATATCATGAAAGCATATGCATGTAAATATGAGGATATAAATCAACGTGTGTCTATCAACGACACATCTAAATCATGGAACCTGAGTGTCCAACATTGACACTCGAAACATCATGAAACCCGTGTCCATCATCGACATGTAAATCCTCATATCTCAGGCGCCGCATTCTCAGATCGGTCCTCATATCTATCTCCTCTCAGGTGCCGCATACTCTGATCAGCCCTCAAATCCATCTCATAACTCCGGTCGGTATCCTCCGGATAACCGACAGGTCCAAATACTATCACCGGTAGGTAGTAGTCCCTCTGCCAGGCTCATCGTTTACACCATGAATATCCTTTCTTGCCCCGGGGTACCATACCGGGTCCACCATGTACCCGAAGATGGTGCTTCCCGCTCCTCGAATCGGGTTTCACATGCCAATCTCAGAATCGAGAAAACACATGGTGGGCGTCTCGAAATATCATATCAAGAGAAACCGGGTTTTTAATACAATACATAATTTCCTTTGAAATTTAACCACGATTCTCAAATCCAGAATCTCATGAAAACAGCAAATATCAATGCGTATAATCATAAAGCATGATGTATGCAAACATATAACAGAAATGTGAGCGTATCAAGTATATCATGCGACATGGTATGGTGATGTGAACATAGCAAGTATATCATAGCATGATTTAGCAATTCTACTTTGTAAGTGACATAGCAATTATTGATAATGAAAGTGTGTGAACCGGCAAATCGGTGTAAGTGTAACATACGCATCATCGATAATGGTGTAGGTGTACTAGCACAGGTATATATAATGTAATGAGAATGTCATGAACGTAACATAAGATACATCGTACGCAAAATGCTAACAGGTATACGTATCAATAATATATATCTGAGTCGGTGAATCTATCAATCGGCATCCAACCTCACAACATCATGTACGATACAATATATCATACGGTATCCTCTAGTCAAGGGTATGGATCAATCATCAGCTAAAGCTCATAACGTACTGTAACCCATCATACAGTGGCATTAAACAATTAGGGATTATATCAACCTATATGACAATGAGGGTACGGACTTAACGTCTCGTACGGTATATCACTCATGATCCACAACATCATCCATATATATACCTATCTATCATGTCACATCCGTATCAAATATCTCATATCGACTCGTGTCCGTATAACGATTTATCCAACCAAGTCATCATATCTCATCGTATACTCTTTTCATCACATCACTATCTCACATCAAGTCGTTTTACATATCCATTCTATCTTATAAACCTCACGTCATGCTACTCTAAAACTCATACTTATTCTCGTGCAACTGCATATCTATATATCGTGATTCGCATTCACTTTTCATATCCTTATATATCAATTCGAGACATCATTTCTATCATATCATGTCAAGAGTCATATCCCTATAGCATTTATCTCATATCTCGATATATATATATATATATATATATATATATATATATATTCGATCATTCATATCATCTCTAGCTATTTATTTTTAACCATATCCCTAGTTTTCTAATATAGGTTTCCTTAACCATATTCTATATATCGGTTTCCATCAAAGTTTGCGGGGGTGTTGTACGCCATCCACCCGACTTCCCACGTAGATATAAATCTACTCACCTGCGGAACTCCTTGTTCAGCCGTAGTCGATGTGCTTCGTCGTCTCGGAATCCACGCGAAGGTACCTACAATCAATATACAATCGCGATGCTATTAAAATCAAGTTCGGAAAACCAATACGGCACACGAATTGCCTATAGGTTAGAACCCATAGCTTAGGCATGCAAAAACAATCAAACAACCCTTGTTGTTGATGTACAAACGCCCAACAACAAAATACAAATACAAATATCAAAACCAATAATCCCAATTTCGGAAAACATAACCAAAAACACCCCAATGTGCTCCCCGATTTTGGCTCAGGTCAATTGGAACAAAACTAGCAAGTACAGGGAGATGTATTTGGAGTATGTGAGCTTCAGACCAAACCTAGACATAATTGCCCACAATGAGGCCGGCCACACTGCCCTCAAAACCGGCCTGCTCGGCCAAGAATGCTTGGAATGGGTTCATATTTGCAGGGTGGTCTCTTAGTGTCTTAATTAGGTTAATGGAGTTGCTGGTTTTTCTAGTAAACGTTCCTGGTCATCCCAGATTCCCTGTAGTCACCAATTTGTACACAAAACTGACATGGAACAAATCTTAAGTTCGTATTCTTTATTCTATGTCCACAAATCGATCTCTAGGGTCTTGTACACACTCACTATAGATCACGAGTCCACAAAATCACCCAAACTCTCTCTTGTAATTTCCAAACATCACAATTTCAAATCGATTAAACTCTAAACTACAATAGGGTTCTACTAAACTTAAACTAAACTAGATGAGAGGAAATATACCTCATGGATGCAACTCAAGAGAAACCCTAGCTTCCCAAAGTCTCCAAAATCCAACTTTGATTGGTCCAAAGTGTTGAGGATGAGGTGGGGATCAACTTTAATGAAGAGGGTATAGGGTTTTAATAAGGTTTTTGAGATGAGAAATGGAGGTGGAGGTGGAGGAAAGCTTGAGGATGAAGGAGGTGATGAAAATAATGGGGAGGAAATGACTGGCTACCTCTTCTCTCTCTTTCTTATTCTCACCCTCTCTCAACTCATTTCCTACTCTCTCTCTCTCTAATAATTCACTCTTTTACCTTTTTCTCGTTTTCTTTTCTTTCCCCTTATCACAAATAACACCAAACACAATTAAAACAATATGTAACTAAAATGTAACATGACATGGTGCACTAACCATGAAAAACTGCAGAAATACGGAATTGGCCTAATCGCGATTAGTAGTGCACTAATCAATTTTTATTTAAACTGCATATAATAAATTATAAAAATGCCAAATCCGATAAATATATTTTTAAATGAATAAATCATTTTAATCTCCAATTATTTCACAATTATTAGTATATATTTATACCATTTTACGAAAACCCCAATTTCGCAAATCGGGTAGTTTTCGCGAAATATATTATTTTAATATTAAATTCCAAAAATAATATTTTATATTTTCTGAAATGTTACAATCTTCCCCTCTTAAATAAATTCGGTCCCTGAATTTAAATTTAAACCCTCAAATACTAAAACATTTCAAAAATCAGCTAAAATCAATGGGGCTCCGAAATCGCGAAAGACATAGAAATACTACAGCGCATCGGGTGCGCCTGAAAACGAGTATGAAACATAAAATCGAACTCCGTCAAGCGTCACACAAATCATTGGATTTACACGCAATTCATCAGAGTTACAATGGAGATACACCCCAAAAACAGATCTCGAAATCCACTACTGAAATCCAATATGCACTAGTCAAATACTATAATATGTATATAATACGCATCCTTGAAAAATCTTCTAAATACTGAATAAAACACATGCAAAATTTTTTATGAATCGCCGTGCGATGCATAACTCACGGCACAAGTGACAGATGCTCATTTGTAAAGTAATAAATATATGTTAATATAGGTTTTGCTAAAATATACGTTCCGCCCTTTTAAATATCCAAAATGGTTTTCCTTTGTAAACGTTCATGCCGCTCGCGGACACGTAAGAAATAGCTAGGCTATAGCTCCTTTTTTTTTGAAAACCTCTTGGTAAACTTTTAATGCATGCAAAGTACTCAGGTACTGTTCTTAGATCAGTCCTGTTCAGCTACTACTTAATATATTGCCTATCATGAAAACAAGGTGCTCAAGAGCAAAATCAGCCCCAAAAGGCGTAGCCAATAATCATGTGCGTCTGGTGTGCACGGAAATCAAATCCAAATACAAGTGTCACAATATACACAAAAGCAAAACTAAGTGCAACGGATGTGCACGAAAGCATCTGTCCAGTGCAACGGATGTGCACGACAACATCTAGTGCATCTATTGTGCACGAAAATCTCAATCCAGTGCAGCTAACATGCACGAATGAAAATCCCAATCGAGTGCATCCGGTGTGCATAAAATCATATCTCATCTCATGCGCCCAACATTCATGAAAATCCAAATCAAGTGCATCCGTCATGCACGAATGAAATCTAAATCAAGTGCATCTAATGCGCACAAAATCCAATACCGAGCGCCTAACATGCGCAAAAATCCAACCCAAGCACGTCAGGTCCGTATAAAGCATCTAGTGCAGTAGCATGTATGAATACGAACGTCAAGTGCAAACACGCACAAAAACCTAAATATGGTAACACAAATGCTCAAAGATATAAATCGGGTGCAACCAATGTTTGGAGTATAAATTTAGTGCAACTAATGCGCGAAATACCCATCCGGTGCAACAAATGCATGAAATGCAAATCTAGTGCAACAAATGCACGAAGTACAAATTTGGTGCAATAAATGCACAAAACACAAATCCGATGCATCCAGTGCACGAAATACAAATCCGGTGCATCTAGTGCACGAAATACAAATTCGGTGCATCTAGTGCACGAAATACAAATCTGGTGCATCCAGTGCACGAAATATCAAATCTGGTGCAACAAATGCACGAAAACTCATCAATAACTCAAATGCGTATAAAAAATCAACACCGAGTGTACCAAGGTGTATAAAATCAAAAATGTATGCACTGCGTGCACAAAATACATATCAATGCACTGCAAGCACATGTGAGCTATACCGAGTGCAAAAATAAAATCGAGTACCACATGCAAACAATCAAAACAACCGTATGAAATCCACGAAATCATGAACACGTGCCGCCAAGGCATAAAATCGACATCAAGTGCAATAAATATGCACAAATCATAAACCAACACGATGGTGTATAAAACACATATCAAGTGCAATGACTATGCACAAAAAGGTAAATACCCAGTAGGTGCAGCCATGGTGCACGAAAACAATATCATGAATCTCAATCATCAAAACTCAAATCCAAGCGATATAAGCGTGATACTCGGATCACAAATGCAAATCGCAAAAAATGACATTGAGGTACACCTTCCTCAATGTCAAAAATATGCCGGTGTGCCCAAAACCGGCAGAGCAAGAACATCCGCTTGCCTCCTGCTCATGGTCTGGCGTCCTCTGTTTCTGGGTCTTCATTTTCCTCTGTGGATTACCAATCTCGCAATCCTTCGGCTCGTCAGCCCGGTCAGGTGTACTAACGGAAACGATTCCACTTTGACACTCCTCTGGTCATCTCTCGGCCAATTTGCATGACTACTCATAAGCAGCACGTCACTGGCGTTGGCCTCTGGCCCTCTGAATATACGTGACACAACTGATTCTGTGTGCAAATCTTATCGCGACAGTGCCCTGGAAGGAACCTGCTCAAGGTCTCTTCCGATCTCGCCTATGCCGAACTATAAGGAGGCTGGTACTCTTACATCATCTTTTCTCGCCTTCTGGACATCTGCGTTCTAAGCACAGCATTTCTTCGGGAACTGGCCATATCCCAACGCCTCTGTATACACATCAAATCTCCAATCTCAACGGCGAGTAACAACAGCTCGTTAACATCTCGCACGAACCTCTTGCTCCACTCGTCTTTATTATCGTCCACTCCGACGTCACGTCATGCTATCTGCGTACTGCACTGGTTCTCGGCTACAGTCAATCCGGAATCTCGTACACGGACTCGAAATTACGAACTCGGTATCTTCATCACTCTGTAGAAGATATTCAGTCGAACACGTCCTTGGGAACTCATCCGAACCATCGGAGGAATACTCTATATTCGTCCGTTCTTGATCAACTCATAATGCATCTGGATGAGATCCTTTATCCAAAGCCGGTCCACTTACTGATCTCCTATTGGAGTATCCAACGAACAACATCATCTCTGGATCAATCTATTCTAGATCTGAATAAGATTCTCCATACTGGAAATCTTCAACTCAACTGAGCCTGCGTCGGCGCATCAAATCAGAAGAATCACCTTCGTCTCTCAACTCAAGATAGACTATCTATCTCCTGTCGCATCTCTGCCTGAAATCTCCAGCGATCTCAGCTCGTAAGGTTTGGAAGCGACATCCCATCAATCTCAGCAACAGCCGGGTCATCTGTCTGCAATGTAGACGACATAACAATTTCTGAGGTAGGTTATACATCAACAGTCCTCTAACGACAGGCAACCTCTAACAATGGCTCGATGGTCCAGTGCAAAGCCGAACAATCGCCTCAACAAGAGGTCACAACACAAATACTACATCGAAACGTTCCCATGTCACCAGAAAACATGATGGTCAGTCCTCGTCCATGACGAGCTCGTCCTGACCGCATCACTAGCAGCAGCTCAACCTGCGTTCAAACCATGGTGACAGGAACCTCAAATATGTATCGAGGGAAATAGATCAAAGGAACGAAAAGAATCAACAGATCCAGAATGGATGCATGATCATAAGGAGGAATGGAATCAATGAGAGTATGATCATGGAAATGAATAGAATCAAGGATCTCAAATGGATGTATGATCAAGGGAACGAAGAGAATCACAGATCTCCAAAATATGTACATCCTAAGGTTTCTTAATTGGAGTATCGTATCGTAAATATGCCGCGGAATATACGTGCGGTGCGTCACTCTACTCAACATACCTACTCCATCAATCAGGGTCAGCCTATGTAACGAAAGTTTGGGTCTAATACCCCCTGTTCAAGTCTAAGTTCCGTAAGGTCAAGCCTAGGTTCCAGAAAATATATGCCCTAGACTCCGCATAGTCAAACCTAGACTCGAACCAAGCTTAAACCTAGCGCTCTGATACCAACTTTGTCACGACCCGAAATTTAGTTCGTGACCGGCACTTAAATCACGCCACGTCTATAGACGTAACGTAATTTAAGTAAACCGAAGCATAGAAATCAAAACCTTTTTAAGAAAATAAAAGAGGTGAAGTTTTGAAATAAAGGTATGATGAAATCAAATGTTTTCTTAAATGCATAGATAAAGGAACATGAAAAATGCAAGTGGATTATGCTAGCTGAAAAACATGTTTCGTCTTTTAAAAATTGGGCAGCACCTTCTTTGTATATTTTGATTCAAAACCACATATACATGATAATAATAAAGGCATCCCCAAGCGGGAGCTAGCACTTCGCCAATCGGCGGAAACACAACCACGCAAGACAGAAATATATGTATACGACGCCCAACGGCGAAGATCAACACAAAGAATAATATAAAACAAGACATCAAACCCAACAAGCAAACATATAACCCATCGCTCAAAGTCTCGCAACTACAAGTCTTGCTAAGTCTTACTACTTATGCAAATACTAGTTTCTGATTTATGGAGTTAACTAGATACAACAGAAATAATAATACAAGAGTGGCATAATCCAATATGTACCACCTACCAAAGCAAATCACCCGAAAGCAAGCTGTGTGCCAGGGATGTCGTTACTGATCCATGCGGTCAATATGCAAGAACTATGGCACAACGGGAGTGAGTTACCAACTCGTGAGTAGAAAACATAATCAGGTAGAAATCGAATAAAACAACGATTTCCTAGGTCAACTATATCATAAAGGTAATACTATGATATCTAGGATGACCGTATCTGCATAGGTGCCAACAATATAATAGATGCTTATCTGCATGTAGCTAACATCTACGTGTCCATCAATGACACAACAACATCATACATATAAATATCATGAAAGCATATGCATGTAAATATGAGGATATAAATCAACGTGTGTCCATCAATGACACATTTAAATAATGGAACCTGAGTGTCCAACATTGACACTCGAAACATCAAGAAACCCGTGTCCAGCATCGACACGTAAATCCTCATATCTCAGGCGCCGCATCCTCAGATCGGCCCTCATATCTATCTCCTCTCAGGTGCCGCATACTCTGATCGGCCCATAAATCCATCTCATGACTCCGGTCGGAATCCTCCGGATAACCGACGGGTCTAAATACTATCACCGGCAGGTAGTAGTCCCTCTACCAGGCTCATCGTCTACACCATGAATATCTTTTCTTGCCCCGGGGTACCATACCGGGTCCGCCATGTACCCGAAGACGGTGCTTCCCGCTCCTCAAATCGGGTTTCACATGCCAATCTCAGATTCGAGAAAACACGTGGTGTACGTCTCGAAATATCATATCAAGAGAAACCGGGTTTTTAAAACAGTACATAATTTTCTTTGAAATTTAACCACGGTTCTCAAATCCAGAATCTCATGAAAACAACAAATCTCAATGTGTATAATCATAAACCATGATGTATGCAAACATATAACAGAAATGTGAGCGTATCAAGTATATCATGCAACTTGGTATGGTGATGTGAACATAAAAAGTATATCATAAGATGATGTAGCAATTGTACTGTGTAAGTGACATAGAAATTATCGATGACGAAAGTGTTTGAGCCGACAAATCTGTGTAAGTGTAACATACGCATCATCGATAATGGTATAGGTGTACTAGCACAGGTATTTATAATGCAATGAGAATGTCATGAACGTAACAGAAGATACATCGTACGCGAAATGCTAACAGGTATACGTGTCAACAATATATATCCGAGTCGGTGAATCTATCAATCAGCATCCAGCCTCACAACATCACGTACGGTACAATACATCGTACGGCATCCTCTAGTCAAGGGTATGGATCAATCATCAGCTAAAGCTCATCACGTATGGTAAACCATCGTACGACGGCATTAAGCAATTAGGGATTCTATGAACCTATATGACAATGAGGGTACGGACCTAACGTCTCGTATAGCATGTCACTCATGATCCACAACATCATCCATATATATATATATATATATATATATATATATATATATATATATATATATACCTACCTCTCAGGTCACATCCGTATCAAATATCTCATATCGACTCGTGTTCGTATAACGACCTATCAAACCAAGTCATCATATCTCATCGTATACTCTTTTCATCACATCACTATCTCACATCAAGTCATTTTACATATCCATTCTATCTTATAAATCTCACGTCATGCTACTCTAAAACTCATACTTATTCTCGTGCAACTACATATCTATATATCGTGATTCGCATTCACTTTTCATATCCTTATATATCAATTCGAGACATCATTTCTATTATATCATGTCAAGAGTCATATCCCTATAGCATTTATCTCATATCTCGATATATATATTCCATCATTCATATCATCTCTAACTATCTATTTTTAACCATACCCCTAGTTTTCTAATATAGGTTTCCTTAACCATATTCTATATATCGGTTTCCATCAAAGTTTGCGGGGGTGCTGTATGCCATCCACCCGACTTCCCCCGTAGATATAAATCTACTCACCTGCGGAACTCCTTGTTCAGCCGTAGTCGATGCGCTTCGTCATCTCGGAATCCACGCGAAGGTACCTACAATCAATATACAATCGCGATGCTATTAAAATCAAGTTCGGAAAACCAATACGGCACACGAATTGCCTATAGGTTTGAATCCATAGCTTAGGCATGCAAAAACAATCAAACAACCCTTTTTGTTGACGTACAAATGCCCAACAACCAAATACAAATCTAAATATAAAAACAAATAATCCCAATATCGGAAATCATACCCAAAAACACCCCAATGTGCTCCCAGATTTTGGCTCAGGTAAATTGGAACAAAACTAGCAAGTACAGGGAGTTGTATATGGAGTATGTGAGCTTCATACCAAACCTAGACACAATTTCCCACACTGAGGCTGGCCACACTGCCCTCAAAACCGGCCTGCTCGGCCAAGAATGCTTGGAATGGGTTCGTACTTGCTGGGTGGTCTCCTAGTGTCTTAATTAGGTTAATGGAGTTGCTAGTTTTTCTAGTAAACGTTCCAGGTCATCCAAGATTCCCTGTAGTCCCCAATTTGTATACAAAACCGACATGGAACAAATCTTAAGTTCGTATTCTCTGTTCTAGGTCCACAAATCGATCTCTAGGGTCTTGTACACACTCACTACAGATCACGAGTCCACAAAATCACCCAAACCCTCTCTTGTAATTTTCGAACATCACAATTTCAAATCGATTAAACTCTAAACTACAATAGGTTGCTATTAAACTTAAACTAAACTAGATGAAAGGAATTATACCTCATGGATGCAACTCAAGAGAAACCGTAGCTTCCCAAAGTCTCTAAAATCCAACTTTGGTTGGTCCAAAGTGTTGAGGATGAGGTGGGGATCAACTTTAAGGAAGAGGGTGTAGGGTTTTAGCAAAGTTTTTGAGATGAGAAATGGAGGTGGAAGTGGAGGGAAGCTTAAGGATGTAGGAGGTGAAGAAAATAATGGGGAGGAAATGAATGGCTGCCCCTTCTCTCTCTCTTTCTTATTCTCACCCTCTCTCAACTCATTTCTCACACTCTCTCCCTCCAATAATTCACTCTTTTACTTTTTTCTCTTTTTCTTTTCTTTTCCCTTTTCACAAATAACACCAAACACAATTAAAACAACATGTAACTAAAATGTAACATGACATGGCACACTAACCATGGAAAACTGTAGAAACACAGATTTGGCCTAATCGCGATTTGTATTGCACTAATGAATTTTTATTTATACTGCATATAATAAATTATAAAAATGCCAAATCCGATAAATATATTTTTAAATGAATAAATCATTTTAATCTCCAATTATTTGGTATATATTTATACCATTTTACAAAAACCCCAATTTCGCAAATCGGGTAGTTTTCGCGAAATATATTATTTTAATATTAAATTCCAAAAATAATATTTTATATTTTCTAAAATGTTATATGTATAAGGAGTTGTCCGGCTGATGCTTAAAACCAGAATCCGAACGAACTCAAGGCACGTTTCAGCAATGGCAGTTTGTGGGTTATCCCGTGCTTCGACGAGGGTTAACATTCTACCATCAGGAAGATCAATAGTTATATTGTTCTTGACTCACCTCCAGTTTTAGTAAAATGGATTCTTTTCTGAAAAACATTAGTGGGAGTATGGTAGAACTGGAAGAGATTCCAGAACCATAAACGATTGCTGAAAATTTAATAGAACCTAAGGATTCAATTGTTTTCGACATTCTATTAGCCACTCCGCAGATTTGGTGGGTAATCTCAGGCACCCAAAAAGTACTTCGGTCTTCTTAGAGACGGTGATGGGGAGGTTCTTATTTACCCAGACTTGCCATTGTTGCTGTTCGAGACTATAAGACCCGCCAGGAGGATGGGTATAACATCGTTCTAAACTTGCTTTGGAAGTGCACGTGCATATGACTCTGCCAGAGGGTTGTTGTAGTCAGTGAGAGCAGCGGAAGTATAGAGGGCAAGTAGCTTATGTCTATTTATAGACTAAAGCGGGTATAGAAGAAATAGATCATCTATTTTTGATATGACAGTCATTGGTCTTGACTTCATCAGAATAGGAGATGGATCTGGTAGAATAGGTAGTAGAGAGTGATGTCCAGGTATTTGGATGACATGCACTTGATCGGAAGAGATATTCCTATACTACGATCGGTTATACTGTGGTTGTCACAAAGTGGTTTCACCACATAGTATATGGATATAATATTAGGGATTCTGGTGACTAGATCTATGGTTTTAGATCTAGATTTGGGAAGTGTCCCAATTAAGGTACTTTGACATTATTCTAAAGTGTTAGAATGGATGACTCCTGGCGAGGTGGTGTACCCGCAGGTGATGGAGTCACCCTCTCTAAAGGATGTCTTACAGACTGATGGGGAGATGGATTTGCATTATTGATATATCACTTGCTTAAGCAATTGAGTCAATCATGAGATGTCAAGTACAACACCAAATATTACTTTTGCACTAGGTGCAATAAGCATATATATTAATCCAATCCTGGAGAAACGTTGGGAAGAAGTTATGAATATAAGTGGATGTTCTTGGTTTATGGTAACAGCATCCTCCTTCGGGAGACGGTTATCATTTCAGGCTTCCAAGGTGATCTGGATGATAGACTGGCTGTCAGAGTTATAGTTTTCCCTCTTTTAATGGACAGTATGTTGGACAGGTGGTCCAAGCGGATGCTGTAGATGGCTTGGTGCAGGATACTGATTAAATTCAGTGGATGCTACCATCTAAGTATGTTGGATTTGGAGTTCATTTATGAACTGGGTCCCATCAGATATCCAGACAAATTCTAAGACAGGTATTGCTCATTTTGGGAGATGGTTTTTCTCCGTGAAGTTGAGATATAGAAAGAAATATTGGAGCGGATCTACTCACTGTGGCTATTTCTCGAACACAGTAGTTTCACAAACGAACTTTGCGAAACTGATTAGTAGAAAAGTTGGGTGTTCGGTATCACACGAGCTGTGAGTATACGACACCGCAATAATTAGCCTTAAGTGCAAGTGGGATATTATTGGCTATAGTACCTTCAAGTCAATTATTGAATCGCAGGCACACGATTGCGATGATTGAGGGAGGACCTATATTGATAGAACAATCTTACTTAAGATGATAGTATACTATCTGGTTTGTCTTTATCATCATGTACATGCTTTATGTGGTATTACAGATCATTATTACATGTTGAAAGAGCCCATAGGATTCTTGATTGATTACCAACATTATGATGGCGGTCATATACGTGAGAGCTGGGTGGTCTATAAGCACATCCTTAAATGTCCCTAGTCGTGGGAGTTTCGAGACTGGGCATTGATACTCCAGAGTAGACTAGTGTATACTGATCGAGACCCCGACGAGGGGCGGTGGCCGGTCTCATGAGCTATTGGTGTCAGTTTGTTCACCTAAGATAGTATACAGGTACTCATTGGGTTATGAGTACACTGGACGGACACGCCGGGAACCTGCTAGTTGGTAGTATACCTATTGTCAGATAGCAGTTCCCAGGTGACATATGTACAGGTTAGTCCGTCGAACTGAGATCGTCATTTGTCTCGTGTGAGTTCCCACTGTGCTTTGATTACTACCCTACCATGTCTCAAAGGAGTCGTGCAAACTGGTTTTAGTTGGGTACAGTCCCGAGCCACATGGAGGCAGTGAGCAGATCGTTGGGGATTCGTCTCTCCCGGTATTGGGGGTTGATATCGCACAGTGCATGGGTGGCCATCACCAGAAATTTTTGGCCAAGCTAGTAGAGAATTACTAATTTAGGATCGGTAGTTTCTCAGGTGGTGATGGGTTTCATACCGATACTACATGTTGCGTTATTAGGGGTCTGACTCTATCCACCCCATAGACTCGATATGCGATACTTTATTGACGGACGGACCAGACTGTACGGATATTGTCACTATCAGGCTCAGTAGGGATTTTAGGATGAGTTTGCTTGTTGGCCTCCCTTTCTCTCAATACCTGGGTAGCCGTTACGTACAGTTAGTGCCGCTGACGTGCTTGTGGTTAAACCCAGTGCTAGCGTATTGACGAGTCTTTAGAGTCCCACACAGAGGGTTTCCCTGCTTTGGGAGAAACGACGTAGAGGCCGTATGGTTTCGCGGCAGGGTTCGATCATATCATAATTCGGACGGATAATACTAGTAGTCTTTGGTTTAAGCCGGAGTCTGGTATTATATGGTTGGATTATTTTCGTCTCCTTGGAATACGGATGCGGGTATGTATATACGGATGAGGGGTATTCTTATAATTTCTTACAAGATTACTTTTAGAAGATTACATATCATTATGGTTTAGACCTTTTTGGATTAAAAGGTTATTGAGGTGTAGGATGAGGTGTTTATTGCATTTTTGGTGGCATGGCATATTAGTGACCAATGGTTACTATTCAAGCATGCTTAGTTTTTTGTTTGTTGTGAGAATTTTTGTAGACTCAAGATATTTTGGGTTGACTTGTAATATTTCAAAAAATATAAAATATTATTTTTGGAATTTAATATTAAAATAATATAGTTCCCTCAAAATGCCCGATTTGCGAAATTGTGGTTTTCAAAAAAGGGTATAAAAATATACCGATAATGGTGAAATAAACGGAAATTAAAATGATTTATTCATTTAAAAATATATTTAAAGGATTTGGCATTTTAAAAATTTATTATATGCAGTTTTGATAAAAACCCGATTAGTGCACTGTTAATCATGATTAGGCCAAATCCGTGTTTTTACAGTTTTCCATGGCTAGTGCACCATGTCATGTTACATTTGGTTACATGTTGTTGCATTTTTGTTGTTTTATGGGTATTATATGATTTAGTTTTGAAATTTAAAAGAGAAAAGAAAAAGGAATGAAAAGGGGCAAAAAGGTGAATGATTGGAGAGAGAGAGTGTGTGAGAATAAGTGAGAGAGAGGGGGGAGGCTGCTGCCATCTTTTCTTTCCCCCATTATTTTCTTTCTTCATCTTTCTCCAAACTCATCTCCCTCTACCTCCAACCCATGAAATCATCTAAAAAGCTTCATCAAAACCCTAAACCCCTTACATTAAATTTGATCCCCTCTTCACCCTCTACACTTTGCACCCATCAATATTGGATTTTGAGGACTTAGGAGAGCAAGGGTTTTGCTTGGCTACATCCATGAGGTATAATTCATTTCCTTTAGTGTAGTTTCTACTTTCTTGCATTCTAATTAGTTATAAATGGGGTTAAGATGTGGATTTATGAACTTAGAAATTCCTAGAGAAGGGTTTGAGTGTTGTGTGGTTTAGGTGATGCCTAGTGGCTGTTACATGACCCTAGAGACCCATTTCTTGACCTGGAACAGTGACCAAACCCCAAAATATGAACTTTAGATTCATCGATATTGGAAATTTGACGATTTGTGAGGGTATTTGGAGATCTGGAGTGACCCAAGACAACCATTGAATAAGTTCCCATGACCATGAGACGTGCAGACAACTATGGACCATCCCCAAAAACCTGAGCCCCTACCCCTACTTTCTGGCCGCAGATTTATTCATATGGGCCGCAATTTGAGGCCATGTCGGGAGGAAATGCGTTGAATTTTGGTTGGTGATTCTCTTAGGTGATATCTAGAGCAACCCTATATGCAAAATTGGCTAGTTTGACCTGAGTCAAAATTTAGGAGCACTTTGGTGTGTTTTTGGCTATATTTTCTGTATTTTGAAATTTGGATTTTAGTATTTGATATTTTATTTGGTTGTTGGATGTTTGTACATTAACAACTAGGGATAATTGGTTGGTTTTGCATGCGTGGGCTATAGGTTCAGACCTATAGGCGATCTGTGTGCCGTTTCGGTTTTCAGAACTTGATTTTAATATGCATTTGCGATTATTTATTATTGTAGGTACGCTCGCGTGGATTCCGAGGCGACGGAGTATGGCGTCATCGACTTCGGCAAGCGAAGACCAAGGTGAGTGGATCTATATCCACGAGGGAAGTCAGGTGGATGGCGTATAGCACCCCCGCAAGTTTTTGATGGAAACCGATTCATAGTAAATGGTTAAGGAAACCCTTAATAGAAAACTATGAATAGACTTAAAAGATAGTTAGAGAAACTATATTAGAAACTAATTGATAGTTAGAAGTGATATGATACGGCTAATATGTGATGATGGGATTTGTGGATGATATTTGATGATATTGCCGTTTAGGGTACTATAGGACTAGATAGTCGACATAGATGTGTCATCCGAACCATACCTATTTCCAAACTGAAGAATCGTATGCATCTTTTAAACAGATACCTTGAGGGACGTTACGGATTTTCAAATGATATATTTTTTTTAAAAACACCGTAACTCCTACTTTCAAAACTACGACTCGCGTCTTTCAAAAACTGATTGTATGGTTCGGGTGTGTATGTTAGATTAGATACGTATGCTTATAGTAAAGGTAGAATTTATTGTAAAATTGGCCTTTGTAAGATATAAATGCGATGAAAAGAGAATACGAATTGACATGTGATATGATGATATGTTAGTATACGGATGCGAGTCGATTGAGATGATTGATACCTTGTCGGTCCCCTGATATGAGATTGTTATAGATGTGACTTGGGACATAGGTATATAGATATATATAGAATGTCGAGAATCATGTGTTATATGTCGTACGAGACGTTAGGTCCGTACCTGTAACACCTTAGAATGTGTTTTGTGGCTAATTATATTTTTATGTTTGGTTTTTAATAAAAAGTTTACCAAATTAAGTTTTAAATATTTTATCCTATTTAATGAGTATTTTATTAGAATTTTGTTAGGCACCCACACACTTGTGCATGATAACTAGGGTTGTTTTTGGGGTTAAACATGATTAGCAATCATGATTCGCTAACCATTTTCCATAATCTAGTTTTATGTTTTGTTTAATGTGTATGGTTGCTTTTAAATAAAATGAATTTAAAAGGATTTTAAATTGGTTTGAATGTTGACTTTGTGTGAGAGAGGGGGCATGGGAAGCATGGTGTGAGCCATGCCTCATTATGAGGGAAGAGAGAGAGAGGGGGGTCTTGGCTTTGTTCTCTCATTTCTCATCTCATTTTCTCTTTCTCTCATTCTCTCTCACAAACACACACACACACACACCCCTACAGCAGTGGCAGAAGCAGCACCAGAGGCAGCAGCAACAACCTCAGCATCAACAACAACAACAACAACAGCAGAGACAGCAGCAGCCATCATCATCAGCAGCAGGCAGCAGCAGCAGCAAGGAGCAACAGCAGCAGCAGGAGCTCCAGCGACTTACAGCAGCTCCTTCCACTTCTTCACCTGCCTTCTAGGGTTCATTAGGGTATATTTCTTGCACCCCATTTCGTGGTTTGCTTAAGTTGTGTGTAGTTTAGCATCGGTTTGTGTTAAATAGTTAGTTTTGGTGCTAAAATGGTGAATTATGTGGAACTTTGATTAAGTGATGATTGAGTGGGTAAACCTAGCCTATTTTAGTGTTAATAGGGTCACTTCAACTGAGAATTTCCCTGGATTACACTAAAATACCATAGGGTTTGCTTTTGTGCTAAATTGTCGCTTTTATGCGATATTTTGGCAATCTGAGATCTGCTTTTGACCCGGATCCTTCAGAACAAAATTGGGAAAACTGGAGCATGCTCACTAGGTTTAGACACCACCACAAGAACACGAGACCCCCATTCCCAACTGAGGTCGCAGATTTATTAGGTTTGGCTGCAATTTGCAGCCAAGTAGGGGGCAGGGATGTTGAGGTCTTGGCTAGGGTTGTCTGTAGGGTTGTATAGTGTTTTAGCATGTCTAGTTTTGTAAGTTTTGACCTGTAGGAAAATCTGGGATCAAATACCGTTTTTCATGTCCGTTGTGTTTGCGCGATACGTGCGATACGTGAGTGGGTTCTGTGATCCTGCGTATCGCGGCGTGTCGCAATGGTTTTAGACGCGTACACACACGATTCAGCGTATCGTGCACACGCGCGTTTAGTTCGCGACGTGAGTTTCTCGTTTTGGTTCGATATCACGTTTTGCAAGATATTTGGCTTATATATGATTTCCATGTCTTATTTGCAGGTTTGTAGGCAGGGACTACGGACACAGATACAGAGGGGAGAAGATGGTAGGATTCACCTAGCGTGGAGTGTAGGTGAGTAGATTTAACATCTACAGGGGAATCGCCCGCATGGCGTTATGCGTCTGGGCTAGGATTCAATACTTGTCGCATATTCTACGTCATTGTTAGAATTGCGCCTTTACTTTATTTTCTTGATATAGTTATACTGTGACTAGCAGCCGTAGGACACTGCACATATTATTGACGGTTCATGTCGCACGAGCACGGATTGTATGCTACACACACCGTCAATAATTGCCATGTCACACACAAACCATTATAGACATTATATTGCTTGGTTAGGGACCTTGTGACATTGATTCATACTGCTTATCACATATGACATTACCATACCTATATACCTATAGAGTATCGTACTATTAGTTATAGGTACACATACCCTTTACGATACATCTACAGGTATATCTTACTCATATTCTTCTTATACCCAGGGGGTATACGACATCAGTTCCTATAGGTAGATACCTATACACTGCTACACCTGTATGTTACACACATATTCAGTTGCAGTCACATTTTTACCTTTACTGATGTTACTTAGCTGTACCTTATTGGTTTCGCATACATCTGGTTTCAGCTATATATTCTCATTTAAATGCTCGCATTTCAGATATATCGTATATGTTTATTCCTGGATTGCACATTATTATTTGGATTTTACATGATGTTTTCTGGATTTGGGAACCGCGGGAGTTCATGAAATTATGCATACATTGAAAAACCCGGTTTCCTTGATATGATATTTGCGCATCCACCATGAGTTTTATCGGTGCTGATTATATATACCCCTACGAGGAGGCGTCGAGGCCGTAGAGGGTACATGGTGGGGCCCGGAGGTATCCCGGGGCAAGAAAAGGATGTCGATGTGCTATGAGCCGATGAGCCCGGCAGGGGAACCATACCATCCGGTGACAGTACCAATGACTCGGCGGGGGTCATGGAGACACCGTTGGGAGTCATGCACGTATGCATACGTCGAATAGCGAGGGTCAGAGCTAGGTACTCGTGCTTTCGGGACAGCGTATGATACGTACCTATCAGGATTTCTGTGTCGATGCTTGGCACATTGTTTTCATGATATTTCTTTTAAATACCTTTGTATATATAACAGGGGATTAGCCGTTCTTATATATACCCTTACACCAATATTAGTGGAATTGGACGCTAATATATATGTATTGCCCCCATCATATTTATTTCTGCAAATATATATATATACCTTTAGGATGTTAGAAACTTACTTGAGATTCGACTTGGGATATAGGTGATTCATTGACATTGGATATTGGATATGAAAGAGATTGTTGATTTGTACATTCGAGATATAGGAGAGCTATTCGATATTGTACATTGAGGTGATGTAAGACGTATATGATGTGAGAGCCCAGTTTGGGGGCTGGTTTGAGGAATTGTGGATTTGAGTGTCTTGATGGATTGTGATCCTGCCACGATGTCAGGTTTCCATGGAAATGACATATTCCATCCTATACTTCACACTTTTCTATTTCTTGCACAGTTTCATATATTGGTAGTACCTGTTAGTGTACCCTTATGATAGCTGCATATTTGCATTCTCATATCCCTATTGCATAGTTATTGCACACTATTATCATGTTATTATTGCTTCATATATTGATTGTACCTGCTAGTGTACTTTCTATTATTCAGCATTTGCATGACATGTTATTACTGTAATCGCATATCTTAGATTCATGCAGTACGTGCATTCCTGCGATTACCTGTATATGTTTTCTACTATTCACGAGTTGGCAACTCACCCCCGTTGTGCCACAGGTGTTTCAGGTTGTTCCCCAGAGTAGTCGCGGCGGGCTATTCAGCTTTTCAGCTATCATCTTTTGCTACAGATACCGCATCAGCTCACAGTACTATTTTGCTTAGGTGGGTTTTGGTGGTTATCTGTATTTTGTATTGTACCTTCGTTGTATCTTGTACTCTCCATTTACTAATATGTTGTTGACTTAGGGACTTGGTGAGGACGATTTTGTATATTATTGTGGGTTGTTGTCTTTTATATACAGCTTTCTCTCTATTGTCTTTATTTCTTCGCTATAGCGTCATATTTTTGTGTTGCATTCTTCTTGACTAGTTTTTACAAAAAGGGGGTGTTGCCAAAATTTTAAAGAAAGAAAGTAGAACTTTTAAAGAATTTGGGTTGTGATTTCAAGTGTTTCAAAAACTTATATTATCTTTTCCGTATTTTCTTGGTTTAGATTTCTGGGTTTTGGCTTTCTTTTACTGCGTTACGTCTTTGGGCGTTGCGTAGTATTAGGGCCGTCACGGGCCAATTTTGGGTCATGACAAAGTTGGTATCAAAGCGCTGGTTTTACCTTTCGGAGTGTAGGATGACCTTAGTATGATGGAGTAGGTAGCTTAAGCAAAGTAACGTAGTATGTGTATGTCTGCAGCATACCCACGATGCGATACTTCGCCTAAAGTGACCTAAGTACAATTTGCTTGAAATTCTTTCCTTGATGATTCATATCCTTGAGATTCGATTCCTTATTCTCATCGAATCTTATATCTATTTATAGCCTTGCCGCCGATGACTATGGGGACTCAGAGTGATGCAGCGAGGGCCGAGGTCAGAGTTGGCTCGGGTGAGACGAGTACTGACCAGGACGGCACTCTAGTTGCACAGGTGCAGACGGATCAGCCTACGACATATACTATTGGTAGACTTTTGGCAGAGATGCAGGACTTCCGCCAGACGATGAGTTCATTGGTTGAGGTCGTTCGGGAGCTACGACAGGAGGTTGTCACCCCTGTTACTCAGTTGTCACTTACGGTCAGCATGCAGCAGTCCGTCACCTACATAGCACCAGTGGTTGCAGCTCCAGTTGACGAGGCACATATTCCAGAGGCTCAGAGAGTTCCAGGACAGTAGAGGACTAGTACCAGTGTACCAGCCCAGAGATAGAGGTTTGGTCATCGAGACAGATTTCGTGGCCGTCGCGGGAGTAGCAGAGGCTTAGGATGAGGACAGTCGTTCGGCTCTCATCCCCAGGATGGTCAGCAGTCAGCGCGTGGATGTTTTCGATGCGGAAGCCTTCAGCACTTCGTCAGGGATTGTTCCTTAGCACCTCGTCAGAATCGTATTCAGAGAGGCCGTGGACGTGGAAGATTTGCTCAGAGGGCTCATTCTACCAGAGGAGTTCAGCCAGTTGCGGGTAGAGGGCAGACACAGGAGTTTGCTTCTACTCATCGGGACGCGCAGGCATCCAATGTAGAGTTTTCAGGTATCTTTTAATTATATGTTCTTTTGATGTATTCGTTTGTTTTTCATGCTTGTACCGTGGTTGGGTAGATTAGTCGTAGTTAGTTGTTTTAACTTCTGTCAGCGATTCTTTTGTTGCGCGACACGTATTCAGTTGTGTGCCAATCGGATAGGAGATTGAGATTCATCAGTCGTTTTGACCCTCCTAGAGATGTTGGATTTGACGTTCTCCTGGGCATGGACTGTTTAGTTACGTGTTAGGCGTCTGTGGACTACTGTGAGGAAACAGTCAGAAATTGTTTTCCCGGCAAGTCAGTTCTCGTTGTGCAGGTGGATAGTTGTGTCGCCTTTCACAGCTTGAATTCAGCCTTTTTCGCTAGTTGGCTTCTGAGGAGATGTCATGGATTCTTGGCGTTCATTCGTGATACCGGAGCCACAGTGGGATTGTTGGACCGGGTTACTTTCGTGCGAGAGTTTTTCCGACGTTGTTCCGGATGAGCCGGCGAAGCTTGGGAGCTAAAGGATCAGCTGTAGAGTTATGGTTTGGGGAGTTTTGGGCGTCTGAGTGTTTCGCTTTTGGAAGCTCCTATTTCTGTTCGTCAAGAAGAAAGATGGCAGTTTAGGGTTGTGTATCGACGGATCGTTAATTGAACTGGCTTACGGTGCGGATAGGTATCCCTTACCTCGCATTGACGATTTCTTCGATCAACTCCAGAGTGCGAGACATTTTCTAAGTTTGCTTGGGATCAGGTCATCATTATTGCGGTTCGGAGTGATGGCATTCCGAAGTTTGCCTTATGCGTGCGACGGGACTTGTGTGTTTTTGTGAGTCGTTGGATTCACTGATGCCCTAGCAGCATTCGTAGATGTGATGAACCGGATTTCTTCAGGTCGTTCCTCGACCAGTTACTGTTGTGTTATTTACGACATTCTGGTATATTTAATGTGTCTTGAGGGACAGTAGTAGCACTTGAGGAATTGTTATGCAGATACTGGGAGAGCAACAGCAGTTGCTAAATTCTCGGAGTGTTTCTTCAGGCTTGTTTGTGTTGACTCCTAGGTCTTGCAGTCACGGGAGACGGTTTTGTATGGTCCCGAGGGAGATCGTGGCCGTACAACTTAGGTCCAGACTTGTGTGCCGGACGGAGGTCCGCAGATTTTTGGGCTTAGCAGGTTCTTTACCGTTGTTTCATGCAGGATTGTTAGAGTAGTGCTGCACCGTCGAATTAATTGACCGGAAGGGAGGTTTCTTCTTTGGACTGAGGCATGTGTGCGGAGTTTTCGTCAGTTGGAGATTCCTTTAACAACTGCACCAGTTCTTTCCTTGCTTTCTGGTTCGGGCGACTTTGTTGTTTAACTGTAATGTTTCTTGAGTGGGGCTCGAGTGTGTACTGAGGTGACACTATAGAGTTATCGCTTTTGCTTCCCTACATTTGGAGGAAGTACGAGGAGGATATTCCACTCATGATCTGGAGATGGCCGCGGTGGTTTTGCGTTGGAGATTTGGAGACACCGCCTGTTCGAGAGTCGTGTCAGATTTTCACGGACCACCAGAGCTTAATGTACATCTTCCAGCAGAGGATTTGATTGTTGTGATTGTCTTCTGCAGATTTACAGTTCTTCTGTGATCGTTGAGTATAGCTTAAGTTCATCTCTACGGAGGGGACAGCTTGCTCATGTCCGCGCCCGACCACTTTTCTTGAATCGTTTTCGCGAGACACTTGCCGCCGATGCTCGTTCATCAGAGATACTCGAGCATACTCGGCTGGGTAATGATTCGGAGACCTTGATTTATGACAATGGTGTGCTAAGTTAGGGACGCGTTTGTGTACCTGATATTATCGGGTAGAGACATGAAATCCTAGAGCTAGCACATCTGTCAATTCTCTGTATTCATTCAAGTCCCGCCAGTTTTAGCGTGACTTGTGAGATAGTTACGGGTGGGCAGGGATGTAAAGAGAAGTTTCAGGTTTCGTTTCAAGGTGTCTGTCTTGTTGTGTATTTGGGTTGAGCATCTGAGGCCGGCTGGAGAGTTGCAACCTTTTTCCATTCCGAAGTGGGAGTAAAAGCAGATCTCCACAAAATTTCGTTATGGTTTCTACTCAAGTTTAGTCAGAGTGTGACTCCATTCGGATTCTTGTCGTCCGGTTATACTCAGTTTGCTCAGTTGTTCTTTGTTAAGTTGTGTGTTTGTGTTGATTGTTGTCAGCGGTTGGGGATCGTCACCCGCCATCGTTAGGGTTCTCCTTCGATAGCTGTTATCAGGAGACACTCCAATTGGCCACCTTTAGGTTTAGGGGTTAGGTCGTGTCGATCGCCAGCCTGCTGTTTTTCTGACTCTGCGTAAGTAGGATTTTGGACCCCAGCTAGTCCAGAGCTTCGGAGATGGTCCAGTTGTGTTAGGTCAGGATGGGAATTTTCCATTGCGAACTGAGGTCTTATGCCGACTGTGTTGGTCATAGACTCGAGTTCGCAGGGACAGATCATGTATTCCTACGGACTTTCCGATGAATGACGTGTTGGATTTTGGGATGCTTGTCCCAGGATCTAGGTCCTTCTGAGATCCTATAAGAGAGTTAGTTTCGTTGCCTTTAAATTGGCACTTCCGCCCAGATTATTGAGTTTCCACCCCGTATTCCTTGTGATGATGCTTTACAATTAGCATCATGACCTTTCCTACATGATTTGGCACCAGACCATTGGGCTTGGACACGATCGTTTCGCTCACCGGCAGCCATGTGTGTAAATGGCCGGGCAGGTGGAGGAACGTCGGTCAAGGGTCTTGCCATCTGTGAAGGGTTTTTCTTGGACGTAGCCGTATAGTGAGGTAATCACTTGGGAGGCTGCGAGTGAGATCTGAGAGTTGTAATCTTCTCTTTGAAGGTACGCTTAGTATAATTTTAATTCGGGGACGAATTTCTTTTAAGGTGGGGGAGATTGTAATACCTTAGAATGTGTTTTATGGCTAATTATATTTTTATGTATGTGTAACGTTTCAGAAAATATAAAATATTATTTTTTGGAATTTAATATTAAAATAATATTTTTCCCGAAAACTGCCGATTTGCGAAATTGGGGTTTCCGGAAAAAGGTATAAATATATACCAATAATTATGAAATACATAGAAATTAAAATGATTTATTCATTTAATAATATAATTAAAGGATTTGGCATTTTTAAAATTTATTATACGCAGTTTCGATAAAAACCCGATTAGTGCACAGCTAATCGCGATTAAGCCAAATCCGCGTTTTTACAGTTTCCATGGTTAGTGCACCATGACATGTTCATTTTGTTACATATTTCATTTCATTTGGGCTTTATATTATGGTTTTGGTGAGAAAAAGAGAGAGAAAAGGGGGTCATGATGAGTGAGGAGAGAGAAAGGGACATAATGATGGCTTGGAAAGAGAGTGTGTGTGAAATGGTGAGAGAGATAGAGGGGGGGCTGCTGCCCTTTTGTTGACCCATCTTCTTTTTTTTTCCATCTCCTTCATCTCCCTCAATCCACAAACCCCCACCAAAAATCCCTAGATCTATCTCCAATAAATCTCCAAAACCCTACACACCCTTCACAAAAATTAATCCCCTCTTCGACCTTTACACGATGGACCGAGCAAAATGAGATTTTGACGACGTTGGGAAGTTAGTGCTGCCTAGAGTGGACTAGATGAGGTATAATTTCTTCCCTTTAGATTAGTTTTGTGAGATATCATGTTTAGATGTCGTTTTGTGAAGATTAGTGGACATTGGGAACCCTATTGAATGTTTGAGTGTTGGTTTGAATTGGGTGATACCTAATAGTTGTTAACTAAACTTAGGCGCTGTTTAGGGACCTGGACCAGACCATAGAAACCCCAAACATGGATTTAGAAACCCGACATCGGATAAATGTGTGATCTGTGGAGGTGTTCTGGAATCTGGAGCAACCCGGAGGCACCAAAAATAAAATTGAGCTGACAGTGAGTCGTGCAGGCACCTAGGAAGCTACCACCAAGACCCGAGCCCCTAATTCAAAGTCCTGGCCGCAGATATATTAATTTTGGCCGCAATTTGCGGCCAGAGCAGGGTAGATTTGTTCCAGATTTGGTCCATGGCTCTTTTTGCACTAAAATAGACCCCTCCTATATGTAGTTTTGGCTAATTGTCATCTGGGGAAAATCTGGAAGCATTTTGGTGAGTTTTAGGCGATGTTTTCCGTATTTTTAAATGCACTTTCTTGATTTTTGGATTTGTATTTGGTTGTCGGTTGTTCGTACATCGACAACAGGGGTGGTTTGATTGAATTGCACGTTTTGGCCATAGGTTCTAACCTGTGAGCACACTGTGCGCTGTATCGGTTTTCTACATCGATTTTAATACGTATTGTGATTGGTTATTATTGTAGGTACCCTCACATGGATTCCGAGGCGAAGAAGCGCGGCGTCATCGATTTCGGCGAGCGAAGGCCAGGTAAGTAGATCTATATCTACCGGGGAAGTCGGGTGGATGGCGTATAGCACCCCCGCAAACTTCTGATGGAAACCGATTTATAGATTATGGTTAGGAAACCTAGATTAGGAAACTAGGGTTAGAATATAGATAGCTATGTAGTCACATTATAAACTAGAGGTTAGTTTTGTGTGATATGCTACTACTACCCTAGGATGATGTTTATTGATATTACCGCTTAGGGTTCTGTAGGACTAGATAGTCGATGTAGATGCGTCATCCGAACCATACCTTTTTCTAAACTAAGGAATCGTATGTATCTTTTAAATATATATCTTGAGGGATATTATGGATTTTCAAATGATATCTTTACCTTAAAAGCACCGTAACCCCTGTTTCGAAAACTACGATTCACTTCTTTAAAAATCTGATTGTATGGTTCGGAAGTGTTTGTTATATTAGATATTATACATAGTAGAGATAGCAGGTTTATGTAAATTCGACATGATATGAGATATAAATGCGATGGATGAATACAAGATGAATTTGATGATATGATGAGATGATGATATGATATGATGGTATACGGATACGAGTCGATCGAGATGACTTATACCCTGCCGGTCCCTTGATATGAGATTATTGCAGATGCGACCCGGGACATAGGTATATAGGGTTATATATATATGGAATGTTGTGAATCATGGATGATAGGCCGTATGTGATATTAGGCCATACCCTCATTTGTCTTATAGGATGATAGGATCCCTATTAGCATAATGCCACCGCACGATGATATTCCGTGCGTGATGAGTTAACTTGATGATTGATCCTTACCCTTGACTAGAGGTTGTCGTACGATGGATACTATACCGTACGCGATGTTATTGCGCTAGATGCCGATTGATAGATTCACCGACTTGGACATATGATAGTTGTGTATACCATATAGCTGTTAGCTGATGATTTACTTGCTGCATTCATGATATTATTATTGCATCGCATATACCTGTGATAGTACACCTGCACCATTATCGATGATGCGTATGTTACACGTACACATATTTGCCGGCTCACACACTTCATCATCGATAATTTCCATGTCACTACACAATAGGGTTGCTGCATCATGGCATATACATTGATACCTTCATACTTGTGCATATACATCTTGTACCTACATAAATAACCGGTTTTGTTGTAAAATTGGTAACCACATGTTATATTTTAAAATCTGGAATCATTTTAAAAGAGCGGTTTTCCCTTAATATGTCGTATCACTATTCCATATTGTATGATACACGGATATGCTCGCATTTCTTTTTACATGTCGCATACATCATGCTCTATTATTTTACGCATTGAGATATGCTGTTTTTATGAGATTTCTGGATTTGAGAACCGTGGCTATTTCAAAAGGAAACATGTTATATTTTAAAAACCCGGTTTCTCTTGATATGATATTTCAGTGCGTCCACCATGCGTTTTCTCGGTTCTGAGAGTGGCATGTGAAACCCGATTCGAAGAGTGGTAGGCACCGATTGCGGGTACATGGTGGACCCGGTGAGGTACCCCGGGGCAAGAAGACTCGTATATGTTAGACGGTGAGCCCGGCAGGGGGAGCACTACCTACCGGTGATAGTATCTAGACTCGGCGGTTATCCGGAGGATACCGACCGGAGTAGCGAGATGGATATGAGGGCCGACTAGGGAGTGCGGTGCCTGAGGGCCTATCTGAGGATGCGGCGCCTGAGATATATGAAGATTTACGTGCCAATGCTTGGCACGGTTTTCATGATGTTTTCGAGTGTCGATGCTAGGCACTCAGGTTCCATGATTTGATGTGTCGGGAGGGACACCGTTGATATATATATATCCCCATACTTTCATGCACACTCTTTTATGATATTTACATGCATGATATTGTTGCGTCAGTGGTTGACGCGTGGATTAGATCCACATACATACATACATACACTGATGTTACTATGGGAGATTATACACATGCTTATAGACATTGATTTATGGGTGGACGAGATCCAAATATCCATGCATTGATTATTACTGTTGGATGTTATTGACATGCATATAGATAGTGACTACCTTGCTGGCACATATACGACCCGGTCACCCTAGATATCATAGTATTACCAGATGATATAGTTGACCTAGGAGTCGTTGTTTATTCGATTTCTACTTGTAGATATATTTCTATTCACGAGTTGGCAACTCACCCCCGTTGTGCCACAGTTCTTGCAGGTTGACCGCTTGGATCAGTGGCGGATTCGCTGGCACACAGATTCATTTGGGTGTTTTGCATTGGTCCCCGGCCGTCAATCCGACGGCCAAATGCGGAAGCGGTGATAAACTTAAATTTTCTTGAACTGGCAAACCGCCGCGCACTAATACCCGGATCGAACCATTAATTAGTCCTAGCTAACAACAAGAAAGGGAATAGAGATATACCGACGATCCAAGTCCTCCGGTCTTCTCATCATCGTCCCGATCTCTTGCGGAATGTCCCGTCTCCTCCTCGTCGCCGGAAGTGCACCACATCGCCTACTTCTTTTACGGGCTCCCACCTCAATGCCGAGGCAACTCGGGCACGAAGCCGGCTACTCGACGTGCCCAAGATTTGCTGTAGAATATAATATGGATTACATGTCTCATTTAGGATTATGGAGTTGCCTTTTTGGTGGAGGAAGAAGAACTTGGAGAGAGGTGAAGGAAAAATGTGATAGACCAAGAAGAATGAGAGTATCATATTTTTCCCACTCAAAAGAGAAGCATTTTCCTCATCCTAACAAAAAGTGGCCGGCCCCCCATTAGTGTGATTGGAGAGAGAGAGTAAGGTCAAGCGGGTGGGTGGAATGCAATGATGCAAGCAAGTGATGATGAAAGAATCCAATGATCACAACCATAACCCACACTCCAAAACAAGTAATCAACAACCATGATTGCTACAAAAAGTCAAGCAATCATGAAGCATGGAAGGTCAAGGGATGGGCTCCATCATGAAACCATCATGATAAAACAAAAATGCAAATACCCCTTCCACAACCACTTATTTGCAACAATGCAAATAAGCCCTCCTCCACCAAACTTCGGCCAATGAACGGAACAATGGAAATCGGCCGAAACGGAAAGCAAACTGGCAACTCCAGAAAACTGGTCCCGTAATAAATTACAGGAAAACTCCGATACTGTGCATACACACCCGCATCTGTATTTCGACCGAAATACAAATGCAAGGAGACAAAATCTACACTGTACTATACTAGGATCCGGCTTATACCAAAGCCGGCTAGTAATATCTGTTCGATCCTGATCCGTGCAATACCGCACGTATCTGATCGAACCCTGCCATATAACCATACGGCCTATAGTACAGACTGTCCGATCCTGATCCGTGCAATACCGCACGTATCTGATCGGACCTTGCCATATCTCCATACGGCCTCTACAACCTTTCGCCCGAAAGCTGAGTAACTGAATGTGGGGGACTCTAAAGACTCATCAACACCTTGGTTGTGGATTTAACCACTAGCATGTTAGAGGTATAAGCCAATACATAACGGGCTACCAGGTATTGACCAAAAGGGACGTCTGTGAGCGAACTCAGCCTGACTCCCTACTGAGCCTGTCAGTGACAATATCCGTACAGTCCGGTCCGTTCGTCTATGAGCATCGCATGGCGGGCCTAGGGGGTTGGTAAAAGTCAGACCCCCAAAAGCGGTACAAGTCGTGTCGGAGTGTAGCCCAGAACACCCTGAGATACTACTGGAATACCTACCAGTAAATCTCCTTGCCTCGGCCGAGGGCTTCGTGTAATGGCTCTCCTAGACACAGCACGACCTCACCCCCAATACCGGGAGAGACGAACCCCTGAAGATACGCTCACTGCCTCCATGTGGCTCGGGACTGTACCCAACTAAAACCTGTTTGCACGACTCCTTTGAGCCGTGGTAGGGTAGTAATCAAAGTACAGTGGGAACTCACACGAGACAAATGACGATCCCCAGGTCGATGAACTAACCTGTACACATGTCACCAGGGAACTGCCATCTGACGTCTGGTATATGACCAACTAGCATGTTCCCGGCGAGTCCTGTCCGGTGTACTCAAAACCCAATGAGCACCTGTATACATCTTAGGTGATCCAACTGACACCAGTGGCTTGTGAGACCGGCCACCGCCCCTCGTCGGGGTCTCGACTGCATACACTAGTCTACTATGGAGAATCGATGCCCTGTCTCGAAACTCTCACGACTAGGGACCTTTTAAGGATATGCTTATAGACCCCCAGCTCCCACTTATATGATCGCCCTCATACTGCTGGTGGTCAAGCAAGAATCCTAGGGGCTCTATCAACGTGTAATAGCGACGTGTCAGGTCACTTAAAACAGTACACGATGATAAAGGTAAACCAGATAGCACACTATCATCTCGAGTAAGACTGTCCTACCGGGATAGGTCCTCCCTCAATCATTGCAATCACGTACCTGTGACCTAATAATTGACTCTGAGGGCACTATCTCCAACAATCTCCCACTTGCACTCAAGGCTAATTATTTCGATGTCGCATACTCACAGCCCGTGTGATACCGAACACCCAACTCCTCTACTAGTCAGTCTCACAAAGCTCGTTTGCGAAACTATTGCGTTCGAGGAATAGCCTTAGTGAGTGGATCCGCTTTGAAATTTCTTTCTATGTCTCTCTATATCTCAAGTTCGCGGAGAAAACCATCTCCCGAAATGAGCAATACCTGTCTTAGAATGTGTCTGGATGTCTGATGGGACATAGCTCATAAATGAACTCCAAATCCAAACTTCTTAGACTGTATCGTCAACTGAACTTAATCAGTATCCTGCGCCATGCCACCCTCAGTATTGCCTTGGACCATCTGTCCAAAATACTGCCCTTCGTCAGAAGGAAAAACTATAACTCTGACAACCTCCTTGTCGTCCATGTCACCTTGGAAGCCTGGAATGATAACTGTCTCCCGAATAAGGCTGTCGTTATCATATCCCTAGAACATCCACTTATGTTCTAAAACTGCTTCCGACTGTTTCTCCAGGATTGGATTAATGTCAACTTATTGCATCTAGTGCAAGAACAACATCTGGTGTGGTACTTGACATCTCATGATTGACTCAATTGCCTGAGCAAGTGATCTTCCAATCATGCACATCCCTCTCCCCTTAAGTCTGTAAGACACCTTTAGAGAGGGTGACTCCATTACCTGCAGGTAAACTACCGTGCCAGGAGTCGTCCATTCTAAATACTCTTAGAATGCTGTCTAAGTACCCTGATTGGGAAACCACCCAAATCTAGATCTAAAACCATAGATCTAGTAACCAGTATGTCAGATATAAAATCCATTTCCTTTGTGGAGAAACCACTGTGTGACGACCAAAGTATAACCGATTGTAGTATAGGAGTTTCTTTTCCTACTCTGTGTATGTCATCCAAATACCAGGACATCACACCCTACTACCTTCTCAACAGATCCATCCCCTATTCTGATGAAGTCAAACCTATGACTGTCACGTCAGAAATAGATGATCTATCTCCGCTACTGGTGCTTCAGTCTATAAATAGACATAAGCTACCTGTCCACCAATGCTTCCGCTGCTCCCACTGACTACGACAACCCTCTGGCAGAGTCATATACACGTACACTTCTAAAACTAGTTTAGAACGACGCTATACTCATCCTCCCGCCGGGTCTCGCAGCCTGGAACAACAGCAATGGTAATTGTGGGTAAACAAGAACTTCCCTGTCACCGTCCTTGAGGCTACCGTAGTACCTTTCGGGTGCCTGAAGTTACCCACCGTATCTGCGGAGTGGCCAATGGAATGTCAAACCAGATTGAATCTTTAGGTTCCTTATCAAATCTTCAGTAATCGTTTGTGGTTCTGGAATCACTTCCAGTTCTACCATACTCCCACTACTGTTTTCTGAAAAAATCCATTTTTAATAAAACTGTAGCGAGTCTAGAACAATATTGCTATTGTTCATCCAGATGGTAGAAAGTCAACCCTCGTCATAGCCTGGGTCAACCCACAAACAGCCATTACAGAAATGTGCCTTGAGTTGTCCAGTGTCTGGTTTTAATCATAAACCGGACAACTCCCCGTACCTTAACATCGTTAAGATATGAACTGTTCTATATCCAATATAGAACCAGAGGCACTGATTTAATTGAACCAGATTCAAATCATGCAGCTGTCCCCAGTGCATGTCAACTAAATGGAAGGAGGCCGATCAGCGTTACTCAACTCAGGAATGCTTCCAATTATGAGTAACCTGAAAAAGAAGCAAGATCTCTTTATCATTACTATCAACTGAATACCACAAGTATCTACATCTTCGATCTCTTTGAAGAATCCCGATACTTGCTACACCTGGTTCTCTACTCTATTCAAATACCTGTAACTTCTCAAAATTCGGACCCTGTGTTTCCACGAAACACTGGTCTAAAAACTAGAGAAGTCATAAGTAAACCGAATATAGTACGAGGACCAACCCCTCTGTCCTGATGGACCCTGGACATCATACAATACTCTGTACAAGTCCCTTGAGTCTGATAACTCACTCACTGTGTGTCGTAGGTTGAAAACTGTACTTATGGTTAAGAAGAATTACACCGCTGCTTAATGCTCCTTACCTAACCATCCACTGATATAGGTAAATGTCGTAGACATAATTTCAGAAAGGTATATCTCACTCTATGAAAATAGACGTACAGATATATCAATTTGAAATTGGTGCATAACAGCGGATATTCTAAACCAAATATTTGCCGACCGGCAAACAGCCCAGGTGATTTCCTCAAATATCACCGATTACAACGAATCCCGATATAATGAGGATGATCACCCAATTCCCAATAACCTACTCCCACTCATCATCTGTAAAACCATGCAGATGTGAGAATCATACCTGGTAAATACATACCCTGGAGCAAGTGTCTAATCGGGAAATCAGTTTTCCTTTAACAGTACATAGTGAGACTGAAATATCGAAATGTTTCGATGGGGTATCCTGGTATTCTTAGTAATGCCTCTTCCAGATTCACGACTGTAACCGTATAATTCTTTGCCACCTCTCCAAATCCCTTCTTATGTCTTTAGTCTTTACCTTCTGTACACCCCTTTAGGCCAAATGGTTTTCTTCCTTCCCTACCATTCGGCACCAGCCTATGGTTTGGAAGAAGACTATCCAGTAAGCATAATGGGTGTACTGTCCTAATCCTAGGAACACTCGCAATGCGAGAGAAGGTGAAGATAAAAGACACCTGAATAAATCTTATTCCTATTTCTCCTGAACCAGAATCCATCCCCGAACTGGAACAAGTTCCTTTCGAGTTCGTATATAACCATACGATGGAGTATCCAAATAAACTGTGGATCTTCGTAGTGATACGGAGTGTCCTGGAGAAATACAAAGGTGATTTAGGATTGGCGAAGGAATATATGGTTTGGTCGTGAATATCTGTTGCAATTTACTTTGCCCTCTTACTAATCCCTTGCTTTGTCTTAACTTAATACCTTCTGCACACCATCGTTAGGCTAATTGGTTTTCTTCATTCCCTACCGGTCGGCACCAGCCTAAGGTTTGGAAGAAGACTATCCAATTTGCGTAACAAGTGTACTACTCCTAAACCAAGGAGCACTCGCAACCGGAGAGGAGGCAAAAGGAAAAGACAACTGAATAATCCTATCCGTTTTCTCCAGAACCGGAAACCATCCTCGAATAAATCCCTTCGAGTTCGTATCTAACCATACGATGGTTTTGTCCAATGGAAGTGGACGTTCGTAGTAATACGGGGTGTCCTGGAGAAAAGGGTAAAAGTAGGAGTGGCAATGAGGTTTGCAACTCTGACAATCCAAAAGCCGGTGTCAAGAAGGTTCGGTTAATTTGGTCACTGAGTCATAGTCTTAGGGTCGGGTCAATGGTCGCTGCCAAAGAGAGAGAGAAAAGAAACACTCAGCGTGCACTCTAACCTAGATCAGAATGGTTAGCAATTTATCTAATCTGGAATCCTCCCACTGTACCTCAAATTCTCCTCCAAACCTGAAAGAAGAATTAGTCGGGGTCACCCGAGGAGTAAACTAACTCATCAGTGGGAATCGGGATCCAACTATCATCGCATGATAACGTGACGGAATCCGCTCACGGTGTCACACTCCAGAAGGTATGCGCATATCTGGCAAGTTTCAGTTCTTTTGAAACTCCCGATGTGATTTCTGCCCCATGCTCTTATGACCTTGACTTTGGCCAACAAATCATAAGTCACATGTCAAGTTCTACCCGTCATTCTCCAGGTTGATTCGAATCCACCCGCACAAGCCCTTGACTTTGGCCAACAAGGCTATACGACTGTTCCAAACCAATGCATCTATCTATGCTGCATATGAATAACCAACAGCTACCAAACACTGTGCCTTGACTTTGGCCAACAAACACAGCTTGAATACTATTGACTACCCATATGAAACGACGGAGGGCTACGAATGGTTTCTGGCGAAAACCTTTAACGTAATGAACTTGATATCGTTGAAGGAACGGATAGCTTTTTGAAAATATAGTGACGAAAACCATTGCTAAAGAGGTCACTCCCGGTGAAGGGATCTCGGCTCTTTCCCCGTAGAATGAGGTGCAGGATATTCCAACTAAATACCACGGTGCAAAGCAAAAGTAATCGGCTATAGTGAAGTTAATGCCCTGACGCAAACTTTTTGTCCAAGGGGTCACTCCCAGTGAAGGGATCTCGGCCCTTGCCTCGTCGACTGAGGAGCAGGATATTCCAACTGAATATCACGATGCAAAACAAAAGTGAACGTCCTTGCAATAACAGCTTTTTTTTGAAAAGTGTTCCAACAACATTAGATTAGGTTTGTTTTTAACTTGCATTGATCCGAATCAATGCAGTCCCATCAATTGATCACACCACAAAGAACGAAAATATACTGATGTACGTATATGCCATCCGCATTCGCCACTGGGTCCCGTCATTACCCGTTAGGTTAGCTAACTAACGACAGAGCGGGGACTGGACTAGCGCGGATGTAAAACATATACAACATCTACTAATATATATACCAATATATTATATTCGCTCAAGGTGTGAATAAAATGCAACATCACAGAAATGTACAGCATCACAGAAACTATACAGATATCTGGGATCCCCGGGTTTCACAGAGCCACTACTGAAACCCGACGTTCCCCTGGTCGTGTGGATAGCCTGTGCAATGAAATCCTAGACCCCTACGGGCGCGGCAAGTCACCCGCCAAAACCTGAAGCGAGGCAGCCCCCTTCAGCTCCGTGAATGGACCACCGGCACTTCACGGAATCCGGTAACTTGGGCACCCCTCCTAGGTCAACCTGTACCCCCTACGAGTGCGGCGAATAGCCCGCCAATTCTAGAGTGAAGCCCCCTCCGTCTCAATGCCATGAGATGCGGGCTTGTTGCCCTCTAGAACACGGCTATCCGTGCACCCCTCCGCGGGGCAATCCTAGTACAGAAAGTAAAATATACATACAACGGGTACAACGACCGCAACCTGGCCGTGCCCCAAAATAATAATACAAACAGGCAGTGACGGCAATCCACATGTCGGACGCTCGCCCCGCAAAATCAAATGTACATAATACAACCACAACTGTACTAGCATTGCATCCAGGCTATCCCCCACGACCGATCCGCAACATCACAGCAAAAACAGAACATCAACGTGAAAGTCACGTTCGCAAATCCGTCTAACTGGGCTATAGCAGTTAGACCGGATTTACCGATCAAGTGACATTCACGGTCGCAGATATAATGTAAATACTGTGAAAAATGTGTTTAAAATATCCGACCGATCAAAATTTAACAAGTGGGCCCCAAAATAATACTGTAGCAGTTAAAGAAATTATGGGCCCAAAATTAATGTTCCAAAACCCCTAAAATAAGCCCAGAGGCCCACTGGAAAAATCCGACCCATTGAACCTTTCATTCTGCGGCGGAACCGCGGCCCCAGGTGGGTATTGGCCGCGGTTCCGCGCTCTGACTGAAAAGTCAACGGCTCGAATTTTCCCATAAGTCTTATGTCATCCTGTACAGTACTTTTATACAACCTGAAAAATTTTTGGGGACCAAAAAATTTCAACAGAAAACTGTCGTGAGCAAATACGGGTTTTTGGACATTTCGATCGATCGGAACTGAAAAACACATTACACAAAGCTAGACTAAGTTAATGGGGAGGCTCTGATACCACTGTAAGTGCACGGCGGCGCCCCGGCCGTCAATCCGACGGCCAAATGCGGAAGCGGTGATAAACTTAAATTTTCTTGAACTGGCAAACCGCTCCGCACTAATACCCGGATCGAACCATTAATTAGTCCTAGCTAACAACAAGAAAGGGAATAGAGATATACCGACGATCCAAGTCCTCCGGTCTTCTCATCATCGTCCCGATCTCTTGCGGAATGTCCCGTCTCCTCCTCGTCGCCGGAAGTGCACCACATCGCCTACTTCTTTTACGGGCTCCCACCTCAATGCCGAGGCAACTCGGGCACGAAGCCGGCTACTCGACGTGCCCAAGATTTGCTGTAGAATATAATGTGGATTACATGTCTCATTTGGGATTATGGAGTTGCCTTTTGTGGTGGAGGAAGAAGAACTTGGAGAGAGGTGAAGGAAAAATTGTGATAGACCAAGAAGAATGAGAGTATCATATTTTTCCCACTCAAAAGAAAAGCATTTTCCTCATCCTAACAAAAAGTGGCCGGCCCCCCATTAGTGTGATTGGAGAGAGAGAGTAAGGTCAAGGGGGTGGGTGGAATGCAATGATGCAAGCAAGTGATGATGAAAGAATCCAATGATCACAACCATAACCCACACTCCAAAACAAGTAATCAACAACCATGATTGCTACAAAAAGTCAAGCAATCATGAAGCATGGAAGGTCAAGGGATGGGCTCCATCATGAAACCATCATGATAAAACAAAAATGCAAAGACCCCCTCCACAACCACTTATTTGCAACAATGCAAATAAGCCCTCCTCCACCAAACTTCGGCCAATGAACGGAACAATGGAAATCGGCCGAAACGGAAAGCAAACTGGCAACTCCAGAAAACTGGTCCCGTAATAAATTACAGGAAAACCCCGATACTGTGCATACACACCCGCATCTGTATTTCGACCGAAATACAAATGCAAGGAGACAAAATCTACACTGTACTATACTAGGATCCGGCTTATACCAAAGCCGGCTAGTAATATCCGTTCGATCCTGATCCGTGCAATACCGCACGTATCTGATCGAACCCTGCCATATAACCATACGGCCTATAGTACAGACTGTCCGATCCTGATCCGTGCAATACCGCACGTATCTGATCGGACCTTGCCATATCTCCATACGGCCTCTACAACCTTTCGCCCGAAAGCTGAGTAACTGAATGTGGGGGACTCTAAAGACTCATCAACACCTTGGTTGTGGATTTAACCACTAGCACGTTAGAGGTATAAGCCAATACATAACGGGCTACCAGGTATTGACCAAAAGGGACGTCTGTGAGCGAACTCAGCCTGACTCCCTACTGAGCCTGTCAGTGACAATATCCGTACAGTCCGGTCCGTTCGTCTATGAGCATCGCATGGCGGGCCTAGGGGGTTGGTAAAAGTCAGACCCCCAAAAGCGGTACAAGTCGTGTCGGAGTGTAGCCCAGAACACCCTGAGATACTACTGGAATACCTACCAGTAAATCTCCTTGCCTCGGCCGAGGGCTTCGTGTAATGGCTCTCCTAGACACAGCACGACCTCACCCCCAATACCGGGAGAGACGAACCCCTGAAGATACGCTCACTGCCTCCATGTGGCTCGGGACTGTACCCAACTAAAACCTGTTTGCACGACTTCTTTGAGCCGTGGTAGGGTAGTAATCAAAGTACAGTGGGAACTCACACGAGACAAATGACGATCCCCAGGTCGATGAACTAACCTGTACACATGTCACCAGGGAACTGCCATCTGACGTCTGGTATATGACCAACTAGCATGTTCCCGACGAGTCCTGTCCGGTGTACTCAAAACCCAATGAGCACCTGTATACATCTTAGGTGATCCAACTGACACCAGTGGCTTGTGAGACCGGCCACCGCCCCTCGTCGGGGTCTCGACTGCATACACTAGTCTACTATGGAGAATCGATGCCCTGTCTCGAAACTCTCACGACTAGGGACCTTTTAAGGATATGCTTATAGACCCCCAGCTCCCACTTATATGATCGCCCTCATACTGCTGGTGGTCAAGCAAGAATCCTAGGGGCTCTATCAACGTGTAATAGCGACGTGTCAGGTCACTTAAAACAGTACACGATGATAAAGGTAAACCAGATAGCACACTATCATCTCGAGTAAGACTGTCCTACCGGGATAGGTCCTCCCTCAATCATTGCAATCACGTACCTGTGACCTAATAATTGACTCTGAGGGCACTATCTCCAACAAGGTGGGACATTTGTATCGCACCCACTCTTGTATTATATTTCATATTGTATCTAGTTAACTCCATCAATCAACCAAAAGTTGTATTTGTATAAGTGTTGAGACTTAGTGAGACTTGTAGTTGCGAGATTTGAGCAATGGGATTTATTTTCCCCTTTGGGGTTATATCTTGCTCTTTTCTTTATCTTTTTGTGCTGAACTTCGCCGTTGGGCGTCGTATACACATTTATACTATATTGCGTGGTTGTGATCCGCCGTTTGGCGAAGAGCTAGCTCCCGCTTGGGGATGCCATTATTCATGCTATGTATTGTGGTTTTGGATCAAAATATACAAAAGAGGTGCTGCCAAAATTTTTCAAAAGACGAAACATGTTTTCAAACTGATAAATTTCACTTGCATCATTCATAATTCTTTCTATGCACTAAGAAAACTTGTTTTCATTATACCTTTATTTCAAAACCTCACCTCCTTTATTCTTCTAAAAAGGTTTAGATTTCTGGGTTTCAGCTTACTTGAATTCCGTTACGCCTTTAGACGTGGCGTGATTCAAGTGCTGGTCACGAGCTAATATTTCGGGTCATGACAAAGTTGGTATCAGAGCGCTAGGTTTAACCTTGGTTCGAGTCTATGTTTGACTATGCGGAGTCTAGGGCGGGAGTGTATTTCGGAACCTAGGCTTGACCTTACGGAACTTAGACTTGAACGGGGGGGTATTAGACCCGAACTTTCGTTTCATAGGCTGACCCTGATTGATGGAGTAGGTAGCTTGAGTAGAGTAACGTACCGTACGTATGTTCCGCGGCATATTTACGATACGATACTCCACTTAAGAAAACTTAGGATGTACATATTTTTGAGACTTGTGATTCTCTTCGTATCCATGATTATACATCCCTTGGAGATCCTCGATTCTATTAGTTCCATGATCATAATTTCATTGATGCTGTTCCTTCTTATGATCATGTATCCATACTGGATTTGTCGTTTCCTCTCATGCCGTTGATCTGCTCTCTTTGATACTCGATTGAGGTTCCTGTCACCATTGTTTGAGCGCAGTTGAGCTGCTGCTAGTGTTACGGTCAGGGCGAGCTCGTCTGGTACGAGGGCCGACCATTGTGTTTTCTGGTGACATGGGAACATCTCGAGTTAGTACTGATGATTGTGACATCTTGTGGAGGCGACTGCTTGGTTTCACACCGGATGATCGGGCCTTTGTCAGAGCTGCCGTTGAGAGAGGACTGTTGATGTACAGCATACCTCAGAGTTTAGGGTGTCGCCTACCGTGCAGACAGATGGCCCAGCTGTTGCTGAGATTGATAGGATGTCGCTTCCGGAGCTTACGAGCTGAGACCGCCGGGCTTCCAGGCAGAAATGCGACAGATGATAGCTAGTCTACCCCGATTTGAGAGACGAAGGTGATTCATCAGATTGATGCGCCGACGCAGGCCCAGTTGAGTTGAAGATTTCCAGTGTGGAGAGTCTTACTCAGATTTAGAGCAGATCGATTTAGAGATGACCGCCAATGTATCGCCTTTCCGGAAGGATTGAGGCGCTGTTCAGCATACAGACGAATGAGCCAGTTGCTGCTGCAAATGACGAGGTATCGCCCAGAGGTTGGAGCTACTGCAGTAATAGTATATACTTAAAGGTATGATGGAAGGTCGCTAGCAACCCAATGGTGAAGGATTAGGACATGTGGTTCATTCGCTACCCGATGCGAGGTCATCTGATAGATTGATTCCAGCTAGAGACGACTTCATGCAGATTCGTTGAGAGTCGATATAGACGATCGAATGTCAGGGAACCATATTCCAAGTTTAAAGTATTCGGAAAGAGGTGCAAGCAATTCTATGGACCCTCTAGAAGAATGAAACCCTAACTCGACATAATGACCGTGTGAAAGCCTTTGAACCTTAAGGTTTACGGCAGTTCCACGGCGCCATTAGTGAGGCTTGGGTTTGCCCTTCTACGGCTGGACCACAGATGCTGTGGCATGTACTCGATACTTTTAAACTGTACCCAAGATGTTGATCTCTTGAGGGATTATGAGGTTTTGACATGTCGATCGGATGGTTCGACATCATTCGGATATCTTGCAATGGGATGCATTGCTTGGGAGACTCCGGATACAAGCAGAGCTATTGGAGAGCAGTCCTTGCAGCCACGAGAAGACGAGTCTGAATCAGTCGACATTGGAGCCGAGTGAAGTAAAGAGTTCGCATGAGGATTCGATGAGGTGACGTTCCACTCCGCTGATATCAGATATATGATACGCATGCAGAGGCGTAGTATATGGATATACCTTCCAGAAGGAGTCGCGAGGGGTATGCAGCCGTTCCGGAATAAGTAACAGATATAGAAAAGATAATAACTTCCGGGCGATTCGGCAGAAATGAGATTTGAGAGAGACTTCGATAGGACCTTTCTAGAATACTATACGAGAAGACCTGGACCAGGAGTGGTCATTTTGCGCACACCCAGAAGGCCAGCGTTCGGCATCGTCGACGAGATAGTTGACCAGGTTCGGATAGAGACCTCATCCAGATGCGTTGTGAGTTGATCGAGGACGGACGAACATTGAGTATTTCTCTGATGGTTGGGACGAGTTTCCGAGGACGTGTTCGGACTGATATCTTCTACCGAGTGATGAAGATACCGAGTTCGTGACTTCGAGTCCGTGTGAGAGACTTCGGATTGACCGTGGCCGAGAACAGTTGTAGCGCGCAGATAGCATGGCTTGACGTCATAGTGGACGATGGTAAAGACAAGTGGAACCAAAAGTTCATGCGAGACACTGACGAGCTGTTATTACTCTCCGTCGAGATCAGAGGCCTGATATGCTACAGAGATGTTGGGATACGACCAATTTCCAAGGAAATGTGTGAGGCACACGCAGAGGTCCAGAAAACAAGGAAAGATTATGTAAAAGTACCAGCCTCCGTACAGTTCGGCATAGGCGAGATCGGAAGAGACCCTGAGCAAAATTCCTTCCAGGACACTACTGCAATCAGATTTGCACTCAGGATCAGGGGTGTCACGTGTATTCAGAGAGCCAGAGGCCGACGCCAGTGACGTGCTGCTTATTGAGTGGTCATGATGATTGACCGAGAGAGGACCAGAGAAGTGCTAGAGTGGAATCGTCCCCGTTAGCAAACCTGACAGAGCCGATGGATTGCGAGGTTTGTAAATCCACAGAGAAGATAAGGACCTAGAGACCGAGGATGCCAGACCGTGAGCAGGAGGCAAGCGGATGTTCTCGATCTTCCAGTTTCTAGGCGCACCGGTTTATTTTTTCGACATTGTTGGAGGTGTACCTCGATGTCCTTTATTGCGATTTGCATTGTGATCCGAGTATCACGATTATATCGCTTGGATTTGAGTTTGATGACGAGTTTTCCTGATATTGATTTCGTGCACCATGGTTGCACCTACTGAGTATTTACATTTTGTGCATAGTTATTGCACTTGAGATACGTTTTTATACACCTTGGTGTACTCGGTGTTGCTGTTTATGCATTTGAGTTATTGATTGGTATTTCGTGCACTAGATGCACTATATTTGTATTTCGTGCACTGGATGCACTGTATTTGTATTTTATGCACTAGATTGCATTCTGCATTTGTTGCACCGGACGGGTATTTATGCGTTGTCGCACTGGATTTATACCCCGTACCTAGGTTTCACCCGATTTATATCTGTGAGTATTTGTTTTACCAGATTTGAATTTTCGTGCGCGTTGGCACTTGTCGTTCGTCTTCGTGCATGTTACTGCACTATATGCTTTTACGGACCCGACGCGCTTTGGTTGGATTTTCGCGCATGTTGGGCGCATGATATGAGATGCAATTCTGTGCACACCAGATGCACTGGATTGAGATTTTTGTGCACTTTAGATACACTTGATGTTGTTGTCGTGCACACCCGTTGCACTAGATAGATGTTTTGTGCACACCTGTTGCACTTAGTTTTTTTTGTGTGTATTATAGCACCTGTATTTGGATTTGATTTCCATGCGCATCAGACACTTGTGATTATTGGATACGCCTTTTGAGGCAGATTTTGCTTTTGAGCACTTTGTTTTCATGTTGGGCACTATATTGTGTTATAGCCAAACATGACTGATTTGAGGACGGTACCTGAGTACATTGCATGCATTAAAGGAAAACCTTTTAGGATGTTTTGAAAACGACGGAACGTGTATTTAAGAAAACATATATGGACATATATTATTACTTTAAAACGAGCGTCCGTCAGTTATGCCGTGAGTTACGCATCCACGCGGCAATTTAGAAAAGATTTTGCATGTATTTCATTCAGATTTTTGAGTTTTTCAAAGATGCGTACTATACACGTATTATAGTATTTTACTAGTGTATATTGGATTTCAGTAGTGGATTTCGAGATCTGTATCTCTATTCGTAACTCCGAGGATATGCGTGCAAATCTGATGATTTGCGTGACGCTTGACGGAGTTCGGTTTTGAGTTTTTACTCGTTTTCATGCGCACTTGACGTGCTGTGTTATTTCTACGATTTCCATGATTTCGGAGCCCCGTGATTTGAGCCGATTATTGAAATGTTTTAGATTTTGGGGGTTTAAATTTAAATTCGGGGACTGAATTTATTTAAGGGGGGAAGATTGTAACGTTTCAGAAAATATAAAATATTATTCTTTGGAATTTAATGTTAAAATAATATTTTTCCCGAAAACTGCCGATTTGCGAAATTGGGGTTTTCGGAAAAAGGTATAAATATATACCAATAATTATGAAATAAATAGAAATTAAAATGATTTATTCATTTAATAATATAATTAAAGGATTTGGCATTTTTAAAATTTATTATACGCAGTTTCGATAAAAACCCGATTAGTGCACTGCTAATCGCGATTAACCCAAATCCGCGTTTTTACAGTTTCCATGGTTAGTGCACCATGACATGTTTAGTTTGTTACATGTTTCATTTCATTTGGGCTTTATATTATGGTTTTGGTGAGAAAAAGAGAGAGAAAAGGGGGTCATGATGAGTGAGGAGAGAGAAAGGGACATAATGATGGCTTGGAAAGAGAGAGTGTGTGAAATGGTGAGAGAGAGAGGGGGGGGCTGCTGCCCTTTTGTTGACCCATCTTCTTTTTTTTTTCCATCTCTTTCATCTCCCTCAATCCACAAACCCCCACCAAAAATCCCTAGATCTATCTCCAATAAATCCCCAAAACCCTACACACCCTTCACAAAAATTAATCCCCTCTTCGACCTCTACACGATGGACCGAGCAAAATGGGATTTTGACGACGTTGGGAAGTTAGTGCTGCCTAGAGTGGACTAGATGAGGTATAATTTCTTCCCTTTAGATTAGTTTTGTGAGATATCATGTTTAGATGTCGTTTTGTGAAGATTAGTGGACATTGGGAACCCTAGTGAATGTTTGAGTGTTGGTTTGAATTGGGTGATACCTAATAGTTGTTAACTAAACTTAGGCGCTGTTTACGGACCTGGACCAGACCATAGAAACCCCAAAACACGGATTTAGAAACCCGACATCGGATAAATGAGTGATCTGTGGAGGTGTTCTGGAAACAGGAGCAACCCGGAGGCACCAAAAATAAAATTGAGCTGACAGTGAGTCGTGCAGGCACCTAGGAAGCTACCACCAAGACCCGAGCCCCTAATTCAAAGTCCTGGCCGCAGATATATTAATTCTGGCCGCAATTTGCGGCCAGAGCAGGGTATATTTGTTCCAGATTTGGTCCATGGCTCTTTTTGCACTAAAATAGACCCCTCCTATATGTAGTTTTGGCTAATTGTCATCTAGGGAAAATCTGGGAGCATTTTGGTGTGTTTTAGGCGATGTTTTACTTATTTTTAAATTCACTTTCTTGATTTTTGGATTTACATTTGGTTGTCGGGTGTTCGTACATCGACAACAGGGGTGGTTTGATTGAATTGCACGTTTTGGCCATAGGTTCTAACCTGTGAGCACACTGTGCGCTGTATCGGTTTTCTGCATCGATTTTAATACGTATTGTGATTGGTTATTATTGTAGGTACCCTCGCATGGATTCCGAGGCGAAGAAGCGTGGCGTCATCGATTTCGGCGAGCGAAGACCAGGTGAGTAGATCTATATCTACCGGAGAAGTCGGGTGGATGGCGTATAGCACCCCCGCAAACTTCTGATGGAAACCGATTTATAGATTATGGTTAGGAAATCTAGATTAGGGAACTAGGGTTAGAATATAGATAGCTATGTAGTCACATTAGAAACTAGAGGTTAGTTTTGTGCGATATGCTACTACTACCCTAGGATGATGTTTAGCGATATTACCGCTTAGGGTTCTGTAGGACTAGATAGTCGATGTAGATGCGTCATCCGAACCATACTTTTTTCTAAACTAAGGAATCGTATGTATCTTTTAAATGTATATCTTGAGGGATGTTACGGATTTTCAAATGATATCTTTTCCTTAAAAGCACCGTAACCCCTGTTTCGAAAACTACGATTCACTTCTTTAAAAATCAGATTGTATGGTTCGGAAGTGTTTGTTAGATTAGATACTATACATAGTAGAGATAGCAGGTTTATGTAAATTCGACATGATATGAGATATAAATGCGATGGATGAATACAAGATGAATTTGATGATATGATGAGATGATGATATGATATGATGGTATACGGATACGAGTCGATCGAGATGACTTATACCCTGCCGGTCCCTTGATATGAGATTATTGCAGATGCGACCCGGGACATAGGTATATAGGGTTATATATATATGGAATGTTGTGAATCATGGATGATAGGGCGTATGTGATATTAGGCCATACCCTCATTTGTCTTATAGGATGATAGGATCCCTATTAGCTTAATGCCGCCGCACGATGATATTCCGCGCGTGATGAGTTGACTTGATGATTGATCCTTACCCTTGACTACAGGTTTCCGTACGATGGATATTATACCGTACGCGATGTTATTGCGCTAGATGCCGATTGATAGATTCACCGATCGGGACATATGATAGTTGTGTATACCATATAGCTGTTAGCTGATGATTTACTTGCTGCATTCATGATATTATTATTGCATCGCATATACCTGTGATAGTACACCTGCACCATTATCGATGATGCGTATGTTACACGTACACATATTTGCCGGCTCACACACTTCATCATCGATAATTGCCATGTCACTACACAGTAGGGTTGCTGCATCATGGCATATACATTGATACCTTCATACTTGTGCATATACATATTGTACCTACATAAATAACCGGTTTTGTTGTAAAATTGGGAACCACATGTTATTTTAAAAACTGGAATCATATTAAAAGAGCGGTTTTCCCTTAATATGTCGTATCACTATTCCATATTGCATGATACACGGATATGCTCGCATTTCTTTTTACATGTCGCATACATCATGCTCTATTAGTTTACGCATTGAGATATGCTGTTTTTATGAGATTTCTGGATTTGAGAACCGTGGCTATTTCAAAAGGAAGCATGTTATATTTTAAAAACCCGGTTTCTCTTGATATGATATTTCAGTGCGTCCACCATGCGTTTTCTCGGTTCTGAGAGTGGCATGTGAAACCCGATTCGAGGAGTGGTAGGCACCGATTGCGGGTACATGGTGGACCCGGTGAGGTACCCCAGGGCAAGAAGACTCGTATATGTTAGACGGTCAGCCCGGCAGGGGGAGCACTACCTACCGGTGATAGTATCTAGAGTCGGCGGTTATCCGGAGGATACCGACCGGAGTAGCGAGATGGATATGAGAGCCGACAAGCGAGTGCGGCGCCTGAGGGCAGATCTGAGGATGCGGCGCCTGAGATATACGAGGATTTACGTGCCGATGCTTGGCACGGTTTTCATGATGTTTTCGAGTGTCGATGCTAGGCACTCAGGTTCCATGATTTGATGTGTCGGGAGGGACACCGTTGATATATATATCCTCATACTTTCATGCACACTCTTTTATGATATTTACATGCATGATATTGTTGCGTCAGTGGTTGACGCGTGGATTAGATCCACATACATACATACATACACTGATGTTACTATGGGAGATTATACACATGCTTATAGACATTGATTTATGGGTGGACGAGATCCAAATATCCATGCATTGATTATTACTGTTTGATGTTATCCACATGCATATAGATAGTGACTACCTTGTTGGCACATATACTACCCGGTCACCCTAGATATCATAGTATTACCAGATGATATAGTTGACCTAGGAGTCGTTGTTTATTCAATTTCTACTTGTAGATATATTTCTATTCACGAGTTAGCAACTCACCCCCGTTGTGCCACAGTTCTTGCAGGTTGACCGCTTGGATCAGTAGCGGATTCGCTGGCACACAGATTCATTTGGGTGTTTTGCATTGGTAGGTGGGACATTTGTATCGTACCCACTCTTGTATTATATTTCATATTGTATCTAGTTAACTCCATGAATCAACCAAAAGTTGTATTTGTAGAAGTGTTGAGAATTAGTGAGACTTGTAGTTGCGAGATTTGAGCGATGGGATTTATTTTCCCCTTTGGGGTTATATCTTGCTCTTTTCTTTATCTTTTTGTGGTGAACTTCGCCGTTGGGCGTCGTATACTCATTTATACTCTATTGCATGGTTGTGATCCGCCATTTGGCGAAGAGCTAGCTCCAGCTTGGGGATGCCATTATTCTTGTTATGTATTGTGGTTTTGGATCAAAATATACAAAGGAGGTGCTGCCAAAATTTTTCAAATGACGAAACATGTTTTCAAACTATTAAATTTCACTTGCATCATTTATAATTCTTTCTATGCACTAAGAAAACTTGTTTTCATTATACCTTTATTTCAAAACCTCACCTCCTTTATTCTTCTAAAAAGGTTTAGATTTCTGGGTTTCAGCTTACTTGAATTCCGTTACGCCTTTAGACGTGGCGTGATTCAAGTGCTGGTCACGAGCTAATATTTCGGGTCGTGACAAAGTTGGTATCAGAGCGCTAGGTTTAACCTTGGTTCGAGTCTATGTTTGACTATGCGGAGTTTAGGGCGGGAGTGTATTTCGGAACCTAGGCTTGACCTTACGGAACTTAGACTTGAAGGAGGGGGGGTATTAGACCCGACCTTTCGATTCATAGGCTGACCCTGATTGATGGAGTAGGTAGCTTGAGTAGAGTAACGTACCGTACGTATGTTCCGCAGCATATTTACGATACGATACTCCACTTAAGAAACCTTAGGATGTACATGTTTTTGAGACTTGTGATTCTCTTCGTATCCATGATTATACATCCCTTGGAGATCCTCGATTCTATTAGTTCCATGATCATAATTTCATTGATGCTGTTCCTTCTTATGATCATGTATCCATACTGGATTTGTCGTTTCCTCTCATGCCGTTGATCTGCTCTCTTTGATACTCGATTGAGGTTCCTGTCACCATTGTTTGAGCGCAGTTGAGCTGCTGCTAGTGTTACGGTCAGGGCGAGCTCGTCTGGTACGAGGGCCGACCATTGTGTTTTCTGGTGACATGGGAATGTCTCAAGTTAGTATTGATGATTGTGACATCTTGTGGAGGCGAGTGCTTGGTTTCACACCGGATGATCGGGCCTTTGTCAGAGCTGCAGTTGAGAGAGGACTGTTGATGTACAGCATACCTCAGAGTTTAGGGTGTCGCCTACCGTGCAGACAGATGGCCCAGCTGTTGCTGAGATTGATAGGATGTCGCTTCTGGAGCTTACGGGCTGAGACCGCCGGGCTTCCAGGCAGAAATGCGACAGATGATAGCTAGTCTATCCCGATTTGAGAGACGGAGGTGATTCGTCAGATTGATGCGCCGACGCAAGCCCAGTTGAGTTGAAGATTTCCATTATGGAGATTCTTACTCAGATTTAGAGCAGATCGATTTCGAGATGACCGCCAATGTATCGCCTTTCCGGGAGGATTGAGACGCTGTTCAGTGTACAGACGAATGAGCCAGTTGTTGCTGCAAATGACGAGGTATCGCCCAGAGGTTGGAGCTACTGCAGCATTAGTATATACTTAGAGGTATGATGGAAGGTCGCTAGCAACCCAAGGGTGAAGGACTAGGACATGTGGTTCGTTCGCTACCCGATGCGAGGTCATCTGATAGATTGATTCCAGCTAGAGACGACTTCACGCAGATTCGTTGAGAGTCGATAGAGACGATCGAATGTCAGGGAACCATATTCCAAGTTTAAAGTATTCGTAAAGACGTGCAAGCAATTCTATGGACCCTCTAGAAGAATGAAACCCTAACTCGACATAATGACCGTGTGAAAGCCTTTGAACCTTAGGGTTTACGGCAGTTCCACGGCACCATTAGTGAGGCTTGGGTTTGCCCTTCTACGGCTGGACCACAGATGCTGTGGCATGTACTCGATACTATTAAACTGTACCCAAGATGTTGATCTCTTGAGGGATTATGAGGTTTTGACATGTCGATCGGATGGTTCGACATCATTCGGATATCTTGCAATGGGATGCATTGCTTGGGAGACACCGGATACAAGCAGAGCCATTAGAGCACAGTCCTTGCAGCCACGAGAAGACGAGTCTGAATCAGTCGACATTGGAGCCGAGTGAAGTAAAGAGTTCGCACGAGGATTCGATGAGGTGACGTTCCACTCCGCTGATATCAGAGATATGATACGCATGCAGAGGCGTAGTATATGGATATACCTTTAAGAAGGAGTCGCGAGGGGTATGCAGCCGTTCCGGAATAAGAAACAGATATAGAAAAGATAATAATTTCCGGGCGATTCGGCAGAAATGATATTTGAGAGAGACCTCGATAGGACCTTTCTGGAATACTATACGAGAAGACCTGGACCAAGAGTGGTCATTTTGCGCACACCCAGAAGGCCAGCGTTCGGCATCGTCGACGAGATAGTTGACCAGGTTCGGATAGAGACCTCATCCAGATGTGTTGTGAGTTGATCGAGGACGGACGAACATTGAGTATTTCTCTGATGGTTGGGACGAGTTTCCGAGGACGTGTTCGAACTGATATCTTCTACCGAGTGATGAAGATACCGAGTTCGTGACTTCGAGTCCATGTGAGAGACTTCAGATTGACCGTGGCCGAGAACAGTTGTAGCGCGCAGATAGCATGACTTGACGTCATAGTGGACGATGGTAAAGACAAGTGGAACCAAAAGTTCATGCGAGACGCTGACGAGCTGTTATTACTCTCCGTCGAGATCAGAGGCCTGATATGCTATAGAGATGTTGGGATACGACCAATTTCCAAGGTAATGTGTGAGGCACACGCAGAGGTCCAGAAAACAAGGAAAGATTATGTAAGAGTACCAGCCTCCGTACAGTTCGGCATAGGCGAGATCGGAAGAGACCCTGAGCAAAATTCCTTCCAGGACACTACTGCAATGAGATTTGCACTCAGGATCAGAGGTGTCACGTGTATTCAGAGAGCCAGAGGCCGACGCCAGTGACGTGCTGCTTATTGAGTGGTCATAATGATTGACCGAGAGAGGACCAGAGAAGTGCTAGAGTGGAATCGTCCCCGTTAGCACACCTGACAGAGCCGATGGATTGCGAGATTGGAAAATCCACAGAGAAGATAAGGACCCAGAGACCGAGGATGCCAGACCGTGAGCAGGAGGCAAGCGGATGTTCTCGATCTGCCAGTTTCTAGGCGCACCGGTTTATTTTTTCGACATTGTAGGAGGTGTACCTCGATGTCCTTTATTGCGATTTGCGTTGTGATCCGAGTATCGCGCTTATATCGCTTGGATTTGAGTTTGATGACGAGTTTTCCTGATATTTATTTCGTGCACCATGGTTGCACCTCCTGAGTATTTACATTTTGTGCATAGTTATTGCACTTGAGATACGTTTTTATACACCTTGGTATACTCGGTGTTGCTGTTTATGCATTTGAGTTATTGATTAGTATTTCGTGCACTAGATGCACTATATTTGTATTTCGTGCACTGGATGCACTGTTTTTGTGTTTTATGCACTAGATTGCATTCTGCATTTGTTGCACCGGACGGGTATTTATGCGTTGTCGCACTGGATTTATACCCCATACCTAGGTTGCACCCGATTTATATCTGTGAGCATTCGTTTTACCAGATTTGTATTTTCGTGCGCGTTGGCACTTGTCGTTCGTCTTCGTGCATGTTACTGCACTATATGCTTTTACGGAGCCGACGCGCTTTGGTTGGATTTTCGCGCATGTTGGGCGCATGATATGAGATGCAATTCTGTGCACACCAGATGTACTGGATTGAGTTTTTTGTGCACTTTAGATGCACTTGATGTTGTTGTCGTGCACACCCGTTGCACTGGATAGATGTTTTGTGCACACCCGTTGCACTTAGTTTTTTTTGTGTGTATTATAGCACCTGTATTTGGATTTGATTTTGTTAGTGTATATGCCCTAGAGGCTATTACTGTATCATACTAGTTTGTATATTACTTAATGGAGGCTTGGGATATTCACCTTGTATATACAATCTTGCTCAAAATAGTAGTTTGCTACTTGGTTTGTTTCTACTTCAATGTGTACATGTGTTTATTTTTGTATATCGCCTATACACATTAGTAGAGCCCTTAGGATCTTTGCTTGATTACCAGCGATGTGATGGCCGTCACACTAGTGGGGCTGGGTAATCTATAAGCACATCCTTATGCAGTTCCCTGGTCGCGGGACTATCGAGACAGGGCATCGATACTCCGGAGTAGACCAGCGCATGCGCTTCTCATCCCAGTGTGGGAGACGGTCTGTCCCACAGCCGTCAGTACGTCGTACTTGAGATAGTATGCGGGTGCTCGTTAGGTTACGGGTACACTGGACAGGACTCGTCGGGAACTGACTAGTTGGTATTATACCTATCGTCAGTTATCAGTTCCCAGGTGACATGAGTACAGCTTAGTCCGCTGACTTGACACTGTCACTCCGCCTCGAGTGTGTTCCCACTGTACTTTGATCACTACCCTACCACGGCTCAAAGGAGTCGTGCAAACAGGTAGTGGTTGGGTGCAGTCCCGAAGCACTTGGAGGCAGTGACGGTTAGACAGGATTCGTCTCTCCCGGTATTGGGGGTTGACATCGCGCTGTGTCTAGGAGAGCCATTACACGAGTAGTCCCTGGCCAGGGCAAACGAGATATACTGGTAGGTTTCCAGTGTTATCTCAGGGTGTTTTGGGCTTCGCTCCGGCACGACTTGTACCGCTATTGGGGGACTGACGTTTACCGCCCCCTAGGCCCGCCATGCGATGTATCAGACGAACAGACCGGACTGTACGGAGAATGTCACACTCAGGCTCAGTAGGAGTTCAGATGGGTTTCGCCTCGTCGGTCTTCTTGTCGGCATTACCTGGGGACCGTTACGCACAGCTAGTGCCGCTTGCGGTCTGTGGTTAAACCCACTGCCAGCGTAGTATCGAGTCTTTAGAGTCCCACACAGAAAGCTTTTCGCCTTTAGGCAAAAGAGTAGAGGTCGCATGGTATTGCGACAGGTCGCATGGTTTTGCGCCAGGATTCGGTCACATCCGTGCACTTGTGCACGTACAGTGTCCGGACAGTTTACACTAGCGGGCTTTGGTTTAAGCCAGATCCTAGTGTACCTTATAGGATTGGATTTATCCAGTTTGCATTCGTGTTCCTCGGAACGCGGATGCGGGTGTGTATGCACAGTTGACAGGGAGGCAGAGGCAGCGGATTCTCATTAGGGTTGTTGACAGTTGACCGTTGACTATTTGACTTTATGCTCAACCCTAATGAGAATATGATATGTGATTAACTATTATATTAATTAAGTATTATGGTGATATGGTTGTTGACTTGTTGACTTTTGTTGACTTGTTGACTTTGTTGACTTGTTGACCGGTTGACTAGGCTTGACTAGTTGACCATCATGATAACCATAGCCATCATTTCATGGCAAAGACTTTTGTTTACTTGCTCATTTGTGTAAAATGAGTGCATGAAATGATATGGTTGTGGTTGCTTCAAACCATCACATAAGACTTTTGTTAATATGATGAGTTATCATTGCTTTGGATTATGAGAGGGTGAGAGACAAAATACTTGCTCATTCTTTCTTGCTCATTCTCTCTCTTGTTCTTGAGCTCTCCTCTTGCTCTCACCCTCAACCTCTTGCTCCCTCTCTTGATCTATGGTTCTCTTTTCTCATGAGTTGAGAATCAAGAACCATAGATAAAATCCCATTCTAAATCTTCTCTACTCATTCTAGTTCACTAGGTTTAGCAAACCAAGTGAACTAGTTTCTTCAAAGAACGAAGAAGGAGCTAAAGGTTGGAGCTTTCAGGTGGATCTATCTTCGGCGTACGGAGACGACGAGAAGGAGCCATCGGACCACCATCGGAGCTCGGAGACGAAGGAGTTCAAGTTTAGGTATAACCATCTCCATCCGAGTAGCTAACTCTCTTTAGCTAAGTATGCTAGTTTTAGTTTAGTCAAAGATCCCGACTTTGCTTAGTCCATGTTGCCCCTTGCGCTAATAATTTGTTTTTTATACCGTTTCCGCCTCCCCGTAAGAACCGGGGGTCGCAACGTAGACTTACAGTGGTATTAGAGCCTAACTAAACTTAAACTAGCTTGGTAGTGAAGTGTAACGAAGTTCGGAACCGGAAAAATCAAAAAAACCAAACTTTTACAAAACCTGAGTTTCTGTTGAAATTTTTTCTGGTCAAAATGAAAAACTTTATACTCCTAAATTCGGCTCAGGGTTTTGTGTGAACACCCATGAAAAACGGTCCACTGTTTCGTTCAAACCGCCGCGCTTCCGCCGCACGAGGTAGGCATGTGCCGCGGAAGCGCCGCGGTTTGTCGTCTTCTCTGCATCGTTTTTCGTGCAGTGTGTGTCTGTGTTGGTTTTGGGATTTTTGAAATATATTATATGTGCCCAGATTTTCCAAGAAATTTCCTTTTGGGGTCCTATAATTCCGTATTTTTTTCCGAACTTCACTGCACTTTGACTATGATGGTTATATCTGTGATGTTTGCATGTATTGAACGTCGGCTAATCGCTATAAGTCGATTGGTCGGGGTTATACATGATCTGTGTTTGATGCTGGAATGTGTATATAAATATGTTGGATTGTCGCGGGTGAATAGCCGGGGGTTGTGAGACGAGAGTTTTCTTTTCTTGCAATTCATGTAAATTTGTAAATTGATGTAATAATTATTTGTATGGCCGCACAACCGGGTCGGGGTTGTAGCCGTCATTGTATAATTTCTTTTTACTGTTTTTGCTCCTAGGATAGACCCATGGAGGGGTGCACAAACTACCGGGTATGCCGAAGTGTCGAGTGGCCTACTCATGGAGATGAGGGAGGTTGCTACGCTTCGGGTACTTGGCGGGTAGTTTGCCGCACCCGTAGGGGTCTTGGGTGGGGTTTTGGCTATTCACCGCGACCGTGTAATCTGTTCTTGTTACAGGCTCGTACAAATTACAGATTCCTAGTATATCCAATGTATTTATCTGTGATCTGAAATGTTTATCATTGCTGTATATCTATATATGATATTATTTAGGCGTTGCTTATGTTTTACAGACGCGCTAGCCCAGCCCCCGCTCTGTCGCTAGTTAAGTAACCTAACGGGTAATGACGGGGCCCAGTGGCGAATGCGAATGGCATAAGCGTACGTCATATTTTGGTTGTTTTCTGCAATGGTAGGATTAAATGATGGGACGCATTAAAAGAACTAATGCAAGAATATCACGCATTAAAAGAACTAATGCAAGATAATAAACCAAGTTAAAGTCGTTGGAACACTTTCGAAAAACCACTCGGTTCTTTTCAAAAACAACTTTTAAATGCGGAGCTTGAGCCACTCCTTTTAAAAGCTATCTCGTTCCATCGACCAAATCAAGTTCACTACGTTCACGGTTTTGCCAAAACCATCCGTAGCCCTCCATCATTTCAGTTAAATATTCGGTAGTATTCAAGCTATGTATTTTGACCTCACGCCAAGGCATAGTGATTGGTAGCTGCCGGATATTTATCTGTTGCATAGATAGAATGCGTTGGTTTGAGACAGTCGTACTGCCATTTTGGCCTACGTCAAGGGTATGTACGAGTGGGTTCAAATTAACCTGGATAATGATGGGACGAACTTGACATGTGACTTATGACATTTTGACCTCACGCCAAGGTCATAAGAGCATGGGGCAAAAATCCACATCGGGAGTTTCATAAGTACTGAAACTTGCTAGATTTGCATACCATTTGGAGTGTGATGATTCTGGTAGGATTCCTTCAGTTTCATCACGCAATGATATTTGGATCCCGGTCCTACTGTGAGTATATGCTACTCCTCGGGAAATTTCTCACTTAACGATCAATGCTATAAACCTAGTAGGTGCCTAGAAAGGTGTTAGCGGGGCTACGCCCCCAGGGAAAAGAGGTTCTTTAATTAAGGAACTTCGCGAAAGCGTTGGAAAACCTCCCTCGAAGTACCGACACCGGCCTGGCTGAACGGTTAAGCAAGTATTGTACGGTGGAATTGATCCTGACTAATTCTTCCTTTATGGTTTGAGGAGGGATTCGAGAAACAGTGGGAGCCATCCTGTTTAGACAAACTAAAAACCACTCTAAACTTGCAAGAGCATCATGCTGAGTGTTTCTTCTTCTCTCTCCTAATTGCAGCGACCAATCAACATGACTGGACTTAAGTTACTCCTAGATAAAAACAAACTGACAGGGCCAAACTACAAAGATTGGCTCAGGAATGTCAAGATAGCAATCACTTATGACAAGCTGGGGTATCTTCTTACCACCAAAGCTCCCCCTGTCCCTGGTCCAACTTCCAGTGTCGCGGATAAGGAAATCCGCAAGACTTGGGAGATTGATAGCGCGAAGGCCAAGTGCCTCCTGCTTGCCTCGATGGACAACGAACATCAGAGGAGGCATGAGAATATGGACATGGAATCCATATTGCTTCATACAAAAGAACTGTATGGAGAGCAATCTCGTATCGCAAGATACGAAGCGTCGAAAAAGTTATTTTCGACAAGAATGGCCGTCGGATCATCAGTAGCCGAGCACGTGCTAAAGATGATCGGCTTCATTGAGGAGCTCGCTGACCTAGGGATCACATTGGAGAGTGAGCTATATACGGATATAGTTCTCCAGTCCCTTCCTTCCACTTACGCCCAGTTTATACTGAACTTCAACTTACAAGAAAAGGAGGTTGAACTTTCAGAGCTCCTCAACATGCTGAGGAGCGCAGAGGGCACCCTACAGAAAGGTAGGGATACATCCACTTTGTTTGTAGGAGGATCATCTTCTTCTAGGTCCAAGGCGAAAGCCAAGGGAAAGAAGAAGAAAGCCCCCGCCAAACCAAGGGGCGGTGTTAGTAAAGTGGATACGAAGGGAAAAGCAAAAGCAACAAAGATAGCGGGGAAGCTTGTGGATAAGGAAGAATGCTTCTATTGTCATAAGAAAGGACACTGGAAGAATGATTGCAGGGCCTGGAAGGCCAGAACACAGGAATTGAAGCAGGTTGCAGCTTCAGCTTCAGGTGTGTATGTTATTGAAAATTGTCTTTCAATAAACTCTACTTCCTGGGTATTGGATACCGGATCAGGATCTCATATCTGTAATTCTTTGCAGGCGTTGAGAAACCGTAGGGTTTTGAAGGCAGGTGACATGACCCTCAAAGTTACGAACGGAGCTAGCATGGATGCTAAAGCCGTGGGGGACTATCACCTGGGAATGTCAGATGGACATGTTTTGGTTTTGCGTAATTGCTTTTTTGTACCCAACGCAACTTGTAATATCATTTCTGTATCTTTAGTTTCTAAAGAAGGTTATGAATTTGCGTTTGTAAGTAATGTTGTAAACATTCACCTTAATCAAGTTTTGATTGGGTCAGGTACTTTGAGTAATGGTATATACGTGTTAAACCAACCACAGATTTTTAATGTCCAGAATACACACAAAAGAAAGTCTCCAGAAATAAATCAGACTTTCTTATGGCATTGTAGATTGGGTCACATCAATGAGAGAAGGTTGACGAAGTTACATACAGAAGGGTATTTGAATGCGTTCGAATATCAGTCGTATGCCACTTGTCAATCCTGTCTCAAAGGAAAGATGACAAAGACTCCGTTTACTGGACATGGAGTAAGAGCGAGCGAGCTCTTGGGACTCGTACACAGTGACGTGTGCGGTCCAATGTCTACACATGCCCGAAGCGGACATTCTTACTTCATTACTTTTACGGATGACTTCTCAAGGTACGGTTATGTCTTCTTAATGAAACATAAGTCCGAGGCCTTTGGAAAATTCCAGGAGTATAAGAATGAAGTAGAGAAACAGACCGGCAAAAGTATTAAGATTCTAAGATCGGATCGAGGTGGAGAATACTTAAGTGCCGAATTCCTGAATTACATAAAAGAGAATGGTATTCTCTCTCAGCTTACTCCTCCATACACTCCGCAACATAACGGTGTATCGGAGAGACGGAACCGCACCCTATTGGATATGGTGCGGTCCATGATGAGTAACGCTGAGTTGCCGCGATCATTCTGGGGGTATGCGCTAGAATCAGCTGCATACCTTTTGAACCGTGTTCCGACTAAGACTGTGCCTACCACCCCATATGAAATGTGGAGTGGGAAGAAACCCTATCTTCAATATCTGAAGATCTGGGGATGTCCAGCTTTTGTCAAAAAGCAGCATGCGGACAAACTCGAGGCACGCTCAGTACTGTGCAAGTTTGTGGGATACCCAAAGAACACCAGGGGGTATCTTTTCTACTATGCAGAGGAACAAAAAGTCCTTGTTTCTCGTAATGCCCACTTTCTAGAACACCAGTTCTTGGAAAAGGAGATTAGTGGGAGCGCAGTAGAACTGGAAGAAATTCCAGAACCACAGACTATTACTGAAAGGTTAGTGGAACCAGAGGGTTCAACAGAACAGGACATTCCTACGCCGCTCCGCAGGAGTAGTAGGCAGTCTCATCCGCCCGAGAGATACTACGGTTTTCTCATAGACGGGGATAGAGAGGATTGCATCATAGATTATGATGAGCCTACTAGCTTCCAGCAGGCCGTTCAGAGCGTTGACTCAGTGAAATGGCTGGATGCAATGCGGACCGAAATGGAGTCCATGTACACCAACAAGGTATGGACGTTGGACATTGCTCCAGACGGGGTAAAACCCGTAGGATGCAAGTGGATCTTCAAAAGGAAGATTGGTGTAGATGGGCAGGTTGAGACCTATAAAGCTAGGCTGGTAGCAAAGGGTTTTCGTCAAAGACCTGGCTTGGACTATGACGAAACCTTTTCTCCAGTAGCCATGCTGAAATCCATTCGGATCCTTCTTGCCATTGCTGCCTTCCACGATTATGAGATCTGGCAAATGGACGTAAAGACAGCTTTTCTAAATGGAAATTTAGAGGAGTGTGTCTATATGGACCAGCCAGAGGGTTTCATTCAGAGTGGGAGCAGCGGAAAGGTGTGCAAGTTGCTTAAGTCCATCTATGGACTAAAGCAGGCATCGCGGAGTTGGAACATCTGCTTTGATGAGACGGTCAAAGAATTTGGCTTTATCAAAAATCCAGATGAACCATGCATCTATAGTAGATTTGTAGCGAGAACTGTAGTATTCCTCGTTTTATACGTGGATGACATTCTCTTAATAGGAAATGACATTCCTATGCTACAATCTGTCAAGGGGTTCTTGTCACACAGGTTCTCCATGAAAGACCTGGGTGATGCCTCATACATTCTGGGTATCCGGATCTACCGTGACAGATCCAAGAGGATATTAGGACTTTCACAGTCCAGGTACATCGACACCATACTAAAGAGGTTCAGTATGGAAGATTCCAAGCACGGTAACCTACCGGCTTGTCACGGGATCACCCTCTCTAAAGAGATGTCTCCCAAGACTGATTTGGAGAGGGATCGCATGTCTATTATACCCTACGCTTCTGCGGTAGGCTCTATAATGTATGCGATGTTGTGTACCAGACCGGATGTAGCTTATGCACTGAGTGTGGTAAGCCGGTATCAGTCAAACCCTGGGGAGAAACACTGGATAGCGGTAAAGAACATTCTCAAGTACCTGAGAAGGACTAAGGAGATGTTCTTGGTGTATGGCGGAAAAGACCTCCAGATCGAGGCCTTTGCTGACTCCAGCTTCCAGAGTGACAAGGATGATTCCAAGTCCATGTCGGGTTTTGTCTTTACCCTCAATGGAGGGGCGGTGTGTTGGAAGAGTTCCAAACAAGAAACCGTTGCAGACTCGACGATGGAAGCGGAATACATCGCTGCATCTGATGCCGCAAAAGAAGCTGTCTGGATGAGGAAGTTCTTGAAAGAACTTCAGGTGGTTCCGTCCATTGTTGATCCAATACCTCTGTATTGCGACAACAACGGGGCTATAGCTTTAGCGAAGGAACCCAGGTCCCATCAGAGATCCAGGCACATCTTGAGGCGGTATCACCTGATCAGGGAGATCGTGGATCGCCAGGAGATCGAGGTTCGGAGAGTCGCTTCAGAAGACAACACTGCAGATCCATTCACCAAGGCCTTGCCCCAGACTCAGTTCGAGCGGCTGATCGAGATGATAGGTCTTCGATACGCCAGTACATGGCCTTAGTGCAAGTGGGAGATTGTTAGTGTATATGCCCTAGAGGCCATTACTGTATCATACTAGTTTGTATATTACTTAATGGATGCTTGGGATATTCACCTTGTATATACAATCTTGCTCAAAATAGTAGTATGCTACTTGGTTTGTTTCTACTTCAATGTGTACATGTGTTTATTTTTGTATATCGCCTATACACATTAGTAGAGCCCTTAGGATCTTTGCTTGATTACCAGCGATGTGATGGCCGTCACACTAGTGGGGCTGGGTAATCTATAAGCACATCCTTATGCAGGTCCCTGGTCGCAGGACTATCGAGACAGGGCATCGATACTCCGGAGTAGACCAGCGCATGCGCTTCTCATCCCAGTGTGGGAGACGGTCTGTCCCACAGCCGTCAGTACGTCGTACTTGAGATAGTATGCGGGTGCTCGTTAGGTTACGGGTACACTGGACAGGACTCGTCGGGAACTGACTAGTTGGTATTATACCTATCGTCAGTTATCAGTTCCCAGGTGACATGAGTACAGCTTAGTCCGCTGACTTGACACTGTCACTCCGCCTCGAGTGTGTTCCCACTGTACTTTGATCACTACCCTACCACGGCTCAAAGGAGTCGTGCAAACAGGTAGTGGTTGGGTGCAGTCCCGAAGCACTTGGAGGCAGTGACGGTTAGACAGGATTCGTCTCTCCCGGTATTGGGGGTTGACATCGCGCTGTGTCTAGGAGAGCCATTACACGAGTAGTCCCTGGCCAGGGCAAACGAGATATACTGGTAGGTTTCCAGTGTTATCTCAGGGTGTTTTGGGCTTCGCTCCGGCACGACTTGTACCGCTATTGGGGGACTGACGTTTACCGCCCCCTAGGCCCGCCATGCGATGTATCAGACGAACAGACCGGACTGTACGGAGAATGTCACACTCAGGCTCAGTAGGAGTTCAGATGAGTTTCGCCTCGCCGGTCTTCTTGTCGGCATTACCTGGGGACCGTTACGCACAGCTAGTGCCGCTTGCGGTCTGTGGTTAAACCCACTGCCAGCGTAGTATCGAGTCTTTAGAGTCCCACACAGAAAGCTTTTCGCCTTTAGGCAAAAGAGTAGAGGTCGCATGGTATTGCGACAGGTCGCATGGTTTTGCGACAGGATTCGGTCACATCCGTGTACTTGTGCACGTACAGTGTCCGGACAGTTTACACTAGCGGGCTTTGGTTTAAGCCAGATCCTAGTGTACCTTATGGGATTGGATTTATCCAGTTTGCATTCGTGTTCCTCGGAACGCGGATGCGGGTGTGTATGCACAGTTGACAGGGAGGCAGAGGCAGCGGATTCTCATTAGGGTTGTTGACAGTTGACCGTTGACTATTTGACTTTATGCTCAACCCTAATGAGAATATGATATGTGATTAACTATTATATTAATTAAGTATTATGGTGATATGGTTGTTGACTTGTTGACTTTTGTTGACTTGTTGACTTTGTTGACTTGTTGACTTTTGTTGACTTGTTGACCGGTTGACTAGGCTTGACTAGTTGACCATCATGATAACCATAGCCATCATTTCATGGCAAAGTCTTTTGTTTACTTGCTCATTTATGTAAAATGAGTGCATGAAATGATATGGTTGTGGTTGCTTCAAACCATCACATAAGACTTTTGTTAATATGATGAGTTATCATTGCTTTGGATTATGAGAGGGTGAGAGACAAAATACTTGCTCATTCTTTCTTGCTCATTCTCTCTCTTGTTCTTGAGCTCTCCTCTTGCTCTCACCCTCAACCTCTTGCTCCCTCTCTTGATCTATGGTTCTCTTGTCTCATGAGTTGAGAATCAAGAACCATAGATAAAATCACATTCTAAATCTTCTCTACTCATTCTAGTTCACTAGGTTTAGCAAACCAAGTGAACTAGTTTCTTCAAAGAACGAAGAAGGAGCTAAAGGTTGGAGCTTTCAGGTGGATCTATCTTCGGCGTACGGAGACGACGAGAAGGAGCCATCGGACCACCATCGGAGCGCGGAGACGAAGGAGTTCAAGTTTAGGTATAACCATCTCCATCCGAGTAGCTAACTCTCTTTAGCTAAGTATGCTAGTTTTAGTTTAGTCAAAGATCCCGACTTTGCTTAGTCCATGTTGCCCCTTGCGCTAATAATTTGTTTTTTATACCGTTTCCGCCTCCCCATAAGAACCGGGGTCGCAACGTGGACTTACAGATTTTCATGCGTACCAGACGCATGTGCTTATTGGATACGCCTTTTGAGGCTGATTTTGCTTTTGAGCACTTTGTTTTCATATTGGGCACTATATTGTATTATAGACAAAGAGGACTGATCTGAGGACAGTACCTGAGTACATTGCATGCATTAAAGGAAAACCTTTTGGGATGTTTTGAAAACGACGGAACGTGTATTTAAGAAAACATATATGGACATATATTATTATTTTAAAACGAGCGTCCGTCAGTTATGCCGTGAGTTACGCATCCACGCGGCAATTTAGAAAAGAATTTGCATATATTTCATTCAGATTTTTGAGTTTTTCAAAGATGCGTACTATACACGTATTATAGTATTTGACTAGTGTATATTGGATTTCAGTAGTGGATTTCGAGATCTGTATCTTTATTCGTAACTCCGAGGATATGCGTGCAAATCCGATGATTTTCGTGACGCTTGACGGAGTTTGGTTTTGAGTTTTTACTCATTTTCATGCGCACTTGACGCGCTGTGTTATTTCTACGATTTCCATGATTTCGGAGCCCCGTGATTTGAGCCGATTATTGAAATATTTTAGATTTTGGGGGTTTAAATTTAAATTCGGGGACTGAATTTATTTAAGGGGGGAAGATTGTAACGTTTCAGAAAATATAAAATATTATTTTTTGAAATTTAATATTAAAATAATAATTTTCCCGAAAACTGCCGATTTGCGAAATTGGCGTTTTCGGAAAAAGGTATAAATATATACCAATAATTATGAAATAAATAGAAATTAAAATGATTTATTCATTTAATAATATAATTAAAGGATTTGGCATTTTTAAAATTTATTATACGCAGTTTCGATAAAAACCCGATTAGTGCACTGCTAATCTCGATTAAGCCAAATCCGCGTTTTTATAGTTTCCTTGGTTAGTGCACCATGACATGTTCATTTTGTTACATGTTTCATTTCATTTGGGCTTTATATTATGGTTTTGGTGAGAAAAAGAGAGAGAAAAGGGGGTCATGATGAGTGAGGAGAGAGAAAGGGACATAATGATGGCTTGGAAAGAGCGTGTGTGTGAAATGGTGAGAGAGAGCGGGGGGACTGCTGCCCTTTTGTTGACCCATCTTCTTCTTTTTTCCATCTCCTTCATCTCCCTCAATCCACAAACCCCCACCAAAAATCCCTAGATCTATCTCCAATAAATCCCCAAAACCCTACACACCCTTCACAAAAATTAATCCCTTCTTCGACCGCTACACAATGGACCGAGCAAAATGGGATTTTGACGACGTTGGGAAGTTAGTGCTGCCTAGAGTGGACTAGATGAGGTATAATTTCTTCCCTTTAGATTAGTTTTGTGAGATATCATGTTTAGATGTCGTTTTGTGAAGATTAGTGGACATTGGGAACCCTAGTGAATGTTTGAGTGTTGGTTTGAATTGGGTGATACCTAGTAGTTGTTAACTAAACTTAGGTGCTGTTTAGGGACCTGGACCAGACCCTAGAAACCCCAAAACACGGATTTAGAAACCCGACATCGGATAAATGTGTGATCTGTGGAGGTGTTATGGAATCTGGAGCAACCCGGAAGCACCAAAAATAAAATTGAGCTGACAGTGAGTCGTTCAGGCACCTAGGAAGCTACCACTAAGACCCGAGCCCCTAATTCAAAGTCCTGGCCACAGATATATTAATTCTGGCCGCAATTTGAGGCCAGAGCAGGGTAGATTTGTTCCAGATTTGGTCCATGGCTCTTTTTGCACTAAAATAGACCCCTCCTATATGTAGTTTTGGCTAATTGTCATCTGGGGAAAATCTGGGAGCATTTTGGTGTGTTTTAGGCGATGTTTTCCATATTTTTAAATGCACTTTCTTGATTTTTGGATTTGTATTTGGTTGTCGGGTGTTCGTACATCGACAACAGTGGTGGTTTGATTGAATTGCACGTTTTGGCCATATGTTCTAACTTGTGAGCACACTGTGCGCTGTATCGGTTTTCTGCATCGATTTTAATACGTATTGTGATTGGTTATTATTGTAGGTACCCTCGCATAGATTCCGAGGCGAAGAAGCGTGGTGTCATCGATTTCGGCGAGCAAAGACCAAATGAGTAGATCTATATCTACCGGGGAAGTCGGGTGGATGGCGTATAGCACCCCCGCAAACTTCTGATGGAAACCGATTTATAGATTATGGTTAGGAAACCTAGATTAGGAAACTAGGGTTAGAATATAGATAGCTATGTAGTCACATTAGAAACTAGAGGTTAGTTTTGTGCGATATGCTACTACTACCCTAGGATGATGTTTAGCGATATTACCGCTTAGGGTTCTGTAGGACTAGATAGTCGATGTAGATGCGTCATCCGAACCATACCTTTTTCTAAACTAAGGAATCGTATGTATCTTTTAAATGTATATCTTGAGGGATGTTACGGTTTTTCAAATGATATCTTTTCCTTAAAAGCTCCGTAACCCCTGTTTCGAAAACTACGATTCACTTCTTTAAAAATCAGATTGTATGGTTCGGAAGTGTTTGTTAGATTAGATACTATACATAGTAGAGATAGCAGGTTTATGTAAATTCGACATGATATGAGATATAAATGCGATGGATGAATACAAGATGAATTTGATGATATGATGAGATGATGATATGATATGATGGTATACGGATACGAGTCGATCGAGATGACTTATACCCTGCCGGTCCCTTGATATGAGATTATTGCAGATGCGACCCGGGACATAGGTATATAGGGTTATATATATATGGAATGTTGTGAATCATGGATGATAGGCCGTATGTGATATTAGGCCGTACCCTCATTTGTCTTATAGGATGATAGGATCCCTATTAGCTTAACGCCGCCGCACGATGATATTCCGTGCGTGATGAGTTGACTTGATGATTGATCCTTACCCTTGACTAGAGGCTGCCGTACGATGGATATTATACCGTACGCGATGTTATTGCGCTAGATGCCGATTGATAGATTCACCGACTTGGACATTTGATAGTTGTGTATACCATATAGCTGTTAGCTGATGATTTACTTGCTGCATTCATGATATTATTATTGCATCGCATATACCTGTGATAGTACACCTGCACCATTATCGATGATGCGTATGTTACACGTACACATATTTGCCGGCTCACACACTTCATCATCGATAATTACCATGTCACTACACAGTAGGGTTGCTGCATCATGGCATATACATTGATACCTTCATACTTGTGCATATACATCTTGTACCTACATAAATAACCGGTTTTGTTGTAAAATTGGGAACCGCATGTTATATTTTAAAAACTGGAATCATTTTAAAAGAGCGGTTTTCCCTTAATATGTCGTATCACTATTCCATATTGCATGATACACGAATATGCTCGCATTTCTTTTTACATGTCGCATACATCATGCTCTATTATTTTACGCATTGAGATATGTTGTTTTTATGAGATTTCTGGATTTGAGAACCGTGGCTATTTCAAAAGGAAGCATGTTATATTTTAAAAACCCGGTTTCTCTTGATATGATATTTCAGTGCGTTTACCATGCGTTTTCTCGGTTCTGAGAGTGGCATGTGAAACCCGATTCGAGGAGTGGTAGGGACCGATTGCAGGTACATGGTGGACCCGGTGAGGTATCCCGGGGTAAGAAGACTCGTATATGTTAGATGGTAAGCCCGGCAGGGGGAGCACTACCTACCGGTGATAGTATCTAGACTCGGCGGTTATCCGGAGGATACCGACCGGAGTAGCGAGATGGATATGAGGGCCGACCAGGGAGTGCGGCGCCTGAGGGCCGATCTGAGGATGCGGCGCCTGAGATATATGAGGATTTACGTGCCGATGCTTGGCACGGTTTTTATGATGTTTTCGAGTGTTGATGCTAAGCACTCAGGTTCCATGATTTGATGTGTCGGGAAGGACACCGTTGATATATATATCCTCATACTTTCATGCACACTCTTTTATGATATTTACATGCATGATATTGTTGCGTCAGTGGTTGACGCATGGATTAGATCCACATACATACATACATACACTGATGTTACTATGGGAGATAATACACATGCATATAGACATTGATTTATGGGTGGACGAGATCCAAATATCCATGCATTGATTATTACTGTTGGATGTTATCCATATGCATATAGATAGTGACTACCTTGTTGGCACATATACGACCCGGTCACCCTAGATATCATTGTATTACCAGATGATATAGTTGACCTATGAGTCATTGTTTATTCGATTTCTACTTGTAGATATATTTCTATTCATGAGTTGGCAACTCACCCCCGTTGTGCCACAGTTCTTGCAGGTTGACCGCTTGGATCAGTAGTGGATTCGCTGGCACACAGATTCATTTGGGTGTTTTGCATTGGTAGGTGGGACATTTGTATCGTACCCACTCTTGTATTATATTTCATATTGTATCTAGTTAACTCCATCAATCAACCAAAAGTTGTATTTGTATAAGTGTTGAGACTTAGTGAGACTTGTAGTTGCGAGATTTGAGCGATGGGATTTATTTTCCCCTTTGGGGTTATATCTTGCTCTTTTCTTTATCTTTTTGTGGTGAACTTCGCCGTTGGGCGTCGTATACTCATTTATACTGTATTGCGTGGTTGTGATCCGCCGTTTGGTGAAGAGCTAGCTCCCGCTTGGGGATGCCATTATTCTTGCTATGTATTGTAGTTTTGGATCAAAATATACAAAGGAGGTGCTGCCAAAATTTTTCAAAAGACGAAACATGTTTTCAAACTGATAAATTTCACTTGCATCATTCATAATTCTTTCTATGCACTAAGAAAACTTGTTTTCATTATACCTTTATTTCAAAACCTCACCTCCTTTATTCTTCTAAAAAGGTCTAGATTTCTGGGTTTCAGCTTACTTGAATTCCGTTACGCCTTTAGACGTGGCGTGATTCAAGTGCTGGTCATGAGCTAATATTTCGGGTCGTGACAGTATGGTTTTTAACAAAAAGTTTACCAAATTAAGTTTTAAATATTTTATTCTATTTAATGAGTATCTTATTAGAATTTTGTTAGGCACCCACACATTTGTGCATGATAACTAGGGTTGTTTTTGGGGTTAAACATGATTAGCAATCATGGTTAGCTAACCATTTTCCATAATCTAGTTTTATGTTTTGTTTAATGTGTATGGTTGCTTTTAAATAAAATGAATTTAATAGGATTTTAAATTGGTTTGAATGTTGACTTTGTGTGAGAGAGGGGGCATGGGAAGCATGGTGTGAGCCATGCCTCATTATGAGGGAAGAGAGAGAGGGGGGGTCTTGGCTTTGTTCTCTCATTTCTCCTCTCATTTTCTCTTTCTCTCATTCTCTCTCACAAACACACACACACCCCTACAGCAGTGGCTGCAGCAGCACCAGAGGCAGCAGCAACAACCTCAGCATCAACAACAACAACAAGAACAACAGAGACAGCAGCAGCCATCATCATCAGCAGCAGCAATCAGCAGCAACAGCAGCAGCAAGCAGCAACAGCAGCAGCAGGAGCTCCAGCGACTTAAGGCAGCTCCTTCCACTTCTTCACCTGCCTTCTAGGGTTCATTAGGGTATATTTCTTGAACCCCATTTCGTGGTTTGCTTAAGTTGTGTGTAGTTTAGCATCGGTTTGTGTTAAATAGTTATTTTTGGTGCTAAAATGGTGAATTATGTGGATCTTTGATTAAGTGATGATTGAGTGGGTAAACCTAGCCTATTTTAGTGTTAATAAGGTCACTTCAACTGAGAATTTCCCTGGATTACACTAAAATACCATAGGGTTTGCTTTTGTGCTAAATTGTCGTTTTTATGCGATATTTTGGCAATCTGAGATCTGCTTTTGACCCGGATCCTTCAGAACAAAATTGGGAAAACTGGAGCATGCTCACTAGGTTTAGACACCACCACAAGAACACGAGACCCCCATTCCCAACTGAAGCCACAGATTTATTAGGTTTGGCCGCAATTTGCGGCCAAGTAGAGGGCAGGGGTGTTGAGGTCTTGGTTAGGGTTGTCTGTAGGGTTGTATAGTGCTTTGGCATGTCTAGTTTTGTAAGTTTTGACCTGTAGGAAAATCTGGGATCAAATACCGTTTTTCATGTCCGTTGTGTTTGCGCGATACGCGCGATACGTGAGTGGGTTCTGTGATCCAGCGTATCGCGGCGTGTCGCGATGGTTTTAGACGCGTACACACACGATTCAGCGTATCGTGCACACGCGCGTTTAGTTCGCGATGCGAGTTTCTCGTTTTGGTTCGATATCACGTTTTGCGAGATATTTGGCTTATATATGATTTCCATGTCTTATTTGCAGGTTTGTAGGCAGGGACTACGAACACTGCTACAGGGGGGAGAAGATGGTAGGATTCACCTAGCGTGGAGTGTAGGTGAGTAGATTTAACATCTACAGGGGAATCGCTCGCATGGCGTTATGCGTCTGGGCTAGGATTCAATACTTGTCGCATATTCTACGTCATTGCTAGAATTGCGCCTTTACTTTATTTCCTTGATATAGTTATACTGTGACTAGCAGCCGTAGGACGCTGCACATATTATTGACGGTTCATGTCGCACGAGCACGGATTGTATGCTACACACACCGTCAATAATTGCCATGTCACACACAAACCATTATAAACATTATATTGCTTGGTTAGGGACCTTGTGACATTGATTCATACTGCTTATCACATATGATATTACCATACCTATATACCTATAGAGTATCGTACTATTAGTGATAGGTACACATACCCTTTACGATACGTCTACAGGTATATCTTACTCATATTCTTCTTATACCCAGGGGGTATACGACATCAGTTCCTATAGGTAGATACCTATACACTGCTACACCTGTATGTTACACACATATTCAGTTGCAGTCACATTTTTACCTTTACTGATGTTACTTAGCTGTACCTTATTGGTTTCGCATACATCTGGTTTCAGCTATATATTCTCATTTAAATGCTCGCATTTCAGATATATCGTATATGTTTATTCCTGGATTGCGCATTATTATTTGGATTTTACATGATGTTTTCTGGATTTGGGAACCGCGGGAGTTCATGAAATTATGCATACATTGAAAAACCCGGTTTCCCTGATATGATATTTGCGCATCCACCATGAGTTTTATCGGTGCTGATTATATATAGCCCTACGAGGAGGCGTCGAGGCCGTAGAGGGTACATGGTGGGGCCCGGAGGTACCCCGGGGCAAGAAAAGGATGTCGATGTGCTATGAGCCGATAAGCCCGGCAGGGGAACCATACCATCCGGTGACAGTACCAATGACTCGGCGGGGGTCATGGAGACACCGTTGGGAGTCATGCACGTATGCATACGTCGAATGGCGAGGGTCAGAGCTAGGCACTCGTGCTTTCGGGACAGCGTATGATACGTACCTATCAGGATTTCTGTGTCGATGCTTGGCACATTGTTTTCATGATATTTCTTTTAAATACCTTTGTATATATAACAGGGGATTAGCCGTTGTTATATATACCCTTACACCAATATTAGTGGAATGGGACGGTAATATATGTGTATTGCCCCCATCATATTTATTTCTGCAAATATATATACCTTTAGGATGTTAGAAACTTACTTGAGATTCGACTTGGGATATAGGTGATTCATTGACATTGGATATTGGATATGAAAGAGATTGTTGATTTGTACATTCAAGATATAGGAGAGCTATTCGATATTGTACATTGAGGTGATGTGAGACGTATATGATGTGAGAGCCCAGTTTGGGGGCTGGTTTGAGGAATTGTGGATTTGAGTGTCTTGATGGATTGTGATCCTGCCACGATGTCAGGTTTTCGTGGAAATGACATATTCCATCCTATACTTCACACTTTTCTATTTCTTGCACAGTTTCATATATTGGTAGTACCTGTTAGTGTACCCTTATGATAGCTGCATATTTGCATTCTCATATCCCTATTGCATAGTTATTGCACACTATTGTCATGTTATTATTGCTTCATATATTGATTGTACCTGCTAGTGTACTTTCTATTTTTCAGCATTTGCATGACATGTTATTACTGTAATCGCATATCTTAGATTCATGCTGTACGTGCATTCCTGCGATTACCTGTATATGTTTTCTACTATTCACGAGTTGGCAACTCACCCCCGTTGTGCCACAGGTGTTTCAGGTTGTTCTCCAGAGTAGTTGAGGCAGGCTATTCAGCTTTTCAGCTATCATCTTTTGCTACAGATACCGCATTAGCTCACAGTACTATTTTGCTTAGGTGGGTTTTGGTGGTTATCTGTATTTTGTATTGTACCTTCGTTGTATCTTGTACTCTCCATCTACTAATATGTTGTTGACTTAGAGACTTGGTGAGGACGATTTTGTATATTATTGTGGGTTGCTGTCTTTTATATACAGCTTTCTCTCTATTGTCTTTATTTCTTCGCTATAGCGTCATATTTTTGTGTTGCATTCTTCTTGACTAGTTTTTTCAAAAAGGGGGTGTTGCCAAAATTTTAAAGAAAGAAAGTAGAACTTTTAAAGAATTTGGGTTGTGATTTCAAGTGTTTCAAAAACTTATATTATCTTTTCCGTATTTTCTTGGTTTAGATTTCTGGGTTTTGGCTTTCTTTTACTGCGTTACGTCTTTGAGCGTTGCGTAGTATTAGGGCCGTCACGGGCCAATTTTGGGTCATGACAGTACCCCTCATTGTTGTATAAGATGATAGGATCCCAAATGTTTTAATGCCGCCGTACGATGATTTTCCATGCGTGATGAGTTTAACTTAATGATTGATCTATACCCTTGACTTGAGGATGCCGTACGATGGATTATACCGTACGTAATGTTGTGAGGCTGGATGCCGATTGATAGATTCACCGAATCGGTCATATTAGATACGTGTACCTGTCAGCATTTGCATGTGATTTACATTATGCTGCATTCATGTTATTCGCATTGCATTACTTATACCTGTGCTAGTACACTTACACCATTATCGATGATGCGTATGTTACACGCACACAGATTGCAAGATCATACACTTCATCATCGATAATTGCCATGTCACTACACAGTAGGATTGCTGCATCATGATATGACTCTTTGCATAATTTACTTGCTATAGTTACCTATGCACCTTTATACGATGTTGCATTTGACTTTGGAGATATTGGGAACCGCAGGACATATTTTCAAAACTGGAATCATTTAAAGGAGCGGTTTTCCCTTAATATGATACATCACTGTTCCATATTGCATGATATACGGATATGCTTACATTTCTATCATATGTCGCATACATCATGGTTTATGATTTTACGCATTGAGATATGCCATTTTCATGTTTTTTCTGGATTTGAGAACCGTGGTCATTTTAAAAGAATGTATGCATTGTTTAAAAACCCGGTTTCTCTTGATATGATATTTCAGTGCGTCCACCATGCGTATTCTCGGTTTTGAGACATGTGACATGTGAAACCCGATTCGAGAAGCTGGATGAGGCCGATTGAGGGTACATGGTGGACCCTGTATGGTACCCCGGGCCGAGAACGAATTGTTGTGCTGCAGACGGTGAGCCTGGCAATGGGACTACTATCTTTCGGTGATAGTATTTGGGGTCGGTGGATATCCGGAGGATACCGACCGGAGACGAGAGACGATATGGTCTGCTCCGGATTGACGGAGCCCGTGGGCCAATCTGGACTGACGGAGCCCGAGATATGAGGATTTACGTGTCGATACTGGACACGGATTTTATGATGTTTTCGGGTGTTGATGTTGGACACCTAGGTTCCATGATTTTGATGTGTTGCGAGGGACACCGTTTATTTATATCCTCATACTTTCATGCACACTCTTTTATGATATTTACGTGCGTACAAGCATTGATTATATGGTTGGACGAGATCCACGTACATACATACATTGATTATATGGTTTGACGAGATCCACATGCATACATATATTGATTACATTGTTGGCACATATGATGACCCGGTCACCCTAGATATCATAGTATTACCTTTATGATATAGTTGATCTAGGAGTCGTTGTTTATACGATTTCTATCTGTTGATATATTTCTACTCACGAGTTGGCAACTCACCCCTGTTGTGCCACAGTTTTTGCAGGTTGACAGCTTGGATCAGTAGCGGCTTCGCTGGCATACAGTTGCGTTCGGGTGTTTTGTATTGGTAGGTGGGACATTTGTATTGTACCCACTCTTGTATCTATAGTTCATATTGTATCTAGTTAACTCCATCAATCAAATTTAGTAAATTGTGTAAGTAATGAGTCTTACTGAGATTGTGGTTGCGAGACTTAGAAGGAGGGGTTTCCGTTACTTGTGCTTTGATGTCTTGCTTATTTATTTATCTTTTGTGGTGAACTTCACCGTTGGGCGTCGTATACTTATTTAGACTGTCTTTCGTGGTTGTGATTCGCCGTTTGGCGAAGAGCTAGCTCCCGCTTGGGGATGCCTTTATCATTATCTTATATATGTCGTTTTGGATCAAAATATACAAAGGAGGTGCTGCCCAAATTTTCAAAAAGACGAAACATGCTTTTAAACTTGCATAATCCACTTGCATTTTCATCTTCCTTTTTTATGCATTAAGAAAACTTGATTTCATTATACCTTTATTTCAAAACTTCGTCTTCTTTATTTTCTTAAAAGGGTTTAGATTTCTGGGTTTCATCTTACTTGAATTACGTTTCGCCTTTAGACGTTGCGTGATTTAAGTGCTGGTCACGAGCTAATATTTCAGATCGTGACAAAGTTGGTATCAAAGCTCTAGGTGTAACCTTGGTTCAAGTCTATGTTTGACTATGCAGAGTCTAGGGCGGGTATGTATTTCGGAACCTAGGCTTGACCTTACGGAACTTAGACTTGAACGGGGGGATATTAGATCTGAACTTTCGTTTCATAGCTTGACCCTGATTGATGAAATAGGTAGCTTGAGTAGAGTGACGTACCGTACGTATGTTCCGCGGCTTATTTACGATACGATACTCCACTTAAGAAACCTTAGGATGTACATATTTATGAGACTTATGATTCTCTTCATACACATGATTATACATCTATTTGAGATCCTTGATTCTATTCGTTTCCATGATCATACTCTTATTGATGTTGTTCCTTCTTATGATCATGTATCCATTCTGGATCGGTCATTTCCTTTTATGCCTTTGATCCGTTTTCTTCGATACTCGATTGAGGTTCCTGTCACCATGGTTTGAGCTTAGATTGAGCTGCTGCTAATGTTGCGGTCAGGGCGAGCTCGTCTGGTACGAGGGATGACCATTGTGTTTTCTGGTGATATGGGAACGTCTCGATGTAGTGTTATGTTGTGACCTCTTATGGAGGTGAGTGCTTGGTTTTACACCGGATGATCGGGCCACTGTTAGAGCTGCCAGTTGTGAGAGGACTGTTGATATACATCATACCTCAGAGATTGTGATGTCTCCTACCGTGCAGACAGATGACCCAGCTGTTGCTGAGATTGATAGGATGTTGCTTCCAGAGCTTACGAGCTGAGATCGCCAGAGCTTCTAGGCAGAGATGCGACAGATGATAGCTAGTCTATCCCGAGTTGAGAGACGAAGGTGATTCGTCAGATTGATGCACCGACGCAGGCCCAGTTGAGTTGAAGATTTTCATGTGTGGAGAGTCTTACTCAGATCTAGAGCAGACCGATCCAGAGACGACCGTTGATGTATCGTCTTTCCTGGAGGATTGAGGCATTGTTTAGCATGCGGGCGAAGAATATTCACATGTTGTATAGGCGAACCTAAAAAGTTCAAACGAGTGTCAGAAACCCATTTTCCCCAAGTTTAAAATGTTCGGAGGAACATGCAGGTAATTCTGTGGACCCTCTAGGCGAATGAAACCCTAACTCGACATGATGACCATGGAACATCTTTTGAACCTTAGGGTTTGCAGCAGTTTAGCGATGTCATCAGTGAGGCTTGGGTTTGCCCTTCTACTGCTGGTCCAAAGGTACTGTGGTATGTACCAGATATTTTTAGACTGTGCTCAGGTGTTGATCTTTCGGGAAATTATGGGACTTCGATGACTCGATCGAAAAGTTTAACGCCGTCCGGATACCATGTGATAGGAGACCGGTAAGCTGACCAGCTTCGGATAGAGGACCTCACCCAGAGGCGTTGTGAGTTGATAGAGAACGGACGAGTATTGAGTATTCCTCCGATGGTTGGGACGAGTTCCCGAGGACGTATTCGGCCAAATATCTTCTACAGAGTGATGAAGATACAGAGTTTGCGATTTCGAGTCCGTGTGAGAGACTTTGGATTGATCGTGGCCGAGAACAGTAGTAGTATGCAGACAGAAAGACATGACGTCGAAGCGGACGATGATAAAGACGAGTGGAACCAGAGCTTCGTGCGAGACGCTGACGAGCTGTTGTTACTGTCCGTCGAGATTAGAGATCTGATATGCATACAGAGGCGTTGGGATACGGCCAGTTCTCGAGAAAATGTTGTGGTGAGAACGCAGATATCCACAAAGCGAGAAAAGATTATGTGAGAGCACTAGCCTCCGTACAGTTCGGCATAGGCGAGATCGGAAGAGACCTTGAGCAGAATTCCTTTCAGGACACTGCTGCAATGAGATTCGCACCGAGGATCAGATGTGTTATGAGTATTCAGAGGGCCAGATGCCAAGCCAGTAACGTGCTGCTTTACGACTGGTCGTGATGATTGGCCGAGAGATGACCAGAGAAGTGCTAGAGCGGAATCGTCCCCGTTAGCACACCTGACAGGGCCGATGAGCCGATGGATTGCGAGATTGGTGAATCTGCAGAGAAGATAAGGACCCAAAGACTGAGGACGCCATAACGTGAGCAGGAGGCAAGCGGATGTTCTTGTTCTGTAGGTTTTAGGCGCACCGATTTATTTTTCGACATTGTAGGAGGTGTACCTCAATATCATTTGTTGCAATTTGCGTTTGTGACCCGATTATCACGCTTATATCGCTTGGATTTGAGTTTTGATGATTGAGTTTCATGATATTGTTTTCGTGCACCATGGCTGCACCTGCTGGGTATTTAAATTTTTGGGCATAGTTATCGCACTTGATATACATTTTATACACCGTTGTGGTTATTTGCGATTTGTGCATATCCGTTGCATTTGATGTCGATTTTGTACCTTCGTAGCATGAGTTTATTATTTTGTGGATTTCATACGGTTGATTTAATTTTATGAGTATGGTACACACTCGATTTGATTTTTGCACTCGGTATAGCTTACATGTGCATGTAGTGCATTGATACGTATTTTGTGCACGCAATTGCACACGTTTATGAATCTATACACCTTGGTACACTCGGTGTTGCTGTTTACGCATTTAAGTTATTGATCGGTATTTCGTGCACTGGATGCACTGGATTTGTATTTCGTGCACTGCTTGTACCGTATTTGTATTTCGTGCACTGGATGCACTGTATTTGTATTTCGTGCACTGGATGCACTATATTAGGAATAGGCAAATTTTGGGTTCACTTCGTGGGTTAAGCCAAAACGAGGGAAGAGTATTAATATTCTTATTAGAGTATAAGTTCGAAAGATAGTTCCTAGCTTAAGTTTAGATTCTGAAAACATATACCCTACAAAATGCACAATCACGCACCTTGAAACTTTGATTAGTAGAAGAGACCTTGAATTACTCTTGTCTAAAGTCCTTAGCATAATGAAAATAAAATGAAAAAAAAAGTGAATAAAAAAAATGGACACTGGTTTTTGTGATTACTTAGGGCTAGAAAATTAATTAGCGAGGGTGCCTCATCACCTAGTGCCTTAGACCAACTGGTTTGGGAGTTACTGCTAAAAGCCTTGGGTGTTGCAAAACTAGGAAATACGCTTTAAAGGGCTAACGCATCTTGTAATCGGCTGTTGGTACCTCAAGAAGTATTAACGGTCGCATGAAGGATGTGTAAGCAAAAGTTAAGAAAAATTCACAAATTAATAAGTGCTTTGGACAATGAACGAGAGTACGATTGCTTGATTTGAATTTCCAAGTGTAGGGGTGAAAATTACACACACGTGGGGATATGTGATTAGAGTTTAGATAAGAGAAAGGAATGAAAAATAAAACTTGTATCTTTAATAGAGTTGATAGAAATTCCTAAGTGGAGATGAAACTCTAGAAGAAAAACTTAAGAAATGCTGAATTCTAAGTAATTTTATAGAACATGTACAATCTTAAGTTACATAATAAGGAAGTGTGAAGAATATGGGTGGATAATTTGCGGTACGACGATAATAGAACTCCTTGTTAGAAAACCTAATTGGAAAGCAAAAGTCAAAAAACCAAGTTGATAGGATTTTGGGGGTGTAATCCGCTGAAAACCCTCAGGAGACAACACTCCTCCTACTAGGGACACCTAGAGGTTTAACGGCTTGTTGCACGTGCTCAGTGCAATCGCGTTTCCCTGCGAAAGTGCGGCTAGGTTAGAATAAAATAATAAGTTTGCTCGAGGACGAGCAAAAGATAAGTTTGGGGTAATTGTTCATATCATAATATTGCAATTCATACGCCCCACTTTTATGCATTTTATAAGTAAACAGGTACTTTTGACGCTCGTTTGTTGCATGATACAGGGTACAGACTCTTGGAGCAAATACAGTGAAAAAGATAAAAGATGATACAGAAAATGAACTTTTGACCAACAAGCAGACGGACCTTACTCAAGCCGAGACGAAGAACAGTGCAAGGTCCAAAAAGACGAAAGTGAAACGGTTAAAAGATCGCTACAAGTTTTCACTGAGACATCTGGAGGAGAATAAGAAGCCCAACAGAGAAAATACATATGGAAATAGGAAGCCCAAGAAAAGCCAAACCAAGTCCAGAAAGATGGTGAGCCAAGCCCACCAAAGGGCCGCGGAACCGCGGCCCAAGCGCCCAATTGCCGCGGTTCCACGGACGTTTGGAGCCCGTATCGGTGGATTTTTGGCGTGTCGGTGTGTCGGTGCAGATGTTGGGATTTTTAGGGGGCAAATCTGTAATTTCATATCTACGAGAGTCTGTGACCCTAGCTTCACTGGTTGCTTATAAATTGTACTCAAAATCTGTAAAATGTTATGCCTCTTTTCAATCAATAAAAATCAGATTTGTTGGGAGATCTAGAGCATCACTTTCTTGTAAGTTTTTAATTCTTTTTATTCCTGCCTTAGTTCTAATTTTATTACTTGCCCTAGTTAACTAGTTAGCTATTTTTAATCTGCAGTAAGTTATAACACATGATCTGAACACTTTAAAACTTAAACAACAAAATGTCGTTTTTAGATAATTCCCTAATGAGCGAGTAAAATCCTCGCTTGTTAAGGTTAGGAATAAGGGAGAGAGTGAGAGATGGATATCTCTCACCTCCTTCAATGCCAACATATTTTCAAAACCAGAACTTCATGCACGCATGTATGATCCGTCCCCTACGGCACCCTACCTACGAGGTAACGGTGAACCGTAGTATAAAAGGCCGGACATACATGACGTCCATGAAGATTGCAGCAATTAATAGGAAAGGACGGACAAAGATCTAGAGGAAGAAACTTCGTTTCTTCCCGATCATCCTAATCCCCTTTGCTAATAATTGTTGTGATTTTCTAAAAAGTTTTAATCAAACGGCATTGAAAGAGGTGATAATATTGATCTCATCAACCCTACCTTAGACCTAACCCTAACGAGTTCTTTCATATCATATAAATTAGTTTTTAAATCAATCGACAAAAACCAAACAACCAACGGAATCAACTCGTGAAAACACAAAAACAGAAATTTACACATCTCTGCGGATCGACCCGTACTCACCGGCTAGCTGCAAAGCGACGCCGTTTCTGATTACGGTAAACACAATTATTGGATTAATCAAATGGCGCCGTTGCCGGGGATGGCGTAATTTTTTGTTTTGTATGATTTCGGGATTGATTTAAATTTTGAAAAATCAGAAAAATACAAAATACAAAAACATTTTAGCGATTTTTATCTGTTTGAAGGGTTCTATGTTTTGAATCTTGCAGGAACTGCAAAGGATTGTGAATCTGGAATTTTACAGAGAGCAAAACAGAAAAGGGAACATCAGAACAGAGTAGAATTGGTGAACAGGAGCTGCACAAAATTTTCCACAGCCTGATCCCACTGCTTGGCCGCGTTTCCGCCGCATATAGGGCATTAGGACCGCGGAACCGCCGCATTCTTGCCACGTCAGCACATCATTTTTACATGGTTTGATCTCTCATTCTCCCCTCTGAAACCTCCCATATATCTCTCTGTGAAACCTTCTGCTGGAATTCTTTGCGCTAAAAATTCTTTCTCCCCCTTCTCAATAACAGATTTTCTGCAGGTTTCTTTGCGCCGCGCTAAAAATTGATTGCAAGTGAATTCTACTGTTTTGCATAATTTAATCGGACTTTAAGGGGCTAATTGACCAAACTCAGATTGGGTGGGGATTTCATCACCCTTCCCAGGACCCCAGAAAACACCTAAAGCATGTGCATTGACCACAGTTAATTAAAAAAGATTAGACTCAGACCTAAGGACATCGAGCTCAATAGGAAAAGAACTAGTATAGGCATCGGCCGTTTATCCTAACCGACATTGCGGTGTCTAGGCTAGTGGTTATTAATTAGGCCCACTGTAGTGGTGGTTCCTTCCCACTTACCTGGCCGTACTTGTCCGTGAAGAGGCGGTTTGAGGTCCTATTTCTAGCCCTAGTTAGGAGCTGTCTAGCAGACCTAGGCGACCCTAGATCTAGGCCTGATTGTGCATGTGTGGTTGATACATTGGTGTCACGAGTCCCTTTCCAAAAACCTTTTTTGCAAAACTCTCACATATAAAAAAAAAAGAAAAATCTTTTCAAAACTTGCAACTTGCCGCTAAGAAAACTTGCAACTCGCCACACCACTTTCCCTCACTGACGTTATCTTACCCCCACATTCTGTTTTTCTTTTTTCTGACTACACTATCCCTTTTATTGTATGTCACTTTGGACTAGGGATACAGACGCCCGATTAGTCCGCGTTTCGTTGGTACCGACCAACGAACCTTTCGACACCGAAGTCGAAAATCTGTCCACTTTCTTACCCTCACCTTCAACTTCTTTCACCGAAGGTATGTCGGGATTCAACCCCAACAATACCTTACCGATGGGAAGGATTCCACCTCCGTTAGGTGTGAATGACCCGAACCAGCCGCCTGTTGAAGCGCCCGCACGAGTTGCGCTCCAGGATCTCTTTTACCCCATCCGCACTTCTTTACCTACTTGTCTTTCACCCCCACCGGCAAATGGGGACAATTTTGAAATAAAACCACATTTCATCAATATGCTGCCAAAATTTCATGGTTTGGAATCTGAAGATGCATATATCTTTATTAATAAATTCCAAAATGTGTGCGCTATGATGAAAACAACCCAATTGAGTGATGATGCTATAAGGCTAAGGGTCATTCCTTTCACCTTATGTGACCTAACCGAGAAGTGGCTATATAGCACCGCATCACATTCCATAAGAAATTGGGACGAGTTTGTGAAGGCTTTTCTGAAAAAGTTCTATCCTCATCACAAAACTGCCAGAATCCGCAATGAAATAATTCAATTTTCACAACTTCCTTCCGAACCATTTTGGAAGTGTTTCGAGAGATTTAAGGACCTACTAGTTCAATGCCCTCATCATGGGATCGAAAGTTGGCAACTTTGCCAAACATTATACGAGGGATTGAACTCGGCAACGAAGCAGTTGCTAGAAACCATCTGTCAAGGTCATTTTCTCTCTAAGTCTAGTGATGAAGCGTGGCAGTTTCTTGAGGATCTTAGTGAGCAAACAATACAGTGGGAGAGTACCAAGACCACATCATCTTCTAGTGGTCAATCTAGGGCAGGCATACATCAAGTAGAGATGTCGATTGCCATGAAGGCCGAGATGGCCGCTCTTACGAAAAAGCTAGAAGCGATTGAGACCAAAATCTCATCACCTTCTCCTGCCCCTGCTATGCCCCCATGAACTGTCTGTGCTTGTTGTGCGGATCCATCGCACCTAACCGAAGAGTGTCCTTATAATGCATCCACTCAAGGACAGGATCAAGTCAATGCTGCATTTCAGCAACGACAAAGGAACGATCCGTACTCTTCGACATATAATCCGGGGTGGAGGAGTCACCCAAATTTCGCTTGGAACCAAAATCAACAATTCCAAGGAAATAACAATTTTCAAAGACCTCCTTCTCCACAACAACAACAACAAGCACCTTCACAAACTCAATTTCAACCGCAACAATTTCAACAACAACCTTACCCTAATCAGGTGAACAATTTTGTGCCTAACAATGCTTACCAGCCAAATAATTATATTCAACCTAATAATGATAAGGTTAGCTCGCTCGAAAGAAGTCTAGATGCGTTCCTTAAGCAATCTACACAGTCTACAGCAAGACTTGAGACTTCTATTCAAACTTTAGTGCAAAATAGTACCTCACACGATCAAAGCATCAAATCTATTGAGGCACAAATTGCACAACTCAATGCAGCTTTGAGCGAGCGCGAAAAAGGAAAACTCCCGTCTCAACCACTACCCAACCCCGGTCACGCACATGCTGTATATCAACAGCAGAATCATAACGTAAATGCTGTGACCACGTTGAGATCGGGAAAAGTGTTGCAGAAAAATGTGGGCATGAACAATGACACCCCTGCCGGTGGGACTTCTTCATCTTCTTCACCTTCTTCTTCTTCTTCAGAGCCTATTCTCCACCCCTCACATGGCTCTACCTCTTCTAGCTCGAACGGACCCATCTCTAACAACACGAACACATCTACACGGGGTGCCGTTCTAACTCGACAATCTGATCCACAAAAATTGGACTCAACCACCTTTCAAAATGTTCCTTTTCCTAATAGGTTGAGATCCAATAAACCAACTCCACAGATGGAGAAGATTGTTGAGTTGTTCAAACAGGTTAGCATACATATCCCTCTTTTGGACGCCATCCAGCAAGTTCCTTCATATGCAAAAATTTTAAAGGACTTATGCACCAAAAAGAGGAAGTCGCAAGTGCCAAAGAAAGTTTTTGTGGCTAGTGCTATTAGTGATGCTCTTGTAAATTCCCTTCCCCCAAAGCAAAAGGACCCTGGGTGTCCTACCATTTCGATAACAATTGGGGACAAGAACATCAATAGAGCATTATTAGATCTTGGCGCGAGTGTCAATTTGCTACCCTATTCTGTGTACGAGCAATTGGGCGTTGGAGAGCTTAAGCCCACTCACTGTACTCTTCAAATGGCCGACCGGTCAATAACCCATCCTAGGGGAGAACTGGAGGATGTGTTAATTAAAGTAGGGGATTTCATTTTCCCTGTTGACTTTATTGTGATGGATACACAACCTGTTGCTAACCCCCGGAACCAAATTCCGGTAATACTTGGTCGACCATTTCTGGCTACTTCCAACGCAGTGATCAATTGTCGTAACGGTTCAATGAACCTATCTTTCGGCAATATGACAATTGAGCTCAATATTTTCAAGTTGGGAAGTCAGTCGGCTGAGCCTAATGCTAGCGTACTCGATGTTTGCTCGATCAATGAGATCGCGGAGGAGGACTGTGAATTCGAGAATTTTTTGTTCGATCACAGCAATGTTAACGCCACTAGTGCGTTCCTCCTAGAATCCGACGCAGCTTTCACAGCGGATAATGATTTTGAGTGCTTTACCTTCGTTGATGACTTTGAAAACTCATCACCTGAATTGGAGTCTTTTGCTTTTTCGGATGAGTTAGTTGAACCATCCGACACTGTTGCGTACACTCGGTTTGAACCTTTGATGGAATCATTCGAGTTTGAAACAACTACCCCATTGTTACCATCTATTGTTTCGCCTCCTAAACTCGAATTAAAGCTTTTGCCGACACACCTAAAATATGCTTATCTAGGTGATAATGAGACCTTACCTGTCATTATATCAGCCTCTCTAGCTCTTGAGCAAGAGAAGGCTCTTTTGATGGTCTTACATAATAATCGGCAAGCTTTCGGCTGGTCTATGGCGGACATTAATGGGATTAGTACCCTCATAGTCAAACATCATATACACTTAATGGATGATGCCAAGCCAGCACGGGATCTACAAAGGCGCCTCAACCCCATCATGAAAGAGGCTGTTAAAAAGGAAATTTTCAAGTGTCTGGATAGCGGTATCATTTACCCTATCTCGGATAGCCAATGGGTTAGCCCTATCCATGTCGTGCCAAAGAAATCGGGCATTACGGTCATTACCAATGAGGCAAATGAGTTGATTCCCACTCGCACCCAAACTGGGTGGCGAGTCTGCATAGACTATAGGAAACTCAATGCCGCAACAAGGAAAGACCACTTTCCTTTACCTTTCATTGACCAAATGCTCGAGCGATTGGCAGGGCACGAGTTCTATTGCTTTCTCGATGGCTATTCCGGTTACAACCAAGTCCCCATCGCCAAGGAGGACCAAGACAAGACAACATTCACTTGTCCCTTTGGCACGTTTGCTTATCGTCGCATGCCCTTTGGGTTATGCAATGCACCCGCGACATTTCAGCGGTGTATGATGGGGATCTTTTCAGACATGGTTGAAAAGTTCTTGGAGATCTTTATGGATGATTTCTCCATCTTTGGCGACTCCTTCGACGAGTGTTTACGCGATCTTGACGCTGTTCTTACCCGCTGCAGGGATAAGAACATGACATTGAATTGGGAGAAGTGCCATTTCATGGTGCGAGAGGGCATTGTCTTAGGACATGTCATCTCGCAAAACGGCATCGAGGTAGATAGAGCAAAAATCGAAGTGATTTCTAACCTCCCTCCCCCAAAATGCGTCAAAGATATTAGGGCCTTCCTTGGCCACACTGGTTTCTACAGACGGTTCATCAAGGACTTTAGCAAGATTGCTAGACCCTTGACTCTCTTACTGGCCAAGGACACAACTTTTGCAGTCGACTCCACTTGCATTGAAGCATTCGAGTCTTTGAAGCATTCCCTCATCACCGCACCCATCCTCTCATCTCCCGACTGGACGCACCCTTTTGAAATCATGTGCGACGCATCAGACTTTGCTATTGGCGCTGTTCTTGGACAGCACATTAATAAGATGCCGCACGTGATTTATCATGTGAGCCGAACACTAAATGAGGCCCAACTCAACTACACAACAACAGAGAAAGAGTTTTTAGCTGTTGTGTTTGCACTCGAAAAATTTCGGCCTTATTTAATCGGTTCCCCAGTCGTTGTATATACAGATCATTCAGCCCTTCGCCACCTTTTTGCGAAGAAAGATGCTAAGTCAAGGCTAATACGTTGGATCCTTTTATTACAAGAGTTTGACATTGTCATTAAGGACAAAAAAGGATGTGAAAACGTAGTAGCTGATCACCTATCACGACTTCCTTCTTCCCCCACGCTCGATCTTCCAATCACTGATGTTTTTCCCGACGAGCAACTCTTGACCGTTTCTTGCGAACCTTGGTTCGCCGATATTGTGAATTACTTAGCCACCGGCCTGATACCCAATGATTGGTCGAAACATGATAAACTTCGATTTTTATCCCAAGTAAAGCATTTTTACTGGGATGAGCCCTATCTTTTTAAATACTGTTCTGACCAAATCATTCGTCGGTGTGTACCCGAAAGTGAGGTCAAGAGTGTTCTGTCTTTTTGCCACGATCAAGCATGTGGCGGGCACTTTGGCCCAAAGAAGGCAGCCGAAAAAGTTTTGCAGTGTGGTTTCTATTGGCCATGACTCTTCAAGGATGCATTTGAATACTGCAAAACTTGCTCCCGGTGCCAACACTTGGGCCGGATTTCGCGGAGAAACGAAATGCTGCTCCAACCTATTTTGGTTGTGGAAATTTTTGATGTTTGGGGCATAGATTTCATGGGACCATTTCCTAACTCTTTTGGAAATGTGTATATTCTGTTGGCGGTTGACTATGTTTCTAAGTGGGTCGAGGCTATGCCCAAACGAACGAACGATAATAAAATTGTCGTTCGGTTTCTTAAAGAACACATATTTTCTCGATTTGGGCACCCTCGGACGATAATAAGTGATAATGGTTCTCACTTCTGCAATAGGACTTTCGAGTCCTTAATGCGCAAATACTCTATCACCTACAAGTTGTCAACACCATATCGCCCTCAAACATGTGGGCAAGCTGAGGTTTCAAATCGGCAAATAAAGCAAGTCTTGGAGAAAACGGTTTCCAAAAACCGTAAGGATTGGTCACTTAAACTGATAGATGGACTATGGGCTTTCCGTACTGCATATAAGACCGATCTTTGTATGTCTCCATACCGGCTTGTGTACGGAAAGGCTTGCCACCTCCCAGTGGAGATCGAGCATAAAGCATTTTGGGCTATCAAAGAGCTGAATTTGTCTTTAGGAGATGCGGGCGGCAATCGGAAGCTGCAATTGAATGAGTTGGAGGAGCTGAGGGATGAGGCATATGATAATGTCATAACTGCTAAAAACCGAGCCAAGGTGTTTCACGATAAACACCTTTTGCGAAAAACTTTCGAACCTGGTCAACAGGTTCTACTTTATGACACTCGGTTACATTTTCATCCCGGAAAGCTCCGGTCCAGATGGAGAGGACCTTTTGTAGTCCGCACCGTTTATCCGCACGGTGCGGTTGATCTTGAGAACCCTGAAGACGGTACCTTATTCAAGGTGAATGGGCATCGACTGAAACCGTTCTTCACAGCGGACCCTACGGAGGAGATCCTGTTTTTGCAGGAGCCGATTTACACTGATTGATCTTCCTCCACTTTACCCCCAAATTTCTTTTCCCAAAATAGTATTTCAAAAAAGTTTGGGGGTGTGTATATTGTTTGTATATATATAAAAATAAAAAATAAAAAAAAATTATTAATAAAAAATAAAAATTTGAAAAAAAAAAAATAATAATAATAATAATAATTTTTGGACCTAATTGCAAATTTGCAGATTAAGAGCTGATTTTACAAATAAAACCCTCGTTTTAGAGGGTGTTTTAAGCAAATAACCCTCCCATCCTCTATTTAAAGGAACCGAGCCCACTGCTTTCTTAACCCTAAATTTTTCCTCTCTAAAAAACCCTAGCCGCCATCACCAACCCGTTGCAGAAGAATCTCGCCGTGCCGCCATCAAACCGCCGCGGATCCGCCGCCTCCGCCTCCTCCTGCCGCGCAACCGCCGCCGTCTGCAGTCTTCACCCCCTGAAATTTTTAGGGGAGGTAACTCTGTTAATTCCCTCTCTGTTACTGCATATATTTTTACTGGAAACATCTAAATGGCACACAAATTGCAGTTTGAACGGGATTTTTCCCCTGTTTTCGCACACGAGGTATACGGTAGATATTTCGCACATGAAATCGCACAAAGGGGCTGGAATTTCCTGCTCTATAATCACGTATCTGCTTTTGCCCTACCTAACCTAGTTGCCCTATTTTACGAATCCATGGAAGATAATAGCCTTGACAACTTAGGTTACATTAAACTAAATTGGGGAAATCGTGAAATTCACATCGATAGGGACTTGATACACGAGGTTACACTCATACCACGTGTACCTGCACATGAACACCCATTGCGCTTTGAAGATTATATACCCTTGATGGGTAATGATTGTGCACGAGAACCGCGTAAGGGCATCCAAGCACGGACCCTTTTCGCGAACATTTTAACTGTGTGCCGGTGGGCACAAAACAATATCTTCGGTAGTTCCCACAACATGACCTTTTTCACCCCTTCTTTACATGTCGTACACACAGTGATGATGAAGAATCCTAGGTTCGACATGTGCACGGTTTTGCTCCAATCCATAGGTACGGGGAAACGAGGTTCCGTATACCCATGTCCCATGCTTGTTACACAAATCTGCCGATATTTCCTCCCCATCGAGGAATTTGACGCATACATGATAGACGGTGTCCCGGTTCGACCACTTGTAGAGGGCGTCTCGTCGTCCTACTCTAGACTCACGGATATTTGGACACGAACCGAACCGGCAGAAAATGTACCTGCACACACCCCTAGTTCGAGCTTGACTTCGAGCGGGGAAGAACTAACTCCCCAGGAGCATGCGCGACTGATGGGAAGAACAGTGAGAAGAATCGACTCTTTGAGGGATGAGTTTCGGGCAACTACACGAGATCACGACTGTCGGTTGACGGAAATTGAGAGGGGAATCCAAACACTTTTGGCTAGAGGGGAACGATCACGTTCGCGCTCACGAGCGCGACGTGGGGCTGGGCAGTGAGGGCACTGCTTTGCTCAAGTTTGGGGGAGAGGTAATGTATATAGTTATCTTTTGCATTGCATATTGTATATATTTTCTTTTCCTTTTGCATATTTAATTTCTGCATTTCATCTTTATATAAAAAAAAATCATGAAAATTTGAAAATTTGAAAAAATAAAAAATTAGAAAACTGAAAAACCCATAAAAATTGAGAAAATTTCAAAAATTATAAAAATTATTGTATTCAATTTTGGCTAATTGACTTGCGTTTGATAAAAAGGTTAACTGGCTAGGAAAAACTAGATCTTAGACTAAGCAAATTAAAAACCCTAAAAATAACCTTCCTTAGAGTTTAACGGTAGAGAATATATGTCTTTGTAGGATATTTAGGAATAGGCAAATTTTGGGTTCACTTCGTGGGTTAAGCCAAAACGAGGGAAGAGTATTAATGTTCTTATTAGAGTATAAGTTCGAAAGATAGTTCCTAGCTTAAGTTTAGATTCTGAAAACATATACCCTACAAAATGCACAATCACGCACCTTGAAACTTGGATTAGTAGAAGAGACCTTGAATTACTCTTATCTAAAGTCCTTAGCACAATGAAAATAAAAAGAAAAAAAAAGTGAATAAAAAAAATGGACACTGGTTTTTGTGATTACTTGGGGCTAGAAAATTAATTAGCGAGGGTGCCTCATCACCTAGTGCCTTAGACCAACTGGTTTGGGAGTCACTGCTAAAAGCCTTGGGTGTTGCAAAACTAGGAAATACGCTTTAAAGGGCTAACGCATCTTGTAATCGGCTGTTGGTACCTCAAGAAGTATTAACGGTCGCATGAAGGATGTGTGAGCAAAAGTTAAGAAAAATTCACAAATTAATAAGTGCTTTGGACAATGAACGAGAGTACGATTGCTTGATTTGAATTTCCAAGTGTAGGGGTGAAAATTACACACACGTGGGGATATGTGATTAGAGTTTAGATAAGAGAAAGGAATGAAAAATAAAACTTGTATCTTTAATAGAGTTGATAGAAAGTCCTAAGTGGAGATGAAACTCTAGAAGAAAAACTTAAGAAATGCTGAATTCTAAGTAATTTTATAGAACATGTACAATCTTAAGTTACATAATAAGGAAGTGTGAAGAATATTGGTGGATAATTTGCGGGACGACGATAATAGAACTCCTTGTTAGAAAACCTAATTGGAAAGCAAAAGTCGAAAAACCAAGTTGATAGGATTTTGGGGGTGTAATCCGCTGAAGACCCTCAGGAGACAACACTCCTCCTACTAGGGACACCTAGAGGTTTAACGGCTTGTTGCACGTGCTCAGTGCAATCGCGTTTCCCTGCGAAAGTGCGGCTAGGTTAGAATAAAATAATAAGTTTGCTCGAGGACGAGCAAAAGATAAGTTTGGGGGTATTTGTTCATATCATAATATTGCAATTCATACGCCCCACTTTTATGCATTTTATAAGTAAACAGGTACTTTTGACGCTCGTTTGTTGCATGATACAGGGTACAGACTCTTGGAGCAAATACAGTGAAAAAGATAAAAGATGATACAGAAAATGAACTTTTGACCAACAAGCAGACGGACCTTACTCAAGCCGAGACGAAGAACAGTGCAAGGTCCAAAAAGACGAAAGTGAAACGGTTAAAAGATCGCTACAAGTATTCACTGAGACATCTGGAGGAGAATAAGAAGCCCAACAGATAAAATACATATGGAAATAGGAAGCCCAAGAAAAGCCAAACCAAGTCCAGAAAGATGGTGAGCCAAGCCCACCAAAGGGCCGCGGAACCGCGGCCCAAGCGCCCAACGGCCGCGGTTCCACGGCCGTTTGGAGCCCGTGTCGGTGGATTTTTGGCGTGTCGGTGTGTCGGTGCAGATGTTGGGATTTTTAGGGGGCAAATCTGTAATTTCATATCTACGAGAGTCTGTAACCCTAGCTTCACTGGTTGCTTATAAATTGTACTCAAAAGCTGAAAAATGTTATGCCTCTTTTCAATCAATAAAAATCAGATTTGTTGGGAGATCTAGAGCATCACTTTCTTATAAGTTTTTAATTCTTTTTATTCCTGCCTTAGTTCTAATTTTATTACTTGCCCTAGTTAACTAGTTAGCTATTTTTAATCTGCAGTACGTTATAACACATGATCTGAACACTTTAAAACTTAAACAACAAAATGTCGTTTTTAGATAATTCCCTAATGAGCGAGTAAAATCCTCGCTCGTTAGGGTTAGGAATAAGGGAGGGAGTGAGAGATGGATATCTCTCACCTCCTTCAATGCCAACATATTTTCAAAACCAGAACTTCATGCACGCATGTATGATCCGCCCCCTACGGCACCCTACCTACGAGGTAACGGTGAACCGCAGTATAAAAGGCCGGACAAGGATCTAGAGGAAGAAACTTCGTTTCTTCCCGATCATCCTAATCCCCTTTACTAATAATTGTTGTGATTTTCTAAAAAGTTTTAATCAAACGGCATTGAAAGAGGTGACAATATTGATCTCATCAACCCTACCTTAGACCTAACCCTAACGAGTTCTTTCATATCATATAAATTAGTTTTTAAATCAATCGACAAAAACCAAACAACCAACGGAATCAACTCGTGAAAACACAAAAACAGAAATTTACACATCTCTGCGGATCGACCCGTACTCACCGGCTAGCTGCAAAGCGACGCCGTTTCTGATTACGGTAAACACAATTTTTGGATTAATCAGGTATCATATACGTATTATAGTACTTCACTAGTGTACATTGGATTTCTGTAGTGGATTTCGAGATTTTATCTCCATTGTAACTCCGAGGATATGCGTGCAAATCCGAGGATTTGCGTGACGCTTGACGGAGTTCGATTTTTAGTTCCGTACTCATTTTCATGCTCACTTGACCCGCTGTGTTATTTCTTTATCTTCCGTAATTTCGGAGCCCCGTTGAATTGAGCTGATTATTGAAATATTTTAACTTTTGGGGGTTAAATTTAAATTCGGGGACCAAATTTATTTAAGGGGGGAAGATTGCAATATTTTAGAAAATATAAAATATTATTTTTGGAATTTAATATTAAAATAATATATTTCCCGAAAACTGCCCGATTTGCGAAATTGGGGTTTTCGAAAAAGGGTATAAAAATATACCGATAATGGTGAAATAAATGGAAATTAAAATGATTTATTCATTTAAAAATATATTTAAACGATTTGGCATTTTTAAAATTTATTATATGCAGTTTTGATAAAAACCCGATTAGTGCACTGCTAATCGCGATTAGGCCAAATCCGTATTTTTACAGTTTTCCATGGCTAGTGCACAATGTCATGTTATATTTGGTTACATGTTGTTGTATTTGTGTTGTTTTATGGGTATTATGTGATTTGGTTTTGAAATTTAAAAGAGAAAAGAAAATGAATGAAAAGGGGCAAAAAGATGAATGATTGGAGAGAGAGAGTGTGTGAGAATAAGTGAGAGAGGAGCGGGGGCTGCTGCCGTCTTTTCATTCCCCCATTATTTTCTTTCTTCATCTTCCTCCAACCTCATCTCCCTCCACCTCCAACCCATGAAATCATCTAAAAAGCTTCATCAAAACCTTAAACCACTTTCATTAAAGTTGATCTCCTCTTCACTCTCTACACTTTGGACCCATAAATGTTGGATTTTGAGGACTTGGGAGAGCTAGGGTTTTACTTGGCTACATCCATGAGGTATAATTCATTTCCTTTACTGTAGTTTCTAGTTTTTTGCATTCTAATTAGTTAGAAATGGGGTTAAGATGTGGATTTGTGAACTTAGAAATTCCTAGATAAGGGTTTGAGTGTTGTGTGGGTTGGGTGATGTCTAGTGGCCGTTACAAGACCCTAGAGACCCATTTCTTGACCTGGACCAGTGACCAAACCCAAAAATACGAACTTTAGTTTCGTCGATATTGGAAATTTGACGATTTGTGAGGGTATTTGGAGATCTGGAGTGACCCGAGACAACCATTGAATAAGTTCCCATGACCATAAGACGTGCAGGCAACCATGGACCATCCCCTAAAACCTGAGCGCCTACCCCTACTTTCTGGCCGCAGATTTATTCATATGGGCCGCAATTTGCGGCCATGTTGGGAGGAAATGTGTTGAATTTTGGTTGGTGAGTCCCTTAGGTGATATCTAGAGCAACCCTATATGCAAAATTGGCTAGTTTGGCCCGAGTCAAAATTTCGGAGCACTTTGGTGTGTTTTTGGCTATGTTTTCCGTATTCTGAAATTTGGATTTTAGTATTTGATATTGTATTTGGTTGTTGGATGTTTGTACATCAACAACTAGGGATAATTGGTTGGTTTTTCATGCGTGGGCTATAGGTTCTGACCTATAGGCGATCTGTGTGCCGTTTCGGTATTCAGAACTTGATTTTAATACGCATTTGCGATTGTTTATTATTGTAGGTACACTCGCATGGATTCCGAGGCGACGGAGTATGGCGTCATCGACTTCGGCAAGCGAAGACCAAGGTGAGTGGATCTATATCCACGGGGGAAGTCGGGTGGATGGCGTATAGCACCCCCGCAAGTTTTTGATGGAAATCGATTCATAGTAAATGGTTAAGGAAACCCTTAATAGAAAACTATAAATATACTTAAAAGATAGTTAGAGAAACTATATTAATAACTAATTGATAGTTAGAAGTGATATGATACGGCTAATATGTGATGACGGGATTTGTGGATGATATTTGATGATATTGCCGTTTAGGGTACTATAGGACTAGATAGTCGACATAGATGTGTCATCCGAACCATACCTATTTCCAAACTGAAGAATCGTATGCATCTTTTAAACAGATACCTTGAGGGACGTTACGGATGTAGGGTTACTAAGCACGAGAACAAGGTTCTACAAGTCATCAACCATGCCAAAATCAAATTTTTCTTGTGCTGAACAACCCTAACCAAGATCTTAGACTAGAGATTAGGAGAAACAAATAGCAAGTAAACAACTTTACTTCTAAGAGTTTGGGATTACAACCTTTGTAGTCCATTTCTTTGCTTCATAAGCTCCCTGTTGAGGTCTTTTCGCTGCGATCATCGAGTATCCAGACTCTAGAGAGGCTCTATGAAGAGAAAGATGCAAGCTTGCTTCCGATCTTCAATAACAAAGATGATCTACATTGAAGAAACTCAAACCCAAGCTTTTGCTTCACTGACAAGTATTAGCAAAGCAAACACCCTAATCTAAGTGGCTAGAATAGATGAGGATGATGAAGTAAGAATTTAGCTCTTTTTTGTTTTCAATTTCTTACTCATTTTCATCATATGTCAAAAACCTAGAAAGCTTTTTCAAGCAAGAAGAAGGAAGAAGAAGAAGCAAATCCATTTGTGATGAATAATGAATCAAGTGTGAGGTTAGAATTGCAACCATGGGTTAAGAATATCAACTTAACCCTTGTAGAGAAACAACTATGGTAAAGGGTTTGGGTTGGGTTAAGGAAATATCTTTACAAAATATCAAGGTCAAAGTCAAAGCTTCAAGAAGCTTCTTGAAAGCTTCATGAAAGCATAACCCTAATCCAAACCCTAACCATATTTAAACTCCACAAAACAAGTTTCATTATAACCCTAACTTGTTACAATATTATATATCACATATACAATATTTATTGTAACAAAATAAAATAATACAATTAACATATATCACATATATATCAATGTATTACTCGAGTGAGAAAAAGAATCTTTAAGTGAGCTAATATTAGTTAATGTAATATAATATATCAAATATATAATTATACATTAAATTATCGAATCAACACTTGATCCGATAATCCGGCTATTTCAAAAATAACCGACTAATAAAATCTGTATCAGTTCATCGAATCAACATTTGATCCGATGACCCGGCTATATCACATATACCCGGCCGATATCACATATCGCGAGAATCTAATACGGTATCACATACACGTATTGTTATCGGTCCCGCACATATCATATATGTGCTCCTACTCCGTTTTGCCTGAGCCAGGAAACCTCTGTGTAGGACTCTAAAGAATCGTCAATACGCCGGCAGTAGGTGATGATCATATCAAACACCCACAAGCTACAAGCGGTCAGCTAAACGTAACAGCCACCCAGGTATTGAGCGATCAGAAGATCAACAAGAAAGCCTGTATATTCTCCTGCGAATCCAATCAGTAACACTCCCGTACAGTCCGATCTCTTCGTCTGATATGTCGCATATCTCGCCTAGGGGTGGTAAACGTCAGACCCCAATAGCTTGATAAGTCATGTCGATATGAGATCTATAACAGTTCGAGAAACTACTGATAACTCTTACCAGTAAATCTCTGCAACCCTGGCCAGGGATTTCCAGTTATAGCCAATCGAACACAGCGCAACAGCAACTCCCTATACCGGGAGAGACGAAACCCCTCCTATCGCTCATTGCCTCCATGTGATTTAGGACTGTACCCAAAAGCCACCGTTTTGCATGCCCTCATGGACGTGGTAAGGTGGAAATCAAGGCACAGTGGGAATCACACAAGACACTATGACGATCTCGGGTCTACAGACTAACCTGTACTACTGTCACTAGAGAACTGCCATCTGACGTGAGGTATAATACCATCTGGGAGTTCTCGGTGAGTCCGTCCAGTGTACCCAGTCTCCACTGAGCACCCGTACACCTTCTCTGATGTCAAACACCAATGGATATGGGATCATCCATCGCCCATCATATAGGTCAAGAAGCGCATATGCTAGTCTACTCTGGAGTATCGATGCCCTGTCTCGGTACTCCTACGACTAGGAATATTTGAAGGATGTACTTGGAGACTACACTGTCCCTACCAGTATGATCCACATCATAGTCCTGGTAGTCAAGTACTCATCCTAAGGGATTTATCAAAATGTAACTTAGAGACAATCAGAATACATGTTAAGATAAAGAGCAACAAGATAGCATACTATCATGCCGAGCAAGAAAGTCCTCCCTATATACGTCCAAGCATCCACTACAATATACATCGTATGTACAGTAATAGCCTCTAGGGCATACATATAACTAACAACAGATTCTCAAATGATATTTTTTCTTTAAAAACACCGTAGCTTCTACTTTCAAAACTACGATTCGCATCTTTCAAAAACTGATTGTATGGTTCGGGTGTGTATGTTAGATTAGATACGTATGCTTATAGTAAAGATAGAATGTATTGTAAAATTAGCCTTTATAAGATATAAATGCGATGAAAAGAGAATATGAATTGACATGTGATATGATGATATGTTGGTATACGGATGCGAGTCGATTGAGATGATTGATACCTTGTCGGTCCCCTGATATGAGATTGTTATGGATGTGACTTGGGACATAGGTATGTAGATATATATAGAATGTCGTGAATCATGTGTGATATGTCATACGAGACGTTAGGTCCGTACCCCTCATTGCCGTATAGGATGATAGGATCCCAAATGTTTTAATGTCGCCGTACGATGATTTTCCGTGCGTGATGAGTTTAACTTGATGATTGATCTATACCCTTGACTTGAGGATGCCGTACGATGGATTATACCGTACGTGATGTTGCGAGGCTGGATGTCGATTGATAGATTCACCGACTCGGTCATATTAGATACATGTACCTGTCAGCATTTGCATGTGATTTACCTTATGTTGCATTCATGTTATTCGCATTGCATTACTTATACCTGTGCTAGTACACTTACACCATTATCGATGATACGTATGTTACACGCACACAGATTGCCGGATCATACACTTCATCATCGATAATTGCCATATCACTACACAGTAGGCTGGCTGTATCATGATATGACTCTTTGCATAATTTACTTGCTATAGTTACCTATGCACCTTTATACGATGTTGCATTTGACTTTGGAGATATTGGGAACCGCAGGACATTTTTTCAAAACTGGAATCATTTAAAGGAGCAGTTTTCCCTTAATATGATACATCACTGTTCCATGTTGCATAATATACGGATATGCTTATATTTCTATCATATGTCGTATACATCATGCATTATGATTTTACGCATTGAGATATGTCGTTTTCATGAGATTTCTAGATTTGAGAACCGTGGTCATTTTAAAAGAAAGTATGCATTGTTTAAAAACCCAGTTTCTCTTGATATGATATTTCAGTGCGTCTACCATGCGTTTTCCCGGTTCTGAGACGTGTGACATGTGAAACCTGATTCGAGGAGCAGGATGAGGCGGATTACAGGTACATGGTGTACCCGGTATGGTACCCCGGGGCGTGAACGGATTGCTGTGCTGCAGACGGTGAGCCTGGCAGTGGGACTACTACCTACCGGTGATAGTATTTGGGCTCGGTGGATATCCGGAGAATACCGACCGGAGTCGAGAGACGATATGGGCCGATCCGGACTGACGGAGCCCGTGGGCCGATCCGGACTGACGGAGCTCGAGATATGAGGATTTACGTGTCGATGCTGGACACGGGTTTCATGATGTTTTCGGGTGTCGATGTTGGGCATCCAGGTTCCATGATTTTGATGTGTCGCGAGGGACACCGTTGATTTATATCCTCATACTTTCATGCACACTCTTTTATGATATTTACGTGCGTACAGACATTGATTATATGGTTGGACGAGATCCACGTGCATATATACATTGATTATATGGTTAGACGAGATCCACATGCATACATACATTGATTACATTGTTGGCACATATGATGACATGGTCACCCAAGATATCATAGTATTATCTTTATGATATAGTTGACCTAGGAGTTGTTGTTTATTCGATTTCTATCTGTTGATATTTTTCTACTTACGAGTTGGCAACTCACCCCCGTTGTGCTACAGTTCTTGCAGGTTGACCGCTTGGATCAGTAGCGACTTCAATGGCACACAGTTGCATTCGGGTGTTTTGCATTGGTAGGTGGAACATTTGTATCGTACCCACTCTTGTATCTATATTTCATATTGTATCTAGTTAACTCCATCAATCAAAATTAGTAAAATGTGTAAGTAATGAGACTTAGTGAGATTGTGGTTGCGAGACTTAGAGCGAGGGGTTTTCTGCTACATGTGGTTTGATGTTTTGCTTATTTATTTATCTTTTGTGGTGAACTTCGCCGTTGGGCGTCGTATACTTATTTATACTGTCTTGCGTGGTTGTGATCCGCCGTTTGGCGAAGAGCTAGCTTCCGCTTGGGGATGCTTTTATCATTATCTTGTATATGTGGTTTTGGATGAAAATATACAAAGGAGGTGCTGCCCAAATTTTCAAAAAGACAAAACATGCTTTTAAACTTGCATAATCCACTTGCATTTTCATGTTCCTTTTCTATGCATTAAGAAAACTTGATTTCATTATACCTTTATTTCAAAACTTCACCTCCTTTATTTTCTTAAAAAGGTTTAGATTTTTGGGTTTCATCTTACTTGAATTACGTTACGCCTTTAGACGTTGTGTGATTTAAGTGCTGGTCACGAGCTAATATTTCGGGTCGTGACATGACTTAAGATATTTTGGAGGCATGGGATATTTATTTGGATGGCTCCATTATTTCTAAGAACACACACAACACATAGCCTTTTTCTTGACTTGCTTTTTGCCTCACTCTCTCATCCTCATGGCATCTTCTTTTACCTCCACCATACATGTCTCATGTGTTGAGAAATCTTGGGTGTCTTGAGAGAAATTAATCCTTCACCACTCTCTACTTCTCTTAGGCTATCTAGTGTAGCGATCTAGGTACCTTGGTTACCTCGGATATGAGGTTTGAGCTCGTTTCATAGACTCTCGGGTGGATCATCTTTGATGGAGGGAGACCAGAGATCAAGCTTGATCAAGGAAGTCTCGAGGAGCTTGGGAAGGTGGTTGAAGACCGAAGGACACAGATCATTCGGTATAACCATCTAAACTTCTTTCTAATTTTCTAGTATAGGGTTAATGGTAGATCCGGGCATCGGGTTCCGTTAGTGCCAGTTTTTGTAAATTTTTGTTCTGCATCCGACCACGGTTTGATGGCCAGGGCGCTGCTGAAACCCAACAGATACAGTCTAAGAAGTTTGTTGGATTTGGAGTTCATTTATGAACTGGGTCCCATCAGATATCCAGAAAAATTCTAAGGCAGGTTGTAACGGTTTGAAAATCGTTTTGGTGAAATTTCGGAAAATCGGTAAAATAAGGGGTTTTTATGTAAAAAGTCAAAATACAAATATCTTTATTTTAAAATTAAATATACATATTCTAGCTATGTAATTGCTAGTATTTGGTGTTTATTGAGCCATTGGTGAAATTTCAAAATTTCTGAAAATTTTTCCGAAATTAATTATTTTAATATTATTTTAAGCCGTCACTAATACATTTAATTCGGGAAAATTACAAACTGGAATGAGTTGAAACAAATTTTGTGCATCATAACACATTATACAAAATTTTATCATGTGGTTTTTGAATTGAAATAAGGTTGTTAACCGGTGTTAGAAAATATCGAAGAAAAAGGCTTTTTTCGGTGAAATTAATGCAAATGGAGTGCGGTACAACTTTTATCATTTCCCAAACAAAACCCACACTCTCTTTTTCTCCCTCACACCATCTTGGACGGCCTTGTCAGCCCCCCTCTCTCTTGAGTCTTCAAGTGGTTTCTAGAATTTGTTTTTTTGGAAAATAAATAAAAGAAAATGAATAAAACTTGAAAAGACTTAAAGAAAGAAATTAATGAAAGAAGTTTCTACACAACTCTTCACTCTTTCTTTCTCTCCCATTTCTTCATGTGGTGGCCGGCCCTCCTCCCCATGGCAGCCCCAATTTTCCTCATTTGATTTTGTTGCAAAAATCCACCAAAATTCATTAAAAATCCAAATAAAAATCCACAAAATCCAAATTAATTCCTACCCTCTATTCTTTGCTCATCTTTACATGGATTTTGGAGATGGAAAGCATTTATTTTGTAAGCTTATTTTCATGTTTGGATTGCATGTTGTGGAGGTATAAATTTCATTCTTTTGATTTATTGTTATTTAATATTTCATTCTAGCATAATTAGATTTAATAAATAAATTCTATCTACAAGTTTTAAAATTCAAGTTAGGGTTTGTAAAATCAAGTTATGGTTTCTACTAATTAAGTGAGGTTATTATAATTAGTAACACTTTTAGAATGGAAAAATCATGCATGGTTGATATATTGTTATTTGTTCATTCAAATTGTCTAAATTAAGTAAATTTGTAAACTAGATTTATGTATATTATATTTATTGGTGAGATAAAATTTCAATTAATGTTTATAGCACTAGAGTGTAGATTTAAAGAGGATATTAACTTGTTGGTGGAATGAAAAACCTAATTTGGTTACTAGTTTTTATTGATAATTAAGAAATTGTGAGAAAAATGCTATTTTGCTAACTAGATTTTAGAAATTCTTAATTAAATGAGATTTAAAATCTAATTTATGGTTTCATTAAATCATTATCATCATTAATTGTATTTTAAAGCATTAATTCATGTAAAATCATGTTTAGTTGTGACATTATAAAATTTTGCTTAAAAATACCGAAATTGGGCATGTTTACAAACTAGAATTTCAATTTAATACAAATTAAGGTGTAAAAAAATATAGTAGTGGTTTGAATAATTTAGTTATGCTATTTAATATGTATTAAGACCATTAGATTCATTTAAACATCATGTTTTGAAATAAAACGGTAAATTGGCATTTTCGGGTTTTACGAAATTGGGCGATTTGATCGATTTTAGGGTTTCGATGAATTAAATCATGTTTTATATTATAAATAATGATTTTTAAAACTGTGAGTTGTTTGTTGATATTTATCTCGATTAATCAGAGTTTGTACGCCGATATCGAGCGATATTTGGTTCTTTTGCATTAGCGGGTCATAGGTTTTAACCTATGCGCGTTTCGTACGTCGTTTTGATGTTTTCCGTGATTCAGTTTACAGTACTACATATGTTTGCGTAAAGGTACCCCTCACATGGACTGCGGGCGATGAAGAAGAGGATGGCGACACCTTCTTCGGCAAACAAGGACCAAGTGAGTAGATGTATATCTACGGGGGGAAGTCGGGTGGATGGCGTTTAGCACCCCCGCAAGCGTAGAATAGTAATAGGTACTTATTGTCATTAGGACCCTAGTAATGACCTTAGGCTGGACTAGATTGATTGAGAAAGACCTTACCAGAGGATGAATACCTTGAAAGAGATTCGTAGGTTTCAGGTAAATACACACACACGCATACACTGAGACTCGATGTGGTGTATACGTGTATGTATGTATATATATATATATATATATATATATATATATATATATATATATATATATGACTAGGTGTAGGTATATATATATATACACAATACATATATGTGATATAAGGATGCGATATGATACACGGGGATGAAACAATATGACTGGGCTGATGCCGTGATTCTTGGCTATACAGTCGTGTTATGATGTTAGCGGATCATTAGAAAATGAGATAATGGATTTGTATACATGAACAATAATAAAGAATGGTGATGATATTGAAGTATATGGGACTCTAAAATAGAACCCGGACCGTAACCTGTGCCTGAAATTCTGATATGATATATGTGTGACTTGAGTTCGATATCATATATAGGTGTGACTTGAGTTCGATATCATATATAGGGTGACTTGATTACGATATGATCTAAGTGTGACTTAATCATCAATATGATACATATGACATGATATTTCTGAGGATAAATTAACGATGTATATTTATGCTGGCAATGATATATGATTGATGTATGCGGTTACAGTATAGCACCTTGATCATGACATGTGTTGATAATGATATTATACGAATGATGAGACACGTAGGTGATACTTGACCCGTACCCCGATATTGGGATGTCGTAGGATGGATTTTACCGTATGAGGCATAGATGTGATGATTGATCCGCACTCTTGATTTGAGGAAGTCGTACTACGTACGTGACGCTAGTGAGGCTGGATCGCCGACTATTAGAGATATGGACTCAGACTTTAGGTGTACTCTTATTTCTTATCGACTAGTTTCTTAGGTTTAGTTCCTTAGGAGGTTAGATGGACACTAGTTTAGGTTCGAGACATATAGTTGTAGTTATACTTGTATATCAAATGAGTGGATAATACACATCCGTCTTTACTTTCAGACTGTAATCATCATGGTGCATGTTCATTCATATGTTTCTATAATCAATATAAAACTCTGCCTGTTAGGACACCAGCACCATTACTGATGATGCGCATATTCCACGCACACTTAGTTGCCGGCTCACACACATCATCATCGGTAATTTCTATGTCACGTACACTTTAGAACATATTATCTTTTATTGATAAAATCAGCTAACGGCTAGATCGATATAATATTGTGATTACTCTCTGGTGTTAGTATAGACATGGCATTTATTATTTAGACATTTCATGCATTCGCATTTTCATGTTATCATGCAGTATTATGGGGCATATGCCGACACTTATCATATACTTACTCATGATTTTGGGATTTTGGATTTCTATGAGATTTCTGGATTTTTGGGGAAAACCGCAAGAATATATAAAAACTTCTCTCTCTCTCCTCTTCTCTTTTTAAAACATAAGATGCGGTTTTCTCGTGATGTATGTATCGTTCACCATGAGATTTCATGTTTTATGTTGGATTTCGAGACCCGATTCGAGGAGTGGATGAACCGTCTCGGATACATGGTGGGCCCGGTATGGTATCCCGGGGCAAGAAGATCGAGTTGTCGACGATGAGCCTGGCAGGGGAGGACTACCTACCGGTGATGTCTGGCGCGGCGGATATCCGGAAGATACCGACCATTGTCGTGAGATTTGATGATATGGTCCGATCCGGACTGACGGAGCCCGAGATATTGAGATTATGAGGTATTGAGACTTGAGATTTACATGTTTTGTGTCGATGCTTCACACGAATTTCCATGGATTTCATCGTTGATATTTCAGATTTCTATACACATTTTACCATGATAAAAGCTAAAGATTTCTTATACAGATATATCTAGATTTCAGGATTGGTTATTTTACATTCATGGTGCATGCATACTCATTCACATAACATAGTACTATATGAGGCACTGATACGAGTACGGAGCATTTGCACATACACATAGCTTATTATCCTGTCTTTACTTGATGACTAGTAGTATATTAGTATATTATTATGACCTAGGACATCGTCGTGCATTCGATTTCTTTTTGCAGATATCTTCTACTCACGAGTTGGCAACTCACCCCCGTTGTGCCAAATTTTATTACAGGTTGATGTACAGGGTTCCTTGGCAGTTTGCTGGCACATCATTTTCATTCCGGGTGATTTGCACGGTAGATTGGTTCATTTGTATCTGGACCGCCGTTGTACTTTTATTACTTCATTTGTATCTAGTAAGCTCCATCAACCAAACTTGTATTACTTGATAGTGTACTGGACCAGTTATTTATTTCGACCTTAGAGTCGCGCTTGTATTATTATGATATCTGGTGGATTTGTTTTCTTTTGAGTTTTGAGCCTCGCCCTTTGGCGTTGTATGCTATTGTGCGTTGGTGTGGTTATTTCCGCCTTTTGGCATAGAGCTAGATCCCGTTTGGGGATGCTTTTTATTGTTTATATGTATTTATACTTGTTGTACCCGTTTTGGGCCAGTTTTTACAAAGGAGATTTTGCCGAAATTTTTGAGAAAATTGGATGATGCTTTTAAACTTGTTTTCTACATGTTTTCCTTCTTCTTCTTCTTTTATGGTTTAGATTTCTGGGCTTCGGCTTACTTAGGTTACGTTGCGCCTCTAGACTCTTCGTAATTTAAGTGCCGGTCACGTTCCGTACTTTCGGGTCGTGACAAAGTTGGTATCAGGGTGCTAAGTTTAACCTTGTATAAGTCTAGGTGACCCTTGGTTGATGGAATAGGCGACTTAGGTTGAGTAACGTACCGTGGGTATGATCCGTGGCATACTTACGATATGCTACTCTTCTTAAGTAGCCTTAGGATGTACATTTCTTTGCACCGCATTTCATTCGTTCCTTTAATCTATCTTCGTCGATATCAGCCGGTGGTTTCTGTTACCACGGGCGCACGGGCAGGGGGAGCTGCAGCTCGAGTGCGATAACCATTAGGGTATTGGTTATTCTTGAGGAGTGAAGCATTGTTTAGCGTGTGGACGAAGGGTATTCACATGCCGTCCAGACGAAGTTAAAGGATTCGAACGATTGTCAGAAACCCATTTTCCCAAGTTTAAGGCATTCGGAAGAACATGCAGGTATTTCTATGGACCCTCTAAAAGAATGAAACCCTAACTCGACATAATGTTAGTGTATATGCCCTAGAGGCCATTACTGTATCATACTAGTTTGTATATTACTTAATGGAAGCTTGGGATATTCACCATGTATATACAATCTTGCTCAAAATAGTAGTATGCTACTTGGTTTGTTTCTACTTCAATGTGTACTTGTGTTTATTTTAGTATATCACGTATACACATTAGTGGAGCCCTTAGGATCTTTGCTTGATTACCAGCGTTGTGATGGCGGTCACACTAGTGGGGCTGGGTAATCTATAAGCACATCCTTATGCAGGTCCCTAGTCGCAGGACTATCGAGACAGGGCATCGATACTCCGGAGTAGACTAGCGCATGCGCTTCTCGTCCCAGTGTGGGAGACGGTCTGTCCCACAGCCGTTAGTACGTCGTACTGAAGATAGTATGCGGGTGCTCGTTAGGTTACGAGTATACTGGACAGGACACGTCGGGAACTGACCGGTTGGTATTATACCTATCGTCAGTTATCAGTTCCCAGGTGACATGAGTACAGCTTAGTCCGCTGACTTGACACTGTCACTTCGCCTCGAGTGTGTTCCCACTGTACTTTGATTACTACCCTACCACGGCTCAAAGGAGTCGTGCAAACAGGTAGTAGTTGGGTGCAGTCCCGAAGCACTTGGAGGCAGTGACGGTTAGACAGGATTCTTCTCTCCCGGTATTGGGGGTTGACATCGCGCTGTGTCTAGGAGAGCCATTACATGAGTAGTCCCTGGCCAGGGCAAGCGAGATATACTGGTAGGCCTCCAGTGCTATCTCAGGGTGTATTGGGCTTCACTCCGACACGACTTGTACCGCTATTAGGGGACTGACGTTTACCGCCCTTCTAGGCCCGCCATGCGATGTATCAGACGAACAGACCGGACTGTACGGAGATTGTCACATTCAGGCTCAGTAGGAGTTCAGATGGGTTTCACCTCGTCAGTCTTCTTGTCGGCATCTACCTGGGGACCGTTACGCACAGCTAGTGCCGCTTGCGGTCTGTGGTTAAACCCACTGCCAGCGTAGTGTCGAGTCTTTAGAGTCCCATACAGAAAGCTATTCGCCTTTAGGCAAAAGAGTAGAGGTCGCATGGTTTTGCGACAGGTCGCATGGTTTTGCGACAGGGTTCAGTCACATCCGTGCACTTGTGCACGTTTAGTGTCCGGACAGTTTACACTAGCGGGCTTTGGTTTAAGCCAGATCCTAGTGTACGTATTGGGATTGGTTTTATCCAGTTTGTATTCGTGTTCCTCGAAACGCGGATGCGGGTGTGTATGCACAATTGGCGGAGAGACAGAGGCAGAGGATTCTCATTAGGGTTGTTGACCGTTGACTGTTGACTATTGACTTTTTGCTCAACCCTAATGAGAATATGATATATGACTAACAATAATATTAATTAAGTATTGTGGTGACATGGTTGTTGAGGGGTTGACTTTGTTGACTTGTTGACTTTGTTGACCGGTTGACTAGGTTGGACTAGTTAACCATCATGATGACAATGGCTATCATTTCATGGCAAAGACTTTTTACTTGCTTGTTCTCTTGTGTAATATGAGTGCATGAAATGATTTAGCCATTTTGACTTGAACCATTTTACACAATACTTGATTACTATTTTTGTGATGATGGTTTTGGATTATGAGAGCCAAGTGAGAAAAGTCTTTCTCGTTCTATTTTTTTGATTCTCTCTCTTGTTCTTGAGCTCTCATCTTCTTCCTCTTGCTCTCCCTCTCTTTAGTCTATGGTTCACTTGTCTCATGTGTTGAGAACCAAGAACCATAGAGAAAATCCCAACACACTCTTCTCTACTCACTCTAGTTCATAAGGTTTAGCAAACCAAGTGAACTAGTTTCTTCAAAGACCGAAGAAGAAGCCAAAGGTAGAAGCTTTCAGGTGGATCGATCTTCGGCGCAAGGAGACGACGGGGTGAAGCCGATCCGGACAACCATCGAGGCTTGAAGACGAAGGAGTTCAAGATAGAAAGGTATAACCCCCTAACCGAGTAGTTAACTACTCCTAGTTAGGTTGTTAGTTAGATGTTTAACCAAGATCCGGTTTTGAGTCCATGTTACCGCCTCTAGAAAATTGTTTTTCACCAAATTCCGCTTGCCCGAAAGTACCGGAAGAGGTAGTATGGACTTACAGTGGTATCAGAGCCTAGTTAAACTCTATCTAACATGTTAGCAAAGTAACTAGAAGATCGATCAAACAAAAAGTCACGAAATACAACAAAAATTCATGCTTGCTGTCGATTTTCAAAGTACTGTAAAAGTAATAAATCATGCTTCAAAAATCGACTCAGTGTTTTTTTAGCAAACTGCAAAAATTTCATCCACTGAACCGATCAAAGCGCCGCGGAAACGCGGCGGGAGCGTGCTCCCACCGCGGTTCCGCGGCCGAGTTGACTCGGCAGTGGGAAATTTTGGTTGCAGTTTGTTCAGTGGGGTATTTTGGGATTTTTGGAATATGTCTTTTCAGCTCAGATTTTCCAGAACGAAAATTTTGTGTTTGGGGCCTAAAAATCCGTATTTTTGATCGAACTTCTAAAAGACTTAAGCTGACGGGTTTTTCTGTGATGTGATATTTGTATTGAACGTCTGCTAATCGCTATATGTCGATTAGTGGGGGTTATACAAATCTGTGATCTGTAATGTTATTGGAATGTGTATATGAATTCATTGGATTGTCGCGGGTGAATAGTCGGGGGTTGTGAGACGAGAGTTTTCTTTTCTTTCAATTCATGTAAATTTGTAAATTGATGTAATAATTATTTGTATGGCCGCACAACCGGGTCGGGGTTGTAGCCGTCATTGTATAATTTCTTTTTACTGTTTTTGCTCCTAGGATAGACCCATGGAGGGGGTGCACAAACTACCGGGTATGCCGAAGTGCCGAGTAGCCTACTCACGGAGTTGAGGGAGGTTGCTTCGCTTCGGGTACTTGGCGGGTAGTTTGCCGCACCCATAGGGGTCTTGGGTGGGGTATTGGCTATTCACCGCGACCGTATAATCTGCTTTTCGTTACGGGCTCGTACGAATTGCGGGTTCCTAGTATATCCAATGTGTTCATCTGTGATCTGAAATGGCTATCATTGCATATATCTATATATGATATTATTTAGGCGTTGCTTATGTTTTACAGCCGCGCTAGCCCAGCCCCCGCTCTGTCGTTAGTTAAGTAACCTAACGGGTAATGACGGGGCCCCGTGGCGAATGCGAATGGCATAAGCGTACGTCATATTTTGGTTGTTTTCTGCAATGGTAGGATTAAATGATGGGACGCATTAAAAGAACTAATGCAAGAATATCACGCATTAAAAGAACTAATGCAAGAAAATAAACCAAGTAAAAATCGTTGGAACACTTTCGAAAAACCACTCGGTTCTTTTCAAAACTAACTTTTAAATGCGGAGCTTGAGCCACTCCTTTTTAAAAGCTATCTCGTTCCATCGATTATATCAAGTTCACTACGTTCATGGTTTCGCCAAAACCATTCGTACCCCTCCGTCGTTTCATATGAATAGTCAATAGTATTCAAGCTATGTATGTTGGCCAAAGTCAAGGCATAGTGATTGGTAGCTATTGGGTATTCATGTGTAGCATAGATAGATGCGTTGGTTTGGGACAGTCGTACTGCCATTTTGGCCAAAGTCAAGGGTAGGTACGGGTGGATCCAAATTGACCTGGAGAATGACGGGTAGAACTTGACATGTGACTTATGATATGTTGGCCAAAGTCAAGGTCATAAGAGCATGGGGCAAAAATCCATATCGGGAGTTTCAAAAGAACTGAAACTTGCTAGTGTTGCATACCATTTAGAGTGTGATGATTCTGGTAGGATTCCTTCAGTTTCGTCACGCGATGATATTTGGATCCCGATCCTACTGTGAGTATATGCTACTCCTCGGGAAATTTCTCACTTAACGATCAATGCTATAAACCAAGTAGGTGTCTAGAAAGGTGTTAGCGGGGCTACGCCCCCAGGGAAAAGAGGTTATTTAATTAAGGAACTTCGCGAAAGCGTTGGAAAACCTCCCTCGAAGTACCAACACTGGCCTGGCTGAACGGTTAAGCAAGTATTGTACGGTGAGATTGATCCTGACTAATTCTTCCTTTTTGGTTTGAGGAGGTATTCGAGAAACAGTGGGAGCCATCCTGTTTAGACAAACTAAAAACCATTCTAAACTTGCAAGAGCATCATGCTGAGTGTTTCTTCTCTCTCCTAATTGCAGCGACCAATCGACATGACTGGACTTAAGTTACTCCTAGATAAAAACATACTGACAGGACCAAACTACAAAGATTGGCTCAGGAATGTCAAGATGGCAATCACTTACGACAAGCTGGGGTATCTTCTTACCACCAAAGCTCCCCCTATCCCAGGTCCCAAAACCAGCGTCGCGGATAAGGAAATCCGTAAGACCTGGGAACTAGACTGCGCGAAGGCCAAGTGCCTCGTGCTTTCCTCTATGGACAATGAACATCAGAGGAGGCACGAGAATATGGACCTGGAATCCATATTTCTTCATACAAAAGAACTGTATGGAGAGCAATCCCGTATCGCAAGATACGAAGTGTCGAAGAAGTTATTTTCGGCAAGATTGGCCATCGGATCATCGGTAGCGGAACATGTGCTTAAGATGATTGGCTACATTGAGGAGCTCGCGGACCTTGGGACCACGTTGGAGAATGAGCTCTATACGGACTTGATTCTCCAGTCCCTTCCTTCCACTTACGCCCAGTTCATACTGAACTTCAACTTACAAGAAAAGGATGTTGAACTTTCAGAACTCCTCAACATGCTTAGGAGCGCAGAGGGCACCCTACAGAAAGGTAGGGAAACATCCACTTTGTTTGTAGGAGGATCTTCTTCTTCTAGGTCCAAGGCGAAAGCCAAGGGAAAGAAGAAGAAAGCCCCCGCCAAACCAAGAGGCGGTGTTAGTAAAGTGGATACGAAGGGAAAGACAAAAGCAACAAAGAAAGTGGGAAAGCTTGTGGATAAGGAAGAATGCTTCTATTGTCATAAGAAGGGACACTGGAAAAATGATTGCAGGGCTTGGAAGGCCAGAACACAGGATCTGAAGCAGGTTGCGATTTCAGCTTCAGGTGTGTATGTTATTGAAAACTGTCTTTCAATAAACTCTACTTCCTGGGTATTGGATACCGGATCAGGATCTCATATCTGTAATTCTTTGCAGGCGTTGAGAAATCGTAGGGTTTTGAAGGCAGGTGACTTGACCCTCAAAGTTGCAAACGGAGCTAGCATGGATGCTAAGGCCGTGGAGGACTATCACCTGGGGTTGTCAGATGGACACGTTTTGGTTTTGCGTAATTGCTATTTTGTACCCAACGCAACTTGTAATATCATTTCTGTATCTTTGACTTCTAAAGAAGGTTATGAATTTCGTTTGTAAGTAATGTTGTAAACATTCACCTTAATCAAGTTCTGATTGGGTCAGGTACATTAAGCAATGGTATATACGTATTAAACCATCCGCAGATTTTCAATGTCCAGAATACACACAAAAGAAAGTCTCCGGAAATCAATCAGACTTTCTTATGGCATTGTAGACTGGGTCACATCAATGAGAGAAGGTTGACGAAGTTACATACAGAAGGATATTTGAATCCGTTCGAATATCAATCGTATGCCACTTGTCAATCCTGTCTCAAAGGAAAGATGACAAAGACTCCGTTCACTGGACACGGAGTAAGAGCGAGCGAGCTCTTGGGACTCGTACACAGCGACGTGTGCGGTCCAATGTCTACACATGCGCGAAGCGGTTATTCTTACTTCATTACTTTTACGGATGACTTTTCAAGGTACGGTTATGTCTTCTTAATGAAACATAAGTCCGAAGCCTTTGGAAAATTCAAGAATATAAGAATGAAGTAGAAAAACAAACCGGCAAAAGTATCAAGATTCTAAGATCAGATCAAGGTGGTGAATACTTAAGTGCCGAGTTCCTGGACTATTTAAAAGAGAACGGAATTCTCTCTCTGCTTACTCCTCCGTACACTCCGCAACATAACGGTATATCGGAGAGACGGAACCGAACCCTATTGGATATGGTACGGTCTATGATGAGTAACGCTGAGTTACCGCGATCATTCTGGGGGTATGCGCTAGAATCAGCTGCATACCTTTTGAACCGAGTTCCCACTGAGACTGTGCCTACTACACCATATGAGATGTGGTGTGGGAAGAGACCCTATCTTAATCACATTAAGACATGGGGAAGTCCAGCTTTTGTCAAAAAGCAGCATGCGGACAAGCTCGAGGCACGCTCAGTACAGTGCAAGTTTGTGGGATATCCAAAGAACTCCAAGGGATATTTCTTCTACTGCGAAGAAGAACAAAAGGTTTTTGTTTCTCGTTATGCCCATTTTCTAGAACACCAGTTCTTAGAAATGGAAATTAGTGGGAGCGCAGTAGAACTGGAAGAAATTCCAAAACCACGAGCTATTACTGAAAGCTTAGTGGAACCAGAGGGTTCAAAAGAACAGGACATTCCTACGCCGCTCCGCAGGAGTAGTAGGCAGTCTCATCCGCCCGAGAGATACTACGGTTTTCTCATAGACGGGGATAGAGAGGATTGCATCATAGATTATGATGAGCCTACTAGCTTCCAGCAGGCCGTTCAGAGCGTTGACTCGGTAAAATGGGTGGATGCAATGCGGACCGAAATGGATTCCATGTACACCAACAAGGTATGGACGTTGGACATTGCTCCAGACGGGGTAAAACCCGTAGGATGCAAGTGGATCTTCAAAAGGAAGATTGGTGTAGATGGACAGGTTGAGACCTATAAAGCTAGACTTGTTGCAAAGGGTTTTCGTCAAAGACCTGGTTTGGACTATGACGAAACCTTTTCTCCAGTGGCTATGCTGAAATCCATTCGGATCCTTCTTTCCATTGCTGTCTTTCACGATTATGAGATCTGGCAGATGGACGTAAATACTGCTTTTCTAAATGGAAATTTAGAGGAGTGTGTCTATATAGACCAACCAGAGGGTTTCATTCAGAGTGGGAGCAGCGGAAAGGTGTGCAAGTTGCTTAAGTCCATCTATGGACTAAAGCAGGCATCGCGGAGTTGGAACATCTGTTTTGATGAGACGGTCAAGGAATTTGGCTTTATCAAAAATCCAGATGAACCATGCATCTATAGTAGATTTGTAGCGAGAACTGTAGTATTCCTCGTTTTATACGTGGATGACATTCTCTTAATAGGAAATGACATTCCTATGCTACAATCTGTCAAGGGGTTCTTGTCACACAGGTTCTCCATGAAAAGACCTGGGTGATGCCTCATACATCCTGGGGATCCGGATCCATCGTGATAGATCCAAGAGGATATTAGGACTTTCACAGTCCAGGTACATCGACACCATACTGAAAAGATTCAGTATGGAAGATTCCAAGCGCGGTAACCTACCGGCTTGTCACGGGATCACCCTCTCTAAAGAGATGTCTCCCAAAACTGATTTGGAGAGGGATCGCATGTCTATTATACCCTACGCTTCTGCGGTAGGCTCTATAATATATGCGATGTTGTGTACCAGACCGGATGTAGCTTATGCACTGAGTGTGGTAAGCCGGTATCAGTCAAACCCTGGGGAGAAACACTGGATAGCGGTAAAGAACATTCTCAAGTACCTGAGAAGGACTAAGGAGATGTTCTTGGTATATGGCGGAAAAGACCTCCAGATCGAGGCCTTTACTGACTCCAGCTTCTAGAGTGACAAGGATGATTCCAAGTCCATGTCGGGTTTTGTCTTCACCCTCAATGGAGGGGCGGTGTGTTGGAAGAGTTCCAAACAGGAAACCGTTGCAGACTCGACGATGGAAGCGGAATACATCGCTGCATCTGATGCCGCAAAAGAAGCTGTCTGGATAAGGAAGTTCTTGAAAGAACTTCAGGTGGTTCCGTCCATTGTTGATCCAATACCTCTGTATTGCGACAACAACGGGGCTATAGCTTTAGCGAAGGAACCCAGGTCCCATCAGAGATCCAGACACATCTTGAGGCGGTATCACTTGATCAGGGAGATCGTGGATAGCCTGGAGATCGAGGTTCGGAGGGTTGCTTCAGAAGATAACACTGCAGATCCATTCACCAAGGCCTTGCCCCAGACTCAGTTCAAGCGGCTGATCGAGATAATAGGTCTTCGATACGCCAGTACATGGCCTTAGTGCAAGTGGGAGATTGTTAGTGTATATGCCCTAGAGGCCATTACTGTATCATACTAGTTTGTATATTACTTAATGGAAGCTTGGGATATTCACCTTTTATATACAATCTTGCTCAAAATAGTAGTATGCTACTTGGTTTGTTTCTACTTCAATGTGTACTTGTGTTTATTTTAGTATATCACGTATACACATTAGTGGAGCCCTTAGGATCTTTGCTTGATTACCAGCGTTGTGATGGCGGTCACACTAGTGGGGCTGGGTAATCTATAAGCACATCCTTATGCAGGTCCCTAGTCGCAGGACTATCGAGACAGGGCATCGATACTCCGGAGTAGACTAGCGCATGCGCTTCTCGTCCCAGTGTGGGAGACGGTCTGTCCCACAGCCGTTAGTACGTCGTACTGGAGATAGTATGCGGGTGCTCGTTAGGTTACGAGTACACTGGACAGGACACGTCGGGAACTGACCGGTTGGTATTATACCTATCGTCAGTTATCAGTTCCCAGGTGACATGGGTACAGCTTAGTCCGCTGACTTGACACTGTCACTTCACCTCGAGTGTGTTCCCACTGTACTTTGATTACTACCCTACCACGGCTCAAAGGAGTCGTGCAAACAGGTAGTAGTTGGGTGCAGTCCCGAAGCACTTGGAGGCAGTGACGGTTAGACAGGATTCGTCTCTCCCGGTATTGGGGGTTGACATCGCGCTGTGTCTAGGAGAGCCATTACACGAGTAGTCCCTGGCCAGGGCAAGCGAGATATACTGGTAGGCTTCCTGTGCTATCTCAGGGTGTATTGGGCTTCACTCCGACATGACTTGTACCGCTATTAGGGGACTGACGTTTACCGCCTCCCTAGGCCCGCCATGCGATGTATCAGACGAACAGACCGGACTGTACAGAGATTGTCACATTCAGGCTCAGTAGGAGTTCAGATGGGTTTCACCTCGTCAGTCTTCTTGTCGGCATCTACCTGGGGACCGTTACACACAGCTAGTGCCGCTTGCGGTCTGTGGTTAAACCCACTGCCAGCGTAGTGTCGAGTCTTTAGAGTCCCACACAGAAAGCTATTCGCCTTTAGGCAAAAGAGTAGAGGTCGCATGGTTTTGCGACAGGTCGCATGGTTTTGCGACAGGGTTCAGTCACATCCGTGCACTTGTGCACGTTTAGTGTCCGGACAGTTTACACTAGTGGGCTTTGGTTTAAACCAGATCCTAGTGTACGTATTGGGATTGGTTTTATCCAGTTTGTATTCGTGTTCCTCGGAACGCGGATGCGGGTGTGTATGCACAATTGGCGGAGAGACAGAGGCAGTGGATTCTCATTAGGGTTGTTGACCGTTGACTATTGACTTTTTGCTCAACCCTAATGAGAATATGATATATGATTAACAATAATATTAATTAAGTCTTGTGGTGACATGGTTGTTGAGGGGTTGACTTTGTTGACTTGTTGACTTTGTTGACCGGTTGACTAGGTTGGACTAGTTGACCATCATGATGACAATGGCAATCATTTCATGGCAAAGACTTTTTACTTACTTGTTCTCTTGTGCAATATGAGTGCATGAAATGATTTAGCCATTTTGACTTGAACCATTTTACACAATACTTGATTACTATTTTTGTGATGATGCTTTTGGATTATGAGAGCCAAGTGAGAAAAGTCTTTCTCATTCTATTTTTTTGATTCTCTCTCTTGTTCTTGAGCTCTCATCTTCTTCCTCTTGCTCTCCCTCTCTTTAGTCTATGGTTCACTTGTCTCATGTGTTGAGAACCAAGAACCATAGAGAAAATCCCAACACACTCTTCTCTACTCACTCAAGTTCATAAGGTTTAGCAAACCAAGTGAACTAGTTTCTTCAAAGACCGAAGAAGAAGCCAAAGGTAGAAACTTTCAGGTGGATCGATCTTCGGCGCAAGGAGATGACGGGGTGAAGCCGATCCGGACAACCATCGAGGCTTGAAGACGAAGGAGTTCAAGATAGAAAGGTATAACCCCCTAACCGAGTAGTTAACTACTCCTAGTTAGGTTGTTAGTTAGATGTTTAACCAAGATCCGGTTTTGAGTCCATGTTACCGCCTCTAGAAAATTGTTTTTCACCAAATTCCGCTTGCCCGAAAGTACCGGAAGAGGTAGCATGGACTTACACATAATGACCACGAGAACGCCCTTGAACCTTAGAGTTTACGGCAGTTCCGCGGTGCCATTAGTGAGGCTTGGGTTTGCCCTTCTACGGCTGGACCATCGATGCTGGGGTATGTACCGGATATTTTTAAACTGTACTTGAGTGTTGAGCTCTCGGGGAATAATGGGATTTTGATGGATCGATCGAAAAGTTTAATGAAGTCCGGATATCATGTGAAGGGATCAACTACGTGGGAGACTCTAGATATGAGTATTGTCGTTGGTAGCGCAGTTAGCACACCTATGAAGAGATAAGTTCGAAGCAGTCGACACCAGAGGAAAGGGGGAAAGAGGCACATATTGACGATAGTGTTTACGATTATGATTTGGTGATTTGAATTTCATATTTTCGTTAATTGGATTTTGGTATTTTGAGGACTTTGTTCTACGATTGGTATTTCTTATGTGTACCTTCATTACATTCTATTTGTGTTTCATATATCAGTTGTATTGATGTTGTTTAGTACATACCCAGTGCACTTGATTTGGTTTTAATACATTTTGAGATTTTGATTTGATTTCGTGCATATGGTTACACATGATTTTGACATATGTTTTGACCTAGTTTTCATGCACTTTCGTACTGTGATTTCGATTTTGATATTCGGTGTATGATTTCGTGCACCATGTGCACCTGATTGAGATTCTTGCGCACACTTGGCGCACTTGATGCGATTTTGTGCACACCAAATGCACTAAATCGGGGTTTTGTGCAGATTAGATACACCTGATATTGAGTCGTGCACGCCCGTTGCACTTGACTTATGTTTTGGTGCACACCTGTTGCACTTAGTTTCATTTTTTTGTGTATTTGTGGCATCTGTATTTGGTTTTGATTTCAGTACGCACCGGATGCACATGATATTTTTATGATGTGATTGGGATTGATTTCAGCTTGAGCAGTATATTTTTATAATCATTAATATTTGATTTAGTAACCAGACCGGACGCGTATGTTAAATAAAAGATATATATACATATATAGCTATTTTTTAAAAATAAACGTCCGCTACTTGTGCCGTGACACGTGCATCACACGGCTATTTTCAAGAAGGGGTTCTTGCATGCTTCTTTATCCAGATATTTGGACGATTTTACTATGATGCGCACTATATATAAGTTGTAGTTTTGATGTATATTATGTTGGTTTTCGTATTAGGTTTTGGTATTTCATTTTCGCCATAACTCCGATTATTGCGTTATGCTTGACGGAGTTGATTTTTAGTTATGTATTGATGATTTCGGAGCCCCGACGATTTGAGTGTTTAACTGAATGTTTTAGTATTTGGAGGAGGAGTTTTATTTTAAATTCGGGGACCGAATTTCTTTAAGGGGGGAAGATTGTATCGTTTTGAAAATCGTTTTGGTGAAATTTCGGAAAATCGGTAAAATAAGGGGGTTTTATGTAAAAAGTCAAAATACAAATATCTTTATTTTAAAATTAAATATACATATTCTAGCTATGTAATTGCTAGTATTTTGTGTTTATTGAGCCATTGGTGAAATTTCAAAATTTCTGAAAATTTTTCCGAAATTAATTATTTTAATATTATTTTAAGCCGTCACTAATACATTTAATTCGGGAAAATTACAAACTGGAATGAGTTGAAACAAATTTTGTGCATCATAACACATTAAACAAAATTTTATCATGTAGTTTTTGAATTGAAATAGGGTTGTTAACCGGTGTTAGAAAATATCGAAGAAAAAGGTTTTTTTCGGTGAAATTAGTGCAAATGGAGTGCGGTACAACTTTTATCTTTTCCCAAACAAAACCCACACTCTCTTTTTCTCCCTCACACCATCTTGGCCGGCCTTGGCAGCCCCCCTCTCTCTTGAGTCTTCAAGTGGTTTCTAGAATTTGTTTTTTTGGAAAATAAATAAAAGAAAATGAATAAAACTTGAAAAGACTTAAAAAAAGAAATTAATGAAAGAAGTTTCTACACAACTCTTCACTCTTTCTTTCTCTCCCATTTCTTTATGTGGTGGCCGGCCCTCCTCCCTATGACAGCCCGCATTTTCCTCATTTGATTTTGTTGCAAAAATCCACCAAAATTCATTAAAAATCCAAATAAAAATCCACAAAATCCAAATTAATTCCTACCCTCTATTCTTTGCTCATCTTTACATGGATTTTGGAGATGGAAAGCATTTATTTTGGAGGCTTATTTTCATGTTTGGATTGCATGTTGTGGAGGTATAAATCTCATTCTTTTGATTTATTGTTATTTAATGTTTCATTCTAGCATAATTAGATTTAATAAATAAATTCTATCTACAAGTTTTAAAATTCAAGTTAGGGTTTGTAAAATCAAGTTATGGTTTCTACTAATTAAGTGAGGTTATTATAATTAGTTTAACACTTTTAGAATGGGAAAAATCATGCATGGTTGATATATTGTAATTTGTTCATTCAAATTGTCTAAATTAAGTAAATTTGTAAACTAGATTTATGTATATTATATTTATTTGTGAGATTAAATTTCAATTAATATTTATAACACTAGAGTATGGATTTAAAGAGGATATTAACTTGTTGGTGGAATGAAAAACCTAATTTGGTTACTAATTTTTATTGATAATTAAGAAATTGTGAGAAAAATGCTATTTTGCTAACTAGATTTTAGAAATTCTTAATTAAATGAGATTTAAAATATAATTTATGGTTTCATTATATCATTATCATCATGAATTGTAGTTTAATGCATTAATTGATGTAAAATCATGTTTAGTTGTGATATTGTAAAATTTTGCTTAAAAATACCGAAATTGGGCATGTTCACAAACTAGAATTTCAATTTAATACAAATTAAGGTGTAAAAAACTATAGTAGTGGTTTGAATAATCTAGTTATGCTATTTAATATGTATTACGACTATTAGTTTCAATTAAACATCAAGTTTTGAAGTAAAACGGTAAATTGGCATTTTCGGGTTTTACGAAATCGGGCGATTTGATCGATTTTAGGGTTTCGATGAATTAAATCATGTTTTATATTATAAGTAATGAGTTTTAAAATTGTGAGTTGTTTGTTGATATTTATCTCGATTAATCAGAGTTTGTACGCCGATATCGAGCGATATTTGGTTCTTTTGCATGAGCGGGTCATAGGTTTTAACCTATGCGCGTTTCGTGCGTCGTTTTGATGTTGTCCGTGATTCAGTTTACAATACTACATATGTTTGCATATAGATACCCCTCACGTGGACTGCGGGCGATGAAGAAGTGGATGGCGACACCGTCTTCGGCAGACAAGGACCAGGTGAGTAGATGTATATCTACGGGGGGAAGTCGGGTGGATGGCGTTTAGCACCCCCGCAAGCGTAGAATAGGAATAGGTACTTATTGTCATTAGGACCCTAGTAATGACCCTAGGCTGGACTAGATTGATTTAGAAAGACCTTACCAGAGAATGAATACCTTGGAAGAGATTCGTAGATTTCAGGTAGATACACACACACACGCACACATTGAGACTCGGCGTGGTGTATACGTGTATGTATATGTGTGTGTATATATATATATATATATATAGGACTAGGTGTAGGTATATATATATAAGCACAATACGTATATGTGATACAAGGATGTGATATGATACACGGGGATGAAACAATATAACTGGGCTGATGCCGTGATTCTTGGCTATACAGTCGTGTTATGATGTTAGCGGATCATTAGAAAATGAGATAATGGATTTCTATACATGAACAATAATAAAGAATGATGATGATATTGAAGTATATGGGACTCTAAAATAGAACCCGGACCGTAACCTGTGCCTGAAATTCTGATATGATATAGGTGTGACTTGAGTTCGATATCATATATAGGCGTGACTTGAGTTCGATATCATATATTGGGTGACTTGATTACGATATGATCTAAGTGTGACTTAATCATCAATATGATAGATATGACATGATATTTCTGAGGATAAATTAACGATGTTTATTTATGCTGGCAACGATATATGATTGATGTATGCGATTACAGTATAGCACCTTGATCATGACATGTGTTAATAATGATATTATACGAATGATGAGACACGTAGGTTATACTTGACCCGTACCTCGATATTGGGATGCCGTACGATGAATTTTACCGTACGGGGCATAGATGTGATGATTGATTCGCACTCTTGATTTGAGGAAGCCGTACTACATACGTGACGCTAGTGAGGCTGGATCGCCGATTATTAGAGATATGGACTCAGACTTTAGGTGTACTCTTATTTCTTATCGACTAGTTTCTTAGGTTTAGTTCCTTAGGAGGTTAGATGGACACTAGTTTAGGCTCGAGACATATAGTTGTAGTTATACTTGTATATCAAATGAGTGGATAATACACATCCGTCTTTACTTTCAGACTGTAATCATCATGGTGCATGTTTATTCATATGTTTTTATAATCAGTATAAAACTCTGCCTGTTAGGACACCAGCACCATTACCGATGATGCGCATATTCCACGCACACTTAGTTGCCGACTCACACACATCATCATCGGTAATTGCTATGTCACGTACACTTTAGAACATATTATCTTTTATTGATAGAATCAGCTAACAGCTAGATCGATATAATATTGTGATTACTCTCTGGTGTTAGTATAGACATGGCATTTATTACTTAGACATTTCATGCATTCACATTTTCATGTTATCATGCAGTATTATGGGGCATATGCCGACACTAATCATATACTTACTCATAATTTTGGGATTTTGGATTTCTATGAGATTTCTGGATTTTTAGGGAAAATCGCAAGAATATATAAAAACTTCTCTCTCTCTCCTCCTCTCTTTTTAAAACATAAGATGCGGTTTTCTCATGATGTATGTGTCGCCCACCATAAGATTTCTTGTTTTATGTTGGATTTTGAGACCCGATTCGAGGAGTGGATGAACCGTCTCGGGTACACGGTAGGCCCGGTATGGTACCCCGGGGCAAGAAGATCGAGTTGTAGACGGTGAGCCTGGCAGGGGAGGACTACCTACCGGTGATGTCTGGCGCGGCGGATATCCGGAGGATACCGACCGTTGTCGTGAGATTTGATGATATGGGCCGATCTGGACTGACGGAGCCTGAGATATTGAGATTATGAGGTATTGAGACCTGAGATTGACATGTTTTGTGTCGATGCTTGACACGGATTTCCATGGATTTCATCGTTGATATTTCAGATTTCTATACACATTTTACCATGATAAAAGCTAAAGATTTCTTATAGAGATATATCTAGATTTCAGGATTGGTTATTTTACATTCATGGTGCATGCATACTCATTCACATGACATAGTACTATATGAGGCACTGATACGAGTACGGAGCATTTGTACTTACACGTAGCTTATTATCCTGTCTTTACTTGATGACTAGTAGTATATTTGTATATTATTATGACCTAGGACAGCGTCGTGCATTCGATTTCTTTTCGCAGATATCTTCTACTCACGAGTTGGCAACTCACCCCCGTTGTGCCAAATTTTATTACAGGTTGATGTACAGGGTTCCTTGGCAGTTTGCTGGCACATCATTTTCATTCCGGGTGATTTGCACGGTAGGTTGGTTCATTTGTATCTGGACCGCCGTTGTACTTTTATTACTTCATTTGTATCTAGTAAGCTCCATCAACCAAACTTGTATTACTTGATAGTGTAATGGACCAGTTATTTATTTCGACCTTAGAGTCGCGCTTGTATTATTATGATATCTGGTGGATTTGTTTTCTTTTGAGTTTTGAGCCTCGCCTTTTGGCGTTGTATACTATTGTGCATTGGTGTGGTTGTTTTCGCCTTTTGGCGTAGAGCTAAATCCCGTTTGGGGATGTTTTTTATTGTTTATATGTATTTATACTTGTTGTACCCGTTTGGGGCCAGTTTTTACAAAGGAGACTTAGCCGAAATTTTTGGGAAAATTGGATGATACTTTTAAACTTGTTTTCTACATGTTTTCCTTCTTCTTCTTCTTCTTCTTTTATGGTTTAGATTTCTGGGTTTCGGCTTACTTAGGTGACGTTGCGCCTCTAGACGCTTCGTAATCTAAGTGCCGGTCACGTTCCGTACTTTCGGGTCGTGACACAGGTATTGCTCATTTCGGGAGATAGTCTTTCTTGGCGAAGTTGAGATATAGAGAGATATAGAAAGAAACATTAGAGCGGATCTACTCACTGGGCTATTTCTCGAACACAATAGTTTCAAAATGAGCTTTGCGAAACTGATTAGTTGAGAAGTTGGGTGTTCGGTATCACACGAGCTGTGAGTATGCGACACCGCAATAATTAGCCTTAAGTGCAAGTGGGAGATTGTTGAATATAGTGCCCTCAAGTCAATTATTGAATCGCAGGCACGCGATTGCGATGATTGAGGGAGGACCTATACGGATAGAACAGTCTTACTCAGGATGATAGTATGCTATTTGGTTTGTCTTTATCATCATGTACATGTTTTATGTGGTATTACAGATCACTATTACATGTTGATAGAGCCCATAGAATTCTTGCTTGACTACCAACATTATGATGGCGATCATATACGTGGGAGCTGGGTGGTCTATAAGCATATCCTTAAATGCCCCTAGTCGTGGGTGTTTTGAGACTGGATATTGATGCTTCAGAGTAGACTAGTGTATACTGATCAAGACACCGACGAGGGACGGTGGCCAGGTCTCACAAGCCATTAGTGTTAGTTTGTTCACCTAAGATAGCATACAGGTGCTCATTGGTTTATGAGTACACTGGACGGACTCGCCGGGAACCTGCTAGTTGGTAGTATACCTATTGTCAGATAGCAGTTCCTAGGTAACATGTGCGCAGGTTAGTCTGTCGACCTGAGATCGTCATTTGTTTCTTGTGAGTTTCCACTGTGCTTCGATTACTACCCTACCATGGCTCAAAGGAGTCATGCAAACAGGTTTTAATTGGGTACAGTCCCGAGCAACTTGGAGGCAGTGAGCGGATCGTTGGGGATTCGTCTCTCCCGGTATTGGGGATTGATGTCGCGCAGTGCAACGGTGGCCATCACCAGAAATTCTTGGCCAAGCTAATCGAGAATTATTGATTTGGATCAGTAGTTTCTCAGTTGGTGATGGGCTTCATACCCATACGAAATGTCGCGTTATTAGGGGTCTGACTTTATCCACCTCTTAGACTCGATATGTGATACTCTTTGAAGAACAGACCAGACTGGAAAGATATTGTCATGGACAGGCTCAGTAGGAGTTCGATGAGTTTGCTCGTCGGCCCCCCTTTCGCTCAATACCTGGGTAGCCATTACATACAGCTAGTGCCGCTGACATACTTGTGGTTAAACCCACTGCCAGTGTATTGACGAGTCCTTAGAGTCCCACACAGAGAGTTTCCCTGCTTCGGACGTAACGATGTAGAGGCCGTATGGTTTTACGGCTGGGTTCGATCATATACGTGCACTTGTGCACGTATCAGGAATCGGACGGATAATACTAGTGGCTTTGGTTTAAGCCGGATTCTAGTATTATATTGTTGGATTATTTTCGTCTCATTGTATTCGTATTTTTCGGAATACGGATACGGTACGGATGAGGGGTATTCTTGTAATTTATTACAAGGTGCTTCTAAAAGATGCCACCTCATTTAGTTTTAACCATTTAGGAATAAATGGTTAATAAGGTGGAGAGGATGAGATGTTTTATTGCATTATTGTAGCATGGCTTAGTAGTGACTCATGGTTACTATTCTAGCATGCTTATTTTTTTTTTTTTGTGAGATTTTTTGTTGACTTGAGATATTTTGGGTTGACTTAAAATATTTTGGAGACTTGAGATATTTATTGGATGGCTTCTATTATTGCTCATGACATCTCACAACAACAAAAGATACTTAGCCATTTTTCTTGAGTTGCCTCTCACTCTCATCCTCAAGCTTCTTCTTCTACCTCCACCCTTCAAGTCTCATGTGTCGAGAAACCTAGGGTGTTATGAGACAAATTAATCTATCACTACACTCTACATCCTCTAGGCTATCTAGTTTAGCGATCTAGGTACCCTAGTTATCTCAGCTATTGAGGTAGGAGCTCGGATACAAATCCTCGTGTGGATCATTTTCGATGTAGGGAGACAGGAGATCAAGCTTGATCATAGAGGCCTCTAGGAGCTTGGGAAGGTGGTTGAAGACCGAAGGACATGGATCAATTCAGTATAACCATTCTAAGCTCTTATATATGTAGTTTGCTAGTTTAGGGTTAATGGTAAATCCGGGTAGCGGGTTGTGTTAGCGCCAGTTTTGAAAATTTTTGTTCCGCAATCGACCACGGTTTGATGGCCAAGGTGCTTGCATAACCCAACAAAACCTAGGGTGTTTGGAGACAAATTAATCCATCACTACACTCTACATCCTTTTGGCTATCTAGTTTAGCGATCTAGGTACCCTAGTTACCTCGGCTATTGACCTAGGAGCTCGGAATACAAATCCTCAGGTGGATCATCTTCGATGGAGGGAGACAGGAGATCAAGCTAGATCATGGTGGCCTCTAGGAACTTGGGAAGGTGGTTGAAGATTGAAGGACATGGATCAATTCGGTATAACCATTCTTAACTCCTATATATTTAGTTTGCTAGTTTAGGGTTCATGGTAGATCCGGGTAGCGAGTTGTGTTAGCGCCGGTTTTGAAAATTTTTGTTCCGCAATCGGCCACTGTTTGATGGCTAGGGCGCTTGCATAACCTAACATGGTATTAGAGACAACCCATTAACCCCATACTAGCAGTTTAGACGATGTTTTAAATATCAAAACCGAAACAACTCTGAAACAAACCCTGAATATTCTAGTTTCTGTCGATTTTCAATTGGTCTTCAAAAATTATTTAAACAATTGCAGAAGACTACCCTTGTGACTACAAGAACACACACCAAAAAAGAGACCCATACTCTTTTGTATGGTCGACGAGATCGGAATTTTGACCGGCGTCGCCGGTTTTGTAGAGGGCATGGGCCTTGGGGTATTGGCTGTGTTCTAGTCTCTGGAATATTGATTATATGGTATTATTTGTTTTTTCCCACATTGCATATTGTGTTATCTTTTGTTTAGGGGCAATCCGGAGTATTTCGAAGTCGTTATTTTTAACACTGTTTAAAAGTTTTCAGTACATACATTATTATCTGCGACCATGAATGTCATTAAAGCGGTACAACTAGTCTAATTTCTATATGTCTCTTAGACGGGTTTGCGAACATGACATTCACGTTGATGTTCTGTGTTGTGCTGAGCTTGTGGTTGGATCATCGTGGTGGATAGCCAGTGGTGCAATGGTTGTACAGTTTAGATTCATTTGTACATCTGATATTGCGGGGCGAGCGTCCGACATGTGGACTGCCGTCTCTGCCAGTTTGTATATTATTTGTTTGGGGCACGACCGGGTTGAGGTGGATGTCATCCCTGTACATATATTATTTCCTATTCTATACTAAGATTACCCCAAGGCGGAGTGCACGAATAACCGGGTTCTAGAGAGCAATGGGTCCGCATCTCATGGCATTAAGACGGAGGGGACCTTACTCTAGAATTGGCGGGCTATTCGCCGCACACATAGGGGGTATAGGTTGACCCACGGAGGGATGCCCAAGTTACCAGATTCTGTGAAGTGCTGGGTGGCCCACTCATGTTGTTGATTGGGATTGCCTTGCTTCTGGGATTGGCGGGTAACTTGCCGCACTCGTAGGGGTCTAGGTTTTCATTGCACAGGCTATACAAGGAATGTTAGGTCTCATTTGCGGCTCAAGTGAAACCCGATGCTGCAGGATTATCTACCACTCTATGTTGTTGGCTGAGATTCCGTGATGTTTCTTTATATCATGCCTGGGAAGAATGTTATATATATTTATATATATACTAGTAAATGTTGTATATGTTTTGCACCCGCGCTAGTTCAGCCCCCACTCTGCCGTTAGTTAAGTAATCTAACGGGTGACGACGAGGCCCAGTGGCGAATGCGGATGGCATATACGTACATTATATTTTTTCGTTCCTTTATCTGGTGTGATATGTTTAATTTATGGGACTGCGTTGATGTTGGATATATGTATTCCCTGGAGGCCATTATATGATAGTGTATGTACCGGTATGTGTGTGTGTGTGTGTGTGTTTAGGGGACATTCTTGCTCGACATGATAGTATTCTATCTGGTTGCACTTTATGTTGACATGTTCATTTGATCATGCTTTCACTCATTTGGTACATGTTGATATAGCCCTAAGGATATGCTTGATTACCGAGATTATGATGCGGATCATAGTAGTGGGACATGTATAGTTCATATAAGCATATCCTTAAAATATTCCCAGTCGTGGGTGTATCGAGACGGGGTATCGATATCACTAGAGTAGACTAGCGTATACGTTGCTTGTCCCATATGATGGGAGATGGATGATCCCATATCCATTGGTATGGTGACACCAAAGACCGTATACGGGTGCTCAGTGAGACTGGGTACACTGAATGGACTCATCGAGAACTCCTATGTAGTATTATATTTATCGTCGGATAGCAGTTCTCAGGTGACACTGGTACAGGTTAGTCTGTAGACCCGAGATCGTTATAGAGTCTTGTGTGCCTCCCACTGTACTCTGACCTCCACCCTACCACGACTCTTCTGAGTCGTGCAAACAGGTGGATTTTGGGTAAAGTCCCGAGGTACATGGAGGCAATGAGCGATAGGAGGGGTTTAGTCTCTCCCGGTATTGGGGGTTGATGTTGCGCCATGTCCGATTGGCTATAGCAGGAAGTCCCTGGCCAGGGATGCTGAAATTTACTTATAAGTGTTATCAGTACTTTCTCGATCTGTTATTAGCCATATACCGGCATAACATATGGGGTTAATGGGGTCGACGATACCACCCTTAGATTTGATATGCAGCACGATTGACGAAAAGAACGGACTGTACGGTAAGTGTTACCAGTTGGCTCGACGGGATTTTTAGCTGGTTCGCTTGTGTTTCTTCTGATCGCTCAATACCTGGGAGCCGTTTTTAGTTGTATGTATGACCTAGAGGCCAGTATTGTATAGATGATGTATATTATATTGGATGCTTGGACATATATAGAGAGGACTTTCTTGCTCGATATGATAGTATGCTATCTGGTTGCTCTTTATCTTAACATGTATACTTGTCTCTTGATACTGTCTTATAGCTACATGTTGATAAAGCCCTTAGGATATGTACTTGACTACCTGGACTGTGATGTAGATCATACTAGTGGGGCCAAGGTAGTCCATAAGTACATCCTCTAATGTTCCTAGTCGTGGGTGTATCGAGACAGGGCATCGATATACCAGAGTAGACTAGCGTATACGCTTCTCGACCCATGAGATGGGCGATGGATGATCCCATATCCATTGGTGTTTGACATCAGAGATGGTATACGGGTGCTCAGTGGAGACTAGGTACACTGGACGGACTCGCCGAGAACTCCCAGATGGTATTATACCTCACGTCAGATGGCAGTTCTCTGGTGACACTTGTGCAGGTTAGTCTGTAGACCCGAGATCGTCATAGAGTCTTGTGTGATTCCCACTGTGATTTGATTTCCACCTTACCACGTCCATGAGGGCGTGCAAAACGGTGGTTTTTGGGTACAATCCCGAGTCACATGGAGACAATGAGCGATAGGAGGGGTTTCGTCTCTCCCGGTATTGGGGGTTGATGTTGCGATGTGCTCGATTGGCCGTAACAGGGAAGTCCCTGGCCGGGGCTCAGTTAGAGATTTACTGGTAAGTGTTACCAGTACTTTCTCGACCTGTTATGATCCTCACATCGGCACGACTTAACGGTTATTGGGGTCTGACGTTTACCACCCCTAGACTTGATATGCGACATATCTGTTCTAGTTGCATGAAGGCCAAAAGCCATAAACTATCTTTTGAATTATTATCAACAGTGTCTTCGGCATCTTTAGATTTAATTTATTCAGATGTTACATTTCCATTTTATTATGATTCAGACTTATTCATTTGAGGTTTATATTATATCTGATCGTTTGTACGAGGAGACCGGACTGTACGGGAAGTGTTACCGGCAGGCTTTTACAGGAGTTGGAGAGGACTTGCTTGCTGATCTTCTGATCGCTCAATACCCGAGTAGCCGTTACGTCCAGCTAGTACCGCTGACGGCTTGTGGGTGCTTGATGTGATCATCACCTACTGCCGGCGTATTGACGAGTCTTTAGAGTCCTAAACAGAGGTTTTACTGGCTCAGGCAAAACGAAATAGGAGCGCATATGTGATATGTGCGGGACCGAGAATAATGCGTGTATGTGATACCGTATTCTATTCTCGTGAATTTTTGTATCGGTCGGTTATATATGATATAGCCGGGTTATCGAATCAAGTGTTGATTCGATAAGTCGATACAATAGATGTTAGTCGGTTATATGAGATATGACCGGATTATTGAGTCAAGTGTTGATTTAATAATTTAGTGTATAATTGTATATTTGATATACTAGTTTACATTAACTAGCACATGTTCACTTAGGGTTTTTTCTCACATGTACACAACTTTACTATATATATGATATATATTAAAATGTGTTATCTTTTTGTATCATGGTTGATGATACATCATCCATGGGTGTATGAGACTTACACTGTGCTAATTTTTAGTTTGGGTTTTAATATTTAAAGTAATTACAAAATCAAGTGGAGGATTAGAAAATGCATGAAGCTTGTGGAAGCTTGTGGATGCATTAACTAATTCCATTTGAGTTTGTTTTTACTATGGATATTTATTAACCCAACCATAACAATTAGCCATGGGTTAAGTCTCTTCATGAGTTAGTATATGATACTCACTCACCATGGTTAGCTTACTTACTTGATCATTATACTCATCTCTTTCTTTTGTTCATCTTCTTCTTTGTTCAAAAGAAAAGGCTTGCTAGTGTTTGATCCAAAGTGAGAATCATTGTGAGAAATAAAATTCCAAAGAGAACCCACTTCCTATTTCTCCATCCTCTACTAGACTAGCACTTTAGTTTAGGGTGTTTGCTTCACTAATTCTCTAGTAAGTGAAGTAGTAGCTTGAGTCGGTATTCCCTCGACGTAGATCATCTTCGGCCTCGGAGACTTCAAGCAAGGACGTGTCTTTCGCCTCGAGAAGCCATGAAAGAGACCGGGAGAACCATGATCGCAGCGAAGGGACTACGACAAGGAGCCTTAGAAGTGAAGGACCGATCTACAAAGGTTGTATTTCGCATACCCTTAGTCGTAAAGTTGTTTACTTGCTATATGATTCGCCTAATCTCTAGTATACGATCTTGCTTAGGGTTGTTCGGCACATAAAAATTTAATTTTGGCATGGTCGATGTCTTGTAGAGCCTTGTTAGTGTGCCTAGTAACCCTACAGTGGTATCAGAGCCTGGCTAGAGCATTAGGCGATGTGTTAACAAAGTTAAAACCCCGATCGAACCCGGAAACGCAAATTTAACCCCTTCTCTGGACAATTTTTAAAAACTGGGTTTTTTCTGAATTAAAAACACCTAAAAAATTCAACAGGGTTTTCTAAGAATTACGGTGCAAATTTGATGACGTAAGCAGTACGGACCGCCGCGGTTCCACGGCAATACCCTGCTTATGCCGCGGAACCGCGTCCGTACAGTGATATTGGGCTTTTCTATTTGTGCAGTAATGTTCACTTCTGTTATTGGATATTTATGGGTATTTTTAATTTGACACAAGTGTTGAGTATTTTGGGGTTTATTTTGTAATCGTCGATTCGATCGGAGAATTTAATTTTGTTTTGTTATTTCGGATAATTTAGAAAGTACTAAAATGTTCGAACGGATATCATTAACTCAATTTTTCCCGGCACGAAAAACATTCAAGTTTTGAATTTTTCTTGGGTTTAAATCTTTCGGAAAAACGTGCATGTGACGCGATGGACCCTCTAGAAGACAACAAACCTTAACTCGATTATGTGACCGTCTTGAACTGACTTTTGAACCTTAGGGTTTGGGGCAGTACGGCGTGCCACATGTGAGGCGTTGGCTTGACCCTTCTACGGCTGGACCATTGCTACTGTGACGTATTCTGGAATTTTTGAATTCCGCTCAAGTGTTGAGCTATTAAGGAAATCTTGGGTATTTGATTATTCGATCGGAAAGTTTAATATTGTCTATTTATCTGGAATGTGATACAGTATGTGGAATTCATACAGTTAGGCATGAAATGCGAAATATGTGATATTTCAGATTTACGATGTCTAAAGAGATTGTGGATTCCAAATGTTGTAGTTTTACACTTTCTTTTCTGCGACCGTAAGTGTAATATGTGATATCGCCGGTTTCGTTGCTATATGTCAACGACAATTGGGATGCGCATATTTACTTACGTTGATGACATGTGATGTTATGTGTTGCTGGATATGTTATATTGGATCGTCGCGTTCTGAATAGCCGGGATTTTTTATGTGAGATGAGAGTTTTTATTTTCATTCATGTGAAATTAAATGTATGTAATATTCTTTTATTGGGGTACTTCCGGGATGAGGTCGATGTCACCATTTGTATATTATTTACTTTTCCGCACTAGGATAGACCCAAGGAGGAGAGCACAAGTAACCGGGTTCTAGAGTCCAGTGGGAGACCAACTCGCGGAGTCGAGTCCGGGTCTCCTAACTCTAGAATTGGTAGGGTTGCTTGCCTCTCTCGTAGGGGTCTAGGGGTGTGGGTTTTGCTACTCGTCGCGACGTGGAATCCGTGTTTTATAGAGGCTCAAAATAAAACACGGACGTCCTAGCATATCCAATGTTTCATATGTTTCTTCTGCTGCGATATCTGTGATGTGATCATTTGATGTGTTGTGATAAATACTGTATATAGTATATATGATATATTATATAGACGTTACTTATGTTTTACACCCGCGCTAGCCCTGTCCTGCTCTGCCGTTAGTTACCTAACCTAACGGTGCACGAGGGGACATCGAGGCGAATGCGGATGGCATAAGTGTTCGTCGTATTTATCTGTGATGTTTAGGTGACTTAAATGATGGGACTTCATTAATGTGATTAATGAAAGAAAAGAAATCTAAAAGATGTTGTAGAATCAAATTTTTCAAAAAGGGTAGCTACAGTTTTGCTTTGCATAGCGGTATATATGATATACCCTGCACCTTATTCAATGAGGAAAGAGCCGAGATCCCTTCACCGGGAGTGACCTCTTTAGCAAAACTGGCAGATGCTACAACACTCGGTTTGTTTTTGACTGCTTTTAGAGTTTTGCTTTGCATAGTGATATATATGATATGTCCTGCACCTTATTCGATGAGGAAAGAGCCGAGATCCCTTCACAGGGAGTGACCTCTTTAGCAAAACTAATGAAAGCCTTAAAATCACTCCATTTCAAAATTTCACATGATTCTACAACGATATCAAGTTCATTACGCAAAAGGTTTTCAGAAAAACCTGTCGTTGCCCTCCGTCATTTCAGATAAGTTGTATATAGTATTCGTGCTGCATTTGTTGGCTTTCGTCAAGGTGTAGAGTACGGTAGCTATATGCTGCTTAGCTGCTCCATATGATGCGATTGGATTAGGGTAGTCGTACGGCTTTGTTGGCTTTCGTCAAGGGTCGTGCGGGTGGGTTTAATTCAATCAAGAAATGTACGGGTTGAACTTGACTAGCGGGCAATGGTTTGTTGTCTTTCGTCAAGGTCATAGCACGTTAGGGGCAAAATATTATCGGGAATTTCAAGTGTTGAAATTTGCAATGAGATTGCATACCTTCTATGAGATAGTTGGATCCCGATACCCACTGCGAGTAATTGTTACTCCTGGGAGAGTTTTACACAGGACAATGAGCCGATCAAGTAGGTGTCTAGAAAGGTGTCAACGGGGTTACGCCTCTGGGAAAACGAGGTTTACTTTAATTAGGTCCGTGCGAAAGTACGGGGAACCTCCCTCAAAGTACCGACACTGGCCTGGCTGAAAGATTGGAGAAATTGTAGGGTGTAATTAATCCCGGCTAGTCTTTCCTATTAGGGTTTGAAGGAAGATTTGATAAAAACAGTGGGAGCCATCCCGATTAGATAAAATAATAACCAATCTGATCTTGCAAGAGCATACGCTAAAGTGTTTTCTTCTCTCTCTCTCTCCAGGTAGCGACCATATCATGCCTTAATCAAGATAATAATATGGATGTATTGACCGAACCCGCATGTTATACTGTGCTGGGGAACGTTGGTTCCGTTCTTTCTTATAAAAGTTATAGGACTGAACAGGATATAGGGGAATACCAGGATTCCTATGCCACCCGTGTGAAGAAAGTACATGTTGATGCATTTTCTTCGGGTGTGTTCGTTACGGAGAACTGTTTCTCCATTTGCTCTACTTCCTGGGTATTAGATACCGGGTCAGGATCCCATATATGTAATCAGTTACATGGGCTTAGAAAAGGTAGAGAACTTGGAGAAGGTGATAAAGACATAAGGGTTGGAAATGGTGCAATTGTTGCAGCTAAAACCGTCGGGGAATATCACCTTGTATTGCCAACTGGTAATACATTGGTTCTGAACGAATGCTATTACATGCCGAACCTGATATGCAACATTATATCGATTTCTTTACTCAGTAAAGAGGGATATAATTTTGTATTACAGGATAATGTTATGAACATTTTCCTTAACCAAAAGTTGGTTGGATCAGGCATGTTGTGCAATGGCATTTATGTTCTAAATCAATCAACAGTCCTGAGCAAAACAAACACACATAAGAGGAAGAGTTCAGAACTGAACGAATCTTTCTTGTGGCATTGTAGACTCGGTCATATAAATGCGACACGGCTAGCTAAGTTGCATAAGGATGGTTACTTGAAACCGTTCGAATTTTCATCTTATGACACTTGCCAGTTATGTCTCAAAGGCAAGATGACCAAAACTCCGTTTACGGGACACGGAGAAAAAGTTACCAAACTCTTGGGACTGATACATAGTGATGTATGCAGTCCCATGTCTACACATGCCAGGGATGTTTCTTCGTACTTCATTACATTCACTGACGATCTCTCAAGATACGGAGATATGTTCTTGATAAAACACAAGTCTGAAGCTTTTGAGAAATTTAGAGAATATAAACAAGAAGTCGAGAACCAAACCGGAAAAAGTATTAAAATCCTTCGATCTGATCGAGGAGGTGAATACTTGAGCAATGAATTCCTGGACTTCCTAAAAGAGAATAGGATTCTCTTTCAGCTGACTCCTCCATATACACCACAGCACAACGGTGTATCAGAATGGAGGAACCGCACCCTATTAGATATGGTGCGCTCTATGATGAGCACAGCTGAGTTACCTATTTCCTTCTGGGGGTATGCGCTAGAAACAGCCATACATCTATTGAATATGGCCCCCACCAAATCTGTGCCTACCACTCCATATGAGATATGGAAAGGGAAGAGACCATGTCTTAACTATGTTAAGATATGGGGTTGTCCAGCCTATGTCAAACGACAAAATCCGGACAAACTCGAGGCACGGTCTGTTCTATACAAGTTTGTAGGATATCCCAAGAATTCACAAGGGTATATCTTCTACCACACTGAGGAACAAAGAGTGTTTGTTTCTCGGCATGCCACCTTTTTAGAAAAGGAATTTCTTGCAAAAGAGATTAGTGGTCATGAGGTAGAACTGGAAGTGGTTCCATCTACAAAAGCTGCAACAGAAGATTTGGTGGAACCAGAGGATTCGGTAGTTCCCGATGAACCCCAGCCACTCTGCCGATCTAGTAGGGTTCTTCACCCACCTGAGAGATACTACGGTTTTCTCATGGATGGTGGGAGTGAGGATTGCATCATGGTTGATGATGACCCAACTAGATTCGAGCAGGCCATCACGAGTGGAGACTCAGTGAAATGGCTGGATGCAATGCGGTCCGAGATGGAATCCATGTACACCAACAAAGTATGGACTTTGGAAGTTGCTCCTGAAGAGGTAAAACCTATTGGGAGCAAGTGGATCTTCAAGAAAAAACTTGGTGTAGAAGGGCAAGTGGAGACTTTCAAAGCTAAACTTGTTGCAAAGGGTTTTCGTCAAAGATCAGGTGTGGACTATGACGAAACATTTTCTCTAGTGGCTATGCTTAAATCCATCCGGATCATGCTTGCCATCGCTGCATATCATGACTACGAAATCTGGCAAATGGATGTTAAGACCACCTTTCTAAACGGTGATTTAGAAGAGTGCGTGTACATGACTCAGCCAGAGGGCTTCATAGATAGTGGGAGCAGCGGGAAGGTGTGCAAGCTGCTTAAATCCATTTATGGATTAAAGCAAGCATCGCGGAGTTGGAACATCTGCTTTGACGTCGTTATCAAAGAGTTTGATTTCGTCAAAAACGTAGATGAACCTTGTATCTACAAGAAGGTGGCAGAGAGTAAGGTTGTCTTCCTCGTATTGTATGTGGACGACATACTCTTGATAGGAAATGACATTCCTATGCTGCAATCGGTCAAGCTCTTCTTATCACAAAGATTCTCAATGAAAGATCTTGGTGATGCCTCCTGCATATTGGGAATTATGATCTATAGAGATAGATCTAAAAGGATATTAGGATTGTCCCAATCCAGGTACATTGACACCATACTAAAGAGGTTTAGAATGGAAGAATCCAAGCGTGGGAACTTACCCATGATCTCTGGAGTCACTCTCTCCAAAGAGATGTCTCCCAAGACTGATTTGGAGAGAGCTCGCATGCAATGGATACCCTTAGCTTCGGCTGTAGGCTCTATCATATACACGATGTTATGTACCAGACCCGATGTAGCATACTCACTAAGTGTAGTGAGCAGGTATCAAGCTGATCCTGGAGAGAGTCACTGGACAGCTGTGAAGAGCATTCTCAAGTACTTACGAAGGACTAAAGAGATGCTCTTGGTGTATGGTAACGGAGAACTCCAAAGGGAGTCCTTTACCGATTCGAGCTTCCAGAGTGATATGGACGACTCTAAGTCGCACTCAGGATTTGTCTTTACCCTTTACGGAGGGGTGGTTAGCTGGAAGAGTTCCAAGCAGGAAACCGTGGCAGACTCGACGATGGAGGCTGAATACATTGCTGCCAACGATGCTGCCAAAGAGGCTGTCTGGATCAAGAAGTTCATTACTGAACTTGGAGTGGTTCCATCCATTGAGCATCCAATACCTTTGTATTGCGATAACAATGGAGCGGTGGCTTTGGCCAAGGAACCCAGGTCCCATCAGCGATCCAGGCATATTCTGAGGCGGTATCATCTGATCCGGGAGATAGTTGATCGCCGGGAGATCGAGGTCAGGAGGGTTGACACGAAGAACAACACAGCGGATCCACTCACGAAGGCCATTCCCCAGATACAGTTTGAGAGACTCTTCGGGATGCTCGGTATGCGATACTACAGCAGCTGGCCCTAGTGCAAGTGGGAGATTGTTAGTTGTATGTATGCCCTAGAGGCCAGTATTGTACAGATGATGTATATTATATTGGATGCTTGGACATATATAGAGAGGACTTTCTTGCTCGATATGATAATATGCTATCTGGTTGCTCTTTATCTTAACATGTATACTTGTCTCTTGATACTGTCTTATAGCTACATGTTGATAAAGCCCTTAGGATATGTACTTGACTACCTGGACTGTGATGTAGATCATACTAGTGGGGCCATAGTAGTCCATAAGTACATCCTTTAATGTTCCTAGTCGTGGGTGTATCGAGACAGGGCATCGATATACCAGAGTAGACTAGCGTATACGCTTCTCGACCCATGAGATGGGCGATGGATGATCCCATATCCATTGGTGTTTGACATCAGAGATGGTATACGGGTGCTCAGTGGAGACTGGGTACACTGGACGGACTCGCCGAGAACTCCCAGATGGTATTATACCTCACGTCAGATGGCAGTTCTTTGGTGACACTTGTGCAGGTTAGTCTGTAGACCCGAGATCGTCATAGAGACTTGTGTGATTCCCATTATGCTTTGATTTCCACCTTACCACGTCCATGAGGGCGTGCAAAACGGTGGTTTTTGGGTACAGTCCCGAGTCACATGGAGACAATGAGCGATAGGAGGGGTTTCGTCTCTCCCGGTATTGGGGGTTGATGTTACGCTGTGCTCGATTGGCCGTAACAGGGAAGTCCCTGGCCGGGGCTCTGTTAGAGATTTACTGGTAAGTGTTACCAGTAGTTTCTTAAACCGTTATGAGCCTCACATCGGCACGACTTATCGGTTAATGGGGTCTGACGTTTACCACCTCTAGACTTGATATGCGACATATCAGACGAGGAGACCGGACTGTACGGGAAGTGTTACTGGCAGGCTTTTACAGGAGTTGGAGCGGGCTTGCTTGCTGATCTTCTGATCGCTCAATACCCGGGTAGCCGTTACATCCATCTAGTCCCGCTGATGGCTTGTATGTGCTTGATGTGATCATCACCTACTGCCGGCGTATTGACGAGTCTTTAGAGTCCTACACAGAGGTTTTACTGGCTCAGGCAAAACGAAATAGGAGCACATATGTGATATGTGCGGGACCGAGAATAATGCGTGTATGTGATACCGTATTCTATTCTCGCGACTTTATGTATCGGTCGGTTATATATGATATAGCCGGGTTATCGAAATAAGTGTTGATTCGATAAGTCGATACAATGGATGTTAGTCGGTTATATGAGATATGACCGGATTATTGAGTCAAGTGTTGATTTAATAATTTAGTGTATAATTGTATATTTGATATACTAGTTTACATTAACTAGCACATGTTCACTTAGGGTTTTTTCTCACATGTACACAACTTTACTATATATATGATATATATTAAAATGTGTTATCTTTTTGTATCATGGTTGATGATACATCATCCATGGGTGTATGAGACTTACACTATGCTAATTTTTAGCTTGGGTTTTAATATTTAAAGTAATTACAAAATCAAGTGGAGGATTAGAAAATGCATGAAGCTTGTGGAAGCTTGTGGATGCATTGACTAATTCCATTTGAGTTTGTTTTTACTATGGATATTTATTAACCCAACCATAACAATTAGCCATGGGTTAAGTCTATACATGAGTTAGTATATGATACTCACTCACCATGGTTAGCTTACTTACTTGATCACTATCCTCATCTATTTCTTTTGTTCATCTTCTTCTTGGTTCAAAAGAAAAAGCTTGCTAGGGTTTGTTCCAAAGTGAGAATCATTGTGAGAAATAAAATTCCAAAGAGAACCCACTTCCTATTTCTCTATCCTCTACTAGACTAGCACTTTAGTTTAGGGTGTTTGCTTCAATAATTCTCTAGTAAATGAAGTAGTAGTTTGAGTCGGTATTCCCTCGACGTAGATCATCTTCGGCCTCGGAGACTTCAAGCAAGGATGTGTCTTTCGCCTCGAGAAGCCATGAAAAAGACCGGGAGAACCATGATCGCAGCGAAGAGACTACGACAAGGTGCCTTAGAAGTGAAGGACCGATCTACAAAGGTTGTATTTCGCATACCCTTAGTCGTAAAGTTGTTTACTTGCTATATGATTTGCCTAATCTCTAGTATACGATCTTGCTTAGGGTTGTTCGGCACATAAAAATTTAATTTTGGCATGGTCGATGCCTTGTAGAGCCTTGTTAGTGTGCCTAGTAACCCTATAGCCATTACGTACAGCTTGTGCCACTGACGGTTTGTGGGCATGTAATGTGATCACTGCCTACTGCTAGCGTATTGACGAGTCTTAAAGTCCCACAAAAGGGTCTCCTAGCTCAGGTGAAAAGATGTGGGGTGCATATGTGATATGCGCAGGAACTCGATTAAATGCATGTATTTGTAACAACCCTAATTTTTTCCTCTACACTTTTCTATACAATTTTTTTAAATTTTCTAAAAATCCATAAAGGAGTATTTTAACTTGAGCACAATAAATATATATATAAGTAATTAATTTGTTTTTAAATAACTCCATTTTTAGTGTACATATAATAGTTTTAAAATTAAAGTATACTTGGGGTATTTAATGTTGTTGTTACCACTTTAAGTAGTTATTTTCCAACAATAATTACAAGAAGGAGCTTGTAGCTCATTGGTACCACCTTGCACTGAACCAAGCCACCAGAGTTCAAATCCCATGCCCCACATTATTTTTATATTTATTTTGTTTTAAATATTTGGAAAGTCAACAGTCAAAACGCCATAACTCACAAAACTTGAACTGAAGACCAAAATCTAAATATACCATAAATCCCCCCAGGAGACCCCCCACCATAAATTCCGTGTTGACCTGGTCTTCTCACCTGCATACACTAAATTCCTAGATCGGTTATCAAATGCCCATTAAACCTCTTTTACTCCCAATTTTTAATGAATTTAATGATGTTCATATAATTTTTTATATTTTTTTTAATTAAAACCCTAACCCTAGCCTAACCCTATATATACCCCCATACCCTCTATCCACTCATTCTAAATTCCTAAGTCCACTCTCTCAAAATTCCAAGAGAACTTTGGTATGTCGGAAAATGAGCGAAAGGCGAAACGCTGACGAAATCGACGGCGACTTTCCGGTGATCGTGCTAGGAGCTCTCGACGACGTTTCGATGCTCCGGCAAACCCTCTACCACCTTCTCACTCTCTAGCGTTGTCCATACCCGTAAGTCTCCCTTTTCTACCGTTCTTTTCCTTCATAATAATATAACTTTATAAACCTGACGGAAATCGGAACAACCCGATTTCCGATTCGGTTTTCTATCAAATCTCACTTATCACCAATTCAATAATGCTTAAACATCTTCATGTTGACTACTAATCAGTTAAAAATTAATTTGAACAAGTTTTCACACATGAAATGATAGCTTTTGCAATATACCGTATTTTTGCACTTAAATACCACCATGTTTAGTTTATCACATTTAACCCTTTAACATTGCTATACCTTAAAGTAGATCACGAGGTAATGACCTACCTCCACACACAAGCAAATAGAACCCTAATTGATATCATCAAAACTTAGAATACGATAATACAAGATTTTACATTTAAATACCCTTTTCTTAATAAAACCTTTTCTAAAAGTTCTAAGTTTTAAACAATTTTAAAACAATATCTTTTAATAGGAAAATACGATATGTCGTGGACATCGATCGTTTATCTAAACCTGATTTTGTGATGTCTAGGCAAGTGTGTCTAAGGAGAGTGGTTTCTTAATTAGGACCACTTCTTGTAGCGGAGAGCTTCCCACTCACCTGGCACTTACCTGGTCGCAATTGGCGGTGAAGAGACGATTTGAGGCTCCTAATGACTATCGTTTAGACCATTTAGAAATAGGTTAGTTGGCTTAGGAAACCCTAGAATCTAAAATACGGAAATTTACACCCTTCTACAAATAAATACCTTATCTTTATAAAACCGTTTTCTAAATGATTAGTATTTATTAAATCTTTGCAAAGCGGCACTACAAGCCACCTTTGGGGAACTCGTTAGGGATAGAATGGTTTATCGTGCACCCTCGGGCTTAGTAGTGTGAGATTTTGACCTCCGCAAGGAGCATTCGGTCTCGAAAGGTTTAAAATACGACATTTAAGAAAAATGAGATTTTTGGAAAATAAAATATTTAATAAAAAATTATTCTTGTATAAACATATGTATATTTATCATTTAAACACCTATTTTATTATAAGATAAACTTTCTACCTTTTTCTAAAAATTACAAGATTAAAAATTACATTAAAATACCATGAATTTCAATTAAATCAATATTATAAATTAATACCTTTATTTATGTGATTAGGATATTTTCACTAGAAATATGACAAAATAAAATCACACTCATTATAACTATAAAGACGAATAATAAATACTTGAGGTGTATCTTGAAAACTATACAAAAGTATTTTTACATAAAACCCACTCAAGTTTTATAAATTACAATAATGACCCTAACAATTATAGAACTTCGACTTACATTTCTTTTAGTCTGACTCGGGTTTGAGTCTGATTATTTCTGACTTGAATATGATTCAAGTCAATCTACATTCTTTAATATTCCAACTCAATATGAACACATGAATCCCAGAATCCAGTTAACAATCTATACAATTTGACTGAATCAAAGCATAGATATACATCCATTATTCCGTTATTCTATTTACCTGATTATACAGTTACAATCTGCTTACTGATATCATGGTTTTGGTCAGTCATCCAACTTACACAATACAATACAACAATACTATCAAAACACTACGGGGTTTAAGGGGTAGATTGGTACGGAAGATGTTAAAAGTGGCACGAGACGGTCAGATTTAAGACACCTAACATGAATCCAATTGCCGTTGTTCCGGGCCTTCTAACGGAGCCTTGTACTCTATTTTCCGTTTGCCCTGGTCTCTAGCGTATAGAGACCCCTCTCGTATACACTGGCATTCTTCTGTACCAAGCTACAAACAACAGTGTTAATATAACATTACAACAAATAGTATACAACTTTAGAAGATACCTCTTATTCTGTCTTTTCTAATTCCTCCTTATCTTTGGGACTTACCGAGTGACCTGTTCACTGACGACATTCTATTTCTTTCTTCCTTGAATGTCGTCAGGTGTTTTGGACCCGTCAGAAATCGAGCCCACCGGTGAAGACTTGGATCAGTTTTACGAAGACCCCGAGCTCTAGATATTGTACCTTGTTCTATTCAGTATTTTCATTTCCTGTTATGCCATTGTTTAGGCATCGCTTTTCATTCCAGTTGTATTTACTTTTCATGCATTGTACAAAAGAATGTTATTAATAAAGTTGTTGTTATTTCTATATCTCTTGTCTCTTGTGATTTACTTTATATTGCTTAGATACGCTTAGCGTATGTACTTCAAAGTATATACGTAGCGGACCTCGTCGCGTCCTCTTCGCCGTAACTGGGAAGCGGGGCGTGACAGGTTTTGTTGGTGGCCCATGCAGGTCTGAGCTGTATGAATCTCTATCATGCAGTTCTGGTCTGCGTGAACAACCTAGGCAATATAACACAAGAACCTGCAACTAAAACATTCTTTACAATTCATGTTTCTTGAATCTTACAAATTTCTATTCCTTGAATCTTATCATTTCATGTATTTGATTCTGTCCTAACCCAAAAAATTTCTTCAAGGTTATGGATTCCCCAAACAACACCAGCACCAATGTCAACAACACACCTCCAGCACTACCTCTCGCACCAGCTGTTCCTGCACCACCCACCGAGAAAACAGTGCTACTTGAGGCGATTCGCAACCTTCTTGAGGGACAGCAACAACTCCTGAACCGTCCTGAGACCGACGCACCAGGGGTAAAGCAATTCAGGGCTTTGCACCCCAAGCAGTTCTCTGGTAAAGGAAGCCCTCTTGAAGCTGAAGAATGGGCATAAAGCATCGAAGACGATCTGGCAGCAGCTCAAGTGCCAGACATAGCTTGGGTCCGTATGGCGAAGCTACAGCTCACGGATAATACTCGCAACTGGTGGAAGGTGGAAGAAAGCCGTCTGGTACAGCCTATTGAATGGAAGACTTTTCGCGAGAAGTTCGACGCGAAATACTTCCCTCTGACTGCCAAGTTTGCCATGGAGCAGCAGTTTATCCATCTATAACAGGGTTCAATGTGGGACAAATCAGTAGATGAGTACGACGCTGAATTCACCATGTTAAGCCGGTAAGATATGTCACAATAGTTCAATATCACATACTACACAGCTAACACAATCTTTAAACAGATTCGCGGCACACTTGATACCGACAGACGAGATCAGAGCCCGTCGCTTCCAACAAGTACTGGACACGGAGATTCAGGCTGCTCTAGCCACGGGAAAATTTCTGACACATGAGGATGCTTTGGAAGCTGCCCGCAGTTATGAAGCGGTGATAAAAGCAAGGGGCAGACCTCAATCTGCCGGTTTGAAACGCCCTGCCACTCAAATGGCAGGAGGAGCCTCTCCAAGGCCATCGTTTGAACCAAGGAGACCAGAAGAAAACAATAATCAGTCAAGTCCAGATTTCTGCTACTATTGCAGAAGAAAGGGACACTTGTGGAAGGACAGTAGGCGCACAAAAGGCTTGTGTCTAATTTGTGGCGCATCCAACCATGGAATTGGGAACTGTCCTTACAATAACAACTCAATTCACACATCCACCAACTACCCTCAGGGCCAGCGATCCAGGCTCCTGCATCTCGTTATGCACTACCCGCTCCACCACCTGCATAGCCTACTCGCCAATTTTAACAAGCAATGAGGGACATGCCTAGAGGGCAGATAAAAAGGCCCCAAAGGCAGAATGTGCCTCCAGCTAGAAGGAATGTATCACGGCGGCGGGCATTCACATTAGAAGCCGTAGAAGCCAAGAATGTAGGTCAAGGTAACACCGGTAGGCTTTTTCACCCTTGTATCCCTTTGTCATTTTTATACACTATCTATACTACAGTCATCAGACTTTCCTTGAAACTGTTACACTTTCCTTTTTCAATTTCGATGACGAAATTTTTTTAAGGAAGGTAGAATGTAACAACCATAATTTTTTCCTATACACTTTTCTATACAATTTTTTTTTAATTTTTTAAAAATCCATAAAGGAGTATTTTAACCAGAGCACAATATATATATATATATATAAGTAATTATTTTGTTTTTAAATAACTCCAATTTTAGTGTGCATAAAATAGTTTTAAAATTAAAGTATACTTGGGATATTTAATGTTGCTGTTACCACTTTAAGTAGTTATTTTCCCACAATAATTACAAGAAGGAGCTTGTAGCTCATTGGTAATACCTTGCACTGCTGAACCAAACCACCAGATTTCAAATCCCATGCCCCATATTTTTTTATATTTATTTTGTTTTAAATTTTTGAAAAGTCAACAGTCAAAACGCCATAACTCACAAAACTTGAACCGAAGACCAAAAACTAAATATACCATAAATCCCTCCAGGAGACCCCCCACCCAACGACACCCAGACTCGGCCGAGTCGGCCGGCGGACCGGCAGACTCGGGCCGGCGCCGCCGGCCGGACTCGGCCGGACGGCCGAGTCGTCAACACGGAAAAATTCCGTGTTGACCTGGTCTTCTCACCTGCATACACTAAATTCCTAGATCGGTTATCAAATGCCTATTAAACTTCTTTTACTCCAAATTTTTAATGAATTTAATGATTTTTATATAATTTTTTATATTTTTTTAATTAAAACCCTAACCCTAGCCTAACCCTATATATACCCCCATACCCTCTACCCTCTCATTCTAAATTCCTAAGTCCACTCTCTCAAAATTCCAAGAGAACTTTGGTACGTCGGAAAACGAGCGAAAGGCGAAGCGCTGACGAATTCGACGGCGACTTTCCGGTGATCGTGCTAGGAGCTCTCGACGACGTTTCGACGCGCCGGCAAACCCTCTACCTCCTTCTCACTCTCTAGCGTTGTCCAAACCCGTAAGTCCTCCTTTTCTACCTTTCTTTTCCTTCATAATAATACGACTTTATAAACCCGACGAAAATCGGAACAACCCGATTTCCGATTCGGTTTTCTATCAAATCTCACTTATCACCAATTCCATAATGCTTAAATATCTTCATGTTGACTACTAATAACTTAAAAATTAATTTGAACAACTTTTCACACATGAAATGATAGCTTTTGCAATATACCGTATTTTTGCACTTAAATACCACCATGTTTAGTTTATCACATTTAAACCCTTTAACATTGCTATACCTTAAAGTAAATCACGAGGTAATGACCTACCTCCATACACACGTAAATACAACCCTAATTGATATCTTCAAAACTTAGAATATGATAATACAAGATTTTACATTTAAATACCCTTTTCTTAATAAAACCTTTTCTAAAAGTTCTAAGTTTTAAACAATTTTAAAACAATAACTTTTAATAGGAAAATACGATATGTCGTTGACATCGATCGTTTATCTAAACCTGACTTTGTGGTGTCTAGGCAAGCGTGTCTAAGGCTAGTGGTTTCTTAATTAGGACCACTACTTGTAGTGGAGAGCCTCCCACTCACCTGGCACTTACCTGGCCGCAATTGGCGGTGAAGAGGCGATTTGAGACTCCTAATGACTTATCGTTTAGAACATTTAGAAATAGGTTAGTTGGCTTAGGAAACCCTAGAATCTAAAATACGGAAATTTACACCCTTCTACAAATAAATACCTTATCTTTATAAAACCGTTTTCTAAATGATTAGTATTTATTAAATCTTTGCAAAGCGCCACTACAACCCACCTTTGGGGAACTCGTTAGGGATAGTATGGTTTATCGTGCACCCTCGGGCTTATTAGTGCAAGATTCAGACCTCCGCAAGGTGCATTCGGTCTCGAAAGGTTTAAAATACGACATTTAAGAAAAATAAGATTTTTGGAAAATAAAATATTTAATAAAAAATTATTCTTGTATAAACATATGTATATTTATCATTTAAACACCTATTTTATTATAAGATAAAATTTCCACCTTTTTCTAAAAATTACAAGATTAAAAGTTACATTAAAATACCATGAATTTTAATTAAATCAATATTATAAATTAATACCTTTATTTATGTAATTAGGATATTTTCACTAGAAATAAGATAAAATAAAATCACACTCATTATAACTATAAAGATAAATAATAAATACTTGAGGTGTATCTTGAAAACTATACAAAAGTATTTTAACATTAACCCCCTCAAGTTTTATAAATTACAATAATGACCCTAACAATTATAGAACTTCGACTTACATTTCTTTTAGTCTGACTCGGGTTTGAGTCTGATTATTTCTGACTTGAATATAATTCAAGTCAATCTATATTCTTTAATATTCCAACTCAATATGAACACATGAATCACAGAATCTAGTTAACAATCTATACAATTTGACTGAATCAAGCCATGGATATACATCAATTATTCCGTTATTCCATTTACCTGATTATGCAGTTACAATCTGTTTACCGATATCATGGTTTTGGTCAGTCATCCAACTTACACAATACAATACAACAATACTATCAAAACACTACGGGGTTTAAGGGGTAGATTGGTACGGAAGATGTTAAAAGTGGCACGAGACGGTCAGATTTAAGACACCTAACATGAATCCAATTGCCGTTGTTCCGGGCCTTCTAACGGAGCCTTGTACTCTATTTTCCGTTTGCCCTGATCTCTAGCATATAGAGACCCCTCTCGTATACACTGGCATTCTTCTGTACCAAGCTACAAACAACAGCGTTAATATAACATTACAACAAATAGTATACAACTTTAGAAGATATCTCTTATTCTGTCTTTTCTAATTCCTCCTTATCTTTGGGACTTACCGAGCGACCTGTTCGCTGACGACATTCTATTTCTTTCTTCTTTGAATGTCGTCAGGTGTTTTGGACCCGTCAGAAATCGAGCCCACCGGTGAAGACTTGGATCAGTTTCACGAAGACCCCGAGCTCTAGACATTGTACCTTATTCTATTTAGTATTTTCATTTCCTGTTATGCCATTGTTTAGGCATCGCTTTTCATTCCAGTTGTATTAACTTTTCATGCATTGTACAAAAGAATGTTATTAATAAAGTTGCTGTTATTTCTATATATCTTGTCTCTTGTGATTTACTTTATATTGCTTAGATACGCTTAGCATATGTACTTTTAAGTATATACGTAGCAGACCTCGTCGCGTCCTCTTCGCCGTACACTGGGAAGCGGGGCGTGACAGTATTGGATACCGTATTTTAATCAGGCGTTTACTATTGGACGGGTCGTATGAGATATGACCGGTTAAATCAAGTGTTGATTTAATATTTAGTCCATTAGCTCATTTATTAAAACCTATTACTTTATGATGCATGCATGAGTGTATGTATATGTTGATATGGATGCATGCATGCAAGCATACACGTGGCATGGTTGATGATATATTGGTGGTGGCAATGCAAGACTCACATGGTAACATATTTAGATATTTTGATTATTTGAGAAAAGAAAAATAGGATTAAAATCATGGTTGACTATTCAACACTCTTGAGTTGACAAAAGTCAATGGTTTCATTACCCATGGTTTTAGCCCATGGTTTTACTTAAACTCAAGTTACAAAATATCTAGATATTTTGTAACCATAGTTTACCATGGCATGTCTCTCACTTACTCTCTTGAGTTTAGTTAGAGTTATTCATTATTCTCTCTTGAGTCAAGCTTGAGCCATCTCCTTCTTCCTCTCTCTCCTCAAAGCTCTCTAGGGTTTAAAAGAAAGAGAAGAAAATAAAGAGAAAAAGGTTTTTAAGTGAGATCCAAACCCACATCACCATTCCACTTTAGTCTAGCCCACCAGTGTGGAGTGTTTGCTTCATCTTCATCCTTGATCAAGTGAATCTTGGAGCTTAGTGCAAAGGGACTTCGTGGTGGATCATCGTGGACTTGGAAGGACACAAGCTAACCGGTTCAAACCCCACTCAATCCAAGGAGTCAAGGGGGAGGTCTACAAAGGTTGTATTTCTCCCCACTTAGTGTTAGACACTTGTGGTTTATGATACTAGCATGTTGTTACTCTATTTTTCTAGTTCGATTCATGGTTAGAATTGTTTAGCACCCCCTTAAATTTTTGTTATAGCATGTGTGATGCAACCCTAAACCTAGGATGGTGCTTGAGAATCCCTACAGTTGATTCTAATCAATGCAAGGAAAACAAACCTATATGATGTTGTTGGATCCAAGTTTTTTAAAAACTGACATTACAGACGTTTTCTTTTGCTTTGCACAGTGATATTTGGTTATAAATATTCAGCACCTCATTCGATGAGGCAAGAACCGAAACCCTTCATCGGGAGTGACCTCTTGAGAAAAAGTTTACGTCAGTGTAATAACTTCATAATAGTCGATTCTTTTGTTTTGCATCGTGGTATTCAGTTTGGAATATCCTGCACCTCATTCGATGAGGAAAGAGCCGAGATCCCTTCACCGGGAGTGACCTATTTAATAAAAGTTTGCGCCACTATATTTTTGTAAAACCACTTGGATTCCATCAACGATATCAGGTTCATTATGTTAAAGGTTTTTCGCCAAAACCCAGCCGTAGCCCTCCATCATTTCAGATTAGTATTGCTTAGTATTCGTGCTACGTATGTCGTGCTTAATCGAGGCGTAGTGTTCAGTAGCTATGTAGTGTTTTTCTGTTGAATGGATATGCGATTGATTAGGACAGTCGTACGGTCATTTTGGCTCAGTCAAAGACTTGTGCGGGTGGGTCTAATGCAATCAAGATAATGACGGGTTGAACTTGACTAGGATCCTTTGATATGTTGGCTCAGTCAAGGTCACTTAGGTCCTAGGGGTAAAAATCACATCGGGAGTTTCAAACGTACAGGAAACTTGCCAGGCATGCGCATAGCTTCTGGTGTGTGGTGGCTTGTGTAAGTCCACGTTGCCCACCCCGGTGCTTACGGGGAGGCGGAAAACATAATAAAAATTGGATTTTTATCAACTATAGGCAACATGGACCAAGCTTTAAGGATCTTTGCTAAACATAAACTTGCTAAAGCTAACTACAAAGTAGCTAAGTGATGGAAAGGTTATACCTTGAGCTCAAAGTCCTTCTCTCCTTGCTCCTTGGAATGGTAGAAAGAGGTCACCTTGCTTGTCTTCTCCTGTCAAAGAAGGATCCACCCGAAAGCCTCGACCTTTGGCTTCAACTCCAAGCTAGGAGTAACTAGAGTGCAAGAAATGCTAAGACTTGAACCTTAGAAGAGAGTAGAGAAGATCAAGTGAGGGTTTTTCTCAAGCTTTTTGTTTCTCAACACATGAGAGGGAGAGAGCTTGAGGGAGAGGATGAGCAAGAGAGAGAAATGATATGAGAGAATGAGAAATAATTGAGCCATTCTCACTAATATGTGTGAATAATTTTAATTGAATAATTAGCTTGAAAATTGTCATGGTAAATCATGACATGACCATTATCATTTCAATTTTGCAAAGATCAAAGAGCATCTTCCAAAAGAAATGATGATGGTCAAAGTGTCAACCTAGGTCAACAAGTCAATGAAGTCAAAAGGTCAACAACAACAACCATGCACAATTATTAAGCTAATTATCAATTAACTATAATACACACATAAGTAATAGGGTTAATAAAATGACAATAGCCATTAACCCTAAACAAGGTCCTCTCCCCCAATCTCAAGCAACTGTGCATACGCACCCGCATTCGTGATCCGAGGAACACGAATACACTGAGAAAAACCAATCTCAAATCATATACTAGGATCCGGCTTAAACCAAAGCCCGCTAGTATAAACTGTCCGGACAGCAAACGTGCACAAGTGCGCGGATGCGAACGAACCCTGTCGCAAAACCATGCGACCTCTACTCATTTTGCCTAAAGGCGAATAGCTCTCTGTGTGGGACTCTAAAGACTCGACACTACGCTGGCAGTGGGTTTAACCACAGACCGCAAGCGGCACTAGCTGTACGTAACGGTCCCCAGGTAGATGTCGATAAGAAGACTGACGAGGTGAACCCCATCTGCACTCCTACTGAGCCTGTATGTGACAGTCTCCGTACAGTCCGGTCTGTTCGTCTGATACATCGCATGGCGGGCCTAGGGGGGCGGTGAACGTCAGTCCCCTAATAGCGGTACAAGTCGTGTCGGAGTGTAGCCCAGAACACCCTGAGATAACACTGGAAACCTACCAGTATATCTCGCTTTCCCTGGCCAGGGACTACTCGTGTAATGGCTCTCCTTGACACAGCGCGATGTCAACCCCCAATACCGGGAGAGACGAATCCTGTCTAACCGTCACTGCCTCCAAGTGCTTCGGGACTGCACCCAAAAACTACCTGTTTGCACGACTCCTTTGAGTCGTGGTAGGGTAGTAATCAAGGTGCAGTGGGAACACACTCGAGGCGAAGTGACAGTGTCAAGTCAGCGGACTAAGCTGTACTCATGTCACCTGGGAACTGATAACTGACGATAGGTATAATACCAACCAACAGTTCCCGACGAGTCATGTCCAGTGTACTCGTAACCTAACGAGCACCCGTATACTATCTCAAGTACGACGTACTGACGGCTGTGGGACAGACCGTCTCCCTCACTGGGATGAGAAGCGCATACGCCAGTCTACTCCGGAGTATCGATGCCCTGTCTCGATAGTCCAACGACTAGGGACCTGTATAAGGATGTGCTTATAGATCACCCAGCTCCCACGAGTGCGAGCGCCATCACAACGCTGGTAATCAAGCAAAGATCCTAAGGGCTCTACTAATATGTATACCAGCAATATGCTAAAAGAAACACATGCACATATTAAAGCAGAGACAAACCAAGTAGCATACTACCATTTCGAGCAAGATTGTATATACAACTGTGAATATCCCAAGCTTCCATTAAGTAATATACAAACTAGTATGATACAGTAATGGCCTCTAGGGCATATACACTAACAATCTCCCACTTGCACTAAGGCTATGTGCTGGCGTATCGAAGACCTATCATCTCGATCAGCCGCTCAAACTGAGTCTGGGGCAAGGCCTTGGTGAATGGATCTGCTGTGTTATCCTCTGATGCAACTCTCCGGACCTCGATCTCCTGGCGATCCACGATCTCACTGATCAGGTGATACCGCCTTAAGATGTGTCTGGATTTCTGATGGGATCTGGGTTCCTTCGCTAAAGCTATAGCCCCGTTGTTGTCGCAATACAGAGGTATTGGGTCAACAATGGACGGAACCACCTGAAGTTCTCTTAAGAACTTCCTCATCCAGACAGCTTCTTTTGCGGCATCAGATGCAGCGATGTATTCCGCTTCCATCGTCGAGTCAGTAACGGTTTCCTGTTTGGAGCTCTTCCAACACACCGCCCCTCCATTGAGGGTGAAGACAAAACCCGACATGGACTTGGAATCATCCTTGTCACTCTGGAAGCTGGAGTCAGCAAAGGCCTCAATCTGCAGGTCTTTTCCGCCATACACCAAGAACATCTCCTTAGTCCTTCTCAGGTACTTGAGAATGTTCTTTACTGCTATCCAATGTTTCTCCACTGGGTTTGACTGATACCTGCTTACTACACTCAGTGCATAAGCCACATCCGGTCTGGTACACAACATTGCATACATTATAGAGCCTACCGCATAAGCGTAGGGTATAATAGACATGCGATCCCTCTCCAAATCATTCTTGGGAGACATCTCTTTGGAGAGGGTGATCCCGTGACAAGCCGGTAAATTACCGCGCTTGGAATCTTCCATACTGAATCTCTTCAGTATGGTGTCGATGTACCTGGACTGTGAAAGTCCCAATATCCTCTTGGATCTGTCACGGTAGATCCGGATACCCAGAATGTATGAGGCATCACCCAGGTCTTTCATGGAGAACCTGTGTGACAAGAACCCCTTGACAGATTGTAGCATAGGAATGTCATTTCCTATTAAGAGAATGTCATCCACGTATAAAACGAGGAATACCACAGTTCTCGCTACAAATCTACAATAGATGCACGGTTCATCTGGATTTTTGATAAAGCCAAATTCCTTGACCGTCTCATCAAAACAGATGTTCCAACTCCGCGATGCCTGCTTTAGTCCATAAATGGACTTAAGCAGCTTGCACACCTTTCCGCTGCTCCCACTCTGAATGAAACCCTCTGGCTGATCCATATAGTCACACTCCTCTAAATGACCATTTAGAAAAGCTGTCTTTACGTCCATCTGCTAAATCTCATAATCGTGGAAGGCAGCAATGGCAAGAAGGATCCGAATGGATTTCAGCATAGCTACTGGAGAAAAGGTTTCGTCATAGTCCAAACCAGGTCGCTGACGAAAACCCTTTGCTACCAGTCTAGCTTTATAGGTCTCAACCTGTCCATCTACACCAATCTTCCTTTTGAAGATCCACTTGCATCCTACGGGTTTTACCCCGTCTGGAGCAATGTCCAACGTCCATACTTTGTTGGTGTACATGGACTCCATTTCGGTCCGCATTGCATCCAGCCATTTTACCGAGTCGACGCTCTGCATGGCTTGCTGGAAGCTAGTAGGCTCATCACAGTCTATGATGCAATCCTCTCTATCCCCGTCAATGAGAAAACCGTAGTATCTCTCGGGCGGATGAGACTGCCTACTACTCCTGCGGAGTGGCGTGGGAATGTCCTGATCTTTTGAACCCTCTGGATCAACCAAGCTTTCAGTAATAGCTCGTGGTTCTGGAATTTCTTCCAGTTCTATTGCGCTCCCACTTAATTCTTTTTCTATGAACTGGTGTTCTAGAAAGTGGGCATGGCGAGAAACAAGGACTTTTTGTTCCTCTTCGCAATAGAAGTAATATCCCTTGGAGTTCTTTGGATATCCCACAAACTTGCACTATACTGAGCGTGCCTCGAGCTTGTCCGCATGCTGCTTTTTTACAAAAGCTGGACATCCCCATGTCTTAATATGATTAAGATAAGGTTTCTTCCCACACCACATCTGATATGGTGTAGTAGGCACAGTCTTAGTTGGAACCCGGTTCAAAAGGTATGCAGCTGATTCTAGCGCATATCCCAAAAACGATCGCGGCAACTCAGCATTACTCATCATGGACCGTACCATATCCAATAGGGTTCGGTTCCGTCTCTCCGATACACCATTATGTTGCGGAGTGTATGGAGGAGTAAGCTGAGAGAGAATTCCATTCTCTTTTAAGTAACCCAGGAACTCGGCACTCAAGTATTCACCACCTCGATCAGATCTTAGTGTCTTTATACTTTTGCCTGTTTGTTTTTCTACTTCATTCTTATATTCCTGGAATTTTTCAAAAGCCTCGGACTTATGTTTCATCAAGAAGACATAACCGTACCTTGAAAAGTCATCCGTAAAAGTAATGAAGTAAGAATAACCGCTTCGCGCATGTGTAGACATTGGACCGCACACGTCGCTGTGTACGAGTCCCAAGAGCTCGCTCGCTCTTTCTCCGTGTCCAGTAAACGGAGTCTTTGTCATCTTTCCCTTGAGACAGGATTGACAAGTTGCATACGATTGATATTCGAATGAATCCAAATATCCTTCTGTGTGTAACTTAGTCAACCTTCTCTCATTGATGTGACCCAGTCTACAATGCCATAAGAAAGTTTTATTGATTTCTGGAGACTTTCTTTTGTGTATATTCTGGACATTGAAAATCTGTGTTTGGTTTAATACGTATATACCGTTGTTCAATGTACCTGACCCAATCAAAGCTTGATTAAGGTGAATGTTCACTACATTACTTACAAATGCAAATTCATAACCTTCTTTAGACAATAAAGATACAGAAATGATATTACAGGTTGCATTTGGTACATAATAACAACTACGCAAAACCAAAAAATGTCCATCTGACAATCCCAGGTGATAGTCCCCCACGGCCTCAGCATTCATGCTAGCACCGTTCGCAACTCTGAGGGTCATGTCACCTGCCTTCAAAACTCTACGCTTTCTCAACGCCTGCAAAGAATTAAAGATATGAGATCCTGATCCAGTATCCAATACCCAGGAAGTAGAGTTTATTGATAGACAGTTTTCAATAACATACACACCTGAAGCTGAAGCTGCAACTCGCTTCAAATCCTGTGTTCTGGCTTTCCAAGCCTTGCAATCCTGTTTCCAGTGACCACTTTTGTGACAGTAGAAGCATTCTTCCTTCCCCACCAGCTTTCCCGCTACCTTTGTTGCTTTTCCTTTTCCCTTCGTATCCACTTTACTGACACCGCCTCTTGGTTTGGCGGGGGCTTTCTTCTTCTTGCCCTTGGCTTTCGCCCTGGACCTAGAAGAGGAAGATCCTCCTACAAACAAAGTGGATGTCTCCCTACCCTTCTGTAGGGTGCCCTCAGCAATCCTCAACATGTTCAGAAGTTCGGAAAGTTCAACCTCCTTTCCTTGCATGTTGAAGTTAAGAATGAACTGGGCGTAAGTGGAAGGAAGGGACTGGAGAATCAAATCAGTATAGAGTTCAGTCTTCAACGTGGTCCCAAGGTCCGCGAGCTCCTCAATGTAGCCAATCATCTTAAGCACGTGTTCCGCTACCGATGATCCGACGGCCAATCTTGCCGAAAAAAGCTTCTTCGACACTTCGTATCTTGCGATACGAGACTGCTCTCCATACAGTTCTTTTGTATGGAGAAATATGGACTCTAGGTCCATATTCTCGTGCCTCCTCTGATGTTCGTTGTCCATCGAGGCTAGTACGAGGCATCTGGCCCTCGCGCAATCTATCTCCCATGTCTTACGGATTTCTACATCCGCGACGCTGGAGGTGGGACCTGGGACAGGGGGAGCTTTGGTGGTAAGTACATACCCCAACTTGTCATAAGTGATAGCCATCTTGACATTCCTGAGCCAATCTTTGTAGTTTGGCCCTGTCAGTTTATTTTTATCTAATAATAACTTAAGTCCGGTCATCTTGAATGGTCGCTGCAATTAGGAGAGAGAAAAGAAACACTTTAGCATGATGCTCTTGCAAGTTTAGAGTGGTTTTTAATTTGTCTAAACTGGATGGCTCCCACTGTCTCTCGAATCCCTTCTCAAACCGTAAAGAAAGGATTAGTCAGGATTACTCTCACCGTACAATACTTGCTTAACCGTTCAGCCAGGCCAGTGTCGGTACTTCGAGGGAGGTTTTCCAATGCTTTCGCGAAGTTCCTTAATTAAGTAACCCCTTTTCCCTGTGGGCGTAGCCCCGCTAACACCTTTCTAGGCACCTACTAGGTTTATAGCATTGATCGTTAAGTGAGAGTTTTCCCGAGGAGTAGCATATACTCACAGTAGGATCGGGATCCAAATATCATCGCGTGATAAAACCGAAGGAATCCTACCAGAATCATCACACTCCAAATGGTATGCAAGGCTAGCAAGTTTCAGTACTTATGAAACTCCCGATGTGGATTTTTGCCCCATGCTCTTATGACCTTGACTTTGGCCAAAATATCATAAGTCACATGTCAAGTTCTACCCGTCATTCTCCTGGTTAATTTGGACCCACCCGTACCTACCCTTGACTTTGGCCAAAATGGCAGCACGACTGTCCCAAATCAACGCATCTATCTATGCTGCACATGAATACCCAAACGCTACCAATCACTATGCCATGACTTTGGCCAAAATACATAGCTTGAATACTTTTGACCATTCATGTGGAATGACGGAGGGCTACGAATGGTTTTGGCGAAACCGTGAACGTAGTGAACTTGATATAATCGATGGAATGAGATAGCTTTTAAAAGGAGTGGTTCAAGCTCCGCGTTTAAAAGTTTAGTTTTGAAAAGAACCGAGCGGTTTTCAAAGTGTTCCAATCGACTTTTACTTGGTTTATTTTCTTGCATTAGTTCTTTTAATGCATCCCATCATTTAATCCTACCATTGCAGAAAACAACCAAAATATGACGTACGCTTATGCCATTCGCATTCGCCACGGGGCCCCGTCATCACCCGTTAGGTTACTTAACTAACGACAGAGCGGGGGCTGGGCTAGCGCGGCTGTAAAACATAAGCAACGCCTAAATAGTTATTATATATATATAGCAATGATAGACATTACAGATCACAGATGAATACATTGGATATACTAGGAATCGGCAATGCGTTCGAGCCTGCAACGTAAAGCGGATTACACGGTCGCGGTGAATAGCCAATACCCCACCCAAGACCCCTACGGGTGTGGCAAACTACCCGCCAAGCACCCGAAGCGAAGCAACCTCCCTCACCACCGTGAGTATGCCACTCGACACTTTGAGATACCCGGTAGTTTGTGCACCCCCTCCATGGGTCTATCCTAGGAGCAAAAACAGTAAAAAGAATTATACAATGACGGCTACAACCCCGACCCGGTTGTGTGGCCATACAAATAATATTATTACATCAATTTACATGTTACAAATGAATGAAAGAAAAATAACGCTCATCTCACATCCACCCCGGCTATTCACCCGCGACAATCCAATCCATTCATATCCACAAACCAACAACAATCACAGATCACAGAGATGTATAACCCCGACTAATCGACTTATAGCGATTAGCCGACGTTCAATACATGCAAGCATCACAGATATAACCGATATAGTTAAAGTGTAGTGAAGTTCCGGAAAAATACGGATTTATAGGCCCCCAAAAGTAAATTTTAGTTCTGGAAAATCTGGGCACATATAACATATCCTAAAAATCACAAAACCAAAACAGAAATACACTGCACCAAAATCGAGGCAGAGAGGAGACAAGACGGCCGCGGATGCGCGGCGCAATAGCTTCCTATTGTCGCGGATCCGCGGCCATTTGGTCGACTCTCTGTCTCGTTTTTGGTGGTGTTCTTAACAAAACCCTGAGATAATTTTTGGTATATAACAAATTTTATTTTGACCAGAAAAAAAATTAACAGAAACTTAGGGTTTTGCGAGTTTGGTTTTTCGATTTTCCGGTTTCGAAACTTCGTTACACTTAACTACTTAGCTAGTTTATGTTTAGTTAGGCTCTGATACAAGTGTAAGTCCACGTTGCCCACCCCGGTGCTTACGGGGAGGCGGAAAACATAATAAAAATTGGATTTTTATCAACTATAGGCAACATGGACCAAGCTTTAAGGATCTTTGCTAAACATAAACTTGCTAAAGCTAACTACAAAGTAGCTAAGTGATGGAAAGGTTATACCTTGAGCTCAAAGTCCTTCTCTCCTTGCTCCTTGGAATGGTAGAAAGAGGTCACCTTGCTTGTCTTCTCCTGTCAAAGAAGGATCCACCCGAAAGCCTCGACCTTTGGCTTCAACTCCAAGCTAGGAGTAACTAGAGTGCAAGAAATGCTAAGACTTGAACCCTAGAAGAGAGTAGAGAAGATCAAGTGAGGGTTTTTCTCAAGCTTTTTGTTTCTCAACACATGAGAGGGAGAGAGCTTGAGGGAGAGGATGAGCAAGAGAGAGAAATGATATGAGAGAATGAGAAATAATTGAGCCATTCTCACTAATATGTGTGAATAATTTTAATTGAATAATTAGCTTGAAAATTGTCATGGTAAATCATGACATGACCATTATCATTTCAATTTTGCAAAGATCAAAGAGCATCTTCCAAAAGAAATGATGATGGTCAAAGTGTCAACCTAGGTCAACAAGTCAATGAAGTCAAAAGGTCAACAACAACAACCATGCACAATTATTAAGCTAATTATCAATTAACTATAATACACACATAAGTAATAGGGTTAATAAAATGACAATAGCCATTAACCCTAAACAAGGTCCTCTCCCCCAATCTCAAGCAACTGTGCATACGCACCCGCATTCGTGATCCGAGGAACACGAATACACTGAGAAAAACCAATCTCAAATCATATACTAGGATCCGGCTTAAACCAAAGCCCGCTAGTATAAACTGTCCGGACAGCAAACGTGCACAAGTGCGCGGATGCGAACGAACCCTGTCGCAAAACCATGCGACCTCTACTCATTTTGCCTAAAGGCGAATAGCTCTCTGTGTGGGACTCTAAAGACTCGACACTACGCTGGCAGTGGGTTTAACCACAGACCGTAAGCGGCACTAGCTGTACGTAACGGTCCCCAGGTAGATGTCGATAAGAAGACTGACGAGGTGAACCCCATCTGCACTCCTACTGAGCCTGTATGTGACAGTCTCCGTACAGTCCGGTCTGTTCGTCTGATACATCGCATGGCGGGCCTAGGGGGGCGGTGAACGTCAGTCCCCTAATAGCGGTACAAGTCGTGTCGGAGTGTAGCCCAGAACACCCTGAGATAACACTGGAAACCTACCAGTATATCTCGCTTGCCCTGGCCAGGGACTACTCGTGTAATGGCTCTCCTTGACACAGCGCGATGTCAACCCCCAATACCGGGAGAGACGAATCCTGTCTAACCGTCACTGCCTCCAAGTGCTTCGGGACTGCACCCAAAAACTACCTGTTTGCACGACTCCTTTGAGTCGTGGTAGGGTAGTAATCAAGGTGCAGTGGGAACACACTCGAGGCGAAGTGACAGTGTCAAGTCAGCGGACTAAGCTGTACTCATGTCACCTGGGAACTGATAACTGACGATAGGTATAATACCAACCAACAGTTCCCGACGAGTCCTGTCCAGTGTACTCGTAACCTAACGAGCACCCGTATACTATCTCAAGTACGACGTACTGACGGCTGTGGGACAGACCGTCTCCCTCACTGGGATGAGAAGCGCATACGCCAGTCTACTCCGGAGTATCGATGCCCTGTCTCGATAGTCCAACGACTAGGGACCTGTATAAGGATGTGCTTATAGATCACCCAGCTCCCACGATTGCGAGCGCCATCACAACGCTGGTAATCAAGCAAAGATCCTAAGGGCTCTACTAATATGTATACCAGCAATATGCTAAAAGAAACACATGCACATATTAAAGCAGAGACAAACCAAGTAGCATACTACCATTTCGAGCAAGATTGTATATACAACTGTGAATATCCCAAGCTTCCATTAAGTAATATACAAACTAGTATGATACAGTAATGGCCTCTAGGGCATATACACTAACAGCTTGAGTAGCTTCCATGATGTTATCATGCCATGATAGTTGGATCTTGATTCCCACTGATAAGTAGGTTTACTCTTCGGGTGATTTTAGATGATCCCGACTAATTCTCCTTTTGGGTTTAGAGGAGAATTCGAGGAAATAGTGGGAGCCATCATGATTAGATAAAGTGATTAACCATTCTAATCTAGGTTAGAGTACATGCTGGGTGTTTCTTTTCTCTTTCTCTATGGCAGCGACCATGGCCTGACCCTAAACTAAAACTCATAAACCAAGTTAACCGAACCTTCTTAAAACACTTTGGTTTTGGGATGGTCATGGAGTCGCATATATCCTTGCCACTTCTATATCACCTTTACATTTCTCCAGAACACCCTGTATCACTACGAAGATCCACATTTATTGGATATTCCATCATATAGTTACATACGAACTAGAAGGAACTTATTCCAGTTCGAGAATGGATTTTGGTTCTGGAGAAATTGAATAAGATTATTTGGTTGTCTTTTCCCTTACCTTCTCTCAGGTTGCAAGAGTTCCTATGATTAGGAGAGTACATCTATTATGCTTATTTGATAGTTTTCTTCCAAACTAAAGGCAGGTGCCGAAAGGTGGAGAAGGAAGAAAACCAATTATCCGAAGTGTGGTATACAGAAGATAATAAGTAAAGACATATAAAAGGATTAGAATAAGGGAAAAGGAAATTGCGACTACTATCATTCACAACAAAATCGCGTATACCCATGCTACTCCTACTTCACCTTTGGATTTCTCCAGAACACTTTGTATCACTATGAAGATCCATATTGCTTAGATATGCCATCGCATAGTTACATACAAACTCGAAGGAACTTGTTCCAGTTCAAGGATAGATTCTGGTTCAAGAGAAATAGAATAGGATTATTCAGTTGTATTTTTTCTTCACCTTCTCTCAGGTTGCAAGGGTTCCTGGTATTCGGAGAGTACACCTATTCGGTTTATTGGATAGTCTTCTTCCAAACCTTAGGCCGGTGTCGAAGGGTAGAGAAGGAAGAAAATCAATTAGCCCAAGTGTGGTGTACAGAAGGTAACAAGTAAAGACATATAAAGGGATTGGAATGAGGGCAAGGAAGTATACGGTTACTGTCATGAATCAAGATAATGGAAGAGGCATTACTAGGAATACCCGGTTACCTCTTCGAAACACTTTCATGTTTCATATTTACTGTGCTATGTTAAGTGAAAACTGTTTTCCCAATTAGATTTTAACTTCAGGGTATGTATTTACCAGATTTGATTCTCACATATGTATGGCGTTACAGATGCTGAGTGGGGGTAAGATATTGGGAATTGGGTGATAAGATCCTCAATACATATTAGAATTCTTTGCAATTAGTGATATTTGAGGAAATCACCTGGGTTTTGCCTGACGACAAACATTTGGTTTTGAATATCCGTTGTTATGCACCAATTTCAATCTGATATATCTGTACATTTATTTTATAAAGTAAGTTATAACTTTTTAAAATTATGTCTATGTGTCACGACCCGAAATGGCATGTGACTGGCACTTGAATCATATGAAGTCTATAGGACCCAATCTAATTCAAGTAAGCCAAAATCCCAGAAATCTAAACCATTTTAAATAAGTGAAGAAAAACTTGTTTTTAAGCAAGTGGTTTTAATAAAAAGCGACATTAAACATTTTAAAAACAATATCATATTTTCCCGAAAATTTCAGCAAAGTCCCTTTTGAAAAAACTGGCCCCAAACGGATACAAACATGAATAATGCACATAATGAATAAAAGCATCCCCAAGCGGGAGCTAGCTCTTCGCCAATTGGCGGTCACAACCACACAACAATATAATATACAATGCCGAAGGGCGATGATCAAAACTCAGAAGAAAACCAAAGAAAAACCATAATAATACAAGCGTGCGACTCTAAGTTTGAAAGAATATACACTGGTCTTCTAAATCTATACAAAATACAAGTCTGGTTGATGGAGTTAGTAGATACAACTAAAATAATAAAAGTACAATGGTGGTCACGATACGAGTGAACCCACCTACCGAAGCAATCAATCGGAAGGAAGTAGTGTGCCAGCAAAGCCACCAAGGAAAACCTGTACAGCAAAACCTACAAGAAATTGTTGCACAACGGGGGTAAGTTGCCAACTCGTGAGTAGAAAATATCACCGAGCAGAAATCGCATGTATGACTCAATCCTAGGTCATACGATAATAATATCCTCAATAATAAAATAGCCTGAAGCATATAATAATGGCAAAGGTAAACATCTAAACAAAAGTGCAATACCAAGTGCTCGTGTTAGTGCCTCAGGTAATAACATATCATATATATGATGTATGAATGCCTGAAAACAGAATACATCTAAATGAGAGACTGTTTTCATATCTCAGTGAGATTTATGTATAAAAATCGAAGTATCATCAATGAAATCCGTAGAAATCAGTGTCTAGCATTGACACAAAATATATATCTCGCTATTTCAACATCTCAGGCTCCGGAAATCTGGACTGGCCTATATCATCAAATCTCAATACCTCAAGCTCCGGCAATACGGACCGGCCTATACTCCGATCAGCATCCTCCGGATATCCGTCGAGTCACAAATAAAATCACCGGTCGGTAGTGCTCCCCTGCCAGGCTCAACGCCATCATCTGCGACCTTCTTGTCCCGGGGTACCGCACCGGGTCCACCATGCACCCACAGACAGTTCCTCATCCTCCTCGAATAGGGTATATGATATCGCTCAAGTGTCGAGAAAACTCATGGTGGACATATCTCGTATCATAACATGAGAAAACTGCAATTTCTATCTTTTGAAAATGATAACGAGTTTATAAAATCCTTGCGGTTTCTCCAAATCCATAAATCTCATGGATATCCGAAATCTCAAATCACGATGTTAATAAACAGTGGATACTAGCATAAAGCTCCATAATATTGCATAAAAAATGACTATACACATGCATGAAATATCACAGTAATAAATGCAATATCTAAACTAACACAGTAATGACATATCGAAACTATCAGCTAACAAGCGATATCAGTAAAGTAATGTTTTCTAAAGTGTTCGTGACATGGTAATTACCGATGATGATGTGTGTGAGCCGGCAAGCAGGTGTACGTGGAGCATACGCATCATCGGTAATGGTGCTGGTGTCCTGACAACAGGTTTCATAATAACTAACAAAAACACATATAAGCATGCTATGCGATATGAACAGCAGGAATATATGGCAAATGAATAGTAAATACAACAATAAAGAATGTACATAATATATATGAGTCATACAGTTTTGGCATTTGAAATAACACGAATCGTGGTGTTTAGAAAATAGTAGCTATGGTGTTTTTAAGAAAAGGTACGTCCTTTGAAATATCTGTAGTATCCTTTAGCCTGTCTTTAAAATACTCACGATTCGTTAGTTTTGGAAATAAGTATGACTCAAGCCCAGTCTAACATCTACTAAGTAAACGAAAGGACTAAACTAACAGACTAATCGAAAGGGTAAGAAAAACTACCTAAGTCTGAGTTGATATATATATATATATATATATATATAGTAGTCGGTGATCCCGCCTCAATAATATCACATACGATACAATATATAACACGACATCCTCAAATCAAGAGTGCGGATCAATCATTATAATTATACTTCGTACGGTAAAATCTATCGTACGGCATCCCAAATCGGGGTACGGGTCAAATATCACATTTATCTCATTATCATATGGCATCATTATCAATATATCATGAACTAAGGGTACTGATCTAAAATCTAGTACATTCCGATACAATCAACATATATATATATATATATATATAAATATGCGTGTGTATGAAATCACATCGCCCAACGATCCGCTATAATATCATGTCGTGTCTCGTCACACGACCCAAATCATATCAACGATCTCATGGCATCATGCCCAATCACATCGACTCATCTCCAAGTATCATATACTATCCTCATCATCCGTGTATATGTATACGTAAATATATATACATACTCACATACATATATGCATATATATATGTGTGTGTGTGTGTGTATCCCTATATACGCATAAGAAATCAAATGTATACGTGTGTGCGTGCGCGTGCGCGCGCCCGCGAATCATTACCTTAGGGTTTCGCGACTAAAAACTAAACTAAGGCATTAACTTCCAAATACGCTAACACTAACCCAAAGTCACCTAAAGCATTTCTTGATATTCATCCACGTATCATAATACACATCTTTATATATATATATATCATATTCGTAAACTACACTACGAAACTGCGGGGGTGCTATACGCCATCCACCCGACTTCCTCCGTAGATATATATCTACTCACCTTGATCCTCGCTTGCAAAAGTCGATGTCGCCATCCTCTTCTTCATCGTTCGAAATCCACATGAGGGTACCTACATATCACATATACCGTATCGTTAACAGAAATCACGCACGAAAACCAAAACATCACACGAATTGCACATAGGTTAAAACCTATGGTCTACTCATGCAAAAGGGCCAAATAACACCCGATATCGACGTACAAACGTCAAGTGACCGATATAAAACCAAATATCAAAACTTCATGTCATGGAAAGTTATAAAAACAATGCAGCAACTTATGAAAACTTGGTCCATATTTTAATTCAGGTGAAATTGGGCTAAACAAACAGTACAAGGGTGCTGAATAGGAGGTATATGAGCTACAGAACAAACCTAGACACCATTGCCCACCACTCTGTGTAAAATTCCGACTTGCTCGGCCAAAGGGGCTTGGTTGGGGTTCGTATTTGCAGGGTGGTCTCGTAGTGGTCCATCTAGGTTAATGGTGTTGTTTGTTTATCTTCTAAGAGTCTCAGGTCATCCCAGATTCCCTGTTGGCACAAAAGTTCATAAAACCGATACGGAAACTTTCAGATTTTGGGTTTCAGTTTCTCGGCTTTGTTTGATCTAGGTTTTAAACACTAAGGGGGTTTTGTAGTAACTAAATACACTCACTTGCACCATTACAAGTCAAGAAAAACCCTAACCCTCATCTAGAATTTTAAAACATCATTAAACCTCACTAAAACGATTCTAGTCTAATATAGAAGCTAAAGGAGATCAAGTGCGATACTTAATGTGAAAGAATTACCTCATTTGGCAACTCAAGAATTTTCTTGAGTTGCCTCAAGTGTTCAAAATCCAATTTTTCTTGATCTCCCATGCTTGTAGTGAGCTTGTGCACATTTTTTGTGAAGAGAGTGTAAGGTTTTGATGTGGTTTTGATGGGGAAGTGAAGAGGTAGAGGTGGTGGAGGGAGAGGGCAGCCATGGTGTGAAGAGGAGAAGAAGCAATGATGAGGATGAAGGCAATGGCCAAGGTCAAAGAAACCCCCCCCTCTCTCTCTTACCCATACCTCTTTTCTTTATTATTTTCTTTTTCATTTTTCCTTTTTCTTTTAATTCCTTTGCAATTCCAAATAAAAAAACAAAGCCATGCTACAATAAAAAGAGAAAGTCATGATAGAAAAATATAACAAATGTGAAATATGATATGGTGCATGTCACATGCACAAAACACCATCAATGTGTGATTAGTGAATATTAATCAAGTTTAGAAATAAAATTGTATATAACTAATTGTAAAAATTTATAATTTGCTTAATTCACATAAATCCCTCCAAAAATTACCATTAAATTTAATTTTCCAATATTTCCCAATTCATCGGTATTTAATTATACCATATCATTAAAACTAATTCCCACACATTAAAATATTCATAATATTTATTGTTTTAATTATTTAAATACCCAAAAATAATATTTTATTTTTCTGAAATGTTACATTCTTCCCCCCTTAAATAAATTTGGTCGCCGAATTTATATTTAAACCCCTCAAATACTAAAACATTTCAGTAAAATGATCACGTCGTCGGGGCTCCGAAATCATAAATACATAAAATAAATCGTAGTGCAATACACGCGCATGAAAAACGAGTATATAACTCAAAATCAAAACTCCGTCAAGCATCTTGCAATCATCGGAATCATAGTAAAGACACCAATGTCAAAGTCCAATACGAAAACCAACATGATGTACATCGAACTATACATATACGCATCGTTAAAGAATCCGAAAGAAATGCATGTCAAACTCTTTTTCCGATCACTGTGCAATGCGCGTATCACGGCACATGTAGCGAACGTTTATTGTAAGGAAATAACTATATATATATATATATCCTTTGTTTAATATACACGTCCCGCCGTTTGAAAATAACTTAGAAGGGTTTCCCTTGCAAAAATTTTCGTGTCATCTCGGACACATAGGTAAATACTGAGATTATAGCTCCTTTTTGGAAATCCCTTCGGTAATTATCGATGCATGCAAAAACATATTCAGGTACTGTTCTCTGACTAGTCCTGCTCAGTCACTATACCAAATAGTAATATCATAAAACATACTGCTCCAAGAAACCAATCTCAAATGAGTATAAGAATGCCACATGCGTCTGGTGCACATGGAAATCGAAATCCATGAATGTGCCATACGTGCGCACAGAAACAAAAATCTAAATGCAACGGGTATGCATGAAAACACCTGTCAAAGGAAATGGGTGTGCCTGACAGCAATATCAGGTGCATCTGATATGCATGAAGAATCCCGATTTAGTGCACCTGGCGTGCAACAAAATCGCATTAAGCGCGTCAAGTATGCACAAGAATCCAAATCAAGTGCACAAGGTGCACGAAAACAATATCGAATATCATAATCAAAATCGACGGTATACAACAAACCTCAATCCAAATCAGATATATCGTGGTATATAATCTCGCAACCATGTGCATCAGTGTACACAAAATCGAATCAAAATACTAAAAGTGCATGAAAACTATGTCGAAAGAACAAGTCAAATCACATGCATACCATAGGCATGAAATCCAAATCAACATCTTGAATGACATCAAATTGAAGTCAAATGCAACTGTGGTGCACAAAATCTCAATCATGTAAATAAATTGCCCAAACACACCGAAATCCAAAATAACAGACACTTGATATTCGAATTACTAAATCGCAAATCGTAAACACTGTCATCGATATGTCCTTCATTCGCAGTCGAGAAGGTGTCAGTGCATCCAAAGCTAGCAGAGCAAGATATCTCCTTGCCTCCTGTTCATGATCTGGTGCCTTGTGCCCTTAGGCTCTCTTCTCGCACTGCAGATTGCCAGTTACATAGCTCCTCGGCTCAACGACCCAATATGGAAACGATGACGGAAAAAGTTCTGCTCTGGCACATCCTCTAAAGATCTCTGGTCAACTATCATGGTCTCTCATAACATATCCCATCAATGATGCCGAACTCTGGGCTACTGGGTGTGCATAATACGTCAGATCCTGGGTCCAAGTCTTCTCGTGAAGTATCCCATCATATGATATCCGGACGACGTTGAACTTTTCGATTGATTTATCAAAGTCCCATAATTCCCCAAGAGCTCAACACTTAAGTACAGTTTAATAATATCCAGTACATGCCACAATATTTATGGACCAGCCGTAGAAAGGCAAACCCAAGCCTCATTAATGGCACCGCGGAACTGCCGTAAACCCTAAGGTTCAAAAGCGTCCCCATGGTCATTATGTCGAGTTAGGGTTTCATTTTTCTAAAGGGTCCACAGAATTACTTGCATGTTTTCGAATACCTTAAACTTGGAAGAATAGGTTTCTGACATTTGATCGTATCTATCGACTCACCACGTGCCTGTATGAAGTCTTCTCTAGCTGGAATCAATCAATCTGATGACCTCGCATCGGGGTATGCAAACGACCTACCTGTCCTAGTCAATCATCCATGGGTGACTAGCGATCTTCTATCATATCTCTTAGTACAACTCGTTCTGCAATAGCTTCAAACCTCTGGGGCGATATCTTTTCAGTCGTAGCAACCACTAGCTCTTTCGTCCGCACGCTAAACAATGCCCCAATCATCAAGAATAAACGGTGCATTGACGGCCATCACATTCTAGCCAGCCTCTATCAGTGGCCCAATCCTCTGGTGTTGATCTGCGCGTTAGATTAATTTGTAAAAGCAATCCATTAAACTCTCATGGCGCGAAAAACATAATAAAACGACACATCTATGCAATTGTGTGTCACTGGAATAACGCCCTGGTCAGTCCTCGTGCAAGACGAGCTTATGCTGACCGCAACTCTAGCCGCAACTCTCTCTGCCCATGCAACCGTGGTAACAAAACCACAAACCGATATCGATGAGGATAGATCAATGAACGAATAGAATAACGTGCAAATAAATGTACATCCTAAGGCTTCTTAAGCGGAGTAGCGTATCGTAAGTATGCCGTGGAACATACCTACGGTACGTCACTCTACTTAAGTCACCTACTCCATCAACCAAGGTCAACCTACGCGACGGAAGTTCGGGTCTAATACCCCCTCGACCAAGTCTAAATTTCGTATGGTCAAGCCTAGGTTCCGAATATATATAAACATCCTAGACTCCACATAGTCAAACATAGACTCGAACCAAGGTTAAACCTAGCGCTCTGATACCAACTTTGTCACGACCCGAAATGGCACGTGACTGGCACTTGAATCATATGAAGTCTATAAGACCCCATCTAATTCAAGTAAGCCAAAATCCCAGAAATCTAAACCATTTTAAATAAGAAGTGAAGGAAAACTTGTTTTTGAGTAAGTGGTTTTAATAAAAAGTGGCATTAAACATTTTTAAAACAATATCATATTTTCCCGAAAATTTCGGCAGAGTCTCCTTTGTAAAAATTGGCCCCAAACGAGTACAAACATGAATAATGCACATAATGAATAAAAGCATCCCCAAGCGGGAGCTAGCTCTTCGCCAATTAGCGGTCACAACCACGCAACAATATAATATACAACACCGAAGGGCGAGGATCAAAACTCAGTAGAAAACCAAAGGAAAACCATAATAATACAAGCGCGCGACTCTAGTGTCGAAAGAATATACACTGGTCTTCTTAGTCTATATAATATACAAGTCTGGTTGATGGAGTTACTAGATACAACTGGAATAATAAAAGTACAATGGTGATCATGATACGAGTGAACCCACCTACTGAAGCAATCACCCGGAAAGAAGCAGTGTGCCAGGAAAGCCGCCAAGGAAAACCTGTACGGCAAAACCTGCAAGAAACTGTGGAACAACGGGGGTGAGTTGCCAACTCGTGAGTAGAAAACATCACCGAGCAGAAATCGTAAATATGACTCAATCCTAGGTCATACGATAATAATATCCTCAATAATAAAATAGCTTGAAGCATATAATAATGGCAAAGGTAAACATCTAAACAAAAGTGTAATACCAAGTGCTCGTGTCAGTGCCTCACGTAACAACATATCATATATATGATGCATGGATGCATGAAAACAGAATACATCTAAATGAGAAAACTGTTTTCTTATCTCAGTGAGATTTATGTATAAAAATCGAAGTATCATCAATGAAATCCACAGAAATCAGCGTCTAGCATCGACACAAAATATATATCTCGCTATCTCAACATCTCAGACTCCGGCAATCCGGACTGGCCTATATCATCAAATCTCAATACCTCAGGCTCCGGTAATCCGGACTGGCCTATACTCCAATCGGTATCCTCCGGATATCCGTCGAGTGACAAATAAAATCACTGGTCGGTAGTGCTCCCCTGCCAGGCTCAACGCCATCATCTGCGACCTTCTTGCCCCGGTGTACCGCACCGGGTCTACCATGCACTCACAGACGGTTCCTCCTCCTCCTCGAATCGGGTGTATGATATCGCTCAAGAGCCGAGAAAACTCATGGTAGACATATCTCGCATCATAACATGAGAAAACCACAATTTCTATCCTTCGAAAATGATAATGAGTTTATAAAATCCTTGTGGTTTCTCCAAATCCATAAATCTCATGGAAATCCGAAATCTCAAATCACGTTGTCAATAAACAGTGGATTCTAGCATAAAGCTCCATAATATTGCATAACAAATGAATATACTCATGCATGAAATATCACAGTAATAAATGCAATATCTAAACTAACACAGTAATGACATATCGAAACTATCAGCTGACAAGCGATATCAGTAAAGTAATGTTTTCTAAAGTGTTCGTGACATGGCAATTACCGATGATGATGTGTGTGAGCCGGCAAGCAGGTGTACGTGGAGCATACGCATCATCGGTAATGGTGCTGGTGTCCTAACAACATGTTTCATAATAACTAATGAAAACACAAATAAGCATGCTATGCGATACGAACAACAAGAATATATGGCAAATGAATAGTAAATACAACAATAAAGAATGCACATAATATATATGAGTTATACAGTTTTGGCATTTGAAATAACACGAATCGTGGTGTTTAGAAAATAGGGGCTACAGCATTTTTAAGAAAAGGTACATCCTTTGAAATATCCGTAGTATCCCTTGGCCCGTCTTTAAAATACTTACGATTCGTTAGTTTTGGAAATAAGTATGACTCGAGCCCAGTCTAATATCTACTAAGTAAACACATGACTAAACTAACAGACTAATCGAAAGGGTAAGAAAAACCATCTAAGTATGAGTCGATATATATATATATATACTAGTCGGTGATCCCGCCTCAATAGTATCACATACGATACAATATATAACACGACATCCTCAAATCAAGAGTGCGGATCAATCATTATATTTATACTTCATATGGTAAAATCTATCGTACGGCATCCCAGATCGTGGTACGAATCAAATATCACATTTATCTCGTTATCATATGGCATCATTATCAATATATCATGGACTAAGGGTACTGATCTAAAGTCTAATACATTCTGATACCATCAATATATATATATATATATATATGTATATATCCGCGTGTGTATGAAATCACATCGCCCAACGATCCACTATAATATCATGTTGTGTCTCATCACACGACCCAAATCATATCACCGATCTCATGGCATCATGCCAGTCACATTGAATCATCTCCAAGTATCATATACTATCTTCATCATTCGTGTATATGTATACGTATATATATATATACACACATACTCACAAACATATGTATATATATATATATCCCAATATACGCATAGGAAATCAAATGTATACGTATGTGTGCGCGCGCGTGCGCGCGAATCATTACCCTAGGGTTTCGCGACTAAAAACTAAACTAAGGCATTAATTTCAAAATACGCTAACACTAACCCAAAGTCACCTAAAGCATTTCTTGATAATCATCTACGTATCATAATACACATCTTCATATATATATATATATAACTATATATATAACATATTCGTAAACTACACTACGAAACTGCGGGGGTGGTACACGCCATCCACCCGACTTCCCCCGTATATATATATATATATATATATATATATATATATATATATATATATACTCACCTTGATCCTCGCTTGCCGAAGTTAATGTCGCCATCCTCTTCTTCATCGTCCGAAATCCACGTGAGAATACCTACATATCACATATTTCGTATCGTAAACAAAAATCACGCACGAAAACCAAAACAGTACATGTATCGCACATAGGTTAAAACCTATAGTCTACTCTTGGAAAACGGCCAAATAACACCCGATATCGACGTACAAACGTCAAGTGAACAATATAAAACCAAATATCAAAACTTCATGTCATTGAATGATATAAAAATAATGCAGCAACTCACGAAAACTTGGTCCAGATTTTAGTTCAGGTGAAATTGGGCTAAACAAACAGTACCGGAGTGCTATATAGGAGGTATATGAGCTACAGAACAAACCTAGACACTATTGCCCACCACTTGGCCGGACACTCTGTCTAAAATTCGGGCCTGCTCGGCCAAAGGGGCTTGGTTGGGGTTCGTATTTGCAGAGTGGTCTCGTAGTTGTCCATCTTGGTTAATGGTGTTGTTTGTTTATCTTCTAAGAGTCTCAGGTCATCCCAGTTTCCCTGTAGGCACAAAAGTTCACTAAACCGATACGGAAAGTTTCAGATTTTGGGTTTCAGGTTCTCGGCTCTGTTTGATCTAGGTTTTAAACACTAAGGGGGTTTTGTAGTAACTAAATACACTCTCTTGCACCATCACAAGTCAAGAAAAACCCCAACCCTCATCTAGAATTTTCAAACATCATTAAACCTCACTAAAACGATTCTAAACTAATATAGAAGCTAAAGGAGATCAAGTACTATACCTAATGTGAAAGAATTACCTCATTTGGCAACTCAAGAATTTTCTTGAGTTGCCCTAAGTGCTCAAAATCCAATTTTTCTTGATCTCCCATGCTTGTAGTGAGCTTGTGCACATTTTTTGTGAAGAGAGTGCAAGGTTTTGATGTGGCTTTTGTGGGGAAGTGAAGAGGTAGAGGTGGTGGAGGGAGAGGGTAGCCATGGTGTGAAGAGGAGAAGAAGAAATGATGAGGATGAAGGCAATGGCCAAGGTCAAAGAAACCCTCTCACTCTCTATCTTGCCCATACCTCTTTTCTTTATTATTTTCTTTTTCCTTTTTCTTTTAATTCCTTTGCAATTCCAAATAAAAAAATAAAGCCATGCTACAATAAAAAGAGAAAGTCATAATAGAAAAATGTAACAAATGTGAAATATGATATGGTGCATGTCACATGCACAAAACACCATCAATGTGTGATTAGTGAACATTAATCAAGTTTAGAAATAAAATTGTATATAACTAATTATATAATTTTATAATTTGCCTAATTCACATAAATCCCTCCAAAAATTAACATTAAATTTAATTTTCCAATATTTCCCAATTTATCGGTATTTAATTATACCATATCATTAAAACTATTTCCTACACATTAAAATATTCATAATATTTATTGTTTTAATTATTTAAATTCCCAAAAGTAATATTTTATTTTTCTGAAATGTTACACTATGACATTTACCTATATCAGTTGGTGATTAGGTAAGGTGCATTCAACAACGGTGTATTTCTTCTTAACCTTAGTACATTTTTTCAACCTACAACGCACATGGTTTGAGTTATTGAACTCAGGGGAATTATACAAAGTATTGTATGTTGTCCGGTGTCCGTAAGGACAAAGAGGTTGGTACTCATATTATATTCTGTTTACTCATGACTTCTCCAGTTCTAGACAAGTATTTCATTGAAATATAAGGTCCGGATTTTGAGAAGTTATATTTATAAGAATGAAGTAGAGAACCATATGTTGCAAGACAAAGGGTTGGTACTCGTACTATATTCTATTTACTTTTGACTTCTTTAGTTTTAGATAAGTATTTCGTTGAAATACATGGTCCAAGTTTTGAGAAGTTATAGCTATAAGAATAAAGCAGAGAACCATTTGTTGGAACTATCAGGATTCTTCGAGGTAGTCGAAGATGTAGATACTTGTGCTAGGAATTCCGTTTTAAGTAATGATTTTGAGAACTTGCTTCTCTTTCAGGTTACTCATATGTGGATGCACTCCTAGATGAGAAATGCTGCTTGGCCTCCTTCCATTTGGTTGATATGCACTGAAGACAGCTGCATGATTTTGAATCTAGTTCCAATTAAATTAGTGCCTTTGTTTCTATATGATATATAGAATGGTTTCATATCTTAACGAAGTTAAGGTATAAGGAGCAGTCCGTGTTAGTTATATGTATGCCCTAGAGGCCATTACTGTACATAGGATGTATATTGTAGTGGATGCTGGGACATATATAGGGAGGACTTTCTTGCTCGACATGATAGTATGCTATCTTGTTACCCTTTACCTTAACGTGTATGCTGACTGTCTCTCTGTTACATGTTGGTAAAGCCCTTAGGATCTGTACTTGACTACCTGGACTATGATGCGGATCATACTAGTGGGGACATGGTAGTCCATAAGTACATCCTTCAAAGTCCCTAGTCGTGGGTATATCGAGACGGGGCATCGATATACCAGAGTAGACTAGCGTGTACCTTCTCGACCCATACAGATGGGCGATGGATGATCCCATATCCATTGGTGTTTGACATCAGAGATGATATACGGGTGCTCAGTAGAGACTGGGTACACTGGACGGACTCGCCGAGAACTCCCAGATGGTATTATACCTCACGTCAGATGGCAGTTCTCTGGTGACACTGGTACAGAGTAGTCTGTTGACCCGAGATCGTCATAGAGTCTCGTGTGGTTCCCACTGTGCTTTGATTTTCATCTTACCACGTCCAAGAGGGCGTGCAAAACGGTGGTTTTTGGGTACAGTCCCGAGTCATATGGAGGCAATGAGCGATAGGAGGGGATTCGTCTCTCCCGGTATAGGGGGTTGATGTTGTGCTGTGTTCGATTGGCTATAACAGGAAATCCCTGGCCAGGGTTGCTGAGATTTACTGGTAAGTGTTACCAGTAGTTTCTCGAATTGTTATAGACCTCATATCGACACGACTTATCAAGCTATTGGGGTCTGACGTTAACCACCCCTAGGCGAGATATGCGACATATCAGACGATCAGACCGGACTGTACGGTAGTGTTACTGGTTGGATTCACTGGAGTGTGAGCGGGCTTGCTCGTCGATCTTCAGATCGCTCAATACCCGGGTGGCCGTTACGTTTAGCAGACCGCTTGCGGCTTGTGGGTGTTTGATATGATCATCACCTGCTGCCGGCGTATTGACGAGTCTTTAGAGTCCTACACAGAGGTTTCCTGGCTCAAGCGAAACGAAATAGGAGCGCATATGAGATATGTGCGGGACCGAGAATGATACCAGTATGTGATACTGTATTTGATTCTCGCGATGTGACATTGATCGGTTATATGCGATATAGCCGGGTTATCGGATCAAGTGTTGATTCGATAAGTTGTTACTAATGATACTAGTCGGTTATATGCGATATGACCGGATCGTTAAATCAAGTGTTGATTTAATGATTTAATGCTTAATTATATATTTGATATATTACTTTGCATTAACTAGTATCGGTTCACTTTTAAATGGATTTTCTCGCTCGGGTGTGCGCATTGCATATGCGATATGATTTTGTGCACATGATTGTATCATGTTTGATGATACATGCCTTTTTATTTAAGTGTATAGAATTAAACCTTGGTTAATGGAATGGTTAGGGTTTGTTATTTGCTTATTCATTTTATTCATTTATTTATTCTTTTGGAAAAAGAAAAGGAAATGATAAAATGATGGCATTCTTTGATCATTCATGAAGCTTCTTGATTGCTTTGACTTGTTGACCTTTTTGTTTTTAGCTTAACCCTAACCATTGCATCAAACCATGATTAGTTCTCTACACTTAACTATGGTCATGTTATGATAAGGATTGATTTATCTTTTCTTTTCCAATTTCTCATGATAATATTTTTAGCTTCTTCTTCTTCTTCCTTCAAGTGAAGAAAAGCTTGACCATCAATGGCAACTTGATGAAATGAGTGAGAAATCCAAAACTAAAGTTTACCCACTTCCTATTTCTTCATCCTCTACCTCTTGCCAAGTAGCAGAGTGTGTTTACTTCACAAGTTTCATGACTTGGTGAAGTTGTGAGCTTGATCTAGCGATGCCTCGACGTAGATCATCTTCGGCATGGACATCGACGACCTAGCTTGCCCATTCTCCGACGAAGCCGACACTGGAGCCCGGGAACTCATTAGGACAGCAAAGGGACTTCGTTGCGGAGCCATGGAGGTGGACAAACGGATCTACAAAGGTTGTATATCCGTATCCCTTAGTTATGTGTTAACTAGTTTGCTTTTTCGCCTAGATTTCTAGCAAACGATCCGTAGTCGGGTCTCTCGGCACCCATAAATTTTTGTATTGGCATGTTCGATGCCTTGTGAGACCTCATTAGGGTGCCTAGGAACCCTACAGTGGTATCAGAGCCTAGCTAGAGCCTTAGGCGAAGTCCTGACGGAATCTGAAGTCCGATCGAACCGAAACCCGACCCAAAAATAGCTCTCTGGACATTTTCTGTTTTTCTGGATTTTTGTGAATTAAAAATTGCTAAAAAATTCTGTAAGAAAAAATAAGAATTATGATGCAAAAATTATTGGATGAACAGTAACTTAGGCGGCGGAACCGCGGCATAAGCCCTGCTTATGCGGCGGTTCCGCGGCTCAATCATGACGTCATCCCTTACTGTTTGCACAGTAATACCTGATAAATTCTTCTGGATTTTCTGGGAATTTTTAAAATTTATTCAAGAGTTGAATTTTCTGGGTTGTTTTGGGGATTCGAATGTTCGATCGGATTATCGAATTTTGTCTGTGTGGCTTTCCGGATAAATTTTTAGAATATGTTAAAAAGTTCGACCGGATATAAATACCCAATTTTTCCCCTGTCGAGAAACTTCCAAGTGTTGGATTTTTCCGTAGTTTAACGACGTTCTAAGTAGTGCAAGTAACGCGATGGACCCTCTAGAAGACAACAAACCTTAACTCGATTATGTGACCGTCTTGAACTGCCCTTTGAACCTTCGGGTTTGGGGCAGTACGGCGTGCCACATGTGAGGCGTTGGCTTGACCCTTCTACGGCTGGACCGTTGGTACTGAGGCACGAACTGAATGTTGCTAGACTTATTTCATGAGTTGATATGTTTCGGGAAAACTTGGGTGTTCGATTGTTCGATCGGAAAGTTTAACATTTTCTATTTATCTGGAATGGGATACAATAATTGGAATTCACAATAAGTTATGAGATAACTGAATGAATGTTATAAACGTAGCAATTTAGTCTCACATGATCGGTTGCCACGGAATTTTGATGTGATCAAAAGTCCGTCGCAATCACGTAGCGTACGCGAATACTCGCCGGGTAAACTTAATAGACAGCTACACCCCATAGCCCCGACCAAGTGACTGTAGGAGAACCCCGTCGCCGAAAGCATCCGTTCGGGTGCTCGCGGTAGCGGTGTTCCGCCTTGGTGCACTTTGTCGACGGCGTCGGGGGTGCGGCCGTCTACTGAAGTTTGCGACGAGCATTCGATCAGGATGTCGGGAATCTTGTTGAATTACCCGACTTGATATTGAAAAGTGTTTTCGATTTCGAGACTAAAATGCGGGGTTTACAATTGTTAGGCATGTGATGTCTAAGGAATTCATTTGGTCAGGCATGCGATGTCTGAGGTGGTTGCGGATTCCAACTGTTGTAGTTTTACACTTTCTTTTCTGTGACCGTAAGTGTAATATGTGATATCGCCGGTTTCATTGCTATATGTCAACGACAATTGGGATGGGCATATTTACTTACGTTGATGACATGTGATGTTATGTGTTGCTGGATATGTTATATTGGATCGTCGTGTTTGAATAGCCGGGGGTTTTTATGTGAGATGAGTGTTTTTCATTTTCATTCATGTAAAAACTTGTATGTAATATTCTTTTATTGGGGCGCTTCCAGGTTGCGGAAGTTGTCACCGTTTGTATATTATTTACTTTTCCGCACTAGGATAGACCCAAGGAGGAGGGCACAAGTAACCGGGTTCTGGAGTCCAGTGGGAGACCAACTCGAGGAGTCGAGTCCGGGTCTCCTAACTCCAGAATTGGTAGGGTTGCTTGCCGCTCTCGTAGGGGTCTAGGGGTGTGGGTTTGGCTATTCATCACGACCGTGGAATCCGTGTTTTATACTGGCTCGTATTGAAAACACGGACGTCCTAGTATATCCAATGTTTCATATGATTCTTCTGCTGCGATATCTGTGATGTGATCATGTGATGTTCTGTGATAGATACAGTATATAGTATATATGATATATTATATAGGCGTTACTTATGTTTTACACCCGCGCTAGCCCTGCCCTACTCTGCCGTTAGTTACCTAACCTAACGGTGCACGAGGGGACATCGAGGCGAATGCGGATGGCATAAGTGTACGTCGTATTTATCTGTGATGTTTAGGTACTTAAATGATGGGACTTCATTAATGAGATTAATGAAATAAAAGAAACCTAAGATGTTGTAGAATCGAATTTCAAAATAAAACAGGTAGCTACAGTTCTTGCTTTGCACAGAGGTATATGTGATATATCCTGCACCTTATTCGATAAGGAAAGGACCGAGATCCCTTCACCGGGAGTGACTCCTTTAGCAATAACTGGCAGATGCTACACACTCGGTTTGTCTTTTGATAGCTTTTAGGTGTTTTTGCTTTGCACAGTGATATATATGATATATCCCGCACCTCATTCGACGAGGAAAGGACCGACGATCCCTTCACCGGGAGTGACTCCTTTAGCAAAACTAGAAAAGCCTCAAAAGAACTCCATTTTAAAATCATTTGATTCTACAGCGATATCAAGTTCATTACGCAATAGGTTTTCAGAAAAACCTGTCGTAGCCCTCCGTCATTTCAGATATGTACTGGTTAGTATTCGTGCTGCGTTTGTTGACCTCTGTCAAGGCGTAGTGTGCGGTAGCTGATTAGTGCATATCTGCATAAGCATATGATGTGATTGATTTAGGGTAGTCGTGCGACCTTGTTGACCTCTATCAAGGGTCGTGCGGGTGGGTTTACTTCAATCAGGAAATGACGGGTTGAACTTGACTAGCAGCCTATGGTTTTTTGACCTCTGTCAAGGTCATAGGACGCTAGGGGCAAAATATTATCGGGAATTTCAAGTGTTAAAATTTGCAATGAGATTGCATACCTTCTATGAGATAGTTGGATCCCGATACCCGCTGCGAGTAAGAGTTACTCCTGGGAGAGTTTTATACATTACAATTAGCCGATCAAGTAGGTGTCTAGAAAGGTGTCAACGAGGTTACGCCTCTGGGAAAACGAGGTTTACATTAATTAGGTTCGTGCGAAAGCACGGGGGACCTCCCTCAAAGTACCGACACTGGCCTGGCTGAAAGATTGGCGAACTTGTAGTGTGTAATTAATCCCGGCTAGTCTTTCCTTTTAGGGTTTGAAGGAAGATTTGATAAAAAGCAGTGGGAGCCATCCTGATTAGATAAAATAATAACCAATCTATTCTTGACAGAGCGCACGCTGAGTGTTTTCTTCTCTCTCTCTCCAGGTAGCGACCATATCACGCCTTAATCAAGATAATAATACGGATTATTGACCGAACCCGCTTGTTATACTGAGCTGGGGAACGTTGGTCCCGCTCCAACTTATAATTGTTATAAGACAAAGTAGGAAATTGGGGAATACCAGATTTCCCGTGCCGCCCAAACGAAGAGAGTGCATGCTGATGCATCATCTTCGGGTGTGTTCATTATACAGAACTGTTTCTCTGTAACCTCTACGTCCTGGGTATGTGATACCGGATCAGGATCCCAGATATGTAATCTGTTACATAGGGCTACAGATAGGTAGAGAACTGAGAACGGGTGATAAGTTTCATGAGGCAGAAAACGGGGCAAGAGTTGCATCCAAGTCTGTCGGTCACTGTCACCCTGTATTACCAATACATTAATTCTGAACGAATGTTATTAGATACCGAACCTGATATACAAAATCATATCAGTCTCTTTATCAGTAAAGAAATGATAAAATTTTGTATTGTTGGATAATGTTTTGAACATTTCCTATATCAAAAGTTGATCGGTTCAGGCACGTTATCTAAAAGCATTGATGTTCTAAATCAAACTACAGTTCTTAGTATATGGAACACACACAAGAGGAAGAGTTCAGAAATGAACGAATTCTTCTTGAGGTATTGTAGACTAGGTCAGATCAATGTGACCCGACTAGCTGAAGTTACATGTAGATGCATATTTAAATCAGTTTGAATCTACATCTTATGAAACTTGCCAGTCATGTCACAAAGATAAAATGACCATAGCTCTGTTTATTGGAAACAGAGAAAGAGTTAGTGAACTCTTGGGATGATACATGTTGATGTATGTAGGTCCCCTGTCTACACATACCGGGACTGGTTCTTTATACTTCATTATATTCTCTGATAATCTTTCGAGATTCAGACCTATGTTCCTGTTGAAACATGAGTCCGAACCTTTTGAGATATTCACAGAATATAAGTTAGAAGTAGAGAACCAAAATACGGGTATAAGTATTATGTCCTTTGATGTGATCAAGGAGAAGAATACTTGAGCACGGAATTACAGGACTATTCTAAAGGAGAATGAAATTCTCTCTCAGCATTACTCCTCCGTATACACCATAGCACGATGGTATATCGGGACGGAGCGATCACACCCTATATGATAAGGTGTGCTCTATGATGAGTACTACTGAGTTACCTATTTCCTTTTTGGGAGTTATGCACTTGAGAAGCTGCATACCTATTGAATAGGGTTCAAATCAAGTCAGTTGCCTACCGCTCCATATGAGATATGGTATGGGAAGAGCCCATGTCTTAAGCTAGTTAAGATTTGGAGTTGTCCGGCCTATGTCTAAAAGCAAAATCCGGACAAGCTCGAGGCAAGGTCTGTTATGTAGAACTGGAAAGGTTCCAGCTATACAAACTACAGCAGATGATTTGATAAAACCAAATGATTCAATAGTTACCAACGAACCTCAGCCTCTCCGCCGATCTAGTAGGGTTCCTCACCCACCTGAGAGTTACTTCGGTTTCTCTATGACAGTGGGAGCGAGGATTGCATCATGAGATGATGACCCAACTAGCTTCAAGCTGGCCATCAGGAGTAAGACTCTGTGAGAATGGCTGGATGCTTAGTGATCTGAGATGGAATCCTTATACACCAGCAAAGTATGGACTTTAGCTGCTATATCTGAAGGGTTAAATCCCCATCAGGAGCAAGTATATCTTGAGAAGATTACTTGGTGTACATGGAAAAGTTGAGACTTTCAAAGCTAGAGTTGTTAAAAGTTTGCATCATTGACCAGGTACGGATAATGATGAAACCTTTTCAAGTAGCTATGCTTAAGTCCATCCAGATCCTACTTGTCACGGCTACATACCATGACTGCGATATCTGGTGGTTGGGTGTCTTGACTGCTTTTCTAAATGATGTTTAGAAGAGAGTGTCTATAAGTACACAGCCAGAGGGCTTCGTAGACAGTGGGAGCAGCGGAAACGTGTGCAAGATGCTTTATAGGATAAAGCAGGCATCGCGGAGTTGGAACATCTGTTTTGATGGATTAGTCAAAGAAGTTGACATCATCAATATGGTAGATGAACCTTGTATAAACAAAAAGGGTAGTAGGGAGTATGGTGACGATCCTCGTAGAGTACGTGGATGACATACTCTTGATAGGGAAGGAGTTTCCTATGCTACGCTCGAGCAATCTCCGCTTATCACTATGATTCTCCATATAGGATCAAAATGATACCTCCTAAATCCTGAGTTTTGGATCTATGAGATAGATTTAAATGGATGTTAGGATTCTCACTAGTTGTAGTGAGATGGTATCAATCGATCCTGGGGAGAATCACTGGAAGGGTTTCAGGGTGATAAAGACGACTGAATGTCAGTCGCAGGCATTGTCTTTACCCTCAGTAAAGGGACGGTATGTTGGAAGAGTTCCAAGCTAGATACCGTGGCATACTAGACGATAAAGGCAGGATACATCGCTACTTAAGATGCTACCAAAGAGGCTGTTTGGGTGTATATTGGTTCATGAGATGAACTACGTTCCTACCATTGTGAGACAATGGAGTTGTGGCTCATGCCGAGGAACGCCGGTCCCATCAGTGATCCAGACATATTCTAAGACAGTATCACTTGATCATGGAGATGGTTGATCTCCAGGGAGATCGAGGTTAGGAGAGTAGATTCAGAGGACAACACAGCTGATCCACTCACAAAGGCCTGTTCCCAGAGAGAGACTTTTATGGGATGGTTGAGTATGAGATACTACAACCACTGCTACAGATGGCCCTAGTGCAAGTGGGAGATTGTTAGTTATATGTATGCCCTAGAGGCCATTACTGTACATAGGATGTATATTGTAGTGGATGCTGGGACATATATAGGGAGGACTTTCTTGCTCGACATGATAGTATGCTATCTGGTTACCCTTTACCTTAACGTGTATGCTGACTGTCTCTCTGTTACATGTTGGTAAAGCCCTTAGGATCTGTACTTGACTACCTGGACTATGATGCGGATCATACTAGTGGGGACATGGTAGTCCATAAGTACATCCTTCAAAGTCCCTAGTCGTGGGTATATCGAGACGGGGCATCGATATACCAGAGTAGACTAGCGTGTACCTTCTCGACCCATACAGATGGGCGATGGATGATCCCATATCCATTGGTGTTTGACATCAGAGATGATATACGGGTGCTCAGTAGAGACTGGGTACACTGGACGGACTCGCCGAGAACTCCCAGATGGTATTATACCTCACGTCAGATGGCAGTTCTCTGGTGACACTGGTACAGAGTAGTCTGTTGACCCGAGATCGTCATAGAGTCTCGTGTGGTTCCCACTGTGCTTTGATTTCCATCTTACCACGTCCAAGAGGGCGTGCAAAACGGTGGTTTTTGGGTACAGTCCCGAGTCACATGGAGGCAATGAGCGATAGGAGGGGATTCGTCTCTCCCGGTATAGGGGGTTGATGTTGTGCTGTGTTCGATTGGCTATAACAGGAAATCCCTGGCCAGGGTTGCTGAGATTTACTGGTAAGTGTTACCAGTAGTTTCTCGAATTGTTATAGACCTCATATCGACACGACTTATCAAGCTATTGGGGTCTGACGTTAACCACCCCTAGGCGAGATATGCGACATATCAGACGATCAGACCGGACTGTACGGTAGTGTTACTGGTTGGATTCACTGGAGTGTGAGCGGGCTTGCTCGTCGATCTTCAGATCGCTCAATACCCGGGTGGCCGTTACGTTTAGCAGACCGCTTGCGGCTTGTGGGTGTTTGATATGATCATCACCTGCTGCCGGCGTATTGACGAGTCTTTAGAGTCCTACACAGAGGTTTCCTGGCTCAAGCGAAACGAAATAGGAGCGCATATGAGATATGTGCGGGACCGAGAATGATACCAGTATGTGATACTGTATTTGATTCTCGCGATGTGACATTGATCGGTTATATGCGATATAGCCGGGTTATCGGATCAAGTGTTGATTCGATAAGTTGTTACTAATGATACTAGTCGGTTATATGCGATATGACCGGATCGTTAAATCAAGTGTTGATTTAATGATTTAATGCTTAATTATATATTTGATATATTACTTTGCATTAACTAGTATCGGTTCACTTTTAAATGGATTTTCTCGCTCGGGTGTGCGCATTGCATATGCGATATGATTTTGTGCACATGATTGTATCATGTTTGATGATACATGCCTTTTTATTTAAGTGTATAGAATTAAACCTTGGTTAATGGAATGGTTAGGGTTTGTTATTTGCTTATTCATTTTATTCATTTATTTATTCTTTTGGAAAAAGAAAAGGAAATGATAAAATGATGGCATTCTTTGATCATTCATGAAGCTTCTTGATTGCTTTGACTTGTTGACCTTTTTGTTTTTAGCTTAACCCTAACCATTGCATCAAACCATGATTAGTTCTCTACACTTAACTATGGTCATGTTATGATAAGGATTGATTTATCTTTTCTTTTCCAATTTCTCATGATAATATTTTTAGCTTCTTCTTCTTCTTCCTTCAAGTGAAGAAAAGCTTGACCATCAATGGTAACTTGATGAAATGAGTGAGAAATCCAAAACTAAAGTTTACCCACTTCCTATTTCTTCATCCTCTACCTCTTGCCAAGTAGTAGAGTGTGTTTACTTCACAAGTTTCATGACTTGGTGAAGTTGTGAGCTTGATCTAGCGATGCCTCGACGTAGATCATCTTCGGCATGGACATCGACGACCTAGCTTGCCCATTCTCCGACGAAGCCGACGCTGGAGCCCGGGAACTCATTAGGACAGCAAAGGGACTTCGTTGCGGAGCCATGGAGGTGGACAAACGGATCTACAAAGGTTGTATATCCGTATCCCTTAGTTAAGTGTTAACTAGTTTGCTTTTTCGCCTAGATTTCTAGCAAACGATCCGTAGTCGGGTCTCTCGGCACCCATAAATTTTTGTATTGGCATGTTCGATGCCTTGTGAGACCTCATTAGGGTGCCTAGGAACCCTACAGTCCGGTTGATGCTTAAAACCTGAATCTGGACAAACTCAAGCCACGTTTCGGTAATGGCAGTTTGTGGGTTATCCTAGGCTTTGACGAATGTTAGCTTTCTACCATCAGGACGATCAATAGTTATATTGTTCTTGACTCGCCACCAGTTTTAATAAAATGGATTCTTTCTTTTCAGAAAACATTAGTGGGAGTATGGTAGAACTGGAAGTGATTCCAGAACCACAAACGATTACTGAAAATTTAATAAAACCTAAAGATTCAATTGGATTCGATATTGTATTAGCCACTCCACAGATTTAGTGGGTAACCTCAGACACCCGAGAGGTACTTCGGCCTTCTTAGAGACGGTGACAGGAAGGTTCTTGTTTACCCAGACTTACCAATGCTGCTGTTCTAGACTATGAGACCTGGCAGAAGGATGAGTATAACGTCGTTCTAAATTAGTTTTAGAAAATGCATATGTATATGACTCTACCAAAAGGTTTTTGTAGTCATTGGGAGCAGCGGAAGCATAGTAGGCAAGTAGTTTATGTCTATTTATAGACTAAAGCAGGTATAGCGGAAATAGATCATCCATTTTTGGAGTGACAGTCATAGGTTTTGACTTCATCAGAATAGGAGATGGATCTGTTAAGAAGGTAGTAGAGAGTGATGTCCAGGTATTTGGATGACATGCACTTGATAGGGAAGGATCTTCCTATACTACGATCAGTTATATACTGTGGTAGTCACAAGGTGTTTCTCCACATGGGATATGGATAAAATATCAGGGATTCTGGTTACTACATCTATAGTTTTAGATCTAGATTTGGGAAGTGTCCCAATTTGGGTACTTTGACATTATTCTAAAGTGTTTTAGAATGAATGACTCCTGGTATGGTGGTGTACTCGCAGGTGATGGAGTCACCCTCTCTAAAAAGATGACTTTTAGACAGATGAGGAGAGGGATTTGCATGATTGGCATATCACTTGCTTAAGCAATTGAGTCAATCATGATATGTCAAGTACAATACCAGATATTGCTTTTGCACTAGCTGCAATAAGCATATATATTAATACAATCCTGGAGAAACATTGGGAAGCAGTTATGAACTTAAGTGGATGTTCTTGGGATATGGTAACAGCAGCCACCTTTGGGAGACGGTTATCATTTCAGGCTTTCAAGGTGACCTGGATGACAGAGTGGCTGTCCGAGTTATAGTTTTCCCTCTTTTGAGGGACAATATGTTGGACGGGTGGTCCAAGCGGATACTGTGGAAGGCATTGTAGGAATGCCTAGCACGACAACAAGGGTTCGGGAGGCATCGTCCATGCCATTTTCAAAATTTTGCCATGCTAAACAATCCTAACCCTAGAATCTTAACTAGAGGTTTAGACAATAAAAAGTGTAAACAACTTTACAACTAAGTGAACAAGGAATACAACCTTTATAGACCGGTCCTTCACTTCAATAGCTCCATGTAGTAGTCCTCTCGCTCCAAGTAGTGATCTTCCGGACTCTAGAATGACTCCACAAGATGACAGGAACGAGCTTGCATGAAGTCTTCGAGGCCGAAGATGACCTACATCGAGAAAATACCTCTTCACTAATGAAGGATTAGTGAAGCTAACACCCTAAACTAAATGACTAATGTAGTAGAGGATGATTTCTCACTCTAGAATTAATTTTCTCACTCTTTTTCTTCTCCTCTCAATAACCTAGAGAGCTCTCTCATGAGCAAGATGAAGATGAAGTAAATAATGGATGAGAGAGTGAATGGCAACCATGGGTGAGAAATATCTCATATAACTTCTGTAGAGACTTTACCATTGATTTATATAATGGTTAGGTTAACAAATCTCTATGGTAGGACAAAACCAGTGGACTAAGTCAACGGGTCTACAAGCTTCCATAAGCTTCACCCATGTGACTAATTTCCAACTAATTTGGATTTACCTTAAATAAATAAACCTTGCATTATCATGAGCATGGTGTGAGTCTCATACCGTACAGTCCGGTCTTTTCGTCTGATATGTCGCATATCTAGTCTAGAGGTGGTAAACCTCAGCCCCAGTAATCGATAAGTCATGCCGATGTGAGGCTCATAACGGGTCGAGAAACTACTGATAACACTTACCAGTAAATCTCCGTATCAGCCATGGCCAAGGACTTCCTGTTATAGCCAATCGAGCACAATGCAACATCAACCCACAATACCGGGAGAGACGAATCCCCTCCTATCGCTCATTGCCTCCATATGATTTGAGACTGTACCCAAAATCCACAGTTTTGTACCTTCTCTTGAATGTTGTAAGGTGGAAATCAAAGCAAGTGGGAATCACACAAGACTCTATGATGATCTCGGGTCTACAGACTAACCTGTACCAGTGTTACTAGAGAACTGCTATCTGACGATAGGTATAATACCAACTAGGAGTTCTCGGCGAGTCCGTTCAGTGTACCCAGTCTCCACTGAGAACCCGTATACCATCTTTGATGTCAAACACCAATGGATGTGGGATCATCCATCGCCCATCATATGGGTCAAGAAGCGTATACTCTAGTCTACTCTGGAATATTGATGCCCTGTCTCGATACACCCTTGACTAGGAACAATTATAGGATGTACTTGTGGAATACCTTAGCCCCACTGGTATGATCTCCATCATAGTCCTAGTAGTCAAGTACACATCCTAAGGGCTTTATCAACATGTGAGAGCAAGACAGTTTCACAATACAGGTCTACATGTTAAGACAAAGAGCAACCAGATAGCATACTATCATGTCAAGCAAGAAAGTCCTCTCTCTCTCTATATATATCCAAGCATCCACTATAATATACATCACATGTACAATAATGGCCTCTAGGGTATATACATAACTAACAATCTCCCACTTGCACTAAGGTCAGTTGTTATAGTATCTTATACCCAACATCCCGAAGAGTCTCTCATATTGTGTCTAGGGTATAGCCTTTGTGAGTAAATCCGCTGTATTGTCCTTCGTGTCAACTCTCCTGGCCTCGATCTCCCGGCGATCAGCTATCTCCCGGATCAGGTGATACCGCCTCAGAATATGCCTGGATTGCTGATGGGACCTGGGTTCCTTGGCCAAGGCTACTACTCCATTGTTATCACAATACAAAGGTATTGGATGCTCAATGGACGAAACCACACCAAGTTCAGTTATGAACTTCTTCATCCAGACAGCCTCTTTGGCAGCATCATTGGCAACGATGTATTCATCCTCCATCGTCGAGTCTACTACGGTTTCCTCCTTGGAACTCTTCTGTAACACCTTAGATTTGCGATTAGTGTTAATTAAGCGATAATGCGAGTTTTTAGTAAAAGGTTAACTAAAATAGTTTTCACATATTTTATAAAAATTAATTAATATTTTATTATTATTTATTTTGGCTTGCACAAACATATGCATGTTAACCTAGGGTTAATTATTGTTAACCATGCTTAAGTAGCCATGGCACCTTAAATTAATTACATGCCATGTTAACCTTGTCTTAATTTTTATTATTAAGAGTTTACCCTTTGACTTGAGAGAGAGAGAGTTGAATTTTGATGGCATGATGAGGTATGGGCAAGCATGGGGAGCATTGAATTAGGGGAGAGAATGGGCATGGTTCATTCTCTAATCTCACACCCTCATTTCCCTCATCTCTCACCCATACACTCCCTCATTCTCACCTCACTCTCTCATTCACACATTTGTGTTCTCCTTCTCTTTTCCTCCCCCCTCAAACTGAAACCCTAACCAATTCATCAAAAACCCAAGCAAAATCACCACTAAAACTCACTAAAACCCTTCACAAGCCTAGCTAAACCCCATAAGATTACTTGGAGCATGGAATGCTAGGGTTTTTGAGCAAGTGTGGAAAGGTAATGACCTCTAACTATAAATTCGGTTCTTATATAGTTGTGTTGCCTAGTAGTCGCTGTTTAGAACTCTAAAGATATAGTTTTGTGCACATATCGTATTTTTAGTGTTATTTTGGGGTCACTGTGATCTTCTATCACCAAGAATTGTTACTGTAAAATCTAGCAGTGTAGTAGTGTTGTACTAGAGGCCCTGAGTGTTCACCTGAAATCCTGACCTAACCTGACCTAGGAAAACCGGCGAGACTTAGAGGAATTCCGGCGTCGCCGGATTTTTGGGAGACTGGGTGTCACGACCCGAAAATTTAGCATGTGACAACCCTTAAACTACGTAACGTCTTCAGGCGTAACGTAATTCAAGTAAGCCGAAAACCTAGCAATCTAAACCATCAAAAGTAGTAAGTGATAATAATATTGTTAAAACCTTTGAAATCTCAATCAAATTCTTTAAAGTCCAAATTTACTTCCTTTAAAATTTGGCAGCACCTCCTTTGTAAAACCAGCACCCAAAAAGGGTACAACATAAATATATAAGTAAAGTATCCCCAACGGGAGAAAATCCACGCCCAAAGGCGGAAAACAACCACCACAACAGATATACGACGCCGTAGCGAAGAAAAAGACGATATAAAGTGAACAGTATGAAAAATCTCCAAGTCACAAATAATATACAATATCGTCCTCACAACTCGTCTCTAATTCAATATATGAAAATGGTAGATGGAGAGTACTGGATACAACGAATATACAAATGAGAATAATCGGATAACCGCAAAACCCACCTAGCAAAACTGCACACAGTCAGCCGTAGCGGTATCCGCTGCAAAAGATGATACGATAGAAAGAAGCCCTGCCGCGGCTGCTCTGAGGGACTACCTGCAAAACACTGTGGCACAACGAGGGTGAGTTGCCAACTCGTGAATAGTAAATAACATATGCAGGTAATCACAAGTATGCACGTACTGCGCTAATCTATTACAAGCAAGCTGATAGAAATAAATAGCAATATGTATATGCAACAGTCATGAAAGGTACTCTATCAGGTACTACTAATACATGAAGCAATGCATATCAAATAATTGCGGAGTATGGAATAAAACATGTCATCCTCACATCGGGCACATAGGCCCCTCACATCGGGCACATAGGCCCCTCATATCAAGTAATGAATAAGAATACTTGCACAGATCATTATGATGATATATATATTATAGGTATACATATATAACAGCGTCTCATACCACACACACACACATATGTATATATATATTAGGTGTACATATATTGCAGCGTCCCATACCACTGATATATATACTTGTATATATATCAGCGTCCCATACCACTGATATATATACCCAGGTGTAAAACATCCTGAAAACATCATATGAAATCCATATATCAATGCTAAATCCATGAAATATAATATATGCAACATGAAACAGTAATATGAGGATATAAAGGAAAAGCCGCTATTTAACTACAACAAGTTATTAAGTATATCATGTGGTTCCTAATTTCTCCAAAATCCATACAACATCATATAAAGGTGAACATGTAGCTATAGCCAGGTATGCGTAACCCTATCGGTATAGCAAGATATGTGTATCAACCTATCAATAATGATTTAATACCCTCCAGGTATATGTGTAGCTATATCAAGTTATACGGGTGTACATGTAAGTATGTATACAAGATGTACATGTAGTTATGTCTCATATGTGTATATACATATCTCTAATGGTACAATACCATATAGGTATATGGATAGCTAGCATGTAGGCATGATAGGGCATATGTATAAGCATGTAGGTATATAGGTATGCTATAAATCATATGCACAATGGAATATGAATCAATGTCTAAATGTCCCTAACCAACAATATCATATATGTATGTGTGTTGTGCGTGTCATGGCAATTATTGACGGTGTGGGTGGTATACAATCAGTGCTCGTGCAAAATGAGCCGTCAATAATAGTGTAGTGTCCAATGGGTACAAGTCCAAGCATAACAAGTAATAATATGCAATGAAGTTTATGCGCGAACTCTATATGTGCAATATAAACATGGGACTAATATCATATCATATCTAGCCCGGACGCATAACGCCATACGGGCGATTCCCCTGTAGATGTTAAATCTACTCACAGATGATCCTAGGGCTAAGTAAAGCCAACCACTCTCTTTTCCTTCTTCCCAGCGTCCGAAGTCCCCGCCTGCGTCCCTAAGATCATAAAACAACATAACAAGTGCATATTAGAAATCGACCAATAACACGTAACAACTACGTTTAACCGCCGCATCAACTCCAAACATACTCTTAAGTGTTCGTCTAGTGGCTAACGCGCGTAGCGACACTACAAAACTAGCCCAAGAGCAACAGATACACAAAAACACGAACCATATCGGATAACGTAACGCGCGTAATCGAAACACTAGAAACTAGCAAAGTGATCCCAGATTTTGCTACACAAACAATTTGTAAAAGTTGAACATACCACAAGACCACACATAACCCCAGAGTTCCCCAGATCAAAATACAATCCTCCAGCCCCCACTCTGGCTGCAAATTGCGGCCAGAACCAATAAATCTGCGGCCATCTTGAAAGAGATTGGGCTCGGGTTTTTATGGTGGGTTCTAGGTGACTACACAAGGTCACTGTGATGGGAACTTTTCCAACAAATATCTGGTTTGATAGTAGATCATCTGAGACCCAAAACTACACTAAAAATACGATATTTGCACGAAACAAAACTTTACGCGTTATAAACTGAAACTTATAAGCTACGCAACATTAAAAAGACTTACTTAACAGAAAGAGATCATTACTTACTCCCACAAGCTAAAAAATCCCAGCTTTCCAAGCTCCAAGGCATCCAAGAGGCAAAACAACGTGTATGAATTGATTTGGGTGATGTTTTGAAGAAGATTAGTGTAGGTTTTGTGGTGAATGATTAAGTGTTCAGTTGAGATGAAGAGAGATGAAGATAATTAGAAAGAGATGAAGTGAGAGAGAATGAGAGAGGGTGAGATGAAAAGAGAAAGAGAGGTGAGGATAAAGGTGAGTGCACCATTGCATTAACTCTCTCATTAATGCAAACCATGCCCTCACATGAGTCACCATGCCACCTCCTCTCCAATCCAAAACACAAAGAAATATCTCTCCATAAATATCTAGAGGGTTAGGGTTAAAGCAAAGCAAGGATTAGGATTTGGTTAAGTTGTCATGGTCACTAAATTAGATAACACAACACACCCTCAAATTAACATGCACACGTGTGTGCATGCCCAAAACAATTAATAATAAAATGTTAATTAATTATTATAAAATGTGAGGAACCCAAATTGGTAAACTTTCTACCAAAAACCCGCATTATCGCCTAATTAACACTAATCGCAAATCTAAGATGTTACAATCTCCCCCCTTATAGAAAATTCGTCCCCAAATTAAAAATTCTTACTATGCATACCATCAAAGAGATGAGTGCAAATCATCCACATCTCGCTCTTAGCCTCCCAAGTGAACTCGTCACTATACGGCTACGCCAAAGAAACCCTCCACAGATGGCAAGACCCATGACCGAAGTTTCTCCACCTGCTATTCTACTAACACCATCGGCTGCCGGTGAACAAAAAGATCACGTCAAAGCTAAATGGTCTGATGCTGAATCATGTGAGAAAGGTCATGAAGGTATTTGCAAGGTATCGACACAAGGAATATGGGGTGAATACTCAAAAATCTGGGCGGAAGTGCCAAATTATAGGCAACGGTATTAATTCGCTAAAGGATTTCAAAAGGACCTACAATCTGGGACTAAGCTTCCCAAAACTCAACACGCCATTTCATCGAAAAAATCCGTAGGAATACATGATCTCCCACTGCGAACTCAAGTCTGCGAAAACTACGGTCGGCATAAGACTTCTTTTTTCACTGAGCTGCTCTCATCCTGACCTGAACCACTGGATCATCTCCAAAGCCTCTCGACTAGACGGGTCCAAAAATCCTGCTCTCGCGGAGTCAGTAAAATAGACTGGCGATCGACACAACCTACCACACAAGGCCTAAAAGTTTCCAATTGAAATGTCTCCTGATAACTGTTATTGTAGGAGAACTCCATCAACGGCAAGTGACGATCCCAACTACCAACAAATAATTAGTACGTACACACAAGCATATCCTCCAGAGTCTGTATAGTCCACTCTGCCTGACCATCGGCCTACAGACGGAAAAGAGGAGCTAAAGCTCAACCAGTACCCAAGGCTTCCTGAAGCTTCTGCCAATGACGGCTAGCGAACTGGGTGCCTCTATAGGATACGACGCATGAAGGAACTCCATGCAAATGCACAAACTTACCGAAGAACAACTGAGCAAACCGAGCGTAACCGGACAACAATCACCCAAATGGAGTCATACCCTGTCGAAACCTAGGTAGACACCACAACGAAATTCATGGAGATCTGCTCCCATTCCCACTATGGAACGGTAAAATCGTTGCAACTCTCCAGCCGGCCTCAAATGCTCAACTTTAGCTTGCCGACAAGCCAAGCACTTCAAAACAAAATCCGAAACTTCACTCTTCATCCCTGCCCACCAGTAACCAACTCTCAAGTCACGTTACATCTCGGTGGCACTTGGATGCACACAGAAAGCTGACTGATGTGTCTGCTCTAGGACCTCGCGTCTCCACCATCAGTATCGGGTACACGCCATCGAGTCCCTAACACAGCACACCCTGGTCATAAATCAAGAACTCCGAATCTTTACCCAGCCGAACATGCTCAGAATCTCAACAATCAAAACCCGCTGCAGGAAGATTAAGCTCTGGTGGTTCGTGAAAACCTGACACGACTCTCCGTACGACTAGTGTCCCCAAATCTCCAGCGCAAGACCACCGCGGCCATCTCAAGATCATGAGTGGCGTAAATCCTGCTCGTACTTCCTCCAACTGTTGGGAAGTATAAGCGATAACTCTATCATGCTACATCAGTACACAATTGAGCCCCACTCGCAAAACTTCACAATAAATGACAAAGTCACCGGATCCAGAAAGCAAAGATAGAACTGGTGCAGTCGTCAACCGAGTCTTCAACTGCTGAAAACTCAGCACGCATGCCTTAGTTTAAAGAAAAGGAACTCCCTTCCTTTCTGGTCAGTCCGGTCATCGGTGCAGCGGAATACACAAGAAATCCTGCACGAAACGACGTTAAAAACCGGCTAAGCCCAAAAATCTGCGGACCAATATCCTGATACAAGTCTGGGCCAAAGCTGTTCGTCCTCGATCTCCCTCGGGTCCATACGAAAACCGTCTCCCGTAACCACATGACCTAGGAAGTCAACACTATCAAGCCTGAAGGAACACTTCAAGAATTAGCAAACAGCTGGTACTCTCCTAATGTCTGCAAAGAAAATCCTCAAGTGTTGCTCATGTTCCTCACGACTCTTGGAATAGACCAGAATGTCATCTATAACACAACAATCCACTGGTCGAGGAACGGCCTGAAGAATCTGGTTCATCACATCACGAATGTTGCTAGGGCATTGGTGAGTCCAATGACACCACCAAAAACTCATAAAGCCCGTAGCGTGCATAAATGCAGTCTTCGGAATGTCATCACTCCGAACCCGCAACTAATGATGACCGGATCTCAAACAAACTTAGAAAAATGTCCCGCACCCTGGAGCTGATCGAAGAAATCGTCAAGCGAGGTAAAGGATACCCAAATCCGCACCATAACTCGATTCAATTGACGATCAATCAATACACAGCCTCAAACTGCCGTCCTTCTCCTTGACGAATAGAGTAGGAGCTCCCCAAAGCGAAACACTCAGACGCACAAGTCCCCCTATCTAGCAACTCTGCAACCGATCCTTAAGCTCCCTAAGCTCCGCCGGCTCATCTGGAACAACATCGGAAAACTCTTGCACGATAGGAACCCGGTCCAACGAACCCACTGTGGCTCCGTATCACAAATGAAAGCCAAGAATCCACAACATCCTCTCATCTAAAGCCGACAAGTGAAAAACGCTGAAATCAAGCTGTGAGGGGCGGCACCACAGTCCCCCCTGCACAACAAGAACTGACTCTCCGGGAAAATAAAACCTGATTGTCTTCTCATGGCAGTCCACAGACGCATAGCATATAGCTAAACAGTCCATGCCCAGGAGAACGTCAAAGTCTAACATCTCTAAAAGGATCAAACCAATGGACGAATCTCTATCTCCTACCTAATTGGCACCTGACCGAAACACGTGTCGTGCAAACAAAGGATCGCTAACAGGAGTAAACACAACAAACGGCTGATCTAGCATACACGACTCTCGGCCCAACCATGACACAAAGTGTGTAAAACAAACGAGTGCATAGATCCCGAATTAAACATACATACGTATCAAAAGAACATTCGAATTAAGAATACCTGAAAACTCTGTATTGGACGCCCGAGCGTCCCGATGAGTAGAAGCAAACGCTCATGCCTATCTTCTACCCGCAACTGGCTGAACTCCTCCTCTACTATCCTGAAAACTCGGAATGAACCCTCCGCGACCAGGACCTCTCTGAACAAAAGTCTGACGCGGATCAACAACAGGCGCAAAAGGTGACTCTCCCTGAGGTGAAGGTGATACGGTATCACATGGTACAGCTGCCTCGCGCTCACGTAGCTCAGTACAATCTTGAACCCGATGAACCAAACTCCCACACCGGTAACATCCGGATAAAAACTGCAGAACTTTCTGGGGATAAGAGCTAAACAATTGGCCGACAAGCCAAGCAATTAGTACCTATTGGACACTGCACCATTACTGACAGTTCATGTTGCACGTGTTGGGATTTCTAAGCACCTAGTCTAGGGTTTGCAAGCATCACACATGCCACAACAAAAATTAAAGGGGGTGCCATGCAATCAACCACAAGAACATACTAGAAAACTAGGGTAACATAACATGTAATCTAACATTACAAAGAGAAGTGAATGAAAATACAACCTTTGTAGATCCGGTCCTTAACTTCTAAAGCTCCGTGTGATGTCCCTTCGCTGCGATCATCGAGATCCCGGACTCTAGTGATGGTTTCCTTGGAGAAATGAATGGGCTAGCTCGTTGTCTTCGAGGCCGAAGATGATCTACGTCAAGGATACTCAAACTCAAGCTCCATCTTCACTAGGTCAAGAACTTTGTGAAAAGAACCCCCTAAACTAAATGGCAAGTAGTAGAGGATGATGAAATAGGAAATGGGTTCACTTTGGATTTTGATTTCTCACTTTGTTTCTTCATTTGAAAATTCTAGCAAGGTTTTGAAGAAGAAGAAGAAGAAGAAGAAGGAATAAAATGAATCATATGAAAAGAATAAAACAAGTGAAGGTTATCATAATGCAACCATGGGTGAGTTAACCTTTGTAGAGAGTAAACCATAGTTTAAGTTAATGGTTTGGTTAATAAATATCTTAAGTGAGGCAAATTTAGTGGACTTGGTAAAAGAATGCTTAAAGCTTCATGAAGCTTCAAGCATGACAAAGTGCTCACTAATTTTGAATTACAGAATAAATATAAACCATTACCATTAACTTAAATATGGTGTAAGTCACACACACACCCAAGTTTACATGTATCATCCATCATGATACAAACATGTACACAATTATATATCACATATACATAATGTGTACATCAAGTGAGAAAAACAATCTTAAGCGAACAAATACTAGTTAATGTAAAGTAATATATCAAATATATATAATTATACATTAAATCATTAAATCAACAGTTGATTTAATAATCCGGTCATATCACATATAACCGACTAATATCTAGTGTATCAATATATCGAATCAACACTTGATTCGGTAACCCGGCTATATCGCATATAACCGACCGATGATACAAATCACGAGAATAGAATACAGTATCACATACTCGTATTATTCTCTGTCCCGCACATATCTCATATGCTCTCCTATTTCGTTTCGCTTGAGCCAGGAAACCTCTGTGTAGGACTCTAAAGACTCATCAATACGCTGGAAGTAGGTGGTGATCATATCAGCCACCCATAAGCCGTAAGCGGTCTGCTAAACGTAACGGCCACCCGGGTATTGAGCGATCAGAAGATCAACGAGCAAGCCAGCTCAAACTCCTGCGAATCCAATCAGTAACACTTACCGCACAGTCCGGTCAGTTCGTCTGATATGTCGCATATCTCGCCTAGGGGTGGAAAACGTCAGACCCCAGTAGCTTGATAAGTCATGCCGATGTAAGGTCCATAACGAGCGTTAAACAACTGATAACACTTACCAGTAAATCACATCAACCCTGGCCAGGGATTTCCAGTTATGGCCAATCGAACATAGCGCAACATCAACCCCCAATACCGAGAGAGACGAATCCCCTCCTATCGCTCATTGCCTCTATGTGAATCGGGACTGTACCCAAAAACCACCTGTTTGCATGACTCAGTAGAGCCATGGTAGGGTGGAAATCAAAGCACAGTGGGAGACATACAAGACTCTAGGACGATCTCGGGTCAACAGACTAAGCTCTACCAGTGTCACCAGAGAACTGCCATCTGACGTGAGGTATAATACCATCTGGGAGTTCTCGGCGAGTCCGTTCGGTGTACCCAGTCTCCACTGAGCACCCGCATACTATCTCTGCTGTCAAACACCAATGGATATGGGATCATCCATCACCCATCACATGGGTCGAGAAGATATATGCCCGTCTACTCTGGAATATCGATGACCCGTCTCGATATTCCCATGACTAGGAACATTGAAGGATGTACTCATGGACTGCCCAGGCCCCACTAGTATGATCTTCATCATAATCCTGGAAGTCGAGTACACATTCTATGGGCTTTATCAACATGTAACAGAGAGACAATAAGTTTACATGTTAAGATAAAGAACAACCAGATAGCGTACTATCATGTCGAGCAAGAAAGTCCTCCCTATATATGTCCCAGAATCCACTACAATATACATCCCATGTACAGTAATGGCCTCTAGGGCATACATATAACTAACAATCTCCTACTCGCACTAGGTCCATCTGTAGCGGTGGTTGTAGTATCTCATACTCAACCATCCCATAATAGTCTCTCTCTGAGAAAAGGCCTTTGTGAGTGGATCCGCCGTGTTGTCCTCTGAGTCTGCCCTCCTAACCTCGATCTCCCTGGAGATCAACTATCTCCATAATCAGGTGATACTGCCTTGGAATATGTCTGGGTCACTGATGGGACCGGGGTTCCTGGGCTAAAGCCACACGTCCATTGTCTCACAATGGAAGGAACCTAGTTCATCTCATGAACTAATATACACCCAAACTGCCTCTTTGGTAGTATCTTTGGTAGCGATGTATCCAGTCTTTATCGTCTAGTTTGTCACGGTATGTAGCTTGGAACTCTTCCAACATACCGTCCCTCCACTGAGGGTAAAGACAATGCCTGTGACTGACGTTCAATCAACCTTACCACCCTGAAAGCTATCCAGTGATTCTCCCTAGGATCGACTGATACCATCTCACTACACCTAGTGAGAATCCTAACATCCACTTAGATCTATCACATAGACCGAAACCCAGGATTTAGGAGGTATCGGCTTGATCCTATATGGAGAATCCTTGTAATAAGAGGAGATTGACCGTAGGTAGCATTGGAAACTCTTTTCCTATCAAGAGTATGTCGTCCACGGACAATACGAGGATGACCACCTTATTCTCTACTACCTTTTTGTATATACAAGGTTCACCTACCATTTTGATGAAGTCAAACATTTTGACTACCACATCAAAACAGATTTTCCAACACCGAGATGCCTGCTTTAACTTTTAAAGCAACTTGCACACGTTTCCGCAGCTCCCACTGTCTATGAAGCCCTCTGGCTGTGTACTTATAGACGTTCTCTTCTAAATCAATATTTAGAAAAGCAGTCATGACACCCAACCACCAGATATCGTAGTCATGGTATGTAGCAATGACAAGTAGGACCTGGATGGACTTAAGTACAGTCACTGGAAAAGGTTTCATCATTATCCATGCCTAGTCGATGACGAGAACCTTTAACAAGTCTGGCTTTGAAAGTCTCAACTTTTCCATCTACACCAAGTAATCTTCTCAAGATATACTTGCTCCTGACGGGGATTTAACCCTTCTGATATAGCAGCTGTTGGATATATATGCCCTAGAGGCCTACATTGTATAGGATGCTTGGGATATGTATGTACATGACAGTCTTGCTTGATATGATAGTACGCTATTTGGTTTGACTTTGTCTTAACGTATGATATTTTTTACTTGGTATCTATATATATATATGTTGATAAAGCCCATAGGGTGTTTTGTCTGACTGCCGGCGTTGTGATGGCAGTCATACTAGTGGGAGCTGGATAGTCAATAGGCATACCCTTAGATGTCCCTGGTCGCAGGAGTATCGAGATTGGGCATCGATACTCCGGAGTAGACTAGTGTATACATATCTAGACCCTGACAAGGGGCAATGGATTGGTCCCGCAACCATTGGTGGTGTTCACCTAAGATTGTATACAGATGCTCACTGGGTGTGAGTACACCGGACAGGACTCGCCGAGAACTGACTGGATGGTATTATACCTAACGTCAGATAGCAGTTCTCAGGTGACATGTGTGCAGATAGTCCGTTGACTTAAGGTCATCATTTGTCTCGTGTGAGTTCCCACTGTGCTTTGATTATTACCCTACCACGGCTCAAAGGAGTCGTGCAAACAGGTTTCAGTTGGGCACAGTCCCGAGCCACATGGAGGCAGTAAGCGACTGTTAGGGATTCGTCTCTCCCGGTATAGGGAGTTGATATCGCACTGTGGTCGTTTGGTCATTACCATAAGTCCCTGGCCAGGGCTGATTGAGAATTACTGATGGAATGATCAGTAGATTCTCGGGTGGTCTTGAACCATACCGACACGACTTGTACGGTTATTAGGGGTCTGACGTCCACCACCTCCCTAGACCATACATGCGATACTCTTAGACGAACAGACCGGACTGCGCGGATATTGTCACAGACAGGCTCAGTAGGATTTCAGATGGGTTACCTCATCAGCTTTCTTATCGACAACTACCTGGGGACCGTTACGTACAGCTAGTGCCGCTTGCGGTCTGTGGTTAAACCCACTGCCAGCGTAGTAGTCGAGTCTTTAGAGTCCCACACAGAGATTTCCCAAACCCAGGCGAAAAGATATAGAAGTCGTATGGTTTTACGACAAAGGTTCGGACGCATACGTGTTTGAACGCACGTACGACATTCGGACAGTTTTTACTAGCCGGCTTTGGTTTAAGCCAGATTCTAGTATCAGGTTATTGGATTTATACAGTCTAAAGTTTTTCTGTGTTTTTACTGATGAGAGGGGCGTTCTCGTAATTTTCCGAGAAGCTTCTAGAAGGATGTGACATGGAGGGAGAGGTGGCATTTTCATTTAATGAATTAGTGACTCATTGTGAGTGATTCATCATGTCATTAATGCATTATTAAATGCTTAATGACTCACATAATGAATCACCCACTTGCATTAATGAAACATGATGAATAATCTCTTATTATTCATTTCTTTTTAATTCATAATGTTTCATATATCTAGTGAGAAGCTTTTTCATTTTCATATTATTATCATTATCATCTTCTCACTCTCTCTCTTCAAGTTCTCTCTCCTTCACCAAACCTAATCCTACCCTCATGAGTTGAGAACAAGGATTAGGAAAGACTAATTACTCCATAACCTATCTCTACATCACCTTAGCTACTCTATTTAGCAACTAGAGAAACTAAGTAACCTCAAGTTTAGAGGTTATAGCTTGGATTAGGGTTCTCGGGTGGATCGTCTATCACGGAAGAAAGCCGAAGAGGACGTGGAGATCCAAAGAGGCCGTAGATAACATTAAGACGAAGGACTAGAACCGTTTGGTATAATCTCTTAACATAGTAGTTTAGAACTCTATAGCTTTTGTTAAAACTTGTTTAGCAAACGATTCATACGGTTAATCGATGTTTGATCATAGAACAAGATTGTTATTCATATTTCCGCCTCCCCATAAGTATTGGGGTGTTGAACATCGACTTACAGTGGTATCAGAGCCTAGCTAAACAGTATTTAACACACTTGCAAATTTGTATGAATTTCGAACGGAAAAACAAACCGGAAAAACCCCGATATCATGTACTTTCTGTCGAATTTTAAATGAGGTCCAAAAATTTTTCAGGGACCTTCAGAATGACCTAAATGAATGTATTAGAACACCCAAGAAAATTGGGCTCATGAATCGGCCATAGCGCCGCGGAAATACGGCCGATCCCACCGATCCGCCGCGATTCCGCCGCGCTTTGGACGATTCATCATCCCAACTTTCTTGTGTTGTTTCTCTGTGATATTTGGTGTTTTCTGGTAATTTTTATTTTTGCTCAGGTTTCAGATTTACAGAGAAGTATTGGAGCAAGATTAAATGTGTTTAATCGATCGAAATTATACAGTATTTGCTTGTTTGATTCTATCTGTGAAATGTTATATGTGTTCGTAAACCTCCCCTAACTGCTAATATGTCGGTTGGCAGGGGGTTGCACATATCTGTGATGTTATATATAACTGTTTGTGTATATAAACTGTATTGGACTGTTGTGGTGTTTAGCCGGGTTTTGTGATGGGTTTTTGTATCAATTCATTTGATGTAAATGTAATAAGTTGTAATATTATTTTGCGGGGCACATCCAGGTTGCGGTTGTAGCCACCGTTGTATTATTTCTTTTACTGTTTTTGATCCTAGGATAGACCCAAGGTGGGGTGCACAAACTACCGGGTATTTTGAAGTGTTGGGGCTGGGGTGGGAAATTGGCTATTCATCACAACTGTGTAATCCGTCTTTCATTGCAGGCTCAAAGGAAATGCGGATTGCTTGCAAATCCAATATTGTTTATCTGTGATCTGGAATGCCTATTATTGCGTCTGACGAATGTACAATATCTATATATGATAGCTATTTAGACGTCGCTTATGTTTTACACCCGCGCTAGCCCAGCCCCCGCTCTGTCGTTAGTTAAGTAACCTAACGGGTGATGACGGGACCCCGTGGTGAATGCGGATGGCATAAGAGGACGTTGTATTTTCGTTGTTATCTGTAATGATAGGTTAAAGATGGGACGCATTATTATTAATGCAAAGAAAATAAAACCTAAACTGAATCGTTGGAACAATTTCTAAAAACCACTCGGTTTTCTTGAAAAAGCAAATTTTAAATGCGGAGCTTAAACCACTCCTTTTAATAAAAGCTATCTTAGTTCCTTCGATCAAATCAAGTTCACTACGTTAACGGTTTTTTGCCAAAAACCAGCCGTAACCCTCCGTCGTTTCAGATAGACAGCACATCGTATTCATGCTATGCTTGTTGGCCTACGTCAAGGCATAGTGAATGGTAGCAGTGTGTGTGCCTATTTGTTGCATAGATAGATGCATTAGTTTAATACAGACGTACACCTTGTTGGCCTACGTCAAGGGCTTGTACGATGTATTTAAATTGATCAGGACAACGACGGGTAGAACTTGACTTGCGTCTTATGACTTGTTGGCCTACGTCAAGGTCTATAAGAGCTTGGGGTAAAAATCACATCGGGAGTTTCAAACATAAAAGAAACTTGCAGATTTAGCTTACCTTCTGGAGTGTGGTGACTAGAGTGGCTTCCATCTAGGGCATCATGCAATGATAGTTGGATCCCGATCTCACTGATGAGTAGGAATACTCTCGGGAATTTCTCTCACTTAACAATCATTGCTATAAACCAAGTAGGTGCCTAGAAAGGTGTTAGAGGGGCTACGCCTCCAGGGAAAAGAGGTTCTTTAATTAAGGAACTTCGCGAAAGCGTTGGAAAACCTCCCTCGAAGTACCAACACCAGCCTGGCTGAAAGGTTAAGCAAGAATTGTAACGTGTGATTAAATCCTGACTAGTTCTTCTTTTAGGTTTTGAAGAAGGATTTGAGGAAACAGTGGGAGCCATCCTGTTTAGATAAAATAATAACCAATCTAAACTTGCAAGAGCATATGCTGAGTGTTTTCTTTTCTCTCTCTGTGGCAGCTACCATGACTGGACTAAAACTATTACTTGAAAAGAATATACTGACCGGGCAGAACTATAAAGATTGGCTAAGGAACGTCAATATTGCGCTGACTTATGACAAAGTTGCATATGTTACCACCGCTGTTCCTCCCCTTATCCCAGGACTAGATTCCTCAGTTGCGGACAAGGAAGTTCGTAAAACCTGGGATCTAGACTGTGAACGAGCTAAGTGTATCGTGCTGGCGTCCATGAATAATGAACTCCAGAAACAGCACGAGAGTATGGATATTGTATCCATATTCCTCCATTGCAAGGAATTGTATGGTGAACACTCCCGTATCGCAAGGTACGAAACCTCAAGGAAACTCTTCCAGATGAGGTTAGCTCCAGGATCACCTGTTGGAGAGCATGTCCTCAAAATGATCACCCTCATTGAGGAACTCGCAAACCTGGGATGCGTGCTAGAGAATGATTTGTATATCGACTTGATTTTGCAGTCCCTTCCCCACACCTTCTCTCAGTTCGTGCTGAACTTCAACATGCACGAAATGGAAGCGGATCTTCCGAAGCTCCTCAATATGTTGAGGGTAGCAGAGACCTCCTTGAAAAAGGAGAAGACCCCCGTTCTGTATGCTGGCCAATCATCTTCTTCTTAATCTAAAGCGAAAGCTAAAGGGAAGAAGAAGATGAAAGCCACCAAACCGAAGGGTGGGGTCAAGAAGGTGCAGGGAACGAACAAGGCAGGAAGGGTGAAGGCAGAAAAGAACGAATGCTTCTATTGTCACAAGCAAGGGCACTGGAAGAAGGACTGTTTGGCCTTTAAAGCCAAGGACATGAAGCAAGCTGTTGCTTCTGCTTCAGGTGTGTTCGTAATCGAAAATTGTCTTTCAGTAAACTCTACTTCATGGGTACTTGATACCGGTTCTGGTTCTCACATCTGTAATTCTTTGCAGGATCTGAGAAATAGTAGAGTACTGGGGGCAGGTGATATGAATCTCCGGATGGGCAATGGAATGCATGTAGATGCAGTTGCAATAGGGGAATATCACCTAGGGTTGAATAGTGGACACATTTTGGTATTGTATAGCTGTTTTTGTATTCCCAGTATGTTGTGTAATATTATATCAGTATCTTTGTTGTCTAATAAAGGATATAATTTTGTGCTTGAAAGAAATGTCATGAACATTCTCCTAAATGAAGAACAGATTGGGTTTGGCACACTGGAAAATGGCATATACATACTTAATCAATCTCAAATTTTCAATATTCAAAACACGCGTAAAAGAAAGGCTCCAGATTCGAATCAAGCCTTCCTATGGCATTGTAGACTTGGTCATATAAATGAAACAAGGTTGAGTAAGTTACATAAAGATGGATATCTAGATCCGTTTGAATATTCATCATATGCAACTTGTCAATCATGTATCAAAGGAAAAATGACCAAATCTCCATTCACCGGACACGGAGAAAGAGCCACTGAACTCTTTGGACTAGTACACAGTGATGTATGTGGTCCGATGTCTATACATGCACGAAGTGGTCACTCCTACTTCATCACTTTTACTGATGACTTCTCTAGGTATGGACATGTGTTCTTAATAAAGCATAAATCCGAGGCTTTTGAGAAGTTTAAGGAGTATAAAAATGAAGTAGAGAAACAAACTGGTAAAAGCATCAAGACACTTCGATCTGATCGAGGCGGAGAATACTTAAGTACCAGTTTCCTTGAATACTTAAAAGCGAATGGAATTCTCTCTCAGCTTACTCCACCTTATACACCTCAGCATAATGGTGTATCAGAAAGAACGAATCGCACGCTATTAGATATGGTGCGTTCAATGATGAGTAGTGCTGAGTTACCACTTTCCTTCTGGGGATTTACTCTAGAATCAGCCGCATACCTATTGAATAGAGTTCCAACTAAGTCTGTACCTACCACTCTATATGAAATGTGGTGTGGGAAGAGACCATATCTCAAGTATATCAAGATATGGGGGTGTCCGGTATATGTTAAAAAGCATAATCCAGACAAGCTCGAAGCACGATCGGTTTTATGCAAGTTTGTAGGATACCCCAAGCATTCAAGGGGGTACATAGTCTACCACACTGAAGAACAAAAGGTGTTTGTCGCTCGTCACATTGTCTTCTTAGAAAGCGAATTTCTTGCAAAAGAAATTAGTGGGAGCACGGTAGAACTGGAAGAAATTCCAGAACCTCAAACTGCAACCGAAGACTTAGAAGAATCTCAGATTTCAATAGAACATGACGAACCAACGCCACTCCGCAGATCTAGTAGGCTTTCTCATCCTCCTGAAAGATACTATGGTTTTCTTCTTGATGGGGATCGAGAGGATTGCATCATCGATGATGATGAGCCTACTAGTTTTCAGCAGGCTATCACAAGTAGCGACTCAGTGAAGTGGCTGGATGCAATGAGATCCGAAATGGAATCCATGTACACTAATAAAGTATGGACTTTAGAAGTTGCTCCTCCTAGGGTAAAACCAGTTGGGTGCAAATGGATCTTCAAAAAGAAGATTGGTACATTTGGACAAGTGGAAACCTACAAAGCTAGACTAGTTGCAAAAGGTTTTCGTCAAAGAACAGGATTGGACTATGATGAAACTTTTTCACCAGTAGCTATGCTTAAATCCATTCGGATCATGCTTGCCATTGCCGCCTTCCATGACTATGAAATCTGGCAAATGGATGTAAAAACAGCTTTTCTAAATGGACATCTAGAAGAGAGTGTTTACATGGATCAACCAGAAGGTTTCTTAGACAGTGGGAGCAGCGGAAGAGTGTGAAAATTGCTTAAATCCATTTATGGGTTAAAGCAAGCATCGCGGAGTTGGAACATCTGCTTTGATGAAACAGTCAAGGAATTTGACTTTATCAAAAATATAGATGAACCATGTATTTATAGGAAGATTATAGAAGGAGCAGTAGTCTTCCTCGTTTTGTACGTCGACGACATACTACTGATAGGGAATGATATCCCTATACTACAATCAGTAAAGCTCTTCTTGTCACAGAAATTCTCTATGAAAGACTTGGGAGATGCATCATACATTCTGGGCATTAAGATCTATCGAGATAGATCTAATAGAATATTGGGACTTTCACAGTCCAGGTATATAGACACTATACTAAAGAGATTTAGTATGGAAGATTCCAAACGCGGCAATATGCCCGCTTGTCACGGAATCACCCTCTCCAAAGAGATGTCTCCAAAGACTGATGAAGAGAGGGCTCGCATGGGCATTATACCCTACGCTTCGGCGGTAGGATCAATAATGTATGCGATGTTATGTACCAGACCGGATGTAGCTTACGCACTTAGTGTGGTAAGCAGGTATCAGTCTGACCCAGGTGAGAAACATTGGAGAGCGGTGAAGAACATTCTCAAGTACCTGAGAAGGACTAAGGAGATGTTCTTGATTTACGGTAATGAGGACCTCCAGGTAGAGGCTTTTACCGACTCCGGCTTCCAAAGTGACAAGGATGATTCTAAATCCATTTCGGGTTTTGTGTTTACCCTCAATGGAGGAGCGGTATGTTGGAAGAGTTCCAAACAAGATACCGTCGCAGACTCAACTATGGAGGCTGAGTATATAGCTGCTAGTGAAGCCGCAAAAGTGGCTGTCTGGATGAGAAAGTTCATTTCTGAACTTCAGGTGGTTCCGTCCATTGCCAATCCAATACCTTTGTATTGCGATAATAATGGTGCTGTAGCTTTAGCGAAGGAACCAAGGTCCCATCAGAAATCCAGGCATATCTTAAGGCGGTTTCACCTGATCAGGGAGATCGTGGATCGTCGGGAGATCGAGATACGGAGAGTAGACACAAAAGACAACACGGCAGATCCATTCACCAAGGCCATTCCTCAAGTACAGTTCGAGAGGCTTTTTGAGATGTTGGGCATGCGGTACGCAAGCAACTGGATCTGGTAGAGACAATGGGTACTCATTGCGCCAATTATAGGCCTTAGTGCAAGTGGGAGATTGTTGGATATATATGCCCTAGAGGCCTACATTGTATAGGATGCTTGGGATATGTATGTACATGACAGTCCTTCTTGATATGATAGTACGCTATTTGGTTTGACTTTGTCTTAACGTATGATATTTTTTACTTGGTATCTATATATATATATGTTGATAAAGCCCATAGGGTGTTTTGTCTGACTACCGGCGTTGTGAAGGCAGTCATACTAGTGGGAGCTGGATAGTCAATAGGCACACCCTTAGATGTCCCTGGTCGCAGGAGTATCGAGATTGGGCATCGATACTCCGGAGTAGACTAGTGTATACATATCTAGACCCTGACAAGGGGCAATGGATTGGTCCCGCAACCATTGGTGGTGTTCACCTAAGATTGTATACAGATGCTCACTGGGTGTGAGTACACCGGACAGGACTCGCCGAGAACTGACTGGATGGTATTATACCTAACGTCAGATAGCAGTTCTCAGGTGACATGTGTGCAGATAGTCCGTTGACTTAAGGTCATCATTTGTCTCGTGTGAGTTCCCACTGTGTTTTGATTATTACCCTACCACGGCTCAAAGGAGTCGTGCAAACAGGTTTCAGTTGGGCACAGTCTCGAGCCACATGGAGGTAGTGAGCGACTGTTAGGGATTCGTCTCTCCCGGTATAGAGAGTTGATATCGCACTGTGGTCGTTTGGTCATTACCATAAGTCCCTGGCCAGGGCTGATTGAGAATTACTGATGGAATGATCAGTAGATTCTCGGGTAGTCTTGAACCATACCGACACGACTTGTACGGTTATTATGGGTCTGACGTCCACCACCTCCCTAGACCATACATGCGATACTCTTAGACGAACAGACCGGACTGCGCGGATATTGTCACAGACAGGCTCAGTAGGATTTCAGATGGGTTACCTCATCAGCTTTCTTATCGACAACTACCTGGGGACCGTTACGTACAGCTAGTGCCGCTTGCGGTCTGTGGTTAAACCCACTGCCAGCGTAGTAGTCGAGTCTTTTGAGTCCCACACAGAGATTTCCCAAACCCAGGCGAAAAGATATAGAAGTCGTATGGTTTTACGACAAAGGTTCGGACGCATACGTGTTTGAACGCACGTACGACATTCGGACAGTTTTTACTAGCCGGCTTTGGTTTAAGCCAGATTCTAGTATCAGGTTATTGGATTTATACAGTCTAAAGTTTTTCCGTGTTTTTACGGATGAGAGGGGCGTTCTCGTAATTTTCCGAGAAGCTTCTAGAAGGATGTGACATGGAGGGAGAGGTGGCATTTTCATTTAATGAATTAGTGACTCATTGTGAGTGATTCATCATGTCATTAATGCATTATTAAATGCTTAATGACTCACATAATGAATCACCCACTTGCATTAATGAAACATGATGAATAATCTCTTATTATTCATTTCTTTTTAATTCATTATGTTTCATATATCTAGTGAGAAGCTTTTTCATTTTCATATTATTATCATTATCATCTTCTCACTCTCTCTCTTCAAGTTCTCTCTCCTTCACCAAACTTAATCCTACCCTCATGAGTTGAGAACAAGGATTAGGAAAGACTAATTACTCCATAACCTATCTCTACATCACCTTAGCTACTCTATTTAGCAACTAGAGAAACTAAGTAACCTCAAGTTTAGAGGTTGTAGGTTGGATTAGGGTTCTCGGGTATATCGTCTATCACGGAAGAAAGCCGAAGAGGACGTGGAGATCCAAAGAGGCCGTAGATAACATTAAGACGAAGGACTAGAACCGTTTGGTATAATCTCTTAACATAGTAGTTTAGAACTCTATAGCTTTTGTTAAAAGTTGTTTAGCAAATGATTTATACGGTTAATCGATGTTTGATCATAGAACAAGATTGTTATTCATATTTCCGCCTCCCCATAAGTATTGGGGTGTTGAACATCGACTTACAGCAGCCAAAGTCCATACTTTGTTGGTGTACATGGATTCCATCTCAGATCGCTAAGCACCCAGCCATTCTTACAGAGTCCCCACTCTTGATGGCCTGCTTGAAATCAGTTGGGTCATCATCTCATGATGCAATCTTTGCTCCCACTGTCATCGAGAAACCGAAGTATCTCTCGGGCGGATGAGGAACCCTACTAGATCGGCGGAGAGGCTAAGGTTCGTCGGGGACTATTGAATCCTTCGGTTCTACCAAATCATCAGCTGTAGTTAGTATAGCTGGAACTCCTTCCAGTTCTACAGAACTGACCTTGCCTCGATCTTGTCCGTATTTTGCTTCTAGACATAAGCCGGACAACCCCAAATCTTAACTTGCTTAAGAGATGGGCTCTTCTTATACCATATCTCATATGGAGTGGTAGGCACTGATTTGATTGGAACCCAATTCAATAGGTATGCAGCTTCTCAAGTGCATAACCCCCAAAAAGAAACAGGTAACTCAGTAATACTCATCATAGAGCGCACAGTATCTAATAGGGTGCGATTGCTCCCCCCGATACACCATTGTGCTGTGGTGTATTTGGAGGAGTAATCCTGAGAGAGAATCTCATTCTCCTTTAGAATAGTCCAGGAATTCCATGCCTAAGTATTCTCCTCCCTGATCACATCAAAGGACATAATACTTATTCCTGTATTGGTTCTCTACTTCTTTCTTATATTCTTTGAATTTCTCAGAAACTTCAAACATGTGTTTCAACAGGAACATGTGTCCGAATCTTAAGAGATCATCAGTGAATGTAAGGAAGTACAAAGAACCTGTCCTGGCATATGTAGACTGGGGACCTTCATACATCACTATGTATCAGTCCCAAGAGTTCACTAACTCTTTCTCTGTTTCCAGTAAACGGAGCTATGGTCATCTTAACTTTGTGACATGACTGGCAAGTTTCACAAGATGTAAATTCAAACTGATTTAAATATGCATCTAAATGTAACTTAGCTAGTTGGGTCGCATTGATATGACCTAGTCTACAATGCCTCAAGAAGGATTCATTCATATCTGAACTCTTCATCTTGTATGTGTTCTGTACATTAAGAACTGTGGTTTGATTTAGAACGTATATGCATTTAAATAACATGCCTGAAACCGATCAACTCTTGATATAGGAAATGTTCAAAACATTATCCAACAATACAAAATTATATCCTTCTTTACTAAATAAACAGACTGATATGATGTTGTATATCAGGTTCGGTATCTAATAACAATCGTTCACAATCAATGTATTTAGTAATACAGGGTGATAACTGCCAACACCTTGGCTGCAACAATTGCACCATTTTTAACTCTTGAAATTTATCACCAGTTCTCAGATCTCTACCTATCTGTAGCCCATGTAACAGATTACATATCTGGGATCTTGATCCGGTATCACATACCCATGACGTAGAGGATACTGAGAAACAGTTTTTCGTAATGAACACACCCGAAGAAGATGCATTAGCATGCACTTTCTTCATTTGGGCGGCATGGGAATCCTGGTATTTCCCTATTTCCTACTCGGTCTTATAACAATTATAAGTTGGAGTGAGACCAACGTTCCCCAGCTCAGTATAACAAGCGAGTTCGGTCAATACATCCATATTATTATCTTGATTAAGGCATGACATGGTCGCTACCTGGAGAGAGAGAGAGAAGAAAACACTCTGCGTGCGCTTTTGCAAGATTAGATTGGTTATATATTTTATCTAATAAGGATGGCTCCCACTATTTTTATCAAATCTTCCTTCAAACCTTAAAAGGAAAGACTAGCTGGGATTAATTACACTTTACAGTTCGCCAATCTTTCAGCCAGGCCAGTACCGGTACTTTGAGGGAGGTTCCCCGTGCTTTCACATGGACCTAATTAAAATAAACCTCGTTTTCCCAGGGGCGTAACCCCGTTGACACCTTTCTAGACACCTACTTGATCGGCTAATTGTAAAATGCAAAAATCTCCTAGGAGTAACAATTACTCGCAGTGGGTATCAGAATCCAACTATCTCATAGAAGGTATGCAATCTCATTGCAAATCTCAACACTTGAAACTCCCGATATTAGTTTTTACCCCTAGCATTTATGACCTTAACTATGGTCAACAAATCATAAGCACTAGTTAAGCTCTACCCGTCATTTCTTGATTAATTAGACCTACCCACATGACCCTTAACTAAGGTCAACAAAGTGACATGACTGTCCTAACTAATCGCATCATATGCTGTGTAGGAAGACATCACTTAGCTACCGTACAATATGCCTTGACTATGGTCAACAAACACAGCACGAATACTAAGTACTCTACTTCCTAAAATGATGGAGGGTTGCAGATGGTTTTTAAGAAAACCTTTAACGCTTTGAACTTGATATCGTTGCAGAATCAAATGGTTTTAAATGGAGTGTTTTTGAGGCTTTTTCTAGTTTCGCTAAAGAGGTCACTCCCGGTGAAGGGATCTCGGCTCTTTCCTCGTCGAATGAGGTGCAGGATATTCATAATACCACTATGCAAAGCAGTCAAAAGACAAACCGAAGGTTGTAGCATTTGCTAATTATTGCTAAAGAGGTCACTCCCGGTGAAGGGATCTCGGCACTTTCCTCATCGAATGAGGTGCTGGATATTCTACAAGGAATACCGCTATGCAAAGCAACAACTAGAGCTACCAAATTTTTGAAATTTGATTCCACAACATCTTTTAGGTTTATTTTCTTTCATTAATCTCATTAAGGAATGTCCTATCATTTAAGTCACCTAAACATCACAGATAAATACAACGTACGCTTATGCCATCCGCATTCGCCTCGATGTCCCGTTATGCACCGTTAGGTTAGGTAACTAACGACATAGCGGGGCAGGGCAAGCACGGTTGTAAAACATAAACAACGTCTATATAATATATCATATATACTATATATAGTATCTATCTGAACATATCAAATGATCACATCACAAATATCGCAGCAGAAAACAACATATGAAATATTGGATATACTAGGATGTCCGTGCTTTATTTTGAGCCTATATAAAACACGGATTCCACTGTCGTGATGAATAGGCAAACCCACATCCTTAGACCCCTACGAGAGCGGCAAGCAACCCTACCAATTCTAGAGTTAGGAGACTCGGACCCAACTCCTCAAGATGGTCTCCCACTGGACTCTAGAACCCTGTTACTTATGCTCCCCTCCTTGGGTCTATCCTAATGAGGAAAAGTAAATAATATACATCAACGGTGATATCTTCCTCAACCCGGAAGTGCCCCAATAAAAGAATATTACATACAAGTTTTTACATGAATGAAAATGAAAAACACTCATCTCACATAAAAAAACCCGGCTATTCAAACACGACGATCCAATATAACATATCCAGCAACACATAACATCACATGTCATCAGCGTAAGTAAATATGCGTATCACAATTGTCATTGACGTATAGCAACGAAACCGGCGATACTCCACATATTACACTTACGGTCGTAGAAAAGAAAATGAAAACTACAACAGTTAGAATCTGCAACCGCCTTAGACATCACATGCCTAACATTATGAATTCCTTAGACATCGCATGCCTAACAATTATAAACCCCGCATTTTAGTCTAGATATTGAAAACACTTTCCAATAATCAGTCGGGCAATTCAATAAGATTCCCGATATCCCGATCGAATGCTCGTTGGAAACTTTAGTAGACGGCCGCACCCCCAATACTGACGATGAAATGCACTTAGGCGGAACACCACGGCCGCGAGCACCCGGACGGATGCTTTTTGGCAACGGAGTTCTCCTACAGTCACTTGGTTGGGGTTATGGGGCATGGCTATCTAGTAATGTTACCCGGCGAGTATCCGAATACACAAAGTGATTGCGACGGACTTTTGATCACATCAAAATCCCGTGGCAACCAATCAAATGAGACTAAATTGCTAGACTTATAAAATTCAAATGTTGTTGATTCCAAGTATTGTATCACAATATATACTAGACTATGTTAAACGTTTCGAGCGAATCAACAAATCCCTACAACTCCCATTGAGCTCAACACTTGAGCGAAGTTAAAGTATCCAAAACGTGCCACAGTACCTATGATACAGCCGTAGAAGGGGTAAACCAACGCCTCACCTATGACACCGCAGAACCACGGAAAACCCTAAGGTTCAAACCACGGTTCCGAGGGCATAGAATCGAGTTAAGGTTTATATGTTCTTCTAGAGGGTCCGTAGAGTTACTTGCACGAACATCGAATATAATTAACTTAGAAAAGTTCCAACACTTGGAAATTTCAGAGGGGGTCATGGGGTGAAGTTTGAATTTCGTTCGAAATGTTAAACACGGTCTAGGTTACCAATACAATGCTAAAAAATACGAATACGAAATACTCCGCAAAGTGTCCATAACATAATTATCATCACATGAAAATTTGGACTAAACAAACAATGCCAGAAACTCCAGAATAAGAGTAAAAGATCACAGGTGCAACACGAGGGGGAGAGGAGCCTATGGGGTCGGCGACGCCGGAATTTTGGCTTCTGTCACCGGCCAGGAACCGAGAACCCCCCTCGTATTTCTTTTGTGTTCTTAAAATCTCTAGAACATCACTCTGAAGTTGCTTAAATAATTTTCAGGCTACATTTTAAAAGATTTCCAGAGAGCAATATCAAGGGGTTTCCAAAATCGTATTTTATGGGGTTTTTTGTTTTCGCATTATCTTAGCATCGTCTAAGTTTCTAGTTAGGCTCTGATACCATGTTGGGATTCCTAAGCACCTAGCCCAGGGTTTGCAAGCATCACACATGCCATAACAAAAATTAAAGGGGGTGCCAAGCAATCAACCTCAAGATCATACTAGAAAACTAGGGTAACACAACATGTAATCTAACATTACAAAGAGAAGTGAATGAAAATACAACCTTTGTAGATCCGGTCCTTCACTTCTAAAGCTCCATGTTGACGTCCCTTCGCTGCGATCATCGAGATCCCGGACTCTAGTGATGGTTTCCTCAGAGAAATGAACGGGCTAGCTCGTTGACTTCTAGGCTGAAGATGATCTAAGTCGAGGAGACTCAAACTCAAGCTCCATCTTCATTAGGTCAAGAACTTTGTGAAGAGAAAACCCTAAGCTAAATGGCAAGTAGTAGAGGATGATGAAATAGGAAATGGGTTCACTTTGGATTTTGATTTCTCACTTTGTTTCTTCACTTGAAAAATTCTAGCAAGGTTTTCTTCTTGATGAAGAAAAAGAAGAAGAAGGAATAAAATGAATCATATGAAAAGAATAAAACAAGTGAAGGTTATCATAATGCAACCATAGGTGAGTTAACCTTTGTAGAGAGTAAACCATAGTTTAAGTTAATGGTTTGGTTAATAAATATCTTAAGTGAGACAAATTTAGTGGACTTGGTCAAAGAATGCTTAAAGCTTCATGAAGCTTCAAGCATGACAAAGTGCTCACTAATTTTGAATTACAAAATAAATATAAACCATTACCATTAACTTAAATATGGTGTAATTCACACACACACCCAAGTTTGCATGTATCATCCATCATGATACAAACATGTAAACAGTTATATATCACATATACATTATGTGTAAATCAAGTGAGAAAAACAATCTTAAGCGAACAAACACTAGTTAATGTAAAGTAATATATCAAATATATATAATTATATATTAAATCATTAAATCAACAGTTGATTTAATGATCCGGTCATATCATATATAACCGACTAATATCTAGTGTATCAATATATCGAATCAACACTTGATTCGGTAATCCGGCTATATCGCATATAACCGACCGATGATACAAATCGCGAGAATAGAATACAGTATCACATACTCGTATTATTCTCGATCCCGCACATATCTCATATGCGCTCCTATTTCGTTTCACTTGAGCCAGGAAACCTCTGTGTAGAACTCTAAAGACTCGTCAATACGCCGGCAGTAGGTGGTGATCATATCAGCCACCCACAAGCCGCAAGCGGTCTGCTAAACGTAACGGCCACCCGGGTATTGAGCGATCAAAATATCAACGAGCAAGCCTGCTCACACTCCTGCGAATCCAATCAGTAATACTTACCGTGCAGTCCGGTCTGTTCGTATGATATGTAGCATATCTCGCCTAGGGGTGGTAAACGCAGACCCCAGTAGGTTGATAAGTCATGCTGATGTAAGGTCCATAACGAGCGTGAAACTACTGATAACATTTACTAGTAAATCACATCAACCCTTGCCAGGGATTTCCAGTTATGGCCAATCGAACATAGCGCAACATCAACCCCCAATACCGGTAGAGACGAATTCCCTCCTATCGCTCATTGCCTCCATATGAATCGGGACTGTACCCAAAATCCACCTGTTTGCACGACTCAGTAGAGCCGTGGTAGGTGGAAATCAAAGCACAGTAGGAGACACACAAGACTCTATGACGATCTCAGGTCAACAGACTAAGATGTACCAGTGTCACCGGAGAACTGCCATCTGACGTGAGGTATAATACCATCTAGGAGTTCTCGGCTAGTCCGTTCGGTGTACCCAGTCTCCACTGAGCACTTGCATACCATCTCTAATGTCAAACACTAATGGATATGGGATCATCCATCGCCCATCACATGGGTCGAGAAGATATACGCCAGTCTACTCTGGAATATCGATGCCCCGTCTCGATATTCCCACGACTAGGAACATTGATGGATGTACTCATGGACTACCCAGGCCCCACTAGTATGATCTTCATCATAGTCCTGGAAGTCGAGTACACATCCTAAGGGCTTTATCAACATGTAACAGAGAAACAATAATGTACATGTTAAGATAAAAAAACAACCAGATAGCATACTATCATGTCGAGCAAGAAAGTCCTCCCTATATAGGTCCCAGCATCCACTACAATATACATCTCATGTACAATAATGGATTTTAGGGCATACATATAACTAACAGCCCGAGCACTAAATTGTATACTACACACACCCCGTTGGTAATTGCCATGACACACACACCATATACACCTATGCGGTACTTGTAAGTCGATGTACAACACCCCACGACTTGCGGGGAGGCGGAAATATGAAAAACGATCTTGTTCTTTGCTTAAACATCGACTAACCGCATGAATCGAAGCTAAACGATAACTAACATCAAACATAGAAGTTCTAAACTACTATGTAAAGGGATTATACCTAAAGAACCGTGTCCTTCGTCTTTACGAACTCCACCTCCTCCTCGGTCTTTTCCAAGTTGTAGACGATCCACCACGAGAGCTTAACTCCAAGCTTTGCCTCTAAACTTGAGGCAACTAGGTATCTTTAAGTGCTAATCAAAGTACCTAGATAAAATAGAGTATGGTTATGGATTAAGTAGTCTAACTAATCCTTGTACTCAACACATGAGAGGGGAGGATTAGGGTTTGAAGAGGGAGAGCTTGAGGAGAGAGAAGATGAACATAATAATGAAGTGAGAATAATGAGTTATGATAATATATATCAAGCATTTCTTTTATTCAAGAAAAGAAAATAAATCAATTTAACAACCATGCTTGATAATATCTAGTGATGATTCATCTCCATGAGTCATTAAGCATTTATGATGCATTAATGACATGGATGAATCATCCATATGACTCACTAATCACATTCATTGTATATGCCACCTAAACCTCCTTAGTCACCACCTTCTAGAAGCTTCTCGCGCAATTACAAGAACGCCCCTCCTTTCCGAAAAAATACGGAAAAACTTTAGACTGTATAAATCCAATAACCGGATACCAGTAACTGGCTTAAACCAAAACCGACTGGTAAAAACTGTCCGAAAGTCGTACGTGCGTAAACACACGTATGCGTCCGAACCCTTGTCGTAAAACCATACGACCTCTATATCGTTTCGCCTGGAGTAGGGAAACTCTCTGTGTGGGACTCTAGAGACTCGACTACTACGCTGGCAGTGGGTTTAACCACAGACCGCAAGCGGCACTAGCTGTACGTAACGGTCCCCAGGTAGATGTCGATAAGAAGGCCGATGAGGAAACCCATCCGAACTCCTACTGAGTCTGATGTGACAATCTCCGTACAGTCTGGTCCGTTCGTCTAAGACTATCGCATATCAGGCCTAGGGGGGCGGCAAGCGTCAGTCCCCTAATAGCGGTATAAGTCGTGTCGGAGTGAAGCCCATCACACCCTGAGAAACTACTGGAACCTACCAGCAAATCTCGCTTGCCCTGGCCAGGGACTTTGCGTAATGGCTCTCTGACACAGCGCGATATCAACCCCCAATACCGGGAGAGACGAATCCTGTCTAACCGCCACTGCCTCCAAGTGCTCATGACTGCACCCAACTGCTACCTGTTTGCACGACTCCTTTGAGCCATGGTAGTGTAGCAATCTAAGAACAGTGGGACACACTCGAGGCGAAGTAGCAGTGTCAAGTCTGCGGACTATGCTGTACTCATGTCACCTGGGAACTATTCACTGACGACTGGTATAAAACCAACCAACAGTTCCCTGTGAGTCCTGTCCGGTGTACCCGTAACCTAACGAGCACATGCATACTATCTCCAGTACGACGTACTGACGGCTGTGGGACAGACCATCTCCCCAACTGGGATGAGAAGCGTACACACTAGTCTACTCCGGAGTATCGATGCCCTGTCTCGATAATCCAACGACTAGGGACCTGAATAAGGATGTGCTTGTAGACTACCCAGCCCCCACTAGTGTGACTGCCATCACAACGCTGGTAGTCAAGCAAGATCCTAAGAGCTCTATCAATACGTATACTCACATATTAAGATAGGAAAAACCAAGTATCATACTACCATGTTTAGCAAGACTGTTATATACATGTGAATATCCCAAGCTTCCATTAAGTAATATACAAACTAGAATGATACAATAATGGCCCCTAGGGCATATACAGTAACAATCTCCCACTTGCACTAGGGCCAAGTACCGGCATATCGAAGACCGATGATCTCGAGTAGCCTCTCGAACTGAATTTGAGGTAGGGCCTTTGTGAATGGATCAGCAATGTTCTCTTCAGAAGCAACTCTCCGAACCTCGATCTCCTGACGATCAATGATCTCCCTGATCAGGTGATACCGCCTTAAGATGTGTCTGGACTTCTGATGGGACCTTGGTTCCTTTGCTAAAGCTATAGCTCCGTTGTTGTCGCAATACAGAGGTATTGGATCAACTATGGTAGGAACCACCTGAAGTTCTGTTAGGAACTTCTTCATCCAGACTTCTTCTTTTGCGGCATCGCAAGCAGCTATATACTCCTCTTCCATAGTCGAGTCAGCAACGGTGTCCTGCTTGGAGCTCTTCCAGCACACCGCCCCTCCATTGAGGGTAAAGACATAACCTGACATGGACTTGGAATCGTCCTTATCACTCTGGAAGCCGGAATCAGCAAAGGCCTCCAACCTGAGGTCTTTTCCGCCGTAAACCAAGAACATCTCATTTGTCCTTCTCAGGTACTTGAGAATGTTCTTTACTGCTATCCAGTGCTTCTTCCCTAGGTCTGACTGATACCGACTTACCACACTCAGTGCGTAAGCTACATCTGGTCTGGTGCACAACATCGCATACATTATAGAGCCTACCGCAGAAGTGTAGGGTATAATAGACATGCGTTCCCTTTCCAAATCAGTCTTGGGAGACATCTCTTTGGAGAGGGTGATTCCGTGACAAGCCGGTAGATTACCGCGCTTAGAACCTTCCATACTGAATCTTTTCAGTACAGTGTCGATATACCTGGACTGCGAAAGTCCCAACATCCTTTTGGATCTATCACGATAGATCCGGATCCCCATAATGTAAGTGGCATCACCCAGGTCTTTCATGGAGAACCTGTGTGACAAGAATCCTTTGACAGATTGTAGCATAGGAATGTCATTTCCTATCAATAGAATGTCATCCACGTACAAGACGAGGAATACGACACTTCTGGCTACAACTTTACTATATATGCACGGTTCATCTGGATTTTTGATAAAGTCATATTCTTTGACTGTCTCATCAAAACAGATGTTCCAACTCCGCGATGCCTGCTTTAGTCCATAAATGGACTTAAGCAGCTTGCATACTTTCCCGCTGCTCCTACTCTGATTGAAACCCTCTGGCTGATCCATATAGACGCACTCTTCTAAATTTCCATTTAGAAAAGCCGTCTTTACGTCCATCTGCCAGATTTCATAATCATGGAAGGTAGGAATAGCAAGAAGGACCCGAATGGATTTGAGCATAGCCACTGGAGAAAAAGTTTCGTCATAGTCCAAACCAGGTCTTTGACGAAAACCCTTTGCAACAAGTCTAGCTTTATAGGTTTCCACCTGTCCATCTACACCAATCTTTTTCTTGAAGATCCATTTGCATCCTATGGGTTTTACCCCATCTGGAGCAAAGTCCAAAGTCCATACTTTGTTGGTGTACATGGACTCCATTTCGGTTCGCATTGCATCTAGCGATCGTACCGAGTCGCCGCTCTGGATGGCCTGCTGGAAGTCAGTAGGTTCATCATCATCTATGATGAAATCCTCTCTATCCCCATCTATGAGAAAACCGTAGTATCTCTCAGGCGGATGAGACGGCCTAGTACTCCTGCGGAGGGGTGCGGGAATGTCCTGTTCTTCTTGAACTTCCGGTTCTACCAAACTTTGAGTAGCAGCTTGTGGTTCTGGAATTTCTTCCAGTTCTATTTCGCTCCCACTTATTTCCTTTTCTAAAAACTGATGTTCTAGAAAATGGGCATTACGAGAAACAAAAACCTTTTGTTCCTCTGCGTAATAGAAATAATATCCCTTGGAGTTCTTTGGATATCTTACAAACATACATTTTACTGATCGTGCCTCGAGCTTGTCCACATGCTGCTTTTTAACAAAAGCTGGACATCCCCAAATCTTCATATGCTGAAGATGGGGTTTCTTTCCAGTCCACATCTGATATGGAGTGGTAGGCACAGTCTTGGTAGGAGCCCTGTTCAGAAGATATGCTGCTGATTCTAGCGCATAACCCCAAAAAGATCGCGGTAACTCAGCATTACTCATCATGGATCGTACCATATCCAATAGGGTTCTATTCCGTCTATTCGATACACCGTTATGCTGTGGAGTGTATGGAGGAGTAAGCTGAGAGAGAATTCCTTTCTCTTTTAGGTAACCTAGGAACTCGGTACTCAAGTATTCACCACCTCGATCAGATCTAAGTGTCTTGATACTTTTGCCGGTTTGGTTTTCTACTTCATTCTTATACTCTTGGAATTTCTCAAAAGCCTCGGATTTATGTTTCATCAGATAAATGAATCCGTATCTTGAGTAATCATCCGTGAAAGTAATGAAATAGGAAAAACAACTTCTTGCATGTATAGACAATGGACCACATACATCGCTGTGTATGAGTCCTAAGAGCTCGCTCGCTCTTACTCCTTGTCCAGTGAATGGAGTCTTTGTCATCTTTCCTTTGAGACAAGATTGACAAGTGTCATAAGTTTGATATTCGAACGAGTCTAAATATCCTTCTCTATGCAACATAGTCAACCTTCTCTCATTGATGTGACCTAGTCTACAATACCATAAGAAAGCTTTATTTAAATCTGGAGACTTTCTTTTTAGTGTGTTCTGGACATTGAAAATTTGGAGTTGGTTTAAAACATATATACCGTTATTTAGTGTACCGGACCCAATCAAACCATGATTAAGGTGGATGTTAACAACATCTCTTACAAACGTGAAATCATAACCTTTATTTGATAACAAGGAAACTGATATGATATTACACGTTAAGCTTAGTACAAAAAAACAGTTATGTAAAACCAAAATGTGTCCACCCGTCAATCCTAGGTGATAATCCCCGACGGACGCAGCTCCCACGCTAGCTCCGTTAGCAACCTTTAGGGTCATATCACCTTCCTTCAGCACTCTACGGTTTCTCAGTGCCTGCAATGAATTGCAAATATGTGATCCTGATCCGGTATCCAATACCCAGGAAGTAGAGTTGATTGACAGACAATTCTCAATTACAAACACACCTGAAGTCGAAGCCACAGCTTGCTTCGATTCCTGGTTCTTGGCGTTCCATGCCCTGCAATCTTTCTTCCAGTGCCCTTTCTTGTGACAATGGAAGCACTCATCCTGGCCTACTACCGGTACCGCAAACTTTTTCTTTCCCTTCCCTCCCACCTTACTAACACCTCCTCTAGGTTTGGTGGCGGCCTTCTTCTTCCTTCCTTTGGCCCTAGCCTTGGACCCGGAAGAAGATGCACCGCTAATAAACATAGCGGGTGTTTCCCTTGACTTCTGCAAGGTACCCTCTGCACTCCTTAACATGTTCAGGAGTTCCGGAAGTTCAACTTCTTTTCTTTGAATGTTGAAGTTCAGGATAAACTGGGCGTAGGTGTGAGGAAGGGACTGGAGAATAAGGCCTGTATAGAGCTCATTATCCAAAGTTGTCCCAAGGTCTGCGAGCTCTTCAATATAGCCGATCATCTTTAGGACATGTTCTCCTACCGATGACCCGACAGCCAACCTCGCTCGAAACAAGTTCTTAGAGGTCTCGTATCTTGCTATACGAGATTGCTCTCCATAAAATTCCTTTGTATGGAGAAATATGCCATCTAGGTCCATATCCTCGTGCCTCCTCTGATGTTCATTGTTCATCGAGGCAAGCACGATGCACTTGGCTTTCGCGCAATCTAAATCCCAGGTTTTGCGGATTTCCTTATCCGCATTACTGGATTTGGGACCAGGGATAGCAGGTGCCGTAGCGGTGAGGACGTACCCCAATTTGTCATAGGTCAAAGCCATTTTGACATTCCGCAGCCAATCTTTATAGTTTGGCCCTGTCAGTATATTTTTCTCTAAAAGTAACTTAAGTCCAGTCATTTTCAGGGTCGCTGCAAATAGGAGAGAGAGAAGAAAACTCTTTAGCATGATGCTCTTGCAAGTTTAGAGTGGTTTTTAGTTTATCTAAACTGGATGGCTCCCATTGTTTCTCGAATCCTTCCTCAAACCATAAAAGAAGAATTAGCCAGGACTATTCTCACCGTACAATACTTGCTTAACCGTTCAGCCAGGCTAGTGTCGATACTTCGAGGGAGGTTTTCCAACGCTTTCGCGAAGTTCCTTAATTAAATAACCTCTTTTCTCTGGGGGCGTAACCCCGCTGACACCTTTCTTGACACCTACTTGGTTTATAGCATTGATCGTTAAGTGACGAATCTCCTGATAAGTAGCATATACTCACAGTAGGATCGGGATCCAAATATCATCGTATGATAATGTTGAAGGAATGCTACCAACATTCATCAAACTCCAAATGGTATGCATCACTTTGCAAATTTCAGTTTCTTTAGAAATTCCCGATATAAGTTTTTGCCCCATGCTCTTATGACCTTGGCTTTGGTCAAAATGTCATAAGTCACATGTCAAGTTCTACCCGTCATTATCTTGTCAATTTGAACCCATCCGTATATACCCCTGACTTTGGTCAAATGATAATACGACTGTCCCAAACTAACTCATCTATCTTATGCAACAAATGAAAACCCAGCAGCTACCAAACACTATGCCTTGACTTTAGCCAAAATGCATAGCTTGAATACTACTGAATACCCAAATGAAATGACGGAGGGCTACGAATGGTTTTGGCGAAACCATGAACGTAGTGAACTTGATATAACCGAAGGAACCTGATAGCTTTTAAAAGGAGTGGTTAAAACTCCGCATTTAAAAATATCTGTTTTTAAAATTAACCGAGTGGTTTCTTTTAAATTGTTCCATCGATTAACTTTTGGTTTATTTTCTTTGCATTATAAATAATGCGTCCCATCATTAACCTATCATTGCAGAAAACAACGAAAATACAACGTCCTCTTATGCCATCCGCATTCGCCACGGGGTCCCGTCATCACCCGTTAGGTTACTTAACTAACGACAGAGCGGGGGCTGGGCTAGCGCGGGTGTAAAACATAAGTGACGTCTAAATAGCTATCATACATAGATATTGTACATTCGTCAGACGCAATAATAGACATTCCAGATCACAGATGAACTTAATTGGATTTGCAAGAAATTCGTGTTTGTTTTGAGCCTGCAACTAAAGACGGATTACACAGTTGTGATGAATAGCCATTACCCCACCCAATACCCCAACGGGTACGGCAAACTACCCGCCCGGCAGTTTGTGCACCCCACCTTGGGTCTGTCCTAGGAGCAAAAACAGTAAAATGAAATAATACAACGGTGGCTACAACCGCAACCTGGATGTGCCCCGCAAAATAATATTATAACAAATTACATTTACATCAAATGAATTAAATAATAACCCATCACATAACCCTGGCTATACATCACAACAGTCCAACACAGTTCATATACACAAACAGATAAAATCCATTACAGAAATGTGCAACCCCCTGCCAACCGACATACTAGCAGTTAAGGAAGGTTTACGAACACATTATACAAACACAGATATAATCCAACAAACAAATACTGTATAATTTCGATCGATTAAACACTTTTAATTTTGCTCCAATACTTCTCTGTAAATCTGAAACCTGAGCAAAAATTAAAAATTCCAGAAAATACCAAATATCCCAGAGAACCAACACAGAAAAATTGGGTTCCTGAATCGCCAACTCGGCGGCGGAATCACGGCGGATCGGTAGGATCCGCCTCGGTTCCGCGGCGCTTTAGGCGATTCAGGGGCCCAATTTTCTTGGGTGTTCTTCTACTGTCTTTTCAAGCTTTCTGAACATCCCTGAAAAATTTTTGGACTTCATTTAAAAATCGACAGAAACTTATGATTTCGGGCTTTTCCGGTTTCGTTTTTTCCGTTCGAAATTCATACAAATTTGTAAGTAAGTTATTTATTGTTTAGCAAGGCTCTGATACCACTGTAAGTCGATGTACAACACCCCACGACTTGCGGGGAGGCGGAAATATGAAAAACGATCTTGTTCTTTACTTAAACATCGACTAACCGCATGAATCGAAGCTAAATGATAACTAACATCAAACATAGAAGTTCTAAACTACCATGTAATAAGGGATTATACCTAAAGAACCGTGTCCTTCGTCTTTACGAACTCCACGTCCTCCTCGGCCTTCTCCAAGTAGTAGACGATCCACCACGAGAGCATAACTCCAAGCTTTGCCTCTAAACTTGAGGCAACTAGGTATCTTTAAGTGCTAATCAAAGTACCTAGATGAAATAGAGTATGGTTATGGATTAAGTAGTCTAACTAATCCTTGTACTCAACACATGAGAGGGGAGGATTAGGGTTTGAAGAGGGAGAGCTTGAGGAGAGAGAAGATGAACATAATAATGAAGTGAGAATAATGAGTTATGATAATATATATCAAGCATTTCTTTTATTCAAGAAAAGAAAATAAATCAATTTAACAACTATGCTTGATAATATCTAGTGATGATTCATCTCCATGAGTCATTAAGCATTTTTTATGCATTAATGACATGGATGAATCATCCATATGACTCACTAATCACATTCATTGTATATGCCACCTAAACCTCCTTAGTCACCACCTTCTAGAAGCTTCTCGCGCAATTACGAGAACGCCCCTCCTTTCTGCAAAAATACGGAAAAACTTTAGACTGTATAAATCCAATAACCGGATACCAGTAACTGGCTTAAACCAAAGCCGACTGGTAAAAACTGTCCGAATGTCGTACGTACGTAAACACACGTATGCGTCCGAACCCTTGTCGTAAAACCATACGACCTCTATATCGTTTCGCCTGGAGTAGGGAAACTCTCTGTGTGGGACTCTAGAGACTCGACTACTACGCTGGCAGTGGGTTTAACCACAGACCGCAAGCGGCACTAGCTGTACGTAACGGTCCCCAGGTAGATGTCGATAAGAAGGCCGATGAGGAAACCCATCCGAACTCCTACTGAGTCTGATGTGACAATCTCCGTACAGTCCGGTCCGTTAATCTAAGACTATCGCATATCGGGCCTAGGGGGCGGCAAGCGTCAGTCCCCTAATAGCGGTATAAGTCATGTCGGAGCGAAGCCCATTACACCCTGAGAAACTACTGGAACCTACCAGCAAATCTCGCTTGCCCTGGCCAGGGACTTTGCGTAATGGCTCTCTGACACAGCGCGATATCAACCCCCAATACCGGGAGAGACGAATCCTGTCTAACCGCCACTGCCTCCAAGTGCTCGGGACTGCACCCAACTGCTACCTGTTTGCACGACTCCTTTGAGCCGTGGTAGGGTAGCAATCTAAGAACAGTGGGACACACTCGAGGCGAAGTAGCAGTGTCAAGTCTGTGGACTATGCTGTACTCATGTCACCTAGGAACTGTTCACTGACGACTGGTATAAAACCAACCAACAGTTCCCTGTGAGTCCTGTCCGGTGTACCCGTAACCTAACGAGCACCTGCATACTATCTCCAGTACGACGTACTGACGGCTGTGGGACAGACCATCTCCCCAACTGGGATGAGAAGCGTACACACTAGTCTACTCCGGAGTATCGATGCCCTGTCTCGATAATCCAACGACTATGGACCTGAATAAGGATGTTCTTGTAGACTACCCAGCCCCCACTAGTGTGACTGCCATCACAACGCTGGTAGTCAAGCAAGATCCTAAGAGCTCAATCAATACGTATACTCACATATTAAGATAGGAAAAACCAAGTAGCATACTACCATGTTTAGCAAGACTGTTATATACATGTGAATATCCCAAGCTTCCATTAAGTAATATACAAACTAGTATGATACAATAATGGCCCCTAGGGCATATACACTAACAGTACTATGTTCGTTATTGATATTGAGACGTGATTCTTGCTCTATTGCGCATATGAAATATATCATGCATACATACCTACATGTATACACACATACCTTGATATAGCTATATATACACCTTTATATGATGTTGCATTGACTTTGGAGAGATTGGGAACCGCATGATATATTTAAAAACTTGATTCATTTAAAAAAGTGGTTTTCCCTTGAAATGCTCATATTACTGTTCCATGCTGCATACATCATATTTCATGGATTTATGCATTGAGATACGGATTTCATGTGATTTATGGATTTGAGAACCGTAGGGATATTTCAAGAAAGTATGCATTGTTTTGAAAACCCAGTTTCTCTGGATATGATATTTCGATGCGTCGACCATGAGTTTTCTCGGTAATGAGATTATGTTAGAAACCAGATTCGAGGAGATGGATAATCTGTTTGCGGGTTCATGGTGGACCCCGTATGGTACCACGGGGCAAGAAATGTATGTTGTACAGTAGACGATGAGCCTGGCAGAGAGACTACTACCTACCGGTGATTGGTTGGACCTGGCGGTTATCCGGAGGATACTAACCGGAGTCGTGAGATGGATATGGGCCGATCCGGACTGACGGAGCCCGTGGGCCGATCCGGACTGACGGAGCCCGAGTTATGTGGATTTATGTATCGATGTTAGACTCGGGTTTCCATGATGTTTCGAGTGTTTTTGTTTGGCACTCAGGTTCCATGAGATTTACAGATATGAGGGCCGATCAGAGTGACGGCGCCTGAGGTATTGGGATTTGGGGTGTCGTTGATGGACACCGGGTTTTTCCACGATGATGATTCATTAATGATGATATGTTTTATCTCATACTCACTATTTATTAGATATGCATTGTTCATGTAGTTGAAGTACCCTGATGGTGTACCTTGATCATGATTGTTGCATATCCATATTGCCATACTTATACTATCAGATCGCATGTGATAGATTATCGCTGTACGTGCATACCTGTGATTATCAGTATGATGTTACTTACTATTCATGCATTGGTAACTCACCCCCGTTGTGCCATAGTGTTTTGCAGGCTTGACCTTCAGAGTAGTTGCGGCAGGGCTTCTTATTGTATCTATTTCAGCGGATACTGCTACGGTTGGCTGTGAGGCCTTTTTGCTGTAGGTGGGTTGCGGTTATCCGATTATATCCATTGTATATCTCATTGTATCTAGTACTCTCCATCTACCACATTCATGTATTGACTTAGAGACGAGTTGTGAGGATCGATATTGTATATTTTGTGACTCTGGTGTCGTGCTCGTGTGAGCCGGCCTTTATTATGTAGTTTTACCTCTTTATGCAGTTTTTCATTTATATTTTCTATTTCTTCGCTACGGCGTCATATATATTCTTGTGGTGGTTATATCCGCCTTTAGGCGTGATTTGCTTTATTTTTATACTAGGTTTGTACCCGTTTCGGGGCTAGTTTTAGAAAGGAGGTGCTGCCGAAATTTTTAAGAAAATAAACTTAAGCTTTAAGATTTTTACTTGAGATTTCCAAATATTTTCAACAATGTTTTATCACATACTTTCTTTTATGGTTTAGATTTCTGGGTTTTCGGCTTCCTTAAATTGCATTATGCCTGTCGACGTCTCGTGGTTTAAGTGCCGGTCACGTGCCTAAAATTTGTTCGTGACAAAGTTGGTATCAGAGTGATAGGTTTTACCTTTCGGAGTGTAGGATGACCTTAGTATGATAGAGTAGGTAGCTTAAGCAGAGTGACGTAGCGTGTGTATGTTCCGCGGCATACTTACGACACGGTACTCCGCCTAAGTAACCTTAGGACATATTGCTTGTAATTCCTTCCTTGATTTCTATGTATCACTATGATTCGATTCCTATGTTCTTATCGAATCCTGTTTTCATTCCCAGCCATTATGTTGCCTAAGACTACGAGGGCGCACAGAGTGGCTGTGAGAGCCGAGGTCAGGGTAGGCTCGTCGGAGATGAGGACTGACCAGGGCGGTGCGCCTATTACACAGGAGCAGATTGATCCACCTTTGCTAGATCGCATTACTAGGCTAGAGGCCGGTATGCAGGATTTGCGCCAGATGATGGGGTCGTTAGTTGAGGCCAGTCGAGCGCAGAGACAGGAGGCTGTCCCACCTATCACGGGGACCGTGATGGTGCCTACTGTTCAGGCAGTCGTATCTACAGCTACGGAGGTTATCACCGTATCATTATCTGAGCTCATGAGGCTGAAGCCTCTGGTTTTCACCGGCACTGATGCATCTGAGGATCCCCAGTCATTTATCGATCGGATGGCCAGAATCTGTCGTTCGCTGAGATGATCCGACGCAAGATGGGTAGAGTTCGCGAGTTTTCGTCTGGAGGGTCTTGCCTAGACCTGGTGTGAGTCTTTAGAGAGGGGCAGAGCCGCAGGTATTTCTCCTATGACCTGGGTTGAGTTCGTGACGGTTTTTCTTGCCCGTTTTCTTCCACAGAGCATCAGTGATGCTCAAGCTCGCAGTTTTGAGTCATTATGCCAGACTCCAGGTATGATGGTGGCAGAGTACGATGTTCAGTTTACCCAGTTATCTGTGTCTATATTTGGTGGACACTGAAGAGATGCGGATCAAGAGATTTGTAGGAGGCCTTCTTACCCAGTTGTTCCTCGCTATCGGCGCCCAACATTGTGACACATATGCAGCCGCAGTGGACGCAGCCCTACTGGTTGAGGAGTGTCTTTCCGAGACTTCGGTCCGGAACCGAAGAGGGTTCATACTGGTGTATTACCCCAGAGATATATATTTAGACGCTGTGACATATTTCGTTCAGGTTGTACGAGTAGCAGAGGCTTTGGACAAGGCCAGTTGTTTAGCTCTTATCCCCAGGAGGGTCAGTAGTCATCGTCTGGATGTTTCCGATGCGGGAATTTTTATCATCCTGTTAGAGATTGTACTGGGCCACATGAGGAAGAGGCAGCCGTATCACATGTTACCTTACCACCTTCTCAACCTCAGATAGCATTGCCTCTTATGCCTGTTGTTGCTTCGCGTCAGACTTATGCTCAGAGAGGTCATGGTCGCGGAGGGTTTGTTCAAAGTGGACGGGGTGGCAGAGGCGGAGGACAGCCAGTCGCCGGTAGAGGGAAGGCATGAGTATTTGCTTTGACTAATCAGAACGCGCAGGCATCCAATGCAGTGGTTTCAGGTACTCTTTCAGTATGTTCCTTCGATGCACACAATTTGTTTGATCTGGGATCTACGCAATCGTATGTTTCTACACACTTCGTGCCGAGATTGGGCCGAGAGTCGTGTTTGCTAGATCAGCGCTTGTCGTGACTACTCCTGTTGACGAGTCTTTTATTGCGCGGCATGTGTTTCGGTCGTGTGCCGATCGTATTGGAGATAGAGATTCGTCCGTCGACTTGATCCTTCTTGAGATGTTGGACTTCGATGTTCTCCTGGGCATGGACTGGTTAGCTACTTGCTGCGCGTCCGTGGATTGCTGTCACGACCCAAAATTTAGTACGTGACGGCCCTTAAACTACATAACGTCTCCAGGTGTAACGTAATTCAAGTAATCCAAAAACCCAGCAATCTAAACCATTAAAAGTAGTAAGTGATAATAATATTGTTAAAACTTTTGAAATCTCAATCAAATTCTTTAAAGTCCCAATTTGTTTCCTTTAAAAATTTGGTAGCATCTCCTTTGTAAAACAAGCTCCCAAAAGGGTACAACATAAATATATAAGTAAAGCATCCCCAACGGGAAGAAATCCACGCCCAAAGGCGGAAAACAACCATCACAAGCAAATATATAACGCCGTAGCGAAGAAAAAGATGATATAAATAAAACTGCATAAAAGACCTCCAAGTCACAAAATAATATACAATATCGTCCTCACAACTCGTCTCTAAGTCAATACATGAAAATGGTAGATGGAGAGTACAAGGTACAAAGATATACAATGAGCAATATCGGATAACCGCAAAACCCACCTAAAGCAAAACTGCACACAGTCAGCCGTAGCGGTATCCGCTGTAAAAGATTATATGATAGGTAGAAAGCCCTGCCTCGACTGCCCTGCGGGACTACCTGCAAAACACTGTGGCACAACGGGGGTGAGTTGCCAACTCGTGAATATTAAATAACATATGCCGGTAATAGCAAATATGCACGTACTGTGCGAATCTATCACATGCAAGCTAATAGCAATAAATGGCCATATGTATGCAACAGTCATGAAAGGTACTCTATCAGATACAACTAATACATGAAGCAATAATATGGCAATATGTATATGCAACAGTCATGAAATGTACTCTATCAGGTACTACTAATACATGAAGCAATGCATATAAAATAAACGCGGAATATGGGATAAAACATGCCATCCTCACAGAATTCTCATCGTGGCAGTACCAATGTCCATCAAGACAATCCAAATCCCAAATATCGTCAAATCGGCCCTCAGGTCGGCCCTCATATCGGCCCTCATATCGGCCCTCAATATCAAGTAATGAATAAGAATACATGCACAGATCAATGTGATGATATATATTAAAAATATATATATATATAACAGCGTCCCATACCACTGATATATATATATATATACATGCATATATAACAGCGTCCCATACCACTGATATATATACTGAGAGGTAAAATATCTTGAAAACAAGTGTCTAGCATCGACACATAAATACTCATCTATCAGGCGTCGTCACCACGACTGCCCCTGATATGTACGAATCATACGTTCATCGGAAACCCGAGTGCCTAGCTTCAACACTCGAATTCCCCGTATCCATACGTACATGACTCCGGTCGATATCTACGCGTTCACCGACGAGTCCAATACTGCCACCGGTAGGTATGGTTCCCCTGCCAGGCTCATCGGCGTGAACCTTCGACATACCTTTCCTGCCCCGGGGTACCTCCGGGCCCCACCATCTACCCACACATGGCCCATGACTCCTCCTCGCATAGGGTATATATCAGAACCGAGAAATCTCATGGTGGATGCTGAAATATCATATCAAGAGAAACCGGGTTTTTCAAATAATGCATAATTTCATGAAACTACCACGGTCCTCAAATCCAGAAAATATCATGTGAAATTCATATATCAATGTGAAATCCATGAAATATAATATATGCAACATGAAACAGTAATATGAGCATATAAAGGAAATCCGCTATACAACTGCAACAAATTATTGAATATATCATACGGTTCCTAATTTCTACGAAACCAAACGCAACATCATATAAAGATGAACATGTAGCTATAGCCAGGTATGCGTAACCATGTCGTATAGCGAGATATGTATATCTACCTATCAGTAATGATGTAATACCCTCCAGGTATGTGTGTAGCTATATCAAGCTAGGTAAGTGTACATGTAAGTGTGTATACAAGATGTACATGTATCTATGTCTCATATGTGTATACACCTATCTCTAATAGTACAAAACCATATAGATATAAGGGTAGCTAACATGTAGGCATGGCAAGGCATATGTGTAAGCATGTAGGTATACAAGTATGTTATATATCATTGCACAATGAAATATGAATCAACGTCTCAATATCCCTAACCAAATAATATCATATATGTATGTATGTTGTGCGTGTCATGGTAATTATTGACGGTGTGAGTGGCATACAATCAGTGCTCGTGCAACATGAGCCGTCAATAATAGTGCAGTGTCCATAGGGTACAAGTCCAAGCGCAACAAGTAATAATATGCATTGAGGTGTATGCGCAAACTCTATATATGCAATAGAATATGCGACTAATATCATATCATCTCTAGCCCAGACGCATAACGCCATGCGGGTGATTCCCCTGTAGATATTAAATCTACTCACTGATGATCCTGGCTAAGTGAAGCCAACCACTCACTTTCCCTTCTTCACAGCGTCCGAAGTCCCCGCCTGCGATCCTAAAATCACAAAACAACAAAACAAGTGTATATATATTAGCAATCGACCAATAACACGTAACCACTACGTTTGACCGACGCACCAATTCCAAACATACTGTTAAGTGTTCGTTTAGTAGCTAACGTGCATAGCAACACTACGAAACCAACTCAAGAGCAACAGATACACAAAGACACGAACCGTATCGGATAACGTAACGCGCGTAAACGAAACACTAGAAACAAGAAAAGTGATCCAATATTTTGCTACACCAATAATTTGTAAAAGTTGCACATGCCACAAGACCACACAAAACCCCAGAGACCCCTACACCAAAACTCAACCCCCCAGCCCCTACTCTGGCCGCAAATTACGGCCAGAACCAATAAAACTACGGCCAGTTCTTGAGGGAATAGGCTCGTATTTTGAGGGTATCTTCTAGGTCACCACACTAGGTCACCGTGATGGGAACTTTTCCAACAAATATCTGTTTTGATAGCAGATCTTCCGAGACACCAAACTACATTAAAAATACGATATTTAACCGAAATGAAACTTTACGCGTTCTAAACTGAAACTAACAAGTTACGCAACACTAAAATGACTTACTTAACAGAAAGAGATCATTACCTCCTCCCACAAGCTCAAAAATCCTAGCTTTCCAAGCTCCAAGGCATCCAAGAGGCAAAACAAGATTTATGATGTGATTTTGTGAGATTTTGTGAAGTTTAGTGATGGATTAGTGAAGATTTGTGAAGGGTAGGGTGAGTGTTCAGTTGAGGTAATGAGGGGATGAAGAAAATAATGAGAAAGAGATAGAGTTGTGAGAGAATGAAATGATAAAGGGAGAGAGAGAGTGTGTGGTGAGAATAATGAGAGAGGGTAAGTGCACGCTTTGCATTAACTTACACATTAATGCAAACATTAATGCCCACCATGTCACCATGCCACCTCCTCTCCAAAACAAAACCCAAAGTAAATATCTCACACAAATATCTAGAGGTTTAGATTAAGGGTTAAGCAAGGATTAGGATTAGGTTAAGTTGTCATGGTCACTAAACTAGATTAGCACAAACAAACCCTCACATTAACGTGCACACGTGCGTGCAAGCCTTAAAAAATAATAATAAAATATTAATTAATTTTTATAAAATGTGAGGAACCCGAATTGGTAAACCTTTTACCAAAAACCCGCACTACCGCTTAATTAACACTAATCGAAAACTAAGGCGTTACAATCTCCCCCTTAAAAGGAAATTCGTCCCCGAATTAAAATTCTTATGATGCATACCTTCAAAGAGATGAGTGAAAAACTCCCAATCTCACAGCCTCCTAAGTGAACTCCTCATTATACGGCTACGCCAAAGAAAGCTCCACAGATGTCAAGACTATTGACCGAAGTTTCTCCACCTGCTGATCCACTAACCCTATCGGCTGCCGGTGAACGGAAAGATCGTGTCCAAGAACGGTCTGATGCTGAATCATGTGAGAAAGGCCATGAAGGTATTTGCAAAGTATCGACACAAGGAAAACGGGGTGAATACTCAAAAATTTGGGCGGAAGATCCAAATTATAGGCAACGGTACTAACTCGCTAAAGGATTTCAAAAGGACCTACAATCTGGGACTAAACTTCCCAAAACTCAACACGCCACAACATCGGAAAAATCCATAGGAATACATGATCTCCCACTGCGAACTCAAGTTTGCGACAACTACGGTCGGCATAAGACTTCTGTCTGCATTGGGCTGTCTTCATCCTGACCTGAACCAACTGGATCTTTTCCGAAGCCTCTCGGCTAGCTGGGGTCCAAAAATCCTGCTCTCGCGGAGTCAGTAAAACAAACTGGCGATCGATACAACCTACACACAAGGCCTAAAAGTTGCTGTCTGAAACGTTTCCTGATACTGTCATCGTAGGAGAACTCCATCAATGGCAAGTGACGATCCCACAGCCAACAAACAATTAGTACGTATGCACAATCATATCCTCCAGAGTCTGTATAGTCCGCTCTATCTGACCATCGGCCTACGGATGGAAAAGCAGAGCTAATGCTCAACCAGTACCCAAGGCTTCCTGAAACTTCTGCCAAAGACGGCTAGCGATTTGGGTGCCTCTATCGGATACAACACATGAAGGAACTCCGTGCAAACGCACAAACTTACCAAAGAACAACTGAGCAAACTGAGCATAACCGGACAACAACACCAAAATGGAGTCACACCCTGTCTAGACCTGGGTAGACACCACAACGAAATTTATGGAGATCTGCCCCCATTCCTACTCCAGAACGGTTAACGGTTGCAACTCTCCAACCGGTCTCAAATGCTCAACCTTAGCTTGCTGACAAGCCAAGCACCTCAAAACGAAATCCTAAACTTCACTCTTCACCCCTGCCCACCAGTAACCAACTCTCAAGTCACGTTACATCTCGGTGGCACTTGGATGAACACAGAAAGCTGACTGATGTGCCTGCTCTAGGAACTCGCATCTCAACCCATCAATATTGGTACACGTCATCGAGTCCCTAACACAGCACACCCTAGTCATAAATCAAGAACTCCAAATCTTTACCCAACCGAACATGCTCAAGAATCTCCGACAACGAGCATCGGCGTGCTGTGCCTCACGAAAACGATTATTAAAAGTGGACGGGCGCAGACATGAGCAAGCTGTCCCCTCAGAAGAGGCGAACTTAAACTGTACTCATCTGTCGCACAAGAACTATAAATCTGCAGAAGACTGTCTCCTAACTGCGCAAAACTGGAACAAACTACCCCCGGGCCTACGACTCAAGCATCAGCTACCACAATCGCCTCGCCACGGGAAATGAAGGATCTCACAATCACAATCCTTCACAAGCTCCATCCAACGGTGCTGTCTCAACAATCAAAACTCGTTGCAGGAAGATGTACACAAAGCTCTGGTGGTCTGTGAAAATCTGACACGACTCTCCGTACAAGTAGTGTCTCCAAATCTCTAGCGCAAGACCACCGCGACCATCTCCAGATCATGAGTGGGATAAATCCTGCTCGTACTTCTTCCAACTGTCGAGAAGCATATGCGATAACTCCATCATGCTACATCAGTACACAATCGAGCCCCACTCGCGAAACATCACAGTAAACAACAAAGTCGCCAGATCCAGAAACAAGGATAGAACTTGTGCAATCGTTACCCGAGCCTTAAACTGCTGAAAACTCCGCACGCATGCCTCATTCCAAGAAAAGGAACTCCCTTCCTGGTTAGCCAGGTCAATGGTGCAGCGATTCTCAAAAAATTCTGCATGAAACGGCGGTAAAAACCGGCTAAGCCCAAAAATCTGCGGACCTCTGTCCCTGATGCAAGTCTGGGCCAAGCTGTACGGCCTCGACCTCCCTGGGGTCCATACGAAAACCGTCTCCCGTAACCCCACAACCTAGGAAGTTCAACACTATCAAGCCTGAAGGAACACTCCGAGAATCTAGCAAACAGCTGGCGCTCTCCCAATGTCTGCAAAGCAAATCCTCAAGTGCTGCTCACGTTCCTCACGACTCTTGGAATAGACCAGAATGTCATCAATAACACGACAATAAATCGGTCGAGGAACGGCCTGAAGAAATCTGGTTCATCATATCCACGAATGCTGCTAGGGCATTGGTGAGTCCAACGACACCACCAAAACTCATAAAGCCCGTAGCGCGCACAAAAGCAGTCTTCGGAATGTCATCACTCCGAACCCGCAACAATGATGACCTGATCCCAAACAAACTTAGAAAAATATCTCGCACCCTGGAGCTGATCGAATAAATCGTCAAAGCGAGGTAAAGGATACCTATCCACACCATAACTCGGTTCAATTGACGATCAATCAATACACAATCTCAAACTGCCGTCCTTCTCTTTAACGAACAGAATAGGAGCTCCCCAAAGCGAAACACTCGGACGCACAAGCCCCCCTATCTAGCAACTCTGCAGCTGATCCTTAAGCTCCCTAAGCTCCGCCGGCTCATCTGGAACAACGCCGGAAAACTCCCGCACAATAGGAACCCGGTCCAACGAACCCACTGTGGCTCCAGTATCACAAATGAAAGCCAAGAATCCACGACATCCTCTCCTCAAAAGCCGACTAGCGAAAAAGGCTGAAATCAAGCTATGAGAGGAGGCATCACTGTCCCCTTACACAACAAGAACTGACTCGCAAGAAAACAAATCATGACTGTTTTCTTGCGGCAGTCCACAAACACCTAGCACGTACCAAACCAGTCCGTGCCCAGGAGAACGTCAAAGTCCAACATCTCAAGAAGGAATAAATCGACGGACGAATCTCTATCTCCTTCCTAATTGGCACATGACCGAAACACGTGTCGCGCAACCAAAGGATCGCTAACAGGAGTTAACACAACAAACAGCTGATCTAGCATACACGACACTTAGCCCAACCACGGCACAAAGTGTGTAGAACAAACGAGTGTATAGATCCCGAATTAAACAAACAAGTATCTCAAAAGACAAACGAATAAGATTACCTGAAAACTCTGCATTGGACGCCCACGCGTCCCGATGGGTAGAAGCAAACGCTCGTGTTTGCCCTCTACCCGCAACTGGCTGAACTCCTCTGCCATCCTGCACACTCGGAATAAATCCTCTGCTACCACGAACTCTCTGCGGTACAACTACCTCGCGCTCACGTGGCTCTGTACAACATCGAACTCGATGACCAAAACTCCCGCACCGGTAACATCCAGATAAAAACTGCTGACCCTCGTGGGGATGAGAGCTAAACAACTGTCCTCGTCCCAAGCCTTTGCTACTCTCGCGACGTGTACAAATCCTGTTACGGCGACTAGGCCTCTGTCTCTGGGCTGATACACCTGTACGAGCCCTCCTCAGTCTCGAAACTCCCAAATTCTCGGGAAGTCGTGCCTCATCAACTAGGGCTGCGTCCACTGGTGCGGTATACGTAACATAAAGTTGTGTGCTAATCGCAAGGAATAACTGGGTAACAGGGTGGCAAACTCCTGTCGCTGCGCTCGACTGGCCTCAATCAACGACCTCATCGTCTGGCGCAAGTCCTGCATATCTACCTCAAGCCTAGCGATACGATCTATCGAAGACGGATCAATCTGCTCATGTGCAACGAGCGTACCATCCTGGTCAGTTCTCATCCTAAACGAGTCAACTCTGACCTCGGCCCTCACTGCACCACTCTGAGCCTACATAGTCATCAGCGACAAAAGGCTATAAATGGAAATAGGATTCGATAAGAACACGGAAATCGAATCACAAGGATATGTATCATCAAGAAAGGAATTTCATGCAATTAGTACTTAGGTCACTTAGGCGGAGTACCGTGTCGTATGTATGCCGCGGACATATACACACTACGTTACTCTGCTTCAGCTACTTACTCCATCATAGCAAGGTCATTCTATACTCCGAAAGGTAAAACCTAGCTCTCTGATACCAACTTTGTCATGACCCAAAATTTTGAACGTGACGGCCCTTAAACTACGTAACGTCTCCAAGTGTAACGTAATTCAAGTAAGCCAAAAACCCAGCAATCTAAACGTCAAAAGTAGTAAGTGATAATAACATTGTTAAAACTTTTGAAATCTCAATCAAATTCTTTAAAGTCCCAATTTGTTTCCTTTAAAAGTTTGGCAGCACTTCCTTTGTAAAACAAGCCCCCAAAAGGGTACAACATAAATATATAAGTAAAGCATCCCCAACGGGAGCAAATCCATGCCCAAAGGCGGAAAACAACCACCACAAGCATATATACGACGCCTTAGTGAAGAAAAAGACGATATAAATAAAACTGCATAAAAGACCTTCAAGTCACAAAATAATATACAATATCGTCCTCACAACTCGTCTCTAAGTCAATACATGAAAATGGTAGATGGAGAGTACAAGGTACAAAGATATACAATGAGCAACATCGGATAACCGCAAAACCCACCTATAGCAAAACTGCACACAGTCACCCGTAGCGGTATCCACTGCAAAAGCTGATACGATAGGTAGAAAGCCCTGCCTCGACTGCCCTGAGAGACTACCTACAAAACACTGTGGCACAATGGGGGTGAGTTGCCAACTCGTGAATAGTAAATAACATATGCAGGTAATCACAAGTATGCACGTACTGCGCGAATCTATCACATGCAAGCTAATAGCAATAAATGGCCATATGTATGCAACAGTCATGAAAGGTACTCTATCAGGTACAACTAATACATGAAGCAATAATATGGCAATATGTATATGCAACAGTCATGAAAGGTACTCTATCAGGTACTACTAATACATGAAGTAATGCATATAAAATAAATGTGGAATATGGGATGAAATATGTCATCCTCACGGAATTCTCATCATGGCAGTACCAATGTCCATCAAGACAATCCAAATCCCAAATATCCTCAAATCGGCCCTCAGGTCGGCCCTCATATCGGCCATCAAATCGGCCCTCAGATCGGCCCTCATATCGGCCATCAGATCGGCCCTCATATCGGCCCTCAGATCGGCCCTCAACATCAAGTAATGAATAAGAATACATGCACAGATCATTGTGATGATATATATTAAAAAAAATATATATATATATAACAGCGTCCCATACCACTGATATATAACAGCGTCCTTACCACTGATATATATACTTAGAGGTAAAATATCATGAAAACTAGTGTCTACCATCGACACATAAATACTCATCTATCAGGCGTCTTCACCACGACTTCCCCTAATATGTACGAATCATACGTTCATCGGAAACCCGAGTGCCTAGCTTCAACACTCGAATTCCCCGTATCCATACGTACATGACTCCGGTCGATATCTACACGATCACTGACGAGTCCAATACTGTCATCGGTAGGTATGGTTCCCCTGTCAGGCTCATCGGCGTGAACTTTCGACATACCTTTCTTGCCCCGGGTACCTCCGGGCCCCACCATGTACCAGCACACGGCCCACGACACCTCCTCGCTTGGGGTACATATCAGAACAGAGAAATCTCATGGTGGATGCTGAAATATCATATCAAGAGAAACAAGGTTTTTCAAATAATGCATAATTTCATGAAACTACCGCGGTCCTCAAATCCAGAAAACATCATGTGAAATCCATATATCAATGCGAAATCCATGAAATATAATATATGCAACATGAACTAGTAATATGAGCATATAAAGGAAATCCGCTATTTAACTGCAACAAGTTATTGAATATATCATACGGTTCCTAATTTCTCCGAAACCAAACGCAATATCATATAATGGTGAACATATAGCCATAGCCAGGTATGCATAACCATGTCGGTATAGCAAGATATGTATATCTACCTATCAGTAATGATGTAATACCTTCCAGGTATGTGTGTAACTATATCAAGCTAGGTAAGTGTACATGTAAGTATGTATACAAGATGTACATATAGCTATGCCTCATATGTGTATATACCTATCTCTAATGGTACAATACCATATAGGTATAAGGGTAGCTAACATGTAGGCATGGCAAGGCATATGTGTAAGCATGTAGGAATACAGGTATGCTATATGTCATATGCACAATGGAATATGAATCAATATCACAATGTTCCTAACCAAACAATATCATATATGTATGTGTGTTGTGCATATCATGGCAATTATTGACGGTGTGAGTGGCATACAATCAGTGCTCGTGCAATATGAGCCGTCAATAATAGTGCAGTGTCCAAAGGGTACAAGTCCAAGCACAACAAGTAATAATATGCATTGAGGTGTATGCTCAAACTCTATATATGCAATAGAATATGAGACTAATATCATATTAACTCTAGCCTAGACGCATAACGCCATGCGGGCGATTCCCCTGTAGATGTTAAATCTACTCACTGATGATCCTGGCTAAGTAAAGCCAACTACTTGCTTTCCCTTCTTCGTAGCGTCCGAAGTCCCCGCCTGCGATCCTAAAATCACAAAACAACAAAGCAAGTGTATATATATTAGCAATCGACCAATAACACGTAACCACTATGTTTGACCGACGCACCAATTCCAAACATACTCTAAAGTGTTCGCTTAGTAGCTAATATGCATAGAGACATTACGAAACCAACACAAGAGCAACAGATACAAAAAGATACGAACCGTATCGGATAATGTAACGCGCGTATACGAAACACTAGAAATAAGAAAAGTGATCCTAAATTTTGCTACACCAATAATTTGTAAAAGTTGCATATACTACAAGACAATACACAACCCCAGAGACCCCTACACCAAAACTCAACCCCCAGCCCTTACTTTTTAGTTATATGTATGCCCTAGAGGCCATTACTGTTTGTAATTGATGCTTAGACATATATAGGGAGGACTTTCTTGCTCGACATGATAGTATGCTATCTGGTTGTACTTTATCTTAACAAGTACTATGATTGTCTCTATGTTACATGTTGATAAAGCTATTAGGATATGTACTCGACTACTGGGACTATGATGAGATCATACTAGTGGGGCCACAGTAATCGATGAGTACATCCTATAACTGTTCCTAGTCGAGGGTGTATCGAGACAGGGCATCGATACACCAGAGTAGACTAGCGTATACGCATCTTGACCCATATGATGGGCGATGGATGATCCCATATCCATCGGTGTTTAACATCAAGGATGGTGTACGGGTGCTCAGTGGAGACTGGGTACACTGGACGGACTCGCCGAGAACTCCCAGATGGTATTATACCTCATGTCAGATGGCAGTTCTCCGGTGACACTGGTACAGAGTAGTCCGTTGACCCAAGATCGTCATAGAGTCTTATGTGATTCCCACTGTGCTTTGATTTCCAGCATACCATATCCAAGAGGGCATGCAAAAAGGTGGCTTTTAGGTACAGTCCCGAATCACATGGAGGCAATGAGCGATATGAGGGGATTCGTCTCTCCCGGTATAGGGAGTTGATGTTGTGCTGTGTTCGATTGGCTATAACTGGAAATCCCTGGCTAGGGTTTTTGAGATTTACTGGTAAGTGTTATCAGTAGTTTCTCGAACTGTTATAGACCTCAAATTGACACGACTTATCAAGCTACTGGGGTCTGACGCTTACCATCCCTAGGCGAGATATGCGACATATCAGACGACGAGACCGGACTGTACGGGAATGTTACTGATTGGATTCGCAGGAGAATGTACAGGCTTGCTTGTTGATCTTTTGATCGCTCAATACCTGGGTGGCTGTTCGTTTAGCTGACCGCTTACAGTTTGTGGGTGTTTGATATGATCATCACCTACTGCCGGCGTATTGATGATTCTTTAGAGTCCTACACAGAGGTTTCTTGACTCAGGCAAAACGGAGTACGAGCACATATATGATATGTGCGGGACTGAGAACAATACGTGTATATGATACCGTATTAGATTCTCGCGATATGAGATATCGTCCGGGTATATGTGATATAGCCGGGTCATCGGATCAAGTGTTGATTCGATGAACTGATACAGATTATATTAGTCGGTTATTTGTGAAATAGCCGGATTATCGGATCAAGTGTTGATTCGATAATTGAATGTATAATTATATATTTGATATATTAAATTACATTAACTGATATAAGCTCACTAAAAGATTCTTTTTCTCACTTGGGTAATACATTTATATATATGCGATATATGTTAATTGTATTCTTTTATATTGTTACAATAAATATTGTATATGTGATATATAATATTGTAACATGTTAGGGTTATTAATGCAGCATGTTTTGTGGAGAATAAATATGGTTAGGGTTTGGTTTAGGGTTAAGCTTTCAAGAAGCTTCTTGAAGCTTTGACTTTGACTTGGATATTTTGTGATATTTTGTGATATTTGTTTAACCCAACTCAACCCTTTAACCCTAGTTATGTCTCTACAATGGTTAGTCTTCTCATTATCAACCATTGTTGCATTTCTAACCACATACTAGAGTTTCATTATTCATCACAAAAGGATTCTTTTTCTTCTTCCTTGAGTTCTTGATGGAAAAGATTACTAGCATTTTCATTAGTGATGTTTTTGAGTGAGATTAAGAAAACAAATGAGGGCAAAAATCCTACTTCATCATCCTAATCTATCCTAGCCATTGAGATTAGGGTGTTCACATCATTTAGTGAGTGAGAGCTTGTGTTAATGAAACTTCAAGGTAGATCATCTTTGTTATCAAAGATCGGAAGCAAGCTTGCATCTATCTCTTCGTGGAGCCTCTCTAGAGTCCGGAAACTCGATGATCGCCGCGTAGGGACCTCAACACGGTGCTTTAGAAGTGAAGGACCGGACTACAGAGGTTGTAATCCCAAACTCTTTGTGTTAAAGTGTTTAACATGCTTTGTTTCGCCTAATCTCTAATTTAAAGATCTTGGTTAGGGTTGTCCGGCACGTCTAAATTTTAAATCGGTCATGGTTAATGCCTTATAGACCCTTGTGAGAGTGCCTAGTAACCCTGCAGTGGTATCAGAGCCAAGCTAGAGTTTTAGGAGAAGTCTAGGCAAAGTTTAAAGTCCGATCGAACCCCGAAACCCCAACACAAACCCCTTCTCTGGAAATTTTTCAAACGTTGACATTTTTCATATTAAAAATACTCAAAAAAATCAGCAGGGAATTATAAGAATTTCTGTGAAAATCGAGCCCATAATTCCTTCAATGCACCGCGGAACCGCGGCAATACCCCTGCTTGCGCGGCAGTTCCGCGGCCGTACAGTGCGATTAGGGTTTTCTTTTTCACAGTAACTTCCGTACCAATTTCCTGATGCTTCTGGGAGTTTTTAATTTATACTCAAGTGTTGAGTTCTCTGGGTTGTATTAGGGACTCGTTGATTCGATCGGATAATTTAACTTCGTTTAAGTTTTTTCCGGATAATTTTAGAAACTGTTAAAAAGTTCGAACGGATATCAATAACTCACTTTTTCCCCTGTCGGAAATTTTTTCAAAAGTTGGATTTTTTCTCGAGTTTGAAACTTCCGAAAAATCATGCAAGTAACGCAGTGGACCCTCTAGAAGAACACAAACCTTAAATCGATTATGTGACCGTCTGAACCGCCTCTGAACCCTAGGGTTTGGGGCAGTACGGCGTTGCCACATGTGAGGCGTTGGCTTGACCCTTCTACGGCTGGACCATTGGTACTGTGGCATGTGATGGATATTTTTTGAACTCTGCTCAAGTGTTGAGCTATTTGGGAAATCTTGGGTGTTTGATTATTCGATCGGAAAGTTTAACACTGTCTTTTTATCTGGAATGTGATACAATATTTGGAATCCACAGGTAGTTATGAGATAACTAATTTGAATGTTATAAATCTAGCAGTTTAGTCTCAATTGATCGGTTGCCACGGGATTTTGACGTGATCAAAAGTCCGTCGCAATCACGTAGCGTACGTGGATACTCGCCGGGTAAACTTAATTGATAGCCACGTGATTGGAATATTTTCTGACGTGTATATGTAAAGAGTAACGACAATCAAAAAATTATATTGACCGCAATCAAACCACGGTGTCGGAAGTAGTTAATGAATGAGTGCGGATCGTCCACAGGGATTGTGCAATTCAATTGTATTTTGATACTTTTGAAATGAAATGTTAAACAACAATAAACGAAAACATGATTCAAGATGTGATTTGTATTCGAGTGTCACTAATCTTTACTCAAGAATCAAGAAACTATAAACAATCAAGAATCGGTTGTTTTGATAATATTTCCAATTAACAATCAAGAATATAAGAGAGGCTCGTAGGAGTCGATCGGATCTTTAGACGTGATGCAATCTATAGGGTTTCGTGTTCTTGTCCTTCGAAGAATTGATACTAGATCAATGGTGATCAACGAGAGTTAGGGTTTTCTTGATGAAATTAGGGTTTCATCTCTTAACCCTTATTCTTTCGAGGATACCATTTATATTCTAGCCTCTAGCAATTCCAAGAAACGATCGGAACTCCCCAATCTCGAGCGATGTCGATCAAGAAAGCATCGCAACGAATTGGGTTGTCGATTCTTGAACTTGCTAGGGTTTACAAACTCATGGGATTCAAGAATCGATTACAAATTTGTTACATCATCATACTAAAGATCTTTTCGACTCCCCGACGAGCGGAGTTTTATTCACACATCACCACAAAGACAACATTCAAGAATAGTAATGATAACATGATGCGGAATTTAAAGAAAACAAGATAAAAGAATATCACCTTTTATTTAATCAACAATTTCAATACATTCTTTCAAGAATCTACAAGAAGAAGAAATCAATCGTTGACTCGGCTTCGCTCGTCTCCGTGGATCGTGGATCTACTTTGATCTCTTGCCCGATTGAAGATCGGCTCGGCTCATAAAAGGGTTGAAGGCATCTTGCTTGGCTTGCACTCAAGATCTTGAATTGTGGTTGGATTTAGGGTTAGGGTTTCCTACAAGCTCTCTCACTAAACTTGAGGAAGAGGGGATGAAAAAAGAGATTGATTTTCTAAACTTCAATCAAGGTTGAATCCTTTTTCTAACATATGAGAAATGAGTGAGCCTAGGGTCTTATTTATAGAACTCCCAAACCCTAGGTTAGATTTGAATTAGAACTTTCCCTCCCAAAGTTTGTTGAAGGGTTTCTAGAAGGAGTTTGTTAGGAGTTAGCTTAGGGTTTAAGCTAGGGTTTAGGGAAAGTTCTAGAATGATTAGGCTAGTTTGGGTGTTTGCTGATCTGGAGGAAGTATCTGGGATATTCTGGAAGTTTGTGAGCATTTCTGAGCTGTAGCCACTGAAACAGGAATTTTGGTGCCAAAATTCCTTGATGACGTCACCAGTATGCCGCGCTTCCGCCGCATTTACCCTATATATGCCGCTCTTCCGCGGTCTGTTGGTGGCCTTGGGATCTGTGTCTTCTGCAGTGGTCTTGTACTGCTGTTTATAGCTTTCTTTGATGTTTATATTTGTACTTCCTCTTCTGTGTTGATACCAGATTTGAGTTAAGTGAATTTACGGGCAATTGTAATGGTCGAGCAAGCATCTCTTTTCCTGCATAGACTTCGAAACAGGGGTTGCAAGATATGGAAAATATGCTATGTAATGTAATGCAGTCAATTTTCCTAGAAATGCCGGTTTTAAGGTCGAATACATGTAATCTGATATTTTGCGACCGATTTGCTAATATGTGAATTATGAATACCGTACACTTCTATATGGATGCAAATGATAAGGAAATTGCCAGTTAAAATATGCAATATTTTCGACTGATCAAATACCCCCAAACTTAATTTCGATCGTCTCGAGAGAATGTTTTATTAAAAAGAGAGAAGGAGAAAATAAAGAAAGAGAAAAACTAACTAGCACACTTTCGTAGGCAACACGATTGCACTGAGCATGTGCAACAAGCCTTTAAACCTCTAGGTGTCCCTAGTAGGAGGAGTGTTGTCTCCTGAGGGTTTTCAGCGGATTGCACCCACAAAATCCAATAATAAAAGCAAGATCATGAATATTACATTTAAAGAAGAGAATTGTAAAAGAAAAACTTTGAAAATTAGGGTTTCCAACTAAGCTAGCTTTTCGGTTGTCATGAGCCCTATCTTAATGGTCATGAAAAGATGTCAGAAATCACGTCCTCCCTCAATAAAACATCGTCTTATTCTTCATTCCTATCTTTATTCCAAACATCGATCATATCACCCTGCGTGTGTGTAAAGACATCCCTACACCCGGAGAATTCAATTCAAGCTATCATACCCTTGCCCATCGGCCTCAGTACTTCTTGGCAAACGAGATTGCTTACACACTTTCATGCGACCGTCAATACTTCTTGAGGTACTAACCGACCGATTACTAATGTGCTTGCATGCTTGGTGTATTTTCCTCGTCTTGCACCACCTCAGGCATAGCAGTGACTCCCAGACCAGTTGACCTTGGGGCACTAGGTGAAGAAGCACCCTTTTGCTATATATTTTTATTGCCCTTGGTGATAACAAAACCAGTATCCATTTTTCTCACCACTTTAAAACACATATTTTTTTTTTTTCATACTTTTGGCTTTAAGACAAGAGCATTTCAAGGTATCCTCTACTATCCCAGGCTTTAAGACGTGTGTAAGTGCGAATAGCAGGGTAGCCACGTTCAAAATGTTTGGCTTCCAGAATAGAAACTATTTTTCAGACTTATTTTTATCCTCAGATTAGTGACGTCCTTCATCTTACTAACCCTTGGGACAACGGCTCATAACTACTTATTACTAGTTCGTATAAGAAAACTTCTAATTTTCTTAGTTTTCTAAAAATTTTCTAATCTCATGGATGCAATTTTTCACTATCTAAACTTTCATTATCTTATTTATATACAAAAAAGGTGTAAATATTAAAATTATTTTTATATTTGAAAATTTTTAAATTTTTATGGGTTTTGAAAATTTTTCAATTTTTATAGATTTTTAAAAGAAATGTTTTGTGCTTATGCAGATGATATGCACATGATGCGAAAATAAGCACAAACCTCCCCCAAACTTGTTTTCAACAGTGTCCTCACTGTTGCCGACAGCTATATCTACAAAACCTGTAAATCTGGGGGGAATTATTAGTGGGGGCAAAATATATAAGTGAAGAACTTCCCCCAAACTTGTTTTTCACTCACCTTCATTCAAAAGATGATGCAATGATATACAGGATATGAAGGTGAGACGGAGGAATTTTAATCCAAATAAACTGGCTCTTGTAAGAACAAGAGCTCCTCCGTGGGGTCAGTGGAAAAATACGGTTTTAGTCTATGTCCATTTACTTTGAAAATTGTGCCGTTTTTAACATTTTCTACTTCTACTGCCCCGTGCGGGAATACAGACCGCACAACAAAAGGTCCCTTCCAACGAGATCGGAGCTTACCCGCATGAAGGTGTAAACGTGAATCATAAAGAAGGACTTGTTGACCAGGTAAAAATGTTTTCCTTAAAATGCTTTTATCGTGAAAAACCTTAGTCCTATTCTTTGTGATTACAGCATTATCATAAGCTTCATCGCGGAGTTCGCTTAGCTCGTTAAGTTGCAGCTTCCGAAAGTTGCAAGCAAGGTTTAGATCAAAATTTATTTCCTTTATAGCCCACAATGCTTTATGCTCTATCTCAACAGGTAGATGACATGCTTTTCCAAACACTATCCTATATGGAGACATTCCTAGGTCAGTCTTATATGCAGTCCTGAATGCCCAAAGAGCATCCGTCAATTTGGTCGACCAGTCTTTTCTATTCTTAGCAACAGTTTTCTCCAGGATAAGTTTGATTTGTCTGTTTGAGATCTCAGCCTGCCCGCTTGTTTGGGGATGATAGGGTGTAGAAAGACGGTGGTTGATTGAGTATTTCCGCATCAGAGTCTCGAAAGACCTGTTGCAGAAGTGTGTCCCATTATCGCTAATGATAGCGCGTGGGTGTCCAAATCGCGAAAAAATATTCTCTTTCAAGAACTTAATGACAACTTTCCTGTCATTAGTGCGACATGGAATGGCTTCTACCCACTTTGAGACATAATCAACCGCCAGCAAAATGTACAGATTCCCAAAGGAGTTGGGAAAAGGACCCATAAAATCAATGCCCCAAACATCAAACATTTCAACAACCAAGATGGGTTGCTGAGGCATTTCATTCCTCTGGGATATTCTACCCGTATACTGACATTGTGTACAGGTTTTGCAATACTCAAATGCGTCCTTGAATAAGGTCGGCCAGTAAAATCCACATTGCAAAACCTTTTCCGCTGTCTTTCTAGGACCAAAGTGACCCCCACAAGCCTGATCATGACAAAATGAAAGAACACTCTTGAACTCTTCATTTGGGACGCACCGGCGAATGATCTGATCAGGACAATATTTAAACAAATAGGGCTCGTCCCAGTAAAAGTGTTTTACTTGGGAAAGAAAACGATATTTGTCCTGTTTTGACCAATTGCTCGGTATAAGTCCCGTGGCATGATAGTTCACAATATCCCTGAACCATGGTTCAGCGGATATGCTCAAGAGTTGTTCATCAGGGAATGAGTCATTAATCGGCAGGGTCACAGGGGAAGAAACGATGCGTGAAAGGTGGTCGGCTACTACGTTTTCACATCCTTTCTTATCTTTGATCACAAGATCAAATTCTTGTAACAGTAGGATCCAACGTATTAGTCGACCTTTTGCATCTTTCTTCGCCAGAAGATGTTTCAAAGCGGAATGGTCAGTATATACAACTATAGGTGAGCCGATTAAGTAAGGCCTGAATTTTTCTAACGCAAATACAACAGCTAAAAGCTCTTTCTCGGTGGTTGTATAATTGATTTGCGCATCATTCAGGGTCTTACTAGCATAGTAAATCACGTGTGGCATCTTATCGATGTGCTGTCCTAAGACTGCACCTACTGCAAAATCAGATGCGTCACACATCAGCTCAAAGGGGTAGTCCCAATTTGGTGATGATAAAACGGGGGCTGTGGTGAGTGAGTGTTTAAGTGAGTCGAAAGCTGTCTCGCAATCCGAGTCAAAGTGGAAGGTCGTATCCTTGGCCAGGAGTAGTGTTAAAGGTCTAGCAATTTTGCTAAAGTCCTTTATGAATCTCCTATAAAAGCCTGCATGGCCAAGGAAAGAGCGAATATCTTTGACGCTTTTGGGATGAGGCAGGTTTTGAATGACATCTACTTTAGCTCTGTCAACCTCAATGCCTTTCTGTGAAATGACATGTCCAAGGACTATTCCTTCCTGGACCATAAAATGGCATTTTTCCCAGTTCAAAGTCAAGTTCTTCTCTTTGCAACGAGTAAGAACTGCGTCAAGATTCGCTAGGCAATCAGAAAAAGAGTCTCCAAAAATCGAGAAGTCGTCCATAAAGATCTCCAAAAAATTCTCTACCATATCAGAGAATATCCCCATCATACACCGCTGAAAGGTAGCGGGAGCATTGCATAACCCAAAGGGCATGCGACTGTAAGCAAAGGTACCAAGAGGACAAGTAAAAGTGGTTTTATCTTGATCCTTTTTGGCAATGGGGACCTGATTGTAGCCTGAGTATCCGTCCATAAAACAATAAAACTCTCGTCCCGCTAAGCGTTCCAGCATCTGATCAATAAATGGTAGAGGAAAATGATCTTTCCTCGTAGCAGCGTTGAGTTTTCTATAATCGATGCATACACGCCACCCAGTTTGGGCGCGTGTCTGAATCAACTCATTCGCTTCATTTGTGATAACTGTGATGCCGGATTTCTTAGGAACGACATGTATAGGACTCACCCACTGGCTATCGGAGATTGGGTATATAATACCACTATCTAAACACTTGACGATTTCTTTCATGACAGCTTCCTTCATGACGGGATTCAACCGTCTCTGTGGTTCTCGGGTCGGTCTGGCATCATCCATCACATGTATATGATGTTCAACAATCAAGGGACTAATCCCTTTGATGTCCGCCATACTCCAACCAAACGCCTCTTTATTAGATCTCAATACCGATAAAAGGGCATTCTCTTGCTCTGATGCAAGAGAAGCGGAAATGATAACCGGTAATGACTCGTTCTCACCAAGATATGCATATTTCAGGTGAGAAGGTAAAACTTTGAGATCTAACTCAGGCGGAGAAATGATAGAAGGAAGGGTCATAGATTGATTTTTGGATCTACAAAGAAGCTCAGAGCCTGTGAAAGATACAGACTCGGGTGGAGAAAAGTCAGAAGTGCAGGACTCATGTGTAGCTAAAGTGTCCTCACTAAGATCATGTGTGAAATCAAACAGAGATGTGCTAATGTCATCGAGATCAGTCAAGCAAAGATCCTCAGCTCCACAACTATCGGGAGCGATCTCATGGACAGAGCACACATCTAAAATATGAGCAGAGGGTTCTGACGGCTGACTTCCAACTCTATAGATATTTAGTTCAATGGTCATATTTCCAAATGATAAGTTCATTGAACCATTTCTACAGTTTATAACAGCGTTGGAAGTGGCAAGGAAAGGACGACCTAGAATCACCGGAATTTGGCCCCGGGGGTTTGCTACAGGATGTGTGTCGAGCACAATGAAGTCTACGGGGAAAACAAATTCCCCGACCTTTATCAGCACATCCTCTAATTCACCCCTTGGTTTGGTGATAGATCGGTCTGCCATCTGGAGAGTGCAATGAGCAGGTTTCAGCTCTCCAATCCCTAATTGCTCATAGACAGAATAAGGTAACAGGTTAACACTCGCGCCAAGGTCTAACAGAGCACGATTTATGTTTTTACCCCCAATTGAAATCGAAATTGTAGGACAACCTGGGTCCTTTCTTTTCTTTGGAAGCTGGGGTATAAAAGCAGTGCTAATGTTATTAGACATAAAGACCTTCTTCGGCACTTGGGTCTTCCTCTTCCTAGTGCACAAGTCCTTTAGAATCTTCGCATAAGCGGGGACTTGCTGAATCGCATCTAAGAGAGGGATATTGATGTTAACCTGTTTGAACATCTCTAAAATTTTCTCCATATGAGGACTCGTTCTATTAGCCCTTAGCCGGTTCGGGTAAGGTGCTTTCGCAATAAGCGCGGGGTCCATCATAGGAGAAGGAAAAGGGGGTAGACGAGGTCCCAAAGGAGGTGTGGGGACCGTCTGTGGAGAACTATAAGGGTTGGGTGAAGGTGTTGAGCCTAAAGGGAAATGGAGAATAGGCTCGTGCGAAGGTGGTTTGGTAGAAGAAGAAGGATCAGAAGGTGAAGTGTGTGTATGTGGGAAAGACTCAGCCGGGGTGTTGATATGATTTTCAGTATTATCAATATCTTCCCCGACATGATTGTTCAGCACTCTTCCCGATCTCAACGTGGTAATGGCATTTACATTGTAATGCCCAGGATTCTGTAGGGGTTGAGAGGGAAGTTTCCCTTTTTCTCTCGCACTCATTTCGGCTTTTAAGCGTGCGATTTCAGCTTCCATCGTGCGAATACTCTCAGCTTGGGATGCTGAGTTTTTCTTTATTTCACTGACGGAAGATCTAACCTCAGTCGAAACATCCATGAAATTTGATAAAAGTGATTTCATGGTTTGAGTGAATTGAGAGAACTCGTCAGAACAGGGCTGCATAGGATTAGACTGTGCAGGAGTGTTGCCCTGGTTTTGGAAATTTTGTGACTGGTAGGGGTGCTGAGTGAGTTGTAGGGGTTGCTGTTGTGGTGGAGGAAGAGCCCGTTGAAATTGATTCGTGTTTGGAACCGTGTTTTGAGATTGTGATTGGTTCCAAGCAAAATTCGGGTGGTTCCTCCAACCCTGATTGTAACTGGAAGAATATGGATCGTTTCGAGGTCGTTGAAATGCGGCATTAGAATGCTCGTGACCTTGAAACGCAGAGTTTAATGGACATTCTTCCGTTAAATGTGACGGATCAGAACAGCACCCGCAAACAGTTTTGGGGAGCGACATTGGGTTTAGGGAGGCTGCTGCAAATTTGTGTTCCATAGCGTCGAGCTTCTTTTGCATTGCTGCCATTTCAGCTCGGACACCTATGGACACATCTATTTGGTGTACGCCACCCCTATTCAATGGTTGTGTTCCACTCTCCCAAATTAGTGACTTTTCAGCGAACTCTTCTAAGTATCGCCAGGCTTCCCCGTCATCTTTGGTCATAAATGTACCTTGACACATGTTTTCAAGGCTCTGTTTAGTGCTAGGGTTACTGCCCTCATATATGATTCGGCAAAGTTCCCATCTCGGGATGCCGTGATGAGGACATTGAACCAATAGATCCTTGAAACGTTCAAAGTATTTAGAAAATGGTTCGGCAGGGAGCTGGGCAAATTGGTTCAGTTCGCTACGGATTCGAGCCGTCTTTTGGACTGGGTAAAATTTCTTAAGGAATGCAGCGACGAATTCTTCCCAATTCGTAATAGAGTGTGCGGTGGTGTTGTATAGCCACTTCTCGGCTATATCGCACAAAGTAAATGGAAGAAGTCGTAGACGCATCGCATCCACTGAAAGTTGAGACGTACCCATCATTGCGCAAACGTTTTCAAATTTGGTAATGAAAACGTAAGCGTCCTCGGTCTCGAGTCCGTGGTATTTGGGTAAAAGATTGATATACTGGGGCTTAATCTCAAAATTATCCCCATTGGCTGGTGGTGTGGATAAGCAGGTCGAAAGTGGACCTCTATGTGGATAACATCTTTCCTGGAGAGAAATGTGGGGTGGAGTAGGATTCTGCGCACCAACGGACGGTGGCAGATTAGGGTTAAAGAAGTTCGATGGATTCGGATCCATCGGTGTGGGTGTGGTAGTGGGTAAAGAAAAGGTAAATGGAGAAATATCGACTTCGGAGTCGATAAAGGGTACGCGGACTAAACGGGCACTAGAATCCCGTGTCCAGCCTATCTTGTACTAAAAAGGGTTAGTACAAGTGGCAGCGTTGACTTATAATTAGGGGTAAAATGAATGCGGTGCTTGCTTTAAAAAGGGACGGATTTTGAAAAAATGATGCGACAAAACAAATGCAGCACACAAACCCTAGAATCTAATGGTCACCTAGGTCCGATCTCTAGACCGCTCCTAACTGCCAAAAGACAAGCCGCAGGATAGAATCCTCCACTGCCTCTTTGTCCCCCTGTGGCCGGATAAGTGCCAGGTAAGTGGGAAGGAACCACCACTACAGTGGACCTAATTAATAACCACTAGCCTTAGACACACTCGCCTTAGGCACCACAAGAAAACGCGGATGAGCAATGAATTACCCACGACCTTCTCTTGTCCTATTGAGCGCGACAGTCCTTAGAGTCTTCTCTAGATTTCTTTTAGTTAATGGGGGTAATGCGGATGCAAGTTTGACGATTTTCGGGGCCTAGGAAGGGTAATGAAATCCCCACCTAATTTGGATTTGGCCGTGCCCCTTAAATTTCCGTATTAGAATGCAAACAACCAAGAAATCAAAATCACACACAATTTTATTTTTGCTTTTGCGCGCTGCGATTTATTTGCAAAGAATGCTGCAGAAAAGGGTTAGTTGGAGCTAAAAAGAGAGAGGGGAGAGAGAGAGAAAATACCTGCACTGAAAATATTTCAGTGATCCCTCAATACTGCGGCGCTTCCGCCGCGATATGCATGTATATGCCGCGCTTCCGCGGCTTGATGATGGATTCACTGTACCAAACTTTTTCAGCTGCTTCCTGTTCCTATCTCCAGCTCTCTGGTATATCCCAAATAATTTTTCAACAGCACAAAATGCTCCAGATCACCTTGCAGTCAAATTACAACACACGTGTAAGAGTTTGTACGAATTTTGATTTCAAGAAGTAAAACGTAATAATTCTTTCACTTCAAACTAAAAATGCAAATGAATTAGCGCGATCCCCGGCAACGGCGCCATTTTGATTGGAATATTTTCTGACGTGTATATGTAAAGAGTAACGACAATCAAAAAATTATATTGACCGCAATCAAACCACGGTGTCGGAAGTAGTTAATGAATGAGTGCGGATCGTCCACAGGGATTGTGCAATTCAATTGTATTTTGATACTTTTGAAATGAAATGTTAAACAACAATAAACGAAAACATGATTCAAGATGTGATTTGTATTCGAGTGTCACTAATCTTTACTCAAGAATCAAGAAACTATAAACAATCAAGAATCGGTTGTTTTGATAATATTTCCAATTAACAATCAAGAATATAAGAGAGGCTCGTAGGAGTCGATCGGATCTTTAGACGTGATGCAATCTATAGGGTTTCGTGTTCTTGTCCTTCGAAGAATTGATACTAGATCAATGGTGATCAACGAGAGTTAGGGTTTTCTTGATGAAATTAGGGTTTCATCTCTTAACCCTTATTCTTTCGAGGATACCATTTATATTCTAGCCTCTAGCAATTCCAAGAAACGATCGGAACTCCCCAATCTCGAGCGATGTCGATCAAGAAAGCATCGCAACGAATTGGGTTGTCGATTCTTGAACTTGCTAGGGTTTACAAACTCATGGGATTCAAGAATCGATTACAAATTTGTTACATCATCATACTAAAGATCTTTTCGACTCCCCGACGAGCGGAGTTTTATTCACACATCACCACAAAGACAACATTCAAGAATAGTAATGATAACATGATGCGGAATTTAAAGAAAACAAGATAAAAGAATATCACCTTTTATTTAATCAACAATTTCAATACATTCTTTCAAGAATCTACAAGAAGAAGAAATCAATCGTTGACTCGGCTTCGCTCGTCTCCGTGGATCGTGGATCTACTTTGATCTCTTGCCCGATTGAAGATCGGCTCGGCTCATAAAAGGGTTGAAGGCATCTTGCTTGGCTTGCACTCAAGATCTTGAATTGTGGTTGGATTTAGGGTTAGGGTTTCCTACAAGCTCTCTCACTAAACTTGAGGAAGAGGGGATGAAAAAAGAGATTGATTTTCTAAACTTCAATCAAGGTTGAATCCTTTTTCTAACATATGAGAAATGAGTGAGCCTAGGGTCTTATTTATAGAACTCCCAAACCCTAGGTTAGATTTGAATTAGAACTTTCCCTCCCAAAGTTTGTTGAAGGGTTTCTAGAAGGAGTTTGTTAGGAGTTACCTTAGGGTTTAAGCTAGGGTTTAGGGAAAGTTCTAGAATGATTAGGCTAGTTTGGGTGTTTGCTGATCTGGAGGAAGTATCTGGGATATTCTGGAAGTTTGTGAGCATTTCTGAGCTGTAGCCACTGAAACAGGAATTTTGGTGCCAAAATTCCTTGATGACGTCACCAGTATGCCGCGCTTCCGCCGCATTTACCCTATATATGCCGCTCTTCCGCGGTCTGTTGGTGGCCTTGGGATCTGTGTCTTCTGCAGTGGTCTTGTACTGCTGTTTATAGCTTTCTTTGATGTTTATATTTGTACTTCCTCTTCTGTGTTGATACCAGATTTGAGTTAAGTGAATTTACGGGCAATTGTAATGGTCGAGCAAGCATCTCTTTTCCTGCATAGACTTCGAAACAGGGGTTGCAAGATATGGAAAATATGCTATGTAATGTAATGCAGTCAATTTTCCTAGAAATGCCGGTTTTAAGGTCGAATACATGTAATCTGATATTTTGCGACCGATTTGCTAATATGTGAATTATGAATACCGTACACTTCTATATGGATGCAAATGATAAGGAAATTGCCAGTTAAAATATGCAATATTTTCGACTGATCACCACGCCCCATAGCCTCGACCAAGTGACTGTAGGAGAACCCCGTCGCCAAAAGCATCCGTTCGGGTGCTCGCGACAGCGGTGTTCCGCCTTAGTGCACTTCGTTGACGGCATACGGGGGTGTGGCCGTCTACTAAAGTTTGCAACGAGCAATCGATCAGGTTGTCGGGAATCTTGTTGAATTGCCTTACTTGATATTGAAAAGAGTTTTCGATAAATGAGACTAAAATGCAAGGTTTATAATTGTTAGGCATATGCGATGTCTAAGGAATTCATTTGGTTAGGCATGCGATGTCTAAAGAGGTTGCAGATTCCAACTGTTGTAGTTTTACACTTTCTTTTCTGCGACCGTAAGTGTAATATGTGGTGTATCGCCGGTTTCGTTGCTATACATCAACGACAATTGGAATACGCATATTTACTTACGTTGATGATATGTGATATTATGTGTTGCTGTGATATGTTATATTGGATCGTCGCGTTCTGAATAGCCGGGGGTTTTATGTGAGATGAGAGTTTTTTTCTTTTTCATTCATGTAAAATTCATTTGTATGTAATATTCTTTTATTGGGGCACTTCCGGGCTGAGGATGATGTCACCATTGTATATTATTTACTTTTCCGCATTAGGTAGACCCAAGGTGGGGAGCATAAGTAACCGGGTTCTAGGGTCCAGTAGGAGACCATCTCGATGAGTCGAGACCGGGTCTCCTAACCCCAGAATTGACAGTGTTGCTTGCCGCTCTCGTAGGGGTCTAGGGATGTGTGTTTGGCTATTCATCGCGACAGTGGAATCCGTGTTTTATACAGGCTCGTATTAAAACACGGACGTCCTAGTATATCCAATATTTCATATATGTTCTTCTGCTGCAATGTTCTGTGATGAGATCATATTACTGCCTGAGACGAATGTTTATATTATATATATGCGATATATGTTATATTGCAGATTTCGTTTCAAATGTGATGCTTGTGAAGCATAATAAAATGGGACTTCATTAATGAGATTAATGAAACTAAAAGAAACCTAAATATGTTGTAGAAACTTGTTTAAAAACTGGTAGCTCTAGTTCTTGCTTTGCATAGCGGTGTTCCTTGTAGAACATCCAGCACTTTATTCGATAAGGAAAGAGCCGAGATCCCTTCACCGGGAGTGAGCTCTTTAGTAAAACTAGCAGATACTACAAACTCAGTTTGTCTTTTGATTGCTTCTATAGTTCTTGCTTTGCAGAGTGATATTTATGAAATATCCTGCACCTTATTCGATGAGGAAAGAGCCGACGATCCCTTCACCGGGAGTGACCTCTTTAGCAATACTAGAAAAGCCTCAAAAACACTCCATTTAAAATCACTCGATTCTAAAACGATATAAAGTTCATTACGCAAAGGGTTTTATTAAAAACCTGTCGTAGCCTTCCGTCATTTCAGATAAGTAGTTTTTAGTATTCGTGCTGCATTGGTTGACTTAGTCAAGGAGTAGTGTGCGGTAGCTGATTAGTGCTTATCTGCAAAGCATATGATGCGATTGGATTAGGGTAGTCGTGCGGCCTTGTTGACTCAGTCAAGGGTCGTGCGGGTGGGTTTAATTCAATCGGGAAATGACGGGTTGAACTTTACTTGCGGTCTATGGTTTGTTGACTTAGTCAAGGTCATGATCGCTTGGGGCAAAATATTATTGGAAATTTCAAGTGTTGAAATTTGCATTGAGATTGCATACCTTCTATGAGATAGTTGGATCCCGATACCCGCTGCGAGTAAGAGTTACTCCTGGGAGAGTTTTACACATTACAATTAGCCGATCAAGTAGGTGTCTAGAAAGGTGTCAACGGGGTTACGCCCATGGGAAAACGAGGTTTACTTTAATTAGGTCCGTGCGAAAGCGCGGGGAACCTCCCTCAAATTACCGGCACTAGCCTGGCTGAAAGATTGGCGAACTTGTAGAGTGTAATTAATCCCGGCTAGTCTTTCCTTTTAGGGTTTGAAGGAAGATTTGACTAAATCAGTGGGAGTCATCCTGATTAGATAAATTGATAACCAATCTAATCTTGTAAAAGCGTACGCTGAGTGTTTTCTTCTCTCTCTCTCCTGGTTACGACTAGGTCACGCTTTAATCAAGATAATAATACGGATAGATTGACCGAACCGGCTTGTTATACTGCGCTAGGGAACGTTGGTCCCGCTCCAACTTATAATTGTTATAAGACAGAGCAGGAAATAGAGGATTACCAGAATTCCCGTGCCGTCCAAATGAAGAAAGTGCATGATGATGCATCTTCTTCGGGTGTGTTCATTACACAGAACTATTTCTCAGTATCCTTTATGTCCTGGGTATGAGATACCGGATCAGGATCCCGTAAATGTAATTTGTTACATGGGCTACAGATAGGTAGAGAACTGAGAACGAGTGATAAATTTCATGAGATAGAAACGGTGCAAGTGTTGCAGCCAAGTCTGTTGGTAGTTATCACCCTATATTAATAAATACATTGATTCTGAACGAATGTTTTTGGATACTGAACCTGATATACAACATCATATCAATCTCTTTATTAGTAAAGAAGGATATAATTTTGTATTGTTGGATAATGTTTTGAACATTTCCTATATCAAGAGTTGATCGGTTCAGGTACGTTATCTAAAAGCATAGACGTTCTAAATCAAACTATAGTTCTTAATGTACAGAACACACACAAGAGGAAGAGTTCAGAAATGAATGAATCCTTCTTGAGGCATTGTAGACTAGGCTATATCAATGCGACCCGACTAGCTGAAGTTATATATAGATGCATATTTAAATTAGTTTGAATTTACATCTTGTGAAACTTGCCGGTCATGTCACAGAGATAAGATGATCACAGCTCTGTTTATTGGAAACAGAGAAAGAGTTAGTGAACTCTTGGGATTGATACATGTTGATGTATGAGGTCCCCTGTCTACACATGCCAGGACCGGTTCTTTGTACTTCATTACATTCACTAATTATCTCTCAAGATTCGGACATATGTTCCTGTTGAAACACAAGTCTGGAACTTTTGAGAAATTCAGTGAATATAAGTTAGAAGTAGAGAACTAAAAACGGGTATAAGTATTATGTCTTTTGATGAGGTCAAGGAGGAGAATACTGGAGCACGGAATTCCTGGACTATTCTAAAGGAGAATGAGATTCTCTCTCAGCATTACTCCTCCGTATACACCATAGCACGATGGTATATCGGGGTGGAGCAATAGCACCCTATATGATATGGTGTGCTCTATGATGAGCACTACTGAGTTTCCTATTTCCTTTTAGGAGTTATGCACTTAAGAAGCTGCATACCTATTGAATAGGGTTCCAATCAAATCAGTTGCCTACCACTTCATATGTGATATGGAATGGGAAGAGCCCATATCTTAAGTTTGTTAAGATTTGGGGTTTTCCAGCCTATGTCTAAAAGCATAATTCGGACAAGCTTGAGGCAAAGTCAGTTCTGTGGATGTTTGTTGGATATCCCAAGCACTCGCAAGGGAATATCTTCTACCACATCGAGGAACAAAAGATGTTTTGTTTCTCAACATGTGCCACCTTTGTGAAAGGGAATTTCTTGTGAAGAAATTAGTGGTCATGAGGTAGAACTGGAAGGAGTTCCAACTATACAAACTGCAGCTGATGGTTTGATAGAACCAAAGGATTCAATAGTTTCTAACGAACCTCAGCCTCTCCGCTGATCTAGTAGGGTTCCTCACCCACCTGAGAGATACTTCGGTTTCTCTATGACAGTAGGAGCGAGGATTGCATCATGAGATGATGACCCCACCAGTTTCGAGCTGGCCATCAGGAGTGGGACTCTGTAAGAATGGCTGGATGCTTAGTGATCTGAGATAGAATCCTTATACACCAACAACGTATGGACTTTGGTTGCTTTATCTGAAGGGTTAAATTCCCATCAGGAGCAAGTATATCTTGAGAAGATTACTTGGTGTACATGAAAATGTTGAGACTTTCAAAGCTATGCTTAAGTCCATCCAGATCCTACTTGCCACTGCTACATACCATGAGTACGATATCTGGTGGTTTGGTGTCATGACTGTTTTTCTAAATGATGTTTTATAAGAGAACGTCTATAAGTACACAGCAAGAGGGCTTCGTAAACAGTGGGAGCAGCTGAAACATGTGCAAGATGTTTTATGAGATAAAGCAGGCATCGCGGAGTTAGAATGTCTGTTTTGATGTGATAGTCAAAGAGTTTGACTTCATCAAAATGGTAGATGAACCTTGTATATACAAAATGGTAGTAGGGAGTATGGTCATGATCCTCGTAGAGTACGTGGATGACATACTCTTGATAGGAAAGGAGTTTCATATGCTACGCTCGGTCAATCTCCGCTTATCACAAGGATTCTCCATATAGGATCAAAGTGATACCTACTAAATCCTGGGTTTTGGATCTATGAGATAGATCTAATTGGATGTTAGGATACTCACTAGTTGTAGTGAGAGGGTATCAATCGATCCTGGGGAGAATCACTGGAAAGGTTCCACAGTGATAAGGACGACTGAATGTTAGTGGCAGGCATTGTCTTTACCCTCAGTGGAGGGACGGTATGTTGGAAGAGTTCCAAGCTAGATACCGTGACATACTAGACGATTAAAGGCAAGATATATCGTTACCAAGAATGCTACCAAAGAGGCAGTCTGGATATATAAGTTCATGTGATGAACTTCGTTCCAACTATTGTGTGACAATGGAGTAAAGGCTTTGGCCTAGGAACCCCCGTCCCATCAGAAATCCAGATATAATTCTTAGGCAGTATCACCTTATCATGGAGATGGTTGATCTCCAGGGAGATCGAGGTTAGGAGAGTCAACACAGAGGAAAACAACGCGGATCCACTCACAAAGGCCTTTTTTCCCCAGTAGAGACTCTTATGGGATGGTTGAGTATGAGATACTTCAACCGCAGCTAATTGTTGGGTATGTGATACCACAACAGATGGCCCTAGTGCAAGTGGGAGATTGTTAGTTATATGTATGCCCTAGAGGCCATTACTGTACATATGATGTATATTATAATGGATGCTTGGACATATATAGGGAGGACTTTCTTGCTCGACATGATAGTATGCTATCTGGTTGTACTTTATCTTAACATGAACTCTGATTGTCTCTATGTTACATGTTGATAAAGCCCTTAGGATATGTACTCGACTACTGGGACTATGATGAGATCATACTAGTGGGGTCATGGTAGTCGACGAGTACATCCTATAATTGTTCCTAGTCGAGGGTGTATCGAGACAGGGCATCGATACACCAGAGTAGACTAGCGTATATGCATCTTGACCCAGATGATGGGCGATGGATGATCCCATAGCCATCGGTGTTTGACATCAAGGATGGTGTACGGGTGCTCAGTGGAGACCGGGTACACTGGACGGACTCGCTGAGAACTCCCAGATCATGTTACTCCTCACGTCAGATGGCAGTTCTCCGGTGACACTAGTACAGAGTAGTCTGTTGACCCGAGATCGTCACAGAGTCTTGTGTGATTCCCACTGTGCTTTGATTTCCATCATACCACGTCCAAGAGGGCGTGCAAAAAGGTGGCTTTCGGGTACAGTCCCGATTCACATGGAGGCAATGAGCGATAGGAGGGGATTCGTCTCTCCCGGTATAGGGAGTTGATGTTGTGCTGTGTTCGATAGGCTATAACTGGAAATCACTGTCCAGGGTTGCTGAGATTTACTGGTAAGTGTTATCAGTAGTTTCTCGAACTGTTATAGACCTCAAATCGACACGGCTTATCAAGCTACTGGGGTCTGACGTTTACCACCCCTAGACGAGATATGCGGCATATAAGACGACGAGACCGGACTGTACGGGAGTGTTACTGATTGGATTCGCAGGAGAATGTACATGCTTGCTTGTTGATCTTCTGATCGCTCAATATCTAGGTGGCTATTACGTTTAGCTGACCGCTTGCAGCTTGTGGGTGTTTGATATGATCATCACCTACTGCCAGCGTATTGACGATTCTTTCGAGTCCTACACAAAGATTTCTTGACTCAGGCAAAACGGAGTAGAAGCACATATATGATATTTGCGGGACCGAGAACAATACGTGTATGTGATACTGTATTAGATTCTCGCGATATGAGATATCGGCTAGGTATATGTGATATAGCCGGGTCATCGGATCAAGTGTTGATTCGATGAACTGATACAGATTATATTAGTCGGTTATTTGTGAAATAGCCGGATTATCGGATCAAGTGTTGATTCGATAATTTAATGTATAATTATATATTTGATATATTAAATTACATTAACTGATATAATCTCACTAAAAGATTCTTTTTCTCACTCGGGTAATACATTGATATATATGCGATATATGTTAATTGTATTATTTTATTTTGTTACAATAAATATTGTATATGTGATCTATAATATTGTAACATGTTAGGGTTATTAATGCAACATGTTTTGTGGAGAATAAATATGGTTAGGTTTTGGTTTAGGGTTAAGCTTTCATGAAGCTTTCAAGAAGCTTCTTGAAGCTTTGACTTTGACTTGGATATTTTGTGATATTTGTTTAACCCAACACAACCCTTTAACCCTAGTTATGTCTCTACAATAGTTAGTCTTCTCATTATCTACCATTGTTGCATTTCTAACCACATACTAGAGTTTCATTATTCATCACAAAAGGATTCTTCTTCTTCTTCCTTGAGTTCTTGATGGAAAAGCTTACTAGCTTTTTCATTAGTGATGTTTTTGAGTGAGATTAAGAAAACAAATGAGAGCTAAAATCCTACTTCATCATCCTAATCTATCCTAGCCATTTAGATTAGGGTGTTCACTTCATTTAGTGAGTGAGAGCTTGTGTTAATGAAAATTCAAGGTAGATCATCTTTGTTATCGAAGATCGGAAGCAAGCTTGCATCTTTCTCTTCGTGGAGCCTCTCTAGACTCCGGAAACTCGATGATCGCAGCGAAGGGACCTCAACACGTAGCTTTAGAAGTGAAGGACTGGACTACAAAGGTTGTAACCCAAACTCTTAGTGTTAAAGTGTTTAACATGCTTTGTTTCGCCTAATCTCTAGTTTAAAGATCTTGGTTAGGGTTGTTCGGCACGTCTAAATTTTAAATCGGTCATGGTTGATGCCTTGTAGACCCTTGTGAGAGTGCCTAGCAACCCTGCACTACTCCGGCCGCAAATTGCGGCTAGAACCAATAAAACTGCGGCCAGTTCTTGAGGGAATGTGCTCGTATTTTGAGGGTATCTTCTAGGTCACCACACTAAGTCACTGTGATGGAAACTTTTACAAAAAATACCTAGTTTGATAGCAGATCATCCGAGACACCAAACTACACTTAAAATACGATATTTACCCGAAATGAAACTTTACGTGTTCTAAACTGAAACTAACAAGCTAGAAAATACTATAAAGACTTACTTAACAGAAAGAGATCATTACCTACTCCCACAAGCTCAAAGATCCTACCTTTCCAAGCTCCAGGGCATCCAAGAGGAAAAATAAGGTTTAAGATGTGATTTTGTGAGATTTTGTGATGTTTAGTGATGGATTGGTGAAGATTTGTGAAGGGTAGGGTGAGTGTTCAGTTGGGTAATGGGGGGATGAAGAAACTAATGAGAAAGAGATAGAGTTTTGAGAGAGTGAGATGATAAAGGGTGAGAGAGAGTGTGGTGAGAATAATGAGAGAGGGTAAGTGCACCCTTTGCATTAAGTCACACATTAATGCAACCATTAATGCCCACCATGTCACCATGCCGCCACCTCTCCAAAACAAAACCCAAAAGAAATATCTAACACAAATATCTAGAGGTTTAGATTAAGGGTTAAGCAAGAATTAGGATTAGGTTAAGTTGTCATGGTCACTAAACTAGATTAGCACAAACAAACCCTCACATTAACGTGCACACGTGCGTGAAAGCCATAAAAAATAATAATTAAATGTTATAAAATGTGAGGAACCCGAATTGGTAAACCTTTTACCAAAAACCCGCACTACCGCTTAATTAACACTAATCAAAAACTAAGGCGTTGCAACTGCCATGAGAAGACAGTCGGGTTTTGTTTTCCAGGCGAGTCAGCTCTTGTTGTGCAGGGGGGCCGTAGTGCCGTCCCTCACAGTTTGATTTCAACCCTTTGCACTAGTCGGCTTTTGACGAGGGGATGTCGGGTATTCTTAGCTTTCATTCGTGATACTGGAGCCACAGTAGATTCGTTGGACCAGGTTCCAATCGTGAGAGTGTTTCCCGACGTACTTCCGGATGAGTTACCTGCATTGCCACAAGAGCGCGATATTGATTTTTGCATTGATTTGATCCCCGGCATGGGGCCTATTTCTATACCGCCTTACCAGATGGCTCCAGTGGAGCTTAAGGATCAGCTGCAAGAGTTGCTTGATAGGAGACTTATGCGCCCGAGTTTTTCGCCTTGGAGAGCTCCTGTTCTGTTCGTCAAGAAGAAGGACAGCAGTTTGAGTTTTGTGCATTTATTATCGTCAATTTAACCGCGTTACGATGCGGAATAGATATCCTTTACATCGCATTTACGATTTGTTTGATCAGCTCCAGGGTGTGGGACATTTTTCCAAGATTGATTTGAGATCGGGTTATCATCAGTTGCGGGTTCGGAATGATGACATTCCGAAAACTGCTTTTGGTACGCGCTACAGGCATTATGAATTTTTGGTGATGTCGTTCAGACTTACCAATGCCCCAGCAGCGTTCATGGATTTGATGAACCGTATTTTCAGGCCATTCCTCGACCAGTTTATTATTGTGTTTATTGATGACATTCTAGTTTATTCCAAGAGTCGAGAGGAGCATGAGCAGCACTTGAGGATTGCTTTGCAGATATTGAGAGAGCACCAGCTGTTTGCTAAATTCTCGAAATGTGCCTTCTGTCTTGATAGTGTTGACTTCCTGGGTCATGTGGTTATGGGAGACAGTATTCGTGTAGACCCAAGGAAGATCGAGGCCTTGCAGCTTTGGCCTAGACCTGTATCAGTGACAGAGGTCCGCAGCTTTTTGGGCTTAGCCGGTTACTACCGCCGTTTCATGCAGGACTTCTCCAGTATCGCTGCACCGCTGACCGTACTGACCAGGAAAGGGGTTCCATTTCTTTGGACTGAGGCATGCGAGCTGAGTTTTAGCAGTTGAGGACTCGGTTGACGACTGCACCAGTTTTATCTTTGCCTTCTGGATCAGGCAGCTTTATCGTTTACTGTGATGCTTCTCGAGTGGGGATCGGTTGTGTATTGATGTAGCATGATAGAGTTATCGCTTATGCTTCCCGACAGTTGAAGAAGCATGAGCAGAATCATCCCACTCATGACCTTGAGATGGCCGCGGTGGTCTTTGCGCTTAAGATTTGGAGACATTACTTGCCAGATTTTCAAAGACCACCAGAGCTTAAAGTACATCTTCCAGCAGCGGGATCTGAATATGAGACAGCACCGTTGGATGGAGCTTGTGAAGGATTATGATTGTGAGATCCTTTATCACCTGGGCAAGGTGAATGTAGTAGTTGATGCTTTGAGTCGTAGGCCCGGGGGTAGCTTGTCCCAGTTGAGCGTAGTTCAGAGACAGTGTTCTGCATATTGGCAGATCTTGTACGACAGCAGAGTACAATTTGAGTTCACTTCCACTGGGGGACAGCTTGCTCATGTTCGCGCTCGTCCACTTCTACTTGATCGTATTTGTGAGGTACAACCCGACGATGCCCGTTTGTTTGAGATTCTTGAGCATGTTCGGCCGGGTAGAGATTCGGAGTTCTTGATTGATGACCAGGGTGTGCTACGTTTCGGGACTCGTTTGTGTGTACCTAATACCGATAGGTTGAGACGCGAGATCCTAGAGCAGGGACATCAGTCAGCTTATAGTGTTCACCCAGGTTCTACCAAGATGTATCGTACTTGAAAGATATCTACTGGTGGGCAAGAATGAAGAGTGATGTTTCGGATTTTGTTTCGAGGTGCCAGACTTGTCAGCAAGTCAAGGCTGAGCATCAGAGACCGGCAGGAGAATTGCAGCCTTTACGTATTCCAGAGTGGAAATGGGAACAGATCTTCATAGATTTCGTTGTGGGTCTACCCAGGTTCAGTCGAGGGTATGACTCCATTTGGGTGATTGTTGACCAGTTGACGAAAGCGGCTCACTTCCTTCCAGTGAAGACCACTTTCGGTTATACTCATTATGCTCAGTTGTATACTGATGAGATTGTGCATTTTCTTGGTGTTCCCACATTCATCGTATCTGACAGGGGCACCCAGTTCACTAGCCGTCTTTGGCAGAAACTTAAGGAAGCTTTGGGTACCCGATTGAGTTTGAGCACCTCTTTCCATCTGCAGACCGATGGTCACTCAGAGCTGACTATACAGACTCTGGAGGATATGCTTCATGCGTGCGTGCTTGATTTCGGTGGCAGTTAGGATCGTCACTTGCCGTTGATAGAGTTCTTCTACAATAACAGTTATCCCGAGGCGATTCAGATGGTACCTTTTGAGGCTTTTTATTGTAGAAAGTGTCGATCGCCAGTCTATTAGACCGAACTCAACGAGAGCAGGATTTTGGGACCCTAGCTAGGTCAAGAGACTACGAAGAAAATTCAGTTGATTCAGGATAGGATGAGAGTGTAGGGTTGCTAGGCACACGCACAAGGGTCTATGAAGCATCAACCATGCCCGATTTAAAATTTAGCCATGTCGAACAACCCAAAGCCGGATCTTTAAACTAGAGTTTAGGTGAAAACTAGCGTGTTAAACACTTTAACACTAAGTGAGAGGGATTACAACCATTGTAGATCCGGTCCTTCACTTCTTAAGCTCCGTGTTGAGGTCCCTTCGCTCGATCATCGTGTTCCGGACTCTCGAGAGGCTTCACGAAGAGAATGATGCAACCTTGCTTCCGATCTTCGATAACATAGATGATCTACCTTGAAGTTTCATTAAAACAAGATAACACTCACTAACTGAAGTGAACACCCTTATCTAAATGGCAAGGGTAGATGAGGATGATGAAGTAGGATTTTTTCTCTCATTTATAATCTTTTTCTCACTCACTTTCATCACAAAAGCAAAACTAGAAAGCTTTTTCAAGAAGGAACTCAAGGAAGAAGATGATAGAATCCTTTTGTGATGAATAATGAATTATGGTAGTGGTTACAAATCTAACCAAGGGTTAAGCATGAAGGAGTTAACCCTTGTAGAGAACTAACTAGAGTTAACGGTTTGGATTGGGTTAACATAATATCTTCACAAAATATCAAGCAAAACACAAAGTCAAAGCTTCATGAAGCTTCATGGAAGCTTCATGCAAAAGCTAACACTAATCCAAACCCTAACCAAGTTTAAACCCTAAACCATTGTTAAATTTATAACCCTAATATGTTACAATATTATATATCACATATACAATATATTTTGTAACAATAGAAAATAATACAATTAACATATATCGCATATATATCAATGTATTATCCCGTGAGAAAATGAATCTTTTCGTGAGCTAATATTAGTTAATGTAATTTAATATATCATATATATTATTATATATTAAATTATCAAATCAACACTTGATCCGACAATCCGGCTATATCGCATATAACCAACTAATACGATGACCTGGCTATATTACATATACCCGGCCGATATCTCAGATCGCGAGAATCCAATACGGTATCACATATCGCATTATCCTCGGTCCCGCACATATCACATATGTGCTCCTACTCCGTTTTTCCTGAGCCAAGAAACCTCTGTGTAGGACTCTAAAGAATCATCAATACGCCGGCAGTAGGTGATGATCATATCAAACACCCACAAGCTGCAAGCGGTCAGCTAAACGTAACAGCCACGTAGGTATTGAGCACTCAGAAGATCAACAAGCAAGCCTGTACATTCTCGTGTGAATCCAATCAGTAACACTCCCGTAAAGTCCGGTCTCATCGTCTGATATGTCGCATATCTCGCCTAGGGATGGTAAACGTCAGACCCCAGTAGCTCGATAAGTCGTGTCGATATGAGGTCTATAACAGTTCGAGAAACTACTGATAACACTTACCAGTAAATCTCAGCAACCCTGGCCAAGGATTTCCGGTTATAGCCTATCGAACACAGCACAACATCAACTCCCTATACCGGGAGAGACGAATTCCCTCCTATCGCTCATTGCCTCCATGTGATTCGGGACTGTACCCAAAAGCCATCTTTTTGCACGCCCTCCTGGACGTGGTATGATGGAAATCAAAGCACAGTGGGAATCACTCAAGACTCTATGACGATCTCGGGTCAACAGACTACTCTGTACCAGTGTTACCGGAGAACTGCCATCTGACGTGAGGTATAATGCCATCTGGGAGTTCTCGGTGAGTCCGTCTAGTGTACCCAGTCTCCATTGAGCACCCATACACCATCCTTGATGTCAAACACCGATGGATATGGGATCATCCATCGCCCATCATATAGGTCAAGATGCGTATACGCTAGTCTACTCTGGTGCATCGATGCCCTGTCTCGATACACCCTTGACTAGGAATAGTTATAGGATGTACTCGTCGACTACCGTGGCCCCTCTAGTATGATCTCATCATAGTCCCAGTAGTCGAGTACATATCGTAAGGACTTTATCAACATGTAACATGGAGACTATCAGAGTACATGCTAAGATAAAGTACAACCAGATAGTATACTATCATGTATAGCAAGAAAGTCCTCCCTATACATGTCCTAGCATCCACTGCAATATACATCGTATGTACAGTAATGGCCTCTAGGCCATATATGTAACTAACAATCTCCCACTTGCACTAGGGTCATCTGTTGTGGTATCACATACCTAACAATAAGCTGTGGTTGAAGTATCTCATATTCAACCATCCCATAAAAGTCTCTACTGGGAAAAAGGACTTTGTGAGTGGATCCGCGCTGTTGTCCTCTGTGTCTACTCTCCTAACCTCGATCTCCCTGGAGATCAACCATCTCTATGATCAGGTGATACTGCCTAAGAAGAATATCGGGATTGTAAGTGAACGGCGGCGCCACGGCCGTCGATCCGACGCCGGAAATGCGGAAACGAAAAACTTTGCGAAACTTGCAAACCGACACCACCGCGCACTAAAACCCGGATTGGTCCATTAACCTAGCTACTAGCAAACTAAAAGATGGGTAGAGAGATATACCAAACGATCCGTGTCCTTCGGTCTTCGTCTCCACTCTGATCTCCCGCGAAAACTCCGTTCGTCACCTCCACGTCGGAAAGGGCACCACGTACCCGATTTCTTTTACGGGCTCCCACCTCTGGACCGAGGCAACTCGGGCGCGAAGTTGGCAAGCTGACGCGTCCAAGGGTACTATAGGTGTAGTGTAGAAAGGTTGTCTCTTTGGGGTTGAAGTTGCCCTTTTATGATGGAGAAGAGAAAAGTGAACTTTAGAGAATGAGAAATGTAATTTTTTTGCAAGGAAAAAATGAGAACCTCACACATATGAAATTTCCTCTTTTCCTCCCTTTTGTAGTGGCCGGCCTCTCATGGAAAAATGGTGGAGGGAGAAAATGCAAGTGGAGAAAAACAAATGATAAATGAGAAAAAGAAATGTCACACCCATTTTCAAAATCAATCCACTCACTAATCCACTCTCATAACATAAATGCAAAGGATAAGATGCAAATGGAATCTCATGATGAGGAAGCCAAATAATGCAAGAAAACCCCTCCACAAATGTTATTTGCACACTTGCAAATAACCCCCTCCATCGGAAAATCCGACCGCGAAGGAACAAAAGAAAACTGGCCGGAACGGAATGCCAACTGGCAACTTCAGAAAAATCCCGTAATAAATTACAGGAAAACCCCGCGACTGTATATACATGCCCGTATTTGTATTCCCACTGAACACAAATACAAAGAAACAAAATCTACACGTATAATACTAGGATCCGGCTTAAACCAAAGCCCGCTAGTATAATCCGTCCGATCACGATTCGTGCAAAACCGCAAGTATCTGATCGAAACCTGCCATATCTCCATATGGCCTCTACAGCGTTTCGCCCGAAACTTGAGTAACTGTGTGTGGGGGACTCTAAAGACTCGTCAATACTATGGCTGTGGATTTAACCACAAGCACGTCAGAGGTATTAGCCATACGTGACGGGCCACCAGCTATTGACCAAAAGGGACGTCTGTGAGCGAACTTATCCTGACACCCTACTGAGCCTGTCAGTGACAATATCCGTACAGTCCGGTCCGTTCGTCAGTGAGCATCGCATGGCGGGCCTAGGGGGTTGGAAAAAGTCAGACCCCCAATAGCGGTACAAGTCGTGTCGGAGTGTAGCCCAGAACACCCTGAGATACTACTGGAATACCTATCAGTAAATCTCCTGCCTTGGCCAAGGACTACGTATAATGGCTCTCCTAGACACAGCGCGACCTCACCCCCAATACCGGGAGAGACGAACCCCTCAAGATCCGCTCACTGCCTCTATGTGGCTCGGGACTGTACCCAACTAAAACCTGTTTGCACGTCTCCTTTGAGCGTGGTAGGGTAGTAATCAAAGCACAGTGGGAACTCACACGAGACAAATGACGATCTCAGGTCGATGAACTAACCTGTACACATGTCACCAGGGAACTGCTATCTGACATCTGGTATAAGACCAACTAGCATGTTCTCGGCGAGTCCTGTCCGGTGTACTCATAACCCAATGAGCACCTGTATACATCTTAGGTGAACCAACTGACACCAGTGGCTTGTGAGACCGGCCACCGCCCCTCGTCGGGGTCTCGACTGTATACACTAGTCTACTCTGGAGAATCGATGCCCTGTCTCGAAACTCCCACGACTAGGGACCTTTTAAGGAAGTGCTTATAGACCCCAGCTCCCACGTATATGATCGCCCTCATACTGCTGGTAGTCAAGCAAGAATCCTAGGGGCTCTATCAACGTGCAATAGTGACCTGTAAGGTCACCTAAAGCAGTACACGATGATAAAGATAAACCAGATAGCATACTATCATCTTGAGTAAGACTGTCCTACCGGGATAGGTCCTTCCTCAATCATCGCAATCACGTGCCTGCCATCTCTCCAAATCCCTTTATATGTCTTTAGTCGTTACCTTCTGCACACCCCTTTAGGCCAAATGGTTTTCTTCCTTCCATACCGTTCGGCACCAGCCTATGGTTTGGAAGAAGACTATCCAATAAGCATAATGTGTGTACTGTCCTAATCCTAGGAGCACTCGCAATGCGAGAGAAGGTAAAGATAAAAAAACAACCGAATAAACCTTATTCCTATTTCTCCTGAACCAGAATCCATCCCCGAACTGGAACAAGTTCCTTTCGAGTTCGTATATAACCATACGATGGAGTATCCAAATAAACTGTGGATCTTCGTAGTGATACAGAGTGTTCTGGAGAAATACAAAGGTGAAGTGGGAGTGGTAATGAAATACTTGGTTTGGTTGTGAATATCAGTCGCAATTTTCTTTGCCCTCCTTCTAATCCCTTTCTTTGTCTCAACTTAATACCTTCTGTACACCGTTTAGGCTAATTGGTTTTCTTCATTCCCTACCGTTCGGCACCGGCCTAAGGTTTGGAAGAAGACTATCCAATTTGTGTAATAGGTGTACTATCTCCTAATCCAAGGAACACTCGTAACCTGAGAGAAGGTAAAAGGAAAAGACAACTGAATAGTCCTATTCGTTTTCTCCAGAACCAGAAACCATCCTCGAATAAATTCCTTCGGGTTCGTATATAACCATACGATGGTTTTGTCCAATGGAAGTGGACGTTCGTAGTAATACGGGGTGTCCTGGAGAAAAGGGTAAAAGTAGGAGTGGCAATGTGGTCTGCAACTCTGACGATCCAAAAGCCAGTGTTTAAGAAGGTTCGGTTAATCTTGGTCACCGAGTTATAGTCAAAGGTCGGGTCATGGTCGCTGCCAAAGAGAGAGAGAAAAGAAACACTCAGCGTGCACTCTAACCTAGATCAGAATGGTTATCTCTTTATCTAATCAGGAAACCTCCCACTGTACCGTCAAATTCTTCCCCAAACCTGAAAGAAGAATTAGTCGGGATCACCCGAGGAGTAAACCAACTCATCAGTGGGAATCGGGATCCAACTATCATCTCATGATAACGTGACGGAATCCGCTCACGTTATCACTCCAGAAGGTATGCGCATATCTGGCAAGTTTCAGTTTCTTTAGAAACTCCCGATGTGATTTTTGCCCCATGCTCTTATGACCTTGGCATGAGGTCAAAATGTCATAAGTCACATGTCAAGTTCTACCCATCATTATCCAGGTTAATTTGAACCCACCCGTACATACCCTTGATGTAGGCCAAAATAGTAGTACGAATGTCCTAAACCAACGCATCTATCTATGCTGCAGATAAATATCCGGCAGCTACCAATCACTATGCCTAGGCGTGAGGTCAAAATACATAGCTTGAATAATACCGAATATTTAACTGAAATGATGGAGGGCTACGAATGGTTTCTGGCGAAAACCATTAACGTAATGAACTTGATATCGTTGAAGGAACGGATAGCTTTATAAAAATATAGTAACGAAAACCTTCGCTAAAGAGGTCACTCCCGGTGAAGGGATCTCGGCTCTTTCTCCGTAGGATGAGGTGCAGGATATTCCAACTGAATACCACGATGCAAAGCAAGAGTAATCGGCTATAGTGAAGTTATTGCCCTGACGCAAACTTCTGTCCAAAGGGTCACTCCCGGTGAAGGGATCTCGGCCCTTGCCTCGTCGACTGAAGAGCTGGATATTCATAACCGAATACCACTGTGCAAAACAAAAGAGAACGCACTTGCAATAACAGCTTTTTGAAAAATGTTCCAACAACATCAGAATAGGTTTGTTTAACTTGCATTGATCCGAATCAATGCAGTCCCATCAATAGATCACACCAATAAAGAACGAAAATAATGACGTACGTATATTCCATCCGCATTCGCCACTAGGTCCCGTCATCACCCGTTAGGTTAGTTAACTAACGACAGAGCGGGGACTGGACTAGCGCAGATGCAAAACATATACAACATCTACTAGTATATATATCAATATATAATATTCGCTCAAGGCGTGATAAAAAAAATGCAGCATCACAGAAATGTAACCAGCATCACAGAACAATACAGATATCTGGGATCCCCGGGTTTCATAGAGCCGCTACTGAAACCCGACGTTTCCCTGGTCGTGTGGATAGCCTGTGCAATGAAAATCCTAAACCCCTACGGGCGCGGCAAGTTACCCGCCAAAACCTGAAGCGAGGCAGCCCCCTTTAGCAACGTGAATGGACCACCCAGCACTTCACGGAATCCGGTAACTTGGGCACCCCTCCTGGGTCAACCTATACCCCCTACGAGTGCGGCGAATAGCTTGCCAATTCTAGAGTAAAGCCCCCTCCGTCTCAACGCCATGAGATGCGGGCTCGTTGCCCTCTAGAACCCGGCTATTCGTACACCCCTCCGCGGGGTAATCCTAGTACAGAAAGTAAAAATATACATACAACGAGTACATCGACCTCGACCCGGTCGTGCCACAAAAGAATAATACAAACAGGCAGTGACGGCAGTCCATATGTCGGACGCTCGCCCCGCAATATCAAATGTACATATAAAACGAAACTGTACTAATATTGCTACCGGGCTATCCCCCACGACCAATCCGCAACATCACAGCACAATACAGAACATCAACGTGAATGTCACGTTCATAAATCCGTCTGACCGGGCTATAGCTGTTAGACAAGATATATCGATCAAGTGACATTCACGGTCGCAGATATAATGTAAATACTGTGAACTAATGTGTTTAAAATTTTCGATCGACCAAATTTTACCAAGTGGGCTCCAAGCACTACTGTAGCACTCAAAAAAAATCTGGGCCCAAACAGAATATCCCAAAACCCCTATTTCCAACCCAGAAGCCCTCTGTAGAATTTTGATGCACTGAACAATAAAGACTGCGGCGGAACCGCGGCCCAAGCATTGGTTTGGCTGCGGTTCCGCGGTAGGATAGTGTGTTCACGTGATCAAATTTCTACAGAAGTCTTAGAATTCCCTGCACATCATTCTGCAACACTTCAAAAAAAATTCTGAGCCAAAACAAAATCGACAGAGAACAGATGTACATGAAAATGCGGTTTTGGGATTTTTGTTCGATCGGAAATGTAAACACGTTAGACCAAGCTAGACTAGGTTAATGGCGTGGCACTGATACTAGTGTAAGTGCACGGCGGCGTCCCGGCCGTCGATCCGACGCCGGAAACGCGGAAACGAAAAACTTTGCGAAACTTGCAAACCGGTACCACCGCGCACTAAAACCCGGATCGGGCCATTAACCTAGCTACTAGCAAACTAAAAAATGGGTAGAGAGATATACCAAGCGATCCGTGTCCTTCGGTCTTCGTCTCCACTCCGATCTCCCGCGGAAACTCCGTTCGTCACCTCCTCGTCGGAAAGGGCACCACGTAGCCGATTTCTGTTACGGGCTCCCACCTCTGGACCGAGGCAACTCGGGCACGAAGTTGGCAAGCCGACGCGTCCAAGGGTACTGTAGGTGTAGTGTAGAAAGGTTGTCTCTTTGGGGTTGAAGTTTCCCTTTTATGATGGAGAAGAGCAAAGTGAACTTTGGAGAATGAGAAATGTAATTTTTTTGCAAGGCAAAAATGAGAACCTCGCACACATGAAATTTCCTCTCTTCCTCCCTTTTGTAGTGGCCGGCCTCTCATGGAAAAATGGTGGAGGGAGAAAATGCAATTGGAGAAAAACAAATGATAAATGAGAAAAAGAAATGTCACACCCATTTTCAAAATCAATCCACTCACTAATCAACTCTCATCACATAAATGCAAAGGATAAGATGCAAATGGAATCTCATGATGAGGAAGCCAAATAATGCAAGAAAACCCCTCCACAAATGTTATTTGCACACTTGCAAATAACCCCCTCCATCGGAAAGTCCGGCCGCGAAGGAACGAAAGAAAAATGGCCGGAACGGAATGCAAACTGGCAACTTCAGAAAACTGATCCCGTAATAAATTACAGGAAAACCCCGCGACTATATATACATGCCCGCATTTGTATTCCCACTGAACACAAATGCAAAGAGACAAAATCTACACTGTACAATACTAGGATCCGGCTTAAACCAAAGCCCGCTAGTATAATCCGTCCGATCACGATTCGTGCAATACCGTATGTATCTGATCGAACCCTGTCACATCTCCATATGGCCTCTACAGCGTTTCGCCCGAAACTTGAGTAACTGTGTGTGGGGGACTCTAAAGACTCGTCAATACTATGGCTGTGGATTTAACCACTAGCATGTCAGAGATATTAGCCATACGTGACGGGCCACCAGCTATTGACCAAAAGGGACGTCTGTGAGCGAACTCATCCTGACACCCTACTGAGCCTGTCAGTAACAATATCCGTACAGTCCGGTCCGTTCGTCTATGAGCTTCTCATGGCTGGCCTAGGGGGTTGGTAAAAGTCAGACCCCCAATAGCGGTACATGTCGTGTCGGAGTGTAGCCCAGAACACCCTGAGATACTACTGGAATACCTACAAGTAAATCTCCTTCCTTGGCTAAGGACTTCGTGTAATGGCTCTCCTAAACACAGCGCGACCACACCCCCAATACCGGGAGAGACGAACCCCTCAAGATCCGCTCACTGCCTTCATGTGGCTCGGGACTGTACCAAACTAAAACCTGTTTGCACGTCTCCTTTGAGCGTGGTAGGATAGTAATCAAAGCATAGTGGAAACTCACACGAGACAAATGACGATCTTAGGTCGATGAACTAACCTGTATACATGTCACCAGGGAACTCCTATCTGACATCTGGTATAAGACCAACTAGCATGTTCCCGGCGAGTCCTGTCCGGTGTACTCATAACCCAATGAGCACCTGTATATATCTTAGGTGAACCAACTGACACCAGTGGCTTGTGAGACCGGCCACCGCCCCTCGTCGGGGTCTCGACTATATACACTAGTCTACTCTGGAGAATCGATGCCCTGTCTCGAAACTCCCACGACTACGGACCTTTTAAGAAAGTGCTTATAGACCCCAGCTCCCACGTATATGATCGCCCTCATACTGCTGGTAGTCAAACAAGAATCCTAGGGGCTCTATCAACGTGCAATAGTGACCTGTAAGGTCACCTAAAGCAGTACACGATGATAAAGATAAACCAGATAGCATACTATCATCTTGAGTAAGACTGTCCTACCGGGATAGGTCCTTCCTCGATCATCGCAATCACGTGCCCGTGATCCAATAATTGACTCTGAGGGCACTATCTCCAATTTCAGATGGGACGGGGGTTCCTTGGCATAAGCCACGACTCCATTGTCACAAAATGGTTGGAACGAAGTTCATCTCATGAACTTATATATATCCAGACTGCTCCTTTGGTAGCATCCTTGATAACGATGTATCTTGCCTTTAATCGTCTAGTAAGTCACGGTATCTAGTTTGGAACTCTTCGAACATACCATCCCTCCACTGAGGGTAAAGATAATGCCTGCCACTGACATTCAGTCGTCCTTATCACCCTGGAACTTTTCCAGTGATTCTCCACAGGATCTATTGATACCATCTCACTATAACTAGTGAGAATCCTAAAATCCAATTAGATCTATCTCATAGATCCAAAATCCAGGATTTAGGAGGTATCACCTTGATCCTATATGGAGAATCCTTGTGATAAGCGGAGATTGACCGAGCGTAGCATAGGAAACTCCTTCCCTATCAAGAGTATGTCATCCAAGTACTCTACGAGGATCATCACCATACTCCCTACTACCTATTTGTATATACAAGGTTCATCTACCATTTTGATGAAGTCAAACTCTATGACCACCACATCAAAACAGATGTTCCAACTCCGCAATGCCTGCTTTTGTTGGAGATAGTGCCCACAAAGTCAATTATTGGATCGCAGGTACGTGATTGCAATGATTGAGGCAGGGCCTATACCGATATGAAAGTCTTGCTCGAGATGATAGTATGCTATCTGGTTTGTCTTTATCATCGTATACATGCTTTAGTTCGATATTGCATGTTGATAGAGCCCATAGGATTCTTGCTTGACTGCCAGCAGTATGATGGCGATCATATACGTGGGAGCTGGAGTTTATAAGCACATCCTTAAAAGTGTTCCTAGTCGTGGGAGTTTCGAGACAGGGCATCGATACTCCAGAGTAGACTAGTGTATACAGTCGAGACCCTGACGAGGGGCGATGGCCGGTCTCACAAGCCATTGGTGTCAGTAGGATCACCTAAGATGTATACAGGTGCTAATTAGGTTATGAGTACACCGGACAGGACTCGCCGGGAACCCGCTAGTTGGTATTATGCATATCGTCAGATAGCAGTTCCCTGGTGACATGTGTACAGGTTAGTTCATCGACCTGAGATCGTCATTTGTCTCGTGTGAGTTCCCACTGTGCTTAGATTACTACCCTACCACGCTCAAAGGAGTTGTGCAAACAGGTTTTAGTTGGGTACAGTCCCGAGCCACATGGAGGCAAGTGAGCGGATCGGCAGGGGATTCGTTTCTCCCGGTATTGAGGGTGAGACCACGCTGTGTCTAGGAGAGCCATTACACAAAGCCCTCGGCCGAGGCAGGAGATTTACTGGTAGGTACTCCATTAGTATCTTAGGGTGTTCTGGGCCACTCTCTGACATGACTTATACCGCTAATGGGGGTCTGACGTTACCAGCCCCCTAGGCAAATATGCGATACTCATAGACGAACGGACCGGACTGTATATATATTGTCACTGTTAGGCTCAGTAATGTTTATGGATGAGTTCGCTCGTCAGCTTCCCTTCCAATCAATACATAGGCAAACCGTTACGTACACTTTGTACCTCTGACGTGCTAGTAGTTATACCCAGTGCCAGTGTGTTGATGAGTCATCAGAGTCCCCCATAGACAGTTTCCCAAGTTCGGGCGAAATTTTGTAGAGGCCGTACGGTTTTATGGCAAGGTTCGGAAAATGCACGTGCGTTTTCGCACGTGTCATTTTTCGGGCAGATAATACTGGTCGGCTTTGGTTTAAGCCGGATACGAGTATTATGCTGTGTAGATATAATATATTTGTCTCAGTTGCATTTGTATTCGGTCATAATACAAATGCGGGTATGTTTATACTGTTACGGGGTTATCCTGAAATTCATTTCAGGATCGCTTTTGGAAGTTGCCAGTTTCCAGTTTTCTATCACCCGTCTGTAACATTCGGTTAAATGCGGATTTATCTTTTCTTCAATTGGGTGAGTCAGTGTTCTAGAAGGTTCTAGAGAGGGTGACATGGCTTAATGTGTCATTTGTTCATTAATGGTGCATTTAATGACAAGGTGACTAGGTTAATTATGATTGGTTTGCATTTAATGATTTCTAGTGAGTCATTCTTTCTTTAATTGTGATGATAAGTTCCAAGATAATGGCCACCCCTCTCTTGCTCCTACACTCACCTCCCTCCTCTCCTTTATATGTGTAAGTGCACGGCGGCGCCCCAGTCGTCAATCCGACGGCCGAATGCGGAAACGGTGATAAACTTTAATTTTGCGAACTTAGCAAACCGGCACCACCGCGCACTAAACCCCGGATCGGGCCATTAAACTAGTTCTAGCAAAGTAACAAGATAGGGAAGAGGGATATACCGAGTGATCCGAGTCCTCCGGTCTTCTCGTCATCGTCCCGATCTCCCGCGGAAACTCCGGTCGTCGCCTCCTCGCCGGAAGGGCACCACATCGCCTGTTTCTTTTACGGGCTCCCGCCTCTATACCGAGGCAACTCGGGCATGAAACTGGCAAGTCGACATGCCCAAGACTTGCTGTAGAAAGTGTAGTGCTTTGTCTCTTTGGGGTTTTAGTTGCCATGGAGGATGAAGGAGGAGGTTAGGAAAATTGGTGCTTTCAATTTTCTAGCAAGAGGAATATGAGAACAAGAATGATGCCACCACAACCAAATTGAAACCCTCTCATATTTTTCTCCCTCTCATCTCAATGTGGCCGGCCAAGTTATCATCTGAGAATGGTGGAGTGATCAAATACATATACATAACAAGAAGGGAGGTGAGTGTAGGAGATGAGAAGAGGTGACCCCATCAAAAAAGGAAAGTTTCAAATCAAACCCTTAATCAACCCATACCCTTTCTTATCTCAATAAATGCACCATCATGGATGAAAGATGCTAAACATATCATAATAAATATATTTGCAAGAAACCCCCTCCACAAATGTTATTTGCACAATTGCAAATAACCCCCCTCCATCGGAAAAGTCCGGCCGGGAAAGAACAAAGGAAAACCGGCCGGAACGGAATGCAAACTGGCAACTCCAGAAAACTGGTCCCGTAATAAATTACAGGAAAACCCCGATACTGTGCATACACACCCGCATCTGTATTCCGTCCGGATACAAATGCAAAGAGACAAAATCTACACTGTACTATACTAGGATCCGGCTTAAACCAAAGCCGGCTAGTAATATCCGTTCGATCCTGATCCGTGCAATACCGTACGTATCCGATCGAACCTTGCCATATATCTATACGGCCTCTAGTACTAACCGTCCGATCCTGATCCGTGCAATATCGCACGTATCTGATCGGACCCTGCCATATCTCCATACGACCTCTACAGCGTTTCGCCCGAAAGCCTGAGTAACTGAAAGTGTGGTGGACTCTAAAGACTCGTCAATACAATGGCTGTGGATTTAACTACTAGCACGTCAGAGGTATAAGCCAATACGTAACGGGCCACCAGCTATTGACCAAAAGGGACGTCGATGAGCGAACTCATCCTGATACCCTACTGAGCCTGTCAGTGACAATATCCGTACAGTCCGGTCCGTTCGTCTACGAGCATCGCATGGCGGGCCTAGGGGGTTGGTAAAAGTCAGACCCCCAAAAGCGGTACAAGTCGTGTCGGAGTGTAGCCCAGAACACCCTGAGATACTACTGGAATACCTACCAGTAAATCTCCTGCCTTGGCTAAGGACTTCGTGTAATGGCTCTCCTAGACACAGCGCGACCTCACCCCCAATACCGGGAGAGACGAACCCCCGAAGATCCGCTCACTGCCTCCATGTGGCTCGGGACTGTACCCAACTAAAACCTATTTGCACGACTCCTTTGAGCCGTGGTAGGGTAGTAATCAAAGCACAGTGGGAACTCACAGGAGACAAATGACGATCCCCAGGTCGATGAACTAACCTGTACACATGTCACCTGGGAACTGCTATCCGACGTCAGGTATAAGACCAACTACCATGTTCCCGGCGAGTCCTGTCCGGTGTACTCATAACCCAATGAGCACCTGTATACATCTTAGGTGAACCAACTGACACCAGTGGCTTGTGAGACCGGCCACCGCCCCTCGTCGGGGTCTCGACTGTATACACTAGTCTACTCTGGAGAATCGATGCCCTGTCTCGAAACTCCCACGCCTAGGGACCTTTTAAGGATGTGCTTATAGACCCCAGCTCCCACTTATATGATCGCCCTCATACTGCTGGTGGTCAAGCAAGAATCCTAGGGGCTCTATCAACGTGCAATAGTGACCTGTCAGGTCACCTAAAGCAGTACACGATGATAAAGGTAAACCAGATAGCATACTATCATCTCGAGTAAGACTGTCTTACCAGGATAGGTCCTCCCTCAATCATCGCAATCACGTGCCTGTGATCCAATAATTGACTCTGAGGGCACTATCTCCAACAATCTCCCACTAGCACTCAAGGCTAATTATTGCGATGTCGCATACTCACAGCCCGTGTGATACCGAACACCCAACTCCTCTACTTGTCAGTCGCACAAAGCCTGTTTGCGAAACTATTGCGTTCAAGGAAAAGCCTCAGTGAGTGGATCCGCCTAGATGTTTCTTTCTATATCTCTCTATATCTCAAGTTCGTGGAGAAAACCATCTCCCGACATGAGCAATACCTGTCTTAGAGTGTCTAGATGTCTGATGGGACCGAGCTCATAAATGAACTCCAAATCCAAACTTCTTAGACTGTATCGTCAACTGAACTTAATCAGTATCCTGCGCCATGCCACCCTCAGTATTGCCTTGGATCACCTGTCCAAAACACTGCCCCTCGTCAGAAGGAAAAACTATAACTCTGACAACCTCCTTGTCGTCCGGGTCACCTTGGAATCCTGGAATGATAACTGTCTCCTTAATGAGGCTGTCGTTATCATATCCCTTAGAACATCCACTTATGTTCTAAAACTGCTTCCGACTGTTTCTCCAGGATTGGATCAATGTCAACTTATTGCATCTAGTGCAAGAACAACATCTGGTGTGGTACTTGACATCTCATGATTGACTCAATTGCCTGAGCAAGTGATCTGCCAATCATGCACATCCCTCTCCTCTTTAGTCTGTAAGACACCTTTAGAGAGGGTGACTCCATTACCTGCAGGTACACCACCATGGCAGGAGTCGTCCATTCTAAATACTCTTAGAATGCTGTCTAAGTACCCAGATTGGGAAACCACCCAAATCTAGACCTAAAACCATAGATCTAGTAACCAGTATGTCTGATACAATGTCCAAGTCCCATGTGGAGAAACCACTATGTGACGACCAAAATATAACCGATCATAGTATAGGAATATCACTTCCTACTACCTTCTCAACAGATCCATCCCCTATTCTGATGACGTCAAACCTATGACTGTCACATCAGAAATAGATGATCTATCTCCGCTATATCTGCTTTAGTCTATAAATAGACATAAGCCAGATGTCCACCAATGCTTCCGCTGCTCCCACTGACTACGACAACCCTCTGGCAGAGTCATATAGACGTGCACTTCTAAATCTAGTTTAGAACGACGCTATACTCATCCTCCTGCCGGGTCTCGCAGCCTGGAACAACAACAATGGCAAGTGTGGGTAAACAAGAACTTCCTTGTCACCGTCCTTGAGGCTACCGGAGTACCTCTCGGGTGCCTGAAGTTACCCACCTTATCTGCGGAGTGGCCAATGGAATGTCAAATCAGATTGAATCTTTAGGTTCCTTATCAAATCTTCAGTAATCGTTTGCGGTTCTGGAATCACTTCCAGTTCTACCATACTCCCACTACTGTTTTTGAAAAAAAAAATCCATTTTTAATAAAACTGTGGCGAGTCAAGAACAATATCACTATTGATCTTTCTTATGGTAGAAAGTCAACCGTCGTCATAGCCTGGGTCAACCCACAAACAGCCATTACAGAAACGTGCCTTGAGTTATCCAGAGTCTGGTTTTAATCATAAGCCGGACAACTCCCCGTACCTTAACAATGTTAAGATATGAACTGTACTATATCCAATATAGAACCAGAGGCACTGATTTAATTGAACCAGATTCAAATCATGCAGCTATCTCAATTGCATGTCAACTAAATGGAAGGAGGCCGATCAGCGTTACTCAACTTAGGAACGCTTCCAATTATGAGTAACCTGAAAGAGAAGCAATTTCTCTTTATCATTACTATCAACTGAATACCATACACAAGTATCTACATCTTCTTTCACTTTGAAGAATCCCGATACTTGCTACACCTGGTTCTCTACTCTATTCAAATACCTATAACTCCTCAAAACTTAGACCCTGTGTTTCTACGAAACACATGTCTAAGAACTAGAGAAGTTAAAAGTAAACAGAATATAGTATGAGGACCAACCCCTCTGTCCTAATGGACACTGGACAACATACAATACTCTGTATAAGTCCGCTGAGTCTAACAACTCTTTCACTGTATGTCGTAGGTTGAAAACTGTACTTATGGTTAAGAAGAATTATACCGCTGTTTAATGCTCCTTACCTAACTATCCACTGATATAGGTAAATGTCGTAGACATAATTTCAGAAAGGTATATCTCACTCTATGAAAATAGACGTACAGATATATCAATTTGAAATTGGTGCATAAAAGCGGATATTCAAAACCAAATATTTGCCGACCGGCAAACAACCCAGGTGATCTCCTCAAATATCACCGATTACAACGAATCCCGATATAATGAGGATGATCACCCAATTCCCAATAACTTACTCCCACTCATCATCTGTAAAACCATACAGATGTGAGAATCAAACCTGGTAAATACATACCCTGGAGCAAGTGTCTAATCAGGAAATCAGTTTTCTTTTAACAGTACACAGTGAAATCTTGAAACATTGAAATGTTTCGATGGGGTATCTGGGTATTCCTAGTAATGCCTCTTCCATTATCCAGATTCACAACTATAACCGTATAATTCTTTGCCACCTCTCCAAATCCCTTTATATGTCTTTAGTCATTACCTTCTGCACACCCCTTTAGGCAAATTGGTTTTCTTCCTTCCCTACCGTTCGGCACCATCCTATGGTTTGGAAGAAGACTATCCAGTAAGCATAATGGGTGTACTGTCCTAATCCTAGGAGCACTCGCAATGCGAGAGAAGGTGAAGATAAAAGACAACCGAATAAACCTTATTCCTATTTCTCCTGGATCAGAATCCATCCCCGAACTGGAACAAGTTCCTTTCGAGTTCGTATATAACCATACGATGGAGTATCCAATAAACTGTGGATCTTCGTAGTGATACGGAGTGTCCTGGAGAAATACAAAGGTGATTTAGGATTGGCGAAGAAATACTTGGTTTGGTCGTGAATATCAGTCGCAATTTACTTTGCCCTCTTACTAATCTCTTGCTTTGTCTTAATCTTAATACCTTCTGCACACCGTTTAGGCTAATGGTTTTCTTCATTCCCTACCGGTCGGCACCAGCCTAAGGTTTGGAAGAAGACTATCCAATTTGCATAATAGGTGTACTATCTCCTAAACCAAGGAGTACTCACAACTTGAGAGAAGGTAAAAGGAAAAGACAACTGAATAATCCCATCCGTTTTCTCCAAAACCGGAAACCATCCTCGAATAAATTCCTTCGAGTTCGTATATAACCATACGATGGTTTTGTCCAATGGAAGTGGACGTTCGTAGTAATACGGGGTGTCCTGGAGAAAAGGGTAAAAGTAGGAGTGGCAATGAGGTCTGCAACTCTGTCAATCCAAAAGCCAGTGTAAAGAAGGTTCGGTTAACTTGGTCTCTAAGTCATAGTCTTAGGGTCGGGTCAATGGTCGCTGCCAAAGAGAGAGAGAAAAGAAACACTCAGCGTGCACTCTAACCTAGATCAGAATGGTTATCACTTTATCTAATCTGGAAACCTCCCACTGTACCTCAAACTCTCCTCCAAACCTGAAAGAAGAATTAGTCGGGGTCACCCGAGGAGTAAAACCAACTCATCAGTGGGAATCGGGATCCAACTCTCATCGCATGATAACGTGACGTAATCCGCTCACGTCATCACACTCCAGAAGGTATGCGCATATCTGGCAAGTTTCAGTTCTTTTGAAACTCCCAATGTGATTTTTACCCCATGCTCTTATGACCTTGACTTTGGCCAACAAATCATAAGTCACATGTCAAGTTCTACCCGTCATTCTCCAGGTTAATTTGAATCCACCCGTACCTACCCTTGACTTTGGCCAACAAGGCAGTACGACTGTTCCAAACCAACGCATCTATCTATGCTGCATATGAATACCCAACAGCTACCAAACACTGTGCCTTGACTTTGGCCAACAAACACAGCTTGAATACTATTGACTACCCATATGAAACGACGGAGGGCTACGAATGGTTTCTGGCGAAAACCTTTAACGTAATGAACTTGATATCGTTGAAGGAACGGATAGCTTTTTAGAAAATATAGTGACGAAAACCTTTACTAAAGAGGTCACTCCCGGTGAAGGGATCTCGGCTCTTTCCCCGTAGAATGGGGTGCAGGATATTCCAAATGAATACCACGATGCAAAGCAAAAGTAATCGGCTATAGTGAAGTTAATGCCCTGACGCAAACTTCTGTCCAAGGGGTCACTCCCGGTGAAGGGATCTCGGCCCTTGTCTCGTCGACTGAGGAGCAGGATATTCCAAATGAATACCACGATGCAAAACAAAAGTAATCGTCCTTGCAATAACAGCTTTTTGAAAAGTGTTCCAACAACATCAGAATAGGTTTGTTTTTAACTTGCATTGATCCGAATCAACGCAGTCCCATCAATTGATCACACCACAAAGAACGAAAATATACTGACGTACGTATATGCCATCCGCATTCGCCACTGGGTCCCGTCATCACCCATTAGGTTAGCTAACTAACGGCAGAGCGGGGACTGGACTAGCACGGATGAAAAATATATACAACATCTACTAATATATATACCAATATATTATATTTCGCTCAAGGCGTGAATAAAAATGCAACATCACAGAAATGTACAACATCACAGAACAATACAGATATCTGGGATCCCCGGGTTTCACAGAGCCACTACTGAAACCCGACGTTCCCCTGGTCGTATGGATAGCCTGTGCAATGAAATCCTAGACCCCTACGGGCGCGGCAAGTCACCCGCCAAAACCTGAAGCGAGGCAGCCCCCTTCAGCGCCGTGAATGGACCACCCAGCACTTCACGGAATCCGGTAACTTGGGCACCCCTCCTGGATCAACCTGTACCCCCTACGAGTGCGGCGAATAGCCCGCCAATTCCAGACTGAAGCCCCCTCGGTCTCAATACCATGAGATGCGGGCTTGTTGCCCTCTAGAACCCGGCTATCCGTGCACCCCACCGCGGGGCAATCCTAGTACAGAAAGTAAAATATACATACAACGGGTACATCGACCGCAACCAGGTCGTGCCCCAAAAGAATAATACAAACAGACAGTGACGGCAGTCCACATGTCGGACGCTCGCCCCGCAATATCAAATGTACATAATACAACAACACTGTACTAGCATTGCATCCAGGCTATCCCCCACGACCGATCCGCAACATCACAGCAAAACACAAAACATCAACGTGAAAGTCACGTTCGCAAATCCGTCTAACCGGGCTATAGCAGTTAGACTGGATTTACCGATCGAGTGACATTCACGGTCGCAGATATAATGTAAATACTGTGAAATAATGTGTTTAAAATATCCGATCGATCAAAAATTAACAAGTGGGCCCCCAAGCAATACTGTAGCACTCACAGAAAATCTGGGCCCAATTTTAATATTCCAAAACCCCTAAAATCAGCCCAGAAGCCCACTGGAGAAATTGGACACAGTGAGGACACCAATGTGCGGCGGAACCGCGGCCCAAGGGGGGGTTTGGCCGCGGTTCCGCGCTTGAGTGATCGACTGACTGTGTCGAATTTTTCCAGTAGTCTTAGAATTTCCAGTACATTAGTTTTTTACAACCTGAAAAAATTTTAGAGCCAGAAAAAATTCGACAGAAAACTGATGTGAGTGAAAATGTAGATTTTGGAATTTTGGTCGATCAGAAATGTAAAACACATCAAACGAAGCTAGACGAAGTTAATGGCGAGGCTCTGATACCACTGTAAGTGCACGGCGGCGCCCCGGTCATCAATCCGACAGCCGAATGCGGAAACGGTGATAAACTTTAATTTTGCGAACTTAGCAAACCGGCACCACCGCGCACTAAACCACGGATCGGGCCATTAAACTAGTTCTAGCAAAGTAACAAGATAGGGAAGAGGGATATACCGAGTGATCCGAGTCCTCCGGTCTTCTCGTCATCGTCCCGATCTCCCGCGGAAACTCCGGTCGTCGCCTCCTCGCCGGAAGGGCACCACATCGCCTGTTTCTTTTACGGGCTCCCGCCTCTATACCGAGGCAACTCGGGCATGAAGCTGGCAAGTCGACATGCCCAAGACTTGCTGTAGAAAGTGTAGTGCTTTGTCTCTATGGGGTTTTAGTTGCCATGGAGGATGAAGGAGGAGGTTAGGAAAATTGGTGCTTTCAATTTTCTAGCAAGAGGAATATGAGAACAAGAATGATGCCACCACAACCAAATTGAAACCCTCTCATATTTTTCTCCCTCTCATCTCAATGTGGCCGGCCAAGTTATCATCTGAGAATGGTGGAGTGATCAAATACATATACATAACAAGAAGGGAGGTGAGTGTAGGAGATGAGAAGAGGTGACCCCATCAAAAAAGGCAAGTTTCAAATCAAACCCTTAATCAACCCATACCCTTTCTTATCTCAATAAATGCACCATCATGGATGAAAGATGCTAAACATATCATAATAAATATATTTGCAAGAAACCCCCTCCACAAATGTTATTTGCACAATTGCAAATAACCCCCCTCCATCGGAAAAGTCCGGCCGGGAAAGAACAAAGGAAAACCGGCCGGAACGGAATGCAAACTGGCAACTCCAGAAAATTGGTCCCGTAATAAATTACAGGAAAACCCCGATACTGTGCATACACACCCGCATCTGTATTCCGTCCGGATACAAATGGAAAGAGACAAAATCTACACTGTACTATACTAGGATCCGGCTTAAACCAAAGCCGGCTAGTAATATCCGTTCGATCCTGATCCGTGCAATACCGCACGTATCCGATCGAACCTTGCCATATATCTATACGGCCTCTAGTACTAACCGTCCGATCCTGATCCGTGCAATATCGCACGTATCTGATCGGACCCTGCCATATCTCCATACGGCCTCTACAGCGTTTCGCCCGAAAGCCTGAGTAACTAAAAGTGTGGTGGACTCTAAAGACTCGTCAATACAATGGCTGTGGATTTAACTACTAGCACGTCAGAGGTATAAGCCAATACGTAACGGGCCACCAGCTATTGACCAAAAGGGACGTCGATGAGCGAACTCATCCTGACACCCTACTGAACCTGTCAGTGACAATATCCGTACAGTCCGGTCCGTTCGTCTACGAGCATCGCATGGCGGGCCTAGGGGGTTGGTAAAAGTCAGACCCCCAAAAGCGGTACAAGTCGTGTCGGAGTGTAGCCCAGAACACCCTGAGATACTACTGGAATACCTACCAGTAAATCTCCTGCCTTGGCCAAGGACTTCGAGTAATGGCTCTCCTAGACACAGCGCGACCTCACCCCCAATACCGGGAGAGACGAACCCCCGAAGATCCGCTCACTGCCTCCATGTGGCTCGGGACTGTACCCAACTAAAACCTGTTTGCACGACTCCTTTGAGCCGTGGTAGGGTAGTAATCAAAGCACAGTGGGAACTCACACGAGACAAATGACGATCCCCAGGTCGATGAACTAACCTGTACACATGTCACCTGGGAACTGCTATCCGACGTCAGGTATAAGACCAACTACCATGTTCCCGGCGAGTCCTGTCCGGTGTACTCATAACCCAATGAGCACCTGTATACATCTTAGGTGAACCAACTGACACCAGTGGCTTGTGAGACCGGCCACCGCCCCTCGTCGGGGTCTCGACTGTATACACTAGTCTACTCTGGAGAATCGATGCCCTGTCTCGAAACTCCCACGACTAGGGACCTTTTAAGGATGTGCTTATAGACCCCAGCTCCCACTTATATGATCGCCCTCATACTGCTGGTGGTCAAGCAAGAATCCTAGGGGCTCTATCAACGTGCAATAGTGACCTGTCAGGTCACCTAAAGCAGTATACGATGATAAAGGTAAACCAGATAGCATACTATCATCTCGAGTAAGACTGTCTTACCGGGATAGGTCCTCCCTCAATCATCGCAATCACGTGCCTGTGATCCAATAATTGACTCTGAGGGCACTATCTCCAACAATATGGCCGGCCCCTCTTATGGGATTTGATTCATTCATTTTTGCAAAAGATTATGATAGTTTAGTGTATGGAAATTTCATATAGTTCAATTTCCATTTACCCGATTCCAAATGGCAACTTCTTTTAACCGTTCGTCCATAGCTTTGGACGTAACAAGACAAAGTGTTCTACTCATTCTCTACATCAATCTTGGTTGTCTCTTTTGGCAAACTTGACGATCGAGTTGCCTCGGTTCAGAGGCGGGAGCCCGTTTAAAGATTCGTCGATGTGGTGCCACTTGAACGACGAGACCGGAGATCGAGCGAGTTCGGATCAACTGCAACAGAGCATGGGATGATGGTTGAAGACCGAAGGACTCGGATCATTCGGTATAACATTTCTACCCCCTTTATAGTTTGTTAGTTTAGCTTTAATGGAAGATCCGGGTTATAGTACGCGATAGCACCAGTTGTAAAAGTTTTTGTTCCGCATTTGGCGTCTGTTAGACGGCCGGGGCGCTACCGTGGACTTACAGTGGTATCAGAGCCTCACCATTAAGCTTATTAACTTGTGCTAACCGGTCTCACAAGCCATTGGTGTCAGTAGGATCACCTAAGATGTATACAAGTGCTAATTAGGTTATGAGTACACCGCACAGGACTCGCCGGGAACCTGCTAGTTGGTATTATACATATCGTCAGATAGCAGTTCCCTGGTGACATGTGTACAGGTTAGTTCATCGACCTGAGATCGTCATTTGTCTCGTGTGAGTTCCCACTGTGCTTAGATTACTACCCTACCACGCTCAACGGAGTTGTGCAAACATGTTTTAGTTGGGTACTGTCCCGAGCCATATGGAGGCAAGTGAGCGGATCGGCAGGGGATTCGTCTCTCCCGGTATTTGGGGTGAGATCGCGCTGTGTCTAGGAGAGCCATTACACAAAGCCCTCGGCTGAGGCAGGAGATTTACTGGTAGGTACTCCAGTAGTATCTCAGGGTATTCTGGGCTACTCTCTGACATGACTTATACCGCTAATGGGGGTCTGACGTTACCAGCCCCCTAGGCAGATATGCGATACTCATAGACGAACGGACCAGACTGTATATATATTGTCACTGTTAGGCTCAGTAGGGTTTATGGATGAGTTTGCTCATCAGCTTCCCTTCCAATCAATACATAGGCAAACCGTTACGTACAGTTTGTACCTCTGACTTGCTAGTGGTTATACCCAGTGCCAGTGTGTTGATGAGTCATTAGAGGCCCCCACAGACAGTTTCCCAAGTTCGTGCGAAACTTTGTAGAGGCCGTATGGTTTTATGGCAGGGTTCGGAAAATGCACGTGCGTTTTCGCCCTTGTCGTTTTTCGGGCAGATAATACTGGTCGGCTTTGGTTTATGCCGGATCCGAGTATTATGCTGTGTAGATATAATATCTTTGTCTCAGATGCATTTGTATTCGGTCGTAATACAAATACGGGTATGTTTATACTGTTACAGGGTTATCCTGAAATTCGTTTCAGGAACGCTTTCGGAAGTTGCCAGTTTCCAGTTTTCTATCGCCCGTCTTTAACATTCGGTTAAATGAGGATTTATCTTTTCTTCAATTGGGTGAGTCATGAGGTGAGTCAGTGTTCTAGAAGGTTCTGGGGAGGGTGACATGGCTTGATGTGTCATTTTTTCATTAATGGTGCATTTAATGACAAGGTGACTAGGTTAATTGTGATTGGTTTGCATTTAATGATTTCTAGTGAGTCATTCTTTCTTTAATTGTGATGATAAGTTCAAAGCTAATGGCCACCCCTCTCTTGCTCCTACACTAACCTCCTTCCTCTCCTTTATATGGCCGGCCCCTCTTATGGGATTTGATTCATTCCTTTTTGCAAAAGATTATGATAGTTTAGTGTATGGAAATTTCATATAGTTCAATTTCCATTTACCCGATTCCAAATGGCAACTTCTTTTAACCGTTCGTCTATAGCTTTGGACGTAACGAGACAAAGTGTTCTACTCATTCTCTACATCAATCTTGGTCGTCTCTTTAGGCAAACATGATGATCGAGCTGCTTCGATTCAGAGGCGGGAGCCCATTTAAAGATCCGTCGACGTGGTGCCACCTGGACGACGAGACCGGAGATCGAGCGAGTTCGGATCAACTGCAACAGAGCGTGGGATGATGGTTGAAGACCGAAGGACTCGGATTGTTTAGTATAACATTTCTACCCCCTTTATAGTTTGTTAGTTTAGCTTTAATGGCAGATCCGGATTATAGTACGCAATAGTGCCAGTTGTAAAAGTTTTTGTTCCACATTTGGCGTCTGTTAGACGGCCGGGGCGCTACCGTGGACTTACAGCTTTATCCTATAAAGCATCTTGCTCACTTTTCCGCTGCTCCCACTGTCTACGAAGCCCTCTGGCTGTGTACTTATTGACGCTCTCTTCTAAAACAGCATTTAGAAAAGCTGTCATGATACCCAACCACCAGATATCGTAGTCATGGTATATAGCCGTGGCAAGTAGGATCTGGATGGACTTAAGCATAGCTTTGAAAGTCTCAACCTTTCCATGTACATCAAGTAATCTTCTCAAGATATACTCGCTCCTGATGGGGATTTAACCCTTCAGATAAGGCAACCAACGTTCATACTTTGTTGGTGTATAAGGATTCCATCTCAGATCGCTAAGCATCCAGCCATTCTTACAGAGTCTCACTCCTGATGGCCAGCTCGAAACTAGTTGGGTCATCATCTCATGATGAATCCTCGCTCCCACTATCATAGAGAAATCGAAGTATATCTCGGGTGAGTGAAGAACCCTACTAGATCGGCGGAGAGGCTGAGGCTCGTTGGAAACTATTGAATCCTTTGGTTCTACCAAATCATCAGCTGCAGTTTGTATAGCCGGAACCTTTCCAGTTCTACATAACAGACCTTGCCTCGAACTTGTCCGGATTTTGCTTTTAGACATAGTCCGGACAACCCCAAATCTTAACAAACTTAAGATATGGGCTCTTCCCTTTCCATATCACATATGAAGTGGTAGGCAACTGATTTGATTTGAACCCTATTCAATAGGTATGCAGCTTCTCAACCACATAACACCCAAAAGAAAATAGGAAACTCAGTAGTACTCATCATAGAGCACACCATATCACATAGGGTGCTATTGCTCCGCCCCGATACACCGACGTGCTGTGGTGTATACGGAGGAGTAATGCTAAGAGAGAATCTCATTCTCCTTTAGAATAGTCCAGGAATTCCGTGCTCAAGTATTCTCCTCCCTGATCTCATCAAACGACATAATACTTATACCCGTTTTTGGTTCTCTACTTCTAACTTATATTCAGTGAATATCTCAAAAACTTCGGACTTGTGTTTCAACAGGAACATATGTCTGAATCTTGAGAGATCATCAGAGAATATAATGAAGTACAAAGAACCGATCTTGGCATGTGTAGACAGGGGACCTTCATACATCAGCATGTATCAATCCCAAGAGTTCACTAACTCTTTCTCTGTTTCCAATAACAGAGCTATGGTCATCTTATCAATGTGACATGACCGGCAAGTTTCATAAGATGTAAATTCAAACTAATTTAAATATGCATCTAAATGTAACTTGGCTAGTCGGGTCGCATTGATCTGACCTAGTCTACAATACCTCAAGAAGGATTCGTTCATTTCTGAACTATTCCTCTTGTGTGTGTTCTGTATACTAAGAACTGTAGTTTGATTTAGAACGCCAATGCTTTAAGATAACGTGCCTGAACCGATCAACTTTTGATATAAGAAATGTTTAAAACATTATCCAACAATACAAAATTATATCCTTTCTTTACTAATAAAGAGACTGATATGATGTTGTATATCAGCTTCGGTATCTAATAACATTTGTTTAGAATCAATGTATTCTGGTAATACAGGGTGATAGTGACCAACAGACTTGGCTGCAACACTTGCACCGTTTTCTGTCTCATGAAACTTATCATCCGTTCTCAGTTCTCTACCTATCTGTAGCCCATGTAACAAATTACATATGTGGGATCCTGATTCGGTATCACATACCCAGGACGTAAAGGATACTAAAAACAGTTCTGTGTAATGAACACACCCGAAGAAGATGCATCAACATGTACTTTCTTCGTTTGGGCGGCACGGGAAATCTGGTATTCCCCAATTTCCTGCTCTGTCTTATAACAATTATAAGTTGGATTGGGACCAACGTTCCCCAGCTTAGTATAATAGGCGGGTTCGGTCAATACATCCGTAATATTATCTTGATTAAGGCGTGACATGGTCGCTACCAGGAGAGAGAGAGAAGAAAACACTCAGCGTATGCTCTTACAAGATTAGATTGGTTATCTAATATATCTAATCAGGATGTCTCCCACTGTTTTAGTCAAATCTTCCTTCAAACCCTAAAAGGAAAGACTAGCCGGGATTAATTACACGCTACAAGTTCGCCAATCTTTCAGCCAGGCTAGTGTCGGTACTTTGAGGGAGGTCCCCCGTGCTTTCGCACGAACCTAATTAAAGTAAACCTCGTTTTCCCAGAGGCGTAACCCTGTTAACACGTTTCTAAACACCTACTTGATCGGCTAATTGTAATGTGTAAAACTCTCCCAGGAGTAACTCTTACTCGCAGCGGGTATCGGGATCCAACTATCTCATAGAAGGTATGCAATCTCATTGCAAAATTCAACACCTGAAATTCCCAATAATATTTTACCCCTAGCTTCCTATGACGTTGACGCAGGCCAACAAACCATAGTCCGCTAGTCAAGTTCAACCCGTCATTTCTTGATTGAATTAAACCCACCCGCACGACCCTTGACGCAGGTCAACAAAGTCGCACGACTACCCTAATCAAATCTGCATCATATGCATAAACAGATAAATACTAGTTAGCTACCGCACACTACGCCTTGAGGCAGGCCAACAAACGTAGCATGAATACTAAGTAGGACTTATCTGAAATGACGGAGGGCTACAACAGGTTTTTATGAAAACTCTTTGCGTAATGAACTTGATATCGTTGTAGAATCAAGTGATTTTAAATGGAGTGTTTTTTAGGCTTTTCATGTTTTGCTAAAGGGGTCACTCCTGGTGAAGGGATCGTCGGCCCTTTCCTCATCGAATAAGGTGCAGGGTATATCATATATACCACTATACAAAGCAAGAAGTATTGAAGCAATCAAAAGACAAACCGAGTTTGTAGCATCTGCTAGTTTCACTAAAGAGGTCACTCCCGGTGAAGGGATCTCAGTTCTTTCCTTGTCGAATAAGGTGCTGGATGTTCTAAAAGGAACACCGCTATGCAAAGCAAGAACTAGAGCTACCAGTTTTTAAACAAGTTTCTACAACATCTTAGGTTTTTTTTATTTCATTAATCTCATTAATGAAGTCCTATTTTAATATGCTTCACAAGCATCACATTTGAAAAGAAATCTGCAATATAACATATATCTCATATATATAATATAAACATTCGTCTCAGGTAGTAATATGATCTCATCACAGAACATTGCAGCAGAAGAACATATATGAAATATTGGATATACTAGAATGTCCGTGTTTTCAATACGAGCCTGTATAAAACACGGATTCCATGGTCGCGATGAATAGCCAAACCCACATCCCTAGATCCCTATAAGAGCGGCAAGTAACACTGCCAATTCTAGGGTTAGGAGACCCGGTCTCAACTCCTCGAGATGGTCTCCCACTGGACCCTAGAACCCGGTTACTTGTGCTCCCCGCCTTGGGTCTACCTAATGCAGAAAAGTAAAAAATATACAACGGCGACATCATCCTCAGCCCGGAAGTGCCCCAATAAAAGAATATTACATACAAATGAATTTTACATGAATGAAAAAGAAAAACTCTCATCTCACATAAAACCCCCGGCTATTCAGAACGCGACGATCCAATATAACATATCACAGCAACACATAATATCACATATCATCAACGTAAGCAAGTATGCGTATCCCGATTGTCGTTGATGTATAGCAACGAAGACGGCGATACACCACATACTACGCTTACGGTCACAGAAAAGAAAGTGTAAAACTACAACAGTTGGAATCCGCAACCTCCTTAGACATCGCATGCCTAACCAAATGAATTCCTTAGACATCGCATGCCTAACAATTATAAACCCCGCATTTTAGTCTCATTATCGAAAACTCTTTTCAATATCAAGTCGGGCAATTCAATAAGATTCCCGACATCCTGATCGAATGCTCGTCGCAAACTTTAGTAGACGGCCGCACACCCAGATGCCGTCGACGAAGTGCACTAAGGTGGAACATCGCTGCCGCGAGCACCAGAACGGATGCTTTTGGCGACGGGGTTCACCTACAGTCACTTGGTCGGGGTTATGGGGCGTAGCTGTCTATTAAGTTTACCTGGCAAGTATCCGCGTACGCTACGTGATTGCGACGGACTTTTGATCACATCAAAATTCCGTGGCAACCGATCATTTGAGATTAAACTGCTATGTTTACAACATTCAAAATAGTTATCTCATAACTACATGTGGATTCCAATTATTGTATCACATTCCCGATAAATAGACAATGTTAAACTTTCCAATCGAATAATCAAACACCCAAGATTTCCCCAATATATCTCAACACTTGATATCAGTTTAAAAACATCCATCACATGCCACAGTACCAATGGTCCAGCCGTAGAAGGGTCAAGCCAACGCCTCACATGTGGCACGCCATACTGCCACAAACCCTAAGGTTTAGAGGCAGTTCAAGACGGTCACATAATCGAGTTAAGATTTGTTGTCTTCTAGAGGGTCCATCGCGTTACTTGCATGACTTTACGAAAGTTTCAAACACGAGAAAAAAATCCAACTTTTGAAAATTTTCCGACAGGAGAAAAAGTGAGTTATTGATATCCATTCGAACTTTTTAACAGTTTCTAAAAATTACCCGGAAAAAACTAAACGAAGTTAAATTATCCGATCGAATCAACGAGTCCCCAATACAACCCTAGAAAACTCAACACTTGAGTGGAATTAAAAAATTCCCAGAAAACAATAACAAGAAAGGACCTAAAAATAAATATATGAAATATGAGAGACTAAGTCCAAATTTTGGCCACGGAACAGCCGCCAAACCAATGGTTTGGCCGCGGTTCCGCGGTCACGTGAGCGACTTAGTGGACCGTACTTCACAGTGATTCTTAGTTTTTCCAGCTTGATTTTCTGAGCGTTTTTAATTCATAAAAAACCATATTTTTGAAAAATGTACAGAGAAGGGTAAACATCGGGGTTTCCGGGTTCAATCGGACTTTAAATTTCGTCTAGACTTCGCCTAAAGCTCTAGCTTGGCTCTGATACCACTGTAGGGTTGCTAGGCACACGCACAAGGGTCTACGAAGCATCAACCATGCCCGATTTAAAATTTAGCCGTGCCGAAAAACCCAAAGCCAGAACTTTAAACTAGAGTTTAGGTGAAAACTAGCATGTTAAACACTTTAACACTAAGTGAGAGGGATTACAACCATTATAGTTCCGGTCCTTCACTTCTTAAGCTCCGTGTTGAGGTCCCTTCGCTGCGATCATCGTGTTCCGGACTCTCGAGAGGCTTCACGAAGAGAATGATGCAACCTTGCTTCCGATCTTCGATAAGATAGATGATCTACCTTGAAGTTTCATTAACACAAGCTAACACTCACTAAATGATGTGAACACCCTCATCTAAATGGCAAGGGTTGATGAGGATGATGAAGTAGGATTTTTGCTCTCATTTATAATCTGTTTCTCACTCACTTTCATCACAAAAGCAAAACTAGAAAGCTTTTTAAAGAAGGAACTCAAGGTAGAAGATAATAGAATCCTTTTGTGATGAATAATGAATTATGGTAGTGGTTACAAATCTAACCAAGGGTTAAGCGTGAAAGAGTTAACCTTTGTAGAGAATTAACTAGAGTTAATGGTTTGGATTGGGTTAACATAATATCTTCACAAAATATCAAGCAAAACACAAAGTCAAAGCTTCATGAAGCTTCATGGAAGCTTCATGCAAAAGCTAACCCTAATCCAAACCCTAGCCAAGTTTAAACCCTAAACCAATGTTAAATTTATAACCCTAACATGTTACAATATTATATATCACATATACAATATATTTTGTAACAATAGAAAATAACACAATTAACATATATCGCATATATATCAATGTATTATCCCGTGAGAAAATGAATCTTTTAGTGAGCTAATATTACTTAATGTAATTTAATATATCATATATATTATTATACATTAAATTATCGAATCAACACTTGATCCGACAATCCGGCTATATCGCATATAACCGACTAATACGATGACCCGGCTATATCACATATACTCGGCCGATATCTCATATTGCGAGAATCCGATACGGTATCACATATCGCATTATCCTCGGTCCCGCACATATCACATATGTGCTCCCACTCCGTTTTGCCTGAGCCAAGAAACCTCTGTGTAGGACTCTAAAGAATCGTCAATACGCCGGCAGTAGGTGATGATCATATCAAACACCCACAAGCTGCAAGCGGTCAGCTAAACGTAACAGCCACCAAGGTATTAAGCGCTCAGAAGATCAACAAGCAAGCCTGTACATTCTCCTGTGAATCCAATCAGTAACACTCCCGTACAGTCCGGTCTCGTCATCTGATATGTCGCATATCTCGCCTCGGGGTGGTAAACGTCAGACCCCAGTAGCTCAATAAGTCGTGTCGATATGAGGTCTATAACAGTTCGAGAAACTACTGATAACACTTACCAGTAAATCTCAGCAACCCTGGCCAGGGATTTCCGGTTATAGCCAATCGAACACAGCACAACATAACCTCCCTATACCGGGAGAGACGAATTCCCTCCTATCGCTCATTGCCTCCATGTGATTCGGGACTGTACCCAAAAGCCACCTTTTTGCATGCCCTCTTGTACGTGGTATGATGGAAATCAAAACACAGTGGGAATCACACAAGACTCTATGACGATCTCGGGTCAATAGACTACTCTGTACCAGTGTCACCGGAGAACTGCCATCTGACGTGAGGTATAATACCATTTGGAAGTTCTCGGCGAGTCCGTCCAGTGTACCCAGTCTCTACTGAGCATCCGTACACCATCCTTGATGTCAAACACCGATGGATATGGGATCATCCATCGCCCATCATATGGGTCAAGATGCGTATACACTAGTCTACTCTGGTGCATCGATGCCCAGTCTCGATACACCCTCGACTAGGAACAGTTATAGGATGTACTCGTCGACTACCGTGGCCCCACCAGTATGATCTCATCATAGTCCCAGTCGTCGAGTACATATCCTAAGGGCTTTATCAACATGTAATATGGAGACAATCAGAGTACATGTTAAGATAAAGTACAACCAGATAGTATACTATCATGTCGAGCAAGAAAGTCCTCCCTATACATGTCCTAGCATCCACTACAATATACATCGTATGTATAGTAATGGCCTCTAGGGCATATATATAACTAACAGATAGCAGCCCAGTGCAGGCAGAAGTCTTATGCCGACCGTCGTCGTCGCAGGCTCGAGTTCGCAGTGGGGGATCATGTATTCCAAAGGATTTCTCTGTTGAAGGGTGTGACGAGATTTGGGAAGAAAGGGAAGCTTAGTCCCAGATTTGTAGGTCCTTTCGAGATCCTTGAGTAAGTTGGAACCGTTGCCTATCGTTTGGCACTTCCGCCCATTTTTCCAGATGTTCACCCCGTATTCCATGTATCGATGCTTCAAAAGTACCTTCATGACCCTTTTTACATGATTCAGCACCAGACCGTTCAGCTAGAGCGCGATCTTTCGTTCACCGAGTAGCCGGTAGTTATATTGGATCGGCAGGTGAAGAAACTTCAGTCAAAGGTCTTGCCATCTGTGAAGGTTCTTTGGCGTGGCCCGAATAGTGAGGAGGTCACTTGGGAGGCCGAGAGCGAGATGCGGAAGAAATTCACTCATCTCTTTGAAGGTACGCATAGTAAGATTTTTAAATTCGGGGAAGAATTTCTTTAAGGAGGGAAGATTGTAACACCTTAGATTTGCGATTAGTGTTAATTAAACGATAATGCGAGTTTTTAGTAAAAGGTTAACCAAATTAGTTTTCACATATTTTATAAAAATTAATTAATATTTTATTATTATTTATTTTGGCTTGCACACACATGTGCATGTAAATCCAGGGTTAATTATGTAGGGTTACTAAGCACAACATCAAGGTTTCGGGGAGCATCGTCCATGCCATTTTCAAAAATTTGCCATTCTTGTTAACCCTAACCCTAGAATCTTAACTAAAGATTTATACAAAAGCAATATGTAAACAACTTTACATCTAAGTGTTAGTGGAATACAACCTTTGTAGACCGGTCCTTCACTTCATATGCTTCGAGTAGTGGTCCCTTCGCTGCGATCCAAGTCCCGGACTCTTGAGAGGCTCCACAAGGTGAATGATCCATTCTTGCTAGTGTCTTCCAAATCCAAGATGATCTACTTCAAGGAAACCGAACTCAAGCTATCTCTTCACTACTTAAGCAACTAGTGAAGCTAACACCTTTAACTATATGGGTAGTATAGAGGAGGATCATGAAGTAGGAATTTTTCTCACTTTAGAATTTGGTTTCTCACTATTTTTCTCTCTTTTTCAAAAACCTAGAAAGCTCTCACTTGAGCCCAAGCTTGAAGAAGATGAAGCAAAAGAAAAATGAGAGAGAGTGAGGTTAGAAATGCAACCATGGTGAGTATATGTTATGCTTAACTCATGTAGAGAATATACCATAGTTAAAGGTAATGGTTAGGTTTATAAATATTTAAGGAAAAACAAAAATGGTGGACTAGTCAATGGTTATCAAAAACAACCATGGAAAAATCCATACATTTTTGAATTTCCTAAATAAATAAAAACCCTTTTCATTATCTTTTATATGGTGTAATTCTCATACACCCATGTTGCATATATAACCTAGCATGTCATAATAATATATATCACATATATATTATTTATGTAACAAAAGAAAACAATATAATAAACATATATCACATATATGTTAAATGTATCAAAAGTGAGAAATAGAAATACTTAAGTGAGCTTTTATTAGTTAATGTAATTTAATATATCAAATATATAATTATACATTAATTTATCGAATCAACACTTGATCCGATAATCCAGCTATATCACATATAACCGACTAATATAAAATGTATCATTTCATCGAATCAACACTTAATCCGATGACCCGGCTATATCATATATAACCGGCCGATATCACATATCACGAGAATAGAATACAGTATCACATACCTGTATTATTCTCGGTCCCGCACATATCACATATGTGCACCTACTGCGTTTCGCCTGAGCCAGGAAACCTCTGTGTAGGACTCTAAACACTCGTCAATACGCCGGCTGTAGGTGATGTCATATCAAACACCCACAAGCTGCAAGAGGTCAGCTAAACGTAACAGCCACCAGGGTATTGAGCGACCAGAAGATCAACAAGCAAGCCTGTACACACTCCTGCAAAGCCTATCAGTAACACTACCGTACAGTCCGGTCTCTTCGTCTGATATGTCGCATATCCAGTCTAGGGATGGAAAACGTCAGACCACAGTAACCGATAAGTCGTGCTGATGTATGGCTCATAAACTACTGATAACACTTACCAGTAGATCTCCATAGCAGCCCTGGCCACGGACTTCCAGTTATAGCCTATCGAGCACAGCGCAACATCAACCCCCAATACTGGGAGAGACGAAACCCCCCTATAGCTCATTGCTTCCATGTGATTCGGGACTGTACCTAAAAGCCGCCGTTTTTCACGTTCTCTTGAACGTGGTAAGGTGAAAATCAAAGCACAGAGGGAATCACACAAGACACTATGACGATCTGGGGTCTACAGACTAACCTGTACCTGTGTCACCGGAGAATTGCTATCTGACAATAGGTATAATACCAACTAGGAGTTCTCGGCGAGTCCGTTCAGTGAATCCTGTCTCCAATGAGCAACCGTATACCTCCTTTGATGTCAAACACTAAAGGATGTGAGATCATCCATCGCCCATCATATGGGGCAAGAAGCGTATATGCTAGTCTACTCTTGAGTATCAATGCCCTGTCTCGATACACCGTAGACTAGGAATGATTATAGGATGTACTTGTGGACTACCCTGGCCCCACTAGTATGATCTCCATCATAGTCCTGGTAATCAAGTAAACGTCCTAAGGGCTTCGTCAATATGTGAGAGAAAGACAGTATCACAATACAAGTCAACATGTTAAGACAAAGAGCAACCAGATAGCATACTATCATGCCGAGCAAGAAAGTCCTCTCTATATATGTCCAAGCATCCACTATAATATACATCATATGTACAATAATAGCCTCTAAGGTATACACATAACTAACAATCTCCCACTTGCACTAAGGCCAGTTGTTGAAGTATCTCATACCCAACATCCCGAAGAGTCTCTCAAATTGTATCTGGGGTAAGGCCCTCGTGAATGGATCCGCTGTGTTATCCTTCTTGTCAACTTTCCTGACCTCGATCTCCGGGCGATCAACTATCTCCCGGATCAGGTGATACCACCTCATAATATGCCTAGATCGCTGATGAGACCTGGGTTCCTTGGCCAAACTCACTGCTCCATTGTTATCGCAATACAAGGGTATTGGATGCTCAATGGATGGAACTACTCCAAGTTCAGTAATGAACTTCTTCATCCAGACAGCCTCTTTGGCAGCATCATTGGCAGCGATGTATTCAGCCTCCATCGTCAAGTCTGCCACGGTTTCCTGTTTGGAACTCTTCCAGCATACCGCCCCTCCGTTGAGAGTAAAGACAAATCCCGAGACCGACTTAGAGTCATCCTTATCACTCTGGAAGCTCGAATCGGTAAAGGACTCCACTTGGAGTTCTCCGTTACCATACTCCAAGAACATCTCTTTAGTTCTTCTCAAGTACTTGAGAATGTTCTTCATAGCTGATTCTCTCCAGGATCTGCTTGATACCGACTCACTACACTTAGTGAGTATGCTACATCGGGTCTGTTACATAGCATCACATACATGATAGAGCCTACTGCCGAAGCATAGGGTATCCCTTGCATGCGAGCTCTCTCCAAATCAGTCTTGGGAGACATCTCTTTAGAGAGAGTGAGTCTAGAGATCGTGGGTAAATTCCCACGCTTGGATTCTTCCATACTAAACCTTTTTAGTATAGTGTCAATTTACCTGGATTGGGACAATCCCAGTATCCGTTTAGATCTATCTCTATAGATCTTAATTCCCAAGATATAGGAGGCATCACCTAGATCTTTCATTGAGAATCTTTGTGATAAGAAGAGCTCGACCGAGTGCAGCATAGGAATATCATTTCCTATCAAGAGTATGTCATCCACGTACAATACGAGGAAGACAACCTTACTCTCTGCAACCTTCTTGTATATACAAGGTTCATCTATGTTTTTGATGAAGTCAAACTCTTTGACTACCACATCAAAACAGATGTTCCAACTCCGCGATGCCTGTTTTAACCCGTAGATTGATTTAAGCAGCTTGCATACCTTTTTGCTTCTCCCACTTTCTACGAAGCCCTCTGGCTGAGTCATGTACACGCACTCTTCTAAATCACCATTTAGAAAGGTGGTCTTAACATCCATTTGCCAGATTTCGTAGTCATGGTATGCAGCAATAGCAAGTAGGATCCGGATGGACTTAAGCATAGCTACTGGAGAAAAGGTTTCATCATAATCCACACCTGGTCGTTGACGAAAACCCTTTGCAACAAGTCTAGCTTTGAAAGTCTCAACTTTTCCATCTACACCAAGTTTTTTCTTGAAGATCCACTTGCTTCCGATGGGTTTTACCCCTTCAGGAGCATCTTCCAAAGTCTATACTTTGTTGGTGTATATGGATTCCATCTCAGATCACATTGCATCAAGCCATTTCATAGAGTCCCCACTCGTGATAGCCTGCTCGATGCTAGTTGGGTCATCATCTTCAATGATGCAATCCTCGCTCCTACAATCAATGAGAAAACCGTAGTATCTCTCAGGTGGATGAGGAACCCTACTAGATCGGCGGAGCGGCTGAGGTTCGTCGGGAACTATTGAATCCTATGGTTCCACCAAATTTTCTGTTGCAGTTTTTATAACTGGAACCTCTTCCAGTTCTACCTCCTTGCCACTAATTTCTTTTTCAAGAAATTCCTTTTCTAAAAGGGTGGCATGTCGAGTAACGAACACCTTTTGTTCCTTGGTGTGGTAGAAGATATACCCTCACGAATGTTTGGGATATCCAATAAACTTACACAGAAACGACCTTGCCTCAAGCTGGTCCGGATTTTGTGTTTTCACATATGCCGGACAACCCCATATCTTAACATAATTAAGATATGGTCTCTTTCCTTTCCATATCTCATATGGAGTGGTTGGCCCAAATTTGGAGGGAACCATATTCAATAGGTCTGCAGCTGTTTCCAGTGTATATCCCCAAAAGGAAATAGGTAACTCAACGGTGCTCATCATAGAGCGCACCATATCTAATAGGGTGCGATTCTTCCGCTCCGATACACCGTTGTGCTGTGGTGTATATGGAGGAGTAAGCTGAGAGAGAATCCCATTCTTTTTTTAGATAGTCCAGGAACTCATTGCTCAAGTATTCTCCTCCTCGATCAGATCGAAGGATTTTAATACTTTTACCCATTTGGTTCTCGACTTCGTGCTTATATTAATTGAATTTATCAAAAGCTTCAGACTTGTGTTTCATCAGGAACACATGTCCGTATCTTGAGAGATTGTCAGTGAATGTAATGAAGTACGTGGAACCATTCCTGGCATGTGTAGACATGGGACCACATACATCACTATGTATCAGTCCCAAGAGTTCCGTAACTCTTTCTCCGTGTCCACTAAACGGAGTTTTGGTCATCTTGCCTTTGAGACATGACTGGCAAGTGTCATAAAATGAAAATTCGAACGGATTCAAATATCCATCCTTATGTAGCTTAGCTAGTCATGTCGCATTGATATGACCTAGTCTACGATGCCACAAGAAGGATTCGTTCATTTCTGAACTCTTCCTCTTTTGTGTGTTTTGTGCATTAATAACTGTAGTTTGATTTAGAATGTATATGCCATTATTTAACGAACCTGATCCAATCAACTTTTGATTCAGAAAGATGTTCATAACATCATCCTGTACTACAAAATTATATCCTTCTTTACTTAATAAAGAAACCGATATAAGATTGCATATCAGGGTCGGTATGTAATAGCATTCTTTCAGAATCAATGTATTACCATTTGGTAATACAAGGTGATATTCGCCAACTGCTTTGGCTGCAACATTTGCACCATTCCATACTCTTACGGAACGATCACCCATTCCAAGTTCTCTACCTTTCCTTAGCCCATGCAACATATTGCATATGTGGGATCCTGATCCGGTGTCTAATGCCCAGGACATAGAGTGAACTGAGAAACAGTTCTCGATAACTAACACACCCGAAAAAGATGCATCAACATGCTTATTCTTCGTTTGGGCGGCGTGGGAATCTGGATATTTACTTATTCCCTGCTCAGTCTTATAACACTCATAAGAAAGAACGAAACCAACGTTCCCCTGCTTAGTAAAACAAGCGGGTTCGGTCAATACATCTTATGGCCTGACATGGTCGCTACCTGGAGAGAGAGAGAGAGAGAAGAAAACACTTAGCGTATGCTCTTGTAAGATTAGATTGGTTTTTATCTTATCTAATCAGTATGGCTCCCACTGTTTTTATTAAATCTTCCTTCAAACCCTAAAAGGTAAGACTAGCCGAGATTAATTACACTTTACAAGTTCGCCAATCTTTCAGCCAGGCCAGTGTTGGTACTTTGAGGGAGGTTCCCCGTGCTTTCGCACGGTCCTAATTAAAATAAACTTCGTTTTCCCAGAGGCAAAACCCCGTTAACACCTTTCTAGACACCTACTTGATCGGCTAATTATCCTGTATAAAACTCACCTAGGAGTAACTTTTACTCGCAGTAGGTATCGGGATCCAACTATCTCATAGAAGGTATGCAATCTCATTGTAAATTTCAACACATGAAATTCCCGATAATACTTTTGCCCCTAGCATGCTATGACCTTGATGCAGGCTAAAAAACCATAGTGCGCTAGTCAAGTTCAACCCGTACATTTCATGATTGAATTAAACCCGCCCGCACGATCCTTGACGCAGGCCAACAAAGTTGTACGACTACCCTAATTCAATCTCATCTCATGTTGCAGATAAGCACTAGTTAGCTACCGCACACTACGCCTTGACGCAGGTCAACAAACGTTGCACGAATATAAAGTAGTACTTATCTGAAATGTTGGAGAGCTACGTAGGCTTTTAAGAAAACCATGAGCGTAATGAACTTGATATCGTTGTAGAAACAAGTGATTTTTGAAAAGGAGTGTTTTTTAGGCTTGTACTAATTCCGCTAAAGAGGTTACTCCCGGTGAAGGGATCTCGGCTCTTTCCTTATCGAATAAGGTGCCGGATATTTCATAAATACCACGATGCAAAGCAAGAACTATAGAAGCAATCAAAAACTAAATAGAGTGAGTTGTACCATCTGCTAGTTTTGCTAATGAGGTCACTCCCGGTGAAGGGATCTCGGCTCTTTCCTTATCGAATAAGGTGCTGGATATTCTACAAGGAATACCGCTATGCAAAGCAAAAACTAGAGCTACCCTTTTGAAAATTTGATTCTATAATATCTTTTAGGTTTATTTTCTTTCATTATTCACATTAATGAAGTCCCATCATTTATGCTTCCTAAGCATTACAGAAAAAACGAAAATACAACGTACGCTTATGCCATCCGCGTTCGCCACAGTGTCCCGTTATGCACCGTTAGGTTACTTAACTAATGGCATAGCGGGGCAGGACTAGAGTGGGTGTAAAACATAAGCAACATCTACCATATATCTTATATATAATAATAAAGCATTCGTCTTATCACATAAAGTGATCACATCATAGAATATCAGCAGTAGAAGATAACATATGAAATATTGGATATTCTAGGAGGTCCGTATTTTATATTTAGCCAACAATAGAAAATACGGATTGCACGGTTGTGATGAATAGCCAACCCACATCCCTAGACCCCCTACGAGAGCGGCAAGCAAGCCTAACAATTCTAGAGTTAGAAGACCCGGACTCGTCTCCTCAAGATGGTCTCCCAGTGGACTCTAGAACCCGGTCACTTGTACTCCCCACCTTGGGTCTATCATAATGCGGAAAAGTAAATAATATACAACAATGGTGACATTATCCTCAACCCGGAAGTGCCCCAATAAAAGAATATTACATACATTGAATTTTACATGAATGAAAATAAAAACTCTCATCTCACATAAAACCCCCCGGTTATTCAGAATACGACGATCCAATATAACATATCACAACAACACATAACATCACATGTCATCAATGTAAGTAAATATGCGTATCCCAATTGTTCTTGATGTATAGCAACGAAACCGGCGATACACCATATATTACACTTACGGTCGTAGAAAAGAAAATGTCAAACTACAACATTTGGAGTCCACAATCATCTTAGACATCATAAATCCGAAATATCACATACTTCGCATTTCATGCCTAACTATATGAATTCCACATATTGTATCACATTCTAGAAAAAAGCTAGACGATATTAAACATTCCGATCGAATCAACAGACACCCACAGTTACCCAAAAAGCTCAACACTTGAGCGTAGTTTAAAAGTATCAATCACAAGCCACAGTGCCAATGAACCAGCCGTAGAAGGGCCAACTAATTATAGGGTTGCTAGGCACGCTCACAAGGTTCTACGAGGCATCAACCATGCCCGATTAAAATTTTTGCCGTGCCGAACAACCCGAAGCCGGATCTTTAAACTAGAGATTAGGCGAAAACAAGCATGTTAAACTCTTTAACACTAAGTGAGAGGGATTACAACCTTTGTAGATCCGGTCCTTCACTTCTTAAGCTCCGTGTTGAGGTCCCTTCGCTGCGATCATTGTGTTCCGGACTCTCGAGAGACTTCACGAAGAGAAAGATGCAGTCTTGCTTCCGATCTTCGATACAAAGATGATCTACCTTGAAGTTTCGTTAACACAAGCTAACGCTCATAATATGAAGTGAACACCCTCATCTAAATGGCAAGGATAGATGAGGATGATGAAGTAGTATTTTTGCTCTCTTTTATTATCTTTTTCTCACACTCATTCATCACTTGCAAAAAAGCTAGTAAGCTTTTTCATGAAAGAAAGAAGAAGCTAGAAGAAGAAGAATAATCCATATTCCTTTTGTGATGAATAGAGAAAAGGAGATAATGATGAATAATGCAAACATAGTTGACCAAACCATTGTAGAGACTTAACTAGGGTTAGGGTTTGGGTTGGGTTAAAGCATGAGTCATAACAAAATATCTTTCACAAAACAAAACTAAAGCTTCTAGAATCTACTGGAAGTCTTAACCCTAATCCAAACCCTAATCATGTTTAATCTCTACAAACATGTTGCATTAGTTATCATATCATGTTACAATATTATATCACACATATATAATATTTATTGTAACCAAATAAAATAATACATTTAACATATATTGCATATATATCAATGTATTACCCGAGTGAGAAAAAGAATTTTTTAGTGAGCTAATATTAGTTAATGTAATTTAATATATCATATATATTATTATACATTAAATTATCGAATCAACACTTGATCCGACAATCCGGCTATATCGCATATAACCGACTAATATTTATCCCTACCGATTCATCGAATCAACAGTTGACCCGATGACCCGGCTGATATCATATATCGCGAGAATAGAATACGGTATCTCAAATCGCATTATCCTCGGTCCCGCACATATCACATATGTGCTTCTACTCCGTTTTGCCTGAGTCAAGAAACCTCTGTGTAGGACTCTAAAGAATCGTCAATACGCCGGTAGTAGGTGATGATCATATCAAACACCCACAAGCTGCAAGCGGTCAGCTAAATATAACAGCCACCCAGGTATTGAGCGCTCAGAAGATCAACAAGCAAGCCTATACATTCTCCTGTGAATCCAATCAATAGCACTCCTGTACAGTCCGGTCTCGTCGTCTGATATGTCGCATATCTCGCCCAGGGGTGGTAAACGTCAGACCCCAGTAGCTCGATAAGTCGTGTCAATATGAGCTCTATAATAGTTCGAGAAACTACTGATAACACTTACCAGTAAATCTCAGCAACCCTGGCTAGGGATTTCCGGTTATAGCCAATCGAACACAGCACAACATCAACTCCCTATACCGGGAGAGACGAATCCCCTCCTATTGCTCATTGCCTCCATGTGATTCGGGACTGTACCCAAAAGCCACCTTTTTGCACGCCCTCTTGGACGTGGTATGATGGAAATCAAAGCACAGTGGGAATCACACAAGACTCTATGACGATCTTGGGTCAACAGACTACTCTGTACCAGTGTCACCGGAGAACTGCCATCTGACGTGAGCTATAATACCATCTGGGAGTTCTCGGCGAGTCCGTCCAGTGTACCCAGTCTCTACTGAGCACCCGTACACCATCCTTGATGTCAAATACCGATGGATATAGGATCATCCATCGCCCATCATATGGGTCAAGATGCGTATGCTAGTCTACTCTGGTGTATCGATGCCCTGTCTCGATACACCCTCAACTAGGAACAGTTATAGGATGTACTCGTCGACTACTGTAGCCCCACTAGTATGATCTCATCATAGTCCCAGTAATCGAGTACATATCCTAAGGGCTTTATCAACATGTAATATAGAGACAATTAGAGTACATGTTTAAGATAAAGTACAACCAGATAGCAAACTATCATGTCGAGCAAGAAAGCCATCCCTATATATGTCCAAGCATCCACTACAATATACATCAAATGTACAGTAATGGCCTCTAGGGCATACATATAACTAACAATCTCCCACTTGCACTAGGGCTATCTGTTGTGGTATCACATACCCAACAATTAGCTGTGGTTGAAGTATCTCATACTCAACCATCCCACAAAAGTCTCTACTGGGAAAAAGGCCTTTGTCAGTGGATCCGCGCTGTTGTCCTCTGTGTCTACTATCCGAACCTCGATCTCCCTGGAGATCAACCATCTCCATGATCAGGTGATACTGCCTAAGAATAAAATCTGGATTTCTGATGGGACGGGCGTTCTTTGGCAAAAGCCACAACTCCATTGTCACACAATGGTAGGAACGAAGTTCATCTCAAGAACTTATATATATCCAGAATGCCTCTTTGGTAGCATCCTTGGTAACGATGTATCTTACCTTTAATCGTCTAGTAAGTCACGGTATCTAGCTTGGAACTCTTCCAACATACCGTCCCTCCACTAAGGGTAAAGACAATGCCTGTGACTGACATTCAGTCGACTTTATCACCCTGGAACCTTTCCAGTGATTCTCCCCAGGATCGATTGATACCATCTCACTATTCCTAGTGAGAATCCTAACATCCAAATAGATCTCACTCATAGATCCATAACTCAGGATTTAGGAGGTATCACTTTGATCCTATATGGAGAATCCTTGTGATAAGCGGAGATTGACCGAGCGTAGCATAGGAAACTCTTTCCCTCTCAAGAGTATGTCATCTACGTACTATACGAGGATCACCACCATACTCCCTACTACCATTTTGTATATACAAGGTTCATCTACCATTTTGATGAAGTCAAACTCTTTGACTACCACATCAAAACAGATGTTCCAACTCCGCGATGCCTGCTTTATCCTATAAAGCATCTTGCACACGTTTCCGCTGCTCCTACTGTTTACAAAGCCCTCTGGCTGTGTACTTATAGACGCTCTCTTCTAAAACATCATTTAGAAAAGCTGTCATGACACCCTACCACCAGATATCGTAGTCATGGTATGTAGCCGTGGCAAGTAGGATCTGGATGGACTTAAGCATAGCTTTGAAAGTCTCAACTTTTCCATATACACCAAGTAATCTTCTCAAGATATACTTGCTCCTGATGGGGATTTAACCCTTCAGATAAAGCAACCAAAGTCCATACTTTGTTGGTGTATAAGGATTCCATCTCAGATCGCTAAGCATCCAGCCATTCTTACAGAGTCCCACTCCTGATGGCCAGCTCGAAACTAGTTGGGTCATCATCTCATGATGCAATCCTCGCTCCCACTGTCATAGAGAAACCGAAGTATCTCTCTGGTGGGTGAAGAACCCTACTAGATCGGCGGAGAGGATGAGGTTCGTTGGAAACTACTGAATCCTTTGGTTTTACCAAATCATCAGCTGTAGTTTGTATAGCTCGAACTACTTCCAATTTTATAGAGCTGACCTTGCCTCGAGCTTTTCCGGATTTTGCTTCTAGACATTGGCCGGACAACCCTAAATCTTAACTAACTTAAGATATGGGCTCTTCCCTTTCCATATCACATATGAAGTGGTAGGCAACTGATTTGATTTGAACCCTATTCAATAGGTATGCAGCTTCTCATGTGCATAACTCCCAAAAGGAAATAGGAAACTCAGTAGTACTCATCATAGAGCACACCATATCACATAGGGTGTTATTGCTCCGTCCCGATACACCGACGTGCTGTGGTGTATACAGAGGAGTAATGTCGAGAGAGAATCTCATTCTCCTTTAGAATAGTCCAGGATTTCCGTGCTCAAGTATTCTCCTCCCTGATCTCATCAAAGGACATAATACTTATACCCGTTTTTAGTTCTCTACTTCTAACTTATATTCATTGAATTTCTCAAAAGTTCCAGACTTGTGTTTCAACAGGAACATATGTCCGGATCTTTAAAGATAATCAGTGAATCTAATGAAGTACAAAGAACCGGTCGTGGCATGTGTAGACAGGGGACCTTCATACATCAGCATGTATCAATCCCAAGAGTTCACTAACTCTTTCTATGTTTCCAATAAACAGAGCTATGGTCATCTTATCTTTGTGACATAACCGGCAAGTTTCATAAGATGTAAATTCAAACTAATTTAAATATGCATCTAAATGTAACTTGGCTAGTCGGGTCGTATTGATATGACCTAGTCTACAATACCTCAAGAAGGATTCGTTCATTTCTGAACTATTTCTCTTATGTGTGTTCTGTATACTAAGAACTGTAGTTTGATTTAGAACGTTAATGCTTTTAGATAACGTGCCTGAACCGATCAACTCTTGATATAAGAAATGTTCAAAACATTATCCAACAATACAAAATTATATCCTTTCTTTACTAATAAAGAGACTGATATGATATTGTACTTCAGGTTCGGTATCTAATAACATTCGTTCAGAATCAATGTATTCTGGTAATACAGGGTGACAGTGACCAACAGACTTGGCTGCAACACTTGCACCGTTTTCTGTCTCATGAAACTTATCACCCGTTTTCAGTTCTCTACCTATCTGTAGCCCATGTAATAAATTACATATGTGGGATCCTGATCCGGTATCACATACCCAGGACGTAAAGGATACTGAGAAACAGTTCTGTGTAATGAACACACCCGAAGATGATGCATCAACATGAACTTTCTTCGTTTGGGCGGCACGGGAATTCTGGTAATCCCCAATTTCCTGCTCTGTCTTATAACAATTATAAGTTGGAGCGGGACCAATGTTCCCCAGCTCAGTATAACAAGCGGGTTCGGTCAATATATCCGTTTTATTATCTTGATGAAGGCGTGATATGGTCGCTACCTGGAGAGAAAGGGAAGAAAACACTCAACGTATGCTCTTGCAAGATTAGATTGGTTATCTAATATATCTAATCAGGATGTTTCCCATTGTTTTTGTCAAATCTTCCTTCAAACCCTAAATGGAAAGACTAGCCGGAATTAATTACACTCTACAAGTTCGCCAATCTTTCAACCAGGCCAGTGTCGGTACTTTGAGGGAGGTTCCTCGTGCTTTCGCACGGACCTAATTAAAGTAAACCTCATTTTCCCAAGGGCGTAACCCCGTTAACACCTTTCTAGACACCTACTTGATCAGCTAATTGTAATGTGTAAAACTCTCCCAGGAGTAACTCTTACTCGCAGCGGGTATCAAGATCCAACTATCTCATAGAAAGTATGCAATCTCATTGCAAATTTCAACACTTGAAATTCCCAATAATATTTTACCCTTAGCGTCCTATGACCTTGACGAATGCCAACAAACCATAGGCTACTAGTCAAGTTCAACCCATCATTTCCCGATTGAATTAAACCCACCCGCACGACCCTTGACGAATGCCAACAAAGTCTTAACCCTAATCCAAACCCTAATCATGTTTAATCTCTACTAAACATGTTGCATTAGTTATCATATCATGTTACAATATTATATATCACATATATAAAATTTATTGTAACCAAATAAAATAATACATTTAACATATATCGCATATATATCAATGTATTACCCGAGTGAGAAAAAGAATCTTTAAGTGAGCTAATATTAGATAATGTAATTTAATATATCATATATATTATTATACATTAAATTATCGAATCAACACTTGATCCGACAATCCGGCTATATCGCATATAACCGACTAATATTTATCCATACCGATTCATCGAATCAACACTTGACCCGATGACCCGGCTGATATCATATATCGCGAGTATAGAATACGGTATCTCATATCGCATTATCCTCGGTCCCGCACATATCACATATGTGCTCCTACTCCGTTTTGCCTGAGTCAAGAAACCTCTGTGTAGGACTCTAAAGAATCGTCAATACGCCGGCAGTAGGTGATGATCATATCAAACACCCACAAGCTGCAAGCGGTCAGCTAAACATAACAGCCACCCAGGTATTGAGCGCTCAGAAGATCAACAACCAAGCCTGTACATTCTCCTGTGAATCCAATCAGTAACACTCTCGTACATTTCGGTCTCGTCATCTGATATATCACATATCTCGCCTAGGGGTGGTAAACGTCAGACCCCAGTAGCTCGATAAGTCGTGTCGATATGAGGTCTATAACAGTTCAAGAAACTACTGATAACATTTACCAGTAAATCTCAGCAACCCTGGCCAGGGATTTCCGGTTATAGCCAATCGAACACAGCACAACATCAACTCTCTATACCGGGAGAGACGAATCCCCTCCTATCGCTCATTGCCTCCATGTGATTCGGGACTGTACCCAAAACCCACCTTTTTGCACGCCCTCTTGGACGTGGTATGATGGAAATCAAAGCACAATGGGAATCACACAAGACTCTATGACGATCTCGGGTCAACAGACTACTCTGTACCAGTGTCACCGGAGAACTGCCATCTAACGTGAGGTATAATACCATCTGGGAGTTCTCGGCGAATCCGTCCAGTGTACCCAGTCTCTACTGAGCACCAGTACACCATTCTTGATGTCAAACACCGATGGATATGGGATCATCCATCGCCCATCATATGGGTCAAGATGCGTATACGCTAGTCTACTCTGGTGTATCGATGCCCTGTCTCGATACACCCTCGACTAGGAACAGTTATAGGATGTACTCGTCGACTACCGTAGCCCCATTAGTATGATCTCATCATAGTTCCAGTAGTCGAGTACATATCCTAAGGGCTTTATCAACATGTAATATAGAGACAATCAGAGTACATGTTTAAGATAAAGTACAACCAGATAGCATACTATCATGTCAAGCAAGAAAGTCCTCCCTATATATGTCCAAGCATCCACTACAATATACATCAAATGTACAGTAATGGCCTCTAAGGCATACATATAACTAACACCAATGCCTCACCTGTGGCACCGCTGAACTACCACAAACCCTAAGGTTCAGTGGCTGTTCTGATGGTCACAGAATCGAGTTAAGGTTGTTTTTCTAGAGGGTTCATCGAATCACTTGCATGATATTTGAATGTTTCAAACTTTGAAAAAATCCAACTCTTGAATAAATTTCCAGCGAGGGTTAAAGTGGGTATCTGATATCCGTTCGATCTTTTTAACACCATCTTTATAACCCGAAATACTGTTAGAATTATGACTACGAAATCACTCCGAGTTGCCTTTATAGTAAATTAACATCTCATGCAAATTTAGCAAAAACAAACAAGACCTGAAACATCAAAACCCAGAGAATGGTGTTAGTTGTATGTATGCCCTAGAAGCCATTATTGTACATATGGTGTATATTATATTGGTTGCTTGGACATATATAGAGAGGACTTTCTTGCTCGACATGATAGTATGCTATCTGGTTGCTCTTTATCTTAACATGTATACTTGTCTCTTGATACTGTCTTAAGGTTACATGTTGATGAAGCCCTTAGGATGTGTACATGACTACCAGGATTATGATGCAGATCATATTAGTGGGGCCATGGTAGTCCATAAGTTCATCCTTTAATGTTCCTAGTCGTGGGTGTATCGAGACAGGACATCGATATACCAGAGTAGACTAGCGTATACGCTTCTCGACCCATGAGATGGGCGATGGATGATCCCATATCCATTGGTGTTTGACATCAGAGATGGTATACGGGTGCTCAGTGGAGACTGGGTACACTGGACGGACTCGCTGAGAACTACTAGATGGTATTATACCTCACGTCAGATAGCAGTTCTATGGTGACACTGGTACAGGTTAGTCTGTAGACCCGAGATCGTCATAGAGTCTTGTGTGATTCCCACATTGCTTTGATTTCCACCTTGCTTTGATTTCCACCTTACCACATTCAAGAGGATGTGCAAAACGGTGCTATTTAGGTACAGTCCTGAGTCACATGGAGGCAATGACCGATAGGAGGGGTTTCGTCTCTCCCTGTATTGGGGGTTGATGTTACGCTGTGCTCGATTGGCCATAACGGGGAAGTCCCTGGCCAGGGATGATTTAGAGATTTACCGGTAAGTGTTATCGGTAGTTTCTCGACCCGTAAGAGCCTCATATCGACATAACTTATCGGTTATTGAGGTCTGACGTTTACCAACCCTAGACTTGATATGCGACATATCAGACGACGAGACCGGACTGTACGGTAGTGTTACTGTCAGGCTTTTGCAGGAGTTAGAGCGGGCTTGCTTGATGATCTTCTAGTCGTTCAATACCCGGGTAGCCGTTACGTCCAGCTAGTACCGCTGACGGCTTGTGGGTGTTTGATGTGATTATCACCTACTACCGGCGTATTGACGTGTCTTTAGAGTCCTACATAGAGATTTTACTGGCTCAGGCAAAACAAAGTAGTAGCATATATGTGATATGTGCAGGACCAAGAATAATGCGTGTATGTGATACCGTATTATATTCTTGCGATTTATTCGTATCGGTCGGTTATATGTGATATAGCCGGGTTATCAAATCAAGTGTTGATTCGATAAGTTGATACAGATTATTTTAGTCGGTTATATGTGATATAGCCGGATTATTAAATCAAGTGTTGATTTGATAATTTAATGTATAATTGTATATGTGATATACTGGATTACATTAACTAATATTAGCTCACTTAAGCATTTATTTTTTCTCACTTGTGTGCATTGTGATATATATGTGATATATATTAATGTACATTATTTTGTGTCATGGTTGTTGATACACACTACATGAGTATATGAGACTTACACCATACTAATTATAATGAGGGGTTTATGTATTTAAAGTAAATCCAAATTAGTGGATAATTGTTCATATGCATGAAGCTTGTAGAACCCTGTGGATGCATTGACAAAGTCCACTCATTTTGTTTTACTTAAGATATTTATTAACCTAACCATTATAATTTAGCCATGGTTATGTCTCTACATGAGTTAGTATATGATACAAACTCACCCATGATTGATTCTCTCACTTACTTAGTTCATTCTCATCTCTTTTATTCATCTTCTTCCTCAAAGCAAAAGAGCTCTCTAGGGTTTGTTCCAAGTGAGAAAATATTGTGAGAAAAATAAAACTAAAGTGAGCCCGCTTCCTATTTCATCATCCTCTACTAGATTAGCACTTTAGTATAGGGTGTTAGCTTCACTAATCTCTCAATTAGTGAAGTAGTAGCTTGAGTTAGTGTTTCCTCGACGTAGATCATCTTCGGCCTCGAAGACTTCAAGCAAGATCGTTCTTTTCACCTTGAGAAGTCATGAAAGAGTCCGGGACTTGGATTGCAGCGAAGAGACTTCAACTCGGAGCTTTAGATGCGAAGGACCGGTCTACAAAGGTTGTATTCTGCAAACACTTAGATGTAAAGTAGTTTACTTTGTGTTTCTTATGATTCTCTAATTATCGATTCTAGTTTAGGGTTGTTTAAAACGGCAAATTTTTGAAAATGGCATGGACGATGCATTCCGAAACCTTACTGTCATTCATAGGAACCCTACAGTGGTATCAGATCCTAGCTAGAGAATTAGACGGATTGTGTTAGATTACGAAACCGAAACAAACTCCGAAACTTGAAACCCTAAAATCCGTGTTTCTGTCGATTCTTATATGAGCTCTAAAAATTTTTCAAACAAGTGCAGAATCATATATGTGTGATAACATGAACACTGATGAAATTTGGTGTCATTTGGGAACTTTTTGGCCGGCAAGATCACCCCCCATATCGGCCAAAACCGAGCCCCCCTCCAAATTTTTCCAGTGTTCTAATGCATGGGTTTTAGTGCTTCAGGTGGTGTTTATTTTTTCTAAATTTTCATGTGATGTTAATTTACTATAATGAAAACTCGGAGTGTTTCGTAGTCGTAATTCTAACTGTTTTCGGGTTACTTTAGACGTTAAAAAGTTCGAATGGATATCAAATACCCACTTTTTCCCTTGCTGGAAAATTTTCCAAGTTTTGGATTTTTTCCGTAGTTAAAAAGCATTCAAACATCATGCAAGTTATGCGATGGACCCTCTAGAGGAACAAAACCTTAACTCGATTATGTGACCGTCAGAACCGCCACTGAACCCTCGGGTTTGTGGTGGTTCAGCGGTGCCACATGTGAGGCGTTGGTTGACCCTTCTACAGCTGGTACATTGGTACTGTGGCATGTGCTGAATAATTCTAAACTACGCTCAAGTGTTGAGCTTTCTGGGTAATTGTGGTTGTTTGTTGATTCGATCGGAATGTTTAACATCATCTAGTTTTTCTGCGACCGTAAGTGTAATATGTGGTGTATCGCCGGTTTCATTGCTATATGTCAACGACAATTGGGATACGCATATTTACTTATGTTGATGACATGTGATGTTATGTGTTGTTGTATATGTTATATTGGATCGTCGTGTTTTGAATAGCCGTGGGGTTTTATTTGAGATGAGAGTTTTTATTTTCATTCATGTAAAATTCAATGTATGTAATATTATTTTATTGGGGCACTTCTGGGTTGAGGATGATGGCACCATTGTTGTATATTATTTACTTTTCCGCATTAGGATATACCCAAGGAGGGGAGCACAAGTAACCGGCTTCTAGAGTCCAGTGGGAGACCAACTCGAGGAGTCGAGTCCGGGTCTCCTAACTATAGAATTAGTAGGGTTTCTTGCCGCTCTCGTAGGGGTCTAGGGATGTGGGTTTAGCTATTCGTCGAGATCGTGGAATCCGTGGTTTTATATAGGCTCAAAATAAAACATGGACCTCCTAATATATCCAATATTTCATATGTTTCTTCTGCTGCTCTGTGATGTGATCACTATGGATTCTGAGACGAATGGATATACGTTATATATAAGATATATAGTAGGCGTTGCTTATGTTTTACACCCGCGCTAGTCCCGTCCCAGTATGCCGTTAGTTAAGTAACCTAACCGTGCATAACAGGACACTGTGGCGAATGCGGATGGCATAAGCGTATGTTGTAGTTTCGTTTCATTTTTTGTGATGCTTAGGAAGCTTAAATTATGGGAGTTCATTAATATGATTAATGAAAGAAAAAGAAACCTAAAAGATGTTGTAGAATCAAATTTTCAAAATAAAGGGTAGCTACAGTATTTTCTTTGCATAGTGATATATGTGATATATCCTGCACCTTATTCGATAAGGAAAGAGCCAAGATCCCTTCACCGAGAGTGACCTCTTTAGCAATAACTGGTAGATGCTACAAGACACGGTTTGTCTTTTGATTGCTTTTGGAGTATTTGCTTTGCATAGTGATATATGTAATATATCCCGCACCTTACTCGATGAGGAAAGATCCGAGATCCCTTCACCGGGAATGATCTCTTTAGCAAAACTAATAAAAGCCTTAAAAACACTCATTTTCAAAATCTACTCGATTCTACAACGATATCAAGTTCATTACGAAAAAGGTTTTCAGAAAAACCTGTTGAGCCCTTCGTCATTTCAGATAAGTCCTATTTAGTATTCGTGCGGTGTTTGTTGGCCTTTGTCAAGGCGTAGTGTGCGGTAGCTGAATGGTTCTTATCTGCTTATGCATATGATGCGGATTGGATTAGGGTAGTCGTACGATCTTGTTGGCCTTTGTCAAGGGTCGTGCGGGTTGGTCTGATTCAATCAGGAAATGACGGGTTGAACTTGACTATTATCCTATGATTTGTTGGCCTTTGTCAAGGTCATAGAGGGTTAGGGGCAAAATATTATCGGGAATTTCAAGTGTTGAAATTTGCAATGAGATTGCAAACCTTCTATGAGATAGTTGGATCCCGATACCCACTGCGAGTAAGAGTTACTCCTGGGAGAGTTTTACACAAGACAATTAGCCGATCAAGTAGGTGTCTAGAAAGGTGTCAACGGGGTTATGCCTCTGGGAAAACGATGTTTATTTTAATTAGGTCCATGCGAAAGCGTGGGGAACCTCCCTCAAAGTATCGGTACTGGCCTGGCTGAAAGATTAGAAAAATTGTAGGGTGTAATTAATCCCGGCTAGTCTTTCCTTTTAGGGATTGAAGGAAGATTTGATAAAAACAGTGGGAGCCATCCTGATTAGATAAAATAATAACCAATCTAATCTTGCAAAAGCATACACTAAAGTGTTTTCTTCTCTCTCTCCAGGTAGCGACCATTTCACGTCTTAATCAAGATAATAATATGGATGTATTGACCGAACCCGCATGTTATACTGTGCTGGGGAACGTTGGTTCCGTTCTTTCTTATAATTGTTATAAGACTGAACAGGGAATAGGGACATATCCGGATTCCCACGCCGCTTAAACGAAGAATAAGCATGATGATGCATCTTCTTCGGGTGTGTTAGTTATTGAGAACTGTTTCTCAGTCCACTCTACGTCCTGGGTATTAGATACCGGATCAGGATCCCATATATGTAATATGTTATATGGGCAAATGAAAGGTAAAGAACTGGGAGTATGTGATCATTCTGTAAGAGTAGGGAATCGGGCAAATGTTGCAGCCAAAGCAGTTGGCGAATACCACCTTGTGTTACCAAGTGGAAACACATTGATTCTGAACGAATGCTATTACATTCTGACCCTGATATGCAATCTTATATCAGTTTCTTTATTAAGTAAAGAAGAATATAATTTTGTAGTACAGGATAATATTATGAACATCTTCCTGAATCAAAAGTTGATTGGATCAGGCTCGTTGAATAATGGCAAATACGTTCTAGATCAAACTACAATTCTTAACATGCAAAACACACACAAGAGGAAGAGTTCAGAAATGAACGAATCTTTCTTGTGGCATTGTAGACTAGGCCATATCAATGCGGCACGGCTAGCTAAGTTGCATAAGGATGGATATTTGAATCCATTCGAATTTTCATCTTATGACACTTGCCAGTCACGTCTCAAAGGCAAGATGACCAAAACTCCGTTTACAGGACACGGTGAAAGAGTTACGGAATCCTTGGGACTGATACATAGTGGTGTATGCGGTTCCATGTCTACACATGCCAGGAATGATTCCTCGTACTTCATTATATTCACTGACGATCTCTCTAGATTCGGACATGTGTTCCTGATGAAACATAAGTCTGAAGCTTTTGAGAAATTCAGAGAATATAAGTCCGAAGTCGAGAACGAAACGGGTAAAAGTATTAAAATCTTTCGATCTGATCGAGGAGGTGAATACATAAGCAATGAATTCTTAGAATACCTAAAAGAGCATAAGATTCTCTCTCAGCTTACTCCTCCGTATACACCACAGCACAGCGGTGTAGCGGAGAGGAGGAATCGCACCCTATTAGATATGGTGCGCTTTATGATGTTACCTATTTCCTTTTGGGGTTATAGCAGCATACCTATTGAATCAGGTTCCATCTAAATCTTTATGTACCACACCATATGAGATATGGAGTGGGAAGAGACCATGTCTTAAACAAGTTAAGATATGGGGTTGTCCGGCCTATGTCAAAAAGAAAAATCTGGACAAACTCGAGGCACGGTCGATTCTATGCAAGTTTATGGGATATCCCAAACATTCACATGGATATCTTTTCTACCATGGCGAGGAACAAAAGGTGTTTATTTCTCGACATTCCACCTTTTTAGAAAAGGAATTTCTTGCAAAAGAAATTAGTGGCAACGAGGTAGAACTGGAAGAAATTCCGGCTACAGAAACTGAAACTGAAGATTTAGTGGAACCAGAGGATTCGGTAGTTCCCAACGAACCCCAGCCTCTCCACCGATCTAGTACGGTTACTCGTCTACCTGAGAGATACTACGTTTTTCTCATTGATGGTGGAAGCGAGGATTTCATCATGGAGGATGATGACCCAACTAGCTTCGAGCAGGCCATCACGAGTAGGGACTCTGTGAAATGGCTGGATGCAATGCGGTCCGAGATGGAATCCATGTACACCAACAAAGTATGGACTTTAGAAAATGCTCCTGAAGGGGTAAAACCCATTGGGAACAAGTGGATCTTCAAGAAAAAACTTGGTGTAGATGGGAAAGTGGAGACTTTCAAAGCTAGACTTATTGCAAAGGGTTTTCGTCAACGACCAGGTGTGGCTTATGACGAAACCTTTTCTCCAGTGTCTATGCTTAAATCCATCTGGATCATGCTTGCCATTGCTGCATACCATGACTACGAAATCTGGCAAATGGATGTTAAGACCGCCTTTCTAAATGGTGATTTGGAAAAGTGCGTGTACATGACTCAGCCAGAAGGCTTCGTAGACAGTCGGAGCAGCGGAAAGGTGTACAAGCTGCTCAAATCCATCTACGGGATAAAGAAAGCATCGCGGAGTTGGAACATCTGTTTTGATATCATTATCAAAGAGTTTGATTTCGTAAAAAACGTAGATGAACCTTTTATATACAAGAAGGTGGCAGAGAGTAAGGTTGTCTTCCTCGTATTGTACGTGGATGACATACTCTTGATAGGAAATGACATTCCTATGCTGCAATCGGTCAAGCTCTTCTTATCATAAAGATTCTCAATGAAAGATCTGGGGGATGCCTCCTACATCTTGGGGATTAAGATTTATAGAGATAGATCTAAACGGATACTGGGATTGTCCCAATCTAGGTACATTGACACCATACTAAAGAAGTTTAGTATGGAAGAATCCAAGCGTGGGTTTTTACCCACGATCTCAGGACTCACTCTCTCTAAAGAGATGTCTCCCAAGACTAAATTGGAGAGAGCTCGCATGCAAGGGATACCCTATGCTTCGGCTGTAGGCTCTATCATGTACGCGATGCTATGTACCAGACCCGATGTAGCACACTCACTAAGTGTAGTGAGCAGGTATCAAGTAGATCCTAGAAAGAGACACTGGACAGTTGTGAAGTGCATTCTCAAGTACTTGAGAAGGACTAAAGAGATGCTCTTGTTGTATGGTAATAGAGAACTCCAAGTGGAGTTCTTTACCGATTCGAGCTTCCAGAGTGATAAAGACGACTCTATGTCGCACCCGGGATTTGTCTTTACCTTCAATAGAGGGGCGGTATGCTGGAAGAGTTCCAAGCAGGAAACCGTGGCAGACTCGACGATGGAGGCTGAATACATCGCTGCCAACGATGCTGCCAAAGAGGCTGTCTGGATGAACAAGTTCATAACTGAACTTGGTGTGGTTCCATCCATTGAGAATCAAATACCTTTGTATTGTGATAACAATGGAGCGGTGTCTTTGGCCAAGGAACCCAGGTCCCATCAGCGATCCAGGCATATTCTGAGGCGGTATCACCTGATCCGGGAGATAGTTGATCGCCAGGAGATTGAGGTCAGGAGAGTTGACTCGAAGAACAACACCGCGGATCCACTCACGAAGGACATTCCCCAAATACAGTTCGAGAGACTCTTCGGGATGCTGGGTATGCGATACTACAGCAGTTGGCCCTAGTGCAAGTGGGAGATTGTTAGTTGTATGTATGTCCTAGAGGCCATTATTATACATATGATGTAAATTATATTGGATGCTTGGACATATATAGAGAGGACTTTCTTGCTCGACTTGATAGTATGCTATCTGGTTGCTCTTTATCTTAACATGTATACTTGTCTCTTGATACTATGTTAAGGTTACAAGTTAGTAAAGCCCTTAGGATGTGTACTTGACTACCAGGATTATGATGCAGGTCATTCTAGTGAGGCCATGGTAGTCCATAAGTTCATCCATTAATGTTCCTAGTCGTGGGTGTATCGAGACGGGGCATCGATATACCAGAGTAGACTAGCGCTTACGCTTCTCGACCCATGAGATGAGCGATGGATGATCCCATATCTATTGGTGTTTGACATCAGAGATGGTATACGGCTGCTCAGTGGAGACTAGGTACACTGGACGGACTCACCGAGAACTCCTAGATGGTATTATACCTCACGTCAGATAGCGGTTCTCTGGTGACACTGGTACATGTTAGTCTGTAGACCTGAGATCGTCATAGAGTCTTGTGTGATTCACACTGTGCTTTGATTTCCACCTTACCACATTCAAGAGGACGTGCAAAATGGTGGTTTTTGGGTACAGTCCTGAGTCACATGGTGGCAATGAGCGATAGGAGGGGTTTCGGCTCTCCCGGTATTGGGGGTTGATGTTGCGCTGTGCTCGATTGGCCATAACAGGGAAGTCACTGGCAAGGGATGATTTAGAGATTTACTGGTAAGTGTTATCGGTAGTTTCTCGACCCGTTATGAGCCTCATATTGGCATGACTTATCGGTTATTGGGGTCAGACGTTTACCATCCCTAGACTTGATATGCGACTTATAAGACGAGGAGACCGGACTGTACGGTAGTGTTACTGTCAGGCTTTTGCAGGAGTTAGAGCGGGCTTGCTTGCTAATCTTCTGATCATTCAATACCCGGGTAGCCGTTACGTCCAGCTAGTACCGCTGACGGCTTGTGCATGTTTGATGTGATCATTACCTACTGCCGGCGTATTGACGAGTCTTTAGAGTCCTACATAGAGGTTTTACTGGCTCAGGCAAAACGAAGTAGGAGCACATATGTGATATGTGCGGGACCGAGAATAATGCGCGTATGTGATACCGTATTATATTCTTGCGATTTATTCGTATCGGTCGGTTATATGTGATATAGCTGGGTTATCGAATCAAGTGTTGATTCGATAAGTTGATACAGATTATATTAGTCGGTTATATGTGATATAGCCGGATTATTAAATCAAGTGTTGATTTGATAATTTAATGAATAATTGTATATGCAATATACTGGATTACATTAACTAATATTAGCTTGCTTAAGCATTTATTTTTTCTCACTTGTGTGCATGTGATATATATGTGATATATATTATTGTACATTATTTTGTGTCATGGTTGTTGATACACACTACATGGGTGTATGAGACTTACACTATACTAATTATAATGAGGGGTTTAAGTATTTAAAGTAAATCCAAATTAGTGGATAATTTTTCATATGCATGAAGCTTGTAGAACCTTGTGGATGCATTGACAAAGTCCACACATTTTGTTTTACTTAAGATATTTATTAACCTAACAATTATAATTTAGCCATGGTTATGTCTCTACATGAGTTAGTATATGATACAAACTCACACATGGTTGATTCTCTCACTTAGTTAATTCTCATATCTTTTCTTCATCTTCTTCCTCAAAGATAAAGAGCTCTCTAGGGTTTGTTCCAAGTGAGAAAATATTGTGAGAAAAATAAAACTAAAGTGAGCCCACATCCTACTCCATCATCCTCTACTTGATTAGAACTTTAGCATAAGGTGTTAGCTTCACTAATCTCTCAATTAGTGAAGTAGTAGCTTGGGTTAGTGTCTCCTCGACGTAGATCATCTTCGGCCTTGAAGACTTCAAGCAAGATCGTTCTTTTCATATTTAGAAGCCATGGAAGAGTCCGGGACTTGGATTGCAGCGAAGGGACTTCAACTCGGAGCTTTAGAAGTGAAGGACCGGTCTACAAAGGTTGTATTCCGCAAACACTTAGATGTAATGTAGTTTACTTTGTGTTTCGTATGATTCTTTAGTTATCGATTCTAGTTTAGGGTTCTTTAAAACGGCAAATTTTTGAAAATGGCATGGACGATGCCTCCGGAAACCTTGCTGTCGTTCATAGGAACCTTACAAATGGAACCCAGGCAAAATTTGAAGGGTGGTGCTTGGTTTTTAGCCGAGATAGGGGTTGTGTGGCCGGCCACTTTTTCTCAGAAATGCCTCAAATTCCACCAGTGTTCATGTTATATCAAATACAACATTCTGCAGTTGTTTGAAAACTTTTTGGAACTCATATAAAAATCGACAGAAACATAGTTTTGATGTGTCAAGTTTCAGAGTTGTTTTGGTTTCGTAATCCTACATAATCCGTCTAAATCTCTAGCTTGGCTCTGATACCACTGTTGGGTTACTAAGAACAACAGCATAGTTTCAGGGGGCATCGTCCATGCCATTTTAAAAAATTTGCCATGCTTGTTAACCTTAACCCTAGAATCTTAACTAAAGATTTAGACAAAAGCAATATGCAAACAACTTTACATCTAAGTGTTTACGGAATGCAACCTTTGTAGACTGGTCCTTCACTTCATATGCTCCGAGTAGTGGTCCCTTCGCTGCGATCCAAGTCCCGGACTCTTGAGAGGCTCCACAAGGTGAATGATCCATCCTCGCTAGAAGTCTTCCAAATCCAAGATGATCTACTTCGAGAAAACCGGACTCAAGCTATCTCTTCACTACTTAAGCAACCAGTGAAGCTAACACCCTAAAATATATGGCTAGTATAGAGGAGGATCATGAAATAGGAATTTTGCTCACTTTAGAATTTGGTTTCTCGCTATTTTTCTCTCTTTTTCGAAAACCTAGAAAGCTCTCACTTGAGCTAACGCTTGAAGAAGATGAAGCAAAAGAAAAATGTGAGAGAGTGAGGTTAGAAATGCAACCATGGTGAGTATATGTCATGCTTAACTCATGTAGAGAATATACTATAGTTAAAGGTATTGGTTAGATTTATAAATATCTAAGGAAAAACAAAAATGGTGGACTAGTCAATGGTTATCCAAAACAACCATGGAAAAATCCATACATTTTTGAATTTCCTAAATAAATAAAAACCCTTTTCATTATCTTTTATATGGTGTAATTCTCATACACCCATGTTGCATATATAACCTAGCATGTCACAATAATATATATCACATATATATTATTTATGTAACAAAAGAAAATAATACAATAAACATGTATCACATATATGTTAAATGTATCAAAAGTGAGAAATAGAAATACTTAAGTGAGCTTATATTAGTTAATGTAATTTAATATATCAAATATATAATTATACATTAAATTATCGAATCAACACTTGATCCGAAAATCCGACTATCTCACATATACTCGACTAATATAAAATGTATCATTTCATCGAATCAACACTTGATCCGATGACCCGGCTATATCACATATAACCGGACGATATCACATATCGCGAGAATAGAATACAGAATCACATACCTGTATTATTCTCGGTCCCGCAAATATCACATATATACACCTACTCCATTTTTCCTGAGCCAGGAAAACTCTGTGTAGGACTCTAAAGACTCGTCAATACGCCGGCAGTAGGTGATGATCATATCAAACACCTATAAGTTGCAAGCGGTCAGCTAAACGTAACAGCCACCCGGGTATTAAGCGACCAGAAGATCAACAAGCAAGCCTGTACACACTCCTGCAAAGCCTATCAGTAACACTACCATACAGTCCGGTCTCTTCATCTGATATGTCGTATATCCAGTCTAGGGATGGTAAACGTCAGACCCCAGTAACCGATAAGTCGTGCCGATGTATGGCTCATAACGGGTCGAGAAACTATTGATAACACTTACTAGTAGATTTCCATAGCAGCCCTAGCCAGGGACTTCCAGTTATAGCCTATCGAGCATAGCGCAACATCAACCCCCAATACCGGGAGAGAGGAAACCCCTCCTATCGCTCATTGCCTCCATGTGATTTGGGACTGTACCCAAAAGTCACCGTCTTGCACGTTCTCTTGAACGTGGTAAGAAGGAAAACAAAGCACAGTGGGAATCACACAAGACTCTATGACGATCTCGGGTCTACAGACTAACCTGTACCAGTGTCACCGGAGAACTGCTATCAGACGATAAGTATAATACCAACTAGGAGTTCTCGGCGAGTCTGTTCAGTGTACCCAGTCTCCACTGAGCACCTATATACCTCCTTTGATGTCAAACACCAATGGATGTGGGATCATCCATCACCCATCATATGGGTCAAGAAGCGTATACACTAATCTACTCTAGAGTATCGATGCCCTGTCTCGATACACCCTCGACTAGGAACGATTTTAGGATGTACTTGTGGACTACCCTTGCCCGACTAGTATGATCTCCATCATAGTCCTGGTAATCAAGTAAACATCCTAAGGTCTTCGTCAACATGTGAGAGTAAGACAGTATCACAATACAAGTCAAAATGTTAAGACAATGAGCAACCAGATAGCATATTATCATGTCGAGCAAGAAAGTCCTCTCAATATATGTCCAAGCATCCACTATAATATACATCATATGTACAATAATGGCCTCTAGGGAATACACATAACTAACAAATTAGTATTAACCATCTTTAAGTAGCCATGGCACCTTAAATTAATTACATTCTATGTTAACCTTGTCTTAATTTTTATTATTAAGAGTTTATCCTTCGACTTGAGAGAGAGAAAGAGAGAGAGTTGAATTTTGATGGCATGACGAGGTATGGGCAAGCATGTGGAGCATTTAATGAGGAGAGAGAATGGGCATGGTTCATTCTCTAATCTCACACCCTCATTTCCTTCATCTCTCACCCATACACTCCTTCATTCTCATCTCACTCTCTCATTAACACATTTGTGTTCTCCTTCTCATTTCCTCTCCCCTCAAACTGAAACCCTAACCAATTCATCACAAACCCATGCAAAATCATCACTAAAACTCACTAAAACCCTTCACAAGCCTAGCTAAACCCTATATGATGACTTGGAGCATGGAAAGCTAGCGTTTTTGAGCAAGTGTAGAAAGGTAATGATATCTAGCTGTAAATTAGGTTCTTATATTGTTGTGTTGCCTAGTAGTCACTGTTTAGAACACTAAAGATATAGTTTTGTGCACATATAGTATTTTTAGTGTTATTTTGGAGTCACTGTGATCTACTATCACCATGAATTGTTACTGTAAAATCTAGCAGTGTAGTAGTATTGTACTAGAGGCCCTGAGTGTTCACCTGAAACCCTGACCCAACACGACTTAGGAAAACCGGCGAGACTTAGAGGAATTCTGGCGTCACCGGATTTTTGGGAGACTGGGGGTTGTGGTTTGGAGGGTAGTTGTCTGTTGGTATTTTGGGGTGTTTGGTACAACTTGATTTTTCTTTATAGACTGTAGTCAAAATTTGGGAACAAATTTGCTAGTTTTTAGTGTTTCGACTACACGCGTTACGATATCCGACACGGTTCGCGTTCTTGGTGTAGCTTGCTGCGCTTAGGTTTGATTTAGAATGTCACTACACACGTTAGCCACTAAGCGAACACTTCAGAGTTGGTTGGAGTCAGTGCATCGATCTAAATGCAGTTTGTATGTATTGTTGGTCGATTTCTAAGTTGCACTTGTTATGTTTTGTCTGATATTAGGAGCGAGTGCGGGGACTTCAGACGCTACAAAGAAGGGAAAGCAGGTGGTCGGATTTACCTAGCTCGAGATCATCGGTGAGTAGATTTAACATCTACGGAGAAATCGCCCGCATGGCGTTAAGCGTCGAGGGCTAGATATGATATTATAGCCACATGTTATATGCATATGAGTTGATTGTGCATGAGCATCATTGCATAACATTACTTGTTGTGCCTTGACTTAGTACATATTGGACACTGCACCATTACCGACGGTTCATGTTGCACGAGCACTAAATCGTATGCTACACACACCCCGCTGGTAATTGCCATGACATGCGCAACATATACACCTATGTGGTACTGTGTTCGTTATTGATATTGAGACGTGATTCTTGCTCTATTGCGCATATAAAATGTATCATGCATACATACCTACATGTATACACACATACCTTGCTATAGCTGCATATACACCTTTATAAGATGTTGCATTTGACTTTAGAGAAATTGGGAACCACATGATATATTTGAAAACTTGATTCATTTAAAAGAGCGGTTTTCCCTTGAAATGCTCATACTACTGTTATATGCTGTATACATCATATTTCATGGATTTACGCATTGAGATACGTATTTCATGTGATTTATGGATTTGAGAACCGTGGGGATATTTCAAGAAAGTATGCATTGTTGAAACCCGGTTTCTCTTGATATGATATTTCGATGCGTCCACCATGAGTTTTCTCGGTTCTGAGATTGTGTTAGAAACCCGATTTGAGGAGATGGATGATCCGTTTGCGGGTTCATGGTGGACCCGGTATGGTATCCCTGGGCAAGAAAGGTATGTTGTGCAGTAGACGATGAGCCTAGCAGAGGGTCTACTGCCTACCGGTGATTGGTTGGACCTGGCGGTTATCCGGAGGATACCGACCGGAGTTGTAACCTTTCAAAAATCGTTTAGGCAGTTTTTCGGTAATCGGCTAATTTTTCGACTTTTTCCGTAAAAAGTCAAAATAGGTATTTTTCATTGTAGACCTAATTATACAAAATTTAGATAAGATATTACTATAATTTTGTCACTAAAATGCCACTTATAATTTTCTAGTTAAATAAATTTTTTCGTAATTAATTATTTTTTTTATTATTTTAAGCTTTTAAAAATACATTAAATTAGTGATAAATACAAATTTAATTAGGTAAATTTCATAATTAGGAATCTTTATAAGCTAAAATATGGTGTTAATAAAATTGTATCATGACTTGCAAGATTTTGGTTTTATGGTTGGAAATTTAATGAAAAAAATGAACTAAAATGGGGTTTTTTGTAAAAAGCTTGATGTGAAAAGCATTAAATAAGATTTAAGGGGTTTATTTGACCTAGAAACATCCACAAAAAACCCCCCATCACCTCCTCTTGCTGCTGGCCGACCAAAAACTGACGCAACTCCCCATTGTTCTCACTTCGTTTTGCTACATTTTTCATGCCAAAATTCATTAAAAATTCACAAATTCATTCTCCAATTCAAAGCAAAACCCTAATCCTCTCTCTCCTTAAACCAATTTAGTCTAAAACTTGAAGAAAGGAGGCATCTTTGGTGGCTTGAGCAAACTAGGGTTCAACTTGTAAGGTGAAAATTCTAAACTAGTTGTTAAATTGTAGTTTTAATGTGCTAAAATTGAATTTTGAAGTGTTAATTTAGTAGTAATTGTTTGTTTAGGAAATTCAAGAATGGGATTTGATTTTGAATTAGGGTTTGTAGCATGGTTGATGGAGTTAAGTTAGGGTTTGGTTATCTAATTAGTTAGAGTGGTGAATTGTGCAATGTTACGCTCGCTAAATCGATAAATTGCGATATTTGCATCGAATCGGTATGCTTTTTGCTTACTAGATTTTTATAAAAATTCGTATGTGATCTAATTGCGTTATATTAGCGATATAATTAGCTTCACATACGACTATTAGAGTGCGCGAATGCAGGGTTTTGTCTAGTCGGGTTTTAGTTTTGTCGATTTTCCCGAAATAACGATTCTAGTTAAGATTTAGCGATTTTCGTGTGTTTTCCCGCGCACCGAGTGCACGTTATGTTTAATTCGAGAGCGTCGATATTTGTATATTGTCACTTGCATCGTTTTAGGATATGTAATCTTATGCTTGGTGTTGTGCAAATATAGGATCGGTCGGGGAAACATCGGACACGGCGCGTAAAGGCAAGGCGGTGGTCGGATCGGATTAGCGAGGCATTCAGGTGAGTAGATGTATTCATCTATGGGGGAATCGTCTGGATGGCGCGAGGCGCCCCCTAGTTAGGATTACCCTATTTCTTGCAAGATTTATATTGTTAGTTAGCTTACCCCTTTATTTACACTGCATACCCTTATAGTTAATAGTATGCTAGATTGCATGGTTATTCATATGCACATATGCGATAACACTTCGTAGGACACGAACACCATTACCATTGGTATCTGTTGCACGCGCACTATTCATGTGACACACACGCCTTTGGTAATTGCCATGCCACGTGCACTATAGAACCTGTTTAACTTAGTATCGCCACTTGCATTCATACATGATATATGAAATTGCATAGCATGCATATACCTCGCATTATCATCATATTTACATAGATTTCTAGCCAAAATTCACATCGTATACATTGATATCATAGACATTTATCATATATAACATGCGAACATTATGATTTTCTTGAGGATTTCAGTATTGCTGCGATTTCTGGATTTTTGGGGAAAACCGCAAGAATTTAACAAAAGCTTATATTTATCATTTTTAAAAACAAAGTTGCGGTTTTCTCGTGATGTATGTGTCGTCCACCATGAGTTTTCATGTTTTCTGTTGGATTTCGAGACCCGATTCGAGGAGTGGATGAACCGTCTCGAGTACATGGTGGGCCCGGTATGGTACCCCGGGGCAAGAAGATCGAGTTGTAGACGATGAGCCTGGCAGGGGAAGACTACCTACCGGTGATGTCTGGCGCGGCGGATATCCGGAGGATACCGACCGTTGTCGTGAGATTTGATGATATGGGCCGATCCGGACTGACGGAGACCGATATTTAAGACATTGATACGGTGAGATATTGAGACAGATATGATTTCATATTTGGTGTCGATGCTTGACACGGGTTTTCAGATGATTTCTTGATGGTACTTAGCTATTATACAGATATTCATTTTCTAAACTTAGAATGCAGTACCCTTAGCATTTAAAACACTTAAAGATTTAGTAATGACATTGCATACATGTGCATGCATACTAGAGGTATTATATCACATATGGACATACATGTTGTGGCGCATTGCGTGCATTCTTACGATTGCCTTACTAGATGTTATATTCTACTCACGAGCTGGCAACTCACCCCCGTTGTGCCACAGTGTCTTGCAGGTCGGACTCATCAGTCTTGTAGCGGCGGCTATCTTATCATCAGCTCCTTTTGCTCAGACTCGCGACATCGCCCGTAGGTGGGTTGCGAGCACACTTTATTTCTTTTTGCTCTATCATTGTATCTAGTATTCTCCATCTACCACTTTCTATTTGTATATGCGACCTAGTGATGAGACTGAGAGATTTGTATATACGTGGTTTCTTTTGGGTCGAGCTCACTTGAGCAGACATTGTGTTTTCTGATATTTTGCATTTCTTTTATGCTCTTTTCTTGATATTACTTATATATTGCGTGTGGTTGTGATCTGCCTTAGACGAAGAGCTAGCTCCCGCTTGGGGATGCCATTTGTTTATTATAGGTTATATATATCTTGCTGTACCCATTTTGGGGGATAAAAATTACAGGGGAGACTCTGCCGAAATTTTCGGGAATTTTTGGATGTTTTTTTTTTTAAAAAAGGGATTCTATGCAACTTAATTGATTTAAAACCCGTTTTTATTAAAGGTTTTCCTTCACTCTCTTTTGATTTTGGTTTAGATTTTTCTGGGCTTTGGCTGACTTAGGTTACGGTACGCCTTTAGACATCTCGTAATCTAAGTGACAGTCACGTTCCGTACTTTCGGGTCGTGACAGGAGTCGTGAGATAGATATGGGCCGATCCGGACTGACGGAGCCCGTGGGCCGATCCGGACTGATGGAGCCCGAGTTATATGGATTTACGTGTCGATATTGGACACGGGTTTTCATGATGTTTCGAGTGTCGATGTTGGGCACTCAGGTTCCATAAGATTTACAGATATGAGGGCCGACCATAGTGACGGCGCCTGAGGTATTGGGATTTAGGGTGTCGTTGATGGACACCGGGTTTTTCCACGATGATGATTCGTTGATGATGATATGTTGTATCCCATACTCGGTATTTATTAGATATGCATTGTTCATGTAGTTGTAGTACCCTGATGGTGTACCTTGATCATGATTGTTGCATATCCATATTGCCATACTTATGCTATTAGATTGCATGTGATAGATTATCGCTGTATGTGCATACCTGCGATTATATATACGATGTTACTTACTATTCACGAGTTGGAAACTCACCCCCATTGTGCCACAGTGTTTTGCAGGCTTGACCCTTAGAGTAGTCGCGATAGGGCTTCTTATTGTATCTATTTCAGCGGATACCGCTACGGTTGGCTGTGAGGCCTTTTTGCTGTAGGTGGGTTGCGGTTATCCAATTATATCCATTGTATATCTCATTGTATCTAGTGTAGGATATATGTATGCTCTAGAGGCCATTATACGTATAGTGGATGCTTGGACATGTATATATATAAACTGATAACTTTCTTGCTCGACATGATGGTATGCTATCGGTTGTACTTTATCTTGACATGTTTACTTGATACTGTTCATTTGATACATGTTGATAAAGCTCTCAGGATATCTGCTTGACTTCTATGGCTATGATGGAGATCATACTAGTGGGGCATAAGTGGTCTATAAGCATATCCTTAAATATTCCTAGTCGATGGTATATTGAGATAGGGCGTCGATATTCCAGAGTAGACTAGCGTATACGTTTTTTGACCAATATGATGGGCGGTGGATGGTCCCATATCCATTGGTGTTGTGACATCAAAGATTATATACGGGTGCTCAGTGGAGACTGGGTACACTGAATAGACTCACCAAGAACTCCTATATGGTATTATATCTATCGTCGGATAACAGTTCTCAGGTGACACTGGTACAGGTTAGTCTGTAGACCCGAGATCGTCATAGAGTCTTGTGTGTTCTCCTACCGTAGTTTGATTTCTACCCTACCACGGCTCTACTGAGCATGCAAACAGGTGGCTTTTGGGTACAGTCTCGAGACACATGGAGACAATGAGCGATAGGAGGGGTTTCGTCTCTCCGGGTATAGGGAGTTGATGTTGTACTATATGCGATTGGCTTTGACTTGAATTCCCTGGCCAGGGCTGATGAGATTTACTGATAAGTGTTATCAGTAGTTTCTCGACCGGTCGTAGTCCATATCGACATGACTTATTGAGTTAATAGGGCTCGACGATTCCATTCCTAGACTTAATATGCTGCATATCAGACGAAAAGATCGGACTGTACGTTAAGTGTTACCATTGACTTTGAGGGAGCTTTGACAAGTTCGCTTGTTGTTTTTTTATTCGCCCAATACCTGGGTGGCCGTTATGTTTAGCTCACCGCTTGCGGCTTGTGGGTGTTTTGATATGATCATCACCTACTGCCGACGTATTGAAGAATCTTAGAGTCCCACACAGGATTTTTCTAGCTCAAGCGAAACGATGTGGTGTGCATATGAGATATGCGCGGGAGCTCGATTAAATGCGAATATATGATACCGTATTCTAATCGGGCGTTTACTATTGGTTGGGTCGTATTTGATATGACCGATTTATTAAATGAGGTGTTGATTTAATATTGACTTTTAGCTCACTTTTAAATAAACCTTTTCCTTTGGATGTATGCATATATGTTTATACATGAACATGATGATGTGCATGCACACATACATACATACATACATATGTATCATGGTTGTTGATACATAGGAGATGGCAATGCAAGACTCACATGGTTGATAAATATCTACATTTTTGTTAATGAATTAAAGAAAAAGGAAATTAGCTAAATGACTCATTGTTTCTATACTCTTCTCATTTGACCATTGACTTAACCTTAGTTATATTTCCTTTGTTCTTTAACTCATCTAAAAATTATCTAGATATTTAGTTAACCATGGTTATATTTGAGAGTGTCTCATATATATATATATATATATATATATATATATATATATATATATATATATATATTTTTTATTTTTTTTTTAAAAGTTTTTTATCACAATATTTACAAAAGCTTTTCCATCTTCTTCTGCCTCCTCCTTCAAGCTCTCTTGAGTTTTATTTGAGTGAAGAACTTAAAAAGAAAGGGTTTTTAAGTGAGTATACAAACCACATAACCATTCTACACTAGCCTAGCCATTTAGTGTAGGGTGTTTGCTCCACTTCTTCTTGATCTTATGAAGCAAAGAGCTTGAACTAGGAATCTCTGGGTGGATCATCGTAGACGACGAAGGACCTTGAGCGGAGTTGATCCAAACTTCGAGCAAAGCTGTAGGAGTCCAAAAGAGTGAAGGAGTTGGCTACAAAGGTTGTAGTTCCTTTCCTTTTAGCTTAGACTTCATATATTGTTGCTTTTACCCTAATCTCTAGTTACGATTCGGAGTTTGTTTGTGATAGCTCTATAGAAATTTAAAAGTTCATTACTTTATGATGTTGCAACCCAACTAGAGGTGCTACTACACACCAACATGGCATCAGAGCCTAGCTAGAGTTTTAGGGTAAACTAGACGACGTTTAAAAACTCAATAAAACATAAAAATATGATTTTTTTCTTGCTCACTGGAAATTTTTTCAAAAGTTGGAATTTTTGGGATTAAAAATATCCAGAAAATAGTGCAGGGTTTTATGTGGATCCCGAAGAAAAATGAGCGCCTAACTCAATACAACGACCGTGGAACCGCGGCCAAATAGGGGCATTCGCGGCGGTTCCGGGCGCCGTTGGTGAGGCTTGTACCGTGCTTTCTTGTGTTGTTCCGTAGGTACTGTATGTGCTCTTTGGGAACTTTTAATGCAGGTTCAAGAATTGAGATCTGGTTGAACAGTGGATATGATGATGTGTTGATTGATATATTTAACATCGTCTATACTTTCCAATTATGTTGTTGTGATATGATGTATAGGATCATCGTGATGGAATGGTCGGGGTTTTTATGTGAGACGAGAGTTTCTCTTTTCATTCATGTAAAATTCATTGTAAATAATATTCTTTTATTGGGGCACATCCGGGTTGAGGATGATGTCTCCATTGATGTATATTTTACTTTTCCGCCTTAGGATAGACCCAAAGAGGGGAGCATGAGTGACCGGGTTCTGGAGTTCAGTGGGAGGCCATCTCGAGGAGTCGAGACCGGGTCTCCTAAACTCCAGAATTGGAAGGGCCACTTGTCGCTCTTGTAGGGGTCTGGAGGTGTGGGCTTGGCTATTCATCTGTAACACCTTAGAATGTGATTAGGGGTTATTATGCTTTAATGTGGGGGTTTTAGTAAAAAGTTTACCAAAACGGTTTTCAAATATTTTATCTGGATTTATGAATATTTTATTATAATTTATTTTGGACTGCACACACATGTGCATGTTAAATAGGGTTAAGCTTGGGGTTAAACCATGTTTAGATAACCATGGTGGACTAACCCATTTAATTAAGTTAATTTGATTTTATTAAGTGTATTAGTTTTCTTTTAAAAAAAAATATAATTAGCCTTGTGTTAGCGGTTGACTTGGTGTGTGTGTGTGTGAGAGAGAGAGAGAGAGAGCATGATGGCTTGAGCATGCTTGATAATTAATGAGGAGAGAGAGAGGGGTTGACTCTCATTTCCTTTGTTTTCAAATCAATTTTATTTCCCCCACTCATTCTCACTTCTCTCCCCCTCTCACTCACACAAACACACAACACACAGCAGCAGCAGCAGCTGAAGCAACAGCAGCAGCATCAGAAGCAGCAGCATCAGCACCAGCTTCAGCAACAGCATCAGAAGCAGCACTAGCAACAGCAACAACAGCAACACAACAACAGCAACAGTAGCAGCAGCAGCAGAATTTCCTCTTCTTCTTCCTGCATCCTAGGATCAAGTGGGGTATAATTTCTTAAACTTAACTCCTTTCTTTTGCTAGAATCTGGTTGTTAAGATTTAATTAGTGTTTAATGTGATTTTAGTGCTAGAATAGTGATTTAAGTGGAGATTTGGCCAAGTGATGATTTTTATGGTTAGTGTTGCTTGACTAAGTGTTTTTAAGGCCATTTAAACTAAGTTTTGCCCCAGATTTCACTAAAATACCATAGGGTTTCAAATTAGTGTAATTTAACATTTTAATGTAGATTTTTAGCATTTTTGAATCTGCTGTTGACCCGAGTGCTTCAGGTAAAATCTGAGTTAACTGGAGCATGCTCCCTAGACCTAGACCACACACACGAAGCACGGGGTCCCGTCTCCCCGTTAGGGCCGCAGATTTATTCTGTCTGGCGGCAAATTGCGGCCAAAAGGTAGGCGTGTGTGTTAGGTTTTGGTCTGTGGCAGGCTTCTGTATATTTAAGGGTTTTGGTATATGCAACTTTTTATATTTTCACTAGAGTCAAAATCTGGAACTTAAAACCTCTTTTCGATACTTTTAACTCGTACGACACGTGCGTTTTATGTGTTGGGTCTGTGGTGCACTGCGCGACACAGCGAGTCGGGGTGGTTTCTGGTGAGGCTACACACGTTTTGACGTATCGAGTGCACGCGCGTTTAGTTTCCAACGTGAGTTTTTTCCTCGATCGTGATATCGCCTTTTTGGCAGGTTTGTGCCGTATATGTGTTGCTTGTGTAAATTCTATGTTCACAGGTAGGGACATCGGACGCCGCGGATAAAGGAAAGCAGGTGGTCGGATACACCTAGCACCAGATCACGGGTGAGTAGATGTACACTGTTGGATATATATGCCCTAGAGGCCTACATTGTATAGGATGCTTGGGATATGTATGTACATGACAGTCTTGCTTGATATGTGTAAGTGCACGGCGGCGCCCCGGCCGTCAATCCTAGAGCCAAATGCGGAAGCGGTGATAAACTTAAATTTTGCGGACTTAGCAAACCGGCACCACCGCGCACTAAACACCCGGATCGAACCATTAACAAGTCTAAGCTAACTACAAGATAGGGAAGAGAAGTATACCGACAGATCCGAGTCCTCCGGTCTTCTCGTCGTCGTCCCGATCTCCTGCGGAATGTCCCGTCTCCTCCTCGTCGCCGGAAGTGCACCACATCGCCTACTTCTTTTACGGGCTCCCACCTCAATGCCGAGGCAACTCGGGCACGAAGCCGGCTACTCGACGTGCCCAAGATTTGCTGTAGAATGTGTGAAGAACCATGTCTCACTTTGGGTTTGTGGAATTGCCTTTTTAGTGGAGGAAAAGAACTTGGAATTTTGGAGAGTCTTGTTGTGTGATTTTTGGAGCATGAAGAGAGCCAAAAATGCCACACCAAAAATCAATCAACCCCCCACAAGGGATGGCCGGCCCATGTATATCAAAGAGAGAGGGAAAAGTCAAGGGGGAGGTGACCATATCAATCATGCAAGAGAGAGAGAGAGGAATGGTTATCATAAGGAATAATGATCACAAAGAAACACCAACACTCAACAACCAAATCATGCAAAGAAATGATCACCAAAAGAGAACCTCACTCCACCACAATCATCATGAAATCCATGTCATATGAAAGTCAAGCCATGATGGAGAAGTCAAGAAGTCAAGGTCAAGGAATGGTGCAACCATCATGACTCAAGAATATGCAAAGACCCCCTCCATAAACACTTATTTGCAACAATGCAAATAAGCCCTCCTCCACCAAACTTCGGCCAATGATCGATACAAAGGAAATTGGCCGAAACGGAAAGCAAACTGGCAACTCCAGAAAACTGGTCCCGTAATAAATTACAGGAAAACCCCGATACTGTGCATACACACCCGCATCTGTATTTCGACCGAAATACAAATGCAATGAGACAAAGTCTACACTGTACTATACTAGGATCCGGCTTAAACCAAAGCCGGCTAGTAATATCTGTTCGATCCTGATCCGTGCAATACCGCACATATCTGATCGAACCCTGCCATATAACCATACGGCCTATAGTACAAACTGTCCGATCCTGATCCGTGCAATACCGCACGTATCTGATCGGACCTTGCCATATCTCCATACGGCCTCTACAACCTTTCGCCCGAAAGCTGAGTAACTGAAATGTGGGGGACTCTAAAGACTCATCAACACCTTGGTTGTGGATTTAACCACTAGCACGTTAGAGGTATAAGCCAATACATAACGGGCTACCAGGTATTGACCAAAAGGGACGTCTGTGAGCGAACTCAGCCTGACTCCCTACTGAGCCTGTCAGTGACAATATCCGTACAGTCCGGTCCGTTCGTCTATGAGCATCGCATGGCGGGCCTAGGGGGTTGGTAAAAGTCAGACCCCCAAAAGCGGTACAAGTCGTGTCGGAGTGTAGCCCAGAACACCCTGAGATACTACTGGAATACCTACCAGTAAATCTCCTTGCCTCGGCCGAGGGCTTCGTGTAATGGCTCTCCTAGACACAGCACGACCTCATCCCCAATACCGGGAGAGACGAACCCCTGAAGATACGCTCGCTGCCTCCATGTGGCTCGGGACTGTACCCAACTAAAACCTGTTTGCACGACTCCTTTGAGCCGTGGTAGGGTAGTAATCAAAGTACAGTGGGAACTCACACGAGACAAATGACGATCCCCAGGTTGATGAACTAACCTGCACACATGTCACCAGGGAACTGCCATCTGACGTCTGGTATATGACCAACTAGCATGTTCCCGGCGAGTCCTGTCCGGTGTACTCATAACCCAATGAGCACCTGTATACATCTTAGGTGATCCAACTGACACCAGTGGCTTGTGAGACCGGCCACCGCCCCTCGTCGGGGTCTCGACTGTATACACTAGTCTACTATGGAGAATCGATGCCCTGTCTCGAAACTCACACGACTAGGGACCTTTTTAAGGATATGCTTATAGACCCCCAGCTCCCACTTATATGATCGCCCTCATACTGCTGGTGGTCAAGCAAGAATCCTAGGGGCTCTATCAACGTGTAATAGCGACGTGTCAGGTCACTTAAAACAGTACACGATGATAAAGGTAAACCAGATAGCATACTATCATCTCGAGTAAGACTGTCCTACCGGGATAGGTCCTCCCTCAATCATTGCAATCACGTACCTGTGATCCAATAATTGACTCTGAGGGCACTATCTCCAACAATCTTCCACTTGCACTCAAGGCTAATTATTGCGATGTCGCATACTCACAGCCCGTGTGATACCGAACACCCAACTCCTCTACTAGTCAGTCTCACAAAGCTCGTTTGCGAAACTATTGCGTTCGAGGAATAGCCTCAGTGAGTGGATCCGCCTTGTTGTCTCTTTCCAGGTCTCTCTATATCTCAAGTTCGCGGAGAAACCCATCTCCCGAAAAGAGTAATACCTGTCTTAGAATGTGTCTGGATGTCTGATGGGACATAGCTCATAAATGAACTCCAAATCCAAACTTCTTAGACTGTATCGTCAACTGAACTTAATCAGTATCCTGCGCCATGCCACCCTCAGTATTGCCTTGGACCACCTGTCCAAAATACTGCCCCTCATCAGAAGGAAAACTATAACTCTGACAACCTCCTTGTCGTCCATGTCACCTTGGAAGCCTGGAATGATAACTGTCTCCCGAATGAGCCTGTCGTTATCATATCCCTAGAACATCCACTTATGTTCTAAAACTGCTTCCGACTGTTTCTCCAGGATCAGGTCAATATCAACTTATTGCACCTAGTGCAAGAACAACATCTGGTGTGGTACTTGACATCTCATGATTGACTCAATTGCCTGAGCAAGTGATCTGCCAATCATGCACGTCCCTCTCCCCTTTAGTCTGTAAGACACCTTTAGAGAGGGTGACTCCATTACCTGCAGGTACACTACCGTGCCAGGAGTCGTCCATTCTAAATACCCTTAGAATGCGGTCTAAGTACCCAAATTGGGAGACTACCCAAATCTAGATCTAAAGCCATAGATCTAGTAACTAGTATGTCTGATATAAAATCCATTTCCTTTGTGGAGAAACCACTGTGTGACGACCAAAGTATAACCGACTGTAGTATAGGAGTTTCCTTTCGTACTCTGTGTATGTTATCCAAATACCAGGATATCACACCCTACTACCTTCTCAACAGATCCATCCCTTATTCTGATGAAGTCAAACCCATGACTGTCACGTCAGAAATAGATGATCTATCTCCGCTACATCTGCTCTAGTCTATAAATAGACATAAGCTACCTGTCCACCAATGCTTCCGCTGCTCCAACTGACTACGACAACCCTCTGGCAGAGTCATATAGACGTACACTTCTAAAACTAGTTTAGAATGACGCTATACTCATCCTCCCGCCGGGTCTCGCAGCCTGGAACAACAGCAATGGTAATTGTGGGTAAACAAGAACTTCCCTGTCACCGTCCTTGAGGCTACCGTAGTACCTCTCGGGTGCCTGAAGTTACCCACCTTATCTGCGGAGTGGCCAATGGAATGTCAATCCAGATTGAATCTTTAGGTTCCTTATCAAATCTTCAGTAATCGTTTGTGGTTCTGGAATCACTTCCAGTTCTACCATACTCCCACTTCTGTTTTTCTGAAAAAATCCATTTTTAATAAAACTGTGGCGAGTCTAGAACAATATTGCTATTGTTCATCCAGATGGTAGAAAATCAACCCGCGTCATAGCCTGGGTCAACCCACAAACAGCCATTACAGAAACGTGCCTTGAGTTGTCCAGTGTCTGGTTTTAAGCATAAGCCGGACAACTCCCCGTACCTTAACATCGTTAAGTTATGAACTGTTCTATATCATATATAGAACCAGAGGCACTGATTTAATTGAACCAGATTCAAATCATGCAACTGTCTCCAGTGCATGTCAACTAAATGGAAGGAGGCCGATCAGCGTTACTCAACTTAGGAATGCTTCCATTTATGAGTAACCTGAAAGAGAAGCAATTTCTCTTAATCACTACTATCAACTGAATACCATATACAAGTATCTATATCTTCGATCACTTTGAAGAATCCCGATACTTGCTACACCTGGTTCTCTACTCTATTCAAATACCTATAACTTCTCCAAATTCGGACCATGTGTTTCCACGAAACACTTGTCTAAAAACTAGAGAAGTCATAAGTAAACCGAATATAGTACGAGGACCAACCCCTCTGTCCTGATGGACCCTGGACATCATACAATACTCTGTACAAGTCCCTTGAGTCTGATAACTCACTCACTGTGTGTTGTAGGTTGAAAACTGTACTTATGGTTAAGAAGAATTACACCGCTGTTTAATGCTCCTTACCTAACCATCCACTGATATAGGTAAATGTCGTAGATATAATTTCAGAAAGGTATATCTCACTCTATGAAAATATACGTACAGATATATCAATTTGAAATTGGTGCACAACAGTGGATATTCAAAACCAAATATTTGCCAACCGGCAAACAGCCCAGGTGATTTCCTCAAATATCACCGATTACAACGAATCCCGATATAATGAGGATAATCACCCAATTCCCAATAACTTACTCCCACTCATCATCTGTAAAACCATACAGATGTGAGAATCGTACCGGGTAAATACATACCCTGGAGTAAGTATCTAATTGGGAAATCAGTTTTCCTTTAACAGTACACAGTGAAACTGAAACATTGAAATGTTCCGATGGGGTATTCTGGTATTCCTAGTAATGCCTCTTCCAGATTCACGACTGTAACCGTATAGTTCTTTGCCACCTCTCCAAATCCCTTCATATGTCTTTAGTCTTTACCTTCTGTACACCCCTTTAGGCCAAATGGTTTTCTTCCTTCCCTACCGTTCGGCACCAGCCTATGGTTTGGAAGAAGACTATCCAATAAGCATAATGGGTGTACTGTTCCAATCCTAGGAACACTCGCAATGCGAGAGAAGGTGAAGATAAAGGACACCTGAATAAACCTTATTCCTATTTCTCCTGAACCAGAATCCATCCCCGAACTGGAACAAGTTCCTTTCGAGTACGTATATAACCATACGATGGAGTATCCAATAAACTGTGGATCTTCGTAGTGACACGGAGTGTTCTGGAGAAATACAAAGGTGATTTGGGAGTGGTAATGAAATACCTGGTTTGGTCGTGAATATCTGTTGCAATTTACTTTGCCCTCTTACTAATCCCTTGCTTTGTCTGAACTTAATACCTTCTGCACACCATCATTATGCTAATTGGTTTCCTTCATTCCCTACCGGTCGGCACCAGCCTAAGGTTTGGAAGAAGACTATCCAATTTGCGTAATAGGTGTACTATCTCCTAAACCAAGGAGTACTCACAACTTGAGAGAAGGTAAAAGGAAAAGACAACTGAATAATCCTATCCGTTTTCTCCAGAACCTGAAACCATCCTCGAATAAATTCCTTCGAGTTCGTATCTAACCATACGATGGTTTTGTCCAATGGAAGTAGACGTTCGTAGTAATACGGGGTGTCCTGGAGAAAAGGGTAAAAGTAGGAGTGGCAATGAGGTTTGCAACTCTGACAATCCAAAAGCCGGTGTTTAAGAAGGTTTGGTCAACTTGGTCACTGAGTTATAGTCTTAGGGTCGGGTCAATGGTCGCTGCCAAAGAGAGAGAGAAAAGAAACACTCAGCGTGCACTCTAACCTAGATCAGAATGGTTACCAATTTATCTAATCAGGAAACCTCCCACTGTACCTCAAATTCTCCTCCAAACCTGAAAGAAGAATTAGTCGGTGTCACCCGAGGAGTAAACTAACTCATCAGTGGGAATCGGGATCCAACTATCATCGCATGACAACGTGACGGAATCCGCTCACGGTATCACACTCCAGAAGGTATGCGCATATCTGGCAAGTTTCAGTTCTTTTGAAACTCCCGATGTGATTTCTGCCCCATGCTCTTATGACCTTGGCGTGAGGTCAAAATATCATAAGTCACATGTCAAGTTATGCCCGTCATTATCCAGGTTAATCTGAACCCACCCGTACATACCCTTGACGTAGGCCAAAATAGTAGTACGACTGTCCCAAACCAACGCATCTATCTATGCAACAGATAAATACCCGGCAGCTACCAATCACTATGCCTTGGCGTGAGGTCAAAATACATAGCTTGAATACTACCGAATATTTAACTGAAATGACGGAGGGCTACGAATGGTTTCTGGCGAAAACCTTTAACGTAATGAACTTGATATCGTTGAAGGAACGGATAGCTTTTAAAAATATAGTGACGAGAACCGTTGCTAAAGAGGTCACTCCCGGTGAAGGGATCTCGGCTCTTTCCCCGTAGAATGAGGTGCAGGATATCCCAACTGAATACCACGGTGCAAAGCAAAAGTAATCGGCTATAGTGAAGTTAATGCCCTGACGCAAACTTCTGTCCAAGGGGTCACTCCCGGTGAAGGGATCTCGGCCCTTGCCTCGTCGACTGAGGAGCAGGATATTCCAAATGAATACCGCGATGCAAAACAAAAGTGAACGTCCTTGCAATAACAGCTTTTTGAAAAATGTTCCAACAACATCAGATTAGGTTTTTTTTTTTTTAACTTGCATTGATCCGAATCAATGCAGTCCCATCAATTGATCACACCACAAAGAACAAAAATATACTGATGTACGTATATGCCATCCGCATTCGCCACTGGGTCCCGTCATTACCCGTTAGGTTAGCTAACTAACGACAGAGCGGGGACTGGACTAGCGCGGATGTAAAACATATACAACATCTACTAATATATATACCAATATATTATATTCGCTCAAGGCGTGAATAGAATGCAACATCACAGAGAATGAACAGCATCACAGAAACAATACAGATATCTGGGATCCCCGGGTTTCACAGAGCCACTGCAGAAACCCGACGTTCCCCTGGTCGTGTGGATAGCCTGTGCAATGAAATCCTAGACCCCTACGGGCGCGGCAAGTCACCCGCCAAAACCTGAAGCGAGGCAGCCCCCTTCAGCACCGTGAATGGACCACCCAGCACTTCACGGAATCCGGTAACTTGGGCACCCCTCCTGGGTCAACCTGTACCCCCTACGAGTGCGGCGAATAGCCCTCCAATCCTAGAGCGAAGCCCCCTCCGTCCCAATGCCATGAGATGCGGGCTTGTTGCCCTCTAGAACCCGGCTATCCGTGCACCCCTCCGCGGGGTAAGCCTAGTACAGAAAGTAAAATATACATACAACGGGTACATCGACCGCAACCAGGTCGTGCCCCAAAATAATAATACAAACTGGCAGTGACGGCAGTCCACAAGTCGGACGCTCGCCCCGCAATATCAAATGTACATAATACAACCACAACTGTACTAGCATTGCATCCAGGCTATCCCCCACGACCGATCCGCAACATCACAGCAAAAACAGAACATCAACGTGAAAGTCACGTTCGCAAATCTGTCTAACCGGGCTATAGCAGTTAGACCGGATTTACCGATCAAGTGACATTCACGGTCGCAGATATAATGTAAATACTGTGAAAAATGTGTTTAAAATATCCGATCGATCAAAAAATTAACAAGTGGGCCCCCAAGCAAAACTGTAGTACTCACAGAAATAATTGGCCCAATATTAATATTCCAAAACCCATATTTTAAGCCCACAAAGACACTGTAGAAATTGGGCGCAGAGATCTCAACAGTGCGCGGCGGAAACGCGGCCCAAAGGGGGTTTTGGCCGCGGTTCCGCGCCAGCACTGTCGACTGAACCTGTCGAATTTTTACAGTATCCTTGTAATCTCCAGTAAATCAATTTTATACAACCTGAAAAAATTTTGGAGACTAAATAATTCCAACAGAAAACTGTCACAATGAAAAACATGGTTTTGGAACTTTTTGATCGATCGGAAATGCAAACACATTAAACCAAGCTAGACTAAGTTAATGGCGAGGCTCTGATACCACTGTAAGTGCACGGCGGCGCCCCGGCCGTCAATCCTAGAGCGAAATGCGGAAGCGGTGATAAACTTAAATTTTGCGGACTTAGCAAACCGGCACCACCGCGCACTAAACACCCGGATCGAACCATTAACAAGTCTAAGCTAACTACAAGATAGGGAAGAGAAGTATACCGAAAGATCCGAGTCCTCCGGTCTTCTCGTCGTCGTCCCGATCTCCTGCGGAATGTCCCGTCTCCTCCTCGTCGCCGGAAGTGCACCACATCGCCTACTTCTTTTACGGGCTCCCACCTCAATGCCGAGGCAACTCGGGCACGAAGCCGGCTACTCGACGTGCCCAAGATTTGCTGTAGAATGTGTGAAGAACCATGTCTCACTTTGGGTTTGTGGAATTGCCTTTTTAGTGGAGGAAAAGAACTTGGAATTTTGGAGAGTCTTGTTGTGTGATTTTTGGAGCATGAAGAGAACCAAAAATGCCACACCAAAAATCAATCAACCCCCCACAAGGGATGGCCGGCCCATGTATATCAAAGAGAGAGGGAAAAGTCAAGGGGGAGGTGACCATATCAATCATGCAAGAGAGAGAGAGAGGAATGGTTATCATAAGGAATAATGATCACAAAGAAACACCAACACTCAACAACCAAATCATGCAAAGAAATGATCACCAAAAGAGAACCTCACTCCACCACAATCATCATGAAAACCATGTCATATGAAAGTCAAGCCATGATGGAGAAGTCAAGAAGTCAAGGTCAAGGAATGGTGCAACCATCATGACTCAAGAATATGCAAAGACCCCCTCCATAAACACTTATTTGCAACAATGCAAATAAGCCCTCCTCCACCAAACTTCGGCCAATGATCGATACAAAGGAAATTGGCCGAAACGGAAAGCAAACTGGCAACTCCAGAAAACTGGTCCCGTAATAAATTACAGGAAAACCCCGATACTGTGCATACACACCCGCATCTGTATTTCGACCGAAATACAAATGCAATGAGACAAAGTCTACACTGTACTATACTAGGATCCGGCTTAAACCAAAGCCGGCTAGTAATATCTGTTCGATCCTGATCCGTGCAATACCGCACATATCTGATCGAACCCTGCCATATAACCATACGGCCTATAGTACAAACTGTCCGATCCTGATCCGTTCAATACCGCACATATTTGATCGGACCTTGCCATATCTCCATACGGCCTCTACAACCTTTCGTCCGAAAGCTGAGTAACTGAAATGTGGGGGACTCTAAAGACTCATCAACACCTTGGTTGTGGATTTAACCACTAGCACGTTAGAGGTATAAGCCAATACATAACGGGCTACCAGGTATTGACCAAAAGGGACGTCTGTGAGCGAACTCAGCCTGACTCCCTACTGAGCCTGTCAGTGACAATATCCGTACCGTACAGTCCGTTCGTCTATGAGCATCGCATGGCGGGCCTAGGGGGTTGGTAAAAGTCAGACCCCCAAAAGCGGTACAAGTCGTGTCGGAGTGTAGCCCAGAACACCCTGAGATACTACTGGAATACCTACCAGTAAATCTCCTTGCCTCGGCCGAGGGCTTCGTGTAATGGCTCTCCTAGACACAGCACGACCTCACCCCCAATACCGGGAGAGAAGAACCCCTGAAGATACGCTCACTGCCTCCATGTGGCTCGGGACTGTACCCAACTAAAACCTGTTTGCACGACTCCTTTAAGCCGTGGTAGGGTAGTAATCAAAGTACAGTGGGAACTCACACGAGACAAATGACGATCCCCAGGTTGATGAACTAACCTGCACACATGTCACCAGGGAACTGCCATCTGACGTCTGGTATATGACCAACTAGCATGTTCCCGGCGAGTCCTGTCCGGTGTACTCATAACCCAATGAGCACCTGTATACATCTTAGGTGATCCAACTGACACCAGTGGCTTGTGAGACCGGCCACCGCCCCTCGTCAGGGTCTCGACTGTATACACTAGTCTACTATGGAGAATCGATGCCCTGTCTCGAAACTCACACGACTAGGGACCTTTTTAAGGATATGCTTATAGACCCCCAGCTCCCACTTATATGATCGCCCTCATACTGCTGGTGGTCAAGCAAGAATCCTAGGGGCTCTATCAACGTGTAATAGCGACGTGTCAGGTCACTTAAAACAGTACACGATGATAAAGGTAAACCAGATAGCATACAATCATCTCGAGTAAGACTGTCCTACCGGGATAGGTCCTCCCTCAATCATTGCAATCACGTACCTGTGATCCAATAATTGACTCTGAGGGCACTATCTCCAACAATATGATAGTACGCTATTTGGTTTGACTTTGTCTTAACGTATGATATTTTTTACTTGGTATTTATATATATATGTTGATAAAGCCCATAGGGTGTTTTGTCTCACTACCGGCGTTGTGATGGCAGTCATACTAGTTGGAGCTGGATAGTCAATAGGCACACCCTTAGATGTCCCTGGTCGCAGGAGTATCGAGATTGGGCATCGATACTCCGGAGTAGACTAGTGTATACATATCTAGACCCTGACGAGGGGCAATGGATTGGTCCCGCAACCATTGGTGGTGTTCACCTAAGATTGTATACAGATGCTTACTAGGTGTGAGTACACCGGACAGGACTCGCCGAGAACTGACTGGATGGTATTATACCTAACGTCAGATAGCAGTTCTCAGGTGACATGTGTGCAGATAGTCCGTTGACTTAAGGTCATCATTTGTCTCGTGTGAGTTCCCACTGTGCTTTGATTATTACCCTACCACGGCTCAAAAGAGTCGTGCAAACAGGTTTCAGTTTGGCACAGTCCCGAGCCACGTGGAGGCAGTGAGCGACTGTTAGGGATTCATCTCTCCCGGTATAGGGAGTTGATATCGCACTGTGGTCGGTTAGTCATTACCATAAGTCCCTGGCCAGGGCTGATTGAGAATTACTGATGGAATGATCAGTAGATTCTCGGGTGGTCTTGAACCATACCGACACGACTTGTACGGTTATTAGGGGTCTGACGTCCACCACCTCCCTAGACCATACATGCGATACTCTTAGACGAACAGACCGGACTGCGCGGATATTGTCACAGACAGGCTCAGTAGGATTTCAGATGGGTTACCTCATCAGCTTTCTTATCGACAACTACCTGGGGACCGTTACGTACAGCTAGTGCCGCTTGCGGTCTGTGGTTAAACCCACTGCCAGCGTAGTAGTTGAGTCTTTAGAGTCCCACGTAGAGATTTCCCAAACCCAGGGGAAAAGATATAGAGGTCGTATGGTTTTACGACAAAGGTTCGGACGCATACGTGTTTGAACGCACGTACGACATTCAGACAGTTTTTACTAGCCGGCTTTGGTTTAAGACAGATTCTAGTATCAGGTTATTGGATTTATACAGTCTAAAGTTTTTCCGTGTTTTCACGGATGAGAAGGGCGTTCTCGTAATTTTCCGAGAAGCTTCTAGAAGGATGTGACATGGAGGGAGAGGTGGCATTTTCATTTAATGATTTAGTGACTCATTGTGAGTGATTCATCATGTCATTAATGCATTATTAAATGCTTAATGACTCACATAATGAATCACCCACTTGCATTAATGAAACATGAAGAATAATCTCATATTATTCATTTCTTTTTATTCATTATGTTTCATATATCAAGTGAGAAGCTATTTCATTATTTTTATTATTATCATTATCATCTTCTCACTCTCTCTCTCTTCAAGTTCTCTCTCCTTCACCAAACCTAATCCTACCCTCATGAGTTGAGAACAAGGATTAGGAAAGACTAATTACTCCATAACCTATCTCTACATCACCTTAGCTACTCTATTTAGCAACTAGAGAAACTAAGTAACCTCAAGTTTAGAGGTTATAGCTTGGATTAGGGTTCTCGGGTGGATCGTCTATCACGGAAGAAAGCCGAAGATGACGTGGAGATCCAAAGAGGCCGTAGATAACATTAAGACGAAGTACTAGAACCGTTTGGTATAATCTCTTAACATAGTAGTTTAGAACTCTATAGCTTTTGTTAAAACTTGTTTAGCAAACGATTCAAACGGTTATTCGATGTTTAATCATAGAACAAGATTGTTATTCATATTTTCGCCTCCCCATAAGTATTGGGGTGTTGAACATCGACTTACAGTGGTATCAAAGCCTAGCTAAACAGTATTTAACACACTTGCAAATTTGTATGAATTTCGAACGGAAAAACAAACCGGAAAAACCCCGATATCATGTACTTTCTGTCGAATTTTAAATGAGGTCCAAAAATTTTTCAGGGACCTTCAGAATGACCTAAATGAATGTATTAGAACACCCAAGAAAATTGGGCTCATGAATCGGCCATAGCGCCGCGGAACCGCGACCGATCCCACCGATCCGCCGCGATTCCGCCGCGCTTTGGACGATTCATCATCCTAAGTTTCTTGTGTTGTTTCTCTGTGATATTTGGTGTTTTCTGGTAATTTTTAGTTTTGCTCAGGCTTCAGATTTACAGAGAAGTATTGGAGCAAAATTAAACGTGTTTAATCGATCGAAATTAAACGGTATTTGCTTGATTGATTATATCTGTGAAATGTTTTATGTGTTCGTAAACCTCCCCTAACTGCTAGTATGTCTGTTGGCAGGGGGTTGCACATATCTGTGATGTTATATATAACTGTTTGTGTATATAAACTGTATTGGACTATTGTGGTGTTTGGCCGGGTTCTGTGATGGGTTTTGTATTAATTCATTTGATGTAAATGTAATAAGTTGTAATATTATTTTGCGGGGCACATCCAGGTTGCGGTTGTAGCCACCGTTGTATTATTTCTTTCTACTGTTTTTGCTCCTAGGATAGACCCAAGGTGGGGTGCACAAACTACCGGGTATTTTGAAGTGTTGGGGCAGACCGCTTCACTTCTGGTACTAGGCGGGTAGTGTTGGAGATAGTGCCCTCAGAGTCAATTATTAGGTCACAGGTACGTGATTGTAATGATTGAGGGAGGACCTATCCCGGTAGGACAGTCTTACTCGAGATGATAGTATGCTATCTGGCTTACCTTTATCATCGTGTACTGCTTTAGGTGACCTGACACGTCGCTATTACACGTTGATAGAGCCCCTAGGATTCTTGCTTGACCACCAGCAGTATGAGGGCGATCATATAAGTGGGAGCTGGGGTCTATAAGCTTATCCTTAAAAGGTCCCTAGTCGTGGGAGTTTCGAGACTGGGCATCGATACTCCATTAGTAGACTAGTGTATACAGTCGAGACCCCGACGAGGGGCGGTGGCCGGTCTCACAAGCCACTGGTGTCAGTTGGATCACCTAAGATGTATACAGGTGCTCATTGGGTTATGAGTACACCGGACAGGACTCGCCGGGAACATGCTCGTTGGTCATATACCAGACGTCAGATGGCAGTTCCCTGGTGACATGTGTGCAGGTTAGTTCATCGACCTGGGGATCGTCATTTGTCTCGTGTGAGTTCCCACTGTACTTTGATTACTACCCTACCACGGCTCAAAGGAGTCGTGCAAACAGGTTTTAGTTGGGTACAGTCCCGAGCCACATGGAGGCAGTGAGCGTATCTTCAGGGGTTCGTCTCTCCCGGTATTGGGGGTGAGGTCGTGCTGTGTCTAGGAGAGCCATTACACAAAGTCCTTGGCCAAGGCAAGGAGATTTACTGGTAGGTATTCCAGTAGTATCTCAGGGTGTTCTGGGCTACACTCCGACACGACTTGTACCGCTTTTGGGGGTCTGACTTTTACCAACCCCCTAGGCCCGCCATGCGATACTCATAGACGAACGGACCGGACTGTACGGATATTGTCACTGACAGGCTCAGTAGGGTTGTCAGGCTGAGTTCACTCACAGACGTCCCTTTTAGTCAATACTTGGTAGCCCGTTACGTATTGGCTTATACCTCTGACGTGCTAGTGGTTAAATCCACAACCGAGGTGTTGACGAGTCTTTAGAGTCCCCCACATTCAGTTACTCAGCTTTCGGGCGAAAGGTTGTAGAGGCCGTATAGAGATATGGCAAGGTCCGATCAGATACGTGCGGTATTGCACGGATCAGGATCGGACAGTTTGTACTATAGGCCGTATGGTTTTATGGCAGGGTTCGATCAGATATGTGCGGTATTGCACGGATCAGGATCGAACGGATATTACTAGCCGGCTTTGTTTTAAGCCGGATCCTAGTATAGTACAGTGTAGATTTTGTCTCATTGCATTTGTATTTCGGTCGGAATACAAATGCGGGTGTGTATGCACAGTATCGGGGTTTTTCCTGTAATTTATTACGGGACCAGTTTTCTGGAGTTGCCAGTTTGCTTTCCGTTTCGGCCGATTTCCATTGTTCCGTTCATTGGCCGAAGATTGGTGGAGGAGGGTTTATTTGCATTGTTGCAAATAGGCTTTTGTGGAGGGGGGTCTTTGCTTATTGTAGCATCATGATGGTTTTCATGATGTGCACCCTCATTGACTTCTCTTTTCCATCATACCTTGACTTTTGGAGTCATCATGTTTAGTGATGGTTGTGTGTTGAGTGTGGTTTTGGTGTTGTCATCATATTCTTTCATGATGCCCTCTTGCATTATTGATCCACTCACTTCTTCATGCTATCCACTCTCATTCTCTCCTCTCTCTAATTGGTAGTGGCCGGCCATTCCTCTTGAGGGGCTGTCCCATTTTTTACATGAGGGGATTACACTCATTTGGCTTTGGAAAATTCATACAAGTTCCATCTCCAAACTCCATTGTTCATCCCTCCACCAAAAGCCAATTCCTACAACCCCAAAAGTGAGACTTGAGGACTACATATTCTACAGCGAACCTTGGGCACGTCGAGTAGCCGGCTTCGTGCCCGAGTTGCCTCGGCATTGAGGTGGGAGCCCGTAAAAGATGTAGGCGATGTGGTGCGCTTCCGGCGACGAGGAGGAGACGGGACTTTTCCGCAGGAGATCGGGACCATGACGAGAAGACCGGAGGACTTGGATCGTCGGTATATCTCTATTCCCTTTCTTGTAGATAGCTAGGACTAGTTAATGGTTCGATCCGGGTATTAGTGCGCGGCGGTTTGCCAGTTCAAGAAAAATTTAAGTTTATCACCGCTTCCGCATTTGGCCGTCGGATTGACGGCCGGGGCGCCGCCGTGCACTTACAGTGGTATCAGAGCCTCCCCATTAACTTAGTCTAGCTTTGTGTAATGTGTTTTTCAGTTCCGATCGATCGAAATGTTCAAAAACCCGTATTTACCCACATCAGTTTTCTGTTGAAACTTTTTGGTCCCCAAAAATTTTTCAGGTTGTATAAAAGCACTGTACAGGAAGACTTAAGACTTCTGGAAAAATCCGACACCATGATCCTCTGGTTGGAGCGCTGAACCGCGGCCAAAACCTACTTGTGGCCGCGGTTCCGCCGCAGAGTAGAGGAGTCAGTGGGCCGGATTTTTTCAGTGGGCCTCTGGGCTTATTTTGGGGGTTTTTGAACATTAAAATTGGGCCCATATTTTCTGTAACTGCTACAGTTTTGTTTTGGGGCCCACTTGTTAATATTCGATCGGTCGGATATTTTAAACACATTTTTCACAGTATTTACATTATATCTGCGACCGTGAATGTCACTTGATCGGTAAATCCGGTCTAACTGCTATAGCCCGGTTAGACGGATTTGCGAACGTGACTTTCACGTTGATGTTTTGCTTTTGCTGTGATGTTGAGATCGGTCGTGGGGGATAGCCTGGATGCAATGCTAGTACAGTTTTGTTGTATTATGCACATTTGATATTGCGGGGCGAGCGTCCGACATGTGGACTGCCGTCACTGCCTGTTTGTATTATTATTTTGGGGCACGACCTGGTTGCGGTCGATGTACCCGGTGTATGTATATTTTACTTTCTGTACTAGGATTGCCCCGCGGAGGGGTGCACGGATAGCCGGGTTCTAGAGGTCAACAAGCCCGCATCTCATGGCATTGAGACGGAGGGGGCTTCACTCTAGGATTTGCGGGCTATTTGCCGCACTCGTAGGGGGTACAGGTTGACCCAGGAGGGGTGCCCAAGTTACCGGATTCCGTGAAGTGCTGGGTGGTCCATTCACGGCGCTGAAGGGGGCTGCCTCGCTTCAGGTTTTGGCGGGTGACTTGCCGCGCCCGTAGGGGTCTAGGTTTTCATTGCACAGGCTATCCACACGACCAGGGGAACGTCGGGTTTCAGCAGTGGCTCTGTGAAACCCGGGGATCCCAGATATCTGTATTGTTTCTGTGATGCTGTACATTTCTGTGATGTTGTTTTTTTTTATTCACGCCTTGAGCGAAATACTATATATTGGTATATATATTAGTAGATGTCGTATATGTTTTGCATCCGCGCTAGTCCAGTCCCCGCTCTGTCGTTAGTAAGCTAACCTAACGGGTAATGACGGGACCCAGTGGCGAATGCGGATGGCATATACGTACAACAGTATATTTTCGTTCTTTTTGGTGTGATCAATTGATGGGACTGCATTGATTCGGATCAATGCAAGTTTAAAAACAAACCTAATCTGATGTTGTTGGAACACTTTTTCAAAAAGCTGTTATTGCAAGGACGTTCACTTTTGTTTTGCATCGCGGTATTCATTTAGAATATCCTGCTCCTCAGTCGACGAGGCAAGGGCCGAGATCCCTTCACCGGGAGTGACCCCTTGGACAAAAGTTTGCGTCAGGGCAATGACTTCACTATAGCCGATTACTTTTGCTTTGCACCGTGGTATTCAGTTAGAATATCCTGCACCCCATTCTACGGGGAAAGAGCCGAGATCCCTTCACCGGGAGTGACCTCTTTAGCAACGGTTTTCGTCACTATATTTTTAAAAGCTATCCGTTCCTTCAACGATATCAAGTTCATTACGTTAAAGGTTTTCGCCAGAAACCATTCGTAGCCCTCCGTCGTTTCATATGGGTAGTCAATAGTATTCAAGCTGTGTTTGTTGGCCAAAGTCAAGGCACAGTGTTTGGTAGCTGTTGGTTATTCATATGCAGCATAGATAGATGCGTTGGTTTGGAACAGTCGTATAGCCTTGTTGGCCAAAGTCAAGGGCTTGTGCGGGTGGATTCGAATCAACCTGGAGAATGACGGGTAGAACTTGACATGTGACTTATGATTTGTTGGCCAAAGTCAAGGTCATAAGAGCATGGGGCAGAAATCACATCGGGAGTTTCAAAAGAACTGAAACTTGCCAGATATGCGCATACCTTCTGGAGTGTGATACCGTGAGCGGATTCCGTCACGTTGTCATGCGATGATAGTTGGATCCCGATTCCCACTGATGAGTTAGTTTACTCCTCGGGTAACCCCAACTAATTCTTCTTTCAGGTTTGGAGGAGAATTTGAGGTACAGTGGGAGGTTTCCAGATTAGATGAAATGGTAACCATTCTGATCTAGGTTAGAGTGCACGCTGAGTGTTTCTTTTCTCTCTCTCTTTGGCAGCGACCATTGACCCGACCCTAAGACTTTGACTCAGTGACCAAGTTGACCGAACCTTCTTAAACACCGGCTTTTGGATTGTCAGAGTTGCAAACCTCATTGCCACTCCTACTTTTACCCTTTTCTCCAGGACACCCCGTTTTACTACGAACGTCCACTTCCATTGGACAAAACCATCGTATGGTTAGATACGAACTCGAAAGAATTTATTCGAGGATGGTTTCCGGTTCTGGAGAAAACGGATAGGATTATTCAGTTGTCTTTTCCTTTTACCCTCTCTCAGGTTACGAGTACTCCTTGGTTTAGGGGTAGTACACCTATTACGCAAATTGGATTGTCTTCTTCCAAACCTTAGGCTGGTGCCGACCGGTAGGGAATGAAGAAAACCAATTAGCATAACGATGGTGTACAGAAGGTATTAAGTTAAGACAAAGCAAGGGATAAGTAAGAGGGCAAAGTAAGTTGCGACTGCTATTCACGACCAAACCAAGTATCTCTTCGCTAATCCTAAATCACCTTTGTATTTCTCCAGGACACTCCGTATCACTACGAAGATCCACAGTTTATTGGATACTCCATCGTATGGTTATATACGAACTCGAAAGGAACTTGTTCCAGTTCGGGGATGGATTATGGTTCAGGAGAAATAGGAATAAGATTTATTCAGGTGTCTTTTATCTTCACCTTCTCTCGCATTGCGAGTGTTCCTAGGATCGGGACAGTACACCCATTATGCTTATTGGATAGTCTTCTTCCAAACCATAGGCTGGTGCCGAACGGTAGGGAAGGAAGAAAACCATTTGGCCTAAAGGGGTGTACAGAAGGTAATGACTAAAGACATATAAAGGGATTTGGAGAGGTGGCAAAGAATTACACGGTTACAGTTGTGAATCTGGATAATGGAAGATGCATTACTAGGAATACCAGGATACCCCATCGAAACATTTCAATGTTTCAGTTTCACTGTGTAATATTAAAAGAAAACTGATTTCCCGATTAGATACTTACTCCAGGGTATGTATTTACCAGGTTTGATTCTCACATCTGTATGGTTTTACAGATGATGAGTGGGAGTAGGTTATTGGGAATTGGGTGATCATCCTCATTATATCGGGATTCGTTGTAATCGGTGATATTTGAGGAAATCACCTGGGCTGTTTGCCGGTCGGCAAATATTTGGTTTTGAATATCCGCTGTTATGCACCAATTTCAAATCGATATATCTGTACGTCTATTTTCATAGAGTGAGATATACCTTTTTGAAATTATGTCTATGACATTTACCTATATCAGTGGATGGTTAGGTAAGGAGCATTGAACTGCGGTGTAATTCTTCTTAACCATAAGTACAGTTTTCAACCTACGACACACAGTGAATGAGTTTTCAGACTCAAGGGACTTATACAGAGTATTGTATGATGTCCAGGGTCCATCAGGACAGAGGGGTTGGTCCTCGTACTATATTCGGTTTACTTATGACTTCTCTAGTTTTTAGACAGGTGTTTCGTGGAAACACAGGGTCCGAATTTGGAGAAGTTATAGGTATTTGAATAGAGTAGAGAACCAGGTGCAGCAAGTATCGGGATTCTTCAAAGTGATCGAAGATGTAGATACTTGTATATGGTATTCAGTTGATAGTAGTGATTAAGAGAAATTGCTTCTCTTTCAGGTTGCTCATAATTGGAAGCATTCCTAAGTTGAGTAGCGCTGATCGGCCTTCTTCCATTTAGTTGACATGCACTGGAGACAGTTGCATGATTTGGATCTGGTTCAGTTAAATCAATGCCTCTGTTTCTATATTGGATATAGAACCGTTCATATCTTAACGATGTTAAGGTACGGGGAGTTGTCCGGTTTATGATTAAAACCAGACACTGGACAACTCAAGGCACGTTTCTGTAATGGCTGTTTGTGGGTTGACCCAGGCTATGACGAGGGTTGACTTTCTACCATCTGGATGAACAATAGCGATATTGTTCTAGACTCGCCACAGTTTTATTAAAAATGTTTTTTTTCAGAAAACAGTAGTGGGAGTATGGTAGAACTGGAAGTGATTCCAGAACCACAAACGATTACTGAAGATTTGATAAGGAACCTGAAGATTCAATCTGGATTGACATTCCATTGGCCACTCTGCAGATAAGGTGGGTAACTTCAGGCACCCGAGAGGCACTACGGTAGCCTCAAGGACGGTGACAGGGAAGTTCTTGTTTACCCATAATTACCATTGCTGTTGTTCCAGGTTACGAGACCCGGCGGGAGGATGAGTATAGCGTCGTTCTAAACTAGTTTTAGAAGTGCACGTCTATCTGACTCTGCCAGAGGGTTGTCGTAGTCAGTGGGAGCAGCGGAAGCATTGGTGGACAGGTAGCTTATGTCTATTTACAGACTGAAGCACCAGTAGCGGAGATAGATCATCTATTTCTGACGTGACAGTCATAGGTTTGACTTCATCAGAATAGGGGATGGATCTGTTGAGAAGGTAGTAGGGTGTGATATCCTGGTATTTGGATGACATACACAAAGTAGGAAAGGAAACTCCTATACTACGATCGGTTATACTTTGGTCGTCACACAGTGGTTTCTCCACACAGGACTTGGACATTATATCAGACATACTGGTTACTGGATCTATGGTATTAGATCTAGATTTGGGTGGTTTCCCAATCAGGGTACTTGACAGCATTCTAAGAGTATTTAGGATGGACGACTCCTGGCACGGTAGTGTACCTGCAGGTAATGGAGTCACCCTCTCTAAAGGTGTCTTACAGACTAAAGGGGAGAGGGATGTGCATGATTGGCAGATCACTTGCTTAGGCAATTGAGTCAATCATGAGATGTCAAGTACCACACCAGATATTGTTCTTGCACTAGATGCAATAAGTTGACATTAATCCAATCCTGGAGAAACAGTTGGAAGCAGTTTTAGAACATAAGTGGATGTTCTAGGGAGATGATAACGACAGCCTCATTCAGGAGACAGTTATCATTCCAGGCTTCCAAGGTGACATGGACGACAAGGAGGTTGTCAGAGTTATAGTTTTCCTTCTGATGAGGGGCAGTATTTTGGACAGGTGGTCCAAGGCAATACTGAGGGACGCATAGCGCGCAGGATACTGATTAAGTTCAGTTGACGATACAGTCTAAGAAGTTTGGATTTGGAGTTCATTTATGAGCTAGGTCCCATCAGACATCCAGACATATTCTGAGACAGGTATTGCTCTTTTCGGGAGATGGCTTTCTCCGCGAACTTGAGATATAGAGAGACATAGAAAGAAACAACTAAGCGGATCCACTCACTGAGGCTATTCCTCGAACGCAATAGTTCCGCAAACGAGCTTTGTGAGACTGACTAGTAGAGGAGTTGGATGTTCGGTATCACACGGGCTGTGAGTATGCGACATCGCAATAATTAGCCTTGAGTGCAAGTGGGAGATTGTTGGAGATAGTGCCCTCAGAGTCAATTATTAGGTCACAGGTACGTGATTGTAATGATTGAGGGAGGACCTATCCCGGTAGGACAGTCTTACTCGAGATGATAGTATGCTATCTGGCTTACCTTTATCATCGTGTACTGCTTTAGGTGACCTGACACGTCGCTATTACACGTTGATAGAGCCCCTAGGATTCTTGCTTGACCACCAGCAGTATGAGGGCGATCATGTAAGTGGGAGCTGGGGTCTATAATCTTATCCTTAAAAGGTCCCTAGTCGTGGGAGTTTCGAGACTGGGCATCGATACTCCATTAGTAGACTAGTGTATACAGTCGAGACCCCGACGAGGGGCGGTGGCCGGTCTCACAAGCCACTGGTGTCAGTTGGATCACCTAAGATGTATACAGGTGCTCATTGGGTTATGAGTACACCGGACAAGACTCGCCGGGAACATGCTCGTTGGTCATATACCAGACGTCAGATGGCAGTTCCCTGGTGACATGTGTGCAGGTTAGTTCATCGACCTGGGGATCGTCATTTGTCTCGTGTGAGTTCCCACTGTACTTTGATTACTACCCTACCACGGCTCAAAGGAGTCGTGCAAACAGGTTTTAGTTGGGTACAGTCCCGAGCCACATGGAGGCAGTGAGCGTATCTTCAGGGGTTCGTCTCTCCCGGTATTGGGGGTGAGGTCGTGCTGTGTCTAGGAGAGCCATTACACAAAGTCCTTGGCCAAGGCAAGGAGATTTACTGGTAGGTATTCCAGTAGTATCTCAGGGTGTTCTGGGCTACACTCCGACACGACTTGTACCTCTTTTGGGGGTCTGACTTTTACCAACCCCCTAGGCCCGCCATGCGATACTCATAGACGAACGGACCGGACTGTACGGATATTGTCACTGACAGGCTCAGTAGGGTTGTCAGGCTGAGTTCACTCACAGACGTCCCTTTTAGTCAATACTTGGTAGCCCGTTACGTATTGGCTTATACCTCTGACGTGCTAGTGGTTAAATCCACAACCGAGGTGTTGACGAGTATTTAGAGTCCCCCACATTCAGTTACTCAGCTTTCGGGCGAAAGGTTGTAGAGGCCGTATGGAGATATGGCAAGGTCCGATCAGATACGTGCGGTATTGCACGGATCAGGATCGGACAGTTTGTACTATAGGCCGTATGGTTTTATGGCAGGGTTCGATCAGATACGTGCGGTATTGCACGGATCAGGATCGAACGGATATTACTAGCCGGCTTTGTTTTAAGCCGGATCCTAGTATAGTACAGTGTAGATTTTGTCTCATTGCATTTGTATTTCTGTCGGAATACAAATGCGGGTGTGTATGCACAGTATCGGGGTTTTTCCTGTAATTTATTACGGGACCAGTTTTCTGGAGTTGCCAGTTTGCTTTCCGTTTCGGCCGATTTCCATTGTTCCGTTCATTGGCCGAAGATTGGTGGAGGAGGGTTTATTTGCATTGTTGCAAATAGGCTTTTGTGGAGGGGGGTCTTTGCTTATTGTAGCATCATGATGGTTTTCATGATGTGCACCCTCATTGACTTCTCTTTTCCATCATACCTTGACTTTTGGAGTCATCATGTTTAGTGATGGTTGTGTGTTGAGTGTGGTTTTGGTGTTGTCATCATATTCTTTCATGATGCCCTCTTGCATTATTGATCCACTCACTTCTTCATGCTATCCACTCTCATTCTCTCCTCTCTCTAATTGGTAGTGGCCGGCCATTCCTCTTGAGGGGCTGTCCCATTTTTTACATGAGGGGATTACACTCATTTGGCTTTGGAAAATTCATACAAGTTCCATCTCCAAACTCCATTGTTCATCCCTCCACCAAAAGGCAATTCCTACAACCCCAAAAGTGAGACTTGAGGACTACATATTCTACAGCGAACCTTGGGCACGTCGAGTAGCCGGCTTCGTGCCCGAGTTGCCTCGGCATTGAGGTGGGAGCCCGTAAAAGAAGTAGGCGATGTGGTGCGCTTCCGGCGACGAGGAGGAGACGGGACTTTTCCGCAGGAGATCGGGACCATGACGAGAAGACCGGAGGACTTGGATCGTCGGTATATCTCTATTCCCTTTCTTGTAGATAGCTAGGACTAGTTAATGGTTCGATCCGGGTAATAGTGCGCGGCGGTTTGCCAGTTCAAGAAAAATTTAAGTTTATCACCGCTTCCGCATTTGGCCGTCGGATTGACGGCCGGGGCGCCGTCGTGCACTTACAGGTAGTTTGCCGTACCCGTAGGGGTCTGGGGTGGGAAAATGTCTATTCATCACAACTGTGTAATCCGTCTTTCATTGCAGGCTAAAAAGAAATGCGGATTGCTTGCAAATCCAATATTGTTTATCTGAGATCTGGAATGCCTATTATTGCGTCTGACGAATGTACAATATCTATATATAATAGCTATTTAGACGTCGCTTATGTTTTACACCCGCGCTAGCCCAGCCCCCGCTCTGTCGTTAGTTAAGTAACCTAACGGGTGATGACGGGACCCCGTGGCGAATGCGGATGGCATAAGAGGACGTTGTATTTTCGTTGTTATCTGTAATGATAGGTTAAAGATGGGACGCATTATTATTAATGCAAAGAAAATAAAACCTAAACTGAATCGTTGGAACAATTTCTAAAAACCACTCGGTTTTCTTGAAAAAGTAAATTTTAAATGTGGAGCTTAAACCACTCCTTTTAATAAAAGCTATCTTAGTTCCTTCGATCAAATCATGTTCACTACGTCAACGGTTTTTTGCCAAAAACCAGCCGTAACCCTCCTTCATTTCAGATAGACAGCACATCGTATTCATGCTATGCTTGTTGGCCTACGTCAAGGCATAGTGAATGGTAGCAGTGTGTGTGCCTATTTGTTGCATAGATAGATGCATTAGTTTAATACAGACGTACACCTTGTTGGCCTACGTCAAGGGCTTGTACGATGTATTTAAATTGATCAGGACAACGACGGGTAGAACTTGACTTGCGTCTTATGACTTGTTGGCCTACGTCAAGGTCTATAAGAGCTTGGGGTAAAAATCACATCGGGAGTTTCAAACATAAAGGAAACTTGCAGATTTAGCTTACCATCTGGAGTGTGGTGACTAGAGTGGCTTCCATCTAGGGCATCATGCAATGATAGTTGGATCCCGATCCCACTGATGAGTAGGATTGCTCTCCGGAATTTCTCTCACTTAACAATCAATGCTATAAACCAAGTAGGTGCCTAGAAAGGTGTTAGAGGGGCTACGCCTCCAGGGAAAAGAGGTTCTTTAATTAAGGAACTTCGCGAAAGCGTTGGAAAACCTCCCTCGAAGTACCAACACCAGCCTGGCTGAAAGGTTAAGCAAGAATTGTAACGTGTGATTAAATCCTGACTAGTTCTTCTTTTAGGTTTTGAAGAAAGATTTGAGGAAACAGTGGGAGCCATCCTGTTTAGATAAAATAATAACCAATCTAAACTTGCATGAGCATATGCTGAGTGTTTTCTTTTCTCTCTCTCTGGCAGCTACCATCACTGGACTAAAACTATTACTTGAAAAGAATATACTGACCGGGCAGAACTATAAAGATTGGCTAAGGAACGTCAATATTGCGCTGACTTATGACAAAGTTGCATATGTTACCACCGCTGTTCCTCCCCTTATCCCAGGACCAGATTCCTCAGTTACGGACAAGGAAGTTCGTAAAACCTGGGATCTAGACTGTGAGCGAGCTAAGTGTATCGTGCTGGCGTCCATGAATAATGAACTTCGGAAACAGCACGAGAGTATGGATATTGTATCCATATTCCTCCATTGTAAGGAATTGTATGGTGAACACTCCCGTATCGCGATGTACGAAACCTCAAGAAAACTCTTCCAGATGAGGTTAGCTCCAGGATCGCCTGTTGGAGAGCACGTCCTCAAAATGATCACCCTCATTGAGGAACTCGCAAACCTGGGATGCGTGCTAGAGAATGATTTGTATATCGACTTGATTTTGCAATCCCTTCCCCACACCTTCTCTCAGTTCGTGCTGAACTTCAACATGCACGAAATGGAAGCGGATCTTCCAAAGCTCCTCAATATGTTGAGGGTAGCAGAGACCTCCTTGAAAAAGGAGAAGACCCCCGTTCTGTATGTTGGCCAATCATCTTCTTCTAAATCTAAAGCGAAAGCTAAATGGAAGAAGAAGATGAAAGCCACCAAACCGAAGGGTGGGGTCAAGAAGGTGCAGGGAACGAACAAGGCAGGAAGGGTGAAGGCAGAAAAGAACGAGTGCTTCTATTGTCACAAGCAAGGGCACTGGAAGAAGGACTGTTTGGCCTTTAAAGCCAAGGACATGAAGCAAGCTGTTGCTTCTGCTTCAGGTGTGTTCGTAATCGAAAATTGTCTTTCAGTAAACTCTACTTCATGGGTACTTGATACCGGTTCTGGTTCTCACATCTGTAATTCTTTGCAGGAACTGAGAAATAGTAGAGTACTGGGGGCAGGTGATATGACTCTCCGGATGGGCAATGGAATGCATGTAGATGCAGTTGCAATAGGGGAATATCACCTAGGGTTGAATAGTGGACACGGAGAAAGAGCCACTGAACTCTTGGGACTAGTACACAGTGATGTATGTGGTCCGATGTCTATATATGCACGAAGTGGTCACTCCTACTTCATCACTTTTACTGATGACTTCTCTAGGTATGGACATGTGTTCTTAATGAAGCATAAATCCGAGGCTTTTGAGAAGTTTAAGGAGTATAAAAATGAAGTAGAGAAAAAAACTGGTAAAAACATCAAGACACTTCGATCTGATCGAGGTGGAGAATACTTAAGTACCAGTTTCCTTGAACACTTAAAAGCGAATGGAATTCTCTCTCAGCTTACTCCACCTTATACACCTCAGCATAATGGTGTATCAGAAAGAAGGAATCGCACGCTATTAGATATGGTGCGTTCAATGATGAGTAGTGCTGAGTTGCCACTTTCCTTCTGGGGATTTGCTCTAGAATCAGCCGCATACCTATTGAATAGAGTTCCAACTAAGTCTGTACCTACCACTCCATATGAAATGTGGTGTGGGAAGAGACCATATCTCAAGTATATCAAGATATGGGGGTGTCCGGTATATGTTAAAAAGCATAATCCGGACAAGCTCGAAGCACGATCGGTTTTATGCAAGTTTGTAGGATACCCCAAGCATTCAAGGGGGTACATGGTCTACCACACTGAAGAACAAAAGGTGTTTGTCGCTCGTCACATTGTCTTCTTAGAAAGCGAATTTCTTGCAAAAGAAATTAGTGGGAGCGCGGTAGAACTGGAAGAAATTCCAGAACCTCAAACTGCAACCGAAGACTTAGAAGAATCTCATATTTCAATAGAACATGACGAACCAACGCCACTCCGCAGATCTAGTAGGCTTTCTCATCCTCCTGAAAGATACTATGGTTTTCTTCTTGATGGGGATCGAGAGGATTGCATCATCGATGATGATGAGCCTACTAGTTTTCAGCAGGCTATCACGAGTAGCGACTCAGTGAAGTGGCTGGATGCAATGAGATCCGAAATGAAATCCATGTACACCAATAAAGTATGGACTTTAGATGTTGCTCCTCCTGGGGTAAAACCAGTTGGGTGCAAATGGATCTTCAAAAAGAAGATTGGTACATTTGGACAAGTGGAAACCTACAAAGCTAGACTAGTAGCAAAAGGTTTTCGTCAAAGACCAGGATTGGACTATGATGAAACTTTTTCACCAGTAGCTATGCTTAAATCCATTCGGATAATGCTTGCCATTGCTGCCTTCCATGACTATAAATCTGGCAAATGGATGTAAAAACAGCTTTTCTAAATGGACATCTAGAAGAGAGTGTTTACATGGATCAACCAGAAGGTTTCTTAGACAGTGGGAGCAGCGGAAGAGTGTGCAAATTGCTTAAATCCATTTATGGGTTAAAGCAAGCATCGCGGAGTTGGAACATCTGCTTTGATGAAACAGTCAAGGAATTTGACTTTATCAAAAATATAGATGAACCATGTATTTATAGGAAGATTGTAGAAGGAGCAGTAGTCTTCCTCGTTTTGTACGTCGACGACATACTACTGATAGGGAATGATATCCCTATACTACAATCAGTAAAGCTCTTCTTGTCACAGAAATTCTCCATGAAAGACTTGGGAGATGCATGATACATTCTGGGCATTAAGATCTATCGAGATAGATCTAATAGAATATTGGGACTTTCACAGTCCAGGTATATAGACACTATACTAAAGAGATTTAGTATGGAAGATTCCAAGCGCGGCAATATGCCCGCTTGTCACGGAATCACCCTCTCCAAGGAGATGTCTCCAAAGACTGATGAAGAGAGGGCTCGCATGGGCATTATACCCTACGCTTTGGCGGTAGGATCAATAATGTATGCGATGTTATGTACCAGACCGGATGTAGCTTACGCACTTAGTGTGGTAAGCAGGTATCAGTCTGACCCAGGTGAGAAACATTGGAGAGCGGTGAAGAACATTCTCAAGTACCTAAGAAGGACTAAGGAGATGTTCTTGATTTACGGTAATGGGGACCTCCAGGTAGAGGCTTTTACCGACTCCGGCTTCCAAAGTGACAAAGATGATTCTAAATCCATTTCGGGTTTTGTGTTTACCCTCAATGGAGGGGCGGTATGTTGGAAGAGTTCCAAACAAGATACCGTCGCAGACTCAACTATGGAGGCTGAGTATATAGCTGCTAGTGAAGCCGCAAAAGAGGCTGTCTGGATGAGGAAGTTCATTTCTGAACTTCAGGTGGTTCCGTCCATTGCCAATCCAATACCTTTGTATTGCGATAACAATGGCGCTGTAGCTTTAGCGAAGGAACCAAGGTCCCATCAGAAATCCAGGCATATCTTAAGGCGGTTTCACCTGATCAGGGAGATCGTGGATCGTCGGGAGATCGAGATACGGAGAGTGGACACAAAAGACAACACGGCAGATCCATTCACCAAGGCCATTCCTCAAGTACAGTTCGAGAGGCTATTTGAGATGTTGGGCATGCGGTACGCAAGCAACTGGATCTGGTAGAGACAGTGGGTACTCATTGCGCCAATTATAGGCCTTAGTGCAAGTGGGAGATTGTTGGATATATATGCCCTAGAGGCCTACATTGTATAGGATGCTTGGGATATGTATGTACATGACAGTCTTGCTTAATATGATAGTACGCTATTTGGTTTGACTTTGTCTTAACGTATGATATTTTTTACTTGGTATTTATATATATATATGTTGATAAAGCACATAGGGTGTTTTGTCTGACTACCGGCGTTGTGATGGCAGTCATACTAGTGGGAGCTGGATAGTCAATAGGCACACCCTTAGATGTCCCTGGTCGCAGGAGTATCGAGATTGGGCATCGATACTCCGGAGTAGACTACTGTATACATATCTAGACCCTGACGAGGGGCAATGGATTGGTCCCGCAACCATTGGTGGTGTTCACCTAAGATTTTATACTGATGCTTACTGGGTGTGAGTACACCGGACAGGACTCGCCGAGAACTGACTGGATGGTATTATACCTAACGTCAGATAGCAGTTCTCAGGTGACATGTGTGTAGATAGTCCGTTGACTTAAGGTCATCATTTGTCTCGTGTGAGTTCCCACTGTGCTTTGATTATTACCCTACCACGGCTCAAAGGAGTCGTGCAAACAGGTTTCAGTTGGGCACAGTCCCGAGACACGTGGAGGCAGTGAGCGACTGTTAGGGATTCGTCTCTCCCGGTATAGGGAGTTGATATCGCACTGTGGTCGGTTGGTCATTACCATAAGTCCCTGGCCAGGGCTGATTGAGAATTACTGATGGAATGTTCAGTAGATTCTCGGGTGGTCTTGAACCATACCGACACGACTTGTACGGTTATTAGGGGTCTGACGTCCACCACCTCCCTAGACCATACATGCGATACTCTTAGACGAACAGACCGGACTGCGCGGATATTGTCACAGACAGGCTCAGTAGGATTTCAGATGGGTTACCTCATCAGCTTTCTTATCGACAACTACCTGGGGATCGTTACGTACAGCTAGTGCCGCTTGCGGTCTGTGGTTAAACCCACTGCCAGCATAGTAGTTGAGTCTTTAGAGTCCCACGTAGAGATTTCCCAAACCCAGGGGAAAAGATATAGAGCTCGTATGGTTTTACGACAAAGGTTCGGACGCATACGTGTTTGAACGCACGTACGACATTCGGACAGTTTTTACTAGCCGGCTTTGGTTTAAGCCAGATTCTAGTATCAGGTTATTGGATTTATACAGTCTAAAGTTTTTCTGTGTTTTCACGGATGAGAGGGGCGTTCTCGTAATTTTCCGAGAAGCTTCTAGAAGGATGTGACATGGAGGGAGAGGTGGCATTTTCATTTAATGATTTAGTGACTCATTGTGAGTGATTCGTCATGTCATTAATGCATTATTAAATGCTTAATGACTCACATAATGAATCGCCCACTTGCATTAATGAAACATGATGAATAATCTCATATTATTCATTTCTTTTTATTCATTATGTTTCATATATCAAGTGAGAAGCTATTTCATTATTATTAGTATTATCATTATCATCTTCTCACTCTCTCTCTTCAAGTTCTCTCTCCTTCACCAAACCTAATCCTACCCTCATGAGTTGAGAACAAGGATTAGGAAAGACTAATTACTCCATAACCTATCTCTACATCACCTTAGCTACTCTATTTAGCAACTAGAGAAACTAAGTAACCTCAAGTTTAGAGGTTATAGCTTGGATTAGGGTTCTCGGGTGGATCGTCTATCACGGAAGAAAGCCGAAGAGGACGTGGAGATCCAAACAGGCCGTAGATAACATTAAGATGAAGGACTAAAACGTTTGGTATAATCTCTTAACATAGTAGTTTAGAACTCTATAGCTTTTATTAAAACTTGTTTAGCAAACGATTCATACGGTTATTCGATGTTTAATCATAGAATAAGATTGTTATTCATATTTCCGCCTCCCCATAAGTATTGGGGTGTTGAACATCGACTTACATACACATCTACGGGGGAAATCGTATGGAGAGCGCGAGGCGCCCGCTAGTCTTAAAACTTCTAATAGTAGGTATTTTGCGTACCGTTCCTAGCTATCTATTTTGCTGCATTGCATGACTTTTATATCCATATATGTGTTAGTTCATCATGTAGAATCATTGAAATTGCTAAATTGAGTACGTGAAACTATTGCATCATTATCATGAGTTATGCGACAATGTATTATTGAACTTGCTAAAGCGAGAGTATGAAACTATTGCATCATTATCATGAGTTATGCGACAAGTACTATTGAACTTGCTAAATTGTGAATGTGAAACTATTGCATCATTATCATGAGTTATGCGACACGGTACTATTCAACTTGCTAAATTGAGAAAATTCAATCATTGTATCACCATTCATGTACAGTTTTCTAGCTACATATTGCAGTTCGTATAGTTAATACCACAATTCCATTCTAGCTGACATGCGTGCTTATGGTGATTTTCTTAGGATTTATGCACTTGAGATTTATGAGTTTTTTTGGGGGGGGGGGGAAAAACCGCAAGGATTTATTAAACCAGATATCTTTTTTTTGTAAATGTTGTCGGTGCGGTTTTCTTGTGATTGATATATGTGTCGTCCACCATAGGTTTTCTGTTGGTTTTCGAGACCCGATTCGAGGAGTAGGATGAACTGTCTCGGGTACATGGTGGGCCCTGTAAGGTACCCCGGGGCAAGAAGTTCGATTTGTAGACGATAAGCCTGGCAGGGGCAGACTACCTTCCGGTGATTGTTGGCGCGGCGGATATCCAGAGGATACCGATCGTGGTCGAGGGATATTGAGATATTGATACTTTCAAATGGGCCAGCCGGACGGCTAGGGCCCGAGATAGTGTGATACCGATACTTGAGATTTTGAGATAGTCGTTTAAGGTGTCGATGCTGGACACGGATTTCGGTTGATTTCATTGATATTACTTCAGATACTTCACAGGAGTTTTCTAAGATGAAAATGATGTTTTTCTTCATATAAATATATTCAGATCTCGGGTAGAATTGATTCATGATACACATCTGCCAGTACATCATGCTATACCAGTATTGTAGAGCTGATTCATGTTACACACCGGCCAGTACATCATGCTATACCAGTATTGTAGAGTTGATTCATATTACACACCTTCCAGTACATCATGCAATACCAGTATTATAGAGTTGATTCATTTTACATACCTGCCTGTACATCATGCTATACCAGTATTGTACAGTTGATTCATGTTACACACCTGCCAGTACATCATGCTATACCAGTATTGTAGAGTTGATTCATGTTACACACCTGCCAATACATCATGCTTATAAGTTGACGTTAGACACCCCACATGAGGCGGCGAGGCGGAATAGGTAAAACAATCTTTTTGTCTAAACTAACATCGACTAACTTTACAGATCATTGCTAAACCCTAACTAACAACTATATAGAAGTGATTAGCTACTATGATAGATGATTATACCTAATGATTCATGTCTTTCTTGCTCTTGTAGTTCACCTCCTCATCGGCCTCCTCGATGTAATAGAAGATCCACCCGAGAGCTACTTCTCCAAGCTTTAACCTCTCACTTGAGGTAACTAGGTTGCTACGAGTGCTAATTAAAGTAACCTAGAGGATATAGAAGAGAATTAGGGGTCTATTAGTCTTGCTAACCCTTGGATCTCAACACATGAGAGATTAGGATTAGTTCTTTGAAGAGAGAGAGTTTGAGGAGAGAGAATGTGAAAGTGAGAATGATATGAATTATGTCTCATATGTGATATATGATGAAGCATAAAGAATATCAAATAAATCATTATTTGATATTAACAACCATTCTTCATTTAATACATACAATGAATCATCTCATGAGTCTTTAAGCAATAAATGCTTCATTAACTCTTTTGGATGATTCATCTCATGAGTCACTAATCCATTTAATGCAAATAACACCTAAGCTCTCCACCTCATCAATCTTCTCGAAGCTTCTCGACAAATTATGAGAATGCTCTTCCCATCTGTGAAAACACGGAAATACTGAGACTGTATAAATCCAATAATCCAATACTAGAATCTGGCTTAAACTAAAGCCAGCTAGTATAAATTGTCCGAACATCGTACGAGCATAAATACACGTATGTGTCCGAACCCTGTCGTAAAACTATACGACCTCTATATCGTTTCGCCTGAAGCAGGGAAACTCTCTGTGTGGGACTCTAAAGACTCGACACTTACGCTGGCAGTGGGTTTAACCACAGGCCGCAAGCGGTACTAGCTGTACGTAACGGTCCCCAGGTAGATGTCGATAAGAAGGCCGATGAGGAAACCTATCCGAACTCCTACTGAGCCTGATGTGACAATGTTCGTACAGTCCGGTCTGTTCGTCTAGGACTATCGCATATTGGGCCTAGGGGGCGGCAAGCGTCAATCCCCTAAAAGCGGTATGAGTCATGTCGGAGCGATGCCCATTACACCTTGAGAAGCTACTGGAAATCTTACCAGTAAATCTCGTTTGCCCTGGCCAGGGACTTTGCGTAATGGCTCTCCAAATACAGCGCGATATCAATTCCTAATACCGGGAGAGACGAATCCTATCTAACCGCCACTGCCTCCAAGTGCTTCGAGACTGCACCCAACTGCTACCTGTTTGTACGACTACTTTGAGCCATGGTAGGGTAGCAATCTAAGAACAGTGGGAACACACTCGAGACGAAGCAGCAGTGTCAAGTCTACGGACTATGCTGTACTCATGTCACCTGGGAACTGTTAACTGACGACGGGTATAGTACCAACCAACAGTTCCCTGCGAGTCCTGTCTGGTGTACCCGTAACCCAACGAGCACCTATATACTATCTCCAGTACAACGTACTGATGGCTGTAGGACAGACTATCTCCCCAACTGGGATGAGAAGTGTACACACTAGTCTACTCCGGAGTATCGATGCCCTGTCTCGATAATCCTATGACTAGGGATCTGAAAAAGGATGTGCTTGTAGACTACCCAGCCCCCACTAGTGTGACTGCCATCACAACGCCGGTAGTCAAGCAAGATCCTAAGGGCTCTATCAATATATATTCGCTATATGCTAACATATACACATATTAAGATAGACATGAACCAAGTAGCATACTATTATGTTGAGCGAGACTGTTAATATAACTGTGAATATCCTAACCTTCCATTAAGTAATATACAAACTAGTATGATACAATAATGGCCTCTAGGGCATATACACTAACAATCTCCTACTTGCACTAGGGCCATGTACTGGCGTATCGAAGACCTATCATCTCGAGAAGCTTCTCGAACTGAATCTGAGGTAAGGACTTTATGAATGGATCTGCTGTGTTCTCCTCTATAGCAACTCTCCGGACCTCGATCTCCCGGCGATCTAAGATCTCCCTGATCAGGTGATACCGCCTTAAGATATGTCTAGACTTCTGATGGGACCTGGGTTCCTTTGCTAAAGCTATAGCCCCGTTGTTGTCACAATACAGAGGTACTGGATCAACAATGGATGGAACCACCTGAAGTTCTGTTAGGAACTTCTTCTTCCAGACCGCTTCTTTTGCGGCATCGCATGCAGCGATATACTCCGCTTCCATCGTCGAGTCAGCAACGGTGTCCTGCTTGGAACTCTTCCAGCACACCGTCCCTCCATTGAGGGTAAAGACACAACCTGACATGGACTTGGAGTCATCCTTGTCACTCTGGAAGCTGGAATCAGCAAAAGCCTCGATCTTGAGGTGTTTTCCGCCGTAAACCAAGAACATATCCTTAGTCCTTCTCAGCTACTTGAGAATGTTCTTTACTGTTATCCAGTGCTTCTCCCCTGGGTCTGACTGATACCGGCTTACCATGCTCAGTGTGTAAGCTACATCTGGTTTGGTGCACAACATCGCATACATTATAGAGCCTACCGCAGAAGCGTAGGGTATAACTGACATGCGATCCCTTTCCAAATCTGTCTTGGGAGACATCTCTTTGGATAGAATGATTCCGTGACAAGCCGGTATACTACCGCGCTTAGAATCTTCCATACTGAATCTTTTCAGTATAGTGTTGATATACCCGGACTGTAAAAGTCCCAACATCCTCTTGGATCTATCACGACAGATACGGATCCCCAGAATGTAAGAGGCATCACCCAGGTCTTTCGTGGAGAACTTGTGTGACAAGAATCCTTTGACAGATTGTAGCGTAGAAATGTCATTCCCTATCAAGAGAATGTCATCCACGTAAAAGACGAGGAATATGACAGTTCGTGCTCCAATTTTACTATATATACATGGTTCATCTGGATTTTTGATAAAGTCATATTCTTTGACCGTTTCATCAAAACAGATGTTCCAACTCCGTGATGCCTGCTTCAGTCCATAAATGGACTTAAGCAACTTGCACACTTTCCCGCTGCTCCCACTCTGATTGAAACCTTCTGGCTGATCCATATAGACGAATTCTTCTAAATTACCATTTAGAAAAGCCGTCATTACGTCCATCTGCCAGATCTCATAATCATGGAAGGCGGCAATGGCAAGAAGGATCCGAATGGATTTGAGCATAGCCAATGGAGAAAAAGTTTCATCATAGTCCAAACCAGGTCTTTGACGAAAACTTTTTGCAACAAGTCTAGCCTTATAGGTTTCCACCTGTCCATCTACACCAATCTTTTTCTTGAAGATCCACTTGCATCCTATGGGTTTTACCCTATCTGGAGCAAAGTCCAAAGTCCATACTTTGTTGGTGTACATGGACTCCATCTCGGTCCGCATTGCATCCAGCCATCTTACTGAGTCGCCGCTCTGGATGGCCTGCTGGAAGCTAGTAGGTTCATCATTATCAATGATGCAATCTTCTCTATCCCCGTCTATGAGAAAACTGTAGTATCTCTCAGACGGATGAGACGGCCTACTACTCCTGCGGAGGGGTGCGGGAATATCCTGTTCTTCTTGAACTTCTGGTTCTACCAAACTTTCAGTAGTAGTTTGTGGTTCTGGAATTTCTTCCAGTTCTATTGTGCTCCCACTTGTTTCCTTTTCTAAAATCAGTTGTTCTAGAAAATGGGCATTACGAGAAAAAAAACCTTTTGTTCCTCTGCGTTATAGAAGAAATACCCCTTGGAGTTCTTTGGATATCCCACAAACTTACACTGTACGGATCGTGCCTCGAGTTTGTCCGCATGTTGCTTTTTAACAAAAGCTGGACATCCCCATATCTTTAGATACTGAAGATAGGGTTTCTTCCCACTCCACATCTGATATTGTGTGGTAGGCACAATCTTGGTAGGAACCCTGTTCAAAAGATATGCAGCTGATTCTAGCGCATAACCCCAGAAAGATCGCGGTAACTCAGTATTACTCATCATAGAACGTACCATATCCAATAAGGTTCGGTTCCGTCTTTCCGATACACAGCTATGCTGTGGAGTGTATGGAGGAGTAAGATGAAAGAGAATTCCTTTCTCTTTTAGGTAACCCAGGAACTCGGCACTTAAGTATTCACTGCCTTGATCAGATCTTAGTGTCTTGATACTTTTGCCGGTTTGGTTTTTCTACTTCATTCTTATATTCTTGGAATTTCTCAAAGGCCTCGGATTTATTTTTCATTATGAAAATAAACCCATACCTAGAGTAATCATCCGTAAAAGTAATGAAATATGAAAAACCACCTCTTGCATGTGTAGACATTGGACCGCATCCATTGCTGTGTATGAGTCATAAGAGCTCGGTCGCTCTTACTCCATGTCCAGTGAATGGAGTCTTTGTCATCTTTTCTTTGAGACATGATTGACAAGTGGCATAAGATTGATATTCGAACGGATCCAAATATCCTTCTCTATGTAACTTAGTTAACCCTGTCTCGTTGATGTGACCTAGTCTACAATGCCATAAGAAAGCCTGATTTATATCTGGAGACTTTCTTTTTAGTGTGTTCTGGACATTAAAAATCTGTAATTGGTTTAACACATATATACCGTTATCTAGTGTACCGGGCCCAATCAAACCATAATTAAGATGGATGTTAACAACATCGCTTACAAACGTGAAATCATAACCTTCTTTTGATAACAACGATACCGATATGATATTACACGTTAAACTGGGTACACAAAAACAGTTATGCAAAACCAAAATACGTCCACTCGTCAATCCAAGGTGATAATCCCCTATGGACACAGCACCCACGCTAGCTCCGTTAGCAACCTAGAGGGTCATATCACCAACCTTCAGCACTCTAGGGTTTCTCAGTGCCTGCAATGAATTGCATATATGAGATCCTGATCCGATATCCAATACCCAGGAAGTACAGTTGATTGACAGACAATTTTCAATTATAAACACACCTGAAGTCGAAGCCACAGCTTGCTTCCAGTCCTGGTTCTTGGCAATCCAAGCTTTGCAATCTTTCTTCTAATGGCCTTTCCTACGATAGTGGAAGCACTCGTCCTTTGCAACTACTGGCACCGCAACCTTTGCCTTTCCCTTAACTCCCACCTTACCAACACCACCTCTTGGTTTGGTAGCGGCCTTCTTCTTCCTTCCTTTGGCCCTTGCCTTGGACCCGGAAAAGGAAGCACCGCGAACAAACATAGTGGGTGTTTCCCTTGTTTTCTGTAAGGTGCCCTCTGCACTCCTCAACGTGTTAAAGAGTTCTGGAAGTTCAACTTCTTTTCCTTGAATGTTGAAATTCAGAATAAACTGGGCGTAGGTGGAAGGAAGGGACTGAAGAACCAAGTCTGTACATATCTCGTTCTCTAATGTCGTCCCGAGGTCCACGAGCTCTTCTATATAGCCAATCATCTTAAGGACATGTTCTCCTACAGATGATCCGACGGCCAGACTCGACTGAAACAAGTTCTCCGAGGTCTCGTATCTAGCTATACGAGATTGCTCTCCATACAGTTCCTTGGTGTGGAGAAATATGGATTCGAGATCCATATTCTCGTGCCTCCTCTAATGTTCATTATTCATATAGGCAAGCACGATGCATTTGGCCTTCGCCCAGTCAATCTCCCAGGTCTTGCGGATTTCCTTATCCACGACACTGGATTCTGGACCAGGGACAGCAGGTGCCTTAGTAGTAAGGACATACCCCAACTTGTTATAAGTTATTGCCATTTTGACATTCCGGAACCAGTCTTTATAGTTTGGCCCTGTCAAAATATTTTTATCTAATAGTAACTTAAGGCCTTTCATGTTCTGGGTCGCTGCAATTGAGAGAGAGAGGGAACACTTTAGCATGATGCTCTTGCAAGTTTAGAGTGGTTTTTAGTTTATCTAAACTGGATGGCTCCCACTGTTTCTCGAATCCCTCCTCAAACCAAAAAGGAAGAACTAGTCAGGACTATTCTCACCGTACAATACTTGCTTAACCGTTCGGCCAGGCCGGTGTCGGTACTTCGAGAGAGGTTTTACGACGCTTTCGCGAAGTTCCTTAATTAAATAACCTCTTTTCGCTGGGGGCGTAGCCCCGCTGACACCTTTCTCGACACCTACTTGGTTTATAGCATTGATCGTTAAGTGACGAATCTCCTGATGAGTAGCGGATACTCACAATAGGATCGGGATCCTAATATCATCGTATGATAAAACTAAAGGAATCCTACCAAAATTATCACACTCCAAATGGTATGCAACTCTTAGGAAATTTCAGTTTCTTTAGAAGTTCCCGATATCAATTTCTGCCCCATGCTCTTATGACCTTGGCATTGGTCAAAATGTTATAAGTCACATGTCAAGTTCTACCCATCATTAACTTGTTAATTTGAACCCACCCGTACATACCCCTGACGTTGGCCAAATGGTAATACGACTGTCCCAAACCAACTCATCTATCTATGCAACAAATGAATACGCAGCAGCTACCAAACACTATGCCTTGGCATTGGTCAAAATACATAACTTGAATACTACTGAATACCCAAATGAAATGACGGAGGGCTACGAATGGTTTTGGCGAAACTGTGAACGTAGTGAACTTGATATGATCGAAGGAACCTGATAGTTTTTAAAAGGAGTGGTTTAAGCTCTGCAATTAAAAATATCTTCTGTTTTTTAAAAATAATCGAGTGGTTTCTTTTAAACTATTCCAACGATTCAACTTTGGTTTATTTTCTTTGCATTAATATAATGCGTCCCATCAATTAACCTATCATTGCAGAAAACAACGAAAATACAATTTCCTCTTATGCCATTCGTATTCGCCACTGGGTCCCGTCATTCACCCGTTAGGTTACTTAACTAACGGCAGAGCGGGGGCTGGGCTAGCGTGGGTGTAAAACATAAGTGACACTTAATAGATATCATATATAGATATTGTACATTCGTCAGACGCAATAATAGTCATTCCAGATCACAGATGAACATATTGGATTTTCTACGAATCCGCATTCCTTTTGAGCCTGCAAAGAAAGACGGATTACACAGTCGCGATGAATAGACAAAACCCCACCCTATACCCCTACGGGTACGGCAAACTACCCGCCATGTACCCGAAGTGAAGCGGTCTCCCTCAACAACGTGAGTAGGCCACTAAACAATTCAAAGTACCCGGTAGTTTGTGCACCCTACCTTGGGTCTATACTAGGAGCAGAAAACAGTAAATGAAATAATACAATGATGGCTACAACCTCAACCTGGATGTGCCCCGTAAAAGAATATTACAACAAATTACAATTTACATTTGAATGAAAGAAACACTCGTCTCACATCCCCGGCTATCCATTCATGACAATCCAACAAGTCCACAGTCACAAACCAGTAAAAACCATTACAGAAATGTGCAACCCCGTGCTAACCGACATACTAGCAGTTATGGGAGATTTACGAACACATTAAACACAACACAGATATAATCAAGTTAGCCAAACATCTTAGAATTTCGATCAAGCAACACAAATGAATCTACTCCAAACAATTCTCTGTGCACATAAAACCTGAGCAAAAACAAATCATCCCAGAAAACACAACATCAACACAGAAAAATAACTGAGCAAATTTGGGTTGACTCGGAGTCAACTCGGCCGCGGATCCGTGGCGGATCGCTTGGATCAGCGGCGGTCCCGCGGCGCTATGGTCGAGTCACAGTCCCAAATTTCTTCATAATTCTTAAAATTCCCTGTTTGTATTTTTAAGGGTCCCTGAAAGATTTTTAGACCCCGTTTTAAAATCGACAGAAACATGGAGAAAATGATGTTTTTTCGGGTTCGTTTTGCGATCAAATTTCTAACGACATTGCTAACAAGTTAGTTATGGTTTAGCAAGGCTCTGATACCACTGTAAGTCGATGTTAGACACCCCACATGATGCGGGGAGGCGGAATAGGTAAAACAATCATTTTGTTTAAACTAACATCGACTAACTTTACGGATCTTTGCTAAACCATAACTAACAACTATATAGAAGTGATTAGCCACTATGATAGATGATTATACCTAATGATTCAAGTCCTTCTTGCTCCTGTAGTTCACCTCCTCGTCGGCCTCCTCGATGTAATAGAAGATCCACCCGAGAGCTACTTCTCCAAGATTTAACCTCTCACTTGAGGTAACTAGGTTGCTATGAGTGCTAATCAAAGTAACCTAGAGGATATAGAAGAGGATTAGGAATCTATTAGTCTTGCTAACCCTTAGATCTCAACATATGAGAGGTTAGGGTTAGTTCTTTGAAGAGAGAGCTTAAGGAGAGAGAATGTGAAAGTGAGAATGATATGAATTATGTCTCATATGTGATATATGATGAAGCATAAAGAATATCAAATAAATCATTATTTGATATTAACAACCATGCTTCATTTAATACATACAATGAATCATCTCATAAGTCATTAAGCAATAAATGCTTCATTAACTCATTTGGATGATTCATCTCATGAGTCACTAATCCATTTAATGCAAATAACACCTAAGCTCTCCACCTTATCAATCATCTAGAAGCTTCTCGACAAATTACAAGAATGCCCCTCCCATCCGTTAAAACACGGAAATACCGAGACTGTATAAATCCAATAATCCAATACTAGAATCTGTCTTAAACTAAAGCCCACTAGTATAAACTGTCCGAACATCGTACGTGCATAAATACACGTATGTGTCCGAACCATGTCGTTAAACCATACGACCTCTATATCGTTTCGCCTGAAGCAGGGAAACTCTCTGTGTGGGACTCTAAAGACTCGACACTTACGCTGGCAGTGGGTTTAACCACAGGCCGTAAGTGGTACTAGCTGTACGCAACAGTCCCCAGGTAGATGTCGATAAGAAGCCCGATGAGGAAACCCATCCGAACTCCTGTTGAGCCTGATGTGACAATCTTCGTACAGTCCGGTCTGTTCGTCTAGGACTATCGCATATCGGGCCAAGGGGGGCGGCATGCGTCAGTCCCCTAAAAACGGTATAAGTCATGTCGGAGCGAAGCCCATTACACCTTGAGAAGCTACTGGAATTCCTACCAGTAAATCTCGTTTTCCCTGGCCAGGGACTTTGCGTAATGGCTCTCCAAACACAGCGCGATATCAACTCATAATACCGGGAGAGATGAATCCTATCTAACCGCCACTGCCTCCAAGTGCTTCGGGACTGCACCCAACTGCTACCTGTTTGCACTAATCCTTTGAGCCGTGGTAGGGTAGCAATCTAAGAACAGTGGGAACACACTCGAGACGAAGCAGAAGTGTCAATTCTGCGGACTATGCTGTACTCATGTCATCTGGGAACTGTTAACTGACGACGGGTATAATACCAACCAACAGTTCCCTGCGAGTCCTGTCCGGTGTACCCGTAACCCAACGAGCACCTGTATACTATCTCCAGTACAACGTACTGATGGCCGTGGGACAGACCATCTTCCCAACTGGGATGAGAAGCGTACACACTAGTCTACTCCGGAGTATCGATAATCCTACGACTAGAGACCTGAAAAAGGATGTGCTTGTAGACTACCCAGCCCCCACTAGTGTGACTACCATCACAACGCTGGTAGTCAAGTAAGATCCTAAGGTCTCTATCAATATATATTCGCGATATGCTAACATACACACATATTAAGATAGACATAAACCAAGTAGTATACTACTATGTTGAGCGAGACTGTCAATATAACTGTGAATATCCCAAGCTTCCATTAAGTAATATACAAACTAGTATGATACAATAATGGCCCCTAAAGCATATACACTAACATTGCTATACCAGTATTGTAGAGTTGATTCATGTTACACGCCTGCCAGTACATCATGCTATACCAGTATTGTAGAGTTGATTCATGTTACACACCTGCCAGTACATCATGCTATACCAGTATTGTAGAGTTGATTCGTGTTACACACCTGCCAATACATCATGCTATGCCAGTATTGTAGAGTATATTCCTGTTACACACCTGCCAATACATCATGCTATACCAGTATTGTAGAGGTTATTCATGTTACACACCTGCCAGTACATCATGATATGCCAGTATTGTAGAGGTTATTCATGTTACACACCTCCCAGTACATCATGCTATGCCAGTATTGTAAAATTAATTCATGTTACATACCTGACCGTACATCATGCTATACTAGTATTGTAGGGTTGATTCTTGTTGTATACCTGCTAGTACATCACGCTATATCAGTATTGTTGAGTTGTGATCCTTTGTGTACATGCTTACGATAGCCTTTATAGATGTTACTTATTACTCACGAGTTGGCAACTCACCCCCGTTGTGCCACAGCCTTTTGCACGTCCGCTCCGTCAGCACAGTAGCGGCGGACGCATTTGCTCCTTTTGCCTGGACTTGAGGCTTTTGCTCGTAGGTGGGTTGTGATATCATTTTGGTTTCCACCTTGTATATTCATTGTATCTAGAGTACTTCATCGACTGTATCTACTATATCTGTTATTGTATTGATGTGTATTGACCTAGAGACGAGACAGTGAGATTTGTGGACTTTTATGTTGTATTTTGGGGTCGAGCTCACTAGAGCCGACATAATGTTTATTACTTGTACCTTTATTACTTATTTTGCACATTGCTGATTTATATTGCGTGGAATTTGAGTCCGCTTCGGCGATGAGCTAGCTCCCGCTTGGGGATGCCTGATTTCATGTTATTCATATATATTCCTGTTTTGTACCCGTTTGGGGGCCAGTTTTTACAAAGGAGACTCTGCCGAAATTTTCGGACAAAATGGATGTTGCTTTTAAAAAGCTTGATGTGACTTATTTGATTAAAAATCATTTTCAATAAATTGGTTTTCCTTCACTCTGTTGCTTAAATGGGTTTTGATTGCTCGGCTTAGGCTTACTTAGATTACGTACGCCTTGAGACGTTCGTAGTTTAAGTGCCAGTCATGTTCCGTACCTTTTTGGGTTGTGACATCATCACGACCGTAGAATCCGTATTTTCTATCATAGGCTAAATATAAAATACGGAGTTCCTAGTATATCCTATATTTTCATATATCTGTTTCTGCTGCTGATTATTCTGTGATGTGATTACTTGATATCTGAGACGAATACAATATAGTTATTATATATGTGAAATGTAATAAATATCTATTTTTCATTTCTGTGATGGCTTTGGAACTTAAATGATGGGAATACATTAATGAGAATAATGTAACGAAAAACAAACCTGAAGATGTTGTAAAATCGGATTTGAAACCCACTCGGCTCTTTTTATGAAAAAGAAAGTTTCAAAAGATACGGAGCTTAAGCCACTCATTTTCTAAACTATTTAGATTCTACAACGAGATCAAGTTCAAAGCATTAAAGGTTTTCATAAAAACTATTCGCAACCCTCCATCATTTTATGAAGCAAAGTACTTAGTATTCGTGCTACGTATGTTGATCATAGTCAAGGCATAGTGTACGGTAGGTAAGTGATGTCTTCCTACAAAGCATATGATGCGAACAGTTAAGACCTTCATGTGATTATGTTGATTATAGTCAAGGGTCATATGGGTGGGTCTAGTTAATCACGAAATGATGGGTAGAACTTGACTAGTGCTTATGATATGTTGACCATAGCCAAGGTCATAAGCAGTTAGGGGTAAAAACCATATCGGGAGTTTCAAGAGTTGAAATTTGTAATGAGATTGCTTACCATCTATATAATATTTGGATGTCGATCCCACTGTGAGTAAAAGTTACTCCCAGGAGAGTTTTACACTTTACAATTACCTAATCCAGTAGGTGTCTAGAAAGGTGTTAACGGGGTTTGACCTCTGGGAAAACGAGGTTTATTTTAATTAGGTCCGTGCGAAAGCACAGGGAACCTCCTTCAAAATACCGACACTGGCCTGGCTGACCGGTTAGCGAAACTGTAGAATGCAATTAATCCTGGCTAGTTTTCTTTGTGAGGTTTGAAAGAAAATTTGATAAAAGCAGTGGGAGATATCGATTAGATAAGATAATAACCAATCTAATTCTCTGCAAGAGCATTTCGCTGAGTGTATTCTTTTCTCTCTCCTAATGGCAGATACCTGATGACGGGACTTAAGCTTCTTTTAGAGAAAAATAAACTGACTGGACCGAATTATATAGAATGGCTGAGAAACCTGAACATTGCACTCTCGTATGATAAAGTAGCATATGTCCTCAATGCCAAAGCCCTACCTACCCCAGGTCCTGAATCATCTATTTCGGATAAGGAGATCCGAAAAACATGGGATATTGATTGTAACACGGCCAAATGCCTTGCGCTTGCTTTTATAGACAATGTACATCAGAAGCCGCATGAGAAGATGGATGTTCAATCCATCTTTCTTCATACAAAGGAGTTGTATCGAGAGCAATATCGGGCTTTACGCTACGAGGCATCTAGAAAGCTATTTCAAATGCGGATGGCTCCTGGTACATCAGTAGGAGAACATGCCTTGAAGATTATTGGTTTTATAGAAGAACTTGAGGACCTAGGATGGACTATGGAAAACGAGCAATATATTGATATTGTTCTACAGTCTCTCCCTTCTGCCTTTGCTCCATTCATAGTAAACTTTAATATGAATGATTTGGAGAAAGCACTGCCTGAACTTCTCAATATGTTGAGAAGTGAAGAGAGAACGATTAAGATAGCGAAAACTCCTGCTCTGCTTGCTGGGCCATTTTCCTCTTCCGTCCCAAAAGCCAAGGCCAAGGGAAAGAAGAAGAAGAAACCTACCCAGCCGAGAGGTGGAGTTGAAAAGGCAATGGGGAAAGACAAGTCTGGGGCCGCTGGAAGTGGAAAAGGAGAATGTTTTTACTGCCACAAGTTGGGACACTGGAAACTCAATTGTGCTTTGTACCCTGCAGATCTCAAGAAGAAGAAGCATGCTGATGCTTCCGCTTCAGGTATGTTTGTAACTGAAAACTGTTTTTCTATAAACTCTGCATCTTTGGTATTAGATACCAGTTCTGGTTCCCACATCTGCAATTGTGTGCAGGGATTGAGAAACAATAGAGTTTTGAAGACTGGGGACCACACTCTACGGGTTGAAAATGGTTCCAATGTACATGCTGTATCCGTGGAGAGTATCATCCCGGGTTGCTTTCAGGATGTATTTTGGTTTTGAACCCTTGTTATTATGTAGCTAGTATGCTATGTAATATAATATCCGTTTCTTTGTTAAACAATGAAGGATATCATTTTGTGTTGCAGAATAATGTTATGAACATTAACTTGAATCAACAGTTGATTCGGTATGGTACACTGAATAACGGTATTTACGTCCTAAACCAACACACAGTTTTCAATATACAACATACAAATAAAAGAAAATTTTCATACATAAATGAAGCTTTTCTTCGGTATTGTAGACTTGGTCATATTAATGAAACAAAACTAAACAAGCTGCATAAAGATGGATATTTTAATCCTTTTGAATATAAATCTTATGCGACTTGTCAGTTCTGTATCAAAGGTAAAATGACCAAAACTTCGTTTATTAGGCACGAAGAGAAAGCTACAGAACTCTTAGGCCTCATACATAGTGATGTATTCGGACCAATGTCTACAGATGCTAAAGGCGGTTTTTCATACTTCATCACTTTTACTAATGATTTCTCAAGATTTGAACACGTGTTTTTAATGAAGCATAAATCCGAAGCTTTCAAGAAATTCAAAGAGTACAAACTTGAAGTAGAAAAACAAACTGACTTGAGTATCAAGAAACTTCGATCAGATCGAGGTAGAGAGTATTTAAGCACAGAGTTTTCAGACTTCTTAAAAGTGAATGGGATTCTCTCTCAGCTCACTCCTCCTTACACACCACTGCACAACAGTATGTCAGAACGGAGGAATCGTACCTAATTAGATATGGTACGGTCCATGATGAGTGATGCTGAGTTACCGCTTTCTTTTTGGGGGCATGCATTAGTGACAGCAATTTATCTATTGAACAGGGTTCCAACCAAGACCGTGTCTACCACTCCATATGACATGTGGTGTGGGAAGAGACCATCTCTTAAAAGAGCTAGGATATGGGGTTGTCCGGCTTTTTTCAAAAAGCAGAATCCGGATAAACTCGAGACACGATCGGTAATGTGTAATTTTGTAGGATATCCAAAACTTTCATATGGATATCTATTCTACCACAAGGAGGAACAAAGAGTGTTTTGTAACGTTTTGAAAATCGTTTCGGTGAAATTTCGAAAAAACGGTAAAATAAGGGGGTTTTCTGTAAAAAGTCAAAATACAAATATCTTATTATAAAAATTAAATATACATATTCTAGCTATGTAATTGATATTATTTGGTGTTTATTGAGCCGCTGGTGAAATTTCAAATTTTCTGAAAAAAATATTATTTTATTATTATTTTAAGCCGTCACTAATACATTTAATTAGGGAAAATTACAAATTGGAATGAGTTGAAACAAATTTTGTGCATCATAAAACATTAAATAAAATTTTATCATGTAGTTTTTGGAACGAAATCAATTGCCAAAACGGTTTAGAAATTATTGAAGAAAAAAGGCTTTTTTTTAGCGTAAATGGATGCTTAGGGTATTGTATTTATCATTTTTCATCACCCCACACCCGTACCTACACCCACACACCCCCACTTACTCCTCCCCATGGCTGAATTCAGCAGCCACCATATTTTTCCCCACTTGATTTTCAAAGGAAAAGATATGAAAGAAAAGAAAAGAAATGGGTGAACTAGGTGGACTTTTGACCTTACCTTGACCTTGACTTTCCCCCACTTTCTCTACCTCCCTCTCTCTCCTCCCCCCCTCAATTTCTGGCCGACCCCTCCCTCTCCTACAGCAGCAACAGCCCCCCCTTTTCCCCTTCTCTTTTCTCTTCAAAAATTCTTCAAAAATTGCTCCAAAATCCATCAAAAAAATCCCAAAACCCAAATCCGACTCCTACCCATTTTTCCTTAGCCCTTATCGCATGGATTTTGGTGACAAGGGAGCATTTTGGAGGGCTATGTGTGCTTGTGGGATCTTCAATTTGTTTGGGTAAATTCTAACCCTTTTGCTTAAATCGTTGTTAATTGCTTGTAGTTAGCTTAATTAAGTGTTAATTTGGTTTTATGTGGGTTCAATTGTATGATTAAGAAATTCTAGATTAGGGTTGTGAATTTAAGTTGGGGTTCTTATAATTGATCATGGGAAAATTGTGTAGTTTAACATGTTGTTATTATGCTAAAACTAATCTAGTTGGTAGTTTATATCTTTGTTAAATTTAAATTTGTATTAATTATGTAATTTGCAAACTAGGTTTCAGTGAAATACATATAAAATTGAGATTTAAAATGTAATTAAGGTTTTGATGACTTTATTAGCATTTTAATTTGTTGTTTAGCGACTTTGATCATGCAAAACCATGCTTAATTGATAAATTGTGAATTTTACTTTGAAAAGTGTTAAAATCAATATTTGTTGCAAACTTGAATTTTGAGTTAATGCTAATTCGTGAGAGTAAAAATATGGAGGTGATTTGTATGACCTAATTATGATATTAATGTTGGAGATAGTGCCCTCAGAGTCAATTATTAGGTCACAGGTACGTGATTGTAATGATTGAGGGAGGACCTATCCCGGTAGGACAGTCTTACTCGAGATGATAGTATGCTATCTGGTTTACCTTTATCATCGTGTACTGTTTTAGGTGACCTGACACGTCGCTATTACACGTTGATAGAGCCCCTAGGATTCTTGCTTGACCACCAGCAGTATGAGGGCGATCATATAAGTGAGAGCTGGGGGTCTACAAGCATATCCTTAAATGGTCCCTAGTCGTGGGAGTTTCGAGACCGGGCATCGATACTCCATTAGTAGACTAGTGTATACAGTCGAGACCCCGACGAGGGGCGGTGGCCGGTCTCACAAGCCACTGGTGTCAGTTGGATCACCTAAGATGTATACAGGTGCTCATTGGGTTATGAGTACACCGGACAGGACTCGCCGGGAACATGCTAGTTGGTCATATACCAGACGTCAGATGGCAGTTCCCTGGTGACATGTGTGCAGGTTAGTTCATCGACCTGGGGATCGTCATTTGTCTCGTGTGAGTTCCCACTGTACTTTGATTACTACCCTACCACGGCTCAAAGGAGTCGTGCAAACAGGTTTTAGTTGGGTACAGTCCCGAGCCACATGGAGGCAGTGAGCGTATCCTCAGGGGTTCGTCTCTCCCGGTATTGGGGGTGAGGTCGTGCTGTGTCTAGGAGAGCCATTACACAAAGTCCTTGGCCAAGGCAAGGAGATTTACTGGTAGGTATTCCAGTAGTATCTCAGGGTGTTCTGGGCTACACTCCGACACGACTTGTACCGCTTTTGGGGGTCTGACTTTTACCAACCCCCTAGGCCCGCCATGCGATACTCATAGACGAACGGACCGGACTGCACGGATATTGTCACTGACAGGCTCAGTAGGGTGTCAGGATGAGTTCGCTCATCGACGTCCCTTTTAGTCAATAGCTGGTGGCCCGTTACGTATTGGCTTATACCTCTGACGTGCTAGTGGTTAAATCCACAGCCATAGTATTGACGAGTCTTTAGAGTCCACCACACTTTCAGTTACTCAGCTTTCGGGCGAAACGCTGTAGAGGCCGTATGGAGATATGGCAGGGTCCGATCAGATACGTGCGGTATTGCACGGATCAGGATCGGACGGTTTGTACTAGTAGCCGTATAGGTATATGGCAGGGTTCGATCAGATACGTGCGGTATTGCACGGATCAGGATCGAACGGATATTACTAGCCGGCTTTGGTTTAAGCCGGTCCTAGTTTAGTACAGTGTAGATTTTGTCTCATTGCTTTTGTATCCGGACGGAATACAGATGCGGGTGTGTATGCACAGTGTTGGGGTTTTCCTGTAATTTATTACGGGACCAGTTTTCTGGAGTTGCCAGTTTGCATTCCGTTCCGGCCGGTTTTCCTTTGTTCTTTCCCGGCCGGACTTTTCCGATGGAGGGTGTTATTTGCAATTGTGCAAATAACATTTGTGGAGGGGGTTTATTGTAATAGATTGATTATGATAGCTTTCATTTCTTTTCAACCATGCTTTTGCTTTATGAGATTTGATTGTGATAAAGTGAGGGTATGGGTTTAATAGTAACAAGCATGGTTGTATGTTTCTTTGTCCCTTGGATGTGGTCACCTCTTCTTCACTCCTACACTCACCTCCCTCATATGATATATGGTTTTTCCTCCACCATTCTTCTCACTTAAAAAAAGAAGTTTTTCATGGTTGAGAGAAAGAAAAAGATGAGAGCTTCATCTTTGAGAGAGGAGCATTCTTGATTTCATTTTCGATGCTAGAAAAATGCAAGCACCATTTTTCTTCTTGTTTCCTCCATCATCTACAAATGGCAACAAACCCCAAAGTGAGACATCCACTCTACACTACACTTCCTACAGCATATCTTGAGCATGTCGAGTTGCCGGCTTCATGCGCGAGTTGCCTCGGTATTGAGGTGGGAGCCCGTAAAAGTACCCGGCTTCGTGGTGCCCTTTCCGGCGAGGAGGCGACAATGTGGAGCCAAGACTTTCCGCGGGAGATCGGGATGATGAAGAGAAGACCGGAGGACTTGGATCGTCGGTATATCTCTATTCCCTTTTCTTTTTAGTAGCGTAGACTTGTTAATGGTTACGATCCGGAGTTTAGTGCGCGGTGGTGCCGGTTTGCTAAGTCCGCAAAATTTAAGTTATTCACCGTTTCCGCATTCCGGCGTCGGATTGACGGCCGGGGCGCCGCCGTGCACTTACAGTGGTATCAGAGCCTCGCCATTAACTTAGTCTAGCTTTGTGTAATGTGTTTGCATTTCCGATCGATCAAAAAGTTCCAAAACTGCATTTTACCCACGACAGTTTCTGTTGAAATTTTTCAGTCTCGAAAAATTTTTCAGGTTGTAAAATATTGATGTACTGGAAAATCTAAGAGTTCTGTAAAAATTTGACGAAGTAACTCCACAGTTGGAGCGCGGAACCGCCGCGAAAACCACCTTTGTGCGGCCCTTCCGCCGCGCACTATTCACATCACTTCACCAATTTTTTACAGAGGCCTTCTGGGCTTAAAATATGGGCTTTGGAATATTAAAGTTGGGCCAATTGTTTCTGTGAGTGCTACAGTTTTCTTTGGGGCCCACTTGTTAATTGTTTGATCAATCGGAAATTTTTTAAACACATTTTTCACAGTATTTACATTATATCTGCGACCGTGAATGTCACTCGATCGGTAAATCCAGTCTAACTGCTATAGCCCGGTTAGACGGATTTGCGAACGTGACTTTCACGTTGATGTTCTATGTATTTGCTGTGATGTTGCGGATCGGTCGTGGGGGATAGCCTGGATGCAATGCTAGTACTGTGCTGTTGTATCATGTACATTTGATTTTGCGGGGCGAGCGTCCGACATGTGGACTGCCGTCACTGCCTGTTTGTATTATTCTTTTGGGGCACGACCTGGTTGCGGTCGATGTACCCGGTGTATGTATATTTTACTTTCTGTACTAGGGTTACCCCGCGGAGGGGTGCACGGATAGCCGGGTTCTAGAGGGCAACAAGCCCGCATCTCATGGCATTGAGACGGAGGGGGCTTCACTCTAGGATTGGCGGGCTATTCGCCGCACTCGTAGGGGGTACAGGTTGACCCAGGAGGGGTGCCCAAGTTACCGGATTCCGTGAAGTGCTGGGTGGTCCATTCACGGCGCTGAAGGGGGCTGCCTCGCTTCAGGTTTTGGCGGGTGACTTGCCGCGCCCGTAGGGGTCTAGGATTTCATTGCACAGGCTATCCACACGACCAGGGGAACGTCGGGTTTCAGCGGCTCTGTGAAACCCGGGGATCCCAGATATCTGTATTGTTTCTGTGATGCTGTACATTTCTGTGATGTTGCATTTTATTCACGCCTTGAGCGAATATAATATATTGGTATATATATTAGTAGATGTTGTATATGTTTTGCATCCGCGCTAGTCCAGTCCCCGCTCTGTCGTTAGTTAGCTAACCTAACGGGTAATGACGGGACCCAGTGGCGAATGCGGATGGCATATACGTACATCAGTATATTTTCGTTCTTTTTGGTGTGATCAATTGATGGGACTACATTGATTCGGATCAATGCAAGTTAAAAACAAACCTAATCTGATGTTGTTGGAACACTTTTCAAAAAGCTGTTATTGCAAGGACGTTCATTTCTGTTTTGCATCGTGGTATTCATTTGGAATATCCTGCTCCTCAGTCGACGAGGCAAGGGCCGAGATCCCTTCACCGGGAGTGACCCCTTGGACAGAAGTTTGCGTCAGGGCATTAACTTCACTATAGCCGATTACTTTTGCTTTGCATCGTGGTATTCAGTTGGAATATCCTGCACCCCATTCTACGGGGAAAGAGCCGAGATCCCTTCACCGGGAGTGACCTCTTTAGTAAAGGTTTTCGTCACTATATTTTTAAAAGCTATCCGTTCCTTCAACGATATCAAGTTCATTACGTTAAAGGTTTTCGCCAGAAACCATTCGTAGCCCTCCGTCGTTTCAGACGGGTAGCACGTAGTATTCATGCTATGTTTGTTGACCTTCGTCAAGGCATAGTGTATGGTAGCTGCTTGTTACTTTTCTGTTGCATAGATAGATGCGTTGGTTTGGGACAGTCGTACAGCCTTGTTGACCTTCGTCAAGGGCTTGTACGGATGGGTTCAAATTAACCTGGACAATGACGGGTGGAACTTGACATGTGACTTATGATTTGTTGACCTTCGTCAAGGTCATAAGAGCATGGGGCAGAAATCACATCGGGAGTTTCAAAAGTACTGAAACTTGCCAGATATGCGCATACCTTCTGGAGTGTGATACCGTGAGCGGATTCCGTCACGTTATCATGCGATGATAGTTGGATCCCGATTCCCACTGATGAGTTAGTTTACTCCTCGGGTGACCCCGACTAATTCTTCTTTTAGGTTTGGAGAAGAATTTGAGGTACAGTGGGAGGTTTCCAGATTAGATAAATTGGTAACCATTCTGATCTAGGTTAGAGTGCACGCTGAGTGTTTCTTTTCTCTCTCTCTCTGGCAGCGACCTTTTGACCCGACCCTAAGACTTTGACTCAGTGACCAAGTTGACCGAACCTTCTTAAACACCGGCTTTTGGATTGTCAGAGTTGCAAACCTCATTGCCACTCCTACTTTTACCCTTTTCTCCAGGACACCCCGTTTTACTACGAACGTCCACTTCCATTGGATAAAACCATCGTATGGTTAGATACGAACTCGAAAGAATTTATTCGAGGATGGTTTCCGGTTCTGGAGAAAACGGATAGGATTATTCAGTTGTCTTTTCTTTTTACCCTCTCTCAGGTTACGAGTACTCCTTGGTTTAGGGGTAGTACACCTATTACGCAAATTGGATTGTCTTCTTCCAAACCTTAGGCTGGTGCCGACCGGTAGGGAATGAAGAAAACCAATTAGCATAACGATGGTGTGCAGAAGGTATTAAGTTCAGACAAAGCAAGGGATTAGTAGGAGGGCAAAGTAAATTGCAACAGATATTTCACGACCAAACCAAATATTTCGTTACCACTCCCACATCACCTTTGTATTTCTCCAGGACACTCCGTATCACTACGAAGATCCACAGTTTATTTGGATATTCCATCGTATGGTTATATACGAACTCGAAAGGAACTTGTTCCAGTTCGGGGATGGATCCTGGTTCAGGAGAAATAGGAATAAAGTACATTCAGGTGTCTTTTATCTTCACCTTCTCTCGTGTTGCGAGTGTTCCTAGGATTGGGACAGTACACCCATTATGCTTATTGGATAGTCTTCTTCCAAACCATAGGCTGGTGCCGAACGGTAGGGAAGGAAGAAAACCATTTGGCCTAAAGGGGTGTGCAGAAGGTAAAGACTAAAGACATATGAAGGGATTTGGAGAGGTGGCAAAGAACTGTACGGTTACAGTCGTGAATCTGGAAGAGGCATTACTAGGGATACCAGGATACCCCATCGAAACATTTCAATGTTTCAGTTTCACTGTGTACTGTTAATAGAAAACTGATTTCCCGATTAGATACTTACTCCAGGGTATGTATTTACCAGATACGATTCTCACATCTGTATGGTTTTACAGATGCTGAGTGGGAGTAAGTTATTGGGAATTAGGTGATTGTCCTCATTATATCGGGATTCGTTGTAATCGGTGATATTTGAGGAAGTCACCTGGGTTATTTGCCGGACGGCAAGTATTTGGTTTTGAATATCCGCCGTTATGCACCAATTTCAAATCGATGTATCTGTACGTCTATTTTCATAGAGTGAGATATACCTTTTTGAAATTATGTCTATGACATTTACCTATATCAGCGGATGGTTAGGTAAGGAGCATTAAACAGCGGTGTAATTCTTCATAACCAAAGGTACAGTTTTCAACCTACAACACACAGGGAATGAGTTGTCAGACTCAAGGGACTTATACAGTGTATTGTATGTTGTCCAGTGTCCATTAGGACAGAGGGGTTGGTCCTCGCACTATATTCGGTTTACTTATGACTTCTCTAGTTTTTAGACAGGTGTTTCGTGGAAACGCATGGTCTGAATGTTGAGAAGTTATAGGTATTTGAATAGAGTAGAGAACCAGGTGTAGCAAGTATCGGGATTCTTCAAAGTGATCGAAGATGTAGATACTTGTCAATGGTATTCAGTTGACAGTAATGATTAAGAGATCTTGCTTCTCTTTCAGATTACTCATAATTGGAAGTATTCCTAAGTTGAGTAACGCTGATCGGCCTTTTTCCATTAAGTTGACATGCACTGGAGACAGCTGCATGATTTGAATCTGGTTCAATTAAATCAGTGCCTCTGTTTCTATATTGGATATAGAACAGTTCATATCTTAACGTTGTTAAGGTACGGGGAGTTGTCCGGTTTATGATTAAAACCAGACACTGGACAACTCAAGGCACGTTTCTGTAATGGCTGTTTGTGGGTTGACCCAGGCTATGACGAGGGTTGACTTTCTACCATCTGGATGAACAATAGCAATATTGTTCTAGACTCGCCACAGTTTTATTAAAAATGGACTTTTTCAGAAAACAGTAGTGGGAGTATGGTAGAACTGGAAGTAATTCCAGAACCACAAACGATTACTGAAGATTTGATAAGGAACCTAAAGATTCAATCTGGATTGACATTCCATTGGCCACTCCGCAGATAAGGTGGGTAACTTCAGGCACCCGAGAGGTACTCCGGTAGCCTCAAGGACGGTGACAGGGAAGTTCTTGTTTACCCACAATTACCATTGCTGTTGTTCCAGGCTGCGAGACCAGGCGGGAGGATGAGTATAGCGTCGTTCTAAACTAGTTTTAGAAGTGTACGTCTATATGACTCTGCCAGAGGGTTGTCGTAGTCAGTGGGAGCAGCGGAAGCATTGGTGGACAAGTAGCTTATGTCTATTTATAGACTAAAGCATATGTAGCGGAGATTGATCATCTATTTCTGACGTGACAGTCATGAGTTTGACTTCATCAGAATAGGAGATGGATCTGTTGAGAAGGTAGTAGGGTGTGATATCCTGGTATTTGGATGACATACACAAAGTAGGAAAAGAAACTCCTATACTACGATCGGTTATACTTTGGTCGTCACACAGTTGTTTCTCCACAAAGGAAATGGATTTTATATCAGACATACTGGTTACTAGATCTATGGTTTTAGATCTAGATTTGGGTGGTTTCACAATCAGGGTACTTGACAGCATTCTAAAAGTATTTAGGATGGACGACTCCTGGCACGGTAGTGTACCTGCAGGTAATGGAGTCACCCTCTCTAAAGGTGTCTTATAGACTAAAGTAGAGAGGGATGTGCATGATTGGTAGATCACTTGCTTAGGCAATTGAGTCAATCATGAGATGTCAAGTACCACACCAGATGTTGTTCTTGCACTAGATGCAATAAGTTGACATTAATCCAATCCTGGAGAAACAGTCGGAAGCAGTTTTAGAACATAAGTGGATGTTCTAGGGACATGATAACGACAGCCTCATTCAGGAGACAGTTATCATTCCAGGCTTCCAAGGTGACATGGACGACAAGGAGGTTGTCAGAGTTATAGTTTTCCCTCTAACGAGGGGCAGTATTTTGGACAGGTGATCCAAGGCAATACTGAGGGAGGCATGGCGCGCAGGATACTGATTAAGTTCAGTTGACGATACAGTCTAAGAAGTTTGGATTTGGAGTTCATTTATGAGCTAGGTCCCATCAGACATCCAGACATATTCTGAGACAGGTATTACTCTTTTTCGGGAGATGGCTTTCTCCGCGAACTTGAGATATAGAGAGACAAAGAAAGAGACAACTAAGCGGATCCACTCACTGAGGCTATTCCTCGAACGCAATAGTTCCGCAAACGAGCTTTGTGAGACTGACTAGTAGAGGAGTTGGATGTTCGGTATCACACGGGCTGTGAGTATGCGACATCGCAATAATTAGCCTTGAGTGCAAGTGGGAGATTGTTGGAGATAGTGCCCTCAGAGTCAATTATTAGGTCACAGGTACGTGATTGTAATGATTGAGGGAGGACCTATCCCGGTAGGACAGTCTTACTCGAGATGATAGTATGCTATCTGGTTTACCTTTATCATCGTGTACTGTTTTAGGTGACCTGACACGTCGCTATTACACGTTGATAGAGCCCCTAGGATTCTTGCTTGACCACCAGCAGTATGAGGGCGATCATATAAGTGAGAGCTGGGGGTCTACAAGCATATCCTTAAATGGTCCCTAGTCGTGGGAGTTTCGAGACCGGGCATCGATACTCCATTAGTAGACTAGTGTATACAGTCGAGACCCCGACGAGGGGCGGTGGCCGGTCTCACAAGCCACTGGTGTCAGTTGGATCACCTAAGATGTATACAGGTGCTCATTGGGTTATGAGTACACCGGACAGGACTCGCCGGGAACATGCTAGTTGGTCATATACCAGACGTCAGATGGCAGTTCCCTGGTGACATGTGTGCAGGTTAGTTCATCGACCTGGGGATCGTCATTTGTCTCGTGTGAGTTCCCACTGTACTTTGATTACTACCCTACCACGGCTCAAAGGAGTCGTGCAAACAGGTTTTAGTTGGGTACAGTCCCGAGCCACATGGAGGCAGTGAGCGTATCCTCAGGGGTTCGTCTCTCCCGGTATTGGGGGTGAGGTCGTGCTGTGTCTAGGAGAGCCATTACACAAAGTCCTTGGCCAAGGCAAGGAGATTTACTGGTAGGTATTCCAGTAGTATCTCAGGGTGTTCTGGGCTACACTCCGACACGACTTGTACCGCTTTTGGGGGTCTGACTTTTACCAACCCCCTAGGCCCGCCATGCGATACTCATAGACGAACGGACCGGACTGCACGGATATTGTCACTGACAGGCTCAGTAGGGTGTCAGGATGAGTTCGCTCATCGACGTCCCTTTTAGTCAATAGCTGGTGGCCCGTTACGTATTGGCTTATACCTCTGACGTGCTAGTGGTTAAATCCACAGCCATAGTATTGACGAGTCTTTAGAGTCCACCACACTTTCAGTTACTCAGCTTTCGGGCGAAACGCTGTAGAGGCCGTATGGAGATATGGCAGGGTCCGATCAGATACGTGCGGTATTGCACGGATCAGGATCGGACGGTTTGTACTAGTAGCCGTATAGGTATATGGCAGGGTTCGATCAGATACGTGCGGTATTGCACGGATCAGGATCGAACGGATATTACTAGCCGGCTTTGGTTTAAGCCGGTCCTAGTTTAGTACAGTGTAGATTTTGTCTCATTGCTTTTGTATCCGGACGGAATACAGATGCGGGTGTGTATGCACAGTGTTGGGGTTTTCCTGTAATTTATTACGGGACCAGTTTTCTGGAGTTGCCAGTTTGCATTCCGTTCCGGCCGGTTTTCCTTTGTTCTTTCCCGGCCGGACTTTTCCGATGGAGGGTGTTATTTGCAATTGTGCAAATAACATTTGTGGAGGGGGTTTATTGTAATAGATTGATTATGATAGCTTTCATTTCTTTTCAACCATGCTTTTGCTTTATGAGATTTGATTGTGATAAAGTGAGGGTATGGGTTTAATAGTAACAAGCATGGTTGTATGTTTCTTTGTCCCTTGGATGTGGTCACCTCTTCTTCACTCCTACACTCACCTCCCTCATATGATATATGGTTTTTCCTCCACCATTCTTCTCACTTAAAAAAAGAAGTTTTTCATGGTTGAGAGAAAGAAAAAGATGAGAGCTTCATCTTTGAGAGAGGAGCATTCTTGATTTCATTTTCGATGCTAGAAAAATGCAAGCACCATTTTTCTTCTTGTTTCCTCCATCATCTACAAATGGCAACAAACCCCAAAGTGAGACATCCACTCTACACTACACTTCCTACAGCATATCTTGAGCATGTCGAGTTGCCGGCTTCATGCGCGAGTTGCCTCGGTATTGAGGTGGGAGCCCGTAAAAGTACCCGGCTTCGTGGTGCCCTTTCCGGCGAGGAGGCGACAATGTGGAGCCAAGACTTTCCGCGGGAGATCGGGATGATGAAGAGAAGACCGGAGGACTTGGATCGTCGGTATATCTCTATTCCCTTTTCTTTTTAGTAGCGTAGACTTGTTAATGGTTACGATCCGGAGTTTAGTGCGCGGTGGTGCCGGTTTGCTAAGTCCGCAAAATTTAAGTTATTCACCGTTTCCGCATTCCGGCGTCGGATTGACGGCCGGGGCGCCGCCGTGCACTTACAATTAAGTGAGCATTTTGGCCATTAGAATCATCAAAATATTTAGTTTGGGTAAAACATCAAGTTTTGAACCGAAATGGGATTTGTGCTAACTAGGTTTTTGGAAAATAAAACGAATTGTTTAATTTTATGGTTTTGATGAACTAAACCCTATTTCTTATATAATTAGTGAGTTTTGAAATCACGATTGGTGTGTTTGGGTTTTCTCGATGGTTTGACGTTTGTACATCGACATCGGGGGTTGGTTTGACTATTCTTGCATGCGTAGGCGATAGGTTTGGATCTATGAGTGATACGCGTGCCGATTTGATTTTCGTATGCCGTTTCGATTTCGAATTTAGTTTTAATTCGATATGGTGAGATATGATATATAGGTACCCCATGTGAACTTCGAGACGACAAGCAAGCGCCTGGCGACGTCGGCACCGGCGAGCGAGGACCAGGTGAGTAGATTTATATCTACGGGGAGAAGTCGGGTGGATGGCGTATAGCACCCCCGCAGTCCGTGGTGGTGTATACGGATGCGTATACACACCAACAATTATTATATGTTATTTGGGATTAATAACGATGCTTAGGATGGATATTGGTGGGTTGGATTATTTTAGTGTTGCGAACCCTAGGGAAGTGTTGCACTACACATACACACATACATACCTGCATACATTCCTATTGATATGTTCTCATGGAATTCCTTATAGTATGTGTTCACATGGGTATGGGACTATGTGTTCACATACGGATTTGAGGATGATACTTGGGATTGAGCTGAGTCGATGAGATTCGATTTGAGGCCGTGAGATCGGTGATATAGCAGGGGTCGTATCTTAGATACGACATGACGTTGTAGCGGGTCCTTGACGTAGTGTTTCATACACGTCCATGCATACGTAGGCGGTATCAGTATGGTACTAGACGTAGATCAGTACCCCGATCATGATAAATGATAAAGAGGATACCAGGTGAATAGTATGATGAATGTGATATTGACCCGTACCCAGATTGGGATGCCGTACGACGGATTTACGTATGAGCTATATTGATGATAGATCCGCACTCTTGACTTGGGATGCCTGATTATAGATATGGTATCGGATATGATATTATTGAGGCGGGATCACCGACTATACATATATAGGTATGTATATGTATCGACTCAGATGATAGGTGGTTCCCTTACCTGTAGTTCTGCCGTATAGTTTAGTGTAGTTAGATTAGATTAGACTTCTTACCTATTTCAAAGACTAACGAATCGTGGGTATTTTAAAAGACAGCCCAAGGGATCCTACGGATATTTCAAAAGACGTATCTTTTCATAAAAACACCGTAGCCCCTATTTTCAAAACCTCATGATTCGTGTTATTTCAAAAGGCACCATTTGTAGGACTTATATTAGTTTAATACTGATTAGTTATCGTTGTGTCAAGTTTTCTGCTTCCGCACATTATTGCTGTTCGCTCTGCCCCGCATACTTATTTTGCTGCATACTCCATTATTGATATCATGCTGTTAGGACACCAGCACCATTACCGATGATGCGTATGTACCACATACACTTACTTGCCGGCTCACACACATCTTCATCGGTAATTGCCATGTCACGTAAACTTAGAAAATACTATTGCTTGGCTTAGCTTGTTAGTTAGTAGTTGATACGATATTAGTGTACCTGGGTTATATGCCAGTTTAGACATTGTAGTTATTACTTGTCACTTCATGCATACTGTTATTCCATTGTTCATGCCTAGTTATTAATTATACATTGCAACTTGGTTATTGATACCATATACATTCATTAGCATTGACATATGCACTTGTGATGACTTCTTGAGATTTATGATATTTCTGGATTTCGGGGGAAAGCCGCAAAATTTCTAAACTTATTAACCTTTTAAAATATGTAAATTGCGGTTTTCTAGTGATGTAAGTGTCGTCCACCATGAGTTTGCTGTGGTTTTCGTGATCCGTGTCGAGGAGTGGAGGAACCGTCACGGGTACATGGTGGGCCCGGTATGGTACCCCGGGGCAAGATGAATGTGGTGTTGACGTTGAGCCTGGCAGGGGACAGATTACCTACCGGTGATATTACCCGACGCGTCGGATATCCGGAGGATACCGTCGTGGTCTTGAGATGGATGGTAGGGGCCGGTCTGGACTGACGGCGCCCTAGATATTGAGATTGAGACATTGATATTTCGAGACAGTGAGATTTATGTTTCGTGTCGATGCTAGACACTGTTGATACTGATTTCATTATGATACCTCAGTTTAAAAATACGAAGGAAATCTCACTAATTTATGAAAACAGTTTCTTCATTTACATGTATTCTGTTTTCATGCATTCATACCTCATTCATATGATATATTGCTACCTGAGGCACTGACACGGGCACATGAGATTTCACTCGGTTAGATATTACCCTAGCCATTGTTATAGGCTGCTTGTTATGTATATTTTTGAGGATATATTATGATCATTGACCTAGGTTGCGTTATTTATGCGATTTCTGTGCGTAGATGTTTTTCTATTCACGAGTTGGCAACTCACCCCCGTTGTGCCCCAGTTTCTTGCAGGTTTGCCGTACAGGTTTCATTACGGCGTTGCGGGCTCAGTTTCATTCGGGTGACTTGCTAGTAGGTGGGTTTTTCTTGTATCGTACCCATCATATTACCTTGTATAATATATTTCAGTTGTATCTAGTAAATTCCATCAACCAAATATCTATTTATTTTGAGATAGAGACCAGTGCTGTTTATTCTTTCGACCTTAGAGTCGCTCGTTATATTTCTGGTGGTTTTGAGTTCCTTTTGAGTTTTGATCCTCGCCGTTGGCGTTGTATATTATATTGCTTGTGTGGTTGTGACCGTCGATTGACGAAGAGCTAGCTCCCGCTTGGGGATGCCTTTTTATTGATTTCGTATACTATTCATGTTGTATCCCGTTTGGGAGCCAGTTTTTACCAAGGAGACTCTGCCGAAATTTTCAGTAAATTTTGATGTTCTTAAAAACCGCATAATTCGGCTTATGCTATTAAAACTACTTGTTTAAATTGGTTTTCCTGCACTCTACTATTTTTCTTGGTTTGGATTTCTGGGTTTTCGGTTTACTTAGATTACTTACGCCTCGAGACGTTCGTAGTTTAAGTGCCGGTCATGTTCCGTACTTTCGGGTCGTGACAAAGTTGGTTTCAGAGCGTTAGGTTTTACCTTCGGAGCGTAGGATGACCCTTGGTTGATGGAATAGGTGACTAAAGTTGAGTGACGTACCGTGGGTATGTTCCGCGGCATATTTACGATACGCTACTCCACTTAAGAAGCCTTAGGATGTACATTTCTTTGCTCAGTATTATATTCATTCCGATCTAGCCTCATCAGTACCAGTTATTGTTTTGTTGCTACGGTTACGGGCAGGGAGAGCTAGGCTAGAGTTGCGGTCAGCACAAGCTCGTCACGAACGAGAACTGACCAGGGCGAAATTCCGGCGACACACGATTGCAGAGATGTGTCTTTTTACTGTGTTTCCGCGCCACGAGCGTTTGGCGGATCGCCTTTATGAGGTTACTCGGAAGTGCTGATCGACACTAGAGAATTGAGCCAATGATGGAGGCCAGCCAGAGTTTGATGACCGTTGGTGTGTTGCTTATTCATGACGATCGAGGCACTGTTCAGCGTGCAGACGAGCGAGCCAGTTATTGCTGCGAACAACGAGATATTGCCCCAGATGCTGGAAATCGTGCAGGACGAGTTGTACTAAGAGATGATAGGAGGTCGCTAGTCATCTAGGATGAATGACTAGGACATGTGGATCGTTCGCTTACCCCGATGCGAGGTCATCAGATAGATTGATTCCAGCTAGAGACGACTTCACGCAGAGACGTGAGGGTCGACAGAGACGATCGAATGTCGGAAACCTATTATTCCAAGTTTAAAGTAGTCGGAAAGACATGCAGGCAATTCTATGGTCCCTCTAGAAGAATGAAACCCTAACTCGACTTAATGACCGTGTGAAAGCCTTTGAACCTTAGGGTTTGCGGCAGTTCTGTGGCGCCATTAGTGAGGCTTGGGTTTGCCCTTCTACGGCTGGACCACCGATGCTGTGGTATGTATTCGATACTATTAAACTGTGCCCAAAATGTTGAGCTCTTGGGGGATTATGAGGTTTTGACGAATCGATCGGATGGCTTGACTTAATTCGGATGCTAGGTGGTGAGATGCATTTCTTGGGAGACTCCCGATACGAGGATAGCCGTTGGAGCTCAGTCCATGTAGCCATGATGAGACAAGTCCGAAGCAGTCGACATTAGAGAAAGTGGAGTAAAGAGGTCCGTACAAGATCTGGATAAGACGACGTTCAACTCCGCCGACATCAGAGAAGCAATACGCATGCCGAGGCAGAGTACTGGATATACCTTCCAGAAGAGGTCGCGATGGGTATGCAGCCATTCCGGAGCAAGATGAAGATATAGGAAAGGACGATGACTTCCGGACAGTTGGCAGAGACGAGACATGGAAGAGACCGTGAGCAGGATTTCTTCCAGGACACTGTTGCAATGATACTTGCACCCACGGTCAGATGTGTCACGTACATTCAGAGAGCCAGAGGCCGACGCCAGTGATATGCTGTCTTACGAGTGGTCACGATGATTGACCAAGAGATGACCGGAGAAGTGCCAGAACGGAATCGTCCCCGTTAGCACACCTGACAGGGCCGATGAGCCGATGGACCGAAAGATTGGTGATTCACAGTGAAGACCTTGACCCAGGAGTGGTCATGGTTACGCACACCAGCAGGCCAGAGTTCATGATCATCGACGAGACGTCCCATTAGTGACCGCGACAGTTGGCCCTAGATTCTTAGAAGATGCACTTGAGCGATACTATTCCGCCATTATTGGTCTCGATGTTTTGGGTGATTTATTCGTATGATTTGATTTTGATGATTGAGGATTTACGATCTTTGCACAGTGTTGCACTTGATATCGTTTTCGTGCTTTAGTTTCACATGTTTGTGATTTTACCGTTTTAAACAGTTGAGTTGATTTTGTGCGTATGCACGCACGCGATTTGGTTCCTACACTCTGTATAGTTTATATATGCTGGCAGTGCAGTGACATATATTTTGTGCACTTGGATACACTGGATTTCGATTTCGAGGGTGATGCTCGACATTTGTTTTTTGCATTTTATGCACCGGATTGGATTTTTAGCGCCTGTTGGGCGCCTGTTATGAGATGCGATTTGGTGCACACCAGATGCACTAAATCGAGATTTTTTTTTGTGCATGTCAGATGCATCTGATTTTGCTGTCAGGCACACCTGTTGCCTACGACAGATGTTTCGTGCACACCCGATGCACTTAGATGTTGTTTCTGTGCGCATGTATGGCACATTCATGGATTTTGATTTCCGTGCGCAACAGACGCACGTAGTATTCATGTGCATATTTTGGGATTGATTTCTTATAGAGTAGTACGTTTTTATGATATTGCTATGTATTTTCGTACTGAGCAGGACTAGTCAGAGGACAGTACCTGAATATATTTTGCATGCATTGATAGTTATTGAAGGGATTTCCAAAAAGCGAGCTATAGCCTCAGTATTTACATACGTGTCTGATATGACACGAAATGTTTAAAACAAGGAGACCCTTCTAAATTGTTTCCAAAACGGCGGAACGTACATTTCAAACAAAGGTATATATGTATATAGTTATTTTCTTATGATAGACGTCCGCCACTGTGCAGTGTTATACGCGTTGCACAGCGACTTAAGGAGATTTGGCATGCATTTCCTTCGGATACTTACAGATATAGATTCGATATTTACATGTATAGTTTCGAGTTATATCATATTGGTTTTGATTTGGATTTGGCATTGATGTCTTCTCCATGACTCCGATGATTGTGGGATGCTTGACGGAGTTTTGATTTGAGTTATATACTCATTTTTCAAGCGCATGCGCTGCGCTACGATTTGTTTTATGTATTTACAATTTCGGAGCCCTGACGACTTGATGGTTTTGGTTTAGATGTTTTAGTATTTGGGGAGAGTTTTAATTTAAATTCGGGGACCGAATTTCTTTAAGGGGGGAAGATTGTAACGTTTTGAAAATCGTTTCGGTGAAATTTCGAAAAAACGGTAAAATAAGGGGGTTTTCTGTAAAAAGTCAAAATACAAATATCTTATTATAAAAATTAAATATACATATTCTAGCTATGTAATTGCTATTATTTGGTGTTTATTGAGCCGCTGGTGAAATTTCAAATTTTCGGAAAAAAAATATTATTTTATTATTATTTTAAGCCGTCACTAATACATTTAATTAGGGAAAATTACAAATTGGAATGAGTTGAAACAAATTTTGTGCATCATAAAACATTAAATAAAATTTTATCATGTAGTTTTTGGAACGAAATCATTTGCCAAAACGGTTTAGAAATTATTGAAGAAAAAAGGCTTTTTTTTAGCGTAAATGGATGCTTGGGGTATTGTATTTATCATTTTTCATCACCCCACACCCGTACCCACACCCACACACCCCCACTTACTCCTCCCCATGGCTGAATTCAGCAGCCACCATATTTTTCCCCACTTGATTTTCAAAGGAAAAGATATGAAAGAAAAGAAAACAAATGGGTGAATTAGGTGGACTTTTGACCTTACCTTGACCTTGACTTTCCCCCACTTTCTCTACCTCCCTCTCTCTCCTCCCCCCCCCTCAATTTCTGGCCGACCCCTCCCTCTCCTACAGCAGCAACAGCCCCCCCTTTTCCCCTTTTCTTTTCTCTTCAAAACTTCTTCAAAAATTGCCCCAAAATCCATCAAAAAAATCCCAAAACCCAAATCCGACTCCTACCTATTTTTGCTTAGCCCTTATCGCATGGATTTTGGTGACAAGGGAGCATTTTGGAGGGCTATGTGTGCTTGTGGGATCTTCAATTTGTTTGGGTAAATTCTAACCCTTTTGCTTAAATCGTTGTTAATTGCTTGTAGTTAGCTTAATTAAGTGTTAATTTGGTTTTATGTGGGCTCAATTATATGATTAAGAAATTCTAGATTAGGGTTGTGAATTTAAGTTGGGGTTCTTATAATTGATCATGGGAAAATTGTGTAGTTTAACATGTTGTTATTATGCTAAAACTAATCTAGTTGGTAGTTTATATCTTTGTTAAATTTAAATTTGTATTAATTATGTAATTTGCAAACTAGGTTTTAGTGAAATACATATAAAATTGAGATTTAAAATGTAATTAAGGTTTTGATGACTTTATTAGCATTTTAATTTGTTGTTTAGCGACTTTGATCATGCAAAACCATGCTTAATTGATAAATTGTGAATTTTACTTTGAAAAATGTTAAAATCGATATTTGTTGCAAACTTGAATTTTGAGTTAATGCTAATTCGTGAGATTAAAAATATGGAGGTGATTTGTATGACCTAATTATGATATTAAGTGAGCATTTTGGCCATTAGAATCGTCAAAATATTTAGTTTGGGTAAAACATCAAGTTTTGAACCGAAATGGGAATTTGTGCTAACTAGGTTTTTGGAAAATAAAACGAATTGTTTAATTTTATGGTTTTGATGAACTAAACCCTATTTCTTATATAATTAGTGAGTTTTGAAATCACGATTGGTGTGTTTGGGTTTTCTCGATGGTTTGACGTTTGTACATCGACATCAGGGGTTGGTTTGACTATTCTTGCATGCGTAGGCGATAGGTTTGGATCTATGCGTGACACGCGTGCCGATTTGATTTTCGTATGCCGTTTTGATTTCGAATTTAGTTTTAATGCGATATGGTGCGTTATGATATGTAGGTACCCCATGTGAACTTCGGGACGACAAGCAAGCGCCTGGCGACGTCGGCACCGGCGAGCGAGGACCAGGTGAGTAGATTTATATCTACGGGGAGAAGTCGGGTGGATGTCGTATAGCACCCCCGCAGTCCGTGGTGGAGTATACGGATGCGTATACACACCAACAGTTATTATATGTTATTTGGGATTAATAACGATGCTTAGGATGGATATTGGTGTGTTGGATTATTTTAGTGTTGCGAACCCTTGGGAAGTGTTGCACTACACATACACACATACATACCTGCATACATTCCTATTGATATGTGCTCATGGGATTCCTTATAGTATGTGTTCATATGGGTATGGGACTATATGTTCACATACGGATTTGAGGATGATACTTGGGATTGAGCTGAGTCGATGAGATTCGATTTGAGGCCGTGAGATCGGTGATATAGCAGGGGTCGTATCTTAGATACGACATGACATTGTAGCGGGTCCTTGACGTAGTGTTTCACACACGTCCATGCATATGTAGGCGGTATCAGTATGGTACTAGACGTAGATCGGTACCCCGATCATGATAATTGATAACGAGTATACCAGGTGAATAGTATGATGAATGTGATATTGACCCGTACCCAGATTGGGATGCCGTACGACGGATTTACGTACGAGCTATATTGATGATTGATCCGCACTCTTGACTTGGGATGCCTGATTATAGATATGGTATCGGATATGATATTATTGAGGCGGGATCACCGACTATACATATACAGGTATGTATATGTATCGACTCAGATGATAGGCGGTTGCCTTACCTGTAGTTCAGCCGTATAGTTTAGTGTAGTTGTTAGATTAGATTAGACTTCTTACCTATTTCAAAGACTAACGAATCGTGGGTATTTTAAAAGACAGCCCAAGGGATCCTACGGATATTTCAAAAGACGTATCTTTTCATAAAAACACCGTAGCCCCTATTTTCAAAACCCCATGATTCGTGTTATTTCAAAAGGCACCATTTGTAAGACTTATATTAGTTTAATACTGATTAGTTATCGTTGTGTCTAGTATTCTGCTTCCGCACATTATTTCTGTTCGCTCTTCCCCGCATACTTATTTTGCTGCATACTCCATTATTGATATCATGCTGTTAGGACACCAGCACCATTACCGATGATGCGTATGTACCACATACACTTACTTGCCGGCTCACACACATCTTCATCGGTAATTTCCATGTCACGTACACTTAGAAAATATTATTGCTTGGCTTAGCTTGTTAGTTAGTAGTTGATACGATATTAGTGTACCTGGGTTATATGCCAGTTTAGACATTGTAGTTATTACTTGTCACTTCATGCATACTGTTATTCCATTGTTCATGCCTAGTTATTAATCATACATTGCAACTTGGTTATTGATACCATATACATTCATTAGCATTGACATATGCACTTGTGATGACTTCTTGAGATTTATGATATTTCTGGATTTCGGGGGAAAGCCGCAAAATTTCTAAACTTATTAACCTTTTAAAATATGTAAATTGCGGTTTTCTAGTGATGTAAGTGTCGTCCACCATGAGTTTGCTGTGGTTTTCGTGATCCGTGTCGAGGAGTGGAGGAACCGTCACGGGTACATGGTGGGCCCGGTATGGTACCCCGGGGCAAGATGAATGTGGTGTTGACGTTGAGCCTGGCAGGGGACAGATTACCTACCGGTGATATTACCCGACGCGTCGGATATCCGGAGGATACCGTCGTGGTCTTGAGATGGATGGTAGGGGCCGGTCTGGACTGACGGCGCCCTAGATATTGAGATTGAGACATTGATATTTCGAGACAGTGAGATTTATGTTTCGTGTCGATGCTAGACACTGTTGATACTGATTTCATTATGATACCTCAGTTTAAAAATACGAAGGAAATCTCACTAATTTATGAAAACAGTTTCTTCATTTACATGTATTCTGTTTTCATGCATTCATACCTCATTAATATGATATATTGCTACCTGAGGCACTGACACGGGCACATGAGATTTCACTCGGTTAGATATTACCCTAGCCATTGTTATAGGCTGCTTGTTATGTATATTTTTGAGGATATATTATGATCATTGACCTAGGTTGCGTTATTTATGCGATTTCTGTGCGTAGATGTTTTTCTATTCACGAGTTGGCAACTCACCCCCGTTGTGCCCCAGTTTCTTGCAGGTTTGCCGTACAGGTTTCATTACGGCGTTGCGGGCTCAGTTTTATTCGGATGACTTGCTAGTAGGTGGGTTTTTCTTGTATCGTACCCATCATATTACCTTGTATAATATATTTCAGTTGTATCTAGTAAATTCCATCAACCAAACATCTATTTATTTTGAGATAGAGACCAGTGCTGTTTATTCTTTCGACCTTAGAGTCGCTCGTTATATTTCTGGTGGTTTTGAGTTCCTTTTGAGTTTTGATCCTCGCCGTTGGCGTTGTATATTATGTTGCTTGTGTGGTTGTGACCGTCGATTGACGAAGAGCTAGCTCCCGCTTGGGGATGCCTTTTTATTGATTTCGTATACTATTCATGTTGTATCCCGTTTGGGCGCCAGTTTTTACAAAGGAGACTCTGCCGAAATTTTCAGTAAATTTTGATGTTCTTAAAAACCGCATAATTCGGCTTATGCTATTAAAACTACTTGTTTAAATTGGTTTTCCTGCACTCTACTACTTTTCTTGGTTTGGATTTCTGGGTTTTCGGTTTACTTAGATTACTTACGCCTCGAGACGTTCGTAGTTTAAGTGCCGGTCATGTTCCGTACTTTCGGGTCGTGACATGTTTTTTTCTCAACATGCCACATTTTTAGAAAATTAAATTTTCACAAATAGTACTGATAGCAATGTGGTAGAACTAGAATAAATTCTAGAGACACAAATTACTCATGATGAATTGGTTGAACCTGATGTTGCAGTAGAACATCAAGAACCTCAGCAGCTCCGGAGATCTAGTAGAACTTATCGCTTACTTGAGAGATACTATGGGTTTCTCATTGATGGTGATAGAGAAGATTGCATCATGGAAGATGATGACCCTACTAGTTTTCAGCAAGCTATCACGAGTGGTGACTCAGTGAAATGGCTGGACGCCATGAGATCCAAAATAGAGTCCATGTACACCAATAAAGTATGGATTTTGGATGTTGCACCTCCTGGGATAAATCCCGTAGGTTGTAAATGGATCTTTAAGAGAAAGATTGATGTAGATGGACAGGTGGAGACCTATAAAGCAAGGCTTGTAGCGAAAGGTTTTCGTCAAAGACCAGAATTGGACTATGATGAAACTTTCTCTCCAGTAGCAATGCTTAAATCCATTCGGATCCTACTTGCTATATATGCTCACTACGACTATGAAATATGGCAGATGGACGTTAAAACTGCATTTCTAAATGGTGATTTAGAAGAATGCATTTTTATGGATCAGCCAGAGTGTATATGCCCTAGAGGCCATTACTGTATCATACTAGTTTGTATATTACTTGATGGAAGCTTGGGATATTCACAGTTGTATATATAAGTCCGCGGCGGAGCCCCGGCCGTCGATCCGACGCCGGAATGCGGAATCGAAAAACTTTGCAAACTAGCAGACCGGCACCACCGCGCACTTTTATCCCGGATCGGGCCATTAACCTAGCTACTAGCAAACTAAAATACGGGTAGAGAGTTATACCAAGCGATGCGTGTCCTTCGGTCTTCGTCTCCACTCCGATCTCCCGCGGAATTTTCGTCCGTCACCTCCTCGTCGGAAAGGGCACCACGTAGCCGGGTTCGTTTATGGGCTCCCACCTCTGGACCGAGGCAACTCGGGCGCGAAGTTGGCTAGCCGACGCGTCCAAGGTTTGCTGTAGATATAGTGTAGAAACCATGTCTCTTTGGGGTATAGAAGTTGCCATGGATGTGGAGGTGAAAAGAAGAATGAACTTTGGAGAGGTGAAGGATTTTTGTGGAAAACATAGAACGAAATGAGATGAATGAATTTTCTCACAAAATGAACTCTCTCTCTCTTCCCTCTCAAAGTGGCCGGCCATCCTAGAATTGGTGGAGGAAAAATGAATGTGAAGAAAATGGTGTGATTAAAAAGGAATATATGTCACACCCATTTCTAAATCTCATCATATCAAAGCACCATCACACAAAAGCAAAGAAATGGACTCAAAAAGCATCTCATGACGAAAGAACAATCATGAAGCCACACATAAGCAAGAAACCCCTTCCACAATGAGTTATTTGCAAACTTGCAAATAACCCCCTCCACCAGAAAAAGTCCGGCCGCGAAAGAATAAAGGAAAACCGGCCGGAACGGAATGCAAACTGGCAATTTCAGAAAACTGATCCCGTAATAAATTATAGGAAAACCCCACTACTGCATATACATGCCTGCATTTCTACTCTCACTGAACACAAATGCAAAGAGACAAAACTACACTGTCTATTACTAGGATCCGGCTTAAGCCAAAGCCGGTTAGTAAAAACCGTCCGATCACGATCCGTGCAATACCGCACGTATCTGATCGATGCAGGGTTCCTAGGCACTCTAGTGAGGTCTCCCAAGCCATCAACCATGGCAATTTCAAAAATTATGGTGCCTACAAACCCTAAAGTACGGATCGTTTACTAGATTTCTAGGCGAACAAGAACTAGTTAACAGTTAACTATATAAAATACGGAAATACAACCTTTGTAGATCCGGTGCTCCACCTCCATAGCTCCGCAACGAGGTCCTCTCCGCTGTCCAAATCGAATCTGGGCTCTAGGATCGGCTTCGTCGGAGAATGGGCAAGCTAGGTCGTCGATGTCCATGCCGAAGATGATCTACGTCGAAGCATCGATGAATCAAGCTCCACCTTCACCAAACCGTGAAAGGTTGTGAAGGAAACACACTCTACTACTTGGCAAGAGGTAGAGGATGAAGAAATAGGAAGTGGGTAGACTTTAGAATTGGATTTCTCACTCTTTTTGATCACTTGCCATTGTTGAAGTGAAGGTTTCTTCACTTGAAGCAAGGAAGAAGAAGCAAGTTATATTATGATAAGTTCAAAAAGAAAAGAATAATTAAATCATACTTATCATAACATAACCATGGTTATGTGTAGAGAGCAAACCCTAGTTAGGTGAATGGTTAGGTTAGGCATGAAACAAAAATGGTTGACTTTTCAATCCTTCATGAAACTTCAAGATAGAAACAAAATAAAGCAACCATTTTTCCTTTTGCCAAAATGCAATAAATAAATTAATAAATGATTAAAATAATTAAACATAACCTTAACCATTTACTTAACTAAGGTTTAGACTAAACCTACACACAAACATGCATGTACCATCAAATATGATACAAGTAAGTGCACAAATCATATCGCATATGCAATGCGCACACCCGAGTGAGAAAATCCATCTTAAGTGAACCGATACTAGTTAACGCAAAGTAATATATCAAATATATAATTATGCATTAAATCATTAAATCAACGCTTGATTTAATGATCCGGTCATGCGCACATAACCGACTGGTATCTATAGTAACATCTTATCGAATCAACACTTGATCCGATAACCCGGCTATATCGCATATAACCGATCAATGTCACATCGCGAGAATCGAATACAGTATCACATACTCGTATTATTCTCGGTCCCGCACATATCTCATATGCGCTCCTATTTCGTTTCGCTTGAGCCAGGAAACCTCTGTGTAGGACTCTAAAGACTCGTCAATACGCCGGCAGCAGATGATGATCATATCAAACACCCACAAGCCGCAAGCGGTCTGCTAAACGTAACGGCCACCCGGGTATTGAGCGATCTGAAGATCGACGAGCAAGCCCGCTCACACTCCAGTGAATCCGACCAGTAACACTACCGTACAGTCCGGTCTGATCGTCTGATATGTCGCATATCTCGCCTAGGGGTGGTAAACGTCAGACCCCAATAGCTCAATAAGTCGTGTCGATATGAGGTCTATAACTGTTCGAGAAACCACTGGTAACACTTACCAGTAAATCTCAGCAACCCTGGCCAGGGATTTCCTGTTATAGCCAATCGAACACAGCGCAACATCAACCCCCATATACCGGGAGAGACGAATCCCCTCCTATCGCTCATTGCCTCCATGTGACTCGGGACTGTACCCAAAAACCACCGTTTTGCACGCCCTCTTGGACGTGGTAAGATGGAAATCAAAGCACAGTGGGAACCACACAAGACTCTATGACGATCTCGGGTCAACAGACTACTCTGTACCAGTGTCACCAGAGAACTGCCATCTGACGTGAGGTATAATACCATCTGGGAGTTCTCGGCGAGTCCGTCCAGTGTACCCAGTCTCTACTGAGCACCCGTATATCTCCTCTGATGTCAAACACCGATGGATATGGGATCATCCATCGCCCATCTGTATGGGTCGAGAAGGTACACGCTAGTCTACTCTGGTATATCGATGCCCCGTCTCGATACACCCACGACTAGGGACTGTGAAGGATGTACTTATGGACTACCATGTCCCCACTAGTATGATCCGCATCATAGTCCAGGTAGTCAAGTACAGATCCTAAGGGCTTTACCAACATGTAATAGAGAGACAATCAGTATACACGTTAAGGTAAAGTTCAACCAGATAGCATACTATCATGTCGAGCAAGAAAGTCCTCCCTATATATGTCCCAGCATCCACTACAATATACATCCTATGTACAGTAATGGCCTCTAGGGCATACATATAACTAACAATCTCCCACTTGCACTAGGGCCATCTGTAGCAGTGGTTTGAAGTATCTCATACTCAACCATCCCATAAAAGTCTCTCTCTGGGAACAGGCCTTTGTGAGTGGATCCGCTGTGTTGTCCTCTGAGTCTACTCTCCAAACCTCGATCACCCTGGAGATCAACCATCTCCATGATCAGGCGATGCTGCCTTAGAATAAGTCTGGATCACTGATGGGACCATCGTTCCTCGGGATAAGCCACAACTCCATTGTCACACAATGGGAGGAACATAGTTCATCTCATGAACCATTATACATCCAAACAACCTCTTTGGTAGCATCTTAAGTAGCGATGTATCCTGCCTTTATCGTCTAGTATGTCACGGTATCTAGCTTGGAACTCTTCCAACATACCGTCCCTTTACTGAGGGTAAAGACAATGCCTGTGACTGATATTCAGTCGTCTTTATCACCCTGGAACCCTTCCAGTGATTCTCCCCAGGATCGATTGATACCATCTCACTACAACTAGTGAGAATCCTAACATCCAATTAAATCTATCTCATAGATCCAAAATTTAGTAGGTATCTCATTGTTCCTATATGGAGAATCCTAGTGATAACCGGAGATTGACCGAGCGTAGCATAAGAAACTCTTTTCTTATCAAGAGTATGTCATCCACGTACTCTACGAGGATCGTCACCATACTCCCTACTACCTTTTTGTATATACAAGGTTCATCTACCATTTTGATGATGTCAAACTCTTTGACTAATCCATCAAAACAGATGTTCCAACTCCGCGATGCCTGCTTTATCCTATAAAGCATCTTGCACACGTTTCCGCTGCTCCCACTGTCTACGAAGCCCTCTGGCTGTGTACTTATAGACACACTCTTCTAAATCATCATTTAGAAAAGCAGTCAAGACACCCAACCGCCAGATATCGTAGTTATGGTATGTAGCCGTGACAAGTAGGATCTGGATGGACTTAAGCATAGTTACTTGAAAAGGTTTCATCATGATCCACACCTGGTCAATGACGAAAAGCTTTAACAAGTCTAGCTTTGAAAGTCTCAACTTTTCCATTTACACCAAGTAATCTTCTCAAGATATACTTGCTCGTGATGGGGATTTAACCCTTCAGATATAGCAATCAAAGTCCATACTTTGTCGGTGTATAAGGATTCCATCTCAGATCACTAAACATCCAGCCATTCTTACGGAGTCTTACTCTCGATGGCCAGTTCGAAACTAGTTGGGTCATCATCTCATGATGCAATCCTCGCTCCCACTGTCATAGAGAAACCGAAGTATCTCTCAGGTGGGTGAGGAACCCTACTAGATCGGCGGAGAGGCTGAGGTTCGTTGGAATTTACTGAATTCTTTGGTTCTATCAAATCATGTGCTGTAGTTTGTATAGCTGGAACTTTTCCAGTTCTACATAACAGACCTTGCCTCGAGTTTGTCCGGATTTTGCTTTTAGACATAGGCCGGGCAACCCCAAATCTTAACTAACTTAAGATATGGGCTCTTCCCTTTCCATATCACATATGAAATGGTAGGCAACTGATTTGATTGGAACCCTGTTCAATAGGTATGCAGCTTCTCAAGCGCATAACTCCCAAAAGGAAATAGGTAACTCAGTAGTACTCATCATAGAGCACACCTTATCACATAGGGTGTTATTGCTCCGCCCCGATATACCAGCGTGCTATGGTGTATACGGAGGAGTAATGCCGAGAGAGAATCTCATTCTCCTTTAGAATAATCCAGGATTTTCGTGCTCAAGTATTCTCCTCCTTGATCACATCAAAGGACATAATACTTGTACCCTTATTTTTGGTTCTCTACTTCTAACTTATATTCTGTGAATATCTCAAAAGGTCCGGACTTGTGTTTCAACAGGAACATATGTCTGAATCTTGAAAGATTATCAGAGAATATAATGAAGTATTAAGAACCGTTCTTGGCATGTGTAGACAGGGGACCTTACATACATCAACATGTATCATCCCAAGAGTTCACTAACTCTTTCTCTGTTTCCAGTAAACGGAGCTATGGTCATCTTATCTTTGTGACATGACTGGCGAGTTTCACAAGATGTAAATTCAAACTGATTTAAATATATATCTATATGTAACTCTAGCCAGTCGGGTCGCATTGATCTGACCTAGTCTACAATACCTCAAGAAGAATTCGTTCATTTCTGAACTCTTCCTCTTGTGTGTGTTCCGTATACTAAGAACTGTAGTTTGATTTAGAACATTAATGCTTTTAGATAACGTGCCTGATCCGATCAACTTTTGATATAGGAAATGTTCAAAACATTATCCAACAATACAAAATTATATCCTTTCTTTACTAATAAAGAGACTGATATGATTTTGTATATCAGGTTCGGTATCTAATAACATTTGTTCAGAATCAATGTATCGATAATACAGGGTGACAGTGACCGACAGACTTGGCTGCAACAATTGCCCCGTTTTCTGCCTCATGAAACTTATCACCCGTTCTCAGTTCTCTACCTTTCTGTAGCCCTATGTAACAGATTACATATATGGGATCCTGATCTGGTATCACATACCCAGGATGTAAAGGATACTGAGAAACAGTTCTGTATAATGAACACACCCGAAGATGATGCATCAGCATGCACTCTCTTCGTTTGGGCGGCACAGGAATTCTGGTAATCCCCAATTTCCTGCTCTGTCTTATAACAATTATAAGTTGGAGCGGGACCAACGTTCCCCAGCTCAGTATAACAAGCGGGTTCGGTCAATAATCCGTATTATTATCTTGATTAAGGCGTGACATGGTCGCTACCAGGAGAGAGAGAGAAGAAAACACTCAGCGTGCGCTCTGTCAAGAATAGATTGGTTATAATTTTATCTAATCAGGATGGCTCCCACTGCTTTTTATCAAATCTTCTTTCAAACCCTAAAAGGAAAGACTAGCCGGGATTAATTACACACTACAAGTTCGCCAATCTTTCAGCCAGGCCAGTGTCGGTACTTTGAGGGAGGTCCCCCGTGCTTTCGCACGAACCTAATTAATGTAAACCTCGTTTTCCCAGAGGCGTAACCTCGTTAACACCTTTCTAGACACCTACTTGATCGGCTAATTGTAATGTATAAAACTCTCCCAGGAGTAACACTTACTCGCAGCGGGTATCGGGATCCAACTATCTCATAGAAGGTATGCAATCTCATTGCAAATTTCAACACTTGAAATTCCCGATAATATTTTGCCCCTAGCTCGCTATGACCTTGACGAATGCCAAACAACCCATAGTCCACTAGTCAAGTTCAACCCGTACATTACTTGATCGAATTAAACCCACCCGCACGACCCTTGACGAATGCCAAACAACGCCGTACGAATACCCTAATCCAATCTGCATCATATGCATAAGCAGATAAATACTAGTTAGCTACCGCACACTACGCCTTGACGAATGCCAAACTACCGCAGCACGAATACTAACTAGTACTTATCTGTAATGACGGAAGGCTGCGACAGGTTTTTCTGGAAACCTATTGCGTAATGAACTTGATATCGTTGTAGAATCAAATGAATTTGAAATGGAGTGTTTTTGAGGCTTTTCTTGTTTTGCTAAAGGAGTCACTCCCGGTGAAGGGATCGTCGGTCCTTTCCTCGTCGAATGAGGTGCGGGATATATCATATATATCACTGTGCAAAGCAAAAACTCTTAAAAGCAATCAAAAGACAAACCGAGTGTGTAGCATCTGCCAGTCATTGCTAAAGGAGTCACTCCCGGTGAAGGGATCTCGGTCCTTTCCTCATCGAATAAGGTGCAGGATATATCACATATACCGCTTTGCAAAGCAAAAACTGTAGCTACCTGTTTTATTTTGAAATTCGATTCTACAACATCTTAGGTTTCTTTTATTTCATTAATCACATTAATGAAGTCCCATCAATTATGTACCTAAACATCACAGATAGATATGACGTACACTTATGCCATCCGCATTCGCCTCGATGTCCCCTCGTGCATCGTTAGGTTAGGTAACTAACGACAGAGCAGGGCAGGGCTAGCGCGGGTGTAAAACATAAGTAACGTCTATATAATATATCATATATACTATATACTATATCCATCACAGAAACATCACATGATCTCATCACAGATATCGCAGCAGAAGAATCATATGATATATTGGATATACTAGGACGTCCGTGTTTTCAATACGAGCCAGTATAAAACACGGATTCCACAGTCGTGATGAATAACCAAACCCACACCCCTAGACCCCTACGAGAGCGGCAAGCAACCCTACCAATTCTGGAGTTAGGAGACCCGGACTCGACTCCTCGAGTTGGTCTCCCACTGGACTCCAGAACCCGGTTACTTGTGCTCCCCTCCTTGGGTCTATCCTAGTGCAGAAAAGTAAATAATATACAAACGGTGACAACTTCCGCAACCTGGAAGCGCCCCAATAAAAGAATATTACATACAAGTTTTTACATGAATGAAAATGAAAAACACTCATCTCACACAAAAACCCCCGGCTATTCAAACACGACGATCCAATATAACATATCCAGCAACACATAACATCACATGTCATCAACGTAAGTAAATATGTCCATCCCAATTGTCGTTGACATATAGCAACGAAACCGGCGATATTACATATTACACTTACGGTCACAGAAAAGAAAGTGTAAAACTACAACAGTTGGAATCCGCAACCACCTCAGACATCGCATGCCTGACCAAATGAATTACTTAGACATCGCATGCCTAACAATTATAAACCCCGCATTTTAGTCTCATTATCGAAAACACTTTTCAATATCAAGTCGGGCAATTCAACAAGATTCCCGACAGCCTGATCGAATGCTCGTCGCAAACTTAAGTAGGCGGCCGCACCCCCGATACCGGCGACGAAGTGCACCAAGGCGGAACACCGCTACCGCGAGCACCCGGAGGGATGCTTTCGGCGACGGGGTTCTCCTACAGTCACTTGGTCGGGGCTATGGAGTGAGGCTGTCTATTAAGTTTACCCGGCGAGTATCCGCGTACGCTACGTGATTGCAACGGACTTTTGATCACATCAAAATTCCGTGGCAACCGATCAAGTGAGACTAAACTGCTATGTTTATAACATTCATTTAGTTATCATATAACTACTTGTGAATTCCAATTATTGTATCCCATTCCAGATAAACAGAAAATGTTAAACTTTCCGATCGAACAATCGAACACCCAAGTTTTCCCGAAACTGATCAACACATGAAACAAGTCTAACAACATTCCGTTCGTACCTCAGTACCAACGATCCAGCCGTAGAAGGGTCAAGCCAACGCCTCACATGTGGCACGCCGTACTGCCCCAAACCCGAAGGTTCAAAGGGCAGTTCAAGACGGTCACATAATCGAGTTAAGGTTTGTGTCTTCTAGAGGGACCATCGCGTCACTTGCACTACTTAGAACGTCGTTAAACTACGGAAAAATCCAACACTTGGAAATTTCCCGACAGGGGAAAAATTGGGTATTTATATCCGGTCGAACTTTTAACATATTCTAAAATTTATCCGGAAAGCCACACAGACAAAATTTGATACCCGATCGAAATACCGAATCCCCAAATCAACTCAGAAAAATTCTACTCTGGAATAAATATTAAAAATACCCAGGAATACCAGCACTAATAATTATGAGATACTGTGTAAAAAATATTAAATAATCATGCCGTACCGCCGCGTAACCGCCGCACGAGGCTAGCTCGTGCCGCGGAAGCGCGGCAGGAAGAATGAATTATCGGCACGAATTTCACAGTACCTCATATATTCACCTGCTGATTTTTCTGAACATTTTTAATGTGGAAAAATACCAGATTTTAAAAATTGGACAGAGAGCAATTTTCCGGGTATGGTTTCGGTTCGATCGGACTTCAATTTCCGTCTGGACTTCGCCTAAGGCTCTAGCTAGTCTCTGATACCACTGCAGGGTTCCTAGGCACTCTAGTGAGGTCTCCCAAGCCATCAACCATGGCAATTTCAAAAATTATGGTGCCTACAAACCCTAAAGTACGGATCGTTTACTAGATTTCTAGGCGAACAAGAACTAGTTAACAGTTAACTATATAAAATACGGAAATACAACCTTTGTAGATCCGGTGCTCCACCTCCATAGCTCCGCAACGAGGTCCTCTCCGCTGTCCAAATCGAATCTGGGCTCTAGGATCGGCTTCGTCGGAGAATGGGCAAGCTAGGTCGTCGATGTCCATGCCGAAGATGATCTACGTCGAAGCATCGATGAATCAAGCTCCACCTTCACCAAACCGTGAAAGGTTGTGAAGGAAACACACTCTACTACTTGGCAAGAGGTAGAGGATGAAGAAATAGGAAGTGGGTAGACTTTAGAATTGGATTTCTCACTCTTTTTGATCACTTGCCATTGTTGAAGTGAAGGTTTCTTCACTTGAAGCAAGGAAGAAGAAGCAAGTTATATTATGATAAGTTCAAAAAGAAAAGAATAATTAAATCATACTTATCATAACATAACCATGGTTATGTGTAGAGAGCAAACCCTAGTTAGGTGAATGGTTAGGTTAGGCATGAAACAAAAATGGTTGACTTTTCAATCCTTCATGAAACTTAAAGATAGAAACAAAATAAAGCAACCATTTTTCCTTTTGCCAAAATGCAATAAATAAATTAATAAATGATTAAAATAATTAAACATAACCTTAACCATTTACTTAACTAAGGTTTAGACTAAACCTACACACAAACATGCATGTACCATCAAATATGATACAAGTAAGTGCACAAATCATATCGCATATGCAATGCGCACACCCGAGTGAGAAAATCCATCTTAAGTGAACCGATACTAGTTAACGCAAAGTAATATATCAAATATATAATTATGCATTAAATCATTAAATCAACGCTTGATTTAATGATCCGGTCATGCGCACATAACCGACTGGTATCTATAGTAACATCTTATCGAATCAACACTTGATCCGATAACCCGGCTATATCGCATATAACCGATCAATGTCACATCGCGAGAATCGAATACAGTATCACATACTCGTATTATTCTCGGTCCCGCACATATCTCATATGCGCTCCTATTTCGTTTCGCTTGAGCCAGGAAACCTCTGTGTAGGACTCTAAAGACTCGTCAATACGCCGGCAGCAGATGATGATCATATCAAACACCCACAAGCCGCAAGCGGTCTGCTAAACGTAACGGCCACCCGGGTATTGAGCGATCTGAAGATCGACGAGCAAGCCCGCTCACACTCCAGTGAATCCGACCAGTAACACTACCGTACAGTCCGGTCTGATCGTCTGATATGTCGCATATCTCGCCTAGGGGTGGTAAACGTCAGACCCCAATAGCTCAATAAGTCGTGTCGATATGAGGTCTATAACTGTTCGAGAAACCACTGGTAACACTTACCAGTAAATCTCAGCAACCCTGGCCAGGGATTTCCTGTTATAGCCAATCGAACACAGCGCAACATCAACCCCCATATACCGGGAGAGACGAATCCCCTCCTATCGCTCATTGTCTCCATGTGACTCGGGACTGTACCCAAAAACCACCGTTTTGGACGCCCTCTTGGACGTGGTAAGATGGAAATCAAAGCACAGTGGGAACCACACAAGACTCTATGACGATCTCGGGTCAACAGACTACTCTGTACCAGTGTCACCAGAGAACTGCCATCTGACGTGAGGTATAATACCATCTGGGAGTTCTCGGCGAGTCCGTCCAGTGTACCCAGTCTCTACTGAGCACCCGTATATCTCCTCTGATGTCAAACACCGATGGATATGGGATCATCCATCGCCCATCTGTATGGGTCGAGAAGGTACACGCTAGTCTACTCTGGTATATCGATGCCCCGTCTCGATACACCCACGACTAGGGACTGTGAAGGATGTACTTATGGACTACCATGTCCCCACTAGTATGATCCGCATCATAGTCCAGGTAGTCAAGTACAGATCCTAAGGGCTTTACCAACATGTAATAGAGAGACAATCAGTATACACGTTAAGGTAAAGTTCAACCAGATAGCATACTATCATGTCGAGCAAGAAAGTCCTCCCTATATATGTCCCAGCATCCACTACAATATACATCCTATGTACAGTAATGGCCTCTAGGGCATACATATAACTAACAATCGAACCATGCCATATCTTTATACGGCCTCTACAGCGTTTCGCCCGAAACCTGAGTAACTGTGTGTGTGGTGGACTCTAAAGACTCGTCAATATTATGGCTTTGGATTTAACCTCTAGCACGTCAGAGGTATCAGCCATACGTGACGGGCCACCAGCTATTGACCAAAAGGGACGTCGATGAGCGAACTCATCCTGACACCCTACTGAGCCTGTCAGTGACAATATCCGTACAGTCCGGTCCGTTCGCCTATGAGCATCGCATGGCGGGCCTAGGGGTTTGGTAAAAGTCAGACCTCCAATAGCGATACAAGTCGTGTCGGAGTGTAGCCTAGAACACCCTGAGATACTATTGGAATACCTACCAGTAAATCTCCTGCCTTGGCCAAGGACTTTTCATGTACTGGCTCTCCTAGACACAGCGCGACCTCACCCCTAATACCGGGAGAGACGAACCCCTGCAGATCCGCTCACTGCCTCCATGTGGCTCGGGACTGTACCCAACTAAAACCTGTTTGCACGACTCCTTTGAGCCGTGGTAGGGTAGTAATCAAAGCACAGTGGGAACTCACATGAGACAAATGACGATCTCAGGTCGATGAACTAACCTGTACACATGTCACCAGGGAACTGCTATCTGACGTCAGGTATAATACCAACTAGCAGGCTCCCGGCGAGTCCTGTCCGGTGTACTCATAACCCAATGAGCACCTGTATACATCTTAGGTGAACCAACTGACACAAGTGGCTTGTGAGACCGGCCACCGCCCCTCGTCGGGGTCTCGACTGTATACACTAGTCTACTCTGGAGTATCGATGCCCTGTCTCGAAACTCCCACGACTATGGACCTTTTAAGGATTTGCTTATAGACTCCAGCTCTCACGTATATGATCGCCCTCATACTGCTGGTAGTCAAGCAAGAATCCTAGGGGCTCTATCAACGTGTAATAGCGACTCGTAAGGTCACCTAAAGCAGTACACGATGATAAAGATAAACCAGATAGCATACTATCGTCTCGAGTAAGACTGTCCTACCGGTATAGGTCCTCCCTCAATCATTGCAATCACGTGCCTGTGATCCAATAATTGACTCTGAGGGCACTATATCCAACAATCTCCCACTTGCACTCAAGGCTAATTATTGTGATGTCGCATACTCACAGCCCGTGTGATACCGAACACCCAACTCCTCTACTAGTCAGTATCACAAAGCTCGTTTGCGAAACTATTGCGTTCGAGGAATAGCCTCAGTGAGTGGATCCGCTTTGATGTTTCTTTCTATGTCTCTCTATTTCCCATTTTCACGGAGAAAGCCATCTCCCGAAATGAGCAATATCTGTCTTAGAATGTCTGGATGTCTGATGGGACCTAGCTCATAAATGAACTCCAAATCCAAACTTCTTAGACTGTATCGTCAACTGAACTTAATCAGTATCCTGCACCATGCCTTCCCTCAGTATCCACCTGGACCACCTGTCCAAAATACTGCCCCTCGTCAGAGGGAAAACTATAACTCTGACAGCCACTCTGCTATCCAGGTCACCTTGGAAGCCTGGAATGATAACTGTCTCTCTGAAAGAGAATGCTGTTATCATATCCCTAGAACATCAACTTATTGCATCTACTGCAAGAACAACATCTGGTGTGGTACTTGACATCTCATGATCAACTCAATTGCCTAAGCAAGTGATCTGCCAATCATGCGTATCCCTCTCCCCTTTAGTCTGTAAGACACCTAGAGAGGGTGACTCTATTACCTACAGGTACACCACCATGCCAGGAGTCGTCCATTCTAAATACTAATAGAATGCTGTCTAAGTACCCTGATTGGGAAACTACCCAAATCTAGATCTAAAACCATAGATCTAGTAACCAGAATGTCTGATATAATATCCAAGTCCCATGTGGAGAAACTACTGTGTGACAACCAATGTATAACCGACCGTAGTATAGGAATATTACTTCCTACTCTGTGTATGTCATCCAAATACCAGGACATCACACCCTACTACCTTCTTAACAGATCCATCCCCTATTCTGATGAAGTCAAACCTATGACTGTCACATCAGAAATAGATGATCTATCTCCGCTACATCTACTTTAGTCTATAAATAGACACAAGCTACTTGTCCACCAATGCTTCCGCTGCTCCCACTGACCACGACAACCCTCCGGCAGAGTCATATACAAGTACACTTCTAAAGCAAGTTTAGAACGACGCTATACTCATCCTCCTGCCGGGTCTCACAGTCTGGAACAACAGCAATGGCAAGTCTGGGTAAACAAGAACCTCCCTGCCACCGTCCCTGAGCATACCGAAGTACCTCTCGGGTGCCTGAGGTTACCCACCATATCTGCGGAGTGGCTAATGGAATGTCAAACCAGATTGAATCTTTAAGTTCTTATCAAATCTTCAGTAATCGTTTGTGGTTCTGGAATCACTTCCAGTTCTACCATACACCCACTACTGTTTTCTGAAAAAATCCATTTTTATTAAAACTGTGGCGAGTCAAGAACAATATCACTATTGATCTTCCAGATGGTAGAAAGTTAACCTTCGTCATAGCCCGGGTCAACCCACAAACAGCCATTACAGAAACGTGCCTTGAGTTATCCAGAGTCTGGTTTTAAGCATAAGCCAGATAACTCCCTGTACCTTAACAATGTTAAGATATGAACTGTTCTATATCCAATACAGGAACAGAGGCACTGATTTAATAGAACCAGATTCAAATCATGCAGCTGTCTCCAGTGCATGTCAACTAAATGGAAGGAGGCTGATAAGCGTTACTCAACTTAGGAATACTTCCACTTATGAGTAACCTGAAAGAGAAGCCAGTTCTCTTAATCATTACTATCGACTGAATACCATACATAAGTATCTACATCTTCGATCACCTTGAAGAATCCCGATACTTACAATACCTGGTTCTCTACTTTAATCTTATACTTATAACTTCTCAAAACACAGACCCTGTGTTTCTACGAAACACCTGTCTAAGAACTAGAGAAGTCACAAGTAAACAGAATATAGTACAAGGACCTACCCCTCTGTCCTAATAGACACTGGACAACATACAATACTCTGTATAAGTCCCTTGAGTCAAATGACTCATTCACTGTGTGTCGTAGGTTGAAAACTGTGCTTATGGTTAAGAAGAATTACACCGCTGTTCAATGCTCATTACCTAACCATCCACTGATATAGGTAAATGTCATAGACATAATTTCAAAAAGGTATATCTCACTCTATTAAAATAGAAGTACAATATATCAATTTGAAATTGGTGCATAACAACGAATATTCAAAACCAAATATTTTGCCGTCCGGCAAACAACCCAGGTGACTTCCTCAAATATCACCAACTACAACGAATTCCAATATAATGAGGATGATCGCCTAATTCCCAATAACTTACTCCCACTCATCATCTGTAAAACCATACAGATGTGAGAATCATACCTGGTAAATACATACCCTGGAGCAAGTGTCTAATTCGGAAATCAGTTTTCTTTTAACAGTACACAGTGAAACTGAAACATTGAAATGTTTCGATGGGGTATCCCGGTATTCCTAGTAATGCCTCTTCCATTATCCAGATTCACAACTATAACCATATATTTCTTTGCCACCTTTCCAAATCCCTTTATATGTCTTTAGCCATTACCTTCTGTACACCCCTTTAGGCCAAATGGTTTTCTTCCTTCCCTACCGTTCGGCACCAGCCTATGGTTTGGAAGAAGACTATCCATTAAGCATAATGGGTGTACTGTCCTAATCCTAGGAGCACTCGCAATGCGAGAGAATGTGAAGATAAAAGACAACCGAATAAAGCTTATTCCTATTTCTCCTGAACCAGGATCCATCCCCGAACTGGAACAAGTTCCTTTCGAGTTCGTATATAATCATACGATGGATTATCCAATATACTTGGGATCTTTGTAGTGATACGGAGTGTCCTGGAGAAATACAAAGGTGATTTAGGATTGGCGAAGAAATACTTGGTTTGGTCGTGAATAGCAGTCGCAATTTACTTTGCCCTCTTAGTAATCCCTTTCCTTGTCTTTACTTAATACCTTCTGTACACCGTTTAGGCTAATTGGTTTTCTTTATTCCCCACCGTTCGGCACCAGCCTAAGGTTTGGAAGAAGACTATCCAATTTGCGTAATAGGTGTACTATCTCCTAAGCCAAGGAGTACTCGCAACCTGAGAGAAGGTAAAAGAAAAAGACAACTGAATAATCCTATTCGTTTTCTCCAGAACCAGAAACCATCCTCGAATTCCTTCGAGTTCGTATATAACCATACGATGGTTTTGTCCAATGGAAGTGGACGTTCATAGTAATACAGGGTGTCCCGGAGAAAAGGGTAAAAGTAGGAGTGGCAATGAGGTTTGCAACTCTGACAATCCAAAGCCAGTGTTAAGAAGGTTCGGTCAACTTGGTCACTGAGTCATATTCTAGGGTCAGGTCAATGGTCGCTGCCAAAGAGAGAGAAAGAAAAGAAACACTCAGCGTGCACTCTAACCTAGATCAGAATGCTTATCACTTTATCTAATCTGGAAACCTCCCACTGTAACGTCAAATTCTTCCCCAAACCTGAAAGAAGAATTAGCCGGGATCACCCGAGGAGTAAACCAACTCATTAGTGGGAATCGGGATCCAACTATCATTGCATGATAACGTGATGGAATCTGCTCACGTTATCACACTCCAGAAGGTATGCGCATATCTGGCAAGTTTCAGTTTCTTTAGAAACTCCCGATGTGGATTTTTGCCCCATGCTCTTATGACCTTGGCGAAGGTCAACAAATCATAAGTCACATGTCAAGTTCTACCCGTCATTATCCAGGTTAATTTGAAACCACCCGTACAAGCCCTTGACGAAGGTCAACAAGGCTATACAACTGTCCCAAACCAACGTATCTATCTATGCAGCAGAAAGGTAACAAGCAGCGACCATACACTATGCCTTGACGAAGGTCAACAAACATAGCATGAATACTACGTGCTACCCGTCTGAAACGACGGAGGGCTACGAATGATTTCTGGCGAAAACCTTTAACGTAATGAACTTGATATCGTTGAAGGATCTGATAGATTTATAAAAATATAGTAACGAAAACCTTTGCTAAAGAGGTCACTCCCGGTGAAGGGATCTCGGCTCTTTCCCCGTAGGATGGGGTGCAGGATATTCCAACTGAATACCACGATGCAAAGCAAAAGTAATCGGCTATAGTGAAGTTATTGCCCTGACGCAAACTTCTGTCTAAGGGGTCACTCCCGGTGAAGGGATCTCGGCCCTTGCCTCGTCGACCGAGGAGCAGGATATTCCAACTGAATACCACTGTGCAAAACAAAAGAGAACGCCCTTGCAATAACAGCTTTTTGAAAAGTGTTCCAACAACATCAGAATAGGTTTGTTTATCTTGCATTGATCCGAATCAACGCAGTCCTATCAATTGATCACACCAATAAAGAACGAAAATAATGACGTACGTATATGCCATCCGCATTCACCACTGGGTCCCGTCATCACCCGTTAGGTTAGCTAACTAACGACAGAGCGGGGACTGGACTAGCGCGGATGCAAAACATATACAACATCTACTAGTATATATATAAATATATAATATTTCGCTCAAGGCGTGATAAAATGCAACATCACAGAAATGTACAGCATCACAGAACAATACAGATATCTGTGATCCCCGGGTTTCATAGAGCCACTACTGAAACCCGACGTTCCCCTGGTCGTGTGGATAGCCTGTGCAATGAAATCATAGACCCCTACGGGCGCGGCAAGTTACCCGCTAAAACCTGAAGCGAGGCAGCCCCCTTCAGCAACGTGAATGGACCACCCAGCACTTTACGGAATCCGGTAACTTGGGCACCCCTCCTGGGTCAACCTGTACCCCTTACGAGTGCGGCGAATAGCCCTGCCAATTCTAGAGTAAAGCCCCCTCCGTCTCAACACCATGAGATGCGGGCTTGTTACCCTCTAGATCCCGGCTATCCGTGCACCCCTCCGCGGGGTAATCCTAGTACAGAAAGTAAAATATACATACCACGGGTACATCGACCTCGACCCGGTCGTGCCCCAAAAGAATAATACAAATAGGAAGTGACGGCAGTCCACATGTCGGACGCTCGCCCCGCAATATCAAATGTACATATAAAACAAAACTGTACTAACATTGCATCCAGGCTATCCCCCACGACCAATCCGCAACATCACAGCACGACAAAGAATATCAACGTGAATGTCACGTTCGCAAATCCGTCTAAAAGGGCTATAGCAGATAGACTGGATTTACCGATCGAATGACATTCACGGTCGCAGATATAATGTAAATATTGTGAAATAGCAAGTTTAAAATATCCGATCGAACAAATTTACCGAAGTGGGCCCTAAGTAGTACTGTAGCACTCACAGAAAATCTGGGCCCAAAAAGAATATTCCAAAAACCCCATTTTCATCTCAGGAGCTCTTTGTGAAAATTTAGTTCACTGAACAGTACATATGGTGGCGGAACCACGGCCCAAGCATGGGTTTGGCCGCGGTTCCGAGGTAGTATAGTGAGAACGTGCGACCAAATTTTCACAGAATGCTTCTAATTACCTGCATGTGTTTCTGCAACAACCTGAAAAGTTTTTGGAGCTAAAAAAAAATTTCTACAGAAACAGAGCAACTTGAAATCGGGTTTTCGGGATTTTTGTTCGATCGAGTTCTAAACATACTAGAGCAAGCTAGGCTAAGTTAATGGCGAGGCTCTGATACCAATGTAAGTCCGCGGCGGCGCCCCGGCCGTCGATCCGACGCCGGAATGCGGAAACGAAAAACTTTGCAAACTAGCAAACCGGCACCACCGTGCACTTTTATCCCGGATCGGGCCATTAACCTAGCTACTAGCAAACTAAAATACGGGTAGAGAGTTATACCAAGCGATCTGTGTCCTTCGGTCTTCGTCACCACTCCGATCTCCCGCGGAATCTTCGTCTGTCACCTCCTCGTCGGAAAGGGCACCACGTAGCCGGGTTCGTTTATGGGCTCCCACCTCTGGACCGAGGCAACTCGGCCGCGAAGTTGGCTAGCCGACGCGTCCAAGGTTTGCTGTAGATATAGTGTAGAAACCATGTCTCTTTGGGGTATAGAAGTTGCCATGGATGTGGAGGTGAAGAGAAGAATGAACTTTGGAGAGGTGAGGGATTTTTGTGGAAAACATAGAATGAAATGAGATGAATAAATTTTCTCACAAAATGAACTCTCTCTCTTCCCTCTCAAAGTGGCCGGCCATCCTAGAATTGGTGGAGGAAAAATGAATGTGAAGAAAATGGTGTGATTAAAAAGGAATATATGTCACACCCATTTCTAAATCTCATCATATCAAAGCACCATCACACAAAAGCAAAGGAATGGACTCAAAAAGCATCTCATGATGAAAGAACAATCATGAAGCCACACATAAGCAAGAAACCCCTTCCATAATGAGTTATTTGCAAACTTGCAAATAACCCCCTCCACCAGAAAAATTCCGGCCCCGAAAGAACAAAGGAAAACCGGCCGGAACGGAATGCAAACTGGCAACTTCAGAAAACTGATCCCGTAATAAATTATAGGAAAACCCCACTACTGCATATACATGACTGCATTTGTACTCTCACTGAACATAAATGCAAAGAGACAAAACTACACTGTCTAATACTAGGATCCGGCTTAAGCCAAAGCCGGTTAGTAAAAACCGTCCGATCACGATCCATGCAATACCGCACATATCTGATCGAACCCTGCCATATCTCCATACGGCCTCTACAGCGTTTCGCCCGAAACCTGAGTAACTGTGTGTGTGGTGGACTCTAAAGACTCGTCAATACTATGGCTGTGGATTTAACCACTAGCACGTCAGAGGTATCAGCCATACGTGACGGGCCACCAGCTATTGACCAAAAGGGACGTCGATGAGCGAACTCATCCTGACACCCTACTGAGCCTGTCAGTGACAATATCCGTACAGTCCGGTCCGTTCGTCTATGAGCATCGCATGGCGGGCCTAGGGGGTTGGTAAAAGTCAGACCCCCAATAGCGGTATAAGTCGTGTCGGAGTGTAGCCCAGAACACCCTGAGATACTACTAGAATACCTACCAGTAAATCTCCTGCCTTGGCCAAGGACTTTTCATGTACTGGCTCTCCTAGACACAGTGAGACCTCACCCCCAATACCGGGAGAGACGAACCCCTGCAGATCCGCTCACTGCCTCCATGTGGCTCGGGACTGTACCCAACTAAAACCTGTTTGCACGACTCCTTTGAGCCGTGGTAGGGTAGTAATCAAAGCACAGTGGGAACTCACATGAGACAAATGACGATCTCAGGTCGATGAACTAACCTGTACACATATCACCAGGGAACTGCTATCTGACGTCAGGTATAATACCAACTAGCAGGCTCCCGGCGAGTCCTGTCCGGTGTACTCATAACCCAATGAGCACCTGTATACATCTTAGGTGAACCAACTGACACAAGTGGCTTGTGAGACCGGCCACCGCCCCTCGTCGGGGTCTCGACTGTATACACTAGTCTACTCTGGAGTATCGATGCCCTGTCTCGAAACTCCTACGACTAGGGACCTTTTAAGGATTTGCTTATAGACTCCAGCTCTCACGTATATGATCGCCCTCATACTGCTGGTAGTCAAGCAAGAATCCTAGGGGCTCTATCAACGTGTAATAGCGACTCGTAAGGTCACCTAAAGCAGTACACGATGATAAAGATAAACCAGATAGCATACTATCGTCTCGAGTAAGACTGTCCTACCGGTATAGGTCCTCCCTCAATCATTGCAATCACGTGCCTGTGATCCAATAATTGACTCTGAGGGCACTATATCCAACAGTATAGACAATCTTGCTCGAAATGATAGTATGCTACTTGGTTTGTTTCTACTTTAAGTTGTGCATGTGTTTCTTTTAGCATATCGCCTATACACATTAGTGGAGCCCTTAGGATCTATGCTTGATTACCAGCGTTGTGATGGCAGTCACACTAGTAGGGGCTGGGTAATCTACAAGCACATCCTTATACAGGTCCTTAGTCGTTGGATTATCGAGATAGGGAATCGATACTCCGGAGTAGACTAGCGTATGCGCTTCTCATCGCAGCAGGGGAGATGGTCTATCCCACAGCCGTCAGTACGTCATACTTGAGATAGTATGCGGGTGCTCGTTAGGTTACGAGTACATTGGACAAGACTCATCGGGAACTGTTGGTTGGTACTATACCTATCGTCAGTTATCAGTTCCCAGGTGACATGAGTACAGCTTAGTCCGCTGACTTGACACCGTCACTTCGCATCGAGTGTGTTCCCACTGTTCTTTGATTACTACCCTACCACGGCTTAAAAGAGTCGTGCAAACAGGTAGTAGTTGGGTGCAGTCCCGAAGCACTTAGAGGCAGTGACGGTTAGACAGGATTCGTCTCTCCCGGTATTGGGGGTTGATATCGCGCTGTGTCTAGGAGAGCCATTACACATAGTCGTCCCTGGCCAGGGCAAGCGAGATATACTGGTAGGTTTTCCAGTGTTATCTCAGGGTGTTCTGGGCTACACTCCGACACGACTTGTACCGCTATTAGGGCACTGACGTTTACCACCCCTAGGCCCGCCAAGCGATATTCTCAGATGAACAGACCGGACTGTATGGAGATTGTCACATTCAGGCTCAGTAGGAGCTCGGATGGGTTCACCTCATCAGTCTTCTTATCGGCATCTACCTGGGGACCGTTACGTACAGCTAGTACTGCTTGCGGCCTGTGGTTAAACCCACTTCCAGCGTAGTGTCGAGTCTTTAGAGTCCCACACAGAAGGCTATTCGCCTTTGGGCAAAACAGAGTAGAGGTCGCATGGTTTTGCGACAGGGTTCGTTCACATCCGCGCACTTGTGCACGTTTAGTGTCCGGGCAGTTATTACTAGCGGGCTTTGGTTTAAGCTAGATCCTAGTATATGTTTTGGGATTGGTTTTATCTCATTGTATTCGTGTTCCTCAGAACACGGATGCGGGTGTGTATGCACAGTTGACAGAGGCAGAGGCAGATGATTCTCATTAGGGTTGTTGACCGTTGACTTTTTCTAAACACTAATGAGAATGGGAAATATGATTAATAATATTAATTAACGATTATTATGCCATGGTTGAGTGGAACTTTTGACTTTTGTTAACTTGTTGATTTTGTTGACCGATTGACCAAAGTGGACTTGTTGACCATCATCATTTCTTTTCAAAGATACTTCTTGTTCTTTGCAAAATGCATTTAATGAATAAAATGATAATGGTCATTCATAAACTAACCATCACACCTTTTCTTAATTATTATTATTATCATAATTCATAATATGAGATTATGGTTGTAAAAATTGGATCATTCACACTTGCTCACTCTCTCTCATCAAAAGTTCATCCTGTTCCTCACTCTCAAAGCTCTCATGTCTCATGTGTTGAGAAGCTTGAGCTATTGAGATAAAACCCTCAAAACTCTTCTCTACTCATTCTAGAGTTCAAGGTCTAGCAAGCCAAGAACTTTAGTTGCCTCTCGGTTGAGGTAGGAGCTCAAGGTAGAAGCTTTCGAGTGGATCCTTCTTCGACAAAGAGGAGACTACGAGGTGGAGCCGTTCAAACCATCCCAAGGAGCAAGAAGAGAAGGAGTTCAAGACCTAGGTATAACCCTCTAACATAGTAGTTAATCTTGTAGTTAGTTTGCTAGGTTTTTGTTTAGCAAAGATCCTCTTTCCTAGTCCATATTACCTTGCCATAAAAAATCGTTTTTTACCGTTTCCGCCTCCCCATAAGAACCGGGACAGGTAACGTGGACTTACAGTGGTATCAGAGCCTAGCTAAACAACAACTAGCAAGTTAGCAAAGTATTTAGAATTTCGATCCGAGAAAAAATCGCAAAACACGTCCGAAAACTCATGTTTCTGCCGATTTTTAAAACAGCTCAAAAAATAATTCCACACACCTTAAAAATCCGCTCAGGGTTTTCTAAAAACACACAACAAAAATAAGCTGGTGACTCGGTCAACTCACCGCGGAACCATGGCGAAACCATGCGTTTCTCCGCGGATCCGCGGCCGAGTTGACTCGGCCGCGACTCGGATTTGCTGCAGTGTGTTCAGTGTTCTGTTTTAGGATTTTTAAAGTATTTTGTTTCTGCCCAGAAGTTCCAGAGAACAAAGTTGTGTTTGGGTTATATCTGTGATGTGATATATGCACTGAACGTCAACTAATCGCTATACGTCGATTAGTGGGGGTTGTGCATATCTGTGATCTGTAATGTTGATGGTTTGTGTATATGAACTCGTTGGATTGTCGTGAATGAATAGCCGGGGGGTTTTGAGATGAGAGTTTTCTTTATCTTTCATTTGATCTAAGATGTAAATTGATGTAATATTATTTTTATGGCCGCACATCCGGGATGACGTTGTAGCCGCCATTGTATATTATTTCTTTTACTGTTTTTTGCTCCTAGGATAGACCCAAGGCGGGGTGCACAAACTACCGGGTACCTCGAAGTGCCGAGTGGCCTACTCACGTTGTTGAGGGAGGTTGCTTCACTTCGGGTACTTGGCGGGTAGTTTGCCGCATCCATAGGGGTCTAGGGTGGTATTTGGCTATTGATCACGACCGTGTATTCCGTCTTTCGTTGCAGGCTTGAACGAAACCCGGATTCCTAGCATATCCAATGTGTTCATCTGTGATCTGGAATGGCTATCATTGCATCTGATGAATGTATATATCTATATATGATATCTAGTAGGCGTTGCTTATGTTTTGCATCCGCGCTAGTCCAGCCCCCGCTCAGTCGTTAGTTAAGTAACCTAACGGGTGATGACGGGGCCCCGTGGCGAATGCGGTTGGCATAAGCGTACGTCATATTTTCATTGTTTTCTTCAATGGTACGATTAAATGATGGGATGCATTAAATTAATGCAAGAAAATAAACCAAAGTTAAAGTCGTTGGAACAATTTCAAAACCACTCAGTTTCTTTTCAAAACAGAAAACTTTTAAAAACGCGGAGCTTAAACCACTCCTTTTAAAAGCTATCAAGGTTCCTTCGATTATATCATGTTCACTACGTTCACGGTTTCGCCAAAACCATTCGTAGCCCTCCGTCATTTCATATGAATATTCAATAGTATTCAAGCTATGTTTGTTGACCTTCGTCAAGGCATAGTGATTGGTAGCTGTTGGGTGTTCATATATAGCATAGATAGATGCGTTGGTTTAGGACAGTCGTATTATCTTGTTGACCTTCGTCAAGGGTATATACGGGTGGGTTCAAATTAACCTGGACGATGACGGGTAGAACTTGACATGTGACTTATGATTTGTTGACCTTCGACAAGGTCATAAGAGCATGGGCAAAAATCCACATCGGGAGTTTCTAAAGAAACTGAAACTTGCTAGCGCTGCATACCATTTGGAGTGTGATAATTCTGGTAGGATTCCTTCAGTTTTATCACACGATGATATTTGGATCCCGATCCTACTGTGGGTATATGCTACTCCTCGGGAACTTTCTCACTTAACGATCAATGCTATAAACCAAGTAGGTGTCTAGAAAGCTGTTAGCAGGGCTACGCCCACAGGGAAAAGAGGTTATTTAATTAAGGAACTTCGCGAAAGCGTTGGAAAACCTCTCTCGAAGTACCAACACTGGCCTGGCTGAACGGTTAAGCAAGTATTGTACGGTGAGATTGATCCCGACTAATTCTTCCTTTTCGGTTTGAGGAAGGATTCGAGAAACAGTGGGAGCCATCCTGTTTAGATAAATTAAAAACCAATCTAAAATTGCAAGAGCATCATGCTGAGTGTTTTCTTCTCTCTCTCTTAATTGCAGCGACCCAGTGACCACACATAGGTTACATCTAGATAATAAAATGACTGAATCTGACTGTTATGACTGGCAAAGGTCTGTCCAGATGTCCGTTGCCTATAACGAGCTGGGACACCTCTTAACTAATCAAACCCCTGCCGTCTCAGGACCAGTTTCGCCTGTCACGGATATTGATATCCGTAAGACATCAGAAAAAGACTGTGCGAATGCCAAGTGCCTCGTGTTGGCCTCAGTTGATGGTGCATACCATAGGCAGCACGAGAAGATGGACTTAGTTTCTATCTTCCTCCATAACAAAGTTTTATATGGAGAGCAATCTCGTATCGCAAGATATGAGACCTCGAATGAATTGCTTCAAGCGAGGTTGGCTTTCGGGTCATCTGTAGGGGGCAACGTCCTTACAGAGACCAGCTATTTTGATGAGCTCATGGACCTGAAGACCACGTTGAAGAACGGGTCAAATACTGACTTGATTCTACAGTCTCTGCCCTCTACTTATACCCTGAAGGAAACCAGGGAAGTAGAAGGAAAGGGAAGGGCAAAAGTTTCGGGACTGGATGTAGTAAAAGAGGGACGTTCCTATTGTTACGGGAATGAACATTGGCAGAAGGATTGCAGGGCTAGCAAAGCCAGTAGCCAGGATTCGAAGCATGTTGTGGTTTCGGTTTCAGGTGTGTTTGTAGTAGAAAACTGTATGTCAGTTAACCCTACTTCCTTGGTATTGGATACCGGGTTAGGATCTCACATCTGTAATTCATTACAGGCTCTAAGAAACCGTAGGGTTATCAGGATAGGTGATATGACTCTCAGGGTTGCAAACGGAATGAGCATGGACGCTAGATCCGTAGGGGAATATCATCTTGGACTGACAACTGGGCAGATATTGATTCTGCGTGAATGATTGTATTTACCTAGTGCGACTTGTAATATCATATCTGTATCCTTACTTTCTAAGGAAGGATATGATTTTACTTTTGTAAGCGATGTGGTTCACATCCACCTAAATCAAGTTCTGATTGGGTCAGGTACATTAGAAAACGGGATATACGTATTGAATCAAGCTCAGATTTTCAGTGTCCAGAACACACTTAAAAGAAAGTCTCCGGAATTAAATCAGGCTTTCTTATGGCATTGTAGATTGGGTCACATTAATGAGACACGGTTAACAAAGTAACATAAAGAGGGATACTTGAATCCGTTCGAGTATCAGTCTTATGCTACTTGTGAATCTTGTCTCATGGGAAAGATGACAAAAACTCCGTTCACTGGACACGGAGTAAGAGCAAGCGAGCTCTTGGGACTCATACACTGTGACGTGTGTGGTCCAATGTCTACACATGCGCGAAGTGGTTATTTATACTTCATTACTTTTACGGATGATTTCTCTAGGTATTTACATGTCTTCCTGATGAAGCATAAATCCGAGGCCTTTGAGAAATTTCAGGAATACAAGAATGAAGTTGAAAAACAAACAGGCAAGAGTATAAAGACACTGAGATCTGATCGAGGTGGTGAGTACTTGAGTGCCGAGTTTCTAGACTACTTAAAAGAGAATGGAATTCTCTCTCAGCTTACTCCTCCTTACACACCACAACACAACGGTGTATCTGAAAGGCGGAATCGGGCCCTATTGGATATGGTTCGTTCCATGATGAACAAGGCTGAGTTACCACGATCTTTCTGGGGTTATGCACTAAAAACAACTGAATATCTTTTGAACAAGGCTCCAACCAAGACTGTGCCTACCACCCCATATCAGATGTGGAGCGGGAAGAAACCCTGTCTTGAGTATCTTAAGACATGGGGATGTCCAGCTTTTGTAAAGAAGCAGCATGCGAACAACCTCGAGGCACGCTCAGTACTGTGTAAGTTTGTGGGATACCCTAAGAACTCCAAGGGGTATCTTTTCTATTCCGCAGAGGAACAAAAGGTTTTTGTTTCTCAGCATGCCCACTTCTTAGAAACTGAATTTTTAGAAAGTCAGATAAGTGGGAGCGCAATAGATTTGGAAGAAATTCCAGAACCGCTGGCTATTACTGAAAGCTTGAAAGAACCAGAAGTTTTAGGAGAACCGGACATCCCAGCGCCACTCCGCAGGAGTAGTAGGCAGTCTCATCCGCCCGAGAGATACTACGGTTTTCTCATAGGCGGGGATAGAGAGGATTGCATGAGCCTACTAGCTTCCAGCAAGCCATTCAGAGCGGTGACTCAGTAAAATGGCGGGATGCAATGCGGACCGAGATGGAGTCCATGTACACCAACAAAGTTTGAACTTTGGACTTTGCGCCAGAAGGGGTAAAACCCGTAGGCTGTAAATGGATCTTCAGAAAGAAGATAGGTGTAGATGGGCAGGTTGAAACCTATAAAGCTAGACTTGTTGCAAAGGGTTTTCGTCAAAGACCTGGTTTGGACTATGACGAGACCTTTTCTCCAGTGGCTATGCTCAAATCCATTCGGATCCTTCTTGCCATTGTTGCCTTCCACGATTATGAGATCTGGCAGATGGACGTAAAGACGGCTTTCCTAAATGGAAATTTGGAAGAGTGCGTCTATATGGATCAGCCGGAAGGATTCATTCAGAGTGGGAGCAGCGGTAAAGTGTGCAAGTTGCTTAAGTCCATCTATGGACTGAAGCAGGCATCGCGGAGTTAGAACATCTGCTTTGATGATACTGTCAAAGAATTCGACTTTATCAGAAACCCAGATGAACCATGCATTTACAGTAAGATTGTAGGGAGTGGTATTCCTCGTTGTTGGGGTAAAAATTTACACCCCGGTTGACCAAGTCAAAATCAAAGTCAACCCCAAGCCAAGTGGGCCCAAGCCCAGATCCAGTGGGCCCATGCCCGGGTCGAGCCCGAACATGAAGCGGCCGGCCTCCTCCCCCTACGCCAAGATAAAAATTTTGTAATAAACAATTTTGTTGTATTTATTTTATTTTTGGATAAATGTAAGAAAACTAGGCATAAAGCCAAATTTTTGTAAAGCCCATGGCTTATGTGCAAAAAGAAATTGCACATGAGCCATGGGATAGGCAAAATGCCATTTTGTGAAGCCCAAGGGGCTATGTGTAAAATGTATGGCCTATAAAGGCAAAGATAATGAAAATATCTCACAACTTTTTCTCTCTCCAAAAAAAAAAGTCTCAGAGCTGAGCTCTTTCTTCCATCTTCAAGGTTCCAAAACCTTCTTCTTTCTCTTGAATTAAATCAAGAGTTTTACTCTTCCTTTTTCAAAACAAATTAGTTTTTCACCACAAAACCCATAAAGGGGAACTTGGATCTATCATTAGATCTGAAAAAGAAGAGATTTTGAGATTTCACATCCCTTGATCTTCAAGATCCAGCAAGCAACAGGAGGAAGAAGAACATCGTTCACTAAACCCCAAAAAAAAAAAAACACACACACACTCAGGAGTCCAACTCCTCTCTGATTTCTCTTCTGAGAAATTTGTTTTAGCAGCGCGCAGCGCAAGTGCGGAAAGCGCCCGCGTGCCGACACGCGGCGCGTGCGCTTGCGCACCAGCGCGCTTGCGCAAGTGCGCAAAGCGCCCGCGTACCGACACGTGGCGCGCGCGCGCGCTTGCGCAAGTGCGCAAAGCGCCCGCGTGCCGACACGTGGCGCGCGCGCTTGCGCACCTGCGCGCTTGCGCACCTGCGCGCTTGCGCAAGCGCAAAGCGCCCGCGTGCCGACACGTGGCGCGCGCGCGCGCTTGCGCACCTGCGCGCTTGCGCACGTGCGCAAAGCGCCCGCGTGCCGACACGTGGCGCACGCGCTTGCGCAAGTGCGCAAAGCGCCCACGTGCCTACACGTGGCGCGCTTGCGCACCTGCGCGCAGCGCTCATGCACAAAGCGCCCACGTGCCGACATGTGGCGCGCTTGCACCTGAGCGCACAGCACCTAAGCGCACAGCGCCCAAGGTGCCCCCTTGACCCCCAGCCCGCTATCCGGATAGCGGGACCCCCGTAAAAACTCTGCGTGGCTCCCGATATATCCAAAACCCCCTTTTCAAAACGAAACACACGTACACTGCACATTGAGTTCGCATGACCAGTTCAACCCGTTAATCGGAGGTTCCCCCGCCCCAAAGGCGAGGGGTAATTAACGGCAGCTTAGTCCGCGGCTGCCGGAGATTCGGATCCCCACAATCATTAAACCCCGGCCTACCCTAGGCAGGGGGAATCTGTAGTACGCCTGACAAGCTTGCGCGTATTCCCATCTCAATGGGGTGACGAAAAACACCCTACAGATTCTGGCACGCCCGGTGGGACCAATCTCTCCTCCCATATTTCGGGTTAAACGTTCATGCGAACTCAATTAATATACATATATATTGTCTATACTGAAATGATATTTTCTTTTCTATGCAGCAATCAACCTTCGACGACAATGTCTTCCCAGACGAATTCAACTTTCAAAGCGACCCCGATTCCGTACGTGGTCAAGATCAACGCTCGTGTGGTTCTCCCCGCAAGCCTCAGTCGACAATGGGAGGAACCGCCCCGCCAGTTTGGCTCCGTCATCATCTACCCTGCTGGAAGCGCTCATCTGACGGAAATCCCGGCGGAACAGGTGGCCAAGCCGGTCCCAAGGGGCAAAAGGCCGAATGTTGTGATTGCTAAGGCACCACAACCGAAACTTAAGATGGTGTCTGAACGACTCCCTGGCGCTCTAGCTGGGGGCAAGACTTCCGGTGCGAAGGGCAACATCAAATGTCGCGGACGAGCTCAGACGATGACTCCAACAAACGCGCAATCGAGCGTATCTCCAAAGCCCGCCATCGCCCAGTCTGCGGTGTCTTCCCGAAAAGCCGAAGTCTGCCAGGAGCTTAGAACAGAAAAGTTAAGGCAGAAGCGTCTCAGGTATCGAGCCAACAAGAGGGCCAAGGCTTCAGCCAAATGGAATTGTGTGAAGTTCCAAGTGCAGGGTTTCCCCGCGATGACAGCTGAGTCGGACGTAAGAATCAGCAATTCCTTCGAGCCTCTGAGGTGGGTTCAGAAAAATGCCATGACCGCCAGAATCAAGAAGACAGCAGTCCGAACAGTGCCACAAAGAGACGTGTCCCGGCCCCAACAGAAAAAATATGACACTGTCTCTTCAAGGGTCTATCAGGCGCTCTGTGTCGCACGAAAGCAGCGGGGCAAATCCAGAAAAGAAGCGCCAACACCATTCAAGAAGCTGGTTAAGCCAGCCGCCTTCAATCGACTACCAGTTACCGAAGCAAGGGGGTCAAGACAGCGATCCGTGAAATCAGCCACCAATGATCGAAAGACGGCCGGATATATCATCCATACGGTCTATATGGCGGGCGGGCGCCCTAGCGACAACCTTCGCAGCAAAAGCAAGGACGGGGCCACCACATCCCAAGCCCAATCTAGCCTGAATGTGGTTGCTGCCGCCCAAGAACAGCCGCCCCCGCTGGATGAAGAAAACCCTCTCGATGAGGATGATAGGCAGAAAGACCCCTCGGTCCATGCAGAGTCAAGCTCGGACAGCGAGGAAGAGCCGACTTTCCGCCCCAGGACTGCGGAGCAAGAGCTGCTTCAAGAGCTTCGAAAACAGCTCAGGAGCAAAGATAAAGAGATGGCCAAGCTCTATTCGAAGATTGACGACTTAACGAATGTGGTGATGCAGCTTACGGCTCAAATTGCTCGAGCGCCTCCTAATCAAGCGCAAGCCGCTACTAATCAGCCGGGTGAGGACAATCCGAGGCAGCCAATGCCTGTTCCGTCGGGTCCAAGACTGGTCGAGCCACATGAAAGCCGGCCACACTCCGCTTCTGGGGACGCCTTGGCCCCAGATAGCACTATCCCGCTAACACAGGATCGGATAATGGATTTGGTCACCAGCAAGGTTAAAACATTGGTGGCCGAAGCTGAAGCTCAGAAAGAAATCGGCAGTAGTGGGCGGCCATACCCCGCGCAGTACGATCTGATTGAGTTCCCAAGCGGCTACGTCATTCCTAAGTTCGGAAGATTTGATGGAACGGGGAATGCAAATCAGCACGTCGCCCACTTCAAAGCATCGTGCGGAAATACAGGGGGCAATGACGCGCTCCTTCTTCGTCAGTTTGTCAACAGCCTGACCGGTGTCGCTTTCGACTGGTACGCGAGCATACCAGACGGGTCCATCATTACCTTTGCCCAAATGGAGTCTCTGTTCCGGCAAAGGTTCATGAGCGTCAGTGATAAAATCTCCATTGCCGACCTTGTGAGGACCAAGCCGGGGAGGAATGAAAGCAACACAGACTTTATCGCCCGATGGCGTAATCTCACGGTCAAGTGCGAACCGCCGCTGGAGCAGGACCAGTCCGTCAGCCTTCTCATTGGGAACCTCAGCAATTGGATGGTCCCATTCTTGTGTACAGCGGGCCTCAAGACATTTCAGGAGCTAACCAAGAAAGTCCAAATGCTGGAACGCTCAAAGAAAGAGTCCCTGCCGGACTCTCAGAGAGAGAAAACTTGGAAAAGCAAGCGGGACGACAACCGTAGAAGCGGGAGTTCCAGCAGTACCAATGTCTTCAATGCGTCCGACAATGAAGAAAAGCGAAAGGCGGCCGAATCCAAAACTAACCGGTCTCGAAAGCCATTGCTGGGAGGAGATGGGCCTTCCCTAGAGGAGAAAAAGAACAAGGTTTACTCTTTCAGGAGGGACAAAGTCCGCAAGATATTTAAAGATGCCTTGAACAACGGCCTCCAATTGCCGGAGTCGAAAAGACCCCAAGAAGCAAAAATGACCGACAATCCTCTGTATTGCCCGTACCACCGAGTAGTGAGCCATGCGATCGAGGATTGCTATATCTTCAAAGACTGGGTCGAGAAGCAGTACAAGGCTGGAGAGATCGAGCTATCCAAAAGCGTGTTGGTGAACAATCAAGTTGCAACCGCCAACTTTATACAGACGGAAGCCGAAGCCTTCTGGGAGCAGACAGCCGAACCCGCGGCCCTAAGAAATGAAACTGACTCATCGCGGCCTCCGTGGAGTACGCACATATCTAATAAGACGCAGAAGATGCTAAAGCTACTTTGGAAAGAACCCAGGACGGAATGGGAAGGGCAGAAGAAGCCTACCAGTCCAACTGCCAATACGGCTCCATCAGGCTCAAAATCCAAGAAGCTCAAGAATAAGAAAAGTGCAGCTCGGCGCAAAAAAGAGTCTGCAGGGAGATCGACCATTCAAAAATATATCGATTCCCTCGAAGAATATGAACAAAAGGAAAGAACATTGATTCAATTGAAGGAGTTCTTCCCTATACAAGCGGCTGAAATTCTGGAGGAGTTAGAAGAAGACTCCAATGAAGAGATCCCAGTAGTGACCTGCTACGCCATCCATCTTGGCAGCGACTCCGAGGATGAGCTCTATTTTCCCGAAGAGGACGAGGAGCTCACCACAAAGGCTAATCAAATCCAGCTCAGAAGCGGCAGGACTCTACCGCCAAATCAGGGCAACGCCCCAAAAGGGAAGGAAAAACAAGTCGCTAATGAAGAAGATGGCAGAGAACCAGCTGATGAAAACACAAATCCTTCCTCGGTGGACTATAATGTCTTGGCACATCTCCGGAAGCTTCCATCTCTCCTGAGCATCTACGACGCCTTGGTCCTATCTAAGGAGCTTAGAGACGTTCTCATTCACGCTCTACAAAACCCCGAGCGGTATCAGGCTCACTTTGCGGAAATTAATATGAAAGAAGCCCAGCACGCTTTGCATGCCACCGCAGTCACATTTAAGGATGAAGACTTGCTACTGGGAACGGCTGAGCATAATCGGCCGCTTTACGTGACCGGGTACAGCGACGGAGATCGAATTAATCGTATATTGATTGATCCGGGGTCCTCAGTGAACATCATGAACTTGCGAACTCTGAAGAGTTTGTCAATGGACGACCGACACCTGTCGAGGGAAAGGATTGTCATTCAAGGGTTCAACCAAAATTGCCAGCAAGTTCTAGGGTCTATAGCTTTGCCAATCAAATTTGGGGATCTGCAAACTGAAGCTAAGATATACGTGATCGACGCCGACACATCTTATAAGATTCTCTTGGGGCGGCCGTGGATCCATGATTACGGCATCATTCCGTCGACTCTCCATCAATGCATGAAGTATACTAAAAATGGCGAAGAAAGACGTATTGACGGAGACATCCAGCCGTTCGGTGTGCATGAAGTCCGATACGAAGATTCTCGGTACTTTACGAACCACCAAAATTCTAAGCCACAACTGACTGAGGATAGACCAGCCCCAAGACTCAAAAGCAAATCTGCGCCGGCTGTCACTTTCAAAAGCAAAAATACCCAAGTGCGCCCGCATTTCGGCAGCGACACTGATGAGTCCGATGCTGGAAGCCCGTCCTCCCGTAAAACTCGCCCCCGTTTCGGCAGCGATACGGACGAATCTGTTACCGAAGGCCCGTCTAGCAGCAAAGTCCGCCCTCATCTTGGCAGTGACACTGAAGAGTCAGAAGAAGAGGACCTGCCGTGCGACAGCTGTGCAGATCGACCCCCCATGCAGCAAGCGAAACTACGAGAGACCTTCGAAGTCGCAGAAAGGTCCCTGGCTATCACAAGGGTGCCGGAACGGATGTGCAAAGAGCTCGACGCATTGTCAGTCTCTACCGTGGACCAGCTGAAAACTTTCTACGTGCCCGGGAGGAAAAATGGACAGAAGGGCATCCTGTTTTACAAGTCAAACCCCGTTGTGCACCCGGACGATCTTTCTGTCGCGTGCCTTCCCTATGAGAGAGGCATAAGAGCCGTCCTCAATCCCAGATACTATGCGCCCGAGATGCGGGAATACTTTAAGAAGTGCGGATGCCGGTTATATCAAACGGAGTCCGAAGAAAAGTTTTACGAAGGGCTATGGTATCCGCCCCAGGTCCGAGCACTCATCGATGGACGAATTCCAGATAGACGGGGCATAGGCTACATTCAACCTGATTCCAAAGCGTGCTACATGATCCGTGTTGGTGAGGCCAGCGAAGGATCGAATAATGATGACGAGATAGCCGAGCCAGAAGAAGCTCCTCAAGAGCTCGAAGATGGCGGACAAGCAACCTTTGATGAGCTAACCGAGATTGACTTAGGAACGCCCGATAATCCAAGGCCGACCTACATCAGCTCACTCTTGTCGGAGGAAATGAAAGAGCAGATAATTGCCCTGCTGCGCGAGTTCGTCGACTGCTTCGCGTGGACGTACAAAGAAATGCCTGGCCTTTCCCCTGAGGTAGCCGTGCATAAGCTGGCTATATCTCCTGATGCTAAGCCAGTCAAACAAGCTCCTCGAAGAATGAGAAGGGAGTTGGAAGAAAAGGTCATCGAGGAAACCAAGAAACTCATCGATGCCGGCTTCATCAGAGAAGAGAAATATGCGGACTGGATCGCATGCATAGTCCCAGTCAAGAAGAAAAATGGGCAGATCCGAGTCTGTGTCGATTTCAGGGACCTCAATAAGGCATGTCCTAAAGATGACTTCCCGCTACCGGTCATGGAAATGATGGTCGATGACACCTCAAATTACGAACTGTTCACCTTTATGGACGGCTCGTCTGGATATAATCAGATCAAGATGTCGCCTGAGGATGAGAAGCATACAGCATTTCGAACCCCGATCGGAATATATTGCTACAAGGTAATGCCATTCGGACTGAAGAACGCAGGTGCTACATATCAAAGGGCGATGACTAATATCTTTGATGACCTAATCCATAAAGTCGTCGAATGTTATGTTGATGATCTGGTTGTCAAGACTAAAGCCAAGGCCGATCATATCCAAGATCTCAGGACCGTTCTCACCAGACTGAGGGAATACGATCTGAAGATGAACCCTCTGAAGTGCGCTTTTGGCGTGTCATCGGGAAAATTCCTGGGCTTCATAGTCCGACATCGAGGGATCGAAGTTGACCCATCAAAGATAAAGGCCATCATGGAGATGCCCCCTCCGAAGAGTCTGACGCAGCTAAGATCTTTTCAAGGCAAGCTTGCTTATATACGGAGGTTTATCTCAAATTTATCGGGGAGATGTAGGCCCTTCTCAAAGCTCATGAAGAAAGGAGCTCCTTTTATCTGGGATGCCGAATGTCAAGCAGCGTTCGAAAGCATCAAACAATACTTGTTGCACCCTCCAGTGCTGGCTGCTCCCATTCCAAATAAACCGTTGATTCTCTACACTGCCGCGCTAGATGAGTCACTCGGTGCGCTCCTTGCCCAGAATAACGAGGAGGGAAAGGAAAATGCCCTCTACTACCTCAGTCGAACTCTAGTCGGGGCGGAACACAACTATTCCCCAATCGAAAAGCAATGCCTGGCTCTGATATTTGCTGTGAAGAAGCTGAGGCACTATCTGCTGGCTCATCGGGTTATGCTGATCTCCAAGGTCGACCCGCTCAAACACTTGATGACCAAAGCAAGCCTAGCCGGCAGGATGGCAAGATGGGCTGTCATGCTACTTGAGTTTGACATAGTTTATACCCCTCAGAAAGCAGTAAAAGGGCAAGCTATTGCAGACTTTCTCGCCGCTCATCCCATACCAGAAGGGTCGCCGCTAAATTGTGAGTTACCCGATGAACAAGTGCTGCACCTCGAGGAAGATGAGCCATGTTGGGAGCTCTACTTCGATGGAGCCTCGTCAATAAGGACCTCCAGTAAATCAAGCGTCCCGGAGATAAAAGCAGGGATAGGATTGGTGTTCATCACACCATCAATGGGAACCCTACGACGTTCTTTTGCTCTCACCGAGCCTCGAACGAACAATGAAGCTGAGTATGAAGCTCTGATAGCTGGTTTGGAACTCGCCATAGAAATGGAAATCCTTCGGCTACGAGTTTACGGTGACTCCCAGCTTGTCGTCAACCAAGTAAGCGGCGACTATAAGATATACAAACCCGAGTTAGCTCGGTACAGAGGTAGGGTGGTGGAACTCATGAAACGGTTCACTCATATCGAACTAACGAGAGTCCCTAGAGCGTTGAACGGAAAGGCTGATGTACTCGCTCGCTTGGCCAAGGAGCTGGCTGATCCTGACATAGACGAAATTCTGATCACAGTCAGGAGCCGGCAAATTCTACCCCCAGTCTCTCTACGAGAAGAGGAAAGCGCGGAACAGAAGAGCAGTCCTGCGGAAGAAGCTTCGATCATCCAAGACGAGCCCGATTGGAGAGAACCCTTCATAGAGTACCTCCGATACGACAAGCTGCCCGAAGAAAAATCTGCGAGGATTCAGCTGAAGAAAAGAGCTCTCCGATACGTGTTTGTAAATGACACGTTATACCGCAGGTCATACGACCAACTATGGCTCAGGTGTCTGTCATTGGCCGAAGCCCAAAAGGTCATGAAAGATGTCCACTCGGGCGTTTGCGGTGCTCACCAATCTGGCCCCAAGATGCGACTTCAAATCAAACGGCTTGGGTATTACTGGCCCACCATGATACGGGATTGCGGAGAGCATGCAAAGAAATGTTATATCTGCCAAATTCACGGTGATTTTATTCACAAGCATCCCAATCCATTGCATCCTACAGTGGCGTCGTGGCCCTTCGAAGTCTGGGGCACCGACATTGTTGGCCCAATTGATCCTCCGTCATCCAAAGGCCATCGGTTTATACTGGCCGCGACAGACTACTTCTCCAGATGGGCTGAAGCTGTCCCGCTAAAAGAAGTTAAGACAAAGGATATTCTGACATTCTTCCAGCATAATATTCTATACCGCTTCGGTACACCAAGAAGAATCATTTCTGACAACGGGCCTTCTTTCAAGAGCTTCAATGTCTCAAGGTTCGCTACTCAGCACAAGATAGACTGGAGATATTCCTCCATCTATAATCCAAGAGCCAACGGGCTAGCCGAAGCCTTCAATAAGACTCTATGCAAGCTCCTGAGAAAAAATGCTTCAGCCAACAAGAGAGACTGGAATCTCAAACTTCACGAGGCGTTGTGGGCATATCGTACCACACACCGTACTCCAACTCAGTCCACTCCATACTCATTGCTCTTCGGAGTGGAGGCGGTCCTCCCCCTCGAAGTTGAAGTTCCAAGCTTAAGAATGGCCGTCCAACATGAGTTGACGGAGGAAGAAAACGTGCTCCTTCGACTTGAAGAACTCGATGCCCTCGAAGAAAAGAGGCTCGCGGTGCAGCAAAATCTGGAGCTATACCGAGCCCAAATGTCACGGGCCTATGACAAGATAACCCGTCTCCGCGCTTTCAAGAAAGGTGAATTGGTGTTGGTCCTCAAAAGACCGATCATCCCCAATCGACATGCCAAGGGAAAATTCGAGCCGAACTGGGAAGGACCATACGTCATCGAGAAAGTGTTCGACGGAGGATCCTACCAACTAATAAGTGCCGAGGGAGAAAGGCCCATGCCACCCATCAATGGCCGATATCTCAAGAAATACTACACATGAATGCTCCAAGTCGCAGGTGAATTGAGCACATCGGCCCTACGGTCTGGATCAGACATCCTGCAAAACCGTATACAATCCACGGGCGTAAATGACCCCTATTTCTCCCAAATCCTGCCGGTGAGACTACTTTTAAAGTCCCACCAGCGGCAAAAAAAAAACAAAAACAAAAAAAAAACAAAAAAAAAGGGGTATGCCCACAAGCAAAACGGGCACGGATGAAAACCCGAAAGGGCTCCGTGAGTAAAAACAGCAGGACTACCGGCGAGTCTGTGAAAACCCGAAAGGGCGCAAACTCGTGAAAAGAGATGAAATACACTCGCAAAGCCCTCTCGACCTTGCGAGGAGAAAACCCCTGCGTGAGATCCTTACGACTCACAAAGGAGCAACACACTTAGGAATCCTCATGATTCCTAAGGAGAAAATACACCTGCGGGATCCTTACGACTTGTAGGGAGAAAATGCTTTTATGGGACCCTCACGGCCCATAAAATTGAAAAGCCTTGGGTGGTAGGGACCCAAACCTATCTCCTAAGCCATCGTTCCCCAACGGGCAACGGCAAATGATGAGTCGCTCCTGGCATTTCGCTTCAGTGTTAGCGGTGCTGATGCCGACCAAAAACCCAAATCCCAAGTCCTCCCAAGGCAAATGATGAGTTGCTCCTGGCATTATTCCAGTGCAGCATTGCTGATGCCAAACAAGATCCAAATTCCAAGTCCCCAAATGGCGAATGATGAGTCGCTCCTGGTACCATATTCCAGTGCAGCGATGCAGACGCCAACCAAATTCCAAATCCCATACCCCAACGGCGAATGATGAGTCGCTCCTGGTACCACATTCCAGTGCAGCGATGCAGACGCCAACAAATCCCTGAAATCTTTCTGGCCCTACGGTCTGGATCATACATCCTGCAAAACCGTATACAATCCACGGGCGTAAAACAATCCCAATCTCTCCTAAGTCCTACCGGTGAGACCACATTCAAAGTCCCACTAAAAAAAAAAGGGTATGTCCACAAGCAAAATGGGTACGGAGGAAAACCCGAAAGGGCTCCGTGAGTAAAAACAGCAGGACTGCCGACGAGTTTGTGAAAACCTGAAAGGGCGCAAACTCGTGAAAAGAAGATGAAATGCACTCTCAAAGTCCTCTCGACTTTGAGAGGAGGAAATTCTCGCGTGAGATCCTTACGACTCACAAAGGAGCAACACACTTAGGAGTCCCCACGACTCCTATGGAGAAAATACGCCTACGAGATCCTTTCGACTCGTAGGGAGAAAATGCTTTTATGGGACCCTCACGGCCCATAAAATTGAAAAGTCTTAGGTGATAGGGATCTAAACCTGCCTCCTAAGCCATCAATTCTCAAATTCTCTCGGGGCAAATGATGAGTTGCTCCTGGTATTATTCCAGTGCAGCAATGCAGATGCCAAACAAAAACCAAAATCCCAAAATCCTCTCAATGACAGATGATGATTCACTCCTGGTACCACATTCCAGTATAGCGATGCTGATGTCAACCCAAATCAAAATCAACAAGTCAACTTCCACTCCGACTCCGCAGAAAGCGGAGCAAGTCAGAATCCAATCTCGACACCGCAAGAAGCGGAGCGAGTCAAGTCGACCCCTGACACTGCAAGAAGCAGAGCAAGTCAAATCAAGAACCGACCGTCCAAGTCACTAAAAGGGCAGAACCGACCGTCCAAATCGCTAAAAGGGCAGCATCGACCGTCCAAGTCGGAAAAAGGGCAGCATCGACCGTCCACGTCGCAAAAAGGGCAGAACCGACCGTCCCAGTCGCTAAAAGGGCAACACCGACCGTCCAAGTCGCTAAAAGGGCAGCATCGACCGTCCAAGTCGCAAAAAGGGCAGCATCGACCGTCCAAGTCGCAAAAAGGGCAGAACCGACCGTCCAAGTCGCTAAAAGGGCAGCATCGACCGTCCAAGTCGCAAAAAGGGCAGCATCGACCGTCCACGTCGCAAAAAGGGCAGAACCGACCGTCCCAGTCGCAAAAAGGGCAGTACCGACCGTCCAAGTCGCTAAAAGGGCAGCATCGACCGTCCAAGTCGCAAAAAGGGCAGCATCGACCGTCCACGTCGCAAAAACGGCAGAACCGACCGTCCCAGTCGCAAAAAGGGCAGTATCGACCGTCCACGTCGCTAAAATGGCAGCATCGACCGTCCATGTCGCAAAAAGGGCAGTGTAGGATTCCTACAAAGCAGGAACCAGATCGCTCCGGGCCAAGGAAACGTCTACCACGGACACTCCGTCTCGGAGACGCGTTAAGCGTCGACCGTCCATGTCGTAAAAAGGGCAGTGCATCCCAAAAAGTGGGAACCAAATCAAGTCGCCTCCATGTCAAAGAAGATCCATCAACTTCATGCACACGACCCACATATGTGGTGTGCATTTATTGATAGGGGGCAATTTGTTGGGGTAAAAATTTACACCCCGGTTGACCAAGTCAAAATCAAAGTCAACCCCAAGCCAAGTGGGCCCAAGCCCAGATCCAGTGGGCCCATGCCCGGGTCGAGCCCGAACATGAAGCGGCCGGCCTCCTCCCCCTACGCCAAGATAAAAATTTTGTAATAAACAATTTTGTTGTATTTATTTTTTTTTTGGATAAATGTAAGAAAACTAGGCATAAAGCCAAATTTTTGTAAAGCCCATGGCTTATGTGCAAAAAGAAATTGCACATGAGCCATGGGATAGGCAAAATGCCATTTTGTGAAGCCCAAGGGGCTATGTGTAAAATGTATGGCCTATAAAGGCAAAGATAATGAAAATATCTCACAACTTTTTCTCTCTCCAAAAAAAAAAGTCTCAGAGCTGAGCTCTTTCTTCCATCTTCAAGGTTCCAAAACCTTCTTCTTTCTCTTGAATTAAATCAAGAGTTTTACTCTTCCTTTTTCAAAACAAATTAGTTTTTCACCACAAAACCCATAAAGGGGAACTTGGATCTATCATTAGATCTGAAAAAGAAGAGATTTTGAGATTTCACATCCCTTGATCTTCAAGATCCAGCAAGCAACAGGAGGAAGAAGAACATCGTTCACTAAACCCCAAAAAAAAAAAAACACACACACACACTCAGGAGTCCAACTCCTCTCTGATTTCTCTTCTGAGAAATTTGTTTTAGCAGCGCGCAGCGCAAGTGCGCAAAGCGCCCGCGTGCCGACACGTGGCGCGCGCGCTTGCGCAAGTGCGCAAAGCGCCCGCGTGCCGACACGTGGCGCGCGCGCGCGCTTGCGCAAGTGCGCAAAGCGCCCGCGTGCCGACACGTGGCGCGCGCGCTTGCGCACCTGCGCGCTTGCGCAAGCGCAAAGCGCCCGCGTGCCGACACGTGGCGCGCGCGCGCGCTTGCGCACCTGCGCGCTTGCGCAAGTGCGCAAAGCGCCCGCGTGCCGACACGTGGCGCGCGCGCTTGCGCAAGTGCGCAAAGCGCCCACGTGCCTACACGTGGCGCGCTTGCGCACCTGCGCGCAGCGCTCATGCGCAAAGCGCCCACGTGCCGACACGTGGCGCGCTTGCGCCTGAGCGCACAGCACCTAAGCGCACAGCGCCCAAGGTGCTGCCCCACGCATCCTTTGGATGCCCTTTTCCCCTTTATTTATATATATATGTATATATATACATTTGTATACAAATGTACACATACACATACTCCGCAACATTCTCCCCCTCCAAAAAATTTTCGGGCCGGGGCGCTGCCCCGAACCCCGCAAGGGGGCTGCTAGCCCCCTTGACCCCCAGCCCGCTATCCGGGTAGCGGGACCCCCGTAAAAACTCTACGTGGCTCCCGATATATCCAAAACCCCCTTTTCAAAACAAAACACACGTACACTGCACATTGAGTTCGCATGACCAGTTCAACCCGTTAATCGGAGGTTCCCCCGCCCCAAAGGCGAGGGGTAATTAACGGCAGCTTAGTCCGCGGCTGCCGGAGATTCGGATCCCCACAATCATTAAACCCCGGCCTACCCTAGGCAGGGGGAATCTGTAGTACGCCTGACAAGCTTGCGCGTATTCCCATCTCAATGGGGTGACGAAAAACACCCAACACTCGTCTTGTACGTGGATGACATTCTCCTAATAGGAAATGATATTCCTATGCTACAGTCAGTCAAAGGATTCTTATCACAGAGGTTCTCCATGAAGGACCTGGGCGATGCCAACTACATTCTAGGGATCCAGATCTATCGTGATAGATCTAAGAGGATGTTGGGACTTTCGCAGTCCAGGTACATCGACACCATACTGAAATGATTCAATATGGAAGATTCAAAGCGCGGTAATCTACCGGCTTGTCATGGAATCACCCTCTCCAAAGAGATGTCTCCCAAGACTGATTTGGAAAGGGCTCGCATGTCATCTATACCCTATGCATCTGCGGTAGGCTCTATAATGTATGCGATGTTGTGTACCAGACCAGATGTAGCATACGCATTGAGCGTTGTAAGCTGGTATCAGTCGGACCCAGGGGAGAAACACTGGATAGAAGTAAAGAATATTCTCAAGTACCTGAGAAGGACTAAGGAGATGTTCTTGGTGTATGGCGGAAAAGTCCTCCAGATCGAGGCCTTTGCTGACTCCAGCTTCCAGAGTGATAAGGATGACTCCAAGTCCATGTCAGGTTATGTCTTTACCCTCAATGGAGGGGCGGTTTGCTGGAAGAGCTCCAAGGAGGAAACTGTTGCTGACTCAACTGTGGAAGCGGAGTACATAGCTACTTGCGATGCCGCAAAGGAAGCTGTCTGGATGAAGAAGTTCCTCACGAAGCTTTAGGTGGTTCCTACCATTGTTGATCCAATACCGCTGTATTGTGACAACAACGGCGCTATAGCTTTAGCGAAGGAACCCAGGTCCCATCAGAAGTCCAGGCACATTTTGAGGCGGTACCACCTAATCAGGGAGATCGTAGATCGCCGGGAGATCGAGGTGAAGAGAGTAAATTCGGAGAATAACACTGCAGATCCATTCACGAAGACCATACCCCAGACTCAGTTCGAGCGGCTGAACGAGATGATAGGTCTTCGATACGCCAGTACATGGCTTTAGTGCAAGTGGGAGATTGTTAGTGTATATGCCCTAGAGGCCATTACTGTATCATACTAGTTTGTATATTACTTGATGGAAGCTTGGGATATTCACAGTTGTATACACAATCTTGCTCGAAATGGTTGTATGCTATTTGGTTTGTTTCTACTTTAATGTGTGCATGTGTTTCTTTTAGCATATCTCCTATACACATTAGTGGAGCCCTTAGGATCTTTCCTTGATTACCAGCGTTGTGATGGAAGTCACACTAGTGAGGGCTGGGTAATCTACAAGCACATCCTTATACAGGTCCCTAGTCGTTGGATTATCAAGACAGGGCATCGATACTCCGGAGTAGACTAGCGTATGCGCTTCTCATCCCAGCAGGGGAGATAGTCTGTACCACAGCCGTCAGTACGTCGTACTTGAGATAGTATGCGGGCGCTCGTTAGGTTACGAGTACACTGGACATGACTCATCGGGAACTGTTGGTTGGTACTATACCTATCGTCAGTTATCAGTTCCCAGGTGACATGAGTACAGCTTAGTCCGCTGACTTGACACAGTCACTTCGCCTCGAGTGTGTTCCCACTGTTCTTTAATTACTACCCTACCATGGCTCAAAAGAGTCGTGCAAATAGGTAGTAGTTGGGTGCAGTCCTGAAGCACTTGGAGGCAGTCACGGTTAGAAAGGATTCGTCTCTCCCGGTATTGGGGGTTGATATCGCGCTGTGTCTAGGAGAGCCATTACACATAGTCGTCCCTGGCCAGGGCAAGCGAGATATACTGGTAGGTTTTCCAGTGTTATCTCAGGGTGTTCTGGGCTACACTCCGACACGACTTGTACCGCTATTAGGGGACTGACGTTTACCACCCTCTAGGCTCGCCATGCGATATTCTCAGACGAACAGACCGGACTGTACGGAGATTGTCACATTCAGGCTCAGTAGGAGTTCGGATGGGTTCGCCTCATCAGTCTTCTTATCGGCATCTACCTGGGGACCGTTACGTATAACTAGTACTGCTTGCGGCCTGTGGTTAAACCCACTGCCAGCGTAGTGTCGAGTCTTTAGAGTCCCACACAGAAGGCTATTCGCCTTTAGGCAAAACAGAGTAGAGGTCGCATGGTTTTGCGACAGGGTTCGTTCACATCCGCGCATTTGTGCACGTTTGGTGTCCGGGTAGTTATTACTAGCGGGCTTTGGATTAAGCCAGATCCTATTATATGTTTTGCGATTGGTTTTATCTCATTGCATTCGTATTCCTCGGAACACGGATGCGGGTGTGTATGCACAGTTGATAGAGGCAGAGGCAGAGAATTCTCATTAGGGAGGATTCTCATTAGGGTTATTGACCGTTGACTTTTTCTAAACCCTAATGAGAATGCGAAATATGATTAATAATATTAATTAAGGTTTATTGTGCCATGGTTGATTTGAACTTTTGACTTTTGTTGACTTTGTTGACCGGTTGACCAATGTGGACTTGTTGACCATCAGCATTTCTTTTCAAAGATGCTTCTTGTTCTTTGCAAAATACATTTAATAAATGAAATGATAATGGTCATTCATAAACTAACCATCACACCTTTTCTTAATTATTATTATTATTATGATAATTCCTAATATGAGAGTATGGTTGTAAAAATTGGATCATTCTCACTTGCTCACTCTCTCTCATCAAAAGTTCATCCTCTTCCTCTCTCTCAAAGCTCTCATGTCTCATGTGTTGAGAAGTTTGAGCTATTGAGATAAAACCTTTAAAACTCTTCTCAACTCACTCTGGAGTTCTAGTTCTAGCAAGCCAAGCACTTTAGTTGCCTTTCGGTTGAGGTAGGAGCTCAAGGTAGAAGCTTTCGGGTGGATCATTCTTCGACAAAGAGGAGACTACGAGGTGGAGCCGTTCAAACCATCCCAAGGAGCAAGAAGAGAAGGAGTTCAAGACCTAGGTATAACCCTCTAACATAGTAGTTAAACTTGTAGTTAGTTTGCTAGGTTTTTGTTTAGCAAAGATCCTCTTTTCTAGTCCATGTTACCTTGCCATAAAAAATCGTTTTTTACCGTTTCCGCCTCCCCGTATGAACCGGGACAGGTAACGTGGACTTACATAATATTCTTTTATTGGTGCACTTCCGGGTTGAGGATGATGTCACCGTTGATGTATATTATTTACTTTTCCGCATTAGGATAGACCCAAGGAGGGGAGCACAAGTAGCTGGGTTCTGGGGTCCAGTAGGAGACCATCTCAAGGAGTCGAGACCGGGTCTCCTAACTGTAGAATTGGCAGGGTTGCTTGCCGCTCTCGTAGGGGTCTAGAGATGTGGGTTTGGATATTCATCGCGAACATAGAATCCGTGTCTTTTATTGGCTTGATATAAAACAGGGAAATCCTAGTATATCTAATATTTCATATGTTCTTTTCCGCTGCTGATATTCTGTGATGTGATCACTTTATATGTTCTGAGAAGAATGCTTATATTATATATATGATATATAATAACTATTTGATGCTTTCGTTTCTTTTATGATGCTTGCGAAGCATAATTGATGGGACTTCATTAATGAGATTAATGAAATAAAAAAAACCTAAAGATGTTGTAGAAACTTGTTTTAAAAAGACTGGTAGCTCTAGTTCTTGCTTTGCATAGTGGTATTCCTTGTAGAATATCCAGCACCTTATTCGATAAGGAAAAAGCCGAGATCCCTTCACCGGGAGTGACCACTTTAGCGAAACTAGTAGATGCTACAACTCACTCGGTTTGTCTTTTGATTGCTTCTATAGTTTTTTCTTTGCATAGTGGTATTTGTGAAATATCCTGCACCTTATTCGGTAAGGAAAGAGCCAAGATCCCTTCACCGGGAGTGACCTTTTTAGCAACACTAGTAAAAGCCTCAAAACACTCCTTTTCAAAATCACTCAATTCTACAACGATATTAAGTTCATTACGCTCATGGTTATCTTAAAAACCTGTGTAGCCCTCCGTCATTTTAGAAAGTAGAGTACTTAGTATTCGTGCTGCGTATGTCGACTATAGTTGAGGCGTAGTGTACGGTAGCTAAGTGATGTCTTCCTACACAGCATATGATGCGATTAGTTAGGACATTCATGTGATTATATTGACCATAGTTGAGGGTCATGTGGTGGGTCTAATTAATCATGAAATGACGGGTAGAACTTGATTAGGACTTATGATATGTTGACCATAGTTAAGGTCATAAGTCACTAGGGGTAAAATAATATCGGGAATTTTAAGTGTTGAAATTTACAATAAGATTGCATACCTTCTATGAGATAGTTGGATCCCGATACCTACTGCGAGTAAGAGTTACTCCTGGGAGAGTTTTACACATTACATTTAGCCGATCAAGTAGGTGTTTAGAAAGGTGTTAACGGGGTTACGCCCATGGAAAAACAAGGTTTATTTTAATTAGGTCCATGCGAAAGCACGGGGAACCTCCCTCAAAGTACCGGCACTGGCCTGGCTGAAAGATTGGCGAACTTGTAGGGTGTAATTAATCCCGGCTAGTCTTTCCTTTTAGGGTTTGAAGGAAGATTTGATAAAAAAGCAGTAGGAGCCATCTTGATTAGATAAAATATATAACCAATCTAATCTTACAAGGGCGCACGCAGAGTGTTTTCTTCTCTCTCTCTCCAACTAGTGACCATGTCACGTCTTAATCAAGATAATAATATGGTTGAATTGACCGAACACACTTGTTATACTGAGCTGGGGAACGTTGGTCTCGCTCCAACTTATAATTGTTATGAGATCGAGCAGGAAATAGGGGATTACCAGGATTCCCGTGCTGACCAAACGAAGAAAGCACATGTTGATGCATCTTCTTCGGGTGTATTCATTACCGAGAACTGTTTCTCAGTATCCTCTACATCGTGGGTATGAGATACCGGATCAGGATCCCATATATATAAACCGTTACATGGGCTAAAGACAGGTAGAGAACTGGGAATGGGTGATAAGTTTTAAGAGTTGGAAACGGTGCAATTGTTGCAGCCAAGGTATTGGCAATTATCACCCTGTATTACCAAATACATTGATTCTTAACAAATGTTATTAGATACCGAACCTGATATACAACATCATATCAGTCTCTTTATTTAGTAAAGAAAGATATAATTTTTTATTGTTGGATAATGTTTTGTACATTTTTTTATATCAAGAGTTGATCGGTTCAGACACGTTATCTAAAAGCATATACGTTCTAAATCAAACCACAGTTCTTAACGTATACAACACACACAAGAGGAAGAGTTCAGAAATGAACGAATCCTTCTTGAGGCATTGTAGACTAGGTCATATCAATGCGAGCCGACTAGCTAAGTTACATAAAGATGCATATTTAAATCAGTTTGAATTTACATCTTATGAAACTTGCCAGTCATGTTACAAAGATAAAATGACCATAGCTCCGTTTACTTGAAACAGAGAAAGAGCTATTGAACTCTTGGGATTGATACATGATGATGTATGTGGTCCCCTGTCTACACATGCCAGGACTGGTTCTTTGTATTTCATTACATTCACTGATGATTTCTCAAGATTTGGACATATGTTTCAGTTGAAACGCAAGTCTGAAGCTTTTAAGAAATTCAATGAATAGAAATTTAAAGTAGAGAACCAAAACGAGTATAAGTATTATGTCCTTTGATGTGATCGGGAAGGAGAATACTTAGGCATGGAGATCCTGGACTATTCTAAAGGAGAATGAGATTCTTTCTCAACATTACTCCTCCGTATACACCACAGAACAACGGTGTATCGGGGCAGAGCAATCGCACCCTATTAGATATAATGCGCTCTATGATGAGTACTAATGAGTTGCCTATTTCCTTTGGGTGTTATGCACTTGTGAAGCTGCATACCTATTGAATTCGGTTCCAACCAAATCAGGTGCCTACTACTCCATATGAGATATGGAATGAGAAGAGCCCATATCTTAAGCAAGTTAAGAATTGGGGGTTGTCCGGCCTATGTCTAAAAGCAAAATCTGGAAAAGCTCAAAGCAAGGTCAGTTCTGTGGAAGTTTATTGGATATCCCAAGCATTCGCAAGGGAATATCTTCTACCGCACCAAGGAACAAAAGGTGTTTTATTTCTCGGCATGCCACTTTTTTAGAAAAAGGAATTTATTTTGGATAGAAATTTGTGGTCATGAGGTAGAATTGGAAGGAGTTCCAGTGTCACGATCCGAAGGTACGAAACGTGACCGGCACTTAAATTACGAAGCGTCTAAAGGTGCAACGTAATCTAAGTAAGCCGAAGCCCAGAAATCTAAACCATTTAAAAGAAGAAGTAAAGGAAAACATGTTTAAAAGCAATATCAAATTTTCTCAAAAATTTCGGCAGAGTCTCGTTTGTAAAAACTGGCCCCAAACGGGTACAAATAAGAATATATACAAAAGCAATAATAAAGGCATCCCTAAGCTGGAGCTAGCTCTACGCCAAAAGGCGGAAACAACCACACAATGCACTAAAATATACAACGCCGAAGGGCGAGGCTCAAAACTCAAAATGAAAACCAAATCCACCAAAAAGCATAATAATACAAGCGCGACTCTAAGGTAGAAAGAATAAACAACAGGTCTTCTAAATATATCAAGTAATACAAGTCTGGTTGATGGAGCTTACTAGATACAAATGAAATAATAAAAGTACAACGACAGTCCTGATACAAGTGAACCAACCAAGCAAGCAAATCACCCTGAATGAAAAGATGTGCCAGCAAGCTGCTAAGGAAACCTGTACATCGAAACCTGTAAGAAAAATTTGGCACAACGGGGATGAGTTTCCAACTCGTGAGTAGAAGACATTTGCGAGTAGAAATCGCATGCACGACTCTTTCCTAGGTCATAATAATATCTAATATAACACTAGTCATCTAGTAGTGGCAGGGTAATAGTCTATGCGTAAGTGCAATGCTCAATGCTCGTGTCAGTGCCCCAAGTAGTAACATGTCATGTGTTTGAGTATGCATGCACCATGAATGTAAAAGAATCAACCATGAAATCTGGATATACCTGTATAAGAAATCTTCAGCTTGTATCATAGTAAAATTTGTACGATAATCTGAAACATCATCAATGAAATCCATGGAAATCCATGTCAAGTATCGACACAAAACATGTAAATCTCAAAGTCTCAATACCTCATAGTCTCAATATCTCATAGTCTCAATATCTCGGGATCCGTCAGTCCGGATCGGCCCATATCATCAAATCTCACGACAACGATCAGTATCCTCCGGATATCCGCCGTGCCAGACATCACCGGTAGATAGTCTTCCCCTGCCAGGCTCATCGTCTAAAACTCGATCATCTTGCCCCGGGGTACCATACCGGGCCCACCATGTACCCGAGACGATTCATCCACTCCTCGAATCGAGTCTCGAAAACCAACTGAAAACATGAAATCTCATGGTGGATGACCCATACATCATGAGAAAACTGCAACTTGTATTTTTAAATGAGAGGGAGAGAGAGAGAGAGAGCAGTTTTTATACATATTCTTGCGGTTTCCCCCAAAATCCAGAAATCTCATAAAAATCCAAAATCCCAAAATCATGAGTAAGTAAATAATGAGCATCGGCATAAGCCCCAGAATACTACATGATAATATGAATATGTGAATGCATGAAGTGTCTAAGTAATAAATGTAATGTCTAAACTAACACATGGGGGTAATCACACATTATTATATTGGACTAGCATTTAGCTGATATATCAATAAAAAGATAATATGTTCTAAAGTGTACGTGACATGACAATTACCGATGATGGTTTGTGTAAGCCGGCAAATAAGTGTACCTGGATCATGCGCATCATCGGTAATGGTGCTGGTGTCCTAACAGGCAGAATTTCATATTAACTAAAGAAACATATGTATGAACATGCAATGTGATGATTACAATCTGGGTATAAAGGTGAATGTGTATTAACCGCTCATTTGGAATATACATATCTAACTACAAACTATATGGCTCGAGCCTAAATTAGTATCTATCTAACCCACTAAGAAACTAAACTAAAGAAACTAGTCGATAGGAAATAAGAATCCACCTAAAGTCTGAATCGATATCTCTAATAGTCGGCGATCCAGCCTCAATAGCGTCACGTACATAGTACGACTTCCTCGAGTCAAGAGTGCGGATCAATCATCACATCTATGTCTCGTACGGTAAAATCCATCGTACGGCATCCTAAAATCAGGGTACGGGTCAACTATCATATATACACATAATCGTCCGTATAGCATCATCATCAAACAATATCATGATCAAAGATACTGTACTATAATCGCATACATCCCAATATCATCAAACATATATCATTGTCTGTGTAATTATCCATCGTCAAATGATCCACTAAAATATCATGTCATATATCATCTCGTGATTAAGGCACATATTACAATCCAGGTTCTATTCTAGAGTCTCGTACATTTGAATGTCATCATCACCTATTATCGTTTATGTATAAATATACCTTTCTCATTTTCCAATGATCCGCTAATATCATAATACATCTCATATCATAACACGATCGTATAGCCAATAGATCACGGCATCAAGCCCAGTCATATCATCTCATACCCATGTATCATATAACATCCTTATATCACATGTATATATTGTGTGTGTGTGTGTGTCTATATATACACACACACACACACACACATTCCTATATATATACACACACACACACATATATACCAAGTCAAGTTAATGTGTGTGTGCGTGTGTGTGCGTGTCTACCTGAAACCTACGAATTCCCTCTAAGGCATTCATCCTCTGGTTAAGTCTTTCTAAATCAGTCTAGTCCAACCTAAAGTATTTAATAGGACCCTACTCGCCATGAATCTAAGGTCACGTCCGACTTCCTAATAACAGTAAGTAATATCCCAATTCTATGTTTGCGGGGGTACTAAACACCATCCACCCGACTTCCCCCGTAGATATACATCTACTCACCTGGTCCTTGTCTGCCGAAGTCGATGTCGCCCTCCACTTCTTCCTCGTCCGAAGTCCACGTGAGGGGTACCTATACGCAAACATATATAATATCCTAAACCGAATCGCGGACAAAACCAAAACAGCGCACGAAACGTGCATAGGTTAAAACCTATGACCTACTCATGCAAAATGACCAAATAACCCTCGACATCGGCGTACAAACGCCGATTGATCGAGATAAAACACAAACGTACAGATCGTGGTTCCAAAACTCACTAATTATAATATAAAATAGATTGCAACTCATCGAAAACACAAAATAAATCAAATCGGTTTATTTCCGAAAACCTAGAAAGCGTCAATTAACCGTTTCACTTCAAAACTTGAAACGAAACTAATGGCCATAATATTCACTAAATATCATAACTAGAATATATAAACCATTCCTATAATTTATCCTCATCAATTTGTATTGAATTGAAAATTCTTGTTTGCAAAAATATCATATTTTAATACTTTTTAAGGCAAAATTCACAATTCATCGACTAAGCTAGATTTTGCATATTTTAAATTGTTAAACCACTCATGGAAACCATAATGATGCACTAAAAATCCTAACTAGATTTTAGTCCCACAATTAAATAAATTTCTAAAAACCTAGTTAGCAAATTAGCATAATTATCACAATTTTTAAACTAACCATTAACAACTAGTAACCTAATTAGGTTTTGCAATCAATTAACATGTTAGTCTACCCATTAAAACCAAGAATCATTGATAAACATCATCACTAGAACTTTATCTCAACAATTTATATAAATATTAAAAACCTAGTATGCAAAATTATCAAATTTTAACAATTTTGAAGCAACAATTTGCAACTTAACAACTAAACTAAATTTAGCATAACATAAAGTGTTAAACTACATATTGTAATCATGATCAACTTATAAAAACCCTAAATTAATTTTAAATCCCTCTCTTGAATTTTAAATCTACAAATTAAACCATATTAAACACCAAATTGAACTAGTTTAAAGTAATTAGCAACAAATTAAATATGGGGTTAGGATTTATACCTCCATAAACATGAGATCAAACATGCAAACATGTCTCCAAAAAGCTAAATTTGCTCCAAAATCCTTGTTTGTTTAGAGAAAGAATGAAGGGTAGAGATTTAATCAGGAATTAGTGGTGTTTTATTTTGGATTTTTGAATGAATTTTGATGAATTTTGGGAGAGAGAATGAGGTGAGAAAAATGGAGAGGGGGCAGCCTAGGGTTCGGCCATGGGGGGGAGAGTGAGGGGAGGGAAAAAAAAGAGTGTGGAATTGTGTAGAAGTTTCACTAATTAACATATTATTTATGTCTTTTCATTTATTAGTTATTTTATTTTTCTTAAATCATTTTTTTTACCCTAGAATTCTCTAGAATTTGAGACCAATTCAAGAAGAGAAAAGAATGCAACCATCTTAATTCTAATATGACATGGTTCACATTTGTCAAATTAGCCCATTGCAATTTATATTTTGCACCTATTTAATGTATAATTAAAAGCTTATGTAAATATTGAAAATTAATTAATTAAGAAAAATATTTTAGTAAACTAATAATTTATAAGTCACTAAATAAAGACCATTTACTAGTAATTACATAGTTAAAATAGACGTATTTAAATCTATATTGAAAAATAATTATAGTTGAGTTTTATGGAAAATACGGTTTATTTTACCGATTATCAGAAAATTCACCTAAAGGATTTTATTTATTTATTTATTTATTTTTAAAACGTTACAATTTTCCCCCCTTAAAGAAATTCGGTCCCCGAATTTAAATTAAAACTCCCCTCCAAATACTAAAACATTTAGCCATAACACTCAAATCGTCGGGGCTCTGAAATCATCAATACATAAACACATCTTAGCGCAATGCATGCGCATGAAAAACGATTACATAACTCAAAATCAACACTCCGTCAAACATAACGCAATCATCGGAGTTATGGTGAGAATAAAATATCAAAGCCCAATACGAAAACTCACATGATATACATCAAAACTATAACTAATATATAGTGCGCATCGTAGAAAAATCGTCTAAACATCTTAATAAAGAAGCATGCAAAAACCCCTTTTTAAAATCGCCGTGCGATGCGCTTGTCACGGCATAAGTAGCGGACGTTTATTTTTTAAAAAAAATAGCTATACATATATATCTTTTATTTAATATACACGTCCCGCCTGGTTACTAAATCAAATAGTAATGATTATAAAAACATACTGGTCAAAATGAAATCAATCCCAATCACAGTTTACGAGGTACCACGTGCGTACGGTGCGCACGAAAATCGAAGTCAAATACAGATGCCATGAATACGCACAGAAACACAACTGAGTGCAATGGTTGTGCACCAAAAACATCTGTCAAGTGCAACAGGCGTGCACGACAATAATATCAGGTGCATCTAATCTACACAAAACCCCGATTTAGTGCATCTGGTGTGCACAAAATCGTATCAAGTGCGCCAAGTGTGCACAAGAATCTCAATCAAGTGCACATGGTGCACGAAAACATATACCGAATATCAAAATCGAAATCACAGTACTAAAAGTGCATGAAAACTATGCCGAAGCATACGTCAAAATCATGTGCAACCCATATGCATAAAATCAAATCAATATCTCAAAATGTATAAAACCAAATCGAATGCACTGGGTATGCACAAAACAACATCAATACCACTGATATATGAAACTCGAATAGAGTGTAATGAATATACACATAGGAAATACCAATCATAGAACAAAATCCTTAAAATACCAAAATCCAAACAACGGAAATATGGAATTCAAATCACCAAATCGCAATCGTAAACACTATCGTCAATGTGTGCCTCTTTCATCTGGTGTCGACTGATTCGAACTCGTCGCTTCGTAGCTGTGCTGACTGCGCTACAAACGGCTACACTCATATCGAGAGTCTCCCACATAATCTATCCCTTCACCTGATATCCGGACTACGTTAAACTTTTCGATCGATTCATAAAAATCCAAGAATTCCCCGAGAGCTCAACACTCAAGTACAGTTTAAAAATATCCAGTACATGCCCCAGCATCTGCAGACCAGCAGTAGAAGGCAAACCCAAGCCTCACTAATGGCACCGCGGAACTGCCGTAAACCCTAAGGTTCAAAGGCGTTCTCATGGTCATTATGTCGAGTTAGGGTTTCGTTCTTCTAGAGGGTCCATAGAAATACCTGCATGTTCTTCCGAATACCTTAAACTTGGGAAAATGGGTTTCTATCATTCGTTCGAACCTTTTAAGTTTGTCTGGACGAAATGTGAATACCCTTCGTCCGCACGCTAAACAATGCTTCAACACTCCAGAATAGACAATACCCTAACGGTTATCGCATTCTAGCCGCCGCTCCCTCTGCCCATGCGACCGTGGTAACAGAAACCACCATCCGATATCGACGAAGATAGATCAAGGAATGAATAGAATACGGTGCAAAGAAATGTACATCCGAAGGCTTCTTAACCAGAGTAGCGTATCATGAGTATGCCGCGGATCATACCCACAGTACGTCACTCTACCTAAGTCACCTACTCCATCAACCAAGGTCAACCAAGACTCGGACAAAGGTTAAACCTAGCGCTCTGATACCAACTTTGTCACGACTCGAAGGTACGGAACGTGACCGACACTTAAATTATGAAGCGTCTAGAGACGCAACGTAATCTAAGTAAGTCGAAGCCCAGAAATCTAAACCTATTTAAAAGAAGAAGTAAAGGAAAACATGTATAAAAGCAACATCAAATTTTCTCAAAAATTTCGGTAGATTCTCCTTTGTAAAAACTGGCCCCAAACGGGTACAAATAAGAATATATACAAAAGCAATAATAAAGGCATCCCCAAGCTGGAGCTAGCTCTACGCCAAAAGGCGGAAACAACCACACAATGCACTAAAATATACAACGCCGAAGGGCGAGGCTCAAAACTCAAAATGAAAACCAAATCCACCAAAAACCATAATAATACAAGCGTGACTCTAAGGTAGAAAGAATAAACAACTGGTCTTCTAAATATATCAAGTAATACAAGTCTGGTTGATGGAGCTTACTAGATACAAATGAAATAATAAAAGTACAACGGCGGTCCTGATACAAGTGAACTAACCTACCAAGCAAATCATCCTGAATGAAAAGATGTGCCAGCAAGCTACCACGGAAACCTGTACATCGAAACCTGTAAGAAAATTTTGGCACAACGGGGGTGAGTTGCCAACTCGTGAGTAGAAGACATCTGCGAGTAGAAATCGCTTGCACGACGCTTTCCTAGTTCATAATAATACCTAATATAACTCCAGTCATCTAGTAGTGGCAGGGTAGTAGTCTATGCGTAAGTGCAATGCTCAATGCTCGTGTCAGTGCCCTAAGTAGTAACATGTCATGTGTATGAGTATGCATGCACCATGAATGTAAAAGAATCAACCATGAAATCTAGATATATCTGTATAAGAAATCTTTAACTTCTATCATAGTAAAATTTGTACGGTAATTTGAAACATCATCAATGAAATCTATGGAAATCCGTGTCAAGCATTGACACAAAACATGTAAATCTCAAAGTCTCAATACCTCATAGTCTCAATATCTCATAATCTCAATATCTCGGGCTCCGTCAGTCCGAATCGGCCCATATCATCAAATCTCACAACAACGGTCGGTATCCTTCGGATATCCGCCGCGCCAGACATCACTGGTAGGTAGTCTTCCCCTGCCAGGCTCATCGTCTACAACTCGATCTTCTTGCCCCGGGGTACCATACCGGGCCCACCATATACCCGAGACAGTTCATCCACTCCTCGAATCGGGTCTCGTAATCCAACAGAAAACATGAAATCTCTTGGTGGATGACCCATACATCATGAGAAAACAGCAACTTGTATTTTAAAACGAGAGGGAGAGGGGAAGAGAGAGCAGTTTTTATATATATTCTTGAGGTTTTCCCCTAATTCCAGAAATCTCATATAAATCCAAAATCCAAAAATTATGAGTAAGTAAATAATGAGCATCGGCATAAGCCCCAAAATACTGCATGATAATATGAATATGTGAATGCATGAAGTGTCTAAGTAATAAATGTAATGTCTAAACTAGCACATGAGGGTAATCACACAATATTATATTGGACTAGCATTTAGCAGATATATCAATAAAAAGATAATATGTTCTAAAGTGTACGTGACATGGCAATTACCGATGATGGTGTGTATAAGCCGGCAAATAAGTGTACGTGGATCATGCGTATCATCGGTAATGGTGCTGGTGTCCTAACAGGCAGAGTTTCATATTAACTAAAGAAACATATGTATGAACATGCAATGTGATGATTACAATCTGAATATAAAGGTGAATGTGTATTAACCGCTCATTTGGAATATACATATCTAACTACAAACTATATGACTCGAGCCTAAACTAGTATCTATCTAACCCACTAAGGAACTAAACTAATGAAACTAGTCGATAGGAAATAAGAATCCACCTAAAGTATGAGTCGATATCTCTAATAGTCGGCGATCCAGCCTCAATAACGTCACGTACATAGTACGACTTCCTCGAGTCAAGAGTGCGGATCAATCATCACATCTATGCCTCGTACGGTAAAATCCATCGTACGGCATCCTAAAATCAGTGTACGGGTCAACAATCATATATACACATAATCGTCCGTATAGCATCATCATCAAACAATATCATGATCAAAGGTACTGTACTATAATCTCATACATCCCAATATCATCAAACATATATCATCGTCTGTGTAATTATCCATCATCAAATGATCCACTAAAATATCATGTCATATTTCATCTCGTGATTAAGGCACATATTACAATCCAGGTTCTATTCTAGAGTCTCATACATTTCAATGTCATCATTAACTATTATCGTTTATGTATAAATATACCTTTCTCATTTTCCAATGATCTGCTAATATCATAATACATCTCATATCATAACACGATCGTATAGCCAATAGATCACGGCATCAAGCCCAGTCATATCGTCTCATCCACATGTATCATATAACATCCTTATATCACATGTATATGTTGTGTGTGTATATATATCTATATCTATATCTATATATACATACATACATACATACATACATACATACATACACACATTCCTACTGTTCATCACAGAATACTGCATTTTATACCGCCCATTCTTACGCTCGGTTGTTTCTAGGTAGGTGCTTTTAATCCGTGTTTGTTACATATTTGCAGGATACAGGTTCTCGGTTCTAAAACGGTGAAATTCATGGAAAACACGACAAAATCCGGGTTCCTGCCAACCACTGAGAAAACACGGTCTCCGCTCGTCATCCGTATGTTGCCAGATACCAGTTTAGGAAGACAAAATGTCAAATCAATGTCACCTTCATGCACAAGGCTCAATGGCAACAACAAGTTCCAAGAAATCAACGCGGAGCTCGAGGCAATCATGACAAAAGAATCCACAAAAGTCCACCTTTCCTCAACAGAAATTCTGGAAGAAATGTGAAAGTATTTTCAGAAAATACATATACCAGACAAGAGGGGACAGAAAACCAGGGAAGCACCCAAAAGACCACGACCTAACTCACCTATATAGCCGCGGATCCGCGGCCAATAGGGGGTATTGGCCGCGGATCCGCGGCCATGTGGGCCCCTCTCCCTGTCGTTTTTTCTGGGCATTCTGGGGACTTCATATTGTGTCAGAATTTGCCCCTAGGGTTTCATTTCCCTGCCTATAAATACAGCAGATCTGAGCCAAGCCAATGGTCGTTTTTTGTTCTCCATTCTTTTGTAGTTTTAGTTCTTTTTCTTCTTCTTCTTCATTCTTTTTCCATGAAAATTGTAGTGAGAGCTTTTTGAGTGGGAGATTAATGAAGATGAGGTTTTTGTATCATTCTCTTGTGTTTCTTCTTCCCCTTGAGATTCTTGCTTTCTCTTGATCATTCAACCTCTTCATTGAGCTTGAATGGTTAAGGTTTAGTTATTGATCTTAAGGGTCGTATTTTCTTATGGAATTAGCGCTTCAATTCACATGCGTTCTCTACCCTTCGCTTGATCTTGCAACCTCTTGATTGAGCTTGCAAGTTTAAGGGTTGGCTATTGATCCCATGCTTGTCTTGAGTTCTACTTTCTTGTTCTTTTTATCGCTTTTTATTACTTGCTTATTATTATCTTGCTTTTCTTTCTTGCAATTTATTTCATGCACTTAAATTCATGCACTTAATACTTGTAATCTTTTCTTTTCTTTGTTCTTTTCTTTTGCTCTCTTTGTTTCATTTTGTGAATGTTGTAATTATTATTGTTAAGAAGAAATACGAGATTATAAGTTAAAGATTTTCTTTTCTCTTTTCCTTTTCCCGTTATTTTCCATTGAACTCCGCCCAAACCATACGCAAGCGCTCCGTTAGGCACCCTACCCTGACAAGGTAACGGTGATTCCTAACCGCGACCGGTTGCGTTCGGTTTGGCCGGAGGCGAAAGCAAGAGACAAGAACGGAAGGAAAAGGGTAAATAAGCCGGATTCCACGAATACCGCGCTTAAATCCCCTAATCCACGTTGTTGCCGATTGCTCTAGCTTCAATTGGTCAAGAATCGGCTCAAAGGTTTTGAGTACGGATTTCCTTAGCTTACAATCTCGTATCTTTTCTTAACAACTTTATACTCGCAAATAAACACATAGGTTAGAAACAAACATACACAAATTCTTTATTGACTCGTCTAAGACAAGAAAGGACATACAACCATCTCCCTGTGGATCGACCCGTGCTCAACCGGCTAGCTGCATAGCGACACCGTCTTGATTGCGGTAAACTTTAATTCTATCAATCAAATGGCGCCGTTGCCGGGGAGACGGTAGCGTATTTTCTTTCTTGTTATTCGGGTTAATATTCTTTTTGTATATAAAAAAAAAATATTTGTTTTTATTTTTTTTGATAATTTTTGTGGGCAAGTGTGCAGCTTTTTACAAGTTTGCAAACTGCGATTGTGGGGAGCAAAGTGTGCATTCAAGACAAGGGTGATTTACGAAGTACAGTGCCAAAGATCCGGGTAGTTTGACCCGCGCAAGCGAACATTTCAAGCTTACCGGATTTGATTCAACGGGGGTTTCCTAACCCAAACATTTAACGGTACGTACTTTCCTAACACCTTCTTCTCAAATCCGACGCTTCCAATATACTATTCTTTGCAGGATTCTTTGCAAGTTCGCTAGCAAACGCCAAAATTGACTAACCCGTATTTGTTGCAGCGCCGCGCTTAAACTAAAAAACGATTGTTTGATTCTTTATAGAATTTTTGAATTGCGCATTGCATACATTAATACGGACTTAAGGGCAAGCGAACCCCACAACATACGGTAAAGGATTTCATCACCTTTTCCGTGGCCCACAAATCACGAACTTGAGCATAACGTTTACCCGCACAAAATTTAAAAGAAACTAGACTTTAAGCCTTAAGGACTTCGTGCTCACTAGGAGAAGTTAACTGTGTTTAGAACCTTGCTTAACGGTATATTGTTTACGGGGTGTCTAGGAAAGTGTTAACGGCGAAACCGCCAAAAGAGAAAGGGTTATTTAATTAAGGAACTTCGCGAAAGCGTTGGAAAACCTCCCCTTATCTCTGCACTTACCTGGCCTCGTGATCAGTGTATCTTGAGCCTGTTTCTCGACACAGTTTTACTTCGACAATCAAGTTCTGGAGCAGGTCTAGTTGACCTAGGTGAACCCTAAACGATTAGGTGTGTGGTATTTTTGTGTCGTGATTGTTTTTTTCAATATTCTTTTTTGTGTATATTTCATTCTTTTGTTAATATTCAAAAAAAAAAAAAAAAATCACATTCTTTTTCCACTCCTTTTCTCTACCTTTCTTTCTCTCTCTTCATATCATGGGTACCCCACCTCGAAAAACTCTTGCCGAACTTTGGTACCCACAACCAGACATTACTTCTTACGGTTCTTGCTTTGGCCGAACATCGAACGACCCCTCCATGCCCAAAGTTTCACTGAAAGATCGCATAGCAGCGTCTAGGACAAACACTTGCACTCCTCATTCCACTTCGTATCAACCTTTTCAACCTCCCGCACCCGCTTATGTTGATACCCCTTTTGCAAGTCGTCCTTTGTCCATCGCTGAACGTATTGAACAATCCCGTAGCCGATCTTTCACTCCTTTCACCACTTCAAATTCTTGGGATCAACAATTCCATTCACCTTCCTATCCAAATGTTGATCCTGCTCCTGTCCAACCATTCAATTCCTACCAATCCTACCCTACTTTTGCACCTTCCCTAGACATTGCATCAGAACCGCCAGTTGGGAGTTTTCAGTATCCAAACAACTTTGAATCTTTTCCTGAAACCCCTTCACAACCAATGTCTAGTCTAGAACAGTCCTTGGAAGACTTTAGGGTAGCGTCAAGCCAACAGATGATGGATTTGAATGCGTCCATGGCCGCTCTCATACAACCTACTGACCCGGTATCTAGTTTCCAGCTAGCTCCAAATTTTCCAATGTATGATGAGGCGGTAGGACAGGCTGTGAATTTGAGTGGAGAGAGTGAGCTGTACCCCCTTCCGAATCAAGCCTACCCGGTCCAACTTGAATCCCACAACTCCTGTGTTGAAAGTCTATCAAGTGTCCCAAATGAATTATCAGTTGAAGATAGAGTGTTTAATGAGTTGTGCGACTTTGTAGTGTTTGATTTGCCAGCTTGTGAAGGGACCTTGCCAAGTGAAACCACACCCAATCCTTTTGACCTCTACACCTCCATCTTAGAACTTGAATCGATTGAAATCCATGCTTTTGATGAGGTGTCTGAGAAAATTGACTTTCACTTGATTAAGGATATTGACGCCGGGAATATTTTGGATGATGAACCCATAGACTTAGCTGAATTTTTCTCTCCAACTCATCATCCCGAGTCATTAAATGTTTTTCCCGAACTTCATATGCGTCTTGATATTGATGATGAAGGCATGGATGAGCTTAACTTTGAGGAGAATTCTGAGGATAGTTTTGAGGATGAACCAGTTATAATTGATGAGTCGGATTTTCCAATTCATCCTATCCCTTCCACTGACTGTGTACACCCTCCTGAACCTTTAACCGATAACCTTCCTCAACCACTTCCCTCCATTCTTTCCATCGTTCCGACCATGCAAGAAACCGTCTCACTTTCATTTCGTATGTCTGGTTTACCAAGTTCGGCGTACCCATGGTTTCTCACGAATCTTGAGGGATTTGACCCCATTTCTCGACGGATAAATATATTAGCACAATCGCTTTTCACACATCGGTCATCCCAAATTGTGCTAATTTATTTACTCCATTTGCACCCTCAAGTTCGTATTCCACTTCTTTTTCCCGTCCGCCATTCTTCTTCCTCTCATATACCGAGACCATATCCCGCTTCTCTCCGCATATGGTCTCGCGTATTCTCCATCTCTTTCCTCTACGCCTTCTTCCACCAACCGGTACATTATAGCGATAAAATCTTTGAATGGTTGGTGTTAACTTTTGGCCTGTGTAACGCCTTGTATAGCTTGATACTGTTCTCCTTCCCCCCTAATCCTGAATTTCAACGCTTAACAGTGGAAACACTGTTTTACTTAAGTTTGGGGGGGGGCACTTTTTTGTATATATTTTTGTTTTCCTTTTTGTTTTGTATATAATTTGTTTCTAGGAAGCGCCGGCAATTTTAACCCTCTTGGTATAGCCTGACAGTGAGGGCACTGTCAAGTTTAAGTTTGGGGGTGTGCTCGGTAAGCTTTCTTCCTTCGCATTCATATGTATATTTTGCATCTGCATATTAAATCCATAAAATCCATAAAAATCTGAAAATTTTCTAAAAATATAAAAACTTTTTTGTCAAGTTAGATTGTGGAAGAACTCTGATTCAACATTCGACGGTTTTTGTTTGAAAAAATAGGAATAACTAAATCTTATGTTTAGATTTTGAAAACCTGAAAGATAACTCTCCTTTGAAGTTAACTATAGCTGATATACGTCTTTACATCACACTACACGTGTCGTGAATTTTGGGAATTAGATGACAAGTCTTTCATTTTTAAACTTTTAAACAGATATATAATTTTCTGAGGATCAAATAGGTTTGTTCTGAAATAAGTAATGTCAAGGATAGTTTATGAAGTAAAGCGAATATGAAGGAATGTTATTGATGCCGTAATTGGAAATAAGTCTGAAAAATAACCCATCTGAAACTTGATTGGAATGATTACACACCAAACCCACTAAACACGTCTTTTATCCAAAAAATAATTGAACTGCCGACTATATCTCCGTTCGTATTAAATCATCTGATTTTCACGCCAAACTGTCTTTTGTTTTTGGACCTGGGTAACTTGAGTAATTAAGTCCGCCGGGGTGTTTCTACACCTAATGCCCTAAAACCAACTGGTTTGGGTGCATTGGCCCAAAGCTCGCTAAAGAAGCCTAGAAAGTCCAGATAAAAACAAAGTCAAGCAAGTGTTCTCTCCGAGTTAAAATTCCTAACGGTTCTTTGTGTGAGAATAATCTTGATAAAAGACAGGCTTTTATAAAAAAAATTAACGGAGATATGAAGGTTTTATTCTATGATAAAGACTATTGCACGTTCACAGAGGTGTGTATGAAATGAAAACAAGAAAAAGGTGGAGTGAAGAATAAGACCTAGTTTCCTGTTAAGGAAGATAGAAATTCTGAAGTTGAAACCTTACTGGAAAACGAAACTTGAAAAATGCTTAACTCTTTATAAAACTTATGTGATCCTTTTAAAATTGTGATCTGGGCTTTATTGTGCGACATGATGATTTTAATCGATCCTTCTGGAACTTAACGACACTATTTGCACTACACATAAAGACATATAAAATCTGTAGTTAAATAAGAAGCGAGGTGTGAAAAATAAAGGTTCGATGGTCTAGACTTAGGATTATAGAATTGTTATTTTCTAAAACAAAACTTTAGGGTTTGAATCTTAGTCATTTTACAAACCAACTTGACCGGATTTTGTGGGTAGTATCCGCTGAAAACCCTCAGGAGACAACACTCCTCCTACTAGGGACACCTAGAGGTTTAACGGCTTGTTGCACGCGCTCAGTGCAATCGCGTTCCCTGCGAAAGTGCGGTTAGGATTTTATTTTTTGTGAATAATTGGTTTTGCTCGGGACGAGCAAAAGTTAAGTTTGGGGGTATTTGTTCATCACAGAATACTGCATTTTATACCGCCCATTCTTACGCTCGGTTGTTTATAGGTAGGTGCTTTTAATCCGTGTTTGTTACATATTTGCAGGATACAGGTTCTCGGTTCTAAAACGGTGAAATTCATGGAAAACACGACAAAATCCGGGTTCCTGCCAACCACTGAGAAAACACGGTCTCCGCTCGTCATCCGTATGTTGCCAGATACCAGTTTAGGAAGACAAAATGTCAAATCAATGTCACCTTCATGCACAAGGCTCAATGGCAACAACAAGTTCCAAGAAATCAACGCGGAGCTCGAGGCAATCATGACAAAAGCATCCACAAAAGTCCACCTTTCCTCAACAGAAATTCTGGAAGAAATGTGAAAGTATTTTCAGAAAATACATATACCAGACAAGAGGGGACAGAAAACCAGGGAAGCACCCAAAAGACCACGACCTAACTCACCTATATAGCCGCGGATCCGCGGCCAATAGGGGGTATTGGCCGCGGATCAGCGGCCATGTGGGCCCCTCTCCCTGTCGTTTTTTCTGGGCATTTTGGGGACTTCATATTGTGTCAGAATTTGCCCCTAGGGTTTCATTTCCCTGCCTATAAATACAGCAGATCTGAGCCAAGCCAATGGTCGTTTTTTGTTCTCCATTCTTTTGTAGTTTTAGTTCTTTTTCTTCTTCTTCTTCATTCTTTTTCCATGAAAATTGTAGTGAGAGCTTTTTGAGTGGGAGATTAATGAAGATGAGGTTTTTGTATCATTCTCTTGTGTTTCTTCTTCCCCTTGAGATTCTTGCTTTCTCTTGATCATTCAACCTCTTCATTGAGCTTGAATGGTTAAGGGTTAGTTATTGATCTTAAGGGTCGTATTTTCTTATGGAATTAGCGCTTCAATTCACATGCGTTCTCTACCCTTCGCTTGATCTTGCAACCTCTTGATTGAGCTTGCAAGTTTAAGGGTTGGCTATTGATCCCATGCTTGTCTTGAGTTCTACTTTCTTGTTCTTTTTATCGCTTTTTATTACTTGCTTATTATTATCTTGCTTTTCTTTCTTGTAATTTATTTCATGCACTTAAATTCATGCACTTAATACTTGTAATCTTTTCTTTTCTTTGTTCTTTTCTTTTGCTCTCTTTGTTTCATTTTGTGAATGTTGTAATTATTATTGTTAAGAAGAAATACGAGATTATAAGTTAAAGATTTTCTTTTCTCTTTTCCTTTTCCCGTTATTTACCATTGAACTCCGTCCAAACCATACGCAAGCGCTCCGTTAGGCACCCTACCCTGACAAGGTAACGGTGATTCCTAACCGCGACCGGTTGCGTTCGGTTTGGCCGGAGGCGAAAGCAAGAGACAAGAACGGAAGGAAAAGGGTAAATAAGCCGGATTCCACGAATACCGCGCTTAAATCCCCTAATCCACGTTGTTGCCGATTGCTCTAGCTTCAATTGGTCAAGAATCGGCTCAAAGGTTTTGAGTACGGATTTCCTTAGCTTACAATCTCGTATCTTTTCTTAACAACTTTATACTCGCAAATAAACACATAGGTTAGAAACAAACATACACAAATTCTTTATTGACTCGTCTAAGACAAGAAAGGACATACAACCATCTCCCTGTGGATCGACCCGTGCTCAACCGGCTAGCTGCATAGCGACACCGTCTTGATTGCGGTAAACTTTAATTCTATCAATCACCTACACACACACACACACACACACACCCCAAGTCAAGTTTATGTGTGTGCGTGTGTGTGTGCGTGTCTACCTGAAACCTATGAATTCCCTTCAAGGCATTCATCCTCTGGTTAAGTCTTTCTAAATCAATCTAGTCCAACCTAAAGTCTTTAATAGGACGCTACTCGACAAGAATCTAAGGTCACGTCCGAATTCCTAATAACACTAAGTAATATCCCTATTTTACGATTGTGCGGGTGCTATACGCCATCCACCCGACTTCCCCCGTAGATATATATCTACTCACCTGGTCCTTGTCTGCCGAAGTCGATGCCGCCCTCCTCTTCTTCCTCGTCCGAAGTCCACATGAGGGGTACCTATACGAAAACATATATAATATCGTAAACCGAATCGCGGACAAAACCAAAACAGCGCACGAAACGCGCATAGGTTAAAAGCTATGACCCGCTCATGCAAAATGACCAAATAACCCTCGACATCGGCGTCCAAACGCCGATTGGTCGAGATAAAACACGAACGTACAGATCATGGTTCCAAAACTCACTAATTATAATATAAAATAGATTGCAACTCATTGAAAACTCAAAATAAATCAAATCGGTTTATTTCCGAAAACCTAGAAAGCGTCAATTAACCGTTTCACTTCAAAACTTGATATTTAAACGAAACTAATGACCATAATATTCACTAAATATCATAACTAGAATATATAAACCATTCATATAATTTATCCTCATCAATTTGTATTGAATTGAAAATTCTTGTTTGCAAAAATATCAAATTTTAATACTTTTTAAGGCAAAATTCACAATTCAACAACTAAACTAGATTTTGCATATTTTAAATTGTTAAACCACTCATGGAAACCTTAATGATGCACTAAAAATCCTAACTAGATCTTAGTCCCAAATTTAAATAAATTTCTAAAAACCTAGTTAGCAAATTAGCATAATTATCACAATTTTTAAACTAACCATTAACAACTAGTAACCAAATTAGGTTTTGCATTCAATTAACATGTTAGTCTACCCATTAAAACCATGAATCATTGATAAACATCATCGCTAGAATGTTATCTCACCAATTTATATAAATATTAAAAACCTAGTATGCAAAATTATCAAATTTTAACAATTTTGAAGCAACAATTTGCAACTTAACAACTAAACTAAATTTAGCATAACATAAAGTGTTAAACTACATATTGTAATCATGATCAACTTATAAAAACCCTAACTTAATTTTAAATCCCTATCTTGAATTTTAAATTTACAAATTAAACCATATTAAACACCAAATTGAACTAGTTTAAAGTAATTAGCAAAAAATTAAATATGGGGTTAGGATTTATACGTCCATAAACATGAGATCAAACATGCAAACTTGTATCCAAAAAGCTAAATTTGCTCCAAGATCCTTGCTTGTTTAGAGAAAGAATGAAGGGTAGAGATTTAATTAGGAATTAGTGGTGTTTTATTTTGGATTTTTGAATGAATTTTGATGAATTTTTGGAGTGAGAATGGGGTGAGAAAAATGGAGAGGGGCAGCCTAGGGTTCGGCCATGGGGAGGGGAGAGTGAGGGGAGAGAAAAAAAATAGTGTGGAATTGTGTAGAAGTTTCACTAATTAACATATTACTTATGTCTTTTCATTTATTAGTTATTTTATTTTTCTTAAATCATTTTTTTTACCCTAGAATTCTCTAGAATTTGAGACCAATTCAAGAAGAGAAAAGAATGCAACCATCTTAATTCTAATATGGCATGGCTCACATTTGTCAAATTAGCCCATTGCAATTTATAATTTGCACATATTTAATGTATAATTAAAACCTTATGTAAATATTAAAAATTAATTAATTAAGAAAAATATTTTTGTAAACTAATAATTTATAAGTCACTAAATAAACACCATTTATTAGTAATTACATAGTTGAAATAGACGTATTTAAATCTATATTGAAAAATAATTATAGTTGAGTTTTATGGAAAATACGGTTTTTTTACCGATTATCAGAAAATTCACCTAAACGATTTTATTTATTTAATTATTTAATTAATTATTTTTAAAACGTTACATCCAGCTATACAAATACAGCTAATGATTTGGTAGAACCAGAGGATTCAATAGTTCCCGACGAACCTCAGTCTCTCCACCGATCAGGTAGGGTTACTCATCTACCTGAGAGATACTTCGGTATCCTCGATGACAGTGGAAGCAAGGATTGCATCATGAGATGATGACCTAACTAGTTTTGAGTAGGCCATCAATAGTAGGGACTCTGTAAGAATGGCTGGATGCTAAGCGATCTGAGATGAAATCCATGTACACCAACAAAGTATGGACTTTGTATGCTACGTCTGAAGTGTTAAATCTCCATCAGGAGTAAGTTTATCATGAGAAGATTATTTGGTGTTGATGGAAAAGTTGATACTTTCAAAGCTAGACTTGTCGTAAAAGGTTCTCGTCATCGACCAAGTGTGGTTTTTGATGAAACCTTTTCTCCAGTACTGTACATGTGATGTATATTGTAGTGGATGCTTGGACATATATAGGGAGTACTTTTTTGCTCGACATGATAGTATGCTATCTGGTTGCTCTTTATCTTAACAAGTAGATTTGTATTGTGATACTGTCTTGCTCTCACATGTTGATAAAGCCCTTATGATGTGTACTTAACTACAAGGACTAAGATGGAGATCATACTAGTGGGGCGAAGGGTAGTCCACAAGTACACCCTATAATTGTTCCTAGTCGTGGAAGTATCGAGACAGGGCATCGATACTCCAGAGTAGACTAGCGTATGCGCTTCTCGACCCATATGATGGACGATGGATGATCCAATATCCATTGGTGTTTGACATCAGAGAAGGTATACGGGTGCTCAGTGGAGACTGGGTACACTGAACGGATTCGCCGAGAACTCCTAGATGGTATTATACCTATCGTCAGATAGTAGTTCTCTGGTGACACTGGTACAGGTTAGTCTGTCGACCCGAGATCTTCATAGAGTTTTGTGTGATTCCCACTGTGCTTTGATTTCCTCCTTACCATGGTCAAGAGATCGTGAAAAATGGTGGTTTTTGGGTACAGTCCCGAGTCACATGGAGGCAATGAGCGATAGGAGGGTATTCGTCTCTCCCGGTATTGGGAGTTGATGTTGTGCTATGCTCGATTGGCCATAACATGAAATCGTTGGCCACGGTTGCTGGGATCTACTGCTAAGTGTTATCAGTAGTTTCTCGAACCGTTATGGACCTTGTATTGGTATGACTTATCAGGCTATTAGGGTCTGACGTTAGACCACCCCCAGGCCGTGATATGCGACATATCAGACGAAGAGACCGGAATGTACAGTAGTGTTACTGATTGTATTCACAGGAGTGTGAACAGGCTTTCTTGTTGATCTTCTGATCGCTCAATACCCGGATGGCCGTCACGTTTAGCAGACCATTTGCGGCTTGTGGGTGACTGATATGATCACCACCTACTGCCGGCGTATTGACGAGTCTTTAGAGTCCTACACAGAGTTTTCCTGGCTCAAGCAAAACGAAGTAGGAGCACATATGTGATATGTGTGGGACCGAGAGTAATATGATATGTGATACCGTATTCTATTCTCGTAATATGTGACATCGGTCGGTTATATGTGATATAGCCGGGATATCGAATCAAGTGTTGATTCGATAAGTTATTGCATTTAATATTAGTCGGTTATATGTATTATAGCCGGATCATTAAATCAAGTGTTGATTTAATTATTTAATGTATAATTATATATTTGATATATGAATTTACATTAACTAATATTGCTCACTTGACCATTTCTTTTTCTCATTTTGTATACATTATATTTATGTGATATATATTGTGTATCATGTTAGGTTATATATGCAATTTCGGTGTGTGAGAATCTCACCATGACCATGATTATGTTAGGGTTTTAATTGATTAAGTAATTCAAACTTGGTTTAAATTGTATCATGACTACAAGCTTGTAGAAGTTTGTAATGTTCATTGACTTTTCAACTCATTTTGTTTTGCTTAAGATATTTGTTGACCCAACCATAGTCATATAGCCATGGTTTATTCTCTACAAGGGTTAGGACATGAGACTAACTCACCCATGGTTGCAAATCTAACCACATGCTATTCTCTTGGGAATTCTCTTGTTCATCTACTTCTTCATCTCTTTAAGCTCTCTAGGGTTTTAAGAGATAATGAATCCAAGAGAGAAAATCAAATCCAAAGTGAGCAAAATTCCTACTTCACCATCCTCTACTACTTTCCATTTAGTTTAAGGTGTTCTCTTCTCTAATCTACCAATTAGTGAAGAGGTAGCTTGTGCTTGAGTTCCCTCGACGTAGATCATCTTCGGCCTCGAAGACTTCTAGCATGCTTGTTCGTATCGCTTGGTGGAGCCTATCTTGAGTCTGGGAGATCCATGCTTGGAGCGAAGGGACGACTACACGGAGCTTTAGAAGTGAAGGACCGATCTACAAAGGTTGTATTTCTTATTCACTTCTTATGTAATGTTTGATTACATGTGTTTGTTACCCTATTTTTCTAGTTCGATTCATAGGATTGTTAGTTATATGTATGCCCTAGAGGCCATTACTGTGCATTGGATGTATATGGTAGTGGATGCTGGGACATATATAGGTAGGACTTTCTTGCTCGACATGATATTACGCTATCTGGTTGCTTTTTATCTTAACATGTATACTTTCTGTCTCTCTGTTACATGTTGATAAAGCCCATAGGATGTGTACTCGACTTCCAGGACTATGATGTAGATCATACTAGTAGGGCCTGGGTAGTCCATGAGTACATCCTTCAATGTTCCTAATCGTGGGAATATCGAGACGGGGCATCGATATTCCAGAGTAGACTAGCGTATATCTTCTCGACCCATATGATGGGCGATGGATGATCCCATTTCCATTGGTGTTTGACATTAGAGATGGTATGCGGGCTCTCAGTGGAGACTGGGTACACTGAACGGACTCGCCGAGAACTCCCAGATGGTATTATACCTCACGTCAGATGGCAGTTCTCTGGTGACACTGGTACAACTTAGTCTGTTGACCCGAGATCGTCATAGAGTCTTGTGTGTCTCCCACTGTGCTTTGATTTCCACCCTACCACGGCTCTATTGAGTCGTGCAAACAGGTGGTTTTTGGGTACAGTCCCGATTCACATGGTGGCAATGAGCGATAGGAGGGGATTCGTCTCTCCCGGTATTGGGGGTTGATGTTGCGCTATGCTCGACTGGCCATAACTGGATATCCCTGGCCAGGGTTGCAATGATATACTGGTAAGAGTTATCAGTAGTTTCACGATTGTTATGGACCTTACGTCGACATGACTTATCAAGCTATTGGGGTCTGACGTTTACCACCCCTAGGCGAGATATGCGACATATCAGACGAACAGACCGGACTGTACGGTAAGTGTTGCTGGTTGGATTCACAGGAGTGTGAGCGGGCTTACTCGTTGATCTTCTGATCGCTCAATACCCGGGTGGCCGTTACGTTTAGCAGACCGCTTGCGGCTTGTGGGTGTTTGATATGATCATCACCTGCTGCCGGCGTATTGACGAGTCTTTAGAGTCCTACACAGAGGTTTCCTGGCTCAAGCGAAACAAAATAGGAGCGCATATGAGATATGTGCGGGACCGAGAATAATACTAGTATGTGATACGTTATTCTATTCTCGCGATATGTATCATGGGACGGTTATATGTGATATAGCCGGGTTACCGAATCAAATGTTGATTCGATACATTGATACACTTGATATTAGTCGGTTATATGCAGTATGACCGGATCATTAAATCAAGTGTTGATTTAATGATTTAATGTATAATTATGTATATTTGATATACTACTTTACATTAACTAGTATTAGTTCACTTAACATGGATTTTCTCACTTGATGTGCACATTGTATATATGATATAGTTTTGTGCACTAGTTTGTATCATGTTTGATGATACATGCAAACTTGGGTGTGTGTATGCTATACACCATGTTTAGATAAATGGTTAAGGTTTTATTTACATTATTTATTTTGGTTAAAAGAAAAAGGAAACTAAATGGTTGCTTTTGTTTTATACAAGAAGTTTCTTGATGCTTCATGCATCTTTGACAAAGTGACCATTTTGTCTTCATCTCTTAACCTAACCATTTAACTAAACCCTAGTTTATTCTCTACACTCAACCATGGTTGCAAAATGATAAGAATCACTTAGATTTTCTTTTTGAAAACAATTCTTTTTCCTTCATCTTCTTCTTCTTCTTCATGGAGAAAAGAAAAGCTTGCCTGAAAATGTCTAAGTGATGATTCCAAGTGAGAAATCCAAATCCAAAGTGAACCCACTTCCTATTTCTTCATCCTCTACCACTTGCCATGTAGTATAGGGTATTTTCTTCACAAGTTTCATGACTTGGTGAAGGTGGAGCTTGAGTTTGAGTTGCCTCGACGTAGATCATCTTCGGCATCGAAGTCGACGACCTAGCCCGATCATTTCTCCGACGAAATCTTCGCCAGAGTCCCGGATCCGATGATCGCAGCGGAGGGACATCGTCATGGAGATATGGAGGTGGAGGACCGGATCTACAAAGGTTGTATTTTCCGTTCACTCTTAGTTAAGTTGTTAACTTATATCGTTTTCGCCTATCCTCTAGTTACGATCTTGCTTAGGGTTACTTGGCACATAGGAAAAATTTGATTTTGGCAAGTTTGATCTATTGTAGAACCTCATGGGTGTGCCTAGGAACCCTACAGTGGTATCAGAGCCTAGCTAGAGCCTTAGACGATTAGTAGACGAAGTTAGAAACCCGATCGAACCCGAAACCCTAAATCAAAATCCTTCTCTGTACAATTTTTCAAAACTGGTCTTTTTGTGAATTAAAAATGCTCAGAAAATAGAGCAGGAAATTCTAAGAATACTGGAAGAAAACGAAACCCTAATTCTACCGTATCGCCGCGGAACCGCGGCAATAGCCTCTTTTTGCGGCGGTTCTGCGGCCGTATGTACTGATTGTGGTCTCGATTTTCTACAGTAATACCCCTATCTGTTTCCTCTGTTCTCTGGGAATTTTTAATCTGCACTAAAGAGTTGAGTTTTCTGGGTTGTATTGGGAGTTCGTAGATTCAATCGGATTGTCAAACTTTGTCTATGTGTTTTTCCGGGTATTTTAGAATATGTTAAAAAGTTCGACCGGATATAAATACCCACTTTTTCTCCTGCCGGGAAATTTCCAATTGTTGGATTTTTCCGTAGTTTAATAACGTTCTAAGTAGTGCAAGTAACGCGATGGTCCCTCTAGAAGACAACAAATCTTAACTCGATTATGTGACCGTCTTGAACTGCCCTTTGAACCTTAGGGTTTTGGGCAGTACGGCGTGCCACATGTGAGGCGTTGGCTTGACCCTTCCACGGCTGGACCGTTGGTACTGTGGAAAGAAATCGATGTTTTTGAACTTACTTCAAATGTTGAGCTGTTTCGGGAAAACTTGGGTGTTTGACTGTTCGATCGGAAAGTTTAACATTTTCTATTTATCTGGAATGTGATACAATATTTGGAATCCACAAGTAGTTATGAGATAACTGAATGAATGTTATAAACATAGCAGTTTGTCTCACTTGATCGGTTGCCACGGGATTTTGATGTGATCAAAAGTTCGTCGCAATCACGTAGCGTACGTGGATACTCGTCGGGTAAACTTAATAGAGAGCCTCACCCCATAGCCCCGACCAAGTGACTGTAGGAGAACCCCGTCGCCGAAAGCATCGGTTCGGGTGCTCGCGGCAGCGGTGTTCCGCCTTGGTGCACTTCGTCGACGGCGTCGGGGGTGCGGCCGCCTACTAAAGTTTGCGACGAGCATTCGATCAGGATGTTGGGAATCTTGTTGAATTGCCCGACTTGATATTGAAATGAGTTTTCGATAATGAGACTAAAATGCGGGGTTTATAATTGTTAGGCATGCGATGTCTAAGTATTTCATTTGGTTAGGCATGCGATGTCTAAAGAGTTTGCGGATTCCAACTGTTGTAGTTTTACACTTTCTTTTCTGTGACCGTAAGTGTAATATGTGATATCGCCGGTTTCGTTGCTATATGTCAACGACAATTGGGATACGCATGTTTACTTACGTTGATGACATGTGATGTTATGTGTTGCTGGATATGTTATATTGGATCGTCGTGTTTGAATAGCCGGTTTTTTTTTATGTGAGATGAGTGTTTTTCATTTTCATTCATGTAAAAACTTGTATGTAATATTCTTTTACTGGGGCACTTCCAGGTTGCGGATGATGTCACCATTTGTATATTATTTATTTTTCCGCATTAGGATAGACCCAAGAAGGGGAGCACAAGTAACCGGGTTCTAGGGTCCAGTAGGAGACCATCTCGAGGAGTCGAGTCCGGGTCTCCTAACCCTAGAATTAGTAGGGTTGCTTGCCGCTCTCGTAGGGGTCTAGGGGTGTGGGATTGGCTATTCATCACGACCGTGAAATCCGTGTTTTATTCAGGCCCAAAATAAAACACGGGCGTCCTAGTATATCCAATATTTCATATGATATTTTCTGCCGTGTTATCTGTAATGTGATCATGTGATTTGTTCAGATAGATGTTGTATATAGTATATATGATATATTATATAGGCGTTGCTTATGTTTTACACCCGCGCTAGCCCTGCCTCGCTCTAGCGTTAGTTACCTAACCTAACGGTGCAGACGGGACATCGAGGCGAATGCGGATGGCATAAGCGTACGTTATATTTATCTGTGATGTTTAAGTGGACTTAAATGATGGGATATTCATTAATGTGATTATTGAAAGAAAATAAACCTAAAAGATGTTGTGGAATCGAATTTCAAAAATAAAACAGGTAGCTACAGTTCTTACTTTGCACAGCGGTATATATGATATATCCTGCACCTTATTCGATAAGGAAAGGACCGAGATCCCTTCACCGGGAGTGACTCCTTTAGCAATAACTGGCAGATGCTACAACCCTCGGTTTGTCTTTTGATTGGTTCTATAGTTTTTGTTTTGCACAGCGGTATATATGATATATCCTGCACCTTATTCGATGAGGAATGGGCCGACGATCCCTTCACCGAGAGTGACCCCTTTAGCAAAACTAGAAAAGCCTAAAAAACATTCCATTTAAAAACCATTTGATTCCGCAACGAGATCAAGTTCAAAGCGTTAAAGGTTTTCCTAAAAACCATCCGCAACCCTCCGTCATTTTAGGAAGTAGAGTACTTAGTATTCGTGCTGTGTTTGTTGACCATAGTCAAGGCACAATGTACGGTAGCTAAGTGATGTCTTCCTACACCGCATATGATGCAATTAGTTAGGACAGTCACGTGACTTCGTTGACCTTAGTTAAGGGTCATGTAGGTGGGTCTAATTAATCACGAAATGACGGGTAGAACTTGACTAGTGCTTATGATTTGTTGACCATAGTTAAGGTCATAAGTGCTAGGGGTAAAAACCTTTATCGGGAGTTTCAAGTGTTGAAATTTGCAATGAGATTGCATACCTTCTATATGATAGTTGGATCCCGATAACCACTGCGAGTAATTGTTATTCCTGGGAGAGTTTTGCACTTTGCAATTAGCCGATCAAGTAGGTGTCTAGAAATGTGTCAACGGGGTTACGCCTCTGGGAAAACGAGGTTTACTGTAATTAGGTCCGTGCGAAAGCATGGGGAACCTCCCTCAAAGTACCGACACCGGCCTGGCTGAAAGATTGGCGAACTTGTAGAGTGTAATTAATCCCGGCTAGTCTTTTCTTTTAGGGTTTGGAGGAAGATTTGATAAAAACAGTGGGAGCCATCCTGATTAGATAAATTAAATAACCATTCTAATCTTGCAAGAGCGCACGCAGAGTGTTTTCTTCTCTCTCTCTCTAGATAGCGACCATATCATGCCTTAATCAAGATAATAATATGGATGTATTGACCGAACCAGCTTGTTATACTGAGCTGGGGAACGTTGGTCCCACTCCAACTTATAATTGTTATAAGACAGAGCAGGAAATAGGGGAATACCAGGATTCCCATGCCGCCCAAACGAAGAAAGTGCATATGATGCATCTCTTTCGGGTGTGTTTGTTACACAGAACTGTTTCTCAGTATCCTCTGCGTCCTGGGTATCTAATACCGGAACAGGATCCTAGATATGTAATCCGTTACATGGGTTACAAAAAGGTAGAGAACTGAGAACGGGTGATAAGTTTCATGAGACGGAAAATGGGGCAAGTGTTCCAGCCAAGTCTGTTGGTCACTGTCACCCTGTATTACCAATACATTGATTCTGAACAAATGCTATTAGATACCGAACCTGATATACAAAATCATATCAGTCTCTTTATTAGTAAAGAAGGATATAATTTTGTATTGTTGGATATTGTTTTGAACATTTCCTATATCAAAACTTGATCGGTTCAGGCACATTATCTAAAAGCATTGATGCTCTAAATCAAACTACAGTTCCTAGTATACGAAACACACACAAGAAGAATAGTTCAGAAATGAACGAATTCTTCTTAAGCTATTGTAGACTAGGTCATATCAATGCGACCCGACTGGCTGAAGTTACATTTAGATGCATACTTAAATTAGTTTGAATTTACATCTTACGAAACTTGCCAGTCATGTCACAAAGATAAGATGACCATAGCTCTGTTTATTGGAAACAGAGAAAGAGTTAGTAAACTCTTGGAACTGATATATGATGATGTATGTAAGGTCCCCTGTCTACACATGCCAGGACCGGTTCTTTGTACTTCAGTACATTCTCTGATGATCTCTCAAGATTCAGTCATATGTTCCTGTTGAAACATGAGTCCGAACCATTTGAGATATTCACAGAATATAAGCTAGAAGTAGGGAATCAATACGGGTATAAGTATTATGTCCTTTGATGTGATTAGGGAGGAGAATACTTGTGCATAGAATTCCTGGATTATTCTAAAGGAGAATAATAATCTCTCTCCGTATTACTCCTCTGAATATACCACAGCACAACGGTGTATCGGGGCGGAGCAATAGCACCATATTAGATATGGTGTGCTCTATGATGAGTATTACTGAGTTACCTATTTCTTTTAAGGGGTTATGCACTTGAAAAGCTGCATACCTATTGAATTGGGTTCGAATCAGATCACTGCCTACCACTCCATATAAGATATGGTATGGGAAGAGCCTATCTCTTAAGTAAGTTAAGATTTAGGATTGTCCGGCCTATGTCTAAAGCAAAATCCGGACAAGATCGAGGCAAGGTCAGTTCTGTAGAACTGGAAAGGTTCCAGCTATACAAAACTGCAACTGATGATTTGAAAGAACCAAAGGATTCAATAGTTCCCGACGAACCTCAGCCTCTCCGCCGATCTGGTAGGGTTTCTCATCCGCCTGAGGGATACTTCGGTTTCTCGATGACAGTGGGAGCGAGGAATGCATCATGAGATGATGACCCAACTATTTTCGAGCAGGCCATCGAGAGTAGGGACTCTGTAAGAATGGCTGGATTCTTAGCGATCTGAGATGGAATCCATGTACACCAACAAAGTATGGACTTTGGTTGCTATATCTGAAGGGTTAAATCCCCATTATTGTAGGGTTCCTAGGCACACTATAGAGGTCTCACAAGGCATCAACCATGCCAATTTCAAATTTTATGGGTGCCGAGAAACCCTAATACGGATCGTCGACTAGAAATTTAGGCGAAACAGTAAACTAGTTAACACTTTAACTAAAGGAGAGAGACTACAACCTTTGTAGATCCGGTTCTCCACTTCCTTAGCTCCACGTAGGTGTCCTCTCGCTGTCCATCTCGAATCCCGAACTCAAACGTCGGCTTCATCGGAGAATTGGGCGGACTAGGTCGTCGGCCTCGTGCCGAAGATGATCTACGTCGAGGCATCACAAGTTCAAGCTCCGACTTCACAAAGTTGTGAAACTTGTGAAGAAAACACCCAAAACAACTTGGCAAGAGGTAGAGGGTGAAGAAATAGGAGGTGGGTTCACTTTAGAATTTGATTTCTCTCACTTTAGCTCAAGTTGCCATTGATGGCATCAAGCTTTCTTTCTTGAAGATGAAGATGAAGAAGAAGCTAGTTTATGATAAGTGTTGAAATAAAATGAATAATAATTCAATACTTATCATAAGCTAACTATAGTTAATTGTAGAGAATAGACCATGGTTACTTGGATAAGTTAGGGTTAAGCATGAAGACAAGAATGGTTACAAAAGTCAAAGCTTCATGAAGCTTCAACTAAAAACAAAGAAAGCCACCATTCTCATCATAATCCTTTTCAAATAAATAAATAAACAAATAAATGAATATGCAAAACCCTAATCAACACTTAACCATGGTTTTAATTCTTTACACTTAACTAAATCATCAAGTATCATCAAACATGATACAAATATGTGCACAAAAGTATATCATATATACTTCTTGCACATCAAGTGAGAAAATCCATTTAAAATGAACCAATACTAGTTAATGCAATGCAATATATCGAATATATAATTATACATTAAATCATTAAATCAACATTTGATTTAATGATTCGGGCATTTCGCACATAACCGACTAGAATCTAATGTATCGATTTATCGAACCAATGATTCGATAACTAGGTCATATCGAATATAACCAATCGAAACATATATCACGAGAATGAAATGCGGTATCACATACACGCATTATTCTCGGTCCTGCACATATCTCATATGCGCTCCTATTTCGTTTCGCTTGAGCCAGGAAACCTCTGTGTAGGACTCTAAAGACTCGTCAATACGCCGGTAGCAGATGATGATCATATCAAGCACCCACAAGCCGCAAGCGGTCTGCTAAACATAACGGCCATCCGGGTATTGAGCGATCAGAAGATCGACGAGCTAGCCCGCTCACACTCCTGTGAATCCAACCAGTAACACTTACCGTACAGTCCGGTCTGTTCGTCTGATATGTCGCATATCAAGTCTAGGGGTGGTATACGTCAGACCCCAATAACCGATAAGTCGTGCCGATGCGAGGCTCATAACGGGTCGAGAAACTACTGGTAACACTTACCAGCAAAACTCTGATCAGCCCTGGCCAGGGACTTCCCTGTTACGGCCAATCGAGCACAGCGCAACATCAACCCCCAATACCGGGAGAGACGAAACCCCTCCTATCGCTCATTTCCTCCATGTGACTCGGGACTGTACCTAAAGACCACCGTTTTGCACGCCCTCATGGATGTGGTAAGGTGGAGATCAAAGCACAGTGGGAATCACACAAGACTCTATGACGATCTCGGGTCTACAGACTAACCTGTACAAGTGTCACCTAAGAACTGCCATCTGACGTAAGGTATAATACCATCTGGGAGTTCTCGGCGAGTCCGTCCAGTGTACCCAGTCTCCACTGAGCACCCGTATACCATCTCTGATGTCAAACACCAATGGATATGGGATCATCCATCGCCTATCTCATGGGTCGAGAAACGTATACGCTAGTCTACACTGGTATATCGATGCCCTGTCTCGATACACCCACGACTAGGGACCTTGAAGGATGTACTTATAGACTACCATGTCCCCACTAGTATGATCTGCATCATAGTCCAGGTAGTCAAGTACACATCCTAAGGGCTTTACCAACATGTAACTATAAGACAGTTTAAAGAGACAAGTGTACATGTTAAGATAAAGAGTAACCAGATAGCATACTATCATATCGAGCAAGAAAGTCATCTCTATATATGTCCAAGCATCCAATATAATATACATCATCTGTACAATACTGGCATCTAGGGCATACATACAACTAACAATCTCCCACTTGCACTAGGGCCAGCTGCTGTAGTATCGCATACCGAGCATCCCGAAGAGTCTCTCAAACTGTATCTGGGGAATGGCCTTCGTGAGTGGATCCGCCGTGTTGTTCTTCGTGTCAACCCTCCTGACCTCGATCTCCCGGCAATCAACTATCTCCCGGATCAGGTGATACCGCCTCAGAATATGCCTGGATCGCTGATGGGACCTGGGTTCCTTGGCCAAAGCCACCGCTCCATTGTTATCGCAATACAAAGGTATTGGATGCTCAATGGATGGAACCACTCCAAGTTCAGCAATGAACTTCTTGACCCAGACAGCCTCTTTGGCAGCATCGTTGGCAGCGATGTATTCAGCCTCCATCGTCGAGTCTGCCACGGTTTCCTGCTTGGAACTCTTCCAGCTAACCGCCCCTCCGTAAAGGGTAAAGACAAAGCCCGACTGCGACCTAGAGTCGTCCTTATCACTCTGGAAGCTCGAATCGGTAAAGGACACCACTTGGAGTTCTCCGTTACCATACACCAAGAGCATCTCTTTAGTCCTTCGCAAGTACTTGAGAATGCTCTTCACAGCTGTCCAGTGATTCTCTCCAGGATCAGCTTGATACCTGCTCACTACACTTAGTGAGTATGCAACATCGGGTCTGGTACATAGCATCGCATACATGATAGAGCCTACTGCCGAAGCATAGGGTATCCCTTGCATGCGAGCTCTCTCCAAATCAGTCTTGGGAGACATCTCTTTGGAGAGAGTGACTCCAGAGATCGTGGGTAAGTTCCCACGCTTGGATTCTTCCATACTAAACCTCTTTAGTATGGTGTCAATGTACCTGAATTGGGACAATCCCAATATCCTTTTGGATCTATATCTATAGATCCTAATTCCCAATATGTATGAGGCATCACCAAGATCTTTCATTGAGAATCTTTGTGATAAGAAGAGCTTGACCGCTTGCAGCATAGGAATATCATTTCCTATCAAGAGTATGTCGTCCACGTACAATACGAGGAAGACAACCTTACTCTCTGCTACCTTCTTGTAGATACAAGGTTCATCTGGGTTTTTGACGAAATCAAACTCTTTGATAACGACGTCAAAGCAGATGTTCCAACTCCGCGATGCTTGCTTTAATCCATAAATGGATTTAAGCAGCTTGCACACCTTCCCGCTGCTCCCACTGTCTACGAAGCCCTCTGGCTGAGTCATGTACACGCACTCTTCTAAATCACCGTTTAGAAAGGCGGTCTTAACATCCATTTGCCAGATTTCGTAATCATGATATGCAGCGATGGCAAGCATGATCCGGATGGATTTAAGCATAGCCACTGGAGAAAAGGTTTCGTCATAGTTCACACCTGGTCTTTGGCAAAAACCTTTTGCAACAAGTCTAGCTTTGAAAGTCTCCACTTTCCCATCTACACCAAGTTTCTTTTTGAAGATCCACTTGCTCCCAATGGGTTTTACCCCTTCAGGAGCAACTTCCAAAGTCCATACTTTGTTGGTGTACATGGATTCCATCTCAGACCGCATAGCATCCAGCCATTTCACTGAGTCCCTACTCGTGATGGCCTGCTCGAAGCTTGTTGGGTCATCATCCTCCATGATGCAATCCTCGCTTCCACCGTCAATGAGAAAACCGTAGTATCTCTCAGGTGGACGAGATACCCTACTAGATCGGCGGAGAGGCTGGGGTTCGTCGAGTTCTACTGAATCCTCTGGTTCTACCAAGTCTTCTGTTGCAGTTTGTGTTGCTGGAACCTCTTCAAGTTCTACCTCAATGCCACTAATCTGTTTCATAAGAAAACCTTTTTCTAAGAAAGTAGCATGTCGAGAAACAAACACCTTTTGTTCCTCGGGGTGGTAGAAGATATACCCTTGTGAATTTTTGGGATATCCTACAAACTTACATAAGACAGATCTTGCCTCGAGTTTGCCCGGATTTTGTCTTTTGACAGAGGCTGGACAACCCCATATCTTAACATACTTAAGAGATGGTCTCTTCCCTTTCCATATCTCATATGGAGTGGTAGGCACTGATTTGGTAGGAACCATATTCAATAGGTGTATGGCTGTCTCAAGCGCATACCCCCAGAAGGAAATAGGTAACTCAGCTGTACTCATCATTGAACGCACCATATCTAATAGGGTGCGATTCCTTCGTTCCGATACACCGTTGTGCTGTAGTGTATATGGTGGAGTAAGCTGAGAGAGAATCCCATTCTCTTTTAGATAATCTTGGAACTCATTGCTCAAGTATTCTCCTCCTCGATCAGATCGAAGGATCTTAATACTTTTGCCCGTTTGGTTCTCTACTTCGTGCTTATATTCTCTGAATTTCTCAAAAGCTTCAGACTTGTGTTTCAATAGGAACACATGCCCGTATCTAGAGAGATCGTCAGTGAATGTAATGAAGTAGGAAGAACCGTTCCTGGCAAGGGTAGACATGGGACCGCATACATCACTATGTACCAGTCCTAAGAGTTCAGTAACTCTTTCTCCGTGTCCACTAAACGGAGCTTTGGTCATTTTTCCTTTGAGACATGAATGGCAAGTATCATAAGATGATAATTCGAACGGATTCAAATAACCATCCTTATGTAACTTAGCCAGTCGTGTCGTATTGATATGACCAAGTCTACAATGCCACAAGAAGGATTCGTTCATTTCTGAACTTTTCCTCTTGTGTGTGTTTTGTATATTGAGGACTGTATTTTGATTTAGAATGAATATGCCATTATGTAGCGAGCCTGATGCAATCAACTTTTGATCTAAGAATATGTTCATAACATTATCCTTTACTATAAAATTATATCCTTCTTTACTCAATAAAGAAACTGATATAATGTTGCACATCATGTTTGGTATATAATAGCACTCATTCAGAATTATTGTATCACCACTTGGTAATACCAGGTGATATTCGCCAACTGCTTTGGCTGCAACATTTGCACCGTTCCCTACTAGAACGGAATGATCACCTTTTCCCAGTTCTCTACCTTTTCGCAGCCCATGTAACATCTTACATATGTGGGATCCTGATCCGGTATCTAATACCCAGGACGTAGGGTGAACTGAGAAACAGTTCTCAATGACAAACACACCCGAAGATGATGCATCAACATGCATGTTCTCCGTTTGGGCGGTGTGAGAATCCAGATATTCTCCTGTTTCCTGTTCATTCTTATAACACTTATAAGATAGAACGGGTCCAACGTTCCCCTGCACAGTATAACATGCGGGTTTGGTCAATACATCCATATTATTATCTTTATTAGGGCATGAAATGGTCGCTACCTGGAGAGAGAGAGAAGAAAACACTTTAGCGTAAGCTCGTGCAAGATCAGGTTGGTTATTATCTTATCTAATCAGGATGGCTCCCACTGCTTTTTATCAAATCTTCCTTCAAACCCTAAAAGGAAAGACTAGCCGAGATTAATTACACACTACAAGTTCGCCAATCTTTCAGCCAGGCCAGTGTCGGTACTTTGAGGGAGGTCCCCCGTGCTTTCGTACGAACCTAATTAATGTAAACCTCGTTTTCCCAGAGGCGTAACCTCGTTAACACCTTTCTAGACACCTACTTGATCGGCTAATTGTAATATGTAAAACTCTCCCAGGAGTAACTCTTACTCGCAGTGGGTATCGGGATCCAACTATCTCATAGAAGGTATGCAATCTCATTGCAAATTTCAACATTTGAAATTCCGGATAATATTTTACCCTTATTGTTCTATGACCTTGACGAATGCCAAACAACCCATAGTCCACTAGTCAAGTTCAACCCGTACATTTCTTGATTGAATTAAACCCACCCGCACGACCCTTGACGAATGCCAAACAACGCCGTACGAATACCCTAATCCAATCTGCATCATATGCATAAGCAGATAAATACTAGTTAGCTACCGTACACTACGCCTTGACGAATGCCAAACTACCGTAGCACGAATACTAAGTAGTACTTATCTGAAATGACGGAGGGCTACGCAGGTTTTCATAAAACCATGAGCGTAATGAACTTGATATCGTTGTAGAATCAAATGAAGTTTTGAAATGGAGTGATTTTGAGGCTTTTCTAGTTTTGCTAAAGGGGTCACTCCCGGTGAAGGGATCGTCGGCCCTTTCCTCGTCGAATGAGGTGCGGGATATATCATATATATCACTGTGCAAAGCAAAAACTCTTAAAAGCAATCAAAGCCAAACCGAGTGTGTAGCATCTGCCAGTTACTGCTAAAGGAGTCACTCCCGGTGAAGGGATCTCGGTCCTTTCCTCATCGAATAAGGTGCAGGGTATATCATATATACCGCTATGCAAAGCAAGAACTGTAGCTACCTGTTTTGTTTAAAATTTGATTCTACAACATCTTAGGTTTCTTTTCTTTCATTAATCACATTAATGAAGTCCCATCATTTATGTACCTAAACATCACAGATAAATACTACGTACACTTATGCCATCCGCATTCGCCTCGATGTCCCCTCATGCACCGTTAGGTTAGGTAACTAACGGCAGAGCGGGGCAGGGCTAGTACGGGTGTAAAACATAAGTAACGTCTATATAATATATCATATATACTATATACTGTATCCATCACAGAACATCACATGATCACATCACAGATAAAGCAGCAGAAGAAACATATGAAACATTGGATATACTAGGACGTCCGTGTTTTCAATACGAGCCAGTATAAAACACGGATTCCACGGTCGTGATGAATAGCCAATCCCACACCCCTAGACCCCTACGAGAGCGGCAAGCAACCCTGCCAATTCTAGGGTTAGGAGACCCGGACTCGACTCCTCGAGTTGGTCTCCCACTGGACCCCAGAACCCGGTTACTTGTGCTCCCCTCCTTGGGTCTATCCTAATGCGGAAAAGTAAATAATATACAAAAGGTGACGACTTCCGCTACCTGGAAGTGCCCCAAATAATAGAATATTACATACAAGTTTTTACATGAATGAAAATGAAAAACACTCATCTCACATAAAAACCCCCGGCTATTCAAACACAACAATCCAATATAACATATCCAGCAACACATAACATCACATGTCATCAACGTAAGTAAATATGTGCATCCCAATTGTCGTTGACATATAGCAACAAAACCGGCGATATCACATATTACACTTACGGTCACAGAAAAGAGAGTGTAAAACTACAACAGTTGGAATCCGCAGCCTCTTTAGACATCGCATGCCTAATGAAATGAAATACTTAGACATCACATGCCTAACAGTTATAAACCCCGCATTTTAGTCTCATTATCGAAAACTCTTTTCAATATCAAGTGAAACTAAACCGCTAGATTTATAACATTCATTCAGTTATCTCATAACTGTTTGTGAATTCCAATTATTGTATCACATTCCAGATAAATAGAAAATGTTAAACTTTCCGATCGAACAGTCGAATACCCAAGTTTTCCCGATACAGCTCAACACATGAAATAAGTCTAACAACATTCAGTTCGTGCCTCGGTACCAACTGTCCAGCCGTAGAAGGGTCAAGCCAACGCCTCACATGTGGCACGTCGTACTGCCCCAAACCCGAAGGTTCAAAGGGCAGTTCAAGACAGTCACATAATCGAGTTAAGGTTTGTTGTCTTCTAGAGGGACCATCGCGTTACTTGCACTACTTAGAACGTCCTTAAACCATGCAAAAATCCAACACTTGGATATTTTCCGGCAGGGGAAAAGTTGGGTATTTATATCCGGTCGAACTTTTTAACATATCAAAAATTATCCGGAAAAACATATAGACAAAGTTTAACAATCCGATCGAATCTACGATTCCCAATACAACCCCAGAACACTCAGCTCTTGAGTCAAATTAAAAATTCCCAGAAAATTCAGAACTGTGAAAGAGGAATTACTGTGCAAAATTGGGAAGATGAAGTCATCAATTGGCCGCGGAACCGCCGCAGAAGCCATGCTTCTGCCGCGGTTCCGCCGCACTATGGAGGAATTATGGGTACGGGCTTCACAGTAATTCTTACAATTCCCTGCTGAGTTTTCAGCATATTTTTAACTCAGGAAAATCCCAGAATTTGAAAAAAGTCCAGAGAGCATGAAAATTCTAGGGTTTCGGTTCGTTCGGATTTCAAACGTCGTCTAGACTTCGCCTAAGGCTCTAGCTTGGCTCTGATACCACTGTAGGGTTCCTAGGCACACTATAGAGGTCTCACAAGGCATCAACCATGCCAATTTCAAATTTTATGGGTGCCGAGAAACCCTAATACGGATCGTCGACTAGAAATTTAGGCGAAACAGTAAACTAGTTAACACTTTAACTAAAGGAGAGAGACTACAACCTTTGTAGATCCGGTTCTCCACTTCCTTAGCTCCACGTAGGTGTCCTCTCGCTGTCCATCTCGAATCCCGAACTCAAACATCGGCTTCATCGGAGAATTGGACGGACTAGGTTGTCGGCCTCATGCCGAAGATGATCTACATCGAGGCATCACAAGTTCAAGCTCCGACTACACAAAGTTGTGAAACTTGTCAAGAAAACACCCAAAACAACTTGGCAAGAGGTAGAGGGTGATGAAATAGGAGGTGGGTTCACTTTAGAATTTGATTTCTCTCAATTTAGCTCAAGTTGCCATTGATGGCATCAAGCTTTCTTTCTTGAAGATGAAGATGAAGAAGAAGCTAGTTTATGATAAGTGTTGAAATAAAATGAATAATAATTCAATACTTATCATAAGCTAACTATAGTTAATTGTAGAGAATAGACCATGGTTACTTGGATGAGTTAGGGTTAAGCATGAAGACAAGAATGGTTACAAAAGTCAAAGCTTCATGAAGCTTCAACTTAAAACAAAGAAAGCCACCATTCTCATCATAATCCTTTTCAAATAAATAAATAAACAAATAAATGAATATGCAAAACCCTAATCAACACTTAACCATGGTTTTAATTCTTTACACTTAACTAAATCATCAAGTATCATCAAACATGATACAAATATGTGCACAAAAGTATATCATATATACTTCTTGCACATCAAGTGAGAAAATCCATTTAAAGTGAACCAATACTAGTTAATGCAATGCAATATATCAAATATATAATTATACATTAAATCATTAAATCAACATTTGATTCAATGATCCGGTCATGTCGCACATAACCGACTAGAATCCAATGTATCGATTTATCGAATCAATGATTCGATAACTAGGTCATATCGAATATAACCAATCGAAACATATATCGCGAGAATGAAATGCGGTATCACATACACGCATTATTCTCGGTCCTGCACATATCTCATATGCGCTCCTATTTCGTTTCGCTTGAGCCAAGAAACCTCTGTGTAGGACTCTAAAGACTCGTCAATACGCCGGTAGCAAATGATGATCATATCAAACACCCACAAGCCGCAAGCGGTCTGCTAAACGTAACGGCCATCCGGGTATTGAGCGATCAGAAGATCGACGAGCTAGCCCACTTACACTCCTGTGAATCCAACCAGTAACACTTACCGTACAGTCCGGTCTGTTCGTCTGATATGTCGCATATCAAGTCTAGGGGTGGTGTACGTTAGACCCCAATAACCGATAAGTCGTGCCGATGCGAGGCTCATAACGGGTCGAGAAACTACTGGTAACACTTACCAGCAAAACTCTGATCAGCCCTGGCCAGGGACTTCCCTGTTACGGCCAATCGAGCACAGCGCAACATCAACCCCCAATACCGGGAGAGACAAAACCCCTCCTATCGCTCATTGCCTCCATGTGACTCGGGACTGTACCCAAAGACCACCGTTTTGCACGCCCTCATGGACGTGGTAAGGTGGAGATCAAAGAACAGTGGGAATCACACAAGACTCTATGACGATCTCGGGTCTACAGACTAACCTGTACAAGTGTCACCTGAGAACTGCCATCTGACGTAAGGTATAATACCATCTGGGAGTTCTCGGCGAGTCCGTCCAGTGTACCCAGTCTCCACTGAGCACCCGTATACCATCTCTGATGTCAAACACCAATAGATATGGGATCATCCATCGCCCATCTCATGGGTCGAGAAGCGTATACGCTAGTCTACACTGGTATATCGATGCCCTGTCTCGATACACCCACGACTAGGGACCTTGAAGGATGTACTTATAGACTACCATGTCCCCAGTAGTATGATCTGCATCATAGTCCAGGTAGTCAAGTACACATCCTAAGGGCTTTACCAACATGTAACTATAAGACAGTTTAAAGAAACAAGTGTACATGTTAAGATAAAGAGTAACCAGATAGCATACTATCATATCGAGCAAGAAAGTCATCTCTATATATGTCCAAGCATCCAATATAATATACATCATCTGTACAATACTGGCCTCTAGGGCATACATACAACTAACAATTATGAGCAAGTATATCTTAAGAAGATTACTTGGTGTAGATGGAAAAGTTGAGACTTTCAAAGCTAGACTTGTTAAAGGTTTTCGTCATCGACCAGGCATGGATAATGGTGAAACCTTTTCCAGTGGCTATGCTTAAGTCCATCCGGATCTTACTTGCTACGGCTACATACCATGACTACGATATCTGGTGGTTGGGTGTCATGACTGCTTTTCTAAATACTGATTTAGAAGAGTGCGTCTATAAGTACACAGCCAGAAGGCTTCGTAAACAGTGGGAGCAGCGGAAACGTGTGCAAGATGCTTTACAGAATAAAGCAGGCATCGCGGAGTTGGAACGTCTGTTTTGATGCGATAGTGAAAGAGTTTGACTTCATCAAAATGGTAGATGAACCTTGTATATACAAAAAGGTAGTAGAGAGTAAGGTGGTCATCCTCGTATTATACGTGGACAACATACTCCTGATAGGAAAAGAGTTTCCTATGCTACACTCGGTCAATCTCCTCCTATCACATGGATTCTCCATATAGGATCAAAGTGATACCTCCTAAATCCTGGGTTTTGGATCTATGAGATAGATCTAAAAGGATGTTAGGGTTGTCACTAGGTTTAGTGAGATTGTATCAGTTGATCCTGGGGAGAATCACTGGAAAGGTTCTAGAGTGATAAGGACGACTGAATATCAGTCGCAGGCATTGTCTTTACCCTCAGTGAAGGAACGGTATGTTGGAAGAGTTCCAAGCTAGATACCGTGGCAGACTAGACGATAAAGGCTGGTAACATCGCTAATAAAGATACTACCAAAGAGGCAGTTTGGGTGTATATTGGTTCATGAGATGAACTAGGTTCCTACCATTGTGTGACAATGGAAGTGTGGCTTTGGCCCAGGAACCCCGATCCCATCAGTGACCCAGACATATTCTAAGGCAGCATCACCTGATCATGGAGATAGTTGATCTCCAGGGTGATCGAGGTTAGGAGAGTAGATTCAGAGGACAACACAGCGGATCCACTCACAAAGGCTTTTTCCCAGAGAGAGACTCATATGGGATGGTTGAGTATTAGATACTGCAACCACTGCTACAGATGGCCCTAGTGCAAATGGGAGATTGTTAGTTATATGTATGCCCTAGAGGCCATTACTGTGCATTGGATGTATATGGTAGTGGATGCTGGGACATATATAGGTAGGACTTTCTTGCTCGACATGATAGTACACTATCTGGTTGCTCTTTATCTTAACATGTATACTTTCTGTCTCTCTGTTACATGTTGATAAAGCCCTTAGGATGTGTACTCGACTTCCATGACTATGATGTAGATCATACTAGTGGGGCCTGGGTAGTCCATGAGTACATCCTTCAATGTTTCTAGTCGTGGGAATATCGAGACGGGGCATCGATATTCCAGAGTAGACTAGCGTATATCTTCTCGACCCATGTGATGGGCGATGGATGATCCCATATCCATTGGTGTTTGACATCAGAGATGGTATGCGGGTGCTCAGTGGAGACTGGGTACACTGAAAGGACTCGCCGAGAACTCTCAGATGGTATTATACCTCACGTCAGATGGCAGTTCTCTGGTGACACTGGTACAGCTTAGTCTGTTGACCCGAGATCGTCATAGAGTCTTGTGTGTCTCCCACTGTGCTTTGATTTCTACCCTACCACGGCTCTACTGAGTCATGCGAACAGGTGGTTTTTGGGTACAGTCCCGATTCACATGGAGGCAATGAGCGATAGGAGGGGATTCGTCTCTCCCAGTATTGGGGGTTGATGTTGCGCTATGCTCGACTGGCCATAACTGGAAATCCCTGGCCAGGGTTGCAGTGATATACTGGTAAGAGTTATCAGTAGTTTCACGATTGTTATGGACCTTACGTCGACATGAATTATCAAGCTATTGGGGTCTGACGTTTACCACCCCTAGGCGAGATATGCGACATATCAGACGAACAGACCGGACTGTACGGTAAGTGTTGCTGGTTGGATTCACAGGAGTGTGAGCGGGCTTGCTCGTTGATCTTCTGATCGCTCAATACCCGGGTGGCCGTAACGTTTAGCAGACCGCTTGCGGCTTGTGGGTGTTTGATATGATCATCACCTGCTGCCGGCGTATTGACGAGTTTTTAGAGTCCTACACAGAGGTTTCCTGGCTCAAGCGAAACGAAATAGGAGCGCATATGAGATATGTGCGGGACCGAGAATAATACCAGTATGTGATACTGTATTCTATTCTCGCGATATGTATCATGGGACGGTTATATGTGATATAGCCGGGTTACGGAATCAAATGTTGATTCGATACATTGATACACTTGATATTAGTCGGTTATATGCAGTATGACCGGATCATTAAATCAAGTGTTGATTTAATGATTTAATGTATAATTATGTATATTTGATATATTACTTTACATTAACTAGTATTGGTTCACTTAAGATGGATTTTCTCACTTGATGTGCACATTGTATATATGATATAGTTTTGTGCACTAGTTTGTATCATGTTTGATGATACATGCAAACTTGGGTGTGTGTATGCTATACACCATGTTTAGATAAATGGTTAAGGTTTTATTTACATTATTTATTTTGGTTAGAAGAAAAAGGAAACTAAATGGTTGCTTTTGTTTTATACAAGAAGTTTCTTGATGCTTCATGCATCTTTGACAAAGTGACCATTTTGTCTTCATCTCTTAACCTAACCATTTAAATAAACCCTAGTTTATTCTCTACACTCAACCATGGTTGCAAAATGATAAGAATCACTTAGATTTTCTTTTTGAAAACAATTCTTTTTCCTTCATCTTCTTCTTCTTCTTCATGGAGAAAAGAAAAGCATGCCTGGAAATGTCTAAGTGATGATTCTAAGTGAGAAATCCAAATCCAAAGTGAACCCACTTCCTATTTCTTCATCCTCTACCACTTGCCATGTAGTATAGGGTATTTTCTTCACAAGTTTCATGACTTGGTGAAGGTGGAGCTTGAGTTTGAGTTGCCTCGACGTAGATCATCTTCGGCATCGAAGTCGATGACCTAGCCCGATCATTTCTCCGACGAAACCATCGCCAGAGTCCGGGATCCGATGATCGCAGCGGAGGGACATCGTCATGGAGCTATGGAGGTGGAGGACCGGATCTACAAAGGTTGTATTTTCCGTTCACTCTTAGTTAAGTTGTTAACTTATATCGTTTTCGCCTATCCTCTAGTTACGATCTTGCTTAGGGTTACTTGGCACATAGGAAAAATTTGATTTTGGCAAGTTTGATCTATTGTAGAACCTCATGGGTGTGCCTAGAAACCCTACAGTGGTATCAGAGCCTAGCTAGAGCCTTAGGCGATTAGTAGACGAAGTTAGAAACCCGATCGAACCCGAAACCCTAAATCAAAATCCTTCTCTGTACAATTTTTCAAAACTGGTCTTTTTGTGAATTAAAAATGCTCAGAAAATAGAGCAGGAAATTCTAAGAATACTGGAAGAAAACGAAACCCTAATTCCACCGTATCGCCGTGGAACCGCGGCAATAGCCACTTTTTGCGGCGGTTCTGCGGCCGTATGTACTGATTGTGGTCTCGATTTTCTACAGTAATACCCCTATCTGTTTCCTCTGTTCTCTGGGAATTTTTAATCTGCACTAAAGAGTTGAGTTTTCTGGATTGTATTGGGAGTTCGTAGATTCAATCGGATTGTCAAACTTTGTCTATGTGTTTTTCTGGGTATTTTAGAATATGTTTAAAAGTTCGACCGGATATAAATACCCACTTTTTCTCCTGCCGGGAAATTTCCAATTGTTGGATTTTTCCGTAGTTTAATAACGTTCTAAGTAGTGCAAGTAACGCGATGGTCCCTCTAGAAGACAACAAATCTTAACTCGATTATGTGACCGTCTTGAACTGCCCTTTGAACCTTAGGGTTTTGGGCAGCACGGCGTGCCACATGTGAGGCGTTGGCTTGACCCTTCTACGGCTGGACCGTTGGTACTGTGGCACGAAATGGATGTTTTTGAACTTATTTCAAGTGTTGAGCTGTTTCGGGAAAACTTGGGTGTTTGACTGTTCGATCGGAAAGTTTAACATTTTCTATTTATCTGGAATGTGATACAATATTTGGAATCCACAAGTAGTTATGAGATAACTGAATGAATGTTATAAACATAGCAGTTTAGTCTCACTTGATCGGTTGCCACGGGATTTTGATGTGATCAAAAGTCCGTCGCAATCACGTAGCGTACGCGGATACTCGTCGGGTAAACTTAATAGACAGCCTCACCCCATAGCCCCGACCAAGTGACTGTAGGAGAACCCCGTCGCCGAAAGCATCCGTTCGGGTGCTCGCGGCAGCGGTGTTCCGCCTTGGTGCACTACGTCGACGGCGTCGGGGGTGCGGCCGCCTACTAAAGTTTGCGATGAGCATTCGATCAGGATGTCGGGAATCTTGTTGAATTGCCCGACTTGATATTGAAAAGAGTTTTCGATAATGAGACTAAAATGCGGGGTTTATAATTGTTAGGCATGCGATGTCTAAGTATTTCATTTGGTTAGGCATGCGATGTCTAAAGAGTTTGCGGATTCCAACTGTTGTAGTTTTACACTTTCTTTTCTGTGACCGTAAGTGTAATATGTGATATCGCCGGTTTCGTTGCTATATGTCAACGACAATTGGGATACGCATGTTTACATACGTTGATGACATGTGATGTTATGTGTTGCTGGATATGTTATATTGGATCGTCGTGTTTGAATAGCCGGTTTTTTTTTATGTGAGATGAGTGTTTTTCATTTTCATTCATGTAAAAACTTGTATGTAATATTCTTTTACTGGGGCACTTACAGGTTGCGGATGATGTCACCATTTGTATATTATTTATTTTTCCGCATTAGGATAGACCCAAGGAAGGGAGCACAAGTAACCGGGTTCTAGGGTCCAGTAGGAGACCATCTCGAGGAGTCGAGTCCGGGTCTCCTAACCCTAGAATTGGTAGGGTTGCTTGCCGCTCTCGTAGGGGTCTAAGGGTGTGGGATTGGCTATTCATCACGACCGTGAAATCCATGTTTTATTCAGGCCCAAAATAAAACACGGGCGTCCTAGTATATCCAATATTTCATATGATATTTTCTGCCGCGTTATCTGTGATGTGATCATGTGATTTGTTCAGATAGATGTTGTACATAGTATATATGATATATTATATAGACGTTGCTTATGTTTTACACCCGCGCTAGCCCTGCCTCGCTCTGGCGTTAGTTACCTAACCTAACGGTGCAGACGGGACATCGAGGCGAATGCGGATGGCATAAGCGTACGTAGTATTTATCTGTGATGTTTAAGTGGACTTAAATGATGGGATATTCATTAATGTGATTATTGAAAGAAAATAAACCTAAAAGATGTTGTGGAATCGAATTTCAAAAATAAAACAGGTAGCTACAGTTCTTACTTTGCACAGCGGTATATATGATATATCCTGCACCTTATTCGATAAGGAAAGGACCAAGATCCCTTCACCGGGAGTGACTCCTTTAGCAATAACTGGCAGATGCTACAACCCTCGGTTTGTCTTTTGATTGGTTCTATAGTTTTTGTTTTGTACAGCGGTATATATGATATATCCTGCACCTTATTCGATGAGGAATGGGCCGACGATCCCTTCACCGAGAGTGACCCCTTTAGCAAAACTAGAAAAGCCTAAAAAACATTCCATTTAAAAACCATTTGATTCCGCAACGAGATCAAGTTCAAAGCGTTAAAGGTTTTCCTAAAAACCATCCGCAACCCTCCGTCATTTTAGGAAGTAGAGTACTTAGTATTCGTGTTGTGTTTGTTGACCATAGTCAAGGCACAGTGTACGGTAGCTAAGTGATGTCTTCCTACACCGCATATGATGCAATTAGTTAGGACAGTCGCGTGACTTTGTTGACCTTAGTTAAGGGTCATGTAGGTGGGTCTAATTAATCACGAAATGACAGATAGAACTTGACTAGTGCTTATGATCTGTTGACCATAGTTAAGGTCATAAGTGCTAGGGGTAAAAACCTTTATCGGGAGTTTCAAGTGTTGAAATTTGCAATGAGATTGCATACCTTCTATATGATAGTTGGATCCCGATACCCACTGCGAGCAATTGTTACTCCTGGGAGAGTTTTGCACTTTGCAATTAGCCGATCAAGTAGGTGTCTAGAAAGGTGTCAACGGGGTTACGCCTCTAGGAAAACGAGGTTTACTGTAATTAGGTCCGTGCGAAAGCACGGGGAACCTCCCTCAAAGTACCGACACCGGCCTGGCTGAAAGATTGGCGAACTTGTAGAGTGTAATTAATCGCGGCTAGTCTTTTCTTTTAGGGTTTGGAGGAAGATTTGATAAAAACAGTGGGAGCCATCCTGATTAGATAAATTAAATAACCATTCTAATCTTGCAAGAGCGCACGTAGAGTGTTTTCTTCTCTCTCTCTCGAGATAGCGACCATATCACGCCTTAATCAAGATAATAATATGGATGTATTGACCGAACCAGCTTGTTATACTGAGCTGGTGTAGGGTTCCTAGGCACACTATAGAGATCTCACAAGGCATCAACCATGCCAATATAAAATTTTATGGGTGCCGAGAAACCCTAATACGGATCGTCGGCTAGAATTCTAGGCGAAATACGAATCTAGTTAACACTTTAACTAAAAGTTAGATGCTACAACCTTTGTAGATCCGGTTCTCCACTTCCTTAGCTCCACGTGGGTGTCCTCTCGCTGTCCATCATGAATCCCGAACTCAATCGTCGGCTTCATCAGAGAAACGAGCGAGCTTGGTCGTCGGCTTCGTGTCAAAGACGATCTACGTCGAGGCATCACAAGTTCAAGCTCCGACTTCACAAAGTTGTGAAACTTGTGAAGAAAACACCCAAAACAACTTGGCAAGAGGTAGAGGGTGAAGAAATAGGAGGTGGGTTCACTTTAGAATTGGATTTCTTTCACTAGAACTCAAGTTGCCATTGATGGCATCAAGGTTTCTATTTTGAAGAAGAAGGAGAAGATGAAGCTAGTATTATGATAAGTTATTTAAAATGAAAAGAAAAATGCATACTTATCATAATCTAACTAGGGTTATGTGTAGAGAATAAACCATGGTAAGTGGATGGGTTAGGGTTAAGTATGAAGACAAAATGGTCTACTTGGTCAAAGTTTCATGAAGCTTCAACAAGCTTCATGACAAAAACAAAACCATTTTATTTTCATTTATCCAATGAAATAAATAATGAAATGAATAAATAAATGATAAGGCAAAACCCTAATTATCCTTTAACCATGGTTTAATTCTTCACACTTAACCAAATGATCAAGTATCATCAAACATGATACAAATATGTGCACAAAAGTATATCACATATACAACTTGCACATCAAGTGAGAAAATCCATATAAAGTGATCCAATACTAGTTAATGCAAAGTAATATATCAAATATATAATTATACATTAAATCATTAAATCAACATTTGATTCAATGATCCGGTCATGTCGCACATAACCGACTAGCATTCAATGTATCGATTTATCGAATCAATGATTCGATAACTAGGTCATATCGAATATAACCAATCGAAAAATTTATCGCGAGAATAAAATGCGGTATCACATACACGCATTATTCTCGCTCCCGCACATATCTCATATGCGCTCCTATTTCGTTTCGCTTGAGCCAGGAAACCTCTGTGTAGGACTCTAAAGACTCGTCAATACGCCGGTAGCAGATGATGATCATATCAAGCACCCACAAGCCGCAAGCGGTCTGCTAAATGTAACGGCCATCCGGGTATTGAGCGATCAGAAGATCGACGAGCTAGCCCGCTCACACTCCTGTGAATCCAACCAGTAACACTTACCGTACAGTCCGGTCTGTTCGTCTGATATGTCGCATATCAAGTCTAGGGGTGGTAAACGTCAGACCCCAATAACCGATAAGTCGTGCCGATGTGAGGCTCATAACGGGTCGAGAAACTACTGGTAACACTTACCAGCAAATCTCTGATCAGCCCTGACCAGGGACTTCCCTGTTACGGCCAATCGAGCACAGCGCAACATCAACCCCCAATACCGGGAGAGACGAAACCCCTCCTATCGCTCATTGCCTCCATGTGACTCGGGACTGTACCCAAAGACCACCGTTTTGCACGCCCTCATGGACGTGGTAAGGTGGAGATCAAAGCACAGTGGGAATCACACAAGACTCTATGACGATCTCGGGTCTACAGACTAACCTGCACAAGTGTCACCTGAGAACTGCCATCTGACGTGAGGTATAATACCATCTGGGAGTTCTCGGCGAGTCCGTCCAGTGTACCCAGTTTCCACTGAGCACCCGTACACCATCTCTGATGTCAAACACCAATGGATATGAGATCATCCATCGCCCATCACATGGGTCGAGAAGCGTATACGCTAGTCTACCCTGGTATATCGATGCCCCGTCTCGATACACCCACGACTAGGGACCTTGAAGGATGTACTTATGGACTACCATGTCCCCACTAGTATGATCTGCATCATAGTCCAGGTAGTCAAGTACACATCCTAAGGGCTTTACCAACATGTAACTATAAGACAGTATAAAGAGACTAGTGTGCATGTTAAGATAAAGAGCAACCAGATAGCATACTATCATATCGAGCAAGAAAGTCATCTCTATATATGTCCAAGCATCCAATATAATATACATCATCTGTACAATACTGGCCTCTAGGGCATACATACAACTAAAAATCTCCCACTTGCACTAGGGCCAGCTGCTGTAGTATCGCATACCGAGCATCTCGAAGAGTCTCTCAAACTGTATCTGGGGAATGGCCTTCGTGAGTGGATCCGCCGTGTTGTTCTTCGTGTCAACCCTCCTGACCTCGATCTCCCGGCGATCAACTATCTCCCGGATCAGGTGATACCGCCTCAGAATATGCCTGGATCGCTGATGGGACCTGGGTTCCTTGGCCAAAGCCACCGCTCCATTGTTATCGCAATATAAAGGTATTGGATGCTCAATGGATGGAACCACTCCAAGTTCAGTAATGAACTTCTTGATCCAGACAGCCTCTTTGGCAGCATCGTTGGCAGCGATGTATTCAGCCTCCATCGTCGAGTCTGCCACGGTTTCCTGCTTGGAACTCTTCCAGCTAACCGCCCCTCCGTAAAGGGTAAAGACAAATCCCGACTGCGACTTAGAGTCGTCCTTATCACTCTGGAAGCTCGAATCGGTAAAGGACTCCACTTGGAGTTCTCCGTTACCATACACCAAGAACATATCTCTAGTCCTTCGTAAGTACTTGAGAATGCTCTTCACAGCTGTCCAGTGACTCTCTCCAGGATCAGCTTGATACCTGCTCAGTATACTTAGTGAGTATGCTACATCGGGTTTGGTACATAGCATCGCATATATGATAGAGCCTACTGCCGAAGCATAGGGTATCCCTTTAATGCGAGCTCTCTCCAAATCAGTCTTGGGAGACATCTCTTTGGAGAGAGTGACTCCAGAGAACGTGGGCAAGTTCCCATGCTTGGACTCTTCCATACTAAACCTCTTTAGTATGGTGTCAATGTACCTGGATTGGGACAATCCCAGTATCCGTTTGGATCTATCTCTATAGATCCTGATCCCCAATATGCAGGAGGCATCACCAAGATCTTTCATTGAGAATCTTTGTGATAAGAAGAGCTTGACCGATTGCAGCATAGGAATGTCATTTCCTATCAAGAGTATGTCGTCCACATACAATACGAGGAAGACAACCTTACTCCCTGCCACCTTCTTGTAAATACAAGGTTCATCTGGATTTTTGACGATATCAAACTCTTTGATAACGACGTCAAAGCAGATGTTCCAACTCCGCGATGCTTGCTTTAATCCATAAATGGATTTAAGGAGCTTACACACCTTCCCGCTGCTCCCACTGTCTACGAAGCCCTCCGGCTGAGTCATGTACACGCACTCTTCTAAATCACCATTTAGAAAGGCGGTCTTAACATCCATTTGCCAGATTTCGTAATCATGATATGCAGCGATGGCAAGCATGATCCGGATGGATTTAAGCATAGCCACTGGAGAAAAGGTCTCGTCATAGTCCACACCTGGTCTTTGACGAAAACCCTTTGCTACAAGTCTAGCTTTGAAAGTCTCCACTTTGCCATCTACACCAAGTTTCTTCTTGAAGATCCACTTGCTCCCAATGGGTTTTACCCCTTCAGGAGCAATTTCCAAAGTCCATACTTTGTTGGTGTACATGGATTCCATCTCGGACCGCATAGCATCCAGCCATTTTACCGAGTCCCTACTCGTGATGGCCTGCTCGAAGCTAGTTGGGTCATCATCCTCCATGATGCAATCCTCGCTTCCACCGTCAATGAGAAAACCGTAGTATCTCTCAGGTGGACGAGATACCCTACTAGATCGGCGAAGAGGCTGGGGTTCGTCGAGTTCTACTGAATCCTCTGGTTCTACCAAGTCTTCTGTTGCAGTTTGTGTTGCTGGAACCTCTTCCAGTTCTACCTCAATGCAACTAATCTGTTTCATAAGAAAACCTTTTTCTAAGAAAGTGGCATGTCGAGAAACAAACACCCTTTGTTCCTCGGGGTGGTAGAAGATATACCCTTGTGAATTTTTGGGATATCCTACAAACTTACATAAGACAGATCTTGCCTCGAGTTTGTCCGGATTTTGTCTTTTGGCATAGGATGGACAACCCCATATCTTAACATACTTAAAAGATGGTCTCTTCCCTTTCCATATCTCATATGGAGTGGTAGGCACTGATTTGGTAGGAACCATATTCAATAGGTGTATGGCTGTCTCAAGCGCATACCCCAGAAGGAAATAGGTAACTCAGCTGTACTCATCATTGAACGCACCATATCTAATAGGGTGCGATTCCTTCGTTCCGATACACAGTTGTGCTGTGGTGTATAAGGTGGAGTAAGCTGAGAGAGAATCCTATTCTCTTTTAGATAATCTTGGAACTCATTGCTCAAGTATTCTCCTCCTCGATCCGATCGAAGGATCTTAATACTTTTGCCCGTTTGGTTCTCTACTTCGTGCTTATATTCTCTGAATTTCTCAAAAGCTTCAGACTTGTGTTTCAATAGGAACACATGCCGGTATCTAGAGAGATCGTCAGTGAATGTAATGAAGTAGGAAGAACCGTTCCTGGCAAGGGTAGACATGGGACCGCATACATCACTATGTACCAGTCCTAAGAGTTCAGTAACTCTTTCTCCGTGTCCACTAAACGGAGCTTTGGTCATTTTTCCTTTGAGACATGAATGGCAAGTATCATAAGATGATAATTCGAACGGATTCAAATAACCATCCTTATGTAACTTAGCCAGTCGTGTCGCATTGATATGACCAAGTCTACAATGCCACAAGAAGGATTCGTTCATTTCTGAACTCTTCCTCTTGTGTGTGTTTTGTATATTGAGGACTGTATTTTGATTTAGAATGAATATGCCATTATGTAGCGAGCCTGATGCAATCAACTTTTGATCTAGGAATATGTTCATAACATTTTCCTTTACTACAAAATTATATCCTTCTTTACTCAATAAAGAAACTGATATAATGTTGCACATCATGTTTGGTATATAATAGCACTCATTCAGAATTATTGTATCACCACTTGGTAATACAAGGTGATATTCGCCAACTGCTTTGGCTGCAATATTTGCACCGTTCCCTACTTGAACGGAATGATCACCTTTTCCCAGTTCTCTACCTTTTCGCAGCCCATGTAACATCTTACATATGTGGGATCCTGATCCGGTATCTAATACCCAGGACGTAGGGTTAACTGAGAAACAGTTCTCAATGACAAACACACCCGAAGATGATGCATCAACATGCAAGTTCTCCGTTTGGGCGGTGTGAGAATTTAGATATTCTCCTGTTTCATGTTCATTCTTATAACACTTATAAGATAGAACGGGTTCAACGTTCCCCTGCACAGTATAACATGCGGGTTCGGTCAATACATCCATATTATTATCTTTATTAGGGCATGAAATGGTCGCTACCTGGAGAAAGAGAGAAGAAAACACTTTAGCGTATGCTCGTGCAAGATCAGATTGGTTATTATCTTATCTAATCAGGATGGCTCCCACTGCTTTTTATCAAATCTTCCTTCAAACCCTAAAAGGAAAGACTAGCCGGGATTAATTACACACTACAAGTTCGCCAATCTTTCAGCCAGGCCAGTGTCGGTACTTTGAGGGAGGTCCCCCGTGCTTTCGCACGAACCTAATTAATGTAAACCTCGTTTTCCCAGAGGCGTAACCTCATTAACACCTTTCTAGACACCTACTTGATCGGCTAATTGTAATGTGTAAAACTCTCCCAGGAGTAACTCTTACTCGCAGTGGGTATCGGGATCCAACTATCTCATAGAAGGTATGCAATCTCATTGCAAATTTCAACACTTGAAATTCCCGATAATATTTTACCCCTAGTGTTCTATGACCTTGACGAATGCCAAACAACCCATAGTCCACTAGTCAAGTTCAACCCGTACATTTCTTGATTGAATTAAACCCACCCGCACGACCCTTGACGAATGCCAAACAACGCCGTACGAATACCCTAATCCAATCTGCATCATATGCATAAGCAGATAAATACTAGTTAGCTACCGTACACTACGCCTTGACGAATGCCAAACTACCGTAGCACGAATACTAAGTAGTACTTATCTGAAATGACGGAGGGCTACGCAGGTTTTCATAAAACCATGAGCGTAATGAACTTGATATCGTTGTAGAATCAAATGAAGTTTTGAAATGGAGTGATTTTGAGGCTTTTCTAGTTTTGCTAAAGGAGTCACTCCCGGTGAAGGGATCTCGGTCCTTTCCTCGTCGAATGAGGTGCGGGATATATCATATATATCACTGTGCAAAGCAAAAACTCTTAAAAGCAATCAAAACAAAACCGAGTGTGTAGCATCTACCAGTTATTGCTAAAGGAGTCACTCCCGGTGAAGGGTTCTCGGTCCTTTCCTCATCGAATAAGGTGCAGGGTATATCATATATACCGCTATGCAAAGCAAGAACTGTAGCTACCTGTTTTATTTTAAAATTCGATTCCACAACATCTTAGGTTTCTTATCTTTCATTAATCACATTAATGAAGTCCCACCTTTTAAATACCTAAACATCACAGATAGATATGACGTACACTTATGCCATCCGCATTCGCCTCGATGTCTCCTCGTGCACCGTTAGGTTAGGTAACTAACGACAGAGCAGGGCAGGGCTAGCGCGGGTGTAAAACATAAGTAACGTCTATATAATATATCATATATACTATATATAGTATCTATCACAGAACATCACATGATCACATCACAGATATCGCAGCAGAAGAAACATATGAAATATTGGATATACTAGGACGTCCGTGTTTTCAATACGTGCCAGTATAAAACACGGATTCCACGGTCGTGATGAATAGCCAATCCCACACCCCTAGACCCCTACGAGAGCGGCAAGCAACCCTACCAATTCTAGGGTTAGGAGACCCGGACTCGACTCCTCGAGTTGGTCTCCCACTGGACCCCAGAACCCGGTTACTTGTGCTCCCCTCCTTGGGTCTATCCTAATGGGGAAAAGTAAATAATATACAAAAGGTGACAACTTCCGCTACCTGGAAGTGCCCCAAATAAAAGAATATTACATACAAGTTTTTACATGAATGAAAATGAAAAACACTCATCTCACATAAAAAACCCCGGCTATTCAAACACGACGATCCAATATAACATATCCAGCAACACATAACATCACATGTCATCAACGTAAGTAAGTACGCATACCCCAATTGTCGTTGACATATAGCAACGAAACCGGCGATATGAACATACTACACTTACGGTCACAGAAAAGAAAGTGTAAAACTACAACAATTGGAATCCGCAACTTCTTTAGACATCGCATGCCTAATCAAATGAAATACTTAGACATCACATGCCTAATAGATATAAATCCCGCATTTTAGTCTCATTATCGAAAACTCTTTTCAATATCATGTGGGACTAAACTGCTAGATTTATAACATTCATTCAGTTATCTCATAACAGTTTGTGAATTCCAATTATTGTATCACATTCCAGATAAACAGAAAATGTTAAACTTTCCGATCGAACATTCGAACACCCAAGTTTTCCCGATACAGTCCAACACATGAAATAAGTCTAGCAACATTCAGTTCGTGCCTCAGTACCAACGGTCCAGCCGTAGAAGGGTCAAGCCAACGCCTCACATGTGGCACGCCGTACTGCCCCAAACCCGAAGGTTCAAAGGGCAGTTCAAGACGGTCACATAATCGAGTTAAGGTTTGTTGTCTTCTAGAGGGTCCATCGCGTTACTTGCACTACTTAGAACGTCGTTAAACTACGGAAAAATCCAACACTTGGAAATTTTCCGACAGGGGAAAAATTGGGTATTTATATTCGGTCGAACTTTTTAACATATTCTAAAATTTATCCGGAAAGCCACATAGACAAAATCTGATACTCCGATCGAAACACCGAATCCCCAAAACAATTCCAGAAAATTCAACTCTTGAATAAAAATTAAAAATTCCCAGAAAATCCAGCATTATCAATTAGGAGTTACTGTGTAAAACATATTAAATAAGGTGGCCGTACGGCCGCGGATCCGCCGCACGAGCCATGCTCGTGCCGCGGATCCGCGGCAGTTCAATGGATTTAGGAACACGAATTTCACAGAAACTCTTAAAATCACCTGCTGATTTTTCTGCATATTTTTAATATTGAAAAAACCAGATTTTTAAAAATTGGACAGAGAGCAATTTGGAAATGGGTTTTCGGGTTCGTTCGGACTTCAAACTCCGTCTAGACTTCGCCTAAGGCTCTAGCTTGGCTCTGATACCACTGTAGGGTTCCTAGGCACACTATAGACGTCTCACAAGGCATCAACCATGCCAATATAAAATTTTATGGGTGCCGAGAAACCCTAATACGGATCGTCGGCTAGAATTCTAGGCGAAATACGAATCTAGTTAACACTTTAACTAAAAGTTAGATGCTACAACCTTTGTAGATCCGGTTCTCCACTTCCATAGCTCCACGTGGGTGTCCTTTCGCTGTCCATCATGAATCCCGAACTCAATCGTCGGCTTCATCGGAGAAACGAGCGAGCTTGGTCGTCGGCTTCGTGTCAAAGACGATCTACGTCGAGGCATCACAAGTTCAAGCTCCGACTTCACAAAGTTGTGAAACTTGTGAAGAAAACACCCAAAACAACTTGGCAAGAGGTAGAGGGTGAAGAAATAGGAGGTGGGTTCACTTTAGAATTGGATTTCTCTCACTAGAACTCAAGTTGCCATTGATGGCATCAAGGTTTCTATCTTGAAGAAGAAGGAGAAGATGAAGCTAGTATTATGATAAGTTATTTAAAATGAAAAGAAAAATGCATACTTATCATAATCTAATTAGGGTTAAGTGTAGAGAATAAACCATGGTAAGTGGATGGGTTAGGGTTAAGCATGAAGACAAAATGGTCTCCTTGGTCAAAGCTTCATGAAGCTTCAACAAGCTTCATGACAAAAACAAAACCATTTTATTTTCATTTATCCAATGAAATAAATAAAGAAATGAATAAATAAATGATAAGGCAAAACCCTAATTATCCTTTAACCATGGTTTAATTCTTCACACTTAACCAAATGATCAAGTATCATCAAACATGATACAAATATGTGCACAAAAGTATATCACATATACAACTTGCACATCAAGTGAGAAAATCCATATAAAGTGATCCAATACTAGTTAATGGAAAGTAATATATCAAATATATAATTATACATTAAATCATTAAATCAACATTTGATTCAATGATCCGGTCATGTCGCACATAACCGACTAGCATTCAATGTATCGATTTATCGAATCAATGATTCGATAACTAGGTCATATCGAATATAACCAATCGAAACATTTATCGCGAGAATGAAATGCGGTATCACATACACGCATTATTCTCGCTCCCGCACATATCTCATATGCGCTCCTATTTCGTTTCGCTTGAGCCAGGAAACCTCTGTGTAGGACTCTAAAGACTCGTCAATACGCCGGTAGCAGATGATGATCATATCAAGCACCCACTAGCCGCAAGCGGTCTGCTAAACGTAACGGCCATCCGGGTATTGAGCGATCAGAAGATCGACGAGCTAGCCTGCTCACACTCCTGTGAATCCAACCAGTAACACTTACCGTACAGTCCGGTCTGTTCGTCTGATATGTCGCATATCAAGTCTAGGGGTGGTAAACGTCAGACCCCAATAACCGATAAGTCGTGCCGATGTGAGGCTCATAACGGGTCGAGAAACTACTGGTAACACTTACCAGCAAATCTCTGATTAGCCCTGGCCAGGGACTTCCCTGTTACGGCCAATCGAGCACAGCGCAACATCAACCCCCAATACCGGGAGAGACGAAACCCCTCCTATCGCTCATTGCCTCCATGTGACTCGGGACTGTACCCAAAGACCACCGTTTTGCACGCCCTCATGGACGTGGTAAGGTGGAGATCAAAGCACAGTGGGAATCACACAAGACTCTATGACGATCTCGGGTCTACAGACTAACCTGCACAAGTGTCACCTGAGAACTGCCATCTGACGTGAGGTATAATACCATCTGGGAGTTCTCGGCGAGTCCGTCCAGTGTACCCAGTTTCCACTGAGCACCCGTACACCATCTCTGATGTCAAACACCAATGGATATGGGATCATCCATCGCCCATCACATGGGTCGAGAAGCGTATACGCTAGTCTACACTGGTATATCGATGCCCCGTCTCGATACACCCACGACTAGGGACCTTGAAGGATGTACTTATGGACTACCATGTCCCCACTAGTATGATCTGCATCATAGTCCAGGTAGTCAAGTACACATCCTAAGGGCTTTACCAACATGTAACTATAAGACAGTATAAAGAGACTAGTGTACATGTTAAGAAAAAGAGCAACCAGATAGCATACTATCATATCGAGCAAGAAAGTCATCTCTATATATGTCCAAGCATCCAATATAATATACATCATCTGTACAATACTGGCCTCTAGAGCATACATACAACTAACAGCTGGGGAACGTTGGTCCCGCTCCAACTTATAATTGTTATAAGACAGAGCAGGAAATAGGGGAATACCAGGATTCCCATGCCGCCCAAACGAAGAAAGTGCATATGATGCATCTCCTTCGGGTGTGTTTGTTACACAGAACTGTTTCTCAGTATCCTCTGCGTCCTGGGTATCTGATACCGGAACAGGATCCCAGATATGTAATCCATTACATGGGCTACAAAAAGGTAGAGAACTGAGAACGGGTGATAAGTTTCATGAGACAGAAAATGGGGCAAGTGTTCCAGCCAAGTCTGTTGGTCACTGTCACCCTGTATTACCAATACATTGATTCTGAACAAATGCTATTAGATACCGAACCTGATATACAAAATCATATCAGTCTCTTTATTAGTTAAGAAGGATATAATTTTGTATTGTTGGATATTGTTTTGAACATTTCCTATATCAAAACTTGATCGGTTCAGGCACGTTATCTAAAAGCATTGATGCTCTAAATCAAACTACAGTTCCTAGTATACGAAACACACACAAGAGGAATAGTTCAGAAATGAACGAATTCTTCTTAAGCTATTGTAGACTAGGTCATATCAATGCGACCCGACTGGCTGAAGTTACATTTAGATGCATACTTAAATTAGTTTGAATTTACATCTTACGAAACTTGCCAGTCATGTCACAAAGATAAGATGACCATAGCTCTGTTTATTGGAAACAGAGAAAGAGTTAGTAAACTCTTGGAACTGATACATGATGATGTATGTAAGGTCCCCTGTCTACACATGCCAGGACCGGTTCTTTGTACTTCAGTACATTCTCTGATGATCTCTCAAGATTCAGTCATATGTTCCAGTTGAAACATGAGTCCGAACCATTTGAGATATTCACAGAATATAAGCTAGAAGTAGGGAATCAATACGGGTATAAGTATTATGTCCTTTGATGTGATTAGGGAGGAGAATACTTGTGCATAGAATTCCTGGATTATTCTAAAGGAGAATAAGATTCTCTCTCCGTATTACTCCCATGAATATACCACAGCACAACGGTGTATCGGGGCGGAGCAATAGCACCATATTAGATATGGTATGCTCTATGATGAGTATTACTGAGTTACCTATTTCTTTTAAGGGGTTATGCACTTGAAAAGCTGCATACCTATTGAATTGGGTTCGAATCAGATCCCTGCCTACCACTCCATATAAGATATGGTATGGGAAGAGCCTATCTCTTAAGTAAGTTAAGATTTAGGATTGTCCGGCCTATGTCTAAAGCAAAATCCGGACAAGATCGAGGCAAGGTCAGTTCTGTAGAACGGGAAAGGTTCCAGCTATACAAAACTGCAACTGATGATTTGATAGAACCAAAGGATTCAATAGTTCCCGACGAACCTCAGCCTCTCCGCCGATCTGGTAGGGTTTCTCATCCGCCTGAGGGATACTTCGGTTTCTCGATGACAGTGGGAGCGAGGAATGCATCATGAGATGATGACCCAACTATTTTCGAGCAGGCCATCGAGAGTAGGGACTCTGTAAGAATGGCTGGATTCTTAGCGATCTGAGATGGAATCCATGTACACCAACAAAGTATGGACTTTGGTTGCTATATCTGAAGGGTTAAATCCCCATTATGAGCAAGTATATCTTAAGAAGATTACTTGGTGTAGATGGAAAAGCTGAGACTTTCAAAGCTAGACTTGTTAAAGGTTTTCGTCATCGACCAGGCATGGATAATGGTGAAACCTTTTCCAGTGGCTATGCTTAAGTCCATCCGGATCTTACTTGCTACGGCTACATACCATGACTACGATATCTGGTGGTTGGGTGTCATGACTGCTTTTCAAAATACTGATTTAGAAGAGAACGTCTATAAGTACACAGCCAGAAGGCTTCGTAAACAGTGGGAGCAGCGGAAACGTGTGCAAGATGCTTTACAGAATAAAGCAGGAATCGCGGAGTTGGAACGTCTGTTTTGATGCGATAGTGAAAGAGTTTGACTTCATCAAAATGGTAGATGAACCTTGTATATACAAAAAGGTAGTAGAGAGTAAGGTGGTGATCCTCGTATTGTACGTGGACAACATACTCCAGATAGGAAAAGAGTTTCCTATCCCACACTCGGTCAATCTCCTCCTATCACATGGATTCTCCATATAGGATCAAAGTGATACCTCCTAAATCCTTGGTTTTGGATCTATGAGATAGATCTAAAGGGATGTTAGGGTTGTCACTTGGTTTAGTGAGATGGTATCAGTTGATCCTGGGGAGAATCACTGGAAAGGTTCCAGAGTGATAAGGACGACTGAATATCAGTCGCAGGCATTGTCTTTACCCTCAGTGGAGGAACGGTATGTTGGAAGAGTTCCAAGCTAGATACCATGGCAGACTAGACGATAAAGGCTGGTAACATCGCTATTAAAGATACTACCAAAGAGGCAGTTTGGGTGTATATTGGTTCATGAGATGAACTAGGTTCCTACCATTGTGTGACAATGGAAGTGTGGCTTTGGCCCAGGAACCCCGATCCCATCAGTGACCCAGACATATTCTGAGGCAGCATCACCTGATCATGGAGATAGTTGATCTCCAGGGTGATCGAAGTTAGGAGAGTAGATTCAGAGGACAACACAGCGGATCCACTCACAAAGGCTTTTTCCCAGAGAGAGACTCATATGGGATGGTTGAGTATTAGATACTGCAACCACTGCTACAGATGGCCCTAGTGAAAATGGGAGATTGTTAGTTATATGTATGCCCTAGAGGCCATTACTGTGCATTGGATGTATATGGTAGTGGATGCTGGGATATATATAGGTAGGACTTTCTTGCTCGACATGATAGTACACTATCTGGTTGCTCTTTATCTTAACATGTATACTTTATGTCTCTCTGTTACATGTTGATAAAGCCCTTAGGATGTGTACTCGACTTCCAGGACTATGATGTAGATCATACTAGTGGGGCCTGGGTAGTCCATGAGTACATCCTTCAATGTTCCTAGTCGTGGGAATATCGAGACGGGGCATCGATATTCCAGAGTAGACTAGCGTATATCTTCTCGACCCATGTGATGGGCGATGGATGATACCATATCCATTGGTGTTTGACATCAGAGATGGTATGCGGGTGCTCAGTGGAGACTGGGTACACTGAAAGGACTCGCCGAGAACTCTCAGATGGTATTATACCTCACGTCAGATGGCAGTTCTCTGGTGACACTGGTACAGCTTAGTCTGTTGACCCGAGATCGTCATAGAGTCTTGTGTGTCTCCCACTGTGCTTTGATTTCTACCCTACCACGGCTCTACTGAGTCATGCGAACAGGTGGTTTTTGGGTACAGTCCCGATTCACATGGAGGCAATGAGCGATAGGAGGGGATTCGTCTCTCCCAGTATTGGGGGTTGATGTTGCGCTATGCTCGACTGGCCATAACTGGAAATCCCTGGCCAGGGTTGCAGTGATATACTGGTAAGAGTTATCAGTAGTTTCACGATTGTTATGGACCTTACGTCGACATGACTTATCAAGCTATTGGGGTCTGACGTTTACCACCCCTAGGCGAGATATGCGACATATCAGACGAACAGACCGGACTGTACGGTAAGTGTTGCTGGTTGGATTCACAGGAGTGTGAGCGGGCTTGCTCGTTGATCTTCTGATCGCTCAATACCCGGGTGGCCGTTACGTTTAGCAGACCGCTTGCGGCTTGTGGGTATTTGATATGATCATCAACTGCTGCCGGCGTATTGACGAGTCTTTAGAGTCCTACACAGACGTTTCCTGGCTCAAGCGAAACGAAATAGGAGCGCATATGAGATATGTGCGGGACCGAGAATAATACCAGTATGTGATACTGTATTCTATTCTCGCGATATGTATCATGGGACGGTTATATGTGATATAACCGGGTTACCGAATCAAATGTTGATTCGATACATTGATACACTTGATATTAGTCGGTTATATGCAGTATGACCGGATCATTAAATCAAGTGTTGATTTAATGATTTAATGTATAATTCTATATATTTGATATATTACTTTACATTAACTAGTATTGGTTCACTTAAGATGGATTTTCTCATTTGACGTGCACATTGTATATATGATATAGTTTTGTGCACTAGTTTGTATCATGTTTGATGATACATGCAAACTTGGGTGTGTGTATGCCATACACCATGTTTAGATAAATGGTTAAGGTTTTATTTACATTATTTATTTTGGTTAGAAGAAAAAGGAAACTAAATGGTTGCTTTTGTTTTATACAAGAAGTTTCTTGATGCTTCATGCATCTTTGACAAAGTGACCATTTTGTCTTCATCTCTTAACCTAACCATTTAACTAAACCCTAGTTTATTCTCTACACTCAACCATGGTTGCAAAATGATAAGAATCACTTAGATTTTCTTTTTGAAAACAATTCTTTTTCCTTCATCTTCTTCTTCTTCTTCATGGAGAAAAGAAAAGCCTGCTTGAAAATTTCTAAGTGATGATTCCAAGTGAGAAATCCAAATCCAAAGTGAACCCACTTCCTATTTATTCATCCTCTACCACTTGCCATGTAGTATAGGTTGTTTTCTTCACAAGTTTCATTACTTGGTTAAGGTGGAGCTTGAGTTTGAGTTGGCTCGACGTAGATCATCTTCGGCATCGAAGTCGACGACCTAGCCCGATCATTTCTCCGACGAAACCATCGCCAGAGTCCGGGATCCGATGATCGCAGCGGAGGGACATCGTCACGGAGCTATGGAGGTGGAGGACTGGATCTACAAAGGTTGTATTTTCCGTTCACTCTTAGTTAAGTTGTTAACTTATATCGTTTTCACCTATCCTCTAGTTACGATCTTGCTTAGGGTTACTTGGCACATAGGAAAAATTTGAATTTGGCAAGTTTGATCTGTTGCAGAACCTCATGGGTGTGCCTAGAAACCCTACAAGGATGACTGCTTAGCACCCCTAAATTTTTGTTGTGGCATGTTTGATGCTTGCTAACCCTGGGCATGGTGCTAAGGAAACCCTACATAATTACACCTTACAAGTTCACCAATCTTTCAGCCGGGTCAGTGTCGGTACTTAGAGGGTGGTTCTCCGTGCTTTCGCATGGACCTAATTAAAATAAACCTCATTTTTCCAGGGGCGTAACCACGTTAACACCTTTCTAGACACCTACTTGATCGGCTAATTGTCATTTGTAAAACTCTCCCAAGAGTAACTCTTACTCGCAGTGGGTATCAGGATCCAACTATCTCATAGAAGGTATGCAATCTCATTGCAAATTCCAACACATGAAATTCCCGACGATATTCTGCCCCAAGCGTCCTATGACCTTGACATACGCCAACAAACCATAATGCGCTGGTCAAGTTCAACCCGCCATTTCATGATTGAATTAAACCCACTTGCGCAACCCTTGACAGAGGTCAACAAGGTCGTACGACTACCCTAATCCAATCGCATCACATGCTTTGCAGATACGCACTAATCATCTACCGTACACTACGCCTTGACAGAGGTCAACAAACGTAGCACGAATACTAAGTGGTACTTATCTTAAATCACGGAGGGCTACGAAAGCTTTTTAAGAAAACCTTTTTGCGTAATGAACTTGATATCGTTGTAGAAACAAGTGATTTTTTTAAAAGGATTGTTTTTGAGGCTTTTTACTAGTTTTGCTAAAGAGGTCACTCCCGGTGAAGGGATCTCGGCTCTTTTCTTATCGAATAAGGTGCAGGATATTTCATAAATACCACTATGCAAAGCAAGAACTATAAGAAGCAATCAAAAGACAAAACCGAGTGGGTTTTAGAATCTGCTAGTTTTGCTAAAGAGGTCACTCCTGGTGAAGGGATCTCAGCTCTTTCCTCATCGAATGAGGTGCTGGATATTCTACAAGGAATACCACTATGCAAAGCAAAAACTAGAGCTACCCTTTTTGAAAATTTGATTCTACAACATCTTTTTAGGTTTCTTTTCTTTCATTAATCTCATTAATGAAAACCTATCATTTATGCCTCCTAAGCATCACAGAAGAAACGAAAATACAACGTACGCTTATGCCATCCGCTTTCGCCACAGTGTCCCGTTATGCACCGTTAGGTTACTTAACTAACAGCATAGCAGGGCGGTACTAGCACAGGTGCAAAACATAAACAACGTTTATTATGTATCATATATATAATAATAAAGAATTCATCTCAAGCATATAAAGTGATCACATCACAGAATATCAACAGCAGAAGATAACATATGAAATATTGGATATACTAAGAATTCCGTGTTTTAAATTAAACCAGTATAAAACATGGATTCCACGGTCGCGATGAATAACCAAACCCACATCCCTATATCCCTACAAGAGTGGCAAGAAACCCAACCAATTCTAGAGTTAGGAGACCCGGACTCGACTCCTCGAGATGGTCTCCCACTGGACTCTAGAACCCGGTTACTTGTGGTCCCCACCTTGGGTCTATCGTAATGCGGAAAAGTAAATAATATACAACAATGGTGATATCATACTCAATTCGGAAGTTCCCCAATAAAAGAATATTACATACAAGCTTTTACATGAATGAAAATGAAAAACTCTCATCTCACATAAAAAAAACCCCGGCTATTCAAAACACGACGATCCAATATAACATATCCCAGCAACACATAACATCTGTAACATTACAGAAAATATATTATTATTTTTTGGGAATTTATATAATTACATAATAAATATTATGAATATTTGATAATGCGGTATAATTAAATTCCAATAAATTGGGAAATATTTGGAAAATTATAGGAAATTCTGAAAAGGGGGTGTTTTATATGATTTAGGAAAATTATGAATTTTTATAATTAATTATATACAATTTTAATGCTAATCGCGATTAAATATCGCTAATCGTGCATTAAGCTTGTTTTGTTCATGTGACATGCACCATGTCCTATTTCACATTTCTACATTTTTTTCTACCATGGTCTTTTCTTTATTTTTCATGCATGCTTTGTTTTAAATGAAAAGGGAAGAAAAGATAAAGAAAACCAAAGAAATGAAAAGAAAAAGAAAATGCATAAACAAAGGAGGTATGGGCATGAGAGAGAGAGGTGAGGGGTTCTTTGACCCTTGGCTCATCATCTATTCCTTCATCTTTCTTCATTCCTCTCCCCTTTCTTCAACCATTGCTGCCCCATATCCCTTCTTCATAAAACCCTCACAAAACACACTCAAAAACTCACCAAAACCCCATCCCCAGTTCACTAAAAACATGCACAAGCCCACTACAAGCACTTTGGACCAAGAAAAGTCGGATTTTGAGCACTTGGGGCAACTCAAGAATATTCTTGAGTTGCCAAATGAGGTAATTTCATCACCATTAGCATAGTATTTCATTCACATTAGTGTCCATGCATGTTTAGAAGTGATTAGGTGATGTTTAGTGCAGTTTGGAAATTTCAAGTTAGGGTTTTAGGGAATTATTGATTCCAAAGGTGTAATTGAGGTTAGTAGAGACCTTATAACCCCTCTAATGTTAGTTTCATGGACTGAAACCATAGACTTAGACCCCAAACCCCAAACCTAGAAACCCTGATATCGGGAATTTATGGAAATTTGTGGTGTTATTAGAGATCTGCTATCACCCGGGGACCCGAGGAATTATTTAGCAAAGACTGGGAGTCATGCATGCATCTAGGAAGCTACCCTGAAGACCCGAGACCCTACCCCCAAGCGTTGGCCGCAAATTTATCCATTCTGGCCGTTATTTGCGGCTAGAGCTGGGAAGTTTGGTCCCATGTTTAGTCCATGGCTCCATTTGCACTAAATTAGACCTCCCGTGTATGGAAAATGTCCAAATTGTCACCTGAGGAAAATCTTGAAGTGTTTTACATAGTTTCTGAATTTGTTTTGCGGCTTTTAATGAAATGGGGTTTTGGTATTTGTGTTTTATCTCGGTCACTTGACGTTTGTACGTCGGTATCGGGAGTTGTTTGATTATTCTTGCATGCGTAAACTATTAGTTTTAACCTATGTGTGATTCATGCGACGTTTTGGTTTTCGTGCGTGATTTCTGTTTACGATGCTATATGTATATATATGTAGGTACCCCCACGTGGACTTCGATACAACGAGGATAAGCGTGGCGTCATCGACTCCAGCAAGCAAGGATCGAAGTGAGTAGATATATATTTACGGGGGAAGTCGGGTGGATGGCGTATAGCACCCCCGCAGTTACGTAGTGTAAAATACAAATATATATATTATATTATATATAAGATGTGTACTGTGAGACTATGATTATCAAGATTGGTTTATGTGTTCATGGATTAGTTTAGTGTATTTAGAAGTAACTTAGTTTAGCTTCTTAGTCGCAAACCTTAGAGTAAAGATTACACACACACACTTACATTGTTTTACTTGTGCGTATATGGGGATATATACATATATACATATATACATATATATATATATATACATATAGGTATGTGAATATGTGTATATATATATACATATACTTGGATATGAGGATAGTATATGGTATTTGGAGATGAGTCGTTGAGATTGGGCATGGTGCCATGAGATCGGTGATATGGTTTTGTTCGTATTATGAGATACAGCATGATGTTATAGCGGGTCCTTAGGCGATGTGTTGTCATACACACGCATATACATATGTAGATGGTATCAATATGTACTAGACTTATATCAGTACCCCCAGTTTACGATATGTGATGATAAGAATACCAGATGAATAATGAGATAAATATGATATTCGACCCGTACCCAGATTTGGGATGCCGTACGATGGATTTACCATATGAGCTATATATTGATGATAGATCCGCACTCTGGACTCGAGGATATCATGTTATATATTATCATATGTGATAGCGGAATCACCGACTATTATATGTTATATATATATCGACTCAGATTTAGGTGGTTTCCTTACTTTTTCGATTAGCTTGTTAGTTTAGTCCTGTAGTTTACTTATAGATGTTATACTAGACTTGAGTCATACATATTTCAAAACTAACGAATCGTGAGTATTTTAAAGATAGGCCAAGCGATTCTACGGATATTTCAAAGGACATACCTTTTCTTAAAACACCGTAGCCCTATTTTCAAAACACCATGATTCGTATTATTTCAAATGGCAAAACGGTATGACACATATATAGTAATGTAGATTCTTTATTGTTGTATTTTATTCATGTTGTACCCTTTACTGCTGTAATCCCTAAGATTTCAAAGCGTTCTTATAGTCATTATATCGAGTTAGGGTTTCATTCTTCTAGAGGGTCCACGGAATAACTTGCATGTTTCTCCGAATACTTTAAACTTGGAAAATAGGTTTCTGACATTCGATCGTCTTCTATCGACTCTCCACGTACCTGCGTGAAGTCGTCTCTAGCTGGAATCAATCAATCTGATGACCTCGCATCGGGGTAGGCAAACGAATCACATGTCCTAGTCCCTCATCCTTGGGTGACTAGCGATCTTCTATCATATCTTTAAGTACAACTCATGCGGAGATAGCTCCAAACATCTGGGGCAATATCTCGTCATTCGCAGCAGCAACTGCCTCATTCTTCCGCACGCTGAACAGTGCCTCAATCATCATATATAATCGGTGCATCGACGGTCATCATATTCTAGCTGGCCTTTAGCAGTGGCCCAATCCTCTGGTGCTGATCTGCACGTCCGAGAAATCTTGTAAAATCGATCCATCAAACGCTCATGGCTTGAAAACACAATAAAATGACACATCAATACAAACGTGTGTCCCTGGAATCACGCACTGGTCAGTCCTTGTCCGCGACGAGCTCGTGCTGACACAACTCTAGCCATAGCTCTCTCTGTCCGTGTAATTGTGGAAGCAAAAACCATAAACCGATATCGATGAGGATAGATCATAGGAATGAATATAATGCTGTGCAAGGAAATGTACATCCTAAGGCTTCTTAAGTGGAGAAGCGTATCGTAAATATGCCGCGGAACATACACACGGTACGTTACTCTTCTTAAGTCACCTACTCCATCAACCAAGGTCAGCCTACGCGACGAAAGTTCGACGTTATTCGGATATCATGTGATGGAATACATTGCTTGGGAGACTCCAGATATGAGTATAGCCGTTGGAGCACAGTCCATGCAGCCATGAAGAAACGAGTCTAAAACAGTTGACATTAGAGAAAAGTAGAGTAAGAGATTCGTATGAGATCTTGATGAGATGACATTCCACTCCGCTGACATCAGAGATGTGATACGCATGCAGAGGCATTGTGTATGGATATATCTTCCAGAAAGAGTCGTGATGAGTATGCAGCCGTTCTGGAACGAGAAACAGACTTAGTAAAGGATGATAACTTCCAGGCAGTTCGGCAGAAACGAGATTTGGGGGAGATTTCGACAGAACCTTTGTGGAATACTATATGAGAAGACTTGGACCCAGGATCGGTCATATTGCGCACACCTAGTAGGCCAGAGTTGGGCATCGTCGACGAGACCAGTTATGAGTGTAACGCCTTAGATTTAGATTAGTGTTAGTTTAGACGATAATGCGGGTTTTTTGGTAAAAAGTTTACCAATTTGGGTTCCTCACATTTTATAACATTTAATTAATAATTTATTATTATATGTTATGGCATGCAGACACTTGTGCATGTTTATGTAAGGGTTTGTTTGTGCTAATCTTGCTTTAGTGACCATGACACTTAACCTAATCCAATCCTTTGGTTTAATCCAATCCTTGTTTAAACCTTAACCCTAATCCTAGATATTTTGAGAGAGATATTTTGCTTTAGGGTTTTTTTTGGTGAGGAGGTGGCATGTGAGTCATGCTTGCATTAAATGGAGAGTTAATGCAAGGTGCACTCACCTTAATCTCACCTCACTCTCTCTCTTTATCATTCTCTCACACTTCATTCCCTTAACATTTTCTTCATCCCTCTCTCATCTGCACTGAACACTTTTCTTCCCATCACCAATTCTTCACAAAACCTTCACAAACTTCACAAAATCTCACCAAAATCACATCTTTTGCCTTGTTTTGTTTCTTGGATGCCTTGGAGCTTGGAAAGCTAGGATCTTTGAGTTCTTATAGATAGGTATAGATCTCTATCTATTCTTTATGTTGTTATTGTGTTGTGTAGACTTTTAGTTTTAGTTTTGATCGTTTAAAGTTACGTTTCGTGCAAATATCATATTTTTTTAGTGTCGTTTATGATATCTGTGATCTGCTGTGACACCGAGAGTATATTAGAAAACCAAACAATGTAGTTGTATTGTACCTGAGACCATAGAGCTTCACCTAAAGTACGAAACCAAACAGCTCGGATTTGGTCGGCGACGTAAGAAGGGAGATCCAGCGACCTTGGTTTTTTAGTGAGGTTTTGGGTTGGGTTTTTCAGGGTAGCTGTATGCTTTGGTTTAGGTGTGTTTGGTCCTGTTTGATTTTTGGGTTTTCTCTGTATACAAAATATGGGATCACCTAGCTAGTTTCTTGTGTTACGATTACGTGTGTTACGTTATACGACACGGTTCGTGCACTTTGTGTTGCTTTGCTCTTGGGTTGGTTTCGTGGTGTCGCTACGCACGTTAGCCACAATACGAACACTTGAGAGTATGTTTTGAGTTGGTGCGTCGGTCAAACGTAGTTTGTACGTGTTTTGGGTCTCTTGCTAATATATACTTTTTATATTGTTTTATGTTTTAGGTTCGCAGGCGGGGGACTTCGGACGCTGCGAAGAAGGAGAAACAGGTGGTTGGCTTTACTTAAGCAGGAGCGTTGGTGAGTAGATTTAACATCTACAGGGGAATCGTCCGCATGACGTTATGCGTCTGGGCTAGAGATGATATGATATTAATCACATATTCTATTGCATATATAGAGTTTGCGCATACACCTCATTGTATATTTACTTGTTGTGCTTGGACTTGTATCCTTAGGACACTGCACTATTATTGACGGCTCGGCTTGCACGAGCACTGATTGTATGCCACACACACCGTCAATAACTGCCATGACACGCACAATACACATACATATATGATATTGTTTGGTTAGGGACATTGAGACATTGATTCATATTCTTTTATGCATATGACATATAGCATACCTGTATACCTACATGCTTACACATATGCCTTGACATGCTTACATGCTAGTTACTATTATACCTATATGGTATTGTACCATTCGTGATTGGTATATACTTATATGAGACATAGCTACATGTACATCTTGCATACATACTTACACTTATACCTGGAGGGTATATTACATCATTACTGATAGGTAGATACATATACCATGTTATACCTACATGTTTACACATATATCTGGCTATAACTACATGTTCACTTTTATTTGATGTTATATTAGACTTGGAGAATTTAGGAACCGCATGATATATATATTAACTTTTTGCAGTTAAATAGTGGTTTTTCCTTTATATGCTTACATTACAGTTTTATGTTGCATATATTATATTCATGAATTTTCGTATTGAGATATGGATTTTTCATGATGTTTTCTGGATTTGAGGACTGTGGTAGTTTCATGAAATTATGCATTATTTGAAAACCCGGTTTCTCTTAATATGATATTTCAGCAGCCACCATGAGTTTTATCGGTTCTGATATATATACCCATGCGAAGAGGCGTCGTGGGCCGTGTGTGGGTACATGGTGGGGCCCGAAGGTTCCCCGGTGCAAGAAAGGTATTTCGATGTACCACGCCGATGAGCCTGACAGGGGAACCATACCTACCGGCGACAGTACCGATGACTCGGCGGTTATCGTGGGGATACCGACCGGAGTCATGTACGTATGGATACATTGAAAGGCGAGGGTCGAAGCTGGGCACTCGGGTTTTCGAGATAGCATATGATTCGTACCTATCAGGGGGCCAGTCCTGGTGACAGTACCTGATAGATCAGTATTTATGTGTCGATGCTTGACACATGTTTTCATGATATTTTTACTCCTAAGTATATATAACAGTGGAATGAGACGCTGTTATATATATATATATATATATATTAGTGAAATGGGACGCTAATACATATGTATACATATCAAATTTATATACATCATCATAATGATTCATGCAAATATACTTATTAAGGATATATAAGATTCACTTGATATTGGATACAGGATATATGAGATTTACTCGATATTGGACACTCAGGTTATATGAGATTTACTTGATATTGGATACATGATATATGAGATTTACTTAATATTGGACACTCAGGATATATGAGACTACATGACATGAGAGCTAAATTGGGGGTTGATTTGAGGAAATTTGGGATGTAGATTGTCTTGAAGGACTTTGGTCCTATCATGAGGTCAGGATTCCGTGAGAATGACATGTTTTACCCCATACTTCGCATTTATTTTATATACATTGCTTCATGTATTAGTAGTACCTGATAGAGTACCTTTCATGACTGTTGCATATACATATTGCCATTTATTGCTTCATGTATTAGTAGTACCTGATAGAGTACCTTTCCTGACTGTTGTATATACATATTGCCATTTATTGCTTCATGTATTAGTAGTACCTGATAGAGTACCTTTCATGACCGTTGCATATACATATTGTCATATTATTGCTTCATGTATTAGTTGTACCTACTAGAGTACCTTTCATGACTGTTGGATACATATGACCATTCATTGCTATTAGTTGCATATGTTAGATTCACGCTGTACGTGCATACTTGCGATTACCTGCATATGTTATTTACTATTCACGAGTTGGCAACTCACCCCCGTTGTACCACAGTGTTTTGCGGGTTGTTCCTCTTAGTAGTCGAGGTAGGCTTCTTTTCATCTATCGTATCATCTTTTGCTGCGGATACCGCTTCGGCTCATAGTGTGCAGTTTTGCTTTAGATGGGTTTTGCGGTTATCCGTTTATGTAAATTGTATCTTGTTGTATCTTGTACTCTCCAACTACCATTACCATGTATTGACTTAGAGACTTGATGTGAGGACGATATTGTATATTATTTTGTGACTTGGAGGTCTTTTTTGCAGTTTCTTTATATCGTCTTTTATTTCTTCGCTACGGCGTCGTATATCTTTTGTGGTCGTTGTTTTCCGCCTTTGGGCGTGTATTTGCTCCCGTTTGGGGATGCTTTACTTATATTTTTGTTGTACGCATGTTTGGGGCTGGTTTTTACAATGGAGGTGCTGCCAAAATTTAAAAGGAAATAAAGTTGGACTTTATAGAATTTGGTTTGAGATTTCAAAAGTTTTAAAATTGTTATTATCACTTACTACTTTTGATGGTTTAGATTGCTGGGTTTTCGGCTTACTTAAATTGTGTTACGCCTTTAGACGTTGCGTAGTTTAAGGGCCGTCACGTGCCAATTTCGGGTCGTGACAAAGTTGGTATCAGAGCTCTAGGTTTTACCTTTCGGAGTGTAGGATGACCTTGGTATGATGGAGTAGGTAGCTGAAGCAGAGCAACGTAGTGTGTGTATATCCGCGGCATACTCACGACACGGTACTCCGCCCAAAGTGACCTGAGTACTAATTTCTTGAAATTCCTTCCTTGATGATACATATCCTTATGATTTGAATTCCGTATTCTTATCGAATCCTTTTCCATTTATAGCCTTTGCCACCGATGACTATTGGGACTCAGAGTGGTGCAGCGAGAGCCGAGGACAAAGTTGACTCGTTTAGGGCGAGGGCTGACCAGGATGGTACGCTCGTTGCACAGGAGCAGATGAATCCACCTTCGATAGATCGTATCGCTAGGCTTGAGGAAGAGATGCAGGACTTGCGCCAGACGATGAGGTCATTGGTGGAGGCCAGTCAAGCGCAGCGACAGGAGGTTGCCACCCCTATTACCCAGTTGTTCCTTGCGATCAGCACACCGCATTGTGTTACTTACACAGCACCAGTGGATGCAGCCCTATTTGACGAGGAGCATCTTGTTAGTTATATGTATGCCCTAGAGGCCATTACTGTACATAGGATGTATATTGTAGTGGATGCTGGGACGTATATATAGAGGACTTTCTTGATCGACATGATAGTATGCTATCTGGTTACCCTTTACCTTAACGTGTATGCTAATTGTCTCTCTGTTACATGTTGGTAAAGCCCTTAGGATCTGTACTTGACTACCTGGACTATGATGCGGATCATACTAGTGGGGACATGGTAGTCCATAAGTACATCCTTCAAAGTCCCTAGTCGTGGGTATATCGAGATGGGGCATCGATATACCAGAGTAGACTAGCGTATACCTTCTCGACCCATACAGATGGGCGATGGATGATCCCATATCCATTGGCGTTTGACATCAGAGGAGATATACGGGTGCTCAGTAGAGACTGGGTACACTGGACGGACTCGCCGAGAACTCCCAGATGGTATTATACCTCACGTCAGATGGCAGTTCTCTGGTGACACTGGTACAGAGTAGTCTGTTGACCCGAGATCGTCATAGAGTCTTGTGTGGTTCCCACTGTGCTTTGATTTCCATCTTACCACGTCCAAGAGGGCGTGCAAAACGGTGGTTTTTGGGTACAGTCCCGAGTCACATGGAGGCAATGAGCGATAGGAGGGGATTCGTCTCTCCCGGTATAGGGAGTTGATGTTGCGCTGTGTTCGATTGGCTATAACAGGAAATCCCTGACCAGGGTTGCTGAGATTTACTGGTAAGTGTTACCAGTAGTTTCTCGAACAGTTATAGACCTCATATCGACACGACTTATCGAGCTATTGGGGTCTGACGTTTACCACCCCTAGGCGAGATATGCGACAGATCAGACGATCAGACCGGACTGTACGGTAGTGTTACTGGTCGGATTCACTGGAGTGTGAGCGGGCTTGCTCGTCGATCTTCAGATCGCTCAATACCCGGGTGGCCGTTACGTTTAGCAGACCGCTTGCGGCTTGTGGGTGTTTGATATGATCATCATCTGCTGCCGGCGTATTGACGAGTCTTTAGAGTCCTACACAGAGGTTTCCTGGCTCAAGCGAAACGAAATAGGAGCGCATATGAGATATGTGCGGGACCGAGAATAATGCGTGTATGTGATACCGTATTCCATTCTCACGATGAATGTGTCGAATGGTTGTATGCGATATAACCTAGTTATCGAATCAAGGATTGATTCGATAAGCCGATACATTCTATACTAGTCGGTTGTGTGCGACATGACCGGATCATTGAATCAAGTGTTGATTTAATGATTTAATGTATAATTATATATTTGATATATTACTTTGCATTAACTAGTATTGGTTCACTTTAAATGGATTTTCTCGCTCGGATGTGCGCATTACATATGCGATATGATTTTGTGCACTTGCTTGTATCATGTTTGATGATGCATGCTTTTTGGTTAAGTGTAAAGTATTAAACCTTGGTTAATGAAATGGTTAGGGTTTATAATTTAGTTATTCATTTATCTTATTTAGTTATCCATTTATTTTTGACAAATGAATAAAAGAAAGAGAAAAGGATGGTGGCTTCTTTTGTTGTTTTGTTAAAGCTTCATGAAGCTTTGACTTAGTCCACTATTCTTATCTCATCCTTAACCCTAACCATACCACTCAACCATGATTAATTCTCTACACTAAACTATGGTTCTAAGATGATAAGAATGTATTATTCTTTTCTTTTTACAATTATCTTATCATAAGCTTCTTCTTCTTCTTCCTTGACTTCAAGAAGAAAAGCTTCACCTCCATCAATGGTGATTGATGCATATGAGTGAGAAATCCAATTCTAAAGTCAACCCACTTCCTATTTCTTCATCCTCTACCTCTTGCCAAGTAGTAGAGAGTGTTTACTTCACAAGTTTCTTGACTTGGTGAAGTCGGAGCTTGATTTAGCGATGCCTCGACGTAGATCATCTTCGGCATGGACATCGACGACCTAGCTTGCCCATTCTCCGACGAAGCCGATCCTAGAGCCCGGATTTGACTTGGACAGCGGAGAGGACCTCGTTGCGGAGCTATGGAGGTGGAGCACCGGATCTACAAAGGTTGTATTTCCGTTTTCTCATTAGTTAAGTGTTAACTAGTTCATTGTTCGCCTAGACATCTAGTTATCGATCCGTAGTTTAGGGTTTGTAGGCACCGTAAAATTTTAATTTGGCATGTTTGATGCCTTGTGAGACCTCTTGGGAGTGCCTAGGAACCCTACAGTGGTATCAGAGCCTAGCTAGAGCCTTAGGCGAAGTCTAGACGGAAATTGAAGTCCGAACGAACCCGAAACCCCGAAACAAATATGCTCTCTGTACTTTTTCCGAGAATGCGGATTTTTGTGTATTAAAAATGCCTAAAAAATTCAATAAATAATAATAAGAATTACTGTAAAAACTCAGGTGACTAATTCATCAAACAGAGCGCGGAACCGCGGCAGAAGCCCAGCTTCTGCGGCGGTTCCGCGGCTAAGTGATGACGTCACCTCCCAATTTCTGCACAGTAATTCCTATTTTTATTAGATGGGTTTTCTGGGAATTTTTAATAATTTTTCAAGAGTTGATTTTTCTGCAGTTGTTTTGGGGATTCGGTGTTTCGATCGGGGTATCAAATTTTGTCTGTTTGGCTTTCCGGATAAATCTTAGAATATGTTAAAAAGTTCGACCGGATATAAATACCCAATTTTTCCCCTGTCGGGAAATTTCCAAGTGTTGGATTTTTCCGAAGTTTAACGACGTTCTAAGTAGTGCAAGTAACGCGATGGTCCTTCTAGAAGACACAAACCTTAACTCGATTATGTGACCGTCTTGAACTGCCCTTTGAACCTTCGGTTTTGGGGCAGTACGGCGTGCCACATGTGAGGCGTTGGCTTGACCCTTCTACGGCTGGACCGTTGGTACTGAGGTACGAACTGAATGTTGTTAGACTTATTTCATGTGTTGATCTGTATCGGGAAAACTTGGGTGTTAGAATGTTCGATCGGAAAGTTTAACATTTTCTATTTATCTGGAATGGGATACAATAATTGGAATTCACAATAAGTTATATGATAACTAAATGAATGTTATAAATGTAGCAATTTAGTCTCACTTGATCGGTTGCCACGGAATTTTGATGTGATCAAAAGTCCGTCGCAATCACGTAGCGTACGCGGATACTCGCCGGGTAAACTTAATAGACAGCTACACCCCATAGCCCTGACCAAGTGACTGTAGGAGAACCCCGTCGCCGAAAGCATCCGTCCGGGTGCTCCCGGTAACGGTGTTCCACCTTGGTGCACTTCGTCGACGGTATCGGGGGTGCGACTGTCTACTGAAGTTTGCGACGAGCATTCGATCAGGATGTCGGGAATCTTGTTGAATTACCCGACTTGATATTGAAAAGTGTTTTCGATAATGAGACTAAAATGCGGGGTTTATAATTGTTAGGCATGCGATGTCTAAAGAATTCATTTGGTCAGGCATGCGATGTCTGAAGAGATTGCGGATTCCAACTGTTGTAGTTTTACACTTTCTTTTCTGTGACCGTAAGTGTAATATTTGATATCGCCGGTTTCGTTGCTATACGTCAACGACAATTGGGATGGACATATTTACTTACGTTGATGACATGTGATGTTATGTGTTGCTGGATATGTTATATTGGATCGTCGTGTTTGAATAGCCGGGGGTTTTTATGCGAGATGAGTGTTTTTCATTTTCATTCATGTAAAAACTTGTATGTAATATTCTTTTATTGGGGCGCTTCCAGGTTGCGGAAGTAGTCACCTCTTGTATATTATTTACTTTTCCGCACTAGGATAGACCCAAGGAGGGGAGCACAAGTAACCGGGTTCTGGGGTCCAGTGGGAGACTAACTCGAGGAGTCGAGTCCGGGTCTCCTAACCCTAGAATTGGCTGGGTTGCTTGCCGCTCTCGTAGGGGTCTAGGGGTGTGGGTTTGGCTATTCATCACGACCGTGGAATCCGTGTTTTATACTGGCTCGTATTGAAAACACGGACGTCCTAGTATATCCAATATTTCATATGATTCTTCTGCTGCGATATCTGTGATGTGATCATGAGATGTTCTGTGATAGATACAGTATATAGTATATATGATATATTATATAGGCGTTACTTATGTTTTACACCCGCGCTAGCCCTGCCCTGCTCTGCCGTTAGTTACCTAACCTAACGGTGCACGAGGGGACATCGAGGCGAATGCGGATGGCATAAGTGTACGTCGTATTTATCTGTGATGATTAGGTACTTAAATGATGGGACTTCATTAATGTGATTAATGAAATAAAAGAAACCTAAGATGTTGTAGAATCGAATTTCAAAATAAAACAGGTAGCTACAGTTCTTGCTTTGCACAGCGGTATATACGATATATCCTGCACCTTATTCGATGAGGAAAGGACCGAGATCCCTTCACCGGGAGTGACTCCTTTAGCAATAACTGGCAGATGCTACACACTCGGTTTGTCTTTTGATTGCTTTTAAGAGTTTTTGCTTTGCACAGTGATATATATGATATATCCCGCACCTCATTCGACGAGGAAAGGACCGACGATCCCTTCACCGGGAGTGACTCCTTTAGCAAAACTAGAAAAGCCTCAAAAACACTCCATTTTAAAATCATTTGATTCTACAACGATATCAAGTTCATTACGCAATAGGTTTTCAGAAAAACCTGACGTAGCCCTCCGTCATTTTAGGAAGTAGAGTACTTAGTATTCGTGCTACGTTTGTCGACCTTAGCCGAGGCGTAGTGTACGGTAGCTAAGTGATGTCTTCCTACACCGCATATGATGCGATTAGTTAGGACAGTCATGTGGCTTTGTTGACCTTAGCCAAGGGTCATGTGGGCGGGTCTAATTAATCACGAAATGACGGGTAGAACTTGACTAGTGCTTATGATTTGTTGACCTTAGCCAAGGTCATAGGTGCTAGGGGCAAAACATTATCGGGAATTTCAAGTGTTGAAATTTGCAATGAGATTGCATACCTTCTATGAGATAGTTGGATCCCGATACCCGCTGCGAGTAAGTGTTACTCCTGGGAGAGTTTTATACATTACAATTAGCCGATCAAGTAGGTGTCTAGAAAGGTGTTAACGAGGTTACGCCTCTGGGAAAACGAGGTTTACATTAATTAGGTTCGTCCGAAAGCACGGGGGACCTCCCTCAAAGTACCGACACTGGCCTGGCTGAAAGATTGGCGAACTTGTAGTGTGTAATTAATCCCGGCTAGTCTTTCCTTTTAGGGTTTGAAGGAAGATTTGATAAAAAGCAGTGGGAGCCATCCTGATTAGATAAAATAATAACCAATCTATTCTTGACAGAGCGCACGCTGAGTGTTTTCTTCTCTCTCTCTCCAGGTAGCGACCATATCACGCCTTAATCAAGATAATAATACGGAATATTGACCGAACCCACTTGTTATACTGAGCTGGGGAACGTTGGTCCCGCTCCAACTTATAATTGTTATAAGACAGAGCAGGAAATTGGGGAATACCAGATTTCCCGTACCGCCCAAACGAGGAGAGTGCATGATGATGCATCATCTTCGGGTGTGTTCATTATATAGAACTGTTTCTCAGTGTCCTTTACGTCCTGGGTATGTGATACCGGATCAGGATCCCAGATATGTAATCTGTTACATAGGGCTACAGATAGGTAGAGAACTGAGAACGGGTGATAAGTTTCATGAGGCAGAAAATGGGGCAAGTGTTGCAGCCAAGTCTGTTGGTCACTGTCACCCTTTATTAACAATACATTGATTCTGAACGAATGTTATTAGATACCGAACCTGATATACAAAATCATATCGGTCTCTTTATTAGTAAAGAAAGGATATAATTTTGTATTGTTGGATAATGTTTTGAACATTTCCTATATCAAAAGTTGATCGGTTCAGGCACGTTATCTAAAAGCATTAATGTTCTAAATCAAACTACAGTTCTTAATATACGGAACACGCACAAGAGGAAGAGTTCAGAAATGAACGAATCCTTCTTGAGGTATTGTAGACTAGGTCAGATCAATGCGACCCGACTGGCTAGAGTTACATATAGATGTATATTTAAATCAGTTTGAATTTACATCTTGTGAAACTCGCCAGTCATGTCACAAAGATAAGATGACCAAAGCTCCGTTTACTGGAAACAGAGAAAGAGTTAGTGAACTCTTGGGATGATACATGTTGATGTATGTAAGGTCCCCTGTCTACACATGCCAGGACTGGTTCTTTATATTTCATTACGTTCTCTGATGATCTCTTTAGATTCAGACATATGTTCTTGTTGAAACACAAGTCCGAACCTTTTGAGATATTCACAGAATATAAGTTAGAAGTAGAGAACCAAAATAAGGGTATAAGTATTATGTCCTTTGATGCGATCAGGGAGGAGAATACTTGAGCACGAAATTCCTGGACTATTCTAAAGGAGAATGAGATTCTCTCTCAGCATTACTCCTCCGTATACACCATAGCACGATGGTATATCGGGGAGGAGCAGATACACCCTATATGATAAGGTGTGCTCTATGATGAGTACTACTGAGTTACCTGTTTCCTTTTGGGAGTTATGCGCTTGAGAAGCTGCATACCTATTGAATAGGGTTCGAATCAAATCAGTTGCCTACCACTTCATATATGATATGGAAAGGGAAGGGCCCATATCTTAAGATGGTTAAGATTTGGGGTTGTCCGGCCTATGTCTAAAAGCAAAATCTGGACAAGCTCGAGGCAAGGTCAGTTATGTAGAACTGGAAATGTTCCAGCTATACAAACTACAGCAGATGATTTGATAGAACCAAAGGATTCAGTAAATTCCAACGAACCTCAGCCTCTCCGCCGATCTAGTAGGGTTCCTCACCCACCTGAGAGATGCTTCGGTTTCTCTATGACAGTGGGAGCGAGGAATGCATCATGAGATGATGACCCAACTAGTTTCGAGCTGGCCATCAGGAGTGGGACTCTGTAAGAATGGCTGGATGTTTATCGATCTGAGATGGAATCCTTATACACCAACAAAGTATAGACTTTGGTTGCAATATCTGAAGGGTTAAATCCCCATCAGGAGCAAGTATATCTTGAGAAGATTACTTGGTGTAGATGGAAAAGTTGAGACTTTCAAAGCTAGACTTGATAAAGCTTTTCGTCATCGACCAGGCGTGGATTATGATGAAACCTTTTCAAGTGACTATGCTTAAGTCCATCCAGATCCTACTTGCCACGGCTACATACCATGACTACGATATCTGGCGGTTGGGTGTCTTGACTGCTTTTCTAAATGATGATTTGGAAGAGAGCGTCTATAAGTACACAGCCAGAGGGCTTCGTAGACAGTGGGAGCAGCGGAAACGTGTGCAAGATGTTTTATAGGATAAAGCAGGCATCGCGGAGTTGGAACATCTGTTTTGATGGATTAGTCAAAGAGTTTGACATCATCAAAATGGTAGATGAACCTTGTATAAACAAAAAGGTAGTAGGGAGTATGGTGGTGATCCTCGTAGAGTACGTGGATGACATACTCTTGATAAGAAAGGAGTTTCTTATGCTACGCTCGATCAATCTCCGCTTATCACAATGATTCTCCACAAAGGATCAAAGTGATACCTCCTAAATCCTGGGTTTTGGATCTATGAGATAAATCTAATTGGATGTTAGGATACTCACTAGCTATAGTGAGATGGTATCAATCGACCCTGGGGAGAATCACTGGAATGGTTCCAGGGTGATAATGACGACTGAATGTCAGTCACAGGCATTGTCTTTACCCTCAATAAAGGGACGGTATGTTGGAAGAGTTCCAAGCTAGATACCGTGGCATACTAGACGATGAAGGCTGAATACATCGCTACTTAAGATGCTACCATAGAAACAGTCTGGGTGTATAATAGTTCATGAGATGAACTTCGTTCCTACCATTGTGAGACAATAGAGTTGTGGCTTATGCCAAGGAACACCCATCCCATCAGTGACCCAGGCGTATTCTGAGGCCGCATCACCTGATCATGGAGATAGTTGATCTCCAGGGAGATCGAGGTAAGGAGAGTAGACTCAGAGGACAACACAGCGGATCCACTCACAAAGGCCTGTTCCCAGAGAGAGACTTTTATGGGATGGTTGAGTATGAGATACTGCAACCACTGCTACAGATGGCCCTAGTGCAAGTGGGAGATTGTTAGTTATATGTATGCCCTAGAGGCCATTACTGTACATAGGATGTATATTGTAGTGGATGCTGGGACGTATATAGAGAGGACTTTCTTGATCGACATGATAGTATGCTATCTGGTTACCCTTTACCTTAACGTGTATGCTAATTGTCTCTCTGTTACATGTTGGTAAAGCCCTTAGGATCTGTACTTGACTACCTGGACTATGATGCGGATCATACTAGTGGGGACATGGTAGTCCATAAGTACATCCTTCAAAGTCCCTAGTCGTGGGTATATCGAGACGGGGCATCGATATACCAGAGTAGACTAGCGTATACCTTCTCGACCCATACAGATGGGCGATGGATGATCCCATATCCATTGGCGTTTGACATCAGAGGAGATATACGGGTGCTCAGTAGAGACTGGGTACACTGGACGGACTCGCCGAGAACTCCCAGATGGTATTATACCTCACGTCAGATGGCAGTTCTCTGGTGACACTGGTACAGAGTAGTCTGTTGACCCGAGATCGTCATAGAGTCTTGTGTGGTTCCCACTGTGCTTTGATTTCCATCTTACCACGTCCAAGAGGGCGTGCAAAACGGTGGTTTTTGGGTACAGTCCCGAGTCACATGGAGGCAATGAGCGATAGGAGGGGATTCGTCTCTCCCGGTATAGGGAGTTGATGTTGCGCTGTGTTCGATTGGCTATAACAGGAAATCCCTGGCCAGGGTTGCTGAGATTTACTGGTAAGTGTTACCAGTAGTTTCTCGAACAGTTATAGACCTCATATCGACACGACTTATCGAGCTATTGGGGTCTGACGTTTACCACCCCTAGGCGAGATATGCGACAGATCAGACGATTAGACCGGACTGTACGGTAGTGTTACTGGTCGGATTCACTGGAGTGTGAGCGGGCTTGCTCGTCGATCTTCAGATCGCTCAATACCCGGGTGGCCGTTACGTTTAGCAGACCGCTTGCGGCTTGTGGGTGTTTGATATGATCATCATCTGCTGCCGGCGTATTGACGAGTCTTTAGAGTCCTACACAGAGGTTTCCTTGCTCAAGCGAAACGAAATAGGAGCGCATATGAGATATGTGCGGGACCGAGAATAATGCGTGTATGTGATACCGTATTCCATTCTCGCGATGAATGTGTCGAATGGTTGTATGCGATATATCCTAGTTATCGAATCAAGGATTGATTCGATAAGACGATACATTCTATACTAGTCGGTTGTGTGCGACATGACCGGATCATTGAATCAAGTGTTGATTTAATGATTTAATGTATAATTATATATTTGATATATTACTTTGCATTAACTAGTATTGGTTCACTTTAAATGGATTTTCTCGCTCGGATGTGCGCATTACATATGCGATATGATTTTGTGCACTTGCTTGTATCATGTTTGATGATGCATGCTTTTTGGTTAAGTGTAAAGTATTAAACCTTGGTTAATGAAATGGTTAGGGTTTATAATTTAGTTATTCATTTATCTTATTTAGTTATCCATTTATTTTTGACAAATGAATAAAATAAAGAGAAAAGGATGGTGGCTTCTTTTGTTCTTTTGTTAAAGCTTCATGAAGCTTTGACTTAGTCCACTATTCTTATCTCATCCTTAACCCTAACCATACCACTCAACCATGATTAATTCTCTACACTAAACCATGGTTCTAAGATGATAAGAATGTATTATTCTTTTCTTTTTACAATTATCTTATCATAAGCTTCTTCTTCTTCTTCCTTGACTTCAAGAAGAAAAGATTCACCTCCATCAATGGTGATTGATGCATATGAGTGAGAAATCCAATTCTAAAGTCAACCCACTTCCTATTTCTTCATCCTCTACCTCTTGCCAAGTAGTAGAGAGTGTTTACTTCACAAGTTTCTTGACTTGGTGAAGTCGGAGCTTGATTTAGCGATGCCTCGACGTAGATCATCTTCGGCATGGACATCGACGACCTAGCTTGCCCATTCTCCGACGAAGCCGATCCTAGAGCCCGGATTTGACTTGGACAGCGGAGAGGACCTCGTTGCGGAGCTATGGAGGTGGAGCACCGGATCTACAAAGGTTGTATTTCCGTTTTCTCATTAGTTAAATGTTAACTAGTTCATTGTTCGCCTAGACATCTAGTTATCGATCCGTAGTTTAGGGTTTGTAGGCACCGTAAAATTTTAATTTGGCATGTTCGATGCCTTGTGAGACCTCTTGGGAGTGCCTAGGAACCCTACACATCTTTCCGAGACTTTGGGAGTTCGAGGACAGATGAGGGCTCGTGCAGCTATACCATCCCAAGGACATAGGTTCAGTCGCCGTGATAGGTTTCATGCACGTCGCGGGAGTAATAGAGACTTGGGACGAGGACAGTCGCTCAGCTCTCATCCCTAGGAGGGTCAGCAGCCATGGAGTGGATGTTTTCATTGCAGAAGACTTCATCACTTCATCAGGAGTTGTTCCTTAGCACCGCGTCAGGCTCGTATGCAGAGAGGTCATGGTCACGGAGTATTCGTTCCGAGTGTGCAGGATGGAAGAGGAGGAATTCAGCCAGTTGCGGATAGGGGGCAGACACGAGAGTTGCTTCTACTCATCGGGACGCGCGGGTGTCCAATGCAGAGTTTTCAAGTATTCTTAATTCGTATGTTCTTTTGATGCACTTGTTTATTTTACACACTTTGTGCCGTGGTCGGGCCGAGAGTCATGTTAGCTAGATCAGTCATTTGTTGTGTTAACTTCTGTCAGCGATTCTTTTATTGCGAGATACGTATTTCGGTCGTGTACCAATAGGATAGGAGATAGAGATTCGTCCATCATTTTTGTAGGGTTGTTAGGCACGCTCACATGGTTCTACAAGGCATCAACCATGCCCGATTAAAATTTTAGCTGTGCCGAACAACCCGAAGCCGGATCTTTAAACTAGGGTTTAGGCGAAAACAAGCATGTTAAACATTTTAACACTACGTGAGAGGGATTACAACCTTTGTAGATCCGGTCCTTCACTTCTTAAGCTCCGTGTTGAGCTCCCTTCGCTGTGATCATCGTGTTCCGGACTCTCGAGAGGCTCCACGAAGAGAAAGATACAAGCTTGCTTCCGATCTTCGATAACAAAGATGATCTACCTTGAAGTTTCATTAACACAAGCTAACACTCACTAAATGAAGTGAACACTCTCATCTAAAGGGCAAGGGTAGATGAGGATGATGAAGTAGGATTTTTGCTCTCATTTGTTTTCATATTCTCAGTCATTTTCATCACAAAGCAAAAAGAGAGAAAGCTTTTGCTCAAAGGAAGAAGAAGGAAGAAGATGATGAATAATATCATTAGAAACCTTTTGTGATGAATAATGAAAGATAAATATGATGAATAATTCAACCACGGTTGAATAAACCTTTGTAGAGAATTAACCAAGGCTAGGGTTTGGGTTAGGTTAAGAATGAGTCACTTGAAAAAATCAAGCATAATATCTTTTTCAAGACAAAAGAAAAGCTTCTAGAATCTACTAGAAGTCTTAACCCTAATCCAAATCCTAATCATGTTTAAACTCCACTAAACATGTTGTATTAGTAATCATATCATGTTACAATATTATATATCACATATATAATATTTATTGTAACAAAATAAAATAATACATTTAACATATATCACATATATATCAATGTATTACCTGAGTGAGAAAAAGAATCTTTTGGTGAGCTAATATTAGTTAATGTAATTTAATATATCATATATATTGTTATACATTAAATTATCGAATCAACACTTGATCCGACAATCCGGCTATATCGCATATAACCGACTAATATTTATCCGTACCGATTCATCGAATCAACACTTGATCCGATGACTCGGCTGATATCATATATCGCGAGAATAGAATACGGTATCTCATATCGCATTATCCTCCGTCCCGTACATATCACATATGTGCTCCTACTCCGTTTTGCCTGAGTCAAGAAACCTCTGTGTAGGACTCTAAAGAATCGTCAATACGCCGGCAGTAAGTGATGATCATATCAAACACCCACAAGCTGCAAGCGGTCAGCTAAACGTAACAGCCACCCAGGTATTGAGCGCTCAGAAGATCAACAAGCAAGCCTGTACATTCTCCTGTGAATCCAATTAGTAACACTCCTGTACAGTCCGGTCTCGTCGTCTGATATGTCGCATATCTCGCCTAGGGGTGGTAAACGTCAGACCCCAGTAGCTTGATAAGTTGTGTCGATATAAGGTCTATAACAATTCGAGAAACTACTGATAACACTTACTAGTAGATCTCAGCAACCCTGGCCAGGGATTTCCGGTTATAGCCAATCGAACACAGCACAATATCAACTCCCTATACCGGGAGAGACGAATCCCCTTCTATCGCTCATTGCCTCCATGTGATTCGGGACTGTACCGAAAAGCCACCTTTTTGCATGCCCTCTTGGACGTGGTATGATGGAAATCAAAGCACAGTGGGAATCACACAAGACTCTATGACGATCTCGGGTCAACAGACTACTCTGTACCAGTGTCACCAGAGAACTGCCATCTGACGTGAGGTACAATACCATCTGGGAGTTCTCGGCGAGTCCGTCCAGTGTACCCAGTCTCTACTGAGCATCCGTAAACCATCCTCGATGTCAAACACCGATGGATATGGGATCATCCATCGCCCATCATATGGGTCAAGATGCGTATACGCTAGTCTACTCTGGTGCATCGATGCACTGTCTCGATACACTCTCGACTAGGAACAGTTATAGGATGTACTCGTCGACTACCGTGGCCCAACTAGTATGATCTCATCATAGTCCCAGTAGTCGAGTACATATCCTAAGGGCTTTATCAACATGTAATATAGAGACAATCAGAGTACATGTTAAGATAAAGTACAACCAGATAGCATACTATCATTGTAAGTCCACGTTGCCCACCCCGGTGCTTGCGGGGAGGCGGAAAACGGAATAAAAATCGGATTTTTACTACTCTAGGCAACATGGACTAGAAAAAGTCGGGATCTTTACTAAACAAAACTAACTAAAAGCTAACTAGAAATTAGCCACAAGGAAGAATGGTTATACCTAGGGCTTTATGTCCTTCTCTCCTTGCTCCTTGGAGTGTAAGAAAGAGATCGCCTTGTCCCCTTCTCGAGTCGAAGAAGGATCCACCCGAAAACCTCAACCTTTAGCTTCAACTTCAAGCTAGAAGTAACTAAGGTGCTAGAAATGCTAATCCTAGAACCCTAGATGAGAGTAGAGATTATCTAGAAGAGGTTTTCTCTCAAGCTCAAGTGTTTCTCAACACATGAGAGGGGAGAGCTTGAGGAAGAGGAAGAGCAAGAGAGAGAAAGTATATCATAGAATGAGAGAATAATAAGCCATTCTCACATATATGTGTGAATTATAAAAATAGATAATTAGCTAGATAATTGTCATGGTTAATCAAGACTTGACCATTATCATTTCACATTAAATGAAAATTGCAAAGATCAAAGAGCATCTTTTATATGGAATGATGATGGTCAACATGTCAACTAAGGTCAACAAGTCAAGTATGGTCAAAATGTCAACAACCCTAACCATGCACAAATATATATAGCTAATATCAATTAATTATAATACACACATAAGTATTAGGGTTAATAAAATGACAATGGTCATTAACCCTAATCAAAGTCCTCTCCCTCTGTCTCAATCAACTGTGCATACGCACCCGTATTCGTGATCCGAGGTACACGAATACAAAGAGATAAAACAAATCCCAAATCATATACTAGGATCTGGTTTAAACCAAAGCCCGCTAGTATAATCTGTCCGGACAACAAACGTGCACAAGTGCGCGGATGTGAACGAACCCTGTCGCAAAACCATGCGACCTCTACTCATTTTGACTAAAGGAGAATAGCTCTCTGTGTGGGACTCTAAAGACTCGACACTACGCTGGTAGTGGGTTTAACCACAGACTGCAAGCGGCACTAGCTGTACGTAACGGTCCCCAGGTAGATGCCGATAAGAAGACTGACGAGGTGAACCCATCTGAACTCCTACTGAGCCTGTATATGACAGTCTCCGTACAGTCCGGTCTGTTCGTCTGATACATCGCATGGCGGGCCTAGAGGGCGGTAAATGTCAGTCGCCTAATAGCGGTACAAGTCGTGTCGGAGTGTAGCCCAGAACACCCTGAGATAACACTGGAAACCTACCAGTATATCTCGCTTGCCCTGGCCAGGGACTACTCGTGTAATGGCTCTCCTAGACACAGTGCGATGTCAACCCCCAATAACGGGAGAGACGAATCCTGTCTAACCGTCACTGCCTCCAAGTGCTTCGGGACTGTACCCAACTACTACCTGTTTGCACGACTCCTTTGAGCCGTGGTAGGGTAGTAATCTAAGTACAGTGGGAACACACTCGAGGCGAAGTGACAGTGTCAAGTCAGCGAACTAAGCTGTACTCATGTCACCTGGGAACTGATAACTGACGATAGGTATAATACCAACCAACAGTTCCGGACGACTCCTGTCCAGTGTACTCGTAACCTAACGAGCACCCGCATACTATCTCAAGTACGACGTACTGACGGCTGTGGGACAGGCCGTCTCCCACGCTGGGATGAGAAGCGCATACGCTAGTCTACTCCGGAGTATCGATGCCCTGTCTCGATAGTCCAACGACTAGGGACCTGTATAAGGATGTGCTTATGGATTACCCAGCCCCCACGAGTGTGAGCGCCATCACAACGCTGATAATCAAGCAAAGATCCTAAGGGCTCTACTAATATGTATAAGCGATATGCTAAAAGAAACACATGCACATATTGAATTAGAGACAAACCAAGTAGCGTACTACCATTTTGAGCAAGATTGTATACACAACTATGAATATCCCAAGCTTCCATTAAGTAATATACAAGCTAGTATGATACAGTAATGGCCTCTAGGGCATATACACTAACAATCTCCCACTTGCACTAAGGCCATGTACTGGCGTATCGAAGACCTATCATCTCGATCAGCCGCTCGAACTGAGTCTGGGGTAGGGCCTTCGTGAGTGGATCTGCAGTGTTATTCTCCGTATTTACTCTCTTCACCTAAATCTCCGGCGATCTACGATCTCCCTGATCAGGTGGAACTGCCTCAAAATGTGCCTGGACTTCTGATGGGACCTGGGTTCCTTCGCTAAAGCTATAGCGCCGTTGTTGTCGCAATACAGCGGTATTGGATCAACAATGGTAGGAACCACCTGAAGCTCCGTGAGGAACTTCTTCATCCAGACAGCTTCCTTTGCGGCATCGCAAGCAGCTATGTACTCCGCTTCCATAGTTGAGTCTGCAACGGTCTCCTGCTTGGAACTCTTCCAGCAAACCGCCCCTCCATTGAGGGTAAAGACATAACCCGACATGGACTTGGAGTCATCCTTGTCACTCTGGAAGCTGGAGTCAGCAAAGGCCTCGAGCTGGAGGTCTTTGCTGCCATACACCAAGAACATCTCCTTAGTCCTTCTCAGGTACTTGAGAATGTTCTTTACCGCTATCCAGTGTTTCTCCCCTGGGTTTGACTGATACCGGCTTACAACGCTCAATGCGTATGCTACATCTGGTCTGGTACATAACATCGCATAAATTATAGAGCCTACCGCAGAAGCGTAGGGTACAATAGACATGCGATCCCTTTCCAAATCAGTCTTGGGAGACATCTCTTTGGAGAGGGTGATCCCATGACAAGCCGGTAAATTACCGCGCTTAGAATCTTCCATACTGAATCTTTTCAGTATGGTGTCGATGTACCTTGACTGTGAAAGTCCCAACATCCTCTTAGATCTATCACGATAGATCTCGATCCCCAGAATGTAGTTGGCATCGCCCAGGTCCTTCATGGAGAACCTCTGCAATAAGAATCCTTTGACTGACTGTAGCATAGGAATATCATTTCCTATTAGGAGAATGTCATCCACGTACAAGACGAGGAATACCACAGTTCTCCCTACAATCTTACTATAAATGCATGCTTCATCTGGGCTTTTGATAAAGTCGAATTCTTTGACAGTATCATCAAAGCAGATGTTCCAACTCCGCGATGCCTGCTTAAGTCCATAGATGGACTTTAGCAACTTGCACACTCTACCGCTGCTCCCACTCTGAATGAATCCTTCTGGCTGATCCATATAGACGCATTCTTCCAAATTTCCATTTAGGGCGGATGAGAGTGCCTACTACTCCTGCGGAGTGGCGTAGGAATGTCCTGTTCTTTCGAACCCTCTGGTTCTACTAAGCTTTCAGTAATAGCTCGTGGTTCTGGAATTTCTTCCAGTTCTATTGCGCTCCCACTTATCTAGTTTTCCAAAAACTCAGTTTCCAAGAAGCGGGCATGCCGAGAAACAAAAACCTTTTGTTCCTCTGCGTAATAGAAAAGATACCCCTTGGAGTTCTTTGGGTATCCCACAAACTTACACTGTACTGAACTCACCTCGAGTTTGTCCGCATGCTGCTTTTTTACAAAAGCTGGGCATCCCCATGTCTTAATATGATTAAGATAGGGTTTCTTCCCACACCACATCTGATATGGTGTAGTAGGCACAGTCTTAGTTGGAACTTGGTTCAAAAGGTATGCAGCTGATTCTAGTGCATAGCCCCAGAAGGATCGCGGCAACTCAGCCTTACTCATCATGGAACGAACCATATCCAATAGGGTTCGATTCCTCCTTTCCGATACACCGTTGTGTTGTGGTGTGTATGGAGGAGTAAGCTGAGAGAGAATTCCATTCTCTTTTAAGAAGCCCAGAAACTCGGCACTCAAGTATTCACCACCTCGATCAGATCTCAGTGTCTTGATACTTTTGCCTGTTTGTTTTTCAACTTCATTCTTGTATTCTTGAAACTTCTCAAAGGCCTTAGATTTGTGCTTCATCAAGAAGACATATCCATACCTAGAGAAATCGTCTGTGAAAGTAATGAAGTATGAATAACCACTTCGTGCATGTGTAGACATTGGACCACACACATCACTGTGTATGAGTCCCAAGAGCTCGCTTGCTCTTTCTCCGTGTCCAGTGAACGGAGTCTTTGTCATCTTTCCTATGAGACAAGATTCACAAGTGGCATAAGACTGATACTCGAACGGATCCAAGTATCCTTCTTTATGTAACTTTGTTAACCGTGTCTCATTAATGTGACCCAGTCTACAATGCCATAAGAAAGCCTGATTTAATTCCAGAGACTTTCTTTTAAGTGTGTTCTGGACACTGAAGACCTGAGCTTGATTCAAAACGTATATACGTTATTTCAATGTACCTGACCCAATCAGTACTTGATTTAGGTGGATGTTTACTACATCGCTTACAAAAGTAAAATCATATCCTTACTTAGAAAGTAAGGATACAGATATGATGTTACAAGTCGCACCTAGTACATAAAAACAGTCACGCAGAATCAATATCTGCCCAGTTGTCAGTCCTAGATGATATTCCCCTAGGGATACAGCATACATGCTCATTCCGTTAGCAACCCTGAGAGTCATATCACCTTTCCTGATAACCCTACGGTTTCTCAGAGCCTGTAACGAATTACAGATATGAGATCTTGATCCGGTATCCAATACCCAGGAAGTAGGGTTAACTGACATACAGTTCTCTATTACAAACACACCCGAAACCGAAGCCACAACATGCTTCGAATTCTGGCTACTGGCTTTGCAAGCCCTGCAATCCTTCTGCCCATGTTCATTCCCATTACAATAGGAACATCTCTCTTTTACTACATCCAGTCCCGAAACTTCTGCCTTTCCCTTTCTTTCTACTTCCCTGGTTTCCTTCAGGGTAGTAGGTAGGGACTGTTGAACTAAGTCAGCATCTGACCCGTTCTTCAACGTGGTCTTCAGGTCCGAGAGCTCAAAAGAGCTGGTCTCTGTAAGGACGTTGCCCCTTACAGATGACCCGATAGCCAACCTCGCTGGAAGCAATTCGTTGGAGGTCTCATATCTTGTGATACAAGATTGCTCTCCATATAAATCCTTGTTATGGAGGAAGATAGAAACTGAGTCCATCTTCTCGTGCTGCCTCTGGTATGTACCATCAACTGAGGCTAACACGAGGCACTTGGCTTTCGCACAGTCTTTTTCCGATGTCCTATGGATATGAATATCCGTGACAGGGGAAGCTGGACCTGAGACGACAGGGGTAGGATTAGTCAAGAGGTGTCCCAGCTTGTCCTGGGCAATGGACATCTGGACAGACCTTTGCCAGTCATAACAGTCAGATTCAGTCATTTTATTATCTAGATGTAACCTAGATGCGGTCATTGGGTCGCTGCAATTAAGAGAGAGAGAAGAAAACACTTAGCATGATGCTCTTGCAAGTTTAGGTTGGTTTTTAATTTATCTAAACAGGATGGCTCCTACTGTCTCTCGAATCCCTCCTCAAACCATAAAGGAAGAATTAGTCAGGATCAATCTCACCGTACAATACTTGCTTAACCGTTCAGCCAGGCCAGTGTCGGTATTTCGAGGGAGGTTTTCCAACGCTTTCGCGAAGTTCCTTAATTAAGTAACCTCTTTTCCCTGTGGGCGTAGCCCCGCTAACACCTTTCTAGACACCTACTTGGTTTATAGCATTGATCGTTAAGTGAAAAAGTTCCCGAGGAGTAGCATATACTCACAGTAGGATCGGGATCCAAATATCATCGCGTGATAAAACCGAAGGAATCCTACCAGAATAATCACACTCCAAATGGTATGCAGCGCTAGCAAGTTTCAGTACTTATGAAACTCCCGATGTGGATTTTTGCCCCAAGCTCTTATGACCTTGACTTTGGCCAACAAATCATAAGTCACATGTCAAGTTCTACCCGTCATTATCCAGGTTAATTTGAACCCACCCGCACATACCCTTGACTTTGGCCAACAAGGCAGTACGACTGTCCCAAACCAATGCATCTATCTATGCTACATATGAATACCCAATAGCTACCAAACACTGTGCCTTGACTTTGGCCAACAAACACAGCTTGAATACTATTGACTGTCCATACGAAATGACGGAGGGCTACGGATGGTTTTGGCGAAACCGTGAACGTAGTGAACTTGATATAATCGATGGAACGAGATAGCTTTTAAAAGGAGTGGTTCAAGCTCCGCGTTTAAAAGTTTAGTTTTGAAAAGAACCGAGTGGTTTTCAAAGTGTTCCAATCGACTTTTACTTGGTTTATTTTCTTGCATTAGTTCTTTTAACGCGTCCAATCATTTAATCCTACCATTGCAGAAAACAACCAAAATATAACGTACGCTTATGCCATTCGCATTCGCCATGGGGCCCCGTCATCACCCATTAGGTTACTTAACTAACGACAGAGCGGGGGCTAGGCTAGCGCGGCTGTAAAACATAAGCAGCGCCTAAATAGTTATAGTGTATAGATATATAGCAATGATACATATTACAGATCACAGATGAATACATTGGATATACTAGGAATCCGCAATCCGTTCGAGCCTGCAATGAAAAACGGATTACACGGTCGCAGTGAATAGCCAATACCCCACCCAAGACCCCTACGGGTGCGGCAAACTACCCGCTAAGTACCCGAAGCGAAGCAACCTCCCTCAACACCGTGAGTAGGCCACTCGACACTTCGAGATACCCGGTAGTTTGTGCACCCCCTCCATGGGTCTATCCTAGGAGCAAAAAATAGTAAAAAGAATTATACAATGACGGCTACAACCCCGACCCGGTTGTGCGGCCAAACAAATAATAATACATCAATTTACATATTACATGAATGAAAGAAAAAGAAACACTCATCTCACATCCACCCCGGCTATTCACCCGCGACAATCCAACGCATTCATATACACATACCATCAACAAACACAGATTACAGATATGTATAACCCCCACTAATCGACGTATAACGATTAGCGGACGTTCAATACATACAAACATCACAGATATAACCCTTTAGTCAAAGTGTAGTGAAGTTCGATAAAAAATACAGATTTATAGGCCCCCAAAAACAAATTTCTTTTCTGGAAAACCTGGGCACAAATAAACCATCTTAAAAATCCTAAAACCTTACCATAAGAATACTGCACCAAACCCGGTTCAGAACAGACTCAAAACGGCCGCGGTTCCGCGGCAATAGGCATGCTTTTGCCGCGGAACCGCCGCCCTTTGAACTGTTCACTTGACCGTATTTGGTGTGCTTCTTCACAAAACCCTGAGACTATTTTTGAAGTATGATTTTTTTATTTTTAGACCAGAAAAAATTTCAACAGAATGTTAGGGTTTTGATGTTTTGGTTTTGCGATTTTCTTCGATCGAACTTCCATACACTTTACTACCTAGCTAGTTTATGTTTAGTTAGGCTCTGATACCACTGTAAGTCCACGTTGCCCACCCCGGTGCTTGCGGGGAGACGGAAAAAGGAATAAAAATAGGATTTTTACTACTCTAGGCAACATGGACTAGACAAAGTCGGGATCTTTACTAAACAAAACTAACTAAAGCTAACTAGAAACTAGCCACAAGGAAGAATGGTTATACCTAGGGCTTTATATCCTTCTCTCCTTGCTCCTTGGAGTGTAAGAAAGAGATCGCCTTGTCGCCTTCTCGAGTCGAAGAAGGATCCACCCGAAAGCCTCAACATTTGGCTTCAACTTCAAGCTAGAAGTAACTAAGGTGCTAGAAGTGCTAATCCTAGAACCCTAGATGAGAGTAGAGATTATCTAGAAGAGGTTTTCTCTCAAGCTTAAGTGTTTCTCAACACATGAGAGGGGAGAGCTTGAGGAAGAGGAAGAGCAAGAGAGAGAAAGTATATCATAGAATGAGAGAATAATAAGCCATTCTCACATATATGTGTGAATTATAAAAATAGATAATTAGCTAGATAATTGTCATGGTTAATCAAGACTTGACCATTATCATTTCACATTAAATGAAAATTGCAAGGATCAAAGAGCATCTTTTATATGGAATGATGATGGTCAACATGTCAACTAAGGGCAACAAGTCAAGTATGGTCAAAATGTCAACAACCCTAACCATGCACAAATATATATAGCTAATAACAATTAATTGTAATACACACATAAGTATTAGGGTTAATAAAATGATAATGGTCATTAACCCTAATCAAAGTCCTCTCCCTCTGTCTCAATCAACTGTGCATACGCACCCATATTCGTGATCCGAGGAACACGAATACAATGAGATAAAACCAATCCAAAATCATATACTAGGATCTGGCTTAAATCAAAGCCCGCTAGTATAAGCTGTCCGGACAACAAACGTGCACAAGTGCGCGGATGTGAACGAACCCTGTCGCAAAACCATGCGACCTCTACTCATTTTGCCTAACGGCGAATAGCTCTCTGTGTGGGACTCTAAAGACTCGACAATACGCTGGCAGTGGGTTTAACCACAGACCGCAAGCGGCACTACCTGTACGTAACGGTCCCCAGGTAGATGCCGATAAGAAGACTGACGAGGTGAACCCATCTGAACTCCTACTGAGCCTGTATGTGACAGTCTCCATACAGTCCGGTGTGTGCGTCTGATACATCGCATGTCGGGCCTAGGGGGCGGTAAACGTCAGTCCCCTAATAACGGTACAAGTCATGTCGGAGTGTAGCCCAGAACACCCTGAGATAACACTGGAAACCTACCATTATATCTCGCTTGCCCTGGCCAGGGACTACTCGTGTAATGGCTCTCCTAGACACAGCGCGATGTCAACCCCCAATACCGGGAGAGACGAATCCTGTCTAACCGTCATTGCCTCCATGTGCTTCGGGACTGCACCCAACTACTACCTGTTTGCACGACTCCTCTGAGCCGTGGTAGGGTAGTAATCTAATTACAGTGGGAACACACTCGAGGAGAAGTGACAGTGTCAAGTCAGCGGACTAAGTTGTACTCATGTCACCTGGGAACTGATAAATGAAGATAGGTATAATACCAACCAACAGTTCCCGACGAGTCCTGTCCAGTGTACTCGTAACCTAACGAGCACCCGCATACTATCTCAAGTACGACGTACTGACGGCTATGGGACAGACCGTCTCCCACGCTGGGATGAGAAGCGCATACGCTAGTCTACTCCGGAGTATCGATGCCCTATCTCGATAGTCCAACGACTAGGGACCTGTATAAGGATGTGCTTATGGATTACCCTGCCCCCACGAGTGTGAGTGCCATCACAACGCTGGTAATCAAGCAAAGATCCTAAGGGCTCTACTAATATGTATAAGCGATTTGCTAAAAAAAACACATGCACATATTGAAGTAGAGACAAACCAAGTAGCATACTACCATTTTGAGCAAGATTGTATATACAACTGTGAATATCCCAAGCTTCTATTAAGTAATATACAAGCTAGTATGATACAGTAATGGCCTCTAGGGCATATACACTAACAATCATATCGAGCAAGAAAGTTCTCCCTATATATGTCCTAGCATCCACTACAATATACATCGTATGTATAGTATTGGCCTCTAGGGCATACATATAACTAACAATCTCCCACTTGCACTAGGGCCATCTGTTGTGGTATCACAAACCCAATAATTAGCTGTGGTTGAAGTATCTCATACTCAACCATCACATAAAAGTCTCTACTGGGAAAAAGGCCTTTGTGAGTGGATCCGCGTTGTTGTCCTCTATGTCTACTCTCCTAACCTCGATCTCCCTGGAGATCAACCATCTCCATGATCAGGTGATACTGCCTAAGAATTATATCTGGATTTCTGATGGGACGGGCGTTCCTTGGTAAAAGCCACAACTCCATTGTCACACAATGGTAGGAACGAAGTTCATCTCATGAACTTATATATATCCAGACTGCCTCTTTGGTAGCATCCTTGGTAACGATGTATCTTGCCTTTAATCGTCTAGTAAGTCACGGTATCTAGCTTGGAACTCTTCCAACATACCGTCCCTCCACTGAAGGTAAAGACAATGCCTGCGACTGACATTCAGTCGTCCTTATCGTCCTGGAACCTTTCCAGTGTTTCTCCCCAGGATCGATTGATACCATCTTACTACAACTAGTGAGTATCCTAACATCCAATTAGATCTATCTCATAGATCCAAAACCTAGGATTCAGGAGGTATCGCTTTGATCCTATATGGAGAATCCTTGTGATAAGCGGAGATTGACCGAGCATAGCATAGGAAACCCCTTCCCTATCAAGAGTATGTCATCCACGTACTCTACGAGGATCACCACAATACTCCCTACTATATTTTTGTATACACAAGGTTCATCTACCATTTTGATGGATTCAAACTCTTTGACTACCACATCAAAACAGATGTTCTAACTCCGCGATGCCTGCTTTATCCTATAAAGCATCTTGCACACGTTTCCGCTGCTCCCACTGTCTACGAAGCCCTCTGGATGTGTACTTATAGATCCTCTCTTCTAAATCAATATTTAGAAAAGCAGTCATGACACCCAACCACCAGATATCATAGTCATGGTATGTGGCCGTGGCAAGTAGGATCTGGATGGACTTAAGCATAGCTTTGAAAGTCTCAACTTTTCCATGTACACCAAGTAAACTTCTCAAGATATACTCGCTCCTGATGGGGATTTAACCCTTCAGATAAAGCAACCGAAGTCCATACTTTGTTGGTGTATAAGGATTCCATCTCAGATCTCTTAGCATCCAGCCATTCTTACAGAGTCCTACTCCTGATGGCCAGCTCGAAACTAGTTGGGTCATCATCTCATGATGTAATCCTCGCTCCCACTATCATAGAGAAACCGAAGTATCTCTCAGGTGGGTGAGGAACCCTACTAGATCGGCGGAGAGGTTGAGGTTCGTTGGAATCTACTGAATCTTTTGGTTCTACCGAATCATCAGCTGCAGTTTGTATAACTGGAACCTTTCCAATTCTACATAACAGACCTTGCTTCGAGCTTGTCCGGATTTTGCTTTTTAGACATAGGCCGGACAACCGCAAATCTTAACAAACTTAAGATATGGGCTCTTCCCTTTCTATATCACACATGAAGTGGTAGGCAACTGATTTGATTTGAACCCTATTCAATAAGTATGCAGCTTCTCAAGTGCATAACTCCCAAAAGGAAATAGGAAACTCAGTAGAACTTATCATAGAGCACACCATATCACATAGGGTGCTATTGCTCCGCCCTGATATACCATCGTGCTATGGTGTATACGGAGGAGTAATGCTGATTGAGAATCTCATTCTCCTTTAGAATAGTCCAAGAATTCCGTGCTCAACTCTTCTCCTCCTTGATCTCATCAAAGGACATAATACTTATACCCATTTTTTTTGGTTCTATACTTTTTACTTATATTCTGTGAATATCTCAAAAGGTTCAGACTTGTGTTTCAACAGGAACATATGTCCGAATCTTGAGAGATCATCAGAGAATGTAATGAAGTACAAAGAACTAGTCTTGGCATGTGTAAACAGGGGACTTTCATACATCAGCATGTATCAATCCCAAGAGTTCACTAACTCTTTCTCTGTTTCCAATAAACGGAGCTGTGGTCATCTTATCTCTGTGACATGACCGGCAAGTTTCACAAGATGTAAATTCAAAAAAATTTAAATATGCATCTTAATGTAACTTCAGCTAGTCGGGTCGCATTGATATGACCTCGTCTACAATGCCTCAAGAAGGATTCGTTCATTTCTGAACTATTCCTCTTGTGTGTGTTCTGTACGTTAAGAACTGTGGTTTGATTTAGAACGTTAATGGTTTTAGATAACGTGCTCGAACCGATCAACTCTTGATATAGGAAATGTTCAAAACATTATCCAACAATACAAAATTATATCCTTTCTTTACTAATAAAGAGACTGATATGATGTTGTATATCAGGTTCGGTATCTAATAACATTCATTCAGAATCAATGTATTCAGATAATACAGGGTGATAGTGACCAACAGACTTGGCTGCAACACTTGCACCGTTTTCTGTCTCATGAAACTTATCACCCGTTCTCAGTTCTCTACCTTTCTGTAGCCCATGTGACAGATTACATATGCGGGATCCTGATCCGGTATCTCATACCCAGGACGTAAAGGATACTGAGAAACAGTTCTCTGTAATGAACACACCCGAAGAAGATGGATCAGCATGCACTTTCTTCGTTTGGGCGGCACGGGAATTCTGGTAATCCCCTATATCCTGCTCTGTCTTATAACAATTATAAGTTGGAGCGGGACTAACGTTCCCCATCTTAGTATAACAAGCGGGTTCGGTCAATATATCCGTATTATTATCTTGATTGTGGTGTGATATGGTCACTACCTGGAGAGAGAGAGAAGAAAACACTCAGCGTATGCTCCTGCAAGATTAGATTGGTTATCTAATATATCTAATCAGGATGTCTCCCACTGTTTTAATCAAATCATCCTTCAAACCCTAAAAGGAAAGACTAGCTGGGATTAATTACACTCTACAAGTTCGCCAATTTTTCAGCTAGGCCAGTGTCGGTACTTTGAGGGAGGTTCCCCGTGCTTTCGCACGGACCTAATTAAAGTAAACCTCGTTTCCCCAGGGGCGTAACCCCGTTAATACCTTTCTAGACACCTACTTGATCGGCTAATTGTAATGTGTAAAACTCTCCCAGGAGTAACACTTACTCGCAGCGGGTATCGGGATCCAACTATCTCATAGAAGGTATGCAATCTCATTGCAAATTTCAACACTTGAAATTCCCAATAATATTTTACCCCTAGCAACTTATGACCATGGCTAAGGTCAACAAATCATAAGTGCTAGCCAAGTTCAACCCGTCATTTCCCGATTGAATTAAACCCACCCGCATGACCCTTGGCTAAGATCAACAAAGTCACACGACTACCCTAACTCAATCGCATCATATGCTTATACAGATAAGCACTAATCAGCTACCGCACACTACGCCTTGGCTAAGGTCAACAAACGCAGCACGAATACTAACCAGTACTTATCTGAAATGACGGAGGGCTACGGCAAGTTTTAAGAAAACCTTTTGCGTAATGAACTTGATATCGTTGTAGAATCGAGTGAATTTTAAATGGAGTGTTTTTGAGGCTTTTCTAGTTTTGCTAAAGGGGTCACTCCAGGTGAAGGGATCGTCGGCCCTTTCCTCATCGAATAAGGTGCAGGGTATATCATATATATCACTATGCAAAGCAAAAACTATAGAAGCAATCAAAAGACAAACCGAGAATGCAGCATCTGCTAGTTTCACTAAAGAGGTCACTCCCGGTGAAGGGATCTCGGCTCTTTCCTTATCGAATAAGGTGCTGGATGTTCTACAAAGAACACCGCTATGCAAAGTAAGAACTAGAGCTACCAGTTTTTGAGACAAGTTTCTACAACATCTTTAGCTTTCTTTTAGTTTCATTAATCTCATTAATGAAGTTCCATTTTATTATGCTTCACAAGCATCTCTTTTGAAACGAAATCTGCAATATAACATATATCTCATATATATAATATAAACATTCGTCTCAGGCAGTAATATGATCTCATCACAGAACATTGCAGCAGAAGAAACATATATGAAATATTGGATATACTAGGACGTCCGTGTTTTAATACGAGCCTGTATAAAACACGGATTCCACGGTCGCGATGAATAGCCAAACCCACATCCTTAGACCCATACGAGAGCGGCAAGCAACACTGCCAATTCTAAGGTTAGGAGACCCGGTCTCGACTCCTCGAGATGGTCTCCTACTGGACCCTAGAACCCGGTTACTTGTGCTCCCCGCCTTGGGTCTACCTAATGCGGAAAAGTAAATAATATATAATGGTGACATCAACCTCATCCCGGAAGTGCCACGATAAAAGAATATTACATACAAATGAATTTTACATGAATGAAAAAGAAAAACTCTCATCTCACATAAAACCCCCGGCTATTCAAAACGCGACGATCCAATATAACATATCACAGCAACACATAATATCTCATATCATCAACGTAAGCAAGTATGCGTATCCCGATTGTCGTTGATGTATAGCAACGAAGCCGGCGATACACCACATACTACGCTTACGGTCACAGAAAAGAATGTGTAAAACTACAACAGTTGGAATCCGCAACCTCCTTAGACATCGCATGCCTAACCAAATGAATTTCTTAGACATCGCATGCCTAACAATTATAAACCCCGCATTTTAGTCCCATTATCGAAAACTCTTTTCAATATCAAGTCGGGCAATTCAACAAGATTCCCGACATCCTGATCGAATGCTCGTCGCAAACTTTAGTAGACGGCCCCACCCCTGATGCCATCGACGAAGTGCACTAAGGCGGAACACCGCTGCCGCGAGCACCCGAACGGATGCTTTTAGCGACGGGGTTCTCCTACAGTAACTTGGTCGGGGCTATGGGGCGTGGCTGTCTATTAAGTTTACCCGGTGAGTATCCGTGTACGTTACGTGATTGCGACGGACTTTTGATCATATCAAAATTCCATGGCAACTGATCATTTGAGACTGAACTGCTAGATTTATAGCATTCAAATTAGTTATCTCATAACTACCTATGGATTCCAAATATTGTATCACATTCCAGATAAAAAGACAGTGTTAAACTTTCCGATCGAATAATCAAACACCCAAGATTTCCCCAATATATCTCAACACTTGAAATCAGTTTAAAACCATCCATCACATGGCACAGTACCAATGGTCCAGCCGTAGAAGGGTCAAGCCAACGCCTCACATGTGGCACGCCGTACTGCCACAAACCCTAAGGTTTAGAGGCAGTTCAAGACGGTCACATAATCGGGTTAAGGTTTGTTGTCTTCTAGAGGGTCCACCGCGTTACTTGCACGACTTAGAACGTTCTTAAACAACGGAAAAATCCAACTTTTGAAAAAATTTCCGACAGGGGAAAAAGTGAGTTATTGATATCCGTTCGAACTTTTTAACACGATCTAAAAAATTATCCGGACAAACTAAACAAAGTTAAATTATCCGATCGAATCAACGAGTCCCCAATACAACCCTAGAAAACACAACACTTGAGTGGAATTAAAAAATTCCCAGAAAAAAATTACAAGAAAGGACCTAAGAATAAATATATGAAGTTCCAGGGACTAATTCACAATTTTGGCCGCGGAACCGCCGCCAAACCCTTGGTTTGGCCGCGGTTAGGGTTTGGCGGCGGTTCCACGGTCATATGAGCGAATTAGTGGGCCGTACTTCACAGTAATTCTTAGTTTTTCCTGATTGTTTTTCTGAATATTTTTAATACTGAAAAAATCACATTTTTAGAAAATGTACAGAGAAGGGTTTAATCGGGGTTATCCGGGTTCGATCGGAATTTAAACTTCGTCCAGACTTCGCTTAAAGCTCTAGCTTGGCTCTGATACCACTGTATGGTTGCTAGGAATGCTCACAAGGTTCTACAAGGCATCAACCATGCCCGATTAAAATTTTAGCCGTGCCGAACAACCCGAAGCCGGATCATTAAACTAGGCTTTAGGCGAAAACAAGCATGTTAAACATTTTAACACTAAGTGAGAGGTATTACAACCTTTGTAGATCCGGTCCTTCACTTCTTAAGCTCCGTGTTGAGCTCCCTACGCTGCGATCATCATGTTCCGGACTCTCGAGAGGCTCCACGAAGAGAAAGATACAAGCTTGCTTCCGATCTTCGATAACAAAGATGATCTACCTTGAAGTTTCATTAACACAAGCTAACACTCACTAAATGAAGTGAACACTCTCATCTAAAGGGCAAGGGTAGATGAGGATGATGAAGTAGGATTTTTTCTCTCATTTGTTTTCATATTCTCACTCATTTTCATCATAAAGCAAAAAGCTAGAATGATTTTGCTCAAAGGTAGAAGAAGGAAGAAGATGATGAATAATATCATTAGAAACCTTTTGTGATGAATAATAAAAGATAAATATGATGAATAATGCAACCATGGTTGAATAAACCTTTGTAGAGAATTAACCAAGGCTAGGGTTTGGGTTAGGTTAAGAATGAGTCACTTGAAAAAATCAAGCATAATATCTTTTTCAAGACAAAAGAAAAGCTTCTAGAATCTACTAGAAGTCTTAACCGTAATCCAAACCCTAATCATGTTTAAACTCCACTAAACATGTTGCATTAGTAATCATATCATGTTACAATATTATATATCACATATATAATATTTATTGTAACAAAATAAAATAATACATTTAACATATATGGCATATATATCAATGTATTACCTGAGTGAGAAAAAGAATCTTTTAGTGAGCTAATATTAGTTAATGTAATTTAATATATCATATATATTATTATACATTAAATTATCGAATCAACACTTGATCCGACAATCCGGTTATATCGCATATAACCGACTAATATTTATACGTACCGATTCATCGAATCAACACTTGATTCGATGACCCGACTGATATCATATATCGCGAGAATAGAATACTGTATCTTATATCGCATTATCCTCGGTCCCACACATATCACATATGTGCTCCTACTCCGTTTTGCCTGAGTCAAGAAAGCTCTGTGTAGGACTCTAAAGAATCAACAATACGCTGGTAGTAGGTGATGATCATATCAAACACCTACAAGCTGCAAGCGGTCAGCTAAACGTAACAGCCACCTAGGTATTGAGCGCTCAGAAGATCATCAAGCAAGCCTGTACATTCTCCTGTGAATCCAATCAGTAACACTCCCGTACAGTCCGGTCTCGTCTTCTGATATGTCTCATATCTCTCCTAGGGATGGTAAACGTTAGACCCCAAGTAGCTTGATAAGTTGTGTCGATATAAGGTCTATAACAATTTAAGAAGCTACTGATAACACTTACCAGTAGATCTCAGCAACCCTGGCCAGGGATTTCCGGTTATAGCCAATCGAACACAGCACAACATCAACTCCTTATATCGGGAGAGACGAATCCCCTCCTATCGCTCATTGCCTCCATATGATTCGGGACTGTTCACAAAAGCCATCTTTTTGCGCGCCCTCTTGGATGTGGTGTAAGTCCATGCTACCTCTCCCGGTACTTTCGGGCGTGCGGAATTTGGTGAAAAACAATTTTCTTAGAGGTGGTAACATGGACTCAAAACCCGGATCTTTGTTAAACATCTAACTAACAACCTAACTACGAGTTGCTAACTACTCGGTTAGGGGGTTATACCTTTCTTTTTCTCAAACTCCTTCGTCTTCAAGCTTCGATGGTCGTCCGAATCGGCTTCTCCCCGTCGTCTCCTTGCGCCGAAGATAGATCCACCTGAAAGCTTCAACCTTTGGCTCCTTCTTCAAACTTTGAAGATACTAGTTCACTCGGTTTGCTAAACCTTGTGAACTAGAGTGAGTAGAGAAGAGTTTGTATGGGATTTTATCTATGGTTCTTGGTTCTCAACTCATGAGAAAAGTGAACCATAGAGTCAAAAGAGGGAGAGCAAGAGGAGGAAGATGAGAGCTCAAGAACAAGAGAGAGAATGAGCATGAAAGAATGAGAGAAGACTTTTCTCATTTGGCTCTCATAATCCAAAACAATCTTAACACCTCATATCAATCAAGTATTATGTGGTGGTTTAAGCAACCATAGCCATATCATTTCATGCACTCATTTTGCACAAAAGAGCAAGCAAGCAAAAGTCTTTGCCATGAAATGATAGCTATAGTTATCATGATGGTCAACTAGTCAAGCCTAGTCAACCGGTCAACAAAGTCAACAAGTCAACAAAAGTCAACAAGTCAACAAAGTCAATCCCTCAACAACCATGTCACCATAATACTTAATTAATATAATTGTTAATCACATATCATATTCTCATTAGGGTTGAGCAAAAAGTCAATAGTCAACTGTCAACGGTCAACAACCCTAATGAGAATCCACTGCCTCTGTCTCTCCGTCAACTGTGCATACACACCCGCATCCGCGTTCCGAGGAACACGAATGCATACTGGATAAAACCAATCCCAAAAGGTACACTAGGATCTGGCTTAAACCAAAGCCCGCTAATGTAAACTGTCCGGACACTGTACGTGCACAAGTGCACGGATGTGACCGAACCCTGTCGCAAAACCATGCAACCTGTCGCAAAACCATGCGACCTCTACTATTTTGCCTAAAGGCGAATAGCTTTCTGTGTGGGACTCTAAAGACTCGACACTACGCTGGCAGTGGGTTTAACCACAGACCGCAAGCGGCACTAGCTGTGCGTAACGGTCCCCAGGTAGATGCCGACAAGAAGACTGACGAGGAGAAACCCATCTGAACTCCTACTGAGCCTGAATATGACATTCTCCGTACAGTCCGGTCTGTTCGTCTGATACATCGCATGGCGGGCTTAAGGGGCGGTAAACGTCAGTCCCCAATAGCGGTACAAGTCGTGTCGGAGTGAAGCCCAAAATACCCTGAGATAACACTGGATGCCTACCAGTATATCTCGTTTGCCCTGGCCAGGGACTACTCGTGTAATGGCTCTCCTAGACACATCGCGATGTCAACCCCCAATACCGGGAGGGACGAATCCTGTCTAACCGTCACTGTCTCCAAGTGCTTCGGGACTGCACCCAACTACCACCTGTTTGCACGACTCCATTGAGCCTGGTAGGGTAGTAATCAAAGTACAGTGGGAACACACTCGAGGCGAACTGACAGTGTCAAGTCAGCGGACTAAGCTGTACTCATGTCACCTGGGAACTGATAACTGACGATAGGCATAATACCAACTAGTCAGTTCCCGACGAGTCCTGTCCAGTGTACTCGTAACCCAACGAGCACCCGCATACTATCTCAAGTACGACGTACCGACGGCTGTGGGACAGACTGTCTCCCACATTGGGATGAGAAGCGCATGCGCTAGTCTACTCCGGAGTATCGATGCCCTGTCTCGATAGTCCTGCGACCAGGGACCTGCATAAGGATGTGCTTATAGATTACCCAGCCCCACTAGTGTGACTGCCATCACAACGCTGGTAATCAAGCAAAGATCCTAAGGGCTCCACTAATGTGTATAGGCGATATACTAAAATAAACACATGTACACATTGAAGTAGAAACAAACCAAGTAGCATACTACTATTTTGAGCAAGATTGTATATACAAGGTGAATATCCTAAGCTTCCATTAAGTAATATACAAACTAGTATGATACAGTAATGGCCTCTAGGGCATATACACTAACACGTGGTATGATGGAAATCAAAGCACAGTGGGAATCACACAAGACTCTATGACAATCTCGGGTCAACAGACTACTCTGTACCAGTGTTACCGGAGAACTGCCATCTGACGTGAGGTACAATACCATCTGAGAGTTCTCGGTGAGTCCGTCCAGTGTACCCAGTCTCTACTGAGCCCCCGTACACCATCCTCGATGTCAAACACCGATGGATATGAGATCATCCATCGCCTATCATATGGGTCAAGATGCGTATACGCTAGTCTACTCTGGTGCATCGATGCTCTGTCTCGATACACCCTCGATTAGGAACAGTTATAGGATGTACTCGTCGACTACCGTGACCCCACTATTATGATCTCATCATAGTCCCAGTAGTCGAGTACATATCCTAAGGGCTTTATCAACATGTAACATAGAGACAATCAGAGTACATGTTAAGATAAAGTATAACCAGATAGCATACTATCATGTCGAGCAAGAAAGTTCTCCCTATATATGTCCTAGCATCCACTACAATATACATCGTATGTACAGTAATGGCCTCTAGGGCATACATTTAACTAACAATTTTGATCCTTCTAGGGATGTTGGATTTGACGTTCTCCTGAGCACGGACTGGTTAGCTACATGCTAGGCATCTGTGGACTGCCGCGAGAAAACAGTCAGATTTTGTTTTTCCGGTGAGTCAGTTCTTGTTGTGCGGGAGGACAGTGGTGCCGCCTTTCATAGCCTGAATTTAGCCTTTTTCGCTAGTCGGCTTTTGAGGAGAGGATGTCGAGAATTCCTGGCTTCCATTCGTGATACCGGAGCCACAGTGGGTTTGTTGGACCGTGTTCCTATCGTGCGAGGGTTTTCTGACGTTGTTCCAGATGAGCCGGCGAAGCCTAGGGAGCTTAAGGATCTGCTGCAGAGTTGCTAAATAGGGGGGCTTGTGCGTCTTAGAGTTTCGCTTTGGGAAGCTCCTATTCTGTTCATCAGGAGAAGGACGACAGTTGAGGTTGTGTATTGATGGATCGTCAATTGAACCGGGTTACCATGCGGATAAGTATCCTTTACCTCGCATTGACGATTTCATTGATCAGCTCCAGAGTGCGAGACATTTTCTAAGTTTGATTGGGATCAGGTCATTATTGGTTGCGGGTTCGGAGTGATGACATTCCGAAGACTGCTTTTGAGCGTACTACGAGCTTTATAAGTGTTTGTGGTGTCGTTGGACTCACCGATACCCCAGCAGCATTTGTGGATATGATGAACTAGATTTCTTCAGGCCGTTCTTCGACCAGTTTATTGTTGTGTCATTGATGACATCCTGGTCTATTCCAAGAGTCATGGGGAACGTGAGCCGCACTTGAGGATTTGTTTTGCAGACATTGGGAGAGCACCCGCTGTTTGCTAAATTCTCGGAGTGTTCCTTCAGGCTTGATTTTGTTGACTCCTAGGTCTTGTAGTTACGGGGAGACGTTTTTCGTATGGACCCGAGGAAGATCGAGGCCGTACAGCTTGAGCCCAGACTTATATTAGGGATGGAGGTCCGCAGATTTTAGGCTTAGCAGGTTTTTACCGCCGTTTCGTGCAGGATTGCTAGTGTATCGCTGCACCGTTGACTGAACTGACCGAAAAGGAGGTTCCTTTTTCTCTGTACTGAGGCATATGTGTGGAGTTTTCAGCGGTTGAAGACTCGGTTGATGACTGCACCAGTTCTTTCTTTGCTTTTGGATCGGGCGACTTTGTTATTTACTGTGATGTTTCACGAGTGGGGCTCGATTGTTTACTGATGTGAAACTATAGAGTTATCGCTTTTGCTTCCCGACAATTGGGGGAAGTACAAGCAGGATATCCCACTCATGATCTGGAGATGGCCGCGGTGGTCGTGCGTTGAAGATTTAGAGACACTACTTGTTCGGAGAGCCGTGTTAGATTTTCACGGACCACCAGAGATTAATGTACATCTTCCTGCAGCGAGTTTTGATTGTTAAGATAGCATCATTGGATGGAGCTTGTGAAGGATTGTGTTTGTGAGATCCTCGTTACCCGTTAGCTTGTCCCAGTTGTACGCAGTTCTGAGACAGTCTTTTGCAGACTTACAGTTCTTGTGCGATCGTTGATTACATCTTAAGTTCGCTTCTAATGAGGGGATAGCTTGCTCATGTCCGCGCCCGTCCATTTTTCCTTAATCGTTTTCGCGAGGCACAGCCCGCCGATACTCGTTTGTCAAATATTCTTGAGCATACTCGGCTAGGTAAAGATTCAGAGTCCTTGATTTGTGACCAGGGTGTGCTATGTTTAGGGACGCGTTTGTGTGTACCTGATGCTGATGGGTAGAAACTCAAGATCCTAGAGCAGGCACATCAGTCAGCTTTTTGTGTTCATTTAAGTTCCACCAATATGTGACGTGACTTGTGAGATAGTTACGGGTCGGTAGGGATGTAGAGTGAAGTTTCGGATTTCATTTCAAGGTGTCTGTCTTGTTGTGAGCTAAGGTTGAGCATCTGAGACCGGCTGGAGACTTGCAACCTCTAACCGTTCCAGAGTGGGAATGGGAGCAGATCTCCATGAATTTCGTTGTGGTGTCTACCCAGGGTTAGACAGGGTGTGACTCCATTTGGGTGTTTGTTGTCCGGTTATGCTCAGTTTTCTCAGTTGTTCTTCGTTAAGTTTGTGCATTGCATGGAGTTCCTTCATGTGTTGTATCCAATAGAGGCACCCTGTGTGCTTGCCGTCTTGGGCAGAAGCTTCAGGAAGCCTTGGGTACCGGTTGAGCTTTAGCTCTGCTTTTCCATCCGCAGGACGAGAGTTTGTGAGAGCGAGCTATACAGACTCTGGAGGATATGCTTGTGCATGCGTACTAATTGTTGTTGGCAGTTGGGATTATCACTTGCCATTGTTAGGGTTCTCCTTCGATAGCTGTTATCAGGAGATATTCCAATTGGCAACCTTTAGGTTTTGTTTGATAGGTCGTGTCGATCGCCAGTCTGTTTTTCTGACTCCGGGTGAGTAGGATTTTTGGACCCCAGCTAGTTTAGAGATTTCGGAGATGATCCAGTTGGTTCAGGTCAGGATGAGGGCAGCCCAGTGCAGACAGAGGTCTTATGCCGACCGTGGTGGTCGCATACTTGAGTTCGCAGTGGGAGATCATGTATTCCTATGGACTTTCCGATGAATGACGTGTTGAGTTTTGGGAAGCTTGTCCCAGGATTGTAGGTCCTTTTGAGATCCTTAAAGCGAGTTAGTTTCGTTGCCTATAATTTGGTACTTCTGCCCAGATTATTGAGTATTCACCCTGTATTCTTTGTGTCGATACTTCGCAAATACCTTCATGACAATTCTCACATGATTCAGCACCAGACCATTTATTTGGAACGCGATCTTTTCGTTCACCGGCAGCCAATTTTGTTAGTGGTTCGGCAGGTGGAGAAACTTCGGTCAAGGGTCTTGCCATCTGTGGAGGGTTTTCTTAGGCGTAGCCGTATAGTGAGGTGATCACTTGGAAGGCTGCGAGTGAGATTTGTGAGTTTTGTACTCATCTCTTTGAAGATATGCATAGTAAGAATTTTAAATTCGGGGACGAATTTCTATAGGGGGAGACTGAAACGCCTTAGATTTAGATTAGTGTTAGTTTAGACGGTAATGCGGGTTTTTTGGTAAAAAGTTTACCAATTTGGGTTCCTCACTTTTTATAACATTTAATTAATAATTTATTATTATTTGTTATGGCATGCACACACTTGTGCATGTTTATGTGAGGGTTTGTTTGTGCTAATCTTGCTTTAGTGACCATGACACTTAACCTAATCCAATCCTTTGCTTTAATCCAATCCTTGTTTAAACCTTAACCCTAATCCTAGATATTTTGAGAGAGATATTTTGCTTTGGGGTTTTGTTTGGTGAGGAGGTGGCATGTGAGTCATGCTTGCATTAATTGGAAAGTTAATGCAAGGTGCACTCACCTTAATCTCACCTCACTCTCTCTCTTTATCATTCTCTCACACTTCATTCCCTTATCATTTTCTTCATCCCTCTCTCATCTAAACTGAACACTTATCTTCCCATCACCAATTCTTCACAAAACCTTCACAAACTTCACAAAATCTCACCAAAATCACATCTTTTGCCCTGTTTTGCCTCTTGGATGCCTTGGAGCTTGGAAAGCTAGGATCTTTGAGTTCTTGTGAATAGGTATAGATCTCTATCTGTCCTTTATGTTGTTATTGTGATGTGTAGACTTTTAGTTTTAGTTTTGATCGTTTAAAGTTAAGTTTCGTGCAAATATCGTATTTTTTAGTGACGTTTGTGATATCTGTGATCTGCTGTGTGATTGATATGAAAATTTGATTTCCGATTGTGTGTCGGTTTGTAGACAATTGAATATAAATCACAACAAAAAATATTTGACCGCAATCAATAACGGTGTCATGTATAGACTTCGTTAGCAAGTGCGGATCGTCCACAGGGATTGTGCGATTCGTTCGTATTTTGTTTTATTTGAATCGAAACTTTAATAGAAAAGAAAAGCAAAATGATTCAAGATTTTTATCGATGAATTTCAAGTATCACTATTCTAATCAAGAACCAAGAAAACGATAAACATCAAGAATCAAGATGTGATAGAATTCCAATCAATTTGGGTTTCAAGATTTGAAGTAAAACTCGTAGGAATCGATTAGATTGTAGATGTGATGAAGATTCGAAATTAACGTTTCTTATCCATTAACGAATTGATGCTAAATCGATGTCGATTGATCGAGGTTTAAGGATCTTGCGAAGAATTAGGGTTTCTTCGTCCTATCCTTTATCTTTTCGATGAATCACATTCGCTGGATAGCTTCTTAAAAATCCAATGATCGATCGTTAATTTCTAGATCGTGCGAAAAGAATCAAGAACGCATTTCGCATCGATCTAGATCATCGATCATTCTATTTTCAAGAATTGACAATTGCTATAGAACTTAAGAAAACGTTTAAAGATTCATCAACATCATCATTCTACAATCATCTCGATTCCTCCACGAGCGGAGTTTATTCACACATCATCACAAAGAATACATTCAAGAATCGAAATAAAATCATGATGCTTGAATTGAAATGTAAACAAGTTTAAAGAATCTTCACCTTTATTACATCAACAAGTAGTTACAACTCTCAAGAATTACAAGAGGTAGGAACTTCGCTCGTCGAATCTTGCATCGCTCGGCTCCTTGAGTCTTAGATCGCTTAGATCTCGTGCCCTGATGAATGCCGGCTTTGCTTCTAAAGGATAGTTGAAGACTTGCTTTGCTTGAACTCCATGGATCTTGAATTGGGTTTTTCTAGATTGGATTAGGGTTAGGGTTTGGAGGTGGCAAGAATGTGGGTAGATGAAGAACTAGGGTTTCTTAACAACTAATGATCAACCCACTAATGATTGATTTACAATGAGTACCCTTTTCTAGTGAGCCTTGGGTCCTATTTATAGGTTTCCAAAACCCTAGGTCTAGGATTTAAATTTGCAATTCCCTCCAAAAGTTTGTTGTAGGGAGAGGCTTCTATATGTAGTTAGTTAGGATCTTAACATAGACTTTAAGCTAGGAATGTTTAGTTTAGAAACCCTAGGGCTTGCTGATCTGGCAGAATCTTCTAGAGTCTTCTCGAAAATGTAGTGTCTTGAAGAGATGTAGGAACTGAGGTAGGAGTTATGAAGTGAAGCCGAGCAGGTGACGTAGCAGAGCTGCCGCGGAACCGCGGCACAAGGCGGCTTAGGCCGCGATTCCGCGGCCAAGTAGCTGGCTAAGGGCTTGAACTTTTTAGTGTTGCTGCCTGATGTCTTCTTGGTGTTTCTCTGATATGTTGAATCTCTGAATGACTTTTAGATTGTTGCCAGATTCTAAATCCTTGAGTTGGCGTATTCTTTAGCAGTCTTTGTTTTGTAAATTGACCATTCTTCTGGAATTTCCTGCACAAACTACGAAACATAAGTTGCGCAATATAGGAATGATGCCATGCTATGAAATGCAGTCAATTTCCCTAGAAATGCCGGTTTTAAAGTCTAACACATGCAATCTGATATTTTACGACTGTTTTGCTAATATGTGCTATATGAATGCCGAACACTTCTCTATGAATGCAAATGATAGGGAAATTGCCGGTTTAAAGATGCAATATTTTCGACTGATCAAATTCCCCCAAACTTATTTTCGATCGTCTCGAACGAACTTTTTATTAAAAAGAGAAGGAGAAAATAAAGAAAGAGAAAAACTAACGAGCACACTTTCGTAGGCAACACGATTGTACTGAGAACGTGCAACAAGCCTTTAGACCTCTAGGTGTCCCTAGTAGGAGGAGTGTTGTCTCCTGAGGGTTTTCAGTGGATTGCACCCACAAAATCCAATAATAAAAGAAAGATCATGAATATTACGTTTAAAGAAAAGAATCGTAGAAGAAAAGCATTGAAAATTAGGGTTTCCAACTAAGCTAGCTTTTCGGTTGTCATGAGCCCTATCTTAATGGTCATGAAAAAATGTCAGAAATCACGTCTTCCCTCAATAAAACATCGTCCTATTCTTCATTCCTATTTTTCTTCCAAATATCGATCATATCACCCTGCGTGTGTGTAAAGGGCATCCCTACACCCGGAGAATTCAATTCAAGCTATCATACTCTTGCCCATCAGCCTCAATGCTTTTTAATTAATGAATATTTAGATGAGATTGCTCACACACTTTCATGCGACCATTAATACTTCTTGAGGTACTAACCGACCGATTACTCATGTGCTTGCTTATTTGGTGTATTTTCCTCGTCTTACACCACCTCAGGCATAGCAGTGACTCCCAGACCAGTTGGCCTTAGGGAACTAGGTGAAGAGGCACCCTCGCTATATATTTTTATTTCCCTCGGTGATAACAAAACCAGTGTCCATTTTTCTCCCCTCTTTATATATTTTTTATTCAGTTTTTCTTTTTATTTCTTTCATACATCGGCTTTAAGACAAGGGCATTTCAAGGTATCCTCTACTATCCCGGGCTTCAAGACGTGTGTAAGTGCGAATAGCAGGGTATCAACGTTCAAAATGTTTGGCTTCTAGAATAGAAACTATTTTTCAGACTTATTTTTATCCTCAGAATAGTGACTTCCTTCATCTTACTAACCCTTGGGACAACGGCTCATAACTACTTATTACTAGTTCGTATAAGAAAACTTCTAATTTTCTTGGTTTTCTTAAATTTTTCCAATCTTTTGGAAGTAATTTTTCACTATCTAATCTTTTATTATCTTATTTATGTACAAAAAAGTGTAAATATTAAATATTTTTATACTTGAAAATTTTTAAATTTTTATGGGTTTTTAAATTTTTTAAATTTTTATAGGTTTTGAAAGAAATGTTTTGTGCTTATGCAAATGTTATGCAAATGATGCAAAAAATAAGCACAAACCTCCCCCAAACTTGTTTTCAACAGTGTCCTCACTGTTGCCAACCGCTATACCTACAAAAACTGTAAGCCTGGGGGGAATTATTAGTAGGGGCAAAATATATAAGTGAAGATCTTCCTCCAAACTTATTCTTTTCACTCACCTCCACTCAAAAGATGATGCAGTAATATATAGGACATGAAGGTGAGACGGAGGAATTTTACTCAAGATAAAATGGCTCCTGTAAGAACAGGAGCTCCTCCGTGGGGTCATTGGAAAAATACGGCTTTAGTCTATGTCTATTCACTTTGAAAAATGTGCCGTTTTAAACATTTTCTACCTCTACTGTCCCGTGCGGGTATACAGACCGCACAATAAAAGGACCCTTCCACCGAGATCGAAGCTTACCCGCGTGAAGGTGTAATCGTGAATCATAAAGAAGGATTTGCTGACCAGGTGTAAATGTTTTCCTCAAAATGTTTTTATCGTGAAAAACCTTAGTCCTATTCTTTACAATTACAGCGTTATCATAAGTTTCATCGCGGAGTTCGCTTAGCTTATTTAGTTGCAGCTTCCGAAAGTTGCAGGCTTGGTTTAGGTCAAAGTTGATTTCCTTAATAGCCCATAATGCTTTATGCTCTATCTCGACAGGTAAGTGACATGCCTTCCCAAACACTATCCTATATGGAGACATCCCTAGATCGGTTTTATATGCAGTTCTGAATGCCCAAAGAGCATCCGTCAGTTTGGTCGACCAATCATTTCTATTCTTAGCAACAGTTTTCTCCAGGATTTGTTTGATCTGTCTATTCGAAATCTCAGCCTGCTCGCTCGTTTGGGGATGATAGGGTGTAGAAAGTCTGTGGTTGATTGCGTATTTCCGCATCAAAGTCTCGAAAGACCTGTTGCAGAAATGTGTCCCATTATCGCTAATGATTGCGCGTGGGTGTCCAAATCGCGAAAAGATATTCTCTTTTAAGAACTTAATGACAACTTTCTTGTCATTAGTGCGACAAGGAATGGCTTCTACCCACTTCGAAATGTAATCAACTGCCAACAGTATGTACAAATTCCTAAAGGAGTTGGGAAAGGGACGCATAAAGTCAATGCCCCAAACATCGAAAATTTCAATAACCAAGATGGGTTGCTGAGGCATTTCATTTCTCCGGGAAATTCTACCCGTGTACTGACATTGTGTACAGGTTTTGCAATGCTCAAATGCGTCCTTGAATAAGGTCGGCCAATAAAAACCACATTGCAAAACCTTCTCCGTCGTCTTTTTAGGACCGAAGTGACCCCCGCAAGCCTGATCATGACAAAAAGAAAGAACACTCTTGAACTCTTCTTTCAGGACACACCGGCGAATGATCTGATCCGGACAATACTTAAACAAATATGGATCATCCCAGTAAAAGTGCTTTACTTGGGATAGAAAACGGTATTTGTCCTATTTTGACCAATCGCTGGGTATAAGTCCCGTGACAAGATAGTTCACTATATCCCTGAACCAAGGTTCATTGGATATGCTCAAGAGTTGTTCGTCAGGAAACGAATCATTGATCGGCAGGGTCATAGGGGAAGAAGAGATGCGTGAAAGATGGTCAGCTACCACGTTTTCATATCCTTTCTTATCTTTGATAACAAGATCAAATTCTTGTAACAGAAGGATCCAACGTATTAGCCGACCTTTTCCATCTTTCTTCGCCAGAAGATGTTTTAAGGCGGAATGGTCAGTGTATACAACTATAGGTGAGCCAATTAAGTAAGGCCTGAATTTTTCTAATGCAAATACAACCGCTAAAAGCTCTTTTTCAGTAGTTGTATAATTGGTTTGTGCATCATTCAGGGTCTTACTCGCATAATAGATCACGTGTGGTATCTTATCAATGTGCTGTCCTAAGACTGCACCTACTGCAAAGTCGGATGCATCACACATCAGCTCAAAGGGGTAGTCCCAATCTGGAGAAGATAGAACGGGGGCTGTAGTGAGGGAGTGTTTGAGTGCGTCGAATGCTGCTACACAATCCGAGTCGAAGTGGAAGGTCGCATCCTTTGCCAGAAGAAGAGTTAAAGGTCTAGCAATTTTGCTAAAATCCTTAATGAATCTCCTATGAAAGCCCGCGTGGCCAAGAAATGATCGAATGTCCTTGACGCTTTTGGGATGAGGAAGGTTTTGAATGACATCTATTTTAGCTCTGTCAACCTCAATGCCTTTCTGTGAAATAACATGTCCAAGCACAATTCCCTCTTGGACCATGAAATGGCATTTTTCCCGGTTCAAAGTTAAGTTCTTCTCTTTGCAACGAGTAAGAACAGCGTCAAGATTCGATAGGCGATAAGAAAAAGTGTCTCCAAAAATCGAGAAGTCTTCCATAAAAATCTCCAAGAAATTCTCTACCATATCAGAGAATATCCCCATCATACACCGCTGAAAGGTAGCGGGAGCATTGCATAACCCAAAGGGCATGCGTCTATAAGCAAATGTGCCAAAAGGACAAGTAAAAGTGGTTTTATCTTGATCCTTTTTGGCTATGGGGACCTGATTATAGCCTGAGTATCCTTCCATAAAGCAATAATACTCACGTCCAGCTAAGCGCTTTAGCATCTGATCAATGAAAGATAGAGGAAAGTGGTCTTTCCTCGTGGCGGCATTGAGTTTTCGGTAATCAATACATACACGCTACCCAGTTTGGGGCATGTCTGAATCAACTCATTCGCCTCATTAGTTATAACAGTGATGCCAGATTTCTTAGGGACGACATGTATTGGACTCACCCATTGGCTATCGGAGATTGGGTATATAATACCATTATCAAGGCATTTGGCGATCTCTTTCATCACCGCTTCCTTCATGACGGGGTTCAACCGTCTCTGTGGTTCTCAGGTTGGTCTGGCATCATCCACCACATGTATTTGATGTTCTACAATCAAGGGACTAATCCCTTTTATGTCCGCCATGGTCCAACAAAACGCCTCCTTGTTAGATCTCAATATCGATAAGAGTGCATCCTCTTGCTCTGATGCTAGAGAAGCGGATATGATAACTGGTAAAGACTCATTCTCACCTAGATATGCATATTTAAGGTGAGAAGGTAAAATTTTGAGATCTAACGCCGGCGGAGAAATAATAGAAGGTGGGATCATCGAGTGATTTTTGGAGTCACAAAGAAGCTCATAGCCTGTGAAAGATACAGACTCGGGTGGTGAAACGTCAGGAGTGTCGGACTCAAGTGTAGGAAATGTGTCCTCACAAAGATCATGTGTAAGATCAAACAGAGATGTGGTAATGTCGTCGAGATCTATAAAGCAAAGTTCATCAACTCCGCAACTCTCGGGAGCAATCTCGTGGACAGAGCACACATCAAGAAGATGAGCAGAGGGTTCTGATGGCTGACTTCCAACTATGTAGATGTTTAGTTCAATAGTCATATTTCCAAAGGATAAGTTCATTGAACCGTTTCTACAGTTAATAACAGCGTTGGAAGTGGCAAGGAATGGTCGACCCAAAATCACCGGAATTTGGCTCCGGGGGTTCGCTACAGGTTGTGTATCAAGTACAATGAAGTCTACAGGGAATACAAATTCCCTGACCTTTATCAACACATCCTCTAGTACACCCCTTAGTTTGGTGATTGAACGGTCTGCCATTTGGAGAGTGCAGTGAGCTGGTTTCAACTCTCCAATCTCTAGCTGCTCATAGACAGACTATGGAAGTAGGTTAACACTTGTGGCAAGGTCTAAAAGAGCACGATTTATGTTTTTACCCCCAATAGAAATCGATATTGTAGGACATCCTGGGTCCTTTCGTTTCTTTGGTAGCTGTAGGATAAAAGCAGTGCTGATATTATTAGACATGAAGGCCTTCTTCGGCACTTAAGTCTTCCTCTTCCTAGCGCACAAGTCCTTATGAATTTTCGCATAAGCGGGGACTTGTTGAATCGCATCTAGGAGAGGGATGTTGATGTTAACCTGTTTGAACATTTCTTTTAATTTTCTCCATATGTGGACTCGTTTTGTTACCCCTTAACCGATTCGGGTAAGGTGCTTTCGCAATAAGCATCGGGTCCATCATAGGGGAAGGAAGAGGGGATAGACGTGATCCCAAAAGAGGAGTGGGGTTCATCTGTGGAGAACTAGAAGAGGGTTGCTGAGGTGTCGAGCCTTTGGGAAAATGGAGAATAGGCTCGTGAGAAGGTGATGGGGTAGAAGAACAAGGATCAGAAGGAGAAGTGTGTGTGTGTGGAAAGGTCTCAGCCGGGGTGTTGATACGATTTCCAATATCATCAACTTCTTCCCAAACATGGTTGTTCAGCACTCTTCCTGATCTCAACGTTGTGATGGCATTTATATTGTAATGCCCAGGGTAGGGGTTGAGACGGAAGTTTCCCTTTCTCTCTCGCACTCATTTCGGCTTTAAATCGTGCAATTTCAGCTTCCATCGATCTGATACTCTCAGTTTGGGACGCTGAGTTTTTCTTTATCTCACTGAAGGAAGATCTAACCTCAGCCGAAACCTCTATGAAATTTGACAAAAGTGATTTCATGGTTTGAGTGAATTGAGAGAACTCGTCAGAACAGTCTATAGGATTAGACTGTGCAGGAGTGTTGACCTGATTTTGGAAATTTTGTGACTGGTAGGGGTGCTGAGTGAGTTGAAGGGGTTGCTGTTGTGGAGGAAGAGCCCTTTGAAATTGATTCGTGTTTGGAACCATGTTTTGAGATTGGTTTTGGTTCCAAGCAAAGTTCGGGTGATTCCTCCAACCCTGATTGTACGTGGAAGAATATGGATCGTTTCTAGGTCTTTGAAATGCGGAATTAGTATGCTCGTGACCTTGAAACAGTGAGTTTAATGGACATTCTTCCGTTAAGTGAGACGGATCAGAACAGCACCCACAAACAGTTTTGGGGAGCGACACTGGATTTAGGGAGGCTGCTAAGAATTTTTGTTCCATAGCCTCGAGCTTCTTTTGCATTGCTGCCATCTCAGCTCGAACACCTATAGACACATCAATTTGGTGTACGCCATCCCTATTCAATGATTGGGTTCCACTCTCCCACTGTAGAGATTTTTCAGCGAACTCTTCTAAAAATTTCCATGCTTCCCCATCATCCTTAGTCATAAAGGTGCCTTGACACATGTTTTCAAGGTTCTGTTTAGTGTTTGGGTTAATGCCCTCATATAAGATTCGGCAAAGATCCTATCTCGGGATGCCGTGATGAAGACAGTGAACCAAAAGATCCTTGAAGCGTTCAAAGCACTTCGAGAACGGTTCATTCGGAAGCTGGGTAAATTGATTGAGTTCGCTACGGATTCGAGCTGTCTTTTGCATAGGGTAAAATTTCTTAAGGAATGCTGCGACGAATTCTTCCCAATTCGTGATGGAATGTGCGGTAGTGTTATATAGCCACTTCTCGGCTATATCGCACAAAGTAAATGGAAGAAGTCGTAGACGCATAGCATCCACTAAAAGTTGTGACGTACCCATCATTGCGCATACGTTTTCAAATTTGGTGATGAAAACGTATGCGTCCACAGACTCGAGACCGTGGAATTTAGGTAGAAGATTGATATACTGGGGCTTAATCTCAAAGTTATCCCCATTGGCTGGTGGTGTGGATAAGCAGGTCGAAAGAGGACCTCGAATAGGGTAGCACCTCTCTTGGAGAGAGATGCGGGGTTGATTCTGCGCACCAACGGACGGCGGCAGATTAGTGGAAAAGAAATTCGATAGAGTCGGATCCATCGGTGTGGGTGTGGTGGTGGGTAAAAGAAAGGTAAATGTAGAAATATCGACTTCGGAGTCGATAGAAGAGACGCGGACTAAACGGGCACTAGAATCCCATGTCCAGCCTATCTTGCACTAAAAAGGGTTAGTACAAGTGGCAACGTGGCTTATAATTAGGGGAAAATGATGAATGCGGTGTTTGCTTTGAAAAAGGGACGGATTTTTGAAAAAAAAATGAAGCGAGCACAACAAATGCAACACGCAAAACCCTAAACTCTAGTGGTCACCTAGGTCCGGCTCTAGACCGCTCCTAACTGCCAAAAGACAAGTCACGGGATAGAATCCTCCACTGCTTCTTTGTCCCCCTGTGGCCAGGTAAGTGCCAGGTAAGTGTAACACCTTAGAATGTGTTTTGTAGCTAATTATATTTTAATGTGTGGTTTTTAATAAAAAGTTTACCAAATTATGTTTCAAATATTTTATCCTATTTAATGAGTATTTTATTAGAATTTTTCTAGGCACACACACACTTGTGCATGTAAACTAGGGTGTTAATTGTGGTTTAACCATTGCTTAATCTAGTTTTATTATTGTTAGGAGTTTTGGGTTTAAAATTAGTTATGGTTGTTCTTTTAAAAAGAAAATGAAAAATGAAGTTAAAAGGGTTTTATTTTGGTTGAATGTTGACTTTTGAGAGAGAGAAGGAGCATGGGCTACATGGTGAGCCATGCCTCTTTAATGAAGTGAGAGAGAGTGAGAAGGAGGGTGTTGTTTGTTTCTCTCATTTCTCACTCTCACTCTCACTCTCATTTCCCTCACTCTCAAACACACACACACACACTTACCTGCATCATCAGCAGAAGCAGCAGCCTTCAGTAGCAGCAGCAGCATCATCATCATCAGCAACAGCATCATCATCATCAGCAGCAGCAGGAGCAACAGGCAGCAACAGCAGTAGCAGGAGCTCCAGCAACCTACAACAACTCTTCTCCACTTCTTCACCTGCTTCTTGGGGGTCTTTAGGGTATAACTCTTAGACCCAATTCCTTTTATTACTAGCTTGTGCGTAGTTTGGTGTCAGTTTGTGTTAATTAGTGAGTTTAGTGCTAATTAAGGTGTTTTGTGTGGACTTTTGGATAAGTGGTGATTGTGTTAGTTAACCTAGCCTATTTTAGTGTTGTTAGGGTTACTTTAACTGAGTTTAACCCCAGATTTCACTAAAATACAATAGGGTTTCTTAATTGTGCAATTTGGCGTTTTTAAAGCGATATATTGGGTTTTTATGATCTGCTTTTGACCCGGATCCTTCAGAACAAAATTGAGAAAACTGGGGCATGCTCACTAGGTCTAGATACCACCACCAGAACACGAGCCCCTCATTCTTGTTCCAGGTCGCAGATTTAATGGGTTTGGCCGCAATTTGCGGCCAAGTAGGGGACTTGGGTGCTGGGGTTTTGTGTAGGGATCTCTGCTGTGTTGTCTAGTGTTTTGGCATGTCTAGTTTTGCAAGATTTGACCTGTAGGAAAATCTGGGACTATATATCGTATTTGGTGTTCGTTGTGTTTGCGCGATACGTGAGTGGGTTCTATGATCCAGCGTATCACGGCGTGTCGCGATGGTTTTAGACGCGTACACACACGTTTCAGCGTATCGTGCACACGCACGTTTAGTTCGCGACGCGAGTTTCTCGTTTTGGTTCGATATCGCGTTTCGCGGAATATTTGGCTTATATATGATTTTTGTGTCTTATTTGCAGGTTTGCAGGCAGGGACTACGGACACTACTACAGGGGGAGCAGATGGTAGGATTCACCTAGTGTGGAGCATAGGTGAGTAGATTTAACATCTACAGGGGAATCGCCCGCATGGCGTTATGCGTCTGGGCTAGGATTCAATACTTGTCGCATATTCTACGTCATTGTTAGAATTGCGCCTTTACCCTATTTTACTTAGATATAGTTGTACGGTGACTAGTAGCCGTAGGGCACTGCACACATTATTGACAGCTCATGTTGCACGAGCACGATTGTATGCTACACACACACCGTCAATAATTGTCATGTCACACACTAACCATTTTAGATACTATTGCTTGTCACACATGACATCTAGCTTATCGGTATACCTATAGTGTATCATACCTGTAGTGATAGGTACATATACACCTTGCGATACAGCTACAGGTATACCTTGCACATATTTTAGTTATACCGGGGAGATATCCTACATATTTTACTTATACCCAGGGGGTATACGACATCAGTTCTTATAGGTAGATACCTATACATTGCTACACCTGTATGTTACATACATATTCAGTTGCAGTCACATATTTACCTTTACTGATGTTACCTAGCTGTACCTTATTGGTTTCGCATACATCTGGTTTCAGCTACATAATCTCTGTTATATGCTCGCATTTCAGATATATCGTATATATTTATTCCTGGATTGTGCATTATTATTTGGATTTTACATGATGTTTTCGGGATTTGGGAACCGCGGGAGTTCATGAAATTATGCATACATTGAAAAACCCGGTTTCCTTGATATGATATTTGCGTATCCACCATAGGTTTTATCGGTGCTGATTATATATATACCCCTACGAGGAGGCGTCGAGGCCATAGAGGGTATATGGTGGGGCCCGGTATGGTTCCCCTTGGCAAGAAGATCGATGGATTTTGCCAATTGAGCCTGGAGGCAGGCTAGTACCTACCGGTGACGGTACTGATGACTCGGCGGGAGTTATGGAGACACCGTTGGGAGTCATGCACGTATGCATACGTCGAAAGGCGAGGGTCAGAGCTAGGCACCCGTGCTTTCGGGACAGCGTATGATACGTACCTATCATGATTTCTGTGTCGATGCTTGGCACATTGTTTTCATGATATTTCTTTTAATACCTTTGTATATATAACAGGGGATTAGCCATTGTTATATATAACCTTACACCAATATTAGTGGAATGGGACGCTAATATATGTGTATTGCCCCCATCATATTTATTTCTGCAAATATATATACCTTTAGGATGTTAGAAACTTACTTGAGATTCGACTTGGGATATAGGTGATTCATTGACATTGGATATTGGATATGAAAGAGATTGTTGATTTGTACATTCGAGATATAGGAGGGCTATTCGATATTGTAGATTGAGGTGATGTGAGACTTATATGTTGTGAGAGCCCAATTTGGGTGGCTGATTTGAGGGAGTTGTGGATTTGAGTGTCTTAATGGATTGTGATCCTGCCACGATGTTAGGTTTCCATGGAAATGACATATTCCACCCCATACCTCACACTTATCTATTTTATGCACAGATTCATATATTAGTAGTACCTGTTAGTGTACCCTTATGATAGTTGCATATTCACATTCTCATATCCCTATTGCATGGTTATTGCATATTATTGTCATGTTACTATTGCTTCACATAGTGATTGTACCTGCTACTGTACTTTCCTTTATTCAGCATTTGCATGACATGTTATTACTGTAATCACATATCTTAGATTCATGCTGTACGTACATTCCTGCGATTACCTGCATATGTTATCTATTATTCACGAGTTGGCAACTCACCCCCGTTGTGCCACAGGTGTTTCAGGTTGTTCCCCAGAGTAGTCGAGGCAGGCTATTCCGCTATTCAGCTTTTCAGCTATCATCTTTTGCTACAGATACCGCATCAGCTCACAGTACTATTTTGCTTAGGTGGGTTTTGGTGGTCATCTGTATCTTGTATTGTACATTCGTTGTATCTTGTACTCTCCATCTACTATTATGTTGTTGACTTAGAGACTTGGTGAGGACGTTACTGTATATTATTTGTGGGTTTGTTGTCTTTTATATACAGCTTTTTCTCTATTGTCTTTATTTCTTTGCTATAGCTTCATATTTTTGTGTTGTATTCATCTTGGGTTAGTTTTTACAAAAAGGGGTGTTGCCAAAATTTTAAAGAAATAAAGTAGGACTTTTAAAGAATTTGGGTTGCGATTTCAAATGTTTCAAAAACTTATATTATCTTTTCCGTATTTTTTTGGTTTAGATTTCTGGGTTTTGGCTTTCTTTTACTACGTTACGTCTTAGGGCGTTGCGTAGTACTAGGGCCGTCATGGGCCAATTTTGGGTCGTGACAAAGTTGGTATCAGAGCGCTAGGTTTTACCTTTCGGAGTGTAGGATGACCTTAGTATGATGGAGTAGGTAGCTTAAGCAGAGTAACGTAGTGTGTGTATGTCTGCAGCATACCCACGATGCGGTACCTTGCATTAAGTGAACTAAGTACAATTTGCTTGAAATTCCTTCCTTGATGATTCGTATCCTTGGGATTCGATTCCTTATTCTCATCGAACCTTATATCTATTTATAGCCTTGCCGCTGATGACTATGGGGACTCAGAGTGATGCAGCGAGGGCCGAGGTCAGAGTTGGCTCGGGTGAGACGAGTACTGACCAGGATGGCACTCTAGTTGCATAGGTGCAGACGGATCAGCCTACGACCTATACTATTGATAGACTTTTGGTAGAGATGTAGGACTTCTTCCAGACTATGAGTACATTGGTTGATGTCGTTCGGGAGCTACGACAGGAGGTTGTCACCCCTGTTACTCAGTTGTCACTTACGGTCGGCATGCAGCAGTCCGTCACCTACATAGCACCAGTGGTTGCAGCTCCAGTTGACGAGGCACATAATCCAGAGGCTCAGAGAGCTCCAGGACAGTGGAGGACTCGTACCAGCGTACCAGCCCAGAGGCAGAGGTTTGGTCATCGAGACAGATTTCGTGGCCGTCGCGGGAATAGCAGAGGCTTAGGACGAGGACAGTCGTTCAGCTCTTATCCCCAGGATGGTCAGCAGTCAGCGCGTGGATGTTTTCGATGCGGAAGCCTTCAACACTTCGTCAGGGATTGTTCCTCAGCACGGCGTCAGGATCGTACTCAGAGAGGCCGTAGACATGGAAGATTTGCTCAGAGGGCTCAGTCTACCAGAGGAGTTCATCCAGCTGCGGGTGGAGGGCAGACACAGGAGTTTGCTTCTACTCATCGGGACGCGCAGACGTTCAATGTGGAGTTTTCAGGTATCTTTAATTCGCTGGTTCTCTTCATGTATTCGTTTGTTTTTCATGCTTGTACCGTGGTTGGGTAGTTTAGTCGTTGTTGTGTTAACTTCTGTCAGCGATTCTTTTGTTGCGCGACACGTATTCAGTTGTGTGCCAATCGGATAGGAGATAGAGATTCGTCCGTCATTTTGATCCTTCTAGAGATGTTGGATTTGACGTTCTCCTGGGAACGAACTGTTTAGTTACGTGTTAGACGTCTGTGGACTACCGTGAGGAAACAGTCAAGTTTGTTTTCCCGGCAAGTCAGTTCTTGTTGTGTAGGTGGATAGTTGTGCCGCCTCTCACAGCTTGAATTCAGCCTTTTTTGCTAGTCGGCTACTGAGGAGATGTCGTGGACTCTTGGCGTTCATTCGTGATACCGGAGCCACAGTGGGATTGTTGGACCGGGTTCCTTTCGTGCGAGAGTTTTTCTGACGTTGTTCCGAATGAGCCGGCGAAGCTTGGGAGCTAAAGGATCAGCTACAGAGTTGTGGTTTGGGGAGTTTTGTGCGTCTGAGTGTTTCTCTTTTGGAAGCTCCTATTCCTGTCGTCAAGGAGAAAGACGGCAGTTTGAGGTTGTGTATCGATGGATCGTCAATTGAACCGGCTTACGGTGCGGATAGGTATCCTTCACCTCGCCGTGACGATTTCTTCGATCAGCTCCAGAGTGCGAGACATTTTCTAAGTTTGTTCGGGATCAGGTCATCATTATTGCGGATTCAGAGTGACGGCATTCCGAAGACTGCCTTGTGCGTGCTACGGGCTTTGTGTGTTTTGGTGAGTCATTGGATTCACTGATGCCCTGGCAGCATTTGTAAATGTGATGAACCAGATTTCTTCAGGCCGTTCCTCGACCAGTTTTTTTGTTGTGTTATTTACGACATTATGGCCTATCTAATGTGTCTTGAGGGACAGTAGTAGCACTTGAGGATTTGTTATGCAAATACTGGGAGAGCACCAGCAGTTCGCCAAATTCTCGGAGTGTTTCTTCAGGCTTGTTTTGTGTTGACTCCTAGGTCTTATAGTCACGGGAGATGGTTTCGTATGGTTCCGAGGGAGATCGTGGCCGTACAGCTTAGGCCCAGACTTGTGTGCAGGACGGAGATCCGCAGATTGTTGGGCTTAGCAGGTTTTCACCGCCGTTTCATGCAGGATTGCTAGAGTAGTGCTGCACCGTCGATTGAATGGACCGGAAGGGAGGTTTCTTTTCTTTGGACTGAGGCATGTGTGCGGAATTTTCAGCAGTTGAAGATTCGGTTAACAACTGCATTAGTCTATTCTTTGCTTTTGGTTCGGGCGACCTTGTTGTTTAACTGTAATGTTTCTTGAGTGGGCTCGAGTGTGTACTGAGGTGACACTACAGAGTCATCTCTTTTGCTTCCCTACATTTGGAGGAAGTACGAGAAGGATGTTCCACTCATGATCCGGAGATGGCCGCGGTGGTTTTGCGTTGGAGATTTGGAGACACTATCTGTTCAAGAGTCGTGTCATATTTCCACGGACCACCAGAGCTTAATGTACATCTTCCTGCAGCAGATTTGATTGTTGTGATAGTCTTCTGCAGATTTACAGTTCTGTGTGATTGTCGAGTATAGCTTTAGTTCGTCTCTACGGAGGGGACAGCTTGCTCATGTCCGCGCCCGACCACTTTCCTTAAATCGCTTTTGCGGGACACTGCCCGCCGATGCTCGTACGTCAGAGATACTTGAGCATACTCGGCTGGGTAATGATTCGGAGTCCTTGATTTATGACAATGGTGTGCTAAGCTAGGGACGCGTTGAGTACCTGACATCATCGGGTAGAGACGTGTAATCCTAGAACATGCACATCTGTCAACTCCCTGTATGCATTCAAGTTCCACCAACTTTTAGCGTGACTTGTGAGATAGTTACGGGTGGACAGGGATGTAAAGAGAAGTTTCAGGTTTCGTTTCATGGTGTCTGTCTTGTTGTGTGCTTAGGTCGAGCATCTGAGGCCGGCTGGAGAGTTGCAGTCTTTTACCGTTCCGAAGTAGGAGTGGGAGCAGATCTCCATGAATTTCGTTATGGTTTCTACCCAAGTTTAGTCAGGGTGTGACTCCATTCGTATTCTTGTCGTCCGGTTATACTCAATGTGCTCAGTTGTTTTTGTTAAGTTGTGTGTTGTGTTGATTGTTGTCAGCGGTTTGGGATCGTCATTCGCCATCGTTAGGGTTCTCCTTCGATAGCTGTTATCAGGAGAGACTCCAATTGGCCACCTTTAGGTTTAGGGGTTAGGTCATGTCGATCACCAGTCTATTGTCTTTCTGACTCTGCGTAAGTAGGACTTTGGACCCCAGCTAGTCTAGAGCTTCGGAGATGGTCCAGTTGTGTTAGGTCAGGATGGAAATTGTCCATTGCGAACTGAGGTCTTATGCCGACTGTGTTAGCCATAGACTTGAGTTCGCAGGGGCAGATCATGTATTCCTATGGACTTCCGATGAATGACGTGTTGGATTTTGGGAAGCTTATCCCAGGATTTTAGGTCCTTTCAAGATCCTATAAGCGAGTTAGTTTCGTTGCCTTTAATTTGGCACTTCCGCCCAGATTATTAGATTTTCACCCCGTATTCCTTGTGATGATACTCTACAATTACCTTCTTGACCTTTCTCGCATGATTTAGCACCAGACCATTTAGCTTAGACGCGATCTTTCGTTCACCAGCAGCCAATTGTGTTAATGGCTCAGCAGGTGGAGGAACATCGGTCAAGGGTCTTGCTATCTGTGGAAGGTTCTTTGGACGTAGCCGTATAGTGAGGTAATCACTTGGGAGGCTGCGAGCGAGATTTTAGGATTTTAATCTTCTCTTTGAAGGTACGCGTATCTGTATATTTTTAAATTCGGGGATGAATTTCTTTTAAGGGGGGAGATTGTAACACCTTAGAATGTGTTTTGTAGCTAATTATATTTTAATGTGTGGTTTTTAATAAAAAGTTTACCAAATTAAGTTTCAAATATTTTATCCTATTTAATGAGTATTTTATTAGAATTTTTCCAGGCGCACACAAACTTGTGCATGTAAACTAAGGTGTTAATTGTGGTTTAACCATTGCTTAATCTTGTTTTATTATTGTTAGGAGTTTTGGGTTTAAAAATAGTTATGGTTGTTCTTTTAAAAAGAAAATGAAAAATGAAGTTAAAAGGGTTTTATTTTGGTTGAATGTTGACTTTTGAGAGAGAGAAGGAGCATGGGCTACATGGTGAGCCATGCCTCTTTAATGAAGTGAGAGAGTGTGAGAAGGAGGGGGTTGTTTCTTTCTCTCATTTCTCACTCTCACTCTCATTTCCCTCACTCTCAAACACACACACACACACACTTACCTGCATCATCAGCAGAAGCAGCAGCCTTCAGTAGCAGCAGCATCATCATCATCATCAGCAACAGCATCATCATCATCAGCAGCAGCAGGAGCAACAGGCAGCAACAGCAGTAGCAGGAGCTCTAGCAACCTACAACAACTCTTCTCCACTTCTTCACCTGCTTCTTGGCGGTCTTTAGGGTATAACTCTTAGACCCAATTCCCTTTATTACTAGCTTGTGCGTAGTTTGGTGTCGGTTTGTATTAATTAGTGAGTTTAGTGCTAATTAAGGTGTTTTGTGTGGACTTTGGGATAAGTGGTGATTGTGTTAGTTAACCTAGCCTATTTTAGTGTTGTTAGGGTTACTTTAACTGAGTTTAACCCCAGATTTCACTAAAATACCATAGGGTTTCTTAATTGTGCAATTTGGCATTTTTAAAGCGATATATTGGGTTTTTGTGATCTGCTTTTGACCCGGATCCTTCAGAACAAAATTGAGAAAACTGGGGCATGCTCACTAGGTCTAGATGAAAGGTTCCTAGGCACCCTAAAGAGGTCTCATAAGGCATCGAACATGCCAATTTCAAAAAAAATGGTGCCGAGAAACCCTAGACTACGGATCGTCGCTAGAATTCTAGGCGAAATATAAAGCTAGTTAACAATTTAACTAGAAGTTAGATGCTACAACCTTTGTAGATCCGGTAATCCTCTTCCTTGGCTCCACGTAGGCATCCTCTCGCTGTCCTTTTCGAATCCTAGACTCGTTCATCGGCTTCATCGGGAAAACGAGCGGAATAGGTCGTCGGCTTCGTGTCAAAGACGATCTACGTCGAGGTTGCACAAGCTCAAGATCCGACTTCACAAAGTTGTGAAACTTGTGAAGAAAACACCCAAAACAACTTGGCAAGAAGTAGAGGGTGAAGAAATAGGAGGTGGGTTCACTTTAGAATTGGATTTCACTCACTTATGCTCAAGTTGCCATTGATGGCATCTTGTTTTCTCTCTTGAAGAAGATGGAGATGAAGAAGAAAGAATATGATAAGTATGATCAAAAAGAATAATAAAAACAAATACTTATCATGTTCTAACCTAGGTTAAGTGTAGAGAATAAACCATGGTCACTTGGATTGGTTAGGGTTAAGCATGAAGATAAGGATGGTTGCTAAAGTCAAAGCTTCATGAAGCTTCAACTAATGACAAAGAAAGCCACCATTCTCATCTTTATCTTTTCACTAGTAAAATAGGGGGTTGCCCCTACGGATGGAGTTATCCGTTGGGGCAAATTTTACTTGGCCCTACGGATTACTCCGTAGGGCTAAATGGTTGCCCCTACGGGCACTGACGTTCAAGAATTAAAAAATTAATTCTTAATTTGGTATTTGCCCCTACGGTGGCGCAAATAAAGGACCTACGGGTATATCCGTAGGGACAAGTAAATATCGGTTTATTAAGATCCCAGACCGATCGTCTACGCTCACTTTCTCTTTCTCTCTCTCTCGATCTGGCGCGAGAAAAATCCCCAAATCGCCACGCCGTCGTCGCCACCGTCGTTCTCCTCGTCGCCACCGCCGGTTTCGTCGCCACCGCAGTCCTCGTCGCCACCGCGGTTCAGGTCGTCGCCCCAGCCCCAGCAGCAGCCGTTCAGGTGAGTAAATCTCGAGGTAAATTAAAGAATTTTTGGATTATTTTGGGCTTAGGGTTCATGGCTGGGTCTGGGGTTGCGCGCGAGTTGGGGTTGGGCAGGGGTCGCGGTCGCGGTCGCGGTCGGGGTCGGGGTCAGGGTAGGGTTAGGGTTGGGGTTCGGCTGCTGCTGGGGTGGGGCTGGGGTTAGGGTTTGCCTTAGGGTTGGTGTTGGGGTTTAGCTGGTCGCGGTCGGGGTCGGGGTCAGGGTAGGGTTAGGGTTGGGGTTCGGCTGCTGCTGGGGTGGGGCTGGGGTTAGGGTTTGCCTTAGGGTTGGTGTTGGGGTTTAGCTGGCCACGCTGGGGTTAGCTAGGGTTGGGCTGGGGCTGGGGGCTGGGGCTGGGGCTGGGGCTGGGGGCTGGGGCTGGGGCTGGGCCAGGCGGAGTTTTGGGATCTTTGTAATTTGCTTGCTCTGTTTGGGGTTTCAGTTGATCCTCATTAAAAAATTGGTGATTGATCTCTTCAATCATATTATTATCTGTATTTAAAATTTTTGTGAAGCCTTCAGAGTTTGGAAAAATCTAGAATTACCGTTGAAATTCTGGCAACATTCAAAAACTGTGTATATGATGTGTGTGTGTGTATGCATGTATATACATTTGAAATTTATCTTTCTTCTATGATATAAAACGGTTAAACCGAAGAAAATTACTGGGGGAATTTTTGCTAAAATGTCTTGAGAGGGGGTTCAAGTGATGGGATAATTTCATTTGGTAATCTTTTACTTAATTTACATCTCTTATTTTTTCATGCAAAAATCTGAATAGGTTTCTTGCAATTTTTCCTATCGATCAATTATTATATTTATTTCTATTTTTTGTGGATGATTTGGCTTCAATTGAATGGAGGCGATGATGGCTTGCCCTCAAGCTTCCACTTTTATGAGCTTTATAGTTATGAGATTGGCGAGGCAAGCTGGTTTGTAGCCTTCTTATTTCTTTTCCTAAATTCAAATCCAAATATAAACTGTCTGATTGAGAGAGAGAGAGTATGGGAGATTATGTATTATTCAATGTGTTTGGAAGCTGGCATGTTCTGAGCGTCATCTCTGCATGAAAGCTATGGTTTTGCAAAGGGTTTGCCCTAACTATTTTCTGTGGGGAAGCTGAAGGCCTGAAGCTTCATCAAACTCAGGATTGGATTCTGGTCGGGTATTGTAAATTCTTGTGAAAGTTCCGTTCAAGATTTGTTCAGAGCTTGCATAACATCCTTTTGCATCTTTATGAGATCTTTATGCAGTCATTTTTTTGGGTTTATATATTTCTCGAGCCCGTTTGACTTTGGACTTAGGATAACCCCAAATATCTTTCTTATTTTGATTCCTAAGCTGGCATATCTGAGGCTCGTATTCCAGTATCGTTGCTGGAAAAGCTAGGGTTGCGAACATTTTTGCAACGATAATTTCTGTATGACAGCTTAAGCACACATAAAACTTAAACAATCTTGAAGCACTGCAGTTTTTGACTAAACTACCTAAAAGTTTTTATATTGCTGCAAGCTTCCTTAAAGTGCTGCATCTAAGTGTATTTTAGTGGGAAAACCCTTGAAAGCCAAACTTCATGGGGTTTGCTGTTTGCCTTCTCTGTAGCTAGTTTGAGGTTTATTTAGTTTTGGATTTGTTTTGCAACACTCTCTGAGTTCCAAATCAACAAAAAGCTGAATGTTGAATCACAAGCAAGAAGCAGCCAAACTGGCCCTAAAGTAATCCTGAGTGATGATAATTTTCCAGGGAGTTTAAAATTTATAGAAATGGCGAGGCAACATTGGATTGTCTGCAAGTATTCAAGCAACCTGTTTGCAGCCATCATGCTATTTGTGATCCCAGTATAAAACTCAAACATGCCTCTTAGTTAGTTTACTTTAATTTGTTATTTATGTGTGTGTGTCAATATTGGATTGTCCCAAGTATAAAACCAAACCCACAAAACATCAAAACTGTCTCCGACAATCTTATGGTCATTAGACATAAGATTTATGCATATAGGTAACATCTGCCAATATGCCATATCCAGACCGTAATCTATTTTTGGTCGATGAATGCTATTGCAATGTAGGATGATCAGTTCTATCAATCTTGATCTCAATGGTTTAAAATCATGTTACACATACAACACGAATGCACAACAAACGCATAATTAGAGAGCGACTCAAGATATTCAGGTTAAAACCAATATATGATACTCGATGATAATATGAAACCTTCATATTCCCATCGATACCAATATACGCCTCGATATCTTTCCCTCTCGTTCCCAAAATTTTCTCTCGTTCCCGCGTCTCCAATTTTCTCTTCGTCGCCACCGCGCGCCCTCCGTTCTCAGCCCGCCACCGCCCTCGTTCTTCTTCGTCGAGTTCCTCGTCGCCGATATTTGTGCCTACATTGATGCCTCAAACAACGAATCAAATGATGTGGATCACAAACTAATTAAATAAATTTTGAATACCAATCTGGACTGGGATTTGAATACCAATCCTAGTTTGCTATATTTTTTTTTATATATAGTAGATGGTGATACTTCTTTAAGTAAAAACAACCCTACACTTAAGCGAAATCATAAATCGAAACACACATATATAGAATACAACTCATACATGGGTATCCTCAAATCTAACTTTCATTGAATTTGCACGCGCACTTAAAATAACAACCTTTATACTAAAAAAATTATGTATGTCATTACTTAGTAGTTTATGGTTTTAAGACGCAAAAGCCATTCGAGAAATACTTTTCCTACCCACTATTAATCAATATTCTCAATATAGTCATTGAATTTGCACGCGCACATCATAAGAAGGAGAAGACAGTAATGTGGCAGAAGGAGAAGACAGTAATGTGGCGGAAGAAGAAAAAAATGACATTTCTCGTTTTCTGTTTCAGCATCAATCTTCTGATATGAACTAATGATGGCTTTCACATAGGCTTTTCCCTTTAGAGACTTCTTAGTGTCCAATGGAAAGCATACATCAGATTTGTGCAGGTCGGGTTCTTCTATGACTTTTAAGAGTCTCAACTGATTCTGTAAATTACACCCTAGTTGGGTGATACTTTTACCACTTCTCACTGCAGGTGCGCTCTCTAATATCCATTTTGAATGTAATATTATAGATATCCATGCATGTTTATGTCAAAATTACTTATATTGTCAATGTTTGATTGTCTAGTTGTTGGTGATGCGTCCATATCAGGGACAGAGGTCACTCCCGTTCCTCCAGGTATGTTTATATATTATATAGGGCATGTATATTGATTTAGAATGCTATATCATAAATATACACACATTTCTTTTGCTCTCAGTCGTCCAACTCATTATCATGGGCTGCTTGATGAGATTAGATTTGCGCCTGATGATCTACAAGAGCTTGTTCACTCCCTGTCATATGTGTAAGCAGCGCTATATGCGAGTTTACCTTGTTAGTATGTATGTACTGAAATTAATTAATATTATTCAAATTTTGATACATGCAGATACCAGAGGAGCACATCTTCTATCTCTGTAGGTAAGGCTTTGAATTTGTTGATTTTGGTATTTCTTGTCAATTTTATAGACCAGTATGTGCTAAATATAATGTTCTGACAGTTGCTAGGGGGAAGGCAACATTCGAGGCTGCTGACCCCAGTCCTGGACGCCGCACACGGACGACACCACGGAGGTTTGGAGATAGGCCGAGGACTGGGCTCTAGCAGGGCCCATATGAGGTTGGACTCCACCCCGGTGGTTACTTCCTCCGTCTCCAGTCAGCGACGTATCCAGCAGGAACAGGAGAGCTTGAAGGCCACCGTTCAGGAGTTGAATGGGATGCTGGTATGTATACTACTTAATAGTAAAATATAATGTCATATTATAGATATCAACATATCCAATATCAGTACATAGCCTGAGCTTATTTGGTTGTAGACTTATGTTTTATTAATCATACATACATATGTAATTGAAATAAACAACGCTTTTCCAAACTAGATATCCAAACAGGGTTTCGAAATAACTTAATAATGATACGAATTCGAATAATAAACAGTTCTTACACGCTTCTTACACAAGTTATATCCAGACGCGACAGGGTAGATCGGCCGACCTCCACACGCATCTCCTTCGGCTGCGGTTCCGCAGACAGCTCCTGTAGCTCCACCGCCCACTCAGACTCCCGCTCGCGACGAATTGCAGAGTTTATTGACCGAGGAGCAGGACCGAGCTGGACCGAGCTAGGGTAGATTTTTGGTTCTTTTTTTTTGAAACATGTATTTATTTATATCATACACATTGTACTAAATTTTGAAACGATATTCATATTGGTTTGTATTTATATCATATTCAGTTTTTGTGTTTCTTTTGTATATTATATATATGCGTGAGATGTGATTATGAATACTGCAATATATGATTTGATTGATGTATACATTATTGTGCACAGGGCGGGAAAAAATCAAGCAGGACATTTTTTAAAAAAAATTTCAGATAATATGTACCTACGGATTAATCCGTAGGCCTACACGTTACCCCTACGGATATATCCGTAGGGGCTAAATATCAGCAGTAACTGATATTTCCCCCAGATGTCAGTGCCAGGTGTTTGGGAATCCCCCTACGGATATATCCGTAGGGGCCACTGACATTCCCCTACGGGGTTATCCGTAGGGGCACATATCAGAAATCCTGAATTTGTGCCCCTACTGAAAAGTACCTACGAATATATCCGTAGGGGGTAGTACATGCCCCTACGGATATAGCCGTAGGTCCAAGTAATTTATTAAAATAAACTGTAAATAATATAAATTCTAATACCCTACGGCTTAATCCGTAGGGACAACTGGACCTACATATATATCCGTAGGGGCAAGAATTTAACCGTAGGGATAAGTTCAGGGCCTCGACTTGCACCTGCGGCCTTTGCACCTACGGGGTATTTTTTCGCCCCTACGTATATAACCGTAGGGGCAGTGAGTTGCCCCTACGGATAAATCCGTAGGGGCAACCCTTCTTTGTAGTAGTGTTTCCAAATAAATAAATAAACAAATAAATAAATAAATGAATATGCAAAACCCTAATTATCAAATTAACCATGGATTAATTCTATACACTTAACTAAATGATCAAGTATCATCAAACATGATACAAAAATGTGCACTAAAGCATATCACATATACAATGTGCATCAAGTGAGAAAAATCCGTTTAAAGTGAACCAATACTAGTTAATGCAATGCAATATATCAAATATATAATTATGCATTAAATCATTAAATCAACATTTGATTCAATGATCCGGTCATGTCGCACATAACCGACTAGAATCCAATGTATCGATTTATCGAATCAATGATTCGATAACTAGGTCATATCGAATATAACCAATCGAAACATATATCGCGAGAATGAAATGCGGTATCACATACACGCATTATTCTCGGTCCTGCACATATCTCATATGCGCTCCTATTTCGTTTCTCTTGAGCCAGGAAACCTCTGTGTAGGACTCTAAAGACTCGTCAATACGCCGGTAGCAGATGATGATCATATCAAACACCCACAAGCCGCAAGCGGTCTGCTAAACGTAACGGCCACCCGGGTATTGAGCGATCAGAAGATCGACGAGCTAGCCCGCTCACACTCCTGCGAATCCGACCAGCAACACTTATCGTACAGTCCGGTCTCTTCGTCTGATATGTCGCATATCAAGTCTAGGGGTGGTAAACGTCAGACCCCAATAACCCGATAAGTCGTGCCGATGTGAGGCTCATAACGGGTCGAGAAACTACTGGTAAAACTTACCAGCAAATCTCTGATCAGCCCTGGCCAGGGACTTCCCTGCTACGGCCAATCGAGCACTGCGCAACATCAACTCCCAATACCGGGAGAGACGAAACCCCTCCTATCGCTCATTGCCTCCATGTGACTCGGGACTGTGCCCAAAGACCACCGTTTTGCATGCCCTCATGGACGTGGTAAGGTGGAGATCAAAGCACAGTGGGAATCACACAAGACTCTATGACGATCTCGGGTCTACAGACTATCCTGTACAAGTGTCACCTGAGAACTGCCATCTGACGTGAGGTATAATACCATCTGGGAGTTCTCGGCGAGTCCGTCCAGTGTACCCAGTCTCCACTGAGCATCCGTATACCATCTCTGATGTCAAACACCAATGGATATGGGATCATCCATCGCCCATCACATGGGTCGAGAAGCGTATACGCTAGTCTATACTGGTATATCGATGCCCCGTCTCGATACACCCACGACTAGGGACCTTGAAGGATGTACTTATGGACTACCATGTCCCCACTAGTATGATCTGTATCATAGTCCAGGTAGTCAAGTACAAATCCTAAGGTCTTTACCAACATGTAACTATAAGACAGTATAAAGAGACTAGTGTACATGTTAAGATAAAGAGCAACCAGATAGCATACTATCATGTCGAGCAAGAAAGTCATCTCTATATATGTCCAAGCATCCAATATAATATACATCATCTGTACAATACTGGCCTCTAGGGCATACATACAACTAACAATCTCCCACTTGCACTAGGGTCAGCTGCTGCAGTATCGCATACCGAGCATCCCGAAGAGTCTCTCAAACTGTATCTGGGGAATGGCCTTCGTGAGTGGATCCACAGTGTTGTCCTTCGTGTCAACTCTCCTGACCTCGATCTCCCGGCGATCAACTATCTCCCGGATCAGGTGATACCGCCTCAGAATATGCCTGGATCGCTGATGGGACCTGGGTTCCTTGGCCAAAGCCACCGCTCCATTGTTATCGCAATACAAAGGTATTGGATGCTCAATGGATGGAACCACTCCAAGTTCAGTAATGAACTTCTTGACCCAGACAGCCTCTTTGGCAGCATCGTTGGCAGCGATGTATTCAGCCTCCATCGTCGAGTCTGCCACGGTTTCCTGCTTGGAACTCTTCCAGCTAACCGCCCCTCCGTAAAGGGTAAAGACAAAGCCCGACTGCGACTTAGAGTCATCCTTATCACTCTGGAAGCTCGAATTCGTAAAGGACTCCACTTGGAGCTCTCCGTTACCATACACCAAGAACATATCTCTAGTCCTTCGTAAGTACTTGAGAATGCTCTTCACAGCTGTCCAGTGACTCTCTCCAGGATCATCTTGATACCTTCTCACTACACTTAGTGAGTATGCTACATCGGGTCTGGTACATAGCATCGCATACATGATAGATCCTACTGCCGAAGCATAGGGTATCCCTTGCATGCGAGCTCTCTCCAAATCAGTCTTGGGAGACATCTCTTTGGAGAGAGTGACTCCAGAGATCGTGGGCAAGTTCCCACGCTTGGACTCTTCCATACTAAACCTCTTTAGTATGGTGTCAATGTACCTGGATTGGGACAATCCCAAAATCCTTTTGGATCTATCTCTATAGATCCTAATTCCCAATATGCAGGAGGCATCACCAAGATCTTTCATTGAGAATCTTTGTGATAAGAAGAGCTTGACCGCTTGCAGCATAGGAATATCATTTCCTATCAAGAGTATGTCGTCCACGTACAATACGAGGAAGACAACCTTACTCTCTGCTACCTTCTTGTAGATACAAGATTCATCTGGATTTTTGACGAAATCAAACTCTTTGATAACGACATCAAAGCAGATGTTCCAACTCCGCGATGCTTGCTTTAATCCATAAATGGATTTAAGCAGCTTGCACACCTTCCCGCTGCTCCCACTGTCTACGAAGCCCTCTGGCTGAGTCATGTACACGCACTCTTCTAAATCACCGTTTAGAAAGGCGGTCTTAACATCCATTTGCCAGATTTCGTAGTCATGATATGCAGCGATGGTAAGCATGATCCGGATGGATTTAAGCATAGCCACTGGAGAAAAGGTTTCGTCATAGTCCACACCTGGTCTTTGACGAAAACCTTTTGCTACAAGTCTAGCTTTGAAAGTCTCCACTTTCCCATCTACACCAAGTTTCTTCTTGAAGATCCACTTGCTCCCAATGGGTTTTACCCCTTCAGGAGCAACTTCCAAAGTCCATACTTTGTTGGTGTACTTGGATTCCATCTCGGACCGCATTGCATCCAGCCATTTCACTGAGTCCCTACTCGTGATGGCCTGCTCGAAGCTAGTTGGGTCATCATCCTCCATGATGCAATCCTCGCTCCCACCATCCATGAGAAAACCGTAGTATCTCTCAGGTTGGCGAGGAACCCTACTAGATCGGCGGAGAGGCTGGGGTTCATTGGGAGCTACTGAATCCTCTGGTTCAACCAAATCTTCTGTTGTAGTCTGTATTGCTGGAACCTCTTCCAGTTCTACCTCATTGCCACTAATTTCTTTTTCAAGAAATTCCTTTTCTAAAAAGGTGGCATGTCGAGAAACAAACACTTTTTGTTCCTCGGTATGGTAAAAGATATACCCTCGCGAATGTTTGGGATATCCAATAAACTTACACAGAATAGACCTTGCCGCGAGTTTGTCCGGATTTTGCGTTTTTACATAGGCCGGACAACCCCATATCTTAACATAATTAAGACAAGGTCTCTTTCCTTTCCATATCTCATATGGAGTGGTCGGCACGGTTTTGGTGGGAACCATATTCAATAGGTCTGCAGCTGTTTCCAGTGCATATCCCCAGAAGGAAATAGGTAACTCAGCTGTGCTCATCATAGAGCGCACCATATCTAATAGGGTGCGGTTCCTCCGTTCTGATACACCGTTGTGCTGTGGTGTATATGGAGGAGTCAGCTGAGAGAGAATCCCATTCTCTTTTAGGAAGTCCAGGAATTCATTGCTCAAGTATTCACCTCCTCGATCAGATCGAAGGATTTTAATACTTTTTCCGGTTTGGTTCTCGACTTCTTGTTTATATTCTCTAAATTTCTCAAAAGCTTCTGATTTGTGTTTCATCAGGAACACATATCCGAATCTAGAGAGATCGTCAGTGAATGTAATGAAGTACGAAGAACCATCCCTGGCATGTGTAGACATGGGACCGCATACATCACTATGTATCAGTCCCAAGAGTTCGGTAACTCTCTCTCCGTGTCCCGTAAACGGAGTTTTGGTCATCTTGCCTTTGAGACATGACTGGCAAGTGTCATAGGATGAAAATTCAAACGGATTTAAATATCCATCTTTATGCAACTTAGCTAGTCGTGTCACATTGATGTGACCCAGTCTACAATGCCACAAGAAGGATTCGTTCAGTTCTGAACTCTTCCTCTTGTGTGTGTTTGTTATACTCAGAACTGTTGATTGATTTAGAACATAAATGCCATTGCACAACGTGCCTGATCCAACCAACTTTTGGTTACGGAAAATGTTCATAACATTATCCTGTAATACAAAATTATATCCCTCTTTACTCAATAAAGAAACCGATATAATGTTGCATATCAGGTTCGGCATGTAATAGCATTCGTTCAGAACCAATGTATTACCAGTTGGTAATACAAGGTGATATTCCCCGACAGTCTTAGCTGCAACAATTGCACCATTTCCAACTCTAATGTCTTTATCACCTTCTCCAAGTTCTCTACCTTTCTTAAGCCCATGTAACTGATTACATATATGGGATCCTGACCCGATATCCAATACCCAGGACGTAGAGCAAATGGAGAAACAGTTCTCAGTAACGAACAAACCCGAAGAAAATGCATCAGCATGTACTTTCTTCATTCGGGTGGCATGGGAATCCTGGTATTCCCCTATATCCTGTTCAGTCCTATAACTCTTATAGGAAAGAACGGAACCAACGTTCCCCAGCACAGTATAACATGCGGGTTCGGTCAATACATCCATATTATTATCTTGATTAAGGCATGAAATGGTCGCTACCTGGAGAGAGAGAGAAGAAAACACTTTAGCGTATGCTCGTGCAAGATCAGATTGGTTATTATCTTATCTAATCAGGATGGCTCCCACTGCTTTTTATCAAATCTTCCTTCAAACCCTAAAAGGAAAGACTAGCCGGATTAATTACACACTACAAGTTCGCCAATCTTTCAGCCAGGCCAGTGTCGGTACTTTAAGGGAGGTCCCCCGTGCTTTCGCACGAACCTAATTAATGTAAACCTCGTTTTCCCAGAGGCGTAACCTCGTTAACACCTTTCTAGACACCTACTTGATCGGCTAATTGTAATGTGTAAAACTCTCCCAGGAGTTACTCTTACTCGCAGTGGGTATCGGGATCCAACTATCTCATAGAAGGTATGCAATCTCATTGCAAATTTCAACACTTGAAATTCCCGATAATATTTTGCCCCTAGCGTCCTATGACCTTGACACAGGCCAACAAACCATAGTGCGCTAGTCAAGTTCAACCCGTCATTTCCTGATTGAATTAAACCCACCCGTACGACCCTTGACGCAGGCCAACAAAGTCGCATGACTACCCTAATCCAATCTGCATCATATGCATAAGCAGATAAATACTAGTTAGCTACCGCACACTACGCCTTGACGCAGGCCAACAAACGTAGCACGAATACTAACTACTACTCATCTGAAATGACGGAGGGCTACGCCAGGTTTTTCTGAAAACCATGAGCGTAATGAACTTGATATCGTTGTAGAATCAAATGAAGTTTTGAAATGGAGTGATTTTGAGGCTTTTCTAGTTTTGCTAAAGGAGTCACTCCCGGCGAAGGGATCTCGGTCCTTTCCTCGTCGAATGAGGTGCGGGATATATCATATATATCACTGTGCAAAGCAAAAACTCTTAAAAGCAATCAAAGCCAAACCGAGTGTGTAGCATCTGCCAGTTACTGCTAAAGGAGTCACTCCCGGTGAAGGGATCTCGGTCCTTTCCTCATCGAATAAGGTGCAGGGTATATCATATATACCGCTGTGCAAAGCAAGAACTGTAGCTACCTGTTTTATTTTAAAATTTGATTCTACAACATCTTAGGTTTCTTATCTTTCATTAATCACATCAATGAAGTCCCATCATTTAAATACCTAAACATCACAGATAGATATGACGTACACTTATGCCATCCGCATTCGCCTCGATGTCCTCTCGTGCACCATTAGGTTAGGTAACTAACGACAGAGCAGGGCAGGGCTAGCGCGGGTGTAAAACATAAGTAACGTCTATATAATATATCATATATACTATACATTATATCCATCACAGAGTCACAACACAGATATCGCAGCAGAATAAACATATGAAATATTGGATATTCTAGGACGTCCGTGTTTTCAATACGAGCCAGTATAAAACACGGATTCCACGGTCGTGATGAATAGCCAATCCCACACCCCTAGACCCCTACGAGAGCGGCAAGCAACCCTGCCAATTCTAGGGTTAGGAGACCCGGACTCGACTCCTCGAGTTGGTCTCCCACTGGACCCCAGAACCCGGTTACTTGTGCTCCCCTCCTTGGGTCATCCTAATGCGGAAAAGTAAATAATATACAAAAGGTGACATCTTCCGCTACCTGGAAGTGCCCCAAATAAAAGAATATTACATACAAGTTTTTACATGAATGAAAATGAAAAACACTCATCTCACATAAAAACCCCCGGCTATTCGAATACGACGATCCAATATAACATATCCAGCAACACATAACATCACATGTCATCAACGTAAGTAAATATGCGCATCCCAATTGTCGTTGACATATAGCAACGAAACCGGCGATTCACATATTACACTTACGGTCACAGAAAAGAAAGTGTAAAACTACAACAGTTGGAATCCGCAACTTCTTTGGACATCGCATGCTTAACAGATATAAATCCCGCATTTTAGTCTCATTATCGAAAACTCTTTTCAATATCATATGGGACTAAATTGCTAGATTTATAACATTCATTCAGTTATCTCATAACTACTTGTGAATTCCAATTATTGTATCACATTCCAGATAAACAGAAAATGTTAAACTTTCCGATCGAACAGTTGAATACCCAAGTTTTCCCGATACAGCTCAACACATGAAATAAGTCTAACAACATTCAGTTCATGCCTCAGTACCGACGGTCCAGCCGTAGAAGGGTCAAGCCAACGCCTCACATGTGGCACGCCGTACTGCCCCAAACCCGAAGGTTCAAAGGGCAGTTCAAGACGGTCACATAATCGAGTTAAGGTTTGTTGTCTTCTAGAGGGTCCATCGCGTTACTTGCACAACTTAGAACGTCGTTAAACTGCGGAAAAATCCAACACTTGGAAATTTCCCGACAGGGGAAAAATTGGGTATTTATATCCGGTCGAACTTTTTAACATATTCTAAAAATTATCCGGAAAAACAAAAAGACGAAATTTGATACCCCGATCGAAACACCGAATCCCCAAAGCAACCCCAGAAAATTCAACTCTTGAATAATTATTAAAAACACCCAGGAAAATCACCACTGGAAATTAAGGATTACTGTGTAAAATCCTTTAAATAATTAGGCCGTACGACCGCGGATCCGCCGCATGAGCCATGCTCATGCCGCGGATCCGCGCTTGAATAGTGGAATTACACTCACGGATTTCACAGTAAACCTTATAATTTCCTGCTTATTTTTCTGCATATTATTAATATTGAAAAATCCCACTTTTTGGAAAAAGTCCAGAGAGCAAGATAAGTTTAGGGTTTCGGGTTCGTTCGGGCTTCAAATCGCGTCTATACTTCGCCTAAGGCTCTAGCTAGGCTCTGATACCAGTGAAAGGTTCCTAGGCACCCTAAAGAGGTCTCATAAGGCATCGAACATGCCAATTTCAAAAAAAATGGTGCCGAGAAACCCTAGACTACGGATCGTCGCTAGAATTCTAGGCGAAATATAAAGCTAGTTAACAATTTAACTAGAAGTTAGATGCTACAACCTTTGTAGATCCGGTAATCCTCTTCCTTGGCTCCACGTAGGCATCCTCTCGCTGTCCTTTTTGAATCCTAGACTCGTTCATCGGCTTCATCGGGAAAACGAGCGGAATAGGTCGTCGGCTTCATGTCAAAGACGATCTACGTCGAGGTTGCACAAGCTCAAGCTCCGACTTCACAAAGTTATGAAACTTGTGAAGAAAACACCCAAAACAACTTGGCAAGAAGTAGAGGGTGAAGAAATAGGAGGTGGGTTCACTTTAGAATTGGATTTCACTCACTTATGCTCAAGTTGCCATTGATGGCATCTTGTTTTCTCTCTTGAAGAAGAAGGAGATGAAGAAGAAAGAATATGATAAGTATGATCAAAAAGAATAATAAAAACAAATACTTATCATGTTCTAACCTAGGTTAAGTGTAGAGAATAAACCATGGTCACTTGGATTGGTTAGGGTTAAGCATGAAGATAAGGATGGTTGCTAAAGTCAAAGCTTCATGAAGCTTCAACTAATGACAAAGAAAGCCACCATTCTCATCTTTATCTTTTCCAAATAAATAAATAAACAAATAAATAAATAAATGAATATGCAAAACCCTAATTATCAAATTAACCATGGATTAATTCTATACACTTAACTAAATGATCAAGTATCATCAAACATGATACAAAAATGTGCACTAAAGCATATCACATATACAATGTGCATCAAGTGAGAAAAATCCGTTTAAAGTGAACCAATACTAGTTAATGCAATGCAATATATCAAATATATAATTATGCATTAAATCATTAAATCAACATTTGATTCAATGATCCGGTCATGTCGCACATAGCCGACTAGAATCCAATGTATCGATTTATCGAATCAATGATTCGATAACTAGGTCATATCGAATATAACCAATCGAAACATATATCGCGAGAATGAAATGCGGTATCACATACACGCATTATTCTCGGTCCTGCACATATCTCATATGCGCTCCTATTTCGTTTCTCTTGAGCCAGGAAACCTCTGTGTAGGACTCTAAAGACTCGTCAATACGCCGGTAGCAGATGATGATCATATCAAACACCCACAAGCCGCAAGCGGTCTGCTAAACGTAACGGCCACCCGGGTATTGAGCGATCAGAAGATCGACGAGCTAGCCCGCTCACACTCCTGCGAATCCGACCAGCAACACTTATCGTACAGTCCGGTCTCTTCGTCTGATATGTCGCATATCAAGTCTAGGGGTGGTAAACGTCAGACCCCAATAACCCGATAAGTCGTGCCGATGTGAGGCTCATAACGGGTCGAGAAACTACTGGTAACACTTACCAGCAAATCTCTGATCAGCCCTGGCCAGGGACTTCCCTGCTACGGCCAATCGAGCACTGCGCAACATCAACTCCCAATACCGGGAGAGACGAAACCCCTCCTATCGCTCATTGCCTCCATGTGACTCGGGACTGTGCCCAAAGACCACCGTTTTGCATGCCCTCATGGACGTGGTAAGGTGGAGATCAAAGCACAGTGGGAATCACACAAGACTCTATGATGATCTCGGGTCTACAGACTATCCTGTACAAGTGTCACCTGAGAACTGCCATCTGACGTGAGGTATAATACCATCTGGGAGTTCTCGGCGAGTCCGTCCAGTGTACCCAGTCTCCACTGAGCATCTGTATACCATCTCTGATGTCAAACACCAATGGATATGGGATCATCCATCGCCCATCACATGGGTCGAGAAGCGTATACGCTAGTCTACACTGGTATATCGATGCCCCGTCTCGATACACCCACGACTAGGGACCTTGAAGGATGTACTTATGGACTACCATGTCCCCACTAGTATGATCTGTATCATAGTCCAGGTAGTCAAGTACAAATCCTAAGGGCTTTACCAACATGTAACTATAAGACAGTATAAAGAGACTAGTGTACATGTTAAGATAAAGAGCAACCAGATAGCATACTATCATGTCGAGCAAGAAAGTCATCTCTATATATGTCCAAGCATCCAATATAATATACATCATCTGTACAATACTGGCCTCTAGGGCATACATACAACTAACACTAGATACCACCACCAGAACACGAGCCCCTCATTCTTGTTCCAGGCCGCAGATTTAATAGGTTTGGCCGCAATTTGCGGCCAAGTAGGGGACTTGGGTGCTGGGGTTTTGTGTAGGGATATCTGCTGTGTTGTCTAGTGTTTTGGCATGTCTAGTTTTGCAAGATTTGACCTGTAGGAAAATCTGGGACTATATATCGTATTTGGTGTTCGTTGTGTTTGCGCGATACGCGCGATACGTGAGTGGGTTCTATGATCCAGCGTATCGCGACGTGTCGCTATGGTTTTAGACGCGTACACACACGTTTCAGCATATCGTGCACACGCGCGTTTAGTTCGCGACGGGAGTTTCTCGTTTTGGTTCGATATCGCGTTTCGCGGAATATTTGGCTTATATATGATTTTTGTGTCTTATTTCCATGTTTGCAGGCAGGGACTACGGACACTACTACAGGGGGAGCAGATGGTAGGATTCACCTAGCGTGGAGCGTAGGTGAGTAGATTTAACATCTACAGGGGAATCGCTCGCATGGCGTTATGCGTCTGGGCTGGGATTCAATACTTGTCGCATATTCTACGTCATTGTTAGAATTGCGCCTTTACCCTATTTTACTTAGATATAGTTGTACGGTGACTAGTAGCCGTAGGGCACTGCACACATTATTGACGGTTCATGTTGCACGAGCACGATTGTATGCTACACACACACCGTCAATAATTGTCATGTCACACAATAACCATTTTAGATACTATTGCTTGTCATACATGACATCTAGCTTATCGGTATACCTATAGTGTATCATACCTGTAGTGATAGGTACATATACACCTTGCGATACAGCTACAGGTATACCTTGCACATATTTTAGTTATACCAGGGGGATATCCTACATATTTTACTTATACCCAGGGGGCGTATACGACATCAGTTCTTATACGTAGATACCTATACATTGCTACACCTGTATGTTACACACATATTCAGTTGCAGTCACATATTTACCTTTACTGATGTTACCTAGCTGTACCTTATTGGTTTCGCATACATCTGGTTTCAGCTACATAATCTCTGTTATATGCTCGCATTTCAGATATATCATATATATTTATTCCTGGATTGCGCATTATTATTTGGATTTTACATGATATTTTCTGGATTTGGGAACTGCGGGAGTTCATGAAATTATGCATACATTGAAAAACCCGGTTTCCTTGATATGATATTTTCGTATCCACCATGGGTTTTATCTGTGCTGATTATATATATACCCCTACGAGGAGGCGTCGAGGCCGTAGAGGGTACATGGTGGGGCCCGGTATGGTTCCCCTCGGCAAGAAGATCGATGGATTTTGCCGATTGAGCCTGGAGGCAGGCTAGTACCTACCGGTGACAGTACTGATGACTCGGCGGGGGTCATGGAGACACCGTTGGGAGTCATGCACGTATGCATACGTCGAAAGGCGAGGGTCAGAGCTAGGCACTCGTGCTTTCGGGACAGCGTATGATACGTACCTATCAGGATTTCTGTGTCGATGCTTGGCACATTGTTTTCATGATATTTCTTTTAATACCTTTGTATATATAACAGGAGATTAGCCGTTGTTATATATACCCTTACACCAATATTAATGGAATGGGACGCTAATATATGTGTATTGCCCCATCATATTTATTTCTGCAAATATATATACCTTTAGGATGTTAGAAACTTACTTGAGATTCGACTTGGGATATAGGTGATTCATCGACATTGGATATTGGATATGAAAGAGATTGTTGATTTGTACATTCGAGATATAGGAGGGCTATTCAATATTGTAGATTGAGGTGATGTGATACTTATATGTTGTGAGAGCCCAGTTTGGGGGGCTGATTTGAGGGAGTTGTGGATTTGAGTGTCTTGATGGATTGTGATCCTGCCACGATGTTAGGTTTCCGTGGAAATGACATATTCCACCCCATACCTCACACTTATCTATTTTATGCACAGATTCATATATTGGTAGTACCTGTTAGTGTACCCTTATGATAGTTGCATATTCACATTCTCATATCCCTATTGCATGGTTATTGCATATTATTGTTATGTTACTATTGCTTCACATAGTGATTGTACCTGCTACTGTACTTTCCTTTATTCAGCATTTGCATGACATGTTATTACTGTAATCACATATCTTAGATTCATGTTGTACGTACATTCCTGCGATTACCTGCATATGTTATCTACTATTCACGAGTTGGCAGCTCACCCCCGTTTTGCCACAGGTGTTTCAGGTTATTCCCCAGAGTAGTCGAGGCAGGCTATTCCGCTATACAGCTTTTCAGCTATCATCTTTTGCTACAGATACCGCATCAGCTCACAGAACTATTTTGCTTAGGTGGGTTTTGGTGGTCATCTATATCTTGTATTATACATTCGTTGTATCTTGTACTCTCTATCTACTATTATGTTGTTGACTTAGAGACTTGGTGAGTACGTTACTGTATATTATTTATGGGTTTGTTTTCTTTTATATACAGCTTTTTCTCTATTGTCTTTATTTCTTTTTTTGTTGTATTCATCCTGGGTTAGTTTTTACAAAAAGGGGTGTTGCCAAAATTTTAAAGAAATAAATTAGGACTTTTAAAGAATTTGGGTTGCGATTTCAAATGTTTCAAAAACTTATATTATCTTTTCCGTATTTTTATGGTTTAGATTTCTGGGTTTTGGCTTTCTTTTACTACGTTACGTCTTAGGGCGTTGCGTGGTACTAGGGCCGTCACGGGCCAATTTTAGGTCGTGACAGTAAGTGGGAAGGTACTCCACTACGTAAGTAGTGGGCCTAATTAATAACCACTAGCCTTCGACACACTTGCCTTAGACACCACAAGAAAACACGGATAAGCAATGAATTACCCACGGCCTTCTCTTGTCCTAAGTGAGCGCGACGGTCCTTAGAGTCATCTCTAGATATTTTTTAGTTAATGTGGGTCAATGCGGATGCAAGTTTTATGATTTTTGGTGCCTAGGAAGGGTAATGAACTCCCCACCTAATTTGGATTTGGCCGTGCCCCTTAATATCCATATTAGAATGCAAACAATCAAGAAACAAAAAACACACACAATTTTAATTTGCTTTTTGCGGCGCTGCGATTTTTGCAAAGAAGCCTGCAGAAATTTGTTAGTTGGAGCATAGAGAGAAGAAGATAAGAAAGTAAGAAGTTACCTGAGGAAAAATTGCACAGAGATCCCTCTAGAAAGCCACGGTTCCGCTACAGTTGATAGCTTAGACCGCGCTTCCCCGGTTGAATGGTAGGAACACTGCACAAAAATTTTACAGAACACTCCTGATCACTTCTCTTGTCCTCTAGAATTATCCAAATAATTTTCCAATTGCATAGCAAGCTCCAGATTTCCTTGCAACAAACCACAACAAATCGTTTAGGGTTTGTGCGAATTTTGATCTCAAAAGTGTAATGGAATAAATCTTTCAATTCAAATTTCAATATAGAACGAATTAGCGCGCGATCCTTGGCAACGGCGCCATTTGATTGATATGAAAATTTTATTTCCGATTGTGTGTCGGTTTGTAGACAATTGAATATAAATCACAACCAAAAATATTTGACCGCAATCAATAACGGTGTCCTGTATAGATTTCGTTAGCAAGTGCGGATCCTCCACAGGGATTGTGCGATTCGTTCGTATTTTGTTTTATTTGAATCGAAACTTTAATAGAAAAGAAAAGCAAAATGATTCAAGATTTTTATCGATGAATTTCAAGTATCACTGTTCTAATCAAGAACCAAGAAAACGATAAACATCAAGAATCAAGATGTGATAGAATTCCAATCAATTTGGGTTTCAAGATTTGAAGTAAAACTCGTAGGAATCGATTAGATTGTAGATGTGATGAAGATTCGAAATTAACGTTTCTTATCCATTAATGAATTGATGCTAAATCGATGTCGATTGATCGAGGTTTAAGGATCTTGCGAAGAATTAGGGTTTCTTCGTCCTATCCTTTGTCCTTTCGATGAATCACATTCGCTGGATAGCTTCTTAAAAATCCAATGATCGATCGTTAATTTCTAGATCGTGCGAAAAGAATCAAGAACGCATTTCGCATCGATCTAGATCATCGATCATTCTATTTTCAAGAATTGACAATTGCTATAGGACTTAAGAAAACGTTTAAAGATTCATCAACATCATCATTCTACAATCATCTCGATTCCTCCACGAGCGGAGTTTATTCACACATCATCACAAAGAATACATTCAAGAATCGAAATAAAATCATGATGCTTGAATTGAAATGTAAACAAGTTTAAAGAATCTTCACCTTTATTACATCAACAAGTAGTTACAACTCTCAAGAATTACAAGAGGTTGGAACTTCGCTCGTCGAATCTTTCATCGCTCGGCTCCTTGAGTCTTGGATCGCTTAGATCTCGTGCTCCGATGAATGTCGGCTTTGCTTCTAAAGGATGGTTGAAGACTTGCTTTGCTTGAACTCCATGGATCTTGAATTGGGTTTTTCTAGATTGGATTAGGGTTAGGGTTTGGAGGTGGCAAGAATGTGGGTAGATGAAGAACTAGGGTTTCTTAACAACTAATGATCAACCCACTAATGATTGATTTACAATGAGTACCCTTTTCTAGTGAGCCTTGGGTCCTATTTATAGGTTTCCAAAACCCTAGGTCTAGGATTTTAAATTTACAATTCCCTCCAAAAGTTTGTTGTAGGGAGAGGCTTCTAGATGTAGTTAGTTAGGAGCTTAGCTTAGACTTTAAGCTAGGAATGTTTAGTTTAGAAACCCTAGGGCTTGCTGATCTGGCAGAATCTTCTAGAGTCTTCTGGAAAATGTAGTGTCTTGAAGAGCTGTAGGAACTGAGGTAGGAGTTATGAAGTGAAGCCGAGCAGGTGACGTGGCAGAGCCGCCGCGGAACCGCGGCACAATGCGGCTTAGGCCGCGGTTCCGCGGCCAAGTAGCTGGCTAAGGGCTTGAACTTTTTAGTGTTGCTTCCTGATGTCTTCTTGGTGTTTCTCTGATATGTTGAATCTTTGAATGACTTTTAGATTATTGCCAGATTCTAAATCCTTGATTTGGCGTATTCTTTAGCAGTCTTTGTTTTGTAAATTCACCATTCTTCTGGATTTTCCTGCACAAACTTCGAAACACAAGTTGCGCAATATAGGAATGATGCCATGCTATGAAATGCAGTCAATTTCCCTAGAAATGCCGGTTTTAAAGTCTAACACATGCAATCTGATATTTTACGACTGTTTTGCTAATATGTGCTATATGAATGCCGAACACTTCTCTATGAATGCAAATGATAGGGAAATTGCCGGTTTAAAGATGCAATATTTTCGACTGATCACTGTGACCCCGAGAGTATACTAGAAAACCAAACAATGTAGTTGTGTTGTACTTGAGACCATAGGACTTCACCCGAAGCATGAACCCAAACAGCTCGGATTTGGCCGGCGAAGTAAGAAGGGAGATCCGGCGACCTCGGTTTTTAGTGGGGTTTTAGGTTGGTTTTTTCAGGGTAGCTGTATGCTTTGGTTTAGGTTTTTTTGGTCCTGTTAAATTTTTGGGTTTTCTCTGTATACAAAATCTGGGATCACCTAGCCAGTTTCTTGTGTTACGATTACGTGTGTTACGTTATACGACACAGTTCATGCACTTTGTGTGGTTTTGCTCTTGGGTTGGTTTCGTGGTGTCGCTATGCACGTTATCCACAATACGAACACTTGAGAGTATGTTTTGAGTTGGTGCGTCGGTCAAACGTAGTTTGTATGTGTTTTGGGTCTATTGCTAATATATACAATATATACTTGTTATATTGTTTTATGTTTTAGGTTTGCAGGCGGGGATTTCGGACGGTGCGAAGAAGGAGAAACAGGTGGTTGGCTTTATTTAGTCAGGAGCGTTGGTGAGTAGATTTAACATCTATAGGGGAATCGCCTGCATGGTGTTATGCGTCTGGGCTAGAGATGATGTGATATTAGTCGCATATTCTATTGGATATAGTGCCCTCAAAGTCAATTGTTGGATCGCAGGTACGTGATTGCAACGATTGATGGAGGACCTATACCGATATGACAGTCTTGCTCGAGATGATAGTATGCTATCTGGTTCGTCTTTATCATCGTATACATGCTTTAGTTCACTATTGCATGATGATAGAGCCTATAGTATTCTTGCTTGACTACCAGCAGTATGATGGCAATCATATACGTGGGAGATGGGGTCTGTAAGCACATTCTTAAAGTGTCCCTAGTCGTGGGAGTTTCGAGACAGGGCATCAATACTCCAGAGTAAACTAGTGTATACAGTCGAGACCCCGACGAGGGGTGGTAGCCGGTCTCACAAGCCATTGATGTCAGTTGGTTCAACTAAGATGTATACGGGTGCTCATTGGGTTATGAGTACACCGGACAGGTCTCGCCGGGAACCTGCTAGTTGGTATTATACCTAGCGTCAGATAGCAGTTCCCTGGTAATATGTGTACAGGTTAGTTCATCGACCTGAGGTCGTCATTTATCTCGTGTGAGTTCCCACTGTGCTTTGATTTCTACCCTACCACGGCTCAAAGGAGTCGTGCAAACAGGTCTTTTTTGGGTACAGTCCCGAGCCACATGGAGGCAAGTGAGCGGATCGGCAGGGGATTCGTCTCTCCCGGTATTGGGGGTGAGATCGCGCTGTGTCTAGTAGAGCCATTACACAAAGCTCTCGGCCGAGGCAGGAGATTTACTGGTAGGTGCTCCAGTAGTATCTCAGGGTGTTCTTGGCTACTCTCTGACACGACTTATACCGCTATTGGGGGTCTGACATTACCAGCCCCTAGGCTGATATGCGATACTCATAGACGAACGGACCGTACTGTATGTATATTGTCACTGTTAGGCTCAGTAGGGTTTCTGGATGAGCTCGCTCGTCAGCTTCCCTTCCAATCAATACATAGGTAACCGTTACGTACAGCTTATACCTCTGACGTGCTAAAGGTTATACCCAGTGCCAGTGTGTTGATGAGTCATTAGAGTCCCCCACAGACAGTTTTCCAAGTTCGGGCGAAACGTTGTAGAGGCCGTATGGTTTTATGGCAAGGTTCGGAAAATGCACGTGCGTTTACGCACGTGTCATATTTCGGGCAGATAATACTGGTGGGCTTTGGTTTAAGCCGGATCCGAGTATTATACTGTGTAGATATAATATCTTTGTCTCAGTTGCATTTGTATTCAGTCGTAATACAAATGCGGATATGTTTATACTGTTACGGGGTTATCCTGAAATTCATTTCAGGATCACTTTTGGAAGTTACCAGTTCCCAGTTTTCTATCGGCCGTATTGAAACATTCGGTTAAATGCGGATTTATCTTTTCTTCTTGAGGGTGAGTCATGAGGTGAGTAATGAATGGAAGCTTCATGTTGTGATGACTAGGATTAGTGACTCATGGATGCTTTAATTGTTCATTTAATGTTTTTGATGACAAGGTTAGGTGATTCATAGTTTGCAATTAATGTTTAAGTGAGGTGTATTATGACTCATTCATCAATTAATGCTTGTGGTCACCTTCCCCCTCCTACACTCACCTCCCTCCCTCTACATATATGGCCGGCCCCTCTTGAAATTCATATGGTTGTTCATTTGGAAGAAAAGATTGTAGTTTTGGTGTATGGAAATTTCATAGCTCATTTCATTCCATCACAGTTTTCAAAAGGCAACTTCATTAACCGTTCGTCCACAGTTTTGGACGAAGTGAGACAAAGTGTTCTACTCATTCTCTACATCCTCTTGGTCGTCTCTTTTAGCAAACTTGACGACCGAGTTGCCTCGGTTCAGAGGCGGGAGCCCGTTTAAAGATCCGTCGACGTGGTGGCACCTGGACGAGATGACTGGAGATTCAGGTGATCGGAGCAGCCACCATTGTAAGTCTACGGTAGCACCCCGGCCGTCTTTTAGACGCCAAAATGCGAAACAAAAACTTTTATACAACTGACGCTATCGTATACTATGTCCCAGGTTCTGCCATTAACGCCAAACTAACATACTGTAAAGTGGGTAGAAATGTTATACCGAACGATCCGGGTCCTTCGGTCTTCAACCATCATCCCACACTTTGTTGCAGCTGGTCCGATCTTGTTCGATCTCCGTTCTCGTCGTTCAGGTGGCACCACGTCGACGGATCTTTAAACGGGTTCCCGCCTCTGAACCGAGACAACTCGATCATCAAGTTTGCTAAAAGAGATGACCAAGATTGATGTAGAGAATAGGTAGAACGCTTTGTCTCGTTACGTCCAAAGATATGGACGAACGGTTAATGAAGTTGCCTTTTGGAATCGGTGATGGAATAAAATGAGTTATGAAATTTCCATACACTAAAACTATCATCATATTTTCCCAAAATGAATCCATGAGCCTCCATAAAAGTGGCCGGCCAATTTAGAGGGGGGAGGTGAGTGTAGGAGAGGGTAGTGGTGACCATTAGCACTAAATGAGATGAATGAATCATCATACACCTAGCAACAACCATTTAATGCAAATGAAGAGTCATTAACCTAGTCACCAAACATTAAATGCACTAATAAATAAACTAAAGACTCATGAAGCTAGTCACCATTTCTAGAACCTTCTAGAACTCTGACTCACCCAAGAAAAGATAAATCCGTCTTTAACCGAATGTTAAAGACGGGTGATAGAAAACAGGAAACTGGCAATTTCCAAAAGCGATCCCGAAACGAATTTCAGGATAACCCCCTAACAGTATAAACATACCCGCATTTGTATTATGACCGAATGCAAATGCAACTGAGACAAAGATATTATATCTACACAGTATAATACTCGGATCCGGCTTAAACCAAAGCCTACCAGTATTATCTGCCCGAAACATGACACGTGCAAAAACGCACATGCATTTTCCGAACCCTGCCATAAAACCATACGACCTCTACAATGTTTCGCCCGAACTTGGGAAACTGTCTGTGGGGGACTCTAATGACTCATCAATACACTGGCACTGGGTATAACCACTAGCACGTCAGAGATACTAGCTGTACGTAACAGTTGCCTGTGTATTGATTGGAAGGGAAGCTGACGAGCGAACTCATCCAGAAACCCTACTGAGCTTGACAGTGACAATATCCATACAGTCCGGTCCATTCGTCTACTAGTGTCGCATATAGGGCCTAGGGGACTGGTCAACGTTAGACCCCCAATAGCTGTATAAGTCGTGTCAGAGAGCAGCCCGGAACACCCTGAGTTACTACTGGAATACCTAACAGTAAATCTCGATTACCCTGGCCAGGGAGTTCGTGTAATGACTCTCCTAGACACAGCGCGATCTCACCCCCAATACCGGGAGAGACGAATCCCCGACGATCTGCTCACTGCCTCAATGTGGCTCGGGACTGTACCCAAAAAATACCTATTTGCACGACTCCTTTGACCCGTGGTAGGGTATAAATCAAAGCACGGTGGGAACTCACACGAGACAAATGACGACCTCAGGTCGATGAACTAACCTGTACACATGTCACCAGGGAACTGCTATCTGACGCTAGGTATAATACCAACCAGCAAGTTCCCGGCGAGTCCTGTCCGGTCTACTTATAACCCAATGAGCACCTGTATACATCTTAGGTGAACCAACTAACACCAATGGCTTGTGAGACCGGCCACCGCCCCTTGTCGGAGTCTCGAATGTATACACTAGTCTACTCTGGAGTATCGATGCCCTGTCTCGAAACTCCAACGACTAGGGACCAAAATTAAGGTTGTGCTTATAGACTACCCAACTCTAACGTATATGATCACCATCATACTGTTGGTAGTCAAGCAAGATCCTAAGGGCTCCATCAAAGTGTAACAGTGATAAAGGCAAACTAGATAGCATACTATCATCTCGAATAAGACTGTTTTATCGGTATGGGCCTTTCCTCAATCATCACAATCACGTACCTGCGATCCAATAATTGACTTTGAGGGCACTATATCCAACAATCTCCCACTTGCACTTAAGGTTAATTATTGCGATGTCGCGTACTCACAGCTCGTGTGATACCGAACATCCAACTCCTCTACTAATCAGTTTCACAAATCTCGTTTGTAAAACTATTGTGTTCGAGAAATAGCCTCAGTGAGAGGATCCGCCCTGATGTTTCTTTCTATGTCTCTCTTAATCTCAAGTTCGCGGAGAAAGCCATCTCCCGAATTGGGTAATACCTGTCTTAGAATATGTCTGGATATCTGATGGGACCTAGTTCATAAATGAACTCCAAATCCAAACTTCTTAGACTGTATCGTCAACTGAACCTAATCAGTATCCTGCACCATGCCTCCCACAGTATCCTCTTGGACCACCTGTCCATAATACTGTCCCTCATCAGAGGGAAAAACTATAACTTTGACAATCACTCTGTCATGCATGTCACCTGTGAAGCCTGGAATAATAACTGTCTCCCGAAGGAGGCTGCCGTCATCAAATCCATAGAACATGTACTTATGTTCTATAACTTCTTCCGTATGTTTCTTCAGGATTGGATTAATATAAACTTATCGCATCTAGTGCAAAAATGACATCTGGTGTGGTACTTGACATCTCACGATTGACTCAATTGCCAAGCAAGTGATCTGCCAATCATGCACGTCCCTCTCCCCTTTAGTCTGTAAGACACCTTTAGAGAGGGTGACTCCATCACCTGCAGGTACACCACCATGTCAGGAGTCATCTATTCTAAAATACTATTATAATACTACTAAAGTACCGATATTGGGAAAATACCCAAATCTAGATCTAAAACCATAGATCTAATAATCAGAATGTCAGATATTATATCCATATCGTTTGTGGAGAAACAACTGTGTGACGACCACAGTACAACCGATCGTAGTATAGGAATTTTACTTCCTACTATGTGTATGTCATCCAAATACCAGGACATCACACCCTACTACCTTCTTAACAGATCCATCCCCTATTCTGATGAAGTCAAACCCATGACTGTCACATCAAAAATTAGATGATCTTATCTCCGCTATATGTGCTTAAGTCTATAAATAGACATAAGCTACTTGCCCACTATGCTTCCGCTGCTCCCACTAACTACGACAACCTTCTTGCAGAATAATATATACGTACACTTCTAAATCTAGTTTAGAACGACGTTATAGATATCCTCCTGCCGGATCTCGTTGTCTGGAACAACAGTAGTGTCAAGTATGGGTAAACAAGAACCTCCCTGTCACCGTCCTTGAGGGTACCGAAGTACCTCTCGGGTATCTGAGGTTACCCACCATATCTGCAGAGTGGCTAATGGAATGTCAAATCTGATTGAATATATAGGTCCTATTAAATTTTCCATAATCGTTTGCGGTTCTGGAATCACTTCCAGTTCTACCATACTCCCACTATTGTTTTCTGAAAAAATCCATTTTACTAAAACTGTAATGAGTCAAGAAAAATATCACTATTGATTTTTCAGATGGTAGAAAATCAACCCTCGTCAAAGCCAGGGTCAACCCACAAACTGCCATTACAGAAACGTGCCTTGAGTTATCCAGTGTTTGGTTTTAAGCATAAGCTGGACAACTCCCTTTACCTTAACATCGTTAAGATATGAACCATTCTATATCCAATATAGAAACTTTGGCACTTATTTAATTGGAACCAGATTCTAATCATGCAGCTGTCTCCAGTGCATACCAACTTAATGGAGAGAAGCTAATCAGCATTACTCAACTTAGGAATCCATCCAATTATGAGTAACCTGAAAGAGGAACAAGTTTCTCAAAACCATTACATGAATACCAATCACAAGAATCTACATCTTCGATCTTTTTGAAGAATCCCGATACTTGCGACACCTGGTCCTCTACTTTATTCCTATACCCACAACTTCTCAAAACATAGACATTGTATTTCTATGAAATACTTGTCTAAAAGCTAGAGAAGTCATAAGTAAATAGAACATAGTACGAGGACCAACCTCCTTTGTCCTGATGGATACTGGACAACATACAATAGTCTGTATAAGTCCGCTGAGTTTAATAACTCATAACCTGTGCGTCGTAGGTTGAAAATTGTACCCAGGCGATTTCCTCAAATATCACCAATTACAACGAATTCCGATATAATGAGGATGATCACCTAATTCCCAATAACTTACTCCCACTCATCATCTGTAAAACCATACAGATGTGAGAATCTTTACCTGGTAAATACATACCCTAGAGTAAGTGTCTAATTGGGAAATCAGTTTTCTATTAACAATACACAGTGAAAATGAAACATGAATATGTTTCGAAAGGGTATCTGGGTATTCATAGTAATGCCTTTTCCATTATTCAGATTCATGACTGTAACCGTATATTTCCCTGCCATCTCTCCAATTCCCTTTATTTGTCTTTATTCATTACCTTCTGTACACCATCGTTAGGCTAAATAGTTTTCTTCCTTCCTTACCGTTCGGCACCAGCCTATGGTTTGGAAGAAGAATGTCCAGTAAGCATAATAGGTGTACCCTCCTAAACCTAGGAGTACTCGCAACTTGAGAGAAGGTGATGATAAAAGACAACTTAATAAACCTTTTTCCTATTTCTCCTAAACCCGAATCCATCTTCGAAAAAATGTCCTTCGAGTTCGTATATGACCATACGATGGATTTATCCAATGGAATTGGATGTTCGTAGTGATACGGGTTGTTCTGGAGAAATTAAAGGTGAAGTAGGAGTGGCGATGAAATAGGTGGTTTGGTCGTGAATGTTAGTAGTCGTAATTTACTTTGCCCTCTTTCTAATCCCTTTATTTTGTCTTTAGTTATTACCTTCTGTACACCCTACTTAGGCTAATTGGTTTTCTTCATTCCCTACCTTTTGGCTCCTGCCTATGCTTTGGAAGAAGACTATCCAATAAGCGTAATAGGTGTACTCTCCTAAACTAAGGAGCCCTCGCAACCTGAGAGAAGGTGATAATAAAAGACAACCGAATAAACCAATTCATTTTCTCCTGAACCTGGATCCATCCTCGAAGAAGTTCCTTCGAGTTCGTATATAACCATACGATGGATCTATCCAATGGAAGTGGATGTCCGTAGTAATACGGGGTGTTCTGAGTAATGCAAGGGTAAAAGAAGGAGTGGCAATGACTTATGCAACTTAGACAATCCAAAAGCCAGTATTTTAAGAAGGTTCGGTCAACTTGGTCACTGAGTCATAGTCTAGGGTCGGTCAAAGGTCGCTGCCAAAGAGAGAGAAAAAAGAAACACTCTGCGTGCACTCTAACCTAGATCAGAATGGTTATCACTTTATCTAATCAGGAAACCTCCCACTTGTTATCTCAAATTCTCCTCTAAACCTGAAAGAAGAATTAGTCGGGATCACCCGAAGAGTAAACGAACTCATCAGTGGGAATCGGGATCCAACTCTCATCGCATGATAACGTGACGGTATCCACTCACGTTATCACACTACAGAAGGTATGCTCAAGTTTTGCAAGTTTCCTGTTTGTTTGAAACTCCCGATATAATTTTTATCCCATGCTCTTATGACCTTGACGTAGGCCAACAAATCATAAGCCACATGTCAAGTTCTACCCGTCGTTGTCCTGATTAATTTAGGTCCATCGTACATGCCCTTGACGTAGGCCAACAAGGATGTACATCTTTCCTAAACTAATGCATCTATCTATGCAACAAATGAATACCCCAGCAGCTACCAAACACTATGTCTTGACGTAGGCCAACAAACATAGCCTGAATACTACTGACCATCCATAAGAAATGACGGAGGGTTACGGCTGGTTTTTGGCGAAAAACCTTTAACGTAATGAACTTGATCTCGTTGAAGGAACCTGATAGCTTTTTATAAAAATATAGTGGCGAAAGACCTTTGCTTAAGAGGTTACTCCCGGTGAAGGGATCTCGTCTCTTGCCCCGTGGAATGAGGTGCAGGATATTCTAACTGAATACCGCGATGCAAAGCAACTTGTAATCGACTATATTGAAGTTATTACCCTAACGTAAACTTCTGCCCAAGGGGTCACTCCCGGTGAAGGGATCTCGGCCCTTGCCTCGTCGAATGAGGTGCAGGATATTCTAACTGAATACCGCTATGCATAACAAAAGGAAATGTCTTTGTAATAACTCTTTTTAAAATTTGTTCCAACAATATCAAATATAGGTTTGTTTTATACTTGCATTGATCAGAATCAATGCAGTCCCATCAAATAATCACACCAGAAAAGAACGAAAATAAAATGTACGTATATGCCATCCGCATTCGTCACTGGGTCCCGTCATCACTCGTTAGGTTACTTAACTAACGACAGAGCGGGGGCTGGACTAGCGTGGGTGTAAAACATATACAACATCTAATAGTATATATACCAATATATAATAATCTCTCCAGGCATGATTAATGCAACATCACAAAAAAGTAATAAGCATCACAGAACAATACAGATAATTTGGGATCCCCGGGTTTCACAGAGCCGCTACTGAAACCCGACGTTCCCCTGGTCGGTGGATAGCCTGTGCAATGAAACCTAGACCCCTATGGGTGCGGCAAGTTACCAGCTAAAACCTGAAGCGAGGCAGCCCCCTACATCAAAGTGAATGGACCACCCAGCACTTCACGGAATCCGATAACTTGAGCACCCCTCCTTGGGTCAACCTGTACCCCCTACGAGTGCGGCGAATAGTCTGCGAATTCTAGAGTGGGGCCCCTCTGCCTCTCAAAGCCATGAGATACAGACCCGTTGCCCTCCTGAACCCGGCTATCCGTGCACTCCGTCGCGGGGTAAACCTAGTACAGAAATAAAAATATGTACAACGGGTACATCGACCTCAGCTCGGTCGTGCCCCAAAAGAATATTATACAAACAGGCAGTGACGGCAGTCCACATGTTGGACGCTCGCCCCGCAATATCAAATGTACAAATAAATCCAAACAGCACTACCATTGCACACTGCTATCCACCACGACAAATCCGCAACATCACAGCACAACACAGAACATCAACGCGAATGTCACGTTCGTAAATCCGTCTAAAAGGACTATAACAATTAGATGTAATTTACCGCTCGAATGACATTCCCGGTCGGAGATATAATATAAAAACTGCATACTAACAAGTTTAAAATTTCGATCGACAAAACATCCCGAAGTGGGCCCCACGTACATCTGGTGTACAGTAATAAAATCTGGGCCCAAAAGAAATATACCAAAAACCACAATTCACTGTGTAGAAGCCCCTGTACAAATTTTGATCACTGATCCCACAAATTGGCCGCGGATCCGCGGCGGTACTGTGGGATCACGTGACCAAATTTTTACAGATTGCTTGAAAAGCCCTGCTTGTTTTTTTATGATAGGCAAAATAATTTTTAGACCCTTTTAAAAATCGACAGAAACTTTTGTACAGAAAATTGCGATTTTTGAAATTCGGTTCGATCGATGTTTTAAACGCGTTAGCACAAGTTAGTATAGCTTAATGGTGAGGCTCTGATACCAGAAGAAGACCATTTAGCCTAACGATGGTGTACAGAAGGTAATGAATAAAGACAAATAAAGGGAATTGGAGAGATGGCAGGGAAACATACGGTTACAGTCATGAATCTGAATAATGGAAAAGGCATTACTATAAATACGTAGATACCCTTCCGAAACATATTCATGTTTCATTTTCACTGTGTATTGTTAATAGAAAACTGATTTCCCAATTAGACACTTACTCCAGGGTATGTATTTACCAGGTATAATTCTCACATATATATGGTTTTACAGATGATGAGTGGGAGTAAGTTATTGGGAATTAGGTGATCATCCTCATTATATCGGAAATCGTTGTAAATGGTGATATTTGAGAAAATAGCCTGGGTACAGTTTTCAACTTACAACGCACAGGTTCTGAGTTATTCAACTCAACGGACTTATACAGAATATTGTATGTTGTCCAGTGTCCATCAGAACAAAGGGGTTGGTCCTCGTACTATATTCTGTTTACTTGTAACTTCTCTAGTTTTTAGACAAGTGTTTCGTAGAAATGCAATGTCTAAGTTTTGAGAAGTTGTGGGTATAGGAATAAAGTAGAGAACCAGGTGTCGCAAGTATAGGGATTCTTCAAAGAAATCGAAGATGTAGATTCTTGTGATTGGTATTCAAGTAATGGTTTTGAGAAACTTGTTTCTCTTTTAGGTTACTCATAATTGGATGGATTCCTAAGTTGAGTAATGCTGATTAGCCTCTCTCCATTAAGTTGCTATGCACTAGAAACAGTTGCATGTTTTGAATCTGGTTCCAATTAAATAAGTGCCACAGTTTCTATATTGGATATAGAATGGTTCATATCTTAACGATGTTAAGGTAAGGGGAGTTGTCCAGCTTATACTTAAAACCAGACACTGGATAACTCAAGGCACGTTTCTGTAATGGCAGTTTGTGGGTTGACCCTGGCTTTGACGAGGGTTGATTTTCTACCATCTGGAAGATCAATGGTGATATTGTTCTTGACTCATCACAGTTTTAGTAAAATGGATTTTTTTAGAAAACAATAGTGGGAGTATGGTAGAACTGGAAGTGATTCCAGAACTGCAAACGATTACGGAAAATTTAATAGGACCTATATATTCAATCAGATTTGACATTCCATTAGCCACTCCGCAGATATGGTGGGTAACCTCAGATACCTGAGAGGTACTTCGGTACCCTCAAGGACGGTGACAGGGAGGTTCTTGTTTACCCAGACTTGACACTACTGTTGTTCTAAACAACGAGACCCGGCAGGAGGATATGTATAACGTCGTTCTAAACTAGCTTTAGAAGTGTACGTATATATTATTCTGCAAGAGGGTTGTCATAGTCAGTGGGAGCAGCGGAAGCATAGTGGGCAAGTAGCTTATGTCTATTTATAGACTTAAGAACATATAGCGGAGATAAGATCATCTAATTTTTGATGTGACAGTCATGGGTTTGACTTCATCAGAATAGGGGATGGATCTGTTAAGAAGGTAATAGGGTGTGATGTCCTGGTATTTGGATGACATACACAGAGTAGAAAGTAAATTCCTATACTATGATCGGTTGTACTGTGGTCGTCATACAGTTGTTTCTCCACAAAGGATATGGATATAATATCTGACATTCTGGTTACTAGATCTATGGTTTTAGATCTAGATTTGGGTAGTTTCCTAATATCGGTACTTTAACAGTATTCTAATAGTATTTTAGAATAGATGACTCCTAGCATGGTGGTGTACCTGCTGGTGATGGAGTCACCCTCTCTAAAGGTGTCTTACAGACTAAAGGGGAGAGGGACGTGCATGATTGGCAGATCACTTGCTTCGGCAATTGAGTCAATCGTGAGATGTCAAGTACCACACCAGATGTCTTTTTTGCACTAGATGCGATAAGTTTATATTAATCCAATCCTGAAGAAATATACGGAAGCAGTTATAGAACATAAGTACATGTTCTATGGATTTGTTGACGACAACCTCCTTAGGGAGACGGTTATTATTCCAGGCTTCACAGGTGACATGCATGACAGAGTGATTGTCAAAGTTATAGTTTCCCCTCTGATGAAGGACAATATTATGGACAGGTGGTCCAAGAGGATACTGTGGGAGGCATGGTGCAGGATACTGATTAGGTTCAGTTGACGATATAGTCTAAAAAGTTTAGATTTGGAGTTCATTTATGAACTAGGTCCCATCAGATATCCAGACATATTCTAAGACAGGTTTTACTCAATTCGGGAGATGGCTTTCTCCGCGAACTTGAGATTAAGAGAGGCATAGATAGAAACATCGGGGCGGATCCACTCACTGAGGCTATTTCTCAAACACAATAGTTTTACAAACGGGCTTTGTGAAACTGATTAGTAGAGGAGTTGGATGTTCGGTATCACACGGGATGTGAGTATGCGACATCGCAATAATTAGCCTTAAGTGCAAGTGGGAGATTGTTGGATATAGTGCCCTCAAAGTCAATTATTGGATCGCAGGTACGTGATTGTGATGATTGAGGAAGGGCCTATACTCATAAAAGAGACTTACTCGAGATGAAAGTATGCTATCTAGTTTGTCTTTATCACTGTTACACTTTGATAGAGCCCTTAGGATCTTGCTTGACTACCAACAGTATGATGGGGATCATATACGTGAGAGTTGGGTAGTCTATAAGCACATCCTTAATTTTGGCCCCAAGTCGTTGGAGTTTCGAAACAGGGCATCGATACTCCAGAGTAGACAAGTGTATACAGTCGAGACCCCGACGAGGGGCGGTGGCCTGTCTCACAAGCCACTGGTGTAAGTTGATTCACCTAAGATGTATACAGGTGCTCATTGGGTTATGAGTACACCAGACAGGACTCGTCGGGAACTTGCTAGTTGGTATTATACCTAGCGACAGATAGCAGTTCCCTAGTGACATGTGTACAGGTTAGTTCATCGACCTGAGGTCTTCATTTGTCTCGTGTGAGTTCCCACTGTGATTTGATTTATACCCTACCACGGGTCAAAGGAGTCGTGCAAACAGGTATTTTTTGGTTACAGTCCCGAGCCACATGGAGGCAGTGAGCAGATCGTCGGGGATTCGTCCCTCCCGGTATTAGGGGTGAGATCGCGCTGTGTTTAGGAGAGCCATTACACGAAATCCCTGGCCAGGGTAATTGAGATTTACTGGAAGGTATTCCAGTAGTATCTCAAGGTGTTCTGGGCTGCTCTCTGACACGAATTATACCGCTATTGGGGGTCTAACGTTTACCAGCCCCCTAGACCCTATATGCGATACTCATAGACGAATGGACCGGACCGTACGGATATTGTCACTGTCAGGCTCAGTAGGGTTTCTGGATGAGTTCGCTCGTCAGCTTCTCTCCCAATCAATACACAGGCAACTGTTATGTACAGCTAGTACCTCTGACGTGCTAGTGGTTATACCCAGTGCCAGTGTATTGATGAGTCATTAGAGTCCCCCACAGACAGTTTCCCAAGTTCGGACGAAACTTTGTAGAGGCCGTATGGTTTTATGGCAGGGTTCGGAAAATGCACGTGCGTTTTTGCTCGTGTCATGTTTTGGGCAAATAATACTGGTAGGCTTTGGTTTAAACCGGATCTGAGTATTATACTGTGTAGATATAATATCTTTGTCTCAGTTGCATTTGTATTCGGTCGTAATACAAATGCGGGTATGTTTATACTGTTAGGTGGTTATCCTGAAATTCGTTTCGGGATCGCTTTTGGAAGTTGCCAGTTTCCTGTTTTCTATCACCCGTCTTTAACATTCGGTTAAAGACGGATTTATCTTTTCTTGGGTGAGTCAGTGTTCTAGAAGGTTCTAGAAATGGTGACTAGCTTCATGAGTCATTAGTTCATTTATTAGTGCATTTAATGTTTGGTGACTAGGTTAATGACTCTTCATTTGCATTAAATGGTTGTTGCTAGGTGTATGATGATTCATTCATCTCATTTAGTGCTAATGGTCACCACTACCCTCTCCTACACTCACCTCCCCCCTCTAAATTGGCTGGCCACTTTTGTGGAGGCTCATGGATTCATTTTAGGAAAATATGATGATAGTTTTAGTGTATGGAAATTTCATAACTCATTTTATTCCATCACCGATTCCAAAAGGCAACTTCATTAACCGTTCGTCCATAACTTTGGACTTAACGAGACAAAGCGTTCTACTCATTCTCTACATCAATCTTGTTTATCTCTTTTAGCAAACTTGATGATCGAGTTGCCTCGGTTCAGAAGCGGGAGCCCGTATAAAGATCCGTCGATGTGGTGCCACCTGGACGACGAGACCGGAGATTGAGCGAGATCGGATCAGCTGCAACAAAGCGTGGGATGACGGTTGAAAACCGAAGGACCCGGATCGTTCGGTATAATTTTTCTACCCACTTTACAGTATGTTTGTTTGGCATTAATGGCAGATCCTGTGATATAGTATATGATAGCGCCAGTTGTAAAAGTTTTTGTTCCGCATTTTGGCGTCTGAAAGACGGCCGCGGCGCTACCGTAGACTACATTATTTCGCTCCCAATTGTTTCTTTTTCTAAAAACTGATATTCTAGAAAATGGGCATTACGAGAAACAAAAAGCTTTTGTTCCTCTGCGTAAAAGAATAGATACCCCTTGGAGTTCTTTGGATATCCCATAAACTTACAATGTATTGATCGTGCCTCGAGCTTGTCCGCATGCTGCTTTTTAACAAAAGCTGAACATCCCCAAATCTTCAAATACTGAAGATAGAGTTTCTTTCCACTCCACATCTGATATGGTGTGGTAGGCACAGTCTTGGTAGGAACTATGTTCAAAAGATATGCCGCTGATTCTAGCGCATATCCCCAGAAAGATTGCGGTAACTCAGCCTTACTCATCATAGAACGAACCATATCTAATAGGGTTCGATTCCTCCTTTCCGATACACCGTTGTGTTGTGGTGTATATGGAGGAGTAAGCTGAGAGAGAATTCCATTCTCTTTTAAGTAACCCAAGCTTAATGGTGATACCACAGTAAGTGCACGGTAGCGCCCCGGCCGTCTAACAGACGCCAAATGCGGAACAAAAACTTTTACAACTGACGCTATCGCGTACTATAACCCGGATCTGCCATTAAAACTATACTAACAAACTACAAAGTGGGTAGAAATGTTATACCGAACGATCCGAGTCCTTCGGTCTTCAACCATCATCCCACGCTTTGTTGCGGCTGGTCCGATCTCCTGAATCTTCTGTCTTCTCGTCCAGGTGGCACCACTTCGACGGATCTTTAAACGGGCTCCCACCTCTGAACCGAGGCAACTCGGTCGTCAAGTTTGCTAAAAGAGACGACCAAGATGATGTAGAGAATGAGTAGAACACTTTGTCTCGTTACGTCCAAAGCCATGGAAGAACGGTTAATGAAGTTGCCTTTTGGATAGGGTGAAATGAGAAATGAGACTATCTAATTTCCATGAGTCCAAAACTATATCAATCTTTTTTCAGGCAATCTCTCTCTCCCAAAATGAATGGCCGGCCACATATATAGAATGAGGGAGGTGAGTGTAGGAGCAAGGGTTGGTGACCATAACCATGAAGCTTATCATCTCACTTAAGGAAAAGAATGAGTCACAAAAAACATTAAATGCAAACCAATGATCATTAACCTAGTCACCCTTGCATTAAATGAATCATTAATTGCACTAATGAGTCACTTAACACCTCACCATCCTAGTCACCTTCTAGAAGCTTCCACACTCATCTCAAGAAAAGGTAAATCCGTCTTTAACTGAATGTTAAAGACGGACAATAGAAAACTGGAAACTGGAAACTGGCAACTTCCAAAAGCGATCCCGAAACGAATTTCAGGATAACCCCGTATCAGTATAAATATACCCGCATTTGTATTACGACCGAAAACAAATGCAACTGAGACAAAGATATTATATCTACACAATATAATACCCGGATCCGGCTTAAGCCAAAGCCTACCAGTATTATCTGCCAGAAATATGACACGTGCGTAAACGCACGTGCATTTTCCGAACCCTTCCATAAAACCATACGGCCTCTACAACGTTTCGCCCGAACTTAGGAAAATGTCTGTGGGGGACTCTAATGACTCATCAACACATTGGCACTGGGTATAACCTCTAGCACGTCAGAGGTACAAGCTGTACGTAACGGTTGGCTATGTATTGATTGAAAGGGAAGCTGATGAGCGAACTCATCCATAAACCCTACTGAGCCTAACAGTGACAATAAACATACAGTCCGGTCCGTTCGTCTAAAGAGTATCGCATATCGAGTCTAGGGGGGTGGATAATGTCAGACCCCTAATAACGCGATAAATCGTGTCGGCATGAAGCCCATCACCACCTGAGAAACTACTGATCCAAATCAGTAATTCTCCACTACCTTGGCTGAGGATTTCTAGTGATGGCCACCCGTGCACTATGCGACATCAACGCCCAATACCGGGTGAGACGAATCCCCGACGATCCGCTCACTGCCTTCATGTGGCTCGGGACTGTACCCAAAAAATACCTGTTTGCACGTCTCCTTTGAGCGTGGTAGGGTAGAAATCAAAGAACAGTGGGAACTCACACGAGACAAATGACGATCTCAGGTCGACAAACTAACCTGTACACATGTCACCAGGGAACTGCTATATGACGATATGTATAATACCAACTAGCATGTTCCCGGCGAGTCCTGTCCGGTGTACTCATAATCCAATGAGCACCTGTATACATCTTAGGTGAACCAACTGACACCAATGGCTTGTGAGACTGGCCACCGCCCCTCGTCGGGGTCTCGACTGTATACACTAGTCTACTCTGGAGTATCGATGGCCAGTTTCGAAACTCCCACGACTAGGGACACTTTTAAGGATGTGCTTACAAACCCCATCTCCCACGTATATGATCGCCATCATACTGCTGGTAGTCAAGCAAGAATCCTATAGGCTCTATCATCATGCAATAGTGAACTAAAGCATGTATACGATGATAAAGACAAACCAGATAGCATACTATCATCTCGAGCAAGACTGTCATAACGGTATAGGTCCTACCTCAATCATTGTAATTACGTACCTGCGATCCAATAATTGACTTTGAGGGCACTATATCCAACAATCTCCCACTTGCACTTAAGGCTAATTATTGCGATGTCACATACTCACAGCCCGTGTGATACCGAACATCCAACTCCTCTACTAATCAGTTTCACAAAGCTCGTTTGTAAAACTATTGTGTTCGAGAAATAGCCTCAGTGAGTGGATCCGCCATGATGTTTCTTTCTATATCTCTCTAAATCTCAAATTCGCGGAGAAAGCCATCTCCCGAATTGAGTAATACCTGTCTTAGAATATCTGGATATCTGATGGGACCTAGTTCATAAATGAACTCCAAATCCAAACTTCTTAGACTGTATCGATAACTGAACCTAATCAGTATCCAGCACCATGCCTCCCACAGTATCCACTTGGACCAACTGTCTATAATACTGTCCCTCATCATAGGGAAAACTATAACTCTGACAATCACTCTGTCATCCATGTCACCTCTGAAGCCTGGAATGATAACCGTCTCCCGAAGGAGGCTGCCGTCATCAAATCCGTAGAACATTCACTTATGTTCTAAAACTGCTTCCTTATGTTTCTCTAGGATTGGATTAATATAAACTTATCGCATCTAGTGCAAAAACAACATCTGGTGTAGTACTTGACATCTTACGATTGACTCAATTGCCTAAGCAAGTGGTCTGCCAATCATGCACATCCCTCTCCCCTTTAGTCTGAAAGACACCTTTAGAGAGGGTGACTCCATCACCTGCAGGTACACCACCATGCCAGGAGTCATTTATTCTAAATACCTTTAGAATATTGTCAAAGTACCCACATTGGGAAACTACCCAAATCAAGATCTAAAACCATAAATCTAGAAACCAGAATGTCTGATATTATATCCATATCCTGTGTGAAAAAACGACTGTGTGACGACCATAGTACAACCGATTGTAGTATAGGAATATTACTTCCTACTTTGTGTATGTCATCCAAATACTAGGACATCACACCCTACTCCCTTCTCGACAGATCCATCCGTATTCTGATGAAGTCAAAGCCATGACTTTCACATCAAAATTAGATGATCTATCTCCGCTTTTTCTGCTCAAGTCTATAAATAGACATAAGCTACTTGCCTACTGTACTTCCGCTGCTCCCACTGACTACGACAACCCTCTGGCAGAATAATATATACGTACACTTCTAAATCTTGTTTAGAATGACGCTATACATAACCTCCTGCCGGGTCTCATAGCCTGGAACAACCATAGTGTCAAGTCTGGGTAAACAAGAACCTCCCTGTCACCGTCCTTGAGGCTACCGGAGTACCTCTCGGGTGTCTGAGGTTTCCCACCATATCTGCGGAGTGGCTATTGGAATGTCAAACCTGATTGATTATATAGGTCCTATTAAATTTTCCGTAATCGTTTGCGGTTCTGGAATCACTTCAAGTTCTACCATACTCCCACTACTGTTTTCTGAAAAAATCCATTTTACTAAAAACTGTGGCGAGTCAAGAACAATATCACTATTGATCTTCCAGATGGTAGAAAATCAACCCTCATCAAAGCCAGGGTCAAGCCACAAACTGCCATTACAGAAACGTGCCTTGAGTTATCCAGTGTCTGGTTTTAAGCATAAGCTGGACAACTCTCCGTACCTTAACATCGTTAAGATATGAACCATTCTATATCCAATATAGAAAATTTGGCACTTATTTAATTGGAGCCAGATTCTAATCATGCAGCTGTCACCAGTGCATATCAACTTAATGTAGAGAGGCTAATCAGCATTACTCAACTTAAGAATATATCCAATTATGAGTAACCTCAAAGAGAAACAAGTTTCTCAAAAACCATTACTATCAACTGAATACCAATCACAAGTATCTACATCTTCGATTTCTTTGAAGAATCCCAATACTTGCGACATCTGGTTCTCTACTTTATTCTTATACCCATAACTTCTCAAAACTTAGACCTTGAATTTCTACGAAACACTTGTCTAAATACTAGAGAAGTCACAAGTAAATAGAACATGGTACGAGGACCTACCCCTTTGTCCTGATAGGCATTGGACAACGTACCATACTCTGTATAAGTCCGCTGAGTCGAATAACTCAAAACTTGTGCATCGTAGGTTGAAAACTGTACTTATGGTTAAGAACTACTCCGTTGTTTAATGCTCCTTACCCAATCGTCAACTATAGGTAAATGTTGTAGGGTTCCTAGGCACACTCAAGAGGTTCTACAACTGATCAACCATGCCAAAATCAAATTTTCCATGTGCCGAGAAACCCTAATGCTAGATCGTTAACTAGAGGTAAGGCGAAATAGATGCAAGTTAACAACTTAACTACAAGTGAAAGGGACTACAACCTTTGTAGATCCGGTCCTCCGCTTCTTTAGCTCCGTGATGACGTCCCTCCGCTGCGATCATCGGGATCCCGGACTCTAGCGTTGGTTTCATCGGAGAAATGATCGGGCTAGGTCGTTGACTTCGATGCCGAAGATGATCTACGTCGAGGCGACTCTAACTCAAGCTCCATCTTCACTAGGTCATGAAACTTGTGAAGAAAACACCCTATACCACATGGAAAGTGGTAGAGGATGAAGAAATAGGAAGTGGGTTCACTTTGGATTTGGATTTCTCACTCTAAATCTCATGGCACTATTAGAGGTAGCAAACTTTCTTCTTCTTGAAGAAGAATAAGAAGAAAGAAAAATGATAAGAATAATGATTAAAAAATGAAACTTATCCTTTTAATTATGGTACATGGTTGAGTTAAGCCCTCATGCTTAACTTGTGTAGAGAATTAACCAAAGTATTGGGTTAAGGGTTGGGTTAACAAGCATCCTAAGGAAATGACAAAAGAAATTGACTTTCTCAAAGTTTCTTCAAGCTTCATGAAGCTTGATAACTTTGACCAAAGTCTTATTTCTTTTGTTATTTGTTAGGAAATTAGTAAACCCTAATTTAACCTCAATTTGTTTTAAGTCTCATACACACAACTTGTATGTATCATCAAGCATGATACAAACATGTACACTTGCATATATCACATATAAACAATGTGAACATTCAAGTGAGAAAATCAATCTTAAGTGAACCAATACTAGTTAATGTAAAGAAATATATCAAATATATAATTATACATTAATCCATTAAATCAACACTTGATTTAACGATCTGGTCATATTGCATATAACCGACTAATATCTAGTGTGTCAATGTATCGAATCAACATTTGATTCGGTAACCCGGCTATATCTTATATAACCGTCCGATGATACAAATCACTAGAATAGAATTCTGTATCACATACTGGTATTATTCTCGGTCCCGCACATATCTCATATACGCTCCTACTTCGTTTCGCTTAAGCCAGGAAACCTCTGTGTAGGACTCTAAAGACTCGTCAATACGCCGGCCGTAGGTGATGATCATATCAAACATCCACAAGCCGCAAGCGGTCTGCTAAACGTAACGGCCACCCGGGTATTAAGCGATCAAAAGATCAACGAGCAAGCCCGCTCACACTCCTCTGAATCCAACCAGCAACACATACCATACAGTCCGGTCTGTTCGTCTGATATGTCGCATATCTGGCCTAGGAGTGGTAAACGTCAGACCCCAGTAGCTTGATAAGTCATGCCGATGTAAGGTCCATAACAAGCATGAAACTACTGATAACACTTACCAGTAAATCAGTGAAACCCTGGCCAGGGATTTCCAGTTATGGCCAGTCGAACATAGCGCAACATCAACCCCCAATACCGGGAGAGACGAATCCCCTCCTATCGATCATTGCCTCCATGTGAATAAGGACTGTACCCAAAAACCACCTGTTTGCACGACTCAGTAGAGTCGTGGTAGGGTGGAAATCAAAGCACAGTGGGAGACACACAAGACTCTATGACGATCTCGAGTCAATAGACTAAGCTGTACCAGTGTCACCAGAGAACTACCATCTGACGTGAGGTATAATACCATCTGGGAGTTCTCGGCGAGTCCGTTCAGTGTACCCAGTCTCCATTGAGCACCCGCATACCATCTCTGATATCAAACACCAATGGATATGGGATCATCTATCGCCCATCATATGGGTCGAGAAGATATACGCTAGTCTACTCTGGAATATCGATGCCCCGTCTCGATATTCCCACGACTAGGAACATTGAAGGATGTACTCATGGACTACTCAGGCCCCACTAGTATGTTCTGCATCACAATCCTGGAAGTCGAGTACACATCCTAAGGGATTTATCAACATGTAACAGAGAGACAGAAAGTATACATGTTAAGATAAAGCAACCAGATAGCTTACTATCATGTCGAGCAAGAAAGTCCTGCCTATATATGTCCCAGCATCCACTACGATATACATCCTATGTACAGTAATGGCCTCTAGGGCATACATATAACTAACAATCTCCCACTTGCACTAGGGCCATCTGTAGCAGTGGTTGCAGTATCGAATACTCAACCATCCCATAAAAGTCTCTTTTTGGGAAAAGGCCTTTGTGAGTGGATCCGCCGTGTTGTCCTCTGAGTCTACTCTCCTGACCTTGATCACCCTGGAGATCATCTATCTCTAAGATCAGGTGATGCTGCCTCAGAATATGTCTGGGTCACTGATGAGACCGGGGTTCCTGGGCCAAAACCACACTTCCATCGTCATACAATGGTAGGAACCTAGTTCATCTCATGAACCAATATACACCCAAACTGCCTCTTTGGTAGTATCTTTAATAGCGATGTTACCAGCCTTTATCGTCTAGTTTGCCACGGTATCTAGCTTGAAACTCTTCCAACATACCGTCCCTCTACTGAGGGTAAAGACAATACCTGCGACTGACATTCAGTCGTCCTTATCACCTGGAACTTTTCCTATGATTCTCCCCGGGATCGATTGATACCATCTCACTAAACCTAGTGAGAAGCCTAACATCCATTTAGATCTATCTCATAGATCCAAATCCCAGGATTTAGGAGTATCACCTTTTTCCTATTGGAGAATCCTTGGGATAAGAGGAGATTGACCGTGTGTACTATAGGAAACTCTTTTCCTATGAAGAGTAAGTTGTCTACGTACAATACGAGGATGACCATCTTACTCCCTACTACTTTTTTGTATATGCAAGGTTCATCTACCATTTTGATGAAGTCAAACTCTTTGACTACCACATCAAAACAGATGTTCCAACTCCGCGATGCCTGCTTTATTCTGTAAAGCAATTTGCACATGTTTCCGCTGCTCCCACTGTTTACGAAGCCCTCTGGCTGTGTACTTATAGACGTTCTCTTCTAAATCAATATTTAGAAAATCAGTCATGACACCCAACCACCAGATATCGTAGTCATGGTATGTAGCAATGGCAAGTAGGATCTGGATGGACTTAAGCAATAGCCACTTGAAAAAGGTTTCATCATTATCCACGCCTGGTCGATGATGAAAACCTTTAACAAGTCTAGCTTTGAAAGTCTCAATTTTTCCATCTACACCAAGTAATCTTCTCAAGATATACTTGCTCCTGATGGGGATTTAACCCTTCAGATATAGCATCCAAAGTCCATACTTTGTTGGTGTACATGGATTCCATCTCAGATCGCTAAGCATCCAGCCATTCTTACAGAGTCCCTACTCTTGATGGCCTGCTCGAAACTAGTTGGGTAATCATCTCATGATGCATTCATCGCTCCCACTGTCATCGAGAAACCGAAGTATCTCTCAGGCAGGTGAGGAACCCTGCTAGATCGGCGGAGAGGTCGAGGTTCGTTGGGGACTATTGAATCTTTTGGTTCTATCAAATCATTAGCTGTAGTTTGTATAGCTGGAACCTTTCCAGTTCTATAGAACTGACCTTGCCTTGATCTTGTCCGGATTTTGCTTTTGACATAGGCCGGACAATCTCAAATCTTAACGTACTTAAGAGATAGGCTCTTCCCATACCATATCTCATATGGAGTGGTAGGCACTGATTTGATTCGAATCCAATTCAATAGGTATGCAACTTCTCAAGTGCACAACCCTAAAAGGAAATAGGTAACTCAGTAGTACTCATCATAGAGCACACCATATCTAATATGGTGCGATTGCTCCGCCTTGATACACTGTTGTGCTGTGGTATATTCGGAGGAGTAATACGGAGAGAGAATCTCATTCTCCTTTAGAATAGTCCAGGAATTCTATGCACAAGTATTCTCCTCCCTGATCTCATCAAAGGACATAATACTTCTACCCGGTTTTTGGTTCTCTACTTCTAACTTATATTCTGTGAATATCTCAAAAGTTTCGGACTTATGTTTCAGCAGGAACATGTGGCTGAATCTTGAGAGATCATTAGAGAATGTAATGAAGTACAAAGAACCGGTCTTGGCTTGTGTAGACAGGGGACCTTACATACATCATCATGTATCAGTCCCAAGAGTTTACTAACTCTTTCTCTGTTTCCAATAAACAGAGCTATGGTCATCTAATCTTTGTGACATGACTGGCAAGTTTCACAAGATGTAAATTCAAACTGATTTAAATATGCATTTAAAATGTAACTTAAGCTAGTCAGGTCATATTGATATGACCTAGTCTACAATACCTCAAGAAGGAATCGTTCATTTCTGAACTCTTCCTCTTGTGTGTGTTCTGTATACTAGGAACTGTAGTTTGATTTAGAACGTCAATGCTTTTAGATAACGTGCCTGAACCGATATAGGAAATGTACAAAACATTATTCAATAATACAAAATTATATCCTTCTTTAATAAATAAAGAAATTGATATGATTTTGTATATCAGATTCGGTATCTAATAGCATTTGTTCAGAATCAATGTATTTGGAAATACAGGGTGACAGTGACCAACAGACTTGGCTGCAACACTTGCACCGTTTTCTGTCTCATGAAACTTATCACCCGTTCTCAGTTCTCTACCTTTCTGTAGCCCATATAACAGATTATGTATGTGGAATTCTGATCCGGTATCAAATACCTAGGACGTAGAGGATACTGAAAAACAGTTCTTTGTAATGAACGCACCCGAAGGAGATGCATCATATGCACTTTCTTCGTTTGGGCGGCATAGGAATTCTGGTATTCCCCTATTTCCTGCTCGGTCTTATAACAATTATAAGTTGGAGCGGGACCAACGTTCCCCAGCTCAGTATAACAAGCGGGTTCGGTCAATACATCCATATTATTATCTTGATTAAGGAATGATATGGTCGCTACCTGGAGAGAGAGAGAAGAAAACACTCTGCGTGCGCTCTTGCAGGATTAGATTGGTTATATATTTTATCTAATCAGGATGGCTCCCACTGTTTCTATCAAATCTTCCTTCAAACCTTAAAAGGAAAGACTAGCCGAGATTAATTATACTCAACAAGTTCGCCAATCTTTCAGCCAGGCCAGTGTTGGTACTTTGAGGGAGGTTCCCCGTGCTTTCGCACGGACCTAATTAAAATAAACCTCGTTTTCCCAGGGGCGTAACCCCATTGACACCTTTCTACACACCTACCTGAACGGCTAATTGCAAAGTGCAAAACTCTCCCAGGAGTAAAAATTACTCGCAGTGGGTATCGGGATCCAACTATCAGATAGAAGGTATGCAATCTTATTGCAAATTTCAACACTTGAAACTCCCGATAATGGTTTTTACCCCTAGCACTTATGACCTTAACTACGGTCAACAAATCATAAGCACTAGTCAATTTCTACCCGTCATTTTGTGATTAATTAGACCCACCCACATGACCCTTAACTAAGGTTAACAAAATCACACGACTGTCCTAACTAATCGCATCATATGCGGTGTAGGAAGACATCACTTAGCTACCGTACACTGTGCCTTAACTAAGGTCAACAAACACAATACGGATACTAAGTACTCTACTTCCTAAAATGACGGAGAGTTGCGGATGGTTTTTAAGAAAACCTTTAACGCTTTGAACTTGATCTCGTTGCGGAATCAAATGGTTTTTAAATGGAGTGTTTTTTAGGCTTTTCTAGTTTTGCTAAAGGGGTCACTCCCGGTGAAGGGATCGTCGGCCCTTTCCTCATCGAATAAGGTGCAGGATATATTATATATACCGCTGTGCAAAGCAAAAACTATAGAAGCAGTCAAAAGACAAACCGAGGGTTGTAGCATCTGCCAGTTATTGCTAAAGGGGTCACTCCCGGTGAAGGGATCGTCGGCCCTTTCCTCATCGAATAAGGTGCAGGATGTTCTACAAGGAACACCGCGATGCAAAGCAACAACTAGAGCTACCTGATTTTATTTTTGAAATTCGATTCCACAACATCTTTTAGGTTTATTTTCTTTCATTAATCTCATTAATGAATGTCCCATCATTTAAGTCCAACTAAACATCACAGATAAATATAACGTACGCTTATGCCATCCGCATTCGCCTCGATGTCCCGTCTGCACCGTTCGGTTAGGTAACTAACGCCAGAGCGAGGCAGGGCTAGCGCGGGTGTAAAATATAAGCAACGTCTATATAATATATCATATATACAATATATACAGTACCTATCTGAACAAATCACATGATCACATCACAGATAACGCAGCAGAAAATATCATATGAAATATTGGATATACTAGGACGTCCGTGTTTTATTTTGAGCCTGTATAAAACACGGATTCCAAGGTCGTGAAGAATGGTCAATCCCACACCCCTAGACCCCTACGAGAGCGGCAAGCAACCCTACCAATTCTAAGGTTAGGAGACCCGAACTCGACTCCTCGAGATGGTCTCCCACTGGACCCTAGAACCCGGTTACTTATGCTCCCCTCCTTGGGTCTATCCTAATGCGGAAAAGTAAATAATATACATCAACGGTGACATCATCCGCAACCTGGAAGTGCCCAAATAAAAGAATATTACATACAAGTTTTTACATGAATGAAAAATGAAAAACACTCGTCTCACATAAAAAAAAACCGGCTATTCGAACACGACGATCCAATATAACATATCCAGCAACACATAACATCATATGTCATCAACGTAAGTAAATATGCCCATCCCAATTGTCGTTGACATATAGCAACGAAAACGGCGATATCACATATTACACTTACGGTCGCAGAAAAGAAAGTGTAAAACTACAACAGTTGGAATCCGCAGCCTCTTTAGACATCACATGCCTAATCAAATGAATTCCTTAGACATCGTATGCCTAACAATTATAAACCCCGCATTTTAGTCTCAAAATCGAAAACACTTTTCAATATCAAGTCGGGCAATTCAACAAGATTCCCGGCATCCAGAACGAATGCTCGTCGCAAACTTTAGTAGACGGCCGCACCCCCGATACCGTCGACGAAGTGCATCAAGGCGGAACACCGCTGCTGCAAGCACCCGAACGGATGCTTTCGGCGATGGGGTTCTCCTACAGTCACTTGGTCGGGGCAATGGGGTGAGGCTGTCTATTAAGTTTACCCGGCGAGTATCCGCGTACGCTACGTAATTGCGACGGACTTTTGATCGCATCAAAATCTCGTGGCAACCGATCAATTGAGACTAAACCGCTAGATCTATAACATTCAAATCAATTATCTCATAACTATTTGTGGATTCCAAATATTGTATCACATTCCAGATAATTAGACAACGTTAAACTTTCCGATCGAACAATCAAACACCTAAGTTTTCCCGAAAAGCTCAACACATGAAATAAGTTTAAAAACATCCACTTCATGCCACAGTACCAACGGTCCATCCGTAGAAGGGTCAAGCCAACGCCTCACATGTGGCATGCCGTACTGCCCCAAAACCTAAGGTTCAAAGGGCAGTTCAAGATGGTCACATAATCGAGTTAAGATTTGTTGTCTTCTAGAGGGTCCATCGCGTTACTTGCACTACTTAGAATGTTCTCAAACTACGGAAAGATCCAACACTTGGAAATTTCCCGTCAGGGGAAAACGTGGGTCATTCATATCCGGTCGAACCTATTAACATGTTCTAAAATATCCGGAAAAACACAGAAAAAGTTAAACAATCCAATCGAAACATCGAGTCCCTAACATAACCCAGAAAACTCAACTTTTGAGCATAAATTAAAATTACCCAGAAAACACAGGACTTACTTCTGGAGATTACTGTGCAAACATTGGGGAAAGATGCCACATTTTTGCCGCGGAACCCCCGCCAAACTAGGGTACGGCCGCGGTTCCGCGGTGTAGTGATGGAATCATGGGCATGTGATGCACAGTAATTCATAGAAAACCCTGCTGAATTTTTTGAGTATTTTTAATCTGGAAAAATCCACGATTTCAAAAAATGTACAGAGAAGGGTGTAATTTAGGGTTTCGGGGTTCGACCGGGTTTCTAACTTCGTCTACCCATCGCCTAAAGCTCTAGCTAGGCTCTGATACCACTGTAGGGTTCCTAGGCACACTCAAGAGGTCCTACAACTGATCAACTATGCCAAAATCAAATTTTCCATGTGCCGAGAAACCCTAATGCTAGATCGTTAACTAGAGGTAAGGCGAAATAGATGCAAGTTAACAACTTAACTACAAGTGAAAGGGACTACAACCTTTGTAGATCCGGTCCTCCACTTCTTTAGCTCCGTGATGACGTCCCTCCACTGCGATCATCGGGATCCCGGACTCTAGCGTTGGTTTCATCGGAGAAATGATCGGGCTAGGTCGTTGACTTCGATGCCGAAGATTATCTACGTTGAGGCGACTCTAACTCAAACTCCATCTTCACTAGGTCATGAAATTTATGAAGAAAATACCCTATACAACATGGCAAGTGGTAGAGGATGAAGAAATAGGAAGTGGCTTCACTTTGGATTTGGATTTCTCACTTTAAATCTCATGGCACCATTAGAGGTAGCAAGCTTTCTTCTTCTTGAAGAAGAAGAAGAAAAAGAAAAAATGATAAGAATAATGATTAAAAAATGAAACTTATCCTTTTAATTAAGGTACCATGGTTGAGTTAAGCCCTCATGCTTAACTTGTGTAGAGAATTAACCAAAGTATTGGGTTAAGGGTTGGGTTAACTAGCATCCTAAGGAAATGACAAAAGAAATTGACTTTCTCAAAGTTTCTTCAAGCTTCATAAAGCTTGATAACTTTGACCAAAGTCTTATTTCTTTTGTTATTTGTTAGGAAATTAGTAAACCCTAATTTAACCTCAATTTGGTTTATGTCTCTTACACACAACTTGTACGTATCATCAAGCATGATACAAACATGTACACTTGCATATATCACATATAAACAATGTGCACATTCAAGTGAGAAAATCAATCTTAAGTGAACCAATACTAGTTAATGTAAAGCAATATATCAAATATATAATTATACATTAAATTATTAAATCAACACTTGATTTAACGATCCGGTCATATTGCATATAACCGACTAATATCTAGTGTATCAATGTATCGAATCAACATTTGATTCGGTAACCCGCCTATATCTTATATAACCGTCCGATGATACAAATCGCGAGAATAGAATTCAGTATCACATACTGGTATTATTCTCGGTCCCGCACATATCTCATATGCACTCCTACTTCGTTTCGCTTGAGCCAGGAAACCTCTGTGTACGACTCTAAAGACTCGTCAATACGCCGGCGGTAGGTGATGATCATATCAAACACCCACAAGCCGCAAGCGGTCTGCTAAACGTAACGGCCACCCGGGTATTGAGCGATCAGAAGATCAACGAGCAAGCCCGCTCACACTCCTCTGAATCCAACCAGCAACATATACCGTACCGTCCGGTCTGTTCGTCTGATATGTCGCATATCTCGCCTAGGGGTGGTAAATGTCAGACCCCAGTAGCTTGATAAGTCATGCCGATGTAAGGTCCATAACAAGCATGAAACTACTGATAACACTTAGCAGTAAATCAGTGCAACCGTGGCCAGGGATTTCCAGTTATGGCCAGTCGAGCATAGCGCAATATCAACCCCCAATACCGGGAGAGAGGAATCCCCTCCTATCGCTCATTGCCTCCATGTGAATCGGGACTGTACCCAAAAACCACCTGTTTGCATGACTCAGTAGAGCCGTGGTAGGGGGAAATCAAAGCACAGTGGGAGATACACAACACTCTATGACGATCTCGGGTCAACAGACTAAGCTGTACCAGTGTCACCAGAGAACTGCCATCTGACGTGAGGTATAATACCATCTGGGAGTTCTCGGCGAGTCCGTTCAGTGTACCCAGTCTCCACTGAGTACCCGCATACCATCTCTGATGTCAAACACCAATGGATATAGGATCATCCATCGCCCATCACATGGGTCGAGATGATATACGCTAGTCTACTCTGGAATATCGATGCCCCGTCTCGATATTCCCACGACTAGGAACATTGAAGGATGTACTCATGGACTACCCAGGCCCCACTAGTATGATCTACATCATAGTCCTGGAAGTCGAGTACACATCCTAAGGGCTTTATCAACATGTAACAGAGAGACAGAAAGTATACATGTTAAGAGAAAGAGTAAGCAGATAGCGTACTATCATGTCGAGCAAGAAAGTCCTACCTATATATGTCCCAGCATCCACTACGATATACATCCTATGTACAGTAATGGCCTCTAGGGCATACATATAACTAAAAAATGTCACGGACATAATTTCAAAAAGTTATATCTCACTTTATAAAACTAAACGTACAGATAGATCATTTTGAAATTGGTGCACAACAACGGATACTCAAAACCAAATACATGCCGTCCGGCAAAAACATAGGCGACTTCCTCAAATATCAGCAATTACAACGAATTCCGATATAATGAGGATGATCACCTTATTCCCAATAACCTACTCCCACTCATCATCTGTAAAACTATACAGATGTGAGAATCATACTTGGTAAATACATACCCTGGAGTAAGTATCTAATCGGGAAATCAGTTTACCTTTAACAATGCACTGAAACATGAAAATGTTTCGTAGGGGTATCCTGGTATTCCTAGTAATTCCTCCTCCATAATCCAATTCATGACTATAACCGTATATTTCTTTGTCATCTCTCCAAATCCCTTTATTTGTCTTTATTCATTACCTTCTGTACACCCCTTTAGGCTAAGTGGTTTTCTTCCTTCCCTACCGTTCGGCACCAGCCTATGGTTTGGAAGAAAACTATCCTGTAAGCATAATAGGTGTACCCTCCTATACCAAGAAGTACTCACAACTCGAGAGAAGGTGATGATAAAAGACAACTGAATAATACCTTATTCTATTTCTCCCGAACTGGGGAAAAAAGCAAAGGTGAAATAGGAGTGGCGATGAAGTACGCGGTTTGGTCGTGAATGATAACAGTCGCAATTTACTTTGTCCTCTTTCTAATCCCTTTATTTTGTCTTTAGTTATTACCTTCTGTACACCCTACTTAGGCTAATTGGTTTTCTTCATTCCCTACCTTTCGGCACCTGCCTATGGTTTGGAATAAGACTATCCAATAACCGTAATAGGTGTACACTCCTAGGAGCCCTCGCAACCTGAGAGAAGGTGATAATAAAAGACAACTGAATAAACCAATTCTATTTCTCCTGAACCTGGATCCATCCTCGAAGAAGTCCCTCCGAGTTCGTATATAACCATACGATGGATCTATCAAATGGAAGTGGCACTACTACAATATGGGGTTGCCCCTATGGACTCAGAAATCCGTAAAGGCAAATATTTCTTGTCCCTACGGATTTATCCGTAGGTCCAAATCGTTGTCCCTACGGTGCCTTACGTTCTAATTTTTTCTTTGGCCCTACGGAGCCGCAAGCCGGGGACCTACGGTTATGTCTGTAGGGGCATCTACATAGGTTATTAATAAAAAAAAGCACAGAAAAATTATATTCATCATTCTCAAATTTCTCTCTCTCACTCCTGCGCCTCTCGTCGCCTGTTCCCGCGCTTCGTCGCCACCGCGCTCGCGAGCCTGCGCCAGCTTCGTCGGTCTTCCCCCCACCTTCGTCGACTTCCCGCACTTCGTCGCTACCTTCGCCGATCGTCGGCGACCACCAATTTCTACCGTCTCCTCCACCGCGCGCACGGTTGTAAGTAAATCTCAAATAATTTTTAATTTTGACGTTGTAGTCTAGGGTTCAGGCTAGGTTCGGGTAGGGGTGAGGACATCGGCGTTGGCGTCGGCATCGATCGGGTTCAGTTAGGGTTAGGGTTAGGGTTAGGGTTATTTTGTGGGGTTCGGTTGGGGTTGGGGCTGGGGCTGGGGCTAGGGTTTGGTTGGGGTTGGGGTTGGGGTTGGGCTGGGGCTGGGCTAGGGCTCGGTTGGGCTGGGGCTGGGGCTGGGCTGGGGCTGGGGGTAGGGTTCGGTTAGGGTTAGGGATATTGGCCAAAAACTCTCTTCAAGAGTTTAACCCGTATCAATATTGGAGTAGTGAGCTTTAACAATGGTGAACTGAGTCCGCCAATGAAGAGCGGCCGTTTTGCAGCGGGAGGCTTAGCATATATAAGCAATATACGATTTACAAACAATAGCGGTAATCTATATAAACAACGAGATAATGATTTTCAAATTGGCCAAGTTATACCCAACTGTTACTCCATTGACAATAGTCATCCTATAGATACCGTATATTTTGGTGGCCCTGGAGGGAGTAAAACATATTGTAAATGATGCACTCTTGCAAATGTGCTATCTTATTGAATAAAAAAGTTGCAATTGGGATGCTATTATTAGTACATGAGAATAATTTTTGTTGGATTCTATCATTACACATGCTTCACGAGCTCTCGACAAATTTATTTACTCCGCCTCATAGAAGTACAAGTCTTATACCAGTAAAGAACCATGAAAATTTGCGATTGGTTATGATAAGTTGTGAAACCTCACAGTGCCATAACTTTCTTGAAGGATCTCAAAAGTTTTATCATAAACCATTTTAATGCAAAAGCTAAATTTGATTGCTTTATCACAAGCTCTCTTCATCCTTGATAATTGATTCTTTTGAAGCATCATAACTATGTTTTGCGTTAATATATTTGCAATGTTGCAAATATATGATTAGCTTTATGGCTTGACTTTAATAGATCTATATTTCTCTGTTTTTCCCTTGCTTTAAAGTTGAACATGATCTTTTAATAGCAAATATACTGCCCTTTAGAATTCAGATATGGACTGATAAGAAGAGATGATTGTTATCATGTTAACGACCACTTATAAAATTTCTCAAATCTTGATCTCAATGGTTTAAAATCATGTTACACGAATACACAACAAACGCATAATTAGAGAGTGATTCGAGATGTTCAGGTTAAAACCAATATATGATACTCGATGATAATATGAAACCTTCATATTCCCATCGATACTTATATATGAAACTAAAAGCGCCACTTAGTCCCCGTCTATCGGTTAACATACGTGCGATGTTCGTCGTGACATAGAACTATACGAAGGTTGTTAAATATCAGACGGTATAGCTCGATACTAACAACCGTCGTATAGTCTACGCGACGAGAAAATTCAATCGTATGGTAACCCATAGATTTGCCCCGTGTGGACAAGTTAAGAATGTATAAAGCAAACGCCTTCATTCGCTTATGTTTTCATCCGTTTCGAGATATTTCGTCGGTACCTTTCCGCTGGTTCTCCGTGTACAAAGATAGATTAGATGTTCATTTCATCATTGTTTCACAGCTTCGAAATGATTATCTATTCTATTACAGTGTACTCGGAGAACAGCGGGGAGGTGCTGCCGAAATTTACTCGAAACGGTTAAAAGCACAAGTGATGAGTGTTCGCTCTATACATTCTTAATGGGATAGAAGCCTACCCCCGACAGCCGGAACACACACATACAACAAGAATACACAACAAACGCATAATTAGAGAGCGATTCGAGATGTTCAGGTTAAAACCAATATATGATACTCGATGATAATATGAAACCTTCATATTCCCATCGATACTCATATATGAAACTAAAAGTGCCAATTAGTCCCCATCTATCGGTTAACATACGTGCGATAATTTATTCTTTTCAACGACAAACGCACACACAAAGCATATACACGGATTTTCTCCTTTGTCAGTAACTATCCCGTTCTTATATTTCTCAATATAGTCACCATAACCTACAATTTATATGTTATACAGTCTAACATGGCCCATGAGTACATCAGAGTTAAGAACTGGATGTATGTGGATTGGCAACAACGTATGCAACTTAAGTTTGTCACAGGAGTTGCTGCTTTTATTGAATTTGCACGCGCACATAATAAGATCATAATAGAGAAGATTCTCTATCCGTGCGATAGTTGTGGCAATAAGTACTGGCAGAAGTTAGAATTGGCAGAGCTTCATATTGTAAAATATGGGTTTACTAGACTTTATACAACTTGGAAATATCACGGGGAAGGAGAAGAATGCAGTACTGCGGCAGAAAAAGAAGGAGAACACGATAATTCGGCAGGAGAAGAAGAAGAATTCGGTAATGCGGCAGAAGGAGAAGACGGTAATTTATTTCCATCAGAAGAAATAGAGGATATGGTAGAGGCTGCCCTAGGTGAATCTATTCGTACCGAAGATGACATTCCTTCCGGTCTAGGACCGCGTGCGGATAAATATGAAAATTTCATGAATGATGGTAGGAAACCAATTTATGAGAATGCGAAGTATTCCACCCTCTCATGGTTCGTCCAACTTTTCTAGATTACGTGCCTAAATGGATGGAGCAACAAGTCATTCACAATGCTTCTTTCGTTCTTGAAAGATTCTATGCCTCCGGGAAATAACATGCCCGACAGCTGGTACGGAGCCCAGAAGATGATGTCTGATTTGGGTCTAAAGTGTAAGAAGATTCAAGCACGTCCTAATAATTGTGTGTTGTACCGGAAAAAGAATTCAGATTTGAAAGAGTGTCCAATATGCGGAGAGGCCAGGTATAAGCTGAAAGATTCTGATAAGAAGCCCGATATACCTGTCAAGATAGCACGATACTTTCCCATAACACAGAAGCTACAAAGGTTATTCAGGTGCAAGAAAACAGCCGAGGCAATGATTTGGCATCACCGTGCTCCTCCAAGTGAAGATGGAAAAATGAGCCATCCAAGAGATTCACCGGCATGGAAGGATTTCGATAGGAGGCACGCAATATTCAGTAGCGATCCTCGCAATGTCCGGCTCGGACTGGCTACTGATGGCTTCTGCCCATTCAACTATATGGCTGGAAGTCACAGCACATGGCTCGTTGTAATGATAATTTATAATCTGTCATCTTGGTTGGCTATGGACCAATCATACTTTATGATGTCTCTTCTTATCGACGGACCAAACTCACCGGGGAACAATATTGACGTCTATCTCCGACCTCTGATCGAGGAGTTGAAATTTTTGTTCATTGATGGTGTAGAGACATATGATGCAAACACAAATACAACCTTCATACTGCGTGCCGCTCTAATGTGGACAATTAATGACTTTCCTGCGTATGGAATGCTATCAGGTTGGTCCGTACATGGTCACAAAGCATGTCCTCATTGCCATGAACACACAATATCGAAATTCTTGAATTTTAGCAGGAAGGTTTGTTATTACGGCCATCGACGTTTCCTGCCTCCAGACCACCCCTATAGGTTAGACACGGTTCACTTTGATGGTCATCAAGAGCTTCTTGGACCTCCATCCCCATTGTTCGGAGAGGACGTGACTGCTAAATGGGATGGTTACAATAATGTGACCTTCGGGATGGATCCGACGAAACAGGTCAAACCACCATTTTGGAACAAGTTAAGCATTTTCTTCGAGCTTCCGTACTGGTCTACAAATTCAGTGCGTCATTGTCTGGACGTCATGCATATACAGAAGGGAGTATCAGAGCACATTCTTAACTTGCTTCTTTGTAATGACGGGAAATCGAAAGATAACCTGAATGCTCGGATGGATCTACAAGAGTGGGGAATAAGAAGGGAATTGCACCGTAGACCGGTAGCGGGTAAACCGGGCAAGTTTGTACTTCCCAATGCCGCTTATCATATGTCACAACCGGAGAAGAAAAGATTCCTGCAGGTGTTGCATGATTTGAAAGTTCCTACAGGTTTTTCAAGATCATTCAGCAAGAAAATAAAAATTATGAAGGGCAAGATCGATGGGCTGAAAAATCATGATCACCATGTTATCGTGGAGCACCTTCTTCCATTAGCCCTCAGGACTTCTCTCCCCGAATCGGTTGGTCTAGTAATCAACGACTTATGTTGTTTTTTCAGGGAGTTGTGTAGGGTTCCTAGGCACCCTAGTGAGGTCTCACAAGTGATCAAACATGCAAATTTCTAAAAATTACGGTGCCGAGAAAACCTAGAACGGATCGTTAACTAGATATTTAGGCAAAGCAAGCAATTAATCGAATTAAATGCTAGGGGAAAGTGACTACAACCTTTGTAGATCCGGTCCACCACTTCGTGAGCTCCACGATGATCTCCCTCCGCTGTCCAAATCGAACTCACGACTCTAGCATTGGCATCATCGAAGAATGGGCGGGCTTGATCGTCGGTTCGATGCCGAAGATGATCTACGTCGAGGCATCTCAAGAACAAGCTCCAACTTCACCAAGCTTTGAAAACTTATGAAGTAAACACCCTATACAACTTGGCAAGAGGTAGAGGATGAAGAAATAGGAAGTGGGTAGACTTTAGAATTGAATTTCTTACTCAATTTCACTAGTTGCCATTAATGGCCACTAGCTTTCTTCATGTTGAAGAAGATGAAGAAGAAGAAGAAGATATGATAAGTTAAATTAAAATAGAAAAGAAAATACAATACTTATCATATCTTCAACCATGGTTTAGTGTAGAGACTTAACTTAGGTTAGATGAGTGGTTAGGGTTAGGCATGAGACAAGAATGGTGACTAAGTCAATGCTTCATGAATCTTCAACTAAAAACAAATATAACCACCATTCATTTCTCTTTTTCTTTTCAAATGAAATAAATAAAAAGATAAATGAATAAGCAAATGAAATGATACCCTAACCACTAACCAACCATGGTTCAATACTTTACACAAAACCAAGAAAGAATGTATCATCAAACATGATACAATCATGTGCACAAAAATATATCACATATACAATGTGCAATACAAGTGAGTAAATCCATTTAAAGTGAACCAATACTAGTTAATGCAAAGTAATATATCAAATATACAATTATACATTAAATCATTAAATCAACACTTGATTCAATGATCCGGTCATATCGCATATAACCGGCTAGTATCCAATGTATCGGCTTACCGAATCAATCCTTGACTCAATAACTAGGTTATATCGCATATAACCAATCGATACATTCGTCGCGAGAATGGAATACGGTATCACATACACGAATTATTCTCGGTCCCGCACATATCTCATATGCGCTCCTATTTCGTTTCGCTTGAGCCAGGAAACCTCTATGTAGGACTCTAAAGACTCGTCAATACGCCGGCAGCGGATGATGATCATATCAAACAACCACAAGCCGCAAGCGGTCTGCTAAACGTAACGGCCACCCGGGTATTGAGCGATCAGAAGATCGACGAGCAAGCCCGCTCACACTCCTGTGAATCCAACCAGTAACACTTACCGTACAGTCCGGTCTGTTCGTCTGATATGTCGCATATCTCGCCTAGGGGTGGTAAACGTCAGACCCCAATAGTTCGATAAGTCATGCCGACGTAGGGTCCATAACATTCGTGAAACTACTGATAACTCTTACTAGTATATCACTGCAACCCTGGCCAGGGATTTCCTGTTATGGCCAGTCGAGCATAGCACAACATCAACCCCCAATACCGGGAGAGACGAATCCCCTCCAATCGCTCATTGCCTCCATGTGAATCGGGACTGTACCCAAAAACCACCTGTTTGCACAACTCAGTAGAGCCGTGGTAGGGTGGAAATCAAAGCACAGTGGGAGACACACAAGACTCTATGACGATCTCGGGTCAACAGACTAAGCTGTACCAGTGTCACCAGAGAACTGCCATCTGACGTGAGGTATAATACCATCTGGGAGTTCTCGGCGAGTCCGTTCAGTGTACCCAGTCTTCACTGAGCACCCGCATACCATCTCCGATGTCAAACACCAATGGATATGGGATCATCGATCGCCCATCGCATGGGTCGAGAAGATATACGCTAGTCTACTCTGGAATATCGATGCCCCGTCTCGATATTCCCTCGACTAGGAACATTTCAAGGATGTACTCATGGACTATCCAGGCCCCGCTAGTATGATCTGCATCATAGTCCTGGAAGTCGAGTACACATCCTAAGAGCTTTATCAACATGTAATCAGAGAGACAGAAAGTATACATGTTAAGATAAAGAGCAACCAGATAGCGTACTATCATGTCGAGCAAGAAAGTCCTACCTATATATATCCCAGCATCCACTACAATATACATCCAATGTACAGTAATGGCCTCTAGGGCATACATATAACTAACAATCTCCCACTTGCACTAGGGCCATCTGTAGCAGTGGTTGCAGTATCACATATTCAACCATCCCCTAAAAGTCTCTCTTTGGGAAAAGGGCCTTCGTGAGTGGATCCGCCGTGTTGTCCACTGAGTCTACTCTCCTAACCTCGATCACCCTGGAGATCAACTATCTCCATGATCAGGTGATGCTGCCTTAGATTATGTCTGGGTCACTGATGGGACCAGGGTTCCAGGGCCAAAGCCACAGTTCCATTGTTACACAATGGTAGGAACCTAGTTCATCCTATGAACCAATATACACCCAAACTGCCTCTTTGGTAGTATCTTCAATAGCGATGTTACCAGCCTTTATCGTCTAGATTGCCACGGTATCGAGCTTGGAACTCTTCCAACATACCGTCCCTTTACTGAGGGTAAAGACAGTGCCTGTGACTGACATTCAGTCGTCTTTATCACCCTGGAACACTTCCAGTGATTCTCCCCAGGATCGATTGATACAATCTCACTATACCTAGTGAGAACCCTAATATCCCTTTAGATCTATCTCATAGGTCCAAATCTCAGGATTTAGGAGGTATCATCTTTATCCTATTTGGAGAATCCTTATGATAATAGGAGATTGACCGATCGTAGTATAGGAAACTCTTTTCATATCAAGAGTATGTTGTCTACGTACAATACGAAGATGACCACCTTACTCTCTACTACCCTTTTGTATATACAAGGTTCGTCTACCATTTTGATGAAGTCAAACACTTTGACTATCACATCAAAACAGATGTTCCAACTCCGCGATGCCTGCTTCATTATGTAAAGCAACTTGCACACGTTTCCGCTGCTCCCACTGTTTCACGAAGACCTCTGGCTGTGTTCTTATAGACGTTCTCTTCTAAATCAGTATTTAAAAGAAGCAGTCATGGCACCCAACCGCCAGATATCGTAGTCATGGTATGTAGCCGTGGTAAGTAGGATCTGGATAAACTTAAGCATAGCTTCTGGAAAAAGGTTTCATCATTATCCATGCCTGGTCGATGACGAAAACCTGTAACAAGTCTAGCTTTGAAAGTCTCAACCTTTCCATGTACACCAAGTAATCTTCTCAAGATATACTTGCTCCTGATGGGGATTTAACCCTTCAGTTATAGCAACCAAAGTCCATACTTTGTTGGTGTATAAGGATTCCATCTCAGATCACTAAGCATCCAGCCATTCTTACAGAGTCCCTACTCTCGATGGCCTGCTCGAAACTGGTTAGGTCATCATCTCATGATGCAATCCTTGCTCCCACTGTCATCGAGAAACCGAGGTATCTCTCAGGTGGGTGAGGAACCCTACTAGATCGGCGGAGAGGCTGATGTTCGTCGGAAACTATTGAATCCTTTGGTTCTACCAAATTATCTGCAGTTTTGTACAGCTGGAACCTTTCCAGTTCTACAGAACTGATCTTGCCTCGATCTTGTCCGGATTTTGCTTTTGACATAGGACGGACAATCCCAAATCTTAACTTACTTAAGAGATAGGATCTTCCCGCACCATATCTTATATGGAGTGGTAGGAACTGATTTGATTTGAACCTAATTCAATAGGTATGCAGCTTCTCAAGCGCATAACTCCCAAAAAAGGAAATAGGCAACTCAGTAGTACTCATCATAGAGCACACCTTATCATATAGGGTGTGATTACTCCGCCCCGATATACCATCGTGCTATGGTTTATACGGAGGAGTAATGCTGAGAGAGAATCTCATTCTCCTTTAGAATAGTCCAGGAATTCTATGCACAAGTATTCTCCTCCCTGATCTCATCATAGGACATAATACTTATACCCGTATTTTAGTTCTCTACTTCTAACTTATATTCTGTGAATACCTCAAAAGGTTCGGACTTATGTTTCAACAGGAACATATGACTGAATCTTGAGAGATTATCAGAGAATATAATGAAGTATAAAGAACCAGTCCTGGCATGTGTAGACAGAAGACCTTACATACATCATCATGTATCAGTCCCAAGAGTTTACCAACTCTTCCTCTGTTTCCAATAAACAGAGCTATGGTCATCTTATCTTTGTGACATGACTGGCAAGTTTCACAAGATGTAAATTCAAACTGATTTAAATATACATCTAAATGTAACTTCAGCCAGTCGGGTCGCATTGATATGACCTAGTCTACAATGCCTCAAGAAGGATTCGTTCATTTCTGAACTCTTCCTCTTGTGTGTGTTCTGTATACTAGGAACTGGAGTTTGATTTAGAACTTCAATGCTTTTAGATAACGTGCCTGAATCGATCAACTTTTGATATAGGAAATGTTCAAAACATTATCCATCAATACAAAATTATATCCTTTCTTTAGTAATAAAGAGACTGATATGATTTTGTATATCAGGTTCGGTATCTAATAGCATTTGTTCAGAATCAATGTATTCGTAATACAGGGTGACAGTGACCAACAGACTTGGCTGCAATACTTGCCCCGTTTTCTGTCTCATGAAACTTATCACCCGTTCTCAGTTTTTCTACCTTTTTGTAGCCCTATGTAACAGATTACATATCTGGGATCCTGATCCGGTATCATATACCCAGGATGCAGAGGATACTGAGAAACAGTTCTTTGAAATGAACACACCCGAAGGAGATGCATCATATGCACTTTCTTCGTTTGGGCGGCATAGGAATTCTGGTATTCCCTAATTTCCTACTCTGTCTTATAACAATTATAAGTTGGAGCGGGACCAACGTTCCCCAGCTCAGTATAACAAGCGGGTTCGGTCAATTTTCCGTATTATTATCTTGATTAAGGCGTGATATGGTCGCTACCAGGAGAGAGAGAGAAGAAAACACTCAGCGTGCGCTCTTGCAAGATTAGATTGGTTATATATTTTATCTAATCAGGATGGCTCCAACTGTTTTTATCAAATCTTCCTTCAAACCCTAAAAGGAAAGACTAGCCGGGATTAATTACACTCTACAAGTTCGCCAATCTTTCAGCCAGGCCAGTGTCGGTACTTTGAGGGAGGTTCCCCGTGCTTTCGCACGGACCTAATTACAGCAAACCTCGTTTTCCCAGAGGCGTAACCCCGTTTACACCTTTCTAGACACCTACTTGATCGGCTAATTGTAAAGTGCAAAACTCTCCCAGGAGTAACAATTACTCGCAGTGGGGATCGGGATCCAACTATCATATAGAAGGTATGCAATCTCATTGCAAATTTCAACACTTGAAACTCCCGATAAAGGTTTTTACCCCTAGCACCTATGACCTTAACTATGGTCAACAAATCATAAGCACTAGTCAAGTTCTACCCGTCATTTCGTGATTAATTAGACCCACCCACATGACCCTTAACTAAGGTCAACAAAGTCACGCGACTGTCCTAACTAATCGCATCATATGCGGTGTAGGAAGACATCACTTAGCTACCGTACACTGTGCCTTGACTATGGTCAACAAACACAGCACGAATACTAAGTACTCTACTTCCTAAAATGACGGAGGGTTGCGAATGGTTTTTGTGAAAACCTTTAACGCTTTGAACTTGATCTCGTTGCGGAATCAAATTGTTTTTAAATGGAATGTTTTCGAGGCTTTTCTAGTTTTGCTAAAGGGGTCACTCCCGGTGAAGGGATCGTCGGCCCTTTCCTCGTCGAATGAGGTGCAGGATATATCATATATATCACTGTGCAAAGCGGAAACTATAGAAGCGATCAAAGACAAACCGAGGGTTGTAGCATCTGCCAGTTATTGCTAAAGGAGTCACTCCCGGTGAAGGGATCTCGGTCCTTTCCTCATCGAATAAGGTGCAGGATGTTCTACAAGGAACACCACGATGCAAAGCAAGAACTGTAGCTACCTTTTTTATTTTGAAATTCGATTCCACAACATCAATTAGGTTTATTTTCTTTCATTAATCTCATTAATGAATATCCCATCATTTAAGTCCACCTAACCATTACAGATATATATAACGTACGCTTATGCCATCTGCATTCGCCTCGATGTCCCGTCTGCACCGTTAGGTTAGGTAACTAACGCCAGAGCGAGGCAGGGCTAGCGCGGGTGTAAAACATAAGCAACGTCTATATAATATATCATATATACTATATATAATACCTGTCACAGAACATCACATGATCTCATCACAGATAAAACACAGCAGAAGAAACATATGAAATATTGGATATACTAGGACGTCCGTGTTTTCAATACGAGCCAGTATAAAACACGGATTCCACGGTCGTGATGAATAGCCAATCCCACACCCCTAGACCCCTACGAGAGCGACAAGCAACCCTACCAATTCTAGGGTTAGGAGACCCGGACTCGACTCCTCGAGTTGGTCTCCCACTGGACCCCAGAACCCGGTTACTTGTGCTCCCCTCCTTGGGTCTATCCTAGTGCAGAAAAGTAAATAATATACAAATGGTGACAACATCCGCAACCTGGAAGTGCCCCAATAAAAGAATATTACATACAAGTTTTTACATGAATGAAAATGAAAAACACTCATCTCACATAGATACCCCCCGGCTATTCAAACACGACGATCCAATATAACATATCCAGCAACACATAACATCACATGTCATCAACGTAAGTAAATATGCACATCCCAATTGTCGTTGACATATAGCAACGAAACCGGCGATATCACATATTACACTTACGGTCACAGAAAAGAAAGTGTAAAACTACAACAGTTGGAATCCGCAATCTCTTTAGACATCACATGCCTAATCAAATGAATTACTTAGACATCGCATGCCTAACAATTATAAACCCCGCATTTTAGTCTCAAAATCGAAAACACTTTTCAATATCAAGTCCGACAATTCAACAGGATTCCCGACATTCTGATCGAATGCTCGTCGCAAACTTTAGTAGACGGCCGCACCCCCGAAACCGTCGACGAAGTGCACCAAGGCGGAACACCGCTACAGCGAGCACCCAAACGGATGCTTTCGGCGACGGGGTTCTCCTACAGTCACTTGGTCGGGGCTAGGGAGTGAGGCTGTCTAGTAAGTTTACCCGGCGAGTATCCGCGTACGCTACGTGATTGCGACGGACTTTTGATCACATCAAAATTCCGTGGCAACCGATCAAGTGAGACTAAACTGCTATGTTTATAATATTCATTCCGTTATCTCATAACAATTTGTGAATTCCAATTATTGTATCACATTCCGGATAAATAGAAAATGCTAAACTTTTCGATCGAACAATCGAACACCCAAGTTTTCCCGATACAGCTCAACACATGAAATAAGTCTAACAACATTCAGTTCATACCTCAGTACCAAGGGTCCAGCCGTAGAAGGGTCAAGCCAACGCCTCACATGTGGCACGCCGTACTGCCCCAAACCCGAAGGTTCAAAAGGCAGTTCAAGACGGTCACATAATCGAGTTAAGGTTTGTTGTCTTCTAGAGGGTCCATCGCGTTACTTGCACTACTTAGAACGTCGTTAAACTACGGAAAAATCCAACACTTGGAAATTTCCCGACAGGGGAAAAATTGGGTATTTATATCCGGTCGAACTTTTTAACATATTCTAAAATTTATCCGGAAAGCCACACAGACAAAATCTGATAATCTGATCGAACATTCGAATTCCCAAAACAACCCCAGAAAATTCAACTCATGAATAAATTTTAAAAATACCCAGAGAACTCAGCACTTGAAACAATGAATTACTGTGCAAACAGTTACTGCTGACGTCACACTTCTGCCGCGGAACCGCCGCATAAGCTAGGCTTATGCCGCGGTTCCGCCGCCGATTTCACTGTTCATGCAAAACTTTTTGCGCCGTAATTCTTATATTTCCCTGCTGAGTCCTCTGCATATTTTTAATTTGGAAAAATCCACGATTTTAGAAAAAGTACAGAGAGCAATTTTTAGGGTTCGGTTTCGGTTCGATCGGGTTTCAAATTCCGTCTAGACTATGCCTAAGGCTATAGCTAGGCTCTGATACCACTGTAGGGTTCCTAGGCACCCTAGTGAGGTCTCACAAGTGATCAAACATGCAAATTTCTAAAAATTACGGTGCCGAGAAAACCTAGAACGGATCGTTAACTAGATATTTAGGCAAAGCAAGCAATTAATCGAATTAAATGCTAGGGGAAAGTGACTACAACCTTTGTAGATCCGGTCCACCACTTCGTGAGCTCCACGATGATCTCCCTCCGCTGTCCAAATCGAACTCACGACTCTAGCATTGGCATCATCGAAGAATGGGCGGGCTTGATCGTCAGTTCGATGCCGAAGATGATCTACGTCGAGGCATCTCAAGAACAAGCTCCAACTTCACCAAGCTTCGAAATCTTGTGAAGTAAACATCCTATACAACTTGGCAAGAGGTAGAGGATGAAGAAATAGGAAGTGGGTAGACTTTAGAATTGGATTTCTCACTCAATTTCACTAGTTGCCATTAATGGCCACTAGTTTTCTTCATGTTGAAGAAGATGAAGAAGAAGAAGAAGATATGATAAGTTAAATTAAAATAGAAAAGAAAATACAATACTTATCATATCTTCAACCATGGTTTAGTGTAGAGACTTAACTTAGGTTAGATGAGTGGTTAGGGTTAGGCATGAGACAAGAATGGTGACTAAGTCAATGCTTCATGAATCTTCAACTAAAAACAAATATAGCCACCATTCATTTATCTTTTTCTTTTCAAATGAAATAAATAAAAAGATAAATGAATAAGCAAATGAAATGATACCCAAACCACTAACCAACCATGGTTCAATACTTTACACAAAACCAAGAAAGAATGTATCATCAAACATGATACAATCATGTGCACAAAAATATATCACATATACAATGTGCAATACAAGTGAGTAAATCCATTTAAAGTGAACCAATACTAGTTAATGCAAAGTAATATATCAAATATACAATTATACATTAAATCATTAAATCAACACTTGATTCAATGATCCGGTCATATCGCATATAACCGGCTAGTATCCAATGTATCGGCTTACCGAATCAATCCTTGATTCAATAACTAGGTTATATCGCATATAACCAATCGATACATTCATCGCGAGAATGGAATACGATATCACATACACGAATTATTCTCGGTCCCGCACATATCTCATATGCGCTCCTATTTCGTTTCGCTTGAGCCAGGAAACCTCTGTGTAGGACTCTAAAGACTCGTCAATACGCCTGCAGCGGATGATGATCATATCAAACACCCACAAGCCGCAAGCGGTCTGCTAAACGTAACGGCCACCCGGGTATTGAGCGATCAGAAGATCGACGAGCAAGCCCGCTCACACTCCTGTGAATCCAACCAGTAACACTTACCGTACAGTCCGGTCTGTTCGTCTGATATGTCGCATATCTCGCCTAGGGGTGGTAAACGTCAGACCCCAATAGTTCGATAAGTCATGCCGACGTAGGGTCCATAACATTCGTGAAACTACTGATAACTCTTACCAGTATATCACTGCAACCCTGGCCAGGGATTTCCTGTTATGGCCAGTCGAGCATAGCACAACATCAACCCCCAATACCGGGAGAGACGAATCCTCTCCTATCGCTCATTGCCTCCATGTGAATCGGGACTGTACCCAAAAACCACCTGTTTGCACAACTCAGTAGAGCCGTGGTAGGGTGGAAAGCAAAGCACAGTGGGAGACACACAAGACTCTATGACGATCTCGGGTCAACAGACTAAGCTGTACCAGTGTCACCAGAGAACTGCCATCTGACGTGAGGTATAATACCATCTGGGAGTTCTCGGCGAGTCCGTTCAGTGTACCCAGTCTTCACTGAGCACCCGCATACCATCTCCGATGTCAAACACCAATGGATATGGGATCATCCATCGCCCATCGCATGGGTCGAGAAGATATACGCTAGTCTACTCTGGAATATCGATGCCACGTCTCGATATTCCCTCGACTAGGAACATTTCAAGGATGTACTCATAGACTATCCAGGCCCCGCTAGTATGATCTGCATCATAGTCCTGGAAGTCGAGTACACATCCTAAGGGCTTTATCAACATGTAATCAGAGAGACAGAAAGTATACATGTTAAGATAAAGAGCAGCCAGATAGCGTACTATCATGTCGAGCAAGAAAGTCATACCTATATATGTCCCAGCATCCACTACAATATACATCCAATGTACAGTAATGGCCTATAGGGCATACATATAACTAACAAGTTGTGTGCTAAAACACTGGAGATTGTGACGCTGGATAAACTAGAAAATTCTATTGCGTTGATACTTTGCAAGTTTGAGCGTATTTTCCCACCGTCATTCTTCGATATCATAATACACTTGACGGTTCATCTTGCAACTGAGGCGAAGTTAGCCGGACCGGTGCAATATCGATGGATGTATCCCGTCGAGAGGTACGTGTAATTTTTCGTTTCGCGGAATTTATAAATTTATTGTTGTCCTGTATGCCCGTATTTATTTATTCAACATATTTTCATTAGGTACCTCTACACTCTTAAGAAGTATATACGCAATAAAAATCGACCAGAGGGTTCTATCATGCAAGGTTATCTTCTTGATGAAGCAACCACATTTTGTTCCCGCTATCTGGACGAGAACATTAAGACAAGGTTTAACCGGCCACGAAGAATTCAAGACGGGCCATATGGTAAAGACGAGTATAAGAGGGTAGACACTATGTTTATCAACAAAATATATACTGGTTTATCTTGCTTAATTGCGCATGTCTTGAACAAATTAGAGAGTAAGTTTATTTGGATTAATTGTTATATCTGTGTTTGTGTGTGTATGAAATGATATAATATTAATTTCACCATTATTTGTCAAAAACAGAATTCATTTTAACGAGGTACGTGAGGAGCATCCTGATTGGAACGAAGAACAATTAGAAAAATATCATCAGGATAATTTTTGTGATTGGGTCACAGATCATGTAAGTTATTCGGATAACATTTTATTGCTAGCAGTTTTAATCTAAACTTGTATCGTTATGTATTTGTCGTAAAAAATTTTTTGTTAGATCCATGATCCGAACTTGTCTGCATCATTTGAGAGTGATTCAAGATGTTTAGCTCAATTTCCTAGTACGGAGGTTGCATATTACAAAGGATTTGGTGTCCTTGGATACAAATTCGAAGTTAAGGACATAGAAACATCTAGAACCACTCAGAATAGTGGGATTGCGATGGTAGGATCGGACGGTGTGATTTATTATGGGTACTTAAATTGTATACTCGGCATCCACTATCCCAGACGATCAGAACCCTTTTATATATTCCAGTGTACTTGGTACGATACGCGAACCGATACGGACAAGTGGAGAAGCAATCTTGGGACTTGGAAAGATGAATATGGATTGACCAGTGTGAACACACTTCTATTTTACGGTCAGGATGATCCGTTTATCTTTCTGAACCAAGCGTTCCAACTATACTACTCACAGTGTTTGAAGCATCCGGGATGGAGTGTTGTATGCCGATGGAAACCCAGAGTTGTCTAAGATGTCCCAGAATTCGAGGACAGCGATGAGGACGAAGGAGAAAGAAGGCTTAAAGTGCTCCGACCGTCTGTTTCGAAGGACGGGCTGTCTTCGACCGATCATGAAATTACGTGGGTTAGAAATGACATCGACGATGAAATCCAAGTAGATATATATAATGCGCCCACGAAACGAAAAAGGTTATCAGTAATGTTATATTATTACTTCACATTTTACTCTCTATACATATATAGTCAATACTTTTAATGATTGTCTAATGCATCCACGAATCGTTTATCTAGATTTGATGATGATGTCGGGAGCAGCGAGGGGCGGCAGGAGCTCCAGCTGCGGCAGAGGCAGAGGCCACTCCTGCCGCTTCCATACCATCCGCATCGTCTGCCGGTTAGTATGAATAAATATAAAATATTCATTCATTTTACATATGCTCTATAGAATAAATATGAACTTCATGGAAATTTAGCGTCAATGTTTATTTTCTAGTTGGAGGGGATGCGTCCGAATCCGGGACCCCGGTTGTTCCTCACCGGAGGAACTATCGTCCCGCTCGTGTTGCTGCCCGGGCCCAGGCTCGTGCGATAGTCACCGGAGGTATATATCACACTTCAATTTTCGTTTAAGCTTGATTTCTTAATACAACTTTGTCTTAATATTGATTGTCTTGATATTTCTTGCAGACGCAGGGCCTCTCCATCCCCAGAGGGGGACTCGAGGCCCGAATCAGTCCCATAGGCTGAGGCCTGACAGAGCTAGGGGGAGGCAGCATTCCCCCTCTTTTTTACCCTTGACTATCGCTATACCGGTCCTCATGCCGAGAGGTTCGGCCGGTATATGGGGGTCGAGAGCCGGCTCGTGAAGAACTATCCACTTCACGTTGAGTGGGGCGAGCAGCACCGGTGCTCATTCGTCCTCTTCTTTGATCAGGCTCGGGTACGTATTAATATATATTTTCATTTGATTTATCCAATATATTTATTATTAACACTTGCAATCTAATAACAATGTTTTTTTTGTATTTTCAGTTGGATTTCGATTTTCAGCCTGTACCCGACCCTCATCACCCTGGGAGGGTGCTCGACCTTCATGCTCTGTACAATGGACTGATGAAGAACATGCAGACCAAGGTCCGAAACAACAGGAATGAGCTGAAGGCCGACTGCTACTCCCTGTGAATGGCGACCCCCGAGGCAGAGAGAGCGGCCTTCCTATCTACTCCGGCGTTTGCGAGAGTCGACGTAGAGACATGGCCTCTATTGTGCGAATATTTCGACTCCCAACGCAAACAGGTATGTATTTTAAATGTAATTCAGTGTTTAGGATATAATTTATTTTTTTGTGTTCCTTAATTAGAAAACTAAATGTTAATGCGTTGTGCAGAAACAGGCCGCTCAGAATACAGAGAACAGGAAGTCGGCGAAGAAGGGTCGCCCCACTTACACAGGTGGCTCGAGAAATATTGCTCGAGCTATGGAGTTATCGGTAAATTACAATAGACCGACCTTTTTTATATTCTGCAATATTAAGATTTATTTTCTAATATTTCTAATATTAAGAGTTATTTTCTAATATTGCAGACAGCTCAGACCGTGGCGCAAGGTGGTACACCGAGCGTGCTGTCCGCATATCTTGCCGTCCACGGCACCTCGACAGATCCCGCCACGGGCGAGCTTTGATATCCCGACGTCGCTACTCAGGAGTATTGCGTACGTGTTAATATTTATTCTACCCATATTGGAAATTTTAGTTTTGGAAGGTTCAAGTTTAAATTTTATACTTATACTTTACTACTTAATGTGGGTGTAGGAGCGGGTGGTTGAGCAGGCCGAGGCCTCGGGGATCGATTTTACCGAACAGAGCGATCCGAGGCTGCTGACCCCAGTTCTGGACACCGCACACGGAGGGCACCACGGAGGTTGGGAGAGAGGCCGGGAACTGGGCCCTAGCAGGGCCCATATGAGGTTGGACTCCACCCCGGCGGTTAGTTCCTCCGTCTCCAGTGAGCGACGTGTCCAGCAGGATTTAGAGAGCTTGAGGGCCACCGTTCAGGAGTTGAAGGAGATGCTGGTATGTATAATACTTTATAGTAAAATATCATGTCATATTATAGATATCAACATATCCACAATTAGTACGTAGCTTGAGCTTATTTGGTTTTAGACTTAGGTTTGATTAATCATACATACATATGTAATTAAAAAAAACAACGGTTTTCCAAACTAGATATCCAAATGGGATTTCGAAATAACTTGACAATGATACGAATTCGAATAATACACAGTTCTTACATGCTTCTTACACACGTTAGGTCCAGACGCGACAGGGTACATCGGCCGAGCCTCCACATGCATCTCCTTCGGCTGCGGCTCCGCAAGCCACTACATCGGCTGCGGTTCCGCAGACAGCTCCGATAGCTCCACCGCCCGCTCAGACTCCCACAGCCGCGGCTCCGCAAGCTACTATCTCGACGGCGGCTGTGCAGACCACATCGCCAGCTCCACAGGACGCTCAGACTCCCGCTCGCACCGAATTGCATGGTTTATTGACCGAGAAGCAGGTGCGTCTTATTCTATCGTTTATCAGAGGTGGAGCTGGACCGAGCTAGGGTAGCTTTTTGATTCTTATTTTTTGAAACATGTATTTATTTATATCATACATATTGTACTACATTTTGAAACGATATTGATATTGATATTGGTTTATATTTATATCATATTCAGTATTTGGGTTTCTTTTGTATATTATATGCGTGAGATATGATTATGAATACTGCGATATATGTTGTGTGATGATTAATTTTATATTTTATTGATATATATATTATTGTACACAGGGCGAGAAAAAATCAGGCAGCCCTTTAAAAAAAACAGATAATGTGTACCTACGGATTAATCCGTAGGTACACATGTTGCCCCTACGGTTTAAACCGTAAGGGTAAAATATCAGCATTAACTGATATTTCCCCCCGATCTCAGTATCAGGGGGTTGGGGTTGCCCCTACGGATATATCCGTAGGAGAAAACAAAATCCCCTACGGATATATCCGTTGGGGCAAAATATCAGGATTCCTGATATTTCGCCCCTACGGATATGTACCTACGCATGTATCCGTAGGGGATAGTACTTGGCCCTACGGATATATCTGTAGGTACATCTAATATATTTAAAAAAACCGTAAATAAAATAACTTTTTTTCCCCTATAGCTAACTCCGTAGGTGAAAATGGACCTACACAGAACTCAGTAGGGGCAAGTTTTTGCCCGTAGGGGCAAGTTCAGGGCTTCAGCTTGCACCTACGACGTTTGCACCTACAGATTTATTTTTTGCCCCTACGGATAAATCCGTAGGGGCAGTGGTTTGCCCCTACGGGTAAATCCGTAGGGGCAACCCTTATTTGTAGTAGTGTGGATGTCCGTAGGAATACGGGGTGTTCTGAGAAATTCAAAGGGTAAAAGAAGGAGTGGCAATGACTTATGCAACTCTGACAATCCAAAAGCCAGTATTCTAAGAAGGTTCGGTCAACTTGGTCACTGAGTCATAGTCTAGGGTCGGTCAATGGTCGCTGCTAAAGAGAGAGAGAGAAAAGAAACACTCTGTGTGCACTCTAACCTAGATCAGAATGGTTATCACTTTATCTAATCAGGAAACCTCCTACTGTAATCTCAAATTCTCCTCCAAACCTGAAAGAAGAATTAGTCAGGATCACCCGAAGAGTAAACCAACTCATCAGTGGGAATCGGGATCCAACTCTCATCGCATGATAACGTGACAGAATCTACTCACGTTATCACACTCCAGAAGGTATGCGCATGCCTGGCAAGTTTAAGTTTGTATTTGAAACTCCCGATATGATTTTTACCTCATGCTCTTATGACCTTGACGAAGGCCAACAAATCATAAGTCACATGTCAAGTTCTACCCGTCATTGTCCAGGTCAATTTGAACCCACCCGTACAAGCCCTTGACGAAGGCAAATAAGGCTATACGACTGTCCCAAACCAACGCATCTATCTATGCAACAAATGAATACCCCAGCAGCTACCAAGCACTATGCCTTGACGAAGGCCACCAAACATAGCTTGAATACTACAGACCATCCTTAAGAAATGACGGAGGGTTACGGATGGTTTTTGGCGAAAAACCTTTAACGTAATGAACTTGATATCGCTGAAGGAACCTGATAGTTTTTATAAAAATATAGTGACGAAAACCTTTTGCTAAAGAGATCACTCCCGGTGAAAGGATCTCGGCTCTTTCCACGTGGAATGAGGTGCAGGATATTCTAACTGAATACCGTGATGCAAAGCAACTTGTAATCGACTATAGTGAAGTTATTACCCTGACGTAAACTTCTGCCCAAGGGATCACTCCCGGTGAAGGGATCTCGGCCCTTGCCTCGTCGAATGAGGTGCAGGATATTCTAACTGAATATCACTATGCAAAACAAAAGGAAACGTCTTTGTAATAACACTTTTTAAAAATGTTCCAACAACATCAAAAATAGGTTTGTTTTATCCTTGCATTGATAAGAATCAATGCAGTCCCATCAATCAATCACACCAGAAAAGAACGAAAAATAAAATGTACGTATATGCCATCCACATTCGCCACTGGGTCTCGTCATCACACGTTAGGTTACTTAACTAACGACAGAGCGGAGACTGGACTAGCGCAGGTGTAAAACATATACAACATCTACTAGTAAATATATCAATATACAATAATCGCTCCAGGCGTGATAATATGCAACATTACAGAAAAGTAATAATCATCACAGAACAATACAGATAATATGGGATCCTCGGGTTTCATAGAGCCGCTACTGAAACCTGACGTTCCCCTGGTCGTGTGGATAGCCTGTGTAATGAAACCTAGACCCCTACGGGTGCGGAAAGTTACCCACCAAAACCTGAAGCGAGGCAGCCCCCTACAGCATAGTGAATGGACCACCTGGCACTTCACGGAATCCGGTAAATTGAGCACCCCTCCTTGGGCCAACCTGTACCCCCTACGAGTGCGGCGAATAGTCTGCCAATTCTAGAGTGAGGTCCCTTTGCCTCTCAAAGCCATGAGATACGGACCCGTTGCCCTCCAGAACCCGGCTATCCGTGCACTCCGTCGCGGTGTAATCCTAGTACAGAAAAGAAAATATATACAACGGGTACATCGACCTCAGCCCGGTCGTGCCCCAAAAGAATATTATGCAAACAGGCAGTGACGGCAGTCCACATGTTGGACGCTCGCCCCGCAATATCAAATGTACAAATAAATCCAAACTGCACTATCATTGCACACTGCTATCCACCACGACAAATCCGCAACATCACAGCACAACACAGAACAGCAACGCAAATGTCACGTTCGCAAACCCGTCTAAAAGAACTATAACAATTAGACGCAATTTACTGCTCAAATGACATTCCCGGTCGGAGATATAATGTAAATACTGCATACTAACAAGTTTAAAATTTCGATCGACAAAACTTCCCGAAGTGGGCCCCATGTACATCTGGTGTACAGTAATAAAATCTGGGCCCAAAAGATATATACCAAAAACCACAATTTCCAGAGAATAAGCTCTCTGGAAAACTTGGAGCACTGTTCCCACAAAACGGCCGCGGTTCCGCGGTGAAACCCTAGGTTTGACCGCGGATCCGCGGTGGTAATGAAGGATCACGTGCCCAAATTTTCCCAGAATGCTTAGAAAAGCCAGCTCTGTTTTCTGTGACATGTAAAATTATTTTTAGAACCCTTTTAAAATCGACAGAAACTTTAGACTTGGAATTTGCGGTTTTCGAAAATCCGTTCGATCGATGTTTTAAACGCGTTAGCACAAGTTAGTAAAGCTTAATGGTGAGACTCTGACAACTGGAATTCTCCGCGACACCATATTGAAAAGATTCAATATGGATGATTCTAAGCGCGGTAACCTACCGGCTTCTCACGGAATCACCCTCTCCAAAGAGATGTCTCCCAAGACTGCTTTGGAAAGGGATCGCATGTCGATTATACCCTACGCTTCAGCAGTAGGCTTTATAATGTATGCAATGTTATGTACCAGACCAGATGTAGCATACGCATTGAGCGTTGTAAGACGGTATCAGGCAAACCCAGGGGAGAAGCACTGGATAGCCGTAAAGAACATTCTCAAGTACCTGAGGAGGACTAAGGAGATGTTCTTGGTGTATGGCGGAAAAGACCTCCAGATAGAGGCCTTTGCTGACTCCGGCTTCCAGAGTGACAAGGATGACTCCAAGTCCATGTCGGGTTATGTCTTTACCCTCAATGGTGGGGCGGTCTGTTGGAAGAGTTCCAAGCAGGAGACCATTGTTGACTCAACAATGGAAGCGGAGTACATAGCTGCTTGCGATGCCGCAAAAGAAGCTGTCTGGATGAAGAAGTTCCTCACAGAACTTCAGGTGGTTCCTACCATTGTTGATCTAATACCTCTGTATTGTAACAATAACGGCGCTATAGCTTTAGCGAAGGAACCCAGGTCCCATCAGAAGTCCAGACACATCTTAAGGCGGTATCACCTGATCAGGGAGATCGTAGATCGCCGGGAGATCGAGGTGAAAAGAGTAGAGATGGAGAATAACATTGCTGATCCATTTACAAAGACCATTCCTCAGACGCAGTTCGAGAGGCTATTAGAGATGATAAGTCTAAGATATGCCAGCTCATGGCCCTAGTGCAAGTGGGAGATTATTAGTGTATATGCCCGAGGGGCCATTATTGTATCATACTAGCATGTATATTACTTAATGGAGCTTGGGATATTCACAGTTGTATTGACAGTCTTGCTAAACATGGTAGTATGCTACTTGGTTTTGTCTACTTTAATATGTGCATATGTTTCTTGTAACGTATCACTTATACATATTAGTAGAGCCCTCAGGATCTTTGCTTCATTACCAGCGTTGTGATTGCAGTCACACTAGTGGGGGCTGAGTAGTCTATAAGCAACATCCTATCATTGTCCCTAGTCATAGGATTATCGAGACAGGGCATCGATATTCCGGAGTAGACTAGTGTGTACGCTTCTCATCCCAGTTGGGGAGATGGTCTGTCCCACAGCCATCAGTACATCGTACTAGAGATAGTATACAGGTGCTCGTTAGGTTACGGGTACACCGGACATGACTCGCAGGGGAACTGTTGGTTGGTATTATACCCGTCGTCAGTTAACAGTTTCTAAGTGACATGAGTACAGCATAGTCCACAGACTTGACACTGGTACTTCGCCTCGAGTGTGTCCCACTGTTCTTAGATTGTTACCCTACCACAACTCAAAGGACTCGTGCAAACAGGTAGCAGTTGGGTGCAGTCCCGAGCACTTGGAGGCAGTGGCGGTTAGACAGGATTCGTCTCTCCCGGTATTGGGATTTGATACCGCGCTGTGTCAGAGAGCCATTACGCAAAGTCCCTGGCCAGGGCAAGCTAGATTTACTGGTAGGTTCTAGTAGTTTCTCAGGGTGTAATTGGCTACGCTTCGACACGACTTATACCGCTATTAGGGGACTGATGCTTGCCGCCCCCTAAGCTCGATATGCGATAGTCTTAGACGAACAGACCGGACTGTACGGAAATTGTCACATCTGGCTCAGTAGGAGTTCGGATGGGTTTCCTCATCGGCCTTCTTATCGACATCTACCTGGGGACCGTTACGTACAGCTAGTGCCGCTTGCGGTCTGTGGTTAAACCCACTGCCAGCGTAGTGTCAAGTCTTTAGAGTCCCACACAGAGAGTTTCCCTGCTCCAGGCGAAATGATATAGAGGTCGTATGGTTTTACGACAAGCGTTCGGACGCATACGTGTTTAAACGCACGTACGACGTTCGGACAGTTTTTACTAGCCGGCTTTGGTTTAAGCCAGATTCTAGTATCAGGTTATTGGATTTATACAGTCTAAAGTTTTTCCGTGTTTTCACGAATTGGAGGGGCGTTCCCGTAATTTTCCGGGAAGGTTCTAGAAGCATGGTGACTTGGGGGTTAAGGTGGCATAAGCATTTATTGCTTAATGACTCATTTGTGTGATTCATCCTTAGAGTTAATGCTTCATTTATTGAGCTTATGACTCATGTGATGAATCACACAAGGTGAATGCATCAACCATGATGATTAATCATTTATAGTATTTATTTGATAAATTGTTATGATTGTTATATTCTAATGAGTTCATTTTCAATATCATTCTTATCATCACCTTCTCTCTCCTCAAGCTCTCCCATTCTTGAAACCCTAACCCTAGCCTCTCATGTGTTGAGATCAAGGGTTAACTAGACTAATACATCCATAACCTCACTCTATATCCTCTAGGTAGCTTAGATTAGCACTTTGAGCAACCTAGTTATCTCAAGTTAGAGATCTAGCTTGGAGAAGGAGCTTTCGAGTGGATCGTCTTTGACTCGAGGAGGCCGTTGAGGTGCCGATGTTCCAAGGAGCCTACGAGGAGTGGAGGACAGTGATGAAAACCCGAAGGAGAAGTAACGTGAGGTATAACTTCGAATCCGAGTAGTTAAACCTCCAGTAGATTGCTAGTAACGGTTTAGACACGATTCATGAGCTCAAGACCGTGTTACGAAGCTTTGATAATCGTTTTTAATATATTCCGCCTCCCCGCAAGTTTGTGGGGTGCATGACATGGACTTACAGTGGCATACAATGAATCAAATAAACCTAGTCATCAACTTATTTAATGTCACGAACCGAAAGTACGGAACGTGACCGGCACTTATATTACAAAGCGTCTAGAGGCACAACGTAACCTAAGTAAGCCGAAACCAAGAAATCTAAACCATAAAGAGAAGAAGAAGTAAAGGAAAACATATAGAAAAACAAGTTTAAAAACAAGACCAAATTTTCTCAAAAATTTCGGCAGAGTCTCCTTTGTAAAAACTGGCCCCAAACGGGTACAAACAAGTATAAATACATATAAACAATAAAAAGACGTCCCCAAGCGGGAGCAAGCTCTACGCCAACAGGCGGAAACAACCACACCAATGCACCATAGTATATAACGCCAAAGGGCGAGGCTCAAAACTTAAAAGAAAACAAATCCACCAGATACCATAATAATACAAGTGCGACTCTAAGGTCGAAATAATAACTGGTCCAGTAAACTAATAAGTAATGCAAGTTCGGTTGATGGAGCTTTCTAGATACAAATGAAATAATAAAAGTACAATGGCGGTCCAGATACAAGTGAACCAACCTACCGTGCAAATCACCCTGAATGAAAAGATGTGCCAACAAGCTGTCAGGAAAACCTGTACATCGAACCTGTAATAAAATTTGGCACAACGGGGGTGAGTTGCCAACTCGTGAGTAGAAAATATCTGCGAAAAGAAATCAAAATGCACGACGCTATCCTAGGTCATAATAATATACTAATATACTACTAGTCATCAAGTAAAGACAGGATAATAAGCTACGTGTAAGTGCAAATGCTCCGTGCTCGTGTCAGTGCCTCATATAGTACTAAGCCATGTGAATGAGTATGCATGCACCATGAATGTAAAATAACCAATCCTGAAATCTAGATATATCTGTATAAGAAATCTTTAGCTTTTATCATAGTAAAATGTGTATAGAAATCTGAAACATCAACGATGAAATCCATGGAAATCCGTGTCAAGCAACAACACAAAACATATAAATCTCAAGTCTCAATACCTCACAATCTCAATGTCTCATAGTCTCAATATCTCGGGCTCCGTCAGTCCAGATCGGCCCATATCATCAAATCTCACGACAACGGTCGGTATCCTCTGGATATCCGCCGCGCCGGACATCACCGGTAGGTAATCTTCCCCTGCCAGGCTCATCGTCTACAACTCGATCTTCTTATCCCGGGGTACCATACCGGGCCCACCATGTACCCGAGACGGTTCATCCACTCCTCGAATCGGGTCTCGAAATCCAACAGGAAACATGAAATCTCATGGTGGACGACACATACATCATGAGAAAACCGCATCTTATATTTTAAAAAGAGTGGAGGAGAGAGAGAGAAGTTTTTATATATTCTTGCGGTTTTCCCCAAAATCCATAAATCTCATAGAAATCCAAAATACCAAAATCATGCGTAAGTATATATTAATTGTCGGCATATGCCCCATAATACTGCATGATAACATGAAAATGTGAATGCATGAAATGTCTAAGTAATAAATGCCATGTCTATACTAACACCAGAGAGTGATCACAATATTATATCGATCTAGCTGTTTGCTGATTCTATCAATAAAAGATAATATGATCTAAAGTGTACGTGACATAGTAATTACCGATGATGATGTGTGTAAGCCGGCAAATAAGTGTGCGTGGAATATGCGCATCATCGGTAATGGTGCTGGTCTCCTAACAGAAAAAGTTTTATTCTGATTATAGAAACATATGTATGAACATGCACCATAATGATTACGGCCTGAATGTCAGACAGATGTGCAACAACCATTCATTTGATATACAAGTATAACTACAACTATATCACTCGAGCCTAAACTAGTGTCCATCTAACCTCCTAAGGAACTAAACCTAAGAAACTAGTCAATAAGAACTAAGAGTCCACCTAAGGTCTGAATCCATATCTCTAATAGCCGGCGATCCAGCCTCAATAGCGTCACGTACGTAGTACGGCTTTCTCGAATCAACAGTGCGGATCAATCATCACATCTATGCCTCGTACGGTAAAATCCATCGTACGGCATCCCAATATCGGGGTACGGGTCAAGTATCACCTACGTGTCTCATCATTCGTATAATACCATCATCAAATCTTGTCATGACCAAGGTACTGTACTGTAATCGCATACATCAATCATATATCATTGCCAGCATAAATATACATCGTTAATTTATCCTCAGAAATATCATGCCACATGTATCATATTATGATTAGGTCACACTTATATCATATCGTAATCAAGTCACATCTATATGATATCGTAATCAAGTCACGCATATATGATATCGAAATCAAGTCACACCTATATGATGTCGTAATCAAGTCACACATATATCATATCAGAATGTCAGGCACAGGTTATGGTCCGGAATCTATTTTAGAGTCCCATGTACTTCAATATCATCACCACCCTTTATTATTTATGTATACCTATCCATTATCTCATTTTCTAATGATCCGCTAACATCATAACACGACCGTATAGCCAGGAATCACGGCATCAAGCCCAGTTATATTGTTTCAACCCCGTGTATCTATCACATCCTTATATCACATATACGTGTTGTGTATATATATATACCTACACCTAGTCCTATATATATGTACACATACACGTATACACCACGTCGAGTTTCAGTGAGTGCGTGTGTGTGTATCTACCTGAAACCTACGACTCTCTTCCAAGATATTCATCCTCGGGTAAGGTCCTTCTAAATCAATCTAGTCCAACCTAAGGTCACTACCAGGGTCCTACTCACCGAAATTTTAAGGTCACGTCTGGCTTCCTAATGACACCAAGTACTTATTCCTATTCTATGTTTGCGGGGGTGCTAAATGCCATCCACCCGATTTCCCCCCGTAGATATACATCTACTCTCCTAGTCCTTGTCTGCCAAAGACGATGTCTCCATCCTCTTCTTCATCGCCCGCAGTCCACGTGAGGGGTACCTATACGCAAACATATATAGTATCGTAAACTGAATTACGGACAAAAATCAAAACGACGCACGGAACGCGCATAGGTTAAAACCTATGTCCCGTTCACGCAAAAGAACCAAATATCGCTCGATATCGGCGTACAAACTCCGATTAACCGAGATAAAAACCAATAAACAACCCGTAGTTTCAAACTCATTACTTATAATATAAAACATGATTAAATCCATCGAAACCCTAAAAATCGATCAAACAGTCCGATTTCGTAAAACCCGAAAACGCCAATTTACCGTTTTACTTCAAAACTTGATGTTTAAAAGAAACTAATGGTCATAATATTCATTATATAACCTAACAAGATTATAGAAACCATTACCATATTTTTATCACACTAATTTGTATTAAAAATAAATTCCTAGTTTGCAATTTTATCAATTTCAACACCTTGCAAGCAAAAATTCCATAATTTCACGACTAAACTTGATTTTGCCTAAATTAACTTATCAAACTACAATTTATAAAGATAGTAATATAATGAAACCATAAATTAGATTTTAAATCTCATTTATTTAAGAATTTCCAAATTCTAGTTAGCAAAAATAGCATTTTTCTCATAATTTCTCAATTATTAATAGAAACTAGTAACCAAATTAACTTTTCCATTCCACTAACAAGTTAATATCCTCACTAAAACCACAATCTAGTGATAACAACCTTAATTAGAATTTTATATCTCCAATAATTATGTTTTATAGAAACCTAGTTAGCAAAAATACTTAATTTAAACAAATTGGAATGAACAAATTATAATTCAACAACCATGCAAGATTTTCCACTTATAAAAATGTTAAACTAGTTGTTATAACCCTAATTAATTAATAAAATCTTAACTTGATTTTACAAACCCTAACTTGAATTTTGAAACTTGTAATTAGAATTAATTTATTAAATCTAAACATGCTTAAATTAAACATTCAATAACAATAAATCAAAAGAATAAGATTTATACCTCCACTACATGAAATCCAAACATAAAAATAAGCTTCCAAAATGAATGCTTTCCATCTCCAAAATCCATGTAAAGATGAGCAAAGAATAGAGGGTAGGATTTTATTAAGATTTTGTGGATTTTTTATTGAATTTTTGATGAAATTTGATGGATTTTTGTAACAAATTCAAGGGGTGAAAATGAGGGGCTGCCAAGGGGAGGAGGCCGGCCACAATTAGGGAAGAAAATAGAAAATAAAGTGAAGGAGGAATTGTGTAGAAGGCACTCCCAAAATATCACCTCTTAATGTCTTTTCAACACTTTATTTCTTTTCTTAAACAATTAAAGAAAATTCTAGAATCATGGAAAAATTTGTAAATAAATTTTTCATGATACACACTAGATTCTAATATGCAATGGTTCATTTTTGTAAATTAAACCCATTCAAATTTGTAATTTACACTAATTTAGTGTATAAATAAAGCTTATGTTAATATTTAAAATAATTAATTTAGGAAAAATATTTAATTAAACTAAAAATTTATAAGTGACTAAATAAACACCATTTACTAATAATAACATAATTAAAATAGGTATTTTTAAATTTATAGTGAAAAATAATTACGGTTTAGTTTTACAAAAACAACGTTTTACTTTACCGAAAATCATAAAATTCACTTAAAGAATTTTATTTATTTAATTATTTATTTAATTATTTTTAAAATATTACAATCTTCCCCCCTTTTAGAAATTCGGTCCCCGAATTTAAATTAAAACTCCCCCCAATTACTAAAACATTCAGCCAAAACACTCAAATCGTCGGGCCTCCGAAATCATCAATACATAACTAAAATCAACTCCGTCAAGCATAACGCAATCATCGGAGTTATGGCGAAAATAAAATATCAAATCCCAATATGAAAACCAATATAATATATATCAAAACTATAACTTATATATAGTGCGCATCGTAATAAAATCGTCCAGACATCTGGATAAAGAAGCTTGCAAAAACCCCTTTTGAAAATCGCCGTGTGACGCACGTGTCACGGCATAAGTAGATGATGTTTATTTTTATAAAAAATAGCTATATATATATATATATATCTTTTATTTAACATACACGTCCCGCCTGGTTACTAAATCAAATAGTAATGATTATAAAAACATACTGCTCAAGCTGAAATCAATCCCAATCACAACATAAAAATATCATGTGCATCCGGTGCGCACTAAAATCGAAACCAAATACAGATGCCACGAATACACACAAAACAAAACTGAGTGCAACAGGTGTGCACCAAAAACATCTGTCAAGTGCAACGGGCATGCACGACTCTAATATTAGGTGCATCTAATCTGCACAAAACCCCGATTTAGTGCATGTGCACAAAATCACATCAAGTGCGCTAAGTGTGTGCAAGAATCTCAATCAGGTGCACATGGTGCACGAAAACATACACCGAATATCAAAATCGAAATCACAGTATGAAAGTGCATGAAAACTAGGTCGAAGCATATGTCAAAATCATGTATAACCATATGCACGAAATCAAATCAAAATCTCAGACTGTATTAAAACCAAATCAAGTGCACTGGGTATGTACTAAACAACATCAATACAACTGATATATGAAACACAAATAGAATGTAATGAAGGTACACATAAGAAATACCAATCGTAGAACAAATTCCTCAAAATACCAAAATCCAGTCAACGAAAATATGAAATTCAAATCACCAAATCACAATTGTAAACACTCTCGTCAATGTGCGCCTCTTTCCCCCTTTCCTCTGGTGTCGACTGCTTCGAACTCGTCTCTTCATAGGAGTGCTGACTGTGCTACCAACGGCAATACTCATATCTAGAGTCTCCCACGTAGTCGATCCATTCACCTGATATCCGTACTACATTAAAATTTTCGATCGATCCATCAAAATCCCATAATTCCCCGAGAGCTCAACACTCAAGTACAGTTTAAAAATATCTGGTACATACCCCAGCATCGATGGTCAAGCCGTAGAAGGGCAAACCCAAGCCTCACTAATGGCACCGCGGAACTGCCGTAAACCCTAAGGTTCAAGGGCGTTCTCGTGGTCATTATGTCGAGTTAGCGTTTCATTCTTCTAGAGGGTCCATAGAAATACCCGCATGTTCTTCCGAATACCTTAAACTTGGGAAAATGGATTTTCTGATAATCGTTCGAACCCTTTAACTTCGTCTGGACGGCACGTGAATACCCTTCGTCCGCACGCTAAACAATGCTTCAATCCTCAAGAATAAATGATACCCCAAAGATTATCGCATTCGAGCCGCAGCTCCCTCTGCCAGTGCGCCCGTGGTAACAGAAACCACCATCCGATATCGATGAAGATAGATCAAAAGAACGAATGAAACACGGTGCAAAGAAATGTACATCCTAAGGCTCCTTAAGCAGAGTAGCGTATCGTAAGTATGCCGCGGATCATACCCACGGTACGTCACTCTACCTAAGTCACCTACTCCATCAACCAAGGGTCACCCTAGACTTAGACAAGGTTAAACCTAGCGTTCTGATACCAACTTTGTCACGACCTGAAAGTACGGAACGTGACCGGCACATAGATTACGAAGCGTCTAGAAGCGCAACGTAACCTAATTAAGCCAAAGCCCAGAAATCTAAACCTTAAAGAGAAGAAGAAGTAAAGGAAAACATATAGAAAAACAGGTTTAAAAACAAGATCAAATTTTCTCAAAAATTTTGGCAGAATCTCCTTTGTAAAAAATGGCCCCAAACGGGTACAAACAAGTATAAATACATATAAACAATAAAAAGGCATCCCCAAGCGCGAGCTAGCTCTACGCCAACAGGCGGAAACAACCACACCAATGCACCATAGTATACAACGCCAAAGGACGAGGCTCAAAACTTAAAAGAAAATAAATCCACCAGATACCATAATAATACAAGCGCGACTCTAAGGTCAAAATAATAACTGGTCCAGTAAACTAATAAGTAATACAAGTTTGGTTGATGGAGCTTTCTAGATACAAATGAAATAATAAAAGTACAACGGCGGTCCAGATACAAGTGAACCAACCTACCGTGCAAATCACCCTGAATGAAAAGATGTGCCAGCAAGCTGCCAGGAAAACTTGTACATCGAACCTGTAATAAAATTTGGCACAAAGGGGGTGAGTTGCCAACTAGTAAGTAGAAAATATCTGTGTAAAGAAATCGAAATGCACGACGCTATCCTAGGTCATAATAATATACTAATATACTACTAGTCATCAAGTAAAGACAGGATAATAAGCTACGTGTAAGTGCAAATGCTCCGTGCTCGTGTCAGTGCCTCATATAGTACTAAGCCATGTGAATGAGTATGCATGCACCATGAATGTAAAATAACCAATCCTGAAATCTAGATATATCTGTATAAGAAATCTTTAGCTTTTATCATAGTAAAATGTGTATAGAAATCTGAAATATCAACGATGAAATCCATGGAAATCCGTGTCAAGCATCGACACAAAACATGTAAATCTCAAGTCTCAATACCTCATAATCTCAATGTCTCTTAGTCTCAATATCTCAGGCTCCGTCAGTCCGGATCGGCCCATATCATCAAATCTCACGACAATGGTCGGTATCCTCCGGATATCCGCCGCGCCAGATATCACCGGTAGGTAGTCTTCCCCTGCCAGGCTCATCGTCTACAACTCGATCTTCTTGCCCCAGGGTACCATACCGGGCCCACCATGTACCCGAGACGGTTCATCCACTCTTCGGATCGGGTCTCGAAATCCAACAGAAAACATGAAATCTCATGGTGGACGACACATACATCACGAGAAAACCGCATCTTATATTTTAAAAAGAGAGGAGGAGAGAGAGAGAGAAGTTTTTATATATTCTTGCGGTTTTCCCCAAAATCCATAAATCTCATAGAAATCCAAAATCCCAAAATCATGAGTAAGTATATATGATAATTGTCGGCATATCCCCCATAATACTGCTTGATAACATGAAAATGTGAATGCATGAAATGTCAAAGTAATAAATGCCATGTCTATACTAACACCAGAGAGTAATCACAATATTATATCGATCTAGCTGTTCGCCGATTCAATTAATAAAAGATAATATGATCTAAAGTGTACGTGACATAGCAATTACCGATGATGATGTGTGTGAGCCGGCAAATAAGTGTGCGTGGAATATGTGCATCATCGGTAATGGTGCTGGTGTCCTAACAGACAAAGTTTTATTCTGATTATAGAAACATATGTATGAACATGCATCATAATGATTACGGCCTGAATGTAAGACAGATGTGCAACAACCACTCATTTGATATACAAGTATAACTACAACTATATGACTCGAGCCTAAACTAGTGTCCATCTAACCTCTTAAGCAACTAAACCTAAGAAACTAGTCAATAAGAACTAAGAGTCCACCTAAGGTCTGAATCCATATCTCTAATAGCCGGCGATCCAGCCTCAATAGCGTCACGTACGTAGTATGGCTTTCTCGAATCAAGAGTGCGGATCAATCATCACATCTATGCCTCGTACGGTTAAATCCATCGTACGGCATCCAATATCGGGGTACGGGTCAAGTATCACCTACGTGTCTCATCATTCGTATAATACCATCATCAAATCATGTCATGACCAAGGTACTGTACTGTAATCGCATACATCAATCATATATCATTGCCAGCATAAATATACATCGTTAATTTATCCTCAGAAATATCATACCACATGTATCATATTATAATTAGGTCACACTTATATCATAGCGTAATCAAGTCACATCTATGTGATATCGTAATCAAATCACGCATATATGATATCGAAATCAAGTCACACCTATATGATGTCGTAATCAAGTCACACATATATCATATCATAATTTCAGGCACAGGTTACGGTCCGGGTTCTATTTTAGAGTCCCATGTACTTCAATATCATCACCACCCTTTATTATTTATGTATACCTATCCATTATCTCATTTTCTAATGATCCGCTAACATCATAACATGACCGTATAGCCAAGAATCACGGCATCAAGCCTAGTTATATTGTTTCATCCCCGTGTATCATTTCATATCCTTGTATCACATATACGTATTGTGTGTGTGTGTGTGTATATATATATATACACACGTACACGTATACACCACGTCGAGTTTCAGTGTGTGCGTGTGTGTGTATCTACCAGAAACCTACGACTCTCCTCCAAGATATTCATCACGTATACACCACGTCGAGTTTCAGTGTGTGCGTGTGTGTGTATCTACCTGAAACCTACGACTCTCCTCCAAAATATTCATCCTCGGGTAAGGTCCTTCTAAATCAATCCAGTCCAACCTAAGGTCACTACCAGGGTCCTACTCACCGAAATTCTAAGGTCACGTCTGGCTTCCTAATGACAATAAGTACTTATTCCTATTCTACATTTACGGGGATGCTAAACGCCATCCACCCGACTTCCCCCCGTAGATATACATCTACTCACCTGGTCCTTATCTGCCAAAGACGGTGTCGCCATCCTCTTCTTCATCGCCCGCAGTCCACGTGAGGGGTACCTATACGCAAACATATATAGTATCGTAAACTGAATTACGGACAAAAATCAAAACGATGCACGGAACGCGCATAGGTTAAAACCTATGTCCCGTTTATGCAAAAGAACCAAATATCGCTCGATATCGGCGTACAAACTCCGATTAACCGAGATAAAAACCAATAAACAAGCCGTAGTTTAAAACTCATTACTTATAATATAAAACATGATTAAATCCATCGAAACCCTAAAAATCGATCAAACAGTCCGATTTCGTAAAACCCGAAAACGCCAATTTACCGTTTTACTTCAAAACTTGATGTTTAAAAGAAACTAATGGTCATAATATTCATTAAATAACCTAACTATATTATATAAACCATTACCATATTTTTATCACACTAATTTGTATTAAAAATAAATTCCTAGTTTGCAATTTTATCCATTTCAACACCTTGGAAGCAAAAATTCCATAATTTCACGACTAAACTTGATTTTGCCTAAATTAACTTATCAAACTAAAATTTATAATGATAGTAATATAATGAAACCATAAATTATATTTTAAATCTCATTTATTTAAGAATTTCCAAATTCTAGTTAGCAAAAATAGCATTTTTCTCACAATTTCTCAATTATTAATAGAAACTAGTAACCAAATTAAGTTTTCCATTCCACTAACAAGTTAATATCCTCACTAAAACAACAATCTAGTGATAATAACCTTAATTAGAATTTTATATCTCCAATAATTATGTTTTATAGAAACCTAATTAGCAAAAATACTTAATTTAAACAAATTGGAATGAACAAATTATAATTCAACAACCATGCAAGATTTTCCACTTCTAAAAATGTTAAACAAGTTGTTATAATCCTAATTAATGAATAAAAGCTTAACTTGATTTTACAAACCCTAACTTGAATTTTGAAACTTGTAATTAGAATTAATTTATTAAATCTAAACATGCTTAAATGAAACATTCAATAACAATAAATCAAAAGAATAAGATTTATACCCCCGCAAAATGAAATCCAAACATGAAAATAAGCCTCCAAAATGAATGCTTTCCATCTCCAAAATCCATGTAAAGATGAGCAAAGAATAGATGGTAGGATTTTATTAAGATTTTATAGATTTTTTATTGAATTTTTGATGAAATTTGATGGATTTTTGTAACAAATTCAAGGGGTGAAAATGGGGGGCTGCCAAGGGGAGGAGGTCGGCCACAATTAGGGAAGAAAATAGAAAAAAATGTGAAGGAGGAATTGTGTAGAATGCTCTCCCAAAATATCACCTCTTAATGTATTTTCAACACTTTATTTAATTTCTTTCATTTCTTTTCTTAAACAACTAAAGAAAATTCTAGAATCATGGAAAAATTTGTAAATAAATTTTGCATGATACACACTAGATTCTAATATGCAATGGTTCATTTTTTCAAATTAAATCCATTCAAATTTGTAATTTACACTAATTTAGTGTATAAATAAAGCTTATGTTAATATTTAAAATAATTAATTTAGAAAAAATATTTAATTAAACTAAAAATTTATAAGTGACTAAATAAACACCATTTAATAATAATAACATAATTAAAATAGGTATTTTTAAATTTATAGTGAAAAATAATTACGGTTTAGTTTTACAAAAACAACGTTTTACTTTACCGAAAATCATAAAATTTACTTAAAGAATTTTATTTATTTATTTAATTAATTATTTTTAAAACGTTACATTTAATGAGCAATTAATGCACTAAGCCACCTCACTATCCTAGTCACCATCTAGAACCTTCTAGAAACACGACTCACCCAAGAAAAGATAAATTTGTCTTCAACCGAATGTTAAAGACGGTTGATAGAAAACTGGAAACTGGCAACTTCCAAAAGCGATCCCGAAATGAATTTCAGGATAACGCCGTAACAGTATAAACATACCCGCATTTGTATTACGACCGAATACAAATGCAACTGAGACAAATATATTATATCTACACAGTATAATACTCGGATCCGGCTTAAACCAAAGCCCACGAGTATTATCTGCCCGAAATATGACACGTGCGTAAACGCACGTGCATTTTCCGAACCTTGCCATAAAACCATACGGCCTCTACAACGTTTCGCCCGAACTTGGGAAACTGTCTGTGGGGGACTCTAATGACTCATCAACACACTGGCACTGGGTATAACCACTAGCACGTCAGAGGTACAAGCTGTACGTAACGGTTGCCTATGTATTGATTGGAAGGGAAGCTGACGAGCGAGCTCATCCAGAAACCCTACTGAGCCTAACAGTGACAATATACATACAGTCCGGTCCGTTCGTCTATGAGTATCGCATATCGGCCTAGGGGTTGGTAATGTCAGACCCCCAATAGCGGTATAAGTCGTGTCAGAGAGTAGCCCAGAACACCCTAAGATACTACTGGAGCACCTACCAGTAAATCTCCTGCCTCGGCCGAGGGCTTTGTGTAATGGCTCTTCTAAACACAGCATGATCTCACCCGCAATACCGGGAGAGACGAATCCCCTGCCGATCCGCTCACTTGCCTCCATGTGGCTCGGGACTGTACCCAAAAAAGACCTGTTTGCACGACTCTTTTTAGCCGTGGTAGGGTATAAATCAAAGCACAGTGGGAACTCACATAAGAAAAATGACGACCTCAGGTCAATGAACTAACCTGTACACATGTCACCAGGGAACTGCTATCTGACGCTAGGTATAATACCAACTAGCAGGTTCCCGACGAGTCCTGTTCGGTGTACTCATAACCCAATGAGCACCTGTATACATCTTAGGTGAACCAACTGACGCCAATGGCTTTTGAGACCGGCCACCGCCCCTCGTCGGGGTCTCGACTGTATACACTAGTCTACTCTGGAGTATCGATGCCCTATCTCGAAACTCCCATGACAAGGGACACTTTAAGGATGTGCTTACAGACCCCAGCTCCCACGTATATGATCGCCATCATACTGCTGGTAGTCAAGCAAGAATCCTATGGGCTCTATCATCATGCAATAGTGAACTAAAGCATGTATACGATGATAAAGACAAACCAGATAGCATACTATCATCTCGAGTAAGACTGTCATATCGGTATAGGTCCTGCCTCAATCATTGCAATCACGTACCTGCGATCCAATAATTGACTTTGAGGGCACTATATCCAACAATCTCCCACTTGCACTTAAGGCTAATTATTGCGATGTCGCATACTCACAGCCCGTGTGATACCGAATACCTAACTCTTCTACTAATCAGTTTCACAAAGCTAGTTTGTAAAACTCTTGTGTTCGAGAAATAACCTCAGTGAGTGGATCCGCCCTGATGTTTCTTTCTATGTCTCTCTTAATCTCAAGTTCGCGGAGAAAGCCATCTTCCAAATTGAGTAATACCTGTCTTAGAATATGTCTGAATATCTGATGGGACCTAGTTCATAAATGAACTCCAAATCCAAACTTCTTAGACTTTATTGATAACTGAACCTAATCAGTATCCTGCACCATGCCTCCCACAGTATCCTCTTGGACCACCTGTCCATAATACTGTCCCTCGTCAGAGGGAAAACTATTACTCTGGCAATCACTCTGTCATCCATGTCACCTTTGAAGCCTGGAATGATAACCGTCTCCGAAGGAGGCTACCGTCATCAAACCCGTAGAACATGCACTTATGTTCTAAAACTGCTTCCTTATGTTTCTTCAGGATTGGATTAATATACTTATCGCATCTAGTGCAAAAACAACATCTGGTGTGGTACTTGACATCTCATGATTGACTCAATTGCCTAAGCAAGTGATCTGCCAATCATGCACTTCCCTCTCCCCTTTAGTCTGTAAGACACCTTTAGAGAGGGTGACTCCATCACCTGCAGGTACACCACCATGCCAGAAGTCATTTATTCTAAAATACTATTAGAATACTGTCAAAGTACCCATATTGGGAAACTACCCAAATCTAGATCTAAAACCGTAGATCTAGTAACCAGAATGTCTGATATTATATCCATATCCTGTGTGAAGAAACAACTGTGTGACGACCACAATATAACCGATTGTAGTATAGGAATTTTACTTCCTACTCTGTGTATGTCATCCAAATACAATGACATCACACCCTACTACCTTCTTAACAGATCCATCCCCTATTCTGATGAAGTCAAACCTATGACTGTCACATCAAAACTAGATGATCTATCTCCGCTATAACTGCTTAAGTCTATAAATAAACATAAGCTTCTTGCCCACTATGCTTCCGCTGCTCCCACTGACCACAACAACCCTCTAGCAGAATAATATATACGTGCACTTCTAAAGCTAGTTTAGAACGACGCTATGTTTAACCTCCTGCCGGGTCTCATAGTCTGGGACAATCGTAGTGTCAAGTCTGGGTAAACAAGAACCTCCCTGTCACCGTCTTTGAGGCTACCGAAGTACCTCTCGGGTGTCTGAGGTTACCCACCATATCTACGGAGTGGCTAATGGAATGTCAAACCTGATTGAATATATAGGTCCTATTAAATTTTCTGTAATCGTATGCGGTTCTGGAATCACTTCCAGTTCTACCATACTCCCACTATTGTTTTCTGAAAAAATCCATTTTACTAAAACTGTGGCGAGTCAAGAACAATATCACTATTGATCTTCCAGATGGTAGAAAGTCAACCCTCGTCATAGCCTGGGTCAACCCACAAACTGCCATTACAGAAACGTGCCTTGAGTTATCCAGAGTCTGGTTTTAAGCATAAGCCAGACAACTCCCCGTATCTTAACATCGTTAAGATATGAACCATTCTATATACAATATAGAAATAGAGGCACTAATTTAACCGGAACCAGATTCAAACCATGCAACTGTCTCCAGTGCATATCAATTTAATGGAGAGAGGCTAATCAGCATTACTCAACTTAGGAATACATCCAATTATGAGTAACCCGAAAGAGAAACAAGTTTCTTAAAACCATTACTATTAACTGAATACCAATCACAAGAATCTATATCTTCGATCTCTTTGAAGAATCCCGATACTTGCGATACCTGGTTCTCTACTTTATTCTTATACCCACAACTTCTCAAAACTTAGACATTGTATTTCTACAAAAAACTTGTCTAAAAACTAGAGAAGTCATAAGTAAACAGAACATAGTACGAGGACCTACCACTTTGTCCCTACGGACACTGGACAACATACAATACTCTGTATAAGTCCACTGAGTTGAATAACTTAAAACCTGTGCATCGTAGGCTGAAAACTGTACCCAGGCGATTTCCTCAAATATCACCAATTACAATGAATTCCGATGTAATGAGGATGATCTCCTAATTCCCAATAACTTACTCCCACTCATCATCTGTAAAACCATACAAATATGAGAATGAAACCTGGTAAATACATACCCTGGAGTAAGTATCTAATCGGGAAATCAGTTTCCCATTAACAATGCACTCAAACATGAAAATATTTCGTAGGGGTATCCTGGAATTTTTAGTAATGCCTCTTCTATAATCCAATTCATGACTTTAACCATATATTTCTTTGCCACCTTTCCAAATCCCTTTATATGTCTTTATTCATTACCTTCTGTACACCATCGTTAGGATAAATGGTTTTCTTCTTTCCCTACCGTTCGGCACCAGCCTATGGTATGGAAGAAGACTATCCAGTAAGCATAATAGGTGTACCCTCCTCAACTTAGGAGTACTCGCAACTTGAGAGAAGGTGATGATAAAAGACAACTGAATAATACCTTATTCTATTTCTCCTGAACTGGGGAAAAAAGCAAAGGTGAAAAAGGAGTGGCGATGAAGTACGCGGTTTGGTCGTGAATGATAACAGTCGCAATTTACTTTGCCCACTTTTTAATCCCTTTATTTTGTCTTTAGTTATTACCTTCTGCACACCTTACTTAGGCTAATTGGTTTTCAATATCATTCTTATCATCACCTTCTCTCTCCTAAAGCTCTCTCATTTTTGAAACCGTAACCCTAACCTCTCATGTGTTGAGATCAAGGGTTAGCTAGACTAATACATCCATAACCTCACTCTATATCCCCTAGGTAGCTTAGATTAGCACTTTGAGCAACCTAGTTATCTCAAGTTAGAGATCAAGCTTGGAGAAGGAGCTTTCGGGTGGATCGTCTTTGACTCAAGGAGGCCGTTGAGATGCCGATGTTCCAAGGAGCCTATGAGGAGTGGAGGACAGCGATGAAGACCCGAAGGACATGCAACGTCAGGTATAACTTCGAATCCTTGTAGTTAAACCTCTCGTAGTTAGCTAGTAACGGTTTAGATACGATTCATGCGCTCAAGTCCGTATTACGAAGCTTTGATAATCGTTTTTCATATATTCCGCCTCCCCGCAAGTTCGTGGGGTGCGTGACATGGACTTACAGTGGTATCGGCCGTCTAACAGACGCCAAATGCGGAACAAAAACTTTTACAACTGGCGCTATCGTGTACTTATTCTATTGCATATATAGAGTTTGTGCATACACCTCATTGCATATTTACTTGTTGTGCTTGGACTTATACCCTTAGGAAACTGCACTATTATTGACGGCTCATGTTGCAAGAGCACTGATTGTATGCCACACACACCGTCAATAATTGCCATGACACGCACAATACACATACATATATGATATTGTTAGGTTAGGGACATTGAGACATTAATTCATATTCCTTTATGCATATGACATATAGCATACCTGTATACCTACATGCTTACACATATGCCTTGATATGCTACATTCTACTTACCATTATACCTATATGGTATTATACCATTAGTGATAGGTATATACTCATATGAGACATAGCTACATGTACATCTTGCATACATACTTACACTTATACCTGGAGGATATATTACATCATTACTGATAGGTAGATACATATACCTTGCTATACCTACATATTTACAAATATATCTGGCTATAGCTATATGTTAACTTTTATTTGATGTTATATTAGACATGGAGAAATTAGGAACCGCATGATATATATATTAACTTGTTGCAGGTAAATAGCGGTTTTTCCTTTATATGCTTACATTACAGTTTTATGTTGCATATATTATATTAATGAATTTTCGCATTGAGAAATGGATTTTTCATGATGTTTTCTGGATTTGAGGACCGTGATAGTTTCATGAAATTATGCATTATTTGAAAAACCCGGTTTCTCTTGATATGATATTTCAGCAGCCACCATGAGTTTTATCGGTTCTGATATATATACCCCATGCGAGGAGGCGTCGTGGGCCATGTGCGGGTACATGGTAGGGCCCGGAGGTACCCTGGGGCAAGAAAGGTATTTCGATGTACCTGGCCGATGAGCCTGACAGGGGAACCATACATACCGGTGACAGTACCTATGACGCGACGGTTACCGTGGGGATAACGATCGGAGTCATGTACGATACGTCGAAAGGCGAGGGTCGAAGCTGGGTACTCGGGTTTTCGAGATAGCGTATGATACGTACCTATCAGGGGGCCAGTCCTGGTGACAGCACCTGATAGATCAGTATTTATGTGTCGATACTTGACACATGTTTTCATGATATTTTTACTCCTAAATATATATAACAGTGGAATGGAACATTGTTATAATGCATAAATATATATATATATATATATATATATATATATTAGTGGAATGGGACGCTAATATATATGTATACATATCAAATTTATATACATCATCATAATGATTTATACAATTATACTTATTCAGGTTATATGATATTCACTTAATATTAGATACAGGATATATGAGATTTACTTGATATTGGAACCTCAGGATATATGAGATTTACTTGATATTGGATACAGGATATATGAGATTTACTTGCTATTGGACACTCAAGATATATGAGACTACATGATATGAGAGACAATTTGGGGGCTGATTTGAGGAAATTTGGGATGTGGATTGTCTTGATGGACTTTGGTCCTATCACGAGGTCAGGATTCTGTGAGAATGACATGTTTTACCCCATACTCCGCATTTATTTTATATGCATTGCTTCATGTATTAGTAGTACCTGATTGAGTTCCTTTCATGACTGTTGCATATATATATTGCGATTTATTGCTTCATGTATTAGTCGTACCTGATAGAGTACCTTTCATGACCGTTGCATATACATTTTGCCATTTATTGCTTCATGTATTAGTAGTACCTGATAGATTACCTTTCATGACTGTTGCATATACATATTGTCATATTATTGCTTCATGTACTAGTTGTACCTGCTAGAGTACCTTTGATGACTGTTGCATACATATGACCATTCATTGCTATTAGCTTGCATATGTTAGATTCGCGCTGTACGTGCATACTTGCGATTACCTGCATATGTTATTTACTATTCACGAGTTGGAAACTCATCCCCGTTGTGCCACAGTGTTTTGCAGGTTGTTTCTCAGAGTAGTCGAGGCAGGCTTCTTTTCATCTATCGTATCATCTTTTGCTGCGGATACGGCTTCGGCTCATAGTGTGCAGTTTTGCTTTAGGTGGGTTTTACGGTTATCCGTTTATGTACAATGTATCTTGTTGTATCTTGTACTCTCCATCTACCATTACCATGTATTGACTTAGAGACTTTATGTGAGGACGATATTGTATATTATTTTGTGACTTGGAGGTCTTTTGTGCAGTTTCTTTATATCGTCTTTTATTTCTTGGCTACGGCGTCGTATATCTGTTGTGGTGGTTGTTTTCCGCCTTTGGGCGTGTATTTGCTCCCGTTTGGGGATGCTTTACTTATATTTTTGTTGTACCCATTTTTGGGGCTCGTTTTTACAAAGGAGGTGCTGCCAAAATTTTAAAGGAAATAAAGTTGGACTTTAAAGAATTTGGTTTGAGATTTCAAAAGTTTTAAAAATGTTATTATCACTTATTACTTTTGTTGGTTTAGATTGCTGGGTTATCCGCTTACTTAAATTGCGTTACGCTTTTAGACGTTGCGTACTTTAAGGGCCGTCACGTGCCAATTTCGGGTTGTGACAATGAGTGACTGTGACAGTTGGCCAGAGATTTTTTAAGGATGCGCCAGAGCGGGACTATTTCCGCCATTTTTTATTTCGGTATTTTGGACGATTTATTTCTATAATTGAGATTTGTGCACTACAGTTGCATTTGACTTCGATTTGATATCATTCGAGATATTGATTTTGATTTTGATTTCATGCCTACGGTATGCATGTGATTTGACTTATGCTTTCGGCATAGTTATCGTGCACTTTATTATTTTGATTCGATCTGTACACACTGATGCAAATGGTTGGGAGATTATATACCACGGTGTACCTGATTTGGATTTGAAGTGAAATGTGTTGTATACCGTCGATTTCGATTGTGATACTCGATATTTGTTTTCGTGCACCTTGTGCACTTGATTTGGATTCTTGTGCATACTTGATGCACTTGATGCGATTTTAGTGCACGCCAGATGCACTAAATCGAGATTCTTCGTGCATATCAGATGCATCTGATATTGTTGTCAGGCACATACCATTGCCCTTGACAGGTGATCTGTGCACACCCATTGCACTTAGATTTTGTTTCTGTGCACATGTAGGGCACATTTGTTGATTTCGATTTCCGTGCGCACCAGACGCACGTGGCATTCTTATGCACATTTTGGGATTGATTTCTTTTGGAGCATTATGTTTTATGATATTTACTATTTGGTATAGTAGCTGAGCAGGACTAGTCCGAGGACAGTACCTGACTATATTTTTGCATGCATTGATAGTTATCGAAGGAATTTACAAAAAGGAGCTATAGTCTCAGTATTACCTATGTGTTCGAGATGACACAAGAATTTAATTAGGGAAACCCTTCTAAATTATTTTTCAAAACGGCGGGACGTGTATGTTAAACAAAGGGTATGAATGTATATATATAGTTATTTTCTTACAATAGACGTCCGCCATTGTGCAGTGATACGCGCATCGCACAGTGACTTGAAAAGGTTTGGCATGCATTTCTTTCAGATGTTTTAATGACGTTTACATGCGTAGTTTGATGTATATCATGTTGGTTTTCGTTTTGGACTTTGACATTGATGTCTTCGCCATAACTCCGATGATTGCGGGATGCTTGACGGAGTTTTGATTTTGGTTTATATACTCGTTTTTCATGCGCACGCATTGGGCTACGATATGATTTATGTATTTATGATTTCGGAGCCTAGACGACTGGATTATTTAGCTGAAATGTTTTAGTATTTGAGGGGTTAAATTTAAATTCGGGGACCGAATTTCATTAAGGGGGGAAGACTGTAACATTTCAGAAAAATATTATATTATTTTTTGGGAATTTATATAATTACATAATAAATATTATGAATATTTGATAATGCAGTATAATTAAATTCCAATAAATTGGAAAATATTTGGAAAATTATAGGAAATTCTGAAATGAGAGTGTTTTATGTGATTTAGGAAAATTATGGATTTTTATAATTAATTAAATACAATTTTAATACTAATTGCGATTAAATATCGCTAATCGTGCATTAAGCTTATTTTGTGCATGTGACATGCACCATGTCCAATTTCACATTTCTACATTTTTTCTACCATGGTCTTTTCTTTATTTTCCATGCATGCTTTGTTTTAAATGAAAAGAGAAGAAAAGATAAAGAAAACAAAAGAAAATGCATAAACAAAAGAGGTATGGGCATAAGAGAGAGAGGTAAGGGGTTCTTTGACCTTTGGCTCATTATCCATTCCTTCATCTTTCTTCATTCCTCTCCCCTTTCTTCAACCATGGCTGCCCCATCTCCCTCCTCCACAAAACCCTCACAAAACACACTCAAAAACTCATCAAAACCCTATCCCCACTTCATTAAAAACATGCACAAGCCCACTACAAGCACTTTGTACCAAGAAAAATCGGATTTTGAGCACTTTGGGCAACTCAAGAATATTCTTGAGTTGCCAAATGAGATAATTTTATCACCATTAGCATAGTATTTCATTCACATTAGTGTCCATGCATGTTTATAAGTGATTAAGTGATGTTTAGTGAGCTTTGGAAATTTCAAGTTAGGGTTTTGGGGAATTATTGATTCCAAAGGTGTAATTGAGGTTAGTAGAGACCTTATAACCCCTCTAATGTTAGTTTCATGGACTGAAACCGTAGACTTAGACCCCAAATCCTAAACCTAGAAACCCCGATATCGGGAATTTTTGGAAATTTGTGGTGTTATTAGAGATCTGCTATCACCCCGGGACCCTATGAATTATTTAGCAAAGACTGAGAGTCATGCAGGAATCTAGGAAGCTACCCTGAAGAACCGAGACCCTACCCCTAAGTGTTGGCTGCAGATTTATCCATTCTGGCTGCAATTTGCGGCCAGAGCTGGGAAGTTTGGCCCCAGGTTTGGTCCATGGCTCCATTTGCACTAAATTAGACTTCCCTTGTATGCAAAAGTCCAAATTGTCACCTGAGGAAAATTTGGAAGTGTTTTACATCGTTTCTGAATTTGTTTTGCGGCTTTTAATGAAATGGGGTTTTGGTATTTGTGTTTTATCTCGGTCACTTGACGTTTGGGCGTCGGTATCGGGAGTTGTTTTATTATTCTTGCATGCGTAAACTATAGGTTTTAACTTATATGTTATTCGTTCGACGTTTTGGTTTTCATGCGTGATTTCTATTTACGATGCTATATGTGTATATATGTAGGTACCCCCATGTGGACTTCGAGACGATGAGGATGAGCGTGGCCTCATTGACTCCGGCAAGCGAGGATCGAAGTGAGTAGATATATATCTACGGGGGAAGTCGGGTGGATGGCATATATCAGCCCCGCAGTTACGTAGTGTAAAATACGAATATATATATTATATTATATATAAGATATGTATTGAGAGACAATGATTATCAAGATAGGTTTATGTGTTCATGGATTAGTTTAGTGTATTTAGAAGTAACTTAGTTTAGCTTCTTAGTCGTGAACCCTACTGTAAAGATTACACCCACACGCATACGCACACACTTACATTGTTTTACTTGTGCGTATATGGGGATATATACATATAGGTGTTAGTTATATGTATGCCCTAGAGGCCATTACTGTACATTGGATGTATATTGTAGTGGATGCTGGGACATATATAGGTAGGACTTTCTTGCTCGACATGATAGTACGCTATCTGGTTGCTCTTTATCTTAACATAAATATTTTCTGTCTCTCTGTTACAAGTTGATAAAGTCCTTAGGATGAGTACTCGACTTCCAGGACTATGATGTAGATCATACTAGTGGGGCCTGGGTAGTCCATGAGTACATCCTTCAATGTTCCTAGTCGTGGGAATATCGAGACGGGGCATCGATATTCCAGAGTAGACTAGCGCATGTCTTCTCGACCCATGTGATGGGCGATGGATGATCCCATATCCATTGGTGTTTGACATCAGAGATGGTATGCGGGTGCTCAGTGGAGACTGGGTACACTGAACGGACTCGCCGAGAACTTCCAGATGGTATTATACCTCACGTCAGATGGCAGTTCTCTGGTGACACTGGTACAGCTTAGTCTGTTGACCCGAGATCGTCATAGAGTCTTGTGTGTCTCCCACTGTGCTTTGATTTCCACCCTACCACGACTCTACTGAGTCGTGCAAACAGGTGGTTTTTGGGTACAGTCCCGATTCACATGGAGGCAATGAGTGATAGGAGGGGATTCGTCTCTCCCGGTATTGGGGGTTGATGTTGTGCTATGCTCGACTGGCCATAACAGGAAATCCCTGGCCAGGGTTGCAGTGATATACTGGTAAGAGTTATCAGTAGTTTCACGATTGTTATGGACCACACGTCGGCATGACTTATCGAGCTATTGAGGTCTGACGTTTACCACCCCTAGGCGAGATATGCGACATATCAGACGAACAGACCGGACTGTACGATAAGTGTTACTGGTTGGATTCACAGAAGTGTGAGCGGGCTTGCTCGTCGATCTTCTGATCGCTCAATACCCGGATGGCCGTTACGTTTAGCAGACCGCTTGCGGCTCGTGGGTGTTTGATATGATCATCACCTGCTGCCGGCGTATTGACGAGTCTTTAGAGTCCTACACAGAGGTTTACTGGCTCAAGCGAAACGAAATAGGAGCGCATTTGAGATATGTGCGGGACCGAGAATAATGCGAGTGTGTGATACCGTATTCTATTCACGCGATGAATGTATCGATTGGTTGTATGCGATATAACCTAGTTATCGAATCGAAGATTGATTCGATAAGTCGATACATTGGATATTAGTCAGTCATATGCGATATGACCGGATCGTTAAATCAAGTGTTGATTTAATGATTTAATGTATAATTATATATTTGATATATTACTTTACATTAACTAGTATTTGTTCACTTAAGATGGATTTTCTCACTTGATGTGCACATTGTATATATGATATAGTTTTGTGCACTAGTTTGTATCATGTTTGATGATACATGCAAGCTTGGGTGTAGGTTTACTTTAAACCATGATTAAGTGATTGGTTAGGGTTTGATTTATTTACTTATTCATTTATTTATTTTAGGGAAAGAAAAGATATGGTTGCTTATTTTGTTTGTTTCTTTGAAACTTCAAGAAGCTTTGACCATTCTTGTTCTTTTCCTAAACCTAACCATTCACCTAACCCTGGTTGATTCTCTATACTTAACCATGGTTGCATTATGATAAGAATGAGTTGGATTTTATATTTTGAAATAATCCTTTTTATTCTTTCATCTTCATCATCTTCATCAAGCTTCAAAAAGCTTGCTAGCTTCAATGGTGAAATGAGAAAAAGAGTGAGAAATCCAATTCTAAAGTGAACCCACTTCCTATTTCTTCATCCTTTACCACTTGCCATGTAGTATAGGGTGTTTTCTTCACAAGTTTCATGACTTGGTAAAGTTGGAGCTTGATCTTGAGTTGCCTCGACGTAGATCATCTTCGGCATCGAAGTCGATGACCTAGCCCGATCATTTCTCCGATGGAATCAACACTAGAGTCCGAGATCCGATGATCGCAGCGGAGGGACGTCATCACGGAGCCTAGGAAGTGGAGGACCGGATCTACAAAGTTTGTAGTCACTTTCCTTTAGCAATAAACTTGTTTACTTGCTTGCATCGCCTTATCATCTAGTTAACGATCCGTATTAGGGTTTGTAGGCACATGAAAAAATTTAAATTGGGCATGTTTGATCTGTTGTGAGACCTCATTAGTGTGCCTAGGAACCCTACAGTGGTATCAGAGCCTAGCTAGAGCCTTAGGTGATGCGTAGACGGAGTTACAAGTCCGATCGAACACGAAACCCTAATCCGAAACCTTTCTCTGTACTTTTTTCAAAACTGTGGATTTTTCCATATTAAAAATATGCAGAAAAGTCAGCAGGGTTTTATAAGGGTTACTCTGCAAAACGACCATCTGATTCCACTAAACCGCCGGGGAACCGCGGCAAGAGCCTGGCTCAGGCGGCGGTTCCGCGGCCATATAGTCCCATTATTTAATAATTTTTACACAGTAATGTCTATCTGAAAGTGCTGAATTTTCTGGGAATTTTTAATATTTACTCAAGAGTTGAGTATTTTGGGTTGTATTGGTAGTTCGGAGATTCGACCGGATTGTCTAATTTTGTCTATGTGTTTTTCCGGGTAATTTTAGAATATGTTAAAAAGTTCGACCGGATATAAATACCCACTTTTTCCCCTGCCGGAAAATTTCCAATTGTTGGATTTTTCCGTAGTTTAATCACGTTCTAAGTAGTGCAAGTAACGCGATGGTCCCTCTAGAAGACAACAAACCTTAACTCGATTATGTGACCGTCTTGAACTGCTCTTTGAACCTTAGGGTTTGGGGCAGTACAGCGTGCCACATGTGAGGCGTTGGCTTGACCCTTCTACGGCTGGACCGTTGGTATTGAGGCACGAAATTAATGTTTTAAAACTTATTTCATGTGTTGAGCAATTTCGGGAAAACTTGGGTGTTCGATTTTTCGATCGGAAAGTTTAACATTTTCTATTTATCCGGAATGTGATACAATAATTGGAATTCACAAGTAGTCATGAGATAACTGAATGAATGTTATAAACATAGCAGTTTAGTCTCGCTTGATCGGTTGCCACGGAATTTTGATGTGATCAAAAGTCCGTCGCAATCACGTAGCGTATGCGGATACTCGCCGGGTAAACTTAATAGACTGCTACACCCCATAGCCCCGACCAAGTGACTGTAGGAGAACCCCGTCGCCGAAAGCATCCATTCGGGTGCTCGCGGCAGCGGTGTTCCGCCTTGGTGCACTTCGTTGACGGCATCGGGGGTGCGGCCGTCTACTAAAGTTTGCGACGAGCATTCGATCTGAATGCCGAGAATCCTGTTGAATTGCCCGACATGACATTGAAAAGAGTTTTCGATAATAAGACTAAAATGCAGGGTTTATAATTGTTAGGCATGCGATGTCTAAGTATTTCATTTGATTAGGCATGCGATATCTAAAGAATTTGCGGATTCCAACTGTTGTAGTTTTACACTTTCTTTTCTGTGACCGTAAGTGTAATATGTGATATCGTCGGTTTCATTGCTATATGTCAACGACAATTGGGATGGGCATATTTACTTACGTTGATGACATGTGATGTTATGTGTTGCTGGATATGTTATATTGGATCGTCGTGTTTGAATAGCCGGGGGTTTTTATGTGAGATGAGTGTTTTTCATTTTCATTCATGTAAAAACTTGTATGTAATATTCTTTTATAAGGGCACTTCCAGGTTGCGGATGATGTCACCATTTGTATATTATTTACTTTTCCGCATTAGGATAGACCCAAGGAGGGGAGCACAAGTAACCGGGTTCTAGGGTCCAGTGGGAGACCATCTCGAGGAGTCGAGTCCGGGTCTCCTAACCCTAGAATTGGTAGGGTTGCTTGCCGCTCTCGTAGGGGTCTAGGTGTGTGGGATTGGCTATTCATCACGACCGTGGAATCCGTGTTTTATACTGGCTCGTATTAAAACACGGACGTCCTAGTATATCCAATATTTCATATGTTTTTTTTCTGCTGCGTTATCTGTGATGTGATCATGTGATATGTTCAGATAGATATTGTATATAGTATATATAATATATTATATAGATGTTGCTTATGTTTTACACCCGCGCTAGCCCTGCCTCGCTCTGCCGTTAGTTACCTAACCTAACGGTGCAGACGGGACATCGAGGCGAATGCGGATGGCATAAGCATACATTATATTTATCTATGATGTTTAGGTGGACTTAAATGATGGGATATTCATTAATGTGATTAATGAAAGAAAATAAACCTAATTGATGTTGTGGAATCGAATTTCAAAATAAAACAGGTAGCTACAGTTCTTGCTTTGCATCGCGGTGTTCATTATAGAACATCCTGCACCTTATTCGATGAGGAAAGGACCGAGATCCCTTCACCGGGAGTGACTCCTTTAGCAATAACTGCCAGATGCTACAACCCTCGGTTTGTCTTTTGATCGCTTCTATAGTTTCTGCTTTGCACAGTGATATATATGATATATCCCGCACCTCATTCGACGAGGAAAGGGCCGACGATCCCTTCACCGGGAGTGACCCCTTTAGCAAAACTAGAAAAGCCTCAAAAACATTCCATTTAAAAACCATTTGATTCCGCAACGAGATCATGTTCAAAGCTTTAAAGGTTTTCTTAAAAACCATTCGCAACCCTCCGTCATTTTAGGAAGTAGAGTACTTAGTATTCGTGCTACGTTTGTCGACCATAGCCGAGGCATAGTGTGCGGTAGCTAAGTGATGTCTTCCTATACAGCATATGATGCGATTAGTTAGGACAGTCATGTGGCTTTGTTGACCTTAGCCAAGGGTCATGTGGCTGGGCCTAATAAATCACGAAATGACGGGTAGAACTTGACCAGTACCTATGATTTGTTGACCTTAGCCAAGATCATAGGTGCTAGGGGTAAAAACCATTATCGGGAGTTTCAAGTGTTGAAATTTGCAATGAGATTGCATACCTTGTATGTGATAGTTGGATCCCGATACCCACTACGAGTAATTGTTACTCCTGGGAGAGTTTTGTACTTTACAATTAGCCGATCAAGTAGGTGTCTAGAAAGGTGTCAACGGGGTTACGCCTCTGGGAAAATGAGGTTTACTGTAATTAGGTCCGTGCGAAAGCACGGGGAACCTCCCTCAAAGTACCGACACTGGCCTGGCTGAAATATTGGCGAACTTGTAGAGTGTAATTAATCCCGGCTAGTCTTTCCTTTTAGGGTTTGAAGGAAGATTTGATAAAAACAGTGGGAGCCATCCTGATTAGATAAAATATATAACCAATCTAATCTTGCAAGAGCGCACGCAGAGTGTTTTCTTCTCTCTCTCTCCAGGTAGCGACCATATCACGCCTTAATCAAGATAATAATATGGATGTATTGACCGAACCCGCTTGTTATACTGAGCTGGGGAACGTTGGTCCCACTCCAACTTATAATTGTTATAAGACAGAGCAGGAAATAGGGAAATACCAGAATTCCCATGCCGCCCAAACGAAGAAAGTGCATCAGATGCATCTCCTTCGGGTGTGTTCATTACAAAGAACTATTTCTCAGTATCCTCTGCATCCTGGGTATTTGATACCGGATCAGGATCCCAGATATGTAATTTGTTACATAGGGCTACAGAAAGGTAGAAAACTGAGAACGGGTGATAAGTTTCATGAGTTAGAAAACGGGGCAAGTGTTGCAGCCAAGTCTGTTGATCACTATCACCCTGTATTACCAATACATTGATTCTAAACAAATGCTATTAGATACCGAACCTGATATACAAAATCATATCAGTCTCTTTACAAGTAAAGAAATGATAAAATTTTGTATTGTTGGATAATGTTTTGAACATTTCCTATATCAAAAGTTGATCGGTTCAGGCACGTTATCTAAAAGCATTGATGTTCTAAATCAAACTACAGTTCCTAGTATACAGAACACACACAAGAGGAAGAGTTCAGAAATAAACGAATCATTCTTGAGGCATTGTAGACTAGGTCATATCAATGCGACCCGACTGGCTGAAGTTACATTTTAGATGCATATTTAAATCAGTTTGAATTTACATCTTGTGAAACTTGGCAGTCACGTCACAAAGATAAGTTGACCACAGCTCTGTTTACTGGAAACAGAGAAAGAGTTAGTAAACTCTTGGGACTGATACATGATGATGTATGTAAGATCCCCTGTCTACATATGCCAGGACCGGTTCTTTGTACTTCATTACATTCTCTGATGATCTCTCAAAATTCAGTCATATGTTCCTGTTGAAACATAAGTCCGAACCTTTTGAGATATTCACAGAATATAAGTTAGAAGTAGAGAACCAAAAACCGGGTATAAGTATTATGTCCTATGATAAGATCAGGAGGGAGAATACTTGTGCATGGAATTCTTAGACTATTCTAAAGGAGAATGAGATTCTCTTTATGTGTTACTCCTCTGAATACACCACAGCACAACGGTGTATCGGGACGGAGCAATCACACCATATTAGATATGGTGTGCTCTATGATGAGTACTACTGAGTTACCTATTTCCTTTTGGGGTTGTGCACTTGAGAAGCTGCATACCTATTGAATTGGGATCAAATCAAATCAGTGCTTACCACTCCATATAAGATATGGAAAGGGAAGAACCCATATCTTAAGTTGATTAAGATTTAGGATTGTCCGGACTATGTCTAAAAGCAAAATCCGGACAAGATCAAGGCAAGGTCAGTTCTGTAGAATTGGAAAGGTTCCAGCTATACAAAACTGCAGCTGATGATTTGATAGAACCAAAGGATTCAATAGTCCCCGACGAACCTCAGCCTCTCCGCCGATCTGGTAGGGTTCCTCACCTGCCTGAGAGATACTTCAGTTTCTCGATGACAGTGGGAGCGAGGATTGCATCATGAGATGATGACCCAACTAGTTTCGAGCAGGCCATCGAGAGTAGGGACTCTGTAAGAATGGCTGGATGCTTAGCGATCTGAGATGGAATCCATGTACACCAACAAAGTATGGACTTTGGTTGCTATATTTGAAGGGTTAAATCCCCATCAGGAGCGAGTATATCTTGAGAAGATTACTTGGTGTAGATGGAAAAGTTGAGTCTTTCAAAGCTTGACTTGTTAAAGGTTTTCGTCATCGACCAGGCATGGATAATGATGAAACCTTTTCCAGGGACTATGCTTAAGTCCATCCAGATCCTACTTGCCATTGCTACATACCATGACTACGATATCTGGTGGTTGGGTGCCATGACTACTTTTCTAAATAATGATTTAGAAGAGAACGTCAATAAGAACACAGCCAGAGGGCTTCGTAAACAGTGGGAGCACTGGAAACATGTGCAAGTTGCTTTACATAATGAAGCAGGCATCGCGGAGTTGGAACGTCTGTTTTGATGTGATAGTCAAAGTGTTTGACTTCATCAAAATAGTAGATGAACCTTATATATACAAAAAGGTAGTAGGGAGTATGGTGGTGATCCTCGTAGAGTGCGTAGATGACATACTCTTGATAGGGAAGGAGTTTCCTATGCTACGCTCGGTCAATCTCCGCTTATCACAAGGATTCTCCAAATAGGATAAAGGTGATGCCTCCTCGATCCTGGGGAGAATCACTGGAAATGTTCCAGGGTAATAAGGACGACTGAGTGTCAGTCGCAGGCATTGTCTTTACCCTCAGTAAAGGGACGGTATGTTGGAAGAGTTCCAAGCTAGATACCGTGGCAAACTAGATGATAAAGGCTGGTAACATCGCTATTAAAAATACTACCAAAGAGGCGGTTTGGGTGTATAGTGGTTCATGAGATGAACTAGGTTCCTACCATTGTGTGACAATGGAAGTGTGGCTTTGGCCCTGGAACCCTGGTCCCATCAGTGACCCAGACATATTCTGAGGCAGCATCACCTGATCATGAAGATAGTTGATCTCCAGGGTGATCGAGGTTAGGAGAGTAGACTCAGAGGACAACACGGCGGATCCACTCACAAAGGCTTTTTCCCAGAGAGAGACTTATATGGGATGGTTGAGTATTAGATACTACAACCACTGTTACAGATGGCCCTAGTGCAAGTGGGAGATTGTTAGTTATATGTATGCCCTAGAGGCCATTACTGTACATTGGATGTATATTGTAGTGGATGCTGGGACATATATAGGTAGGACTTTCTTGCTCGACATGATAGTACGCTATCTGGTTGCTCTTTATCTTAACATGTATACTTTCTGTCTCCTGTTACATGTTGATAAAGCCCTTAGGATGAGTACTCGACTTCCAGGACTATGATGTAGATCATACTAGTGGGGCCTGGGTAGTCCATGAGTACATCCTTCAATGTTCCTAGTCGTGGGAATATCGAGACGGGGTATCGATATTCCAGAGTAGACTAGCGCATGTCTTCTCGACCCATGTGATGGGCGATGGATGATCCCATATCCATTGGTGTTTGACATCAGAGATGGTATGCGGGTGCTCAGTGGAGACTGGGTACACCGAACGGACTCGCCGAGAACTCCCAGATGGTATTATACCTCACGTCAGATGGCAGTTCTCTGGTGACACTGGTACAGCTTAGTCTGTTCACCCGAGATCGTCATAGAGTCTTGTGTGTCTCCCACTGTGCTTTGATTTCCACCCTACCACGGCTCTATTGAGTCATGAAAACAGGTGGTTTTTGGGTACAGTCCCGATTCACATGGAGGCAATGAGCGATAGGAGGGGATTCGTCTCTCCCGGTATTGGGGTTGATGTTGTGCTATGCTCGACTGGCCATAAATGGAAATCCCTGGCCAGGGTTGCAGTGATATACTGGTAAGAGTTATCAGTAGTTTCACGATTGTTATGGACCTCACGTCGGCATGACTTATCGAGCTATTGGGGTCTGACGTTTACCACCCCTAGGCGAGATATGCGACATATCAGACGAACAGACCGAACTGTACGATAAGTGTTACTGGTTGGATTCACAGGAGTGTGAGCGGGCTTGCTCGTCGATCTTCTGATCGCTCAATACCCGGGTGGCCGTTACGTTTAGCTGACCGCTTGCGGCTTGTGGGTGTTTGATATGATCATCACCTGCTGCCGGCGTATTGACGAGTCTTTAGAGTCCTACACAGAGGTTTCCTGGCTCAAGCGAAACAAAATAGGAGCGCATATGAGATATGTGCGGGACCGAGAATAATGCGAGTATGTGATACCGTATTCTATTCTCGCGATGAATGTATCGATTGGTTGTATGCGATATAACCTAGTTATCGAATCGAATATTGATTCGATAAGTCGATACATTGGATATTAGTCGGTCATATGCGATATGACCGGATCGTTAAATCAAGTGTTAATTTAATGATTTAATGTATAATTATATATTTGATATATTACTTTACATTAACTAGTATTTGTTCACTTAAGATGGATTTTCTCACTTGATGTGCACATTGTATATATGATATAGTTTTGTGCACCAGTTTGTATCATGTTTGATGATACATGCAAGCTTGGGTGTAGGTTTACTTTAAACCATGATTAAGTGATTGGTTAGGGTTTGATTTATTTACTTATTCATTTATTTATTTCAGGGAAAGAAAAGATATGGTTGCTTATTTTGTTTGTTTCTTTGAAACTTCAAGAAGCTTTGACCATTCTTTTTCTTTTCCTAAACCTAACCATTCACATAACCCTAGTTGATTCTCTACACTTAACCAAGGTTGCATTATGATAAGAATGAGTTGGATTTTCTTTTTTGAAATAATCCTTTTTATTCTTTCATCTTCATTATCTTCATCAAGCTTCAAAAAGCTTGCTAGCTTCAATGGTGAAATGAGAAAAAGAGTGAGAAATCCAATTCTAAAGTGAACCCACTTCCTATTTCTTCATCCTCTATCACTTGCCATGTAGTATAGGGTGTTTTCTTCACAAGTTTCATGACTTGGTGAAGTTGGAGCTTGATCTTGAGTTGCCTCGACGTAGATCATCTTTGGCATCGAAGTCGACGACCTAGCCCGATCATTTCTCCGATGGAATCAACACTAGAGTCTGAGATCCGATGATCGCAGCGGAGGGACGTCATCACGGAGCCTAGGAAGTGGAGGACTCGATCTATAAAGGTTGTAGTCACTTTCTTTAGCAATAAAGTTGTTTACTTGCTTGCATCGCCTTATCATATAGTTAACGATCCGTATTAGGGTTTGTAGGCACATGAAAAAATTTAAATTGGGCATGTTTGATCTGTTGTGAGACCTCATTAGTGTGCCTAGGAACCCTACAATAAGTATGTGAATATGTATATATATATATATGTATGTATGTATGTATGTATACATATACTTGGATATGAGGATAGTATATGGTATTTGGAGATGAGTCGTTGAGATTGGACATGGTGCCATGAGATCGGTGATATGTTTTGGTTCGTATTATGAGATACAACATGATATTATAGCGGGTCCTTAGGCGATGTGTTGTCATACACACGCATATACATATGTAGATGGTATCAGTATGTACTAGACTTAGATCAATACCCCCAGTTCATGATATATGATGATGAGGATACCAGATGAATAATGAGATAAATGTGATATTCGAACCGTACCCAGATTTAGGATGCCGTACGATGGATTTACCGTACGAGCTATATATTGATGATAGATCCACACTCTTGACTCGAGAATGTCATGTTATATATTGTATCATATGTGATACTATTGAGGCGGAATCACCGACTATTATATGTTATATATATATCGACTTAGATTTAGGTGGTTTCCTTACCTTTTCGATTAGCCTGTTAGTTTAGTCCTGTAGTTTACTTGTAGATGTTAGACTAGACTCGAGTCATACCTATTTCAAAACTAACGAATCATGAGTATTTTAAAGACAGGCCAAGAGATTCTACGGATATTTCAAAGGACGTACCTTTTCTTAAAAACACCGTAGCCCTATTTTCAAAACACCATGATTCGTATTATTTCAAATGGCAAAACGGTACGACACATATATAGTAATGTAGATTCTTTATTGTTGCGTTATTATTCATGTTCCACATATTATTGCTGCATTTACTATTCATTTGCCATTTATTCTGCTGTTCGCATTGCATTGCATGTCTATATGTATTTTCGTGAGTAATGAAGAAACCTGTTGTTAGGACACCAGTAGCATTACCGATGATGCGTATGCTCCACGTACACTTGCTTGCCGGCTCACACACATCTTCATCGGTAATTGCTATGTCATGTATACTTTAGAGAACATTACTTCATTGACATAACTTGCCAGCTGATTGTTCCTATATGTTATTGTTTTCATATGCTAGTTTAGACATTGCATTTATTACTGTGATTTTCATGTTTATTTATATATTCATTAGCCATGACATTTTGGGCCAGTACGGATTGTCGGAGCCCAGTATTCATTATTTATTTATTTACATCGTGATTTGTTGATTTCAGATTCCACGAGATTTATGGATTTAGAGAAACTGCAAGGATTTTATAAACTGATTATCATTTTTAAAGATAAAACTGCGGTTTTCTCATGATATGATATGAGATACGCCCACCATGAGTTTTCTCGGCTATTGAGCGATATCATACACCCGATTCGAGGAGGAGGAGGAACCGTCTGTGGGTGCATGGTAGACCCGGTGCAGTACCCAGGGCGAGTAGGTCACAGATGATGGCGTTAATCCTGTGACAGAGGAGCACTACTGACCGGTGATTGTATTGTTACTCGACGGATATCCGGAGGATACCGATCGGAGTACAGGCTAGTCCGGATAGCCGGAGCCTGAGGTTTTGAGATTTGATGATATGGGCCAGTCCGGATAGCCGGAGCCCTAGATATTGAGATTCGAGGTTGTAGGCCAATCTGGATTGCCGGAGCCTGAAATATTGAGATATTGAGATATTGGGATTGATGTTTTGTGTCGATGCTTGACACTGATTTCATGTTGATTTCATTGATGATACCTCGATTTATAAAAATACAGAAATCTCACTAAATTAAGAAAACGATTTTCACATTCATAATGCATTCTGTTTTCATTATATTGCATTCTTACCTCATATTTATGATATGTTGCTACCTGAGGCACTGACACGAGCACTTGGTATTACACTTATGTATAGATGCTTACCCTTGCCACCATATCATGCTTCAGGCTTTATCATTTTGAGGATATATATTTGATCGTATTGACCTAGGATTGAGTCATACATATGATTTCTGCTCTGTGATGTTTTCTACTCACGAGTTGGCAACTCACCCCCGTTGTGCTAAAGTTTCTTGCAGGTTTTGCCGTACAGGTTCGTTGCGGCTTTGCTGGCACACTGCTCCTTTTTAGGTGATTGCTTTGGTAGGTGGGTTCACTTGCATCGTAACCACCACTGTACCTTTAATTTACATTATTGTATCTAGTAAACTCCATTAACCAGACTTGTATATTATTTCAAACTTAGAAAACCAGTTGTTATTCTTCCGACCTTAGAGTCGCGCGTTGTATTATTATGGGTTTTCTTGATGATTTGAGTTTCCTTTTGAGTTTTTATCATCGTCCTTCGGCGTTGTATATTATATTGCTTGCATGGTTGTGACCGTCAATTGACGAAGACCTAGCACCCGCTTGGGGATGCCTTTATGTATTTTATTCATGTTGTACCCTTTTGGGGATAGTATTTACAAAGGAAACTCTACCGAAATTTTCAGAAAAGACTTGAGATTTTTAAAATGCATACTTCGGCTTATGTTGTTAAACCACTTGCTTTAAAACTAGACTTTTTCCTTATTTCTTCTTTAAAATGGTTTAGATTTCTGGGATTTTCGGCTTACTTGAATTAGATGGGGTCCTATAGACTTCATATGATTCAAGTGCCAGTCACGTACTATTTCGGGTCGTGACAAAATCACATGTCATCAACGTAAGTAAATATATGTATCCCAATTGTCTTTGACATATAGCAATAAAACCGGCGATACTGTAAGTCCACGTTGCTCATCCCGGTTCTTACGGGAAGGCGGAAACGGCGAAAAACAATAATTTTGACTCAAGGCAACATGGACTAAAAGTCAGATCTTTGCTAAACTAGAAAGTAGTAAACACTAAGAGGTTTAACTACTATGCTGTAGAAAGTATACCTCACGAAACCGGTCCTTCGGGTCTTCATTCCGCTGTCCCGCTCGTCCATCCAAGCTCCAAGTGTCGATCCGGACCTTGGGCACCTCCGCGGCCTTCTTGAGTCGAAGACGATCCACCCGAGAGATGTACACTAAGCTCCGCCTCAAGCCGAGGCAACTAGGGCAAAGTGATTGCTAGTCAAGAAGCCCTAGAATGTGTAGAGGAGATGTATGTGTAAGTCCATACTACCTCTCCCGGTACTTACGGGCATGCGGAATTTGGTGAAAAACAATTTTCTAGAGGTGGTAACATGGACTCAAAACCGGATCTTTGTTAAACATCTAACTAACAACCTAACTAAGAGTTGTTAACTACTCGGTTAGGGGGTTATACCTTTCTTTCTTGAACTCCTTCGTCTTCAAGCCTCGATGGTTGTCCGGATCGGCTTCACCCCGTCATCTCCTTGCGCCGAAGATCGATCCACCTGAAAGCTTCTACCTTTGGCTTCTTCTTCGGTCTTTGAAGAAACTAGTTCACTCGGTTTGCTAAACCTTATGAACTAGAGTGAGTAGAGGAGAGTGTGTTGGGATTTTCTCTATGGTTCTTGGTTCTCAACACATGAGACAAGTGAACCATAGACTAAAGAGAGGGAGAGCAAGAGGAAGGAGATGAGAGCTCAAGAACATAAGAGAGAGAATGAAAATGATAGAATGAGCAAGACTTTTCTCACTTGGCTCTCATAATCCAAAACCATCATCACAAAAATAGTAATCAAGTATTGTGTAAATGGTTTAAGTCAAAATGGCTATATCATTTCATGTACTCATATTGCACAAGAGAACAAGCAAGTAAAATGTCTTTGCCATGAAATGATAGCCATTGTCATCATGATGGTCAACTAGTCCAACCTAGTCAACCGGTCAACAAAGTCAACAAGTCAACAAAGTCAACCCCTCAACAACCATGTCACCACAATACTTAATTAATATTATTGTTAATTACATATCATATTCTCATTAGGGTTGAGCAAAAAGTCAATAGTCAAAAGTCAACGGACAACAACCCTAATGAGAATCCTCTGCCTCTGTCTCTCCGTCAACTGTGCATACACACCCGCATTCGCGTTCCGAGGAACACGAATACAAACTGGATAAAACCAATCCCAATACTTACACTAGGATCTGGCTTAAACCAAAGCCCGCTAGTGTAAACTGTCCGGACACTAAACGTGCACAAGTGCACGGATGTGACTGAACCCTGTCGCAAAACCATGCGACCTGTCGCAAAACTATGCGACCTCTACTCTTTTGCCTAAAGGCGAATAGCTTTCTGTGTGGGACTCTAAAGACTCGACACTACTCTGGCAGTGGGTTTAACCACAGACCGCAAGCGGCACTAGCTGTGCGTAATGGTCCCCAGGTAGATGCCGACAATAAGACTGACGAGGTGAAACCCATCTGAACTCCTACTGAGTCTGAATGTGACAATCTCCATACAGTCCGGTCTGTTCGTCTGATACATCATATGGCGGGCCTAAGGGGGCGGTAAACGTCAGTCCCCTAATAGCGGTACAAGTCGTGTCGGAGTGAAGCCCAATACACCCTGAGATAACACTGGAAGCCTACCAGTATATCCCGCTTGCCCTGGCCAGGGACTACTCGTGTAATGGCTCTCCTAGACACAGCGCGATGTCAACCCCCAATACCGGGAGAGACGAATCCTGTCTAACCGTCACTTCCTGCAAGTGCTTCGGGACTGCACCCAACTACTACCTGTTTGCACGACTCCGTTGAGCCGTGGTAGGGTAGTAATCAAAGTACAGTGGGAACACACTCGAGGCGAAGTGATAGTGTCAAGTCAGCGGACTAAGCTGTACTGATGTCACCTGGGAACTGATAACTGACGATAGGTATAATACCAACCGGTCAGTTCCCGACGAGTCCTGTCCAGTGTACTCGTAACCTAACGAGCACCCGCATACTATCTCTAGTACGACGTACTAACGGCTGTGGGACAGACCGTCTCCCACACTGGGATGAGAAGCGCATGCGCTAGTCTACTCCGAAGTATCGATGCCCTGTCTCGATAGTCCTGCGACTAGGGACCTGCATAAGGATGTGCTTATAGATTACCCAGCCCCCACTAGTGTGACTGCCATCACAACGCTGGTAATCAAGCAAAGATCCTAAGGGCTCCACTAATGTGTATAGGTGATATACTAAAATAGACACAAGTACACATTGAAGTAGAAACAAACCAAGTAGCATACTACTATTTTGAGCAAGATTGCATATACAAGGTGAATATCCCAAGCTTCCATTAAGTAATATACAAACTAGTACGATACAGTAATGGCCTCTAGGGCATATACACTAACAATTTCCCACTTGCACTAAGGCCATGTACTGGCATATCAAAGACCTATCATCTCGATCAGCCGCTCGAACTGAGTCTGGGGCAAGGCCTTGGTGAATGGATCTGCAGTGTTATCTTCTGAAGCAACCCTCCGAACCTCGATCTCCTGGCGATTCACGATCTCCCTGATCAGGTGATACCGCCTCAAGATGTGTCTGGATCTCTGATGGGACCTGGGTTCGTTCGCTAAAGCTATAGCCCCGTTGTTGTCGCAATACAGAGGTATTGGATCAACAATGGACGGAACCACCTGAAGTTCTTTCAAGAACTTCCTCATCCAGACAGCTTCTTTTGCGGCATCAGATGCAGCGATGTATTCCGCTTCCATCGTCGAGTCTGCAACGGTTTCCTGTTTGGAACTCTTCCAACACACCGCCCATCCATTGAGGGTAAAGACAAAACCCGACATGGACTTGGAATCATCCTTGTCACTCTGGAAGCTGGAGTCAGCAAAGGCCTCGATCTGGAGGTCTTTTCCGCCATATACCAAGAACATCTCCTTAGTCCTTCTCAGGTACTTGAGAATGTTCTTTACCGCTATTCAGTGTTTCTCCCCAGGGTTTGACTGATACCGGCTTACCACACTCAGTGCATAAGCTACATCCGGTCTGGTACACAACATCGCATACATTATAGAGCCTACCACAGAAGCGTAGGGTATAATAGACATGCGATCCCTCTCCAAATCAGTCTTGGAAGACATCTCTTTAGAGAGGGTGATCCCGTGACAAGCCGGTAGATTACCGCGCTTGGAATCTTCCATACTAAATCTCTTCAGTATGGTGTCGATGTACCTGGACTATGAAAGTCCTAATATCCTCTTAGATCTATCACGATGGATCCGGATCCCCAGGATGTATGAGGCATCACCCAGGTCTTTCATGGAGAACCTGTGTGACAAGAACCCCTTGACAGATTGTAGCATAGGAATGTCATTTCCTATTAAGAGAATGTCATCCACGTATAAAATGAGGAATACTACAGTTCTCGCTACAAATCTACTGTAGATGCATGGTTCATTTGGATTTTTGATAAAGCCAAATTCCTTGACCGTCTCATCAAAACAGATGTTCCAACTCCGCGATGCCTGCTTTAGTCCATAGATGGACTTAAGCAACTTGCACACCTTTCCGCTGCTCCCACTCTGAATGAAACCTTTTGGTTGGTTCATATAGACACACTCCTCTAAATTTCCATTTAGAAAAGTGGTCTTTACGTCCATCTACCAGATCTCATAATCGTGGAAGGCAGCAATGGCAAGAAGGATCCGAATGGATTTCAGCATAGCCACTGGAGAAAAGGTTTCGTCATAGTCCAAACCAGGTCTTTGACGAAAACCCTTTGCAACAAGTCTAGCTTTATAGGTCTCAACCTGTCCATCTACACCAATCTTCCTTTTGAAGATCCACTTGCATCCTACGGGTTTTACCCCATCTAGAGCAATGTCCAACGTCTATACCTTGTTGGTGTACATGGACTCCATTTCGGTCCGCATTGCATCCAGCCATTTTACTGAGTCAACGCTCTGAACGGCCTGCTAGAAGCTAGTTGGCTCATCATAATCTATGATGCAATCCTCTCTATCCCCGTCTATGAGAAAACCACAATATCTCTCGGGCGGATGAGACTGCCTACTACTCCTGCGGAGCGGCGCAGGAATGTCCTGTTCTTGTGAAACCTCTGGTTCCACTAAGCTTTCAGTAATAGTCTGTGGTTCTGGAATTTCTTCCAGTTCTACTGCGCTCCCACTAATTTCCTTTTCCAAGAACTGGTGTTCTAGAAAGTGGGCATTATGAGAAACAAGGACTTTTTGTTCCTCTGCGTGGTAGAAAAGATACCCCCTAGTGTTCTTTGGGTATCCCACAAACTTGCACAGTACTGAGCGTGCCTCGAGTTTGTCCGCATGCTGCTTTTTGACAAAAGCTGGACATTCCCAGATCTTCAGATATTGAAGATAGGGTTTCTTCCCACTCCATAACTCATATGGTGTGGTAGGCACAGTCTTAGTGGGAACTCGGTTCAAAAGGTATGCGGCTGATTCTAGCGCATACCCCCAGAATGATCGCGGTAACTCAGCGTTACTCATCATGGACCGTACCATATCCAATAGGGTTCGGTTCCGTCTCTCCGATACACCGTTATGTTGTGGAGTGTATGGAGGAGTAAGCTGAGAGAGAATTCTGTTCTCTTTTAAATAGTCCAGGAACTCGGCACACAAGTATTCACCACCTCGATCCGATCTTAGGATCTTGATACTTTTGCCGGGTTTTTTTCCTACTTCATTCTTATATTCCTGGAATTTTCCAAAGGCTTCGGACTTATGTTTCATTAAGAAGACATGTCCGAATCTTGAAAAATCATCCGTAAAAGTAATGAAGTAAGAAAAACCGCTTCGTGCATGTGTAGACATTATACCGCACACGTTGCTGTGTACGAGACCCAAGAGCTCGCTCGCCCTTACTCCGTGTCCAGTAAACGGAGTCTTTGTCATCTTTCCTTTGAGACGGGATTGACAAGTGGCATACGATTGATATTCGAACGGATTCAAATATCCTTCTGTATGTAACTTCGTCAACCTTCTCTCATTGATGTGACCCAGTCTACAATGCCACAAGAAAGTCTGATTTATTTCCGGAGACTTTCTTTTGTGTGTATTCTGGACATTGAAAATCTGTGGTTGGTTTAATATGTATATACCATTGCTCAATGTACCTGACCCAATCAGAACTTGATTAAGGTGAATGTTTACAACATTACTTACAAACGCAAATTCATAACCTTCTTTAGAAACCAAAGATACAGAAATGATATTACAAGTTGCGTTGGGTACAAAAAAGCAATTACGGACATTCCCAGGTGATAGTCCCCCACGGCCTTAGCATCCATGCTAGCTCCGTTTGCAACTTTGAGGGTCATGTCACCTGCCTTCAAAACCCTACGGTTTCTCAACGCCTGCAAAGAATTACAGATATGAGATCCTGATTCGGTATCCAATACCCAGGAAGTAGAGTTTATTGAAAAACAGTTTTCAATAACATACACACCTGAAGCTGAAGCTGCAACCTGCTTCAATTCCTGTGTCCTGGCATTCCAAGCCCTGCAATCATTCTTCCAGTGTCCTTTCTTATGACAATAGAAGCATTCTTCCTTATCCACAAGCTTTCCCACTTTCTTTGTTGCTTTTGCCTTTCCCTTCGTATCCAGTTTACTAACACCGCCCCTTGGTTTGGCGGGGGCTTTCTTCTTCTTTCCCTTGGCTTTCGCCTTGGACCTAGAAGAAGAAGATCCTCCTACAAACAAAGTGGATGTTTCCCTACCTTTCTGTAGGGTGCCCTCTGCGCTCCTCAGCATGTTGAGGAGTTCTGAAAGTTCAACTTCCTTTTCTTGTAAGTTGAAGTTCAGTATGAACTGGGCGTAAGTGAAAGGAAGGGACTGGAGAATCAAGTCCGTATAGAGCTCATTCTCCAACGTGGTCCCAAGGTCCGCGAGCTCCTCAACGTAGCCAATCATCTTAAGCATGTGTTCCGCTACCGATGATCCGACGGCCAATCTTGCCGAAAATAACTTTTTCGACACTCCGTATCTTGCGATACGAGATTGCTCTCCATACAGTTCTTTTGTATGAAGAAATATGGATTCCAGGTCCATATTCTCGTGCCTCCTCTGATGTTCATTGTCCATAGAGGCAAGCACGAGGCACTTGGCCTTCGCGCAGTCTAGTTCCTAGGTCTTACGGATTTCCTTATCCGCGACGCTGGTTTTGGGACCTGGGGCAGGGGGAGCTTTGGTGGTAAGAAGATACCCCAGCTTGTCGTAAGTGATTGCCATCTTGACATTCCTGAGCCAATCTTTGCAGTTTGGCCCTGTCAGTATGTTTTTATCTAGAAGTAACTTAAGTCCAGTCATGTCGATTGGTCGCTGCAATTAGGAGAGAGAAGAAACACTCAGCTTGATGCTCTTGCAAGTTTAGAATGGTTTTTAATTTGTCTAAACAGGATGGCTCCCACTGTTTCTCGAATCCCTCCTCAAACCAAAAAAGAAGAATTAGTCAGGATCAATCTCACTGTACAATACTTGCTTAACCGTTCGGCCAGGCTGGTGTCGGTACTTCGAGGGAGGTTTTCCAACGCTTTTGCGATGTTCTTTAATTAAATAACCTCTTTTCCCTAGGGGCGTAGCCCCGCTAACACCTTTCTAGACACCTACTTGGTTTATAGCATTGATCGTTAAGTGAGAAATTTCCCGAGGAGTAGCATATACTCACAGTAGGATCGGGATCCAAATATCATCGCGTGACGAAACTGAAGGAATCCTACCAGAATCATCACACTCCAAATGGTATGCAACTCTAGTAAGTTTCAGTACTTATGAAACTCCCGATGTGGATTTTTGCCCCATGCTCTTATGACCTTGGCGTGAGGTCAAAATGTCATAAGTCACATGTCAAGTTCTTCCCATCATTATCCAGGTTAATTTGAACCCACCCGTACCTACCCTTGACGTAGGCCAAAATGGCAGTACGGCTGTCCCAAACCAACGCATTCTATCTATGCAACAGATAAATATCCGGCAGCTACCAATCACTATGCCTTGGCGTGAGGTCAAAATACATAGCTTGAATACTACCAAATATTTAACTGAAATGATGGAGGGCTACGAATGGTTTTGGCTAAACCGTGAACGTAGTGAACTTGATATAATCGATGGAACGAGATAGCTTTTAAAAGGAGTGGCTCAACCTCCGCATTTAAAAGTTAGTTTTGAAAAGAACCGAGTGGTTTTTCGAAAGTGTTCCAACGACTTTAACTTGGTTTATTTTCTTGCATTAGTTCTTTTAATGCGTCCCATCATTTAATCCTACCATTGCAGAAAACAACCAAAATATGACGTACGCTTATGCCATTCGCATTCGCCACGGGGCCCTGTCATTACCCGTTAGGTTACTTAACTAACGACAGAGCGGGACTGGGCTAGCGCGGCTGTAAAACATAAGCAACGCCTAAATAATATCATATATAGATATATTGCAATGATAGCCATTTCAGATCACAGATGAACACATTGGATATACTAGGAACCTGCAATTCGTACGAGCCTGTAACGAAAAGCAGATTATACGGTCACGGTGAATAGCCAATACCCCACCCAAGACCCCTACGGGTGAGGCAAACTACCCGCCAAGTACCCGAAGCGAAGCAACCTCCCTCAACTCCGTGAGTAGGCCGCTCGGCACTTTGGCATACCCGGTAGTTTGTGCACCCCCTCCATAGGTCTATCCTGGGAGCAAAAACAGTAAAAAGAAATTATACAATGACGGCTACAACCCCGACCCGGTTGTGCGGCCATACAAATAATTATTACATCAATTTACAAATTTACATGAATTGAAAGAAAAGAAAACTCTCGTCTCACAACCCCCGGCTATTCACCCGCGACAATCCAATGAATTCATATACACATTCCAATAACATTACAGATCACAGATTTATATAACCCCCACTAATCGATATATAGCGATTAGCAGACGTTCAATACAAATATCACATCACAGAAAAACCCGTCAGCTTAAGTCTTTCAGAAGTTCGATCAAAAATACGGATTTTTAGGCCCCAAACACAAAATTTTCGTTCTGGAAAATCTGGGCTGAAAACACATATTCCAAAATTCCCAAAATACCCCACTGAACAAACTGCAACCAAAATTTCTCACTGCCGAGTCAACTCGGCCGCGGAACCGCGGCGGGAGCACGCTCCCGCCGCGGAACCGCGGCGCTTTGATCGGTTCAGTGGAGGAAATTTTTGCAGTTTGCTATAAAAACCCTGAGTCGATTTTTGAAGCATGATTTATTACTTTTACAGTACTTTGAAAATCGACAGCAAGCATGATTTTTTTTGGTGTATTTCGTGACTTTTTGTTTGATCGATCTTCTAGTTACTTTGCTAACATGTTAGATAGAGTTTAACTAGGCTCTGATACCACTGTAAGTCCATACTACCTCTCCCGGTACTTACGGGCATGCGGAATTTGGTGAAAAACAATTTTCTAGAGGTGGTAACAAGGACTCAAAACCGGATCTTTGTTAAACATCTAACTAACAACCTAACTAGGAGTTGTTAACTACTCGGTTAGGGGGTTATACCTTTCTTTCTTGAACTCCTTCGTTCTCAAGCCTCGATGGTTGTCCGGATCGGCTTCACCCCGTCGTCTCCTTGCGCCGAAGATCGATCCACCTGAAAGCTTCTACCTTTGGCTTCTTCTTCGGTCTTTGAAGAAACTAGTTCACTCGGTTTGCTAAACCTTGTGAACTAGAGTGAGTAGAGGAAAGTGTGTTGGGATTTTCTCTATGGTTCTTGGTTCTCAACACATGAGACAAGTGAACCATAGACTAAAGAGAGGGAGAGCAAGAGGAAGGAGATGAGAGCTCAAGAACACAAGAGAGAGAATGAAAATGATAGAATGAGCAAGACTTTTCTCACTTGGCTCTCATAATCCAAAACCATCATCACAAAAATAGTAATCAAGTATTGTGTAAATGGTTTAAGTCAAAATGGCTATATCATTTCATGCACTCATATTGCGCAAGAGAACAAGCAAGTAAAAAGTCTTTGCCATGAAATGATAGCCATTGTCATCATGATGGTCAACTAGTCCAACCTAGTCAACCGGTCAACAAAGTCAACATGTCAACAAAGTCAACCCCTCAACAACCATGTCACCACAATACTTAATTAATATTATTGTTAATTACATATCATATTCTCATTAGGGTTGAGCAAAAAGTCAATAGTCAACAGTCAACGGTCAACAACCCTAATGAGAATCCTCTGCCTCTGTCTCTCCGTCAACTGTGCATACACACCCGCATTCGTGTTCCGAGGAACACGAATACAAACTGGATAAAACCAATCCAAATACTTACACTAGGATCTGGCTTAAACCAAAGCCCGCTAGTGTAAACTGTCCGGACACTAAACGTGCACAAGTGCACGGATATGACTGAACCCTGTCGCAAAACCATGCGACCTGTCGCAAAACTATGCGACCTCTACTCTTTTGCCTAAAGACGAATAGCTTTCTGTGTGGGACTCTAAAGACTCGACACTACTATGGTAGTGGGTTTAACCACAGACCGCAAGCGGCACTAGCTGTGCGTAACGGTCCCCAGGTAGATGCCGACAAGAAGATTGACGAGGTGAAACCCATCTGAACTCCTACTGAGTCTGAATGTGACAATCTCCGTATAGTCCGGTCTGTTCGTCTGATACATCGCATGGCGGGCCTAGGGGGGCGGTAAACGTCAGTCCCCTAATAGCGGTACAAGTCGTGTCGGAGTGAAGCCAAATACACCCTGAGATAACACTGGAAGCCTACCAGTATATCCCGCTTGCCCTGGCCAGAGACTACTCGTGTAATGGCTCTCCTAGACACAGCGCGATGTCAACCCTCAATACCGGGAGAGACGAATCCTGTCTAACCGTCACTGCCTCCAAGTGCTTCGGGACTGCACCCAACTACTACCTGTTTGCACGACTCCTTTGAGTCATGGTAGGGTAGTAATCAAAGTACAGTAGGAACACACTTGAGGCGAAGTGATAGTGTCAAGTCAGCGGACTAAGCTGTACTCATGTCACCTGGGAACTGATAACTGACGATAGGTATAATACCAACCGGTCAGTTCCCGACGAGTCCTATCCAGTGTACTCGTAACCTAACGAACACTCGCATACTATCTCTAGTACGACATACTAACAGCTATGGGACAGACCGTCTCCCACACTGGGATGAGAAGCGCATGCGCTAGTCTTCTCCGGAGTATCGATGCTCTATCTCGATAGTCCTGCGACTAGGGACCTGCATAAGGATGTGCTTATAGATTACCCAGCCCCCACTAGTGTGACTGCCATCACAACGCTGGTAATCAAGCAAAGATCCTAAGGGCTCCACTGATGTGTATAGGTGATATACTAAAATAAACACAAGTACACATTGAAGTAGAAACAAACCAAGTAGCATACTACTATTTTGAGCAAGATTGTATATACAAGGTGAATATCCCAAGCTTCCATTAAGTAATATACAAACTAGTATGATACAGTAATGGCCTCTAGGGCATATACACTAACAATTTCCCACTTGCACTAAGGCCATGTACTGGCGTATCGAAGACCTATCATCTCGATCAGCCGCTCGAACTGAGTCTGGGGCAAGGCCTTGGTTAATGGATCTGCAGTGTTATCTTCTGAAGCAACCCTCCGAACCTCGATCTCCGGGCGATCCACGATCTCCCTGATCAGGTGATACCGCCTCAAGATGTGTCTGGATCTCTGATGGGACCTGGGTTCCTTCGCTAAAGCTATAGCCCCGTTGTTGTCGCAATACAGAGGTATTGGATCAACAATGGCCGGAACCACCTGAAGTTCTTTCAAGAACTTCCTCATCCAGACAGCTTCTTTTGCGGCATCAGATGCAGCGATGTATTCCGCTTCCATCGTCGAGTCTGCAACGGTTTCCTGTTTGGAACTCTTCCAACACACCGCCCCTCCATTGAGGGTAAAGACAAAACCCGACATGGACTTGGAATCATCCTTGTTACTCTGGAAGCTGGAGTCAGCAAAGGCCTCGATCTAGAGGTCTTTTCCGCCATATACCAGGAACATCTCCTTAGTCCTTCTCAGGTACTTGAGAATGTTCTTTACATGCACATATTTAAGTAGAGACAAACCAAGTAGCATACTACCATTTTGAGCAAGATTTTCTATACAACTGTGAATATCCCAAGCTTCCATCAAGTAATATACAAGCTACTATGATACAGTAAAGGCCTCTAGGGCATATACACTAACAATCTCCCACTTGCACTAAGGCCATGTACTGGCGTATCGAAGACCTATCATCTCGATCAGTCCCTCGAACCGAGTCTGGGGTAGGGCCATCGTGAGTGGATCTGCAGTGTTATTCTCCGTATTTACTCTCTTCACCTCGATCTCCCGGCGATCTACGATCTCCTTGATCAGGTGGTACCGCCTCAAAATGTGCCTGGACTTCTGATGGGACCTGGGTTCCTTCGCTAAAGCTATAGCTCCATTGTTGTCGCAATACAGCGGTATTGGATCAACAATGGTAGAAACCACCTGAAGCTCCGTGAGGAACTTCTTCATCCAGACAGCTTCCTTTGCGGCATCGCAAGCAGCTTTGTACTCCACTTCCATAGTTGAGTCTGCAACGGTCTCCTGCTTGGAACTCTTCCAGCAAACTGCCCCTCCATTGAGGGTAAAGACATAACCCGACATGGACTTGGAGTCATCCTTGTCACTCTGGAAGCTGGAGTCAGCAAAGGCCTCAAGCTGGAGGTCTTTTCCGCCATACACAAAGAACATCTCCTTAGTCCTTCTCAAGTACTTGAGAATGTTCTTTACCGCTATCCAGTGTTTCTCCCCTGGGTTCGACTGATACCGGCTTACAACACTCAATGTGTATGCTACATCTGGTCGGGTACACAACATCGCATACATTATAGAGCCTACCGCAGAAGCGTAGGGTATAATAGACATGCGATCCCTTTCCAAATCAGTATTGGGAGACATCTCTTTGGAGAGGGTGATCCCGTGACAAGCTGGTAGATTACCGCGCTTGGAATCTTCCATACTGAATCTTTTCAGTATGGTGTCGATGTACCGTGACTGTGAAAGTCCCAACATCCTCTTAGATCTATCACGATAGATCTGGATCCCCAGAATGTAGTTGACATCGCCCAGGTCCTTCATGGAGAACCTCTGCGACAAGAATCCTTTGACTGACTGTAGCATAGGAATATCATTTCCTATTAGGAGAATGTCATCCACGTACAAGACGAGGAATACCACAGTTCTCCCTACAATCTTACTCTAAATGCATGGTTCATCTGGGTTTTTGATAAAGTCGAATTCTTTGAAAGTATCATCAAAGCAGATGTTCCAACTCCGCGATGCCTGCTTAAGTCCATAAATGGACTTGAGCAACTTGCACACTCTACCGCTGCTCCCACTCTGAATGAATCCCTCCGGCTGATCCATATAGACGCACTCTTCCAAATTTCCATTTAGGAAAGCCGTCTTTACGTCCATCTGCCAGATTTCATAATCGTGGAAGGCAGCAATGGCAAGAAGGATCCGAATGGATTTCAGCATAGCCACTGGAGAAATGGTCTCGTCATAGTCCAAACCAGGTCTTTGACAAAAACCCTTTGCAACAAGTCTAGCTTTATAGGTCTCAACCTGCCCATCTACACCAATATTCTTTCTGAAGATCCATTTGCAGCCTACGGGTTTTACCCCTTCTGGAGCAAAGTCCAAAGTCCAGACTTTGTTGGTGTACATAGAATCCATCTCGGCCCGCATTGCATCCAGCCATTTTACCGAGTCGCCACTCTGAATGGCTTGCTGGAAGCTAGTAGGCTCACCATAATCCATGGTGCAATCCTCTCTATCCCCGTCTATGAGAAAACCGTAGTATCTCTCGGGCGGATGAGACTGCCTACTACTCCTGCGGAGTGGCGCTGGGATGTCCGGTTCTTTCGAACCCTCTGGTTCTACCAAGCTTTCAGTAATAGCTCGTGGTTCTGGAATTTCTTCCAGTTTTATTGCGCTCCCACTTATCTGATTTTCTAAAAACTCAGTTTCCAAGAAGCGGGCATGACGAGAAACAAAAACCTTTTGTTCCTCTGCGTAATAGAAAAGATACCCCTTGGAGTTCTTTGGGTATCCCACAAATTTACACTGTACTGAACGTGCCTCGAGCTTGTCCGCATGCTGCTTTTTTACAAAAGCTGGACATCCCCATGTCTTAAAGTGTTTAAGACTGGGTTTCTTCCCATTCCACATCTCATATGGTTTGGTAGGCACTGACTTAGTAGGAACTTAGTTCAAAAGATATGCAGCTGTTTCTAGTGCATAACTCCAGAAGGATCGCGGCAACTCAGCCTTACTCATCATGGAACGAACCATATCCAATAGGGTTCGATTCCGCCTTTCCGATACACCGTTGTGTTGTGGTGTGTATGGAGGAGTAAGCTGAGAGAGAATTCCATTCTCTTTTAAGAAGTCCAGAAACTCAGCACTTAAGTATTCACCACCTCGATCAGATCTCAGTGTCTTGATACTTTTGCCTGTTTTTTTTTCAACTTCATTCTTGTATTCCCGAAATTTCTCAAAGGCTTCGGATTTATGCTTCATCAAGAAGACATGCCCAAACCTAGAGAAATCATCTGTGAAAGTAATGAAGTATGAATAACCACTTCGCGCATGTGTAGACATTGGACCGCACACGTCACTGTGTATGAGTCCCAAGAGCTCGCTCGCTCTTTCTCCGTGTCCAGTGAACGGAGTCTTTGTCATCTTTCCCATGAGACAAGATTCACAAGTGGCATAAGACTGATACTCGAACGGATCCAAGTATCCTTCTTTATGTAACTTTGTCAACCGTGTCTCATTAATGTGACCCAGTCTACAATGCCATAAGAAAGCCTGATTTAATTCCGGAGACTTTCTTTTAAGTGTGTTCTGGACACTGAAGACCTGAGCTTTATTCAAAACGTATATACCGTATTTCAATGTACCTGACCCAATCAGTACTTGATTTAGGTGGATGTTTACTACAACGCTTACAAAAGTAAAATCATATCCTTCCTTAGAAAGCAAGGATACAGATATGATGTTACAAGTCGCACCTGGTACATAAAAACAGTCACACAGAATCAATATCTGCCCAGTTGTCAGTGCTAGATGATATTCCCCTACGGATTCAGCATACATGCTCATTCCGTTAGCAACCCTGAGAGTCATATCACCTTTCCTGATAACCCTACGGTTTCTCAGAGCCTGTAACGAATTACAGATATGAGATCCTGATCCGGTATCCAATATCCAGGTAGTAGGGTTAACTGACATACAGTTCTCTATTACAAACACACCCGAAGCCGAAGACACAACATGCTTCGAATTCTGGCTACTGGCTTTGCAAGCCCTACAATCCTTCTGTCCATGTTCATTCCCGTAACAATAGGAACATCCCTCTTTTACTGCATCCATTCCCGAAACTTCTGTCCTTCTCTTTCTTTCTACTTCCCTGATTTCCTTCAGGGTAGTAGGTAGAAACTGTTGAACTAAGTCAGCATCTGACCCGTTCTTCAACGAGGTCTTCAGGTCCGAGAGCTCAAAAGAGCTGGTCTCTGCAAGGACGTTGCCCCCTACAGATGACCCGATAGCCAACCTCGCTGGAAGCAATTCGTTCGAGGTCTCATATCTTATGATACGAGATTGCTCTCCATATAAATTCTTGTTATGGAGGAAGATAGAAACAGAGTCCATCTTCTCGTGCTGCCTCTGGTATGTACCATCAACTGAGGCTAACACGAGGCACTTGGCTTTCGCACAGTCTTTTTCCGATGTCCTATGGATATGAATATCCGCGACAGGGGAAGCTGGACCTGAGACGGCAGGGGTTGGATTAGTTAAGAGGTGTCCCAGCTTGTCATGGGCAATGGACATCTGGACAGACCTTTGCCAGTCATAACAGTCAGATTCAGTCAATTTATTATCTAGATGTAACCTAGGTGTGGTCACGGGGTCGCTGCAATTAAGAGAGAGAGAAGAAAACACTCAGCATGATGCTCTTGCAAGTTTAGATTGGTTTTTAATTTATCTAAACAGGTTGGCTCCCACTGTCTCTCGAATCCCTCCTCAAACCATAAAGGAAGAATTTGTCAGGATCAATCTCACCATACAATACTTGCTTAACCGTTCAGCCAGGCCAGTGTCGGTACTTCGAGGGAGGTTTTCCAACGCTTTCGCGAAGTTCCTTAATTAAGTAACCTCTTTTCCCTGTGGGCGTAGCCCCGCTAACACCTTTCTAGACACCTACTTGATTTATAGCATCGATCGTTAAGTGAGAAAGTTCCCGAGGAGTAGCATATACTCACAGTAGGATCGGGATCCAAATATCATCGCGTGACAAAACCGAAGGAATCCTACCAGAATCATCACACTCCAAATGGTATGCAGCGCTACCAAGTTTCAGTACTTTTGAAACTCCCGATGTGGATTTTTGCCCCATGCTCTTATGACCTTGACTAAGGCCAACAAATCATAAGTCACATGTCAAGTTCTACCCGTCGTTATCCAGGTTGATTTGAACCCACCCGTATATACCCTTGACTATGGCCAACAAAGTAATACGACTGTCCCAAACCAACGCATTCTATCTATGCAACATATGAATACCCACCAGCTACCAAACACTATGCCTTGACTAAGGCCAACAAACACAGCTTGAATACTGTTGAATATTCATATGAAACGACGGAGGGTTACGGATGGTTTTGGCGAAACCGTGAACGTAGTGAACTTGATATAGTCGATGGAACGAGATAGCTTTTAAAAGGAGTGGTTCATGCTCCGCGTTTAAAATGCTGGTTTTTGAAAAGAACCGAGTGGTTTTGAAAGTGTTCCAATCAAATTTTACTTGGTTTATTTTCTTGCATTAGTTCTTTTAATGCGTCCCATCATTTAATCCTACCATTGCAGAAAACAACCAAAATATGACGTACGCTTATGCCATTCGCATTCGCCACGGGGCCCCGTCATCGCCCGTTAGGTTACTTAACTAACGACAGAGCTGGGGCTGGGCTAGCACGGCTGTAAAACATAAGCAACACCTAAATAGTTATCATATATAAATATATAGCAATGATAGACATTACAGATCACAGATGAACACTTTGGATATACTAGGAATCCGCGAGTCGTTCGAGCCTGCAACGAAAAACGGATTACAGGGTCGCGATGAATAGCCAAACCCCACCCTAGACCCCTACGGGTGCGGCAAACTACCCGCCAAGTACCCGAAGCGAAGCTACCTCCCTCAACACCGTGAGTAGGCCACTCGGCACTTCGGGATACCCGGTAGTTTGTGCACCCCTCCATGGGTCTATCCTAGGAGCAAAAACAGTAAAAAGAAATTATACAATGACGGATACAACCCCGACCCGGTTGTGCGGCCATACAAATAATATTACATCAATTTACAACTTTTACAATGAGTGAAAGAAAAAGAAACACTCATCTCACACCGATTCCCGGCTATTCATCCGCGGCAATCCACCGAGTTCATATCCACAAACCAACAACATTACAGATCACAGATATGTATAACCCCCACTAATCGACGTATAGCGATTAGCGGACGTTCAATACATATATCACATCACAGAAAATATTCATTAGCCAAAGAGTACGGAATATCGATCAGAATATGGATTTTTAGCCACCCGAAAAGTCAATTTGCTCTATGGAAATTCTGGGTGGAAAAAACATGTCTTAAAAATCCCAAAACATCCAAACTAAAACACTGCACAAAACCCGATCCAGTGCCGAGTCAAAACGGCGGCGGAACCGCGGCAATAAGCATGTCATTGCCGCGGAACCGCGGTCGTTTGATCGAATCACTGGTTCGTTTTTCTGCAGTGTTTTCACAAAACCCTGAGACGATTTTTCATATATTTTAAAACACCTTTTGAGCAGTATAAAAATCGACAGAAACTTGAGATTTTGCGGATGTGTTTTGCAACTTTTTTCCGATCGATGTTCTTAACACTTTGCTAACTTACTAGTTTATGTTTAGCTAGGCTCTGATACCACTGTAAGTCCACGTTGCTTACCCCGGTTCTTACAGGGAGGCGGAAACGGCGAAAAACAATAATTTTGGCGCAAGGCAACATGGACTAAAAGTCGGATCTTTGCTAAACTAGAAACTAGTAAACACTAAGAGGTTTAACTACTATGCTGTAGAAAGTATACCTCACGAAACCGGTCCTTCGGGTCTTCATTCCGCTGTCCCGCTCGTCCATCCAAGCTCCAAGTGTCGATCCGGACCTTGGGCACCTCCGCGGCCTTCTTGAGTCGAAGACGATCCACCCGAGAGATGTACACTAAGCTCCGCCTCAAGCCGAGGCAACTAGGGCAAAGTGATTGCTAGTCAAGAAGCCCTAGAATGTCTAGAGGAGATGTATGGAAGTATTTGTCAAGTGGAATCCCTTTTCTCTCAACACATGAGATCAAAGGAAGAATCAAGAGGAGGATGAAGGAGGAGCAAAGTTAGCAACCATGGAGCTTCTCATTTCAAAAGAGAGAATGAGAACGAACAAATGAAAAGCTTAACCAAGAGAAAAAAAACAACCATGGTTGCAATAATACTCATTTTCATCATTACTGATCCCATCATGAAAAAGTTGATGGCTACAAATGACATGACCATTATCATAACAAAAAGAAAAAGAAAACTAAAGAATACTTTAGATCTTTCAAGAAGATCTTAGTCAACTTTGGTCAAACGGTCAACAAAGTCAAGATGGTCAAATGGTCAATGTAATTAGCCACAACATAATTACCAATAAGAGGATTAGTAAATAATGTCGCCGGCTCATAATGGTTTTGACCGAACCAACTGTCAAAACCCTAATGAGGCACCTCCTCCTTCATCGCTCCTCAAAACTGTGCATACACACCCGCATCCGCATTCCGTAGTATGCGAATGCACAGAAGACAAATCAAATCCATCTGTGCAGCACTAGGATCTGGCTTAAACCAAAGCCCACTAGTATTGCTTGCCCGAACAGCATACGCACACAAGTGCACGTAAGTGATCGTAGCCCTGCCGTAAAACCATACGGCCTCTACACGTTTCGCTCAGTGCAGGGAAACTCTCTGTGTGGGACTCTAAAGACTCGACACTACGCTGGCAGTGGGTTTAAACACAGACCGCAAGCGGCACTAGCTGTACGTAACGGTCCCCAGGTAGATGTCGATAAGAAGGCCGATGAGGTAAACCCATCCGAACTCCTACTGAGCCTGTATGTGACAATCTCCGTACAGTCCGGTCTGTTCGTATGATACATCGCATGGCGGGCCTAGGGGGCGGTAAACGTCAGTCCCCTAATAGCGGTACAAGTCGTGTCGGAGTGAAGCCCAGAACATCCTGAGATAACACTAGAAACCTACCAGTATATCTCGCTTGCCCTGGCCAGGGACTACATGTGTAATGGCTCTCCTAGACACAGCGCGATGTCAACCCCCAATACCGGGAGAGACGAATCCTGTATAACCGTCACTGCCTCCAAGTGCTTCGGGACTGCACCCAACTACTACCTGTTTGCACGACTCCTTTGAGCCGTGGTAGGGTAGTAATCTAAGTACAGTGGGAACACACTTGAGGCGAAGTGACAGTGTCAAGTCGGCGGACTAAGCTGTACTCATGTCACCTAGGAACTGATAACTGACGATAGGTATAATACCAACCAACAGTTCCCGACGAGTCCTGTCGAGTGTACTCGTAACCTAACGAGCACCCGCATACTATCTCAAGTACGACGTATTGACGGCTGTGGGACAGACCGTCTCCCCCGCTGGGATAAGAAGCGCATACGCTAGTCTACTCCGGAGTATCGATGCCCTGTCTCGATAGTCCTACGACTAGGGACCTGTACAAGGATGTGCTTATGGATTACCCAGCCCCCACGAGTGTGAGCGCCATCACAACGCTGGTAATCAAGCAAAATCCTAAGGGCTCTACTAATATGTATATAAGCGATATGCTAAAAGAAACACATGCACATATTTAAGTAGAGACAAACCAAGTAGCATACTACCATTTTGAGCAAGATTGTCTATACAACTGTGAATATCCCAAGCTTCCATCAAGTAATATACAAGCTAGTATGATACAGTAATGGCCTCTAGGGCATATACACTAACAGATACACCACATATCACATTTAAGTTCGCAGAAAAGAAAATGTTAAACTACAACATTTGGAATCTACAATCACCTTAGACATCATAAACCCGAAATATAACATACTTCGGATTTCATACCTAACAATATGAATTCCAAATATTGTATCACATTCCACAAATAGCTAGACGACGTTAAACATTCCGATCGAATTAACAAACACCAAAATTTCCAAAAAGCTCAACACTTGAGAGCAGTTTAAAAATACTCAGAACATACTACAGTACCTATGGGCCAACCGTAGAAGGGTCAACCCTTACCTCACCTCTGGCGCCGCGGAACTGTCGCAAACCATAGGGTTTGGTGGCGGTTCTTACGGTCATAGAATCGAGTTAGGATTTCGTTCTTTTAGAGGGTCCATCGAATCACTTGCATGATATTTGAATGTTTCAAACTTGGAAAAAATCCAACTCTTGGAAAATTTCCAGTGAGGGTTAAAGTGGGTATGATATCCGTTCGAACTTTTTAACGCCGTCTAAATAACTCGAAATAAAGTTAGAATTATGACTACGAAATACTTCAAATTGCCTTTATAGAAAATTAACATCTCATGCAATTTTAGAAAAAACAAGCAACACCTGAAACACCAAAATCCAGAGACCAGAACACCTGACGAAGACGAACCCAAACAGACAATGGGGGGCCGGCCAGGCCGGATTTTGTGGGCTTGTCACCGGGTCAAACCGATGGATTGGGTTCTTATTTGTTCAGTTTTCATGTTACATCTCATATAACATTTTGCAGTTGCTTAAAAAAAATTCGAGGACTTAAAAATTTTGACAAATACTAGGTTTTCGTTTCAAGTGTTTCGGAGTTGTTTCGGTTTCGTAAATCTACAAACATCATCTAAATCTCTAGCTTGGCTCTGATACCACTGTAGAAATTCCTAGCTTGACAGCAAGGGTTCGGGAAGCATCATCCATGCCATTTTCAAAATTTTGCCATGCTAAACAATCCTAACCCTAGAATCTTAACTAGAGATTTAGACAATACAAAGTGTAAACAACTTTACAACTAAGTGAACAAGGAATACAACCTTTGTAGACCGGTCCTTCACTTCAATAGCTCCATATAGTAGTCCCCTCGCTCCAAGTAGTAATCTTCCGGACTTTAGAATGGCTCCACAAGATGAAAGGAACGAGCTTGCATGAAGTCTTCGAGGCCGAAGATGATCTACGTCGAGGAGATACTAACCCAAGCTACCTCTTCACTAATGATGGATTAATGAAGCTAACACCCTAAACTAAATGACTAATCTAGTAGAGAATGATGAAGTAGGATTTTTTCTCACTTTAGAATCAATTTTCTCACTCCTTTTCTTCTCCTCTCAATAACCTAGAGTGCTTTCTCATGAGCAAGATGAAGATGAAGCAAATAATAGATGAGAGAGTGAATGGCAACCATGGGTGAGAAATATCTCATATAACCCATGTAGAGACTTTACCATGAATTTAGATAATGGTTAGTTAACAAATAACTAAGGTAGGACAAAACTAGTGGACTAAGCCAATGGGTCTACAAGCTTCCACAAGCTTCACCCATGTGACTAATTTCCAACTAATTTGAATTTACCTTAAATAAATAAACCTTGCATTATCATGAGCATCGTGTGTGTCTCATACACCCATGTAGTGTGTATCATCAAGCATGACACAAAAAGAAATCACAAATGATGTATATCATATATATATATATATATATATATATATATATATATATATATATATTAAGTGCGCACATGCGAGAAAAAGAAATGCTTAAGTGAGCAAATATTAGTTAATGTAAATTAATATATCAAATATAATTATACATTAAATTATTAAATCAACACTTGATTTAATAATCTGGCTATATCACATATAACCGACTAATATTAGTTGTATCAACTTATCGAATCAACACTTAATTCGATAACCCGGCTATAACTCATATAACCGTCCGATATCATAAACCGCAAGAATAGAATACGGTATCACATACTCGTATTAATCTCGGTCCCACACATTTCACATATGTGCTCCTACTTTGTTTTTCCTGAGCCAGTAAACCACTGTGCAGGACTCTAAAGACTCGTCAATTCGCCAGCAGTAGGTGATGATCATATCAGGCACTTACAAGTCGTCAGCGGTACTAGCTGGACGTAACAATTACCTGGGAATTGAGCGATCAGAAGATCAATAAGCAAGCCCGCTCTAACTCCTGTAAAGCCTGTCAGTAACACTACCGTACAGTCCGCTCTTTTCATCTGATATGTCGCATATCTAGTCTAGGGGTGTTAAACATCAGACCCGAGTAACCGATAAGTCATGCCGATGTGAGGCTCATAACGGGTCGAGAAACTACTGATAACATTTACCAGTAAATCTCTGTATCAGCCCTAGCCAGGGACTTTCTATTATAACCAATCGAGCACAGCGCAACATCAACCCCCAATACCGGGAGAGACGAATCCCCTCCTATCGCTCATTGCCTCCATGTGATTCGGGACTGTAACCAAAAGCCACCGTTTTGCACGTTCTCTTGAACGTGGTATGGTGGAAATCAAAGTGCAGTGGGAATCACACAAGACTCTATGACGATCTCGGGTCTATAGACTAACCTGTACCAGTGTCACCAGAGAACTGCGATCTGACGATAGGTATAATACCAACTAGGAGTTCTCGGTAAGTCCGTTCAGTGTACACAGTCTCCACTGAGCATCCGTATACCATCTTTGATGTCAAACACCAATGGATGTAGGATCATCCATCGCCCATCATATGTGTCAAGAAGTATATACGCTAGTCTACTCTGGAATATCGATGCGCTGTCTCGATACACCCTCAACTAGGAACAATTATAGGATGTACTTGTGGACTACCCTGGCCCTACTAGTATGATCTCCATCACAATCCTAGTAGTCAAGTACACATTCTAAGGGCTTTATCAACATGTGAGAGCAAGACGGTTTCACAATACAAGTCTACATGTTAAGACAAAGAGCAACCAGATAGCATACTATCATGTCAAGAAAGAAAGTTCTCTCTATATATATCCAAGTATCCACTATAATATACATCACATGTACAATAATGGCCTCTAGGGCATATACATAACAAACAGGCATGGTGCAGGATACTGATTAAATTCAGTGGATGGTACAGTCTAAGATGTTTGTTGGATTTGGAGTTCATTTGTGAACTGGGTCCCATCAGATATCCAGAAAAATTCTAAGACATGTATTGCTCATTTCGGGAGATAGTCTTTCTCAGCGAAGTTGAGTTATAGAGAGATATAGAAAGAAACATTAGAGCGGATCCACTCACTGAGTCTATTTCTCGAACACAATAGTTTCACGAACGAGTTTTGTGAAACTGTTTAGTAGATATGTTGGGTGTTCGGTATCACACGAGCTGTGAGTATGCGACATCTGAAGGGGTTCCCTAGTGTCGGCCGCTGGGTTTCGGGAGGCATCGACCATGCCGTTTTCAAAAATTTATCGCGCTAAAGAACCCTAATGCTAGAATCTAAACTAGAGAATTAGACGAACAAGCATGTAAATATCTTTACATCTAACTGAACGAGGAATACAACCTTTGTTGGCTGGTCCTTCACTTCAATAGCTCCGTGTAGTAGTCCCTTCGCTCCAAGTAGTAATCTCCCGAACTCTAGTGAAGCTCCACAAGGTGAAATGAACAAGTTTGCTTGAAGTCTTCGAGGCCGAAGATGATCTACGTCGAGGAGACACTAACTCAAGATACCTCTTCACTAAGTGATGAACTTGGTGAAGAAACAACCCAATCTAAATGGTTAGTAGAGAAGAGGTTGATGAAGTAGGAATTTTGCTCACTTTAGAAATAATTTTCTCACTATTTTTCTTCATCTCCCATAACCTAGAGATCTAAGCTCTTGACGAAGAAGAAGTTGAAGAGAGGAGAGATTGAAACTCATGAGGTGAGAATAGCAACCATGGGTGAGTTTATGTCATACACTAACTCATGAAGAGAATAAACCATGGCTAAACAATAATGGTTGAGTTAATAAATATCTTCAAGTAAAACAAAAAGAGTGAACTTGGTAAATGGTTCCACAAGCTTCTACAAGTTTCAACCATGTGACAATTTTCAAATAATTTGATTTACTTTAAATAAACAAAACCCTTCATTATTATTTGCATGGTGTGAGTCTCATACACCCATGTCACATGTGGCATCAAGCATGACACAAAAGATGTACATTAATATATATCACATATATACTAAGTGTACACTAGTGAGAAAAGAAATGCTTAAGTGAGCTAATTTTAGTTAATGTAAGATAATATATCAAATATATAATTATAAATTAAATTATTAAATCAACACTTGATTTAATAATCCAGCTATATCATATACAACCGACTAATATCATATGTATCAACTTGTCGAATCAACACTTGATTCGGCAGCCCGGCTATATCACATATAACCGATCGATATCACATATCTCGAGAATAGAATGCGGTATCTCATACTCGCATTAATCTCGATCCCGCACATATCACATATGTGCTCCTACTTCGTTTTGCTTGAGCCAGGAAAGCTCTGTGTAGGACTCTAAAGACTCGTCAATACGCCGGCAGTAAGTGGTGATCATATCAGTCACCCACAAGCCGCAAGCGGTCTGCTAAACGTAACGGCCACCCGAGTATTGAGCGATCAGAAGATCAACAATCAAGCCTGCTCATACTCCTGCGAATCCAATCAGTAACACTACCGTACAGTCCGGTGTCTTCTTCTGATATGTCGCATATCGCAGCCTGGGGGCTTGTATAATGTCAAACCCTAATAGCCTGATATGTCATGCTGATGCAAGGTCCATAACGGTTCGAGAAACTACTGGTAACACTTACCAGTAGATCTCAGCAACCCTGGCCAAGGATTTTCTCTTATGGCCAATCGAGCATAGCGCAACATCAACTCCCAATACTGGGAGAGACGAATCCCCTCTTATCGCTCATTCCCTCTATGTGACTCGGGACTGTACCCAAAAACCACCGTTTTGCATGATCTCTTTGTTAGTTATGTATATACCCTAGAGGCCATTGTTGTACATATGATGTATATTATAATGGATGCTTGGATATATATAGAAAGGACTTTCTTGCTCGTCATGATAGTTTGCTATTTGGTTTCACTTTATCTTAACATGTTGACTTATATTAGTTTATTGTCTTACTCTCACATGTTGATAAAGCCTTTAGGATATGTACTCGACTACTGGGACTATGATGAGATCATACTAGTGGGGCCAGAGTAGTCAATGAGTACATCCTATAACTGTTCCTAGTTGAGGGTGTGTCGAGACAGGGCATCGATACACCAGAGTAGACTAGCGTATACGCATCTTGACACATATGATGGGCGATGGATGATCCCATATCCATCCGTGTTTGACATCAAGAATGGTGTACGGGTGCTCAGTAAAGACTGGGTACACCGGACGGACTCACCGAGAACTCCCAGATGGTATTATACCTCACATCAGATGGCAGTTCTCTGGTGACACTAGTACAGGGTAGTCTGTAGACCTGAGATCGTCATAGAGTCTTGTGTGATTCCTACTGTGCTTTGATTTCCACCTTACCACCTCCAAGAGGGCGTGCAAAACGGTGGCTTTTGGGTACAGTCCCGAATCACATGGAGGCAATGAGCGATAGGAGGTGAATCGTCTCTCCCGGTATAGGGAGTTGATGTTGTGCTGTGTTCGATTGGCTATAACTGGAAGTCCCTGGCCAGGGCTGATAGAGAGTACTACTGGTAAGTGTTATCAATAGTTTCTCGACATGTTATGAGCCTCATATCGACACGACTTATCAGCTACTAGGCATCGGATGTCGACCTATGGGGGGTTCTCACTGTGTGACAGTGTGGCGAAGCATAGGCTCTTACCCCCAGGGTGTCCCGAAACCGGAAGGTGTTCCGGCGGGTTGTAGTCTTCGCGAGGGGCATGCGTTAATTGTATTATTTTCTTTTCTTACAAATATATATTATATGTGTGATATATAATATTGTAACATGTTATGATTACTAATGCAACATGTTTAGTGGAGATTAAACATGGTTAGGGTTTGATTTGGGTTAGCTCTTTCATGATACTTCAAGAAGGTTTTACTTTGTTTCTCGCAAAGATATTATGGTTGATATTTTGCTAGATATTTCTAACCCAACCAAAACCCTTCACCCTAGGTTAAATCCCTACATGAGTTAAGCCACTCATGCTTAACTCAAGGGTTGCATTTGTAACCATAAGTGATTATTTGTTATTCATCACAAAAGGATTTTTCATTCTTCTTCTTCTTCCTTGAGCTCTAAAAAGCTTTCTAGGTTTTTATTTTGTGATGAATGAGTGTGAGAATTTGATAATAAAAGAGAGCATAAATCATACTTCATCATCCTCATCAAATCTAACCAATTAGATTAGGGTGTTCACCTCATTAGTGAGTGAGAGCTTGAGTTAAACAAACTTCGAGGTAGATCATCTTCGAGAAGGAAGACTACAAGCAAGCATGGATCATTCGGGTTGTGGAGCCTCTCTTGAGTCCGGGAGATCATTGATCGCGGTGAAGGGACTTCTAATCGGAGCTTATGAAGCGAAGGAGCGGACTACAAAGGTTGTAATCCCTCTCTCTTAGTTGTAAAGTTGTTTACTTGCATTGTAACCCTAATTATCTGGCAAAGATCCCGGCTTTGGGTTGTTCGGCACGTCTAAATTTTGAATCGGGCATAATTGATGCCTTATAGACCCTTGTTAGAGTGTCTAAGAACCCTACAGTGGTATCAGAGTCTAGCTAGAGCATTAGGCGACGTGTATACGAAGTTAAAAGTCCGATCGAACCCCGATACATCGGTTTTGACGCCCTCTCTGGAAATTTTGTAAAAATGTGATTTTTTCTGCATTAAAAATACTCAAAAAAATTAGCAGGGAATTCTAAGGATAACCATGAAATACATGCCTCCAAGCCCCTCAAAGAGACGCGGAACCGCGGCAAGAACATGCTTGTCGCGGCGGTTCCGCGGCCATAAGAGGGAATTATAAGTACACGGCGGCGCCCCGGCCGTCAATCCGACGCCGGAATGCGGAAGCGGTGAATAACTTAAATTTTGCGGACTTAGCAAACCGGCACCACCGCGCACTAAACACCCGGATCGTAACCATTAACAAGTCTAAGCTAACTAGAAGATGGGTTAGAGATATACCGACGATCCAAGTCCTCCGGTCTTCTCGTCATGGTCCCGATCTCCTGCGGAATGTCCCGTCTCCTCCTCGTCGCCGGAAGTGCACCACATCGCCAACTTTGTTTACGGGCTCCCACCTCAATGCCGAGGCAACTCGGGCACGAAGCCGGCTACTCGACGTGCCCAAGATTCGCTGTAGAATGTGTAGTGAGCTATTGTCTCATTTTGGGGTTTGGAGTTGTGCCATTTTGTGGAGGAAAAGAGAGGAACCCTTTTGGAAAGGAGCTAGAGAACTTTTCTAGCAAACATGAGAAGAAAAATACCACACTACCAAATGAATCAAAACCATACCACAAAAGTGGCCGGCCCACCCATTTTCTTTTGTGTGATTGGAGAGAGAAAAAGAAAGGTCAAGGGGGAGTGGTTGAACCATCATACAAGGGAGTGTCAAGTTATGATGTGAAGAAATGATAGCTAGGTAAGTCCAACACTCAAAACAACCATCAACATAACCAAAGTCAATCCATCATGAGAAGGAGAAGTCAATGATGGTGCTCATCATGAAAACCATCATGATGCAACAAGATGCAAAGAACCCCCTCCACAAATGCCTATTTGCAACAATGCAAATAAGCCATCCTCCACCAATCTTCGGCCAATGAACGGAACAATGGAAATCGGCCGAAACGGAAAGCAAACTGGCAACTCCAGAAAACTGGTCCCGTAATAAATTACAGGAAAAACCCCGATACTGTGCATACACACCCGCATCTGTATTTCGACCGAAATACAAATGCAATGAGACAAAATCTACACTGTACTATACTAGAATCCGGCTTATACCAAAACCGGCTAGTAATATCCGTTCGATCCTGATCCGTGCAATACCGCACGTATCTGATCAAACCCTGCCATATATGCATACGGCCTATAGTACAGACTGTCCGATCCTGATCCGTGCAATACCGCACGTATCTGATCGGACCTTGCCATATCTCCATACGGCCTCTACAACCTTTCGCCCGAAAGCTGAGTAACTGAATGTGGGGGACTCTAAAGACTCGTCAACACCTCGGTTGTGGATTTAACCACTAGCACGTCAGAGGTATAAGCCAATACGTAACGGGCTACCAGGTATTGACTAAAAGGGACGTCCGTGAGCGAACTCAGCCTGACACCCTACTGAGCCTGTCAGTGACAATATCCGTACAGTCCGGTCCGTTCGTCTATGAGTATCGCATGGCGGGCCTAGGGGGTTGGTAAAAGTCAGACCCCCAAAAGCGGTACAAGTCGTGTCGGAGTGTAGCCTAGAACACCCTGAGATACTACTGGAATACCTACCAGTAAATCTCCTTGCCTTGGCCAGGGACTTTGTGTAATGGCTCTCCTAGACACAGCACGACCTCACCCCCAATACCGAGAGAGACGAACCCCTGAAGATACGCTCATTGCCTCCATGTGGCTCGGGACTGTACCCAACTAAAACCTGTTTGCACGACTCCTTTGAGCCGTGGTAGGGTAGTAATCAAAGTACAGTGGGAACTCACACGAGACAAATGACGATCCCCAGGTCGATGAACTAACCTGTACACATGTCACCTGGGAACTGCCATCTGACATCTGGTATATGACCAACTAGCATGTTCCCGGCGAGTCCTGTCCGGTGTACTCATAACCCAATGAGCACCTGTATACATCTTAGGTGATCCAACTGACACCAGTGGCTTGTGAGACCGGCCACCGCCCCTCGTCGGGGTCTCGACTGTATACACTAGTCTACTAATGGAGTATCGATGCCCAGTCTCGAAACTCCCACGACTAGGGACCTTTTAAGGATAAGCTTATAGACCCCCAGCTCCCACTTATATGATCGCCCTCATACTGCTGGTGGTCAAGCAAGAATCCTAGGGGCTCTATCAACGTGTAATAGCGACGTGTCAGGTCACCTAAAGCAGTACACGATGATAAAGGTAAACCAGATAGCATACTATCATCTCAAGTAAGACTGTCCTACCGGGATAGGTCCTCCCTCAATCATTACAATCACGTACCTGTGACCTAATAATTGACTCTGAGGGCACTATCTCCAACAATCTCCCACTTGCACTCAAGGCTAATTATTGCGATGTCGCATACTCACAGCCCGTGTGATACCGAACATCCAACTCCTCTACTAGTCAGTCTCACAAAGCTCGTTTGCGAAACTATTGCGTTCGAGGAATAGCCTCAGTGAGTGGATCCGCTTTGTTGTTTCTTTCTATGTCTCTCTATATCTCAAGTTCGCGGAGAAAGCCATCTCCCGAAAAGAGCAATACCTTTCTTAGAATGTGTCTGGATGTCTGATGGGACATAGCTCATAAATGAACTCCAAATCCAAACTTCTTAGACTGTATCGTCAACTGAACTTAATCAGTATCCTGCGCGCCATGCCTCCCTCAGTATTGCCTTGGACCACCTGTCCAAAATACTGCCCCTCATCAGAAGGAAAACTATAACTCTGACAACCTCCTTGTCGTCCATGTCACCTTGGAAGCCTGGAATGATAACTGTCTCCTGAATGAGGCTGTCGTTATCATATCCCTAGAACATCCACTTATGTTCTAAAACTGCTTCCGACTGTTTCTCCAGGATTGGATTAATGTCAACTTATTGCATCTAGTGCAAGAACAACATCTGGTGTGGTACTTGACATCTCACGATTGACTCAATTGCCTGAGCAAGTGATCTGCCAATCATGCCCGTCCCTCTCCCCTTTAGTCTGTAAGACCCCTTTGGAGAGGGTGACTCCATTACCTGCAGGTACACTACCGTGCCAGGAGTCGTCCATCCTAAATACTCTTAGAATGCTGTCAAGTACCCTGATTGGGAAACCACCCAAATCTAGATCTAAGACCATAGATCTAGTAACCAATATGTCTGATATAAAATCCATTTCCTTTGTGGAGAAACAACTGTGTGACGACCAAAGTATAACCGATCGTAGTGTAGGAGTTTCTTTTCCTACTCTGTGTATATCATCCAAATACCAGGATATCACACCCTACTACCTTCTCAACAGATCCATCCCCTATTCTGATGAAGTCAAACCCATGACTGTCATGTCAGAAATAGATGATCTATCTCCGCTACATCTGCTCTAGTCTATAAATAGACATAAGCGACCTGTCCACCAATGCTTCCGCTGCTCCCACTGACTACGACAACCCTCTGGCAGAGTCATATAGACGTACACTTCTAAAACTGGTTTAGAACGACGCTATACTCATCCTCCCGCCGGGTCTCGTAACCTGGAACAACAGCAATGGCAATTGTGGGTAAACAAGAACTTCCCTGTCACCGTCCTTGAGGCTACCGTAGTACCTCTCGGGTGCCTGAAGTTACCCACCATAATCTGCGGAGTGGCCAATGGAATGTCAATCCAGATTGAATCTTTAGGTTCCTTATCAAATCTTCAGTAATCGTTTGTGGTTCTGGAATCACTTCCAGTTCTACCATACTCCCACTACTGTTTTCTGAAAAAATCCATCTTTAATAAAACTGTGGCGAGTCTAGAACAATATCGCTATTGTTCATCCAGATGGTAGAAAGTCAACCCTCGTCATAGCCTGGGTCAAAACACAAACAGCCATTACAGAAACGTGCCTTGAGTTGTCCAGTGTCTGGTTTTAATCATAAACCGGACAACTCCCCGTACCTTAACATCGTTAAGATATGAACTGTTCTATATCCAATATAGAAACAGAGGCACTGATTTAATTGAACCAGATTCAAATCATGCAGCTGTCCCCAGCGCATGTCAACTAAATGGAAGGAGGCCGATCAGCGTTACTCAACTTAGGAATGCTTCCAATTATGAGTAACCTGAAAGAGAAGCAAGATCTCTTAATCATTACTATCAACTGAATACCATGCACAAGTATCTACATCTTCGATCTCTTTGAAGAATCCCGATACTTGCTACACCTGGTTCTCTACTCTATTCAAATACCTACAACTTCTCAAAATTCGGACCCTGTGTTTCCACGAAACACCTGTCTAAAAACTAGAGAAGTCATAAGTAACCGAATATAGTACGAGGACCTACCCCTTTGTCCTGATGGACCCTGGAGAACATACAATACTCTGTATAAGTCCCTTGAGTCTGATAACTCATTCACTGTGTGTCGTAGGTTGAAAACTGTACTTATGGTTAAGAAGAGTTACACCGCTGTTTAATGCTCCTTACCTAACCATCCACTGATATAGGTAAATGTCGTAGACATAATTTCAGAAAGGTATATCTCACTCTATGAAAATAGACGTACAGATATATCAATTTGAAATTGGTGCATAACAGCGGATATTCAAAACCAAATATTTGCCGACTGGCAAACAACCCTGGTGATTTCCTCAAATATCACCGATTACAACGAATCCCGATATTATGAGGATGATCACCCAATTCCCAATAACTTACTCCCACTCATCATCTGTAAAACCATACAGATGTGAGAATCGTACCTGGTAAATACATACCCTGGAGTAAGTATCTAATCGGGAAATCAGTTTTCCTTTAACATTACACAGTGAAACTGAAACATTGAAATGTTCCGATGGGGTATTCTGGTATTCCTAGTAATGCCTCTTCCAGATTCACGACTGTAACCGTATAGTTCTTTGCCACCTCTCCAAATCCCTTCATATGTCTTTAGTCTTTACCTTCTGCACACCCTTTTAGGCCAAATGGTTTTCTTCCTTCCATACCGTTCGGCACCAGCCTATGGTTTGGAAGAAGACTATCCAATAAGCATAATGGGTGTACTGTCCCGATCCTAGTAACACTCGCAATGCGAGTGTTACTAGGATAAAAGACACCTGAATAAACCTTATTCCTATTTCTCCTGAACCATAATCCATCCCCGAACTGGAACCAGTTCCATTCGAGTTCGTATATAACCATACGATGGAGTATCCAAATAAACTGTGGATCTTCGTAGTGATACGGAGTGTCCTGGAGAAATACAAAGGTGATGTGGGAGTGGTAACGAAATATTTGGTTTGGTCGTGAATATCTGTTGCAATTTACTTTGCCCTCTTACTAATCCCTTGCTTTGTCTTAACTTAATACCTTCTGCACACCATCGTTATGCTAATTGGTTTTCTTCATTCCCCACCGGTCGGCACCAGCCTAAGGTTTGGAAGAAGACAATCCAATTTGCGTAATAGGTGTACTACCCCTAAACCAAGGAGTACTCGTAACCTGAGAGAGGGTAAAAGGAAAAGACAACTGAATAATCCTATCCGTTTTCTCCAGAACCGGAAACCATCCTCGAATAAATTCTTTCGAGTTCGTATCTAACCATACGATGGTTTTGTCCAATGGAAGTGGACGTTCGTAGTAATACGGGGTGTCCTGGAGAAAAGGGTAAAAGTAGGAGTGGCAATGAGGTTTGCAACTCTGACAATCCAAAAGCCGGTGTTTAAGAAGGTTCGGTCAACTTGGTCACTGAGTCAAAGTCTTAGGGTCGGGCCAATGGTCGCTGCCAAAGAGAGAGAGAAAAGAAACACTCAGCGTGCACTCTAACCTAGATCAGAATGGTCACCAATTTATCTAATCTGGAAACCTCCCACTGTACCTCAAATTCTCCTCCAAACCTGAAAGAAGAATTAGTCGGGGTTACCCGAGGAGTAAACTAACTCATCAGTGGGAATCGGGATCCAACTATCATTGCATGATAACGTGACGGAATCCGCTCACGCTATCACACTCCAGAAGGTATGCGCATATCTGGCAAGTTTCAGTTCTTTTGAAACTCCCGATGTGATTTCTGCCCCATGCTCTTATGACCTTGGCGTGAGGTCAAAATATCATAAGTCACATGTCAAGTTCTGCCCGTCATTATCCAGGTTAATCTGAACCCACCCGTACATACCCTTGACGTAGGCCAAAATAGTAGTACGACTGTCCCAAACCAACGCATCTATCTATGCAACAGATAAATACCCGGCAGCTACCAATCACTATGCTTTGGCGTGAGGTCAAAATACATAGCTTGAATACTACCGAATATTTAACTGAAATGACGGAGGGCTACGAATGGTTTCTGGCGAAAACCTTTAACGTAATGAACTTGATATCGTTGAAGGAACGGATAGCTTTTTAGAAATATAGTGACGACAACTTCCGCTAAAGAGGTCACTCCCGGTGAAGGGATCTCGGCTCTTTCCCCGTAGAATGGGGTGCAGGATATTCCAACTGAATACCACGGTGCAAAGCAAAAGTAATCGGCTATAGTGAAGTTAATGCCCTGACGCAAACTTCTGTCCAAGGGGTCACTCCCGGTGAAGGGATCTCGGCCCTTGCCTCGTCGACTGAGGAGCAGGATATTCCAACTGAATACCACGATGCAAAACAAAAGTGAACGTCCTTGCAATAACAGCTTTTTGAAAAGTGTTCCAACAACATCAGATTAGGTTTTTTTTTAACTTGCATTGATCCGAGTCAATGCAATCCCATCAATTGATCACACCAAAAAGAACGAAAATATACTGATGTACGTATATGCCATCCGCATTCGCCACTGGGTCCCGTCATTACCCGTTAGGTTAGCTAACTAACGACAGAGCGGGGACTGGACTAGCGCGGATGCAAAACATATACAACATCTACTAATATATATACCAATATATAGTATTCGCTCAAGGCGTGAATAAAATGCAACATCACAGAAATGTACAGCATCACAGAAACAATACAGATATCTGGGATCCCCGGGTTTCACAGAGCCACTACTGAAACCCGACGTTCCCCTGGTCGTGTGGATAGCCTGTGCAATGAAATCCTAGACCACTACGGGCGCGGCAAGTCACCCGCCAAAACCTGAAGCGAGGCAGCCCCCTTCAGCTCCGTGAATGGACCACCCAGCACTTCACGGAATCCGGTAACTTGGGCACCCCTCCTGGGTCAACCTGTACCCCCTACAAGTGCGGCGAATAGCCCGCCAATCCTAGAGTGAAGCCCCCTCCGTCTCAATGCCATGAGATGCGGGCTTGTTGCCCTCCAGAACCCGGCTATCCGTGCACCCCTCCGCGGGGCAATCCTAGTACAGAAAGTAAAATATACATACACCGGGTACATCGACCGCAACCAGGTCGTGCCCCAAAATAATAATACAAACAGGCAGTGACGGCAGTCCACATGTCGGACGCTCGCCCCGCAATATCAAATGTACATAATATAACAAAACTGTACTAGCATTGCATCCAGGCTATCCCCCACGACCGATCCGTAACATCACAGCAAAAACAAAACATCAACGTGAAAGTCACGTTCGCAAATCCGTCTAACCGGGCTATAGCAGTTAGACCGGATTTACCGATCGAGTGACATTCACGGTCGCAGATATAATGTAAATACTGTGAAAAATGTGTTTAAAAATTTCCGATTGATCAAACAATTAACAAGTGGGCCCCAAAGAAAACTGTAGCACTCACAGAAACAATTGGCCCAACTTTAATGTTCCAGAAACCCAAATTTAACCCCAGAGGCCCACTGGAAAATTTCCACACACTGTTCAATAACTACGGCGGCGGAAGAGCGGCAATAAGTGGGTACTTGCCGCGCTTCCGCGCTCCGATGGGAGAATCAGTGTCTCGAATTTCTCCACTGGTCTTAGATCTTCGAGCACAGTACTTTTATGCAACCTGAAAAATTTTTGGAGACTGAAAAAATTCAACAGAAACTGTCGTGGGTGTATTTGGGTTTTCGGACATTTCGATCGATCGGAACTGAAAAACACATTACACCAAGCTAGACTAAGTTAATGGCGAGGCTCTAATACCACTGTAAGTGCACGGCGGCGCCCCGGCCGTCAATCCGACGCCGGAATGCGGAAGCGGTGAATAACTTAAATTTTGCAGACTTAGCAAACCGGCACCACCGCGCACTAAACACCCGGATCGTAACCATTAACAAGTCTAAGCTAACTAGAAGATGGGTTAGAGATATACCGACGATCCAAGTCCTCCGGTCTTCTCGTCATGGTCCCGATCTCCTGCGGAATGTCCCGTCTCCTCCTCGTCGCCGGAAGTGCACCACATCGCCAACTTTGTTTACGGGCTCCCACCTCAATGCCGAGGCAACTCGGGCACGAAGCCGGCTACTCGACGTGCCCAAGATTCGCTGTAGAATGTGTAGTGAGCTATTGTCTCATTTTGGGGTTTGGAGTTGTGCCATTTTGTGGAGGAAAAGAGAGGAACCCTTTTGGAAAGGAGCTAGAGAACTTTTCTAGCAAACATGAGAAGAAAAATACCACACTACCAAATGAATCAAAACCATACCACAAAAGTGGCCGGCCCCCCCATTTTCTTTTGTGTGATTGGAGAGAGAAAAAGAAAGGTCAAGGGGGAGTGGTTGAACCATCATACAAGGGAGTGTCAAGTTATGATGTGAAGAAATGATAGCTAGGTAAGTCCAACACTCAAAACAACCATCAACATAACCAAAGTCAATCCATCATGAGAAGGAGAAGTCAATGATGGTGCTCATCATGAAAACCATCATGATGCAACAAGATGCAAAGAACCCCCTCCATAAATGCCTATTTGCAACAATGCAAATAAGCCCTCCTCCACCAATCTTCGGCCAATGAACGGAACAATGGAAATCGGCCGAAACGGAAAGCAAACTGGCAACTCCAGAAAACTGGTCCCGTAATAAATTACAGGAAAAACCCCGATACTGTGCATACACACCCGCATCTGTATTTCGACCGAAATACAAATGCAATGAGACAAAATCTACACTGTACTATACTAGAATCCGGCTTATACCAAAACCGGCTAGTAATATCCGTTCGATCCTGATCCGTGCAATACCGCACGTATCTGATCAAACCCTGCCATATATGCATACGGCCTATAGTACAGACTGTCCGATCCTGATCCGTGCAATACCGCACGTATCTGATCAGACCTTGCCATATCTCCATACGGCCTCTACAACCTTTCTCCCGAAAGCTGAGTAACTGAATGTGGGGGACTCTAAAGACTCGTCAACACCTCGGTTGTGGATTTAACCACTAGCACGTCAGAGGTATAAGCCAATACGTAACGGGCTACCAGGTATTGACTAAAAGGGACGTCCGTGAGCGAACTCAGCCTGACACCCTACTGAGCCTGTCAGTGACAATATCCGTACAGTCCGGTCCGTTCGTCTATGAGTATCGCATGGCGGGCCTAGGGGGTTGGTAAAAGTCAGACCCCCAAAAGCGGTACAAGTCGTGTCGGAGTGTAGCCCAGAACACCCTGAGATACTACTGGAATACCTACCAGTAAATCTCCTTGCCTTGGCCAAGGACTTTATGTAATGGCTCTCCTTGACACAGCACGACCTCACCCCCAATACCGGGAGAGACGAACCCCTGAAGATACGCTCATTGCCTCCATGTGGCTCAGGACTGTACCCAACTAAAACCTGTTTGCACGACTCCTTTGAGCCGTGGTAGGGTAGTAATCAAAGTACAGTGGGAACTCACACGAGACAAATGACGATCCCCAGGTCGATGAACTAACCTGTACACATGTCACCTGGGAACTGCCATCTGACATCTGGTATATGACCAACTAGCATGTTCCCGGCGAGTCCTGTCCGGTGTACTCATAACCCAATGAGCACCTGTATACATCTTAGGTGATCCAACTGACACCAGTGGCTTGTGAGACCGGCCACCGCCCCTCGTCGGGGTCTCGACTGTATACACTAGTCTACTAATGGAGTATCGATGCCCAGTCTCGAAACTCCCACGACTAGGGACCTTTTAAGGATAAGCTTATAGACCCCCAGCTCCCACTTATATGATCGCCCTCATACTGCTGGTGGTCAAGCAAGAATCCTAGGGGCTCTATCAACGTGTAATAGCGACGTGTCAGGTCACCTAAAGCAGTACACGATGATAAAGGTAAACCAGATAGCATACTATCATCTCGAGTAAGACTGTCCTACCGGGATAGGTCCTCCCTCAATCATTACAATCACGTACCTGTGACCTAATAATTGACTCTGAGGGCACTATCTCCAACAGGAATTCGGGACACGCATTTAGAGGGTATATCCGTTGGTATTTGTACTTGCTTCTGGGTATTTTTAATCTTGCTCAAGTGTTGAGTGTTCTGGGGATTCCTTTGTATTCGTTAATTCGATCGGAAAGTTTAATTTCGTTCTATTTTTCGGATAATTTAGAAAGTATTAAAATGTTCGAACGGATATCAATAACTCACTTTTTCCCGACATGAAAAACTTTCAAGTGTTGAATTTTTCTTGAGTTTAAATCTTTCGGAAAAACGTGCAAGTAACGCGGTGGACCCTCTAGAAGAACACAAACCTTAACTCGATTATGTGACCATCTGAACCGCCTCTAAAGCTTAGGGTTTGGGGCAGTACGGCGTTGCCACATGTGAGGCGTTGGTTTGACCCTTCTACGGCTTAACCATTTGTACTGTGACATATTCTGGGATTTTTTTAACTCCGCTCAAGTGTTGAGCTATTTAGGAAATCTTGGGTATTTGATTATTCGATTGGAAAGTTTAATATTGTCTATTTATCTGGAATGTGATACAATATGTGGAATTCATATAGTTAGTCATGAAATGCGAAGTATGTGATATTTCAGATTTGCGATGTCTAAAGTGATTGTGGATTCCAAATGTTGTAGTTTTACACTTTCTTTTCTGTGACCGTAAGTGTAGTATGTAGTTGTATCGCCAGTTTTTGTTGCTATATATCAACGACAATCGGTGTATGCATACTTACTTATGTTGATGATATTAGATATTATGTGTTGCTGTGATATGTTATATTGGATCGTCGTGTCCTGAATAGCCGGGGGTTTTATGTGAGATGAGGGTTTTTATTTTCATTCATGTAAAATTCATTTGTATGTAATATTCTTTTATTGGGGCACTTCCGGGATGAAGTTGATGTCACCAGTGTATATTATTTACTTTTCCGCATTAGGTAGACCCGAGGAGGGGAGCACAAGTAACCGGGTTCTGGGGTCCAGTGGGAGGCCATCTCGAGGAGTCGAGACTGGGTTTCCTAACCCTAGAATTGGCAGTGTTACTTGCCGCTCTCGTAGGGGTCTAGGGATGTGGGTTTGGCTATTTCATATGTTATCTTCTGCTACAATGTTCTGTAAAGAGATCATATTACTGCCTGAAACGAATGCTTATACTATATATATATGCTGATATATAAATATTACTGCTTTCGTTTCTTCTGTTATGCTTAGGAAGCATAAGCTGATGGGATATATTAATGAGATTAAAAAAAGAAAAGAAACCTAAAAGATGTTGTAGAATCAAAACTTTATAAAAAGGGTAGCTACAATTTTTCTTTGCATAGCGGTATATATGATATACCCTGCACCTTATTCGATGAGGAAAGAGCCGAGATCCATTCACTGGGAGTGACCTCTTTAGCTAAACTGGCAGATGCTACAAACTTGTAGTTTAGTTTTTGAAAGCTTATATAGTTCTTACTTTGCATAGCGGTATATATGATATACCTTGCAACTTATTCGATGGGGAAAGAGCCGAGATCCCTTCACCGGGAGTGAGCTCTTTAGCGAAACTAGAAAAGCCTAAAAAATACTCCTTTTCAAAATCACTTATTTCTACAATTATACCAAGTTCATTATGCAATAGGTTTTCGGAAAAACCTGTCGTAGCGCTCCGCCATTTCAGATAAATCCTACTTAGTATTCGTGCAGTGTTTGTTGACCTTGTCAAGGCATAGTGTACGGTAGCTAATTAGTGTTTATCTGCTAAAACATGAGATGTGATTGGATTAAGGTATTCGTACGGCCTTGTTGACCTTGTCAAGGGTCAGGCGAGTGGGTTTAATTCAATTGGGAAATGATGGGTTGAACTTGACTTGCGATTTATGGTTTGTTGACCTTGTCAAGGTCATAGATCGCTAGGGGCAAAATATTATCGGGAATTTCAAGTATTGAAATTTGCAATGAGATTGCATACCTCCTATGAGATAGTTGGATCTCGATACCCACTGCGAATAAGAGTTACTCCTGGGAGAATTTAACACAGGACAATTAGCCGATCAAGTAGGTGTCTAGAAAGGTGTTAATGCGGTTATGCCTCTGGGAAAACGAGGTTTATTTTAATTAGCTCCGTGCGAAAGCAGAAGGAACCTCCCTCAAGTACCGACACTGATCTGGCTGAAAGATTAAAAAAATTGTAGGATGTAATTAATCCCGGCTAATCTTACCTTTTAGGGTTTGAAGGAAGATTTGATAAAAACAGTGGGAGACATCCTGATTAGATAAGATAATAACCAATCTAATCTTGCAAGAGCATACGCTAAAGTGTTTTCTTCTCTTTCTCTCCAGGTAGCCCCCATGTCAGGCCAAAATCAATATAATAATATGGATGTATTGACTGAACCCGCTTATTATACTGAGCAGGGGAACGTTGGTCCCGTTCTTTCTTATAAGAGTTATAAGACTGAACAGGAAACAGGGGAAAATCTATATTCTCACGCCGCCCAAACGAAGAACAAGCATGTTGATGCACCTTCTTCGGGTGTGTTAGTTATTGAGAATTGTTTCTCAGTTCACCCTACGTCCTGGGTATTAGATACCGGATCAGGATCCCACATATGTAATTTGTTACATGGGCTACGAAAAGTTAGAGAACTGGGAAAAGGTGATCATCCCGTACAAGTAAAGAATGGTGCAAGTATTGCAGCCTATGCAGTTGGCGAATATCACCTTGTATTACGAAGTAGTAATTCATTGATTCTGAACGAGTGCTATTATATACCGAACATGATGTGCAATATTATATCAGTTTCTTTATTAAGTAAAGAAGGATATAATTTTTTAGTACAGGATAATATTATGAACATATTCCTAGATCAAAAGTTGATTGGATCAGGCTCGTTACATAATAGCATATACGTTCTCAATCTAAATTGTTAGTTATATGTATGCCCTAGAGGCCATTACTGTACATACGATGTATATTGTAATGGATGCTTAGACATATATAGGGAGGACTTTCTTGCTCGACATGATAGTATGCTATCTGGTTGTACTTTATCTTAACATGTACTCTGATTGTCTCTATGTTACATGTTGATAAAGCCCTTAGGATATGTACTCGACTACTGGGACTATGATGAGATCATACTAGTGGGGCCACGGTAGTCAACGAGTACATCCTACAACTGTTCCTAGTCGAGGGTGTATCGAGACAGGGCATCGATACACCAGAGTAGAATAGCGTATACGCATCTTGACTCATATGATGGGCGATGGATGATCCCATATCCATCGGTGTTTGACATCAAGGATGGTGTACGGGTGCTCATTAGAGACTGGGTACACTGGACGGACTCGCCGAGAACTCCCAGATGGTATTATACACCACGTCAGATGGCAGTTCTCTGGTGACACCGGTACAGGTTAGTCTGTAGACTCGAGATCGTTATAGAGTCTTGTGTGATTCCCACTGTGCTTTGATTTCCATCATACCACGTCCAAGAGGGCGTGCAAAAAGGTGGCTTTTGGGTACAGTCCCGAATCACATGGAGGCAATGAGCGATAGGAGGGGATTCGTCTCTCCCGGTATAGGGAGTTGATGTTGCGCTGTGTTCAATTGGCTATAACTGAAAATCCGTGGCCAGGGTTGCTGAGATCTACTGGTAAGTGTTATCAGTAGTTTCTCGAACTGTTATAGACCTCATATCGACACGACTTATCAAGCTACTGGGGTCTGACGTTTACCACCCCTAGGAAAGATATGCGACTGATTGAAATATCTTCTTGATTGGATGTAAAAGTATCAATTCAAATGATCCCCGGCAACGGCGCCATTTGATTGAAACGATTTCGGATTGTGTAGTTGTTTTAGAAAATGTATAGAAATCACAACCAAAAATATTTTGACCGCAATCAATAACGGTGTCGAATGTAGCGCGTTAGTAAGTGCGGATCGTCCACAGGGAAAGTGTAATCGTTCGTGCTTTGAATTAGATGAATTGAAACTTTAATGAAAAGAAAACAAACAATTCATGATTTGTAATTGCAATTCAAGAAAGAGAAAACTCTAGATCTAAGAAAGCATTAAAAGATAGAATCAAGAATTGAGAGCTTGTTGATTTTTCCAAACCAAATATCAAGAATCTAAATGAGGCTCGTAGGAATCGATCGGATCTATAGATGTGATGTAATCTTACAATTATGTATTCTTATCCTTAAATGAATTGATACTAGATCGATGATGATCGATCGAGAATTAGGGATTTCTTATGAAACTAGGGTTTCATCTTATCCCTTGTTCTTTCGTCGATATCATTCACATTCTAGCCTCTAGTAAATTCAAGAAACGATCGTAGATCCCTAATTTCGAGCGATCACAATCAAGAAAGCATCGCAAAGAAACTAGGTCATCGATTCTTGAACTTGCTAGGGTTTACAAAGCTCGTAGGACTCAAGAATCGTATTAAGATTTGTTACATCATCATTCTATTGATCGTCTCGACTCCTTTACGAGCGGAATTTTACTCAAACATCACAATAAGAACCAAAATAACAAATTGAGATCTAATCATGATGCAAGAACTAAAAGAAAGCAAGATTAAAGAATTTCACCTTTTATTTATAACAATAATTTCGTTACATTCGCTCAAGAACTACAAGAGGAAGAACTCGATCGTCGATTTGGCTTCGCTCGTCTCCGTGAGTCGCGGATCGGCTTGGATCACTTGCCCGATTGAAGATCGGCTCGGCTCATAAAAGGTTGAAGGCTTCTCACTTGATTTGGTACTCGGGATCTTGAATTTGGAGTGGAATTAGGTTAGGGTTTCGCATAAGTCTTGTCACTAGACTTGTGGAAGAAGAAGAAGAATTAGGTAAAGATTAAGGAACTAATGAACTATTGATGAACAACCACAACCCTTAGATCTAGGTTCCTATTTATAGCCATCAAAACCCTAGATCTAGGATTTGAATTTTAAGTTTCCCTCCAAAAGTTTGTTGAGGAGAAGCTTCTAGATGTGATTAGTTAGGAGCTTAATCAAGATTAGCATGCTTAATGATCTTTGCTGATCTGGCAGAAGACTCTGGAGAATTCTAGAATTTGACGTGTCAAAATGTGGTGTAGCCACTGAGAGAAGAATTATGCACCAAAATTCAAGTGATGATGTGGCAAAAGCGCCGCGGTTCCGCGGCATAAGCTGGCTCCCGCTGCTTTTCCGCGGCGCTTTGGAGGCTTGAGGGCTTGAAACTTTTGGGCTTCTCTGGTACTGACATATGGGCCCTTTTGTGATATATTGAATTGTATTTTTCCCTCTATATTGCTACCAGATCTGAAAACATGGAGTTGGTTTATTTTTTATCAGCTTCTTTTGACTTTCCTCCTGCAATTTCCTGCACAAATCTCGACACAAGTGTTGCGCAATACAAGGATGATGCGATGCCATAAAATACAGTCAAATTCCCTTAAAGTGTCGGTTTAAAAGTGTAACACATGCAATCTGATATTTAACGACTGATTTGATAATATGTGAAATATGAATACCGAACACTTCTAAATGAGTGCAAATGATAGGGAAATTGCCGGTTAAAATATGCAATATTTTCGACTGATCAAATTCCCCCAAACTTATTTTCTATCGTCTCGAGCAAATTGTTTTATTAAAAAGAGAAGGAGAAAATAAAGAAAGAGAAAAACTAACTAGCACACTTTCGTGGGCAACACGATTGCACTGAGCACGTGCAACAAGCCTTTAAACCTCTAGGTGTCCCTAGTAGGAGGAGTGTTGTCTCCTGAGGGTTTTCAGCGGATTGCACCCACAAAATCCTATAATAAAAGAAAGATCATGAATATTACATTTAAAGAAAAGAATCGTAGAAGAAAAGCCTTGAAAATTAGGGTTTCCAACAAAGCTAGCTTTTCGGTTGTCATGAGCCCTATCTTAATGGTCATGAAAAGATGTCAGAAATCACGTCCTCCCTCAATAAAACATCGTCTTTTTCTTCATTCCTATCTTTCTTCCAAACATCGATCATATAACCCTGCGTGTGTGTAAAGGACATCCTTACACCCGGAGAATTCAATTCAAGCTATCATACTCTTGCCCATCAGCCTTAGTACTTTTTAATTAATGAATATTTATATGAATTTTGCTCACACACTTTCATGCGACCGTTAATACTTCTTGAGGTACTAACCGACCGATTACTCATGTGCTTGCTTATTTGGTGTTTTTCCTCGTCTTGCACCACCTAAGGCATAGCAGTGACTCCCAGACCAGTTGGCCTTAGGGCACTAGGTGAAAAGGCACCCTCGCTATATATTTTTTATTGTCCTCGGTGATAACAAAACCAGTGTCCATTTTTCTCACCACTTTATATATTTTTTTATTCACTTTTTCTTTTTATTTCCTTCATACATCGGCTTTAAGACAAGAGCATTTCAAGGTATCCTCTACTATCCCAGGCTTCAAGACGTGTGTAAGTGCGAATAGCAGGGTATCAACGTTCAAAATGTTTGGCTTCCAGAATAGAAACTATTTTTCAGACTTATTTTTATCCTCAGATTAGTGACTTCCTTCATCTTACTAACCCTTGGGACAACGGCTCATAACTACTTATTACTAGTTCGTATAAGAAAACTTCTAATTTTCTTAGTTTTCTTAATTTTTTCTAATCTTATGGATGTAATTTTTCACTATCTAATCTTTTATTATCTTATTTATGTACAAAAAATGTTTTTATCTTTTGAATTTTTAAAATTTTTTTTATAGGTTTTCAAAAAAATGTTTTGTGCTTATGCAAATGATATGCAAATAATGCGAAAATAAGCACAAACCTCCCCCAAACTTGTTTTCAACAGTGTCCTCACTGTTGCCATCCGCTATATCAACAAAACCTGTAAGCCTGGGAGGAATTTATTAGTGGGGGCAAAATATATAAGTGAAGATCCTCCCCCAAACTTATTTTTGGCTTATAATTTTGTGTAAAAATTTTGTTTTCAAGAGCCAGAAAAATATACCCCCCCAAACTTGAGTTATGCAATGTTAATCTTTGAAAATCATATGAGGGGGTCAAAAATCATTGGTCGATGCCAAACTTTGCAAAGAACGAACGTTAACACCAACCATTCGAAAATTTTATCAATGCTGTGCTCTGGTTGGTGGAAGAAGAAGTGTGGAAAGGGAAAGGGGTGGAAAAGAATGTGTGTGTGTCTCATTTTGGAGAGACGATGCAGTGAGTGTGATGGATTGCTCGCATTCATTTTACAGTCCATATGAAGGGGTGGAGGTTCAATTTCAGTGATTGGATGTGGATTCATCTCAACACCCGTGTCTTTCAGAAATGCGAGTTCATCAGCGAAGATCTCCTCAAAAGTTCCATCTATACCCCGATGAATAATGTCATCACAAAGTGCGGGGTGATCTTCAGACTCTAAAAGCAGTTCATAATCAGTGTTAGTTGTTGACCCGGACATCTCGGTGGAAGAGTCCGTATGTGTATGATACATAGTTGGGTCAAACAATAACGTATGAAAAGAGTCAAGATCGGTATCAGGAGGATCATCAAATTCGCTGCTGTCGACATCCATTAAGTCGACAGAACAGACCTGAGCAGTAGGTTCGGAGGGTACACTTCCCAACTTGTAAATATTCAGCTCTATTGACCTATTCCCGAAAGATAGGGTCATAGAACCATTACGACAATTGATGATAGCATTGGAAGTGGCCAAAAAGGGGCGACCTAAAATCACCGGAATTTGATTCCGTGGGTTCTCTACAGGCTGTGTATCAAGTACAATAAAATCCACAGGGAATACAAATTCCCTAATTTTTATTAACACATCCTCCAGTTCACCCCTAGGTTTGGTGATTGATCGGTCAGCCATCTGAAGAGTTATGTTCGAAGGCTTTAACACTCCGATACCTAGTTGCTCGTAAACCGAGTAAGGAAGCAAGTTAACACTAGCGCCAAGGTCAAGTAAAGCACAGTTGATGTGCTTCTCCCCGATAGAAATGGAAATAGTAGGACAGACAGGGTCCTTACGTTTCCGTGGTAATTGTTGGGAAAAAACCGTGTCTACAGTACTCGACATGAAGATTTTTTTAGGCACTTGAGTCTTTCTCTTCCTAGTGCACAAGTTCTTAAAAATTTTCGCATAGGACGGAACTTGTTGAATTGCATCTAGGAGAGGGATGTTGATGTTAACTTCCTTAAACATGTCCACAATCTTCTCTATTTGGGCATCATGTTTCTTAGGCCTCAATCTATTTGGAAATGGAGCTCTATCAATAAGTGTTGGGTCCAACATTTGTGGAGAAGTTTGTGGGGGTGGAAAAAATGAGGTGGGTGGAGGGTTCGAGCCTTTGGGAAAACGGAGAATAGGCTCGGAAGAAGAAGGTAAGTTAGACGAAATAGGGTAAGAAATAGAAGTGTGAGTGGAAGTAGAAGCAGGGGGGTTAATGATCAATTCATCATTATCAATTTGTTCACCCGAATGATTGTCTAGCACTCTTCTAGATCTCAACGTTGTAAAAGCGTCCATATTAGTGCAATGTGAAGGTCCAGGTTCAGGTACGGGTTGAGATGGAAGATTCCCTTCTTCTCTAGCACTTATTTCGGCTGTTATTCGTTCAATTTGTGCTTCCATTGATTTGATATTCTCATTTTGAGTGAGAATGATCTTTATCATATTATCGATGGAAGATTGAAAACTTGCCGACTCTTGGATGGATTGTTTCATGAAAGTAACCAAGGTTTGCACCAGTGCAGAGATATTATCAGTACCGGCCAATTGCAAAGAGTTTTCATGTAGTGCAAAAGTGTTGGCAGGATTTTGAAAATTTTGCGGTTGGAAGGGGTGCTGACTCAATTGAAGTGGTGGTTGCTGTTGTGGTGGAGGGACCCTTTGAAAATTGTTTAGGATTGGAACCGTGTTTTGAGATTGTGATTGGTTCCAAGCAAAGTTCGGGTGATTCCTCCAATCTTGATTATATGAGGAAGAAGAGGGATAGTTTCCAGGTCTTTGCTGAAGTGCAGCATTAGTGTGACCTTGAAACGGTATATTCAAAGGACATTCTTCCGTCAAATGTGAAGGGTTTGAACAGCAGCCACACACGGTTTTGGGAAGTGTGGATTGGTTTAGGGAGGCTGAAGAGAATTTGTTTTCTAAAGCGTCGAGTTTCCTTTGTATTGCAGCCATTTCGGCTTTCATGGTGACAGAAACATCGAGCTGACTGACATCTTCCCTAGGCGGTAGTGGTCTAACACTTTCCCATTGTGATGTGTTTTGAGCTAAATCTTCTAGGTATTTCCAAGCTTCACCATCATCTTTAGATAGGAATTGGCAATGACACATGGTTTCAAGCATCTGTCTAGTAGTGAGATCGATACCCTCATAGATAATTCGACACAAATCCTATCTGGAGATTCCGTGATGAGGGCATTGGATAAGAAGATCCTTGAACCGTTCAAAGCATTTCCAAAATGGTTCATTGGGAAGTTGGGTAAATTTAGAGATTTCGCTCCGAACACGGGCGGTCTTGTGATTGGGATAAAATTTCTTAAGGAATGCTGCAACGAATTCGTCCCATGTTGAAATAGAATGTACGGGTGTGATGTAAAGCCACTTCTCGGCTAAATCGCACAAAGTGAATAGGAGAAGACGTAAACGCAGAGCATCCAAAGACAGTTGTGAATTTCCCATCAAAGCACATACGTTTTCAAATTTGGAAATAAACACGTATGCGTTTTCAGAATCAAGACCATGAAATTTGGGTAACAGTTTGATGAATTGGGGGTTGATTTCAAAATTTTCCCCGTTGGCAGGTGGTATAGAAAGACAGGTGGGAAGGGTAACACGTGTAGGATAGCACCTCTCTTGGAGAGAAATGCTTTGAAGATTCTGCGCACCTGCGGGCGGTGGCAGAGTAGTGTTAAAGTTTGATGGATTTGGGTCCATCGCGGTTGTGGTGGGTGGTGGGGGAGAAGATGAAGAATTACCGACTCTGGGGTCGATAAAAGAAACGCGGACAAAACGGGAAATGGAATCCCGTGTCCAGCCTAACATTGTGCTAAACGGTTGTAGCACAAGTGGCAGCGTTGGTATAATTAGAGGAAATGATGAATGCGGTGTTTGTTTTGAAAATATACGGATTTCTTTAAAAAATGATGCGATCACAACAAATGCAACAAGCAAAACCCTAATTCTATTGGTCACCTAGGTCAGGCTCTAGACCGCTCCTAACTGCCAAAAGACAAGTCGCAGGATAAATCCTCCACTGCTTCCTTGTCTCCCTGTGGCCAGGTAAGTGCCAGGTAAGTGGGAAGGTACTCCACTACGTAAGTAGTGGGCCTAATTAATAACCACTAGCCTTCGACACACTTGTCTTAGACACCACAAGAAAACGCGGATAAGCAATGAATTACCCACGGCCTTCTCTTGTCCTAAGTGAGCGCGACGGTCCTTAGAGTCATCTCTAGATTTCTTTTAATTAATGAGGGTAAATGCAGATGCAAGTTTGTGATTTTTGGGGCTTAGGAAGGGTAATGAACTCCCCACCTAATCTGGATTTGGTCTTTTCCCCTTAATTTCCGTATTAATAATGCAAACAACCACAAAAATCAAAACAAGCACAATTTAATTTTTGCTTTTTGCGTGGCACTGCGATTTTTGCAAAGAAACCTGCACAAAATATTAGTTGGAGCTAAAAAGAGGAGAGAGGAGAAGGTAAGAAACTTACAGAGGAAAATTGGCAGAGAGAGGGCTTTACCAAGGCGCGGAACCGCCTCACTCTGGGGGTAATTTCCGCGGAATCGCGGTCTCTTGAAGGGATCTTTGCAAAAAAAATTTAGGATAATGCTTCTGTTGCTCCCCTTAGCTCTCTGGAATATTCACAAAAATTTTATCCAAGCTCCAATGATTCCAGATTTCCTCGCAATCAAATCACAACACACGTATTAGGGTTTGTGCGAGTTTAGATCTAAAAATTTTAATGGAATAAATCTTTCAACTCAAATTTCAAAATACGAATAATTAGCGCACTATCCCCGGCAACGGCGCCATTTGATTGTAATATCTTCATGATTGGATGTAAAAGTATCAATTCAAATGATCCCCGGCAATGGCGCCATTTGATTGAAACGATTTCGGATTGTATAGTTGTTTTAGAAAATGTATAAAATCACAACCAAGAATATTTTGACCGCAATCAATAACGGTGTCGAATGTAGCGCGTTAGTAAGTGCGGATCGTCCACAGGGAAAGTGTAATCGTTCGTGCTTTCAATTAGATGAATTGAAACTTTAATGAAAAGAAAACAAACAATTCATGATTTGTAATTGCAATTCAGGAAAGAGAAAAATCTAGATCTAAGAAAGCATTAAAAGATAGAATCAAGAATTGAGAGTTTGTTGATTTTTCCAAACCAAATATCAAGAAACTAAATGAGGCTCGTAGGAATCGATCGGATCTATAGATGTGATGTAATCTTACAATTACGTATTCTTATCCTTCGATGAATTGATACTAGATCGATGATGATCGATCGAGAATTAAGGATTTCTTATGAAACTAGGGTTTCATCTTATCCCTTGTTCTTTCGTCGATATCATTCACATTCTAGCCTCTAGTAAATTCAAGAAACGATCGTAGATCCCTAATTTCGAGCGATCACAATCAAGAAAGCATCGCAAAGAAACTAGGTCATTGATTCTTGAACTTGCTAGGGTTTACAAAGCTCGTAGGACTCAAGAATCGTATTAAGATTTGTTAGATCATCATTCTATTGATCGTCTCGACTCCTTTACGAGCGGAATTTTACTCAAACATCACAATAAGAACCACAATCACAAATTGAGATCTAATCATGATGCAAGAACTAAAAGAAAGCAAGATTAAAGAATTTCACCTTTTATTTATATCAACAATTTCGTTACATTCGCTCAAGAACTACAAGAGGAAGAACTCGATTGTCGATTTGGCTTCGCTCGTCTCCGTGAGTCGCGGATCGGCTTGGATCACTTGCACGATTGAAGATCGGCTCGGCTCATAAAAAGTTGAAGGCTTCTCACTTGATTTGGTACTCGGGATCTTGAATTTGGAGTGGAATTAGGGTTAGGGTTTCGCACAAGTCTTGTCACTAGACTTGTGGAAGAAGAAGAAGAATTAGGTAAAGATTAAGGAACTAATGAACTATTCATGAACAACCACAACCCTTAGATCTAGGTTCCTATTTATAGCCATCAAAACCCTAGATCTAGGATTTGAATTTTAAGTTTCCCTCCAAAAGTTTGTTGAGGAGATTTGAATTTCCCTCCAAAAGTTTGTTGAGGAGAAGCTTCTAGATGTGATTAGTTAGGAGTTTAATCAAGATTAGCATGCTTAATGATCTTTGCTGATCTGGCAGAAGACTCTGGAGAATTCTGGAATTTGACGTGTCAAAATGAGGTGTAGCCACTGAGAGAAGAATTATGCACCAAAATTCAAGTGATGATGTGGCAAAAGCGCCGCGGTTCTGCGGCATAAGCTGGCTCCCGCCGCTTTTCCGCGGCACTTTGGAGGCTTCAGGGCTTGAAACTTTTGGGCTTCTCTGGTACTGACATATGGGCCCTTTTGTGATATATTGAATTGTATTTTTCCCTCTATATTGCTACCAGATCTGAAAACATAGAGTTGGTGTATTTTTTATCAGCTTCTTTTGATTTTGCTCCTGCAATTTCCTGCACAAATCTCGACACAAGTGTTGCGCAATACAGGGATGATGCGATACCATAAAATACAGTCAATTTCCCTTAAAGTGAAGGTTTAAAAGTCTAACACATGCAATCTGATATTTAACGACTGATTTTCTAATATGTGAAATATGAATACCGAACACTTCTAAATGAGTGCAAATGATAGGGAAATTGCCGGTTAAAATATGCAATATTTTCGACTGATGAGCAACATATCAGACGGAGAGACCGGACTGTACGGGAGTGTTACTGATTGGATTCGCAGGAGAAAGTACAGGCTTGCTTGTTGATCTTCTGATCACTCAATACCTGGATGGCTGTTACGTTTAGCTGACCGCTTGCAGCTTGTGGGTGTTTGATATGATCATCACCTGCTACCGGCGTATTGATGATTCTTTAGAATCCTACACAGAGGTTTCTTGACTCAGGCAAAATGGAGTAGGGGCACATATGTGATATGTGCGGGACCGAGAACAATACGTGTATGTGATACCGTATTAGATTCTCCCGATATGAGATATCGGCCGGGTATATGTGATATAGCCGGGTCATCGGATCAAGTGTTGATTCGATGAACTGATACAGATTATATTAGTCGGTTATTTATGATATAGCCGGATTATCGGATCAAGTGTTGATTCGATAATTTAATGTATAATTATATATTTTATATATTAAATTATATTAACTGATATAAGCTCACTAAAAGATTCTTTTTCTCACTCGGGTAATATATTGATATATATGTGATATATGTTAATTGTATTATTTTATTTTGTTACAATAAATATTGTATATGTGATATATAATATTGTAACATGTTAGGGTTATTAATGCAATATGTTTAGTGGAGATTAAATATGGTTAGGGTTTGATTTGGGTTAATCTATTCAAGAACCTTCTAGAAGGTTTTGTTTTGTTTTGTGCAAAGATATTTGTTTTGATATTTTGCAAGATATTTTTTTAACCCAACCCAACCCTTTAAGCTTAGTTAAATCTCTACAAAGGTTACTTGAACCATGGTTGCATTTCTAACCTCATCACAAACTTTCATTATTCATCACAAAACAATTCATCTTCTTCTTCCTCCTTGCAAAGCTTTCTAGCATTGATTTTAGTGATGAAAATGAGTGAGATTAAGAAAACAAATGAGAGCATAAATCCTACTTCATCATCCTAATCTATTCTTGCCAATTAGATTAGGGTGTTCACTTCATTTAGTGAGTGAGAGCTTGTGTTATAGAAACTTCAAGGTAGATCATCTTTGTTATCGATGATCGGAAGCAAGCTTGCATCTTTCTCTTCATGGAGCCTCTCTAGAGTCCGGATACTCGATGATCGCAGCGAAGGGACCTCAACACGGAGCTTTAGAAGTAAAGGACCAGACTACAAAGGTTGTAATCCCAAACTCTTAGTGTTAAAGTATTTAACATGCTTTGTTTCGCCTAAACTCTAGTATAAAGATCTTGGTTAGGGTTTTTTTGCACGGCTAAATTTTAAATCAGGCATGGTTGATGCCTCGTAGACCCTTGTGAGAGTGTCTAGCATCCCTGCAGTGGTATCAGAGCCAAGCTAGAGCTTTAGGCGAAATCTAGGCGAAGTTTAAAGTCCGATCGAACCCCGAAACCCCGGTTAATACCATTCTCTGGAAATTTTGTAAAAATGTGATTTTTTCTGCATTAAAAATACTCAAAAAAATCAGCAGGGAATTCGAAGGATATTTGCAAAATACGACCCTCTAATTCTATTAAAGAGTCGCGAAACCGCGGCAAGACCCTTGCTTGCGCGGCGGTTCCGCGGTCGTCTCTAGAGATTAGGGTTTTATTTTCCTACAGTAATGTCCGTAAGTGTTTCCTCATATTTCTGGGTATTTTTAATTATACTCAAGTGTTGAGTTTTCTGGGATGTATTGGGAACTCGTTGATTCGATCGGATAATTTAACTTCGTTTAGGTTTTTCCAGGTAATTTTAGAACCTGTTAAAAAGTTCGAATGGATATCAATAACTCACTTTTTCCCCTACCCTACCGGAAAATTTCCAAGCGTTGGGTTTTTCCGTAGTTTAAGAACGTTCTAAGTCGTGCAGGTAACGCGGTGGACCCTCTAGAAGACAACAAACCTTAACTCGATTATGTGACCGTCTGAACCGTCTCTAAACCTTAGGGTTTGGGGCAGTACGGCGTGCCACATGTGAGGCGTTGGCTTGACCCTTCTACGGCTGGACCTTTGGTACTGTGGCATGTGATGGATGTTTTTAAACTAATTTCAAGTGTTGAGAACTATTTGGGAAAACTTGGGTGTTTGATTATTCGATCGGAAAGTTTAACATTGTCTATTTATCTGGAATGTGATACAATATTTAGAATCCACAAGTAGTTATGAGATGACTACTTTGAATGTTATAAATCTAGCAGTTCAGTCTTAATTGATCGGTTGCCACGGAATCTTGATGTGATCAAAAGTCCGTCGCAATCACGTAGAGTACGCGGATACTCGCCGGGTAAACATAACAGACAGCCACACCCCATAGCCCCGACCAAGTGACTGTAGGAGAACCCCATTGCCAAAAGCATCCGTTCGGGTGCTCACGGCAGCGGTGTTCCTCCTTAGTGCACTTCATCGATGGCATCGTGGGTGCGTCCGTCTACTAAAGTTTGCGACGAGCATTCAATCAGGATGTTGGGAATCTTGTTGAATTGCCCGACTTGATATTGAAAAGAGTTTTCGATAAATGAGACTAAAATGCGGGGTTTATAATTGTTAGGCATGCGATGTCTAACAAATTCATTTGGTTAGGCATGCGATGTCTAAAGGGTTGAGGATTCCAACTGTTGTAGTTTTACACTTTCTTTTCGGTGACTGTAAGTGTAGTATGTAATTGTATCGCCGGTTTTCGTTGCTATACATCGACGACAATCGGTGTATGCATACTTACTTACGTTGATGATATGTGATGTTATGTGTTGCTGTGATATGTTATATTGGATCGTCGTGTTTGAATAGCCGGGGGTTTTATGTGAGATGAGAGTTTTTTCATTTTCATTCATGTAAAATTCATTTGTATGTAATATTCTTTTATTGGGGCACTTTCGGGATGAGGATGATGTCACCATTGTATATTATTTACTTTTCCGCATTAGGTAGACCCAAGGCGGGGAGCACAAGTAACCGGATTCTAGGGTCCAGTTGGAGACCATCTCGAGGAGTCGAGACCCGGTCTCCTAACCCTAGAATTGGCAGTATTGCTTGCCGCTCTCGTAGGGGTCTAGGGATGTCGGTTTGGCTATTCATCACGACCGTGGAATCCGTGTTTTATACAGGCTCGTATTAAAAACACGGACGTCCTAGTATATCCAATATTTCATATATGTTCTTCTGCTGCAATGTTCTGTGATGAGATTATATTACTGCCTGAGATGAATGTTTATATTATATATATGAGATATATATTATATATTGTTGATTTCGTTTCATATTTAATGCTTGTGAAGCATAATAAAATGGGACTTCATTAATGAGATTAATGAAACTAAAAGAAACCTAAAGATATTGTAGAACTTTTTAAAAAACTGGTAGCTCTAGTTCTTGCTTTGCATAGCGGTGTTCCTTGTAAAAAATCCAGCACCTTATTCGATAAGGAAAGAGCCGAGATCCCTTCACCGGGAGTGACCTCTTTAGTGAAATTAGCAGATACTACAAACTCAGTTTGTCTTTTGATTACTTCTATAGTTCTTGCTTTGCATAGTGGTATTTGTGAAATATCCTGCACCTTATTCGATAAGGAAAGAGCTGACGATCCCTTCACCGGGAGTGACCTCTTTAGCGAAACTAGAAAAGACTTAAAAACACTCCATTTAAAATCACTCTATTCTACAACGATATCAAGTTCATTACGCAAAGGGTTTTCTGAAAAACCTGTCGTAGCCATCCGTCATTTCAGATAAGTAATAGTTAGTATTCGTGCTGCGTTTGTTGACCTTGTCATGGCGTAGTGTGCGGTAGCTGATTACTGCTTATCTGTATAAGCATATGATGCGATTGGATTAGGGAAGTCGTTCGACTTTGTTGACCTTGTCAATGGTCGTGCAGGTGGGTTTAATTCATATCAGGAAATATGACGGGTTGAACTTGACTTGCGGTCTATGGTTTGTTGACCTTGTCAAGGCCATATATCGCTCGGGGCAAAATATTATTGGGAATTTCAAGAGTTGAAATTTGCAATGAGATTGCATACCTTCTATGAGATAGTTGGATTCCGATACCCGCTGCGAGTAAGAGTTACTCCTGGGAGAGTTTTACACATTACAATTAGCCGATCAAGTAGGTGTCTAGAAAGGTGTTAACAGGGTTACGCCCCTAGGAAAACGAGGTTTACTTTAATTAGGTCCATATGAAAGCACGGGGAACCTCCCTCAAAGTACCGGCACTGGCCTGGCTGAAAAATTGGCAAACTTGTAGAATGTAATTAATCCCGGCTAGTCTGTCCTTTTAGGGTTTGAAGGAAGATTTGACTAAAACAGTGGGAGACATCCTGATTAGATAAATTGATAACCAATCTAATCTTGTAAAAGCGCACGCAGAGTGTTTTCTTCTCTCTCTCTCCTGGTTACTATTAGTGTATATGCCCTAGGGGCCATTATTGTATCATACTAGCTTGTATATTACTTAATGGAAGCTTGGGATATTCATAGTTATATTAACAGTCTTGCTAAACATGGTAGTATGCTACTTGGTTTTATCTATCTTAATATGTGTGTACGTATTGATAGAGCCCTTAGGATCTTGCTTGACTACCAGCGTTGTGATAGCAGTCACACTAGTGGGGGCTGGGTAGTCTACAAGCACATCCTTTTTCATGTCCCTAGTCGTAGGATTATCGAGACAGGGCATCGATACTCTGGAGTAGACTAGTGTGTACGCTTCTCATCCTAGTTGGGGAGATGGTCTGTCCCACAGCCCTCAGCACGTCGTACTGGAGATAGTATATAGGTGCTCATTGGGTTACGGGTACACCGGACAGGACTCGCGGGGAACTGTTGGTTGGTATTATACCCATCGTCAATTAACAATTCCCAGGTGACATGAGTACAGCATAGTCCGCAGACTTGATACTGCTACTTCGCCTCGAGTGTGTCCTACTGTTCTTAGATTGCTACCCTACCACGGCTCAAAGGAGTCGTGAAAACAGGTAGCAGTTGGGTGCAGTCCCGAGCACTTGGAGGCAATGGCGGTTAGACAGGATTCGTCTCTTCCGGTATTGAGAGTTGATATCGCGCTGTGTTAGAGAGCCATTACGCAAAGTCCCTGGCCAGGGCAAGCAAGATTTACTGGTAGGCTCCAGTAGTTTCTCAAGGTGTAATAGGCTACGCTCCGACACGACTTATACCGCAATTAGGGGACTGATGCTTGCCGTCCCTTGTCCCGATATGCGATAGTCCTAGACGAACAGACCAGACTGTACGGAGATTGTCACATCAGGCTCAGTAGGAGTTCGGATGGGTTTCCTCATCGGCCTTCTTATCGACATCTACCTGGGGATCGTTACGTACAGCTAGTGCCGCTTGCGGTCTGTGGTTAAACCCACTGCCAGCGTAGTAGTTGAGTCTTTAGAGTCCCACACAGAGAGTTTCCCTGCTCCAGGCGAAACGATATAGAGGTCGTACGGTTTTACGACAGGGTTCGGACACGCACGTGCATTTATGCACGTACGTTGTTCGGACAGTTTTTACTAGCTGGCTTTGGTTTATGCCATATTCTAGTATCGGATTATTGGATTTATACAGTCTAAAGTTTTTCCGTGTTTTCACGGATAGGAGGGGCGTTCTCGTAATTTGGCGGGAAGCTTCTAGAAGGATGATGACTTGAGGGTTTAGGTGGCATAAGCATTTATTGATTTAGTGACTCATTTGTGTGATTCATTCATGTCATTAATGTTGCATTAAATGGTTAATGACTCAAGTAGTGAATCACACATAATGAATAAATGAAGCATGATGATTAATCATTTGATTTATTTATTCGATAAATGATTATGCTTCATATATTCAAGAAGGATCATTATTTCATTATCATTCTCTTGCTCACCTTCTCTCTCCTCAAGCTCTCTCTCTTCAAACCCTAATCCTACCCTCTCATGTGTTGAGATCAAGAATTAGCTAGACTATTTAATCCATAACCATACTCTATATCATCTAGGTGACTTTGATTAGCAACTAAAGAAACCTAGTTACCTTAAGATTAGAGGTGAAGCTTGGAGTAGAAGCTCTCGGGTTGATCGTCTATTACATAGAGGAGGCCGAGGAGGAGGTGGATAACGAAAGGACGAAGGACTAGGTTCACTAGGTATAATCTCTTTTCATAGTAGTTAACAACTCCTATGTATATGTTAGTTATAGTTTAGCAAATATTCTTCGGTTAGTCGATGTTAATCTAAAGAACAAGATTGTTTTTCATATTTCCGCCTCCCCGCAACTCGTGGGGTATAATACATTGACTTACAGTGGTATCAGAGCCTCGCTAAACAATAATTAACCTATTAGCAAAGTCTTAAGAATTTCAAATGCAAAACGAACCGAAAAAAATATCGTATTCACCAAGTTTCTGTCAAATTTAAAACGAGGTCTAAAAATTTTTCAGGGACCTCTAAAAATACAAGCAGGAAAATATAAGATTACTGGAGAAAATTGGGTGCATGAATCGGCCAAATAGCCGCGGAACCGCGGCCGATCCAAGCGATCCGCCGCGGATCCGCGGCCGAGTTGCAGCCGATTCACCCCAATCTTCCCCAGTAACTCTTCTGTGAATATTTTGTTTTTTCTGGAATGTTTATTTTCTGCTCAAGTCTCAGGTGCACAGAGAAGTTTTGGAGTAGAATCTATTGTGTTTGTTCGATCGAAATTCTACGATGTTTGGCTAATTAGATTATATCTGTGAACTGTATAATGTGTTCGTAAACCTCCCCTAACTGCTAGTATGTCGGTTGGCAGGGGGTTGCACATTTCTGTAATGATTTTACTGTTTGTGATTATGAACTTGATTGGATTGTTGTGATGATTAGCCGGGGTTTGAGATGGGTTATTATATTCATTCATTCGATGTAATTGTAATATGTTGTAATATTATTTTGCAGGGCACATCCAGGTTGCGATTGTAGCCACCGTTGCATTATTTCATTTTACTGTTTTTGCTCCTAGGATAGACCCAAGGTGGGGTGCACAAACTACCGGGTACTTTGAAGTGTTTAGTGGCCTACTCACGTTGCTGAGGGAGACCGCTTCACTTCGGGTACTTGACGGGTAGTTTGTCGTACCCGAAGGGGTCTAGGGTGGGGTAATGGCTATTCATCATAACTGTGTAATCCGTCTTTCGTTGCAGGCTCAAAAGAAACTCGGATTGCTTGTGTATCCAATGACGTTCATCTGTGATCTGGAATGCCTATTATTGCGTCTGACGAATGTACAATATCTATATATGATAGCTATTTAGACATCACTTATGTTTTACACCCGCGCTAGCCTAGCCCCCGCTCTGTCGTTAGTTAAGTAACCTAACGGGTGATGACGGGACCCAGTGGCGAATGCGGATGGCATAAGAGGACGTTGTATTTTTGTTGTTTTCTGCAATGATAGGTTAATTGATAGGACGCATTATTATTAATGCAAAGAAAATAAACCAAAGTTGAATCGTTGGAACAGTTTAAAAGAAACCACTCGGTTATTTTTAAAACAAAAGATATTTTAATTGCGGAGCTTTAACCACTCCTTTTAAAAGCTATCAGGTTCCTTCGGTCATATCAAGTTCACTACGTTCACGGTTTCACCAAAACCATTCGTAACCCTCCGTCATTTCATTTGGGTATTCAATAGTATTCAAGCTATGTATTTTGACCAACGCCAAAGCATAGTGTTTGGCAGCTGCTGGGTATTCATTTGTTGCATAGATAGATGAGTTAGTTTGGTACAGTCGTATTATCATTTTGGCCAACGTCAAGGATATGTACGGATGGGTTCGAATTAACAAGATAATGATGGGTAGAACTTGACATGTGACTTATGACATTTTGACCAACGCCTAGGTCAAAAGAGCATGGGGCAAAAATTTATATCGGGAATTTCTAAAGAAACTAAAATTTGCAAAGAGATGCATACCATTTGGAGTGTGATGAATGTTGGTAGGATTCCTTCAGCATTATCACACGATGATATTTGGATTCCGATCCTACTGTGAGTATATGCTACTCATCAGGAGATTCGTCACTTAACGATCAATGCTATAAACCAAGTAGGTGTCAAGAAAGGTGTCAGCGGGGCTACGCCCCTAGAGAAAAGAGGTTATTTAATTAAGGAACTTCGCGAAAGCGTTGGAAAACCACCCTCGAAGTACCGACACCGGCCTGGCTGAACGGTTAAGTAAGTATTGTACAGTGAGAATAGTCCTGGCTAGTTCTTCCTTTTTGGTTTGAGGAGGGATTCGAGAAACAGTGGGAGCCATCCAGTTTAGATAAACTAAAAACCATTCTAAACTTGCAAGAGTATCATTCTAAAGTGTTCCCTCTCTCTCATTGCAGCGACCCAAAACATGACAGGACTTAAGTTACTACTAGAAAAAAATATACTGACAGGGCCAAACTATAAACATTGGCTGCGGAATGTCAAAATGGCTTTGACTTATGACAAATTAGGGTATGTCCTCACCGCTAAGGCACCTGCTGTGCCTGGTCCCAAATCCAGTAACGCGGATAAGAAAATCCGCAAAACCTGGGAGTTAGATTGCGCGAAGGCCAAGTGCATCGTGCTTGCCTCGATGAATAATGAATATCAGAGGAGGCACGAGGATATGGATCTTGATGCCATATTTCTCCATACAAAGGAACTTTATGGAGAGCAATCTCGTATAGCAAGATACAAGACCACAAAGAATTTGTTTCGGGCGAGGTTGGCCGTCGGATCATCGTTAGGAGAACATGTCCTAAAGATGATTGGCTATATTGAAGAGCTCGCAGACCTTGGTACGACTTTGGATAATGAGCTTTATACAGACTTGATTCTCCAGTCCCTTCCTTCCACCTACGCCCAGTTTATTCTAAATTTCAACATTCAAAGAAAAGAAGCTGAACTTCCAGAACTCCTTAACATGTTGAGGAGTGCAGAGGGCACCTTGCAGAAGGCAAGGGAAACACCCGCTATGTTTGTTCGCGGTGCTTCTTCTTCCGAGTCCAAGGCTAAGGCCAAAGGAAGGAAGAATAAGGCCGCCACCAAACCTAGATGAGGTGTTAGTAAGGTGGGAGCGAAGGGAAATAAAAAGATTGCGGTGCCAGTAGTGGCCCAGGATGAGTGCTTCCATTGTCATAGGAAAGGGCACTGGAAGAAAGATTGCAAGGCGTGGAACGCCAAGAACCAGGAACCGAAGCAAGCCGTGGCTTCCACTTCAGGTGTGTTTGTAATTGAGAATTGTCTGTCAATCAACTCTACTTCCTGGGTATTGGATACCGGATCAGGATCTCATATATGCAATTCATTGCAGGCACTGAGAAACCGTAGAGTGCTGAAGGATGGTGATATGACCCTAAAGGTTGCTAACGGAGCTAGCGTGGGAGCTGTGTCCGTCGGGGATTATCACCTGGGATTGACGAGTGGACATATTTTGGTTTTGCATAACTGTTTTTGTGTACCCAGTTTAACGTGTAATATCATATCAGTTTCCTTGTTATCAAATAAAGGTTATGATTTCACGTTTGTAAGCGATGTTGTTAACATCCACCTTAATCATGGTTTGATTGGGTCCGGTACACTGGATAACGGTATATATGTCTTATACCAATTACAGATTTTCAATGTCCAGAACACACTAAAAAGAAAGTCTCCAGATTTAAATAAGGTTTTCTTATGGCATTGTAGACCAGGTCACATCAATGAGACAAGGTTAACTAAGTTACATAGAGAAGGATATTTGGATTCGTTCGAATATCAAACTTATGCCACTTGTCAATCATGTCTCAAAGGAAAGATGACAAAGACTCCATTCACAGGAAAGCTCTGTGTACGACTCTAAAGACTCGCCAATACGCCGGCAGTAGGTGATGATCATATCGAACACCCACAAGCCGCAAGCGGTCTGCTAAACGTAACGGCCACCCGGGTATTGAACGATCAGAAGATCAACGAGCAAGCCCGCTCACACTCCTGTGAATCCAACCAGTAACACTTACCGTACAGTCCGGTCTGTTCGTCTGATATGTCGAATATCTTGCCTAGGGGTGGTAAACGTCAGACCCCGGTAGCTCGATAAGTCGTGTCGATATGAGGTCTATAACAGTTCGAGAAACTACTGGTAACACTTACCAGTAAATCTCAGCAACCCTGGCCAGGGATTTCCGATTATAGCCAATCGAACAGAGCACAACATCAACTCCCTATACCGGGAGAGACGAATCCCCTCCTATCGCTCATTGCCTCCATGTGATTCGGGACTGTACCCAAAAACCACCATTTTACATGCCCTCTTGGACGTGGTAAGGTGGAAATCAAAGCACAGTGGGAATCACACAAGACTCTATGACGATCTCGGGTCTACAGACTAACCTGTACCAGTGTCACCAGAGAACTGCCATCTGACGTAAGGTATAATACCATCTGGGAGTTCTCGGCGAGTCCGTCCAGTGTACCCAGTCTCTACTGAGCACCCGTATATCATCTCTGATGTCAAACACCAATGGATATGGGATCATCCATCGCCCATCTGTATGGGTCGAGAAGGTATACGCTAGTCTACTCTGGTATATCGATGCCCCGTCTCGATACACCCACGACTAGGGACCTTGAAGGATGTACTTATGGACTACCATGTCCCCACTAGTATGATCCGCATCATAGTCCAGGTAGTCAAGTACACATCCTAAGGGCTTTACCAACATGTAACAGAGAGACAATCATTGTACACGTTAAGGTAAAGAGTAACCAGATTGCATACTATCATGTTGAGCAAGAAAGTCCTCCCTATATATATCCAAGTATCCACTACAATATACATCCTATGTATAGTAATGGCCTCTAGGGCATACATCTAACTAACAATCTCCCACTTGCACTAGGGCCATCAGATAGAAGTGGTTGTAGTATCTCATACTCAACCATCCCATAAAAGTCTCTCTCTGGGAAAAGGCCTTTATGAGTGGATCCGCTGTGTTCTCCTCTGAGTCAACTCTCCTAACCTCGATCCCCTGGAGATCAACCATCTCCATGATCAGGTGATACTGCCTTAGAATATGTCTGGATCACTGATGGGACGGGCGTTCCTTGGCATAAGCCACAACTCCATTATCACACAATGGTAGGAACCTAGTTCGTCTTATGAACTATTATACACCCAAACTGCCTCTTTGGTAGTATCTTTAATAGCGATATTACCAGCCTTTATAGTCTAGTTTTCCACAGTATCTAGCTTGGAACTCTTCCAACATACCGTCCCTTCACTTAGGGTAAAGACAATGCCTGCGACTGACATTCAGTCGTCCTTATCACCCTGGAACTTTTCCAGTGATTCTCCCCAGGATCGATTGATACCATCTCACCTAACCTAGTGAGAACCCTAATATCCATTTAAATCTATCTCATAGATCCAAATCCCAGAATTTAAGAGGTATCACCTTTATCCTATATGGAGAATCTTAGTGATAAGAGGAGATTGACCGAGCGTAGTATAGGAAACTCTTTCCCTATCAAGAGTATGTCATCCACGTACTCTATGAGGATCACCACCATACTCCCTACTACCTTTTTGTATATACAAGGTTCATCTACCATTTTGATGATGTCAAACTCTTTTACTACCACATCAAAACAGATGTTCCAACTCCGCGATACCTGCTTTATTCTGTAAAGCAACTTACACACGTTTCCGCTGCTCCCACTGTTTACGAAGCCCTCTAGCTGTGTACATATAGACGTTCTCTTCTAAATCAGTATTTAGAAAAATAGTTATGACACCCAACCACCAGATATCGTAGTCATGGTATGTAGCCGTGGCAAGTAGGATCTGGATGGACTTAAACATAGGCCTCAGAAAAGGTTTCATCATTAGCCATATCTGGTCTATGATGCAAACCTTTAACAAGTCTAGCTTTGAAAGTCTCAACTTTTCCATGTACACCAAGTAATCTTCTCAAGATATACTTGCTCCTGATGGGGATTTAACGCTTCAGATAAAGCAACCAAAGTCCATACTTTGTTGGTGTATAAGGATTCCATCTCAGATCACTAAGCATCCAGCCATTCTTACAGAGTCCCCACTCTTGATGGCCTGCACGAAACTAGTTGGGTCATCATCTCATGATGCAATCCTCGCTCCCACTGTCATCGAGAAACCGAAGTATCTCTCAGGCGGATGAGGAACCCTGCTAGATCGGCGGAGTGGCTGAGGTTTGTCGGAATCTATTGAATCCTTTGGTTCTATAAAATCATCAGCTGCAGTTTGTATAGCTGGAACCATTCCAGTTCTATATAACAGACCTTGCCTTGAGCTTGTCCGGATATTGCTTTTAGACATAGGCCGGACAACCCCAAATCTTAACCAACTTAAGATATGGGCTCTTCCCTTTCCATATCACATATGAAGCGGTAGGCAACTGATATTATTGGAACCCTATTCAATAGGTATGCAACTTCATAAGTGCATAACTCCCATAAGGAAATAGGTAACTCAGTAGTACTCATCATAGAGCACACCATATCATATAGGGTGTGATTACTCCGCCCCGATACACCGACGTACTGTGGTGTATACGGAGGAGTAATGCTGAGAGAGAATCCCATTCTCCTTTAGAATAATCCAGAAATTCCGTGCCTGAGTATTCTCCTCCTTTATCGCATCAAAGGACATAATACTTATACCCATTTTGGTTCTCTAGTTCTAACTTATATTCTGTGAATATCTCAAAAGGTTCGGACTTGTGTTTCAATAGGAACATATGAATGAATCTTGAGAGATCATCAGAGAATGTAATGAAGTACAAAGAACGGTCCTGGCATGTGTAGACGGGGGACCTTACATACATCAACATGTATCAATCCCAAGAGTTTACTAACTCTTTCTCTGTTTCCAGTAAACGGAGCTATGGTCATCTTATCTTTGTGACATGAATGGCAAGTTTCACAAGATGTAAATTCAAACTAATTTAAATGTGCATCTAAATGTAACTTCAGCCAGTCGGGTCACATTGATATGAACTAGTCTACAATGCCTCAAGAAGGATTCGTTCATTTCTGAACTGTTCCTCTTGTGTGTGTTCTGTATACTAAGAACTGTAGTTTGATTTAGAACGTCAATGCTTTTTGATAACGTGCCTGAACCGATCAACTTTTGATATAGGAAATGTTCAAAACATTATCCAACAATACAAAATTTTATCATTTCTTCACTAATAAAGAAACCGATTTGATTTTGTATATCAGGTTCGGTATCTAATGACATTCGTTCAGAATCAATGTATTCTGGTAATACAGGATGACAGTGACCAACAGACTTGGCTGCAACACTTGCACCGTTTTCTGTCTCATGAAACTTATCACCCATTCTCAGTTCTCTATCTTTCTGTAGCCCATGTAACAAATTACATATGCGGGATCCCGATCGGGTATCAAATACCCAGGACGTAAAGGATATTGAGAAACAGTTCTCTGTAATGAACACACCCGAAGAAGATGCATCAACATGCACTCTCTTCGTTTGGTCGGCCCGGGAATTCTGGTAATCCCTCATTTCCTGCTCTGTCTTATAACATTTATAAGTTGGAGCGGGACCAACGTTCCCCAGCTCTATATAACAAGCGGGTTCGGTTAATACATCCGTATTATTATCTTGATTAAGGCATGATATGGTCGCTACCTGGAGAGAGAGAGAAGAAAACACTCAGCGTGCGCTCTTGCAAGAATAGATTGGTTATTATTTTATCTAATCAGGATGGCTCCCACTGTTTTTATCAAATCTTCCTTCAAACTCTAAAAGGAAAGACTAGCCGGGATTAATTACACGCTACAAGTTTGCCAATCTTTCAGTCAGGCCAGTGTCGGTACTTTGAGGGAGGTCCCCAGTGCTTTCGCACGAACCTAATTATGGTAAACCTCGTTTTCCCAGAGGCGTAACCTATTTAACACCTTTCTAGACACCTACTTGATCGGCTAATTGTAATGTGTAAAACTCTTCCAGGAGTAACTCTTACTCGCAGTGGGTATCGGGATCCAACTATCTCATAGAAGGTATGCAATCTTATTGAAAATTTCAACACTTGAAATTCCCGATAATCTTTTACCCCTAGCGTCCTATGACCTTGACGGAGGCCAAACTACCAATAGTTCGCTAGTCCAATTCAACCCGTCATTTCCTGATTGAATTAAACCCACCCGTACGACCCTTGACGGAGGCCAAACAACGCCGTACGACTACCCTAATCCAATCGCACCATATGCAAGCAGATAAGCATTAGTTAGCTACCGTACACTACGCCTTGACGGAGGCCAAACTACCGCAGGATGAATACTAACTAGTACTTATCTGAAATCACGGAGGGCTACGTCTGGTTTTTCTGAAAACCTATTGCGTAATAAACTTGATATCGTTGTAGAATCAAATGATTTTAAAATCGAGTGTTTTTTAGGCTTTTCTAGTTTTACTAAAGGGGTCACTCCCGATGAAGGGATCGTCGGCCCTTTCCTCGTCGAATGAGGTGCAGGATATATCATATATATCACTATGCAAAGCAAGAACTATAGAAGCAATCAAAAGACAAACCGAGTGTTGTAGCATCTGCCAGTTATTGCTAAAGGTATCACTCCCGGTGAAGGGATCTCGGCCCTTTCCTCATCGAATAAGGTGCAGGATGTTCTACAAGGAACACCACGATGCAAAGCAAGAACTGTAGCTACCTGTTTTTGAAAATTCGATTCCACAACATCTTTTAGCTTTCTTTTTCTTTCATTAATCATATTAATGAAGTCCCATCATTTAAATCACCTAAACATCACAGATAAATACGACGTACACTTATGCCATCCGCATTCGCCTCGATGTCCCCTCGTGCACCGTTAGGTTAGGTAACTAACGCCAGAGTAAGGCAGGGCTAGCGCGGGTGTAAAACATAAGCAACGTCTATATAATATATCATATATACTATATACAATATCTATCTGAACATATCACATGATCACATCACAAATAACGCAGCAGAAAATAACATATGAAATATTGGATATACTAGGACGTCCGTGTTTTATTTTGAGCCTCTATAAAACACGGATTCTACGGTCGCGATGAATAGCCAAACCCACACCCCTAGACCCCTACGAGAGCAGCAAGCAACCCTACCAATTCTAGGGTTAGGAGACCCGGACTCGACTCCTCGAGATGGTCTTCCACTGGACCCTAGAACCCGGTTACTTGTGCTCCCCTCCTTGGGTCTATCCTAATGCGGAAAAGTAAATAATATACAAATGGTGACATCATCCGCAACCTGGAACTTCCCCAATAAAAGAATATTACATACAAGTTTTTACATGAATGAAAATGGAAAACACTCATCTCACAGAAAACCCCCCCGGCTATTCAAAACGCGACAATCCAATATAACATATCCAGCAACACATAACATCGCATGTCATCAACGTAAGTAAATATGCCCATCCCAATTGTCGTTGACATATAGCAACGAAACCGGCGATATCACATATTACACTTACGGTCACAGAAAAGAAAGTGTAAAACTACAACAGTTGGAATCCGCAAACTCTTTAGACATCGCATGCCTAATCAAATGAATTCCTTAGACATCACATGCCTAACAATTATAAACCCCGCATTTTAGTCTCTTTTATCGAAAACTCTTTTCAATATCAAGTCGGGCAATTCAACAAGATTCTCGGCATCCTGACCGAATGCTCGTCGCAAACTTTAGTAGACGGCCGCACCCCCGATACCGACGACGAAGTGCACTAAGGCGGAACACCGCTGCCGCGAGCACCCGAACGGATGCTTTCGGCGACGGGGTTCTCCTACAGTCACTTGGTCGGGGTTATGGGATGTAGTTGTCTATTAAGTTTACCCGGCGAGTATCCGCGTACGCTACGTGATTGCGACAAACTTTTGATCACATCAAAATTCCGTGGCAATCGATCAAGTGAGACTAGACTGCTAGATTTATAATATTCAAATCAGTTATCTCATAACTACTTGTGGGTTCCAAATATTGTATCACATTCCAGATAAACAGAAAATGTTAAACTTTCCGATCGAACAATCAAACACCCAAGTTTTCCCGAAACAGCTCAACACTTGAAATAAGTTTAAAAACATCCATTTCATGCCACAGTACCAACGGTCCAGCCGTAGAAGGGTCAAGCCAACGCCTCATATGTGGCACGCCGTACTGCCCTAAACCCTAAGGTTCAAAGGGCAGTTCAAGACGGTCACATAATCGAGTTAAGGTTTGTTGTCTTCTAGAGGGTCCATCGCGTTACTTGCACTACTTAGAACGTCCTTAAACCACGGAAAAATCCAACACTTGGAAATTTCCCGGCAGGGGAAAAAGTGGGTATTTATATCCGGTCGACCTTTTTAACATATTCTAAAATAACCGGAAAACCATAAACAAAGTTAAATAATCCGATCGAATTATCGAGTCCCCAATACACCCCAGATAACTCAACTCTTGAGTATAATTTAAAAATTCCCAGAAAACAAAGGAAATTCAGTTGGACATTACTGTGCAGAGCACGTGACAAGAGTCATATTTATGGCCGCGGAACTGCCGCTAAAGCCAGGGTGGCGCCGCGGTTCCGTGGCTCATTAGCCGACTTAGGAGCGCGTGCTCCACAGTACCTCCTATAACTCCCTGCTGTATTTTTTGGATATTTTTAATTAGGAAAAATCCACTGTTTTAAAAATTGTACAGAGAGGGGTCTTGGTTAGGGTTTCGGGACTCGATCAGATTTCTAACATCGTCTAGACTTCGTCTAAAGCACTAGCTAGGCTCTGATACCTCTGTAGGGTTCCTAGGCACACTCAAGAGGTTCCACAAGGCATCAACCATGCCAAATTCAAAAATTTATGTGCCGAGAAACCCTAATGCAAGATCGTTAACTAGAGGATAGGCGAAACTAGAAGCTAGCAAACCACTTTACTACTAAGTGAAATAGACTACAACCTTTGTAGATCCGGTCCTCCATTTCACTAGCTCCGTGTTGACATCCCTTCGCTGTGATCATCGGAATCCCAGACTCTAGCGTCGGTTTCATCGGAGAAATGGGCGGGCTAGGTCGTTGACTTCGATGCCGAAGATGATCTACGTCGAGGCGACTCAAACTCAAGCTCCATCTTCATTAGGTCATGAAACTTGTGAAGATAACACACTCTTATACATGGCAAGTGGTAGAGGATGAAGAAATAGGAAATGGGTTCACTTTGGATTTGGATTTCTCACTTGGATTCATCACTTGGAATTTTTCTAGCAAGGTTTTCTTCTCTTCATCAAGAAGAAGAAGAAGAAAGAAAAGAATGAATGAATAATCAAAAAAATAGAAAAACAAGTGATGCTTATCATTTAACAACCATGGGTGAGGTAACTAATGTAGAGAATAAACTAAGGTTTAGGTGGAATGGTTAGGTTAAGGAAAAAACAAAATGGTTGAACCTTCATGAAACTTCAAGAATAAAACAAAGAAAGCCACCACCATTTTGTTTCTTGCCAAAAATAAATAAAGAAAATAAATAAAACAAATAAAACCTAACCATTAACCTAAACATGGTTTAAAGCATACACATACCCAAGTTTGCATGTATCATCAAACATGATACAAACTAGTGCACAAACATATATCATATATACAATGTGCACATTCAAGTGAGAAAATCATCTTAAGTGAACCAATACTAGTTAATGTAAAGTAATATATCAAATATATAATTATACATTAAATTATTAAATCAACACTTGATTTAATGATCCGGTCATATTGCATATAACCGACTAATATCAAGTGTATCAATATATCGAATCAACATTTGATTCGGTAACCCGGCTATATCTTATATAATCGTCCGATGATAAAAATCACGAAAATAGAATTCAGTATCACATACTGGTATTATTCTCGGTCCCGCACATATCTCATATGCGCTCCTATTTCGTTTCGCTTGAGCCAGGAAACCTCTGTGTACGACTCTAAAGACTCGTCAATACGCCGGCAGTAGATAATGATCATATCAAACACCCACAAGCCGCAAGCGGTCTGCTAAACGTAACGGCCACCCGGGTATTGAGCGATCAGAAGATCAACGAGCAAGCCCGCTCACACTCATGTGAATCCAACTAGTAACACTTATCGTACAGTCCGGTTTGTTCGTCTGATATGTCGCATATCTTGCCTAGGGGTGGTAAACGTCAGACCCCAGTAGCTCGATAAGTCGTGTCGATATGAGGTCTATAACAGTTCGAGAAACTACTGGTAACACTTACTAGTAAAGCTCAGCAACCCTGGCCAGGGATTTCCGGTTATAGCCAATCGAACACAGCACAATATCAACTCCCTATACCGGGAGAGACGAATCCCCTCCTATCACTCATTGCCTCCATGTGATTCGGGACTGTACTCAAAAACCACCATTTTGCACGCCTTCTTGGACGTGGTAAGGTGGAAATCAAAGCACAATGGGAATCACACAAGACTCTATGACGATCTCGGGTCTATAGACTAACCTGTACCAGTGTCACCAGAGAACTGCCATCTGACGTAAGGTATAATACCATCTGGGAGTTCTCGGGGAGTCCGTTTAGTGTACCCAGTCTCCATTGAGCACCCATATATCATCTCTGATGTCAAAGACCAATGGATATGGGATCATCCATCGCCCATCTGTTTGGGTCGAGAAGGTATACGCTAGTCTACTCTGGTATATCGATGCCCCGTCTCGATACACCCACGACTAGGGAGCTTGAAGGATGTACTTATGGACTACCATGTCCCTACTCGTATGATCTGCATCATAGTCCAGGTAGTCAAGTACACATTCTAAGGGCTTTACCAACATGTAACAGAGAGACAATCGGTGTACACGTTAAGGTAATGAGTAACTAGACAGCATACTATCATGTTGAGCAAGAAAGTCTTCCTTATATATGTCCAAGCATCCACTACAATATACATCCTATGTATAGTAATAGCCTCTAGGGCATACATCTGACTAACATATAGTATACTGGTGCTCGTTGGGTTACGGCTACACCGGACAGGACTAGCGGGGAACTGTTGGTTAGTATTATACCCGTCGTCAGTTAACAGTTCCAAAGTGACATGAGTACAGCATAGTCCGCAGACTTGACACTGCTACTACGCCTCGAGTGTGTCCCACTGTTCTTAGATTGCTACCCTACCATGGCTCAAAAGAGTCGTGCAAACAGGTAGCAGTTAGGTGCAGTCCCGAGCACTTGGAGGCAGTGGCGGTTAGACAGGGTTCGTCTCTCCCGGTATTGAGAGTTGATATCGCACTGTGTCAGAGAGCCATTAGGCAAAGTCCCTGGCCAGGGCAAGCGAGATTTACTGGTAGGTTCCGGTTGTTTCTCAAGGTGTAATGGGCTACGCTCCGACACGACTTATACCGCTATTAGGGGACTGACGCTTGCCACCCCCTAGGCCTGATATGTGTTAATCCTAGACGAACAGACCGGACTGTACGGAGATTGTCACATCAGGCTCAGTAGGAGTTCGGATGGGTTTCCTCATCGGCCTTCTTATCGACATCTACCTGGGGACCGTTACGTACAGCTAGTGCCGCTTGCGGTCTATGGTTAAACCCACTGCCAGCGTAGTTATCGAGTCTTTAGAGTCCCACACAGAGAGTTTCCCTGCTCCAGGCGAAATGATATAGAGGTCGTATGGTTTTACGACAGGGTTCGGACACGCACGTGCATTTATGCACGTACGATGTTCGGACAGTTTTTACTAGCCGGCTTTGGTTTAAGCCAGATTCTATTATCGGATTATTGGATTTATACAGTCTAAAGTTTTTCCGTGTTTTCATGGATAGGAGGGGAGTTCTCGTAATTTGGCGTGAAGCTTCTAGAAGGATGATGACTTGAGGGTTTAGGTGGCATAAGCATTTATTGATTTAGTGACTCATTTGTGTGATTCATTCATGTCATTAATGTTGCATTAAATGGTTAATGACTCATGTAGTGAATCACAAATAATGAATAAATGAAGCATGATGATTAATCATTTGATTTATTTATTTGATAAATGATTTTGTTTCATATATTCAAGAAGGATCATTATTTCATTATCATTCTCTTGCTCACCTTCTCTCTCCTCAAGCTCTCTCTCTTCAAACCCTAATCCTACCCTCTCATGTGTTGAGATCAAGGATTAGCTAGACTATTTAATCCATAACCATACTCTATATCATCTAGGTGACTTTGATTAGCAACTAAAGAAACCTAGTTACCTCAAGATTAGAGGTGAAGCTTGGAGTAGAAGCTCTCGGGTGGATCGTCTATTACATAGAGGAGGTCGAGGAGGAGGTGGATAACGAAAGGACGAAGGACTAGGTTCACTAGGTATTATCTCTTTTCATAGTAGTTAACAACTCCTATGTATATGTTAGTTATAGTTTAGCAAAGATTCTTCGGTTAGTCGATGTTAATCTAAAGAACAAGATTGTTTTTCATATTTCCGCCTCCCCGCAACTCGTGGGGTGTAATACATCGACTTACAGTTACGACTATGTCACGCCTTAATCAGGATAATAATACGGATGTATTTGACCGAACCCTCTTGTTATACTGCGCTAAGGAACGATGGTCCCGCTCCAACTTATAATTGTTATAAAACAGAGCAGGAAATAGGGGATTACCAGAATTCCCGTGCCGCCCAAACGAAGAAAGTACATGTTGTTGCATCTTCTTCTGGTGTGTTCATTACACAGAACTGTTTCTCAATATCCTTTACGTCCTGGGTATTTGATACCGGATCAGGATCCCGTAAATCTAATTTGTTACATGGGCTACAGATAGGTAGAGAACTGAGAACGGGTGATAAATTTTATGAGATAGAAATGGTGCAAGTGTTGCAGCCAAGTCTGTTGGTAGTTATCTGTTAGTGTATATGCCCTAGAGGCCATTACTGTATCATACTAGTTTGTATATTACTTAATGGAAGCTTGGGATATTCACCTTGTATAAACAATCTTGCTCAATATAGTAGTATGCTACTTAGGTTGTTTCTACTTCAATGTGTGCATGTGTTTATTTTAGCATATCACCTATATGCATTAGTGGAGCCCTTAGGATCTTTGCTTGATTACCAGCGTTGTGATGGCAGTCACACTAGTGGGGGCTGGGTAATCTATAAGCACATCCTTATACAGGTCCCTAGTCGTAGGACTATCGAGACAGGGCATCGATACTCCGGAGTAGACTAGCGTATGCGCTTCTCATCCCAGTGTGGGAGATGGTCTGTCCCACAGCCATCTGTACGTCGTACTGGAGATAGTATACGGGTGCTCGTTGGGTTACGAGTACACTGGACAGGACTCGTCGGGAACTGACAAGTTGGTATTATACCTATCGTCAGTTATCAGTTCCCAGGTGACATGAGTACAGCTTAGTCCGCTGACTTGACACTGGCACTTCGCCTCGAGTGTGTTCCCACTGCATTTTGATCACTACCCTACCACGGCTCAAAGGAGTCGTGCAAACAGGTAATGGTTGGGTGCAGTCCTGAAGCACTTGGAGGCAATGACGGTTAGACAGGATTCGTCTCTCCCGGTATTGGGGGTTGACATCACGCTGTGTCTAGGAGAGCCATTACACGAGTAGTCCCTGGCCAGGGCAAGCGAGATATACTGGTAGGCTTCCAGTGTTATCTCAGGGTGTTTTGGGCTTCACTCCGACACGACTTGTACCGCTATTAGGGGACTGACGTTTTACCTCCCCCTAGGCCCGACATGCGATGTATTAGAAGAACAGACCGGACTGTACGGAGACTGTCACATTCAGACTCAGTAGGAGTTCAGATGGGGTTCACCTCGTCAGCCTTCTTATCGGCATCTACCTGGGGACCGTTACGCACAGCTAGTGCCGCTTGCGGTCTGTGATTAAACCCACTGCCAGCGTATTGTCGAGTCTTTAGAGTCCCACACAGAGGGCTATTCGCCTCTGGGCAAAACAGAGTAGAGGTCGCATGGTTTTGCGACAGGATTCGTTCTCATCCGCGCACTTGTGCACGTTTGGAGTCCGGACGGATATTACTAGTAGGCTCTGGTTTGAGCCAGATACTGGTATATGTTTTGGGGTTGATTTTATCTCATGGTATTCATGTTCCTCGGAACAAGAATGCGGGTATGTATGCACAGTTGATTGAGGCGGAGGAAGAGGATTTTCATTAGGGTTTCGGAACGGGTGCGTATGCACAGTTGACAGTCGTCTTTTTCCAAACCCTAATGGAATTATGATATATCAATTAATAATATTAATTAAATGAAATTGTGTCATGGTTGGGTTTTGTTGACTTGTTGACCATGGTTGACTTGTTGACCATGGTTGAAGGTTTGACCATCATCATTACAAATGAAAGATGCTTTTTGATTCTTGCAAAACCATTTAAAGAATGTAATGATAATGGTCATTCCAAACCATCCATCAACTATTTCATTTTATTATTATTGTTAATTGATAATTCTTTTAATTTGTGATATGGTTGCAAGAAATGAAAAGAATAAGCTCATTCTATCATAACCATTCTCTCTCCTCACTTGTTCTTCTTCCTCCTCTAGTTCAAGGAGAATCCTTCTCATGAGTTGAGAATCCCTCTCCTTGAGATAAAAAACACCCCAAAGACACTCTCTACTCACTCTAGGGTTAAAGGTTTAGCAAGCCGAAGATTCTAGTTCTCTCAAAGTTCGAGAAAGAGCCCGAAGGTTGAACCCTCAGGTGGATCCATCTTTGACGGAAGAAGGCAACGAGGAAAGAACCATCAACCCCTACAAAAGTTTCAAGAAGAAGGAGTTCAAGTTAGGTATAACCTCTTTTCCGAGTAGCTAACTCTCTTTAGCATGTTTGCTAGTTGTAGTTTAGGAAAAGATCCCGACTTTGTTAGTCCATGTTGCCCCATGCGCTAAAAATTTGATTTTTATACCGTTTCCGCCTCCCCGTAAGAACCGGGGGTCGCAACGTGGACTTACATTATCACCCTGTATTATCAGAATACATTGATTCTGAACGAATGTTATTAGATACCGAACCTGATATACAACATCATATCAGTCTTTTTATTAGTACAGAAAGGATATAATTTTGTATTGTTGGATAATGTTTTGAACATTTCCTATATCAAGAGTTGATCGGTTCAGGCACGTTATCTAAAAGCATAGACGTTCTAAAGTAAACCACAGTTCTTAATGTACAGAACACACACAAGAGGAAGAGTTCAGAAATGAACGAATCCTTCTTGAGGTATTGTAGACTAGGTCATATCAATGCGACCCGACTAGCTGAAGTTACATAAAGATGCATATTTAAACTAGTTTTGATTTACATCTTGTAAAAGCTTGCCAGTCATGACACAAAGATAAGATAACCACAGCTCTGTTAATTGGAAACAGAGAAAGAGTTAGTGAACTCTTGGGATTGATACATGTTGATGTATGAGGTCCCCTGTCTACACATGCCAGGACCGGTTCTTTGTATTTCATTACATTCACTAATTATCTCTCAAGATCCAGACATATGTTCCTGTTGAAACACAAGTCTGGAACTTGTGAGAAATTCAATGAATATAAGTTAGAAGTAGAGAACCAAAAACGGGTATAAGTATTATGTCCTTTGATGAGATCAAGGAGGAGAATACTTGAGCATGGGATTCCTGGACTATTCTAAAGGAGAATGAGATTCTCTCTCAGCATTACTCCTCCGTATACACCACAGCACATCGGTGTATCGGGGAGGAGCAATCACACCCTATGTGATATGGTGTGCTCTATGATGAGTACTTCTGAGTTGCCTATTTCCTTTAGGGAGTTATGCACTTGAGAAGCTGCATACCTATTGAAAAGGGTTCAAATCAAATCAGTTGCCTACCACTTCATATGTGATATGAAATGGAAAGAGCCCATATCTTAAGTATGTTAAGATTTGGGTTGTCCAGCCTATGTCTAAAAGCAAAATCTGGACAAACTCGAGGCAAAGTCAGTTCTATGGAAGTTTATTGGATATCCTAAGTATTCGCAAGGGAATATCTTCTACCAAACCGAGGAACAAAAGATGTTTTGTTTCTAAACATGTCACCTTTGTGAAAGGGAATTTCTTGTGAAGAAATTATTGGTCATGAGGTAGAACTAGAAAGAGTTCCAGCAATACAAACTGCAGCTGATGATTTGGTAGAACCGAAGGATTCAATAGTTTCCAACGAACCACAGCCTCTCCGCCGATCTAGTAGGGTTCCTCACCAACCTGAGAAATACTTCGATATTCTCTATGACAGTGGGAGCGAGGATTGCATCATGAGATGATGACCCAACTAGTTTCGAGCAAGACATCAGGAGTGGGGCTCTGTAAGAATGGCTGAATGCTTAGTGATCTGAGATGGAATCCTTATACACCAACAAAGTATAGACTTTGGTTGCTTTATCTGTAGGGTTAAATCCCCATCAGGAGAAAGTATATCTTTAGAATATTACTTGGTGTACAAGGAAAAGTTGAGATTTTCAAAGCTATACTTAAGTCCATCCAGATCCTACTTGCCACGGCTGCATACCATGACTACGATATCTGGCGGTTGGGTGTCATGACTGCTTTTCTAAATGATGATTTAGAAGAGAGCGTCTATAAGTACACAGCCAGAGGGCTTCATGTAGGGTTCCTATGCACTCTCAAGAGGTCTCACAAGGCATCAACCATGCCAATTTCAAACTTTACAAGTGCCGAGAAACTCTAATACGGATCGTTAACTAGAATTTTAGGCGAAAAGTGAAACTAGTTAACATCTTAACTAAAAGTAAGAAGCTACAACCATTGTAGATCCGGTTCTCCACTTCCTTAGCTCCACGTAGACGTCCTCTCGCTGTCCAAGTCGGATCTCGGACTCTAGCATCGGCTTCATCAGAGAAATGAACGGACTAGTCGTCGGCTACGATGCCGAAGATGATCTACGTCGAGGTTACACAAGATCAAGCTCCAACATCACCAAGTTGTGAAACTTATGAAGAAAACACCCTATACTACTTGGCAAGAGGTAGTGGGTGAAGAAATAGGAGGTGGGTTCACTTTAGAATTGGATTTCTCACACTTTTGCTCAAGATGCCATTAATGGTGGCAATCTTTTTCTTGAAGAAGAAGATGATAAGTGTTAAAGAATAATTGAAAAAGAATTCATTCTTATCATATTTCAACCATAGTTAAGTGTAGAGAATGAACTAAGGTTAGTTCAAATGGTTAGGGTTAAGCATGAGACAAGAATGGTGACTAAGTCAAAGCTTCATGAATCTTCAACTAAAAACAAACAAAGCCACCATTCATGTTTATCTATCAAAAATGAATAAACAAATAAATAAATGAATAAGAAAAACCCTAATCATCAACTTAACCATGGTTTAATTCTTTACACTTAACCAAATAAGCATGTATCATCAAACATGATACAATCATGTGCACAAAAGTATATCACATATACAACTTGCACATTCAAGTGAGAAAATCCATTTAAAGTGAACCAATACTAGTTAATGCAAAGTAATATATCAAATATATAATTTTACATTAAATCATTAAATCAACACTTGATTTAACGATCCGGTCATATCGCATATAACCGACTAGTATCCTATGTATCGGCTTATCGAATCAATCCTTGATTCGATATCTAGGTTATATCGCATATAACCAACCGATACATTCATCGCGAGAATGAAATACGGTATCACATACACGCATTATTCTCGGTCCTGCACATATCTCATATGCGCTCCTATTTCGTTTCGCTTGAGCCAGGAAACCTCTGTGTAGGACTCTAAAGACTCGTCAATATGCCGGCAGCAGATGATGATCATATTAAGCACTCACAAGCCGCAAGCGGTCTGCTAAACGTAACGGCCATCCGGGTATTGAGCGATCAGAAGATCGACGAGCCTGCCCGCTCACACTCCTGTGAATCCAACCAGTAACACTTACCGTACAGTCCGGTCTGTTCGTCTGATATGTCGCATATCAAGTCTAGTGGTGGTAAACGTCAGACCCCAATAACCGATAAGTCGTGCCGATGTGAGGCTCATAACGGGTCGAGAAACTACTGGTAACACTTACCAGCAAAATTCTGATCAGCCCTAGCCAGGGACTTCCCTGTTACGGCAATCCAGCACAGCGCAACATCAACCCCCAATACCGGGAGAGACGAAACCCCTCCTATCGCTCATTGCCTCCATGTGACTCGGGACTGTACCCAAAAACCACCGTTTTGCATGCCCTCATGGACGTGGTAAGGTGGAGATCAAAGCACAGTGGGAATCACACAAGACTCTATGACGATCTCGGGTCTACAGACTAACCTGCACAAGTGTCACCTGAGAACTGCCATCTGACGTGTGGTATAATACCATCTGGGAGTTCTCGGCGAGTCCGTCCAGTGTACCCAGTCTCCACTGAGCACCCGTATACCATCTCTGATGTCAAACACCAATGGATATGGGATCATCTATCGCCCATCTCATGGGTCGAGAAGCGTATACGCTAGTCTACTCTGGGATATCGATGCCCCGTCTCGATACACCCACGACTAGGGACTTTGAAGGATGTACCTATGGACTACCATGTCCCCACAAGTATGATCTGCATCATAGTCCAGGTAGTCAAGTACACATCCTAAGGGCTTTACCAACATGTAACTATAAGACAGTTTAAAGAGACAAGTGTACATGTTAAGATAAAGAGCAATCAGATAGCATACTATCATATCGAGCAAGAAAGTCATCTCTATATATGTCCAAGAATCCAATATAATATACATCATCTGTACAATACTGGCCTCTAGGGCATACATACAACTAACAATCTCCCACTTGCACTTGGGCCAGCTGCTGTAGTATCGCATACCGAGCATCCCGAAGAGTCTCTCAAACTGTATCTGGGGAATGGCCTTCGTGAGTGGATCCGCCGTGTTGTTCTTCGTGTCAACCCTCCTGACCTCGATCTCTCGGCGATCAACTATCTCCCGGATTAGGTGATACCGCCTCAGAATATGCCTGGATCGCTGATGGGACCTAGGTTCCTTGGCCAAAGCCACCGCTCCATTGTTATCGCAATACAAAGGTATTGGATGCTCAATGGATGGAACCACTCCAAGTTCAGTAATGAACTTCTTGATCCAGACAGCCTCGTTAGCAGCATCGTTGGCAGCGATGTATTCAGCCTCCATCGTCGAGTCTGCCACGGTTTCCTGTTTGGAACTCTTCTAGCTAACCGCCCCTCCGTAAAGGGTAAAGACAAAACCTGACTGCGACTTACAGTCGTCCTTATCACTCTGGAAGCTTGAATCGGTAAAGGACTCCACTTGGAGTTCTCCGTTACCATACACCAAGAGCATCTCTTTAGTCCTTCGTAAGTACTTGAGAATGCTCTTCACAGCTGTCCAGTGACTCTCTCCAGGATCAGCTTGATACCTGCTCACTACACTTAGTGAGTATGCAACATCGGGTCTGGTACATAGCATCGCGTACATGATAGAGCCTACAGCCGAAGCATAGGGTATCCCTTGCATGCGAGCTCTCTCCAAATCAGTCTTGGGAGACATCTCTTTGGAGAGAGTGACTCCAGAGATCGTGGGCAAGTTCCCACGCTTGGATTCTTCCATACTAAACCTCTTTAGTATGGTGTCAATGTACCTGGATTGGGACAATCCCAATATCCGTTTGGATCTATCTCTATAGATCCTAATTCCCAATATGCAGGAGGCATCACCAAGATCTTTCATTGAGAATCTTTATGATAAGAAGAGCTTGACTGATTGCAGCATAGGAATATCATTTCCTATCAAGAGTATGTCGTCTACGTACAATACGAGGAAGACAACCTTACTCTCTGCTACCTTTTTGTAGATACAAGGTTCATCTGGGTTTTTGACGAAATCAAACTCTTTGATAACGACGTCAAAGCAGATGTTCCAACTCCGCGATGCTTGCTTTAATCCAAAAATGGATTTAAGCAGCTTGCACACCTTCCCGCTGCTCCCACTGTCTACGAAGCCCTCTGGCTGAGTCATGTACACGCACTCTTCTAAATCACCATTTAGAAAGGCGGTCTTAACATCCATTTGCCAGATTTCGTAGTCATGATATGCAGCGATGGCAAGCATGATCCGGATGGATTTAAGCATAGCCACTGGAGAAAAGGTTTCGTCATAGTCCACACCTGGTCTTTGACGAAAACCCTTTGCAACAAGTCTAGGTTTGAAAGTCTCCACTTTCCCATCTACACCAAGTTTTTTCTTGAAGATCCATTTTCTCCCGATGGGTTTTACCCCTCCAGGAGCAACTTCCAAAGTCCATACTTTGTTGGTGTACATGGATTCCATCTCGGACCGCATAGCATCCAGCCATTTCACTGAGTCCCCACTCGTGATGGCCTGCTCGAAGCTAGTTGGGTCATCATCCTCCATGATGCAATCCTCGCTCCCACCATCCATGAGAAAACCATAGTATCCCTCAGGTTGGCGAGGAACCCTACTAGATCGGCGGAGAGGCTGAGGTTCATTGGGAGCTACTGAATCTTCTGGTTCCACTAAATCTTCAGTTACGGTTTGTGTATCTGGAACCTCTTCAAGCTCTACCACTTTGCCACTAATTTCTTTTTCAAGGAATTCCTTTTCTAAAAAGGTGGCATGTTGAGCAACAAACACTTTTTGTTCCTCACTGTGGTAGAAAAAATACCCATATGAGTTCTTTGGATATCCCACAAACTTGCAAAGAACTGACCGTGCCTCGAGCTTGTCCGAATTTTGTCTTTTGACATAGGCTGGACAACCCCATATCTTAACTCGTTTAAGATATGGCCTCTTCCCACTCCATATCTCATATGGTGTGGTAGGTACAGATTTAGATGGAACTTGATTCAATAGGTATGCTGCTGTCTCCAGTGCATATCCCCAGAAGGAAATAGGTAACTCAGCTGTGCTCATCATAGAGCGCACCATATCTAATAGGGTGCGGTTCCTCCGTTCTGATACACCGTTGTGCTGTGGTGTATATGGAGGAGTCAGCTGAGAGAGAATCCCATTCTCTTTTAGGAAGTCCAGGAATTCATTGCTCAAGTATTCACCTCCTCGATCAGATCGAAGGATTTTAATACTTTTTCCGGTTTGGTTCTCGACTTCTTGTTTATATTCTCTAAATTTCTCAAAAGCTTCTGATTTGTGTTTCATCAGGAATACATATCCGAATCTATAGAGATCGTCAGTGAATGTAATGAAGTACGAAGAACCATCCCTGGCATGTGTAGACATAGGATCGCATACATCACTATGTATCAGTCCTAAGAGTTCAGTAACTCTTTCTCCGTGTCCCGTAAACGGAGTTTTGGTCATCTTGCCTTTGAGACATGACTGGCAAGTGTCATAAGATGAAAATTCGAATGGTTTCAAATATCCATCCTTATGTAACTTAGCCAGTCGTGTCGCATTGATGTGACCCAGTCTATAATGCCACAAGAAGGATTCATTCAGTTCAGAACTCTTCCTCTTGTGTGTGTTTGTTATGCTCAGAACTGTTGATTGATTTAGAACATAAATGCCATTGCACAACGTGCCTGATCCAACCAACTTTTTGTTATGCAAAATGTTCATAACATTATCCTGTAATACAAAATTATATCCCTCTTTACTCAACAAAGAAACCGATATAATGTTGCATATCAGGTTCGGCATGTAATAGCATTCGTTCAGAACCAATGTATTACCAGTTGGTAATGCAAGGTGATATTCCCCGACAGTCTTAGCTGCAACAATTGCACCATTTCCAACTCTAATGTCTTTATCACCTTCTCCAAGTTCTCTACCTTTCCTGAGCCCATGTAACTGATTACATATATGGGATCCTGACCCGGTATCTAATACCCAGGACGTAGAGCAAATGGAGAAACAGTTCTCTGTAACGAACACACCCGAAGAAAATGCATCATTATGTACTTTCTTCATTCGGGTGGCTTGTGAATCCTGGTATTCCCCTATATCCTGTTCATTCTTATAACTCTTATAAGAAAGAACGGAACCAACGTTCCCCAGCACAGTATAACATGCGGGTTCAGTCAATACATCCATATTATTATCTTTATTAGGGCATGACATGGTCGTTACCTGGAGAGAGAGAGAAGAAAACACTTTAGCGTATGCTCTTGGAAGATCAGATTGGTTATTATCTTATCTAATCAGGATGGCTCCGACTGGTTTTTATCAAATCTTCCTTCAAACCTTAAAAGGAAAGACTAGCCGGGATTAATTACACCCTACAACTTCGCCAATCTTTCAGCCAGGCCAGTGTCGGTACTTTGAGGGAGGTTCCCCGTGCTTTCGTACGGACCTAATTAAAGTAAACCTCATTTTCCCAGAGGCATAACCCCGTTGACACCTTTCTAGACACCTACTTGATCGGCTAATTGTAATGTGTAAAACTCTCACAGGAGTAACTCTTACTCGCAGTGGGTATCGGGATCCAACTATCTCATAGAAGGTATGCAATCTCATTGCAAATTTCAACACTTGAAATTCCCGATAATATTTTTGCCCCAAACGATCTATGACCTTGACAAGGTGAACAAACTATAGACCGTAAGTCAAGTTCAACCCGTCATTTCTTGATTGAATTAAACCCACTCGCACGACCCTTGACAAGGTCAACAAGGCCGTACGACTACCCTAACTCAATCTGCATCATATGCATAAGCAGATAAATACTGGTTAGCTACCGCACACTGCGCCTTGACAAGGTCAACAAACGCAGCACGAATACTAAACAGGAATTATCTTAAATGACGGAGGGCTACGACAGGTTTTTCTGAAAACCTTTTGCGTAATGAACTTGATATCGTTGTAGAATCAAATGAAGTTTTTGAAATGGAGTGATTTTGAGGCTTTTCTAGTTTTGCTAAAGGGGTCACTCCCGGTGAAGGGATCGTCGGCCCTTTCCTCGTTGAATGAGGTGCGGGATATATCATATATATCACTGTGCAAAGTAAAACTCAAAAAACAATCAAAAGCAAACCGAGTGTGTAGCATCTGCCAGTTATTGCTAAAGGAGTCACTCCCGATGAAGGGATCTTGGTCCTTTCCTTATCGAATAAGGTGCGGGATATATCACATATATCTCTGTGCAAAGCAAGAACTGTAGCTACCTATTTTATTTAAAATTTGATTCTACAACATCATTTGGTTTCTTTTATTTCATTAATCACATTAATGAAGTCCCATCATTTAAGTCACCTAAAACATCACAGATAAATACGACGTACACTTATGCCATCCGCATTCGCCTCGATGTCCCCTCGTGCACCGTTAGGTTAGGTAACTAACGACAGAGCAGGGCAAGGCTAGTGCGGGTGCAAAACATAAGTAACATCTATATAATATATCATATATAATATATACTGCATCTATCACAGAACATCATATGATCACATCACAGATATCGCAGCAGAAGAAACATATGAAACATTGGATATACTAGGACGTCCGTGTTTTCAATACGAGCCAGTATAAAACACGGATTCCACGGTCGTGATGAATAGCCAATCCCACACCCTTAGACCCCTACGAGAGCGGCAAGCAACCCTACCAATTCTAGGGTTAGGAGACCCGGACTCGACTCCTCGAGATAGTCTCCCACTGGACCCTAGAACCCGGTTACTTGTGCTCCCCTCCTTGGGTCTATCCTAATGCGGAAAAGTAAATAATATACAAAGGGTGACAGCTTCCGCAACCTGGAAGTGCCCCAATAAAAGAATATTACATACAAGTTTTTACATGAATGAAAATGAAAAACACTCATCTCACATAAAAAACCCCGGCTATTCAAACACGACAATCCAATATAACATATGCAGCAACACATAACATCACATGTCATCAACGTAAGTAAATATGCGCATCCCAATTGTCGTTGACATATAGCAACGAAACCGGCGATATCACATATTACACTTACGGTCACAGAAAAGAAAGTGTAAAACTACAACAGTTGGAATCCGCAACCTCTTTAGACATCGCATGCCTAATAAAATGAAATACTTAGACATCACATGCCTAACAATTATAAACCTCGCATTTTAGTCCCATTATCGAAAACTCTTTTCAATATGAAGTGAGACTAAACCGCTAGATTTATAACATTCATTCAGTTATCTCATAACTGTTTGTGAATTCCAATTATTGTATCCCATTCCGGATAAAATAGAAAATATTAAACTTTCCGATCAAACATTCGAACACCCAAGTTTTCCCGAAACCGTTCAACACATGAAATATGTTCAAAGACATTCACTTCATGCCTCAGTACCAACGGTCCAGCCGTAGAAGGGTCAAGCCAACGCCTCACATGTGGCACGCCGTACTGCCCCAAACCCTAAGGTTCAAAGGGCAGTTCAAGACGGTCACATAATCGAGTTAAGGTTTGTTGTCTTCTAGAGGGACCATCGCGTTACTTGCACTACTTGGAACGTCTTTAAACCTCAGAAAAATCCAACACTTGGAAATTTTCTGGCAGGGGAAAAGTTGGGTATTTATATCCGGTCGAACTTTTTAACATATTCAAAAATTATCCGGAATCCACATAGACAAAATCTGATAATCCGATCGAATCATCGAATCCCCAAAATAACCCCAGAAAATTCAACTCTTGAATAAATATTAAAAATTCCCATAAAACTCAGCACTGTGAAAGAGGAATTACTGTGCAAATATGGAGGGCTGACGTCACCAGAGAGCCGCGGAACCGCCGCAGAAGCTAGGCTTCTGCCGCGGTTCCGCCGCAGGTTTGAGGTATCATTGGTCAAATTTTGCACCGTAATTCTTATAATTCCCTGCTGAATTTTTAAGCATTTTTAATCTGGAAAAAACCCAGTTTTTGGAAAAAGTCCAGAGAGCAATTTGGTTTTTAGGGTTTCGGTTCGATCGGGTTTCAAACGTCGTCAAGACTTCGCCTAAGGCTCTAGCTAGGCTCTGATACCACTGTAGGGTTCCTAGGCACTCTCAAGAGGTCTCACAAGGCATAAACCATGCCAATTTCAAACTTTATAAGTGCCGAGAAACTCTAATACGGATCGTTAACTAGAATTTTAGGCGAAAAGTGAAACTAGTTAACATCTTAACTAAAAGTAAGAAGCTACAACCTTTGTAGATCCGGTTCTCCACTTCCTTAGCTCCACGTAGACGTCCTCTCGCTGTCCAAGTCGGATCTCGGACTCTAGCATCGGCTTCATCGGAGAAATGAACGGACTAGTCGTCGGCTACGATGCCGAAGATGATCTACGTCGAGGTTACACATGATCAAGCTCCAACTTCACCAAGTTGTGAAACTTGTGAAGAAAACACCCTATACTACTTGGCAAGAGGTAGAGGGTGAAGAAATAGGAGGTGGGTTCACTTTAGAATTGGATTTCTCACACTTTTGCTCAAGATGCCATTAATGGTGGCAAGCTTTTTCTTGAAGAAGAAGATGATGAAGAAGATAGAATATGATAAGTGTTAAAGAATAATTGAAAAAGAATTCATTCTTATCATATTCTCAACCATAGTTGAGTGTAGAGAATGAACTAGGGTTAGTTCAAATGGTTAGGGTTAAGCATGAGACAAGAATGGTGACTAAGTCAAAGCTTCATGAATCTTCAACTAAAAACAAACAAAGCCACCATTCATGTTTATCTATCAAAAATGAATAAACAAATAAATAAATGAATAAGCAAAACCCTAATCATCAACTTAACCATGGTTTAATTCTTTACACTTAACCAAATAAGCATGTATCATCAAACATGATACAATCATGTGCACAAAAGTATATCACATATACAACTTGCACATTCAAGTGAGAAAATCCATTTAAAGTGAACCAATACAAGTTAATGCAAAGTAATATATCAAATATATAATTTTACATTAAATCATTAAATCAACACTTGATTTAACGATCCGGTCATATCGCATATAACCGACTAGTATCCTATGTATCGGCTTATCGAATCAATCCTTGATTCGATATCTAGGTTATATCGCATATAACCAACCGATACATTCATCACGAGAATGAAATACGATATCACATACACGCATTATTCTCGGTCCTGCACATATCTCATATGCGCTCCTATTTCGTTTCGCTTGAGCCAGGAAACCTCTGTGTAGGACTCTAAAGACTCGTCAATACGCCGGCAGCAGATGATGATCATATCAAGCACCCATAAGCCGCAAGCGGTCTGCTAAACGTAACGGCCATCCGGGTATTGAGCGATCAGAAGATCGACGAGCCTGCCCGCTCACACTCCTGTGAATCCAACCAGTAACACTTACCGTACAGTCCGGTCTGTTCGTCTGATATGTCGCATATCAAGTCTAGGGGTGGTAAACGTCAGACCCCAATAACCGATAAGTCGTGCCGATGTGAGGCTCATAACGGGTCGAGAAACTACTGGTAACACTTACCAGCAAAACTCTGATCAGCCCTGGCCAGGGACTTCCCTGTTATGGCCAATCCAGCACAGCGCAACATCAACCCCCAATACCGGAAGAGACGAAACCCCTCCTATCGCTCATTGCCTCCATGTGACTCGGGACTGTACCTAAAAACCACCGTTTTTCACGCCCTCATGGACGTGGTAAGGTGGAGATCAAAGCACAGTGGGAATCATACAAGACTCTTTGACGATCTCGGGTCTACAGACTAACCTGCACAAGTGTCACCTGAGAACTGCCATCTGACGTGAGGTATAATACCATCTGGGAGTTCTCGGCGAGTCCGTCCAGTGTACCCAGTCTCCACTGAGCACCCGTATACCATCTCTGATGTCAAACACCAATGGATATGGGATCATCCATCGCCCATCTCATGGGTCGAGAAGCGTATACGCTAGTCTACTCTGGTATATCGATGCCCCGTCTCGATACACCCATGACAAGGGACCTTGAAGGATGTACCTATGAACTACCATGTCCCCACTAGTATGATCTGCATCATAGTCCAGGTAGTCAAGTACACATCCTAAGGGCTTTACCAACATGTAACTATAAGACAGTTTAAAGAGACAAGTGTACATGTTAAGATAAAGAGCAATTAGATAGCATACTATCATATCGAGCAAGAAAGTCATCTCTATATATGTCCAAGCATCCAATATAATATACATCATCTGTACAATACTGGCCTCTACGGCATACATACAACTAACAATCTCCCACTTGCACTTGGTCCAGCTGCTGTAGTATCGCATACCGAGCATCCCGAAGAGTCTCTCAAACTGTATCTGGGGAATGGCCTTCGTGAGTGGATCCGCCATGTTGTTCTTCATGTCAACCCTCCTGACCTCGATCTCCCGGCGATCAACTATCTCCCGGATCAGGTGATACCGCCTCAGAATATGCCTGGATCGCTGATGGGACCTAGGTTCCTTGGCCAAAGCCACCGCTCCATTGTTATCGCAATACAAAGATATTGGATGCTCAATGGATGGAACCACTCAAAGTTCAGTAATGAACTTCTTGATCCAGACAGCCTCTTTAGCAGCATCGTTGGCAGTGATGTATTCAGCCTCCATCGTCGAGTCTGCCACGGTTTCCTGTTTGGAACTCTTCCAGCTAACCGCCCCTCCGTAAAGGGTAAAGACAAAACCCGACTGCGACTTAGAGTCTTCCTTATCACTCTGGAAGCTTGAATCGGTAAAGGACTCCACTTGGAGTTCTCCGTTACCATACACCAAGAGCATCTCTTTAGTCCTTCGTAAGTACTTGAGAATGCTCTTCACAGCTGTCCAGTGACTCTCTCCAGGATCAGCTTGATACCTGCTCACTACACTTAGTGAGTATGCAACATCGGGTCTGGTACATAGCATCGCGTACATGATAGAGCCTACAGCCGAAGCATAGGGTATCCCTTGTTGGAGATAGTGCCCTCAGAGTCAATTATTGGGTCACAGGCACGTGATTGCAATGATTGAGGGGAGGACCTATCCCGGTAGGACAGTCTTACTCGAGATGATAGTATGCTATCTGGTTTATCTTTATCATCGTGTACTGCTTTAGGTGACCTTACGAGTCGCTATTACACGTTGATAAAGCCCCTAGGATTCTTGCTTGACTTCCAGCAGTATGAGGGCGATCATATAAGTGGGAGCTGGGGGTCTATAAGCACATCCTTAAATGGTCCCTAGTCGAGGGAGTTTCGAGACAGGGCATCGATTCTCCACAGTAGACTAGTGTATACAGTCGAGACCCCGACGAGGGGCGGTGGCCGGTCTCACAAGCCACTGGTGTCAGTTGGTTCACCTAAGATGTATACAGGTGCTCATTGGGTTATGAGTACACCGGACAGGACTCGCCGGGAACCTGCTAGTTGGGATATACCAGACGTCAGATAGCAGTTCCCAGGTGACATGTGTACAGGTTAGTTCATCGACCTGAGATCGTCATTTGTCTCGTGTGAGTTCCCACTGTGCTTTGATTACTACCCTACCACGGCTCAAAGGAGTCGTGCAAACAGGTTTTAGTTGGGTACAGTCCCGAGCCACATGGAGGCAGTGAGCGGATCTGCAGGGGTTCGTCTCTCCCGGTATTGGGGGTGAGGTCGTGCTGTGTCTAGGAGAGCCAGAACATGAAAAGTCCTTGGCCAAGGCAGGAGATTTGCTGGTAGGTATTCCAGTAGTATCTCAGGGTGTTCTGGGCTACACTCCGACACGACTTGTACCGCTTTTGGGGGTCTGACTTTTACCAACCCCCTAGGCCCGCCATGCGATACTCATAGACGAACGGACCGGACTGTACGGATATTGTCACTGACAGGCTCAGTAGGGTGTCAGGATGAGTTCGCTCATCGACGTCCCTTTTGGTCAATACCTGGTGGCCCGTCACGTATTGGCTTATACCTCTGACGTGCTAGTGGTTAAATCCACAGCCACAGTATTGACGAGTCTTTAGAGTCCACCACACAGACAGTTACTCAAGTTTCGGGCGAAACGCTGTAGAGGCCGTATGGAGATATGGCAGGGTTCGATCAGATACGTGCGGTATTGCACGGATCGTGATCGGACAGTTTTTACTAGCCGGCTTTGGCTTAAGTCGGATTCTAGTATTTGATAGTGTAGTTTTGTCTCTTTGCATTTGTGTTCAGTGGGAATACAAATGCGGGCATGTATTTGCAGTAGCAGGATTTTCCTGTAATTTATTACGGGATCGGTTTTCTGGGGTTGCCAGTTTGCATTCCGTTCCGGCCGGTTTTCCTTTTTTCCTTCTCGGCCGGACTTTTCGTTGGAGGGGGGTTAATTGCAAGTTTGCAATTAACTTTGTTGTGAGGGGTTTTCTTGCATATGTTGCTTTTGATGAGACTTGCTTCATGATGAGATTCCTTTTTAATCTCATCACTTGCTTTTCTTGTGAGTGGACTTTGATGAGAATGAAGGGTGACCATTTTTCCATTCTTATCTCTCATTTACATTTCTTAATTATTGATATTGTTTTATGCCATTCTCTTTTCTCTCTCCAATCTAATTTGATGGAGAGGGGGCCGGCCACATCTTGTAGAGAGAGAGGTTGATTGGATATAGATATATTCTTCATCTCATTTCATGTTTTTATGCTTGCAATAATCCCAAGCTTCATTCATTCATTCTCCTCCTCAAATCCCTCCATCAAGGCAACTTCCATAAACCCTAAAGAGACAACTCACTACACTATTCTATAGCTAGCCTTGGACGCGTCGGCTAGCCAACTTCGCGCCCGAGTTGCCTCGGTCAAGAGGCGGGAGCCCGTAAAAGATTCCGGCTACGTGGTGCCCTTTCCGACGAGCGAGGAGGTGACGGAGATTCCGCAAAAGATCGGAGTGGAGATGAAGACCGAAGGACATGGATCGCTTGGTATAACTTCTCTACTCTTTTCTTTTTGCTAGCTAGCTAGGTTAATGGCCCGATCCGGGTAGAAAGTCCGCGGTGGTGCCGTTTTGCAAAGTTCGCAAAGTTTTTGTTTTCCGCGTTTCCGGCGTCGGATTTACGGCCGGGGCACCCCCGCGGGCTTACAATGGTATCAGAGCCTCGCCATTAACCTCGCCTAGCTTGCTCTAGCGCGTTTAGAACCCGATCGAACAAAATCCCCAAAAACCGTATTTTTGTGCACATGTGTTCTCTGTTGAAATTTTTTGAGCTCCTAAAATTTTTCAGGTTGTTGCAGAGGTATGTACAACAAAATATAAGATATCTGGGAAAATACGATCCACTCATTCCATACTTCGACCGCGGAAGCGCGGCCAAAACCCTGGTTTGGCCGCGCTTGCGCGGCGGAAATGGGGAATTGTGGCGCCATATTTTCCCAGTAATCTTATCAGTTGGAAATAGGGCTTTTGGGATATTTTATTTGGGCCCAGTTTTTCTGTAAGTGCTACAGTAGTATTTGGGGCCCACTTGATAATATTTGTTCGATCGGATATTTTAAACATGCTAGTTCACAGTTTTTACATTATATCTGCGACCGTGAATGTCACTTGATCGGTAAATCCCGTCTAACTGCTATAGCCCGGTTAGACGGATTTGCGAACGTGACTTTCACGTTGATGTTCTGTGATTGTACTGTGTTGTTGCGGATCGGTCGTGGGGGATAGCCTGGTTGCAGTGGTAGTACAGTTCTGTTTTATATGTACATTTGATATTGCGGGGCGAGCGTCCGACATGTGGACTGCCGTCACTGCCTGTTTGTATTATTATTTTGGGGCACGACCTGGTTGCGGTCGATGTACCCGTTGTATGTATATTTTACTTTCTGTACTAGGATTACCCCGCGGAGGGGTGCACGGATAGCCGGGTTCTAGAGGGCAACAAGCCCGCATCTCATGGCATTGAGACGGAGGGGGCTTCACTCTAGAATTGGCGGGCTATTCGCCGCACTCGTAGGGGGTATAGGATTGACCCAGGAGGGGTGCCCAAGTTACCGGATTCCGTGAAGTGCTGGGTGGTCCATTCACGTTGCTGAAGGGGGCTGCCTCGCTTCAGGTTTTGGCGGGTGACTTGCCGCGCCCGTAGGGGTCTAGGTTTTCATTGCACAGGCTATCCACACGACCAGGGGAACGTCGGGTTTCAGCGGCTCTGTGAAACCCGGGGATCCCAGATATCTGTATTGATCTGTGTTGCTATACATTTCTGTGCTGCATTGTTTTATCACGCCTTGAGCGAATACTATATATTGGTATATATATTAGTAGATGTTGTATATGTTTTTCATCCGCGCTAGTCCAGTCCCCGCTCTGTCGTTAGTTAGCTAACCTAACGGGTGATGACGGGACCCAGTGGCGAATGCGGATGGCATATACGTACGTCAGTATATTTTCGTTCTTTGTGGTGTGATCAATTGATGGGACTGCGTTGATTCGGATCAATGCAAGTTAAACAAACCTAATCTGATGTTGTTGGAACACTTTTTCAAAAAGCTGTTATTGCAAGGGCGTTCTCTTTTGTTTTGCACAGTGGTATTCAGTTGGAATATCCTGCTCCTCAGTCGACGAGGCAAGGGCCGAGATCCCTTCACCGGGAGTGACCCCTTGGACAAAAGTTTGCGTCAGGGCAGTGACTTCACTATAGCCGATTACTTTTGCTTTGCATCGTGGTATTCAGTTGGAATATCCTGCACCTCATTCTACGGGGAAAGAGCCGAGATCTCTTCACCGGGAGTGACCTCTTTAGCAAAGGTTTTCGTTACTATATTTTTCAAAGCTATCAGTTCCTTCAACGATATCAAGTTCATTACGTTAAAGGTTTTCGCCAGAAACCATTCGTAGCCCTCCGTCGTTTCATATGGATGGTCAATAGTATTCAAGCTGTGTATGTTGGCCAAAGTCAAGGCACAGTGTTTGGTAGCTATTGGGTATTCATATGCAGCATAGATAGATGCGTTGGTTTGGGACAGTCGTACTGCCATTTTGGCCAAAGTCAAGGGTATGTACGGGTGGGTTCAAATTAACCAGGAAAATGACGGGTAGAACTTGACATGTGACTTATGATATGTTGGCCAAAGTCAAGGTCATAAGAGCATGGGGTAAAAATCCACATCGGGAGTTTCAAAAGAACTGAAACTTGCCAGATATGCGCATACCTTCTGGAGTGTGATAACGTGAGCGGATTCCGTCACGTTATCATGCGATGAGAGTTGGATCCCGATTCCCACTGATGAGTTGGTTTACTCCTCGGGTTATCCCGGCTAATTCTTCTTTCAGGTTTGGGGAAGAATTTGACGTTACAGTGGGAGGTTTCCAGATTAGATAAAGTGATAACCATTCTGATCTAGGTTAGAGTGCACGCTGAGTGTTTCTTTTCTCTCTCTCTGGCAGCGACCATTGACCCGACCCTAGACTATGACTCAGTGACCAAGTTGACCGAACCTTCTTAACACTGGCTTTTGGATTGTCAGAGTTGCAGACCTCTTTGCCACTCCTACTTTTACTCTTTTCTCCGGGACACCCCGTATTACTACGAACGTCCACTTCCATTGGACAAAACCATCGTATGGTTATATACGAACTCGAAGGACTTCGAGGATGGTTTCAGGTTCTGGAGAAAACGAATAGGACTATTCAGTTGTCTTTACCTTTTTACCTTCTCTCAGGTTGCGAGTACTCCTTGGTTTAGGAGATAGTACACCTATTATGCAAATTGGATAGTCTTCTTCCAAACCTTAGGCTGGTGCCGAACGGTGGGGAATGAAGAAAGCCAATTAGCCTAAACGGTGTACAGAAGGTATTAAGTCCAGACAAAGCAAGGGATTAGTAAGAGGGCAAAGTAAATTGCGACTGCTATTCACGACCAAACCATGTACTTCTTTGTCAATCCTAAATCACCTATGAATTAAGTACATTCGGTTGTCTTTTATCCTCACCTTCTCTCGCATTGCGAGTGCTCCTCGGATTAGGACAGTACACCCATTATGCTTTTTGGATAGTCTTCTTCCAAACCATAGGCTGGTGCCGAACGGTAGGGAAGGAAGAAAACCATTTGGCCTAATTGGGTGTACAGAAGGTAATGACTAAAGACATATAAAGGGATTTGGAGAGGTGGCAAAGAATTATACAGTTATAGTTGTGAATCTGGATAATGGAAGAGGCATTACTAAGAATACCAGGATACCCCATCGAAACATCTCAATGTTTCAGTTTCACTGTGTACTGTTAAATGAAAACTGATTTCCCAATTAGGCATTTGCTCCAGGGTATGTATTTACCAGGTAGGATTCTCACATCTGTATGGTTTTACAGATGATGAGTGGGAGTAAGTTATTGGGAATTAGGTGACCATCCTCATTATATCAGGATTCGTTGTAATTGGTGATATTTGAGGAAGTCACCTGGTTTGTTTGCCGGTCGGCAAATATTTGGTTTTGAATATCCGTTGTTGTGCACCAATTTCAAATTGATATATCTGTACGTCTATTTTTATAGAGTGAGATATACTTTTTGAAATTATGTCTATGACATTTACCTGTATCTGTGGATGTTTAGGTAAGGAGCATTGAACAACGGTGTACTTCTTAACCAAAAGTACAGTTTTCAACCTACGACACACAGTGAAAGAGTCACAAGACTCAGGGGACTTATACAGAGTATTGTATATTGTCCAGTGTCCATTAGGACAGAGGGGTAGGTCCTCGTACTATATTCTGTTTACTTTTAACTTCTCTAGTTCTTAGACATGTGTTTCGTAGAAACACAGGGTCTAAGTTTTGAGGAGTTATAGGTATAAGAATAAAGTAGAGAACCAGATATTGCAAGTATCGGGATTCTTCAAGGTGATCGAAGATGTAGATACTTGTGTATAGTATTCAGTTGATAGTAATGATTAAGAGAACTAGCTTCTCTTTCAGGTTACTCATAATTGGAAGTACTCCTAAGTTGAGTAACGCTGATCGACCTCTCTTCCATTTAGTTGACATGCACTGGAGACAGCTGCATGATTTGAATCTGGTTCAATTAAATCAGTGCCTCTGTTTCTTGGATATAGAACAGTTCATATCTTGACATTGTTAAGATACGGGGAGTTGTCCGGCTTATGCTTAAAACCAGACTCCGGATAACTCAAGGCACGTTTCTGTAATGGCTGTTTGTGGGTTGACCCGGGCTATGACGAGGGTTGATTTTCTACCATCTGGAAGATCAATAGTGATATTGTTCTTGACTCGCCACAGTTTTATCAAAAATGGATTTTTTCAGAAAACAGCAGTGGGAGTATGGTAGAACTGGAAGTGATTCCAGAACCACAAACGATTACTGAAGATTTCATAAGAACCTAAAGATTCAATCTGGTTTGACATTGCATTGGCCACTCCGCAGATAAGGTGGGTAACCTCAGGCACCCGAGAGGCACTTCGGTATGCTCAAGGACGGTGGCAGGGAGGTTCTTGTTTACCCAGACTTGCCATTGCTGTTGTTCCAGGTTGCGAGACCCGGCGGGAGGATGAGTATAGCGTCGTTCTAAACTTGCTTTAGAAGCGTACGTGTATATGACTCTGCCAGAGGGTTGTCGTAGTCAGTGGGAGCAGCGGAAGCACTGGTGGATATCAGGCTTATGTCTATTTATAGACTTAAGCAGATATAGCGGAGATAGATCATCTATTTCTGATGTGACAGTCAGAGGTTTGACTTCATCAGAATAAGGGATGGATCTGTTAAAAAGGAAGTAGGGTGTGATGTCCTGGTATTTGATGACATACACAGAGTAGGAAGTGATATTCCTATACTACGATCGGTTATACTTTGGTCGTCACACAGTGGTTTCTCCACATAGGACTTGGATATAATATCAGACATTCTGGTTACTAGATTTATGGTTTTAGATCTAGATTTGGGTGGTTTCCCAATCTGGGTACTTTGACCGCATTCTATGAGTTTTTAGAATGGACGACTCCTGGCACGGTAGTATACCTGCAGGTAATGGAGTCACCCTCTCTAAAGGTGTCTTACAGACTAAAGGGGAGAGGGATACGCATGATTGACAGATCACTTGCTTAGGCAATTGAGCCAATCATGAGATGTCAAGTACCACGCCAGATGTTGTTCTTGCAGTAGATGCAATAAGTCAATATTGATCCAATCCTGGAGAAACAGTCGGAAGCAGTTTTAGAACATAAGTTGATGTTCTAGGGAATTGATAACGGCAGCCTCCTTTACGAGACGGTTATCATCCCAGGCTTCCAAGGTGACCTGGATGGCAGAATGGCTGTCAGAGTTATAGTTTTTCCCTCTGACGAGGGGCAGTATTTTGGACAGGTGGTCCAGGAGGAAACTGAGGGAAGGCATGGCGCAGGACACTGATTAAGTTCAGTTGTCGATACAGTCTAAGAAGTTTGGATTTGGAGTTCACTTATGAGCTAGGTCCCATCAGACATCCAGACATTCTAAGACAGGTATTGCTCATTTCGGGAGATAGTTTTCTCTACGAACATGAGATATAGAGAGACATAGAAAGAAACATCAAAGCGGATCCACTCACTGAGGCTATTCCTCGAACGCAATAGTTTCGCAAACGAGCTTTGTGAGACTGACTAGTAGAGGAGTTGGGTGTTCGGTATCACATGGGCTGTGAGTATGCGACATCGCAATAATTAGCCTTGAGTGCAAGTGGGAGATTGTTGGAGATAGTGCCCTCAGAGTCAATTATTGGGTCACAGGCACGTGATTGCAATGATTGAGGGGAGGACCTATCCCGGTAGGACAGTCTTACTCGAGATGATAGTATGCTATCTGGTTTATCTTTATCATCGTGTACTGCTTTAGGTGACCTTACGAGTCGCTATTACACGTTGATAAAGCCCCTAGGATTCTTGCTTGACTTCCAGCAGTATGAGGGCGATCATATAAGTGGGAGCTGGGGGTCTATAAGCACATCCTTAAATGGTCCCTAGTCGAGGGAGTTTCGAGACAGGGCATCGATTCTCCACAGTAGACTAGTGTATACAGTCGAGACCCCGACGAGGGGCGGTGGCCGGTCTCACAAGCCACTGGTGTCAGTTGGTTCACCTAAGATGTATACAGGTGCTCATTGGGTTATGAGTACACCGGACAGGACTCGCCGGGAACCTGCTAGTTGGGATATACCAGACGTCAGATAGCAGTTCCCAGGTGACATGTGTACAGGTTAGTTCATCGACCTGAGATCGTCATTTGTCTCGTGTGAGTTCCCACTGTGCATTGATTACTACCCTACCACGGCTCAAAGGAGTCGTGCAAACAGGTTTTAGTTGGGTACAGTCCCGAGCCACATGGAGGCAGTGAGCGGATCTGCAGGGGTTCGTCTCTCCCGGTATTGGGGGTGAGGTCGTGCTGTGTCTAGGAGAGCCAGAACATGAAAAGTCCTTGGCCAAGGCAGGAGATTTGCTGGTAGGTATTCCAGTAGTATCTCAGGGTGTTCTGGGCTACACTCCGACACGACTTGTACCGCTTTTGGGGGTCTGACTTTTACCAACCCCCTAGGCCCGCCATGCGATACTCATAGACGAACGGACCGGACTGTACGGATATTGTCACTGACAGGCTCAGTAGGGTGTCAGGATGAGTTCGCTCATCGACGTCCCTTTTGGTCAATACCTGGTGGCCCGTCACGTATTGGCTTATACCTCTGACGTGCTAGTGGTTAAATCCACAGCCACAGTATTGACGAGTCTTTAGAGTCCACCACACAGACAGTTACTCAAGTTTCGGGCGAAACGCTGTAGAGGCCGTATGGAGATATGGTAGGGTTCGATCAGATACGTGCGGTATTGCACGGATCGTGATCGGACAGTTTTTACTAGCCGGCTTTGGCTTAAGTCGGATTCTAGTATTTGATAGTGTAGTTTTGTCTCTTTGCATTTGTGTTCAGTGGGAATACAAATGCGGGCATGTATTTGCAGTAGCAGGATTTTCCTGTAATTTATTACGGGATCGGTTTTCTGGGGTTGCCAGTTTGCATTCCGTTCCGGCCGGTTTTCCTTTTTTCCTTCTCGGCCGGACTTTTCGTTGGAGGGGGGTTAATTGCAAGTTTGCAATTAACTTTGTTGTGAGGGGTTTTCTTGCATATGTTGCTTTTGATGAGACTTGCTTCATGATGAGATTCCTTTTTAATCTCATCACTTGCTTTTCTTGTGAGTGGACTTTGATGAGAATGAAGGGTGACCATTTTTCCATTCTTATCTCTCATTTACATTTCTTAATTATTGATATTGTTTTATGCCATTCTCTTTTCTCTCTCCAATCTAATTTGATGGAGAGGGGGCCGGCCACATCTTGTAGAGAGAGAGGTTGATTGGATATAGATATATTCTTCATCTCATTTCATGTTTTTATGCTTGCAATAATCCCAAGCTTCATTCATTCATTCTCCTCCTCAAATCCCTCCATCAAGGCAACTTCCATAAACCCTAAAGAGACAACTCACTACACTATTCTATAGCTAGCCTTGGACGCGTCGGCTAGCCAACTTCGCGCCCGAGTTGCCTCGGTCAAGAGGCGGGAGCCCGTAAAAGATTCCGGCTACGTGGTGCCCTTTCCGACGAGCGAGGAGGTGACGGAGATTCCGCAAAAGATCGGAGTGGAGATGAAGACCGAAGGACACGGATCGCTTGGTATAACTTCTCTACTCTTTTCTTTTTGCTAGCTAGCTAGGTTAATGGCCCGATCCGGGTAGAAAGTCCGCGGTGGTGCCGTTTTGCAAAGTTCGCAAAGTTTTTGTTTTCCGCGTTTCCGGCGTCGGATTTACGGCCGGGGCACCCCCGCGGGCTTACATCCCTTGCATGCGAGCTCTCTCCAAATCAGTCTTGGGAGACATCTCTTTGGAGAGAGTGACTCCAGAGATCGTGGGCAAGTTCCCACGCTTGGATTCTTCCATACTAAACCTCTTTAGTATGGTGTCAATGTACCTGGATTGGGACAATCCCAATATCCGTTTGGATCTATCTCTATAGATCCTAATTCCCAATATGCAGGAGGCATCACCAAGATCTTTCATTGAGAATCTTTGTGATAAGAAGAGCTTGACTGATTGCAGTATAGGAATTTCATTTCCTATCAAGAGTATGTCGTCTACGTACAATACGAGAAAGACAACCTTACTCTCTGCTACCTTTTTATAGATACAAGGTTCATCTAGGTTTTTGACGAAATCAAACTCTTTGATAACGACGTCAAAGCAGATGTTCCAACTCCGCGATGCTTGCTTTAATCCATAAATGGATTTAAGCAGCTTGCACACCTTCCCGCTGTAAGTGCACGGCGGCGCCCCGGCCGTCAATCCGACGGCCAAATGCGGAAGCGGTGATAAACTTAAATTTTCTTGAACTGGCAAACCGCCGCGCACTAATACCCGGATCGAACCATTAACTAGTCCTAGCTAACTATAAGATGGGAAAGAGAGATATACCGACAGATCCGAGTCCTCCGGTCTTCTCGTCGTCGTCCCGATCTCCTGCGGAATGTCCCGTCTCCTCCTCGTCGCCGGAAGTGCACCACATTGCCTACTTCTTTTACGGGCTCCCACCTCAATGCCGAGGCAACTCGGGCACGAAGCCGGCTACTCGACGTGCCCAAGAGTCGCTGTAGAATGTGTAGTCCTCGAGTCTCACTTTGGGGTTCATGGAGATGCCATATTAGGTGGAGGGATGATACAAGAACAATGTGGAGGAACATGGGGATTTTTCTAACATCAAGAGAGCAAAAATCCCCACTACAAAAATAGGCAACCCACCCTCATGGTGGCCGGCCATCACTAGAGGAGAGGGAGTGTGAGAATGAGGGAGAGTCAATCAAATGGGAGCCATTCTCATCTAATACCAAAAAGAGAGAGAGGAAAGCTATCATGCAAAAGAAATGATAGCAAGGTAAACTCAACACTCAACACCACCATCATCACCTCACAAAGTCCAACCATCATGAACCATGATGACTCAAAAAGTCATGCCATCATGAAGAAATCAAGTCAAAGGATGGTGCACATCATGAAAGCCATCATGATGCAACAAGATGCAAAGAACCCCCTCCACTAATGCCTATTTGCAACAATGCAAATAAACCCTCCTCCACCAAACTTCGGCCAATGAACGATACAAAGGAAATTGGCCGAAACGGAAAGCAAACTGGCAACTCCAGAAAACTGGTCCCGTAATAAATTACAGGAAAACCCCGATACTGTGCATACACACCCGCATCTGTATTTCGACCTAAATACAAATGCAATGAGACAAAATCTACACTGTACTAAACTAGGATCCGGCTTAAACCCAAGCCGGCTAGTAATATCTGTTCGATCCTGATCCGTGCAATACCGCACGTATCTGATCGAACCCTGCCATATAACCATACGGCCTATAGTACAAACTGTCCGATCCTGATCCGTGGAATACCGCACGTATCTGATCGGACCCTGCCATATAACCATACGGCCTATAGTACAAACTGTCCGATCCTGATCCGTGCAATACCGCACGTATCTGATCGGACCCTGCCATATCTCCATACGGCCTCTACAACTTTTCGCCCGAAAGCTGAGTAACTGAATGTGGGGGACTCTAAAGACTCATCAACACCTTGGTTGTGGATTTAACCACTAGCACGTTAGAGGTATAAGCCAATACATAACGGGCTACCAGGTATTGACCAAAAGGGACGTCTGTGAGCGAACTCAGCCTGACTCCCTACTGAGCCTGTCAGTGACAATATCCGTACAGTCCGGTCCGTTCGTCTATGAGCATCGCATGGCGGGCCTAGGGGGTTGGTAAAAGTCAGACCCCCAAAAGCGGTACAAGTCGTGTCGGAGTGTAGCCCAGAACACCCTGAGATACTACTGGAATACCTACCAGTAAATCTCCTTGCCTCGGCCGAGGGCTTCGTGTAATGGCTCTCCTAGACACAGCACGACCTCACTCCCAATACCGGGAGAGACGAACCCCTGAAGATACGCTCACTGCCTCCATGTGGCTCGGGACTGTACCCAACTAAAACCTGTTTGCACGACTCCTTTGAGCCGTGGTAGGGTAGTAATCAAAGTACAGTGGGAACTCACACGAGACAAATGACGATCCCCAGGTCGATGAACTAACCTGCACACATGTCACCAGGGAACTGCCATCTGACGTCTGGTATATGACCAACCAGCATGTTCCCGGCGAGTCCTGTCCGGTGTACTCATAACCCAATGAGCACCTGTATACATCTTAGGTGATCCAACTGACACCAGTGGCTTGTGAGACCGGCCACCGCCCCTCGTCGGGGTCTCGACTGTATACACTAGTCTACTATGGAGAATCGATGCCCTGTCTCGAAACTCTCACGACTAGGGACCTTTTAAGGATATGCTTATAGACCCCCAGTTCCCACTTATATGATCGCCCTCATACTGCTGGTGGTCAAGCAAGAATCCTAGGGGCTCTATCAATGTGTAATAGCGACGTGTCAGGTCACTTAAAACAGTACACGATGATAAAGGTAAACCAGATAGCATACTATCATCTCGAGTAAGACTGTCCTACCGGGATAGGTCCTCCCTCAATCATTACAATCACGTACCTGTGACCTAATAATTGACTCTGAGGGCACTATCTCCAACAATCTCCCCCTTACACTCAAGGCTAATTATTGCGATGTCGCATACTCACAGCCCGTGTGATACCGAACACCCAACTCCTCTACTAGTCAGTCTCACAAAGCTCGTTTGCGAAACTATTGAGTTCAAGGAATAGCCTCAGTGAGTGGATCCGCTTTGTTGTTTCTTTCTATGTCTCTCTATATCTCAAGTTCGCGGAGAAAGCCATCTCCCGAAAAGAGCAATACCTGTCTTAGAATGTGTCTGGTTGTCTGATGGGACGTAGCTCATAAATGAACTCCAAATCCAAACTTCTTAGACTGTATCGTCAACTGAACTTAATCAATATCCTGCGCCATGCCACCCTCAGTATTGCCTTGGACCACCTGTCCAAAATACTGCCCTTCGTCAGAAGGAGAACTAAAACTCTGACAACCTCCTTGTCGTCCATGTCACCTTGGAAGCCTGGAATGATAACTGTCTCCCGAATGAGGCTGTCGTTATCATATCCCTAGAACATCCACTTATGTTCTAAAACTGCTTCCAACTGTTTCTCCAGGATTGGATCAATATCAACTTATTGCATCTAGTGCAAGAACAATGTCTGGTGTGGTACTTGACATCTCATGATTGACTCAATTGCCTGAGCAAGTGATCTGCCAATCATGCACATCCCTCTCCCCTTTAGTCTGTAAGACACCTTTAGAGAGGGTGACTCCATCACCTGCAGGTATACTACCTTGCAGGAGTCGTCCATCCTAAATACTCTTAGAATGCTGTCAAGTACCCTGATTGGGAAACCACCCAAATCTAGATCTAATACCATAGATCCAGTAACCAGTATGTCTCATATAATGTCCAAGTCCTGTGTGGAGAAACCACTGTGTGACGACCAAAGTATAACCGATCGTAGTGTAGGAGTTTCTTTTCCTACTCTGTGTATATCATCCAAATACCAGGATATCACACCCTACTACCTTCTCAACAGATCCATCCCCTATTCTGATGAAGTCAAACCCATGACTGTCACGTCAGAAATAGATGATCTATCTCCGCTACATCTGCTCTAGTCTATAAATAGACATAAGCAACCTGTCCACCAATGCTTCCGCTGCTCCCACTGACTACGACAACCCTCTGGCAGAGTCATATAGACGTACACTTCTAAAACTGGTTTAGAACGACGCTATACTCATCCTCCCGCCGGGTCTCGTAACCTGGAACAACAGCAATGGTAATTGTGGGTAAACAAGAACTTCCCTGTCACCGTCCTTGAGGCTACCGTAGTGCCTCTCGGGTGCCTGAAGTTACCCACCTTATCTGCGGAGTGGCCAATGGAATGTCAATCCAGATTGAATCTTTAGGTTCCTTATCAAATCTTCAGTAATCGTTTGTGGTTCTGGAATCACTTCCAGTTCTACCATACTCCCACTACTGTTTTCTGAAAAAATCCATTTTTAAAAAAACTGTGGCGAGTCTAGAACAATATTGCTATTGTTCATCCAGATGGTATAAAATCAACCCTCGTCATAGCCTGGGTCAACCCACAAACAGCCATTACAGAAACGTGCCTTGAGTTGTCTAGTGTCTGGTTTTAATCATAAACCGGACAACTCCCCGTACCTTAACATCGTTAAGATATGAACTGTTCTATATCCAATATAGAAAAAGAGGCACTGATTTAATTGAACCAGATCCAAATCATGCAGCTGTCTCCAGTGCATGTCAACTAAATGGAAGGAGGCCGATCAGCGTTACTCAACTTAGGAATGCTTCCATTTATGAGTAACCTGAAAGAGAAGCAATTTCTCTTAATCACTACTATCAACTGAATACCATATACAAGTATCTACATCTTCGATCATTTTGAAGAATCCCGATACTTGCTACACCTGGTTCTCTACTCTATTCAAATACCTATAACTTCTCCAAATTCGGACCCTGTGTTTCCACGAAACACCTGTCTAAAAACTAGAGAAGTCATAAGTAAACCGAATATAGTACGAGGACCAACCCCTCTGTCCTGATGGACCCTGGACAACATACAATACTCTGTATAAGTCCCTTGAGTCTGAAAACTCATTCACTGTGTGTCGTAGGTTGAAAACTGTACTTATGGTCAAGAAGAATTACACCGCTGTTTAATGCTCCTTACCTAACCATCCACTGATATAGGTAAATGTCGTAGACATAATTCCAAAAAGGTATATCTCACTCTATATAAATAGACGTACAGATATATCAATTTGAAATTGGTGCATAATTGCGGATATTCAAAACCAAATATTTGCCAACCGGCAAACAGCCCAGGTGATTTCCTCAAATATCACCGATTACAACGAATCCCGATATAATGAGGATAATCACCCAATTCCCAATAACTTACTCCCACTCATCATCTGTAAAACCATACAGATGTGAGAATCGTACCTGGTAAATACATACCCTGGAGTAAGTATCTAATCGGGAAATCAGTTTTCCTTTAACATTACACAGTGAAACTGAAACATTGAAATGTTTCGATGGGGTATCCTGGTATTCCTAGTAATGTCTCTTCCAGATTCACGACTGTAACCGTATAATTCTTTGCCACATCTCCAAATCCCTTCATATGTCTTTAGTCATTACCTTCTGCACACCCCTTTAGGCCAAATGGTTTTCTTCCTTCCCTACCGTTCGGCACCAGCCTATGGTTTGGAAGAAGACTATCCACTAAGCATAATGGGTGTACTGTCCTAATCCTAGGAGCACTCGCAATGCGAGAGAAGGTGAAGATAAAAGACACCTGAATAAATCTTATTCCTATTTCTCCTGAACCAGAATCCATCCCCGAACTGGAACAAGTTCCTTTCGAGTTCGTATATAACCATACGATGGAGTATCCAATAAACTGTGGATCTTCGTAGTGATACGGAGTGTCCTGGAGAAATTCAAAGGTGATTTTAGGATTGGCGAAGAGATACCTGGTTTGGTCACGAATATCTGTTGCAATTTACTTTGCCCTCTTACTAATCCCTTGATTTGTCTTAACTTAATACCTTCTGTACACCATCGTTGGCTAATTGGTTTTCTTCATTCCCTACCGGTCGGCACCAGCCTAAGGTTTGGAAGAAGACTATCCAATTTGCGTAATAGGTGTACTATCTCCTAAACCAAGGAGTACTCGCAACCTGAGAGAAGGTAAAAGGAAAAGACAACTGAATAGTCCTATCCGTTTTCTCCAGAACCTGAAACCATCCTCGAATAAATTCTTTCGAGTTCGTATCTAACCATACGATGGTTTTGTCCAATGGAAGTGGACGTTCGTAGCAATACGGGGTGTCCTAGAGAAAAGGGTAAAAGTAGGAGTGGCAATGAGGATCGCAACTCTGACAATCCAAAACCCAGTGTTTAAGAAGGTTCGGTCAACTTGGTCTCTGAGTCATAGTCTTAGGGTCAGGTCAAAAGTCGCTGCCAAAGAGAGAGAGAAAAGAAACACTCAGCGTGCACTCTAACCTAGATCAGAAAGGTTACCAATTTATCTAATCTGGAATCCTCCCACTGTACCTCAAATTCTCCTCCAAACCTGAAAGAAGAATTAGTCGGGGTCACCCGAGGAGTAAACTAACTCATCAGTGGGAATCGGGATCCAACTATCATCGCATGATAACGTGACGGAATCCGCTCACGGTATCACACTCCAGAAGGTATGCGCATATCTGGCAAGTTTCAGTTCTTTTGAAACTCCCGATGAGATTTTTGCCCCATGCTCTTATGACCTTGACTTTGGCCAACAAATCATAAGTCACATGTCAAGTTCTACCCGTCATTCTCCAGGTTAATTTGAATCCACCCGTACATACCTTTGACTTTGGCCAACAAGGTAGTACGACTGTCCCAAACCAACGCATCTATCTATGCTGCATATGAATAACCAACAGCTACCAAACACTGTGCCTTGACTTTGGCCAACAAACACAGCTTGAATACTATTGACTACCCATATGAAACGACGGAGGGCTACGAATGGTTTCTGGTGAAAACCTTTAACGTAATGAACTTGATATCGTTGAAGGAACGGATAGCTTTTTGAAAATATAGTGACGAAAACCTTCGCTAAAGAGGTCACTCCCGGTGAAGGGATCTCGGCTCTTTCCCCGTAGAATGGGGTGCAGGATATTCCAACTGAATACCACGGTGCAAAGCAAAAGTAATCAGCTATAGTGAAGTTAATGCCCTGACGCAAACTTCTGTCCAAGGGGTCACTCCCGGTGAAGGGATCTCGGCCCTTGCCTCGTCGACTGAGGAGCAGGATATTCCAATGAATACCACGATGCAAAACAAAAGTAAACGTCCTTGCAATAACAGCTTTTTGAAAAGTGTTCCAACAACATCAGATTAGGTTTGTTTTTAACTTGCATTGATCCGAATCAATGCAGTCCCATCAATTGATCACACCACAAAGAACGAAAATAATATGACGTACGTATATGCCATCCGCATTCGCCACTGGGTCCCGTCATTACCCGTTAGGTTAGCTAACTAACGACAGAGCGGGGACTGGACTAGCGCGGATGTAAAACATATACAACATCTACTAATATATATACCAATATATTATATTCGCTCAAGGCGTGAATAAAATGCAACATCACAGAAATGTACAGCATCACAGAAACAATACAGATATCTGGGATCCCCGGGTTTCACAGAGCCGCTGAAACCCGACGTTCCCCTGGTCGTGTGGATAGCCTGTGCAATGAAATCCTAGACCCCTACGGGCGCGGCAAGTCACCCGCCAAAACCTGAAGCGAGGCAGCCCCCTTCAGCGCCGTGAATGGACCACCCAGCACTTCACGGAATCCGGTAACTTGGGCACCCCTCCTGGGTCAACCTGTACCCCCTACGAGTGCGGCGAACAGCCCGCCAATCCTAGAGCGAAGCCCCTTCCGTCCCAATGCCATGAGATGCGGGCTTGTTGCCCTCTAGAACCCGGCTATCCGTGCACCCCTCCGCGGGGTAAGCCTAGTACAGAAAGTAAAATATACATACAATGGGTACATCGACCGCAACCTGGCCGTGCCCCAAAATAATAATACAAACAGGCAGTGACGGCAGTCCACATGTCGGACGCTCGCCCCGCAATATCAAATGTACATAATACAACCACAACTGTACTAGCATTGCATCCAGGCTATCCCCCACAACCGATCCGCAACATCACAGCAAAAACAGAACATCAATGTGAAAGTCACGTTCGCAAATCCGTCTAACCGGGCTATAGCAGTTAGACCGGATTTACCGATCGAGTGACATTCACGGTCGCAGATATAATGTAAATACTGTGAAATAATGTGTTTAAAAATATCCGATCAATCAAATTTTAACAAGTGGGCCCCAAAACATTACTGCAGCAGATCAGGAAATTCTGGGCCCAAAATTAATATTCCAAAACCCCAATTTTAACCCCAGAAAGCCTCTGTAAAAATTTGGTGCAGTGAACCCAATAGAGTGCGGCGGAACCGCGGCCCAAGGGGGGTTTGGCCGCGGTTCCGCGCTCCTACTGTAGAGACACTTCATCGAATTTTCACAGATCTCTTATATTTTCCAGTACATCACTTTTCTGTAACCTGAAAAAATTTTCGACACCAGAAAATTTTAACAGAAAACTGATGCAAGCAAAAATGCGAATTTTGGAATTTTGGTCGATCGGAAATGCAAAACACATTAAACCAAGCTAGACTAAGTTAATGGCGAGGCTCTGATACCACTGTAAGTGCACGGCGGCGCCCCGGCCGTCTATCCGACGGCCAAATGCGGAAGCGGTGATAAACTTAAATTTTCTTGAACTGGCAAACCGCCGCGCACTAATACCCGGATCGAACCATTAACTAGTCCTAGCTAACTATAAGATGGGAAAGAGAGATATACCGACAGATCCGAGTCCTCTGGTCTTCTCGTCGTCGTCCCGATCTCCTGCGGAATGTCCCGTCTCCTCCTCGTCGCTGGAAGTGCACCACATTGCCTACTTCTTTTACGGGCTCCCACCTCAATGCCGAGGCAACTCGGGCACGAAGCCGGCTACTCGACGTGCCCAAGAGTCGCTGTAGAATGTGTAGTCCTCGAGTCTCACTTTGGGGTTCATGGAGATGCCATTTTAGGTGGAGGGATGATACAAGAACAATGTGGAGGAACTTGGGGATTTTTCTAACATCAAGAGAGCAAAAATCTCCACTACAAAAATGGGCAACCCACCCTCATGGTGGCCGGCCATCACTAGAGGAGAGGGAGTGTGAGAATGAGGGAGAGTCAATCAAATGGGAGCCATTCTCATCTAATACCAAAAAGAGAGAGAGGAAAGCTATCATGCAAAAGAAATGATAGCAAGGTAAACTCAACACTCAACACCACCATCATCACCTCACAAAGTCCAACCATCATGAACCATGATGACTCAAAAAGTCATGCCATCATGAAGAAATCAAGTCAAAGGATGGTGCACATCATGAAAGCCATCATGATGCAACAAGATGCAAAGAACCCCCTCCACTAATGCCTATTTGCAACAATGCAAATAAACCCTCCTCCACCAAACTTCGGCCAATGAACGATACAAAGGAAATTGGCCGAAACGGAAAGCAAACTGGCAACTCCAGAAAACTGGTCCCGTAATAAATTACAGGAAAACCCCGATACTGTGCATACACACCCGCATCTGTATTTCGACCGAAATACAAATGCAATGAGACAAAATCTACACTGTACTAAACTAGGATCCGGCTTAAACCAAAGCCGGCTAGTAATATCTGTTCGATCCTGATCCGTGCAATACCGCACGTATCTGATCGAACCCTGCCATATAACCATACGGCCTATAGTACAAACTGTCCGATCCTGATCCTTGCAATACCGCACGTATCTGATCGGACCCTGCCATATAACCATACGGCCTATAGTACAAACTGTCCGATCCTGATCCGTGCAATACCGCACGTATCTGATCGGACCCTGCCATATCTCCATACGGCCTCTACAACTTTTCGCCCGAAAGCTGAGTAACTGAATGTGGGGGACTCTAAAGACTCATCAACACCTTGGTTGTGGATTTAACCACTAGCACGTTAGAGGTATAAGCCAATATATAACGGGCTACCAGGTATTGACCAAAAGGGACGTCTGTGAGCGAACTCAGCCTGACTCCCTACTGAGCCTGTCAGTGACAATATCCGTACAGTCCGGTCCGTTCGTCTATGAGCATCGCATGGCGGGCCTAGGGGGTTGGTAAAAGTCAGACCCCCAAAAGCGGTACAAGTCGTGTCGGAGTGTAGCCCAGAACACCCTGAGATACTACTGGAATACCTACCAATAAATCTCCTTGCCTCGGCCGAGGGCTTCGTGTAATGGCTCTCCTAGACACAGCACGACCTCACTCCCAATACCGGGAGAGACGAACCCCTGAAGATACGCTCACTGCCTCCATGTGGCTCGGGACTGTACCCAACTAAAACCTGTTTGCACGACTCCTTTGAGCCGTGGTAGGGTAGTAATCAAAGTACAGTGGGAACTCACACGAGACAAATGACGATCCCCAGGTCGATGAACTAACCTGCACACATGTCACCAGGGAACTGCCATCTAACGTCTGGTATATGACCAACCAGCATGTTCCCGGCGAGTCCTGTCCGGTGTACTCATAACCCAATGAGCACCTGTATACATCTTAGGTGATCCAACTGACACCAGTGGCTTGTGAGACCGGCCACCGCCCCTCGTCGGGGTCTCGACTGTATACACTAGTCTACTATGGAGAATCGATGCCCTGTCTCGAAACACTCACGACTAGGGACCTTTTTAAGGATATGCTTATAGACCCCCAGCTCCCACTTATATGATCGCCCTCATACTGCTGGTGGTCAAGCAAGAATCCTAGGGGCTCTATCAATGTGTAATAGCGACGTGTCAGGTCACTTAAAACAGTACACGATGATAAAGGTAAACCAGATAGCATACTATCATCTCGAGTAAGACTGTCCTACCGGGATAGGTCCTCCCTCAATCATTACAATCACGTACCTGTGACCTAATAATTGACTCTGAGGGCACTATCTCCAACACCCGCTGCTCCCACTGTCTACGAAGCCCTCTGGCTGAGTCATGTACACGCACTCTTCTAAATCACCATTTAGAAAGGTGGTCTTAACATCCATTTGCCAGATTTCGTAGTCATGATATGCAGCGATGGCAAGCATGATCCGGATGGATTTAAGCATAGCCACTGGAGAAAAGGTTTCGTCATAGTCCACACCTGGTCTTTGACGAAAACCCTTTACAACAAGTCTAGCTTTGAAAGTCTCCACTTTCCCATGTACACCAAGTTTTTTCTTGAAGATCCATTTGCTCCCGATGGGTTTTACCCCTTCAGGAGCAACTTCCAAAGTCCATACTTTGTTGGTGTACATGGATTCCATCTCGGACCGCATAGCATCCAGCCATTTCACTGAGTCCCCACTCGTGATGGCCTGCTCGAAGCTAGTTGGGTCATCATCCTCCATGATGCAATCCTCGCTCCCACCATCCATGAGAAAACCATAGTATCTCTCAGGTTGGCGAGGAACCCTACTAGATCGGCGGAGAGGCTGAGGTTCATTGGGAGCTACTGAATCTTCTGGTTCCACTAAATCTTCAGTTACGGTTTGTGTATCTGGAACCTCTTCCAGCTCTAACACTTTGCCACTAATTTCTTTTTCAAGGAATTCCTTTTCTAAAAAGGTGGCATGTTGAGCAACAAACACTTTTTGTTCCTCACTGTGGTAGAAAAAATACCCATATGAGTTCTTTGGATATCCCACAAACTTGCAAAGAACTGACCGTGCCTTGAGCTTGTCCGGATTTTGTCTTTTGACATAGGCTGGACAACCCCATATCTTAACTCGTTTAAGATATGGCCTCTTCCCACTCCATATCTCATATGGTGTGGTAGGTACAGATTTAGATGGAACTTGATTCAATAGGTATGCTGCTGTCTCCAGTGCATATCCCCAGAAGGAAATAGGTAACTCAGCTGTGCTCATCATAGAGCGCACCATATCTAATAGGGTGCGGTTCCTCCGTTCTGATACACCGTTGTGCTGTGGTGTATATGGAGGAGTCAGCTGAAAGAGAATCCCATTCTCTTTTAGGAAGTCCAGGAATTCATTGCTCAAGTATTCACCTCCTCGATCAGATCGAAGGATTTTAATACTTTTTCCGGTTTGGTTCTCGACTTCTTGTTTATATTCTCTAAATTTCTCAAAAGCTTCTGATTTGTGTTTCATCAGGAACACATATCCGAATCTAGAGAGATCGTCAGTGAATGTAATGAAGTATGAAGAACCATCCCTGGCATGTGTAGATATAGGACCGCATACATCACTATGTATCAGTCCTAAGAGTTCAGTAACTCTTTCTCCGTGTCCCGTAAACGGAGTTTTGGTCATCTTGCCTTTGAGACATGACTGGCAAGTGTCATAAGATGAAAATTCGAATGGTTTCAAATATCCATCCTTATGTAACTTAGCCAGTCGTGTCGCATTGATGTGACCCAGTCTACAATGCCATAAGAAGGATTCATTCAGTTCAGAACTCTTCCTCTTGTGTGTGTTTGTTATGCTCAGAACTGTTGATTGATTTAGAACATAAATGCCATTGCACAACGTGCCTGATCCAACCAACTTTTGGTTACGCAAAATGTTCATAACATTATCCTGTAATACAAAATTATATCCCTCTTTACTCTACAAAGAAACCGATATAATGTTGCATATCAGGTTCGGCATGTAATAGCATTCGTTCAGAACCAATGTATTACCAGTTGGTAATGCAAGTTGATATTCCCCGACAGTCTTAGCTGCAACAATTGCACCATTTCCAACTCTAATGTCTTTATCACCTTCTCCAAGTTCTCTACCTTTCCTGAGCCCATGTAACTGATTACATATATGGGATCCTGATCCGGTATCTAATACCCAGGACGTAGAGCAAATGAAGAAACAGTTCTCTGTAACGAACACACCCGAAGAAAATGCATCATTATGTACTTTCTTCATTCGGGTGGCTTGTGAATCCTGGTATTCCCCTATATCCTGTTCATTCCTATAACTCTTATAAGAAAGAACGGAACCAACGTTCCCCAGCACAGTATAACATGCGGGTTCAGTCAATACATCCATATTATTATCTTTATTAGGGCATGACATGGTCGTTACCTGGAGAGAGAGAGAAGAAAACACTTTAGCGTATGCTCTTGGAAGATCAGATTGGTTATTATCTTATCTAATCAGGATGGCTCCCACTGGTTTTTATCAAATCTTCCTTCAAACCTTAAAAGGAAAGACTAGCCGGGATTAATTACACCCTACAACTTCGCCAATCTTTCAGCCAGGCCAGTGTCGGTACTTTGAGGGAGGTTCCCCGTGCTTTCGTACGGACCTAATTAAAGTAAACCTCGTTTTCCCAGAGGCGTAACCCCGTTGACACCTTTCTAGACACCTACTTGATCGGCTAATTGTAATGTGTAAAACACTCCCAGGAGTAACTCTTACTCGCAGTGGGTATCGGGATCCAACTATCTCATAGAAGGTATGCAATCTCATTGCAAATTTCAACACTTGAAATTCCCGATAATATTTTTGCCCCAAACGATCTATGACCTTGACAAGGTGAACAAACTATAGACCGTAAGTCAAGTTCAACCCGTCATTTCTTGATTGAATTAAACCCACTCGCACGATCCTTGACAAGGTCAACAAGGCCGTACGACTACCCTAACTCAATCTGCATCATATGCATAAGCAGATAAATACTGGTTAGCTACCGCACACTGCGCCTTGACAAGGTCAACAAACGCAGCACGAATACTAAACAGGAATTATCTGAAATGACGGAGGGCTACGACAGGTTTTTCTGAAAACCTTTTGCGTAATGAACTTGATATCGTTGTAGAATCAAATGAAGTTTTTGAAATGGAGTGATTTTGAGGCTTTTCTAGTTTTGCTAAAGGGGTCACTCCCGGTGAAGGGATCGTCGGCCCTTTCCTCGTTGAATGAGATGCGGGATATATCATATATATCACTGTGCAAAGCAAAACTCAAAAAACAATCAAAAGCAAACCGAGTGTGTAGCATCTGCCAGTTATTGCTAAAGGAGTCACTCCCGGTGAAGGGATCTCGGTCCTTTCCTTATCGAATAAGGTGCGGGATATATCACATATACCTCTGTGCAAAGCAAGAACTGTAGCTACCTATTTTATTTAAAATTTTATTCTACAACATCATTTGGTTTCTTTTATTTCATTAATCACATTAATGAAGTCCCATCATTTAAGTCACCTAAAACATCACAGATAAATACGACGTACACTTATGCCATCCGCATTCGCCTCGATGTCCCCTCGTGCACCGTTAGGTTAGGTAACTAACGACAGAGCAGGGCAGGGCTAGTGCGGGTGCAAAACATAAGTAACATCTATATAATATATCCTATATACAAAATACTGTATCTATCACAGAACATCACATGATCACATCACAGATATCGCAGCAGAAGAAACATATGAAACATTGGATATACTAGGACGTCCGTGTTTTCAATACGAGCCAGTATAAAACACGGATTCCACGGTCGTGATGAATAGCCAATCCCACACCCCTAGACCCCTACGAGAGCGGCAAGCAACCCTACCAATTCTAGGGTTAGGAGACCCGGACTCGACTCCTCGAGATGGTCTCCCACTGGACCCTAGAACCCGGTTACTTGTGCTCCCCTCCTTGGGTCTATCCTAATGCGGAAAAGTAAATAATATACAAAGGGTGACAGCTTCCGCAACCTGGAAGTGCCCTGATAAAAGAATATTACATACAAGTTTTTACATGAATGAAAATGAAAAACACTCATCTCACATAAAAAACCCCGGCTATTCAAACACGACAATCCAATATAACATATCCAGCAACACATAACATCACATGTCATCAACGTAAGTAAATATGAGCATCCCAATTGTCGTTGACATATAGCAACGAAACCGGCGATATCACATATTACACTTACGGTCACAGAAAAGAAAGTGTAAAACTACAACAGTTGGAATCCGCAACCTCTTTAGACATCGCATGCCTAATAAAATGAAATACTTAGACATCACATGCCTAACAATTATAAACCTCGCATTTTAGTCCCATTATCGAAAACTCTTTTCAATATGAAGTGAGACTAAACCGCTAGATTTATAACATTCATTCAGTTATCTCATAACTGTTTGTGAATTCCAATTATTGTATCCCATTCCGGATAAAATAGAAAATATTAAACTTTCCGATCAAACATTCGAACACCCAAGTTTTCCCGAAACCGTTCAACACATGAAAAAATTCAAAGACATTCACTTCATGCCTCAGTACCAACGGTCCAGCCGTAGAAGGATCAAGCCAACGCCTCACATGTGGTACGCCGTACTGCCCCAAACCCTAAGGTTCAAAGGGCAGTTCAAGACGGTCACATAATCGAGTTAAGGTTTGTTGTCTTCTAGAGGGACCATCGCGTTACTTGCACTACTTGGAACGTCTTTAAACCTCAGAAAAATCCAACACTTGGAAATTTTCCGCCAGGGGAAAAGTTGGGTATTTATATCCGGTCGAACTTTTTAACATATTCAAAAATTATTCGGAATCCACATAGACAAAATCTGATAATCCGATCGAATCATCGAATCCCCAAAATAACCCCAGAAAATTCAACTCTTGAATAAATATTAAAAATTCCCATAAAACTCAGCACTGTGAAAGAGGAATTACTGTGCAAATATGGCGGGCTGACGTCACCAGAGAGCCGCGGAACCGCCGCAGAAGTTAGGCTTCTGCCGCGGTTCCGCAGCAGGTTTGAGGTATCATTGGTCAAATTTTGCACCGTAATTCTTATAATTCCCTGCTGAATTTTTTAAGCATTTTTAATCTGGAAGAAACCTAGTTTTTGGAAAAAGTCCAGAGAGCAATTTGGTTTTTAGGGTTTCGGTTCGATCGGGTTTCAAACGTCGTCTAGACTTCGCCTAAGGCTCTAGCTAGGCTCTGATACAACTGTAGGGTTCCTAGGCACTCTCAAGAGGTCTCACAAGGCATAAACAATGCCAATTTCAAACTTTACAAGTGCCGAGAAATTCTAATACGGATCGTTAACTAGAATTTTAGGCGAAAAGTGAAACTAGTTAACATCTTAACTAAAAGTAAGAAGCTACAACCTTTGTAGATCCGGTTCTCCACTTCCTTAGCTCCACGTAGACGTCCTCTCGCTGTCCAAGTCGGATCTCGGACTCTAGCATCGGCTTCATCGGAGAAATGAACGGACTAGTCGTCGGCTACGATGCCGAAGATGATCTACGTCGAGGTTACACATGATCAAGCTCCAACTTCACCAAGTTGTGAAACTTGTGAAGAAAACACCCTATACTACTTGGCAAGAGGTAGAGGGTGAAGAAATAGGAGGTGGGTTCACTTTAGAATTGGATTTCTCACACTTTTGCTCAATATGCCATTAATGGTGGCAAGCTTTTTCTTGAAGAAGAAGATGATGAAGAAGATAGAATATGATAAGTGTTAAAGAATAATTGAAAAAGAATTCATTCTTATCATATTCTCAACCATAGTTGAGTGTAGAGAATGAACTAGGGTTAGTTCAAATGGTTAGGGTTAAGCATGAGACAAAAATGGTGACTAAGTCAAAGCTTCATGAATCTTCAACTAAAAACAAACAAAGCCACCATTCATGTTTATCTATCAAAAATGAATAAACAAATAAATAAATGAATAAGCAAAACCCTAATCATCAACTTAACCATGGTTTAATTCTTTACACTTAACCAAATAAGCATGTATCATCAAACATGATACAATCATGTGCACAAAAGTATATCACATATACAACTTGCACATTCAAGTGAGAAAATCCATTTAAAGTGAACCAATACTAGTTAATGCAAAGTAATATATCAAATATATAATTATACATTAAATCATTAAATCAACACTTGATTTAACGATCCGGTCATATCGCATATAACCGACTAGTATCCTATGTATCGGCTTATCGAATCAATCCTTGATTCGATATCTAGGTTATGTCGCATATAACCAACCGATACATTCATCGCGAGAATGAAATACGATATCACATACACGCATTATTCTCGGTCCTGCACATATCTCATATGCGCTCCTATTTCATTTCGCTTGAGCCAGGAAACCTCTGTGTAGGACTCTAAAGACTCGTCAATACGCCGGCAGCAGATGATGATCATATCAAGCACCCACAAGACGCAAGCGGTCTGCTAAACGTAACGGCCATCCGGGTATTAAGCGATCAGAAGATCGACGAGCCTGCCCGCTCACACTCCTGTGAATCCAACCAGTAACACTTACCGTACAGTCCGGTCTGTTCGTCTGATATGTCGCATATCAAGTCTAGGGGTGGTAAACGTCAGACCCCAATAACCGATAAGTCATGCCGATGTGAGGCTCATAACGGGTCGAGAAACTACTGGTAACACTTACCAGAAAAACTCTGATCAGCCCTGGCCAGGGACTTCACTGTTACGGCCAATCCAGCACAGCGCAACATCAACCCCCAATACCGGGAGAGACGAAAGCCCTCCTATCGCTCATTGCCTCCATGTGACTCGGGACTGTACCCAAAAACCACCGTTTTGTACGCCCTCATGGACGTGGTAAGGTGGAGATCAAAGCACAGTGGGAATCACACAAGACTCTATGACGATCTCGGGTCTACAGACTAACCTGCACAAGTGTCACCTGAGAACTGCCATCTGACGTGAGGTATAATACCATCTGGGAGTTCTCGGCGAGTCTGTCCAGTGTACCCAGTCTCCACTGAGCACCCGTATACCATCTCTGATGTCAAACACCAATGGATATGGGATCATCCATCGCCCATCTCATGGGTCGAGAAGCGTATACGCTAGTCTACTCTGGTATATCGATGCCCCGTCTAGATACACCAACTACTAGGGACCTTGAAGGATGTACCTATGGACTACCATGTCCCCACTAGTATGATCTGCATCATAGTCCAGGTAGTCAAGTACACATCCTAAGGGCTTTACCAACATGTAACTAAAAGACAGTTTAAAGAGACAAGTGTACATGTTAAGATAAAGAGCAACCAGATAGCATACTATCATATCGAGCAAGAAAGTCATCTCTATATATGTCCAAGCATCCAATATAATATACATCATCTGTACAATACTGGCCTCTAGGGCATACATACAACTAACACTTCGTAGACAGTGGGAGCAGCGGAAATGTGAGCATGATGTTTTAGGTGATAAATCAGGTATCACGGAGTTGGAACATCTGTTTTGATGTGGTAGTCAAAGAGTTTGACTTCATCAAAATGGTAGATGAACCTTGTATATACAAAAAGGTAGTAGAGGGTATGGTGGTGATCCTCATAGAGTACGTGGATGTCATACTCTTGATAGGGAAGGAGTTGCCTATGCTACGCTCTGTCAATCTCCGCTTATCACAAGGATTCTCCATATAAGATCTAGGTGATACCTCCTAAATCCTGGGTTATGGATCTATGAGATAGATCTATTAGGATGTTAAGATTCTCACTAGTTGTAGTGAGATGGTATCAATCGATCCTGGGGAGAATCACTGGAAAGGATCCAGGGTGATAAGGATTACTGAATGTCAGTCGCAGGCATTATCTTTACCCTCAGTGGAGGGACAGTATGTTGGAAGAGTTCCAAGCTAGATACCGTGACTTAATAGATGATTAAAGGAAAGATAAGTCGTTACTAAGGATGCTACCAAAGAGGCAGCTTGGATATATAAGTTCATGAGATGAACTCCGTTCCTACCATTGTGTGACAATAGAGTTGTGGCTTATGCCAAGGAACCCCCGTCCCATCAGAAATCCAGATATAATTCTTAGGCAGTATCACCTGATCAAGGAGATGATTGATCTCCAGGGAGATCGAGATTAGGAGAGTATACACAGAGGACAACAGCGCGGATCCACTCACAAAGGCCTTTTTCCCAGTAGAGACTGTTATGGGAAGGTTGAGTATGAGATACTTCAACCACAGCTAATTGTTGGGTATGCGATACCACAACTGATGGCCCTAGTGAAAGTGGGAGATTGTTAGTTATATGTATGCCTTAGAGGCCATTACTGTACATACGATGTATATTGTAATGGATGCTTGGACATATATAGGCAGGACTTTCTTGCTCGACATGATAGTATGCTATCTGGTTGTACTTTATCTTAACATGTACTCTGATTGTCTCTATGTTATATCTTGATAAAGCCCTTAGGATATGTACTCGACTACTAGGACTATGATGAGATCATACTTCATACTAGTAGGGCCACGATAGTCGACGAGTACATCCTATAACTGTTCCTAGTCGAGGGTGTATCGAGACAGGGCATCGATACACCAGAGTAGACTAGCGTATACGCATCTTGACCCATATGATGGGCGATGGATGATCCCATATCCATCGGTGTTTGACATCAAGGATGGTGTATGGGTGCTCAGTGGAGACTGGGTACACTGGACGGACTCGCCGAGAACTCCCAGATGGTATTATACACCACGTCAGATGGCAGTCTCTGGTAACACTGGTACAGGTTAGTCTGTAGACCCGAGATCGTCATAGAGTCTTGTATGATTCCCACTGTGCTTTGATTTCCATCATACCACGTCCAAGAGGGTGTGCAAAAAGGTGGCTTTTGGGTATAGTCCCGAATCACATGTCGGCAATGAGCGATAGGAGGGGATTCGTCTCTCCCGGTATAGGGAGTTGATGTTGCGCTGTGTTCGATTGGCTATAACTGGAAATCCTTGGCCACGGTTGCTGAGATCTACTGGTAAGTATTATCAGTAGTTTCTCGGACTGTTATGGACCTCATATCGACATGACTTATCAAGCTACAGGGGTCTGACGTTTAACACCCCTAGGCGAGATATGCGACATATCAGACGGAGAGACCGGACTGTACGGGAGTGTTACTGATTGGATTCGCAGGAGAAAGTACAGGCTTGCTTGTTGATCTTCTGATCGCTCAATACCTGGGTGGCTGTTATATTTAGCTGACCGCTTGCAGCTTGTGGGTGTTTGATATGATCATCATCTGCTACCGGCGTATTGACGATTCTTTAGAGTCCTACACAGAGGTTTCTTGACTCAGGAAAAACGGAGTAGGGGCACATATGTGATATTTGCGGGACTGAGAACAATACGTGTATGTGATACCGTATTAGATTCTCACGATATGAGATATCGGCCGGGTATATGTGATATAGCCGGGTCATCAGATCAAGTGTTGATTTGATGAACTGATACAGATTATATTAGTCGGTTATTTATGAAATAGCCGGATTATCGGATCAAGTGTTGATTCGATAATTTAATGTATAATTATATATTTGATATATTAAATTACATTAACTGATATAAGCTCACTAAAAGATTCTTTTTCGCACTCGGGTAATACATTGATATATATGCGATATATGTTAATTGTATTATTTTATTTTGTTACAATAAATATTGTATATGTGATATATAATATTGTAACATGTTAGGGGTATTAATGCAACATGTTTAGTGGAGATTAAACATGGTTAGGGTTTGATTTGAGTTAATCTCTTCTAGAACCTTTTAGAAGGTTTTGTTTTGTTTTGTGCAAAGATATTTGTTTTGATATTTTGCAAGATATTTGTTTAACCCAACCCAACCCTTTAACTTCAGTTAAATCTCTACAAAGGTTACTTGAACCATGGTTTCATTTCTAACCTCATCACATACTTTCATTATTCATCACAAAACAATTCACCTTCTTCTTCCTCCTTGCAAAGCTTTCTAGCTTTGATTTTAGTGATGAAAATGAGTGAGATTAAGAAAACAAATGAGAGCATAAATCCTACTTCATCATCCTAATCTATTCTTGCCAATTAGATTAGGGTGTTCACTTCATTTATTGAGTGAGAGCTTGTGTTATAGAAACTTCAAGGTAGATCATCTTTGTTATCGAAGATCGGAAGAAAGCTTGCATCTTTCTCTTCGTGGAGCCTCTCTAGAGTCCGGATACTCGATGATCGCAGCGAAGGAAGCTCAACACGAAGCTTTAGAAGTGAAGGACCGGACTACAAAGGTTGTAATCCCAAACTCTTAGTGTTAAAGTGTTTAACATGCTTTGTTTCGCGTAAACTCTAGTATAAAGATCTTGGTTAGGGTTGTTCGACATGGCTAAATTTCAAATCGGGCATGGTTGATGCCTCATAGACCCTTGTGAGAGTGCCTAGCATCCCTGCATAAATACAGTCCTTAATATACAAAACACACACAAGAGGAAGAGTTCAGAAATGAACGAATCCTTCTTATGGCATTGTAGACTTGGTCATATCAATGCGACACGGCTAGATAAGTTACATAAGGACGGATATTTGAATCCGTTCGAATTATCATCTTATAATACTTGCCATTCATGTCTCAAAGGTAAAATGACCAAAACTCCATTTAGTGGACACGGAGAAAAAGTTAACGAACTCTTAGGGTTGGTACATAGTGATGTATGCGGTCCCATGTCTACGCATGCCAGGAACGGCTCTTCCTACTTCATTACATTCACTGACGATCTTTCAAGATTCGGACATGTGTTCCTGATGAAATACAAGTCTGAAGCTTTTGAGAAATTCAGAGAATATAAGCACAAAGTAGAGAACTAAACGGGAAAAAGTATTAAGATCCTTCGATCTGATCGAGGAGGAGAATACTTATGCAATGAGTTCCTAGACAATCTAAAAGAGAATGGGATTCTCTCTCAACTTACTCCTTCTTATACACCACAGCACAATGGTGTATCGGAGCGGAGGAATCGCACCCTATTAGATATGGTGCTGTCACGACACAAAATTAGCCCGTGACGGCCCTAATACTACGCAACGCCAAAAGACGTAACGCAGTAAAGAAAGCCAAAACCCAGAAATCTAAACCAAGAAAATACGGAAAAGATAATATAAGTTTTTGAAACATTTGAAATCTAAACCCAAAATCTTTAAAAGGTCTACTTTCTTTCTTTAAAATTTTGGCAACACCCCTTTTTGTAAAAACTAACCCAAGATGAATACAATACAAAAATATGAAGCTATAGCGAAGAAATAAATACAATAGAGAGAAAGCTGTATATAAAAGAAAACAAACCCACAAATAATATACAGTAACGTCATCACCAAGTCTCTAAGTCAACAACATAATAGTAGATGGAGAGTACAAGATACAACGAATGTACAGTACAAAATACAGATGACCACCAAAACCCACCTAAGCAAAATAGTACTATGAGCTGATGCGGTATCTGTAGCAAAATATGATAGCCGAATAGCGGAATAGCCTGCCTCGACTACTCTGGGGAACAGCCTGAAACACCTGTGGCACAACGGGGGTGAGTTGCCAACTCGTGAATAGTAGATAACATATGCAGGTAATCGCAGGAATGTACGTACAGCATGAATCTAAGGTATGCGATTGCAATAATAACATGTCATGTGAATGCAAAATAATGGAAAGTACAGTAGCAGGTACAATCAATATGTGAAGCAATAGTAACATGACAATAGTATGCAATAACCATGCAATAGGGATATGTGAATGTAGGTATGCAACTATCATAAGGGTACACTAACAGGTACTACCAATATATGAAACTGTGCATAACATAGATAAGTGTGAGGTATGGGGTGGAATATGTCATTTCCACGGAAACCTGACATCGTGGCAGGATCACAATCCATCAAGACAATCAAATCCACAATTCCTCAAATCAGCCCCCAAACTGGGCTCTCACATCACATAGGTCTCACATCACCTCAATGTACAATATCGAAGCTCTCCTATATCTCGAATGTACAAATCAACAATCTCTTGCATATCCAATATCCAATCTCAATGAATCACCTATATCCCAAGTCAAATCTCAAGTAAGTTTCTAACATCCTAAAGGTATATATATATTTGCAGAAATAAAAATGATAGGGGCAATACACATATATCAGCGTCCCATTCCACTAATATTGGTGTAAGGGTATATATAACAACGGCTAATCCCCTGTTATATATAGAAAGGTGTTTAAAAGAAATATCATGAAAACAATGTGCCAAGCATCGACACAGAAATCCTGATAGGTACGTATCATACGCTGTCCCGAAAGCACGAGTGCCTAGCTCTGACCCTCTCCTTTCGACGTATGCATACGTGCATGACTCCCAACGGTGTCTCCATGACCCCCGCCGAGTCATTAGTGTTAGGTTTGCCTAGCACCCTATAATGAGTTTTGAAGCATCGCATGTCTCAAAGTATGTATTTTTATGGTGCTAAACAAATACGCAAAGGAATCGATCCTAGAAAATTAGGGTTACTAAACTTTTAGCTAATAAAAGTTAGGGTTTCGAGACTACAACCTTTGTAGCTCCCTTTTTGCTTGACTCCTTAGACTCTTGGGTGTTGGAAGAAGGTCCACTTGTAGTCCTCTCACGTCCACGATGATCCACCCGGAGTTTCCCGTCCAAGCTTGCAACTTTGGAAAAACAAAGAGAACACTCTAATCAAGTTGGCTAAACTTGATTTGAATGATGTTGTGGCTAAGGATCTCACTTCAAAATCCTATTTTTATGAGTATTTTGCTCTCTTGAAAGAACTAGAGAGCAAAGAATCAAGGTTGATGAAGATGGTGGTCTTTTGTGAAGAAGAGAAATGATAGAACCATTGAAAGAAAAAGGAAAAATGAGTATATATATTTTTCCTCTCTCATATCTCACCATGGTTAACTCTAAAGATTATTATTGGATTAAAATCAAAAGCACAAAAAGAAAATAAACCATGGGTTAAAGGTTAGGTGAGAATGGTAAGGTTAAGAAGAGTGTAGAAACCTTTTTGATTTAACCCATTTTTATTTCCTTTATGCCCTAGAGGCCATTATGTGATAGTGGATGTATCTATACATGTATATATATATTCAGTATGCATTCTTGCTCGACATGATAGTATGCTATCTGGTTCTACTTTATATGACATGTTGATTTGATCATGCTTTTATTCATTCATACATGCTGATAAAGCCCTGAGGATATTGGCTTGACTACTCTGATTATGATGGAGATCATACTAGTGGGACATCTGTAGTCTATAAGCATATCCTGGAAAGTCCCTAGTCGTAGGTATATCGAGACGGGGCATTGATATACCAGAGTAGACTAGCGTATATGATACTAGACCCATATGATGGGCAATGGATGATCCCATATCCATTGGTGTTTGACATCAAGATCATATACGGGTGCTCGGTGATGACTGGGTACACTGGACGGACTCGCCGAGAACTCCTATATGGAATTATATCTATCGTCGGATAGCAGTTCTCAGGTAACACTGGTACAGGTTAGTCTGTAGACCCGAGATCGTCATGGAGTCGTGTGTGCTCTCCCACTGTACTTTGATTGCCACCCTACCACGGCTCTACTGAGTCGTGCAAACAGGTGGCCGTTGGGTACAGTCCCGAGACACACGAAGGCAATGAGCGATAGGAGGGGTTTCGTCTCTCCCGATATTGGGGGTTGATGCTGTGCTGTGCCCGACTGGTTATATCAGTAAGTCCCTGGCCAGGGCTGCTGAGATTTGCTGATAAGTGTTATCGGTAGTTTCTCGATCTGTTATAGACCATTCACCGGCACGACTTATTGAGTTATTAGGGTCGACGTGACCATCCCTAGGCTCAATATGCAGCATATCTGACGAAGAGACCGGACTGTACGGTAGTGTTGCCGGATGGCTCGACGGGAGTTGTAACAGGTTCGCTTGTTTTCTTCTGATCGATCAATACCCGGGTGGCCGTTACGTTTAGCTGACCGCTTGCGGCTTGGGGGTGCTTGATGTGATCATCACCCACTGCCGGCGTATTGACGAGTCTTAGAGTCCCACATAGGAGTTACCTAGTCCAGGCGAAACGTTGTGGTGCGCGTATGAGATATGCGCTTGGACCCGATTAAAATGCGTGTATGGGATACCGTATATTAATTGGGCGGCTTGCTAATGGTCGGGTCGTATGTGATATGACCGGATTAGTGAATCAAGTGTTGATTTATCATTAGCTTCTCACTACAAATCCTATCTTATTTATTTTGGATGTATGCATGCATGTATGCATTCATTCTTGTTCATGCACATATGGATGTGCATGCACACATGCATACATACATCATTTTATCATGGTTGCTTATACAATGAGAATGGTGGCAATATAAGAATCACACCATAGTTATTTCTATGGATTATTATTGCTTTTAAATTAAATCAAAAAGGAAATAAAAATGGGTTAAATCAAAAAGGTTTCTACACTCTTCTTAACCTTACCATTCTCACCTAACCTTTAACCCATGGTTTATTTTCTTTTTGTGCTTTTGATTTTAATCCAATAATAATCTTTAGAGTTAACCATGGTGAGATATGAGAGAGGAAAAATATATATACTCATTTTTCCTTTTTCTTTCAATGGTTCTATCATTTCTCTTCTTCATAAAAGACCACCATCTTCATCAACCTTGATTCTTTGCTCTCTAGTTCTTTCAAGAGAGCAAAATACTCATAAAAATAGGATTTTGAAGTGAGATCCTTAGCCACAACATCATTCTAATCAAGTTTAGCCAACTTGATTAGAGTGTTCTCTTTGTTTTTCCAAAGTTGCAAGCTTGGACGGGAAACTCCGGGTGGATCGTCGTAGACGTGAGAGGACTACAAGTGGACCTTCTTCCAACACCCAAGAGTCTAAGGAGTCAAGCAAAAAGGGAGCTACAAAGGTTGTAGTCTCGAAACCCTAACTTTTATTAGCTAAAAGTTTAGTAACCCTAATTTTCTAGGATCGATTCCGTTGCGTATTTGTTTAGCACCATAAAAATACATACTTTGAGACATGTGATGCTTCAAAACTCATTATAGGGTGCTAGGCAAACCTAACATTGGTATCAGAGCCAACCTAGAACATTAGGCGATGTTTTAGCGATGTAAAAACTCCGATCGAAACAAAATACGGATTTACGGGACACTCTCTGGAAATTTTTTAAAAACTGACATTTTTCAGAATTAAAAATACTCAAAAAATAGAGCAGGTAAATATAAGACAAACTGGAGAATTCGTGACCATGAACAGTACTTTTGGCCGCGGAACCGCGGCGCAAGCAAGCTTAGGCCGCGGATCCGCGGCCATACAAAGGGATCTCACACTATATTTTGCACAGTGTTTTTCCTTACCTGCTATAGTATATTTTGAGTATGTTTAATCTGAATCTACTGTTGAAAATTCTGGAGATGGTTTTGCACTCGTCGTTTCGATCGGAATTTTCATTTCGTTTCCTTTTCCGGGTAAACTAGAAAGTATTGAAGTGTTCGAACAACTATCATTTACTCACCTTTCACGGAGTTTGAAAATATTGGAGATACGTGCATGTTTTGTGGTGGTCTCTCTAGAAGACAACAAACCATAACTCGATTATGTGACTGTCTTGAACTGCCCTTTGAACCTTAGGGTTTGGGGCAGTACGGCGTGCCACATGTGAGGCGTTGGCTTGACCCTTCTACGGCTGGACCGCTGCTACTGTGTCACACTCCGGTTTTTTGAACTCTGCTCAAGTGTTGAGCTTTAGTGAATCTTGAGTATTTGATCGATTGTTCGAAAACTTTAATACTGTCTGTTTATCCAGAATTTGATGCAATGTGTGGAATTCATATTATTAGACATGAAATACGGAATATGTGATATTTTGCATTTGCGATGTCTAAAGAGAATGTGGATTCCAGATATTGCAGTTTTACACTTTCTTTTCTGTGACCGTAAGTGTAGTATGTACGATATCGCCAGTTTCGTTGCTATACATCAACGACAATTGGGGTATGCATACTTACTTACGTTGATGATATGAGATATTATGTGTTGCTGAGATATGATGTGCAGGATTGTCGCGATTGAATAGCCGGGGGGTTTTATGTGAGATGAGAGTTTTATATTTTCATTCATGTAAATTCAAATGTAATGTAATATTCTTTTATTTGGGGCACTTCCGGGTTGAGGTTGTGTCACCAGTGTTGTATATTATTTGCTTTTCCGCATTAGGATGGACCCAAGGAGGGGAGCACAGGTGACCGGGTTCTGGGGTTCAGTGGGAGGCCATCTCGAGGAGTCGGGAACGGGTCTCCTAAACTCCAGAATTGGTAGGGTCACCTGCCGCTCTCGTAGGGGTCCAGGGTGTGGGCTTGGCTATTCATCGCGACTGTGGAATCCGTATTTTCTATTCTGGCTAAATACTAAATACGGACGTCCTAGGATATCCCACGTTATATCTGTATTTTTCTGCTGCCTGTGTTCTGTGATATCTGAGACGAATGAAATATTATATATATGATATATAGTAGACGTTGCTTATGTTTTACACCCGCGCTAGTCCCGTTCCGGTATGCCGTTAGTTAAGTAACCTAACGGTGCATAACGGAACATTGCGGCGAATGCGGATGGCATAAGCGTACGTGTTATTTTCGTTTCTTTTATGTGATTGGCTTAAGGACTTAAATGATGGGATTACATTAATATGATTAATGTAAAGAAAATAAACCTAAAAAGATGTTGTAGAATCGGATTTGAAAACCACTCGGCTATTTATGAAAAAGCTATATTTCAAAACTGCGGAGCTTAAGCCACTCCTTTTAAAAACCATTTGATTCTACAACGATATCAAGTTCAAAGCGTTAAAGATTTTCTTAAAAATCACTCGCAACCCTCCGTCATTTTAGGAAGTAGAGTACTTAGTATTCGTGCTACGTTTGTTGACTTTAGTTAAGGCGTAGTGTACGGTAGCTAAGTGATGTCTTCCTACACTGCATATGATGCAGATTAATTAAGACATTCATGCGACTTTGTTGACCATAATTAAGGGTCATATGGGTGGGTCTAATTGATCAAGAAATGACGGGTAGAACTTGACTGGTACTTATGATTTGTTGACCATAGTTAAGGTCATAAGTACTAGGGGTAAAAATTACATCGGGAATTTCAAGTGTTGAAATTTGCAATGAGATTGCATACCTTCCATGTGATGGTTGGATCCCGATCCCACTGTGGGCAATAGTTGCTCCTAGGAGAGTTTTACAGTTTACAATTAGCTAACTCATTAGGTGTCTAGAAAGGTGTTAATGGGGCTCCGCCTCTGGGAAAACGAGGTTTACTCTAATTAGGTCCGTGCGAAAGCACGGGGAACCTCCCTCAAAGTACCGACACTGGCCTGGCTGAACGGTTAGCGAAGTTGTAGACTGTAATTAATCCTGGCTAGTTTTTCTTTTTAAGGTTTGAAAGAAAAACTCGATAAAAGCAGTGGGAAACATTGATTAGACAAGATAATAACCAATCTATTCTATGCAAGAGCTTTCGCTGAGTGTATTCTTTTCTCTCTCTTAATGGCAGATACCCATGACTGGACTCAAGCTTTTACTAGATAAAAATAAACTAAATGGGACCAACTATAAAGACTGGCTGAGGAATCTGAAAATCGCCTTGACTTATGATAAAGTATCATATGTCCTCACGGCTTCAGCCCCGCCCGTCCCTGGTCCAAAATCCTCAGTTGCGGACATTGAAGTCCGCAAGACATGGGACGCTGACTGTGCCACGGCCACATGCCTCGCGCTTGCATCGATGGATAACACACATCAAAAGCAGCACGAGGACATGGATATTCACGGTATATTGCTCCATACAAAGGAGTTGTATGGGGAGCAATCCCGCGTATTACGATACGAAGCATCAAAGAAATTGTTTCAGATGCGAATGGCCCCTGGCACACCAGTAGGAGACCATGTTCTGAAGATGATAGCTCTTATAGAAGAGCTTGAGGACCTTTGATGGACTATGGACAATGAACAATATATAGATATTATTCTGCAGTCCCTCCCCTCCACCTTTGCTCAGTTCATAGTGAACTTCAACATGCATGGCATGGAGAAGGACCTCCCTGAACTCCTTAATATGTTAAGGAGTGCAGAGAACACTATGAAGTTAGCAAAAACTCCCGTTATGACTATTGGACAGTCTTCCTCTTCTCGCCCAAAAGCCAAGGCCAAGGGAAAGAAAAAGAAGAAACCCACTAATCCTAAGGGCGGAGTTAAAAAGGTGAAGGGAAAGGGAAAGTCCAAAGCTGGAGACTCGGGGAAGGGCGAATGTTTTCATTGCCACAAGACAGGACATTGGAAGCGCAACTGCACGGAGTACTTAAGTCTCAAGAAGAAGCATGGTGATGCTTCTGCTTCAGGTGCGTTTGTGACTGAAAACTGTTTTTCTATAAACTCTGCTTCCTGGGTATTGGATACCGGTTCAGGTTCTCACATTTGCAATTCTATGCAGGGGCTGAGAAATAGCAAGGTTTTGAAGACAGGTGACCATACTCTCCGCGTTGGAAATGGTTCCAATGTACATACAGTCGCAGTGGGAGAGTATCACTTGGGGTTGCCATCTGGATGTATTTTGATTTTTAATCCATGTTATTTTGTACCAAGTATGCTATGTAATATAATATCCGTTTCTTTGTTGGACAATGAAGGATATAATTTTGTACTGCAGAACAATGTTATGAACATTCACCTAAATCAAATGTTGGTTGGGTATGGTACGCTTAATAACGGAATATATGTCCTAAATCAACACACAGTTTTCAGTATACAACACACTAATAAAAGAAAACTTTCAGAATTGAATGAAGCTTTTCTTTGGCATTGTAGACTTGGTCATATTAACGAAACAAGACTAAACAAGTTACACAAAGATGGATATTTAAACTCTTTTGAATATAAATCTTATGCGACTTGCCAGTCTTGTATCAAGGGTAAAATGACCAAAACTCCGTTTACTGGACACGGAGAAAGAGCTACTCAGCTCCTGGGCCTCATAAATAGTGATGTATGTGGGCCAATGTCTACACAGGCTAGAGGCGGTTTCTCATACTTCATTACATTCACTGACGATTTCTCAAGATTCGGTCATGTATTTTTATTAAAGCACAAGTCCGACGCTTTCGAGAAATTCATTGAATATGAACAAGAAGTAGAAAAACAAACCGGCTTGAGTATTAAAATGCTTCGATCAGATCGAGGTGGTGAGTATCTCAGTACAGAATTTGCAAACTTCCTAAAAGAGAATGGGATTCTCTCTCAGCTCACTCCTCCTTACACACCACAGCACAACGGTGTGTCAGAACGACGGAATAGGACCCTATTAGATATTGTCCGGTCCATGATGAGTGACGCTGAGTTACCAGTCTCGTTTTGGGGGCATGCATTGGAGACTGCAGCGTTTCTGCTGAACAGGGTCCCAACCAAAGCCGTGTCTACCACGCCATATGAAATATGGAATGGGAAGAGACCATCTCTTAAGAGAATTAAGATTTGGGGTTGCCCGGCCTATGTTAAAAAGCAGAATCCGGACAAACTCGAGACACGGTCTGTCATGTGTAACTTTGTGGGATATCCAAAGAATTCTTATGGATATCTGTTCTACCACAAAGAGGAACAAAAAGTGTTTGTTTCTCAGTACGCCACATTCTTAGAAAAAGAGTTTTTCACAGATAGAGATGATGGCAAGGTAGTAGATCTAGAAGAAGTTCTAGAGACACAAACAACAAATAACGATTTGGTTGAACCGGCTGTTGCAGCAGAAACTGGAGAACCTCGGCCACTCCGTAGGTCTGGTAGGACTTCTCGCCCACCGGAGAGGTACTACGGTTTCCTCATTGATGGTAACAGAAAAGATTGCATCATGGATGATGATGATCCTACCAGTTTTCAGCAAGCTATCACGAGTAAAGACTCTGTGAAGTGGCTGGATGCCATGAGATCCGAAATGGAGTCTATATACACCAACAAAGTTTGGACTTTGGACGTTGTACCCCCTAGGGTAAAACCTGTGGGGTGCAAATGGATCTTTAAAAGAAAGATTGGTGTAGATGGGCAGGTGGAGACCTATAAGGCAAGACTTGTGGCGAAGGGTTTTCGTCAAAGACCAGGTTTGGACTATGACGAGACTTTTTCTTCCGTAGCCATGCTTAAATCCATTCGGATCCTACTTGCTATTGCTGCTCACTACGACTATGAAATCTGGCAGATGGACGTTAAAACCGCATTTCTAAATAGAAATTTAGAAGAATGCGTTTATATGGATCAGCCAGAGGGCTTCATTGATAGTGGGAGCAGCGGGAAAGCATGTAAATTGCTTAAATCCATATATGGGTTAAAGCAGGCATCACGGAGTTGGAACATCTGTTTCGATGATGTCATCAAAGAGTTTGATTTCATTTAAAATCCAGATGAACCTTGTGTTTATAAGAAGGCTGTAGGGAGAGCTGTCACATTCCTCGTATTGTACGTGGACGACATTCTTCTGATAGGAAATGATATTCCTATGCTACAGTCGGTCAAATCTTTCTTATCACTAAGGTTCTCCATGAAGGACCTGGGTGATGCCACATACATTCTGGGCATAAGGATCTATAGGGATAGATCCAAAAGGTTGTTGGGATTGTTCCAAACCAGGTACATTGACACCATCCTAAAAAGGTTTAGTATGGAAGACTCCAAGCGGGGTGCCTTGCCCGCTTGCCATGGGGTCACTCTCTCCAAGGATTCTTGTCCAAAGACCGATGAAGAGAGAGCTCGCATGAGTATTATACCCTATGTTTCGGCAGTAGGATCTATAATGTATGCGATGTTATGTACACGCCCAGATGTAGCTTACGCACTTAGTGTTGTAAGTAGGTATCAATCTAACCCAGGGGAGAATTACTGGACAGCTGTGAAGAACATTCTTAAGTACTTGCGAAGGACTAAAGAATTGTTCTTGATGTATGGTAATGGAGATCTCCGAATGGAGGCATTTACCGATTCGAGCTTCCAGAGCGATAAGGACGACAGCAAATCTATCTCTGGGTTTGTATTTACCCTTTATGGAGGGGCGGTGAGTTGGAAAAGTTCCAAACAAGATACCGTTGCAGACTCTACGATGGAAGATGAGTACATTGCTGCAAATGATGCCGCCAAGGAAGCCGTCTGGATGAAGAAGTTCGTCTCGGAGCTAGGAGTAGTTCCAACCATTATTAATCCAATACCTTTGTATTGTGACAATAATGGGGCTATGGCGTTAGCCAAGGAGCCCAGATCCCATCAGCGGTCGAGACACATCCTGAGGCGTTTTCATTTGATCCGGGAGATTGCAGATCGCAGCGAGATCGAGATTAGGAGGGTAGACACAAAGAATAACGCCGCGGATCCATTCACCAAGGCCCTCCCTCTGCCGCAGCGTGAGCGACTTTTTGAGATGTTGGGTATGAGATACGCCAATAACTGGCCTTAGTGCAAGTGGGAGATTGTTGGATATATGTATGCCCTAGAGGCCATTATGTGATAGTGGATGTATCTATACATGTATATATATATTCAGTATACATTCTTGCTCGACATGATAGTATGCTATCTGGTTCTATTTTATCTGACATATTGATTTGATCATGCTTTTATTCATTCATACATGCTGATAAAGCCCTGAGGATATTGGCTTGACTACTCTGATTATGATGGAGATCATACTAGTGGGACATCTGTAGTCTATAAGCATATCCTGGAAAGTCCCTAGTCGTAGGTATATCGAGACGGGGCATTGATATACCAGAGTAGACTAGCGTATATGATACTAGACCCATGTGATGGGCAATGGATGATCCCATATCCATTGGTGTTTGACATCAAGATCATATACGGGTTCTCAGTGGTGACTGGGTACACTGGACGGACTCGCCGAGAACTCCTATATGGAATTATATCTATCGTCGGATAGCAGTTCTCAGGTAACACTGGTACAGGTTAGTATGTAGACCCGAGATCGTCATGGAGTCTTGTGTGCTCTCCCACTGTACTTTGATTGCCACCCTACCACGGCTCTACTGAGCCGTGCAAACAGGTGGCCGTTGGGTACAGTCCCGAGACACACGAAGGCAATGAGCGATAGGAGGGGTTTCGTCTCTCCCGATATTGGGGGTTGATGCTGTGCTGTGCCCGACTGGTTATATCAGTAAGTCCCTGGCCAGGGCTGCTGAGATTTACTGATAAGTGTTATCGGTAGTTTCTCGATCTGTTATAGCCCATTCACCGGCACGACTTACTGAGTTATTAGGGTCGACGTGACCATCCCTAGGCTCGATATGCAGCATATCTGACGAAGAGACCGGACTGTACGGTAGTGTTGCCGGATGGCTCGACAGGAGTTGTAATAGGTTCGCTTGTTTTCTTCTGATCGATCAATACCCGGGTGGCCATTACGTTTAGCTGACCGCTTGCGGCTTGGGGATGCTTGATGTGATCATCACCTACTGCCGGCGTATTGACGAGTCTTAGAGTCCCACATAGGAGTTACCTAGTCCACGCGAAACGTTGTGGTGCACGTATGAGATATGCGCTTGGACCCGATTAAAATGCGTGTATGGAATACCGTATATTAATTGGGCGACTTGCTAATGGTCGGGTCGTATGTGATATGATCGAATTAGTGAATCAAGTGTTGATTTATCATTAGCTTCTCACTACAAATCCTATCTTATTTATTTTGGATGTATGCATGCATGTATGCATTCATTCTTGTTCATGCACATATGGATGTGCATGCACACATGCATACATACATCATTTTATCATGGTTGCTTATACAATGAGAATGGTGGCAATATAAGAATCACACCATAGTTATTTCTATGGATTATTATTGCTTTTAAATTAAATCAAAAAGGAAATAAAAATGGGTTAAATCAAAAAGGTTTCTACAATTAGTACTGTCACCGGTAGGTACTAGCCCGCCTCCAGGCTCAATCAGCAACATCCATCGATCTTCTTGCCGAGGGGAGCCATACCGGGCCCCACCATGTACCCTCATACGGCAACCACACCTCGTATGGAGTATATAATCAGAACCGATAAATCTCATGGTGGCTGCGCAAATATCATATCAAGGAAACCGGGTTTTTCAATGCATGCATAATTTCATGAACTCCCGCGGTTCCCAAATCCAGAAATCATCATGTGAAATCCAAATAACAATGCGCAAATCCAGGAATAAATATATGCGATATATCTGAAATGCGTGCATATAAATGAGAATATGTAGCTGAAACCAGATGTATGAAAAACCAATAAGGTACAACTAAGTAACATCAGTAAAGGTAAATATATGATTGCATCTGAATATGTGTGTAACATACAGGTGTAGCAATGTATAGGTATCTACCTATAGGAACTGATGTCGTATACCCCCTGGGTATAAGAAAAATATGAGTAAGATATACCTGTAGATGTATCGTAAAGGGTATATGTACCTATCACTAATGGTACGATACTCTATAGGTATATAGGTATGGTAATGTCATATGTGACAAGCAGTACGAATCAATGTCACAAGGTCCCTAACCAAGCAATATAATGTCTATAATGGTTTGTGTGTTGTTAGTTATATTTATGCCCTAGAGGCCATTACTATACATAGGATGTATATTGTAGTGGATGCTTGGACATAGATAGGGAGGACTTTCTTTCTCGACATGATAGCATGCTATCTGGTTGATCTTTACCTTAACGTGTACACTGATTGTCCCTCTGTTACATGTTAGTAAAGCCCTTATGATGTGTACTTCACTACCTGGACTATGATGCGGATCATACTAGTGGGGACATGGTAGTCCATAAGTACATCCTTCAAAGTCCCTAGTCGTGGGTATATCGAGACGGGGCATCGATATACCAGAGTAGACTAGCGTATACCTTCTCGACCCATACAGATGGGCAATGGATGATCCCATATCCATTGGTGTTTGACATCAGAGATGATATACGAGTGCTCAGTGAAGACTGGGTACACTGGACGGACTCGCCGAGAACTCCCAGATGGTATTATACCTTACGTCAGATGGCAGTTCTCTGGTGACACTGGTACAGAGTAGTCTGTTGACCCGAGATCGTCATAGAGTCTTGTGTGATTCCTACTGTGCTTTGATTTCCACCATACCACGTCCAAGAGGGCATGCAAAACGGTGGCTTTTGGGTACAGTCCCGAATCACATGGAGGCAATGAGCGATAGGAGGGGATTCGTCTCTCACGGTATAGGGAGTTGATGTTGCGCTGTGTTCGATTGGCTATAACCGGAAATCCCTGGCCAAGGTTACTGAGATTTACTGGTAAGTGTTATCAGTAGTTTCTCGAACTGTTATAGACCTCATATCGACACGACTTATCGAGCTACTGGGGTCTGACGTTTACCACCCCTAGGCGAGATATGCGACATATCAGACGACGAGACCGGACTGTACGGTAAGTGTTACTGGTTGGATTCACGGGCGTGTGAGCGGGCTTGCTCGTCGATCTTCTGATCGCTCAATACCCGGGTGGCCGTTACGTTTAGCAGACCGCTTGCGGCTTGTGGGTGTTTGATATGATCATCATCTGCTGCCGGCGTATTGACGAGTCTTTAGAGTCCTACACAGAGGTTTCCTGGCTCAAGCGAAACGAAATAGGAGCGCATATGAGATATGTGCGGGACCGAGAATAATGCGTGTATGTGATACCGTATTCTATTCTCGCGATGAATGTATCGATATGGTTGTATGCGATATAACCTAGTTATCGAATCAAGGATTGATTCGGTAAGCCGATACATAGGATACTAGTCGGTTATATGCGATATGACCGGATCGTTAAATCAAGTGTTGATTTAATGATTTAATATATAATTATATATTTGATATATTACTTTGCATTAACTAGTATTGGTTCACTTTAAAAGGTTTTTCTCACTTGTTTGTGCACATTGTATATGTGATATATTTTTGTGCACAAGTTTGTATCATGTTTGATGATGCATGCTTACTTGGGTTTGTGTAAAGATTAAACCATGGTTGTGTAATGGTTAGGGTTTTTCATTTTCTTATTCATTTATTTATTTGTTTATTCATTTTGAAAATGATAAGCATAAATAGAAAATGGTGGCTAACTTTGGATGCATGTTGAAGCTTCATGAAGCTTTGACTAAGTCACCATTTTGTCTCATGCTTAACCCTAACCATTTCACTTAACCCTAGTCTATTCTCTACACTTGACCATGGTTGGATTATGATAAGTATTGATTTTCTTTTCTATTTGAAAATAACTTATCATAATATTATCATCTTCTTCTTCTTCTTCTTCTTCAAGAAGAAAACCTAGACTTCATCAATGGTGACTTGATGAAATGAGTGAGAAATCCAATTCTAAAGTGAACCCACTTCCTATTTCTTCATCCTCTACCTCTTGCCAAGTAGTAGAGTGTGTTTTATTCACAAGTTTCATGACTTGGTGAAGTTGGAGCTTGATCTAGCGATGCCTCGACGTAGATCATCTTCGGCATCGTCGTCGATGACCTAGCCCGCTTTTTCTCCGATGAAGCCGACGCTAGAGCCCAAGATCCGATTTGTACAGCGAGGAGACATCATCGCGGAGCCATGGAGGTAGAGAACCGGATCAACAAAGGTTGTATTTCTGTTTACCATTTAATTAAGTTGTTAACTAGTTTCTTTTCGCCTAAACTTCTAGCCAACGATCCGTATTAGGGTTTCTCGGCACCGTAATTTTTGAAATTGGCATGGTTGATGCCTTGTGAGACCTCTTAAGAGTGCCTAGGAACCCTACAGTGGTATCAGAGACTAGCTAGAGCCTTAGGCGAAGTCTAGACGACGTTTGAAACCCGATCGAACCAAAACCCCAAAATCCAAAATGCTCTCTGGAAATTTTCTGAAAATTTTGATTTTTGTGAATTAAAAATATGCAGAAAATTAAGCAGGGTCTTATTTGAATTACTGTGAAAAACGAGGGTCTAATTCGAATATTCCAGCGCGGAACCGCGGCACAAGCCTGCTTGTGCGGCTGTTCCGCGGCCGTTTTGTCTTCTTGTCCAATGATCTCTGCACAGTAATTCATATAATTGAATGCTATATTTTCTGGGAATTTTTATTCTGACTCTACAGTTGAGTATTCTGGGGTTGTATTGGGAATCATAGATTCGATCGGATTATCAGACTTTGTCTATGTGGCTTTCCGGATAATTTTAGAATATGTTAAAAAGTTCGACCGGATATAAATACCCAATCTTTCCCCTGCCGGAAAAATTCCAAGTGTTGGATTTTTCCATGGTTTAAAGACGTTCTAAGTAGTGCAAGTAACGTGATGGTCCCTCTAGAAGACAACAAACCTTAACTCGATTATGTGACCGTCTTGAACTGTCCTTTGAACCTTCGGGTTTGGGGCCGTACGGCGTGCCACATGTAAGGCGTTGGCTTGACCCTTCTACGGCTGGACCGTTGGTACTGGGGCACGAAGTGAATGTCTTTGAACTTATTTCATGAGTTGAGCTGTTTCGGGAAAACTTGGGTGTTCGATTGCTCGATCGGAAAGTTTAACATTTTCTATCTTATTCGGAATGTGATCCAATAATTGGAATTCACAAGAAGTTATGAGATAACTGAATGAATGTTATAAATCTAGTAGTTTAGTCTCACTTGATCGGTTGCCATGGAATTTTGATGTGATCAAAAGTCTGTCGCAATCACGTAGCGTACGCGGATACTCGTCGGGTAAACTTAATAGACAGCCTCACTCCATAGCCCCGACCAAGTGACTGTAGGAGAACCCCGTCGCCGAAAGCATCCGTTCGGGTGCTCGCGGTAGCGGTGTTCCGCCTTGGTGCACTTCGGCGACGGTATCGGTGGTGCGGCCGCCTACTAAAGTTTGCAACGAGCATTCGATCAGGATGTCGGGAATCTTGTTGAATTGCCCGACTTGATATTGAAAAGGGTTTTCGATTTTGAGACTAAAATGCGGGGTTTATAATTGTTAGGCATGTGATGTCTAAGTAATTCATTTGGTCAGGCATGCGATGTCTGAGGTAGTTGCGGATTCCAACTGTTGTAGTTTTACACTTTCTTTTCTGTAACCGTAAGTGTAATATGTGATATCACCGGTTTCGTTACTATAGGTCAACGACAATTGGGATGCGCATATTTACTTACGTTGATGACATGTGATGTTATGTGTTGCTGGATATGTTATATTGGATCGTCGTGTTTGAATAGCCGGGGGTTTTTATGTGAGATGAGTGTTTTTCATTTTCATTCATGTAAAAACTTGTATGTAATATTCTTTTATTGGGGCACTTCCAGGTTGCGGAAGATGTCACCCTTTGTATATTATTTACTTTTCCGCACTAGGATAGACCCAAGGAGGAGGGCACAAGTAACCGGGTTCTGGAGTCCAGTGGGAGACCAACTCGAGGAGTCGAGTCCGGGTCTCCTAACTCTAGAATTGGTAGGGTTTCTTGCCGCTCTCGTAGGGGTCTAGGGGTGTGGGTTTGGCTGTTCATCACGACCGTGGAATCCATGTTTTATACTGGCTCGTATTGAAAACCCGGACGTCCTAGTATATCCAATGTTTCATATGTTTCTTCTGCTGCGATATCTGTGATGTGATCATGTGATGTTCTGTGATAGTTACAGTATATAGTATATATGATATATTATATAGGCGTTACTTATGTTTTACACCCGCGCTAGCCCTGCCCCGCTCTGCCGTTAGTTAGCTAACCTAACGGTGCACGAGGGGACATCGAGGCGAATGCGGATGGCATAAGCGTACGTCGTATTTATCTGTGATGTTTAGGTATTTAAATGATGGGACTTCATTAATGTGATTAATGAAATAAAAGAAACCTAAGATGTTGTAGAATCGAATTTCAAAATAAAACAGGTAGCTACAGTTCTTGCTTTGCACAGCGGTATATATGATATATCCTGCACCTTATTCGATGAGGAAAGGACCGAGATCCCTTCACCGGGAGTGACTCCATTAGCAATAACTGGTAGATGCTACACACTCGGTTTGTCTTTTGATTGCTTTTAAGAGATTTTGCTTTGCACAGCGGTATATATGATATATCCCGCACCTCATTCGACGAGAAAAGGGCCGATGATCCCTTCACCGAGAGTGACCCCTTTAGCAAAACTTGAAAAGCCTAAAAAACACTCCATTTTTAAAATCATTTGATTCTACAACGATATAAAGTTCATTACGCAAAAGGTTTTCTTAAAAACCTGTCGTAGCCTTCCGTCATTTCAGATAGGTAATAGTTAGTATTCGTGTTGCGTTTGTTGACTCAGTCAAGGCGTAGTGTGCGGTAGCTGATTATTGCTTATCTGCAAAGCATATGATGCGATTGGATTAGGGTAGTCGTGCGGCCTTGTTGACTCAGTCAAGGGTCGTGCGGGTGGGTTTAATTCAATCGAGAAATGACGGGTTGAACTTTACTTGCGGTCTATGGTTTGTTGACTCAGTCAAGGTCATAGATCGCATGGGGCAAAATATTATCGGGAATTTCAAGTGTTGAAATTTGCAATGAGATTGCATACCTTATATGAGATAGTTGGATCCCGATACCCGCTGCGAGTAAGAGTTACTCCTGGGAGAGTTTTACACATTACAATTAGCCTACATCTCTTTTATCTGGAGCAGATAGATCTAGAGCAAAGCCCTTCTTTCACTCACATCTGGTGGTATCAAGTAGGTGTCTAGAAAGGTGTCAACGGGATTACGCCTCTGGGAAAACGAGGTTTACATTAATTAGGTTCGTGCGAAAGCACGGGGGACCTCCCTCAAAGTACCGACACTGGCCTGGCTGAAAGATTGGCGAACTTGTAGTGTGTAATTAATCCCGGCTAGTCTTTCCTTTTTGGGTTTGAAGGAAGATTTGATAAAAAGCAGTGGGAGCCATCCTGATTAGATAAAATAATAACCAATCTATTCTTGCAAGAGCGCACGCTGAGTGTTTTCTTCTCTCTCTCTCTTCGTAGCGACCATATCACGCCTTAATCAAAATAATAATACGGATGTATTGACAGAACCCACTTGTTATACTGAGCTGGGGAACGTTGGTCCCGCTCCAACTTATAATTGTTATAAGAGAGAGCAGGAAATTGGGGATTACCAGAATTCCCATGCCGCCCAAACGAAGAGAGTGCATGCTGATGCATCATCTTCGGGTGTGTTCATTACAAAGAACTGTTTCTCAGTATCCTTTACGTCCTGGGTATGTGATACCAGATCAGGATCCCCGATATGTAATCTGCTACATAGGGCTACAGACCGGTAGAGAACTGAGATCAGGTGATTAGTTTCATGAGGCAGAAAACGGGGCAAGTGTTGCAGCCAAGTCTGTTGGTCACTGTCACCCTTTATTACCAATACATTGATTCTGAACGAATGTTATTAGATACCGAACCTGATATACAAAATCATATCAGTCTCTTTATCAGTAAAGAAATGATAAAATTTTGTATTGTTGGATAATGTTTTGAACATTTCCTATATCAAAAGTTGATCGATTCAGGCACGTTATCTAAAGGCATTAATGTTCTAAATCAAACTACAGTTCTTTAGTATACTGAACACACACAAGAGGAAGAGTTCAGAAATGAACGAATCCTTCTTGAGGCATTGTAGACTAGGTCATATCAATGTGACCCGACTAGCTGAAGTTACACATAGATGCATATTTAAATCAGTTTAAATCTACATCTTGTGAAACTTGCCAGTCATGTCACAAAGATATAATGACACCAGCTCTGTTTATTGGAAACAGAGAAAGAGCTAGTGGACTCTTGGGATGATACGTGTTGATGTATGTAGGTTCCCTGTCTACATATGCCAGGACCGGTTCTTTGTACTTCATTACATTCTCTGATAATCTCTCAAGATTCAGACATATGTTCCTGTTGAAACACAAGTCCGAACCTTTTGAGATATTCACGGAATATAAGTTAGAAGTAGAGAACCAAATTGAGGGTATAAGTATTACGTCCTTTGATGCGATCAGGGAGGAGAATACTTGAGCACGAAATTCTTGGACTTTTCTAAAAGAGAATGAGAGTCTCTCTCAGCATTACTCCTCCGTATACACCATAACACGATGGTATATCGGGGCGGAGCAATAGCACCCTATGTTATATGGTGTGCTCTATGATGAGTACTACTGAGTTTCCTATTTCCTTTTGGGAGTTATGCACTTGAGAAGCTGCATACCTATTGAATAGGGTTCAAATCAAATCAGTTGCCTACCACTTCATATTTGATATGATAAGGGAAGAGCCCATCTCTTAAATTAGTTAAGATTTGGGGTTGCCCAGCCTATGTCTGAAAAGCAAAATCCGGACAAGCTCGAGGCAAGGTCTGTAATGTAGAACTGGAAAGGTTCCAGCTATACAAACTACAGCAGATGATTTGATAAAACCAAAGGATTCAATAGTTACCAACGAACCTCAGCCTCTCCGCCGATCTAGTAGGGTTTCTCACCCACCTGAGAGATACTTCTGTTTCTCTATGACAGTGGGAGTGAGGATTGCATCATGAGATGATGACCCAACTAGTTTCGAGCTGGCCATCAGGAGTGGGACTCCGTTAGAATGGCTGGATGCTTAGCGATCTGAGATGGAATCCATGTACACCAACAAAGTATGGACTTTGGTTGCTATATCTGAAGGGTTAAATCCCCATCAGGAGCAAGTATATCTTGAAAAGATTACTTGGTGTAGATGGAAAAGTTGAGACTTTCAAAGCTAGACTTGTTAAAGCTTTTCGTCATCGACCAGGCGTGGATTATGATGAACCCTTTTCAAGTGGCTATGCTTAAGTTCATCCAGATCCTACTTGCCACGGCAACATACCATGACTACGATCTCTGGCGGTTGGGTGCCATGACTACTTTTCTAAACAATTATTTAGAAGAGAGCGTCTATTAGTACACAGCCAGAGTGCCTCGTAGACAGTGGGAGCAGCGGAAACGTGTGCAAGATGCTTTATAGGATAAAGCAGGCATCGCGGAGTTGGAACATCTGTTTTGATGAATTAGTCAAAGAGTTTGACATCATCAAAATGGTAGATGAACCATGTATAAACAAAAAGGTAGTAGGGAGTATAGTGATGATCCTCGTAGAGTACGTGAATGACATACTCTTGATAAGAAAGGAGTTTCCTATGCTACGCTCGGTCAATCTCCGCTTATCACAATGATTCTCCATATAGGATCAAAAATGATACCTCCTAAATCCTGGATTTTGGATCTATGAGATAGATCTAAATAGATGTTAGGATTCTCACTAGTTGTAGTGAGACGGTATCAATCGACCCTGGAGAGAATCACTGGAATGGTTCCAGGGTGATAAAGACGACTGAATGTCAGTCACAGGCATTGTCTTTACCCTCAGTAAAGGGACGGTATGTTGGAAAGAGTTCCAAGCTAGATACCGTGGCATACTAGACGATTAAGGCTGGATACATCGCTACTTAAGATGCTACCAAAGAGGATGTTTGGGTGTATATTTGTTCATGAGATGAACTTAGTTCCTCCCATTGTGTGACAATGGAGTTGTGGCTTATGCCAAGGAACGTCCGTCCCATCAGTGATCCAGACATATTCTAAGGCAGTATCACCTGATCATGGAGATGGTTGATCTCCAGGGTGATCGAGGTTAGGAGAGTAGACTCAGAGGACAGCACGGCGGATCCACTCACAAAGGCCTTTTCCCAGAGAGAGACTATTATGGGATGGTTGAGTATGAGATACTACAACCACTGCTATCAGATGGCCCTAGTGCAAGTGGGAGATTGTTAGTTATATGTATGCCCTAGAGGCCATTACTATACATAGGATGTATATTGTAGTGGATACTTGGACATATATAGGGAGGACTTTCTTGCTCGACATGATAGTATGCTATCTGGTTGATCTTTACCTTAACGTGTACACTGATTGTCCCTCTGTTACATGTTGGTAAAGCCCTTTGGATGTGTACTTGACTACCTGGACTATGATGCGGATCATACTAGTGGGGACATGGTAGTCCATAAGTACATCCTTCAAAGTCCCTAGTCGTGGGTATATCGAGACGGGGCATCGATATACCAGAGTAGACTAGCGTATACCTTCTCGACCCATACAGATGGGCAATGGATGATCCCATATCCATTGGTGTTTGACATCAGAGATGATATACGAGTGCTCAGTGAAGACTGGGTACACTGGACGGACTCGCCGAGAACTCCCAGATGGTATTATACCTTACGTCAGATGGCAGTTCTCTGGTGACACTGGTACAGAGTAGTCTGTTGACCCGAGATCGTCATAGAGTCTTGTGTGATTCCCACTGTGCTTTGATTTCCACCTTACCACGTCCAAGAGGGCATGCAAAACGGTGGCTTTTAGGTACAGTCCCGAATCACATGGAGGCAATGAGCGATAGGAGGGGATTCGTCTCTCCCGGTATAGGGAGTTGATGTTGCGCTGTGTTCGATTGGCTATAACCGGAAATCCCTGGCCAGGGTTGCTGAGATTTACTGGTAAGTGTTATCAGTAGTTTCTCGAACTGTTATAGACCTCATATCGACACGACTTATCGAGCTACTGGGGTCTGACGTTTACCACCCCTAGGCGAGATATGCGACATATCAGACGACGAGACCGGACTGTATGGTAAGTGTTACTGGTTGGATTCACAGGAGTGTGAGCGGGCTTGCTCGTCGATCTTCTGATCGCTCAATACCCGGGTGGCCGTTACGTTTAGCAGACCGCTTGCGTCTTGTGAGTGTTTGATATGATCATCACCTGCTGCCGGCGTATTGACGAGTCTTTAGAGTCCTACACAGAGGTTTCCTGGCTCAAGAGAAACGAAATAGGAGCGCATATGAGATATGTGCGGGACCGAGAATAATGCGTGTATGTGATACCGTATTCTATTCTCGCGATGAGTGTATCGATATGGTTGTAAGCGATATAACCTAGTTATCGAATCAAGGATTGATTCGGTAAGCCGATACATAGGATACTAGTCGGTTATATGCGATATGACCGGATCGTTAAATCAAGTGTTGATTTATTGATTTAATGTATAATTATATATTTGATATATTACTTTGCATTAACTAGTATTGGTTCACTTTAAAAGGTTTTTCTCACTTGTTTGTGCACATTGTATATGTGATATATTTTTGTGCACAAGTTTGTATCATGTTTGATGATGCATGCTTACTTGGGTTTGTGTAAAGATTAAACCATGGTTGTGTAATGGTTAGGGTTTTTCATTTTCTTATTCATTTATTTATTTGTTTATTCATTTTGAAAATGATAAGCATAAAGAGAAAATGGTGGCTAACTTTGGATGCATGTTGAAGCTTCATGAAACTTTGACTAAGTCACCATTTTGTCTCATGCTTAACCCTAACCATTCCACTTAACCCTAGTCTATTCTCTACACTTGACCATGGTTGGATTATGATAAGTATTGATTTTCTTTTCTATTTGAAAATAACTTATCATAATATTATCATCATCTTCTTCTTCTTCTTCAAGAAGAAAACCTAGACTTCATCAATGGTGACTTGATGAAATGAGTGAGAAATCCAATTCTAAAGTGAACCCACTTCCTATTTCTTCATCCTCTACCTCTTGCCAAGTAGTAGAGTGTGTTTTCTTCACAAGTTTGATGACTTGGTGAAGTTGGAGCTTGATCTAGCGATGCCTCGACGTAGATCATCTTCGGCATCGTCGTCGATGACCTAGCCCGCTTTTTCTCCGATGAAGCCGACGCTAGAGCCCAAGATCCGATTTGTACAGCGAGGAGACATCATCGCGGAGCCATGGAGGTGGAGAACCGGATCTTCAAAGGTTGTATTTCCGTTTACCATTTTGTTAAGTTGTTAACTAGTTTCTTTTTCGCCTAAACTTCTAGCCAACGATCCGTATTAGGGTTTCTCGGCACCGTAATTTTTGAAATTGGCATGGTTGATGCCTTGTGAGACCTCTTAAGAGTGCCTAGGAACCCTACATGTGTGACATGGCAATTATTGACGGTGTGTGTGTAGCATACAATCCGTGCTCGTGCAACATGAACCGTCAATAATATGTGCAGTGTCCTACGGCTGCTAGTCACAGTATAACTATATCAAGGAAATAAAATAAAGGCGCAATTCTAACAATGACGTAGAATATGCGACAAGTATTAGAATCCTAGCCCAGACGCATAACGCCATGCGGGCGATTCCCCTATAGATGTTAAATCTACTCACTTACACTCCACGCTAGGTGAATCCTACCATCTGCTCCCCCCTGTAGCAGTGTCCGTAGTCCCTGCCTGCAAACCTGCAAATAAGACAAGGAAATCACATATAAGCCAAATATTCCGCAAAACACGATATCGAACCAAAACGAGAAACTCGCGTCGAGAATTAAACGCGCGTGTGCACGATACGCTAAAACGTCTGTGTACGCGTCTAAAACCATCACGACATGCCGCGATACGCTGGATCGCAGAACCCTCTCACGTATCGCGTGTATCGCGCAAACACAACGAACACCAAAAACAATATATAGTCCCAGATTTTCCTACAGATCAAAACTTACAAAACTAGACATGCCAAAACACTACAATACACTGCAGACTACCCTACACAAAACCCCAGCATCCAACTCACCTTCATGGCTGCAATTTGCGGCCAGATTGAATTAATTGGCGGCCTGGGTAGGGAGAAGGTGGCTCGTGTTCTTGTGGTGGTATCTAGACCTAGGTAGCATATTCTAGTTTCCTCAATTTTGTTCTGTAGGGTCCGGATCAAAAGCAGATTACAAATACCCAGTATATCACTTTAAAAACACTAATTTAGCACAAAAGCAAAACCTATGGTATTTTAGTGTAATCTGGGATATTTCTCAGTTGAAGTGACCCTGTTAACACTAAAATAGGCTAGGTTTACCCACTCAATCATCACTTAATCAAATTTCCATATAAAACACCATAATTAGCACTAAACTAGCTAATTAATACTAACTGACACCAATTAACACATAATCTAAGCATCTAGGGGATTGGGTTCATAAATTATACCCAAAAGAACCATAGAGAGCAGGTGAAGAAGTGGAGAAGAGCTGCTATAGGTTGCTGGAGCTCCTGCTACTGTTGTTGCTGCATGCGGCTGCTGCTGGTGCTGCTGATGATGATGATGCTGTTGCTGCTGATGATGATGCTGCTGCTGCTACTAGTTGCTGCTGCTGCTGAAGCTTCTTCTGCTGCTGTGGCTGCTGAGTGTGTATGTGTGTGAGAGAGAGTGAGAGAATGAGAGCAAGGAAAAAGAGTATGAGGATGAGAATGAGAGGAATTCAAACACCCCCTCTTCTCACTCTCTCTCTCTCTCTCTCTTCATTAAAGAAGCATGGCACAATCCATGTTGTCCCATGCCCTCTCTCTCTCAAAGTCAACACTTCAACCATAATTTTAAATCCCTTATTATTTTTAACAACCATAACTATTAAACCCAAAACACTTAAACAATATTAAAACTAGATTATAGAAATGGTTAAACCCCAAAATACAACCCTCGTTATCATGCACAAGTGTGTGTGTGCCTAGGAAAATTCTAATAAAATACTCAATAAATAGGATAAAATATTTAAAAACCAATTTGGTAAACTTTTTATTAAAAACCATATATTAAAATATAATTAGCTACAAAACACATTCTAAGGTGCTACAATCTCCCCTCCTTAAAAGAAATTCGTCCCCGAATTTAAAAAAAATATACTTCTACTCGTACCTTCAAAGAGAAGACTACAAATCTCAATTCTCGCTCGCAGCCTCCCAAGTGATTACCTCACTATACGGCTACGTCCAAGAAAACCCTCCACAGATAGCAAGACCCTTGACCGATGTTCCTCCACCTGCTGAGCCATTAACACCATTGGCTGCTGGTGAACGAAAGATCGCGTCCAAGCTAAATGGTCTGGTGCTAAATCATGTGAGAAAGGTCATGAAGGTAATTGTAAAGCATCATCACAAGGAATACAGGGTGAAAATCCAATAATCTGGGCGGAAGTGCCAAATTAAGGGCAACGAAACTAACTCGCTCATAGGATCTCAGAAGGACCTAAATCCTGGGACAAGCTCCCCACAATCCAACACGTCATTCATCGGAAAAGTCCGTAGGAATACATGATCTGTCCCTGCGAACTCGAGTCTATGACCAACACAGTCGGCATAAGACCTCAGTTCGCAATGGACAATTCCCATCCTGACCTATCACAACTGGACCATCTCCTAAGTCTCTAGACTAGCTGGGGTCCAAGGTCCTACTTACGCAGAGTCAGAAAGACAACAGACTGGTGATCGACACGACCTAACCCCTAAACCTAAAGGTGGCCAATTGGAGTCTCTCCTGATAACAGCTATCGAAGGAGAACCCTAACGATGGCGAGTGACGATCCCAAACTGCTGACAACAATCAACACAACACAAAACTTAACAAGAAACAACTGAGCAATTGAGTATAACCTGACGACAAGAATCCGAATGGAGCCACACCCTGACTAAACCTGGTTAGACACCATAACGAAATTCATGGAGATCTGCTCCCACTCCTACTTCGGAACGGTAAAAGGTTGCAACTCTCCAGCCGGCCTCAGATGCTCAACCCAAACACACAACAAGACAAACACCTTGAAACGAAACCTGAAACTTCTCTTTACATCTCTGTCCACCCGTAACTATCTTACAAGTCACGTTAAATGTTGGTGGAACTTGAATTCATATAGAGAGTTGACAGATGTGCATGTTCTAGGATTACACGTCTCTACCCAATGATACCAGGTACACAAACGCGTCCCTAACTTAGCACACCATTGTCACAAATCAAGGTCTCAGAATCATTACCCAGCCGACGAATGAGTATCGGCGGGCAGTGTCTTGCGAAAACGATTTAAGGAAAGTGGTCGGGCGCGGACATGAGCAAGCTGTCCCCTCCGTAGAGACGAACATAAGCTGTACTCAACGATCACACAAGAACTGTAAATCTACAGAAGACTATCACAACAATCAAAATCCGCTGCAGGAAGATGTTCATTAAGCTTTGGTGGTCCGTGAAAATCTGACATGACTCTCGAACAAGTAGTGTCTCTAAATCTCTAATGCAAAACCACCGCGGCCTTCTCCAGATCATGAGTGGAATATCCTTCTCGTACTTCCTCCAAATGTAGGGAAGCAAAGCGATAACTCTATTGTGTCACCTTAGTACACACTCGATCCCACTCAAGAAACATTACAGTTAAACAACAAGGTCGCCCGAACCAAAAGCAAGGAAAGAACTGATGCAGTTGTTAACAGAATCTTCAACTGCCGAAAACTCCGCACACAAGCCTCAATCCACAAAAAGAAACCTCCTGTTCGGTCAATTCAGTCGACGGTGCAGTACTACTCTAGCAATCCTGTAAGAAACGGCGGTAAGAACCTGCTAAGCCCAAAAATCTGCGGATCTCCGTCCTGCACACAGGTCTGGAGCTAAGCTGTACGGCCACGATCTCCCTCGGGACCATACAAAACCGTCTCCCGTGACTACAAGACCTAGGAGTCAACACAAAACAAGCCTGAAGAAATACTCCGAGAATTTAGCAAACTGCTGGTGCTCTCCCAGTATCTGCATAACAAATCCTCAAGTGCTACTGTTACTCAAGACACATTAAATAGACCAGAATGTCGTATATAACACAACAAAAACTGGTCGAGGAACGGCCTGAAGAAATCTTGTTCATCACATTTACAAATGCTGCCAGGGCATCAGAGAATCCAACGACTCACAAAAACACACAAAGCCCGTAGCACGCACAAGGCAGTCATCGGAATGCCATCACTCCGAATCCGCAATAATGATGACCTGATCCCAAACAAACTTAGAAAATGTCTCGCACTCTGGAGCTGAACGAAGAAATCTTCACGGCGAGGTGAAGGATACCTATCCGCACCGTAAGCCAGTTCAATTAACGATCCATCGATACGCAACCCTAAACTGCCGTCTTTCTCCTTGACGAACAGAAATAGGAGCTCCCTAATGCGAAGCACTCAGACACATAAAACTCCCCAAACCACAAATCTGCAGCTGATCCTTAAGCTCCCCAAGCTTTGCCGGCTTATCCGGAACAACGTCGGAAAAACTCTCGCACGAAAGGAACCCGGTCCAACAATCCCACTGTGGCTCCGGTATCACGAATGAATGCCAAGAATCCACGACATCTCCTCAGTAGCCGACTAGAGAAAAAGGCTGAATTCAAGCTGTGAGAGGCGGCACAACTATCCACCTGCACAACAAGAACTGACTTGCCGGGGAAAACAAAACCTAACTTGTTTCCTCACGGTAGTCCACAGACACCTAACACGTAACTAAACAGTCCGTGCCCAGGAGAACGTCAAATCCAACATCTCTAGAAGGATCAAAACGACGGACGAATCTCTATCTCCTATCCGATTGGCATACAACTGAATACGTGTCGCGCAACAAAAGAATCGCTGACAGAAGTTAACACAACTATGACTAATCTACCCAACCACGGTACAAACATGAAAAACAAACGAATACATCAAAGAACATGCGAAATAAGGATACCTGAAGACTCTGCATTGGACGCCTGCGCGTCCCGATGAGTAGAAGCAAACTCCTGTGTCTGCTCTCTACTCGCAGCTGGATGAACTCCTCTGGTAGCCTGATCCCTCTGAGCAAACCTTCTATGTCCTCGGCCTCTCTGAGTACGATCCTGACGAGGTGCTAAGGAAAAATCCCTGATGAAGTGCTGAAGGCTCCCGCATCGAAAACATCCACGCGCTGACTGCTGACCATCCTGGGGATGAGAGCTGAACGACTGTCCTCGTCCTAAGCCTCTGCTACTCCCGCGACGGCCACGAAATCTGTCTCGATGACCAAACCTCTGTCTCTGGGCTGGTACACTGGTACGAGTCCTCCACTGTCCTGGAACTCTCTGAGCCTGTGGAATATGCGCCTCATCAACTGGAGCTGCAACCATTGGTGCTATGTAGGTGATGGACTGCTGCATGCTGATCGTAAGTGACAACTGAGTAAAAGGGGTGACAACCTCTTGTCGTAGCTCCCAAACGACATCAACCAAAGAACTCATAGTCTGGCGGAATTCCTGCATCTCTTCCAAAAGTCTATCAATAGTATATGTCGTAGGCTGATCCGTCTGCACCTGTGCAACTAGAGTGCCATCCTGGTCAGTACTCATCTCACCCGAGCCAACTCTGACCTCGGCCCTCGCTGCATCACTCTGAGCCCCCATAGTCATCGGCGGCAAGGCTATAAAAAGATATAAGATTCGATAAGAATAAGGAATCGAATGAATCGAATCTCAAGGATATAAATCATCAAGGAAGGAATTTCAAGCAAATTTGTACTTAGGTCACTAAAGGCGAAGTACCGCATCGTGGGTATGCTGCAGACATACACACACTACGTTACTCTGCTTAAGTTACCTACTCCATCATACTAAGGTCATCCTACACTCCGAAAGGTAAAACCTAGCGCTCTGATACCAACTTTGTCACGACCCAAAATTAGCCCATGACGGCCCTAATACTAGGCAACGCCAAAAGACGTAACGCAGTAAAAGAAAGCCAAAACCCAGAAATCTAAACCAAGAATATACGGAAAAGATAATATAAGTTTTTGAAACATTTGAAATCGCAACCCAAATTCTTTAAAAGGTCTACTTTCTTTCTTTAAAATTTTGGCAACACCCCTTTTTGTAAAAACTAACCCAAGATGAATACAATACAAAAATATGATGCTATAGCGAAGAAATAAAGACAATAGAGAGAAAGCTGTATATAAAAGACAACAAACCCACAAATAATATACAGTAACGTCCTCACCAAGTCTCTAAGTCAACAACATAATAGTAGATGGAGAGTACAAGATACAACGAGTGTACAGTACAAAATACAGATGACCACCAAAACCCACCTAAGAAAAATAGTACTGTGAGCTGATGCGGTATCTGTAGCAAAATATGATAGCTGAATAGCAGAATAGCCTGCCTAGACTACTCTGGGGAACAACCTGAAACACCTGTGGCACAACGGGGGTGAGTTGCCAACTCGTGAATAGTAGATAACATATGCAGGTAATCGCAGGAATGTACGTACAGCATGAATCTAAGGTATCCGATTGCAATAATAACATGTCATGTGAATGCAAAATAACGGAAAGTACAGTAGCAGGTACAATCAATATGTGAAGCAATAGTAACATGACAATAGTATGTAATAACCATGCAATAAGGATATGTGAATGTAGGTATGCAACTATCATAAGGGTACACTAACAGGTACTACCAATATATGAAACTGTGCATAACATAGATAAGTGTGAGGTATGGGGTGGAATATGTCATTTCCACGGAAACCTGACATCGTGGCAGGATCACAATCCATCAAGACACTCAAATCCACAATTCCTCAAATGAGCCCCCAAACTGGGCTCTCACATCACATAGGTCTCACATCACCTCAATATACAATATCGAAGCTCTCCTATATCTCGAATGTACAAATCAACAATCTCTTCCATATCCAATATCCAATCTCAATGAATCACCTATATCCCAAGTCAAATCTCAAGTAAGTTTCTAACATCCTAAAGGTATATATATATTTGCAGAAATAAAAATGATGGGGGCAATATACATATATTAGCGTCCCATTCCACTAATATTGGTGTAAGGGTATATATAACAACGGCTAATCCCCTATTATATATACAAAGGTGTTTAAAAGAAATATCATGAAAACAATGTGCCAAGCATCGACACAGAAATCCTGATAGGTACGTACCATACGCTGTCCCGAAAGCACGAGTGCCTAGCTTTGACCCTCGCCTTTCGACGTATGCATACGTGCATGACTCCCAACGGTGTCTACATGACCCCCGCCGAGTCATTGGTTCTGTCACCGGTAGGTACCAGCCCGCCTCCAGGCTCAATCGGCAACATCCATCGATCTTCTTGCCGAGGGGAACCATACCGGGCCCCACCATGTGTTGGAGATAGTACCCTCAGAGTCAATTATTGGATCACAGGCACGTGATTGCAATGATTGAGGGAGGACCTATCCCGGTAGAACAGTCTTACTCGAGATGATAGTATGCTATCTGATTTACCTTTATCATTGTGTACAGCTTTAGGTGACCTGACAAGTCGCTATTGCACGTTGATAGAGCCCCTAGGATTCTTGCTTGACTGCCAGCAGTATGAGGGCGATCATATAAGTGAGAGCTGGAGTCTATAAGCACATCCTTAAAAGGTCCCTAGTCGTAGGAGTTTCGAGACAGGGCATCGATTCTCCAGAGTAGACTAGTGTATACAGTCGAGACCCCGACGAGGGGCGGTGGCCGGTCTCATAAGCCACTGGTGTCAGTTGGTTCACCTAAGATGTATACAGGTGCTCATTGGGTTATGATTACACCGGACAGGACTCGCCGGGAACATGCTAGTTGGTCTTATACCTGACGTCAGATAGCAGTTCCCTGGTGACATGTGTACAGGTTAGTTCATCGACCTGGGGATCGTCATTTGTCTCGTGTGAGTTCCTGCTGTACTTTGATTACTACCCTACCACGGCTCAAAGGAGTCGTGCAAACAGGTTTTAGTTGGGTACAGTCCCGAGCCACATGGAGGCAGTGAGCGGATCTTCAGGGGTTTGTCTCTCCCGGTATTGGGGGTGAGGTCGCGCTGTGTCTAAGAGAGCCATTACACGAAGTCCTTGGCCAAGGCAGGAGATTTACTGGTAGGTATTCCAGTAGTATCTCAGGGTGTTCTGGGCTACACTCCGACACGACTTGTACCGCTTTTGGGGGTCTGACTTTCACCAACCCCCTAGGCCCGACATGCGATGCTCATAGACGAACGGACCGGACTGTACGGATATTGTCACTGACAGGCTCAGTAGGGTGTCAGGATGAGTTCGCTCATCGACGTCCCTTTTAGTCAATAGCTGGTGGCCCGTTACGTACTGGCTTATACCTCTGACGTGGTAGTGGTTAAATCCACAGCCATAGTATTGACGAGTCTTTAGAGTCCACCACACTTTCAGTTACTCAAGCTTTCGGGCGAAACGCTGTAGAGGCCGTATGGAGATATGGCAGGGTCCGATCAGATACGTGCGGTATTGCACGGATCAGGATCGGACGGTTAGTACTAGAGGCCGTATAGATATATGGCAAGGTTCGATCGGATACGTGCGGTATTGCACGGATCAGGATAGAACGGATATTACTAGCCGGCTTTGGTTTAAGCCGGATCCTAGTTTAGTACAGTGTAGATTTTGTCTCTTTGCATTTGTATCCGGACGGAATACAGATGCGGGTGTGTATGCACAGTATCGGGGTTTTCCTGTAATTTATTACGGGACCAGTTTTCTGGAGTTGCCAGTTTGCATTCCGTTCCGGCCGGTTTTCCTTTGTTCTTTCCCGGCCGGACTTTTCCGATGGAGGGGGTTATTTGCAAGTTTGCAAATAACACATAGTGGAGGGGTTTCTTGAAAATGCTTTGATTATGATGGCATCTTTTCTTTTCCACCATCACTTGCATTAATTAAGTTAAGGGAGGGTATGGGTTTGATGTGGATTGGTTATGGTTGATGTTTGGATGTGGTCACCTCTTTTCTTCTCCTACCATCACCTCCCTTCATGCTTGATTTTTCCTCCACCATTCTCACATGTATATGGCCGGCCACTTCTTGGATAGGAGTGGGGTTGATTTCATTTTTTGGTGTGGCAAAATTAAACATCTATCTCATTTTAGCTTGCCACCAAAATTCCCAAGTTCATATCTTGTTGATTCCTCCATCAAGGCAACTACAATCCCCATTGAGACAAAGCGCATTCTACACTACATTCTACAGCACGTCTTGGGCACGTCGACTTGCCAGCTTCGTGCCCGAGTTGCCTCGGTATTGAGGTGGGAGCCCGTAAAAGATGCAGGCGATGTGGTGCCCTTCCGGCGAAGAGGCGACGACCGGAGTTTCCGCGAGAGATCGGGACGACGAAGAGAAGACCGGAGGACTCGGATCACTCGGTATATCTCTAACCCGTCTTGTTGTTAGCTAGATCTAGTTTAATGGCCCGATCCGGAGTTTAGTGCGCGGTGGTGCCGGTTTGCAAAGTTCGCAAAATTAAAGTTTATCACCGTTTCCGCATTTGGCCGTCGGATTGACGACCGGGGCGCCGCCGTGCACTTACAGTGGTATCAAAGCCTCGCCATTAACTTCGTCTAGCTTTGTTTGATGTGTTTGCATTTCCGATCGACCAAAATTCCAAAAACCCGCGTTTTTCTTTACATCAGTTTTCTGTCGAAATTTTTTGAAGTCCAAAAATTTTTCAGGTTGTCTCAGAATGATGTTCAGGGAGTTCTAAGAACACTGGAAAAATTCGACAACACGATCCCTCCGTACGACCGCGAAATCGCGGCCGTAACCATTATGGAGGCCGCGGATCCACCGCAGGAATGAGGGATCATGTCATCATTTTTTTGCAGTGGGCTTGTGGGCTAAAAATAGGGGTTTTGGAATATTAAAATTGGGCCCAGATTTTCTGTGAGTGCTACAGTATTTCTTGGGGGCCCACTTGTTAATTTTTGATCGATCGGATATTTTAAACACATTATTTCACAGTATTTACATTATATCTGCGACCGTGAATGTCACTCGATCGGTAAATCCGGTCTAACTGCTATAGCCCGGTTAGACGGATTTGCGAACGTGACTTTCACGTTGATGTTCTGTGTTTCGCTGTTATGTTGCGGATCGATCGTGGGGATAGCCTGGATGCAATGCTAGTACAGTTTTGTTGTATTATGTACATTTGATATTGCAGGGCGAGCGTCCAACATGTGGACTGCCGTCACTGCCTGTTTGTATTATTATTTTGGGGCACGACCAGGTTGCGGTCGATGTACCCGTTGTATGTATATTTTACTTTCTGTACTAGGATTGCCCCGCGGTGGGGTGCACGGATAGCCGGGTTCTAGAGGGCAACAAGCCCGCATCTCATGGCATTGGGACGGAGGGGGCTTCGCTCTAGAATTGGCGGGCTATTCGCCGCACTCGTAGGGGGTACAGGTTGACCCAGGAGGGGTGCCCAAGTTACCGGATTCCGTGAAGTGCTGGGTGGTCCATTCACGGTGCTGAAGGGGGCTGCCTCGCTTCAGGTTTTGGCGGGTAACTTGCCGAGCCCGTAGGGGTCTAGGATTTCATTGCACAGGCTATCCACACGACCAGGGGAACGTCGGGTTTCAGTAGTGGCTCTGTGAAACCCGGGGATCCCAGATATCTGTATTGTTCTGTGATGCTGTACATTTCTGTGATGTTGCATTTTATTCACGCCTTGAGTGAAATACTATATATTGGTATATATATTAGTAGATGTTGTATATGTTTTTCATCCGCGCTAGTCCAGTCCCCGCTCTGCCGTTAGTTAGCTAACCTAACGGGTGATGACGGGACCCAGTGGCGAATGCGGATGGCAAATACGTACGTCAGTATATTTTCGTTCTTTGTGGTGTGATCAATTGATAGGACTGCGTTGATTCGGATCAATGCAAGTTAAAACAAACCTATTCTGATGTTGTTGGAACACTTTTCAAAAAGCTGTTATTGCAAGGACGTTCACTTTTGTTTTGCATCGTGGTATTCATTTAGAATATCCTGCTCCTCAGTCGACGAGGCAAGGGCCGAGATCCCTTCACCGGGAGTGACCCCTTGGACAGAAGTTTGCGTCAGGGCATTAACTTCACTATAGCCGATTACTTTTGCTTTGCATCGTGGTATTCATTTGGAATATCCTGCACCTCATTCTACGGGGAAAGAGCCGAGATCCCTTCACCGGGAGTGACCTCTTTAGTAAAGGTTTTCGTCACTATATTTTCTAAAAAGCTATCCGTTCCTTCAACGATATCAAGTTCATTACGTTAAAGGTTTTCGCCAGAAACCATTCGTAGCCCTCCATCATTTCAGTTAAATATTCGGTAGTATTCAAGCTATGTATTTTGACCTCACGCCAAGGCATAGCGTTTGGTAGCTGCCGGGTATTTATCTGTTGCATAGATAGATGCGTTGGTTTGGGACAGTCGTACTACTATTTTGGCCTACATCAAGGGTATGTACGGGTGGGTTCAAATTAACCTGGACAATGATGGGTAGAACTTGACATGTGACTTATGATATTTTGACCTCACGCCAAGGTCATAAGAGCATGGGGTAAAAATCACATCGGGAGTTTCAAAAGAACTGAAACTTGCCAGATATGCGCATACCTTCTGGAGTGTGATGACGTGAGCGGATTACGTCACGTTATCATGCGATGAGAGTTGGATCCCGATTCCCACTGATGAGTTAGTTTACTCCTCGGGTGACCCCGACTAATTCTTCTTTCAGGTTTGGAGGAGAATTTGAGGTACAGTGGGAGGTTTCCTGATTAGATAAATTGGTAACCATTCTGATCTAGGGTAGAGTGCACGCTGAGTGTTTCTTTTCTCTCTCTCTCTGGCAGCGACCATTGACCCGACCCTAAAACTACGACTCAGAGACCAAGTTGACCGAACCTTCTTAACACTGGCTTTTGGATTGTCAGAGTTGCAGACCTCATTGCCACTCCTACTTTTACCCTTTTCTCCAGGACACCCCGTATTACTGCGAACGTCCACTTCCATTGGACAAAACCATCGTATGGTTATATACGAACTCGAAGGAATTCGAGGATGGTTTCTGGTTCTGGAGAAAACGAATAGGACTATTCAGTTGTCTTTTCCTTTTACCTTCTCTCAAGTTGCGAGTACTCCTTGGTTTAGGAGATAGTACACCTATTACGCTTATTGGATAGTCTTCTTCCAAACCTTAGGCTGGTGCCGAACGTTGGGGAATGAAGAAAACCAATTAGCATAACGATGGTGTACAGAAGGTATTAAGATTAAGACAAAGCAAGGGATTAGTAAGAGGGCAAAGTAAATTGCGACTGCTGTTCACGACCAAACCAAGTATTCCTTCGCCAATCCTAAATCACCTTTGTATTTCTCCAGGACACTCCGTATCACTACGAAGATCCACAGTTTATTTGGATACTCCATCGTATGGTTATATACGAACTCGAAAGGAACTTATTCCAGTTCGGGGATGGATTCTGGTCTAGGAGAAATAGGAATAAGGTTTATTCGGTTGTTTTTTATCTTCACCTTCTCTCGCATTGCGAGTGCTCCTGGGACTAGGACAGTACACCCATTATGCTTATTGGATAGTCTTCTTCCAAACCATAGGCTGGTGCCGAACGGTAGGGAAGGATGAAAACCAATTGGCCTAAAGGGGTGTGCAGAAGGTAATGACTAAAGACATATAAAGGGATTTGGAGAGGTGGCAAAGAATTATACGGTTATAGTTGTGAATCTGGATAATGGTAGAGGCATTACTAGGAATACCAGGATACCCTATCGAAACATTTCAATGTTTCAGTTCAACTGTGTACTGTTAAAAGAAAACTGATTTCCCGATTAGACACTTGCTCCAGGGTATGTATTTACCAGGTTTGATTCTCACATCTGTATGGTTTTACAGATGATGAGTGGGAGTAAGTTATTGGGAATTGGGTGATCATCCTCATTATATCGGGATTCGTTGTAATCGGTGATATTTGAGGAGATCACCTGGGCTGTTTGCCGGTCGGCAAATGTTTGGTTTTGAATATCCGCTGTTGTGCACCAATTTCAAATTGATATATCTGTACGTCTATTTTCATAGAGTGAGATATACCTTTTGATATTATGTCGATGACATTTACCTATATCAGTGGATGGTTAGGTAAGGAGCATTAAACAGCGGTGTAATTCTTCTTAACCATAAGTACAGTTTTCAACCTACGACACACAGTGAAAGAGTTGTTAGACTCAGCGGACTTATACAGAGTATTGTATGTTGTCCAGTGTCCATTAGGACAGAGGGGTTGGTCCTCATACTATATACTGTTTACTTTTAACTTCTCTAGTTGTTAGACATGTGTTTCGTAGAAACACAGGGTCTAAGTTTTGAGGAGTTATAGGTATTTGAATAGAGTAGAGAACCAGGTATAGCAAGTATCGGGATTCTTCAAAGTGATCGAAGAAGTAGATACTTGTGTATGGTATTCAGTTGATAGTAATGATAAAGAGAAATTGCTTCTCTTTCAGGTTACTCATAATTGGAAGCATTCCTAAGTTGAGTAATGCTGATCGGCCTCTCTCCATTTAGTTGACATGCACTGGAGAAAGCTGCATGATTTGAATCTGGTTCAATTAAATCAGTGCCTCTGGTTCTATATTGGATATAGTACAGTTCATATCTTAACATTGTTAAGGTAGGGGAGTTGTCCGGCTTATGATTAAAACCAGACTCTGGATAACTCAAGGCACGTTTCTGTAATGGCTGTTTGTGGGTTGACCCAGGCTATGACGAGGGTTGATTTTCTACCATAAGAAAGAACAATAGTGATATTGTTCTTGACTCGCCACAGTTTTAATAAAAATGGATTTTTTTTCAAAAAACAGTAGTGGGAGTATGGTAGAACTGGAAGTGATTCCAGAACCGCAAACGATTACTGAAGATTTGATAAGGAACCTAAAGATTCAATCTGATTTGACATTCCATTGGCCACTCCGCAGATAAGGTGGGTAACTTCAGGCACCCGAGTGGTACTCCGGTTGCCTCAAGGACGGTGATAAGGAAGTTCTTGTTTACCCACACTTGCCATTGCTGTTGTTCCAGGCTGCGAGGCCCGGCAGGAGGATGAGTATAGCGTCGTTCTAAACTAGCTTTAGAAGTGCACGTCTATATGACTCTGCCACAGGGTTGTCGTAGTCAGTGGGAGCAGCGGAAGCATTGGTGGACATCAGGCTTATGTCTATTTATAGACTAAAGCAGATATAGCGGAGATAGATCATCTATTTCTGATGTGACAGTCATAGGTTTGACGTCATCAGAATAGGGGATGGAACTGTTGAGAAGGTAGTAGGGTGTGATATCCGGGTTTTGGATGACATACACAAAGTAGGAAGTGACATTCCTATACTACGATCGGTTATACTTTGGTCGTCACACAGTGGTTTCTCCACAAAGGACTTGGACATTATATAAGACATACTGGTTACTAGATCTATAGTTTTAGATCTAGATTTGGGTGGTTTCCCAATCTGGGTACTTAGACAACATTCTAAGAGTATTTAGAATGGACGACTCCTGGCATGGTAGAGTACCTGCAGGTAATGGAGTCACCCTCTCTAAAGGTGTCTTATAGACTAAAGTAAAGAGGGATATGCATGATTGGCAGATCACTTGCTTAGGCAATTAAGTCAATCATGAGATGTCAAGTACCACACCAGATGTTGTTCTTGCACTAGATGCAATAAGTTGACATTGATCCAATCCTGGAGAAACAGTCGGAAGCAGTTTTAGAACATAAGTGGATGTTCTAGGGATATGATAACGACAGCCTCATTTGGGAGACAGTTATCATTCCAGGCTTCCAAGGTGACATGGACGATAAGGAGGTTGTCAGAGTTATAGTTTTCCTTCTGACGAGGGACAGTATTTTGGACAGGTGGTCTAAGGAAATACTGAGGGTGGCATGGCGCAGGATACTGATTAAGTTCAGTTGACGATACAGTCTAAGAAGTTTGGATTTGGAGTTCATTTATGAGCTCGGTCCCATCAGACATCCAGACACTCTAAGACAGGTATTGCTCATTTCGGGAGATGGCTTTCTCCGCGAACTTGAGATATAGAGAGACATAGAAAGAAATTTCAAGGCGGATCCACTCACTGAGGCTATTCCTCGAACGCAATAGTCCTCCAAACAGGCTTTGTGAGACTGACTAGTAGAGGAGTTGGGTGTTCGGTATCACACAGGCTGTGAGTATGCGACATCGCAATAATTAGCCTTGAGTGCAAGTGGGAGATTGTTGGAGATAGTGCCCTCAGAGTCAATTATTGGATCACAGGCACGTGATTGCAATGATTGAGGGAGGACCTATCCCGGTAGAACAGTCTTACTCGAGATGATAGTATGCTATCTGATTTACCTTTATCATCGTGTACTGCTTTAGGTGACCTGACAAGTCGCTATTGCACGTTGATAGAGCCCCTAGGATTCTTGCTTGACTGCCAGCAGTATGAGGGCGATCATATAAGTGAGAGCTGGAGTCTATAAGCACATCCTTAAAAGGTCCTTAGTCGTGGGAGTTTCGAGACAGGGCATCGATTCTCCAAAGTAGACTAGTGTATACAGTCGAGACCCGGACGAGGGGCGGTGGCCGGTCTCACAAGCCACTGGTGTCAGTTGGTTCACCTAAGATGTATACAGGTGCTCATTGGGTTATGAGTACACCGGACAGGACTCGCCGGGAACATGCTAGTTGGTCTTATACCTGACGTCAGATAGCAGTTCCCTGGTGACATATGTACAGGTTAGTTCATCGACCTGGGGATCGTCATTTGTCTCGTGTGAGTTCCCACTGTACTTTGATTACTACCCTACCACGGCTCAAAGGAGTCGTGCAAACAGGTTTTAGTTGGGTACAGTCCCGAGCCACATGGAGGCAGTGAGCGGATCTTCAGGGGTTCGTCTCTCCCGGTATTGGGGGTGAGGTCGCGCTGTGTCTAGGAGAGCCATTACACGAAGTCCTTGGCCAAGGCAGGAGATTTACTGGTAGGTATTCCAGTAGTTTCTCAGGGTTTTCTGAGCTACACTCCGACACGACTTGTACCGCTTTTGGGGGTCTGACTTTTACCAACCCCCTAGGCCCGACATGTGATGCTCATAGACGAACGGACCGGACTGTACGGATATTGTCACTGACAGGCTCAGTAGGGTGTCAGGATGAGTTCGCTCATCGACGTCCCTTTTAGTCAATAGCTGGTGGCCCGTTACGTATTGGCTTATACCTCTGACGTGCTAGTGGTTAATTCCACAGCCATAGTATTGACGAGTCTTTAGAGTCCACCACACTTTCAGTTACTCAAGCTTTCGGACGAAACGCTGTAGAGGCCGTATGGAGATATGGCAGGGTCCGATCAGATACGTGCGGTATTGCACGGATCAGGATCGGACGGTTAGTACTAGAGGCCGTATAGATATATGGCAAGGTTCGATCGGATACGTGCGGTATTGCACGGATCAGGATAGAACGGATATTACTAGCCGGCTTTGGTTTAAGCCGGATCCTAGTTTAGTACAGTGTAGATTTTGTCTCTTTGCATTTGTATCCGGACGGAATACAGATGCGGGTGTGTATACACAGTATCGGGGTTTTCCTGTAATTTATTACGGGACCAGTTTTCTGGAGTTGCCAGTTTGCATTCCGTTCTGGCCGGTTTTTCTTTGTTCTTTCCCGGCCGGACTTTTCCGATGGAGGGGGTTATTTGCAAGTTTGCAAATAACACATAGTGGAGGGGTTTCTTGCAAATGCTTTGATTATGATGGCATCTTTTCTTTTCCACCATCACTTGCATTAATTAAGTTAAGGGAGGGTATGGGTTTGATGTGGATTGGTTATGGTTGATGTTTGGATGTGGTCACCTCTTTTCTTCTCCTACCATCACCTCCCTTCATGCTTGAATTTTCCTCCACCATTCTCACATGTATATGGCCGGCCACTTCTTGGATAGGAGTGGGGTTGATTTCATTTTTTGGTATGGCAAAATTAAACATCTATCTCATTTTAGCTTGCCACCAAAATTCCCAAGTTCATATCTTGTTGATTCCTCCATCAAGGCAACTACAAACCCCATTGAGACAAAGCGCATTCTACACTACATTCTACAGCACGTCTTGGGCACGTCTTGGGCACGTCGACTTGCCAGCTTCGTGCCCGAGTTGCCTCGGTATTGAGGTGGGAGCCCGTAAAAGATGCAGGCGATGTGGTGCCCTTCCGGCGAAGAGGCGACGACCGGAGTTTCCGCGAGAGATCGGGACGACGACGAGAAGACCGGAGGTTTCGGATCACTCGGTATATCTCTAACCCGTCTTGTTGTTAGCTAGATCTAGTTTAATGGCCCGATCCGGAGTTTAGTGCGCGGTGGTGCCGGTTTGCAAAGTTCGCAAAATTAAAGTTTATCACCGTTTCCGCATTTGGTCGTCGGATTGACGACCGGGGCGCCGCCGTGCACTTACACCATGTACCCTCATACGGCAACCACACCTAATATGGAGTATATAATCAGAACCGATAAATCTCATGGTGGCTGCGCAAATATCATATCAAGGAAACCGGGTTTTTCAATGTATGCATAATTTCATGAACTCCCGCGGTTCCCAAATCCAGAAATCATCATGTGAAATCCAAATAACAATACGCAAATCCAGGAATAAATATATGCGATATATCTGAAATGCGTGCATATAAATGAGAATATGTAGCTGAAACCAGATGTATGCAAAACCAATAAAGTACAACTAAGTAACATCAGTAAAGGTAAATATATGATTGCATCTGAATATGTGTGTAACATACAGGTATAGCAATGTATAGGTATCTACCTATAGGAACTGATGTCGTATACCCCCCTTGGGTATAAGAAAAATATGAGTAAGATATACCTGTAGATGTATCGTAAAGGGTATATGTACCTATCACTAATGGTACGATACTCTATAGGTATATAGGTATGGTAATGTCATATGTGACAAGCAATACGAATCAATGTCACAAGGTCCCTAACCAAGCAATATAATGTCTATAATGGTTTGTGTGTGACATGGCAATTATTGACGGTGTGTGTGTAGCATACAATCCGTGCTCGTTCAACATGAACCGTCAATAATATGTGCAGTGTCCTACGGCTGCTAGTCACAGTATAACTATATTAAGGAAATAAAATAAAGGCGCAATTCTAACAATGACGTAGAATATGCGACAAGTATTAGAATTCTAGCCCAGACGCGTAACGCCATGCGGGCGATTCCCCTGTAGATGTTAAATCTACTCACCTACACTCCACGCTAGGTGAATCCTACCATCTGCTCTCCCCTGTAGCAGTGTCCGTAGTCCCTGCCTGCAAACCTGCAAATAAGCCAAGGAAATCACATATAAGCCAAATATTCCGCAAAACGCGTTATCGAACCAAAACGAGAAACTCGCGTCGAGAATTAAACGCGTGTGTGTACGATACGCTAAAACGTGTGTGTACGCGTCTAAAACCATCGCGACACGCCGCGATACGCTGGATCGCAGAACCCTCTCACATATCGCGCGTATCGCGCAAACACAACGAACACCAAAAACGATATATAGTCCCAGATTTTCCTACAGATCAAAACATACAAAACTAGACATGCCAAAACACTACAATACACTGCAGACTACCCTACACAAAACCCCAGCATCCAACTCACCTTCCTGGCCGCAATTTGCGGCCAGATTGAATTAATTGGCGGCCTGGGTAGGGAGAAGGTGGCTCGTGTTCTTGTGGTGGTATCTAGACCTAGGTAGAATATTCCAGTTTCCTCAATTTTGTTCTGTAGGGTCCGGATCAAAAGCAGATTACAAATACCCAGTATATCACTTTAAAAACACTAATTTAGCACAAAAGCAAAACCTATGGTATTTTAGTGTAATCTGGGATATTTCTCAGTTGAAGTGACCCTGTTAACACTAAAATAGGCTAGGTTTACGCACTTAATCATCACTTAATCAAATTTCCACACAAAACACCATAATTAGCACTAAACTAGCTAATTATTACTAACCGACACCAATTAACACATAATCTAAGCAACTAGGGGATTGGGTTCAGAAATTATACCCTAAAGAACCATAGAGAGCAGGTGAAGAAGTGGAGAAGAGCTGTTATAGGTTGCTGGAGCTCCTGCTACTGCTGGTGCTGCCTGCTGCTCCTGCTGCTGCTGCTGCTGATGATGATGATGCTGTTGCTGATGATGATAATGATGATGACGCTACTAGTTGCTGCTGCTGCTGTGGCTGCTGAGTGTGTGTGTGTGTGAGAGAGTGAGAGAATGAGAGCAAGGAAAATGAGTGTGAGGATGAGAATGAGAGGAATTCAAACACCCCCTCTTCTCACTCTCTCTCTCTCTTCATTAAAGAAGCATGGCACAATCCATATTTTCCCATGCCCTCTCTCTCCCAAAGTCAACACTTCAACCATAATTTTAAATCCCTTATTATTTTTAACAACCATAACTATTAAACCCAAAACACTTAAACAATATTAAAACAAGATTAGAGAAATGGTTAAACCCCAAAATACAACCCTAGTTATCATGCACAAGTGTGTGTGCGCCTAGGAAAATTCTAATAAAATACTCAATAAATAGGATAAAATATTTAAAAACCAATTTGGTAAACTTTTTATTAAAAACCATATATTAAAATATAATTAGCTACAAAACACATTCTAAGGTGTTACAGGTGCGCTCTATGATGAGTAATGCTGAGTTACCTATTTCCTTCTGGGGGTATGCACTGGAGACAGCAGCGTACCTACTGAATCAAGTTCCGTCTAAATCTGTACCTACCACACCATATGAGATATGGATTGGGAAGAGACCGTATCTTAAACGAGTTAAGATATGGGGTTGTCCGGCCTATGTCAAAAGGCAAAATCCGGACAAACTCGAGGCACGATCAGTTCTTTGCAAGTTTGTAGGATATCCGAAGAATTCTTATGGATATTTTTTCTACCACAGTGAGGAGCAAAAGGTGTTTGTTGCTCAACATGCCACCTTTTTAGAAAAGGAATTTCTTGCAAAAGAAATTTGTGGCAAAGAGGTAGAGCTGGAAGAGGTTCCAGCAACACAAACTGCAACTGAAGATTTAGTGGAACCAGAGGATTCAGTAGTACCCGACGAACCCCAGCCTCTCCGCCGATCTAGTAGGGTTTCTCATCCACCTGAGAGATACTATAGTTTTCTCATTGATGGTGGAAGCGAGGATTGCATCATGGAAGATGATGACCCGACTAGTTTCGAGCAGGCCATCACGAGTGGTGACTCTGTGAAATGGCTGGATGCAATGCGATCTGAGATGGAATCCATGTACACCAACAAAGTGTGGACTTTGGAAGTTGCTCCTGAAGGGGTAAAACCCATTGGGAGAAAGTGGATCTTTAAAAAGAAAATTGGTGTAGATGGAAAAGTTGAGACTTTCAAAGCTAGACTTGATGCAAAGGGTTTTCGTCAACGACCAGGTGTGGATTATGACGAAACCTTTTCTCCAGTGGCTATACTTAAGTCCATCCGGATCTTACTTGTCATTGCTGCATACCATGACTACGAAATCTGGCAAATGGATGTTAAGACCGCCTTTCTAAACGGTGATTTAGAAGAGTGCGTGTACATGACTCAGCGAGAGGGCTTCGTAGATAGTGGGAGCAGCGAAAAAGTGTGCGAATTGCTTAAATCCATCTATGGGTTAAAGCAAGCATCGCTGAGTTGGAACATCTGCTTTGATGTTGTAGTCAAAGAGTTTGACTTCATCAAAAACGTAGATGAACCTTGTATTTATAAGAAAGTTGCATAGAGTAAGGTTGTCTTTCTCGTATTGTACGTCGATGAAATACTCTTGATAGGAAATGATGTTCCTATGCTGCAATCAGTCAAGCTCTTCTTATCACAAAGATTCTCAATGAAAGATCTAGCTGATGCCTCCTGCATATTGGGAATTATGATCTATAGAGATAGATCTAAACAGATAATGGGATTGTCCCAATCCAGGTACATTGACACCATACTAAAGAGGTTTAGTATGGAAGAATCCAAGTGTGGTAACCAACCCACGATCTCTGGACTCACTCTTTCCAAAGAGATGTCTCCCAAGACTGATTTGGAGAGAGCTCGCATGCAAGGGATACCCTATGCTTCAGCAGTAGGCTCTATCATGTATGTGATGCTATGTACCAGACCTGATGTAGCATACTCATTAAGTGTAGTGAGTCGGTATCAAGATGATCCTGGAGAGAGTCACTGGACAGCTGTGAAGAACATTCTCAAGTACTTGCGAAGGACTAAGGAGATGTTCTTGGTGTATGGTAACGGAGAACTCCAGGTAGTGTCCTTTACCGATTCTAGCTTCCAAAGTGATAAGGACGGCTCTAAGTCGCACTCGGGATTTGTCTTTACCCTCTATGGAGGGGCGGTATGTTGGAAGAGTTCCGAACAGGATACCGTTGCAGACTCGACGATGGAAGCTGAATACATCGCTGCCAACGATGCTGTCTGGATAAAGAAGTTCATTACTGAACTTGGTGTGCTTCCGTCCATTGAGCATCCAATACCTTTGTACTGCGATAACAATGGAGCTGTGGCTTTAGCCAAGGAACCCAGGTCCCATCAGAAGTCCAGACATATTCTGAGGCGGTATCACCTGATCAGGGAGATATTTGATCACCGGGAGATCGAGGTCAAGAGAGTTGATATGAAGGACAACACTGCGGATCCACTCACGAAGGCCATTCCCCAGATACAGTTTGAGAGATTATTCGGGATGCTCGGTATGAGATACTACACCAGCTGGCCTTAGTGCAAGTGGGAGATTGTTAGTTATATATATATACCCTAGAGGCCATTGTTATACATATGATGTATATTAAAATGGATGCTTGGATATATAGAGAGAGGACTTTCTTGCTCGTCATGATAGTATGCTATTTGGTTTCACATTATCTTAACATGTTGACTTATATTAGTTTATTGTCTTACTCTCACATGTTGATAAATCCCTTAGGATATGTACTCGACTACTGGGACTATGATGAGATCATACTAGTGGGGCCAGAGTAGTCGATGAGTACATCCTATAACTGTTCCTAGTCGAGGGTGTGTCGAGACAGGGCATCGATACACCAGAGTAGACTAGCGTATACACATCTTGACCTATATGATGGGCGATGGATGATCCTATATCCATCGGTTTTTGACATCAAGGATGGTGTACGGATGCTCAGTGGAGACTGGGTACACTGGACGGACTCGCCGAGAACTCCCAAATGGTATTATACCTCACGTCAGGTGGCAGTTCTCTGGTGACACTAGTACAGTGTAGTCTGTAGACCCGAGATCGTCATAGAGTCTTGTATGATTCACACTGTTCTTTGATTTCCACCTTACCACGTCCAAGAGGGCGTGCAAAACGGTGGCTTTTGGGTACAGTCCCGAATCACATGTCGGCAATGAGCGATAGGAGGGGATTCCTCTCTCCCGGTATAGGGAGTTGATGTTGTGCTGTGTTCGATTGGCTATAACTGGAAGTCCCTGGCCAGGGATGATAGAGAGTACTACTGGTAAGTGTTATCAGTAATTTCTCGACCTATTATGAGCCTCATATCGACACGACTTATCAGTTACTGGGGTCTGACCTATACCACCCCTAGACTAGATATGCGGCATATCAGACGAAGAGACCGGACTGTACGGGAGTGTTACTGATTGGATTCACAGGAGAATGTATGGGCTTGCTTGTTGATCTTCTGATCGCTCAATACCTGGGTGGCTGTTACGTTTAGCTGACCGCTTGCATCTTGTGGGTGTTTTATATGATCATCACCTGCTACCGGTGTATTGACGATTCTTTAGAGTCCTACACAGAGGTTTCTTGACTCAGGAAAAACGGAGTAGGAGCACATATGTGATATGTGCAGGACCGAGGATAATACGATATGAGATACCGTATAATATTCTTGCGATATTTTGATATGAGCCGGATCATCGGATCAAGTGTTGATTCGATGAATCGGTACATGATATATTAGTCAGTTATATTCGATATAGCCGGATTGTCGGATCAAGTGTTGATTCGATAATTTAATGTATAATTATATATATGATATATTGCTTTACATTATCTAATATTGGCTTGCTTTATTGATTCATTTTCTCACCAGATAATACAATGATATATATGCGATATATGTTAATTGTATTATTTTCTTTTGTTACAAATATATATTATATATCTGATATATAATATTGTAACATGTTATGATTACTAATTCAACATGTTTAGTGGAGATTAAACATGGTTAGGGTTTGATTTGGGTTAGCTCTTTCATGATCCTTCTAGAAGGTTTTACTTTGTTTCTAGCCAAGATATTATGGTTGATATTTTGCTAGATATTTCTAACCCAACCCAAACCCTTCACCCTAGGTTAAATCTCTACATGAGTTAAGCCACTCATGCTTAACTCAATGGTTGCATTTATAACCATAAGTGATTATTCATTATTCATCACCAAAGGATTTTTCATTCTTCCTCTTCTTCCTTGAGCTCTAAAAAGCTTTCTAGGTTTTTATTTTGTGATGAATGAGTGTGAGAATTTGATAATAAAAGAGAGCATAAATCCTACTTCATCATCCTCATCTAATCTAGCCAATTAGATGTAGGGTTACTAGGCACTCTCACAAGGGTCTATAAGGCATCAACCATGCCCGATTTAAAATTTAGACGTGCCGAACAACCCTAACCAAGATCTTTAAACTAGAGATTAGGCGAAACAAAGCATGTTAAACACTTTAACATCTAAGAGTTTGGGATTACAACCTTTGTAGTCGGGTCCTTCACTTCATAAGCTCCGTGTTGAGGTCCCTTCGCTGCGATCATCGATTTCCCGGACTCTAGACTGGTTCCACAAAGAGAATGATGCAAACTTGCTTTCGATCTTCGATAACAAAGATGATCTACCTTGAAGTTTCTTTAACACAAGCTCTCACTCACTAAATGAAGTGAACACCCTAATCTAAATGCCTAGGATAGATTAGGATGATGAAGTAGGATTTTAGCTCTCATTTATTTTCATAATCTCACTCATTTTCATCACAACATAAAAAGCTAAAAAGCTTTTTCATGCAAGAAGCTAGAAGAAGAAGAATGAATAATAATCCTTTTGTGATGAATAATGAATTGTTATGATAACTGCAAAATGCAACCATGGTTGACCAAGGAAAAGGCTAACCTATGTAGAGAGTTAACTATGGTTAAAGGGTATGGGTTGAGTTTGGAAATATCTTACAAAATATCAACACAAATATCTTTGCAAGAAACAAAGTAAAAACTTCTAGAAGCATCTAGAAAACATTAACCCAAATCAAACCCTAACCATGTTAAATCTCCGCTAATCATGTTGCATTAGTAATCATAATATGTTAAATATTATATATCGCATATATAATATTTATTGTAAAAAAATAAAATAATACAATTAACATATATCGCATATATATCAATGTATTACCCGATGAGAAAATGAATCAATTAGTGAGCTTATATTAGTTAATGTAATTTAATATATCATATATATAATTATACATTAAATCATCGAATCAACACTTGATCAGACAATCTGGTTATATCGCATATAACCGACTAATATATCATTTACCGATTCATCGAATCAACACTTGATCCGACGACCCGGCTGATATCAAATATCGCGAGAATAGAATACGGTATCTCATATCGCATTATCCTCGGTCTTGCACATATCACATATGTGCCCCTACTCCGTTTTGCCTGAGTCATGAAACCTCTGTGTAGGACTCTAAAGAATCGTCAATACGCCGACAGTAGGTGATGATCATATCAAACACCCACAAGCTGCAAGCGGTCAGCTAAACGTAACAGCCACCCAGGTATTGAGCAATTAGAAGATCAACAAGCAAGCCTGTACTTTCTCCCGTGAATCCAATCAGTAACACTCCTGTACAGTCCGGTCTCTTCGTCTGATATGTCGTATATCTCGCCTAGGGGTGGTAAACGTCAGACCCCAGTAGCTTGATAAGTCGTGTCGATATGAGGTCTATAACAGTTCGAGAAACTACTGATAATACTTACTAGTAAATCTCAGTAACCCTCGCGAGGGATTTCCAGTTATAGCCAATCGAACACAGCACAACATCAACTCCCTATACCGGGAGAGACGAATCCCCTCCTATCGCTCATTGCCTCCATGTGATTCGGGACTGTACTCAAAAGCCACCATTTTGCATGCCCTCTTGGACGTGGTATGATGGAAATCAAAGCACAGTAGGAATCACACAAGACTCTATGATGATCTCGGGTCTACAGACTAACCTATACCAGTGTCACCGGAGAACTGCCATCTGACGTGAGGTATAATACCATCTGGGAGTTCTCGGCGAGTCCGTCCAGTGTACCCAGTCTCCACTGAGCACCCGTACACCATCCTTGATGTCAAACACCGATGGATATGGGATCATCCATCGCCCATCATATGGGTCAAGATGCGTATACGCTAGTCTACTCTGGTGTATCGATGCCCTATCTCGATACACCCTCGACTAGGAACAGTTATAGGATGTACTCATCGATTACCGTGGCCCCACTAGTATCATCTCATCATAGTCCCGGTAGTCGAGTACATATCCTAAGGGCTTTATCAACATGTAACATAGAGACAATCAGAGTACATGTTAAGATAAAGTGCAACAAGATAGCATACTATCATGTCGAGCAAGAAACTCCTCCCTATATATGTCCAAGCATCCATTACAATATACATCATATGTACAGTAATGGACTCTAGGGCATACATATAACTAACAATCTCCCACTTGCACTAGGGCCATCTGTTGTTGTATCGCATACCCAACAATTAGCTGTGGTTGAAGTATCTCATACTCAACCATCCCATAAAAGTCTTTACTGGGAAAAAGGCCTTTGTGAGTGGATCCGCGCTGTTGTCCTCTGTGTCTACTCTCCTAACCTCGATCTCCCTGGAGATCAACCATCTCCATGATCCGGTGATACTGCCTAAGAATTATATCTAGATTTCTGATGGGACGGGGGTTTCTAGGCCAAAGCTATAACTCCATTGTCACATAATGGTTGGAACGAAGTTCATCTCATGAATTTATATTTATCCAGACTGCCTCTTTGGTAGCATCCTTGGTAACGATGTATCTTGCCTTTAATCGTCTAGTAATTTACAATATCTAGCTTGGAACTCTTCCAATACACCGTCTCTCCACTGAGGGTAAAGACAATGGCTGCGACTGACATTCAGTCGTCCTTATCACCCTGGAACCATTCCAGTGATTCTCCCCAGGATCGATTGATACCATCTCACTATAACTAGTGAGTATCCTAACATCCAATTAGATCTATCTCATAGATCCAAAACCCCGAATTTAGGAGGTATCACTTTGATCCTATATGGAGAATCTTTATGATAAGCGGTGATTGACCGAGCGTAGCATAGGAAACTCCTTCCCTATCAAGAGTATGTCATCCATGTACTCTACGAGGATCACCACCATACTCTCTACTTCCTTTTATATATACAAGGTTCATCTACCATTTTGATGAAGTCAAACTCTTTGACTACTACATCAAAACAGACGTTCCAACTCCGCGATGCCTGCTTTATCACATAAACAACTTGCACACGTTTCCGCTGCTCCCACTGTCTATGAAGCCCTCTAACTGTGTACTTATAGACGCACTCTTCCAAAACATCATTTAGAAAAGCTGTCATGACACCCAACCGCTAGAAATCGTAGTCAGGGTATATAGCAATGGCAAGTTGGATCTGGATGGACTTAAGCATAGGTTTGAAAGTCTTAACTTTTCCATGTACACCAAGTAATCTTCTCAAGATATACTTGCTCCTGATGGGGATTTAACCCTTCAGATAAAGCAACCAAAGTCCATACTTTGTTGGTGTATAAGGATTCTATCTCAGATCATTAAGCATCCAGCCATTCTTACAGAGTCCCACTCCTGATGGCCAGCTCGAAACTAGTCGGGTCATCATCTCATGATGCAATCCTCGCTTTCACTGTCATAGAGAAACCGAAGTATCTCTCAGGTGGGTGAGGAACCCTACTAGATCGGCAGAGAGGCTGAGGTTCGTTTGGAAACTACTGAATCCTTTGGTTCTACCAAATCATCAGCTGCAGTTTTGTATGGCTGGAACTCTTTCCCGTTCTACCTCAAGACTACTAATTTCTTCACAAGAAATTCCCTTTCACAAAGATGATATGTTGAGAAACAAAACATCTTTTGTTCCTCGGTTAGGTAAAGGATATTCCCTTGCGTATGCATGGGATATCCAACAAACTTCCACAGATCTGAGTTTGCCTTGAGCTTATCCAGATTATGCTTTTAGACATAGGCTGGACAACCCCAAATCTTAACAAACCTAAGATATGGGCTCTTCCCATTCCATATCACATATGAAGTGGTAGGCAACTGATTTGATTTGAACCCTATTCAATAGGTATGCAGCTTCTCAAGTGCATAATGTTAGTTATATGTATGCCCTAGAGGCCATTGCTATATATAGGATGTATATTGTAGTGGATGCTGGGACGTATATAGGGAGGACTTTCTTGCTCGACATGATAGTATGCTATCTGGTTACTCTTTACCTTAACGTGTATACTGATTGTCTCTCTGTTACATGTTGGTAAAGCCCTTAAGATGTGTACTTGACTACCTGGACTGTGATGCGGATCATACTAGTGGGGACATGGTAGTCCATAAGTACATCCTTCAAAGTCCCTAGTCGTGGGTGTATCGAGACGGGGCATCGATATACCAGAATAGACTAGCGTATACCTTCTCAACCCATACAGATGGGCGATGGATGATCCCATATCCATTGGTGTTTGACATCAGAGATGATATACGGGTGCTCAGTAGAGACTGGGTACACTGGACGGACTCGCCGAGAACTCCCAGATGGTATTATACCTCACGTCAGATGGCAGTTCTCTGGTGACACTGGTACAGAGTAGTCTGTTGACCCGAGATCGTCATAGAGTCTTGTGTGGTTCCCACTGTGCTTTGATTTCCATCTTACCACGTCCAAGAGGGCGTGCAAAACAGTGGTTTTTGGGTATAGTCCCGAGTCACATGGAGACAATGAGCGATAGGAGGGGATTCGTCTCTCCCGGTATAGGGAGTTGATGTTGCGCTGTGCTCGATTGGCTATAACAGGAAATCCCTGGCCAGGGTTGCTGAGATTTACTGGTAAGTGTTACCAGTAGTTTCTCGAAATGTTATAGACCTCATATCGACACGACTTATCGAGCTATTTGGGTCTGACGTTTACCACCCCTAGGCGAGATATGCGACATATCAGACGATCAGACCGGACTGTACGGTAGTGTTACTGGTTGGATTCACTGGAGTGTGAGCGGGCTTGCTCGTCGATCTTCAGATCGCTCAATACCCGGGTGGCCGTTACGTTTAGCAGACCGCTTGCGGCTTGTGGGTGTTTGATATGATCATCACCTGCTGCCGGCGTATTGACGAGTCTTTAGAGTCCTACACAGAGGTTTCCTGGCTCAAGCGAAACGAAATAGGAGCGCATATGAGATATGTGCGGGACCGAGAATAATGCGTGTATGTGATACCGTATTCCATTCTCGCGATGAATGTATCGAATGGTTGTATGCGATATAACCTAGTTATCGAATCAAGGATTGATTCGATAAGCCGATACATTGTATACTAGTCGGTTATATGCGAAATGACCGGGTCGTTAAATCAAGTGTTGATTTAATGATTTAATGTATAATTATATATATGATATATTACTTTACATTAACTAGTATTGGTTCACTTTAAAAGGATTTTCTCACTTGATATGCGCATTGTATATGTGATATACTTTTGTGCATTTGTTTGTATCATGTTTGATGATACATGCTTGTTTAGGTGTATGTTTAGTTTAAACCTTGGTTAAGTAAATGGTTAGGGTTGTGTTTAAATTTCTTATTTATTTATTTGATTATTTATTCATTATGGAAATTAAAAGGAATGGTGGCTTATTTTGTTATTTTGTGGAAACTTCTTGAAGTGTTGAAAGCATAACCATTCTTGTTCTTTTCCTAAACCTAACCATTAACTCTAACCATGGTCTATTCTCTACACCTAACTTTGGTTAAAATTATGATAAGTATCATATTCTTTTCTATTAAAAAATAACTTATCATAACTTTTTCCATCTTCTTCTTCTTCCTCACAAGAAGAAAGCTTTCTTCATCAATGGTGATTGATGTATTTGAGTGAGAAATCCAATTCTAAAGTGAACCCAACTCCTATTTCTTCATCCTCTACCTCTTGCCAAGTAGTATAGGGTGTTTCCTTCACAAGTTTTCTTGGCTTGGTGAAGGTGGAGCTTGATCTAGCGATGCTTCGACGTAGATCATCTTCGGCATGGACATCGACGACCTAGCTCGCCTATTCTCCGATGAAGCCGACGCTAGAGCCCGGGATTTGTTTTGGACAGCGAGAGGACTTCATTGCGGAGCTATGGAGGTGGAGCACCGGATCTACAAAGGTTGTATTTCCGTTAAACTTTTAGTTAAGTTGTTAACTAGTTTACTTTTCGCCTAGTTTTCTAGCCAACGATCCGTTCTAGGGTTTCTCGGCACCGTTTAAATTTGAAATTGGCATGTTCGATGCCTTGTGAGATCTCATTAGGGTGCCTAGGAACCCTACAGTGGTATCAGAGCCTAGCTAGAGCCTTAGGCGAAGTCTAGACAACGTTTGAATCTCGATCGAACCCGAAACCTCATTTTTCCCATGCTCTCTGTCCTTTTTTCAAAACTGTGCATTTTTCCACATTAAAAATATGCAGAAAATCAAGCAGGGTTTTCTAGGAATTACTGTAAATTTCGTGGACCTAATTCAACTTTACCACCGCGGTTCCGCGGCATGAGCAAGGCTCATGCGGCAGATCCGCGGCCGTACGGCCACAGGATTTAAATTATTTTGCACAGTAATTCTTAGTTTCCAGTGGTGATTTTTCTGGGAATTTTTAATATTTTTTCAAGAGTTGAATTTTCTGGGTTGTTTTGGGGATTCGAATGTTCGATCGGATTACCAGATTTTGTCTATGTGGCTTTCCAGATAATTTTTGGAATATGTTAAAAAGTTCGACCGGATATAAATACCCAATTTTTCCCCTGTCGGGAAATTTCCAAGTGTTGGATTTTTCCGTAGTTTAACGACGTTCTAAGTAGTGCAAGTAACGCGATGGACCCTCTAGAAGACAACAAACCTTAACTCGATTATGTGACCGTCTTGAACTGCCCTTTGAACCTTCGGGTTTGGGGCAGTACGGCGTGCCACATGTGAGGCGTTGGCTTGACCCTTCTACGGCTGGACCGTTGGTACTGAGGCACGAACTGAATGTTGTTAGACTTATTTCATGTGTTGACCTGTTTCGGGAAAACTTGGGTGTTCGATTGTTCGATCGGAAAGTTTAACATTTTCTATTTATCCGGAATGTGATACAATAATTGGAATTCACAAGAAGTTATGATATAACTGAATGAATGTTATAAACATAGCACTTTAGTCTCACTTGATCGGTTGCCACGGAATTTTGATGCGATCAAATGTCCGTCGCAATCACGTAGCGTACGCGGATATTCGCCGGACAAACTTAATAGACAGCTACATCCCATAGCCCCAACCAAGTGACTGTAGGAGAACCCCGTCGCCGAAAGCATCCGTCCGGGTGCTCGCGGTAGCGGTGTTCCGCCTTGTTGCACTTCGTCGACGGTATCTGGGGTGCGGCCGCCTACTGAAGTTTGCGACGAGTATTCGATCAGGATGTCGGGAATCTTGTTGAATTGCCCGACTTGATATTGAAAAGTGTTTTCGATTTTGAGACTAAAATGCGGGGTTTATAATTGTTAGGCATGCGATGTCTAAGTAATTCATTTGGTCAGGCATGCGATGTCTGAGGTGGTTGCGGATTCCAACTGTTGTTGTTTTACACTTTCTTTTCTGTGACCGTAAGTGTAATATGTGATATCGCCGGTTTCGTTGCTATATGTCAACGACAATTGGGATGCGCATGTTTACTTACGTTGATGACATGTGATGTTATGTGTTGCTAGATATGTTATATTGGATCGTCGTGTTCGAATAGCCGGGGGTTTTTATGTGAGATGAGTGTTTTTCATTTTCATTCATGTAAAAACTTGTATGTAATATTCTTTTACTGGGGCACTTCCAGGTTGCGGAAGATGTCACCGTTTGTATATTATTTACTTTACTGCACTAGGATAGACCCAAGGAGGAGAGCACAAGTAACCGGGTTCTGGAGTCCACTGGGAGACCAACTCGAGGAGTCGAGTCCGGGTCTCCTAACTCTAGAATTGGTAGGGTTGCTTGCCGCTCTCGTAGGGGTCTAGGGGTGTGGGTTTGGCTATTCATCACGACCGTGGAATCCGTGTTTTATACTGGCTTGTATTGAAAACACGGACGTCCTAGTATATCCAATATTTCATATGATTCTTCTGCTGCGATATCTGTGATGTGATCATGTGATGTTCTGTGATAGATACAGTATATAGTATATATGATATATTATATAGGCGTTACTTATGTTTTACACCCGCGCTAGCCCTGCCCCGCTCTGCCGTTAGTTACCTAACCTAACGGTGCACGAGGGGACATCGAGGCGAATGCGGATGGCATAAGTGTACGTCCTATTTATCTGTGATGTTTAGGTATTTAAATGATGGGACTTCATTAATGTGATTAATGAAAGTAAAAGAAACCTAAAGATGTTGTAGAATCGAATTTCAAAATTAAAACAGGTAGCTACAGTTCTTGCTTTGCACAGCTGTATATATGATATATCCTGCACCTTATTCGATAAGGAAAGGACCGAGATCCCTTCACCGGGAGTGACTCCTTTAGCAATAACTGGCAGATGCTACACACTCGGTTTGTCTTTTGATTGCTTTTAAGTGTTTTTGCTTTGCACAGTGATATATATGATATATCCCGCACCTCATTCGACAAGGAAAGGACCGACGATCCCTTCACCGGGAGTGACTCCTTTAGCAAAACTGGAAAAGCCTCAAAAGCACTCCATTTTAAAATCATTTGATTCTACAACGATATCAAGTTCATTACGCAATAGGTTTTCAGTAAAACCTGTCGTAGCCCTCCGCCATTTCAGATAAGTGGTAGTTAGTATTCGTGCTACGTTTGTTGGCCTGCGTCAAGGCGTAGTGTGCGGTAGCTAACTAGTATTTATCTGCTTATGCATATGATGCAGATTGGATTAGGGTAGTCGTGCGACTATGTTGGCCTGCGTCAAGGGTCATGCGGGTAGGTTTAATTCAATCAGGAAATGACGGGTTGAACTTGACTAGCGCACTATGGTTTGTTGGCCTACGTCAAGGTCATAGGATGCTAGGGGCAAAATTATCGGGAATTTCAAGTGTTGAAATTTGCAATGAGATTGCATACCTTCTATGAGATAGTTGGATCCCGATACCCGCTGCGAGTAAGAGTTACTCCAGGGAGAGTTTTATACATTACAATTAGCCGATCAAGTAGGTGTCTAGAAAGGTGTCAACGGGGTTACGCCTCTGGGAAAACGAGGTTTACATTAATTAGGTTCGTGCGAAAGCACGGGGGACCTCCCTCAAAGTACCGACACTGGCCTGGCTGAAAGATTGGCGAACTTGTAGTGTGTAATTAATCCCGGCTAGTCTTTCCTTTTAGGGTTTGAAGGAAGATTTGATAAAAAGCAGTGGGAGCCATCCTGATTAGATAAAATAATAACCAATCTATTCTTGACAGAGCGAACGCTGAGTGTTTTCTTCTCTCTCTCTCCAGGTAGCGACCATATCACGCCTTAATCAAGATAATAATACGGAATATTGACCGAACCCGCTTGTTATACTGAGCTGGGGAACGTTGGTCCCGCTCCAACTTATAATTGTTATAAGACAGAGCAGGAAATTGGGGAATACCAGATTTCCCGTGCCGCCCAAACGAAGAGAGTGCATGCTGATGCATCATCTTCGGGTGTGTTCGTTACAAAGAACTGTTTCTCTGTATCCTCTACATCCTGGGTATATGATACCAGATCAGGATCCCAGATATGTAATCGTTACATAGGGCTACAGAAAGGTAGAGGACTGAGAACGGGTTATAAGTTTCATGAGGTAGAAAACGGGGCAAATGTTGCAGCCAAGTCTGTTGGTCACTGTCACCCTGTATTACAAATACATTGATTCTGAACTAATGTTATTAGATACCGAACCTGATATACAAAATCGTATCTATCTCTTTATTAGTAAAGAAATGATAAAATTTTGTATTGTTGGATAATGTTTTGAACATTTCCTATATCAAAAGTTGATCGGTTCAGGCACGTTATCTAAAAGCATTGTTGTTCTAAATCAAACTACAATTCTTAGTATACAGAACACACACAAGAGGAAGAGTTCAGAAATGAACGAATCCTTCTTAAGGCTTTGTAGACTAGGTCATATCTATACGACCCGACTGGCTGTAGTTACATGTAGATGCATATTTAAATCAGTTTGAATTTACATCTTGTGAAACTCGCTAGTCATGTCACAAAGATAAGATGACCATAGCTCCGTTTACTGGAAACAGAGAAAGAGTTAATGAACTCTTGGGATGATACATGTTGATGTATGAAGGTCACCTGTCTACACATGCCAAGACCGGTTCTTTATACTTCATTATATTCTCTGATAATCTCTCAAGATTCAGACATATGTTCCTGTTGAAACACAAGTCCGAACCTTTTGAGATATTCACAGAATATAAACGAGAAGTAGAAAACCAGAATACGGGTATAAGTATTATGTCCTTTGATGTGATCAAGGAGGAGAATACTTGAGCACGGAATTACAGGACTATTCTAAAGGAGAATGAGATTCTCTCTCGGCATTACTCCTCCGGATACACCATAGCACGATGCTATATCGGGACGGAGCAATCACACCCTATATGATATGGTGTGCTCTACGATGAGTACTACTGAGTTACCTTTTTCCTTTTGGGAGTTATGCACTTGAGAAGATGCATACCTATTGAATAGGGTTCGAATCAAATCAGTTGCCTACCACTTCATATGTGATATGGAAAGGGAAGAGCCCATATCTTAAGTTAGTTAAGATTTGGGGTTGACCGGCCTATGTCTAAAAGCAAAATCCGGACAAGCTCGAGGCAAGGCCTGTAATGTACAACTGGAAAGGTTCCAGCTATACAAACTGCAGCTGATGATTTGATAAAACCAAAGGATTTAATAGTTACCAACGAACCTCAGCCTCTCCACCGATCTAGTAGGGTTCCACACCCACCTGAGAGATATTTCGATTTCTCTATGACAGTGGGAGCGAGGATTGCATCATGAGATGATGACCCAACTAGTTTCGAACTGGCCATCTAGAGTAAGACTCTATAAGAATTGCTGGATGTTTAGTGATCTGAGATGGAATCCTTATACACCAACAAAGTATGAACTTTGGTTGCTATATCTGAAGGGTTAAATCCCCTTCAGGAGCAAGTATATCTTGAGAAGATTACTTGGTGTGCATGGAAAAGTTGAGACTTTCAAAGTTAGACTTGTTAAAGGTTTGCATCATTGACCAGGTGTGGATCATGATGAAACTTTTTCTAAGGATCTATGCTTAAGTCCATCCAGATCCTACTTGCCACGGCTACATACCATGACTACGATATCTGGTGGTTGGGTGTCATGACAGCTTTTCTAAATGATGTTTTAGAAGAGGGAGTCTATAAGTACACAGCCAGAGAGCCTCGTAAACAGTGGGAGCAGTGGAAATGTGTGCAAGATGCTTTATAGGATAAAGCAGGCATCGCGGAGTTGGAACGTCTGTTTTGATGAAGTAGTCAAAGAGTTTGACATCATCAAAATGGTAGATGAACCTTGTATAAACAAAAAGGTAGTAAGGAGTATGGTGACGATCCTCGTAGAGTACGTGGATGACATACTCTTGATAGGGAAGTAGTTTCCTATGCTACGCTCGATCAATCTCCGATTATCACAAAGATTCTCCATATTGGATCAAAGTGATACCTCCTAAATCCTGGGTTTTGGATCTATGAGATAGATCTAATTGGTTGTTAGGATTCTCACTAGTTGTAGTGAGATGGTATCAATCGATCCTGGGAAGAATCACTGGACGTATTCCAGGGTGATAATGACGACTGAGTGTCAGTCACAGGCATTGTCTTTACCCTCAGTAAAGGGACGGAATGTTGGAAGAGTTCCAAGCTAGATACCGTGACATACTAGACGATAAAGGCATGATACATCGCTACTTAAGATGCTACCAAAGAGGCTGTTTGGGTGTATAATGGTTCATGAGATGAACTATGTTCCTCCCATTGTGTGATAATGGAGTTGTGGCTTATGCCAAGGAACGCAGGTCCCATCAGTGATCCAAACATATTCTAAGGCAGTATCACCTGATCATAGAGATGGTTGATCTCCAGGGTGATCGAGGTTTGGAGAGTAGACTCAGAGGACAACACGGCGGATCCACTCACAAAGGCCTATTCCCAGAGAGAGACTTTTATGGGATGGTTGAGTATGAGATACTACAACCACTGCTACAGATGGCCCTAGTGCAAGTGGGAGATTGTTAGTTATATGTATGCCCTAGAGGCCATTGCTATACATAGGATGTATATTGTAGTGGATGCTGGGACGTATATAGGGAGGACTTTCTTGCTCGACATGATAGTATGCTATCTGGTTACTCTTTACCTTAACGTGTATACTGATTGTCTCTCTGTTACATGTTGGTAAAGCCCTTAGGATGTGTACTTGACTACCTGGACTGTGATGCGGATCATACTAGTGGGGACATGGTAGTCCATAAGTACATCCTTCAAAGTCCCTAGTCGTGGGTGTATCGAGACGGGGCATCGATATACCAGAGTAGAATAGCGTATACCTTCTCGACCCATACAGATGGACGATGGATGATCCCATATCCATTGGTGTTTGACATCAGAGATGATATACGGGTGCTCAGTAGAGACTGGGTACACTGGACGGACTCGCCGAGAACTCCCAGATGGTATTATACCTCACGTCAGATGGCAGTTCTCTGGTGACACTGGTACAGAGTAGTCTGTTGACCCGAGATCGTCATAGAGTCTTGTGTGGTTCCCACTGTGCTTTGATTTCCATCTTACCACGTCCAAGAGGGCGTGCAAAACGGTGGTTTTTGGGTACAGTCCCGAGTCACATGGAGACAATGAGCGATAGGAGGGGATTCGTCTCTCCCGGTATAGGGAGTTGATGTTGCGCTGTGCTCGATTGGCTATAACAGGAAATCCCTGGCCAGGGTTGCTGAGATTTACTGGTAAGTGTTACCAGTAGTTTCTCGAAATGTTATAGACCTCATATCGAGCTATGGAGGTCTGACGTTTACCACCCCTAGGCGAGATATGCGACATATCAGACGATCAGACCGGACTGTACGGTAGTGTTACTGGTTGGATTCACTGGAGTGTGAGCGGGCTTGCTCGTCGATCTTCAGATCGCTCAATACCCGGGTGGCCGTTACGTTTAGCAGACCGCTTGCGGCTTGTGGGTGTTTGATATGATCATCACCTGCTGCCGGCGTATTGACGAGTCTTTAGAGTCCTACACAGAGGTTTCCTGGCTTAAGCGAAACGAAATAGGAGCGCATATGAGATATGTACGGGACCGAGAATAATGCGTGTATGTGATACCGTATTCCATTCTCGCGATGAATGTATCGAATGGTTGTATGCGATATAACCTAGTTATCGAATCAAGGATTGATTCGATAAGCCGATACATTGTATACTAGTCGGTTATATGCGAAATGACCGGGTCGTTAAATCAAGTGTTGATTTAATGATTTAATGTATAATTATATATATGATATATTACTTTACATTAACTAGTATTGGTTCACTTTAAAAGGATTTTCTCACTTGATATGCACATTGTATATGTGATATACTTTTGTGCATTTGTTTGTATCATGTTTGATGATACATGCTTGTTTAGGTGTATGTTTAGTTTAAACCTTGGTTAAGTAAATGGTTAGGGTTGTGTTTAAATTTCTTATTTATTTATTTGATTATTTATGTTGGAGATAGTGCCCTCAGAGTCAATTATTAGGTCACAGGTACGTGATTGTAATGATTGAGGGAGGACCTATCCCGGTAGGACAGTCTTACTCGAGATGATAGTATGCTATCTGGTTTACCTTTATCATCGTGTACTGTTTTAAGTGACCTGACACGTCTCTATTACACATTGATAGAGCCCCTAGGATTCTTGCTTGACCACCAGCAGTATGAGGGCGATCATATAAGTGGGAGCTGGGGGTCTATAAGCATATCCTTAAAAGGTCCCTAGTCGTGAGAGTTTCGAGACAGGGCATCGATTCTCCATAGTAGACTAGTGTATACAGTCGAGACCCCGACGAGGGGCGGTGGCCGGTCTCACAAGCCACTGGTGTCAGTTGGATCACCTAAGATGTATACAGGTGCTCATTGGGTTATGAGTACACCGGACAGGACTCGCCGGGAACATGCTGGTTGGTCATATACCAGACGTCAGATGGCAGTTCCCTGGTGACATGTGTGCAGGTTAGTTCATCGACCTGGGGATCGTCATTTGTCTCGTGTGAGTTCCCACTGTACTTTGATTACTACCCTACCACGGCTCAAAGGAGTCGTGCAAACAGGTTTTAGTTGGGTACAGTCCCGAGCCACATGGAGGCAGTGAGCGTATCTTCAGGGGTTCGTCTCTCCCGGTATTGGGAGTGAGGTCGTGCTGTGTCTAGGAGAGCCATTACACGAAGCCCTCGGCCGAGGCAAGGAGATTTACTGGTAGGTATTCCAGTAGTATCTCAGGGTGTTCTGGGCTACACTCCGACACGACTTGTACCGCTTTTGGGGGTCTGACTTTTACCAACCCACTAGGCCCGCCATGCGTTGCTCATAGACGAACGGACCGGACTGTACGGATATTGTCACTGACAGGCTCAGTAGGGAGTCAGGCTGAGTTCGCTCACAGACGTCCCTTTTGGTCAATACCTGGTAGCCCGTTATGTATTGGCTTATACCTCTAACGTGCTAGTGGTTAAATCCATAACCAAGGTGTTGATGAGTCTTTAGAGTCCCCCACATTCAGTTACTCAGCTTTCGGGCGAAAAGTTGTAGAGGCCGTATGGAGATATGGCAGGGTCCGATCAGATACGTGCGGTATTGCACGGATCAGGATCGGACAGTTTGTACTATAGGCCGTATGGTTATATGGCAGGGTCCGATCAGATACGTGCGGTATTGCACGGATCAGGATCGGACAGTTTGTACTATAGGCCGTATGGTTATATGGCAGGGTTCGATCAGATACGTGCGGTATTGCACGGATCAGGATCGAACAGATATTACTAGCCGGCTTTGGTTTAACCCGGATCCTAGTTTAGTACAGTGTAGATTTTGTCTCATTGCATTTGTATTTCGGTCGAAATACAGATGCGGGTGTGTTTGCACAGTATCGGGGTTTTCCTGTAATTTATTACGGGACCAGTTTTCTGGAGTTGCCAGTTTGCTTTCCGTTTCGGCCAATTTCCTTTGTATCGTTCATTGGCCGAAGTTTGGTGGAGGAGGGTTTATTTGCATTGTTGCAAATAGGCATTAGTGGAGGGGGTTCTTTGCATCTTGTTGCATCATGATGGCTTTCATGATGTGCACCATCCTTTGACTTGATTTCTTCATGATGGCATGACTTTTTGAGTCATCATGGTTCATGATGGTTGGACTTTGTGAGGTGATGATGGTGGTGTTGAGTGTTGAGTTTACCTTGCTATCATTTCTTTTGCATGATAGCTTTCCTCTCTCTCTTTTTGGTATTAGATGAGAATGGCTCCCATTAGATTGACTCTCCCTCATTCTCACACTCCCTCTCCTCTAGTGATGGCCGGCCACCATGAGGGTGGGTTGCCCATTTTTGTAGTGGGGATTTTTGCTCTCTTGATGTTAGAAAAATCCCCAAGTTCCTCCACATTGTTCTTGTATCATCCCTCCACCTAAAATGGCATCTCCATGAACCCCAAAGTGAGACTCGAGGACTACACATTCTACAGCGACTCTTGGGCACGTCGAGTAGCCGGCTTCGTGCCCGAGTTGCCTCGGCATTGAGGTGGGAGCCCGTAAAAGAAGTAGGCAATGTGGTGCACTTCCGGTGACGAGGAGGAGACGGGACATTCCGCAGGAGATCGGGACGACGACGAGAAGACCGGAGGACTCGGATCTGTCGGTATATCTCTCTTTCCCATCTTATAGTTAGCTAGGACTAGTTAATGGTTCGATCCGGGTATTAGTGCGCGGCGGTTTGCCAGTTCAAGAAAATTTAAGTTTATCACCGCTTCCGCATTTGGCCGTCGGATTGACGGCCGGGGCGCCGCCGTGCACTTACAGTGGTATCAGAGCCTCGCCATTAACTTAGTCTAGCTTGGTTTAATGTGTTTTGCATTTCCGATCGACCAAAATTCCAAAATTCGCATTTTTGCTTGCATCAGTTTTCTGTTAAAATTTTCTGGTGTCGAAAATTTTTTCAGGTTACAGAAAAGTGATGTACTGGAAAATATAAGAGATCTGTGAAAATTCGATGAAGTGTCTCTACAGTAGGAGCGCGGAACCGCGGCCAAACCCCCCCTTGGGCCGCGGTTCCGCCGCACTCTATTGGGTTCACTGCACCAAATTTTTACAGAGGCTTTCTGGGGTTAAAATTGGTGTTTTGGAATATTAATTTTGGGCCCAGAATTTCCTGATCTGCTGCAGTAATGTTTTGGGGCCCACTTGTTAAAATTTGATTGATCGGATATTTTTAAACACATTATTTCAAAGTATTTACATTATATCTGCGACCGTGAATGTCACTCGATCGGTAAATCCGGTCTAACTGCTATAGCCCGGTTAGACGGATTTGCGAACGTGACTTTCACGTTGATGTTCTATTTTTGCTGTGATGTTGCGGATCGGTCGTGGGGGATAGCCTGGATGCAATGCTAGTACAGTTGTGGTTGTATTATGTACATTTGATATTGCGGGGCGAGCGTCCGACATGTGGACTGCCGTCACTGCCTGTTTGTATTATTATTTTGGGGCACGGCCAGGTTGCGGTCGATGTACCCGTTGTATGTATATTTTACTTTCTGTACTAGGCTTACCCCGCGGAGGGGTGCATGGATAGCCGGGTTCTAGAGGGCAACAAGCCCGCATCTCATGGCATTGGGACGGAAGGGGCTTCGCTCTAGGATTGGCGGGCTGTTCGCCGCACTCGTAGGGGGTACAGGTTGACCCAGGAGGGGTGCCCAAGTTACCGGATTCCGTGAAGTGCTGGGTGGTCCATTCAAGGCGCTGAAGGGGGCTGCCTCGCTTCAGGTTTTGGCGGGTGACTTGCCGCGCCCGTAGGGGTCTAGGATTTCATTGCACAGGCTATCCACACGACCAGGGGAACGTCGGGTTTCAGCGGCTCTGTGAAACCCGGGGATCCCAGATATCTGTATTGTTTCTGTGATGCTGTACATTTCTGTGATGTTGCATTTTATTCACGCCTTGAGCGAATATAATATATTGGTATATATATTAGTAGATGTTGTATATGTTTTACATCCGCGCTAGTCCAGTCCCCGCTCTGTCGTTAGTTAGCTAACCTAACGGGTAATGACGGGACCCAGTGGCGAATGCGGATGGCATATACGTGCGTCATATTATTTTCGTTCTTTGTGGTGTGATCAATTGATGGGACTGCATTGATTCGGATCAATGCAAGTTAAAAACAAACCTAATCTGATGTTGTTGGAACACTTTTCAAAAAGCTGTTATTGCAAGGACGTTTACTTTTGTTTTGCATCGTGGTATTCATTGGAATATCCTGCTCCTCAGTCGACGAGGCAAGGGCCGAGATCCCTTCACCGGGAGTGACCCCTTGGACAGAAGTTTGCGTCAGGGCATTAACTTCACTATAGCCGATTACTTTTGCTTTGCACCGTGGTATTCAGTTGGAATATCCTGCACCCCATTCTACGGGGAAAGAGCCGAGATCCCTTCACCGGGAGTGACCTCTTTAGCGAAGGTTTTCGTCACTATATTTTCAAAAAGCTATCCGTTCCTTCAACGATATCAAGTTCATTACGTTAAAGGTTTTCGCCAGAAACCATTCGTAGCCCTCCGTCGTTTCATATGGGTAGTCAATAGTATTCAAGCTGTGTTTGTTGGCCAAAGTCAAGGCACAGTGTTTGGTAGCTGTTGGTTATTCATATGCAGCATAGATAGATGCATTGGTTTGGGACAGTCGTACTACCTTGTTGGCCAAAGTCAAGGGTATGTACGGGTGGATTCAAATTAACCTGGAGAATGACGGGTAGAACTTGACATGTGACTTATGATTTGTTGGCCAAAGTCAAGGTCATAAGAGCATGGGGCAAAAATCTCATCGGGAGTTTCAAAAGAACTGAAACTTGCCAGATATGCGCATACCTTCTGGAGTGTGATACCGTGAGCGGATTCCGTCACGTTATCATGCGATGATAGTTGGATCCCGATTCCCACTGATGAGTTAGTTTACTCCTCGGGTGACCCCGACTAATTCTTCTTTCAGGTTTGGAGGAGAATTTGAGGTACAGTGGGAGGATTCCAGATTAGATAAATTGGTAACCTTTCTGATCTAGGTTAGAGTGCACGCTGAGTGTTTCTTTTCTCTCTCTCTTTGGCAGCGACTTTTGACCTGACCCTAAGACTATGACTCAGAGACCAAGTTGACCGAACCTTCTTAAACACTGGCTTTTGGATTGTCAGAGTTGCGATCCTCATTGCCACTCCTACTTTTACCCTTTTCTCCAGGACACCCCGTATTGCTACGAACGTCCACTTCCATTGGACAAAACCATCGTATGGTTAGATACGAACTCGAAAGAATTTATTCGAGGATGGTTTCAGGTTCTGGAGAAAACGGATAGGACTATTCAGTTGTCTTTTCCTTTTACCTTCTCTCAGGTTGCGAGTACTCCTTGGTTTAGGAGATAGTACACCTATTACGCAAATTGGATAGTCTTCTTCCAAACCTTAGGCTGGTGCCAACCGGTAGGGAATGAAGAAAACCAATTAGCCTAACGATGGTGTACAGAAGGTATTAAGTTAAGACAAATCAAGGGATTAGTAAGAGGGCAAAGTAAATTGCAACAGATATTCGTGACCAAACCAGGTATCTCTTCGCCAATCCTAAAATCACCTTTGAATTTCTCCAGGACACTCCGTATCACTACGAAGATCCACAGTTTATTGGATACTCCATCGTATGGTTATATACGAACTCGAAAGGAACTTGTTCCAGTTCGGGGATGGATTCTGGTTCAGGAGAAATAGGAATAAGATTTATTCAGGTGTCTTTTATCTTCACCTTCTCTCGCATTGCGAGTGCTCCTAGGATTAGGACAGTACACCCATTATGCTTAGTGGATAGTCTTCTTCCAAACCATAGGCTGGTGCCGAACGGTAGGGAAGGAAGAAAACCATTTGGCCTAAAGGGGTGTGCAGAAGGTAATGACTAAAGACATATGAAGGGATTTGGAGAGGTGGCAAAGAATTATACGGTTACAGTCGTGAATCTGGAAGAGGCATTACTAGGAATACCAGGATACCCCATCGAAACATTTCAATGTTTCAGTTTCACTGTGTAAAGTTAAAGGAAAACTGATTTCCCGATTAGATACTTACTCCAGGGTATGTATTTACCAGGTACGATTCTCACATCTGTATGGTTTTACAGATGATGAGTGGGAGTAAGTTATTGGGAATTGGGTGATTATCCTCATTATATCGGGATTCGTTGTAATCGGTGATATTTGAGGAAATCACCTAGGCTGTTTGCCGGTTGGCAAATATTTGGTTTTGAATATCCGCAGTTATGCACCAATTTCAAATTGATATATCTGTACGTCTATTTTCATAGAGTGAGATATACCTTTTTGGAATTATGTCTACGACATTTACCTATATCAGTGGATGGTTAGGTAAGGAGCATTAAACAGCGGTGTAATTCTTCTTGACCATAAGTACAGTTTTCAACCTACGACACACAGTGAATGAGTTTTCAGACTCAAGGGACTTATACAGAGTATTGTATGTTGTCCAGGGTCCATCAGGACAGAGGGGTTGGTCCTCGTACTATATTCGGTTTACTTATGACTTCTCTAGTTTTTTGACAGGTGTTTCGTGGAAACACAGGGTCCGAATTTGGAGAAGTTATAGGTATTTGAATAGAGTAGAGAACCAGGTGTAGCAGGTATCGGGATTCTTCAAAATGATCGAAGATGTAGATACTTGTATATGGTATTCAGTTGATAGTAGTGATTAAGAGAAATTGCTTCTCTTTCAGGTTACTCATAAATGGAAGCATTCCTAAGTTGAGTAACGCTGATCGGCCTCCTTCCATTTAGTTGACATGCACTGGAGACAGCTGCATGATTTGGATCTGGTTCCATTAAATCAGTGCCTCTGTTTCTATATTGGATATAGAACAGTTCATATCTTAACGATGTTAAGGTACGGGGAGTTGTCCGGTTTATGATTAAAACCAGACACTAGACAACTCAAGGCACGTTTCTGTAATGGCTGTTTGTGGGTTGACCCAGGCTATGACGAGGGTTGATTTTATACCATCTGGATGAACAATAGCAATATTGTTCTAGACTCGCCACAGTTTTATTAAAAATGGATTTTTTCAGAAAACAGTAGTGGGAGTATGGTAGAACTGGAAGTGATTCCAGAACCACAAACGATTACTGAAGATTTGATAAGGAACCTAAAGATTCAATCTGGATTGACATTCCATTGGCCACTCCGCAGATAAGGTGGGTAACTTCAGGCACCCGAGAGGCACTACGGTAGCCTCAAGGACGGTGACAGGGAAGTTCTTGTTTACCCACAATTGCCATTGCTGTTGTTCCAGGTTACGAGACCCGGCGGGAGGATGAGTATAGCGTCGTTCTAAACCAGTTTTAGAAGTGTACGTCTATATGACTCTGCCAGAGGGTTGTCGTAGTCAGTGGGAGCAGCGGAAGCATTGGTGGACAGGTTGCTTATGTCTATTTATAGACTAGAGCAGATGTAGCGGAGATAGATCATCTATTTCTGACGTGACAGTCATGGGTTTGACTTCATCAGAATAGGGGATGGATCTGTTGAGAAGGTAGTAGGGTGTGATATCCTGGTATTTGGATGATATACACAGAGTAGGAAAAGAAACTCCTACACTACGATCGGTTATACTTTGGTCGTCACACAGTGGTTTCTCCACACAGGACTTGGACATTATATCAGACATACTGGTTACTGGATCTATTGTATTAGATCTAGATTTGGGTGGTTTCCCAATCAGGGTACTTGACAGCATTCTAAGAGTATTTAGGATGGACGACTCCTGCAAGGTAGTATACCTGCAGGTGATGGAGTCACCCTCTCTAAAGGTGTCTTACAGACTAAAGGGGAGAGGGATGTGCATGATTGGCAGATCACTTGCTCAGGCAATTGAGTCAATCATGAGATGTCAAGTACCACACCAGACATTGTTCTTGCACTAGATGCAATAAGTTGATATTGATCCAATCCTGGAGAAACAGTTGGAAGCAGTTTTAGAACATAAGTGGATGTTCTAGGGATATGATAACGACAGCCTCATTCGGGAGACAGTTATCATTCCAGGCTTCCAAGGTGACATGGACGACAAGGAGGTTGTCAGAGTTTTAGTTCTCCTTCTGACGAAGGGCAGTATTTTGGACAGGTGGTCCAAGGCAATACTGAGGGTGGCATGGCGCAGGATACTGATTAAGTTCAGTTGACGATACAGTCTAAGAAGTTTGGATTTGGAGTTCATTTATGAGCTACGTCCCATCAGACATCCAGACACATTCTAAGACAGGTATTGCTCTTTTCGGGAGATGGCTTTCTCCGCGAACTTGAGATATAGAGAGACATAGAAAGAAACAACAAAGCGGATCCACTCACTGAGGCTATTCCTTGAACGCAATAGTTTCGCAAACGAGCTTTGTGAGACTGACTAGTAGAGGAGTTGGGTGTTCGGTATCACACGGGCTGTGAGTATGCGACATCGCAATAATTAGCCTTGAGTGCAAGTGGGAGATTGTTGGAGATAGTGCCCTCAGAGTCAATTATTAGGTCACAGGTACGTGATTGTAATGATTGAGGGAGGACCTATCCCGGTAGGACAGTCTTACTCGAGATGATAGTATGCTATCTGGTTTACCTTTATCATCGTGTACTGTTTTAAGTGACCTGACACGTCGCTATTACACATTGATAGAGCCCCTAGGATTCTTGCTTGACCACCAGCAGTATGAGGGCGATCATATAAGTGGGAGCTGGGGGTCTATAAGCATATCCTTAAAAGGTCCCTAGTCGTGAGAGTTTCGAGACAGGGCATCGATTCTCCATAGTAGACTAGTGTATACAGTCGAGACCCCGACGAGGGGCGGTGGCCGGTCTCACAAGCCACTGGTGTCAGTTGGATCACCTAAGATGTATACAGGTGCTCATTGGGTTATGAGTACACCGGACAGGACTCGCCGGGAACATGCTGGTTGGTCATATACCAGACGTCAGATGGCAGTTCCCTGGTGACATGTGTGCAGGTTAGTTCATCGACCTGGGGATCGTCATTTGTCTCGTGTGAGTTCCCACTGTACTTTGATTACTACCCTACCACGGCTCAAAGGAGTCATGCAAACAGGTTTTAGTTGGGTACAGTCCCGAGCCACATGGAGGCAGTGAGCGTATCTTCAGGGGTTCGTCTCTCCCGGTATTGGGAGTGAGGTCGTGCTGTGTCTAGGAGAGCCATTACACGAAGCCCTCGGCCGAGGGAAGGAGATTTACTGGTAGGTATTCCAGTAGTATCTCAGGGTGTTCTGGGCTACACTCCGACACGACTTGTACCCTTTTTGGGGGTCTGACTTTTACCAACCCCCTAGGCCCGCCATGCGATGCTCATAGACGAACGGACCGGACTGTACGGATATTGTCACTGACAGGCTCAGTAGGGAGTCAGGCTGAGTTCGCTCACAGACGTCCCTTTTGGTCAATACCTGGTAGCCCGTTATGTATTGGCTTATACCTCTAACGTGCTAGTGGTTAAATCCACAACCAAGGTGTTGATGAGTCTTTAGAGTCCCCCACATTCAGTTACTCAGCTTTCGGGCGAAAAGTTGTAGAGGCCGTATGGAGATATGGCAGGGTCCGATCAGATACGTGCGGTATTGCACGGATCAGGATCGGACAGTTTGTACTATAGGCCGTATGGTTATATGGCAGGGTCCGATCAGATACGTGTGGTATTGCACGGATCAGGATCGGACAGTTTGTACTATAGGCCGTATGGTTATATGGCAGGGTTCGATCAGATACGTGCGGTATTGCACGGATCAGGATCGAACAGATATTACTAGCCGGCTTTGGTCTAAGCCGGATCCTAGTTTAGTACAGTGTAGATTTTGTCTCATTGCATTTGTATTTCGGTCGAAATACAGATGCGGGTGTGTATGCACAGTATCGGGGTTTTCCTGTAATTTATTACGGGACCAGTTTTCTGGAGTTGCCAGTTTGCTTTCCGTTTCGGCCAATTTCTTTTGTATCGTTCATTGGCCGAAGTTTGGTGGAGGAGGGTTTATTTGCATTGTTGCAAATAGGCATTAGTGGAGGGGGTTCTTTGCATCTTGTTGCATCATGATGGCTTTCATGATGTGCACCATCCTTTGACTTGATTTCTTCATGATGGCATGACTTTTTGAGTCATCATGGTTCATGATGGTTGGACTTTGTGAGGTGATGATGGTGGTGTTGAGTGTTGAGTTTACCTTGCTATCATTTCTTTTGCATGATAGCTTTCCTCTCTCTCTTTTTGGTATTAGATGAGAATGGCTCCCATTTGATTGACTCTCCCTCATTCTCACACTCCCTCTCCTCTAGTGATGGCCGGCCACCATGAGGGTGGGTTGCCCATTTTTGTAGTGGGGATTTTTGCTCTCTTGATGTTAGAAAAATCCCCAAGTTCCTCCACATTGTTCTTGTATCATCCCTCCACCTAAAATGGCATCTCCATGAACCCCAAAGTGAGACTCGAGGACTACACATTCTACAGCGACTCTTGGGCACGTCGACTAGCCGGCTTCGTGCCCGAGTTGCCTCGGCATTGAGGTGGGAGCCCGTAAAAGAAGTAGGCAATGTGGTGCACTTCCGGCGACGAGGAGGAGACGGGACATTCCGCAGGAGATCGGGACGACGACGAGAAGACCGGAGGACTCGGATCTGTCGGTATATCTCTCTTTCCCATCTTATAGTTAGCTAGGACAAGTTAATGGTTCGATCCGGGTATTAGTGCGCGGCGGTTTGCCAGTTCAAGAAAGTTTAAGTTTATCACCGCTTCCGCATTTGGCCGTCGGATTGACGGCCGGGGCGCCGCCGTGCACTTACAATTTATTCATTATGGAAATTAAAAGGAATTGTGGCTTATTTTGTTATTTTGTGGAAACTTCTTGAAGTGTTGAAAGCATAACCATTCTTGTTCTTTTCCTAAACCTAACCATTAACTCTAACCATGGTCTATTCTCTACACCTAACTTTGGTTAAAATTATGATAAGTATCATATTCTTTTCTATTAAAAAATAACTTATCATAACTTTTTCCATCTTCTTCTTCTTCCTCACAAGAAGAAAGCTTTCTTCATCAATGGTGATTGATGTATTTGAGTGAGAAATCCAATTCTAAAGTGAACCCAACTCCTATTTCTTCATCCTCTACCTCTTGCCAAGTAGTATAGGGTGTTTCCTTCATAAGTTTTCTTGGCTTGGTGAAGGTGGAGCTTGATCTAGCGATGCTTCGACGTAGATCATCTTCGGCATGGACATCGACGACCTAGCTCGCCTATTCTCCGATGAAGTCGACGCTAGAGCCCGGGATTTGTTTTGGACAGCGAGAGGACTTCATTGCGGAGCTATGGAGGTGGAGCACCGGATCTACAAAGATTGTATTTCCGTTAAACTTTTAGTTAAGTTGTTAACTAGTTTACTTTTCGCCTAGTTTTCTAGCCAACGATCCGTTCTAGGGTTTCTCGGCACCGTTTAAATTTGAAATTGGCATGTTCGATGCCTTGTGAGACCTCATTAGAGTGCCTAGGAACCATACACATAACTCCCAAAAAGAAATAGTAACTCAGTAGTACTCATCATAGAGCACACCATATCACATAGGGTGTAAATGTTCCGCCCCGATACACCGATGTGCTGTGGTGTATACGGAGGAGTAATGCTGAGAGAGAATCTCATTCTCCTTTAGAATAGTCCAGGAATTCCGAGCTCAAGTATTCTCCTCCTTGATCTCATCAAAGGACATAATACTTATACCCGTTTTTGGTTCTCTACTTCTAACTTATATTCATTGAATTTCTCAAAAGGTTCAGACTTGTGTTTCAACAGGAACACATGTGCGAATCTTGAAAGACTATCAGTAAATATAATAAAGTACAAAGAACCGGTCTTGGCATGTGTAGATGGGAAATTACATACATCATCATGTATCAATCCCAAGAGTTCACTAACTCTTTCTCTGTTTTCAATAAACAGAGCTATGGTCATCTTATCTATGTGACATGACCGGCAAGTTTCACAAGATGTAAATTCAAACTAATTTAAATATGCATCTAAATGCAACTTCAGCTAGTCGGGTCATATTGATATGACCTAGTCTACAATACCTCAAGAAGGATTGGTTCATTTCTGAACTCTTCCTCTTATGTGTGTTCTGTATACTAAGAACTGTGGTGTGATTTAGAACGTCTATGCTTTTAGATAACGTGCCTGAGCCGATCAACTCTTGATATAGGAAATGTTCAAAAACTTTATCCAACAATACAAAATTATATCCTTCTTTACTGATAAAGAGACTGATATGATGTTGTATATCAGGTTCGGTATCTAATAACATTCGTTCAGAATCAATGTATTTGTTAATACAGGGTGATAACTACCAACAGACTTGGCTGCAACACTTGGACCGTTTCTATCTCATAAAACTTATCACCCGTTCTCAGTTCTCTACCTATCTGTAGCCCATGTAACAGATTACATATTATATGCGAGATCCTGATCCGGTATCTCATACCCAGGACGTAAAGGATACTGAGAAACAGTTCTGTGTAATGAACACACCCGAAGAAGATGCATCAGCATGCACTTTTTTTGTTTGGGCGGCACTGAAATTCTGGTAATCCCCAATTTCCTGCTCTGTCTTATAATATTTATAAGTTGGAGCGGGACCAACGTTTCCCAGCTCAGTATAACAAGCGGGTTCGGTCAATACATCCGTATTATTATCTTGATTAAGGCATGATATGGTCGCTACCTGGAGAGAGAGAGAGAGAGAAGAAAACACTCAGCGTATGCTCTTGCAAGATTAGATTGGTTATCTAATATATCTAATCAGGATGTCTCCCACTGTTTTAGTCAAATTTTCCTTCAAACCCTAAAAGGAAAGACTAGCCAGGATTAATTACAACCTACATGTTCGCCAATCTTTCAGCCAGGCCAGTATCGGTACTTTGAGGGAGGTTCCCCGTGCTTTCGCACGGACCTAATTAAAGTAAACCTCTTTTTCCCAAAGGCATAACCCCGTTGACACCTTTCTAGACACCTACTTGATCAGCTAATTGTAATGTGTAAAACTCTCCCAGGAGTAACTCTTAGTCGCAGTGGGTATCGGGATCTAACTATCTCATAGAAGGTATGCAATCTCATTGCAAATTTCAACACTTGAAATTCCCAATAATATTTTACCCCTGGCGTCCTATGACCTTGACACAGGCCAACAAACTATAGTCCGCTAGTCAAGTTCAACCCGTCATTTCCAGATTGAATTAAACCCGCCCGCACGACCCTTGACGTAGGCTAACAAAGTCGCATGACTACCCTAATCCAATAGCATCATATGCTTTAACAGATAAGCATAAATAGCTACTGCACACTACGCCTTGACGTAGGCCAACAAACGTAGTACGAATACTATGAAATACTTATCTGAAATGACGGAGGGCTACGACAGGTTTTTAAGAAAACCTTTTGCGTAATGAACTTGATATCGTTGTAGAATCGAGTGATTTTAAATGGAGTATTTTTTAGGCCTTTTCTAGTCTTGCTAAAGAGGTCACTCCCGGTGAAGGGATCGTCGGCTCTTTCCTCATCGAATAAGGTGCAGGATATTTCACAAATATCACTATGCAAAGCAAAAATTATAGAAGCAATCAAAAGACAAACCGAGTTTGTAGAATCTGCTAGTTTCGCTAAAGAGGTTACTCCCGGTGAAGGGATCTCGGCTCTTTCCTTATCGAATAAGGTGCTGGATGTTCTACAAGGAACACCGCTATGCAAAGCAAGAACTAAAGCTACTAGTTTTTAAACAAGTTTCTACAATATCTTTGGATTTCTTTTATTTCATTAATCTCATTAATGAAGTCCCATTTTAATTATGCTTCACAAGCATCAGATATGAAACGAAATAAACAATATATAATATATATCTCATATATATAATATAAACATTCGTTTCAGGCAGTAATATGATCTCATCACAGAACATTGCAGCAGAAGAACATATATGAAATATTGGATATACTAGGATGTCCGTGTTTTAATATGAGCCTGTATAAAACACGGATTCCATGGTCGTGATGAATAGCCAAACCCACATCCCTAGACCCCTACGAGAGCGGCAAGTAACACTGCCAATTCTAGGGTTAGGAGACCCGGTCTCGACTCCTCGAGATGGTCTCCCACTGGACCCTAGAACCCGGTTACTTGTGCTCCCCGCCTTGGATCTACCTAATGCGGAAAAGTAAATAATATACAATGGTGACATCATCCTCAGCTCGGAAGTGCCCCAATAAAAGAATATAACATACAAATGAATTTTACATGAATGAAAATGAAAAACTCTCATCTCACATAAAACCCCCGGCTATTCAGAACACGACGATCCAATATAATATATCACAGCAACACATAATATCTCATATCATCAACGTAAGTAAGTATGCAAACACCGATTGTCGTTGATGTATAGCAACGAAAACCGGCGATACAACTACATACTACACTTACGGTCACTGAAAAGAAAGTGTAAAACTACAACAGTTGGAATCCGCAACATCCTTAGACATCGCATGCCTAACCAAATGAATTCCTTAGACATCGCATGCCTAACAATTATAAACCCCGCATTTTTGTCTCATTATCGAAAACTCTTTTCAATATCAAGTCGGGCAATTCAACAAGAATCCCGACATCCTAGTCGAAAGCTTGTCGCAAAGTTTAGTAGACGGCCGTACCCCCGATGCCGTCGATGAAGTGCATTAAGGCGGAACACCGCTGCCGCGAGCACCCGAACGGATGCTTTTGGCGACGGGGTTCTCCTACAGTCACTTGGTCGGGGCTATGGGGCGTGGCTGTCTATTAAGTTTAGCCGGCGAGTATCCGCGTACGCTACGTGATTGCGACGGACTTTTAATCACATCAAAATTCCGTGGCAACCTATCAATTGAGACTGAACTGCTAGATTTATAACATTCAAAGTAGTTATCTCATAACTACTTGTAGATTCCAAATATTGTATCACATTCTAGATAAATAGACAATTTTAAACATTCCTATCGAATAATCAAATATCCAAGTTTTCCCAAATAGTTCTCAACACTTGAAATTAGTATAAAAACATCCATCACATGCCACAGTACCAATGGTCCAGCCGTAGAAGGGTCAAGCCAACGCCTCACATGTGGCAACGCCATACTGCCACAAATCCTAAGGTTTAGAGGTAGTTCAAAACGGTCACATAATCGAGTTAAGGTTTGTTGTCTTCTAGAGAGTCCACCGCATTACTTGCACGACTTAGAACGTTCTTAAACTATGGAAAAATCCAGCGCTTGGAAATTTTCCGGCAGGGGAAAAATTGAGTTATTGATATCCGTTCGAACTTTTTAACACGTTCCAAAAAAATATCCGGACAAACTAAACGAAGTTATATTTTTCCGATCGAATCAACGAGCTCCCAATACTTTCCAGAAAACTCAACACTTGAGTCGAATTAAAAATTCCCAGAATAATGCAAAAGAACCCAGGAATAATACTGTGAAGCAGTGGGCCCCAACGACACTGTTCGGCCGCGGAACAGCCGCCACGTGCGTGGTTTAGCCACTGTTCCACGGTCACGTAATCGACTTGGTGGTCCGTACTTCACAGTAATTCTTAGATTTTCCTGCTTTTTTTTCTGAGTATTTTTAATACGAAAAAATCAACATTATTAAAAATTTCCAGAGAAAGGGTCCGTGTCGGGGTTTCCGGGTTCGATCGGACTTTAAATTTCGCCTAGACTTCGCCTAAAGCTCTAGCTTGGCTCTGATACTACTGTAGCGTTACTAGGCACTCTCACAAGGGGCTATAAGGCATCAACCATGCCCGATTTAAAATTTAGACGTGCCGAACAACCCTAACCAAGATCTTTAAACTAGAGATTAGGCGAAACAAAGCATGTTAAACACTTTAATATCTATGAGTTTAGGATTACAAACTTTGTAGTCCGGTCCTTCACTTCATAAGCTCCATGTTGAGGTCCCTTCACTGCGATCATCAATTTCCCGGACTCTAGAGAGGTTCCACGAAGAGAATGATGCAAACTTGCTTCCCATCTTCGATAACAAAGATGATCTACCTTGAAGTTTCTTTAACACAAGCTCTCACTCACTAAATGAAGTGAACACCCTAATCTAAATGGCTAGGATAGATTAGGAGGATGAAGTAGGATTTTATCTCTCATTTATATTCATAATCTCACTCATTTTCATCACAACATAAAAAGCTAGAAAGCTTTTTCATGCAAGAAGCACGAAGCAAGAAGAATGAATAATAATCCTTTTGTGATGAATAATGAATTGTTATAATAACTACAAAATGCAACCTTGGTTGACCAAGGAAAAGGCTAATCTATGTAGAGAGTTAACTATGGTTAAAGGGTGTGGGTTGAGTTTGGAAATATCTTACAAAATATCAACACAAATATCTTTGCACGAAACAAAGTAAAAACTTCGAGAAGCATCTAGAAAACATTAACCCAAATCAAACCCTAACCATATTTAATCTCCACTAATCATGTTGCATTAGTAATCATAACTTGTTACAATATTATATATCACATATATAATATTTATTGTAACAAAATAAAATAATACAATTAACATATATCGCATATATATCAATATATTGACCGATGAGAAAATGAATCAATTAGTGAGCTTATATTAGTTAATGTAGTTTAATATATCATATATATAATTATACATTAAATCATTGAATCAACACTTGATCCGACAATCCGGCTATATCGCATATAACCGACAAATATATCATTTACCGATTCATCGAATCAACACTTGATCCGACGACCCGGCTGATATCAAATATCACAAGAATAGAATACGGTATCTCATATCGCATTATCCTCGGTCCTGCACATATCACATATGTGCCCCTACTCCGTTTTGCCTGAGTCAAGAAACCTCTGTGTAGGATTCTAAAGAATCGTCAATACGCCAGCAGTATGCGATGATCATATCAAACACCCACAAGCTGCAAGCGGTCACCTAAACGTAACAGCCACCCAGGTATTGAGCAATTAGAAGATCAACAAGCAAGCCTGTACTTTCTACTGTGAATCCAATCAGTAACACTCCCGTACAGTCCGGTCTCTCCGTCTGATATGTCGCATATCTCGCCTAGGGGTGGTAAACGTCAGACCCCAGTAGCTTGATAAGTCATGTCGATATGAGGTCTATAACAGTTCGAGAAACTACTGATAACACTTACCAGTAAATCTCAGTAACCTTGGATAGGGATTTCCAGTTATAGCCAATCGAACACAGCACAACATCAACTCCCTATACCGGGAGAGACGAATCCCCTCCTATCGCTCATTTCCTCCATGTGATTCGGGACTGTACCCAAAAGACACCTTTTTGCATGCCCTCTTGGACGTGGTATGATGGAAATCAAAGCACAGTGGGAATCACACAAGACTCTATGACGATCTCAGGTCTACAGACTAACCTGTACCAGTGTCACCGGAGAACTGCCATCTGACGTGAGGTATAATACCATCTGGGAGTTCTCGGCGAGTCCGTCCAGTGTACCCAGTCTCCACTGAGCACCCGTACACCATCCTTGATGTCAAACACCGATGGATATGGGATCATCCATCACCCATCATATGGGTCAAGATGCATATACGCTAGTCTACTCTGGTGTATCGATGCTCTGTCTCGATACACCCTCGACTAGGAATAGTTATAGGATGTACTCGTCGACTACCGTGGCCTCATAGTATGATCTCATTATAGTCCCAGTAGTCGAGTACATATCCTAAGTGTTTTATCAACATGTAACATAGAGACAATCATAGTACATGTTAAGATAAAGTGCAACCAGATAGCATAGTATCATGTCGAGCAAGAAAGTCCTCCCTATATATGTCCAAGCATCCATTACAATATACATCATATGTACAGTAATGGCCTCTAGGGCATACATATAACTAACATTATATTAAAGTGTTCACCTCATTAGTGAGTGAGAGCTTGAGTTAAAGAAACTTCGAGGTAGATCATCTTCGAGAAGGAAGACTACAAGCAAGTATGGATCATTCGGGTTGTGGAGCCTCTCTTGAGTCCGGGAGATCATGGATCGCGATGAAGGGACTTTTACTCGGAAATTATGAAGTGAAGCAGCGGACTACATAGGTTGTATTCCCTCTCTCTTAGTTGTAAAGTTGTTTACTTGCATGTGTAACCCTAATTATCTAGCAAAGATCCTGGATTTGGGTTGTTCGGCACGTCTAAATTTTGAATCGGGCATGGTTGATGCCTTACAGACCCTTGTTAGAGTGCCTGGGAACCCTACACTCTTGAACGTGGTAAGGTAGAAATCAAAGCACAGTGGGAATCACACAAGACTCTATGACGATCTCGGGTCTACAGACTAACCTGTACTAGTGTCACCAGAGAACTGCTATCTGACGATAGGTATAATACCATCTAGGAGTTCTCGGCGAGTCCGTCCAGTGTACCCAGTCTCTACTGAGCACCCGTATACCTTCTCTGATGTCAAACACCAATGGATGTGGGATCATCCATCGCCCATCATATGGGTCAAGAAGCGTATACGCTAGTCTACTCTGGAATATCGATACCCCATCTCGATACTCCCACGACTAGGAACATTTGAAGGATGTACTTACCGACTACCTCTGCCCCACTAGTATGATCCGCATCATAATCCTGGTAGTCAAGTACTCATTCTAAGGGCTTTATCAACATGTAATAGAGAGACAATAAATGTACATGTTAAGATAAAAAGAAACCAGATAGCATACTATCATGTCGAGCAAGAAAGTCTTCCCTATATATGTCCAAGCATCCACTATAATATACATCACATGTATAATAATGGCCTCTAGGGCATGCATATAACTAATGATCTCCCACTTGCATGATAGAGCCTAGTGCTGAAGCATAGGGTATCCCTTCGACACGAGCTCTTTCCAAATCAGTCTTGGATGATATCTTTTTAGAGAGAGTGATTCCTGAGCAAGTTGGCGAACCATCACACTTAGATTCTTCCATACTAAACCCCTTTAGTATGGTGTTAATGTACCTTGATTTGGGACACTCCCAACATCCACTTAGATCTATCACCATAGATCATAATCAACAAGATGTAGTAGTTATCATCCAGATCTTCCATGGAGAATCCTCGTGATAAGAGGAGCTTGACCGAGTGTAGCATAGGAAACCATTTCCTATCAAGAATATGTCATCTATGTACAATACATGGAAGACAACCTTACTCTCTACTACATTCTTGTATATATAAGGTTCATCTACCTTTTTGATGAAGTCAAACTCTTTGATTGACACATCAAAACAGATGTTCCAACTCCGTGATGCCTGCTTTAATCCTGATGGACTTAAGCATAGCCACTGGAGAAAAGCTTTCATCATAAAAAACACTTGGTTATTGACGAAAATCCTTTTCTTCTAGTCTAGCTTTGAAAGTCTCAAGTTTTCCATCTACACCAAGAATCTTCTCAAGAACCATTTGCTCCTAATGGGTTTTACCCCTTCAGGTGCAACATGCAAAGTCATACTTTCTTGGTGTACAAGGATTCCATCTTTAATCGCATAGCATCCAGCCTTTTCACAGAGTCCCCACTTGTCACGACCCGAAAAGTACGAAACATGACCGACACTTAAATTACGAAACGTCTCGAGGCGTATGTAATCTGAGTAAGCCGAAACCCAGAAATCAAAACCAAAGAAGAAGTAGAGTGAAGGAAAAACCAATTTAAATCAAGTAGTTTAGCAACATAAGCCGAAATATGCATTTTAAAATTTCAAATCTTTTCTAACAATTTCGGCAGAGCCTCCTTTGTAAATACTGGCCCCAAACGGGATACAACATGAATAGTATACGAAATGAAAAAAAGGCATCCCCAAGCAGGAGCTAGCTCTTCGTCAATCGACGGTCACAACCACGCAAGCAATATAATATACAACGCCGAAGGGTGAGGATCAAAACTCAAAAGAAACTCAAAACAACATCAAAAACATAATAACACAACGCGCGACTCTAAGGTCGAAATAATAACAAGTCTGGTCTTCTATCTCTATCAAATATACAATCTGGTTGATGGAGTTTTACTAGATACAACTGAAATAACAAATATACAATGGTGGTCCAGATGCAAAGAACCCACCAGTCAAAGCAATCACCCGGAAGGAACTGTGTGCCAGCAATGCCGTAATGAACCTGTACGGCAAAACCTGCAAGGAACTGTGGCACAACGGGGGTGAGTTGCCAACTCGTGAGTAGAAAACATCACAGAGCAGAAATCGCATGTATGACGCTATCCTAGGGCATATCAAGTAATATCCTCAAATAATATCCTGATCCATCTACATATACGTGCAATATCACGTGCTCGTGTCAGTGCCTCAGATAGCAACATATCAGATATATTCCCGGTACTTTCAGGGTTGCGGAAACGGTAAAACAAAAAATTTTCTAGACTTGGTAACATGGACCGTAAAAGCCGGATCTTTGCTAAGCAACACACTAGCATCCTAGCTAGAGATTTATCTTCTCGGTTAGGGGTTATACCACAACTTGAACTCCTTCTCGTCTTGTTGTTCTTCTCCTTGCTTGCTCCGAGGGTTGATCCGGACTTTGGTCACCTCCGCGGCCTCCTTGAGTCGAAGACGATCCACCCGAGAGATGTACACCGAGCTCCACTTCGAGCCGAGGCAACTAGGGCAAAGTGATTGCTAGTCAAGAAGCCCTAGGGTGTGTAGAGGAGATGTATGGATGTGTTTGTCTTTGTGGGATCTTTTTCTCTCAACACATGAGATCAAAAGATGAGATCAAGAGGAGGAAGAAGAAGGAGAAACTTAGCAACCATGGAGCTTTTCTTTTTCTTCTCATTTCAAGAGAGAGAATGAGAAGAGAATAATGAAAAAGATTAAGCCAAAATGAAATGAACCATGGTTCCAATAATACACAAAATCATCATTACTAATCCTATCATGATAGAAGTTGATGACACATTGAATTGACCATTATCATAACACAAGAAATAAAAAGAAAATGAAAGAAGAGTGTGGATCTCTCTTGAAGGTCAATGGTCAACACGGTCAACGGGTCAACAAAGTCAAGAGAGATCTAAGTGGTCAAATGGTTAATGCAATTAGCCATCATAAATCTATCACTAAAAGGATTAGTAAACAATGTCTCCGGCTCATAACGGTTTTGACCAAACGAACTGTCAAAACCCTAATGAGTGTGCCACATTACGGTTTTGGCCGAACCAACTGCCAAAACCCTAATGGGGCACCTCCTCCTTCATCGCTCCTCAAAACTGTGCATACACACCCGCATCCGCATTCCGTAGAATGCGAATGCACAGAAGACAAATCAAATCCATCTGTGCAATACTAGGATCTGGCTTAAACCAAAGCCCACTAGTATTGCCTGCCCGAACAGCATACGCACACAAGTGCACGTAAGTGATCATAGCCCCACCGTAAAACCATACTGCCTCTACACGTTTTGCTCAATGTAGGGAAACTCTCTGTGTGGGACTCTAAAGACTCGACACTATGCTGGCAGTGGGTTTAACCACAGACCGCAAGCAGCACTAGCTGTACGTAACGGTCACCAGGTAGATGTCGATAAGAAGGCCGATGAGGTAAACCCATCCGAACTCCTGCTGAGCCTGTATGTGACAATCTCCGTACAGTCCGGTCTGTTCGTCTGATACATCGCATGGCGGGCCTAGGGGGGTGGTGAACGTCAGTCCCCTAATAGCGGTACAAGTCATGTCGGAGTGTAGCCCAGAACACCCTGAGACATCACTGGAAACTTACCAGTATGTCTCGCTTGCCCTGGCCAGGGACTACATGTGTAATGGCTCTCCTAGACACAGCGCGATGACAACCCCCAATACCGGGAGAGACGAATCCTGTCTAACCGTCACTGCCTCCAAGTGCTTCGGGACTGCACCCAACTACTACCTGTTTGCACGACTCAGTAGAGCCGTGGTAGGGTAGTAATCAAAGAACAGTGGGAACACACTCGAGGCGAAGTGACAGTGTCAAGTCAGTGGACTAAGCTGTACTCATGTCACCTGGGAACCGATAACTGACGATAGGTATAATACCAACCATCAGTTCCCGACGAGTCCTGTCCAGTATACTCGTAACCTAACGAACACCCGCATACTATCTCAAGTACGACATACTGACGGCTGTGGGACAGACCGTCTCCCGTGCTGGGATGAGAAGCGCATACGCTAGTCTACACCGGAGTATCGATGCCCTGTCTCGATAATCCCACGACTAGGGACGTGTATAAGGATGTGCTTGTGGATTACCCAGCCCCCACGAGTGTGATCACCACCACAACGCCGGTAATCAAGCAAAGATCCTAAGGTCTCTACTAATGCGTATAGGTGGTATAAAAAAGAAATACATATGTACAAATTATAGCAGAGACAAACCAAGTAGCATACTACTATATTGAGCAAGATTGTCTATACAACTGTGAATATCCCAAGCTTCCATCAAGTAATATACATACTAGTATGATACAGTAATGGCCTCTAGGGCATATACACTAACAATCTCCCTCTTGCACTAAAGCCATGTACTGGCGTATCGAAGACCTATCATCTCGATCAGCCGCTCGAACTGAGTCTGGGGTAAGGCCTTCGTGAATGGATCCGCCGTGTTGTCTTTTGTGTCCACTCACCGTACCTCGATCTCCTGGCGATCAATGATCTCCCTGATCAGATGATACCGCCTTAAGATGTGCCTGGATTTCTGATGGGACCTTGGTTCCTTCGCTAAAGCTATAGCCCCATTGTTATCGCAATACAAAGGTATTGGGTCAACAATGGACGGAACCACCTGAAGTTCACCAATGAACTTCTTCATCCAGACCGCCTCTTTTGCGGCATCGCTTGCAGCAATGTATTCAGCCTCCATCGTCGAGTCTGCGACGGTATCCTGTTTGGAACTCCTCCAACATACCGCCCCTCCGTTGAGGGTAAACACAAAACCCGAGACCGACTTGCTGTCATCTTTGTCACTCTGGAAGCTTGAATCGGTAAAGGACTCGACCCTAAGGTCTCCACTACCGTAAACCAGGAACATCTCCTTAGTCCTTCTCAGGTACTTGAGAATGTTCTTCACTGCTGTCCAGTGGTCCTCATCTGGGTCTGACTGATACCGGCTTACCGTGCTCAGCGCGTAAGCTACATCTGGTCTTGTACATAGCATCGCATACATTATAGATCCTACCGCCGAAGCGTAGGGTATAGTGCTCATGCGAACCCTCTCCTCGTCAGTCTTAGGAGACATCTTCTTGGAGAGGGTAATTCCGTGCAATGCGGGTATGTTACCGCGGTTGGAATCCTCCATACTAAATCTCTTTAGTACGGTCTCTATGTACCTGGACTGCGAAAGTGCCAATAGTCTCTTGGATCTATCTCTATATATCTTGATCCCCAGAATGTACGAGGCATCACCCAGGTCCTTCATGGGGAACCGTTGTGATAAAAATAGCTTGACCGATTGTAGCATAAGAATGTCATTTCCTATCAAAAGAATGTCGTCCACGTACAAGACAAGGAATACGACAGTTCGTCCTACAATCTTCTTATAGACACAGGGTTCATCTTCGTTCTTGATGAAATCAAATTCCTTGATTGCCTCATCAAAACAGATGTTCCAGCTCCGCGATGCCTGCTTTAATCCATAAATGGATTTAAGCAACTTGCACACCTTCCCGCTGCTCCCACTGTCTACGAAACCTTCTGGCTGATCCATGTAAACGCACTCTTCCAAACAACCATTTAGAAAAGCCGTTTTAACATCCATCTGCCAGATTTCATATTCATGGAAGGCATCAATGGCAAGTAGGATCCGAATGGATTTGAGCATAGCTACCGGAGAAAAAGTTTCGTCATAGTCCAAACCAGGTCTTTGACGAAAACCTTTTGCAACGAGTCTAGCCTTATAGGTTTCCACCTGCCCATCTACACCAAGTTTCCTTTTGTAGATCCATTTGCATCCAACGGGTTTTACCCCAGGTGGAGCAATATCCAAGGTCCACACTTTATTGGCGTACATGGACTCCATTTCGGATTGCATTGCTTCCTGCCATTTATCAGAGTCCCTACTGATAATGGCCTGCCTGAAACTGGTAGGGTCATCTTCTTCTAAGATGCAATCCTCTCGATCCTCGTCTATGAGAAAACCGTAGTATCTCTGGGGCGGACGAGAAATCCTACCAGATCTGCGGAGTGGCTGAGGTTCGTTGGTTGTAACTGAATCTAGCGGTTCCACCAAATCTTTTGTTAAAGCTTGTGTTTCTGGAATTTCATCCAGTTCTACCGTGCTGCCACTAATATTTTTAACAAGAAATTCTTTTTCTAAAAATGTGGCATTTCTTGAAACAATTATCTTCTGTTCCTCTGCATGGTAGAATAGATACCCACTTGAATCTTTTGGGTATCCCACAAACTTACACAAAACTGCTCGTGCCTCAATTTTGTCTGTGTTCTGCTTTTTGACATAAGCTGGGCAACCCCAAATCTTAAAACGTTTAAGATACAAACTCTTACCACTCCGTATTTCATACGGAGTCTTAGGCACGGATTTGGATGGAACTTGATTCAATAGATGTGCTGCAGTTTGAAGTGCATATCCCCAGAATGAAAGAGGCAACTCAGCACTACTCATCATGGAGCGAACCATATCCAATAGGGTACGATTCCTCCGCTCCGAAACACCGTTGTGCTGTGGTGTATAAGGAGGAGTAAGCTGAGAGAGAATGCCATTCTCTTTTAAGTAATCTAGGAATTCTGTGCTTAAGTACTCCCCTCCCCTGTCAGACCGGAGGATCTTGATACTTTTGCCAGTCTGGTTCTCTACTTCGTTTCTAAATTCCTTGAATTTCTCAAAAGCTTCGGATTTGTGTTTCATAAGATACACATATCCGAACCTAGAGAGATCGTCAGTGAATGTGATGAAGTACGAGAACCCACCCCTTGCATGTATACACATCGGACCACATACATCACTATGTATGAGTCCCAAGAGCTCTGCTGCCCTTTCTCCATGTCCGGTGAACGGAGATTTGGTCATCTTCCCTTTGAGACAAGACTGACAAGTTTCATAGGATGAAAACTCGAACGTATTCAAGAGTCCATCTTTATGCAACTTACTCAGTCTTTTCTCACCGATATGACCAAGTCTACAATGCCACAAGTAGGATTCATTCGTATCTGAATTCTTCCTCTTGCGTGTGTTTTGTATATTGAGAACTGTATTCTGATTTAGAACGTAGATACCATTACACAGTGTACCCTCTGCAACCAGTACCTTAAGAAGGTAAATGTTCATGATATTTCTATCAAGAACAAAGTTATATCCATCTTTATCGAGTAAAGAAACTGATATGATGTTGCAAACCATGGAGGGTACATAGTAGCAATCGTTCAAAATCATAGTCTTGCCATTTGGCAATACTAGGTGATATTCACCGACGGCTGCCGCATTAACTTGTGCTCCGTTCGCTACTCTGAGCGACATATCACCCGGTGCAACTTTCCTACTTTTTCTCAGTCCCTGTAATAAATTATAGATATGAGATCCTGATCCGGTATCAAGTACCCAAGAGGTAGGGCTGACCGTAAAACAGTTCTCAATTACAAGAACACCTGAAGTAGATGCAAAACCATGCTTCTTCTTCAACTGGATATCCTGGGAATCCATACAATCCCCTTTTCCTTGCTCATACTTATGACTATTGTCACAAGTTAGAGCCGAACCAACGTTCCCCAGCCCCGAATAAGAATTCTGATCGGTCAAGCGATACATTTTGTTATCTTGATTAGGGCGTGAAATGGTTTCTACCTGGAGAGAGAGAAAAGAAACACTTAGCGTGCGCTCTTGCAAGTTTAGATTGGTTTTAATTTATCTAAACAGGATGGCTCCCACTGTCTCTCGAATCCCTCCTCAAACCATAAAGGAAGAATTAGTCGGGATCAATCTCACCGTACAATACTTGCTTAACCGTTCGGCCAGGCCAGTGTCGGTACTTCGAGGGAGGTTTTCCAACGCTTTCGCGAAGTTCCTTAATTAAATAACATCTTTTCCCTGTGGGCGTAGCCCCGCTAACACCTTTCTAGACACCTATTTGGTTTATAGCATTGATCGTTAAGCGAGAAAGTTCCCGAGGAGTAGCATATACTCACAGTAGGATCGAGATCCAAATATCATCGCGTGACAAAACTGAAGGAATCCTACCAGAATCATCACACTCCAAATGGTATGCAACACTAGCAAGTTTCAGTACTTTTGAAACTCCCGATGTCGTTTTTGCCCCTAGGACCCAAGTGACCTTGACACAGTCAACAAATCAAAGGGTCCTACTCAAGTTCAACCCGTCATTATCTTGATTGCATTAAACCCACCCGCATAACCCTTGACACAGTCAACAAGGTTACACGACTGTCCTAACCAATCACATTGTATCCAGCAGATAAGCAATACTCAGCTACCGTTCACTGCGCCTTAACATAGTCAACAAACGCAGCACGAATACTAAGTATAAATTATAAGAAATGACGGAGGGCTACGGCTAGGTTTTGGCGAAAACCCGTTAACGTAATGAACTTGATATCGTTGAAGGAATGGGATACACTTTTTGAAAATATAGTGGCGAAAAACTTTTGCTAAAGAGGTCACTCCCTGTGAAGGGATCTCGGCTCTTTCCTCGTCGAATGAGGTGCAGGATATTCCAAACTGAATACCTCGATGCAAAACAAGAATTAATCGACTATAGTGAAGTTATTACCCTGACGCAAACTTTTGTCCAAGGGGTCACTCCCGATGAGGGGATCTCGGCCCTTGCCTCGTCGAATGAGGTGCTGGGCATTCATAACCGAATACCTCGATGCAAAACAAAAGTGAACGTCCTTGCAATAACAGCTTTTTTTTAAAAAATTGTTCCAACAACGTCTTTTAGGTTTATTTTCTTGCATTAGTTCTTTTAATGCGTCCCATCATTTAAATCCTACCATTGCAGAAAACAACCAAAATATGACGTACGCTTATGCCATTCGCATTCGCCACGGGGCCCCGTCATCACCCGTTAGGTTACTTAACTAATGACAGAGCGGGGGCTGGGCTAGCACGGCTGAAAAACATAAGCAACGCCTAAATAGTTATTATATATAGATATATAGCAATGATAGCCAATCCAGATCACAGATGAACACTTTGGATATACTAGGAACCCGCGATTCGTTCGAGCATGCAACGAAAAGCGGATTACACGGTCGTGATGAATAGCCAATACCCCACCCAAGACCCCTACGGGTGCGGCAAACCACCCGCCAAGTGTCCGAAGCGAAGCAACCTCCCTCAACACCGTGAGTGGGCCACTCGGCACTTCGAGATACCCGGTAGTTTGTGCACCCCCTCCATGGGTCTATCCTAGGAGCAAAAACAGTAAAAAGAATTATACAATGACGGCTACAACCCCGACCCGGTTGCGCGGCCATACAAATAATATTACATCAATTTACAAATTTATTACATGAATGAAAGAAAAACAAACTCTCATCTCACATCCACCCCGGCTATTCATCCGCGACAATCCAACGAGTTCATATACACAAACCATCAGCATTACAGATCACAGTTATGAATAACCCCCACTAATCGACATATAGCGATTAGTAGACGTTCAATACACATATAACATTACAGATATAACCATTAGCCAAAGTCTACAGAACATCGACCAAAAATACGGATTTTTAAGCCCCCAAAACAAATTTTTCTTTCTGGAAAATCTGGGCAGAAAAATCATATTTCAAAAATCCCAAAATACCCATATAAGAATACTGCAGCAAACAGGATCCCCAACCGAGTTAACTCGGCCACGGTTCCGCGACATAAGCGAACTTATGCCGCGGAACCGCGGCGCTTTAAACGAGTTGGGTGATCAATTTTCTTCAGTATTCTATAAAAAGCCTGAGCCGATTTTTAGTGTATGATTTATTAATTTTGGAACAGATCTGAAAATCGGCAGAAACTTGAAATTTCCGGGGTGTTTTGCGGTTTTTCGTCCGGTCGAAATTCTAAATACTTTGCTAACATGTTAGGGTGTGTTTAGTTAAGCTCTGATACCACTGTTAGGTCCACGTTACCTCTCCCGGTACTTTCGGGGTTGCGGAAACGGTAAAACAAAATTTTTTCTAGACTTGGTAACATGGACCGTAAAAGCCGGATCTTTGCTAAACAACACACTAGCATCCTAACTAGAGATTTATCTACTCGGTTAGGGGTTATACCACAACTTGAACTCCTTCTCTTCTTGTTGTTCTTCTCCTTGCTTGCTCCGAGAGTTGATCCGGACTTTGGTCACCTCCGCGGCCTCCTTGAGTCGAAGACGATCCACCCGAGAGATGTGCACCGAGCTCCACCTCGAGCCGAGGCAACTAGGGCAAAGTGATTGCTAGTCAAGAAGCCCTAGGGTGTGTAGAGGAGATGCATGGATGTGTTTGTCTTTGTGGGATCTTTTTCTCTCAACACAAGAGATCAAAAGATGAGATCAAGAGGAGGAAGAAGAAGGAGAAACTTAGCAACCATGGAGCTTTTCTTTTTCTTCTCATTTCAAGAGAGAGAATGAGAAGAGAATAATGAAAAAGATTAAGCCAAAATGAAATGAACCATGGTTCCAATAATACACAAAATCATCATTACTAATCCTATCATGATAGAAGTTGATGGCACATTGAATTGACCATTATCATAACACAAGAAATAAAAAGAAAATGAAAGAAGAGTGTGGATCTCTCTTGAAGGTCAATGGTCAACACGGTCAACGGGTCAATAAAGTCAAAAGAGATCTAAGTGGTCAAATGGTCAATGCAATTAGCCATCACAAATCTATCACTAAAAGGATTAGTAAACAATGTCTCCGGCTCATAACGGTTTTGACCAAACGAACTGTTAAAACCCTAATGAGTGTGCCACATTACGGTTTTGGCCGAACCAACTGCCAAAACCCTAATGGGGCACCTCCTCCTTCATCGCTCCTCAAAACTGTACATACACACCCGCATCTGTATTCCGTAGAATGCGAATGCACAGAAGACAAATCTAATCCATCTGTGCAATACTAGGATCTGGCTTAAACCAAAGCCCACTAGTATTGCCTGCCCGAACAGCATACGCACACAAGTGCACGTAAGTGATCGTAGCCCCGCCGTAAAACCATACGGCCTCTACACGTTTTGCTCAATGCAGGGAAACTCTCTGTGTGGGACTCTAAAGACTCGACACTACGCTGGCAGTGGGTTTAACCACAGACCGCAACCGGCACTAGCTGTACGTAACGGTCCCCAGGTAGATGTCGATAAGAAGGCCGATGAGGTAAACCTATCCGAACTCCTACTGAGCCTGTATGTGACAATCTCGGTACAGTTCGGTCTGTTCGTCTGATACATCACATGGCGGGCATAGGGGGTGGTGAACGTCAGTCCCCTAATAGCGGTACAAGTCGTGTCGGAGTGTAGCCCAGAACACCCTGAGACATCACTGGAAACCTACCAGTATGTCTCGCTTGCCCTGGCCAGGGACTACATGTGTAATGGCTCTCCTAGACACATCGCGATGTCAACCCCCAATACCGGAAGAGAAGAATCCTGTCTAACCATCACTGCCTCCAAGTGCTTCGGGACTGCACCTAACTATTACCTGTTTGCACGACTCAGTAGAGCCGTGGTAGGGTAGTAATCAAAGAACAGTGGGAACACACTCGAGGCGAAGTGACAGTATCAAGTCAGCGGACTAAGCTGTACTCATGTCACCTGGGAACTGATAACTGACGATAGGTAAAATACCAACCATCAGTTCCCAACGAGTCCTGTCCAGTGTACACGTAACCTAACGAGCACCCGCATACTATCTCAAGTACGACATACTGACGGCTGTGGGATAGACCGTCTCCCGTGCTGGGATAAGAAGCGCATACGCTAGTCTACTCCGGAGTATCGATGCCCTGTCTTGATAATCCCACGACTAGGGACGTGTATAAGGATGTGCTTGTGGATTACCCAACCCCTACGAGTGTGATCGCCATCACAACGCCGACAATCAAGCAAAGACCCTAAGGGCTCTACTAATGCGTATAGGTGATATAATAAAGAAACACACATGTACACATTAAAGCAGAGACAAACCAAGTAGCATACTACTATATTGAGCTAGATTGTCTATACAACTGTGAATATCCCAAGCTTCCATCAAGTAATATACATACTAGTATGATACAGTAATGGCCTCTAGGGCATATACACTAACATATATGATGTATGAATGCATTACGAATAGAAACAGAATAGATCATGAGTGCGACAACTATTTTCTTTAATCAATGAGATTTCTATATGTATATCAATCAAGTATCATCAATGAAAGCAACAGAGAAATCAGTGTCAAGTATCGACACAAAACATAAATCTCAGTATCTCTGTATCTTAAATCTTAATATCTCGATCTCAATATCTCATATCTCAATATCTCAATATCGCAATACCTTGGGGCCCCGTCAGTCCGGATCGGCCCATATCATCAATCACACGACCACGTACGGTATCCTCCGGATATCCGCCGCGCCAGGTAAAATTACCGGTAGGCAGTCTGCTCCTACCAGGCTCATCATCCACTATGAAATCACTCTCTCCCCAGGGTACCATACCGGGTCCACCATGTACCCGAAACAGTTCTTACTCCTCCTCGAATCGGGTCTCGAAATCCAACAGCTATCATAAAAACTCATGGTGGACGACTCATACATCATGAGAAAACTGCAACTTGCATTTTAAAAAGAGGGAGGAAGAGAGATGTTTATATATATTCTTGCGGTTTTCTCCCAAATCCAGAAATCTCATAGAAATCCAAAATCATGATTCCAATAAACGGTGAATACCGGCATAAATCTACATGATACTGCACAACCAATGAATATATGAATGCATCTAATATCATGCAATGAATGAAATATTTAAACTAGCATATGGAAGCTATATCATATTGTGACTATCAGCTATCAAGCTATGTCAATTAAAAGGTATTTTCTAAAGTGTACGTGACATGGCAATTACCGATGATGATGTGTGTGAGCCGTCAAGTAAGTGTATGTGGAACATATGCATCATCGATAATGGTGCTGGTGTCCTGACAGTATGGTTCATAATCACTAAGTACACAATAAACATGCAATGAGATGATAACAACATGATAAATGGCAATGAATAGTAATTGCAACAATAATATGCGGAACATGAATGATAGTGTAACAATAAGGAATCTACTTCGCTACACCTGTGTTATACTGTTTTGCCGTTTGAAATAGTACGAATCGTGGTGTTTTGAAAATAAGGGCTACGGTGTTTATAAGAAAATATACGTCTTTTGAAATATCCAGTATCCATTGACATGTCTTTAAAACCCTCACAATTCGTTAGTTTTGGAAATAGGTATGACTCGGGTCCAGTCTAATATCTATTAGGTAACTACAGGTCTAATTAACAACCAATCGGAAGGGGTATGGAAACTACCTAAATCTGAGTCGATATATATATATATGTGTGTGTGTGTGTTTGTGTGTGTAATAGTCGGTGATCCCGCCTCAATAGTATCCCATACGATACCCTATATAATATGACATTCTCGAGTCAAGAGTGCGGATCTATCATCAGTATATAGCTCGTACGGCAAATCCATCATACGGCCTCCCAAATCTGGGTACGGGTCAAATATCACATTTATCTCATTATTCGTCTGGTATCCTTTCCATCATATATCATGATCTGGGGGTACTATCTAAGTATAGTACAATACTGATACCATCTATGTAATGTATGCGTGTGTATGAAACACCACGTCTAAAGAACCCGCTAAAATATCATGTCGTATCTCAAATACGAACCATATCATATCACCGATCTCATAGCCCCAAGCCCAATCTCATCGACTCATCTCCAATCCCAAGTACTTATCCTCAAAATCCATGTGTGTATATATATATATATCCCCATATACGCAAAAGTAAAATAAATGTATGAATGTGTGTGTGTGCGTGTGGGTAAAAACCTATTCTAGGGTTCGCGACTAAGAAGCTAAACTAAGCTACTTCTAACTATCCTAAACTAAACCATAAACACAAAATCATATCTTGATAATCATCCTCGTATCATAAAACACCTATATAAACATATATATCATAAACTATAGTACGGACTGCGGGGGTGCTATACGCCATCCACCCGACTTCCACCGTAGATATAAATCTACTCACCTTGACCTTTGCTTGCCGATACCGATGTCGCCACGCGCTTTCTTGTCGCCTCGAAGTCCTCGTGAGCGTACCTACGTATCATAACATATCGTATCGCATTAAAATCTAACTCATGACCAAAACGACACACGAATCTCATATAGATCAAAACCTATAGTTTGCTCTCTCAAATCAACCCAAAAACCCTCGACATCGGCGTACAAACGCCGAGTGATCGAGAAAAACTCAAACGCACCATTCGTGGTTTCACAACACACTAAATATATATATGAAATAGGGTTTAAATCATCAAAACTTCAAATTCGCTTTAAAAGCTATTTTTCCGAAACTCTAGTAAGCAACAATTGTCAATTTAGTTTAAATCTAGTTTTTTTTAACAATTCTAGCGGCTACAATGTTCACTAAATATCTTGATTAAGCCACCCAAACTATTTCCATAATTTAATCTTGTCTATTTTCATAAAACCCAAAATTCTAGTTTGCAAATTTATCCAATTTCAACAATTTCATAGTAAAAATAGACAAACAACAATTTAGCTTGGTTTTGCATGATCTAAAGTATTAAACTATAACTTATAATGTTAATAATGTCATGAATACCCTCATTAGATTTTATCTAAATTATTTAAATATTTTACAAAAACATAGTTTGCAACAATTAAGTAATTTGGACAAATTAGTTGTAACAATTTGCAATTTAACAACTAGATTACAATTTGCATATTTTAAAATGTTAAACCACTCATGGTAATCTTAATGATGTGCTAAAAACCCTAACTAGATTTTAATATCACTTAATCATAATAATCCTAAAATCTAGTTTGCAACATAATACAATTTGGACAATTTTTAAAGTGAATTTGCAATCTAACAACTAGGTTGGGTTTTGAAATTCTCAAGATTCTAAATTACACAACACAACCATAACCAAATAATCCAAACCCTAACTCCCAATTCAACTCTTCTCTTGGAAACTAAATTCTTGAAATTAAAGCCATATTACTAACTAATTTAGTTTGATTTAAGTATTTAACAACAAATTAAGCAAAGGGTTGGAATTTATACCCAATCAACTTGAAGATCCTACAAGTACACTTAGCCTCCCAAATTGCCATCTTGTTCCTAAGATCCATACTAGAATAGCCAATTAAAAATGGATAGGGATTAGATTTTGATTTTGTGAGGTTTTTGTGTTGATTTTTGGACATTTTGTAGAATTTTTGAGGTGAAATGAGAAGGAGAAGAGAAGGGGAGGGGCTGTTGCAGCAGGGAGATGGGGGGCTCGGCTGAAAGGAGAGGGGGAGAGGTGAGTGAGAGGATGTGGGTGTGGGTGCAAGTCAAACAAAGCCCATCCTCCATGTATCCAATCACCAAAACACATTTCTTTATTGTTTTCTTTTCTTTTCTTTGTTTGCTTTGACTTTTAAGTGGGGAAATGAGGGGGGGCAGCTTGGGTTCGGCCAAGATGGCAAGTGGGGTGTGTGTGAGTGTGGGTGTGTCTGTGGAGTGAGGGAAAATGATAAATACTATACCCCAAATTTCCATTTACAATAATTTCACTATTTAAGCCTTTTCTATCATATTTTCTAAACCCATCTTCACAATTTCTTTTCATTTCAAAAACAATATTTTTCATATTAGTTTAATGTGTCATGATGCACAAAATTTGTATCAACCCATTCCAATTTGTAATTATCCCTAATTAAATGTATTAGTGACGGCTTAAAATAATATTAAAATAATTAATTTCGGAAAAAAATTCAGTCAACTAGAAATTTTACAAGTGGCTCAATAAACACCAAATACCAGCAATTACATATCTAGAATATGTATATTTAATTTTATATTAAAATATATTTATATCTTGGTTTTTATGGAAAACACCCGTTATTTTACCGATTAACCAAAATTTCACCTGAACGATTTTGAAAACGTTACAATCTTCCCCCCTTAAAGAAATTCGGTCCCCGAATTTAAATTAAAATTCCCCCAAATACTAGAACATTTCGGTAAAACCATCAAGTCGTCGGGGCTCCGAAATCATAAATACATAAAACATATCGTAACGCAATGTATGCGCATGAAAAACAGATATATAAACTAAAATCAAAACTCCATCAAGTATCCTGCAATCATCGGAATTAAAGTGAAGACACCAATGTCAAGATCCAAAACGAAAATCAATATGATATACATCAAAACTATACCTGTAAACGTCAAAACTATACAGGTAATTATCATTAAAACATCTGGAAGCAATGCATGCCAAACCCTTTTCAAATCGCGGTGCGATGTGCATATCACTGCACTGTGGCGGACGTCCATTGTGAGAAAATAACTATATTTATATATATATATATATCCTTTGTTTGACATACAGGTCCCGCCGTTTTGAGAACAATTTAGAAGGGTTTCCCTTATAAAAAGTTTCGTGTCATCACGGACACGTAGGTAAATACTGAGACTATAGCTCCTCTTTGGAAATCCCTTCGATAACTATCAATGCATGCAAAAAATATACTCAGGTACTGTCCTCTGACTAGTCCTGCTCAATACTAAACCAAATAGCAAGTATCATAAAATATACTGCTCCAAAAGAAATCAATCCCAAATATATATGAATGCCATGTGCGTCTGGTGCGCACGGAAATCGAAATCTATGAATGTGCCATACATGTGCACATCAACAAAATCTGAGTGCAATGGGTGTGCACGAAAACACCTATCAAGGGCAACGTGCGTGCCTGACCGCAAAACCAGGTGCATCTGATATGCACGAAGAATCTCGATTTAGTGCATCTGGTGTGCACCTAAATCGCATCAAGCGCGTCAAGTATGCGCAAAATCCAAGTCAAGTGCACAAGGTGCACGAAAACAAATATCGAATATCACAATCAAAATCGACGACATACAACACATCTCAGTCCAAATCCAAATCAGGTATGCCATGGTATATAACCTCATAACCCTGTGCATCAACGTGCACAAAATCGAATCAAAATACTAAAGTGCATGAAATATATGCCGAAAACACAAGTCAAATCATATGCATACCATAGGTATGAAATCAAAATCAGTATCTCGAATGACATCAAATCGAAGTCAAGTGCAACTGTGGTGCAAAAATCTCAATCATTCAAATAAATCGCTCAAAATAACAAAATCAAAGATGACGGAAATAGCCCCGCTCTAGCACATTCTCTAAAGATCTCTGGCCAACTGTCATGGTCACTCATAACATGTCTCATCGACGATGCCGAACTCTGGCCTACTGGGTGTGCGTCATATGACCGCTCCTGGGTCCAGGTCTTCTCGTTTAGTATTTCCAGAAAGATCTTGTCGGGGTCTCTCCCAATCTCGTTTTTGCCGAACTGCCCGGAAGTTATCATCTCTAACTAAATCTGTATCTGTTTCTTGTTCTGGAATGGCTGCATACTCCTCGCGACTCCTTCTGGAAGATATATCTGTATACAATGCCTCTGAATACGTATCTCATCTCTGATGTCGGCGGAGTGGAACGTCATCTCATCAAGATCTCGTACGAACCTTTTACTCCACTTTTCTCTAATGTCGACTGCTTCGGACTCGTCTCCTCGTGGCTGCATGGACTGCGCTCCAACGGCTATACTTGTGACTAGAGTCTCCCAAGCAATGTATCCCATCATATGATATCCGAATGATGTTGAACTTTTCGATCGAATCGTCGAGGTTCCATAATCCCCCTAGAGCTCAACATCTTGGGTACAGTTTAATAGTATCGAATATATGCCACAGCATCTACGGACCAACCGTAGAAGGGCGGACCCAAGCCTCATTAATGGCACCACTGAACTGCCGCAAACCATAAGGTTCACCGGTGTTCCATGGTCATTAAGTCAAGTTAGGGTTTCATTCTTCTAGAGGGTCCGTAGAATTACTTGCATTGTTTCCAAATACTTTAAACTTGGAAAATGGGTTCCTAACATTCGATCGTCTATATCGACTCTCAACATATCAGCGTGATGTCGTCTCTAGCTGGAATCAATCAACCTGATGACCTCGCATCGAGATAGGAAATGATCACATGTCCTAGTCTTTCATCTTTGGTGATTAGCGATCTTCTGTCATATCTCGAAGTATAACTCATGCGGCATTAGCTTCAAACATCTGGGGCGATATCTTTTAATTCGCCGAAATCACTGGCTCATTCGTCCGCATGCTGAACAGTTCCTCAATCATCAAAATAATCTGTGCTTTGACGGTCATCACAATCTGGCTGGCCTCTTGCAGTGGCCCAATCCTCTGGTGCTGATCTGCACGTCCGAGAAATCTCGTAAAAGCGATCCATCAAACGCTCATGGCGCGAAAACAAAATAAAACGACGCCTCTATGTAATCGTATGTCCATGGAATCACGCTCTGGTCAGTCCTCGTCCATGACGAGCTCATGCTGACCGCAACTCTAGCCGTAGCTATCCATGCCCGTACAACCGTGATAACAAAACCATAACTGGTACAGATGAGGCCAGATCATAGGAATGAATATAATACTGTGCAAGGAAATGTACATCCTAAGGCTTCTTAAGCGAAGTATCGTATCGTAAGTATGCCGCGGAACATACACACGGTACATCACTCTACTTGAGTCACCTACTCCATCAATCAAGGGTCATCCTACACTCCGAAGGTAAAACCTAACGCTCTGATACCAACTTTGTCACGACCCGAAAAGTACGGAACATGAACGACACTTATATTACGAAACGTCTCGAGGCGTACATAATCTATGTAAGCCAAAACCCAGAAATCAAAACCAAAGAAGCAGTAGAGTGAAGGAAAAACCAATTTAAATCAAGTAGTTTAGCAACATAAGCCGAAATATCCATTTTAAAATTTCAAATCTTTTCTAAAAATTTCGGCAGAGTCTCCTTTGTAAATACTGGCCCCAAACGGGATACAACATGAATAGTATACGAAATGAAAAAAAGGCATCCCCAAGCGGGAGCTAGCTCTTCGTCAATCGACGGTCACAACCACGCAAGAAATATAATATACAACGCAGAAGGGCGAGGATCAAAACTCAAAAGAAACTCAAAACAACATGAAAAACATAATAATTCAACGCGCGACTCTAAGGTCAAATAATAACAAGTCTGGTCTTCTATCTCTATCAAATATACAATCTGGTGAATGGAGTTTTACTAGATACAACTGAAATAACAAATATACAATGGTGGTCCTGATGCAAAGAACCCACCAGTCAAAGCAATCACCCGGAAGGAACTGTGTGCCAGCAATGCCGCAATGAACCTGTACGGCAAAACCTGCAAGGAACTGTGGCACAACGGGGGTGAGTTGCCAACTCGTGAGTAGAAAATATCACAGAGCAGAAATCGCATGTATGACGCTATCCTAGATCATATCAAGTAATATCCTCAAATAATATCCTGATCCATCTACATATACGTGCAATGTCACGTGCTCATGTCAGTGCCTCAGATAGCAACATATCAGATATATGATGTATGAATGCATTCCGAATGGAAAGAGAATATATCATGAGTGAGACAACTGTTTTCTTTAATCAATGAGATTTCTATATGTATATCAATCAAGTATCATCAATGAAAGCAACAGAGAAATCAGTGTCAAGCATCGACACAAAACATAAATCTGAGTATCTCAGTATCTCAAATCTCAATATCTCGATATCAATATCTCATATCTCAATATCTCAACATCTCAATACCTCGAGGCCCCGTCAGTCCGGATCGGCCCATATCATCAATCACGTGACCACGTATGGTATCCTCCGGATATCCGCCGCGCCAGGTAAAATCACCGGCAGGCAGTTTGCCCCTAGCAGGCTCATTATCCACCATGAAATCACTCTCGCCCCGAGGTACCATACCGGGTCCCCCATATACCCGAAACGGTTCCTACTCCTCCTCGAATCGGGTCTCGAAATCCAACAGCTATCATGAAAACTCATGGTGGACGACTCATACATCATGAGAAAACAGCAACTTGAATTTTAAAAAGAGAGAGAGAGAGAGAGAAGTTTATATATATTCTTGCGGTTTTTTCCCAAATCCAGAAATCTCATGGAAATCAAAAATCATCAAAACCATGATACCAATAAGCAGTGAATACCGGCATAAATCTACATGATACTGCATGACCAATGAATATATGAATGCGTCTAATATCATGCAATGAATGCAATATTTAAACTAACATATGGAAGCTATAACATATTGCTGTAGGGTTCCTAGGCACTCCCAAGAGGTCTCACAAGGCATCGAACATGCCAATTTCAAATTTTACGGTGCCTACAAACCCTAAACTACGGATCGTCGGCTAGATGTCTAGGCGAAAAACTAACTAGTTAACACTTAACTAAAAGTTTAACGGAAATACAACCTTTGTAGATCCGGTGCTCCACCTCCATAGCTCCGCAACGAGGTCCTCTCCGCTGTCCAAATCAAATCCGGGCTCTAGAGTCGGCTTCGTCGGAGAAAAGGCGAGCTAGGTCGTCGATGTCCATGCCGAAGATGATCTACGTCGAGGCATCGCTAAATCAAGCTCCACCTTCACCAAGCCCTAAAACTTGTGAAGGAAACACACTCTACTACTTGGAAAGAGGTAGAGGATGAAGAAATAGGAAGTGGGTAGACTTTAGAATTGGATTTCTCACTTGTTTGCTCAATTCACCATTGATGAAGAAAGCTTTTTCTTCTTGAGTTCAAGGAAGATGAAGAAGAAATGTTATGATAAGAATAATCTAAAAAAAGAAAAGAAATATAATCCTTATCATAACTTGAACCATGGTCAAGTGTAGAGAATAAATCATGGTTAGTGGGATGGTTAGGGTTAAGTGATTGATTCATTTTCTGACGTGTATATGTAAAAAGTAACGACAATCAAAAAATTATATTGACCGCAATCAAACCACGGTGTCGGATGTAGTTAATGAATGAGTGCGGATCGTCCACAGGGATTGTGCAATTCAATTGTATTTTGATACGTTTGAAATGAAATGTTAAACAACAATAAACGAAAACATGATTCAAGATGTGATTTGTATTCGCGTGTCACTATTCTTTACTCAAGAATCAAGAAACTATAAACAATCAAGAATCGGTTGTTTTGATAATATTTCCAATCAACAATCAAGAATATAAGAGAGGCTCGTAGGAGTCGATCGGATCTTTAGACGTGATGTAATCTAAAGGGTTTCGTGTTCTTGTCCTTCGAAGAATTGATACTAGATAAATGGTGATCGACGAGAGTTAGGGTTTTCTTGATGAAATTAGGGTTTCATCTCTTAACCCTTGTTCTTTTGAGGATACCATTTATATTCTAGCCTCTAGCAATTCCAAGAAACGATCGGAACTCCCCAATCTCGAGCGATATCGATCAAGAAAGCATCGCAACGAATTGGGTCGTCGATTCTTGAACTTGCTAGGGTTTACAAACTCGTGGGATTCAAGAATCGATTACAAATTTGTTACATCATCATACTAAAGATCGTTTCGACTCCCCGATGAGCGGAGTTTTATTCACACATCACCACAAAGACAATATTCAAGAATAGTAATGATAACATGATGCGGAATTTAAAGAAAACAAGATAAAAGAATATCACCTTTTATTTAATCAACAATTTCAATACATTCTTTCAAGAATCTACAAGAAGAAGAAATCGATCGTTGACTCGGCTTCGCTTGTCTCCGTGGATCGTGGATCTACTTTGATCTCTTGCCCGATTGAAGATCGGCTCGGCTCATAAAAGGGTTGAAGGCATCTTGCTTGGCTTGCACTCAAGATCTTGAATTGTTGTTGGATTTAGGGTTAGGGTTTCCTACAAGCTCTCTCACTAAACTTGAGGAAGAGGAAGATGAAGAATGGGATTGATTTTTCTAAGCTTTCCCAAAGTTGAATCCTCGGTTTTAATCCCTTCAAATGATGAGCCTAGGGTCTTATTTATAGAACTCCCAAACCCTAGGTTTAGGTTTGAATTAGAACTTTCCCTCCCAAAGTTTGTTGAAGAGTTTCTAGAAGGAGTTTGTTAGGAGTTAGCTTAGGGTTTAAGCTAGGGTTTAGGGAATGTTCTAGAAGTATTAGGCTAGTTTAGGTGTTTGCTGATCTGGAGGAAGTATCTGGAATCTTCTGGAAGTTTGTGTGCATTATTGAGCTGTAGGCCCTGAAATAGGAGTTGTGCACTGAAATTGAGGAGCTGACGTCACCATATAGCCGCGCTTCCGCCGCAAGAACTAGGAATTGGCCGCCCTTCCGCGGCTCATTAATGGCCTTGGGGCTTGGGCTTTCTTCAGTGGCTTTGGGCTTCTGTTTGTGGCTTTTTATGATATTTAGATTTGTATAATCTCTTCTGTGTTGATACCAGATTTGAGTTCAGTGAGTTTACGAGCAATTGTAATGGTCGAGCACTGTAATGATCGAGCAAGCTTCTCTTTTCCTGCATAGACTTCGAAACACGGGTTGCAAGATATAGAAAATATGCTATGTAATGCAATGCAGGCAATTTCCCTAGAAATGATGGTTTTAAGGTCGAATACATGTAATTTGATATTTTGCGACCGATTAGCTAATATGTGAATTATGAATACCGTACTCTTCTATATGTATGCAGATGATAAGGAAATTGCCGGTTAAAATATGCAATATTTTCGATTGATCAAATACCCCCAAACTTAATTTCGATCGTCTCGAGCAAATGTTTTATTAAAAAGAGAGAAGGAGAAAATAAAGAAAGAGAAAAACTAACTAGCACACTTTCGTAGGCAACACGATTGCACTGAGCATGTGCAACAAGCCTTTAAACCTCTAGGTGTCCCTAGTAGGAGGAGTGTTGTCTCCTGAGGGTTTTCAGCGGATTTCACCCACAAAATCCAATAATAAAAGCAAGATCATGAATATTACATTTAAAGAAGAGAATTGTAAAAGAAAAGCTTTGAAAATTAGGGTTTCCAACTAAGCTAGCTTTTCGGTTGTCATGAGCCCTATCTTAATGGTCATGAAAAGATGTCAGAAATCACGTCCTCCCTCAATAAAACATCGTCTTATTCTTCATTCCTATCTTTATTCCAAACATCGATCATATCACCCTGCGTGTGTGTAAAGACATCCCTACACCCGGAGAATTCAATTCAAGCTATCATACCCTTGCCCATCGGCCTCAGTACTTCTTGGCAAACGAGATTGCTTACACACTTTCATGCGACCGTCAATACTTCTTGAGGTACTAACCGACCGATTACTAATGTGCTTGCATGCTTGGTGTATTTTCCTCGTCTTGCACCACCTCAGGCATAGCAGTGACTCCCAGACCAGTTGACCTTGGGGCACTAGGTGAAGAAGCACCCTTTTGCTATATATTTTTATTGCCCTCGGTGATAACAAAACCAGTATCCATTTTTCTCACCACTTTAAAACACATATTTTTTTTTTCATACTTTTGGCTTTAAGACAAGAGCATTTCAAGGTATCCTCTACTATCCCAGGCTTCAAGACGTGTGTAAGTGCGAATAGCAGGATAGCAACGTTCAAAATGTTTGGCTTCCAGAATAGAAACTATTTTTCAGACTTATTTTTATCCTCAGATTAGTGACGTCCTTCATCTTACTAACCCTTGGGACAACGGCTCATAACTACTTATTACTAGTTCGTATAAGAAAACTTCTAATTTTCTTAGTTTTCTAAAATTTTTCCAATCTCATGGATGTAATTTTTTCACTATCTAAACTTTCATTATCTTATTTATATACAAAAAGGTGTAAATATTAAAATTATTTTTATATTTGAAAATTTTTAAATTTTTATGGGTTTTGAAAATTTTTCAATTTTTATAGATTTTTAAAAGAAATGTTTTGTGCTTATGCAGATGATATGCAAATGATGCGAAAATAAGCACAAACCTCCCCCAAACTTGTTTTCAACAGTGTCCTCACTGTTGCCGACAGCTATACCTACAAAAATCTGTAAATCTGGGGGGAATTATTAGTGGGGGCAAAATACATAAGTGAAGAACTTCCCCCAAACTTATCTTTTACTCACCTTCATTCAAAAGATGATGCAATGATATACAGGATATGAAGGTGAGACGGAGGAATTTTAATCCAAATAAACTGGCTCTTGTAAAAACAAGAGCTCCTCCGTGGGGTCAGTGGAAAAATACGGTTTTAGTCTATGTCCATTTACTTTGAAAACTGTGCCGTTTTTAACATTTTCTACTTCTACTGCCCCGTGCGGGAATACAGACCGCACAACAAAAGGACCCTTCCAACGAGATCGGAGCTTACCCGCATGAAGGTGTAAACGTGAATCATAAAGAAGGACTTGTTGACCAGGTAAAAATGTTTTCCTTAAAATGCTTTTATCATGAAAAACCTTAGTCCTATTCTTTGTGATTACAGCATTATCATAAGCTTAATCGCGGAGTTCGCTTAGCTCGTTAAGTTGCAGCTTCCGAAAGTTGCAAGCAAGGTTTAGATCAAAATTTATTTCTTTTATAGCCCACAATGCTTTATGCTCTATCTCGACAGGTAAATGACATGCTTTACCAAAAACTATCCTATATGGAGACATTCCTAGGTCGGTCTTATATGCAGTCCTGAATGCCCAAAGAGCATCCGTCAATTTGGTCGACCAGTCTTTTCTATTCTTAGCAACAGTTTTCTCCAGGATAAGTTTGATTTGTCTGTTTGAGATCTCAGCCTGCCCGCTTGTTTGGGGATGATAGGGTGTAGAAAGACGGTGGTTGATTGAGTATTTTCGCATCAGAGTCTCGAAAGATCTGTTGCAGAAGTGCGTCCCATTATCGCTAATGATAGCGCGTGGGTGTCCAAATCGCGAAAAGATATTCTCTTTCAAGAACTTAATGACAACTTTCCTGTCATTAGTGCGACATGGAATGGCTTCTACCCACTTTGAGACATAATCAACCGCCAGCAAAATGTACAGATTCCCAAAGGAGTTGGGAAAAGGACCCATAAAATCAATGCCCCAAACATCAAACATTTCAACAACCAGAATGGGTTGCTGAGGCATTTCATTCCTCTGGGATATTCTACCCGTATACTGACATTGTGTACAGGTTTTGCAATACTCAAATGCGTCCTTGAATAAGGTCGGCCAGTAAAATCCACATTGCAAAACCTTTTCCGCTGTCTTTCTAGGACCAAAGTGACCCCCACAAGCCTGATCATGACAGAATGAAAGAACACTCTTGAACTCTTCATTTGGGACGCACCGGCGAATGATCTGATCAGGACAATATTTAAACAAATAGGGCTCGTCCCAGTAAAAGTGTTTTACTTGGGAAAGAAAACGATATTTGTCCTGTTTTGACCAATCGCTCGGTATAAGTCCCGTGGCATGATAGTTCACAATATCCCTGAACCATGGTTCAGCGGATATGCTCAAGAGTTATTCATCAGGGAATGAGTCATTGATCGGCAGGGTCACAGGGGAAGAAACGATGCGTGAAAGGTGGTCAGCTACTACGTTTTCACATCCTTTCTTATCTTTGATAACAAGATCGAATTCTTGTAAAAGAAGGATCCAACGTATTAGTCGACCTTTTGCATCTTTCTTCGCCAGAAGATGTTTTAAAGCGGAATGGTCAGTATATACAACTATAGGTGAGCCGATTAAGTAAGGCCTGAATTTTTCTAATGCAAATACAACCGCTAAAAGCTCTTTCTCGGTGGTTGTATAATTGATTTGCGCATCATTCAGGGTCTTACTGGCATAGTAAATCACGTGTGGCATCTTTTCGATGTGCTGTCCTAAGACTGCACCTACTGCAAAATCAGATGCGTCACACATCAGCTCAAAGGGGTAGTCCCAATTTGGTGATGATAAAACGGGGGCTGTGGTGAGTGAGTGTTTAAGTGAGTCGAAAGCTGTCTCGCAATCCGAGTCAAAATGGAAGGTCGTATCCTTGGCCAGGAGTAGTGTTAAAGGTCTAGCAATTTTGCTAAAGTCCTTTATGAATCTCCTATAAAAGCCCGCATGGCCAAGGAAAGAGCGAATATCTTTGACGCTTTTGGGATGAGGCAGGTTTTGAATGACATCTACTTTAGCTCTGTCAACCTCAATGCCTTTCTGTGAAATGACATGTCCAAGGACTATTCCTTCTTGGACCATAAAGTGGCATTTTTCCCAGTTCAAAGTCAAGTTCTTCTCTTTGCAACGAGTAAGAACAGCGTCTAGATTCGCTAGGCAATCAGAAAAAGAGTCTCCAAAAATCGAGAAGTCGTCCATAAAGATCTCCAAAAAATTCTCTACCATATCAGAGAATATCCCCATCATACACCGCTGAAAGGTAGCGGGAGCATTGCATAACCCGAAGGGCATGCGACTGTAAGCAAAGGTACCAAAAGGACAAGTAAAAGTGGTTTTATCTTGATCCTTTTTGGCGATGGGGACCTGATTGTAGCCTGAGTAACCGTCCATAAAACAATAAAACTCTCGTCCCGCTAAGCGTTCCAGCATTTGATCAATAAATGGTAGAGGAAAATGGTCTTTCCTCGTAGCAGCGTTGAGTTTTCTATAATCGATGCATACACGCCACCCAGTTTGGGCGCGTGTCTGAATCAACTCATTCGCCTCATTTGTGATCACTGTGATGCCGGATTTCTTAGGAACGACATGTATAGGACTCACCCACTGGCTATCGGAGATGGGGTATATGATACCACTATCTAAACACTTGACGATTTCTTTCATGACAGCTTCCTTCATGACGGGATTCAACCGTCTCTGTGGTTCTCGGGTTGGTCTGGCATCATCCATCACATGTATATGATGTTCAACTATCAAGGGACTAATCCCTTTGATGTCCTCCATACTCCAACCAAACGCCTCTTTGTTAGATCTCAATACCGATAAAAGGGCATTCTCTTGCTCTGATGCAAGAGAAGCGGAAATGATAACCGGTAATGACTCGTTCTCACCAAGATATGCATATTTCAGGTGAGAAGGTAAAATTTTGAGATCTAACTCAGGCGGAGAAATGATAGAAGGAAGGGTCATAGATTGATTTTTGGATCTACAAAGAAGCTCAGAGCCTGTGAAAGATACAGACTCGGGTGGAGAAAAGTCAGAAGTGCAGGACTCATGTGTAGCTAAAGTGTCCTCACTAAGATCTTGTGCAAAGTCAGACAGAAATGTGCTAATGTCATCGAGATCAGTAAAGCAAAGATCCTCAGCTCCACAACTATCGGGAGCGATCTCATGGACAGAGCACACATCTAAAATATGAGCAGAGGGTTCTGACGGCTGACTTCCAACTTTATAGATATTTAGTTCAATGGTCATATTTCCAAATGATAAATTCATTGAACCATTTCTACAGTTTATAACAGCGTTGGAAGTGGCAAGGAAAGGACGACCTAGAATCACCGGAATTTGGCCCCGGGGGTTTGCTACAGGATGTGTGTCGAGCACAATGAAGTCTACGGGGAAAACAAATTCCCCGACCTTTATCAATACATCCTCTAATTCACCCCTTGGTTTGGTGATAGATCGGTCTGCCATCTGGAGAGTGCAATGAGCAGGTTTCAGCTCTCCAATCCCTAATTGCTCATAGACAGAATAAGGTAACAGGTTAACACTCGCGCCAAGGTCTAACAGAGCACGATTTATGTTTTTACCCCCAATCGAAATCGATATTGTAGGACAACCTGGGTCCTTTCTTTTCTTTGGAAGCTGGGGTATAAAAGCAGTGCTGATGTTATTAGACATAAAGACCTTCTTCGGCACTTGGGTCTTCCTCTTCCTAGTGCACAAGTCCTTTAGAATTTTCGCATAAGCGGGGACTTGCTGAATCGCATCTAGGAGAGGGATATTGATGTTAACCTGTTTGAACATCTCTAAAATTTTCTCCATATGAGGACTCGTTCTATTAGCCCTTAGCCGGTTCGGGTAAGGTGCTTTCGCAATAAGCGCGGGGTCCATCATAGGAGAAGGAAAGGGGGGTAGACGAGGTCCCAAAGGAGGTGTGGGGACCGTCTGTGGAGAACTATAAGGGTTGGGTGAAGGTGTTGAGCCTAAAGGGAAATGGAGAATAGGCTCGTGCGAAGGTGGTTTGGTAGAAGAAGAAGGATCAGAAGGTGAAGTGTGTGTATGTGGGAAAGACTCAGCCGGGGTGTTGATATGATTTTCAGTATTATCAATATCTTCCCCGACATGATTGTTCAGCACTCTTCCCGATCTCAACGTTGTAATGGCATTTACATTGTAATGCCCAGGATTCTGTAGGGGTTGAGAAGGAAGTTTCCCTTTTTCTCTCGCACTCATTTCGGCTTTTAAGCGTGCGATTTCAGCTTCCATCGTGCGAATACTCTCAGCTTGGGACGCTGAGTTTTTCTTTATTTCACTGACGGAAGATCTGACTTCAGTCGAAACATCCATGAAATTTGATAAAAGTGATTTCATGGTTTGAGTGAATTGAGAGAACTCGTAAGAACAGGGCTGCATAGGATTAGACTGTGCAGGAGTGTTGCCCTGATTTTGGAAATTTTGTGACTGGTAGGGGTGCTGAGTGAGTTGTAGGGGTTGCTGTTGTGGTGGAGGAAGAGCCCGTTGAAATTGATTCGTGTTTGGAACCGTGTTTTGAGATTGGTTTTGGTTCCAAGCAAAATTCGGGTGGTTCCTCCAACCCTGATTGTAACTGGAAGAATATGGATCGTTTCGAGGTCTTTGAAATGCGGCATTAGAATGCTCGTGACCTTGAAACGCAGAGTTTAATGGACATTCTTCCGTTAAATGTGACGGATCAGAACAGCACCCACAAACAGTTTTGGGGAGTGACATTGGGTTTAGGGAGGCTGCTGCAAATTTGTGTTCCATAGCGTCGAGCTTCTTTTGCATTGCTGCCATTTCAGCTCGGACACCTATGGACACATCTATTTGGTGTACGCCACCCCTATTCAATGGTTGTGTTCCACTCTCCCAAATTAGTGACTTTTCAGCGAACTCTTCTAAGTATCGCCAGGCTTCCCCATCATCCTTAGTCATAAATGTACCTTGACACATGTTTTCAAGACTCTGTTTAGTGCTAGGGTTACTGCCCTCATATATGATTCGGCAAAGCTCCCATCTCGGGATGCCGTGGTGAGGACATTGAACCAATAGATCCTTGAAACGTTCAAAGTATTTTGAAAATGGTTCGGCAGGGAGCTGGGCAAATTGGTTCAGTTCGCTACGGATTCGAGCCGTCTTTTGGACTGGGTAAAATTTCTTAAGGAATGCAGCGACGAATTCTTCCCAATTCGTAATAGAGTGTGCGGTGGTGTTATATAGCCACTTCTCGGCTATATCGCACAAAGTAAATGGAAGAATTCGTAGACGCATCGCATCCACTGAAAGTTGAGACGTACCCATCATTGCGCAAACGTTTTCAAATTTGGTAATGAAAACGTAAGCGTCCTCGGTCTCGAGTCCGTGGTATTTGGGTAAAAGATTGATATACTGGGGCTTAATCTCAAAGTTATCCCCATTGGCTGGTGGTGTGGATAAGCAGGTCGAAAGAGGACCTCTATGTGGATAGCATCTTTCCTGGAGAGAAATGTGGGGTGGAGTAGGATTCTGCGCACCAACGGACGGTGGCAGATTAGGGTTAAAGAAATTTGATGGATTCGGATCCATCGGTGGGTGTGGTAGTGGGTAAAGAAAAGGTAAACGGAGAATTATCGACTTCGGAGTCGATAAAAGGTACGCGGACTAAACGGGCACTAGAATCCCGTGTCCAGCCTATCTTGTACTAAAAAGGGTTAGTACAAGTGGCAGCGTTGACTTATAATTAGGGATGAATGAATGCGGTGCTTGCTTTGAAAAAGGGACGGATTTTGAAAAAATGATGCGACAAAACAAATGCAGCACACAAACCCTAGAATCTAATGGTCACCTAGGTCCAATCTCTAGACCGCTCCTAACTGCCAAAAGACAAGCCGCAGGATAGAATCCTCCACTGCCTCTTTGTCCCCCTGTGGCCGGATAAGTGCCAGGTAAGTGGGAAGGAACCACCACTACAGTGGACCTAATTAATAACCACTAGCCTTAGACACACTCGCCTTAGGCACCACAAGAAAACGCGGATAAGCAATGAATTACCCACGACCTTCTCTTGTCCTATTGAGCGCGACAGTCCTTAGAGTCTTCTCTAGATTTCTTTTAGTTAATGGAGGTAATGCGGATGCAAGTTTGACGATTTTCGGGGCCTAGGAAGGGTAATGAAATCCCCACCTAATTTGGATTTTGCCGTGCCCCTTAAATTTCCGTATTAGAATGCAAACAACCAAGAAATCCAAATCACACACAATTTTATTTTTGCTTTGCGGCGCTGCGATTTATTTGCAAAGAATCCTGCAGCAAAGGGTTAATTGGAGCTAAAAAGGGAGAGAGGAGAGAGCAAGAAATCACCTGCTGGAAAATTTTCCAGAGATCCCTCAAGACTGCGGCGCTTCCGCCGCAATAACCATGTATATGCCGCTCTTCCGCGGCTTGTTGATGGGTTCACTGTACCAAACCTTCTTCAGCTGCTTCCTGTTCCTATCTCCAGCTCTCTGGTATATTCAAACAAATTTTTCCACAGAACAGAATGCTCCAGATCACCTTGCAATCAAATCACAACACACGTGTAAGAGTTTGTACGAATTTTGATTTCAAGAAGTAAAACGTAATAATTCTTTCACTTCAAAATAAAAATGCAAATGAATTAGCGCGATCCCCGGCAACGGCGCCATTTTGATTGATTCATTTTCTGATGTGTATATGTAAAAAGTAACGACAATCAAAAAATTATATTGACCGCAATCAAACCACGGGTGTCGGATGTAGTTAATGAATGAGTGCGGATCGTCCACAGGGATTGTGCAATTCAATTGTATTTTGATACGTTTGAAATGAAATGTTAAACAACAATAAACGAAAACATGATTCAAGATGTGATTTGTATTCGCGTGTCACTATTCTTTACTCAAGAATCAAGAAACTATAAACAATCAAGAATCGGTTGTTTTGATAATATTTCCAATCAACAATCAAGAATATAAGAGAGGCTCGTAGGAGTCGATCAGATCTTTAGACGTGATGTAATCTAAAGGGTTTCGTGTTCTTGTCCTTCGAAGAATTGATACTAGATCAATGGTGATCGACGAGAGTTAGGGTTTTCTTGATGAAATTAGGGTTTCATCTCTTAACCCTTGTTCTTTCGAAGATACCATTTATATTCTAGCCTCTAGCAATTCTAAGAAACGATCGGAACTCCCCAATCTCGAGCGATATCGATCAAGAAAGCATCGCAACGAATTGGGTCGTCGATTCTTGAACTTGCTAGGGTTTACAAACTCGTGGGATTCAAGAATCGATTACAAATTTGTTACATCATCATACTAAAGATCGTTTCGACTCCCCGATGAGCGGAGTTTTATTCACACATCACCACAAAGACAATATTCAAGAATAGTAATGATAACATGATGCGGAATTTAAAGAAAACAAGATAAAAGAATATCACCTTTTATTTAATCAACAATTTCAATACATTCTTTCAAGAATCTACACGAAGAAGAAATCGATCGTTGACTCGGCTTCGCTCGTCTCCGTGGATCGTGGATCTACTTTGATCTCTTGCCGATTGAAGATCGGCTCGGCTCATAAAAGGGTTGAAGGCATCTTGCTTGGCTTGCACTCAAGATCTTGAATTGTTGTTGGATTTAGGGTTAGGGTTTCTACAAGCTCTCTCACTAAACTTGAGGAAGAGGAAGATGAAGAATGGGATTGATTTTTCTAAGCTTTCCCAAAGTTGAATCCTCGGTTTTAATCCCTTCAAATGATGAGCCTAGGGTCTTATTTATAGAACTCCCAAACCCTAGGTTTAGGTTTGAATTAGAACTTTCCCTCCCAAAGTTTGTTGAAGAGTTTCTAGAAGGAGTTTGTTAGGAGTTAGCTTAGGGTTTAAGCTAGGGTTTAGGGAATATTCTAGAAGTATTAGGCTAGTTTAGGTGTTTGCTGATCTGGAGGAAGTATCTGGAATCTTCTGGAAGTTTGTGTGCATTATTGAGCTGTAGGCCCTGAAATAGGAGTTGTGCACTGAAATTGAGGAGCTGACGTCACCATATAGCCGCGCTTCCGCCGCAAGAACTAGGAATTGGCCGCCCTTCCGCGGCTCATTAATGGCCTTGGGGCTTGGGCTTTCTTCAGTGGCTTTGGGCTTCTGTTTGTGGCTTTTTATGATATTTAGATTTGTATAATCTCTTCTGTGTTGATACCAGATTTGAGTTCAGTGAGTTTACGAGCAATTGTAATGGTCGAGCACTGTAATGATCGAGCAAGCTTCTCTTTTCCTGCATAGACTTCGAAACACGGGTTGCAAGATATAGAAAATATGCTATGTAATGCAATGCAGTCAATTACCCTAGAAATGATGGTTTTAAGGTCGAATACATGTAATTTGATATTTTGCGACCGATTAGCTAATATGTGAATTATGAATACCGTACTCTTCTATATGTATGCAGATGATAAGGAAATTGCCGGTTAAAATATGCAATATTTTCGACTGATCATTAAGCATGAGACAAAATGGTAACTTGGTCAAAGTCTTCATGAAGCTTCATGAACAAAACAAAAGAAGCCACCATTTTCTCATTTGCTTTACATTTTCCAAAATGAATAAATAAATAGATATGAAAATGTAAACCCTAACCATTACATAACCATGGTTTAAACTTTACACAAAACACAAGTTAGCATGCATCATCAAACATGATACATACAAGTGCACAAAAATATATCACATATACAATGTGCACAATCCAAGTGAGAAAATCCGTTTAAAGTGAACCAATACTAGTTAGTGCAAAGTAACATATCAAATATATAATTATGCATTAAATCATTAAATCAACACTTGATTCAATGATCCGGTCATGTCGCACACAACCGACTAGTATTCAATGTATCGGCTTATCGAATCAACGCTTGAATCGATAACTAGGTTATATCGCATACAACCTTTCCGATACATTCATCGCGAGAATGTAATACGGTATCATATACACGTATTATTCTCGGTCCCGCACATATCTCATATGCGCTCCTATTTCGTTTCGCTTGAGCCAGGAAACCTCTGTGTAGGACTCTAAAGACTCGTCAATACGCCGGCAGCAGGTGATGATCATATCAAACACCCACAAGCCGCAAGCGGTCTGCTAAACGTAACGGCCACCCGGGTATTGAGCGATCTGAAGATCGACGAGCAAGCCCGCTCACACTCCAGTGAATCCGACCAGTAACACTACCGTACAGTCCGGTCTGATCGTCTGATATGTCGCATATCTTGCCTAGGGGTGGTAAACGTCAGACCCCAATAGCTCGATAAGTCGTGTCGATATGAGGCTCATAACGGGTCGAGAAACTACTGGTAACACTTACCAGCAATTCTCTGATCAGCCCTGGCCAGGGACTTCCTGTTATAGCCAATCGAACACAGTGCAACATCAACTCCCTATACCGGGAGAGACGAATCCCCTCCTATCGCTCATTGCCTCCATGTGACTCGGGACTGTACCCAAAAACCACCGTTTTGCACGCCCTCTTGGACGTGGTAAGATGGAAATCAAAGCACAGTGGGAACCACACAAGACTCTATGACGATCTCGGGTCAACAGACTACTCTGTACCAGTGTCACCAGAGAACTGCCATCTGACGTAAGGTATAATACCATCTGGGAGTTCTCGGTGAGTCCGTCCAGTGTACCCAGTCTCTACTGAGCACCCGTATATCATCTCAAATGTCAAACACCAATGGATATGGGATCATCCATCGCCCATCTGTATGGGTCGAGAAGCTACACGCTAGTCTACTCTGGTATATCGATGCCCCGTCTCGATACACCCTCGACTAGGGACTTTGAAGGATGTACTTATGGACTACCATGTCCCCACTAGTATGATCCGCATCATAGTCCAGGTAGTCAAGCACACATCCTAAGGGCTTTACCAACATGTAACAGAGAGACAATCAGTATACACGTTAAGGTAAAGTTCAACCAGATAGCATACTATCATGTCGAGCAAGAAAGTCCTCCCTATATATGTCCCAGCATCCACTACAATATACATCCTATGTACAGTAATGGCCTCTAGGGCATTCATATAACTAACAATCTCCCACTTGCACTAGGGCCATCTGTATAGCAGTGGTTGTAGTATCTCATACTCAACCATCCCATAAAAGTCTCTCTCTGGGAACAGGCCTTTGTGAGTGGATCCGCTGTGTTGTCCTCTGAGTCTACTCTCCAAACCTCGATCACCCTGGAGATCAACCATCTCCATGATCAAGTGATACTGCCTTAGAATATGTCTGGATCACTGATGGGACGGGCGTTCCTTGGCATAAGCCACAACTCCATTGTCACACAATGGGAGGAACATAGTTCATCTCATGAACCTATATACACCCAAACAGCCTCTTTGGTAGCATCTTAAGTAGCGATGTATCCTGCCTTTATCGTCTAGTATGCCACGGTATCTAGCTTGGAACTCTTCCAATATACCGTCCCTTTACTAAGGGTAAAGACAATGCCTGTGACTGACACTCAGTCGTCTTTATCACTCTGGAACCCTTCCAGTGATTCTCCTCAGGATCGATTGACACCACCTCACTACATCTAGTGAGTTTCCTAACATCCATTTAGATCTATCTCATAGATCCAAAATCCAGGATTTAGTAGGTATCACTTTAATCCTATATGGAGAATCTTTGTGATAAGCGGAGATTGATCGAGCGTAGCATAAGAAACTCCTTTCTTATCAAGAGTATGTCATCCACGTACTCTACGAGGATCGTCACCATACTCCCTACTACCTTTTTATATATACAAGGTTCATCTACCATTTTGATGATGTCAAACTCTTTGACCACTTCATCAAAACAGATGTTCCAACTCCGCGATGCCTGCTTTATCCTATAAAGCATCTTGCACACGTTTCCGCTGCTCCCACTGTCTACGAAGCCCTCTGGCTGTGTACTTATAGACGCTCTCTTCTAAATCATCATTTAGAAAAGCAGTCAAGACACCCAACCACCAGATATCGCAGTCATGGTATGTAGCCGTGGCAAGTAGGATCTGGATGGACTTAAGCATAGTCACTTGAAAAGGTTTCATCATGATCCACGCCTGGTCGATGACGAAAAGCTTTAACAAGTCTAGCTTTGAAAGTCTCAACTTTTCCATCTACACCAAGTAATCTTCTCAAGATATACTTGCTCCTGATGGGGATTTAACCCTTCAGATATAGCAACCAAAGTCTATACTTTGTTGGTGTATAAGGATTCCATCTCAGATCGATAAGCATCCAGCCATTCTTACAGAGTCTTACTCCTGATGGCCTGCTCGAAGCTAGTTGGGTCATCATCTCATGATGCAGTCCTCGCTCCCACTGTCATAGAGAAACAGAAGTATCTCTCAGGTGGGTGAGGAACCCTACTAGATCGGCGGAGAGGCTGAGGTTCGTTGGAATCTACTGAATCCTTTGGTTCTACCAAATCATCTGCTGTAGTTTGTATAGCTGGAACATTTCCAGTTCTACATAACAGACCTTGCCTCGAGCTTGTCCGGATTTTGCTTTTAGACACAGGCCGGTGAACCCCAAATCTTAACTTTCTTAAGACATGGGCTCTTCCCTTTCCATATCAGATATGAAATGGTAGGCAACTGATTTGATTGGAACCCTATTCAATAGGTATGCAGCTTCTCAAGTGCATAACTCCTAAAAGGAAATAGGTAACTCAGTAGTACTCATCATAGAGCACACCATATCAAATAAGGTGTATCTGCTCCGCCCCGACATACCATCGTGCAATAGTGTATACGGAGGAGTGATGCTGAGAGAGAATCTCATTCTCCTTTAGAATAATCCAGGAATTCCATGCACAAGTATTCTCCTCCCTGATCTCATCATAGGACATAATACTTATACCCGTATTTTGGTTCTCTACTTCTCGCTTATATTCTGTGAATATCTCAAAAGGCTCGGACTCATGTTTCAACAGGAACATATGTCTGAATCTTGAGAGATTATCAGAGAATGTAATGAAGTACAAAGAACCGGTCTTGGCATGTGTAGACTGGGGACCTACATACATCAACATGTATCATCCTAAGAGTTTACTAACTCTTTCTCTGTTTCCAGTAAACGGAGCTATGGTCATCTTATCTTTGTGACATGACTGGCGAGTTTCACAAGATGTAAATTCAAACTGATTTAAATATGCATCTATATGTAACTCTAGCTAGTCGGGTCACATTGATCTGACCTAGTCTACAATGCCTCAAGAAGGAATCGTTCAATTCTGAACTCTTCCTCTTGTGCGTGTTCCGTATACTAAGAACTGTAGTTTGATTTAGAACATCAACGCTTTTAGATAACGTGCCTGAACCGATCAACTTTTGATATAGGAAATGTTCAAAACATTATCCATCAATACAAAATTATATCCTTTCTTTACTAATAAAGAGATAGATACGATTTTGTATATCAGGTTCGGTATCTAATAACATTCGTTCAATGTATTTGCAATACAGGGTGACAGTGACCAACAGACTTGGCTGCAACACTTGCCCCGTTTTCTGCCTCATGAAACTTATCACCCGTTCTCAGTTCTTCTACCTTTCTGTAGCCCTATGTAACAGATTACATATCTGGGATCCTGATCCGGTATCATATACCCAGGACGTAAAGGATACTGAGAAACAGTTCTCTGTAATGAACACACCCAAAGATGATGCATCAGCATGCACTCTCTTCGTTTGGGCGGCACGGGAAATCTGGTATTCCCCAATTTCCTGCTCTGTCTTAAAACATTTATAAGTTGGAGCGGGACCAACGTTCCCCAGCTCAGTATAACAAGCGGGTTCGGTCAATAATCCGTATTATTATCTTGATTAAGGTGTGATATGGTCGCTACCTGGAGAGAGAGAGAAGAAAACACTCAGCGTGCGCTCTGTCAAGAATAGATTGGTTATTATTTTATCTAATCAGGATGGCTCCCACTGCTTTTTATCAAATCTTCCTTCAAACCCTAAAAGGAAGGACTAGCCGGGATTAATTACACACTACAAGTTCGCCAATCTTTCAGCCAGGCCAGTGTCGGTACTTTGAGGGAGGTCCCCAGTGCTTTCGCACGAACCTAATTAATGTAAACCTCATTTTCCCAGAGGCGTAACCCCGTTAACACCTTTCTAGACACCTACTTGATCGGCTAATTGTAATGTATAAAACTCTCCCAGGAGTAACACTTACTCGCAGCGGGTATCGGGATCCAACTATCTCATAGAAGGTATGCAATCTCATTGCAAATCTCAGCACTTGAAATTCCCGATAATATTTTGCCCCTAGCACCCTATGACCTTGACGGAGGTCAACAAACCATAGGCTACTAGTCAAGTTCAACCCGTCATTTCTTGATCGAATTAAACCCACCCGCACGACCCTTGACGGAGGTCAACAAGGCCGCACGACTACCCTAACTCAATCTGCATCATATGCATAAGCAGATAAATACTGGTTAGCTACCGCACACTGCGCCTTGACGGAGGTCAACAAACGCAGCATGAATACTAAACAGCACTTATCTGAAATGACGGAGGGCTACGACAGGTTTTTCTGAAAACCTATTGCGTAATGAACTTGATATCGTTGTAGAATCAAATAATTTTAAAAATGGAGTGTTTTTAAGGCTTTTCTAGTTTTGCTAAAGGAGTCACTCCCGGTGAAGGGATCGTCGGTCCTTTCCTCGTCGAATGAGGTGCGGGATAAATCATATATATCACTGTGCAAAGCAAAAACACTTAAAAGCAATCAAAAGACAAACCGAGTGTGTAGCATCTGCCAGTTATTGCTAAAGGAGTCACTCCCGGTGAAGGGATCTTGGTCCTTTCCTCATCGAATAAGGTGCAGGATATATCGCATATACCGCTGTACAAAGCAAAAACTGTAGCTACCTGTTTTATTTTGAAATTCGATTCTACAACATCTTAGGTTTCTTTTATTTCATTAATCACATTAATGAAGTCCCATCAATTATGTACCTAAACATCACAGATAAATACGACGTACACTTATGCCATCCGCATTCGCCTCGATGTCCCCTCGTACACCGTTAGGTTAGGTAACTAACGGCAGAGCGGGGCAGGGCTAGCGCGGGTGTAAAACATAAGTAACGTCTATATAATATATCATATATACTATATACTGTATTTATCACAGAACATCACATGATCACATCACAGATATCGCAGCAGAAGAATCATATGAAATATTGGATATACTAGGACGTCCGTGTTTTCAATACGAGCCAGTATAAAACACGGATTCCACGGTCGTGATGAATAGACAAACCCACACCCCTAGACCCCTACGAGAGCGGCAAGCAACCCTACCAATTCTGGAGTTAGGAGACCCGGACTCGACTCCTCGAGTTGGTCTCCCACTGGACTCCAGAACCCGGTTACTTGTGCCCTCCTCCTTGGGTCTATCCTAGTGCAGAAAAGTATATAATATACAAGAGGTGACAACTTCCGCAACCTGGAAGTGCCCCAATAAAAGAATATTACATACAAGTTTTTACATGAATGAAAATGAAAAAACACTCATCCCACATAAAAACCCCCGGCTATTCAAACACGACGATCCAATATAACATATCCAGCAACACATAACATCACATGTCATCAACGTAAGTAAATACGCGCATCCCAATTGTCGTTGGCATATAGCAACGAAACCGGCGATATCACATATTACACTTACGGTCACAGAAAAGAAAGTGTAAAACTACAATAGTTGGAATCCGCAACCACCTCAGACATCGCATGCCTGACCAAATGAATTACTTAGACATCACATGCCCAACAATTATAAACCCTGCATTTTAGTCTCATTATCGAAAACACTTTTCAATATCAAGTCGGGTAATTCAACAAGATTCCCGACATCCTGATCGAATGCTCGTCGCAAACTTCAGTAGACGGCCGTACCCACGATGCCGTCGACGAAGTGCACCAAGGCGGAACACCGCTACCGCGAGCACCCGAACGGATGCTTTCGGCGACGGGGTTCTCCTACAGTCACTTGGTCGGGGCTATGGAGTGAGACTGTCTATTAAGTTTACCCGGCGAGTATCCGCGTACGCTACGTGATTGCGACGGACTTTTGATCACATCAAAATTCCTTGGCAACCGATCAAGGGAGACTAAACTGCTACGTTTATAATATTCATTCCGTTATCTCATAACATCTTGTGAATTCCAATTATTGTATCCCATTCCAGATAAACAGAAAATGTTAAACTTTCCGATCGAACAATCGAACACCCAAGTTTTCCCGATACAGATCAACACATGAAATAAGTCTAACAACATTCCGTTCGTGCCTCAGTACCAACGGTCCAGCCGTAGAAGGGTCAAGCCAACGCCTCACATGTGGCACGCCGTACTCCCCCAAACCCGAAGGTTCAAAGGGCAGTTCAAGACGGTCACATAATCGAGTTAAGGTTTGTTGTCTTCTAGAGGGTCCATCGCGTTACTTGCACTACTTAGAACGTCGTCAAACTACGGAAAAATCCAACACTTGGAAATTTCCCGACAGGGGAAAAGTTGGGTATTTATATCCGGTCGAACTTTTTAACATATTCTAAAAATTTATCCGGAAAGGCACACAGACAAAATTCGATAATCCGATCGAACATTCGAATCCCCAAAACAACCCAGAAAATTCAACTCTTGAATAAATTTTAAAAATTCCCAGAAAATCCAGAAGAATTTATCAGGTATTACTGTGCAAACAGTAAGGGATGACGTCATGATTGGGCCGCTGATCCGCCGCAGAAGCCATGCTTCTGCCGCGGATCCGCCGCGAAAATTACTGTTCACCAGAAACTTTTTGCACCGTAATTCTTATTTTTCCCTGCTGAATTTTTTAGCAATTTTTAATTTGGAAAAACTCACTGTTTTCAAAAAAAGTACAGAGAGCAAGATTGATTTGGTGTTTCGGGTTCGTTCGGACTTCAAATTCCGTCTGGACTTCGCCTAAGGTTCTAGCTAGGCTCTGATACCACTGTAGGGTTCCTAGGCACTCCCAAGAGGTCTCACAAGGCATCGAACATGCCAATTTCAAATTTTACGGTGCCTACAAACCCTAAACTATGGATCGTCGGCTAGATGTCTAGGCGAAAAACTAACTAGTTAACACTTAACTAAAAGTTTAACGGAAATACAACCTTTGTAGATCCGGTGCTCCACCTCCATAGCTCCGCAACGAGGTCCTCTCCGCTGTCCAAATCAAATCCGGGCTCTAGAGTCGGCTTCGTCGGAGAAAAAGCGAGCTAGGTCGTCGATGTCCATGCCGAAGATGATCTACGTCGAGGCATCGCTAAATCAAGCTCCACCTTCACCAAGCCCTAAAACTTGTGAAGGAAACACACTCTACTACTTGGAAAGAGGTAGAGGATGAAGAAATAGGAAGTGGGTAGACTTTAGAATTGGATTTCTCACTTGTTTGCTCAATTCACCATTGATGAAGAAAGATTTTTCTTCTTGAGTTCAAGGAAGAAGAAGAAGAAATGTTATGATAAGAATGTTAGTGTTTATGCCCTAGAAGGCCATTACTGTATCATACTAGTTTGTATATTACTTAATGGAAGCTTGGGATATTCGCATGTGTATAACAGTCTTGCTAAACATGGTAGTATGCTACTTGGTTTTTCTATCTTAATATGTGAGTGTACGTATTGATAGAGCTCTTAGGATCTTGCTTGTCTACCAGCGTTGTGATGGCAGTCACACTAGTGGGGGCTGGGTAGTCTACAAGCACATCCTTATTCAGGTCCCTGGTCGTGGATTATCGAGACAGAGCATCGATACTCCGGAGTAGACTGGTGTGTACGCTTCTCATCCCAGTTGGGGAGATGGTCTGTCCCACAGCCGTCAGTACGTCGTACTGGAGATAGTATACAGGTGCTCGTTAAGGTTACGGGTACACCGGACAGGACTCACAGGGAACTGTTGGTTGGTTTGATACCAGTCGTCAGTGAGCAGTTCCCAGGTGACATGAGTACAGCGTAGTCCGCAGACTTGACACTGCTACTTCGCCTCGAGTGTGTCCCACTGTTCTTAGATTGCTACCCTACCACGGCTCAAAGGAGTCGTGCAAACAGGTAGCAGTTGGGTGCAGTCCCGAGCACTTGGAGGCAGTGGCGGTTAGATAGGATTCGTCCCTCCCGGTATTGGGAGTAGATATCGTGCTGTGTCAGAGAGCCATTACGCAAAGTCCCTGGCCAGGGCAAGCGAGATTTACTGGTAGGTTCCAGTAGTTTCTCAGGGTGTAATGGGCTTCCCTCCGACATGACTTATACCGCTTTTAGGGGACTGACGCTTGCCGCCCCCCTAGGCCCGATATGCGATAGTCTTGGAAGAACGGACCGGACTGTATGGAGATTGTCACATCAGACTCAGTAGGAGTTCGGATGGGTTTCTTCATCGGCCTTCTTATCGACAACTACCTGGGGACCGTTACGTACAGCTAGTGCCGCTTGCGGTCTGTGGTTAAACCCACTGCCAGCGTAGTAGTCGAGTCTCTAGAGTCCCACACAGAGAGTTTCCTACTCCAGGCGAAACGATATACAGGTCGCATGGTTTTGCGACAAAGGGTTCGGACGCATACGTGCGTTTACGCACGTACGACTTTCGGACAGTTTTTACCAGTCGGCTTTGGTTTAAGCCAGTTACTGGTATCCGGTTATTGGATTTTTACAGTCTAAAGTTTTTCCGTATTTTTGCGGATCGGAGGGGCGTTCTCGTAATTGTGCGAGAAGCTTCTAGAAGATGTGACTAAGGAGGTTACTTTGGATAAGATTGTGAGTCATGAGGGTGATTCATCATTATCATTATTGCACCATAAATGATAATGACACATGCTTAATGAATCACCATTTTGCATTTATGAAGCATGCTTATTCATTTCTATTATTCATTATTCTAAAAATAAGAATGCTTCATAATATATTATGATACACTCTCTCTCATCTCATTATCTTATCTCACATTCTCTCTCCTCAAGCTCTCATCTTCAAGAGACTAATCCTTAATCCTCATGAGTTGAGATCAAAGGTTTAGTTAGACTTAAACATCCATTACCTTCACTCTATATCATCATTTCTTCTTTGATTAGCAATCAAAGTAGATTAGTTACCTCAAGTTAGAGGTGTAGCTTGTTGTTTTGCTCTCGGGTGGATCGTCTACTACCTAGAGAAGGTCGGGAGAACAAAGGAGGACACAAAGACGAAGGACCGGTTTCATTAGGTATAATCCCTAAACACAATTGATAAGAAACTCTTTGTGTACGGTTATTTATAGTTTAGCTTCGATTTAAGCGGTTAGTCGATGTTCGTTCACTAAACAAGATCGTTTTTGAAATTTCCGCCTCCCCACAAGTACTGGGGTGTACTACATCGACTTACAGTGGTATCAGAGCCTCGCTAAACAATAAATAACTTGATTGCAAATTTGTACGAATTTCGAACGGAAAAACGAAGCCGGAAAACCCTAAATCTGTTCAGTTTCTGTCGAACTTAAAATGATGTCCAAAAATTTTTCAGGTAAGTTCAGAGAGCTCGAAAAGACACCATAAGAACACCCAAGAAAAACAGTCGCCTGAATCGCCTGAATCGCTGCGGAACCGCGGCCTCAGCCTACTGAGTCGCCGCGCTTCCGCCGCCGAGTTGGCGAGTCAGGAGCCGATTTTTCTTCTGTTGCTTCTGTGTATTATTTGGGGTTTTCTGGAATATTTAATATTTGCTCAGGTTACAGTTTAACAGAGCAGATTTTGGAGCAATATTGATGTTGTTTAATCGATCAAAATTGTACAGTATTTGCATATTGGATTATATCTGTGATTGTTTAATGTGTTCGTAAACCTCCCCTAACTGCTAGTATGTCGGTTGGCAGGGGGTTGCACATTTCTGTAATGGTTATATCTGTTTGTGCATATAAACTGTATTGGACTGTTGTGGTGTATAGCCGGGGTTTGCAATGGGTTATTGTTTAATTCATTTGTTGTAAATGTAATTTGTTGTAATATTATTTTGCGGGGCACATCCAGGTTGCGGTTGTAGCCACCGTTGTATTATTTCATTTTACTGTTTTTGCTCCTAGGACTGACCCAAGGTGGGGTACACAAACTGCCGGGCAGGTAGTTTGCCGTACCCGTAGGGGTCGAGGGTGGGGTAACGGCTATTCATCACAACTGTGTAATCTGTCTTTTCTTGCAGGCTCAAAAGAAATACAGATTGCTTGCAAAATCCAATATTGTTTATCTGTGTTCTGGAATGAATATCATTGCGTCAGACGAATGTAAAATATCTATATATATGATAGCTATTTAGACGTCACTTATGTTTTACACCCGCGCTAGCCCAGCCCCCGCTCTGTCGTTAGTTAAGTAACCTAACGAGTGATGACGGGACCCCGTGGCGAATGCGGATGGCATAAGAGGACGTTGTATTTTCGTTGTTTTCTGCAATGATAGGTTAATGATGGGACGCATTATCTATAATGCAAAGTAAAACAAACCAAAGTTTAAATCGTTGGAACAATTTAAAAGAAACCACTCGGTTATTTTTAAAACAGATATTTTTAAATGCGGAGCTTTAACCACTCCTTTTAAAAGCTATCAGGTTCCTTCGGTTATATCAAGTTCACTACGTTCACGATTTCGCCAAAACCATTCGTAGCCCTCCGTCATTTCATCTGGGTATTCAGTAGTATTCAAGCTATGTATTTTGACCTAACGCCAAGGCATAGTGTTTGGTAGCTACTGGGTATTCATTTGTTGCATAGGTAGATGTAGTTAGTTTGGGACAGTCGTATTATCATTTTGGCCGAACGTCAAGGATATATACGGATGGGTTCAAATTGACAAGATAATGATGGGTAGAACTTGACATGTGACTTATGACATTTTGACCTAACGCCAAGGTCATAAGAGCATGGGGCAGAAATAAATATCGGGAATTTCTAAAGAAACTGAAATTTGCAAAGAGATGCATACCATTTTGAGTTTGATGAATGTTGGTAGAATTCCTACAACATTATCAGACGATGATATTTGGATCCCGATCCTACTGTGAGTATATGCTACTTATCAGGATATTCGTCACTTAACGATCAATGCTATAAACCTAGTAGGTGTCCAGAAAGGTGTCAGCGGGGTTACGCCCCCAGAGAAAAGAGGTTATTTAATTAAGGAACTTCGCGAAAGCGTTGGAAAACCTCCCTCGAAGTATCGACACTGGCCTGGCTGAACGGTTAAGCAAGTATTGTACGGTGAGAATAGTCCTGGCTAATTCTTCTTTTATGGTTTGAGGAAGGATTCGAGAAACAGTGGGAGCCATCCAGTTTAGATAAACTAAAAACCACTCTAAACTTGCAAGAGCATCATGTTAAAGTGTTTTCTTCTCTCTCTCCTAATTGCAGCGACCCTGAAAATGACTGGACTTAAGTTACTTTTAGAAAAGAATATACTGACGGGGCCAAACTATAAAGATTGGCTGCGGAATGTCAAAATGGCCTTGACCTATGACAAATTGGGGTACGTCCTCACCGCTACGGCACCTGCTGTCCCTGGTCCCAAATCCAGCAATGCGGATAAGGAAATCCGCAAAACCTGGGATTTAGATTGCGCGAGAGCCAAGTGCATCGTGCTTGCCTCGATGAACAATGAACATCAGAGGAGGCACGAGGATATGTCCCTAGATGGCATATTTCTCCATACAAAGGAACTTTATGGAGAGCAATCTCGTATAGCAAGATACGAGACCTCTAAGAAATTGTTTCGAGCGAGGTTGGCTGTCGGGTCATCGGTAGGTGAACATGTCCTACAGATGATCGGCTATATTGAAGAGCTCGCAGACCTTGGGACGACTTTGGATAATGAGCTGTATACAGACCTTATTCTCCAGTCCCTTCCTCCCACCTACGCCCAGTTTATCCTCAACTTCAATCTTCAAGGAAAAGAAGTTGAACTTGCGGAACTCCTGAACATGTTAAGGAGTGCAGAGGGCACCTTGCAGAAGGCAAGGGAAACACCCGCTATGTTTGTTGGCGGTGCATCTTCTTCCGGGTCCAAGGCTAGGGCCAAAGGAAGGAAGAAGAAGGCCGCACCCAAACCTAGCGGAGGTGTTAGTAAGGTGGGAAAGAAGGGAAAGAAAAACCTTGCAGCACCGGTAGTGGGCCAGGATGAATGCTTCCATTGTCACAGGAAAGGGCACTGGAAGAAGGATTGCAAGGCATGGAACGCCAAGAACCAGGAACCGAAGCAAGCTGTGGCTTCGACTTCAGGTGTGTTTGTAATTGAGAATTGTCTGTCGATCAACTCTACTTCCTGGGTATTGGATACCGGATCAGGATCTCATATTTGCAATTCATTGCAGGCACTGAGAAGCCGTAGAGTGCTGAAGGAAGGTGATATGATCCTCAGGGTTGCTAACGGAGCTAGCGTGGGAGCTGCGTCCGTCGGGGATTATCACCTAGGATTGACGAGTGGACACATTTTGGTTTTACATAACTGTTATTTTGTACCAAGCTTAACGTGTAATATCATATCAGTTTCCTTGTTATCAAATAAAGGTTATGATTTCACGTTTGTAAGAGATGTTGTTAACATCCACCTTAATCATGGTTTGATTGGGTCCGGTACTCTAAATAACGGCATATATGTTTTAAACCAACTCCAAATTTTCAATGTCCAGAACACACTAAAAAGAAAGTCTCCAGATTTAAATAAAGCTTTCTTATGGCATTGTAGACTGGGTCACATCAATGAGAGAAGGTTGACTAAGTTGCATAGAGAAGGATATTTGGACACGTTCGAATATCAATCTTATGACACTTGTCAATCCTGTCTCAAAGGAAAGATGACAAAGACTCCATTTACTGGACAAGGAGTAAGAGCGAGCGAGCTCTTAGGACTCATACACAGCGATGTATGCGGTCCAATGTCTACACATGCGAGAGGTGGTTTTTCCTATTTCATTACTTTCACGGATGATTACTCAAGATACGGATTCATTTATCTGATGAAACCTAAATCCGAGGCTTTTGAGAAATTCCAAGAGTATAAGAATGAAGTAGAAAACCAAACGGGAAAAAGTATTAAGACACTAAGATCTGATCGAGGTGGAGAATACTTAAGTGCCGAGTTCCTAGGTTACCTAAAAGAGAAAGGAATTCTCTCTCAGCTTAATCCTCCATACACTCCACAGCATAACGGTGTATCGGAGAGACGGAATCGAACCCTATTGGATATGGTACGATCCTTGATGAGTAATGCTGAGTTACCGCGATCTTTCTGGGGTTATGCGCTAGAATCAGCGGCATATCTTTTGAACATGGTTCCTACCAAGACTGTGCCTACCACACCATATCAGATGTGGAGTGGGAAGAAACCCCATCTACAGTATATAAAGATTTGGGGATGTCCAGCTTTTGTTAAAAAGCAGCATGTGGACAAGGTCGAGGCACGATCAGTAAAGTGTAAGTTTGTGGGATATCCAAAGCACTCCAGGGGATATCTATTCTATTACGCAGAGGAACAGAAGGTGTTTGTTTCTCGTAATGCCCATTTTCTAGAACATCAGTTTTTAGAAAAGGAATCAAGTGGGAGCGAAATAGAACTGGAAGAAATTCCAGAACCACAAACTAATACTGAAAGTTTGGTAGAACCGGTAGTTCAAGAAGAACAGAACATTCCCGCACCCCTCCGCAGGAGTAGTAGGCCGTCTCATCCGCCTGAGAGATACTACGGTTTTCTCATAGATGGGGATAGAGAGGATTGCATCATAGATGATGATGAACCTACTGACTTCCGGCAGGCCATCCAGAGCGGCGACTCGGTACGATGGCTAGATGCAATGCGGACCGAAATGGAGTCCATGTACACCAACAAAGTATGGACTTTGGACTTTGCTCCAGATGGGGTAAAACCCATAGGATGCAAATGGATCTTCAAGAAAAAGATTGGTGTAGATGGACAGGTGGAAACCTATAAGGCTAGACTTGTTGCAAAGGGTTTTCGTCAAAGACCTGGTTTGGACTATGACGAAACTTTTTCTCCAGTGGCTATGCTCAAATCCATTCGGTTCCTTCTTGCTATTGCTGCCTTCCATGATTATGAAATCTGGCAGATGGACGTAAAGACGGCTTTTCTGAATGGAAATTTAGAAGAGAGCGTCTATATGGATCAGCCAGAGGGTTTCAATCAGAGTGGGAGCAGCGGGAAAGTATGCAAGCTGCTTAAGTCCATTTACGGACTAAAGCAGGCATCGCGGAGTTGGAACATCTGTTTTGATGAGACAGTCAAAGAATATGACTTTATCAAAAATCCAGATGAACCGTGCATATATAGTAAAGTTGTGGCCAGAAGTGTCGTATTCCTCGTCTTGTACGTGGATGACATTCTATTGATAGGAAATGACATTCCTATGCTACAATCTGTCAAAGGATTCTTGTCACACAGGTTCTCCATGAAAGACCTGGGTGATGCCTCTTACATTCTGGGGATCCGGATCTATCGTGATAGATCCAAGAGGATGTTGGGACTTTCGCAGTCCAGGTATATCGACACTGTACTGAAAAGATTCAGTATGGAAGATTCTAAGCGCGGTAATCTACCGGCTTGTCACGGAATCACCCTCTCCAAAGAGATGTCTCCCAAGACTGATTTGGAAAGGGAACGCATGTCTATTATACCCTACGCTTCTGCAGTAGGCTCTATAATGTATGCGATGTTGTGTACCAGACCAGATGTAGCTTACGCACTGAGCGTGGTAAGCCGGTATCAGTCTGACCCAGGGGAGAAACATTGGATAGCAGTAAAGAACATTCTCCAGTACCTGAGGAGGACTAAGGAGATGTTCTTGGTTTACGGCGCTAAAGACCTCAGGTTGGAGGCCTTTGCTGATTCCGGCTTCCAGAGTGATAAGGACGATTCCAAGTCCATGTCGGGTTATGTCTTTACCCTCAATGGAGGGGCGGTGTGCTGGAGGAGTTCCAAGCAGGACACCGTTGCTGACTCGACGATGGAAGAGGAGTATATAGCTGCTTGCGATGCCGCAAAAGAAGCAGTCTGGATGAAGAAGTTCCTAACAGAACTTCAGGTGGTTCCTACCATAGTTGATCCAATACCTCTGTATTGCGACAACAACGGAGCTATAGCTTTAGCGAAGGAACCAAGGTCCCATCAGAAGTCCAGACACATCTTGAGGCGGTATCACCTGATCAGGGAGATCATTGATCGTCAGGAGATCGAGGTTCGGAGAGTTGCTTCAGAAGAGAACATTGCTGATCCATTCACGAAGGCCCTTCCTCAGATTCAGTTCGAGAGGCTACTCGAGATCATTGGTCTGTTGGAGATAGTGCCCTCAGAGTCAATTATTGGATCACAGGCACGTGATTGCAATGATTGAGGGGAGGACCTGTCCCAGTAGGACAGTCTTACTCGAGATGATAGTATGCTATCTGGTTTATCTTTATCATCGTGTACTGCTTTAGGTGACCTTTCGAGTCGCTATTACACGTTGATAAAGCCCCTTGGATTCTTGCTTGACCACCAGCAGTATGAGGGCGATCATATAAGTGGGAGCTGGGGGTCTACAAGCATATCCTTAAAAGGTCCCTAGTCGTGGGAGATTCGAGACAGGGCATCGTTTCTCCAGAGTAGACTAGTGTATACAGTCGAGACCCCGACGAGGGGCGGTGGCCGGTCTCACAAGCCACTGGTGTCAGTTGATTCACCTAAGATGTATACAGGTGCTCATTGGGTTATGAGTACACCGGACAGGACTCGCCGGGAACCTGCTAGTTGGGATTATACCAGACGTCAGATAGCAGTTCCCTGGTGACATGTGTACAGGTTAGTTCATCGACCTGAGATCGTCATTTGTCTCGTGTGAGTTCCCACTGTGCTTTGATTACTACCCTACCACGGCTCAAAGGAGTCGTGCAAACAGGTTTTAGTTGGGTACAGTCCCGAGCCACATGGAGACAGTGAGCGGATCTGCAGGGGTTCGTCTCTCCCGGTATTGGGGGTGAGGTCGTGCTGTGTCTAGGAGAGCCAGAACATGAAAAGTCCTTGGCCAAGGCAGGAGATTTGCTGGTAGGTATTCCAGTAGTATCTCAGGGTGTTCTGGGCTACACTCCGACACGACTTGTACCGCTTTTGGGGGTCTGACTTTTACCAACCCCCTAGGCCCGCCATGCGATACTCATAGACGAACGGACCGGACTGTACGGATATTGTCACTGACAGGCTCAGTAGGGTGTCAGGATGAGTTCGCTCATCGACTTCCCTTTTGGTCAATACCTGGTGGCCCGTCACGTATTGGCTTATACCTCTGACGTGCTAGTGGTTAAATCCACAGCCACAGTATTGACGAGTCTTTAGAGTCCACCACACAGAAAGTTACTCAAGTTTCGGGCGAAACGCTGTAGAGGCCGTATGGAGATATGGCAGGGTTCGATCAGATACGTGCGGTATTGCACGGATCGTGATCGGACGGTTCTTACTAGCCGGCTTTGGCTTAAGCCGGATTCTAGTTTTAGATAGTGTAGTTTTGTCTCTTTGCATTTGTGTTCAGTGGGAATACAAATGCGGGCATGTATTTGCAGTAGCGGGGTTTTCCTGTAATTTATTACGGGATCGGTTTTCTGGGGTTGCCAGTTTGCATTCCGTTCCGGCCGGTTTTCTCTTTTTCCTTCCCGGTCGGACTTTTCGTTGGAGGGTGTTAATTGCAAGTTTGCAATTAACATTTTGTGAGGGGTTTCTTTGCATAAGTGTGGCTTCATAATCATGAGATTCTTTTCTTGTCTATTCATTGCATTTATTGTGATGGTTTAGTGAGAGATTGATTTGTGAGATGAGGGTGCCCTTTTTATAATTGTTTATTCACTTTTTTTTTCCACTTGTTTTTTTTCCATGATTCATTGAGTGGGGCCGGCCACTGGTTGTGAGGGGAGAGGTTTAATTTGTGAGTGTGGATTAATTTCCTATGGTTTTATATAAAGGGAGCAAAATGAGTGTGCTGGGATTGTAGATTGAGATGATGAGGTATTATTTTATTTAAGGTGGCAGTGAGCTAAAATGAAGGGGCTGATTTTTCACAGCAAGAATGGAGAGAGTGCTTGCTTCATTTTTCTCCAGTGAGCACTTGAGATGTTCTGGCCGAGCTCATTTCTTGCATGCTCCATTGATTTTTCTTGCAAGCATCCATGGAAAATTCCTATGTAAAATTCCTCCAACATGGCAACCTCTTAAACCCTAAAAAGACAAGTTTACTACACTATTCTATAGCAAGTCTTGGACGCGTCGGCTAGCCAACTTCGCGCCCGAGTTGCCTCGGTCAAGAGGCGGGAGCCCGTAAAAGATTCCGGCTACGTGGTGCTTTTCCGACGAGCGAGGAGGTGACGGAGATTCCGCGGGAGATCGGAGTGGAGACGAAGACCGAAGGACACGGATCGCTTGGTATACTTCTCTACTCTTTTCTTTTTGCTAGCTAGCTAGGTTAATGGCCCGATCCGGGTAAAAAGTCCGCGGTGGTGCCGTTTTGCAAAGTTCGCAAAGTTTTTGTTTTCCGCGTTTCCGGCGTCGGATCGACGGCCGGGACGCCCCCGCGGGCTTACATTGGTATCAGAGCCACGCCATTAAGCTAGCCTAGCTTGCTCTAGCGCGTTTAGAACCCGATCGAACAAAATCCCCAAAAACCGTATTTTTGTGCACATGTGTTCTCTGTTAAATTTTTTTGAGCTCCTAAAATTTTTCTGGTGATTTCAGAGACATGTACAACAAATTATAAGAATTCTGGGAAAATACGATCCACTGATTCCTCACTTCAACCGCGGAAGCGCGGCCAAAACCCTGGTTTGGCCGCGCTTGCGCGGCGGAAAAGAGGAATCGTGGCACCATATTTTCCCAGTAAGCTTATGTGTTGGAAATAGGGCATTTGGGATATTTTCTTTGGGCCCAGATTTTCTGTAAGTGCTACAGTAGTGTGTGGGGCCCACTTTGATAAATTTGTTCGATCGGATATTTTAAACATGCTAGTTCACAGTTTTTACATTATATCTGCGACCGTGAATGTCACTTGATCGGTAAATCCCGTCTAACTGCTATAGCCCGGTTAGACGGATTTGCGAACGTGATTTTCACGTTGATGTTCTGTGATTGTACTGTGTTGTTGCGGATCGGTCGTGGAGGATAGCCTGGTTCCAGTGGTAGTACAGTTTTGTTTTATATGTACATTTGATATTGCGGGGCGAGCGTCCGACATGTGGACTGCCGTCACTGCCAGTTTGTATTATTATTTTGGGGCACGACCTGGTTGCGGTCGATGTACCCATTGTATGTATATTTTACTTTCTGTACTAGGATTACCCCGCGGAGGGGTGCACGGATAGCCGGATTCTAGAGGGCAACAAGCCCGCATCTCATGGCATTGAGACGGAGGGGGCTTCACTCTAGAATTGGCGGGCTATTCGCCGCACTCGTAGGGGGTATAGGATTGACCCAGGAGGGGTGCCCAAGTTACCGGATTCCGTGAAGTGCTGGGTGGTCCATTCACGTTGCTGAAGGGGGCTGCCTCGCTTCAGGTTTTGGCGGGTAACTTGCCGCGCCCGTAGGGGTCTAGGATTTCATTGCACAGGCTATCCACACGACCAGGGGAACGTCGGGTTTCAGTAGCGGCTCTGTGAAACCCGGGGATCCCAAATATCTGTATTGATCTGTGTTGCTATACATTTCTGTGTTTCTTTTATCACGCCTTGAGCGAAAACTATATATTGGTATATATATTAGTAGATGTTGTATATGTTTTTCATCCGCGCTAGTCCAGTCCCCGCTCTGTCGTTAGTTAGCTAACCTAACGGGTGATGACGGGACCCAGTGGCGAATGCGGATGGCATATACGTACGTCAGTATATTTTCGTTCTTTGTGGTGTGATCAATTGATGGGACTGCGTTGATTCGGATCAATGCAAGTTAAACAAACCTAATCTGATGTTGTTGGAACACTTTTTCAAAAAGCTGTTATTGCAAGGGCGTTCTCTTTTGTTTTGCATCGTGATATTCAGTTGGAATATCCTGCTCCTCAGTCGACGAGGCAAGGGCCGAGATCCCTTCACCGGGAGTGACCCCTTGGACAGAAGTTTGCGTCAGGGCAGTAACTTCACTATAGCCGATTACTTTTGCTTTGCACCGTGGTATTCAGTTGGAATATCCTGCACCCCATTCTACGGGGAAAGAGCCGAGATCCCTTCACCGGGAGTGACCTCTTTAGTAAAGGTTTTCGTCACTATATTTTCTAAAAAACTATCCGTTCCTTCAACGATATCAAGTTCACTACGTTAAAGGTTTTCGCCAGAGACCATTCGTAGCCCTCCGTCGTTTCATATGGGTAGTCAATAGTATTCAAGCTGTGTTTGTTGGCCTTAGTCAAGGCACAGTGTTTGGTAGCTATTGGGTATTCATATGCTGCATAGATAGATGCGTTGGTTTGGGACTGTCGTATAGCCTTGTTGGCCTTAGTCAAGGGCTTGTACGGGTGGGTTCAAATCAACCTGGACAATGACGGGTAGAACTTGACATGTGACTTATGATTTGTTGGCCTTAGTCAAGGTCATAAGAGCATGGGGCAAAAATCCACATCGGGAGTTTCAAAAGAACTGAAACTTGCCAGATATGCGCATACCTTCTGGAGTGTGACAGCGTGAGCGGATTCCGTCACGTTATCATGCGATGATAGTTGGATCCCGATTCCCACTGATGAGTTGGTTAACTCCTCGGGCATTCCCGGCTAATTCTTCTTTCAGGTTTGGGGAAGAATTTGACGTTACAGTGGGAGGTTTCCAGATTAGATAAATTGGTAACCATTCTGATCTAGGTTAGAGTGCACGCTGAGTGTTTCTTTTCTCTCTCTCTTTGGCAGCGACCATTGACCCGACCCTAGACTATGACTCAGTGACCAAGTTGACCGAACCTTCTTAACACTGGCTTTTGGATTGTCAGAGTTGCAGACCTCTTTGCCACTCCTACTTTTACCCTTTTCTCCGGGACACCCCGTATTACTACGAACGTCCACTTCCATTGGACAAAACCATCGTATTGTTATATACGAACTCGAAGGAATTTATTCGAGGATGGTTTCTGGTTCTGGAGAAAACGAATAGGACTATTCAGTTGTCTTTACCTTTTACCTTCTCTCAGGTTGCGAGTACTCCTTGGTTTAGGAGATAGTACACCTATTACGCAAATTGGATAGTCTTCTTCCAAACCTTAGGCTGGTGCCGAACGGTAGGGAATGAAGAAAGCCAATTAGCCTAAACGGTGTACAGAAGGTATTAAGTTCAGACAAAGCAAGGGATTAGTAAGAGGGCAAAGTAAATTGTGACTGCTATTCACGATCAAACCATGTACTTCTTTGTCAATCCTAAATCACCTATGAATTAAGTACATTCGGTTGTCTTTTATCCTCACCTTCTCTCGCATTGCGAGTGCTCCTCGGATTAGGACAGTACACCCATTATGCTTTTTGGATAGTCTTCTTCCAAACCATAGGCTGGTGCCGAACGGTAGGGAAGGAAGAAAACCATTTGGCCTAAAGGGGTGTACAGATGGTAATGACTAAAGACATATAAAGGGATTTGGAGAGGTGGCAAAGAATTACACAGTTATAGTTGTGAATCTGGATAATGGAAGAGGCATTACTAAGAATACCAGGATACCCCATCGAAACATCTCAATGTTTCAGTTTCACTGTGTACTGTTAAATGAAAACTGATTTCCCAATTAGGCACTTGCTCCAGGGTATGTATTTACCAGGTAGGATTCTCACATCTGTATGGTTTTACAGATGATGAAGGGGAGTAAGTTATTGGGAATTAGGTGACCATCCTCATTATATCGGGATTCGTTGGAATTGGTGATATTTGAGGAAGCCACCTGGGTTGTTTGCCGGTCGGCAAATATTTGGTTTTGAATATCCGTTGTTGTGCACCAATTTCAAATTGATATATCTGTACGTCTATTTTTATAGAGTGAGACATATCTTTTTGAAATTATGTCTATGACATTTACCTATACCAGTGGATGGTTAGGTAAGGAGCATTGAACAGCGGTGTAATTCTTCTTAACCAAAAGTACAGTTTTCAACCCACGACACACAGTGAATGAGTCACTAGACTCAGGGGACTTATACAGAGTATTGTATATTGTCCAGTGTCCATCAGGACAGAGGGGTTGGTCCTCGTACTATATTCTGTTTACTTTTAACTTCTCTAGTTCTTAGACATGTGTTTCGTAGAAACACAGGGTCTAAGTTTTTGAGGAGTTATAGGTATAAGAATACAGTAGAGAACCAGGTATTGCAAGTATCGGGATTCTTCAAGGTGATCGAAGATGTAGATACTTGTGTATGGTATTCAGTTGATAGTAATGTTTAAGAGAACTTGCTTCTCTTTCAGGTTACTCATAATTGGAAGCATTCCTAGGTTGAGTAACGCTGATCGGCCTCTCTTCCATTTAGTTGACATGCACTGGAGACAGCTGCATGATTTGGATCTGGTTCAATTAAAATCAGTGCCTCTGTTTCTTGGATAAAGAACAGTTCATATCTTGACATTGTTAAGATACGGGGAGTTGTCCGGCTTATGCTTAAAACCAGACTCTGGACAACTCAAGGCACGTTTCAGTAATGGCTGTTTGTGGGTTGACCTGGGCTATGACGAGGGTTGACTTTCTACCATCTGGAAGATCAATAGAGATATTGTTCTTGACTCGCCACAGTTTTATCAAAAATGGATTTTTTTCAGAAAAACAGTAGTGGGAGTATGGTAGAACTGGAAGTGATTCCAGAACCGCAAACGATTACTGAAGATTTGATAAGAACCTAAAGATTCAATATGGTTTGACATTCCATTGGCCACTCCGCAGATATGGAGGGTAACCTCAGGCACTCGAGAGGTACTTCGGTATGCTCAAGGACGGTGGCAGGGAGGTTCTTGTTATTCAGACTTGCCATTGCTGTTGTTCCAGGCTGCGAGACCCGGCGGAAGGATGAGTATAGCGTCGTTCTAAACTTGCTTTAGAAGCGTACGTATATATGACTCTGCCAGAGGGTTGTCGTAGTCAGTGGGAGCAGCGGAAGCATTGGTGGATATCAGGCTTATGTCTATTTATAGACTTAAGCAGATATAGCGGAGATAGATCATCTATTTCTGATGTGATAGTCATAGGTTTGACTTCATCAGAATAGGGGATGGATCTGTTAAGAAGGTAGTAGGGTGTGATGTCCTGGTATTTGATGACATACACAGAGTAGGAAGTGATATTCCTATACTACGATCGGTTATACTTTGGTCGTCACACAGTGGTTTCTCCACATAGGACTTGGATATAATATCAGACATTCTGGTTACTAGATCTATGGTTTTAGATCTAGATTTGGGTGGTTTCCCAATCTGGGTACTTTGACCGCATTCTATGAGTATTTAGAATGGACGACTCCTGGCACGGTAGTGTACCTGCAGATAATGAAGTCACCCTCTCTAAAGGTGTTTTACAGACTAAAGGGGAGAGGGATACGCATGATTGACAGATCACTTGCTTAGGCAATTGAGTCAATCATGAGATGTCAAGTACCACACCAGATGTTGTTCTTGCAGTAGGTGCAATAAGTTGATATTGATCCAATCCTGGAGAAACAATCGGAAGCAGTTTTAGAACACAAGTTGATGTTCTAAGGAATTGATAACGACAGCCTCCTTTAGGAGACGGTTATCATTCCAGGCTTCTAAGGTGACATGGATGGCAGAGTGGCTGTCAGAGTTATAGTTTTCCCTCTGACGAGGGGCAGTATCATGGACAGATGGTCCATGTAGATACTGAGGGAAGGTATGGCGCAAGATACTGATTGAGTTCAGTTGACGATACAGTCTAAGAAGTTTGGATTTGGAGTTCATTTCTGAACTAGGTCCCGTCAGACATCCAGACATTCTAAGACAGGTATTGCTCATTTCGGGAGATAGTTTTCTCTGCGAACATGAGATATAGAGAGATATAGAAAGAAACATCAAAGCGGATCCACTCACTGAGGCTATTCCTCGAACGCAATAGTTTCGCAAACGAGCTTTGTGAGACTGACTAGTAGAGGAGTTGGATGTTCGGTATCACACGGGCTGTGAGTATGCGACATCGCAATAATTAGCCTTGAGTGCAAGTGGGAGATTGTTGGAGATAGTGCCCTCAGAGTCAATTATTGGATCACAGGCACGTGATTGCAATGATTGAGGGGAGGACCTGTCCCAGTAGGACAGTCTTACTCGAGATGATAGTATGCTATCTGGTTTATCTTTATCATCGTGTACTGCTTTAGGTGACCTTTCGAGTCGCTATTACACGTTGATAAAGCCCCTTGGATTCTTGCTTGACCACCAGCAGTATGAGGGCGATCATATAAGTGGGAGCTGGGGGTCTACAAGCATATCCTTAAAAGGTCCCTAGTCGTGGGAGATTCGAGACAGGGCATCGTTTCTCCAGAGTAGACTAGTGTATACAGTCGAGACCCCGACGAGGGGCGGTGGCCGGTCTCACAAGCCACTGGTGTCAGTTGATTCACCTAAGATGTATAAAGGTGCTCATTGGGTTATGAGTACACCGGACAGGACTCGCCGGGAACCTGCTAGTTGGGATTATACCAGACGTCAGATAGCAGTTCCCTGGTGACATGTGTACAGGTTAGTTCATCGACCTGAGATCGTCATTTGTCTCGTGTGAGTTCCCACTGTGCTTTGATTACTACCCTACCACGGCTCAAAGGAGTCGTGCAAACAGGTTTTAGTTGGGTACAGTCCCGAGCCACATGGAGACAGTGAGCGGATCTGCAGGGGTTCGTCTCTCCCGGTATTGGGGGTGAGGTCGTGCTGTGTCTAGGAGAGCCAGAACATGAAAAGTCCTTGGCCAAGGCAGGAGATTTGCTGGTAGGTATTCCAGTAGTATCTCAGGGTGTTCTGGGCTACACTCCGACACGACTTGTACCGCTTTTGGGGGTCTGACTTTTACCAACCCCCTAGGCCCGCCATGCGATACTCATAGACGAACGGACCGGACTGTACGGATATTGTCACTGACAGGCTCAGTAGGGTGTCAGGATGAGTTCGCTCATCGACTTCCCTTTTGGTCAATACCTGGTGGCCCGTCACGTATTGGCTTATACCTCTGACGTGCTAGTGGTTAAATCCACAGCCACAGTATTGACGAGTCTTTAGAGTCCACCACACAGAAAGTTACTCAAGTTTCGGGCGAAACGCTGTAGAGGCCGTATGGAGATATGGCAGGGTTCGATCAGATACGTGCGGTATTGCACGGATCGTGATCGGACGGTTCTTACTAGCCGGCTTTGGCTTAAGCCGGATTCTAGTTTTAGATAGTGTAGTTTTGTCTCTTTGCATTTGTGTTCAGTGGGAATACAAATGCGGGCATGTATTTGCAGTAGCGGGGTTTTCCTGTAATTTATTACGGGATCGGTTTTCTGGGGTTGCCAGTTTGCATTCCGTTCCGGCCGGTTTTCTCTTTTTCCTTCCCGGTCGGACTTTTCGTTGGAGGGTGTTAATTGCAAGTTTGCAATTAACATTTTGTGAGGGGTTTCTTTGCATAAGTGTGGCTTCATAATCATGAGATTCTTTTCTTGTCTATTCATTGCATTTATTGTGATGGTTTAGTGAGAGATTGATTTGTTAGATGAGGGTGCCCTTTTTATAATTGTTTATTCACTTTTTTTTTCCACTTGTTTTTTTTCCATGATTCATTGAGTGGGGCCGGCCACTGGTTGTGAGGGGAGAGGTTTAATTTGTGAGTGTGGATTAATTTCCTATGGTTTTATATAAAGGGAGCAAAATGAGTGTGCTGGGATTGTAGATTGAGATGATGAGGTATTATTTTATTTAAGGTGGCAGTGAGCTAAAATGAAGGGGCTGATTTTTCACAGCAAGAATGGAGAGAGTTCTTGCTTCATTTTTCTCCAGTGAGCACTTGAGATGTTCTGGCCGAGCTCATTTCTTGCATGCTCCATTGATTTTTCTTGCAAGCATCCATGGAAAATTCCTATGTAAAATTCCTCCAACATGGCAACCTCTTAAACCCTAAAAAGACAAGTTTACTACACTATTCTATAGCAAGTCTTGGACGCGTCGGCTAGCCAACTTCGCGCCCGAGTTGCCTCGGTCAAGAGGCGGGAGCCCGTAAAAGATTCCGGCTACATGGTGCTTTTCCGACGAGCGAGGAGGTGACGGAGATTCCGCGGGAGATCGGAGTGGAGACGAAGACCGAAGGACACGGATCGCTTGGTATACTTCTCTACTCTTTTCTTTTTGCTAGCTAGCTAGGTTAATGGCCCGATCCGGGTAAAAAGTCCGCGGTGGTGCCGTTTTGCAAAGTTCGCAAAGTTTTTGTTTTCCGCGTTTCCGGCGTCGGATCGACGGCCGGGACGCCCCCGCGGGCTTACATGGTCTACGATATGCCAGTACATGGCCCTAGTGCAAGTGGGAGATTGTTAGTGTTTATGCCCTAGAAGGCCATTACTGTATCATACTAGTTTGTATATTATTTAATGGAAGCTTGGGATATTCGCATGTGTATAACAGTCTTGCTAAACATGGTAGTATGCTACTTGGTTTTTCTATCTTAATATGTGAGTGTACGTATTGATAGAGCTCTTAGGATCTTGCTTGTCTACCAGCGTTGTGATGGCAGTCACACTAGTGGGGGCTGGCTAGTCTACAAGCACATCCTTATTCAGGTCCCTGGTCGTGGATTATCGAGACAGAGCATCGATACTCCGGAGTAGACTGGTGTGTACGCTTCTCATCCCAGTTGGGGAGATGGTCTGTCCCACAGCCGTCAGTACGTCGTACTGGAGATAGTATACAGGTGCTCGTTAAGGTTACGGGTACACCGGACAGGACTCACAGGGAACTGTTGGTTGGTTTGATACCAGTCGTCAGTGAGCAGTTCCCAGGTGACATGAGTACAGCGTAGTCCGCAGACTTGACACTGCTACTTCGCCTCGAGTGTGTCCTACTGTTCTTAGATTGCTACCCTACCACGGCTCAAAGGAGTCGTGCAAACAGGTAGCAGTTGGGTGCAGTCCCGAGCACTTGGAGGCAGTGGCGGTTAGACAGGATTCGTCCCTCCCGGTATTGGGAGTAGATATCGTGCTGTGTCAGAGAGCCATTACGCAAAGTCCCTGGCCAGGGCAAGCGAGATTTACTGGTAGGTTCCAGTAGTTTCTCAGGGTGTAATGGGCTTCCCTCCGACACGACTTATACCGCTTTTAGGGGACTGACGCTTGCCGCCCCCCTAGGCCCGATATGCGATAGTCTTGGACGAACGGACCGGACTGTATGGAGATTGTCACATCAGACTCAGTAGGAGTTCGGATGGGTTTCCTCATCGGCCTTCTTATCGACAACTACCTGGGGACCGTTACGTACAGCTAGTGCCGCTTGCAGTCTGTGGTTAAACCCACTGCCAGCGTAGTAGTCGAGTCTCTAGAGTCCCACACAGAGAGTTTCCTACTCCAGGCGAAACGATATAGAGGTCGCATGGTTTTGCGACAAAGGGTTCGGACGCATACGTGCGTTTAAGCACGTACGACTTTCGGACAGTTTTTACCAGTCGGCTTTGGTTTAAGCCAGTTACTGGTATCCGGTTATTGGATTTTTACAGTCTAAAGTTTTTCCGTATTTTTGCGGATCGGAGGGGCGTTCTCGTAATTGTGCGAGAAGCTTCTAGAAGATGTGACTAAGGAGGTTACTTTGGATAAGATTGTGAGTCATGAGGGTGATTCATCATTATCATTATTGCACCATAAATGATAATGACACATGCTTAATGAATCACCATTTTGCATTTATGAAGCATGCTTATTCATTTCTATTATTCATTATTCTAAAAATAAGAATGCTTCATAATATATTATGATACACTCTCTCTCATCTCATTATCTTATCTCACATTCTCTCTCCTCAAGCTCTCATCTTCAAGAGACTAATCCTTAATCCTCAAGAGTTGAGATCAAAGGTTTAGTTAGACTTAAACATCCATTACCTTCACTCTATATCATCCTTTCTTCTTTGATTAGCAATCAAAGTAGATTAGTTACCTCAAGTTAGAGGTGTAGCTTGTTGTTTTGCTTTCGGGTGGATCGTCTACTACCTAGAGAAGGTCGAGGAGAACAAAGGAGGACACAAAGACGAAGGACCGGTTTCATTAGGTATAATCCCTAAACACAATTGATAAGAAACTCTTTGTGTACGGTTATTTATAGTTTAGCTTCGATTTAAGCGGTTAGTCGATGTTCGTTCACTAAACAAGATCGTTTTTGAAATTTCCGCCTCCCCACAAGTACTGGGGTGTACTACATCGACTTACAAAGAATAATCTAAAAAAAGAAAAGAAATATAATCCTTATCATAACTTGAACCATGGTCAAGAGTAGAGAATAAATCATGGTTAGTGGGATGGTTAGGGTTAAGCATGAGACAAAATGGTAACTTGGTCAAAGTCTTCATGAAGCTTCATGAACAAAACAAAAGAAGCCACCATTTTCTCATTTGCTTTACATTTTCCAAAATGAATAAATAAATAGATATGAAAATGTAAACCCTAACCATTACATAACCATGGTTTAAACTTTACACAAAACACAAGTTAGCATGCATCATCAAACATGATACATACAAGTGCACAAAAATATATCACATATACAATGTGCACAATCCAATTGAGAAAATCTGTTTAAAGTGAACCAATACTAGTTAGTGCAAAGTAACATATCAAATATATAATTATGCATTAAATCATTAAATCAACACTTGATTCAATGATCCGGTCATGTCGCACACAACCGACTAGTATTCAATGTATCGGCTTATCGAATCAACGCTTGAATTGATAACTAGGTTATATCGCATACAACCTTTCCGATACATTCATCGCGAGAATGTAATACGGTATCACACACACGTATTATTCTCGGTCCCGCACATATCTCATATGCGCTCCTATTTCGTTTCGCTTGAGCCAGGAAACCTCTGTGTAGGACTCTAAAGACTCGTCAATACGCCGGCAGCAGGTGATGATCATATCAAACACCCACAAGCCGCAAGCGGTCTGCTAAACGTAACGGCCACCCGGGTATTGAGCGATCTGAAGATCGACGAGCAAGCCCGCTCACACTCCAGTGAATCCGACCAGTAACACTACCGTACAGTCCGGTCTGATCGTCTGATATGTCGCATATCTTGCCTAGGGGTGGTAAACGTCAGACCCCAATAGCTCGATAAGTCGTGTCGATATGAGGCTCATAACGGGTCGAGAAACTACTGGTAACACTTACCAGCAATTCTCTGATCAGCCCTGGCCAGGGACTTCCTGTTATAGCCAATCGAACACAGTGCAACATCAACTCCCTATACCGGGAGAGACGAATCCCCTCCTATCGCTCATTGCCTCCATGTGACTGGGGACTGTACCCAAAAACCACCGTTTTGCACGCCCTCTTGGACGTGGTAAGATGGAAATCAAAGCACAGTGGGAACCACACAAGACTCTATGACGATCTCGGGTCAACAGACTACTCTGTACCAGTGTCACCAGAGAACTGCCATCTGACGTAAGGTATAATACCATCTGGGAGTTCTCGGTGAGTCCGTCCAGTGTACCCAGTCTCTACTGAGCACCCGTATATCATCTCCGATATCAAACACCAATGGATATGGGATCATCCATCGCCCATCTGTATGGGTCGAGAAGCTACACGCTAGTCTACTCTGGTATATCGATGCCCCGTCTCGATACACCCTCGACTAGGGACTTTGAAGGATGTACTTATGGACTACCATGTCCCCACTAGTATGATCCGCATCATAGTCCAGGTAGTCAAGCACACATCCTAAGGGCTTTACCAACTTGTAACAGAGAGACAATCAGTATACACGTTAAGGTAAAGTTCAACCAGATAGCATACTATCATGTCGAGCAAGAAAGTCCTCCCTATATATGTCCCAGCATCCACTACAATATACATCCTATGTACAGTAATGGCCTCTAGGGCATACATATAACTAACAATTGCGACTATCAGCTATCAAGCTATGTCAACGAAAAGGTATTTTCTAAAGTGTACGTGACATTGCAATTACCGATGATGATGTGTGTGAGTCGACAAGTAAGTGTTTGTGGAACATACGCATCATCGGTAATGGTGCTGATGTCCTGACAGCATGGTTCATAATCACTAAGTACATAATAAACATGCAATGAGACGATAATAACATGATAAATAGCAATGAATAGTAATTGCAACAATAATATGCGGAACATGAATGATAACGTAACAATAAGGAATCTACATCGCTACACCTGTGTTATACTGTTTTGCCGTTTGAAATTGTACAAATCGTGGTGTTGTGAAAATAAGGGCTACGGTATTTTTAAGAAAAGTTATGTCTTTTGAAATATCCGTAGTATCCTTTGACATGTCTTTAAAATCCTCACGATTCGTTAGTTTAGGAAATAGGTATGACTCGGGTCCAATCTAACATCTATTGGGTAACTACAGGTCTAACTAACAACCAATCGGAAGGGTATGGAAACTACCTAAATCCGAGTCGATATATATATATGTGTGTATAATAGTCGGTGATCCCGTCTCAATAGTATCCCATACGATACCCTATATAATATGACATTCTCGAGTCAAGAGTGCGGATCTATCATCAATATATAGCTCGTACGGTAAATCCGTCGTACGGCCTCCCAAATCTGGGTACGGGTCAAATATCACATTTATCTCATTATTCGTCTGGTATCCTTTTCATCATATATTATGATTTGGGGGTAATGATCTATGTCTAGTACAATACTGATACCATATATGTAATGCATGCGTGTGTATGAAAACACCACGCCTAATGAACCCGCTAAAATATCATATCATATCTCAAATACGAACCGTATCATATCACCGATCTCATGGCCCCAAACCCAATCTCATCGACACATCTCTAATCACAAGTACTTATCCTCAAAATGCATGTATATACATACATACATACATACATACATATATATATATATACACACACACACATACATATCCCCATATATGCACAAGTAAAATAAATGTATGCATGTGTGTGTACGTGTGGGTAAAAACCTATTGTAGGGTTCGCGACTAAGAAACTAAACTAAGCTACTTCGAACTATCCTAAACTAAAGCATAAGCACAAAATCATATCTTGATAATCATCCTCGTATCATAAAACACCTATATAAACATATATATCATAAACTATACTACGGATTGCGGGGGTGCTATACGCCATCCACCTGACTTCCCCTGTAGATATAAATCTACTCACCTTGACCTTCGCTTTCCGATGTCGATGTCGCCACGCGCTTGCTTGTCGTCTCGAAGTCCTCATGAAGATACCTACGTATCATAACACATCGTATCGCATTAAAATCCGACTCATGACCAAAACGACACACGAATCTCACATAGGTCAAAACCTATGGTTTGCTCTCTTAAATCAACCCAAAAGCCCTCGACATCGGCGTACAAACGCCGAGTGATCGAGAAAAACTCAAACACACCATTCGTGGTTTTACAACACACTAAATATATATATGAAATAGGGTTTAAATCATCAAAACTTCAAATTCACTTTAAAAGCTATATTTCCGAAACTCTAGTAAGCAACAATTGCCAATTTAGTTCAAATCTAGTTGTTTTAATAATTCTAGCGGCTACAATGTTCACTAAATATCTTGATTAGGCCACCCAAACCATTTCCATAATTTAATCTCGTCAATTTTCATTAAACCCAAAATTCTAGTTTGCAAATTTATCCAATTTCAACAATTTCATAGTAAAAATACACAAACAACAATTTAGCTTGGTTTTGTATGATCTAAAGTATTAAACTATAACTTATAATGTTAATAATGTCAAGAATACCCTCATTAGATTTTATCTCAATTATTTATATATTTTACAAAAACCTAGTTTTCAACAATTAAGTAATTTGGACAAATTAGTTGTAACAATTTGTAATTTAACAACAAGGTTGCAATTTGCATATTTAAAAATGCATATTTCGGCTTATGCTGCTAAACTACTTGATTTAAATTGGTTTTTCCTTCACTCTACTGTTTCTTTGGTTTTGATTTCTAGGTTTTGGTTTACTTAGATTACGTACGCCTCGAGACGTTTTGTAATTTAAGTGCCGGTCATGTTCCGTACTTTTCGGGTCGTGACACCACTCGTGATGGCCTTCCTGAACCTGTTTTGGTCATCATCTACCATGATTCAATTCTTTCTCCTACCGTCACCGAGGAAACCTTGGTATCTCTTAGGTGGATGAGGAACCTGTAACGTTTTGAAAATCGTTTAGGTGAAATTTCGGAAAATCGGTAAAATAACGGGTGTTTTCCGTAAAAATCAAGATATAATTATCTTTAATCATAAAATCAAATATACATATTCTAGCTATATAATTTCTAGTATTTGTTGTTTATTGAGTCACTCGTAAAATTTCTAGTTGACTGAAATTTTTTCCGAAATTAATTATTTTAATATTATTTTAAGCCGTCACTAATACATTTAATTAGGGATAATTACAAATGTGAATGGGTTAATACAAGTTTATACATCATGACACGTTAAACCAAAGTGTAACATATGGTTTTTGAAATGAAAGGAAGTTGTTAAGATGGTTTTAGAAAATATGATAGAAAAAGGCTTAAATAGTGAAATTAATGTAAATGGAAATTGGGGTATAGTATTTATCTTTTTTTTCTCTCACCCACACTCACCCACACCCTCTCTCCTCCCCCATAGGCATTGGCCGAGCCTTCCCTTGACAGCCCCCCTCCACTTCTCTCTCTTTTCCTTGCAACAAACAAACAAAAAATAAGAAAAAAATGAAAGAATAAAGAAAGAAGTCAAATGAGGTATGGGCTTATTTTTCTTTCTCACTTCAACACCTCACTCTCTCTCCTCATTCCCTTACAAGACATGGCCGAAACCAGCAGCCCCCCATTCCACTTTTTCCATCTCTTTTCACTTCAAAATTCATCACAAAACCTCACAAAAATGCATCAAAATCCATATAAAAACCTCATTTATCTACTAATCTAAATCCTACCCATTATTCCTTGACCAATATAGCTTGGATTCATGAAGCAAGAAGCCATTTTGGAGGCCAAGATTTTCATGCTAGATCTCAAACATGTGAGGTATAATCTCAACCTTTTGTTTTGCTTTAATCAAAACTTATTTAGTATGAATTATGGATCCAATTTCAAGTTTTAGGAATTCAAGTGAGGGTTTTGTTTTGGAGCTAGGGTTTGATCACTTGAGGTTGGTTGTGATGTGTAGTTTCACATCTTAAGCATGCTAAAACCTAACCAATTTGCTAAATTTCAAATTGTTACATTTATTTTGCCCAAATTGTGATTTTTGCAAACTAGATTTTTGAAATTAATATTAAGAGATGAGTTTAAAATCTAATTAACATTGGTATGACTTAATTAAGATGTTTAATGAACATTATAGCCACTAGAATTGTTAAAATATTTAAATTGGTTAAAACATCAAGTTTTGATCTAAAATGGAAATTTGTGCTAACTAGGTTTTTGGATTAATGTAATTCAGCGAGATTAAAAATCTAGTAAATATTTTTGTGGCCTAATTAAGATAATTAGTGAATATTATGACCGCTAGTTTTGCTAAAACATCAAGATTTGTATTAAAACGGTTAATGACTGCTTACTAGGATTTTGGAAATAAATCTATTTGATTAATTTTAAGGTTTTTATGAATTGCACCCTATTTTCATTTAAATTTTAGTGTGTTATGAACGCGTGATTGGTACGTTTGGTTTTTTTCTCGATCAATCAGCGTTTGTACGCAGATGTCGGGGGTTATTTGGTTCTTTTGCATTAGTCAGATTTTAATGCGATACGATGGGTTATGATATGTACGTATCCTCACGAGGACTTCGAGACGACAAGAAAGCGCATGGCGACATCGGCATCGGCAAGCGAAGATCCAGGTGAGTAGATATATATCTACGGGGAGAAGTCCGGTGGATGGCATATAGCACCCCCGCAAAGTTGTACGAAATGATGTGATATGATATAGATGTACATTTAGGTGTTATTGAGAGATATGAACACTTAGTAAGAAAGGAATTATGAGATCATGGGTTAGTGCTAGCGAGAATTGAGGACAAGATTTAGTTGGTTTCTTAGTCGTGAACCCTAGTGTAAGGTTGTACACATACATATACACGCACGGGATATGGTTTTGGGTGTACTTGCAATATGTATGTGGATAGATGTGGATGCGTGGGTTTATATATACATATATGGGTACACGGATGATAGAGGATAATATATGGTACTTGGAGATGAGTCGATGTGATTGGGCTTGATGCCGTGAGATCGGTGATATGATTTAGTTCGTATTAGGAGACACAACATGATATTATTAGCAGATCTTTAGGTGAGGTGTTTCAGACACACGCACATATATTGTTGATGGTAACAGCTTGTACTAGACTTAGATCTGTACCCCAGTTCATGACATATGATGATAAGGATACCAGACGAGTAATGAGATAAATATGATATTTGACCCGTACCGAGATTTGGGATACAGTACGATAGATTTACCATACGAAATATAGTTATGAGGATAGATCCGCACTTTTGACTCGAGGATGTCATATTATTTATTGTATCGTACGTAATACTATTGAGGCGAGATCACCGACTACTAGATATATATATAGATCGACTCAGACTTAGGTGGATTCCCTTACCCTTTTGACTGGGCTCGAGTCATACTCATTTTCAAAAGTGGAGAATTATGAGTAATTTAAATACCAAACTGTATGACTCGTATTTTGGGTAGGAATATTTTCAGGGTTGCTGTTACTACATCACTTTCTGTATATTCATGATGTTTCATCGCATTGCATGCCTGTACATATGTTATATGTAATTATTATGAAACCCTGCTTTCAGGAAACCAGCACCATTACAGATGATGCATATGTTCTATGTACACCTGCTTGCCGGCTCACCCACATCATCATCGGTAATTGCCATGTCACGTACACTTTAGAGAATAATATTTATTGACAATGCTTGTGAAGGGTTACACTAGCGCCACGGCCAACTTCCATGACCAAATGCGGAACAAAAATTTCGTAGTGATAACGAACTTGGCGCTAATATAAACCCTAACCGGATCTTTACCATAAACCTATTTAGCACTTGATAAAGAGTTCTGTCTACTATGAAGGATGTTATACCTAAAGAAACCGAGTCCTTCGGGTCTTCAATCCTCTCATTAAGCTCCTCGATGGTTCTATGGATCGTGCTTGAACTCCGGCCTCCTTTTGTCTATGATGATCCACCCGAGAGCTTCAACCTTGAACTAAACCTCTAGCTTGAGGTAACTAGATTACTTGATTTGCTAATCCAAGTAAACTAGAGAGAGTAGAGAGTGATTTGAATGGCTTATTCTAACTAACCCTTGATTATCAACTCATGATAGATTAGGGTTATGGTTTGAGAGAGGAAGAAGAAGGAGAGAGTTTGCATGAAGAGAGAGAATGCTTTTGTGATGAATGAATAAAAGTATTTGGAAAAAGAATATATATCATTGACCATTTGCTTTGGAGAGAAGAAAATATCTAAGGAATCATCTAGCACAAAAATATCTCATCCATAATATCTTTAGTCAACAAGTCAATCTAAGTCAAATGGTCAACAAAGTCAAATGGTCAACAAAATATTCATTCCAAATACAATTATCATTTATCAAAAATAACATAATCTTTTCTTTTCCTTATTTGTGTTTTTTCCAAATCAATGGTCAAAACCCTAATGAGAAAATCTCCGTCTGTACCCCCTCTCGTCTGTATATACATACCCGCATCCATGTTCTGAGAAACATGAATACACTGAGATGAAGCCAATCCAATAATCATATACTAGGATCTGGCTTAAACCAAAGCCCACTAGTATAGCCCGCTCGAACACCATACGTGCATAAGTGCACGTATATGCTCGAACCATGTCATAAAACCATACGACCTCTACTCATTTCGCTCGAGGCTGGGAATGTAAGTCTACGGTAGCGCCCCGGCCGTCTACAGACGCCAAATGCGGAACAAAAACTTTTTAACTGGCGCTATCGTATACTTTAACCCGGATCTGCCATTATTGCTAAACTAACAAACTGTAAAGAGTGTAGAAAGGTTATACCGAACGATCCGAGTCCTTCGTTCTATAACCATCATCCCACGCTCCGTTGCGGCTGCTCCGATCTCTTCGATCTCCGATCTGCTCGTCCAGGTGGCACCACGTCGACGATTCTTTAAACGGGCTCCCGCCTCTGACTCGAGGCAACTCGGTCGTCAAGTTTGCTAAAAGAGACGACCAAGATTGATGTAGAGAATGAGTAGAAGACTTTGTCTCGTTCCGTCCAAAGCTATGGACCAATGGTTAATGAAGTTGCCACTCGAATCGGGTGATGGAATGAAATGAGCTGTGAAATTCCATACACCCCAAAATCTATGATAATCTTTTTCTATCATCAAGTGAGAGTGAGAGAGAGAGGGGGGGAAGGGGCCGGCCATATATAGGAAGGAGGAGGGTGAGTGTAGGAGAGGGGGGTGACCACAAGAAAATATCATGTGTGAACACAAACAAATATCTCTAGTGTGAACACAAAGTGTGAACACACCAAAAGCAACCAATGAAAACACAACATCTTTTAACCTAGTCACCTCATCTAGATGCTTCTAGAAAATTCCACACTCATCCAAAGAAAAGATAAATCCGTTTTTAACCGAATGTTAAAAGACGGCTAATAGAAAACTGGAAACTGGCAACTTCCAAAAGTGATCCTGAAACGACTTTCAGGATAACCCCGTAACTGTATAAATATACCCGTATTTGTATTACGACCGAATACAAATGCAACTGAGACAAAGATATTATATCTACTCAATATAATACTCGGATCCGGCTTAAACCAAAGCCGACCAGTATCATCTGCCCGAAAAATAACATGTGCGTAAACGCACGTGCATTTTCCGAACCCTGCCATAAAACCATACGGCCTCTACAAAGTTTCGCCCGAACTTGGGAAACTTTCTGTGGGGGACTCTAATGACTCGTCAGTACCCTGGCAGTGGGTTTAACCACAAACCGTCAGCGGCACTAGCAATGCGTAACGGCTGCCCATGGACTGACCTCAAGGGAGGCCGATGAGCGAACTCATCCGGAAACCCTACTGAGCCTAACAGTGACAATGTATATACAGTCCGGTCCGTTCGTCTATGAGTATCGCATATCTGCCTAGGGGGCTAGTAACGTCAGACCCCCAATAGCAGTATAAGTCGTGTCGGAGTGTAGTCCAATAACACCCTGAGATACTACTGGAGTACCTACAAGTAAATCTCCTGCCACGGCCGTGGGCTATGTGTAATGGCTCTCCTAGACACAGCACGATCTCTCCCCCAATACCGGGAGAGACGAATCCCCTGCCGATCCGCTCACGTGCCTCCATATGGCTCGGGACTGTACCCAAAAGCTACATGTTTGCACGACTCCTTTGAGCCGTGGTAGGGTAGAAATCAAAACACAGTGGGAACTCACACGAGACAAATAACGACCTCAGGTCGATGAACTAACCTGTACACATGTCACCAGGGAACTGCTATCTGACGATATGTATAATACCAACTAGCAGGTTCCCGGCGAGTCATGTCCGGTGTACTCATAACCCAATGAGCACCTGTATACATCTTAGGTGATCCAACCGACACCTGTGGCTTGTGAGACCGGTCACCGCCCTCGTCGGGGTCTCGACTGTATGCACTAGTCTACTCCGGAGTATCGATGCCCTGTCTCGAAACTCCCACGACTAGGGACCACAATTAAGGATATGCATATAAACTACCCAACTCTCACGTATATGATCGCCATCATACTGTTGGTAGTAAAGCAAGATCCTAAGGGCTCTATCAAAGTGTAACATGTAATCAGTCACCTGAACATGTACACGACTGATAAAGGCAAACCAGATAGCATACTATCATCTCGAGTAAGACTGTCCTACCGGTATAGGTCCTCCGCAATCATTGCAATCACGTACCTGCGATCCAATAATTGACTCTGAGGGCACTATCTCCAACAATCTCCCACTTGCACTTAAGGCTAATTATTGCGATGTCGACTACTCACAGCCCGTGTGAAACCGAACATCCAACTCCTCTACTAATCAGTTTCATAAAGCCCGTTTGTAAAACTATTGTGTTCGAGAAATAGCCTCAGTGAGTGGATCCGCCTAGAAGTTTCTTTCTATATCTCTCTTAATCTCAAATTCGCGGAGAAAGCCATCTCCCGAATTGAGTAATACCTGTCTTAGAGTACGTCTGGATATCTGATGGGACCTAGTTCATAAATGAACTCCAAATCTAAACTTCTTAGACTGTATGGATCACTGAACCTAATCAGTATCCGGCACCAAGCCTCCCACAGTATCCTCTTGGACCACCTGTCCATAATACTGTCCTTTGTCAGAGGGAAAACTATAACTCTGACAATCACTCTGTCAACCATGTCACCTTTGAAGCCTGGAATGATAACCGTCTCCCAAAGGAGGCTGCCGTCATCAAATCCGCAGAACATGTACTTATGTTCTAAAGCTACTTTCTTATATCTCTCCAGGATTGGATTAATACAAACTTATCGCATCTAGTGCAAAAACAACATCTGGGGTGGTACTTGACACCTCACGATTGACTCAATTGCCTAAGCAAGTGATCTGCCAATCATGCACAGCCCTTTCCCCTTTATTCTATACGACACCTTTAGAGAGGGTGACTCCATCACCTGCAGGTACACTACCATGCTAGGAGTCAACTATTCTAAAAACCATTAGAATATCTGTCAAAGTACCCACATTGGGAAACTACCCAAATCTAGATCTAAAACCATAGATCCAGAAACCAGAATGTCAAATATTATATCCATATCCTGTCTGGAGAAACAACTGTGTGACGACCACAGTACAACCGATCGTAGTATAGGAATTTTACTTCCTACTCTGTGTATGTCATCCAAATACCATGACATCACACCCTACTGCCTTCTTAATAGATCCATCCCCTATTCTGATTGAAGTCAAACCCATGACTGTCACATCAAAATTAGATGATCTATCTCCGCTATAAACGCTCAAGTCTATAAATAGATATAAGCATCTTGCCCACTATGCTTCCGCTGCTCCCACTGACTACGACAACCCTCCTACCGGGTCTCATAGCCTGAAACAACAGTAGTGTCAAGTCTGGGTAGATAAGAACCTCCCTGTCACCGTCCTTGAGGCTACCAAAGTACCTCTCGGGTGTCTGAGGTTACCCACCATATCTGCGGAGTGGCTATTGGAATGTCAAACCTGATTGAATAGATAGGACCTATTAAATTTTCCGTAATCGTTCGTGGTTCTGGAATCACTTCCAGTTCTACCATACTCCCACTACTGTTTTCTGAAAAAATCCATTTTACTAAAACTGTGGCGAGTCAAGAACAATATCACTATTGATCTTCCAAATGGTAGAATATCAACCCTCGTCATAGCCAGGGTCAACCCACAAACAGCCATTACAGAAACGTGCCCTGAGTTATCCAGAGTCTGGTTTTAAGCATAAGCTGGACAACTCCCCGTACTTTAACATCTTTTAAGGTACGAACTATTCTATATCCAATATAGAAACTTTGGCACTTTATTTAATTGGAACCAGATTCAATCATGCAGCTGTCTCCAGTGCATATCAACTTAATGGAAAGAGGCTAATCAGCATTACTCAACTTAGGAATCCATCCAATTATGAGTAACCTGAAAGAGAAACACGTTTCTCAAAACTATCACTATCATCTGAATACCAATCACAAGAATCTACATCTTCGATCTCTTTGAAGAATCCCGATATTTGTGATACCTGGTTCTCTACTTTATTCTTATACCCTCAACTTCTCAAAACTTAGACCATGTATTTCTACGAAACACTTGTCTAAAAACTAGAGAAGTTATAAGTAAACAAAACATAGTACGAGGACCTACCCTTTTGTCCTGAAGGACACTTGGACAACATACAACACTCTGTATAAGTCCGCTAAGTTAAACAACTCATAACCTGTGCGTCGTAGGTTGAAAACTGTACCCTGGCGATTTCCTCAAATATCACCAATTACAACGAATTCCGATATAATGAGGATGATCACCTAATTCCCAATAACTTACTCCCACTCATCATCTGTAAAACCATACAGATATGAGAATAAAACCTGGTAAATACATCCCCTTGGAGTAAGTATCCAATCGGGAAAACTGTTTTCCTTTAACAATGCACTGAAACATGAAAATGTTTCCTAGGGGTATCTTGGTATTCATAGTAATGCCTCTTCCATAATCCAATTCATAACTTTAACCGTATATTTTATTGCCATCTCTCTAAATCCCTTTATTTGTCTTTAGTCATTACCTTCTGTACACCATCGTTAGGCTAAATGGTTTTCTTCCTTCCCTACCATTCGGCACCAGCCTATGGTTTGGAAGAAGACTATCCAGTAAGCATAATAGGTGTACCCTCCTAAACCAAGGAGTACTCATATCTTGAGAGAAGGTGATGATAAAAGACAACTGAATAATACCTTATTCCTTTAAAGGTGAAATAGGAGTGGCGATGAAGTACGCGGTTTTGGTCGTGAATGATATCAGTCGCAATTTACTTACCCCTCTTTCTAATCCCTTTATTTTGTCTTTACATATTACCTTCTGTACACCCTACTTAGGCTAATTGGTTTTCTTCATTCCCTACCTTTCGGCACCTGCCTATGGTTTGGAATAAGACTATCCAATAAGCGTAATAGGTGTACTCTCCTAAACCAAGGAGCTCTCGCAACCTGAGAGAAGGTGATAATAAAAGACAACTGAATAAACCAATTCTATTTCTCCTGAACCTTGATCCATCCTCGAAGAAGTCCCTTCGAGTTCGTATATAACCATACGATGGATCTATCCAATGGAAGTGGATGTCCGTAGTAATACGGGTGTTCTGAGAAATACAAAGGGTGAAAGAAGGAGTAGCAATGACTTATGCAACTCAGACAATCCAAAAAGCCAGTATTTTAAGAAGGTTCGGTCAACTTGGTCACTGAGTCATAGTCTAGGGTCGGTCAAAGGTCGCTGCCAAAGAGAGAGCGAAAAGAAACACTCTGCGTGCACTCTAACCTAGATCAGAATGGTTATCACTTTATCTAATCCGGAAACCTCCCACTGTCCTGTCAAATTCTCCTCCAAACCTGAAAGAAGAATCAATCGGGATTACCCGAAGAGTAAACCAACTCATCAGCGGGAATCGGGATCCAACTCTCATCGCATGATAACGTGATGGAATGCATCCACGTTACTCATACTCCAGAAGGTATGCGCATACTTGGCAAGTTTCAGTTTCTTTAGAAACTCCCGATATGATTTTTGCCCCATGCTCTTATAACCTTGGCTTTGGTCAAAATGTCATAAGTCGCATGCCAAGTTCTACCCGTCACTATCTTGTTAATTTGAACCCACCCGCACATGCCCCTGACTTTGGCCAATCGGCAGAACGACTGTCCCAAACTAACTCATCTATCTATGCAACAAATGAATACCCAGCAGCTACCAAACACTATGCCTTAACTTTGGCTAAAATGCATAGCTTGAATACTACTGAATACCCAAAAGAAGTGACGGAAGGCTACGGTTGGTTTTTGGCGAAAAACCTTTAACGTAACGAACTTGATATCGCTGAAGGAACCTGATAGCTTTTTTAAAATATAGTGGCGAAAACCTTTTGCTAAAGAGGTCACTCCTGATGAAGGGATCTCGGCTCTTTCCTCGTGGAATGAGGTGCAGGATATTCCACTGAATACCGCTATGCAAAGCAACTTGTAATCGACTATAGTGAAGTTATTACCCTGACGCAAACTTCTGCCCAAGGGGTCAGTCCCGGTGAAGGAATATCGGCCCTTACCCCGTCGAATGAGGTGCAAGATATTCCACTGAATACCGCTATGCAAAACAAAAGGAAACGTCTTTGCAATAACACATTTTAAATTTGTTCCAACAACTGTAAACAGGTTTGCTTTACTTTGCATTGATCAAAATCAATGCAGTCCCAACAATCAATCACACAAGAAAAGAACGAAAAATAAAATGTACGTATATGCCATCCGCATTCGTCACTGGGTCCCGTCATCACCCGTTAGGTTACTTAACTAACGACAGAGCGGGGACTGGACTAGCGCGGGTGTAAAACATATACAACATCTAATAGTATATAAACCAATATACAATAATCGCTCCAGGCGTGATAATATGCAACATTACAGAAAAGTAATAAGCATCACAGAACAATACAGATAATCTGGGATCCCTGAGTTTCACAGAGCCGCTGCTGAAACCCGACGTTCCCCTGGTCGTGTGGATAGCCTGTGCAATGAAACCTAGACCCCTACGAGTGCGGTAAGTTACCCGCCAAAACCTGAAGCGAGGCAGCCTCCTACAGCAAAGTGAATGGACCACCCTGTACTTCACGGAATCCGGTAATCTTGGGCACCCCTCCTTGGGTCAACCTGTACCCCCTACGAGTGCGGCGAATAGTCTGCCAATTCTAGAGTGGGGCCCCACTGCATCTTAAAACCATGAGATGCGGACCTGTTGCCCCCCAGAACCCGGCTATCCGTACACTCCGTCGCGGGGTAAAACCTAGTACAGAATAGAAAAATATGTACAACAGGTACATCGACCGCAACCTGGTCGTGCCCTAAAAGAATATTATATAAAATCGACAGAAACTGTGAAGTTGAATTTTGTAGTTTTTGATTTCCGGTTCGATCGATGTTTTAAACGCGTTAGCACAAGTTAGTAAAGCAAAATGGTGAGGCTCTGATACCACTGTAAGTCTACGGTAGCGCCCCGGCCGTCTACAGACGCCAAATCCGGAACAAAAACTTTTTAACTGGCGCTATCGTATACTTTAACCCGGATCTGCCATTATTGCTAAACTAACAAACTGTAAAGAGTGTAGAAAGGTTATACCGAACGATCCGAGTCCTTCATTCTTTAACCATTATCCCACGCTCCGTTGCGGCTGCTCCGATCTTTTCGATCTCCGATCTGCTCGTCCAGGTGGCACCACGTCGACGATTCTTTAAACGGGCTCCCGCCTCTGACTCGAAGCAACTCGGTCATCAAGTTTGCTAAAAGAGACGACCAAGATTGATGTAGAGAATGAGTAGAAGACTTTGTCTCGTTCCGTCCAAAGCTATGGACGAACGGTTAATGAAGTTGCCACTCGAATCGGGTGATGGAATGAAATGATCTATGAAATTCCATACACCCTAAAATCTATCATAATCTTTTTCTATCATCAAGTGAGAGTGAGAGAGAGAGAGGGGGAAGGGGACGGCCATATATAGGAAGGAGGAGGGTGAGTGTAGGAGAGGGGGTGACCACAAGAAAATATCATGTGTGAACACAAACAAATATCTCTAGTGTGAACACAAAGTGTGAACACACCAAAAGCAACCAATGAAAACACAACACCTTTTAACCTAGTCACCTCATCTAGATGCTTCTAGAAAATTCCACACTCATCCAAAGAAAAGATAAATCCGTTTTTAACCGAATGTTAAAAGACGACAGATAGAAAACTGAAAACTGGCAACTTCCAAGAGTGATCCTGAAACGACTTTCAGGATAACCCCGTAACTGTATAAATATACCCGCATTTGTATTACGACCGAATACAAATGCAACTGAGACAAAGATATTATATCTACTCAATATAATACTCGGATCCGGCTTAAACCAAAGCCGACCAGTATCATCTACCCGAAAAATAACACGTGCGTAAACGCACGTGCATTTTCCGAACCCTGCCATAAAACCATACGGCCTCTACAACGTTTCGCCCGAACTTGGGAAATTTTCTGTGGGGGACTCTAATGACTCGTCCGTACCCAGGCAGTGGGTTTAACCACAAACCGTCAGCGGCACTAGCAATGCGTAACGGCTGCCCATGGACTGACCTCAAGGGAGGCCGATAAGCGAACTCATCCGGAAACCCTACTGAGCCTAACAGTGACAATGTATATACAGTCCGGTCCGTTCGTCTATGAGTATCGCATATCTGCCTAGGGGGCTAGTAACGTCAGACCCCCAATAGCTGTATAAGTCGTGTCGGAGTGTAGCCCAATAACAGCCTGAGATACTACTGGAGTACCTACCAGTAAATCTCCTGCCACGGGCGTGGGCTATGTGTAATGGCTCTCCTAGACACAGCACGATCTCGCCCCCAATACCGGGAGAGACGAATCCCCTGCCGATCCGCTCACGTGCCTCCATATGGCTCGGGACTGTACCCAAAAACTACATGTTTGCACGACTCCTTTGAGCCGTGGTAGGGTCGAAATCAAAGCACAGTAGGAACTCACACGAGACAAATGACGACCTCAGGTCGATGAACTAACCTGTACACATGTCACCAGGGAACTGCTATCTGACGATATGTATAATACCAACTAGCAGGTTCCCGGCGAGTCCTGTCCGGTGTACTCATAACCCAATGAGAACCTGTATACATCTTAGGTGATCCAACCGACACCAGTGGCTTATGAGACCGGCCACCGCCCCTCGTCGGGGTCTCGACTGTATACACTAGTCTACTCCGGAGTATCGATGCCCTGTCTCGAAACTCCCACGACTAGGGACCACAATTAAGGATATGCATATAAACTACCCAACTCTCACGTATATGATCGCCATCATACTGTTGGTAGTAAAGCAAGATTCTAAGGGCTCTATCAAAGTGTAACATGTAATCAGTTACCTGAACATGTACACGACTGATAAAGGCATACCAGATAGCATACTATCATCTCGAGTAAGACTGTCCTACCGGTATAGGTCCTCCGCAATCATTGCAATCACGTACCTGCGATCCAATAATTGACTCTGAGGGCACTATCTCCAACAGGGAAACCCTCTGTGTGGGACTCTAAAGACTAGACAGTACTCTGGAAATGGGTTTAACCATAAGCACGTCAGCGGCACTAGCTGTACGTAACGGCTACCCAGGTATCTGTCAAAAAGAAGGTCAACGAGCAAGCTCATCCAAACTTCTACTGAGCCTATCTGTGACAATTTCCGTACAGTCCGGTCTTTTCGTCTAAGAATATCGCATATCTGGCCTAGGGGGGTAGTAAACGTCAGACCCCTAATATCGGTATAAGTCATGTCGGAGTGTAGCCCAGAATATCCTGAGAAACTACTGTAAACACTACGAGTAAATCTCGCTTGCCCTGGCCATGGACAACTATGTGTAATGGCTCTCCTAGACACAGCGCGATATCAACCCCTAATACCGAGAGAGACGAATCATGTTTAACCGTCACTGCCTCCAAATGCTTCGGGACTGCACCCAACTACTACCTGTTTGCACGACTAATAGAGCCATGGTAGGTTAACAATCAAAGAACAGTAGGAACACACTTGAGGCAAAGTGGCAATGTCACGTTAACGGACTAAGCTGTACTCATGTCACCTGGGAACTATTAACTGAAGATAGGAATAATACCAACCAACAGTTCCCGACGAGTCCTGTCCAGTGTACTCGTAACCTAACGAGCACCTGCATACTATCTCTAGTACGACGTACTGATGGCTGTGGGACAGACCATCTCCCCTGCTGGGACGAGAAGCGTATGCACCTGTCTACTATGGAGTATCGATGCCCTGTCTCGATAATCCTACGACTATGGACCAGAATAAGGATGTGCTTATAGACTACCCAGCCCCCACTAGTGTGATCGCCATCACAACGCCGGTAGTCAAGCAAAGATCCTAAGGGCTCCATCAATATGTATTAGCTATATGTTAAAAAGAAACATACACACATATTAAGATAGAAACAAACCAAGTAGTATACTACTATATTGAGGAAGATTGTCGCAAACCCGTGTATATATCCCAAGCTTCCAAAATGTATTATAAAAACTTGTACTATACAATAATGGCCTCTAGGGCATACATATCCAACAATCTCCCACTGGCACTAAAGGCCAGTAATTGGTGTACCGCATACCCAATGTCTGCTCTATGGCCAGCTGCTAGCGCACCGCATACTCAATAGCTCAAAAAGTCACTCGAAATGTGTTTGAGGGAGGGCCTTTATGAATGGATCCGCCATGTTGTCTTTAGTGTCCACTCACCGTACCTCGATCTCCTAGAGATCAATGATCTCCTTGATCAGATGATACCGCCTTAAGATGTGTCTGGACTTCTGATGGGACCTGGGTTCCTTCGCTAAAGCTATAGCCCCATTGTTATCGCAATACAAAGGTATTGGGTCAACAATGGACAGAACCACCTAAAGTTCACTAATGAACTTCCTCATCCAGACCGTCTCTTTTGCGGCATCGCTTGCAGCAATGTATTCAGCCTCCATCGTCGAGTCTACGACGGTATCCTGTTTGGAACTCCTCCAACATACCGCCCCTCCGTTGAGGGTAAACACAAAATCCGAGACAGACTTGCTGTCGTCCTTGTCACTCTGGAAGCTTGAATCAGTATAGGACTCGACCCTGAGGTCTCCATTACCGTAAACCAGGAACATCTCCTTAGTCCTTCTTAGGTACTTAAGAATGTTCTTCACTGCCGTCCAGTGGTTCTCACCTGGGTCTGACTGATACCGGCTCACCACGCTTAGTGCGAAAGCTATATCTGGTCTTGTACATAGCATCGCATACATTATAGATCCTACCGCTGAAGTGTAGGGTATAATGCTCTTGCGAACCCTCTCCTCGTCAGTCTTGGGAGACATCTTCTTGGAGAGGGTGATTCCGTGCAATGCTAGTATATTACCGCGTTTGGAATCATCCATACTAAATCTCTTTAGTACGGTCTCTGTTGGAGATAGTGCCCTCAGAGTCAATTATTGGATCACAGGCACGTGATTGCAATGATTGAGGGAGGACCTATCCCGGGACAACAGTCTTACTCGAGATGATAGTATGCTATCTGGTTTACCTTTATCATCGTGTACTGCTTTAGGTGACCTGACAGGTCGCTATTACACATTGATAGAGCCCCTAGGATTCTTGCTTGACTGCCAGCAGTATGAGGGCGATCATATAAGTGAGAGCTGGAGTCTATTAGCACATCCTTAAAAGGTCCCTAGTCGTGGGAGTTTCGAGACAGGGCATCGATTCTCCAGAGTAGACTAGTGTATACAGTCGAGACCCCGACGAGGGGCGGTGGCCGGTCTCACAGGCCACTGGTGTCAGTTGGTTCACCTAAGATGTATACAGGTGCTCATTGGGTTATGAGTACACCGGACAGGACTCGCCGGGAACATGCTAGTTGGTCTTATACCTGACGTCAGATAGCAGTTCCAAGGTGACATGTGTACAGGTTAGTTCATCGACCTGGGGATCGTCATTTGTCTCGTGTGAGTTCCCACTGTGCTTTGATTACTACCCTACCACGGCTCAAAGGAGTCGTGCAAACAGGTTTTAGTTGGGTACAGTCCCGAGCCACATGGAGGCAGTGAGCGGATCTTCAGGGGTTCGTCTCTCCCGGTATTGGGGGTGAGGTCGCGCTGTGTCTAGGAGAGCCATTACACAAAGTCCTTGGCCAAGGCAGGAGATTTACTGGTAGGTATTCCAGTAGTATCTCAGGGTGTTCTGGGCTACACTCCGACACGACTTGTACCGCTTTTGGGGGTCTGACTTTTACCCACCCCCTAGGCCCGACATGCGATGCTCATAGACGAACGGACCGGACTGTATGGATATTGTCACTGACAGGCTCAGTAGGGTGTCAGGATGAGTTCGCTCATCGACGTCCCTTTTGGTCAATAGCTAGTGGCCCGTTACGTATTGGCTTATACCTCTGACGTGCTAGTGGTTAAATCCACAGCCATAGTATTGACGAGTCTTTAGAGTCCACCACACTTTCAGTTACTCAGCTTTCGGGCGAAACGCTGTAGAGGCCGTATGGAGATATGGCAGGGTTCGATCAGATACGTGCGGTATTGCACGGATCGTGATCGGACGGTTTTTACTAGCCGGCTTTGGCTTAAGCCGGATCTTAGTATTTGATAGTGTAGATTTTGTCTCTTTGCATTTGTATCCGGACGGAATACAGATGCGGGTGTGTATGCACAGTATCGGGGTTTTCCTGTAATTTATTACGGGACCAGTTTTCTGGAGTTGCCAGTTTGCATTCCGTTCCGGCCGGTTTTCCTTTGTTCTTTCCCTGCCGGACTTTTCCGATGGAGGGGGGTTATTTGCAATTGTGCAAATAACTCTTTGTGGAGGGGTTTATTGCATTGTTTTGATTTGATAGCATCTTTGCTCCATGATGCATTAATTAAGTCATGAGGAGGTATGGGTTTTTGATATGTTTTGTGTTGGAAATTGGAGTGGGGCCGGCCACTGTTTGGGTGGATTGATGAATTAATATTTATATGATTGCATTGTGTTTAAAATGAGTGTGCTGGAATGGTTGATGAGGAGATGATGCAATATTTTATATAAGGTGGCAGTGAGATTAATTTGGGGAATGGGCTGATGGAGTTTTTTCTGGCCGAGCTCATATTTTTCCTTGCATGCTCCATTTTTCCTCTAGCATCCATGAAAAATCCTTGTGCAACAAATTCCTTCATCATGGCAACTATCCTAAACCCCAAAGAGACAAGTTTCTACATTATTCTACAGCAAATCTTGGGCGCGTCGGCTAGCCAACTTCGCGCCCGAGTTGCCTCGGTAATGAGGTGGGAGCCCGTAAAAGATACAGGCGATGTGGTGCCCTTCCGGCGAGGAGATGGAGACCGGACATTCCGCAGGAGATCGGGACGACGACGAGAAGACCGGAGGACTCGGATCACTCGGTAAATCTCTTCCCCTTTCTTGTAGTTAGTTAGATCTATTTTAATGGCCCGATCCGGAGTCTAGTGCGCGGTGGTGCCGGTTTGCAAAGTTCGCAAAATTAAAGTTTATCACCGCTTCCGCATTTGGCCGTCGGGTTGTCGGCCGGGGCGCCGCCGTGCACTTACAGTGGTATCAGAGCCTCGCCATTAATTTCGTCTAGCTTCGTTTGATGTGTTTTGCATTTCCGATCGACAAAAATTCCAAAAATCGCATTTTTGTTCACGACAGTTTTCTGTTGAAATTTTTTGGTGTCTAAAAATTTTTCAGGTTGTAAAATAGTGATGTACTGGAAGTTATAAGCATACTGTAGAAATTCGACACTGCAACTCGACCACGAAAGCGCGGAACCGCGGCAAAATCCCCCCTTGTGCCGCGGTTCCGCCCCTAACAGTGTCCTTGCTGTGTCAAATTTCTTCAGTAGCTTTCTGGTATGAAAATAGGGGTTTTGGAATATTAAATTTGGGCCCAGATTTTCTGTGAGTGCTACAGTACTGTTTGGGGGCCCAATTGTTAATTTTTTATCGATCGGATATTTTAAACATATTTTTTTCACAGTATTTACATTATATCTGCGACCGTGAATGTCACTCGATCGGTAAATTCAGTCTAACTGCTATAGCCCGGTTAGACGGATTTGCGAACGTGACTTTCGCGTTGATGTTCTATGTATTTGCTGTGATGTTGCGGATCGGTCGTGGGGGATAGCCTGGATGCAATGCTAGTACAGTGTTGTTGTATTATGTACATTTGATTTTGCGGGGCGAGCGTCCGACATGTGGACTGCCGTCACTGCCTGATTGTATTATTCTTTTGGGGCACGACCTGGTTGCGGTCGATGTACCCGTTGTATGTATATTTTACTTTCTGTACTAGGGTTACCCCGCGGAGGGGTGAACGGATAGCCGGGTTCTAGAAGGCAACAAGCCCGCATCTCATGGCTTTGGGACGGAGGGGGCTTCACTCCAGGATTGGCTGGCTATTCGCCGCACTCGTAGGGGGTATAGGATTTCATTGCACAGGCTATCCACACGACCAGGGGAACGTCGGGTTTCAGTAGTGGCTCTGTGAAACCCGGGGATCCCAGATATCTGTATTGTTCTGTGATGCTGTACATTTCTGTGATGTTGCATTTTATTCACGCCTTGAGCGAAATACTATATATTAGTAGATGTTGTATATGTTTTTCATCTGCGCTAGTCCAGTCCCCGCTCTGCCGTTAGTTAGCTAACCTAACGGGTGATGACGGGACCCAGTGGCGAATGCGGATGGCATATACGTACGTCAGTATATTTTCGTTCTTTGTGGTGTGATCAATTGATGGGACTGCGTTGATTCGGATCAATGCAAGTTAAACAAACCTAATCTGATGTTATTGGAACACTTTTCAAAAAGCTGTTATTGCAAGGACGTTCACTTTTGTTTTGCATCATGGTATTCATTTGGAATATCCTGCTCCTCAGTCGACGAGGCAAGGGCCGAGATCCCTTCACCGGGAGTGACCCCTTGGACAGAAGTTTGCGTCAGGGCATTAACTTCACTATAGCCGATTACTTTTTCTTTGCATCGTGGTATTCAGTTGGAATATCCTGCACCTCATTCTACGGGGAAAGAGCCGAGATCCCTTCACCGGGAGTGACCTCTTTAGTAAAGGTTTTCGTCACTATATTTTCTAAAAAGCTATCCGTTCCTTCAACGATATCAAGTTCATTACGTTAAAGGTTTTCGCCAGAAACCATTCGTAGCCCTCTGTCGTTTCATATGGGTAGTCAATAGTATTCAAGCTGTGTATGTTGGCCAATGTCAAGGCACAGTGATTGGTAGCTATTGGGTATTCATATGCAGCATAGATAGATGTGTTGTTTTGGGGCAGTCGTACTACCATTTTGGCCTAAGTCAAGGGTATGTACGGGTGGGCTCAAATTAACCTGGAGAATGACGGGTTGAACTTGACATGTGACTTATGATATTTTGGCCAAAGTCAAGGTCATAAGAGCATGGGGCAGAAATCCACATCGGGAGTTTCAAAAGAACTGAAACTTGCTAGTTATGCGCATACCTTCTGGAGTGTGACACCGTGAGCGGATTCCGTCACGTTATCATGCGATGATAGTTGGATCCCGATTCCCACTGATGAGTTGGTTTACTCCTCGGGTGACCCCGACTGATTCTTCTTTCAGGTTTGGAGGAGAATTTGAGGTACAGTGGGAGGTTTCCAGATTAGATAAATTGGTAACCATTCTGATCTTGGTTAGAGTGCACGCTGAGTGTTTCTTTTCTCTCTCTCTTTGGCAGCGACTATTGACCCGACCCTAGACTTTGACTCAGTGACCAAGTTGACCGAACCTTCTTAACACTGGCTTTTGGATTGTCAGAGTTGCAGACCTCATTGCCACTCCTACTTTTACCCTTTTCTCCAGGACACCCCGTATTACTACGAACGTCCACTTCCATTGGACAAAACCATCGTATGGTTAGATACGAACTCGAAGGAATTCGAGGATGGTTTCTGGTTCTGGAGAAAACGGATAGGATTATTCAGTTGTCTTTTTCCTTTTACCTTCTCTCAAGTTATGAGTACTCCTTGGTTTAGGAGATAGTACACCTATTACGCAAATTGGATAGTCTTCTTCCAAACCTTAGGCTGGTGCCGACCGGTAGGGAATGAAGAAAACCAATTAGCATAACGATGGTGTACAGAAGGTATTAAGATTAAGACAAAGCAAGGGATTAGTAAGAGGGCAAAGTAAATTGCGACTGATATTCACGACCAAACCAAGTATTTCTTCGCCAATCCTAAATCACCTTTGTATTTCTCCAGGACACTCCGTATCACTACGAAGATCCACAGTTTATTGGATACTCCATCGTATGGTTATATACGAACTCGAAAGGAACTTGTTCCAGTTCGGGGATGGATTCTGGTCCAGGAGAAATAGGAATAAGGTTTATTCGGTTGTCTTTTATCTTCACCTTCTCTCGCATTGCGAGTGCTCCTAAGACCAGGACAGTACACCCATTATGCTTATTAGATAGTCTTCTTCCAAACCATAGGCTGGTGTCGAACGGTAGGGAAGGAAGAAAACCAATTGGCCTAAAGGGGTGTGCAGAAGGTAATGACTAAAGACATATAAAGGGATTTGGAGAGGTGGCAAAGAATTATACGGTTATAGTTGTGAATCTGGATAATGGTAGAGGCATTACTAGGAATACCAGAAAACCCCATCGAAACATTTCAATGTTTCAGTTCAACTGTGTACTGTTAAAAGAAAACTGATTTCCTGATTAGACACTTGCTCCAGGGTATGTATTTACCAGGTTTGATTCTCACATCTGTATGATTTTACAGATGATGAGTGGTAGTAAGTTATTGGGAATTAGGTGATCATCCTCATTATATCGGGATTCGTTGTAATCGGTGATATTTGAGGAGATCATCTGGGCTGTTTGCCGGTCGGCAAATATTTGGTTTTGAATATCCGCTGTTGTGCACCAATTTCAAATTGATATATCTGTACGTCTATTTTCATAGAGTGAGATATACCTTTTGATATTATGTCGATGACATTTACCTATATCAGTGGATGGTTAGGTAAGGAGCATTAAACAGCGGTGTAATTCTTCTTAACCATAAGTACAGTTTTCAACCTACGACACACAGTGAAAGAGTTGTTAGACTCGGCGGACTTATACAGAGTATTGTATGTTGTCCAGTGTCCATTAGGACAGAGGGGTTGGTCCTCATACTATATTCTGTTTACTTTTAACTTCTCTAGTTCTTAGACATGTGTTTCGTAGAAACACAGGGTCTAAGTTTTGAGGAGTTATAGGTATTTGAATAGAGTAGAGAACCAGGTGTTGCAAGTATCGGGATTCTTCAAAGTGATCGAAGATGTAGATACTTGTGTATGGTATTCAGTTGATAGTAATAATAAAGAGAAATTGCTTCTCTTTCAGGTTACTCGTAATTGGAACCATTCCTAAGTTGAGTAACGCTGATCGGCCTCTCTCCATTTAGTTGATATGCATTGGAGATAGCTGCATGATTTGAATCTGGTTCAATTAAATCAGTGCCTCTGGTTCTATATTGGATATAGTACAGTTCATATCTTAACATTGTTAAGGTACGGGGAGTTGTCCGGCTTATGATTAAAACCAGACTCTGGATAACTCAAGGCACGTTTCTGTAATGACTGTTTGTGGGTTAACCCAGGCTATGACGAGGGTTGACTTTCTACCATCTGGGAGATCAATAGTAATATTGTTCTAGACTCGCCACAGTTTTATTAAAAATGGATTTTTTCGAAAACAGTAGTGGGAGTATGGTAGAACTGGAAGTGATTCCAGAACCGCAAACGATTACTGAAGATTTGATATGGAACCTAAAGATTCAATCTGTTTTGACATTCCATTGGCCACTCCGCAGATACGGTGGGTAACTTCAGGCACCCGAGAGGTACTCCGGTAGCCTCAAGGACGGTGACAGGGAAGTTCTTGTTTACCCACACTTGCCATTGTTGTTGTTCTAGACTGCGAGACCCGGCAGGAGGATGAGTATAGCGTCGTTCTAAACTAGCTTTAGAAGTGCACGTCTATATGACTCTGCCAGAGGGTTGTCGTGGTCAGTGGGAGCAGCGGAAGCATTGGTGGACATCAGGCTTATGTCTATTTATAGACTAAAGCAGATATAGCGGAGATAGATCATCTATTTCTGATGTGACAGTCATAGGTTTGACGTCATCAGAATAGGGGATGGATCTGTTGAGAAGGTAGTAGGAAGTGATATTCCTATACTACGATCGGTTATATTTTGGTCGTCACACAGTGGTTTCTCCACAAAGGACTTGGATATAATATCCGACATTCTGGTTACTAGATCTGTGGTTTTAGATCTAGATTTGGGTGGTTTCCCAATCAGGGTACTTTGACAGCATTCTAAGAGTATTTAGAATGGACGACTCTTGGCACGGTAGTATACCTGCAGATGATGGAGTCACCCTCTCTAAAGGTGTCTTATAGACTAAGGTAGAGAGGGATGCGCAAGATTGACAGATCACTTTCTTAAGCAATTGAGTCAATCACGAGATGTCAAGTACCACACCAGATGTTGTTCTTGCACTAGATTCAATAAGTTGATATTGATCCAATCCAGGAGGAACAGTCGGAAGCAGTTTTAGAACATAAGTGAATGTTCTAGGGATTTGATAATGGCTGCCTCCTTTAGGAGACGGTTATCACTCCAGGCTTCCAAGGTGACATGGACGACAAGGAGGTTGTCAGAGTTATAGTTTTCCTTCTAACGAGGGGCAGTATTTTGGACAGGTGGTCCAAGGCAATACTGAGGGTGGCATGGCGCAGGATACTGATTAAGTTTAGTTGACGATACAGTCTAAGAATTTTGGATTTGGAGTTCATTTATGAACCAGGTCCCATCAGACATCCAGACATTCTAAGACAGGTATTGCTCATTTCGGGAGATAGTTTTCTCCGCGAACTTGAGATATAAAGAGATATAGAAAGAAACATCATGGCGGATCCACTCACTGAGGCTATTCCTTGAACGCAATAGTTTCGCAAACAAGCTTTGTGAGACTGACCAGTAGAGGAGTTGGGTGTTCGGTATCACACGGGCTGTGAGTATGCGACATCGCAATAATTAGCCTTGAGTGCAAGTGGGAGATTGTTGGAGATAGTGCCCTCAGAGTCAATTATTGGATCACAGGCACGTGATTGCAATGATTGAGGGAGGACCTATCCCGGGACAACAGTCTTACTCGAGATGATAGTATGCTATCTGGTTTACCTTTATCATCGTGTACTGCTTTAGGTGACCTGACAGGTCGCTATTACACGTTGATAGAGCCCCTAGGATTCTTGCTTGACTGCCAGCAGTATGAGGGCGATCATATAAGTGAGAGCTGGAGTCTATTAGCATATCCTTAAAAGGTCCCTAGTCGTGGGAGTTTCGAGACAGGGCATCGATTCTCCAGAGTAGACTAGTGTATACAGTCGAGACCCCGACGAGGGGCGGTGGCCGGTCTCACAGGCCACTGGTGTCAGTTGGTTCACCTAAGATGTATACAGGTGCTCATTGGGTTATGAGTACACCGGACAGGACTCGCCGGGAACATGCTAGTTGGTCTTATACCTGACGTCAGATAGCAGTTCCCAGGTGACATGTGTACAGGTTAGTTCATCGACCTGGGGATCGTCATTTGTCTCGTGTGAGTTCCCACTGTGCTTTGATTACTACCCTACCACGGCTCAAAGGAGTCGTGCAAACAGGTTTTAGTTGGGTACAGTCCCGAGCCACATGGAGGCAGTGAGCGGATCTTCAGGGGTTCGTCTCTCCCGGTATTGGGGGTGAGGTCGCGCTGTGTCTAGGAGAGCCATTACACAAAGTCCTTGGCCAAGGCAGGAGATTTACTGGTAGGTATTCCAGTAGTATCTCAGGGTGTTCTGGGCTACACTCCGACACGACTTGTACCGCTTTTGGGGGTCTGACTTTTACCCACCCCCTAGGCCCGACATGCGATGCTCATAGACGAACGGACCGGACTGTACGGATATTGTCACTGACAGGCTCAGTAGGGTGTCAGGATGAGTTCGCTCATCGACGTCCCTTTTGGTCAATAGCTAGTGGCCCGTTACGTATTGGCTTATACCTCTGACGTGCTAGTGGTTAAATCCACAGCCATAGTATTGACGAGTCTTTAGAGTCCACCACACTTTCAGTTACTCAGCTTTCGGGCGAAACGCTGTAGAGGCCGTATGGAGATATGGCAGGGTTCGATCAGATACGTGCGGTATTGCACGGATCGTGATCGGACGGTTTTTACTAGCCGGCTTTGGCTTAAGCCGGATCTTAGTATTTGATAGTGTAGATTTTGTCTCTTTGCATTTGTATCCGGACGGAATACAGATGCGGGTGTGTATGCACAGTATCGGGGTTTTCCTGTAATTTATTACGGGACCAGTTTTCTGGAGTTGCCAGTTTGCATTCCGTTCCGGCCGGTTTTCCTTTGTTCTTTCCCGGCCGGACTTTTCCGATGGAGGGGGGTTATTTGCAATTGTGCAAATAACTCTTTGTGGAGGGGTTTATTGCATTGTTTTGATTTGATAGCATCTTTGCTCCATGATGCATTAATTAAGTCATGAGGAGGTATGGGTTTTTGATATGTTTTGTGTTGGAAATTGGAGTGGGGCCGGCCACTGTTTGGGTGGATTGATGAATTAATATTTATATGATTGCATTGTGTTTAAAATGAGTGTGCTGGAATGGTTGATGAGGAGATGATGCATTATTTTATATAAGGTGGCAGTGAGATTAATTTGGGGAATGGGCTGATGGAGTTTTTTCTGGCCGAGCTCATATTTTTCCTTGCATGCTCCATTTTTCCTCTAGCATCCATGAAAAATCCTTGTGCAACAAATTCCTTCATCATGGCAACTATCCTAAACCCCAAAGAGACAAGTTTCTACATTATTCTACAGCAAATCTTGGGCGCGTCGGCTAGCCAACTTCGCGCCCGAGTTGCCTCGGTATTGTGGTGGGAGCCCGTAAAAGATACAGGCGATGTGGTGCCCTTCCGGCGAGGAGATGGAGACCGGACATTCTGCAGGAGATCGAGACGACGACGAGAAGACCGGAGGACTCGGATCACTCGGTATATCTCTTCCCCTTTCTTGTAGTTAGCTAGATCTATTTTAATGGCCCGATCCGGAGTCTAGTGCGCGGTGGTGCCGGTTTGCAAAGTTCGCAAAATTAAAGTTTATCACCGCTTCCGCATTTGGCCGTCGGGTTGTCGGCCGGGGCGCCCCCGTGCACTTACAGTCTCTATGTACCTGGACTGCGAAAGTCTCAGTAATCTCTTGGATCTATCTCTGTAGATCTTGATCCCCAGTATGCATGTGGTATCACCCAGGTCCTTCATGGAGAACCGTTGTGCAAAGAATAGCATGACCGATTGTAGCATAGGAATATCATTTCCTATCAAAAGAATGTCGTCCATGTACAAGACTAGGAACACGACAGTTCGTCCTACAATCTTCTTATAGATACAAGGTTCATCTTCATTCTTGATGAAATCAAATTCCTTGATTGCCTCATAAAAACAGATGTTCCAGCTCTGCGATGCCTGCTTTAATCCATAAATGGATTTAAGAAACTTGCACACCTTCCCGCTGCTCCCACTGTCTACAAAACCTTCTGGCTGATCCATGTAAACGCACTCTTCTAAACTGCCGTTTAGAAAAGCCGTTTTTACGTCCATCTGCCAGATCTCACAGTCATGGAAGGCAGCAATGGCAAGAACGATCCGAATGGATTTGAGCATAGCCACTGGAGAAAAAGTTTTGTCATAGTCCAAACCAGGTCTTTGACCAAAAACTTTTGCAACGAGTCTAGCCTTATAGGTTTCCACCTGCCCATCTACACCAAGTTTCCTTTTGTAGATCCATTTGCATCCAATGGGTTTTACCCCAGGTGGAGCAATATCCAAGGTCCACACTTTATTGGTGTACATGGACTCCATTTCGGATTGCATAAAATCCAGCCACTTATCAGAGTCCCTACTGATAATGGCCTGCCTGAAACTGGTAGGGTCATCTTCTTCCAAGATGCAATCCTCTCGATCCCCGTCTACGAAAAAACCGTAGTATCTCTCAGGCGGATGAGAAATCCTACCAGATCTGCGAAGTGGCTGAGGTTCGTCTGGGACTACTGAATTTTCTGGTTCTATTAAATCTTCAGTTTGAGTTTGTAGTTCAGATATTTCATCCAGTTCGACCGTGCACCCACTTATTTCTTTTGCAAGACATTGCCACTCTAAAAAGGTGGCGTGCTGAGCAACAAACACCTTCTGTTCCTCCGTGTGGTAAAACAGATATCCATTTGAATGCCTGGGATATTCTACAAACATACATAAAACTGATCGTGCCTGAAGTTTGTCCGGGTTCTGGTTTTTCACATATACCGGACAACCCCATATCTTAACCCTTTTAAGATATGGTTTTCTGCCACTCCATACTTCATATGGAGTTTTAGGCACAGATTTAGACGGAAGAAGATTCAACAAGTACGCTGATGTTTCAAGCGCAAGTCCCCAGAATGAAAGAGGTAACTCAGCATTATTCATCATGGAGCGAACCATGTCCAATAGGGTACGGTTCCTCCGCTCCGATACGCCGTTATGCTGTGGTGTGTATGGAGGAGTAAGCTGAGAGAAAATACCATTCTCTTTTAGAAAGTCCTTGAATTCAGTGCTTAAGTACTCCCCTTCTCTATCAGATCGGAGGATCTTGATACTTTGCCTATCTGGTTCTGTACTTCGTTTCTGAATTCTTTGAATTTCTCAAAAGCTTCAGATTTGCGTTTCATCAGATACACATATCCGAACCTAGAGAGATCGTCAGTGAATGTGATGAAGTACGAGAACCTACCCCTTGCATGTATAGACATTGGACCATATACATCACTGTGTATGAGTCCCAAGAGCACTGCTGCCCTTTCTCCATGTCCGGTGAACGGAGATTTGGTAATCTTTCCTTTGAGACAAGACCGACAAATTTCATATGATGAAAACTCGAACGTATTCAAGAGTCCATCTTTATGCAACTTACTTAGTCTTTTCTCGCCGATATGACCAAGTCTATAATGCCACAAGTAGGATTCGTTCGTATCTGAACTCTTTCTCTTGCGTGTGTTTTGTATATTGAGAACTGTATTCTGATTTACAACATAGATACCATTACACAGTGTAGCTTCTGCAACCAGTACCTTATCAAGGTAAATGATCATGATATTTCTATCAAGAACAAAGTTATATCCATCTTTATCAAGTAAAGACACTGATATTATCTTGCAAACCATGGAAGGTACATAGTAGCAATTGTTTAAAATCATAGTATTGCCATTTGGCAACACTTGGTGATATTCACCGACGGCTGTAGCATTAACTTATGCTCCATTCCCTACCCTGAGGGACATATCACCAGGTGCAACTTTCCTACTTTTTCTCAGTCCCTCCAACAAATTACAGATATGAGATCCTGATCTGGTATCAAGTACCCAGGTGGTAGGGCTGACCGAAAAGTAGTTCTCAATTGCAAGAACACCTGAAGTAGATGCAATACTATACTTCTTCTTCAAATGGGTCTCCTTAGAATCCATACAATCCTCTTTCCCTTGCTTATACAAATGACTGTTGTCGTAAGTAAGAGCTGAACTGACGTTCCCCAGCCCCGAATAAGAATTCAGATCGGTTAAGCGATACATTTTATTATCTTGATTAGGGCGTGAAATGGTTGCTACCTGGAGAGAGAGAAAAGAAACACCTCAGCGTGCGCTCTTGCAAGATTAGATTGGTTTATTAATTTATCTAATCAGGATGGCTCCCACTATTTCCTCAAATTCTTCTTCGTACCATAAAAGAAAAACTAGTCGGGATTAATCGCACGTCACAATACTTGCTTAACCTTTCAGCCAGGCTAGTGTTGGTACTTCGAGGGAGGTTTTCCAACGCTTTCGCGAAGTTCCTTAATTACATAACCTCTTTTCCCTGGAGGCGTAGCCCCGCTAACACCCTTCTAGACACCTACTTGGTTTATAGTATTGATTGTTAAGTGAAATAATCTTCCGAGAGTAATCCAACTCATTAGTGGGATCGGGATCCAACTATCATTTTGTGATGGCCTAGATGGAATCCACTCTAGTCACCACACTCCTGAAGGTATGCTAAATCAGCAAGTTTCCTGTATGTTTGAAACTCCCGATGTGGTTTTTGCCCCAAGCGGATTCATGACCTTGACAGAGGTCAATATGTCATAAGTCGCAAGTCAAGTTCATCCCGTCATCGTCCTGGATTGATTTAGACTTACCCGCACAAGTTCTTGACAAAGGTCAAAATGACCGTGCGACTGTCCTAAATAATCGCATCTATCTATGCAACATACGAGCATTGCTTAGCGACCATTCACTATTCCTTGACAGAGGTCAACATACACAGCATGAATACGAAGCAATATTTGTAAGAAATGACGGAGGGCTACGACTTGGTTTTTGGCGAAAAACCGTTAACGTAATGAACTTGATATTGTTGAAGGAACCTGATAGCTTTTTAAAAGGTATAGTGGCGAAAACTTTTCCTAAAGAGATCACTCCCTGTGAAGGGATCTCGGCTCTTTCCTCGTCGAATGAGGTGCAGGATATCCCAAACTGAATACCACGATGCTGTTCCCCTCCGAACGGCGGCCTGGACGTTAGGACGTCCATGCCTAATGTTCGGGGCAGATGCTATTTGGTTTTATCCGTTTATCTCTCCGAAGATGCCAAGTTGATTTATGGCACCGTGTATCGGAGGTTTAGACGGATGCGGCCGATGTAGCAGACTTCGTCAGATTCCTCCTCAGGATGAGGGGTTTTTTATTGTGGGGACGCTCTTCCCTGCAGGCGCAAGCCCCTGCAGTTAATTACGCTACCGCCTCGCGGTAACAACTTTCTCCTTCTCCAGAATTTCACTTCGTGTCTCGTGTGTTCATTTTGTTTGTGGTTGCCCGTGGATTGTATACGGAGACTGAGTAATGCCGTCGCCCGTAGGACGTGGATTAGTCCAAATCCTTATTTACTTAGATTTGGGTTTGGTGTTTTCAGTTTAAGGATGCATTAGTCGCGTTGCGGCTAAGATCAACTTAAACTTTCGTCAAGGATACGTTAGTCTTGTTTTAGACTAAGATCAACTCAACGTAGTGATTAATTTAATGTATGGCCATCGGGACTCGTCACCTCTCTGACGTCGTTGAAGGATTACAACGACATGTATCAAAGGAGCTCGGAGATGTACCCTCGAACCAGAGTTGATTGGGAGTTTTATAATCCATTTGATTATTTAAGGATACGTTAGCCGTGTTTGAGGCTAAGATCAACTTAAACGTTTGTTAAGGATACGTTAGTCCAGTTTGAGACTAAGATCAACTTAACGGGACCGTTTAGATCCGATAAAAGAGCATTTGGGCTCTATTGTGCCAGTTTAGGGACGTGGTGGTCCGATATTAGTTTAGGGACGTTTCGGTCCGATGTTAGTTTAGGGACGTTTCGGTCCGATGTTAGTTTAGGGACGTTTCGGTCCGATGTTAGTTTAAGGACGTCTCGGTCCGATATTAGTTTAGGGACGTTTCGGTCCACGAGTTTAAGGACCCCGCAGTCCATAGCGATGTGTGGTCGTTGGGACCCGTCACCTCTTTGACGTCGTTGAGGAATTACAACGATGAATGTCAAAGGAGTTCGGAGATGTACCCTCGAACCGGTTGTGAATTGATTCAGGAGAACCATTTTGCTCAATCAATTTGATTTAAGGACTTATGGCCACGATTGGGTTAAGTCCAATTTTTATTTATTTTGGGCTTTGCTCAAATAGAATAATAATTCAAATAAGGCTCTGCCCTTTTATTGCTTTGCAATTTGATTTGGGCCAGGCCCTTTAAATAATGCATTGCATTTGTGCAGAGCATCAAGAATCTTTTAGATTCAAGAACAAAAGTGCAGAGCACTTTTGATCTAAATTTAGATCAAAGGAAAACAAGTTTCTCTCTTGTTTTTCCTTTTCTCAGAGAACCAAGGGTTCATAACAAGTGCAAGGCACTATTTTTATTTATTTATTTTTATTTTATTTATTTGTTCATTGAAGATTAATGATTTTTAGATCAATGATCTGTACTTCAGAGATTTTTTCTCTTTTAAAAGGTTTTACCTTTTTTTTGTTCTTCCAAAGTTCTTCAAGAATTCTCTCTGTTTTCTTTCTGATGTTGATGATGATCAAATGAGGTCTGGGGTCCTTTTTATAGTACTCATAGATTAGTTGAATTTATTAAACAGATCTTTTCTGAGTGATTTGGGGAATTTTCCCCACCGTCGGATCTTTGATCCAAAGGCCCCTGTTTTACAGAAAAAATCTTCTTGTTTAAACAAGAACAGAAAAATATCCTTAAATCTTCAATCTGTTGTTGCGCAACTCACCAGCGTGTGACACGTGTCGCGCAGTGAAGCACTTGCGCAACAGCGCTTGCGCAACTGCGCAGACACGTGTCGCGCAATGAAGCACTTGCGCAACAGCGCTTGCGCAACCGCGCAGACACGTGTCGCGCAGCGGTGCGCTTGCGCAGTTGTGCTTGCGCAACCGCGCAGACACGTGTCGCGCTGCCGTGCGCTTGCGCAGTTGAACGTTGCTTATGTTTTTTTAAAGAGCCTTGCTCTGATTGGACGTACTGTCTTGGGCGTTGTGCTGCCGTGTCAACTTCTGACACGTGGCGCGTTGCGCGCAGCGCACGGGAACTGAAGCGTTGCTTCAAAATTTGAATTTTCAAAATTTAAGCAGAGCCTTGCTCTGATTGGGGGAACAAATGCCCCCCCACCGTTGCGCTCACGTGGCGCGCACGTGAGTGCAGCGGTGGCAAGACCCCGACCGTTGGATCATTGAGATCAGGTGAAGAGACGCAGGCGTCTATAAATGGGACCCTTGGTCCTTAAAAAAATTTTACCGTTTCAAGAACTTTGATTCAGAGCCTTGCTCTTGCTTAAAAACTCTTAGAGCCTTGCTCTTGCTTCTTCCCAAGAACTTTGAAGTTCAGAACTTAGAATCACTCTTAGGTAAAAATTTAAATTAATTTAAATTAATTTTAATTAATAGAGCCTTGCTCTTATAGATCTTTGATCTAAAGAAAACCCCTTTGGGGTTTCTTCAACAGAGCCTTGCTCTCATAGATTTTTGATCTAAAGAAGACCCCTTTGGGGTTTCATCCACAAAGCCTTGCTCTCAAAAATTTACAGAGATCTTGTTCCTGGGTTTTAACTCATGAACAGAGCCCTGCTCATAGATCAAATAGAGAACTCCTAAAAGTCTTCATGGATCTTTAAGATCCCAAAAATTTTAATTCTTAGGAGTTATAATTTTTCATTACTACTACAGAGCTAGGCTCTTCTTTGAGACCAGAGTTTGACAAATGTCACTCTGTGACAGAGCTTTGCTCTAAAAAGAGGAGATTTTCTCCTTGTCTCTAGGGATTTCCTCCCAATAGGGATATTCTTTTGGGGGTCTTTTTCATTGACTGACGGTCTCATCCAATGATGGGACTGTCTTATCAAATGATGCGCCGTCATCTAGATTTTGTGGGTCCTTCTTTTTGTCCCCTACCCATTACATCATAGTGTTGAGTAAGATTTCAAAATGCCAAGTGTCAGAACACTAACGGTTATTTTTATCTTTCTACAGGAAACATGTCTGACGACTTATCTTTCCCCTTTGTTCGCTCGGAAGGAGGGTTCCCTCATGCGCCGGTGGACCGGGTGGTGTTCGCCTTGATTAAAGATCATGATCCAGAGTGCAAGAGACTTCACTTGTGGGGAAGGTGGTACAGCCAAATCATCCAAGGCCGTCGCAGCTTCAGCTCCGCTTTGCCCTCTGAGCCCATAGTTACGATCCCTTATGCGGACACGCCCCCGGTAGAGTATGCCGTGGAGGTTAAAAATTGGAATGCCGACGATCTCCTCCAGCCTGCCATTGGTACCATCCCAGTGCAACCGCCGCCGGCGATAGACATCTTGGGGAGGTGAATCTGTCAGGGTGAAGCACGCCCTTGGGGACAGGCTTATAATATTGGACTGATCCCGCGACCGCTTGCCGGATACCTACAATGGGCCCGGTACATCTTATCGGCGAAAAGGACTCATCTAATGAAGATTGGTCTATATTCGGCCGTCTACGTTTCGCTTTTCGAGTATCCCTCTCCTCCGACGTGGTGGATAAAGGCCTTTATTGAACAATGGAATATCCCCACCCACACCTTCTTGACAGCGGATAAGGAAGTCTCCATCTCTTTGGAAGAATTTGTTGAGATTTCAGGTCTACCAGTGAGGGGGGAGCACTACGAAGAGCTGCTTCCTCCTGATGAGTACGTCTTTGCCACCAAGCAGGTTGTATTTGACTTAACTCCGGAAAATGCCATTCAGCATCAGCACCCGGGCTTGGTGAAGGTGTTGGAGATTTATGAGGAACTCCATTTGGAATCGGGCGACCGGGGCGTCAGTTTCGCGGATTTCATCACTCGTTTTATCCGCCCGGAGTTCCTATCAGAGCAGGGCGAGAAGTTTGCTCAGCTTGCTGACCCCTTTGGTTTCGGCTTGGACCGCCGACCTTCATCGGAAAATGAGCAGCGGGATTTTTATCTCCCCGGCACTGCCAGTGTCCCTTTCTCAGAGATCGCCGTTCCTGGCATGGACGAGGAGACTTTTTTCATAGGATTCTTGGGTCTATGGCTATGCAGCTTCGCGCTTCCCATGCATCCACGCCTCATGCGGTCCTCCGTCTTTTACCCGGCGCATCGAATGGCGGCTGGTTTGCAGCTATCGGTAGGGATTGCCGGGCTGGCTTACCTTTATAATGGACTTAGCGTAGCGGCGGACGCTAATGAGCCTGGGGTATAGCCTGCTAACTTTCCGATGCACTACATCACTTCTTGGATGGAGCTGCATGTGCGAGGGGTGTTTGGTGCCCATAAGACTCCTCCATTCTTTGAGAAATACGGACTCCCAAGAATCATGCGGTTGGTCGGGGCTTCAATTGTGGTTGCACCTCCGCGGGAGTCTAGGGGACTGCTCCTGCGTTCACATCTAGTCGGAGCGAAGACTTCTTTTGTGGATAAGGTCATCACCATAGGCTCTGAGACCGCTAAGTCAGTGGTGTCGCTGCGTGACGACTTTAAGGGCGGGGTTTCTGTACTGAAGGCTCGGGAAATCCTTCACCTTTACTCCATTCGGCCGGGCTACCTAGTATTTAGGCAGAATAAGACGGCTCTCTTTATGAGGTATAACCCACATCGATTTGCCCGACAATCGAGTTACAATCAAGGGATCCCGATGGAGGCCTTTCTGGAAACACCCGCGGTCGGCCCAGAGGGGATAAGGAATGCGATGCATCATTTCGTTCGGCTTAATACGGGATCCTATTTTTTTATCAGTGAGCCTAGCTGTGTTCCTAAAATAATCCATCCGTATGTAGCCTGGTATGCGCATGCTATGGGCCCAATCATTTTAATGGAGAAACGCTTGCTTGTTGACCGTAGGGGTGTGCCTCCTGGCGGTGATCGCAAGGCTCCTTTGCAGCCAAGGATCCAGGTCATCCCCCCGATAAAAGATGCCAGAGCTGACCGACCGCGCGTGTTGAGCCCCCCGCGTGGATTGCCATTGCCCGCTATGGTGGATGTACCGCCGGCGCCCCGTGCTCCCATGAAGACGGTTAATGTGGTATCACCAGGGTCTGGCGGAGGGGCAGAGATCGGGACCCGCCGCCCTAAAGTGACTGCTAAGCGCAAGGCTGTTCTGAGTGGGTCTAAAGCTGGCGGACAGAAGAAGAAGAAGTCCGCCCTATCCCTCGACGCGATCCTTAACTTAGGGCCTGCGGCTCCTCCTGCCGAGGCCATATGTGAGTATGGCAGCAATGAGGGCTTTGTGGTGGACCCTGAGGACACTAATTTAGGTGCCGCCATTGCAGCTTCGGAGCGATCGGCGAGGCTTGAAGCGATGTTAAGCAAACTTGCTGAGTCAGGTAATCATCAGCCGCTTTATTTGTCATTTTACTGCATTTTTATTATTATCTTTAGCTAATATTTGCTTCATTCTCAACAGGTATTTCTACTGAAGAGGCCATTGCTGCCTCTTTAAAGACCTTCCAGGAGGAGGAGAAGAAGCGTGTCCCAGCAGGCGTTGGTATGTCTTACCCTTTTCCCTTTCATAATGAAAGTTTGTCATCTTCTCTGATGGTCAACCTAACCTTCTTTTGTTTCTTTGCAGAGGTTATATCAGTTGGCGCGGGGATCCTTCTTGAGCCTGTTACTGAAGTCCCAGCTTCATCGAAGTTGCCACAAGAGCCCCGGCTTGACAAGACGATGAGGGATGCCTTGAAGAATCTAGAGGCATCCCTATATACGGACGAGGGAGCCTCACTCAAAGAAACCCTAGTGGCATCCGTCTCAACGGCTTGAGAGGAGCGGAAGCGGTTGAGACGCGAAGCAAGGGCACGCAGAGCTGCTTTGGCCGCGGGAGCGGGCCCTAGCACTCTTCCTCGTGCCGACACTCCTTCTGAAGCAGAGCCGAGCAGAGCTGCTTTGGTCATGGGAGCGGGCCCTAGCACGATTCCTCGTGCCGCCACTCCTTCTGAAGAGGCCCCTGCCGCCCTGTCTACTGCTTATAGGCAAGTGGCGCGCGCGGCTCGGAGTGCAAACGACAAGTCCTCTTCAGGTAACACTTCTTCCAGAACCTTGTTATAAAAATTATCAAGCTATTGGCTTATACGCGTTCCATCTTTCAGGGCCAAGCCCGACTGAGGGAGAGGCGGAGACCGTTGGACCCCAGGAAACGGCGGAAGCGGCGCCTATCGAACCTGAGCCGACAGTGAGGCGCGTCATTGGGGCCACGGGATCTGTTACAGAGGTTGAGGAGTCCGCCGCCGAGAGGGTCATTGATACCGCACCTGACGTGGCGGTAGATGAGATGATTGTCTTAACCGAGGCGAAGGCGGTAGAGGGCGAAGCGCTCGAGGCTGGAGACCTTGCGGTGACGGTGGACGAGACAACCGTGACCGCAGGATCCGTAGGAGTAGCGGCTGAGGTCGCCGCGATTCCTGAGGACGAGCCAGCTGCTCTTTCTCAGGAATCTGGCAACGCTCCAATCATGACCCTCTCCGCCTATATTCCCCCGCCTTCTCCCGGGCCTGCAAGTGTAACAACGGTCCCTATTGAGTCGGGTGACGAGGCTACGGGTGGTGGCCTGATGTCAATGGAGGGAGGAATTGCCTCAGTCTCGGCTGGCAGTTCGTCGGGTAAGTTTCGGGTTACTATCGTTTCCCCCCTTTTTTATATATCTTGCGATCTCTTCTAACAAGCTTGTCTTTGCAGGTGCGGCCAGTGCCGACGCTCCATTGCTTGAAGGAGCACCGTCAACTACTGCTTTGGCGGTGGTCACTTCCCCGTCTTCCCTCGTGCCGTCGCGGATGTTGGAAGGTACGGATTTGCGACTCACAAGTTAATATTTTAAACGTGTAGTTCATGGACTAACGCCATACCACCGTATCTTTTTAGGAGTGCTCTTTGATCATCTATATCAAGTGTTGCTCCCACACTTCTCCTTCCCATTCGAACTTGCTTCTCCCTCTAGTGGCGCTGGTGAGTGTACGTTCACTACAATATCTTTGTTCATCCCCTTTTTTCTAGCAATTGAATGATTTCTGACTTTTCCCTTTCTTTATTGCAGTGCCACAAATCGAAGGAGGGGATGCAAGACTTGCCGCGCTACCGGCTCTTCCGGCTTTGCCGTCTGTTGCTGCTGGTATAGCAAATTCCTTTTTTGGTAATCCTTAAACATCTCTTGAACCATCGTTTAACTATGTTTTGTTTTGCAGCTATTGTTCCGGCTTCGGTCCCTTTTGAGTCTCGCGTCCTTCCACCGGCAGGCCCTTTCTTGAAACGCCCGTCTTCAAAGGGTGCTGTGATGAGTTTGGGCATGCTGAGCGGGTACATCGAAGAGCTCAACATGGACGCTCTCCCTTCTGCCCTAGATTTCGCTGTGGAGGTTAATCCAATGATGGCGGCGCTCGTAAATTTTCATAACGAAGGCGTCGTCGGATCTTGGGTTAATCACTGCAGGGAGATCGAGGCCTGTCTATACCGGCTGGAGTCGACGCGCCCTTCTCCCGAAGTTTTAGCCCTGAGCACCCAACACACAACTTGGCTCGAGCAAAGCACTTCGCACTCCCGCCACTTGGAGCAAGAAGCAGCTTTAAGACTAAGGGAATGCCAAAAGACCTCGAACGAAACGGCCCATCTGCGCGCCGAGGTTGAGGCAAATGCTGCCCAAGTGAAGACTATCTTTGAGGGTCTCTTGGAGTGCATCTCCCATGGGCTAAACTTGAAGCGGAAGCTTGACGTAGCTGAGCGCAATATCCCAAGTCGGGAAGCTGCCTATCAGGTCGTCAGGGAGCAGCTTGCGTCGGTCTTGCAGCAACGAGCCCAAGTGGAGGCAGAGCTGGCGATGGTAGCTGACTAAGAGAAGGCATGGAAGGACATATGCGAGCAATTGCTACACCTATGCAAGACGCTTCCTTCCCAATAATTCTCCTTGTATCATTTGTCTTTGTAAAGTATATGTATATATTTTTTTATTCTTTAGCACAATGTATCCTGTACTCGATCAATATTTCTGAATAAAAGATGCACATTTTTGTAATGTCTTGTGTCATTTCTCCGTCTTTTCTTTCTTTTCAGTATGACATATTTAATACACCTTATTGACAGATAACTTCATTTCTCCCAGAGATAACGATGGCCTAGACTGCAGGTTCAGATCTGCCGCCTAGGACTTTTCAACTCTATGAGCCGTGAGGGTCTCGTAGAGATTTTTTTCTTCCTACGGATCGAGAGGCTCTCGTAGGCGGGCTTTCTCCTTAGGAATCGTAAGGATTCCTAAGTGTGGTTTTCTCTTATAAGTCGTAGGGATCTTATAAGAGAACTTTCCCTCTTACGAGTCGAGAGAATTCGTAAGCGGTTGTTTCCCTCCTCGTCGAAATTCGACTTCGGAGAGTGAGACCCGTGAATAGTATGCAAGAGACCATTTTGGATTGACTTGCAGGGCCCCATTGCTTAAAAAGCAAGCTTTTCAGTTCTTGCTGTCTGAGACTTCATCTTGCAGATTAAGAAGCAAGTTCAATTTGTTGAAGAAATCCCTTTTCTGAAAGATTTGGCGGGATTTCCCCCACCATCAGATCTTTGATCTAGGGGCTTCTGTTTTACAGAAGATAATAACCGAAAAGATTTCTTCAGAACCTTTTTGTTTAGTGCGAATGCTCCAGGATATGACACGTGTCGCACAGCACACAGTGCAGCGCAACTGCGCTAGCACATCTACACCGACACGTGTCATGCAGCGCACGACGCATACGCCGCTGAAGCGTAGCTTCCCTTGGTTTTGCTTGAAACAGAGCCTTGCTTTGGCTGGGTGCGCTGCTTTGGGGTGCTGCGCTGATGCGTTTGCGCTGGACACATGGCGTGTAGCGCGCAGCGCAACGCGACTGCGCTAGCGCTTTCGTGCTGAAGCGTCGCTTCTTCAAGACAGAGCTTTGCTCTAATCGGGGAAGGATGAAGCGTTGCTTCATCTCCTGTCTCGGAAATCGAACGGACATTCGCTCCAATTAGGGTAAACCGCCGTGATGACTCTTGGGAATCGAAGTGGCACTTAAGGCCTATAAATAGGACCCTTGGTCTCCTCCAGATACTTATCATCTTCCAGATTTCCATTTTGAAGACTTCAGAGCTTTGTTCTTGCCTTTAAGAACTCCGGTGCCTTGCTCCCCCTTTTTTAAAAGTTTTTTTAGAAGAACTTCAAGTAAAATCGATTCTTAGATCAATCTTAAATAGCAGAGCTCTCGTCTAGTGGGTTTCATCTTTGAACACAGTTTTGCTCTCTAGGAATTTAGTCCTCCATGTATATTATTGCTTTTCTATTGTTGATCTTCCTGTAATATTTTCTCCAGGCATAATGGCGGCGGTGCATCTATACAGTCTGCACGAGTTCATTACCTACGATGATATCCGCGCTCAGGGTCGTCAAGAAAAACCAGGAGTTTACAGACGCCGAATGTGCAGAAGTTATGGGTCGTCTGAACGCAAGCGGTGGTTGGCTGTTGCCTCGGCGTTCGGCTCTTTTGAAAGTCGTGCTGGGAGCAATATGGAGGGCACTTCCGGGTCTTCATGAGGCCCTACCACTCAACGCGCTGGATGATGCCGAGGACAAGGTGCATTCAGTGCACCTGACAGGGCAGATCTCAAAGAAGCGACGGAACGACCTCGTTGACATCCTGCATCAAGCGTTTCAGCAGACGACGATCGTTGCTGCTTATCAAAGGCCGGAAGGGCTTGCCGATGATATCGACACCGAGGAGCGCGAAAGACTGCGCATAAGAATAATTAGAAAGGCCAGAAGAACTCTGGATGGCCTTACTTTTGATTTCCTCAATCCGTGCCCCGGATCTGAGGTTATACCGTTGTAATATTTTGAACAATGTTTCTTATGCATTATTCTTATGCTTGTAAAAACTTTTGGCGGTATGAATGAAAACCCTCACCTTTTCTATTTCAGCTTGTCTTATTTCTCGTCTTGAGTCTTCTGTCCGTGCATAAATGAATGCGTCGCGCATACCAGATCAAATGTAGAACGGATATTCTTTCTGTCATCTTCTTTCTTTTAATGTCAGTAGGCTGTCTTAATAATCATGGTTGATGGATGTCTAAAACGAGTATTCCGACTTCCTCAGGAAATAGCGATGGCTTAGGCCGCAGGTTCAGGTTTACCGCCTAAGACTTTTCAATTCTATGAGCCGTGAGGGTCTCATAGAGGCTTTTCTCCCTACGGATCGAGAGGATCTCATAGGTGGATTTTCTCCTTAGGAATCGTGAGGATTCCTAAGTGTGGTTTTCTCTTATAAGTCGTAAGGATCCTATAAGAGAATTTTTCCCTCTTACGAGTCGAGAGGATTCGTAAGTGGTTGTTTCCCTCCTCGTCGAAATTCGACTTCGGAGAGTGAGACCCATGAATAGTATGCAAGAGACCATTTTGGATTGACTTGCAGGGCCCCATTGCTCAAGAAGCAAGTTTTTTCAATCCTTGCTGTCTGAGACTTCTTCTTACAAATTGGGACGAATCGGGAATTTGCTCGCGGAGAGAATGATGGCTCTGCGAGTTGACATGAGTTAGGAGGCTCTCATCACGGAGTGTTTGTATCCGTGAGTCGAGGAGTTTGCTAGGGATTATTTGTTTCCCGATCACCAAGGATTATTTGTTTCCTTGGGGTTTGAAACGAGTCGAGGATTCCCACGGAGGCGCTGGTGGCTCTGCAGGTCGACGCGGATCAGGAGTCTCTCGTCAAGGAGTGTTTGTATCCGTGAGTCGAGGGATTTGCTAGGGATTATTTGTTTCCCGAGCGCCAAGGATTATTTGTTTCCTTGGGGTTTGAAACGAGTCGAGGAATCCCACGGAGGCGCTGGTGGCTCTGCAGGTCGACGCGGATCAGGAGTCTCTCGTCAAGGAGTGTTTGTATCCGTGAGTCGAGGGATTTGCTACGGATTATTTGTTTCTCGAGCGCCAAGGATTATTTGTTTCCTTGGGGTTTGAAACGAGTCGAGGATTCCCACGGAGGCGCTGGTGGCTCTGCAGGTCGACGCGGATCAGGAGGCTCTCGTCAAGGAGTGTTTGTATCCGTGAGTCGAGGGATTTGCTAGGGATTATTTGTTTCCCGAGCGCCAAGGATTATTTGTTTCCTTGGGGTTTGAAACGAGTCGAGGGTTCCCATAGAGGCTCTGGTGGCTCTGCAGGTCGACGCGGATCAGGAGGCTCTCGTCAAGGAGTGTTTGTATCCGTGAGTCGAGGGATTTGCTAGGGATTATTTGTTTCCCGAGCGCCAAGGATTATTTGTTTCCTTGGGGTTTGAAACGAGTCGAGGGTTCCCATAGAGGCTCTGGTGGCTCTGCAAGTCGACGCGGATCAGAAGGCTCTCGTCAAGGAGTGTTTGTATCCGTGAGTCGAGGAATTTGATGAAGATATTGATTTCTTCGGAGTTGGACTGAACTGTCAAGATTTGGCTTCGTCTTCTGGCGGAGCCTGTTGGGAAAGTATGGTTCCCTCTTTGTTTACGCCCTTGGATTGTATACAGGGATCGATGTGATCTTAACTGTAGGGCCAAAGTTTTATCATCATCATTTTTTTTTATTTTATTTCCGCGATGCTCTATCGTTTCAGCTTTTATATCGCGAAGGTCGCGATTGCCCAATCATTTCGGCTATTTCTCGCGGTGCCCAATGATTTCGGCTATTTATTTCATTTTTACTCGCTGCTTTTTATTGCGAGTCGACCAATCATTTCGGCTATTTTACATGCATACATTTTACTTGCTGCTTTTTATTGCAAGTTGCCCTATCATTTCAGCTATTTCGTATGCATGAGCGGCCTACTGGCTTTCGCCGTAAACCTGAAATTGGACACCGATTTCGGCATCAGCATCGCTACAACTGGGATATTGCCAGGAGCGAATCATCATCTGCCTCTGTCGCTGTCGAACGAAGGTGGCTTAGCGACCAGGGTTAGGGTCCTGTCGACTAAGGCTTTGACTTCATGAGCCGTAAGGGTCTCATAAAGGTATTTCTCCCTACAAGTCGTGAGGATATTATAGGTGTATTTTCTCCCTAGGAATCGTGAGGGTTCTTAAGTGTTTCGTTCCTCTGTAAGTCGTAAGGATCCTACAAGAGGGTTTTCTCTTTGCAAATCGAGAGGATTTACAAGGGTTATGCGAACATATCCCCAGTCACGGATGGACCTTGGTTAGGGAAATGTTTATTCGCGCCCGTGGATTGTATACAAGGGTCAGTATTGAGCCACTTGTAGGGCAATATCGGAAATTGTGGGGATTGCTTAAGCACAGGTTTAGGTCTCTGTAACTTAAGACTTTCAAATCCTATGAGCCGTGAGGGTCCCATAAGAGAGTTCTCCTTACGAGTCGTGAGGATCTCCAAGTGTATTTTCTCCCTAGGAATCGTGAGGATCCCTAAGTGTGTTGCTCCTTTGTGAGTCGTAAGGATCTCACGCGGGTGGTTTCTCCCTACAAGGTCGAGGGGACCTTGTAAGCGTACTTTAACGAGGTTGCCCCCTTTCGGGTTTTCACAAACACTCGCCGGTAGTCCTGCTGTTTTTACTCACGGAGCCCTTTCGGGTTTTCATCCGTGCCCTTTTTGTTTATGGACATACCGTTTTTTTTTTCTTTTTCTCCTTTTTTTTTCTCTCTTTTTTCTTTACGAGGTCACGCCCTTTCGGGTTTTCACGAATACTCGCCGGTAGCCCTGCTGTTTTTACTCACAGAGCCCTTTCGGGTTTTCATCCGTGCCCTTTTTGCTTATGGACATACCGTTGTTTTTTTTTATTTTATTTTTATTATTATTAATTTTTTTTTGTTCATCTCGTCAACCTAAGAATACTGCGGTAATAGCTTAAAGACGTTTTTGTCTGCTATTAGTTTTAGGACATTTCGGTCCGCTGTTAGTTTAAGGACATTTCGGTCCGCTGTTAGTTTAGGGACATTTCGGCCCGCTGTTAGTTTAAGGACATTTCGGTCCGCTATTGAGAAGTTGGCTACTGCTTATAGAACTTGAGCTTTGGAAGATAGCGAGCGGACATAGTCGTCGTCATCTATCGTTGACCTAGGCTGTGGCTCATTAACCGTAGTATTTTTTTAGGAAGCAACCGTTTATCGGCCTAAAAGGCCTTTCACCATGCATGTCCATAAGTAGATAGGCCCCACCCTGGTAAACTTTATCTATGATGTACGGGCCTTCATAGTTCGGCTCGAATTTTCCCCGCTTGGCGCGATTGGGGATCATAGGCCTTTTAACCACTAGCACGAGTTCGCCTTGGTGGAATGCCCTCGGTCGGGTCAATCTTTCGTATGAGCGCATCATCTTTGCTTTATAAGCTTCCAGATTTTGTTGCGCTATGAGCCTAGTTTCATCAAGGGCGTCAAGCTCCTCAAGCCGAAGGTGAGCATTTTCTTCGTCCGTTAGCTCGTGGTGAACTGCCACTCGTAGAGAGGGTAACTCTATCTCGAGAGGGAGTACTGCTTCCGTACCGAACACCAACGCGTATGGCGTTGTGTTTGTGGCTGTCTTGAACGTAGTTCGATACGCTCAAAGAGCTTCTTGCAGTCTCTCATGCCAGTCTTTCTTATTTCGGGACACTGTTTTCTTTATAATTTTCGTCAAGGTCTTGTTGAAGGCCTCGGCGAGACAGTTAGCTCGTGGATTATAGACTGAGGAATATCTCCAGTCTATGTTATGCTGCTGTGCGAAGCGGCTGATTTTATGACTTCGGTAAGCTGGCCCGTTATCGGAGATGATCCGCCTCGGAGTTCCAAACCGATATATGACGTGCGTTTTGAAGAAATGGAGGATATTCTCCGTCTTCACTTCTCTCAACGGTACTGCTTCTGCCCACTTAGAGAAGTAGTCAGTCGTCGCTAGGATGAAATGATGTCCTTTAGACGATGCTGGCTCGATGGGGCCGACTATATCAATCCCCCACATTTCGAATGGCCAGCTAGCTACCGTTGGATGCAGCGGATTTGGGTGCTGGTGGATGAAGTCCCCATGAATCTGGCATGAGTGACATTGCTTCGCATATTCGATGCAGTCTTGAATCATCGTGGGCCAGTAATAGCCCATCCGTTTGATCTTCAACTTCATCTTTGGACCTGCTTGGTGAGAACCGCAGATTCCGTCATGAATTTCCTGAACGACTCTTTCCGATTCGTCCGGTCCTAAGCATCTCAGCCACAGAGAATCGAATGACCTCTTGTAGAGAGTATCATTGACGAAGGCGAAGGACAGAGCTCGTTTTATGAGTTGATGTCTTGCGGACGCATCTTCAGGCATTTGGTGGGACTTGAAGTAGTCTATAAAGACTTCCCTCCAATCCTCAACCTTCTCATGTTCTTTTATTTGCAAGGTCGCTTGTTCAGTCACTCCCTTCTCTTCGGGTGATTCCGAAGGTATTTCTGCGGGGGCGAGCACCTGACGACTTTGTACCATGATTCTAACGTCATCGAGGTTCTCGTCAGCCATTTCTTTAGCGAGTTTGGCCAACGCGTCCGCTTTGCTGTTATCCGCGCGTGGTATGCTCTCCAAAGTATAGGAGGGAATTTGGGTTAGCAGTTGTTGCACCTTTTCACCGTATTTTACTAACTCCGGTTTGCATGTTTGGTAATCGCCGTTTACTTGACTAACGACCAGTTGCGAATCTCTGTATATGAGGAGGTTTTCAATTCCCATGTCAATGGCGATCTCGAGGCCCGCTATCAGAGCTTCATATTCGGCTTCGTTGTTTGTCCTCGGTTCCGTCAGGGAGAACGCGTAGCATATTATCCCTCCTTGTGGAGTTATAAAGATGAGTCCTACCCCCGATTTGATTATAGGGGTACTTTGTTTGCGTTTCTTCACGGAAGATGCTCCGTCAAAATAAAGCTCCCATCGGGTATTATCACCATCGATCGCATCAAACGCATGTTCGTCTGGAAGATCGCAGTTTAAAGGAGAGTCAGCTGGTATTGGGTGCTCAGCAAGGAAGTCGGCTATGGCCTGACCCTTCACTGCCTTGAGGGGTCGATATGTTATCGAGAACTCCATTAAGAGCAGAGCCCATTTAGCGAGTCGTCCTGTCAAGATGACCTTTGACATTAAATATTTGAGAGGGTCCACTTTTGAAATGAGATGGACTTCGTGCGCTAATGCGTAATGTCTAAGCTTTGTTATTGCGAAGATCAATGCGAGGCAGTGTTTTTCAATGGGGGAGTAATTGCTTTCTGCCCCCAGCAGAACCCGACTTAAGTAGTAGAGTGCTCTTTCTTTCCCCTGGTCATTCTTCTGTGCCCATAATGCACCTAATGAACCTTCAAGGGCGGTCGTGTAAAGAATGAGAGGCTTTCCCTTAACTGGAGCAGCCAACACCGGAGGGTTTTGCAGATACTGCTTGATCTCATCCAATGCAGCTTGGCATTTGTGATCCCAAACGAATGGGGTTCCCTTCTTCATTAGGTGACTGTAAGGACGGCACTTTCCTGAAAGATTAGCGATAAACCGTCGAATGTATGCAAGCTTTCCTTGGAGAGATCGCAACTGTTTAAGAGTTCTTGGCGGAGGCATTTCCATGATCGCCTTGATCTTTGATGGATCTATCTCAATACCTCAGTGCCGGACGATGAATCCCAGGAATTTTCCAGAGGAAACTCCGAATGCACACATGAGCGGGTTCATCTTCAAGTTGTATTGTCGAAGGCGTTGAAACACGGTCTTCAAATGCTCGAGGTGTTCTTCGTATGATTTGCTTTTAACCACGAGATCGTCGATATAGCATTCGACGATTTCATGAATAAGGTCATCGAAGATCTTTGTCATGGCCCTCTGATAAGTAGCACCGACATTCTTTAAACCGAAGGGCATCACTTTATAACAGAATATACCTAGAGGGGTCCTGAAGGCCGTATGCTTCTGATCTTCAGGATGCATTTTTATCTGGTTATACCCCGATGAGCCGTCCATGAAGGAGAAAACTTCATGAGTGGATGTATTGTCTATCATCAGTTCGGTGACTGGCACTGGGAAATCATCTTTTGGGCAGGCTTTATTAAGATCCCGAAAATCCACGCATATGCGCACCGTCCCATTTTTCTTCGTCACCGGGACGATGTTAGCGATCCATTCAGGGTATTGAACTTCATGGATAAAGCCGGAGTCTATCAGCTTTTTGACTTCGGCGTTGATGCTCATTTCAAGCTCGACCCGCATTCTTCTCGGCGCCTGTTTGACTGGTTTGACGTTTGGGGATATTGCTAGTCTATGTACAGCGACTTCTGGATCTAGTCCTGGCATCTCGGAATAGTTCCATGCGAAGCAATCTTTATGCTGCACAAGGACGTCTTTTAACGCAGCCACCCTCTCTTCAGACAGCAGCTCGCTGACGAATGTCGGTCGCGGATCATTTACCGTCCCCAACTCGATTTTCCTGAGGTTATCTGCAGTAGTATGTATTCCATCCTCTAGTTCTTTTGGAGCTGGGGGAAATTCTGAGATTACCTCATCGCTGCTATTTTCAAAGCACCGAGGAAGGCTGTTCATGTCCTCGAACTCTTCTTTTAATATTGTTATCACGTGGAAAGTGCGAATTTTCTGCAAATCCCAATGCGGAGTTGGTTCTATCCTGGTGTTTTCGGGTTCGTGCTTTTGCGGCGGCGCTACCCTCCAGTTGTCAGACAACGCGAATTTGCCAAGCTGATATTGGTCCTCAACCCAATTCTTAAAGGTGAAACAATCTTCAAGCGGATGCCCTACTACTCGATGGTAAGAGCAATAATTTGGGTTGGAGACTTCGCCTGCTTGCTCAGGGTGTTTAGACTCTGGCAGTGTAAGCATTTGATGTTTTAGAGCAAGATCAAGTATTTTCCTTGTTTTGCTCCGAGGAAACGAGTATGCTCGACCCATTTTCCTCATGAGGGCTAGGTCAATAACGCTCGACCCTCGGATGCGTGGCTTCTTAGCTCTGCTTTGTGGTTGTTGAGCGCCTTTCTTGCCTTTCGACTTGTTTTTGCCTCCGCGTCGAGCCCTTTTTGTATCAGGTTGGTACGGGACAACATCTTCGTTCTTTACTGCCTGTTGAAGGAGGCGCTGTGTCTTGGCTTTCTCATAGATTTCCATTTCACGATTGTGATCATCTCGGGCTTTTTGACTCGCATCCCTTATAAGTTTACTCACCTGGTCTTCAAATGATGGACTGGGCGGTTTTGTATCAGGAACTTTTGCTGGTTCAGGATTAGCGTCCTCCCATTGAGCGTCCGCTTCTTCATCGAAGTCATACATGACATAACAGCTGTCTACTGGCTCCCTTTTCTTTGACCGGATGTACCCGAGCCCTTTTGTTTCTATTCTCCCGTTAGGCAATTTGCATTGAGTCCCGGGAACGTTCCATACTTTGTCATAGAATTTTGCCTTTCTAACGGTTTGTTCGAAAGGTATTCCCTGGCGTTTCAGCAGTTTCCTCAAACCTTTGGTATAATATCTGGGAAGACGGATGGGCTGAAGCCTGTCGAGCGTGGGATCCGCGCCATGCCAAATTTCTTTTTCCACCTTGTTTTCTTCAGAACGGTAGAATAGGATTGCCTTCTCGCCTTTTCGTCCGGGAGGAATATAGAATGTGTGCAATTCTTCTACGCTGTTGGCGTTGAGTGCATCCAGTTCTTTGTAATGTTCAAGCGGCACCATGGTTATCTGCAGACTTCGCTCTTCATCAGCAGAAGCTCGTATTGACAGCCGAGCAGGGAATACAGCGTGAACTTCATCCTCTGAATCACTGTCGAAGATTAATGAAGGAACGGATGGTCCTGGCCTGGTGGACTGGGATGGACCTGAATAAATTATATCCTCCTCCTCCTCGGTGTCACTGCCGAAGACAGGGATGGTGGCGTTAGTTTTGTTCTCCGGTTTGTGACACCTTTCCGTGTCTTCGAAACTCGGTAAGAAGTACTTGGCATCTTCATACTTGCGAACTTCGTTTACGGAAAACGGATTCAACTCTCCCGCCACAGTGTACTCAAGGCCTTCCCTAGAATACTTCATGCACTGATGCTGTGTAGAAGGGATGATATTGTACTCGTGTAGCCATGGTCGGCCGAGCAGAGCGTTGTAGCACGTCTTGGCGTCTATAACATGGAATTTGATGTCTGTGACAAGCAACCCGAAGCGTAGCGTCAATATCACAGATCCAAGTGTTTTTGATGATTGAGAGTCGAATCCGGAGATAGTGATTTTGTCTCGGGCGAGGTGTTAGACACTCATGCAAATCTCCTTTAACACTCGCACATTGAGTAAATTGACAGACGATCCGTTATCGACCAAGATTTTGCCTATCTTTATGTCATGGCAGTACCCTGAGACATAAAGGGGGCGATTGTGTTCACACGTCCCGAGGAGAAGGTCTTCATCACCAAAAGCAACGTCGGCTGTGTGCACTTCCTCTAATTCGTCTTTCATCTTTTCTTCGGCTAGGAAGGCTTGGAACTGGTCCGGCTCTTGTAGGGCCTTAATTAAAGAATCTCTCGCCTCTTTTGATAGTAATAGGGCATCGAGAATGCTGAGTTGTGAGGGTAGCTTCCTCAGATGCGTTAAGACATTGTAATCTACTCTATTCCTCTTTGGGGGATTCTTGGCGGTTAACTCTTCCGCGACTCGGTCATCCAAGGAGATATCTTCAGAGACCTTCTCTTTCCCTTTGTCTTTTCTGTTCAAGGGTCCGAGGTTCTTTTCGGGTAATGTTCGATTGCGCAGCTGTATATTCTCGCAGGCCTTCGGTTCTTCTTCTTTTCCCGAAGTGGATTCTTTGAAGAGGGGGCCAAGTTCTAGTTCCTCATCAGAGTCGCTCCCAAATGTAGGCACTTGTGACCCGACAGTGTTAACCATGTGACAATTGCCGGCAGTTCTTTCAAGTTCTTCAGTTGTTTTTCTTTGCTCTCGGCGAATTTTACGTTTTTCCCGTTTAAAGCGTTGTCGATTAGCGACGTATCCTTGCCACCATCCATTGAAAGCCTTGCACTCTTGGGTAGGATGCGAGACCTTCTGATGATATAAGCAATAAGAGGGGTGCATTTCTACCACACCAGTAATTTTTCCTTCAGAGGATGGTAGCTTCATGCCCATTGATATGGCCTTAGCAAACCTCTTTTTTATCTTGAATTGGCTTTTGTCAGCGGTGGAGGCATCTTGCTCCAGCAGGATCGTCTCAGCTCTTTCATCAAGTCGCTGGCGCTTGGCCCTTTCGAATATAGCCGTCTCGCGTTCTCGATCAGCTTTACTTTTCAATCGAGCTTCATTAAGAAACGCGCCAATCATCTCAACTGATAACCCTGGAGCTCTTGATTCGGCATTTGCCCCCAGCGTTTCAGTGCCAGAGGTCTCTTCATCATTCGTGACCGAATGAGAGATCGTATGACAGCTCGCCACATACTCCTCGGATTCGTCCGATGAACTTTCTCCCTCATCTTCCTTTTGAAAGACGTGATCAAGGAAATCTTGGAGCGTAATGGGAGTCCGCGCCTTTTGGTTATATTCATCCAGCGCGTCGATCTGCTTTTGTAGGTCCGTGCGCTTGTCGCCAAGCTTCACGGGCTTCTTAGATTTCTTCTTCTTCTTTTTCGAAGATTTTGACGGCTGCCTATGAACGCTTGAACCACCACCATCAGTCTTCGGAGTTAGTCGTGGCTTCAACATCCCCTCAATAACCTGCGGTTCCAAGGGGTTCTTCCACTTGACCGCTGGACAGGTCTGAAGATTATTTAGCATCCTCTTTGTCTTGGCTGATAATACAACCTCCCAAGGAGCTTCCTCTATGACGGAGCATGTTGCCCCTGGCGTATTCGTTCCCTTAGAAGTGTGGGGCTGCGGGGGATTCACCTTCCATTTGTCAGATAGCGCAAATTTGCCCTGACGGTACTGGTTCTCAAGCCAATTCTTGAAAACGTAGCAATCCTTGATGGGATGGCCTAGCACTCGATGGTAAGGGCAATAATTGGGCTCATTGACGTCGTTCGGTTGCAACGGTCGTTTTGGATCTGGAAGATTTATGAGTCTATTGCGCAACGCCAGCTCGAATAGCCTCCTCGTTTTATCGCGGGGGAAGGAGTAAGGACGTCCCATTCTGTCCTCAAGGGGTACGTATGGGCGTGTACTGTTTGGACGAGCAACCGGTTTCGAGTCTCTCGGTTGTTGTTGGGCATTAGCGACAATGATCACTTTTCCCTTTCCTTTGTCGTTTCGGGAGTCCGGCTTCGGGAGAGGGGGTTTATGGCCCATCTGGTCCATCTGCGCTAGTTTGTCGATCAAAGCCTGGAAGGTAGTCGGCTATAAGAACATCATGAACTGCGAGATGGTTGCCTGTGGATCAAGGGTTCCAACAAACATCCCTACCGCTGGAGCTTCTTCTATGCGCTGTTCGCACTTCGACCATAGATTTCGCCACCGTATAGCGTACTGAACCCATGTCTCACCGGGTTTTACCCTGGCATTAATCAGTGCCGTCATCGGGGTACGCTCACTGGCACTTGCAAAACGTTGGGTGAAGAGCAGCTCCATCTCCGCAAAGGTTTTAATAGAGTCGTTGGGAAGCTCAGAATACCATTCAAACGCCGTATCTGATAAGCTTCCAACAAACTGGCGAAGCAAAAGTTTGTCGTCGCCGCCGGTGTTACCGCAAAGAGCCCTGAACTGGGCAACATGTTGATGGGGATTGCCGGTCCCTTTGTAGACATGAAACTTGGGAATTGTGTAACCCGGCGGGTACTTGATTTGGTCATACCAGCCTGGATACGGTCGTCCCGTTTTTACGACGTGGCCGGCTGCTTCGGCCGCGTGATGAACCTTTATTTGCTGGGCTATATATTCGTCCAGATCTGTCTTAGAGATTGTCTCCTCTTTAGCCGTTAATAGAGCCGGTGGCGGATTTAATGCCTCTCCCCTATCGTCTTCAAGAATGATCGGGAGATCTCCAGCAGGTGGATCCTGTTGAATCATCATACCCACTATATCCTGGAACAGGAGGGCCATCCGCTGTATGTTGGCTGCTTGTTCAGCAGCCTCTCTGTCCCTCTTTTCCAGTACTCGGTGAAGGAACTCAGCGTCGGTCTCTTCCTCCTGGAGCTCATCTAAGGACGTCTCAGGGTTCTCTTTCGGCCCAGTGAGTGCAGCCATTGTGGTCATCATCTCCTGGAGCTTTTGTTGTTGCTCCTGAGCCTTGGTCACTGATCGGGTAAGCGGTCGGTGACCCGTAGCAGTACGACTTTCTTCCTTTCCAGAAGCCATATAAACCGTATGAACAATTATGCCCCCTGACTTAGGGCGTTTAGGTTCACTGCTTTTAAACTTTGCTGGTGACGCGGGAGTTTTCTCTGGCTTCCTTCTTTTGTGGGCCAACGAGGTCAAAGGAGCCGTTGGAGTGGGCATCCTAGCAACCGTTGCCCCTGCTTTTTAACGGGGCGGGTTTTGTCCTTTTCGACCTTTGCCTTTTTCTGGCGATGAAAGTGATCTGGGTCAATCACAGAGTCTTGAACCCTCCGCCAAACCTTGTATATCTTTGACGATAGCCGTTAAGGGGGCTGTTCTTGTTTTGTTTCTGGAACTCTCTCCGCAGGTGGAGGAGATCTTTTCAAGGTAGCGGTTGGAGAGTTCTTACGCACTCTCCTCAGTAGTTCAAAGCTGTTCCCAGTTGGAACAGCAGCGTTGACTTCCACCATTGGAGCGGGTGGAGTTATCCCTGAGGGGGAGTTGCCCCCTGCTTTCCTCACTCGTCGCCAATGGCGACGTCGCGCACGACGAGCCGTTGGGACTGGCTCGGAAACCGAGATGGTTTCTTTTTGCCCCCTGTTTGAGTGTGGGGTAACTGCCGATGTCAGCCTGTCGAAGACTGATGCCTTTTGACCAGCTGGGGGAGGAGTGGGAACCGTCAATCTTGTGAAGACCGACTCTCTGATAGGAGAGGCCGCTTTAACGACTTCCGAAGCAGCGGCCTTTGCCTTCTTTGGGACGGCCACTTTATAGTTCTGACCTAGCCTGGTGAAAACGGAGGCTGTCGGTTTAGTAGCGGGCGACCCGTTGACAGAGGCTGTCGAAACAGTGAGCCAGTTGAAGACCGACTTTTTACCCACTTCCGGCGCAGGTATTGGTGCAGAAAAGCTTGCAGGTGGGATCATAGTCCCGAAGAACAAGCCGGTGGTGGCTTGGGTCACCTGGTCTACCGGCAGAGTAATGAAGGAAGCCGCTTGGGGCCCATATGCTACGCCTCCCGGAGAGGTGGAGCGTCCGTTGCAGCGGCATTTCGAGCAGTTGGTACAGCTAGAGGCCATTGAATCTTGAATTCTACGCCAGGTAAAAGACCAAATCTTAGTAACTTGAAATCCGAAGACAACCATTTAACGAACCGCGATTGGTTCGCGAAGACGAAACACGAAGTGTGGAGTGGAAAGAGGAAGAGGTCCCACCGGGCGTGCCAGAATCTGTTCCTCTCCGAACGGTGGCCTGGACGTTAGGACGTCCATGCCTGATGTTCGGGGCAGATGCTATTTGGTTTTATCCGTTTATCTCTCCGAAGATGCCAAGTTGATTTATGGCACCGTGTATCGGAGGTTTAGACGGATGCGGCCGATGTAGCAGACTTCGTCAGATTCCTCCTCAGGATGAGGGGTTTTTTATTGTGGGGACGCTCTTCCCTGCAGGCGCAAGCCCCTGCAGTTAATTACGCTACCGCCTCGCGGTAACAACTTTCTCCTTCTCCAGAATTTCACTTCGTGTCGCGTGTGTTCATTTTGTTTGTGGTTGCCCGTGGATTGTATACGGAGACTGAGTAATGCCGTCGCCCGTAGGACGTGGATTAGTCCAAATCCGTATTTACTTAGATTTGGGTTTGGTGTTTTCAGTTTAAGGATGCATTAGTCGTGTTGCGGCTAAGATCAACTTAAACTTTCGTCAAGGATACGTTAGTCTTGTTTTAGACTAAGATCAACTCAACGTAGTGATTAATTTAATGTATGGCCATCGGGACTTGTCACCTCTTTGACATCGTTGAAGGATTACAACGACATGTATCAAAGGAGCTCGGAGATGTACCCTCGAACCAGAGTTGATTGGGAGTTTTATAATCCATTTGAATATTTAAGGATACGTTAGCCGTGTTTGAGGCTAAGATCAACTTAAACGTTTGTTAAGGATACGTTAGACCAGTTTGAGACTAAGATCAACTTAACGGGACCGTTTAGATCCGATAAAAGAGCATTTGGGCTCTATTGTGCCAGTTTAGGGACGTTTCGGTCCGATGTTAGTTTAGGGTCGTTTCGGTCCGATGTTAGTTTAAGGACGTCTCGGTCCGATATTAGTTTAGGGACGTTTCGGTCCACGAGTTTAAGGACCCCGCAGTCCATAGCGATGTGTGGTCGTTGGGACCCGTCACCTCTTTGACGTCGTTGAGGAATTACAACGATGAATGTCAAAGGAGTTCGGAGATGTACCCTCGAACCGGTTGTGAATTGATTCAGGAGAACCATTTTGCTCAATCAATTTGATTTAAGGACTTATGGCCACGATTGGGTTAAGTCCAATTTTTATTTATTTTGGGCTTTGCTCAAATAGAATATTAATTCAAATAGGGCTCTGCCCTTTTATTGCTTTGCAATTTGATTTGGGCCAGGCCCTTTAAATAATGCATTGCATTTGTGCAGAGCATCAAGAATCTTTTAGATTCAAGAACAAAAGTGCAGAGCACTTTTGATCTAAATTTAGATCAAAGGAAAACAAGTTTCTCTCTTGTTTTTCCTTTTCTCAGAGAACCAAGGGTTCATAACAAGTGCAAGGCACTATTTTTATTTATTTATTTTTATTTTATTTATTTGTTCACTGAAGATTAATGATTTTTAGATAAATGATCTGTACTTCAGAGATTTTTTCTCTTTTAAAAGGTTTTACCTTTTTTTTGTTCTTCCAAAGTTCTTCAAGAATTCTCTCTGTTTTCTTTCTGATGTTGATGATGATCAAATGAGGTCTGGGGTCCTTTTTATAGTACTCATAGATTAGTTGAATTTGTTAAACAGATCTTTTCTGAGTGATTTGGGGAATTTTCCCCACCGTCGGATCTTTGATCCAAAGGCCCCTGTTTTACAGAAGAAATCTTCTTGTTTAAACATGAACAGAAAAATATTCTTAAATCTTCACTCTGTTGTTGCGCAACTCACCAGCGTGTGACATGTGTCGCGCAGTGAAGCACTTGCGCAACAGCGCTTGCGCAACTGCGCGGACACGTGTCCCGCAGTGAAGCACTTGCGCAACAGCACTTGCGCAGTTGCGCAACTGCACGGACACGTGTCGCGCAGCGGTGCGCTTGCGCCGTTGTGCTTGCGCAACCGCGCGGACACGTGTCGCGCAGCGGTGCGCTTGCGCCGTTGTGCTTGCGCAACCGCGCGGACACGTGTCGCGCAGCGGTGCGCTTGCTCAGTTGTGCTTGCGCAGCGTGCCGTTGTGCTTGCGCAACCGCGCGGACACGTGTCGCGCAGCGGTGCGCTTGCGCCGTTGTGCTTGCGCAACCGCGCAGACACGTGTCTGCGCTTGCGTAACCGCGCAGACACGTGTCACGCAGCCGTACGCTTGCGCAGTTGTGCTTGCGCAACTGCGCAGACACGTGTCGCGCTGCCGTACGCTTGCGCAGTTGAACGTTGCTTATGTTTTTTTAAAGAGCCTTGCTCTGATTGGACGTACTGTCTTGGGCGTTGTGCTGCCGTGTCAACTTCTGACACGTGGCGCGTTGCGCGCAGCGCATGGGAACTGAAGCGTTGCTTCAAAATTTGAATTTTCAAAATTTAAGCAGAGCCTTGCTCTGATTGGGGGAACAGATGCAATGCAAGAATAATCGACTATAGTGATGTTATTACATTGACGCAAACTTTTACTTAAGGGGTCACTCACGATGAAGGTATCTCGGCCCTTGCCTCGTCGAATAAGGTGCTGGATATTCTAAACTGAATACCACTGTGCAAAGCAAAGGTGAACGTCTATAATGCCTGTTTTTAAAAACTTGGTTTCAACATCCTTTTAGGTTTGTTTTACTTGCATTAATCAAAATTAATGCAGTCCCATCAAAGTAACCTATCACACCATAAAGAATGAAAATATGATGTACGTATATGCCACCCACATTCGCCACTGGGCCCCGTCATCACCCGTTAGGTTACTTAAACAGAGCGTGGGCTGGACTAGCGCGGGTGAAAAACATATACAACATCTACTGGTATATATTTATATAAGTGTATACAACATTCGTCCCAGGCATGATATTAAACAACATCACAAAAACACAGCCAACAATACAGAATGGTGGATAATCTTGGAGCCCCGGGTTTCATTTGAGCCACAAATAAAACCCGACGTTCCCTGTCGTATGGATAGCCTGTGCAATGAAAACCTGTAACCCTTACGAGTGCGGCGAATAGCCCGCCAATTCTAGAACCAGGCCCGCTCCGTCTCAACACCATGAGAAAGAAGCCCCCTCCGTCTCAACGCCATGAGATGTGGGCTTGCTGCCTTTCTAGAACCCGGCTATTCATGCACTCCACCATGGGGTAACCCTAGTAAATAAGAATAAAATAATATGTACAAACGGTGACATCGACCTTAACCCGGTCGTGCCCCAAAATAATGCACAACCCGGCAAAGACGGCAGTCCATATGTCAGACGCTCGCCCCGCAATAACAAATGTACAAAAGAATTTAAACTGCACTAGAAACATTGCAACACTTGCTATCCATCACGACTGTCCAACCACAATCACAGAACAAGCACACAACATCAACGCGAATGTCACGTTCGCAAAACCCGTCTAAAGGAACATATAGCGATTAGACGAGTTTTACCGATCGAGTGACATTCCCGGTCGCAGATAAAAGTGAATGAACTGTAAACTGTTAAACAGTGTTAAATATAACGAATTCTAAACACCACAAATTGCCTCAAACTCAAATCTACAGAGAATCAAATTTGGGCAAAAAATAAACAACACCAGGAAACCAAACTCCCAGAGATAAGCACCTAGAGCCAAAAAAATATGCACACACCCCAAAAGACCGGCGTGGCCGGAATTTTCCCCTCTATGGCTGGCCAAAGCAAGGCCAAAATGTCTTGTTTTTGGTTTGGGTGCATCTCATAGGGTAAGGACCACTCTGCACATGTTTAAAAAAATTTCAGAGACTTTTTCAAAAAGAACAGAAACTGCAGATCATGGATTTGGTTTCGTATGGTTGTTTCGATTTCGTTGTTTTAACATTGCTTAAACTTACTAACCTAGGGTTAATGGGCTGACTCTGATACCATGAAGGGTTACACTAGTGCCCCGGCCAACATCCGTGACCAAATGCGGAACAAAAATTTCGTAGTGATAACGAACTTGGCGCTAATATAAAACCCTAACCGGATCTTTACCATAAACCTAGTTAGCACATGATAAAGAGTTCTATCTACTATGAAGGATGTTATACCTAAAGAAACCGAGTCCTTCGGGTCTTCGATCCTCTCCTTAAGCTCCTTGATGGTTCTATGGATCGTGCTTGAACTCCGGCCTCCTTTTGTCTGTGATGATCCACCCGAGAGCTTCAACCTTGAACTAAACCTCTAGCTTGAGGTAACTAGATTACTTGATTTGCTAATCCAAGTAAACTAGAGAGAGTGGAGAGTGATTTGGATGGCTTAATCTAACTAACCCTTGATTATCAACTCATAATAGATTAGGGTTAGGGTTTGAGAGAGGAAGAAGAAGGAGAGAGTTTGCATGAAGAGAAAGAATGCTTTTGTGATGAATGAATAAAAGTATTTGGAAAAAGAATATATATCATTGACCATTTGCTTTGGAGAGAAGAAAATATCTAAGGAAACATCTAGCACAAAAATATCTCATCCTTAATATCTTTGGTCAACAAGTCAACCAAAGTCAAATGGTCAACAAAGTCAAATGGTCAACAAAATATTCATTCCAAATACAATTATCATTTATCAAAAATAACATAATCTTTTCTTTTCCTCATTTGTGTTTTGTCCAAATCAATGGTCAAAACCCGAATGAGAAAATCTCCATCTGTACCCCCTCTCGTCCGTATATACATACCTGCATCAATGTTCCGAGAAACATGAATACACTGAGATGAAGCCAATCCAATAATCATATACTAGGATCTGTCTTAAACCAAAGCCCACTAGTATAGCCCGCTCGAACAACATACGTGCACAAGTGCACGTATGTGCTCGAACCCTGTCGTAAAACCATACGACCTCTACTCATTTCGCTCGAGGCTGGGAAACCCTCTGTGTGGGACTTTAAAGACTCGACAGAACTCTGCCAGTGGATTTAACCACAAGCACACCAGCGGCACTAACTGTGCGTAACGGCTACCCAGGTATCTGTCGAAAAGAAGGTCGACGAGCAAGCTCATCCAAATTTCTACTGAGCCTATCTATGACAATCTCCGTACAACCCGGTCTGTTTGTCTAAGAGTATCGCATATCGGGCCTAGGCGGTGGTAAACGTTAGACCCCTAATAGCGGTATAAGTCATGTCGGAGTGTAGCCCAGAACACCCTGAGAAACTACTGTAAACACTACGAGTAAATCTCGATTGCCCTGGTCAGGGATGACTATGTGTAATGGCTCTCCTAGACACAACGGGATATCAACCCCCAATACCGAGAGAGACGAATCCTGTCTAACCGTCACTGCCTCCAAGTGCTTCGGGACTGCACCCAACTACTACCTGTTTGCACGACTCAATAGAGCCGTGGTAGGGTAGCCATCAAAGAACAGTGGGAACACACTTGAGGCGAAGTGGCAGTGTCATGTTAACGGACTAAGCTGTACTCATGTCACCTGGGAACTGTTAACTGACGATAGGTATAATACCAACCAACAGTTCCCGACGAGTCCTGTCCAGTGTACTCGTAACCTAACGAGCACCTGCATACTATCTCCAGTACGGCGTACTGATGGCTGTGGGACAGACCATCTCCCCTGCTGGGACGAGAAGCGTATGCACCAGTCTACTCTGGAGTATCGATATCCTGTCTCGATAATCCTACGACTAGGGACCACAATAAGGATGTGCTTATAGACTACCCAGCCCCCACTAGTGTGATCGCCATCACAACGCCAGTAGTCAAGCAAAGATCCTAAGGGCTCCATCAATATGTATTAGCGATATGTTAAAAAGAAACATACACACATATTAAGATAGAAACAAACCAAGTAGCATACTACTATATTGAGCAAGATTGTCGCAAACCCGTGTATATATCCCAAGCTTCCAAAATGTATTATACAAACTAGTACTATACAATAATGCCTCTAGGGCATACATATCCAACAGCTTGATAGTTGACAGTTGCAATATGTTATAGCTTACATATGCTAGTTTAACTATTGCATTTATTGCATGATATCAGATACATTCATATATTCCTTGGTCATGCAGTATTATAGAGATTTATGCCGGTATTCACTATTTATTGATATCATGATTTTTATGATTTTGAATCCTTCTTGAGATTTCTGGATTTGGAAACCGCATGTGAAAGTTTTATAAACTGATGATTTTTTTTAAAGAGATAGATGCAGTTTTCCTTGATATGATGAGTATTGTCCACCATGATGTTTTCTCAGTTCTGAAATGGTTTTCGAGACCCGATTCGATTATATGGATGAACCTTCTGCGGGTACATGGTGGACTCGGTATGGTACCCGGGGCAAGAAGCTCGAGTTGTACACGATGAGCCCGGCAGGGGAAGACTGCCTACCGGTTATTGTTTGGCGCGGCGGATTTCCGGAGGTGTCACGACCCAAATATGGCACGTGACCGGCACTTAAATCATGTGACATCTAAAGACATCGACGCGGTTCAAGTAAGCCAAAACCCTGAATCTAAACCCTTTTGAAAATATTGGAGGTGAGTTTAAAATAGTCATCAGATGTAATCGGGTTAAATAACATTTAACTTTTAACTAAGTATGTTTGAAAGCATCTGTGACGTTCTGAAATCTGACCGCACCTCCTTTAAAAATTTTATATAAAAACCCGATACAACTACCATAATAAAATAGCATCCCAACGGGAGCTAGCTTTCACTTCCAAAGACGGAACAGCCAAACAATCTATATCAGAAGTCGACTCTAAAGAGTGCGACATCACCACCCATAAAATCTAAGTCTCGTTTCTAAGTCCATAATATATCATTTCTAAGTTGATGGAGTTCTGCTAGTGTAACGTTTCAAAATAATAAAATATGATTTTTGGGAATTTTTATAATTTAATATTATTTTAATGAATATTTTAATATTCGGGTATAATTAAATACAAATAAATGGGAAAAATTATGGAAAATTCTAAAATAGGGTATTTTATGGAATTATGCCATTTAAAGTTTTTAAGATTAGTTATATGCAAATTTAGTGTTAATCGCGATTAAAAATCGCTAATTGGATTTTTAGCTTTTTTTGCAAAAATGTGCACATGTCATTTTCCACACTTGTTACACTTGTGTTACATTTCATTGCCATGGTTGTTCATTTGGGTTCACTATTGGAGTGAGAAGAAAAGGAAAAGAAAAGAAAAGATAAGTGTGATGATGAGAGAGAGAGAGGGTAGGTATAGGGTCAACCCCTCTTTTTGAACCATCCCTTCTCATTTCCCCATCTCATTTCTCTCTCCCCATCCCCAAGAGCTGCTGCTGATCCTGCTCCTCCCTTATCTCCCTCCCTTTCACTCCATAGATCCCTCTCATTTCCCTCACAAAAACCCCATTCCCACTTCACAAAACTTGCTCTCAAGCTCACTAGCTATACATTGAACCTAGCAAGATTGGATTCGGAGGACTTTGAGTAACTCAAGAATTTTCTTGAGTTGCCAAAGGAGGTAAATTCTGGACCTATTAGAGTAGTATTTCATTTCCTTGTGCATCTATTCTAGTTTTATATCGATAATGTGTTGTTTGTGGACTTTAGAGATTTCTAGTTAGGGTTTAGGGTAAAACTGAAATCATAGAAGAAATTGAGGATTGTGGTGACTTTAGAACCCCTGGTGTGATGTTATTTTGGACCAAACCTGAAGCTAGAACACAGAATACGGAATTACGGAATCGATATCGGGGAAAACTGTGAATGTGTGATCGTAATTAGGAATCTGCTATCACCCCAAGACCCCAAAAATAAAACTGAGTTGACAGTGAGATGTGCAGGCACCATGGAACCACCACACCAAACCCTAGCCCCCAACTCCAAAGTACGGCCGCCAATTAATTCCTTCTGGCCGCAAATTGTGTAAGTGCATGGCGGCGCCCCGGCCGTCAATCCGACGGCCAAATGCGGAAGCGGTGATAAACTTAAATTTTTCTTGAACTGGCAAACTGCCGCGCACTAATACCCGGATCGAACCATTAATTAGTCCTAGCTATCTACAAGAAAGGGAATAGAGATATACCGACGATCCAAGTCCTCCGGTCTTCTCGTCATCGTCCCGATCTCCTGCGGAATGTCCCGTCTCCTCCTTATCGCCGGAAGTGCACCACATCGCCTACTTCTTTTACGGGCTCCCACCTCAATGCCGAGGCAACTCGGGCACGAAGCCGGCTACTCGACGTGCCCAAGATTTACTGTAGAATGTGTAGTGAAGAATCATGTCTCATTTGGGGTTTGTGGAATTGCCTTTGTGGTGGAGGAAAAAGAACTTGGAATTTTTGGAGAGTCTTCTTGTGTGATTTTTGGAGCATCAAGAGAACCAAAAATTGCCACACCAAAATCAATCAACCCCCTTCCAATAGTGGCCGGCCCTCTTAGGAAAAAATGGGAGAGAGCAAAAAGTCAAGGGGGGTGACCATATCAATCATCCAAGAAAAAGAGAGAGGAATGGTTATCATAAACAACCATGATCACAAAACTATGCCAACACTCCACACAACCATCATCTCATGCATGATGGCTCCAAAAAGGTCAAGCCATCATGAGCATAGAAAGTCAAGTGATGGTGAGCCATCATGATACAAGGAAATATGCAAAGACCCCCTCCACAGTTGCCTATTTGCAACAATGCAAATAAGCCCTCCTCCACCAATCTTCGGCCAATGAACGATACAAAGGAAATTGGCCGAAACGGAAAGCAAACTGGCAACTCCAGAAAACTGGTCCCGTAATAAATTACAGGAAAACCCCGATACTGTGCATACACACCCGCATTTGTATTCCGACCGAAATACAAATGCAATGAGACAAAATCTCCACTGTACTATACTAGGATCCGGCTTAAACCAAAGCCGGCTAGTAATATCCGTTCGATCCTGATCCGTGCAATACCACACGTATCTGATCGAACCCTGCCATATATGCATACGGCCTATAGTACAAACTGTCCGATCCTGATCCGTGCAATACCGCACGTATCTGATCGGACCTTGCCATATCTCCATACGGCCTCTACAACTTTTCGCCCGAAAGCTGAGTAACTGAATGTGGGGGACTCTAAAGACTCATCAACACCTTGGTTGTGGATTTAACCACTAGCACGTTAGAGGTATAAGCCAATACATAACGGGCTACCAGGTATTGACCAAAAGGGACGTCTGTGAGCGAACTCATCCTGACTCCCTACTGAGCCTGTCAGTGACAATATCCGTACAGTCCTGGTCCGTTCGTCTATGAGCATCGCATGGCGGGCCTAGGGGGTTGGTAAAAGTCAGACCCCCAAAAGCGGTACAAGTCGTGTCGGAGTGTATCCCAGAACACCCTGAGATACTACTGGAATACCTACCAGTAAATCTCCTTGCCTTGGCCAAGGATTTTATGTAATGGCTCTCCTAGACACAGCACGACCTCACCCCCAATACCGGGAGAGACGAACCCCTGAAGATACGCTCACTGCCTCCATGTGGCTCGGGACTGTACCCAACTAAAACCTGTTTGCACGACTCCTTTGAGCCGTGGTAGGGTAGTAATCAAAGTACAGTGGGAACTCACACGAGACAAATGACGATCCCCAGGTCGATGAACTAACCTGCACACATGTCACCAGGGAACTGCCATCTGACGTCTTGTATATGACCAACTAGCATTTTCCCGGCGAGTCCTGTCCGGTGTACTCATAACCCAATGAGCACCTGTATACATCTTAGGTGATCCAACTGACACCAGTGGCTTGTGAGACCGGCCACCGCCCCTCGTCAGGGTCTCGATTGTATACACTAGTCTACTCTGGAGTATCGATGCCCTGTCTCGAAACTCTCACGACTAGGGACCATTTAAGGATATGCTTATAGACCCCCAGCTCCCACTTATATGATCGCCCTCATACTGCTGGTGGTCAAACAAAAATCCTAGGGGCTCTATCAACGTGTAATAGCGACGTGTCAGGTCACCTAAAACAGTACACGATGATAAAGGTAAACCAGATAGCATACTATCATCTCGAGTAAGACTGTCCTACCGGGATAGGTCCTCCATCAATCATTGCAATCACGTACCTGTGACCTAATAATTGACTCTGAGGGCACTATCTCCAACAATCTCCCACTTGCACTCAAGGCTAATTATTGCGATGTCGCATACTCACAGCCCGTGTGATACCGAACACCCAACTCCTCTACTAGTCAGTCTCACAAAGCTCGTTTGTGAAACTATTGCGTTCGAGGAACAGCCTCAGTGAGTGGATCCGCTTTGTTGTACCTTTCTATGTCTCTCTATATCTCAAGTTCACGGAGAAAGCCATCTCCCGAAATGAGCAATACCTGTCTTAGAATATGTCTGGATGTCTGATGGGACTTAGCTCATAAATGAACTCCAAATCCAAACTTCTTAGACTGTATCGTCAACTGAACTTAATCAGTATCCTGCGCCATGCCACCCTCAGTATTTCCTTGGATCACCTGTCCAAAATACTGCCCCTCATCAGAAGGAAAACTATAACTCTGACAACCTCCTTGTCGTCCATGTCACCTTGGAAGCCTGGAATGATAACTGTCTCCCGAATGAGGCTGTCGTTATCATATCCCTAGAACATCCACTTATGTTCTAAAACTGCTTCCGACCGTTTCTCCAGGATTGGATTAATGTCAGCTTATTGCATCTAGTGCAAGAACAATGTCTGGTGTGGTACTTGACATCTCATGATTGACTCAATTGCCTATGCAAGTGATCTGCCAATCATGCACATCCCTCTCTACTTTAGTCTGTAAGACACCTTTAGAGAGGGTGACTCCATCTTCTGCAGGTACACTACCGTGCATGGAGTCGTCCATTCTAAATACCCTTAAAATGCTGTCTAAGTACCCAGATTGGGAGACTACCCAAATCTAGATCTAAAACCATAGATCTAGTAACCAGTATGTCTGATATAAAATCCATTTCCTTTGTGGAGAAACCACTGTGTGACGACCAAAGTATAACCGACTGTAGTATAGGAGTTTCTTTTCCTACTCTGTGTATGTCATCCAGATACCAGGACATCACACCCTACTACCTTCTCAACAGATCCATCCCCTATTCTGATGAAGTCAAACCTATGACTGTCACGTCAGAAATAGATGATCTATCTCCCCTATTCTGCTTTAGTCTATAAATAGACATAAGCTACCTGTCCACCAATGCTTCCGCTGCTCCCACTGACTACGACAACCCTCTGGCAGAGTCATATAGATGTCCACTTCTAAAACTAGTTTAGAACGACGCTATACTCATCCTCCCGCCGGGTCTCGCAGCCCGGAACAACAGCAATGGTAATTGTGGGTAAACAAGAACTTCCCTGTCACCGTCCTTGAGGCTACCGTAGTACCTCTCGGGTGCCTGAAGTTACCCACCGTATCTGCGGAGTGGCCAATGGAATGTCAAACCGGATTGAATCTTTAGGTTCCTTATCAAATCTTCAGTAATCGTTTGTGGTTCTGGAATCACTTCCAGTTCTACCATACTCCCACTACTGTTTTCTGAAAAAATCCATTTTTAATAAAACTGTGGCCAGTGTAGAACAATATCGCTATTGTTCATCCAGATGGTAGAAAGTCAACCCTCGTCATAGCCTGGGTCAACCCACAAACAGCCATTACAGAAAACGTGCCTTGAGTTATCCAGAGTCTGGTTTTAAGCATAATCCGGACAACTCCCCGTACCTTAACATCGTTAAGATATGAACTGTTCTATATCCAATATAGAATCAGAGGCACTGATTTATTTTAACCAGATTCAAATCATGCAGCTGTCTCCAGTGCATGTCAACTAAATGGAAGAAGGCCGATCAGCGTAACTCAATTTAGGAATGCTTCTAATTAAGAGTAACCTGAAAGAGAAACAAGTTCTCTTAATCATTACTATCATCTGAATACCATACACAAGTATCTACATCTTCGATCTCTTTGAAGAATCCCGATACTTGCTACACCTGGTTCTCTACTCTATTCAAATACCTATAACTTCTCAAAATTCGGACCCTGTGTTTCCGCGAAACACTTGTCTAAAAACTAGAGAAGTCATAAGTAAACCGAATATAGTGCGAGGACCAACCCCTCTGTCCTGATGGACCCTGGACAACATACAATACTCTGTATAAGTCCCTTGATTCTGAAAACTCATTCACCGTGTGTCGTAGGTTGAAAACTGTACTTATGGTTAAGAAGAATTACACCGCTGTTTAATGCTCCTTACCTAACCATCCACTGATATAGGTAAATGTCGTAGACATAATTTCAGAAAGGTATATCTCACTCTATGAAAATAGACGTACAGATATATCAATTTGAAATTGGTGCATAACTGCGGATATTCAAAACCAAATATTTGCCGACCGGCAAACTACCCAGGTGACTTCCTCAAATATCACCGACTACAACGAATCCTGATATAATGAGGATGATCACCCAATTCCCAATAACTTACTCCCACTCATCATCTGTAAAACTATACAGATGTGAGAATCATACCTGGTAAATACATACCCTGGAGCAAGTGTCTAATCGGGAAATCAGTTTTCCTTTAACTGTACACAGTGAAACTGAAACATTGAAATGTTTCGATGGGGTATCCTGGTATTCCTAGTAATGCCTCTTCCAGATTCACGACTGTAACCGTATAATTCTTTGCCACCTCTCCAAATCCCTTCATATGTCTTTAGTCTTTACCTTCTGCACACCCCTTTAGGCCAAATGGTTTTCTTCCTTCCCCACCGTTCGGCACCAGCCTATGGTTTGGAAGAAGACTATCCAATAAGCATAATGGGTGTACTGTCCCAATCCTAGGAACACTCGCAATGAGAGAGGGTGAAGATAAAAGACAACCGAATAAACCTTATTCCTATTTCTCCTGGACCAGAATCCATCCCCGAACTGGAACAAATTCCTTTCGAGTTCGTATATAACCATACGATGGAGTATCCAATAAACTGTGGATCTTCGTAGTGATACGGAGTGTCCTGGAGAAATACAAAGGTGATGTGGGAGTGGTAACGAAATATTTGGTTTGGTCGTGAATATCTGTTGCAATTTACTTTGCCCTCTTACTAATCCCTTGCTTTGTCTTAACTTAATACCTTCTGCACACCATCGTTATGCTAATTGGTTTTCTTCATTCCCTACCGGTCGGCACCAGCCTAAGGTTTGGAAGAAGACAATCCAATTTGCGTAATAGGTGTACTACCCCTAAACCAAGGAGTACTCGTAACCTGAGAGAGGGTAAAAGGAAAAGACAACTGAATAATCCTATCCGTTTCCTCCAGAACCTGAAACCATCCTCGAATAAATTCCTTCGAGTTCGTATCTAACCATACGATGGTTTTGTCCAATGGAAGTGGACGTTCGTAGTAGTACGGGGTTTCCTGGAGAAAAGGGTAAAAGTAGGAGTGGCAACGAGGTTTGCAACTCTGACAATCCAAAAGCCAGTGTTTAAGAAGGTTCGGTTAATTTGGTCACTGAGTCATAGTCTTAGGGTCGGGTCAATGGTCGCTGCCAAAGAGAGAGAGAGAAAAGAAACACTCAGCCTGCACTCTAACCTAGATCAGAATGGTTACCAATTTATCTAATCTGGAAACCTCCCACTGTACCTCAAATTCTTCTCCAAACCTAAAAGAAGAATTAGTCGGGGTCACCCGAGGAGTATACCAACTCATCAGTGGGAATCGGGATCCAACTATCATCGCATGATAACGTGACGGAATCCGCTCACGTCAACACACTCCAGAAGGTATGCGCATATCTGGCAAGTTTCAGTTCTTTTGAAACTCCCGATGTGATTTTTGCCCCATGCTCTTATGACCTTGACGAAGGCCAACAAATCATAAGTCACATGTCAAGTTCTACCCGTCATTCTCCAGGTTGATTTGAACCCACCCGCACAAGTCCTTGACGAAGGCCAACAAGGCTATACGACTGTCCCAAACCAACGCATCTACCTATGCTGCAGAAAGGCAACAAGCAGCTACCATACACTATGCCTTGACGAAGGCCAACAAACATAGCATGAATACTACGTGCTACCCGTCTGAAACGACGGAGGGCTACGAATGGTTTCTGGCGAAAACCTTTAACGTAAAGAACTTGATATCGTTGAAGGAACTGATAGCCTTTTTTAAAATAAAGTGACGAAAACCGTTGCTAAAGAGGTCACTCCCGGTGAAGGGATCTCGGCTCTTTCCCCGTAGAATGAGGTGCAGGATATTCCAAATGAATACCGCGATGCAAAGCAAAAGTAATCGGCTATAGTGAAGTCATTGCCCTGACGCAAACTTTTTGTCCAAGGGGTCACTCCCGGTGAAGGGATCTCGGCCCTTGCCTCGTCAACTGAGGAGCAGGATATTCCAACTGAATACCTCGATGCAAAACAAAAGTGAACGTCCTTGCAATAACAACTTTTGAAAAGTGTTCCAACAACATCAGATTAGGTTTGTTTTTTTTTTTTAACTTGCATTGATCCGAATCAACGCAGTCCCATCAATTGATCACACCAAAAAGAACGAAAATATACTGATGTACGTATATGCCATCCGCATTCGCCACTGGGTCCCGTCATTACCCGTTAGGTTAGCTAACTAACGACAGAGCGGGGACTGGACTAGCGCGGATGTAAAACATATACAACATCTACTAATATATATACCAATATATTATATTCGCTCAAAGCGTGATAAAAAGCAACATCACAGAAATGTACAGCATCACAGAAACAATACAGATATCTGGGATCCCCGGGTTTCACAGAGCCGCTGAAACCCGACGTTCCCCTGGTCGTGTGGATAGCCTGTGCAATGAAATCCTAGACCCCTACGGGCGCGGCAAGTCACCCGCCAAAACCTGAAGCGAGGCAGCCCCCTTCAGCTCCGTGAATGGACCACCCAGCACTTCACGGAATCCGGTAACTTGGGCACCCCTCCTGGGTCAACCTGTACCCCCTACGAGTGCGGCGAATATCCCGCCAATCCTAGAGTGAAGCCCCCTCCGTCTCAATGCCATGAGATGCGGGCTTGTTGCCCTCTAGAATCCGGCTATCCGTGCACCCCTCCGCGGGGCAATCCTAGTACAGAAAGTAAAATATACATACAACGGGTACATCGACCGCAATCTGGCCGTGCCCCAAAATAATAATACAAACAGGCAGTGACGGCAGTCCACATGTCGGACGCTCGCCCCGCAATATCAAATGTACATAATACAACAAAACTGTACTAGCATTGCATCCATGCTATCCCCAAGACCGATCCGCAACATCACAGCAAAAACAGAACATCAACGTGAAAGTCACGTTCGCAAATCCGTCTAACCGGGCTATAGCAGTTAGACCGGATTTACCGATCGAGTGACATTCACGGTCGCAGATATAATGTAAATACTGTGAAATAATGTGTTTAAAATATCCGATCGATCAAATATTAACAAGTGGGCCCCAAAACAATACTGTAGCACTCACAGAAATTATGGGCCCAAAATTAATATTCCAAAACCCATATTTTAAGCCCAGAAAGCCTCTGTAAAAAATTGGTGCAGGGATCCCCACAGTGTGCGGCGGAACAGCGGCGGGAAGGGGGTATGTGCGGTGGTTCCGCGCTCCCACTGTGGATTCACTTCATCGAATTTTTACAGAGATCTTATATTTTCCAGTACATCAATATTTTACAACCTGAAAAAAATTTTGAGACCAAAAAATTTCAACAGAAATTGATGCTAACAAAAATGTTGATTTTGGAGTTTTGGTCGATCGGAAATGCAAAACACATTAAACCAAGCTAGACTAAGTTAATGGTGTGGCTCTGATACCACTGTAAGTGCATGGCGGCGCCCCGGCCGTCAATCCGACGGCCAAATGCGGAAGCGGTGATAAACTTAAATTTTTCTTGAACTGGCAAACCGCCGCGCACTAATACCCGGATCGAACCATTAATTAGTCCTAGCTATCTACAAGAAAGGGAATAGAGATATACCGACGATCCAAGTCCTCCGGTCTTCTCGTCATCGTCCCGATCTCCAGCGGAATGTCCCGTCTCCTCCTCGTCGCCGGAAGTGCACCACATCGCCTACTTCTTTTACGGGCTCCCACCTCAATGCCGAGGCAACTCGGGCACGAAGCCGGCTACTCGACGTGCCCAAGATTTGCTGTAGAATGTGTAGGGAAGAATCATGTCTCATTTGGGGTTTGTGGAATTGCCTTTGTGGTGGAGGAAAAAGAACTTGGAATTTTTGGAGAGTCTTCTTGTGTGATTTTTGGAGCATCAAGAGAACCAAAAATTGCCACACCAAAATCAATCAACCCCCTTCCAATAGTGGCCGGCCCTCTTAGGAAAAAATGGGAGAGAGCAAAAAGTCAAGGGGGGGTGACCATATCAATCATCCAAGAAAAAGAGAGAGGAATGGTTATCATAAACAACCATGATCACAAAACTATGCCAACACTCCACACAACCATCATCTCATGCATGATGGCTCCAAAAAGGTCAAGCCATCATGAGCATAGAAAGTCAAGTGATGGTGAGCCATCATGATACAAGGAAATATGCAAAGACCCCCTCCACAATTGCCTATTTGCAACAATGCAAATAAGCCCTCCTCCACCAATCTTCGGCCAATGAACGATACAAAGGAAATTGGCCGAAACGGAAAGCAAACTGGCAACTCCAGAAAACTGGTCCCGTAATAAATTACAGGAAAACCCCGATACTGTGCATACACACCCGCATTTGTATTCCGACCGAAATACAAATGCAATGAGACAAAATCTCCACTGTACTATACTAGGATCCGGCTTAAACCAAAGCCGGCTAGTAATATCCGTTCGATCCTGATCCGTGCAATACCACACGTATCTGATCGAACCCTGCCATATATGCATACGGCCTATAATACAAACTGTCCAATCCTGATCCGTGCAATACCGCACGTATCTGATCGGACCTTGCCATATCTCCATACGGCCTCTACAACTTTTCGCCCGAAAGCTGAGTAACTGATTGTGGGGGACTCTAAAGACTCATCAACACCTTGGTTGTGGATTTAACCACTAGCACGTTAGAGGTATAAGCCAATACATAACGGGCTACCAGGTATTGACCAAAAGGGACGTCTGTGAGCGAACTCATCCTGACTCCCTACTGAGCCTGTCAGTGACAATATCCGTACGGTCCGGTCCGTTCGTCTATGAGCATCGCATGGCGGGCCTAGGGGGTTGGTAAAAGTCAGACCCCCAAAAGCGGTACAAGTCGTGTCGGAGTGTATCCCAGAACACCCTGAGATACTACTGGAATACCTACCAGTAAATCTCCTTGCCTTGGCCAATGACTTTGTGTAATGGCTCTCCTAGACACAGCACGACCTCACCCCCAATACCGGGAGAGACAAACCCCTGAAGATACGCTCACTGCCTCTATGTGGCTCGGGACTGTACCCAACTAAAACCTGTTTGCACGACTCCTTTGAGCCGTGGTAGGGTAGTAATCAAAGTACAGTGGGAACTCACACGAGACAAATGACGATCCCCAGGTCGATGAACTAACCTGCACACATGTCACCAGGGAACTGCCATCTGACGTCTGGTATATGACCAACTAGCATGTTCCCGGCGAGTCCTGTCCGGTGTACTCATAACCCAATGAGCACCTGTATACATCTTAGGTGATCCAACTGACACCAGTGGCTTGTGAGACCGGCCACCGCCCCTCGTCGGGGTCTCGATTGTATACACTAGTCTACTCTGGAGTATCGATGCCCTGTCTCGAAACTCTCACGACTAGGGACCATTTAAGGATATGCTTATAGACCCCCAGCTCCCACTTATATGATCGCCCTCATACTGCTGGTGGTCAAGCAAAAATCCTAGGGGCTCTATCAACGTGTAATAGCGACGTGTCAGGTCACCTAAAACAGTACACGATGATAAAGGTAAACCAGATAGCATACTATCATCTCGAGTAAGACTGTCCTACCGGGATAGGTCCTCCATCAATCATTGCAATCACGTACCTGTGACCTAATAATTGACTCTGAGGGCACTATCTCCAACAAATTGCGGCCAGAGCAGGAGGGAACTGTCTCGATTTTTGTGCATGGCCCTATTTCCTCTACTCTTGACCCTGGGTATGTCTAGTTTTGACTGATTCCAGTTAGGGTAAAATCTGGGTTGAATTTCCTATGTTGGCACATGATTTACGACTCGATTTAGCATGGATTTTGGTATTTGGTGATTCGTTTCTGTCGGGTGGCGTTTGGACGTCAACGACAAGTGGATATTGATCATGTTTGCATGCGAGACGATAGGTTTTTACATATGCGAGTAGCGTGTGCTATTTTGGTTTCCGATGTGATTTTCATGTGCTTTAGCATTGTGATATACTTGTAGGTACCCTACGTGATGTGAGGCAAGGAAGATGAAGATGGTGTTAGTGTATATGCCCTAGAGGCCATTACTGTATCATACTAGTTTGTATATTACTTGATGGAAGCTTGGGATATTCACAGTTGTATATACAATCTTGCTCAAAATGGTAGTATGCTACTTGGTTTGTCTCTGCTTTAATATGTGCATGTGTTTCTTTTAGCATATCGCTGATATACATATTAGTAGAGCCCTTAGGATCTTTGCTTGATTATTAGCGTTGTGATGGCGCTCACACTCGTGGGAGCTGGGTGATCTATAAGCACATCCTTATACAGGTCCCTAATCGTTGGACTATCGAGACAGGGCATCGATACTCCGGAGTAGACTAGCGTATGCGCTTCTCAACCCAGTGTGGGAGACGGTCTGTCCCACAGCCGTCAGTACGTCGTACTTGAGATAGTATGCGGGTGCTCGTTAGGTTACGAGTACACTGGACAGGACTCGTCGGGAACTGTTTGTTGGTATTATACCTATCGTCAGTTATCAGTTCCCAGGTGACATGAGTACAGCTTAGTCCGCTGACTTGACACTGTCACTTCGCCTCGAGTGTGTTCCCACTGCACTTTGATTACTACCCTACCACGGCTAAAAGGAGTCGTGCAAACAGGTAGTTTTTGGGTGCAGTCCCGAAGCACTTGGAGGCAGTGACGGTTAGACAGGATTCGTCTCTCCCGGTATTGGGGGTTGACATCGCGCTGTGTCCAGGAGAGCCATTACACGAGTAGTCCCTGGCCAGGGCAAGAGAGATATACTGGTAGGTTTCCAGTGTTATCTCAGGGTGTTCTGGGCTACACTCCGACACGACTTGTACCGCTATTAGGGGACTGACGTTCACCGCCCCCCTAGGCCCGCCATGCGATGTATCAGACGAACAGACCGGACTGTACGGAGACTGTCACATACAGGCTCAGTAGGAGTTCAGATGAGGTTCACCTCGTCAGTCCTCTTATCGATATCTACCTGGGGACCGTTACGTACAGCTAGTGCCGCTTGCGGTCTGTGGTTAAACCAACTGCCAGCGTAGTGTCGAGTCTTTAGAGTCCCACACAGAGAGCGATTCGCGTTTAGGCAAAATGAGTAGAGGTCGCATGGTTTTGCGACAGGGTTCGTTCACATCCGCGCACTTGTGCTCGTTTGCTGTCCGGACAGCTTATACTAGCGGGCTTTGGTTTAAGCCGGATCCTAGTATATGATTTGGGATTGTCTTTTTCTCTTTGTATTCGTGTTCCTCGGATCACGAATGCGGGTGCGTATGCACAGTTGTTTGAGACAGAGGGAGAGGACTTTGATTAGGGTTAATGACTATTGTCATTTTATTAACCCTAATGCTTATGTGTGTATTATGGTTAATTGATATTAGTTTAAATAATTGTGCATGGTTATGGTTGTTGACCATTTGACCTCCTTGACTTGTTGACCTAGGTTGACACTTTGACCATCATCATTTCATTTGGAAGATGCTCTTTGATCCTTGCAAATTGCATTAAAAATGAAATGATAATGGTCATGTCTTGATTAACCATGACAATTATCTAGCTAATTATCTAATTACAATAATTCACACATAAATGAGAGAATGCTTCATATTTTCTCTCATTCTATTTTTTACTTTCTCTCTCTTGTTCTTCCTCTCCCTCAAGCTCTCCCCTCTCATGTGTTGAGAAACACTTGAGCTTGAGAAAAACCCCTTCTTGATAATCTCTACTCTCATCTAGGGTTCAAGGATTAGCACTTCTTGCACCCTAGTTACTTTTAGCTTGGAGTTGAAGCCAAAGGTTGAGGCTTTCGGGTGGATCTTTCTTCGAAGTGAGAAGACGACAAAGGTGACCTCTTTCCATTACTCCAAGGAGCAAGGAGAGAAGGACATAAAGCCCTAGGTATAACCTTTCTAACACTTAGCTAGTTTCTAGTTAGCTTTAGCTTGTTTTTGTTTAGCAAAGATCCTTCTTTGTCTAGTCTATGTTGCCTCAGTTGATAAAAATTTGATTTTTATTCCGTTTTCTGCCTCCCCGCAAGTACCGGGGTGGGCAACATGGACTTACAGTGGTATCAGAGCCTAACTAAACATAAACTAGCTAGGTAGTAAAGTGTATGAAAGTTCGAATCGGAAAAATCGCAAAACCGAGTTTTCAAAACCCTAACTTTCTGTTAAATTTTTTCCTGCTCAAAATAAAATTTGTCATACTCCAAAAATCGTCTCAGGGTTTTGTGAAGAAAGCCACCAAACCCGGTCCAGTGACTCGACCAAATATCCACGGTTCCGCGGCAATAACAAGCTATTGCCGCGCAACCGCGGCCGAGTTGGCTCGTCTCTGGGTCGAGTTTGGTGCAGTGTTCTTCTGGCATGGTTTTGGGATTTTTAAGATGGTTTATATGTGCCCAGATTTTCCAGAATAGAAATTTGTTTTTGGGGGCCTATAAATCCGTATTTTTTATCGAACTTCACTACACTTTGACTATAAAGGTTATATATGTGATGTTTATATGTATTGAACGTCGGCTAATCACTATATGTCGATTAGTTGGGGTTATACATATCTGTGATCTGTGTTTGATGATGGTATGTGTATATGAATGTGTTGGATTGTCGCGGGTGAATAGCCGGGGTGGATGTAAGATGAGTGTTTCTTTTTCTTTCATTCATTGTAATATGTAAATTGATGTAATATTATTTGTATGGCCGCACAACCGGATTGGGGTTGTAGCCGTCATTGTATAATTCTTTTTACTGTTTTTGCTCCTAAGATAGACCTATGGAGGGGGTGCATAAACTACCGGGTATCTCGAAGTGCCGAGTGGCCTACTCATTGTGTTGAGGGAGATTGCTTCGCTTCGGGTACTTGGCGGGTAGTTTGCCGCACCCGTAGGGGTCTTGGGTGGGGTATTTGGCTATTCACCGCGACCGTGTAATCCGCTTTTCGTTGCAGGCTCGAACGGATTGCGGATTCCTAGTATATCCAATGTATTCATCTGTGATCTGTAATGTCTATCATTGCTATATATTTATATATGATAACTATTTAGGCGTTGCTTATGTTTTACAGCCGCGCTAGCCCAGCCCCCGCTCTGTCGTTAGTTAAGTAACCTAACGGGTGATGATGGGGCCCCGTGGCGAATGCGAATGGCATAAGCGTACGTCGTATTTTGGTTGTTTTCTGCAATGGTAGGATTAAATGATGTGACGCATTAAAAGAACTAATGCAAGAAAATAAACCAAGTAAAAGTCGATTGGAACACTTTGAAAACCACTCGGTTCTTTTCAAAACTAAACTTTTAAACGCGGAGCTTGAACCACTCCTTTTAAAAGCTATCCCGTTCCATCGATTATATCAAGTTCACTACGTTCACGGTTTCGCCAAAACCATTCGTAGCCCTCCGTCATTCCACATGAATGGTCAAAAAGTATTCAAGCTATGTATTTTGGCCAAAGTCAAGGCATAGTGATTGGTAGCTATTGGGTATTCATGTGCAGCATAGATAGATGCGTTAGTTTGGGACAGTCGTGCTGCCATTTTGGACAAAGTCAAGGGTAGGTACGGGTGGGTCCAAATTAACCAGGAGAATGACGGGTAGAACTTGACATGTGACTTATGATATTTTGGCCAAAGTCAAGATCATAAGAGCATGGGGCATAAATCCACATCGGGAGTTTCATAAGTACTGAAACTTGCTAGCGCTGCATACCATTTGGAGTGTGATAATTCTGGTAGGATTCCTTCGGTTTTATCACACGATGATATTTGGATCCCGATCCTACTGTGAGTATATGCTACTCCTCGGGAAAACTCTCACTTAACGATCAATGCTATAAACTTAGTAGGTGTCTAGAAAGGTGTTAGCGGGGCTACGCCCACAGGGAAAAGAGGTTACTTAATTAAGGAACTTCGGGAAAGCGTTGGAAAACCTCCCTCGAAGTACCGACACTGGCCTGGCTGAACGGTTAAGCAAGTATTGTACGGTGAGATTGATCCTGACTAATCCTTTCTTTACGGTTTGAGAAGGGATTCGAGAGACAGTGGGAGCCATCCTGTTTAGACAAACTAAAAACCACTCTAAACTTGCAAAAGCATCATGCTAAAGTGTTTCTTTTCTCTCTCCTAATTGCAGCGACCATTCAACATGACCGGACTTAAGTTTTACTAGATAAAAACATATTGATAGGGCCAAACTACAAAGATTGGCTCAGGAATGTCAAGATGGCAATCACTTATGACAAGTTGGGGTATGTCCTTACCACCAAAGCTCCCCCTGTCCCAGGTCCCAAAACCAATGTCGCGGATAGGGAAATCCGTAAGACATGGGAAATAGATTGCGTGAAGGCCAAATGCCTCGTACTTGCCTCGATGGACAACGAACATCAGAGGAGGCACGAGAATATGGACCTAAAGTCCATATTTCTTCATACAAAAGAACTGTATGGAGAGCAGTCTCGTATCGCCAGATACGAAGTTCGAAGAAGTTGTTTTCGGCAAGGTTGGCCGTCGGATCATCGGTAGCGGAACACGTGCTTAAGATGATTGGCTACATAGAGGAGCTTGCGGACCTTGGGACCACGTTGGAGAATGAACTCTATACTGATTTGATTCTCCAGTCCCTTCCTTCCACTTACGCCCAGTTTATTCTTAACTTCAACATGCAAGGAAAGGAGGTTGAACTTTCCGAACTTCTGAACATGTTGAGGAGTGCTGAGGGCACCCTACAGAAGGGTAGGGAGACATCCACTTTGTTTGTAGGAGGATCTTCCTCTTCTAGGTCCAGGGCGAAAGCCAAGGGCAAGAAGAAGAAAGCCCCCGCCAAACCAAGAGGCGGTGTCAGTAAAGTGGATACGAAGGGAAAAGGAAAAGCAACAAAGGTAGCGAGAAAGCTGGTGGGGAAGGAAGAATGCTTCTATTTTCACAAAAGTGGTCACTGGAAACAGGATTGCAAGGCTTGGAAGGCCAGAACACAGGATTTGAAGCGAGTTGCGGCTTCAGCTTCAGGTGTGTATGTTATTGAAAACTGTCTATCAATAAACTCTACATCCTGGGTATTGGATACCGGTTCAGGATCTCATATCTGTAATTCTTTGCAGGCGTTGAGAAAGCATAGAGTTTTGAAGGCAGGTGACATGACCCTCAGAGTTGCAAACGGTGCTAGCATGGATGCTGAGGCCGTGGGGGACTATCACCTGGGATTGTCGGATGGACATTTTTTGGTTTTGCGTAGTTGTTATTATGTACCAAATGCAACCTGTAATATCATTTCTGTATCTTTATTATCTAAAGAAGGTTATGAATTTGCATTTGTAAGTAATGTAGTGAACATTCACCTTAATCAAGTTTTGATTGGGTCAGGTACATTGAACAACGGTATATACGTATTAAACCAACCACAGATTTTCAATGTCCAGAATACACACAAAAGAAAGTCTCCAGAAATCAATAAAACTTTTTTATGGCATTGTAGACTGGGTCACATCAATGAGAGAAGGTTGACTAAGTTACATGCAGAAGGATATTTGGATCCGTTCGAATATCAATCGTATATAACTTGTCAATCCCGTCTCAAAGGAAAGATGACAAAGACTCCGTTCACTGGACACGGAGTAAGAGCGAGCGAGCTCTTGGGACTCGTACACAGCGACGTGTGCGGTCCAATGTCTACACAATCACGAAGCGGTTATTCTTACTTCATTACTTTTACGGATAACTTTTCAAGGTACGGTTATGTCTTCTTAATGGAACATAAATCCGAGGCTTTTGAAAAATTTCAGGAATATAAGAATGAAGTAGAAAAACAAACAGGCAAAAGTATCAAGGCACTAAGATCTGATCGAGGTGGTGAATACTTGAGTGCCAAGTTCCTGGGTTACTTAAAAGAGAATGGAATTCTCTCTCAGCTTACTCGTCCATACACTCCGCAACATAACGGTGTATCGGAAAGACCGAACCGAACCCTATTGGATATGGTACGGTCCATGATGAGTAACGCTGAGTTACCGCGATCGTTCTGGGGATATGCGCTAGAATCAGCTGCATACCTTTTGAACCGAGTTCCAACTAAGACTGTGCCTACTACACCATATCAGATGTGGTGTGGGAAGAGACCCTATCTTAATCACATTAAGACATGGGGATGTCCAGCTTTTGTAAAAAAGCAGCATGCAGACAAGCTCGAGGCACGCTCAGTACAGTGCAAGTTTGTGGGATATCCAAAGAACTCCAAGGGATATTTCTTCTATTGCGAAGAGGAACAAAAGGTGTTTGTTTCTCGCCATGCCCACTTTCTAGAACACCAGTTCATAGAAAAAGAATTAAGTGAGAGCGCAATCCTGGAAGAAATTCCAGAACCACGAGCTATTACTGAAAGCTTAGTAGAACCAGAGGGTTCGAAAGATCAGGACATTCCCACGCCACTCCGCAGGAGTAGTAGGCAGTCTCATCCGCCCGAGAGATACTACGGTTTTCTCATTGACGGGGATAGAGAGGATTGCATCATAGATTGTGATGAGCCTACTAGCTTCCAGCAAGCCATTCAGAGCGTCGACTCGGTAAAATGGCTGGATGCAATGCGGACCGAAATGGAGTCCATGTACACCAACAAAGTATGGACGTTGGACATTGCTCCAGATGGGGTAAAACCCGTAGGATGCAAGTGGATCTTCAAAAGGAAGATTGGTGTAGATGGACAGGTTGAGACCTATAAAGCTAGACTGGTAGCAAAGGGTTTTCGTCAGCGACCTGGTTTGGACTATGACGAAACCTTTTCTCTAGTAGCTATGCTGAAATCCATTAGGATCCTTCTTGCCATTGCTTCCTTCCACAATTATGAGATTTGGCAGATGGAAAGGTGTGCAAGTTGCTTAAGTCCATTTATGGACTAAAGAAGGCATCGCGGAGTTGGAACATCTGTTTTGATGAGACGGTCAAGGAATTTGGCTTTATCAAAAATCCAGATGAACCATGCATCTATTGTAGATTTGTAGCGAGAACTGTAGTATTCCTCGTTTTATTCGTGGATGACATTCTCTTAATAGGAAATGACATTCCTATGCTACAATCTGTCAAGGGGTTCTTGTCACACAGGTTCTCCATGAAAGACCTGGGTGATGCCTCATACATTCTGGGTATCCGGATCTACCGTGACAGATCCAAGAGGATATTAGGACTTTCACAGTCCAGGTACATCAACACCATACTGAAGAGATTCAGTATGGAAGATTCCAAGCGCGGTAATCTACCGGCTTGTCACGGGATTACCCTCTCCAAAGAGATGTCTCCCAAGACTGATTTGGAGAGGGATCGCATGTCTATTATACCCTACGCTTCTGCGGTAGGCTCTATAATGTATGCGATGTTGTGTACCAGACCGGATGTGGCTTATGCACTGAGTGTGGTAAGCAGGTATCAGTCAAACCCTAGGGAGAAACATTGGATAGCAGTAAAGAACATTCTCAAGTACCTGAGAAGGACTAAGGAAATGTTCTTGGTGTATGGCGGAAAAGACCTCCAGATTAAGGCCTTTGCTGACTCCAGCTTCCAGAGTGACAAGGATGATTCCAAGTCCATGTCGGGTTTTGTCTTTACCCTCAATGGAGGGGCGGTGTGTTGGAAGAGCTCCAAATAGGAAACCGTTGCTGACTCGACTATGGAAGCGGAATACATCGCTGCATCTGATGCCGCAAAAGAAGCTGTCTGGATGAGGAAGTTCTTGAGAGAACTTCAGGTGGTTCCGTCCATTGTTGACCCAATACCTCTGTATTGCGACAACAACGGGGCTATAGCTTTAGCGAAGGAACCCAGGTCCCATCAGAAATCCAGACACATCTTGAGGCGGTATCACCTGATCAGGGAGATCGTGGATCGCCAGGAGATCGAGGTTCGGAGGGTTGCTTCAGAAGATAACACAGCAGATCCATTCACCAAGGCCTTGCCCCAGACTCAGTTCGAGCGGCTGATCGAGATGATAGGTCTTCGATACTCCAGTACATGGCCTTAGTGCAAGTGGGAGATTGTTAGTGTATATGCCCTAGAGGCCATTACTGTATCATACTAGTTTGTATATTACTTGATGGAAGCTTGGGATATTCACAGTTGTATATACAATCTTGCTCGAAATGGTAGTATGCTACTTGGTTTGTCTCTGCTTTAATATGTGCATGTGTTTCTTTTAGCATATCGCTGATATACATATTAGTAGAGCCCTTAGGATCTTTGCTTGATTACCAGCGTTGTGATGGCGCTCACACTCGTGGGAGCTGGGTGATCTATAAGCACATCCTTATACAGGTCCCTAGTCGTTGGACTATCGAGACAGGGCATCGATACTCCGGAGTAGACTAGCATATGCGCTTCTCATCCCAGTGTGGGAGACGGTCTGTCCCACAGCCGTCAGTACGTCGTACTTGAGATAGTATGCGGGTGCTCGTTAGGTTATGAGTACACTGGACAGGACTCGTCGGGAACTGTTGGTTGGTATTATACCTATCGTCAGTTATCAGTTCTCAGGTGACATGAGTACAGCTTAGTCCGCTGACTTGACACTGTCACTTTGCCTCGAGTGTGTTCCCACTGCACTTTGATTACTACCCTACCACGGCTCAAAGGAGTCGTGCAAACAGGTAGTTTTGGGGTGCAGTCTGGAAGCACTTGGAGGCAGTGACGGTTAGACAGGATTCGTCTCTCCCGGTATTCGGGGTTGACATCGCGCTGTGTCCAGGAGAGCCATTACACGAGTAGTCCCTGGCCAGGGCAAGAGAGATATACTGGTAGGTTTCCAGTGTTATCTCAGGGTGTTCTGGGCTACACTCCGACACGACTTGTACCGCTATTAGGGGACTGACGTTCACCGCCCCCTAGGCCCACCATGCGATGTATCAGACGAACAGACCGGACTGTACGGAGACTGTCACATACAGGCTCAGTAGGAGTTCAGATGGGGTTCACCTCGTCAGTCTTCTTATCGACATCTACCTGGGGATACGTACAGCTAGTGCCGCTTGCGGTCTGTGGTTAAACCCACTGCCAGCGTAGTGTCGAGTCTTTAGAGTCCCACACAGAGTGCTATTCGCCTTTAGGCAAAATGAGTAGAGGTCGCATGGTTTTGCGACAGGGTTCGTTCACATCCGCGCACTTATGCTCGTTTGCTGTCCGGACAGCTTATACTAGCGGGCTTTGGTTTAAGCCGGATCCTAGTATATGATTTGGGATTGGCTTTTTCTCTTTGTATTCATGTTCCTCGGATCACGAATGCGGGTGCGTATGCACAGTTGTTTGAGACAGAGGGAGAGGACTTTGATTAGGGTTAATGACTATTGTCATTTTATTAACACTAATGCTTATGTGTGTATTATGGTTAATTGATATTAGCTTAAATAATTGTGCATGGTTATGGTTGTTGACCATTTGACCTCCTTGACTTGTTGACCTAGGTTGACACTTTGACCATCATCATTTCATTTGGAAGATGCTCTTTGATCCTTGCAAATTGCATTAAAAATGAAATGATAATGGTCATGTCTTGATTAACCATGACAATTATCTAGCTAATTATCTAATTACAATAATTCACACATATATGAGAGAATGCTTCATATTTTCTCTCATTCTATTTTTTACTTTCTCTCTCTTGTTCTGCCTCTCCCTCAAGCTCTCCCCTCTCATGTGTTGAAAAACACTTGAGCTTGAGAAAAACCCCTTCTTGATAATCTCTACTCTCATCTATGGTTCAAGGATTAGCACTTCTTGCACCCTAGTTACTTCTAGCTTGGAGTTGAAGCCAAAGGTTGAGGCTTTTCGGTAGATCTTTCTTCGACGTGAGAAGACGACAAAGGTGACCTCTTTCCACTACTCCAAGGAGCAAGGAGAGAAGGACATAAAGCCCTAGGTATAACCTTTCTAACACTTAGCTAGTTTCTAGTTAGCTTTAGCTTGTTTTTATTTAGCAAAGATCCTTCTTTGTCTAGTCCATGTTGCCTAAGTTGATAAAAATTTGATTTTTATTCCGTTTTCCGCCTCCCCGCAAGTACCGGGGTGGGCAACGTGGACTTACAGATGGCGACATCGGCACCGACACATGAGAAGCAAGGTGAGTAGATTTATATCTACGGGGAGAAGTCGGGTGGATGGCGTATAGCACCCCCGCGGTCCGTGGTGATGTATACGAATACGTATACACACATATATTTATTATGTGTTGTTTCGGATTATTGATGGTAATAATGGTATTATTGGTGATAAGGATGTATTGGTTTAGTATAGTGCGAAACCCTAGAGTAGTGGCTGCACCCACACATACACGTACACATATACTTGCTTGCATTCTTTCATTTATCTGTGCGCATGTAGAGGTGTGTATATCTACACATGGGTATGGGACTATGTGTTCATATACGGGATTGAGGATGATACATGGGATTGAGATGAGTCGATGGGGTTTGATTGAGGCCGCGAGATTCGGCGATATGACAGAGTTCGTATTTGAGATGTGATATGATGGTAGTGATACCGGATATGTGATGAGATGAATGGGATATTGACCCGTACCTAGCTATTGGGATGCCGTACGATGATTTACCGTACGAGCTTTATATTGATGTTAGATCCGCACTCATGACTCGAGGATGTTATATGATATACTGTATCGTACGTGATACTTTTGAGGCGAGATCACCGACTATATACATATATATATATATATATATATATATATATATATATATCGACTCAGATTTAGGTGGTTTCCATACCCCTGCCGATTGAACTTGATAGTTGGGCCCGTAGTTCGTATAGTAGGCGTTAGGCTAGACTAAGTCACACCTATTTCAAAACTGATGAATCGGGGATATTTTAAAGATAGGAAAAAGCGATTCTACAGATATTTTCAAATCGACACATCTTTTCTTAAAACACCGTAGCCTTTACTTTACCAAAAAGCCCGGTTCGTCTTATTTCAAAAGGCAAGGCTGCATGATATATTTATTGGGGAAGTTTCTTTACGGCTGCGTTGATTACTCTATTCCGCATATTCATGCCATTTGCATTGCATTGCTTGCGTTTATTGATATATTACAGTCATGCTGCTAGGACACCAGCACCATTTTCGATGATGCGTATGTTCCACATACACTTGTTTGCCGGCTCACACACTTTATCATCGATAATTGCCATGTCACTACACTGTAGTACTGTTGCATTCTGGATATGATTCTTGCATGACAGACTGATATGCTTACATTTACATGTCGCATGCATCATGCTTTCTGATTATACGCATTGAGATAGGTTGTTTCCATGATATTTCTGGATTTGGGAACCGTGGGTATTTCAAAAGAGAATATGTAATTGTTTTAAAAACCCGGTTACCCTTGATATGATATTTCAGTGCATCCACTATGTGTTTTCTCGGTGCTGAGAGCGACATGTGAAACCCGATTCGAGGAGGCGGATGAGGCCGATTGCGGGTACATGGTGGACCCGGTATGGTACCCCGGAGCGAGAACGGTTTCGCTGTGTAGCCTGGCAGTGGGACCACTACCTACCGGTGATTGGTTGGACCTGGCGGTTATCCGGAGGATACTGACCAGAGTCGATAGATGGATAGGGGCGTACTGCCGGGGCCGAGGGCCGATACCGCAGACAGAGCCCGTGGGCCGATCCGGACTGACGGAGCCCGTTATATGAGGATTTACGTGCCGATGCTGGGCACAGTTTTCATGATGTTTTCGAGTGTCGATGCTGGACACTCCGGTTCCATGATTTTGACGTGTCGCGAGGGACACAGGTGGTTTATATCCTCATACAATTCCCATGCATATGCTGATGATATTTACATGCATGACGGTTATTGTCATTAGGTGACGAGTGGACGGGATCCACGTACATGTAGATTTGATTACCTTGATCATACCTCACATTTATGATATGCTATTACCTGAGGCACTAGCACGAGCATTTGGCGCTACACTCATGTATAAAGATTACATTGCCAGTTTAGCATGCTTCAGACTTATTCATATTGAGGTTTATTTATATCTGATCGTATTGACCTAGGATGGGTCATGCATTCGATCTCTGCTTATAGATATTTTCTATTCACGAATTAGCAACTCACCCCCGTTGTGCCACAGTTCTTGCAGGTTTTGCCGCACAAATTCCGTAGCGGCTTTTCTGGCACACGGCTTCCTTATGGGTGACTTGCTTGGGTAGGTGGGTTCTTTTGTATCAGAACCGCCATTGTACATGTATTATTCATTGTATCTAGAAATTCCATCAACCAAAACTTGTATATTGTTTCAGACTTAGACAACAGTGTTGTATTATTTCGACCTTAGAGTCGCGCTTGTAGTATTACGGTTTTCTGGCTGTTTTGAGTTTCTTTTGGGGTTTTTGATCCTCGCCCTTTGGCGTTGTATATTATTATTGCTTGCGTGGTTGTGACCGTCGTTTGACGAAGAGCTAGCTCCCGCTTGGGGATGCCTTTTATCATTTCATATATATTATTCTTGTTGTACCCCGTTCGGGGCCAGTTTTTACAAAGGAAACTCTGCCGAAATTTTCAGGAAAGGTTACACATTTTAAAAATACATATTTGGCTTAGTTATTTAAAAACTTTGATTTTGGAAACATGATTTCTTTACTTCTTAAAACCATTTTTTCCTTATTTACTCTTTAAATGGTTTTAGATTTCTGGGCTTTTGGCTTACTTGGATCAGATGGGGTCCTATAGACTTCATATGGTTCAAGGGCCAGTCACGTGGTCTTTCGGGTAGTGACAAAGTTGGTATCAGAGCGCTAGGTTGACCTTGGTTCGAGTCTAAGTTTGACTATGTGGAGCCTAGGGCGTTTATATATATACGGAACTTAGGCTTGACCTTACGGAACTTAGACTTAGTCGAGAGGGTATTATACCCAGGATGACCCTTGGTTGATGGAGTAGGTAGCATGAGTAGAGGGACGTACCGTACGTATGTTTCGCGGCATACTTACGATACGCCACTCCTCTTAAGAAACCTTAGGATGTTCATTTCCTTGCACCGTATTATATTCCTTCCTATGATCTATCCTCATCGATACTGGTTATGGTTTTGCTGCCGCGATTGCACGGGCAGAGTGAGCTACGGCTCGAGTTGTGTCAGCATGAGCTCGTCGTGGACGAGGACTGACCAGGGCATGATTCCAGAGACTTACGATTGAATTGAGAGGCGTCGTCTTATTGTGTTTTCGCGCCATGAGCGTTTGGTGGATCACCTTTACGGGATATCTCGGATATGCCGATTGGTATCAGAGGATCAGGCTACTGCTAGAGGCCAGCCAGGATGTGATGACCATTGATATGTTGCTTATTCAGGGTGATTGAGGCGCTGTTCAGCGCACGGACGAAGGAGCCAGTCGTTGCTGCTAATGATGAGATATCGCCCAGATGATTGGAGCTACTGCAGCATGAGCATATTCTTAGAGATATGATAGTGAGTCACTAGTCACCGAGGATGAATGACTAGGACATGCGGTTCATTCGCTTACCCAGATGCGAGGTCATCTGGTACCTTGATTCCAGCTAGAGTCGACTTCACGCAGATTCGTTGAGAGTCGATTGAGACGATCGAGTGTCAGGAACCCATTTTCCAAGTTTAAAGTATTCGGAAAGACATGCAAACGATTCAATGGACCCTCTAGAAGAATGAAACCCTAACTCGACATAATGACCGTGTGAAAGCCTTTGAACCTTAGGGTTTGCGGCAGTTCCGCGACGCCATTAGTGAGGCTTGGGTTTGCCCTTCTACGACTGGACCACCGATGCTGTGGTATGTACTCGATACTATTAAACTGTACCCGAGATGCTGAGCTCTTGGGGGATTGTGAGGTTCTGACGAGTTGATCGGACGATTCGACATCATTCGGATATCATGTGATGGGACACTGCTTGGGAGACTCTAGATACGAGCATTACCGTTAAAGCGCAGTCTGTGTAGCCACGATGAGATGAGTTCGAATCAGTCGATATTGAAGCAGAGTAGAGAAAAGAGTTCGCATGAGATTTCGACGAGATGACGTTCCACTCCGCTGACATCAGAGATGCGATACGCACGCTGAGGATGTGATCAGCTAAATATCTCCTACTGAGTGACGAAGATACCGAGTTCGTGATTTCGAGTCCGTGTTAGAGACTTCGGAGGGATCGTAGCCGAGGACATTGCAGTGCGCAGATAGAGACGCGATGTCGAAATGGTCGATGATACAGACAAGCAGGACAAGAAGTTCGTGCGAGAGCCAGATGAGCTGTTACTACACCCCGTTAAGATTAAAGGTCGGATATGCATACAGAGGCGCAGGGATGCGACCAGCTTCCGAGGAGATGTTGTACTAAGGACGCAGATGTCCAGAGAGCGAGAAAAGATTATGCCAGAGTACCAGCCTCCACCCAGTTTGTCTTAGGCAAGATCAGAAGAGACCTTGAGCAGGATTCCTTCCAGTACACTGCTGCAATAAAAATTGCACCAGGAGCAGATGCGTGATGTGCATTCAACGAATCAGAGGCCGACGCCAGTGACATGCTGCTTTATGAGTGGTCATGAGGATTGACCGAGAGATGACCAGAGAAGTGCCAGAACGGAATCGTCCCCGTTAGCACACCTGACAGGGCCGATGAGCCGATGGATCGTGAGATTGGAAATCCACAGAGAAGATGAAGACCCAGAGACAGAGGACGCCAGACCACGAGCAAGAGGCGAGTAGAGATCTTACGCTACTAGCATTGGATGTACCAGTTTGTCTTAGGCAAGGAAGATGAAGATGGCGACATCGGCACCGACACATGAGAAGCAAGGTGAGTAGATTTATATCTACGGGGAGAAGTCGGGTGGATGGAGTATAGCACCCCCGCAGTCCGTGGTGATGTATACGAATACGTATACACACATATATTTATTATGTGTTGTTTAGGATTATTGATGGTAATAATGGTATTATTGGTGATAAGGATGTATTGGTTTAGTATAGTGCGAAATCCTAGAGTAGTGGCCGCACCCACACATACACGTACACATATACTTGCATGCATTCTTTCATTTATCTGTGCGCATATAGAGGTGTGTATATCTACACATGCGTATGGAACTATGTGTTCATATACGGGATTGAGGATGATACATGGGATTAAGATGAGTCGATGGAGTTTGATTGAGGCCACGAGATTCGGCGATATGACAGAGTTCGTATTTGAGATATGATATGATGGTAGTGATACCGGATATGTGATGAGATGAATGGGATATTGACCCGTACCCAGCTATTGGGATGCCGTACGACGATATACCGTACGAGCTTTATATCGATGTTAGATCCGCACTCATGACTCGAGGATGTTATATGATATACTGTATCGTACGTGATACTTTTGAGGCGAGATCACCGACTATATATATATATATATATATGTATATCGACTCAGATTTAGGTGGTTTCCATACCCCTGCCGATTGAACTTGATAGTTGGGCCCGTAGTTCGCATAGTAGGCGTTAGGCTAGACTGAGTCATACCTATTTCAAAACTGATGAATCGGGGATATTTTAAAGATAGGAAAAAGGGATTCTACGGATATTTTCAAAACGACACATCTTTTCTTAAAACACCGTAGCCCTTACTTTACCAAAAAGCCCGGTTCGTCTTATTTCAAAAGGCAAGGATGCATGATATATTTATTGAGGAAGTTTCTTTATGGCTGCGTTGATTACTCTATTCCGCATATTCATGCCATTTGCTTTGCATTGCTTGGGTTTATTGATATATTACAGTCATGCTGCTAGGACTCCAGCACCATTATCGATGATGTGTATGTTTCACGTACACTTGTTTGCCGGCTCACACACTTCAGCGTCGATAATTGCCATGTCACTACACTGTAGTACTGTTGCATTCTGGATATGATTCTTGCATGACAGACTGATATGCTTACATTTACATGTCGCATGCATCACGCTTTCTGATTATACGCATTGAGATATGTTGTTTCCATGATATTTCTGGATTTGGGAACCGTGGGTATTTCAAAAGAGAATATGTAATTGTTTTAAAAACCCGGTTACCCTTGATATGATATTTCAGTGCGTCCACCATGTGTTTTCTCGGTGCTGAGAGCGACATGTGAAACCCGATTCGAGGAGGCGGATGAGGCCGATTGAGGGTACATGGTGTTGGAGATAGTGCCCTCAGAGTCAATTATTGGATCACGGGCACGTGATTGCAATGATTGAGGGAGGACCTATCCCGGTAGGACAGTCTTACTCAAGATGATAGTATGCTATCTGGTTTATCTTTATCATCGTGTACTACTTTAGGTGACCTGACAGGTCGCTATTACACGTTGATAGAGCCCCTAGGATTCTTGCTTGACTGCCAGCAGTATGAGGGCGATCATATACGTGGGAGCTGGTAGTCTATAAGCACATCCTTAAAAGGTCCCTAGTCGTGGGAGTTTCGAGACAGGGCATCGATACTCCAGAGTAGACTAGTGTATATAGTCGAGACCCCGACGAGGGGCGGTGGCCGGTCTCACAAGCCACTGGTGTCAGTTGGTTCACCTAAGATATATACAGGTTCTCATTGGGTTATGAGTACACCGGACAGGACTCGCCGGGAACATGCTAGTTGGTCTTATACCTGACGTCAGATAGCAGTTTCCTGGTGACATGTGTACAGGTTAGTTCATCGACCTGAGGATCGTCATTTGTCTCGTGTGAGTTCTCACTGTACATTGATTACTACCCTACCACGCTCAAAGGAGACGTGCAAACAGGTTTTAGTTGGGTACAGTCCCGAGCCACATGGAGGCAGTGAGCGGATCTTCGGGGGTTCGTCTCTCCCGGTATTGGGGGTGAGGTCGCGCTGTGTCTAGGAAAGCCAGAACATGAAAAGTCCTTGGCCAAGGCAGGAGATTTACTGGTAGGTATTCCAGTAATATCTCAGGGTGTTCTAGGCTAATCTCTGACATGACTTGTACCGCTTTTGGGGGTCTGACTTTTACCAACCCCCTAGGCCCGCCATGCGATGCTCATAGACGAACGGACCGGACTGTACGGATATTGTCACTGACAGGCTCAGTAGGGTGTCAGGATGAGTTCGCTCACATACGTCCCTTTTGGTCAATACCTGGTAGCCCGTTACGTATAGGCTAATACCTCTGACGTGCTTGTGGTTAAATCCACAACCAAGGTATTGACGAGTCTTTAGAGTCCCCCACATTCAGTTGCTCAAGTTATCGGGTGAAACGCTGTAGAGGCCGTATGGAGGTAAGGAAGGGTTCGATCAGATACGTGCGGTATTGCACGAATCAGGATCGAACGGATATTACTAGCCGGCTTTGGTTTAAGCCGGATCCTAGTATAGTACAGTGTAGATTTTGTCTCATTGCATTTGTATTCAGTTGGAATATAGATGCGGGTGTGTATACACAGTATCGGTGTTTTCCTGTAATTTATTACGGGACCAGTTTTCTGGAGTTGCCAGTTTGCTTTCCGTTTCGGCCATATTTCTTTGTATCTTTCATTGGCCGAAGATAGGTGGAGGAGGGCTTATTTGCATTAGTGTAAATAAGCATTTGTGGAGGGTGTTCTTTGCATTTTGATGGTCTCATGATGGAGGACCATCCCTTGACTTTCCATGGTTCATGATTGCTTGACTTTGTGAGCAATCATGGTTGTTGATGATGGTAGTATGAGTGTTGGAGTTTCTTTGTGATCATTTCTTCATATGATAATCTTTTTCTCTCTCTTGATTATTGGAGATATCCATATTTCATTTGGCCACTCTCATTATTCTCATTCTCACCTTGATGGTCGGCCAAGAAAGGGGAGGGGCTGTCCAAGGTTTTGGTGTGGGGATTTTGGTTCTTTTCATGTTAAGAAAATCCCCAAGTTCATCCAGAAAAAGTTCATATATCATTCCTCCACCAAATGGCAACCTCCATGAACCCCAAAATGAGACATGGTTCTACACACATTCTACAGCAAAGCTTGGGCACGTCGGCTCGCCAACTTCGTGCCCGAGTTGCCTCGGTATAGAGGTGGGAGCCCGTAAAAGAAGCAGGCGACGTGGTGCCCTTCCGGCGAGGAGGTGGAGACCGGACATTCAGCGGGAGATCGGGACGACGGCGAGAAGACCGGAGGACATGGATCGCTCGGTATATCTCTCTTCCCCATCTTGTAGTTAGCTAGGACTAGATTAATGGCACGATCCGGGTTTATAGTGCGCGGTGGTGCCGGTCAGAAAATTAAAGTAAATCACCGCTTCCGCATTCCGGCGTCGGATTGACGGCCGGGGCGCTGCCGTGCACTTGCAGTGGTATCAGAGCCTCGCCATTAACCTAGTCTAGCTTGGTCTAAGGTATTTACACTTCCGATCGAACAAATATTCCAAAATCCGCGTTTTCTCATGCATCAGTTCTCTGTTAAAATTTTTTGTGCTCCAAAAATTTTTCAGTATGTTGCAGAAGTATGTGCATGGACTTTTAAGCCTACTGTAAAAATTCGACAACATGATTCAACAAGAAGACCGCGGAACCGCGGCCAAAACCCTCTTCTGGCCGCGGTTCCGCGGCGGTTCTGTGTTATCATTGTGCGAATTTTTTCCAGTGGGCTTTTGGGCTGAAAATAGGGGTTTTGGAATATTAATTTTTGGGCCCAGATTTCTTTATGTGCTACAGTAGTACTTGGGGGCCCACTCGGTAAATTTTGATCGATCGGATATTTTAAACACATTAGTTCACAGTATTTACATTATATCTGCGACCGTGAATGTCACTTGATCGGTAAATCCTTTCTAACTGCTATAGCCCGGTTAGACGGATTTGCGAACGTGACCTTCACGTTGATGTTCTGTGTATTGCTGTGATGTTGCGGATTGGTCGTGGGGGATAGCCTGGATGCAATGCTAGTACAGTTTTGTTGTATTATGTACATTTGATATTGCGGGGCGAGCGTCCAACATGTGGACTGCCGTCACTGCTTGTTTGTATTATTATTTTGGGGCACGACCAGGTTGCGGTCGATGTACCCGTTGTATGTATATTTTACTTTCTGCACTAGGATTGCCCCACGGAGGGGTGCACGGATAACCGGATTCTAGAGGGCAACAAGCCCGCATCTCATGGCATTGAGACGGAGGGGGCTTCACTCTAGAATTGGCAGGCTATTCGCCGCACTCGTAGGGGGTACAGGTTGACCCAGGAGGGGTGCCCAAGTTACCGGATTCCGTGAAGTGCTGGGTGGTCCATTCACGTTGCTGAAGGGGGCTGCCTCGCTTCAGGTTTTGGCGGGTGACTTGCCGCGCCCGTAAGGGTCTAGGATTTCATTGCACAGGCTATCCACACGACCAGGGGAACGTCGGGTTTCAGCAGCTATGTGAAACCCGGGGATCCCAGATATCTATATTGTTCTGTGATGCTGTACATTTCTGTGATGTTGCATTTTATCACGCCTTGAGCGAAAATTATATATTATCTATATATTAGTAGATGTTGTATATGTTTTGCATCCGCGCTAGTCCAGTCCTCGCTCTGTCGTTAGTTAGCTAACCTAACGGGTAATGACGGGACCTAGAGGCGAATGCGGATGGCATATACGTACATCAATATATTTTCGTTCTTTGTGGTGTGATCAATTGATGGGACTGCGTTGATTCGGATCAATGCAAGTTAAAAACAAACCTATTCTGATGTTGTTAGAACATTTTTCAAAAAGCTGTTATTGCAAGGACGTTTACTTTTGTTTTGCACAGGGGTATTCAGTTGGAATATCCTGCTCCTCAGTCGACGAGGCAAGGGCCGAGATCCCTTCACCGGGAGTGACCCCTTGGACAGAAGTTTGCGTCAGGGCAATAACTTCACTATAGCCGATTGCTTTTGCTTTGCATCGTGGTATTCAGTTGGAATATCCTGCACCTCATTCTACGGGGAAAGAGGCGAGATCCCTTCACCGGGAGTGACCTCTTTAGCAAAGGTTTTCGTCACTATATTTTCATAAAAGCTATCCGTTCCTTCAACGATATCAAGTTCATTACGTTAAAGGTTTTTGCCAGAAACCATTCGTAGCCCTCCGTCGTTTCATATGGGTGGTCATAGTATTCAAGGTGTGTATGTTGGCCAAAGTCAAGACACAGTGATTGGTAGCTATTGGGTATTCATATGCAGCATAGATAGATGCGTTGGTTTGGGGCAGTCGTACTACTATTTTGGCCAAAGTCAAGGGTATGTACGGGTGGGCTCAAATTAACCTGGAGAATGACGGGTAGAACTTGACATGTGACTTATGATATGTTGGCCAAACTCAAGGTCATAAGAGCATGGGATAAAAATCACATCGGGAGTTTCTAAAGAAACTGAAACTTGCCAGATATGCGCATACCTTCTGAAGTATGATAGCGTGAGCGGATTCCGTCACGTTATCATGCGGTGATAGTTAGATCCCGATTCCCACTGATGAGTTGGTTTACTTCTCGGGTGATCCCGACTAATTCTTCTTTCAGGTTTGGAAGAGAATTTGACGGTACAGTGGGAGGTTTCCAGATTAGATAAATTGGTAACCATTCTGATCTAGGTTAGAGTGCATGCTGAGTGTTTCTTTTCTCTCTCTTTGGCAGCGACCATTGACCCGACCCTGGACTATGACTCAGAGACCAAAATTAACCGAACCTTCTTAAACACTGGCTTTTGGATTGTCAGAGTTGCACACCTCATTGCCACTCCTACTTTTACCCTTTTCTCCAGGACACCCCGTATTACTATGAACGTCCACTTCCATTGGACAAAACCATCGTATGGTTATATATGAACTCGAAGGGATTTATTCGAGGATGGTTTCAGGTTCTGGAGAAAACGAATAGGACTATTCAGTTGTCTTTTCCTCTTACCTTCTCTCAGGTTGCGAGTGCCCCTTAGATTAGGGGATAGTACACCCATTATGCAAATTGGACAGTCTTCTTCCAAACCATAGGCAGGTGCCGACCGGTAGGGAATGAAGAAAACCAATTAGCCTAAACGGTGTACAGAAGGTATTAAGTTAAGACAAAGAAAGGGATTAGAAGGAGGGCAAAGTAAATTACGACTGATATTCACGACCAAACCAGGTATTTCATTACCACTCCCACTTCACCTTTGTATTTCTCCAGGACACTCCGTATCACTACGAAGATCCACAGTTTATTAGATACTCCATCGTATGGTTATATACGAACTCGAAAGGAACTTGTTCCAGTTCGGGGATGGATTTTGGTTCAGGAGAAATAGGAATAAGATTTATTTGGTTGTCTTTTATCTTCACCTTCTCCCGCATTGCGAGTGTTCATAGGATTAGGCCAGTACACCCATTATGCTTATTGGATAGTCTTCTTCCAAACCATAGGCTGGTGCCGAATGGTAGGGAAGGAAGAAAACCATTTGGCCTAAAGGGGTGTGCAGAAGGTAATGACTAAAGACATATAAAGGGATTTGGAGAGGTGGCAAAGAGATATACGGTTACAATTGTGAATCTGGATAATGGAAGAGGCATTACTAGGAATACCAGGATACCCCATCGAAACATTTCAATGTTTCAGTTTCACTGTGTACTGTTAATGGAAAACTGATTTCCCGATTAGATACTTACTCCAGGGTATGTATTTACCAGGTATGATTCTCACATCTGTATGGTTTTACAGATGATGAGTGGGAGTAAGTTATTGGGAATTGGGTGATCATCCTCATTTTATCGGGATTCGTTGTAATCGGTGATATTTGAGGAATTTACCTGGGTTGTTTGCCGGACGGCAAATATTTGGTTTTGAATATCCGCTGTTATGCACCAATTTCAAATTGATATATCTGTACGTCTATTTTTATAGAGTGAGATATACCTTTTTGAAATTATGTCTATGACATTTACCTATATCAGTGGATGGTTAGGTAAGGAGCATTAAACAGCGGTGTAATTCTTCATAACCATAGCACAGTTTTCAACCCACAACACGCAGGGACTGAGTTATTAGACTCAAGAGACTTATACAGAGTATTGTATGTTGTCCAGCGTCCATGAGGACAAAGGGGTTGGTTCTTGTACTATATTCGGTTTACTTATGACTTCTCTAGTTTTTAGACAGGTGTTTCGTAGAAACACAGGGTCCGAATTTTGAGAAGTTATAGGTATTTGAATAAAGTAGAGAACCAGGTATTACAAGTATCAGGATTCTTCAAGGTGATCGAAGATGTAGATACTTGTGTATGGTATTCAGTTGATAGTAATGATTAAGAGAACTTGCTTCTCTTTCAGGTTACTCATAATTAGAAGCATTCCTAAGTTGAGTAACGCTGATAGGCCTCCTTCCATTTAGTTGACATGCGCTGGAGACAGTTGCATGATATAAATTTGGTTCAATTAAATCAGTGCCTCTGGTTCTATATTGGATATAGAACAGTTCATATCTTAACGTTGTTAAGGTACGGGGAGTTGTCCGGCTTATGATTAAAACCAGACTCTGGATAACTCAAGGCACGTTTCTGTAATGGCTGTTTGTGGGTTGACCCAGGCTATGACGAGGGTTGACTTTCTACCATCTGGAAGATCAATAGTGATATTGTTCTAGACTCGTCACAGTTTTAATAAAAAATGGATTTTTTCAGAAAACAGTAGTGGGAGTATGGTAGAACTGGAAGTGATTCCAGAACCACAAACGATTACTAAAGATTTTGATAGGAACCTAAAGATTCAATCTGGTTTGACATTCTATTGGCCACTCCACAGATAAGGTGGGTAACTTCAGGAACCCGAGAGGTACTCCGGTAGCCTCAAGGACGGTGACAGGGAAGTTCTTGTTTACCCAGACTTGCCATTGCTGTTGTTCCAGACCGTGAGACCCGGCAGGAGGATGAGTATAGCGTTGTTCTAAACTAGCTTTAGAAGTGTACGTCTATATGACTCTGCCAGAGGGTTGTCGTAGTCAGTGGGAGCAGCGGAAGCATTAGTGGACAAGTGGCTTATGTCTATTTATAGACTAAAGCAGATATAGTGGAGATAGATCATCAATTTCTGATGTGACAGTCATAGGTTTGACTTCATCAGAATAGGGGATGAATCTGTTAAGAAGGTAGTAGGGTATGATGTCCTGGTATTTGGATGACATACACAGAGTAGGAAGTGATATTCCTATACTACGATCGGTTATACTTTGGTCGTCAAACAGTGGTTTCTCCACATGGGACTTGGACATTATATATCTGACATACTGGTTACTAGATCTATGGTTTTAGATCTAGATTTGGGTGGTTTCCCAATTAAGGGTACTTAGACAGCATTCTAAGAGTATTTAGAATGGACGACTCCAGGCATGGTGGTGTACCTGCAGGTGATGGAGTCACCCTCTCTAAAGGTGTCTTACCGACTAAAGGAGAGAGGGATGTGCATGATTGGCATATCACTTGCTCTGGCAATTGAGTCAATCATGAGATGTCAAGTACCACACCAGATGTTGTTCTTGCACTAGATGCAATAAGTTGATGTTGATCCAATCTTGGAGAAACAGTCGGAAGCAGTTTTAGAACATAAGTGGATGTTCTAGGGATATGATAACGACAGCCTCTTTCGGGAGACAGTTATCATTCCAGGCTTCCAAGGTGACCTGGACGACAAGGAGGTTGTTAGAGTTATCGTTTTCCTTCTGATGAGGGGCAGTATTTTGGACAGGTGGTCCAAGGCAATACTGAGGAAGGCATGGCGCAGGATACTGATTAAGTTCAGTTGACGATACAGTCTAAGAAGTTTGGATTTGGAGTTCATTTATGAGCTAGGTCCCATCAGATATCCAGACACATTCTAAGACAGGTATTGCTCATTTCGGGAGATGGGTTTCTCCGCGAACTTGAGATATAGAGAGACATAGAAAGAAACATCAAAGCGGATCCACTCACTGAGGCTATTCCTCGAACGCAATAGTTTCGCAAACGAGGTTTTTGAGACTGACTAGTAGAGGAGTTGGGTGTTCGGTATCACACGGCCTGTGAGTATGCGACATCGCAATAATTAGCCTTGAGTGCAAGTGGGAGATTGTTGGAGATAGTACCCTCAGAGTCAATTATTGGATCACAGGCACGTGATTGCAATGATTGAGGGAGGACCTATCCCGGTAGGACAGTCTTACTCAAGATGATAGTATGCTATCTGGTTTATCTTTATCATCGTGTACTGCTTTAGGTGACCTGACAGGTCGCTATTACACGTTGATAGAGCCCCTAGGATTCTTGCTTGACTGCCAGCAGTATGAGGGCGATCATATACGTGGGAGCAGGTAGTCTATAAGCACATCCTTAAAAGGTCCCTAGTCGTGGGAGTTTCGAGACAGGGCATCGATACTCCAGAGTAGACTAGTGTATATAGTCGAAACCCCGACGAGGGGCGGTGGCCGGTCTCACAAGCCAATGGTGTCAGTTGGTTCACCTAAGATGTATGCAGGTGCTCATTGGGTTATGAGTAAACCGGACAGGACTCGCCGGGAACATGCTAGTTGGTCTTATACCTGACGTCAGATAGCAGTTCCCTGGTGACATGTGTACAGGTTAGTTCATCGACCTGAGGATCGTTATTTGTCTTGTGTGAGTTCCCACTGTACTTTGATTACTACCCTACCACGCTCAAAGGAGACGTGCAAACAGGTTTTAGTTGGGTACAGTCCCGAGCCACATGGAGGCAGTGAGCGGATATTCGGGGGTTCGTCTCTCCCAGTATTGGGGGTGAGGTCACGCTGTGTCTAGGAGAGCTAAAACATGAAAAGTCCTTGGCCAAGGCAGGAGATTTTCTGGTAAGTATTCCAGTAGTATCTCAGGGTGTTCTGGGCTGATCTCTGACACGACTTGCACCGCTTTTAAGGGGTCTGACTTTTACCAACCCCCTAGGCCCGCCATGCGATGCTCATAGACGAACGGACCGGACTGTACGGATATTGTCACTGACAGGCTCAGTAGGGTGTCAGGTTGAGTTCGCTCACAGACGTCCCCTTTGGTCAATACCTGGTAGCCCGTTACGTATAGGCTAATACCTCTGACGTGCTTATGGTTAAATCCACAACAGAGGTATTGAAGAGTCTTTAAAGTCCCCCACATTCAGTTGCTCAAGTTTTCGGGCGATACGCTGTAGAGGCCGTATGGAGGTATGGCAGGGTTCGATCAGATACGTGCGGTATTGCACGAATCAGGATTGAACGGATATTACTAGCCGGCTTTGGTTTAAGCCGGATCCTAGTATAGTACAGTGTAGATTTTGTCTCATTGCATTTGTATTCGGTCGGAATACAAATGCGGGTGTGTATACAAAGTATCGGGGTTTTCCTGTAATTTTTTACGGGACCAGTTTTCTGGAGTTGCCAGTTTGCTTTCCGTTTCGGCCATATTTCTTTGTATCTTTCATTGGCCGAAGATTGGTAGAGGATGTCTTATTTGCATTAGTGCAAATAAGCATTTGTGGAGGGTGTTCTTTGCATTTTGATGGTCTCATGATGGAGGACCATCCCTTGACTTTCCATGGTTCATGATTGCTTGACTTTGTGAGCAATCATGGTTGTTGATGATGGTAGTATGAGTGTTGGAGTTTCTTTGTGATCATTTCTTCATATGATAATCTTTTTCTCTCTCTTGATTATTGGAGATATCCATATTTCATTTGGCCACTCTCATTATTCTCATTCTCACCATGATGGCCGGCCAAGAAAGGGGAGGGGCTGTCCAAGGTTTTGGTGTGGGGATTTTGGTTCTTTTCATGTTAAGAAAATCCCCAAGTTCATCTAGAAAAGGTTCATATATCATTCCTCCACCAAATGGCAACCTCTATGAACCCCAAAATGAGACATGGTTCTACACACATTCTACAGCAAACCTTGGGCACGTCGGCTCACCAACTTCGTGCCCGAGTTGCCTCGGTATAGAGGTGGGAGCCCGTAAAAGAAGCAGGCGACGTGGTGCCCTTCCGGCGAGGAGGTGGAGACTGGACATTCCGCGGGAGATCGGGACGACGGCGAGAAGACCGGAGGACACGGATCGCTCGGTATATCTCTCTTCCCCATCTTGTAGTTAGCTAGGACTAGATTAATGGCACGATCCGGGTTTATAGTGCGCGGTGGTGCCGGTCAGAAAATTAAAGTAAATCACCGATTCCGCATTCCGGCGTCGGATTGACGGCCGGGGCGCCACCGTGCACTTACACATGGTGGACCCGGTATAGTACCCCGGGGCGAGAACGGTTTCGCTGTGCAGTAGACGGTGAGCCTGGCAGTGGGACCACTACTTACCGATGATTGGTTAGACCTAGCGGTTATCTGGAGAATACTGACCCGAGTCGATAGATGGATAGGGGTGTACTGCCGGGGCCGAGGGCCGATACCGCAGACAGAGCCCGTGGGCCGATCCGGACTGACGAAGCCCGTTATATGAGGATTTACGTGTCGATGCTGGGCAAAGTTTTCATGATGTTTTCGAGTGTCGATGCTGGACACTCCGGTTCCATGATTTTGACGTGTCGCGAGGGACACAGGTGGTTTATATCCTCATACTATTCCAATGCATATGCTGATGATATTTACATGCATGACGGTTATTGTCATTAGGTGACGAGTGGACGGGATCCACGTACATATAGATTTGATTACCTTGATCATACCTCACATTTATGATATGCTATTACCTGAGGCACTAGCACGAGCACTTGGCGCTACACTCATGTATAGAGATTACATTGCCAGTTAAGCATGCTTCAGACTTATTCATACTGAGGTTTATTTATATCTAATCGTATTGACCTAGGATGGGTCATGCATTCGATCTCTGCTTGTAGATATTTTCTATTTACGAGTTGGCAATTCACCCCCGTTGTGCCACAGTTCTTGCAGGTTTTGCCGCACAGATTCCGTAGCGGCATTTCTGGCACACGGCTTCCTTATGGGTGACTTGCTTGGGTAGGTGGGTTCTTTTGTATCAGAACCGCCATTGTACATGTATTATTCATTGTATCTATAAATTCCATCAACCAAAACTTGTATATTGTTTCAGACTTAGACAACAGTGTTGTATTATTTCGACCTTAGAGTCGCGCTTGTAGTATTACTGTTTTCTGGCTGTTTTGAGTTTCTTTTGGGGTTTTTGATTCTCGCCCTTTGGCGTTGTATATTATTATTGCTTGCGTGGTTGTGACCGTCATTTGACGAAGCGCTAGCTCTTGCTTGGGGATGCCTTTTATCATTTCATATATATTATTCTTGTTGTACCCCGTTCGGGGCCAGTTTTTACAAAAGAAACTCTGCCGAAATTTTCAGGAAAGGTTACACATTTTAAAAATACATATTCGGCTTAGTTATTTAAAAACTTTGATTTTCGAAACATGATTTCTATAGTTCTTAAAACCAGTTTTTCCTTATTTACTCTTTAAATGGTTTTAGATTTCTGGGCTTTTGGCTTACTTGGATCAGATGGGGTCCTATAGACTTCATATGGTTCAAGGGCCAGTCACGTGCTCTTTCGGGTCGTGACAGCTAGATACAAGAATATATGAATAATCAAGCGTGAGTATGATATAATAATAACTCACTTACCCATCATCCCCAAAAGAATGTGTGCCCAAGCCATTGATAATCCAAGCGGTAAAACCTGCAAGAAACTGTAGCACAACGGGGATGAGTTGCCAACTCGGTGAATAAAAGTACATCTAAAGGTAGAAATCGAAATGCATGATGATACCTAGGTCATAAGTATAGTCCTATCATAATCAGTATCGATATACTATATGATATGCATATGTGCAATACTAACTATCATGCAATCCTATGTATAGTACCTCAATGTCATATGAGTCAAAATCATGAATCTATAATCCATATTGGAATTCCCTTTTTGTCTATGAATATCTGTACAAATATATGTAGGTACTGTTCCCCCGGATCAGTCCTGATGAATCCAATAATTAATATCTAACTGAGTACCTCATGATAATGACCATATCAATATATATATATAGATGTCCAGCATCGACATCTCAAATCCGAAAACTCTCGTATCCATCATCGACACATAAATATAGATACCGTCGACACTATCTCAACAGATGATCGCCGCCCGATATCCCTGGCTACGATCAGTATCCCCTGGATATCTGCTGTGCCCAATCGAACCCCGGTCAGTATCCCCCGGATATCTGCCGTGCTCATGTTTATCTCCGGTCAGTATCCCCTGGATATCTTTCGTGCTCATCTCAATCTCCGGTCAGTATCCCCTGAATATCTTCCGTGCTCATCTCAATCTCCGGTATCGGTTGACCCCGTTAGGCTCCCCGCCTAAACTGCGGCTATCCTGCCCCTCGGCCCCGAACTGGGTACCGTCCACCATGTATCCAACTGTATCCCCACCGACTCAGTCTGGATAAAACTGTAAATCCGTAACCGTATACCCACCGACTCGGTCCAGATATCAAAATCAGAAAGCACAAATCTCATGGTGGACGTTTACTCATCATATAAAAATATCAAGTGAGGAATAAGAAACTTGCATAGATTGTATTGATGATATATTATATATATACATATATAACAGTGTCCCATACCACCAATATATATCATCAGGAGTAAAATACCCAGAACATCCAAAGAATCAAATACAGCATTGATATTAGTAATATTCACAATTTACAACAGGAATAGAGAAGACTACGTAATTATATCTCAAAATTATGGATTCCAATTCTTGTGTGTTAGGGTGCTACTAATGATGTGTAGTGTAGCATACGTGTTTGTGCTCGTGCAACATGGCAATCATTAGTATTTGTGCAGGTGTTCTATGGTGTAACAACCTATTTATTTTAATACATATATAACAGCACGGTTCTACAGTGACATGGCAGTACCAATGAGATGTAGTGTAACATACATTCATGTGCTTGTGCAGCATAGTACTCATTGGTAGTTGTGCAGTGTTTTATCAGAGTGTGCATAACGTAGAAACATATAATATAGATAATATAATGCAAACCTGCAACGTAATCTAAACGTACTTATTGTAATTACTTGTTATGAGATATACCATTATTTTTAGAAACAATCGGAACGTTAAATTTGAAATAAGGAAGCTGCCTTAGATTTATAATAGATTTTTGTTTTAGAAACTGGCACGCACCCTAGTAGTTTATTTAAAGGACAACGAACCGTGGCTTTTAAAAGAATATAGCTCATACTAGTATTACATTCTAAAACAAAATATAATCTAACTCTACGAGTCAAAGAATAAATTGGCCGTTATATGGCATACAAGGTTCATCATTTCCAATACATATGAATCCTTGTATTATAGCTCATCATATCACTATATCCATATCATCCTAAGTACGGCATGATTTCTCGTACAAATTCATCAAATCATATCCATGTCGTATGGATAGAACATTATGTACATGTCTTACTTAAAACTATATATGAACTCTATGCAAATGAAGGACATATAAGATGCAATACTATATCAATATCCTGAATAACTACTATACTAAGTAGAATCATAATACTATTTATAAGGTTGCGGGGGTGCTATACGCCATCCACCCGACTTCCCCAGTAGATGTAAATCTACTCACCAACTTGAGAACTCGGTGAATCCACGCTGCTATATCATCCACTCCGTCTCGGAATCCTCGAATTGTACCTATAGTCGTATTTAAATCGCATAGATGTAAATATCATATCGGAAATCAAAACAACAAGTTAAACACCCGTAGGTTAGAACCTACAGTATACTTAACTCAAAAACGACCATATAATTCTGTCATTAACGTATAAACGTTAACGGTTCAACTGTAATATCAAAATACGAAAACTTCGTATCATAAATATCTGATGAGAAAACCATATTTAAAACATTCCCAGATTCCTCTGTATGAATAATTAGGTAAAACAAACAATACAGAGACTTATAAAATACCAAAACAAAGTTACAGGTGAAAAACCAACAACAAACTCTCAAGGGGGCCGGCGCCGCCGGAATTTTTAAGGTGGTCGCTGGATTTTGTGGTGAGTTTGGGGCTCTGGTTTTAAGTGTAGTCTTCTAGCCTGCTCGTTATACTTTTGATCTTGCTAGTTTTTCTAGTGTTTTTACTTATTAGTTCCAGATTCACTTCTATAGTTAAATTATCACAAAAACCTAGTTTATGATGCAGCACACCTAGACATGCTACGTATCGTATATATAGTTTCACTCTTAGACTGATATTAGCATATATATTTAACCCACTGAAAAACTAACTTGTTTAAACAATACCAATTATCCTAGTATAGATATATGGAGTTACCTTAAAATTTCCAACACCCAATTCCCTATAAAAGCCGGCGAGATCGGAATTTTGCTAAGGGTCGGCGGCCAAAATCCGAGCAAAGGGGCCCCTCTTCCTATGATTTATTCTAAGTCTAAATCATAAGGTCTAGGTAATGTTTGATCAATCTTTTTATCATTTAAACTCGAGCTGTTTGAAACAGAGGCTAAGCTTGTAAAAATACCATATTACGATATTCGATTTCTAATGTAAAACAGTTTCAGAACTAAAATCACACAGGGTTCAAAGATTATATCTACAGCAAGATCATTGGAAAAACTTCCTCTAAGATGCACAAGCTCAAGGTCCTAGTTAGAGGGTGATGGTGAAGCCTTAGCACTTGTTCTTCTTCTCTTATCTCTTTTCTTATTTTCTTTGTATTTTCTTAAGTTTTCTTTTCTTTTCCTTTCCTTCTCTTTAAACTTTCTGATCTTATGAACTGAACAAAGGGGGTGAGATAAAGAAAAGAGTGAGGGTTTCTTACAGAGAATGGAGGAGGTGGCATAGAGGAAGGAGGTGGTGTCACTTGAAGAAGCAAGAGTGATTCATGCAAGGATAAGGTGTTGGAGTTGAAGAAGGAGGTGTAAAGGTAATGAAGGAGGAGGTGTCAACTTATAATTAAGGGTGAAATGAGGTGTTTTGTGTGAGTGTTAACACATAATGATATATGCCATCCATGTTAAAATATAACTGTAAGTAAAAACCTTCATATCATAATTTAATTTCATATAACATAAAAGATATGAAATGATAAATCTATTACTTAATTATTATTAGCTTAATGATAAATACAATGTCATGATAAAATAATTAAAATATCACTTTCTTGATATCACCCACTTTATTCATATGTATCAAAATAATTACATTTTTCGGATATGATTCCGATACCCAATCTCATAAGTGATATCATTTTTGTAAACTTATCAAATTTATTATTTTTATAATAATTTTTATAATTAACTAATCTTAGGTTTCCAAAATGTTACAGTCTCTCCCCATTAAAGAAATTCGGTCCCCGAATTTAAATTAAACCTCTTTCTTAAAACATTTTCTCAATCCAATCAACTCATTTCAAAACAATTTCCTGGGGACAAATATGAAAATGGCTCGTTAAATCTCGAAAGATATAATCCTTCATAACTGTAACTCTAGCGGTTGCTATGAGAAATACTCCAGTTATGACAAAATTTTGCCAAATACGAAAACTGTTGTGTATCTTAAGTACACAAAATCAATGCCATGATCGCAGCGTAATATTAGTGCACACGACCAAGCGAAAAACTCTTTTATAAAAAAAAATTTAATCTATAACATGTCCTATCAAGTGCAAAGCACGAAAACAAATTCAACCCCAAAGGGTTTACACGTAGGTTTCAAACTACACTTCACGGTGTGCACGAAAACAACCGCGCTAAGTTCAACAGGCATGCACGAATGATTTCCACTGCATCCACGGTGCATGGAAATAAAAGTATACAAAATAATACCAAGTGAATCGGAGTGCAAAAAATTAAAACGGCAACTAGTGTGCATGAAATCAACTCAAGTATACCTAGAATATATGTATAAATTCTTAACCATGTGCATCTGATGTGCACGGAAAATCAGTGTAGTGCATCTGATGCACACAACACTCCAATCGAGGGCAGTCATCTCGCACTAAAATCTCAACAAGTGCACCTGGTGTGCACAAAACATAAGTCAAAGTGAAATTATTGTACATAGAAATCTCATCAAGTGCACCTGGTGTGCACAAAACATAAATTGATCCTCAAATCCTCAAATTACATATATCGAAATCACGGACGTCGAGTTGCCCTTTTTCTAATGTTCGAAAATGAATATTTTATATCGAAGTATATTATAAAAACGTAAATCGAACTCAAAAGATATCGAAGTATATTCTCTTCAATGTTAGAAGGTGTTTATACCACCGGAATTGGCATAGCAAGAATTACTACTTGCCGTCTGCCACGTTCTAACGTCTTCTGTCTCTGAATTCTGGTTCTTCTTACAGATCTCTAATATCATGGCTTATTGACGCGATCGTCTGGTGAGAAGTAACAACACCATTCGTCTTATTGCGGATACATCCCATCACACCTTCTTGACCAGTAGTCCAGCCCTTTGTGATGTAACCTGTTGATAACGGAAATCTCTGACCTCAATTTATGTGCTAACAACTAACCCCAGTCCAATCTTATTTATTATAAATTTCTGGAATAGAATCCATTAAGTCCCAGCTAAAATCATTTATCCAGCCTGCTCGGAACAAGCACTCATTTCTTAACCTATTTTTCCCTTTTATAAGCATTGTCATTCCTTTTTTATTTCCTCCTGAAAGTGTAGTGGTATGCATCATCAAATCTTCGGTATCAACTGTGAAGGACAATTGCCCTCTAAACTTCGCACCATTCTCCTGTCCCATAAATTCCCTATATCAATCACTTAAGAAGCGTATCTGTATAGTCACGCGAATTTTCAAGTCATACTTAGTTATGACCCACTCGGAGTCTTTCAAACTCGGAAACATGAATCCGCCTCTTCTGATACTCTGTAGAGAAATCTGGCTAATTCACCTTCGAAGAATCGTCCCAATTTGTCGAAGGAAAACTTTCTGTACGATCTCCTTCTTAAACTACTTGCATCTGGTCTGAACAAGCTCCATTGAAAGAAGTACATCAACTTCACCGATCTGGTATCGAAGTGCCACAATGGATTAAAAAACCTAACCATCCCACACCTGAACGGCTATGAATCCTGCTGATCTATATACACTTGTAATATCGTCAACCTTTAACTTCATGAACTCCAAAATTAACATCTCGATAATCTTAGCAAAGGTTGATGCCGTGGTCTGAACAGTACCCAACACCATGATCTTCGGAGAGGGGAAAAACATCATGTCTCAAGTTTGCCTGAGCTCTAACAATGACTCTACCATCTGGTGCAGATCCCGAAGAAACTCGCTCCACTATTAGAACTCGATCAAATATGAATAAACGACGTGTCTCTATATCATCGGAAAGTCACCCCGGTTAGTCCTTGTCCCAGACAAGTCTGCTCTGACTGTATCTCTAACAGAAACCCTCTTGGCCATCATAAATATGGTGATCGAAACAATCAATCATGCACTGACGAAGATAGATCAACGGAAATAATAGAATGAAGATCTCAAGATATAAATCCTAAGGTAACTTAGGTGAAATATCATATCGTAAATATGTCGCGGAACATATGTACAGTACGTCACTCTACTTAGTACCTACTCCATCAACAAGGTCATCCTATAAAACGAAAGTTCGGGTATAAGACCCCCAAAATCAAGTCTAAGTCCTATAAGACCAAGCCCAAGTAACAAAATATATGCCCAGACTCCATATAGTCAACCTAGAATCGAACAAAGGTTAAACCAAACGCTTTGATACCAACATTGTCACGACCCAAATGTGGCACGTGACCGGCACTTAAATCACGTAACATCTAAAGACATCAACGCGGTTCAAGTAAGCCAAAACCCTGAATCTAAACCCTTTTGAAAATATTGGAGGTGAGTTTAAAATAGTCATCAGATGTAATCGGTTTAAATAACATTTAACTTTTAATTAAGTATGTTTGAAAGCATCTGTGACGTTTTGAAATCTGACCGCACCTCTTTTAAAAATTTTATATAAAAATCCGATACAACTACCACAATAAAATAGCATCCCAACAGGAGCTAGCTTTCACGTCCAAAGACGGAACAGCTAAACAATCTATATCAGAAGTTGACTCTAAAGAGTGCGACATCACCACCCATAAAATCTAAGTCTCATTTCTAAGTCCATAATATATCTTTTCTAAGTTGATGGAGTTCCGCTAGATACAAGAATATATGAATAATCAAGAGTGAGTATGATACAATTATAACTCACTTACCCATCATATATAACAGTGTCCTATACCTCCGATATATATCATCAGGAGTAAAATACCCAGAACATCCAAAGAATCAAATACAGCATTGATATTAGTAATATTCGCAATTTACAATAGGAATGGAGAAGACTACGTAATTATATCACATAATTATGGATTCCAATTCTACTGTGTCATGGTACTACTAATGATGTGTAGTGTAGCATACGTGTTTGTGCTCGTGCAACATGGTAATCATTATTATTTATGCAGGTGTTTTACGGTGTAACAACCTATTTATTTTAATACATATATAACAACACGGTTCTACAGTGACATGGCAGTACCAATGAGGTGTAGTGTAACATACATTCATGTGCTTGTGCAACATAGTACTCATTGGTAGTTGTGCAGTGTTCTATCAGAGAGTGCGTAACGTAGAAACATATAATATAGATAATATAATGCAAACATGTAACGTAATCTAAACGTACTTATTGTAATTACTTGTTATGAGCTATACCATTATCTTTAGAAACGATCGGAACGTTAAATTTGAAATAAGGAAGCTGCCTTAGATTTAAAATAGATGTTTGTTTTAGAAACAGGCACACAGCCTAGTAGTTTATTTAAAAGACAACGAACCGTGGCTTTTAAAAGAATATAGCTCATACTAGTATTACATCCAAAAACAGAATATAATCTAACTCCACGAGTCAAAGAATAAATTGGCCGTTATGCGGCATACAAAGTTCATCATTTCCAATACATATGAATCCTTGTATTATAGCTCATCATATCGCTATATCCATATCGTCCTAAATACGGCATGATTTCTCATACAAACTCATCAATTCTTACCCATGTCGTACGGATACTACATTATGTACCTGTCTTACTTAAAACTATATATGAACTCTATGCAAATGAAGGACATATAAGATGCGATACTATATCAATATCTTGAATAACTACTATACTAACGAGAATAATAATACTATTTATAAGTTTGCGGGGGTGCTATACGCCATCCACCCGACTTCCCTAGTAGATGTAAATCTATTCACCAACTTGAGAACTCGCTGAATCCACGCTGCTACATCGCCCACTCCATCTCGGAATCCTCGAATTGTACCTATAGTCGTATTTAAATCGTATAGATGTAAATTGTAAGTCGATGTTCAACACCCCAATACTTATGGGGAGGCGGAAATATGAATAACAATCTTATTCTATGATTAAACATTGAATAACCGTATGAATCGTTTGCTAAACAAGTTTTAACAAAAGCTATAGAGTTCTAAACTACTATGTTAAGAGATTATACCAAACGGTTCTAGTCCTTCGTCTTAATGTTATCTACGGCCTCTTTGGATCTCCACGTCCTCTTCGGCTTTCTTCCGTGATAGACGATCCACCCGAGAACCCTAATCCAAGCTATAACCTCTAAACTTGAGGTTACTTAGTTTCTCTAGTTGCTAAATAGAGTAGCTAAGGTGATGTAGAGATAGGTTATGGAATAATTAGTCTCTCCTAATCCTTGTTCTCAACTCATGAGGGTAGGATTAGGTTTGGTGAAGGAGAGAGAACTTGAAGAGAGAGAGTGAGAAGATGATAATGATAATAATAATGAAAATGAAAAAGCTTCTCACTAGATATATGAAACATAATGAATTAAAAAGAAATGAATAATATGAGATTACTCATCATGTTTCATTAATGCAAGTGGGTGATTCATTATGTGAGTCATTAAGCATTTAATAATGCATTAATGACATGATGAATCACTCACAATGAGTCACTAATTCATTAAATGAAAATGCCACCTCTCCCTCCATGTCACATCCTTCCAGAAGCTTCTCGGAAAATTACGAGAACGCCCCTCTCATCCGTGAAAACACGGAAAAACTTTAGACTGTATAAATCCAATAACCTGATACTAGAATCTGGCTTAAAACAAAGCCGGCTAGTAAAAACTGTCCGAATGTCGTACGTGCGTTCAAACACGTATGCGTCCGAACCTTTGTCGTAAAACCATACGACCTCTATATCTTTTCGCCTGGGTTTGGGAAATCTCTATGTGGGACTCTAAAGACTCAACTACTACGCTGGCAGTGGGTTTAACCACAGACCGCAAGCGGCACTAGCTGTACGTAACGGTCCCCGGGTAGTTGTCGATAAGAAAGTTTGATGATGTAACCCATCTGAAATATTACTGAGCCTGTCTGTGACAATATCCGCGCAGTCCGGTCTGTTCGTCTAAGAGTATCGCATGTATGGTCTAGGAAGGTGGTGGACGTCAGACCCCTAATAACCGTACAAGTCGTGTCGGTATGGTTCAAGACCATCCGAGAATCTACTGATCATTCCATCAGTAATTCTCAATCAGCCCTGGCCAGGGACTTATGGTAAAGACCAACCGACCACAGTGCGATATCAACTCCCTATACCGGGAGAGACGAATCCCTAACAGTCGCTCACTGCCTCCATGTGGCTCGGGACTGTGCCCAACTGAAACCTGTTTGCACGACTCCTTTGAGCCGTGGTATGGTAATAATCAAAGCACAGTGGGAACTCACACGAGACAAATGATGACCTTAAGTCAACGGACTATCTGCACACATGTCACCTGAGAACTGCTATCTGACGTTAGGTATAATACCATCCAGTCAGTTCTCAGCGAGTCCTGTCCAGTGTACTCACACCCAGTGAGCATCTGTATACAATCTTAGGTGAACACCACCAATGGATGTGGGACCAATCCATCGCCCCTCGTCAGGGTCTAGATATGTATACACTACTCTACTCCGGAGTATCGATGCCCAATCTCGATACTCCTGCGACCAGGGACATCTAAAGGTGTGCCTTTTGACTATCCAGCTCCCACTAGTATGACTGCCATCACAACGCCGGTAGTCAGACAAACACCTTATGGGCTTTATCAACATATATATATAAATACGAAGTAAAATATATCATACGTTAAGACAAAGTCAAACCAAATAGCGTACTATCATATCAAGCAAGACTGTCATGTACATACATATCCCAAGCATCCTATACAATGTAGGCCTCTAGGGCATATATATCCAACAATCTCCCACTTGCACTAAGGCCTATAATTGCTGCAATGAGTACCCACTGTCTCTACCAGATCCAGTTGCTAGCGTACCGCATGCCCAACATCTCAAATAATCTCTCGAACTGTACTTGAGGAATGGCCTTGGTGAATGGATCTGCCGTGTTGTCTTTTGTGTCCACTCTCCGTTTCTCGATCTCCCGACGATCCACGATCTCCCTGATCAGGTGAAACCGCCTTAAGATATGCCTGGATTTTTGATGGGACCTTGGTTCCTTCGCTAAAGCTACAGCGCCATTGTTATCGCAATACAAAGGTATTGGATTGGCAATGGACTGAACCACCTGAAGTTCAGAAATGAACTTCCTCATCCAGACAGCCTCTTTTGCGGCTTCACTAGCAGCTATATACTCAGCCTCCATAGTTGAGTCTGCGACGGTATCTTGTTTGGAACTCTTCCAACATACCGCCCCTCCATTGAGGGTAAACACAAAACCCGAAATGGATTTAGAATCATCCTTGTCACTTTGGTAGCCGGAGTCGGTAAAAGCCTCTACCTGGAGGTCCCCATTACCGTAAATCAAGAACATCTCCTTAGTCCTTCTTAGGTACTTGAAAATGTTCTTCACCGCTCTCCAATGTTTCTCACCTGGGTCAGACTGATACCTGCTTACCACACTAAGTGCGTAAGCTACATCCGGTCTGGTACATAACATCGCATACATTATTGATCCTATAGCCGAAGCATAGGGTATAATGCCCATGCGAGCCCTCTCTTCATCAGTCTTTGGAGACATCTCCTTGGAGAGGGTGATTCCGTGACAAGCGGGCATATTGCCGCGCTTGGAATCTTCCATACTAAATCTCTTTAGTATAGTGTCTATATACCTGGACTGTGAAAGTCCCAATATTCTATTAGATCTATCTCGATAGATCTTAATAGCCAGAATGTATGATGCGTCTCCCAAGTCTTTCATGGAGAATTTCTGTGACAAGAAGAGCTTTACTGATTGTAGTATAGGGATATCATTCCCTATCAGTAGTATGTCATCGACGTACAAAATGAGGAAGACTACTGCTCCTTCTACAATCTTCTATAAATACATGGTTCATCTATATTTTTGATAAAGTCAAATTCCTTGACTGTTTCATCAAAGCAGATGTTCCAACTCCGCGATGCTTGCTTTAACCCATAAATGGATTTAAGCAATTTGCACACTCTTCCGCTGCTCCCACTGTCTAAGAAACCTTCTGGTTGATCCATGTAAACACTCTCTTCTAGATGTCCATTTAGAAAAGCTGTTTTTACATCCATTTACCAGATTTCATAGTCATGGAAGGCAGCAATGGCAAGCATGATCCGAATGGATTTAAGCATAGCTACTGGTGAAAAAGTTTCATCATAGTCCAATCCTGGTCTTTGACGAAAACCTTTTGCTACTAGTCTGGCTTTGTAGGTTTCCACTTGTCCAAATGTACCAATCTTCTTTTTGAAGATCCATTTGCACCCAACTGGTTTTACCCCAGGAGGAGCAACTTCTAAAGTCCATACTTTATTGGTGTACATGGATTCCATTTCGGATCTCATTGCATCCAGCCACTTCACTGAGTCGCTATTCGTGATAGCCTGCTGAAAACTAGTTGGCTCATCATTATCGATGATGCAATCCTCTCGATCCCCATCAAGAAGAAAACCATAGTATCTTTCAGGAGGATGAGAAAGCCTACTAGATCTGCGGAGTGGCGTTGGTTCGTCATGTTCTATTGAAATCTGAGATTCTTCTAAGTCTTCGGTTGCAGTTTGAGGTTCTGGAATTTCTTCCAGTTCTACCGTGCTCCCACTAATTTCTTTTGCAAGAAATTCGCTTTCTAAGAAGACAATGTGACGAGCGACAAACACCTTTTGTTCTTCAGTGTGGTAGACCATGTACCCTCTTGAATGCTTGGGGTATCCTACAAACTTTCATAAAAACGATCGTGCTTCGAGCTTGTCCGGATTATGCTTTTTAACATATACCGGACATCCCCATATCTTGATATACTTGAGATATGGTCTCTTCCTACACCACATTTCATATGGAGTGGTAGGTACAGACTTAGTTGGAACTCTATTCAATAGGTATGCGGCTGATTCTAGAGCAAATCCCCAGAAGGAAAGTGGCAACTCAGCACTACTCATCATTGAACGCACCATATCTAATAGCGTGCGATTCCTCCTTTCTGATACACCATTATGCTGAGGTGTATAAGGCGGAGTAAGCTGAGAGAGAATTCCATTCTCTTTTAAGTATTCAAGGAAACTGGTACTTAAGTATTCTCCACCTCGATCAGATCGAAGTGTCTTGATGCTTTTACCAGTCTGTTTCTCTACTTCATTTTTATACTCCTTAAACTTCTCAAAGGCCTCGGATTTATGTTTCATTAAGAATATATGTCCATACCTAGAGAAGTCATCAGTAAAAGTTATGAAGTAGGAGTGACCGCTTCGTGCATGCGTAGACATCGGACCACATACATCACTGTGTACTAGTCCCAAGAGTTCAGTGGCTCTTTCTCCGTGTCCGGTGAACGGAGATTTGGTCATTTTTCCTTTGATACATGATTGACAAGTTGCATATGATAAATATTCAAAGGGATCTAGATATCCATCTTTATGTAACTTAGTCAACCTTGTTTCATTTATATGACCAAGTCTACAATGCCATAGGAAGGCTTGATTCGAATCTGGAGCCTTTCTTTTATGCGTGTTTTGAATATTGAAAATTTGAGGTTGATTAAGTATGTATATTCCGTTTTCCAGTGTGCCAAACCCAATCAGTTCTTGATTTAGGAGAATGTTCATGACATTTCTTTCAAGCACAAAATTATATCCTTTATTAGACAACAAAGATACTGATATAATATTACACAACATACTGGGAATACAAAAACAGCTGTACAATACCAAAATGTGTCCACTATTCAACCCTAGGTGATATTCTCCTATTGCAACTGCATCTACATGCATTCCATTGCCCATCCGGAGAGTCATATCACCTGCCCCCAGTACTCTACTATTTCTCAGATCCCGCAAAGAATTACAGATGTGAGAACCAGAACCGGTATCAAGTACCCATGAAGTAGAGTTTACTGAAAGACAATTTTCGATTACGAACACACCTGAAGCAGAAGCAACAGCTTGCTTCATGTCCTTGGCTTTAAAGGCCATACAGTCCTTCTTCCAGTGCCCTTGCTTGTGACAATAGAAGCACTCGTTCTTTTCTGCCTTCACCCTTCCTGCCTTGTTCGTTCCCTATACCTTCTTGACCCCACCCTTCGGTTTGGTGGCTTTCATCTTTTTCTTCCCTTTAGCTTTCGCTTTAGATTTAGAAGAAGATGATTGGCCAACATACATAACGGGGGTCTTCTCCTTTTTCAAGGAGGTCTCTGCTACCCTCAACATATTGAGGAGCTTTGGAAGATCCGCTTCCATTTCGTGCATGTTGAAGTTCAGCACGAACTGAGAGAAAGTGTAGGGAAGGGACTGCAAAATCAAGTCGATATACAAATCATTCTCTAGCACGCATCCCAGGTTTGCGAGTTCCTCAATGAGGGTGATCATTTTGAGGACGTGCTCTCCAACCGGCGATCCTGGAGCTAACCTCATCTGGAAGAGTTTCCTTGAGGTTTCGTACCTCGCGATACGGGAGTGTTCACCATACAATTCCTTACAATGGAGGAATATGGATACAATATCCATACTCTCGTGCTGTTTCTGGAGTTCATTATTCATGGACGCCAGCACGATACACTTAGCTCGCTCACAGTCTAGATCCCAGGTTTTACGAACTTCCTTGTCCGCAACTGAGGAATCTGGTCCTGGGATAAGGGGAGGAACAGCGGTGGTAACATATGCAACTTTGTCATAAGTCAGCGCAATATTGACGTTCCTTAGCCAATCTTTATAGTTCTGCCCGGTCAGTATATTCTTTTCAAGTAATAGTTTTAGTCCAGTCATGGTAGCTGCCAGAGAGAGAGAAAAGAAAACACTCAACATATGCTCTTGCAAGTTTAGATTGGTTATTATTTTATCTAAACAGGATAGCTCCCACTGTTTCCTCAAATCCTTCTTCAAAACCTAAAAGAAGAACTAGTCAGGATTTAATCACACGTTACAATTCTTGCTTAACCTTTCAGCCACGCTGGTGTTGGTACTTCGAGTGAGGTTTTCCAACGCTTTCGCGAAGTTCCTTAATTAAATAATCTCTTTTTCCTGGAGGCGTAGCCCCTCTAACACCTTTCTAGGCACCTACTTGGTTTATAGCATTGATTGTTAAGTGAGAGAAATTCCCGAGAGTAATCCTACTCATCAGTGGGATCGGGAACCAACTATCATAGCATGATGCCCTAGATGGAAGCCACTCTAGTCACCACACTCCAGAAGGTAAGCTAAATCTACAAGTTTCCTTTATGTTTGAAACTCCCGATGTGATTTTTACCCCAAGCTCTTATAGACCTTGACGTAGGCCAACAAGTCATAAGACGCAAGTCAAGTTCTACCTGTCGTTGTCCTGATTAATTTAAATACATCGTACAAGCCCTTGACGTAGGCCAACAAGGTGTACGTCTGTATTAAACTAATGCATCTATCTATGCAACAAATAGGCACACACACTGCTACCATTCACTATGCCTTGACGTAGGCCAACAAGCATAGCATGAATACGTGTGCTGTCTATTTGAAACGACGGAGGGTTACGGCTGGTTTTTGGCAAAAAACCGTTAACGTAGTGAATTTGATTTGATCGAAGGAACTAAGATAGCTTTTATTAAAAGGAGTGGTTTAAGCTCCGCATTTAAAATATGCTTTTTCAAGAAAACCGAGTGGTTTTTAGAAATTGTTCCAACGATTCTGTTTAGGTTTTATTTTCTTTGCATTAATAATAATGCGTCCCATCTTTAACCCATCATTACAGATAATAACGAAAATACAACGTCCTCTTATGCCATCCGCATTCGCCACGGGGTCCCGTCATCACCCGTTAGGTTACTTAACTAACGACAGAGCGGGGGCTGGGCTAGCGCGGGTGTAAAACATAAGCGACGTCTAAATAGCTATCATATATAGATATTGTACATTCGTCAGACGCAATAATAGGCATTCCAGATCACAGATAAACAATATTGGATTTGCAAGCAATCCGCATTTCTTTTGAGCCTGCAATGAAAGACGGATTACACAGTTGTGATGAATAGCCATTTTCCCACCCCAGACCCCTACGGGTACGGCAAACTACCCGCCAAGTACCAGAAGTGAAGAGGTCTGCCCCAACACTTCAAAATACCCGGTAGTTTGTGCACCCTACCTTGGGTCTATCCTAAGAGCAAAAACAGTAAAAAGAAATAATACAACGGTGGCTACAACCGCAACCTGGATGTGCCCCGCAAAATAATATTACAACTTATTACATTTACATCAAATGAATTAATACAATAACCCATCACATAAAACCCGGCTAATCACCACAACAGTCCAATACAGTTTATATACACAAACAGTTATATATAACATCACAGATATGTGCAACCCCCTGCCAACCGACATACTAGCAGTTAGGGGAGGTTTACGAACACATAAAACATTTCACAGATATAATCAAACAAGCAAATACCGTATAATTTCGATCGATTAAACACATTTAATTTTGCTCCAATACTTCTCTGTAAATCTGAAACCTGAGCAAAAATAAAAATTACCAGAAAACACCAAATATCACAGAGAAACAACACAAGAAACTTGGGATGATGAATCGTCCAAAGCGCGGCGGAATCACGGCGGATCGGTAGGATCGGCTGCGGTTCCGCGGCGCTATGGCCGATTCATGAGCCCAATTTTCTTGGGTGTTTTAATACATTCATTTAGGTCATTCTGAGGGTCCCTGAAAAAATTTTGGACCACATTTAAAATTCGACAGAAAGTACATGATATCGGGGTTTTTCCGGTTTGTTTTTCCGTTTGAAATTCATACAAATTTGCAAGTGTGTTAAATACTGTTTAGCTAGGCTCTGATACCACTGTAAGTCGATGTTCAACACCCCAATACTTATGGGGAGGCGGAAATATGAATAACAATCTTGTTCTATGATTAAACATCGAATAACCGTATGAATCGTTTGCTAAACAAGTTTTAACAAAATCTATAGAGTTCTAAACTACTATGTTAAGAGATTATACCAAACGGTTCTAGTCCTTCGTCTTAATGTTATCTACGGCCTCTTTGGATCTCCACGTCCTCTTCGGCTTTCTTCCGTGATAGACGATCCACCCGAGAACCCTAATCCAAGCTATAACCTCTAAACTTGAGGTTACTTAGTTTCTCTAGTTGCTAAATAGAGTAGCTAAGGTGATGTAGAGATAGGTTATGGAATAATTAGTCTTTCCTAATCCTTGTTTTCAACTCATGAGGGTAGGATTAGGTTTGGTGAAGGAGAGAGAACTTGAAGAGAGAGAGTGAGAAGATGATAATGATAATAATAATGAAAATGAAAAAGCTTCTCACTAGATATATGAAACATAATGAATTAAAAAGAAATGAATAATATGAGATTATTCATCATGTTTCATTAATGCAAGTGGGTGATTCATTATGTGAGTCATTAAGCATTTAATAATGCATTAATGACATGATGAATCACTCACAATGAGTCACTAATTCATTAAATGAAAATGCCACCTCTCCCTCCATGTCACATCCTTCTAGAAGCTTCTCGGAAAATTACGAGAACGCCCCTCTCATCCGTGAAAACACGGAAAAACTTTAGACTGTATAAATCCAATAACCTGATACTAGAATCTGGCTTAAAACGAAGCCGGCTAGTAAAAACTGTCCGAATGTCGTACGTGCGTTCAAACACGTATGAGTCCGAACCTTTGTCGTAAAACCATACGACCTCTATATCTTTTCGCCTGGGTTTGGGAAATCTCTATGTGGGACTCTAAAGACTCAACTACTACGCTGGCAGTGGGTTTAACCACAGACCGCAAGCGGCACTAGCTGTACGTAACGGTCCCCAGGTAGTTGTCGATAAGAAAGCTTGATGAGGTAACCCATCTGAAATCCTACTGAGCCTGTCTGTGACAATATCCGCGCAATCCGGTCTGTTCGTCTAAGAGTATCGCATGTATGGTCTAGGGAGGTGGTGGACGTCAGACCCCTAATAACCGTACAAGTCGTGTCGGTATGGTTCAAGACCACCCGAGAATCTACTGATCATTCCATCAGTAATTCTCAATCAGCCCTGGCCAGGGACTTATGGTAATGACCAACCGACCACAGTGCGATATCAACTCCCTATACCGGGAGAGACGAATCCCTAACAGTCGCTCACTGCCTCCACGTGGCTCGGGACTGTGCCCAACTGAAACCTGTTTGCACGACTCCTTTGAGCCGTGGTAGGGTAATAATCAAAGCACAGTGGGAACTCACACGAGACAAATGATGACCTTAAGTCAACGGACTATCTGCACACATGTCACCTGAGAACTGCTATCTGACGTTAGGTATAATACCATCCAGTCAGTTCTCGGCGAGTCCTGTCCGGTGTACTCACACCCAGTGAGCATCTGTATACAATCTTAGGTGAACACCACCAATGGTTGTGGGACCAATCCATCGCCCCTTGTCAGGGTCTAGATATGTATACACTAGTCTACTCCGGAGTATCGATGCCCAATCTCGATACTCCTGCGACCAGGGACATCTAAAGGTGTGTCTTTTGACTATCCAGCTCCCACTAGTATGACTGCCATCACAACGCCGGTAGTCAGACAAACACCCTATGGGCTTTATCAACATATATATATATAAATACCAAGTAAAATATATCATACGTTAAGACAAAGTCAAACCAAATAGCATACTATCATATCAAGCAAGACTGTCATGTACATACATATCCCAAGCATCCTATACAATGTAGGCCTCTAGGGCATATACGGATACAACATTATGTACCTGTCTTACTTAAAACTGTATATGAACTCTATGCAAATGAAGGACATATAAGATGCGATACTATATCAATATCTTGAATAACTACTATACTAACTAGAATAATAATACTATTTATAAGTTTGCGGGGGTGCTATACACCATCCACCCAACTTTCCTAGTAGATGTAAATCTACTCACCAACTTGAGAACTCGCTGAATCCACGCTGCTACATCGCCCACTCCATCTCGGAATCCTTGAATTGTACCTATAGTCGTATAGATTTAAATATCATATCGGAAAGCAAAACAAAAAGTTAAACACCCGTAGGTTAGAACCTACAGTATACTTAACTCAAAAACGACCATATAATTCTGTCTTTAACGTATAAACGTTAACGGTTCAACTGTAATATCAAAATACGAAAACTTCGTATCATAAATATCTGAATTTTGAGAAAACCATTTTTAAAACATTCCCAGATTTCTCTGTATGAATAATTAGGTAAAACAAATAATACAGAGACTTATAAAATACCAAACCAAAGTTACTGGAGAAAAACCAACACCAAACACTCAAGAGGGCCGGCGTCGCCAGAATTTTTAAGGTGGTCGCCGGATTTTGTGGTGAGTTTGGGGCTCTGGTTTTAAGTGTATTCTTCTAGCTTGCTCGTTATACTTTTGATCTTGCTAGTTTTTCTAGTGTTTATACTTATTAGTTCCAGATTCACTTCTGTAGTTAAATTATCACAAAAACCTAGTTTATGATGCAGCACAGCTAGACATTCTACGTATCGTATATATAGTTTTACTCTTAAACTGATATTAGCGTACAGATTTAACCCACTGAAAAACTAATTTGTTTAAACAATACCAATTATCCTACTATAGATATATAGAGTTACCCTAAAATTTCCAACACCCAATTCCCTATAAATACCGGCGAGATCGGAATTTTGCTAAGGGTCGCTGGCCAAAATCCGAGCAAAGGAGCCCGTCTTCCTATGGTTTATTCTAGCTCTAAATTATAAGGTCCGGGTATTGTTTGATCAATCTTTTTATCATTTAAACTCGAGCAGATTCAAATAGAGGCTAAGCTTGTAAAAATACAATATTACGATATTCGATTTCTAATGTACAACAGTTTCAGAACTAAAATCACACAGGATTCAAGGATTATACCTACAGCAAGATCATTGAAAAAACTTCCTCTAAGATGCACAAGCCAAGGTCCTAGCTAGAGGGTGATGGTGAAGCCTTAGCACTTGTTCTTCTTCTCTTCTCTCTTTTCTTATTTTCTTTGTGTTTTCTTCATTTTTTTTTTCTTTTCCTTTCCTTCTCTTTAAAGTTTCTGATCTTATGAACTGAACAAAGGGGTGAGATATAGAAAAGAGTGGGGATTTGTTGGAGAGAAAGGAGGAGGTGGCATAGAGGAAGGAGGTGGTGTCACTTGAAGAAGCAAGAGTGATTCATGCAAGGAAGATGTGTTGGAGTTGAAGAAGAAGGTGTAAAGATAATGAAGGAAGAGGTGTCAACTCATAATTAATGGTGAAATGAGGTGTTTTGTGTGAGTGTTAACATATAATGATATATGCCATCCATGATAAAATATAACAATAAGTAAAAACCTTAATAACATAATTTAATTTCATATAACATAAAGGATATGAAATGATAAATCTATTACTTAATTATTATTAGCTTAATGATAAATACAATGTCATGAAAAAATAATTAAAATATCACTTTCTTGATATCACCCACTTTATTCATATGTATCAAAATAATTACATTTTTCGGATATGATTCCGATACCCAATCTCATAAGTACTATCATTTTTGTAAACTAATCAAATTTATTATTTTTATAATAATTTTTATAATTAACTATTCTTAATTTTCCAAAATGTTACATGAAGATACCGTTCGTGGTCGTGTGATTGATGATATGGGCCGATCCGAACCGACGGAGCCCGAGGTATTGGGATATTGAGATATTGAGATTTGAGACAATGAGATATTGAGATTTGATGATACAGGCCAGTCCGGATAGCCAGAGCCTGAGATATTGAGATATTGAGATTCATGTTTTCTTTCGATGCTTGACACTGATTTCTCTGTTGATTTCTTTGATGATATTCAATTTATATACATAAAGGAATCACATTAAATAAAGAAAACAGTTGTCTCACTCATGATGTATTCTGTTTCCATTTGTAATACATTCCTACATCATATATCTGATAAGTTGCTATCTGAGGCACTGATACGAGCACGCAGTATTGCACTTATATGTAGATGGATCAGGATATTATTTGAGGATATTACTTGGTATGACCTAGGATAGCGTCTTACATGCGATTTCTGCGCTGTGATATTTTCTACTCACGAGTTGGAAACTCAGCCCCGTTGTGCTACAATTCCTTGCAGGTTTTGCCGTACAGGTATCTTGGCGGCTTGCTGGCACACTGCTTTCATTTCGGGCGATTTCTTTGGTAGGTGGGTTCACTTGTATCGTGACCACCATTGTACATTTATTATTTTAGTTGTATCTAGTAAACTCCATCAACCAGACATGTATATTTGTTAGAGATAGAAGACCATTGTATATTCTTTCGATCTTAGAGTCGCGCGTTGTATTATTATGGTTTTTATGTTTATTTTGAGTTTTCTTTTCGAGTTTTGATCCCCGCCTTTCGGCGTTGTATATTATATTGCTTGCGTGGTTGTGTCTGCCTTTTTGGCGAAGAGCTAGCTAAAGCTTGGGGATGCCTTTTTATCATTTCGTATACTATTCATGTTGTACCCCGTTTGGGGCCAGTATTTACAAAGGAAACTCTGCCGAAATTTTTGGAAAAGACTTGATGTTTTAAAAATGCATACTTTGGCTTATGTTGTTAAACTTCTTACTTTAAAAATTGGGTTTTCTTCACTCTACTGTTTTAATTGGTTTTGATTTTTGGGTTTTGGCTTACTTAGATTACGTATGCCTCGAGACGTTCCGTAATTTAAGTGCCGATCATGTTCCGTACTTTCGGGACGTGACAGAACCCTACCAGATTCGCGGAGAGACTAAGGTTCGTCCGAAACTACTGAATTCTTTGGTTTCACCAAACCATCAGTTGTTAGTTTGTGCAGCTGTAACACCTTCCAGTTCTACCTCATGACCACTAATTTCTTCACAAGAAATTCCTTTTCTAAAAAGTTTGCATGCTGAGACACAAAACTCCTTTTGCTCCTCAGTGTGGTAGAAGATATTCCTTCGCAAATGTTTGGGATATGAAACAAACTTATACAGAACTGACATTGACTCGAGCTTGTTCGGATTTTGCTTTTCAACAAAGGCCGGACAACCCCATATCATAACTCATTTAAGACATGGTCTCTTCCCATTCCATATCTCATATGGAGTGGTAGGCATTGATTTTGATGGAACCCCATTCAATAGGTATGCAGCTTCTCAAGTGCATAACTCCAAAAGGAAACAGGCAACTCGGCAGTACTCATCATAGTGCGCACCATATCTAATAGGGTGCGATACTTCCGCCCTGATACACCGTTGTGCTATGGTGTACTTGAAAGAGTAAGCTGAGAGAGAATCACATTCTCCTTTAACTAATCCTGGAACTCAATGCCGAAGTATTCTCCTTTTCGATCACGTCGAAGGACTTTAATACTTCTACTTGTCTGGTTCTTAACTTAAAGCTTATATTCCTTGAATTTCTCAAAAGTTTCAGACTCGTGCTTCAACAGCAACACATGTCCGAATCTTGAGAGACCGTTGATGAATGCAATGAAGTACAAAGAACCAGTCCTGGCATTTATAGACATAGGACCGTATACATCATCATGTATCTGTCCTAAGAGTTCAATAATTCTTTCTCTTTCTCTGTTTACAGTAAACGGAGTATTGGTCATTTTACATTTGAGACAATATTAGCAAGTATCATAAGATGAAAATTCGAACCGATTCAATTATACATCCATATGTAACTTAGCTAGTTGTGTCGCTTTGTTATGATCTAATCTACAATACCACAAGAAGGATTCGTTCATTTCTGAACTACTCCTCTTGTGTGTGTTCTATTTACTTTGAACTGTGGTTTGATTTAGAACGTATATGCCATTACATAACGTGCCTGATCCAATCAACTCTTGATTAAGGAAAATGTTCATAACATTATCCAGCAATATAAAATTATATCCTTTTTTAACTTAATAAAGAAACTGATGTAATGTTGTATATCTGGTTCAGCATGTAATAACATTCGTTCAGAATCAATGTATTAATACAAGGTGATGTCTGCCAACTGATTTGGCTGCAACAATTGCACCATTCTCTAACATTTAGAGATATATCACCCATCCCATTTCTCTACCTTTTTGTAGCCCATGTAACTGATTACATATGTGGGATCCTAATCCGGTATCTCATACCTAGGATGTGGAGGAAACTGAGAAACAGTTCTTGGTAATGAACACACCCGAAGAATATACATCAACATGCTTATTCCTCAATTGGGTTGCATGGAAATCCGGATAATTCCCTATTTCCTACTCGAACTTATAACAATTATAAGATAAAGAAAAATGAACGTTCCACAGCTCAGTATAATAAGTAGGTTCGGTCAATACATGTATATTATTATCTTGATTAAGGCGTGACATGGTCGCTATCAGGAGAGAGGGAAAAGAAAACACTGTGTGTATGCTCTTGCAAGATCAGATTGGTAATTATTTTATCTAATCAGGATGGCTCCCACTGTTTTTATCAAATCTTCCTTCAAACCCTAAAAGGTAAGACTAGCTGGGATTAATTACACTCTATAAGTTCGCCAATTTTCGGCCAGGCTAGTGTCGGTACTTTGAGGAAGGTTCCCCGTGCTTTCGCACGGACCGAATTAAAATAAACCTCCTTTTCCTAGGGGCGTAACCCCGTTAACACCTTTCTAAACACCTACTTGATCGGCTAATTGTAATGTGTAAAACTCTCCCAGGAGTAACTCTTACTCGCAGTGGGTATCGGGATCCAACTATCTCATAGAAGGTATGCAATCTCATTGCAAATTTGAACACTTGAAATTCCCGATAATAGTTTTTACCCCTAGTGTCCTATGACTTTGACGGAGGCTAAACTACTCATAGGGCGCTGGTCAAGTTCAGCCCGTTCATTTCTTGATTGAATTAGACCCACCCGCACGACCCTTGATGGAGGCCAAACAACACCGTACAAATAGCCTAATCCAACCGCATCTCATGCTGCAGATATGTACTAATCAGCTACCGTACACTACGTCTTGACGGAGGCCAAACTACCATAGCACGAATACTAAAATAGCACTTATCCGAAATGACGGAGGGCAACACAGGTTTTTAAGAAAACCATGAGCGTAATGAAGTTGATATCATTGTAGAGTCGAGTGTTTTTGAAAAAGAGTGTTTTTGAGACTTTTACTAGTTTTTCTAAAGAGGTCACTCCCGGTGAAGGGATCTCGGCTCTTTCCTCATCGAATGAGGTGGTGGATATTTCACAAATACCACTATGCAAAGCATGAACTAAAAAAGCAATCAAAAGAGAAAACCGAGCAGGTTGTAGCATCTGCTAATTTCGCTAAAGATGTCACTCCCGGTGAAGGGGTCTCGACTCTTTCCTAATCGAATAAGGTGCTGGATATTCTAGAAGGAATACTGCTATGCAAAGCAAGAACTAGAGCTACCATTTTTTTAAAACAAGTTTCTACAACATGTTTAGGTTTCTTTTGTTTCATTAATCTCATTAATGAAGTCCCATCAATTATGCTTCCTAAGCATCACAGAAGAAACAAAAGCAACAATATCTATTATATATTATATATAATATAAGCATTTGTCTCAGAATATCAAGTGATCACATCACAGAATATCGGTAGCAGAAGAACACATATGAAATATTGGATATACTAGGAATTCCATGTTTTAAATAAGCCAATAAAAAACGTGGATTCCACGGTCGCGATGAATAGCCAAACCTACAACTCTAGACCTTTACGAGAGCGTCAAGCAACCCTAACAGTTCTAGAGTTAGGAGACCCGGTCTTAACTCCTTGAGATGGTCTCCCACTGGACCCTAGAACCCGGTTACTTGTGCTCCCCTCCTTGGGTCTATCCTAATGCGGAAAAGTAAATAATATAGATCAATGCTGACATCATCCTCAACCCGGAAGTGCCCCAATAAAAGAATATTACATACAAGTTTTTACATGAATGAAAATGAAAAACTCTCATCTCATATAAAAAACCCGGCTATTCAAAACACGACGATCCAATATAACATGTCACAGCAACACATAACATCACATGTCATTAACGTAAGTAAATATGCCTATCCCAATTGTCGTTGGCATATAGCAACGAAACCGGCGATACACCACATATTACACTTACGGTCGCAGAAAAGAAAATGAAAAAGTACAACAGTTGGAATTCGCAACCACCTTAGACATCATAAACATCATCTTTTACAGCGGATACCACTTCGGCTGACTGCGTGCAGTTTTGCTATAGGTGGGTTTTGCGGTTATCCGATTTTGCTTATTGTATATTCGTTGTATCCTGTACTCTCCAACTACCACTTTCATATATGACTTAGAGACTTGATGTGAGGACGATATTGTATATTATTTTAGTGATTTGGATGTCTTTTATGCAGTTTTACTTATATCGTCTTTTATTTCTTCGCTAAAGCGTCGTATATCTATTATGGTGGTTGTTTTCCGCCTTTGGGCGTGGATTTGCTCCTGTTGGGGATGCTTTACTTAAATTTATGTTGTACCCATTTTTGGGGTTAGTTTTTACAAATTAGGTGTTGCCAAAATTTTTAAGAAAGTAAAGTTGGACTTTAAAGAATTTGGTTTGAGATGTCAAAAGTTTTAACAATGTTCTTATCACTTACTATTTTTGATGGTTTAGATTGTTGGGTTTTCGGCTTACTTAAATTGCGTTACGCCTGTAGACATTGCGTAGTTTAAATGCCGTCACGTGCCAATTTTCGGGTCGTGACAAAGTTGGTATCAGAGCGCTAGGTTTTACCTTTTGGAGTGTAGGATGACCTTGGTATGTTGGAGTAGGTAGCTTAAGCAGAGTAACATAGTGTGTGTATGTCTGCGGCATACTCACGATCACGGTACTCCTCCTAAAGTGACCTAAGTACTAATTGCTTGAAATTCCTTTCGTGATGATACATATCCTTGTGATTCGATTTCCGTGTTCTTATCGAATCTTTTTCCATTTATAGCCTTTTCCGCCGATGACTATGGGGACTCTGAGTGATGCAGCGAGGGCCGAGGTCAGATTTGACTTGGGTGGGACGAGGACTGACCAGGATGGCACACTCGTTACACTGGAGCAGATGGATCCGCCATCGACAGATCGTATCGCTAGGCTTGAGGCTGAGATGCAGGACTTGCGCCAAACGATGAGGTCTTTGGTTGAGGCCAGTAGAGCGCAGCGACAGGAGCTTGCCATCCCTATTACCCAGTTGTTCCTTGCGGTCAGTACACAGCATTTTGTCACTTACATAGCACCAGTGGATCCAGCCCTAGTTGACGAGGCACGTCTTCCAGAGACTTTTGGAGTTCGAAGACCGAGGAGGGCTAGTACAGGTGTGTCAGCCCCGAGACAGAAGTTCAGTCGCCGAGACAGATTTCATGACCGTCGCGGGAGTAGCAGAGGCTTAGGACGAGGACAGTCGTTCAGCTCTCATCCCCAGGAGGGTCAGTAGTCATCGCGTGGATGTTTCTGGTGCGGGAGCCTGTTCATAACATATTATTGCATTTTATATTCCCCATTCTTATGCATTTAAGAATAAAAACAGGTGCTTTTGACCCATGTCTGTTACATGTTACAGGTTACAGGTTCTTGGAGCGAATACAGTGAAAAAGACGAAAGTTGATACAGGAAAGGGACTTTTGACCAACAAGTAAACGGATCCTAAACAAGCCCGGACTAATAACAGTTCAAGGCAACGCAGCGTGTCGAAGCGAAACGGTTAAAAGACCAATACAAAATTTCACTGAAGATCTGGAGAAGAATAAACAGAGAAAAGAGATGAAGAAATAACTAGCCCAGATAAAGACAAACAAGCTCAGAAGATTTGGTGAGCTGAACTCACCAAAGGGCCGCAGAACCGCGGCCCAAGGCCCATCATTGCCGCGGTTCCGCGGCCATATGGTGCCCGTGTCGGTGGATTTTTTCTCTGTCGGTGCGTCGGTGCAGGTGTTAGTATTTTCAGTGGGCATATCTGTAAAATCATGTGTTCGAGAATCTGTAACCCTAGGTTCCCTGTTTTCTTATAAATTGTAATCTCGAATCCGTAAAAAGGATGCCTCTTTTCAATCAATAAAATTAAGAATTATTGGGAAGATCAAGAGCATCATTTAGTAAGTTTTTATTTCTTTAAATTCTGCCGTAGTGTTAATTAAATTGTTGCCCTAGTTCTCTCATTTAAATCTTGCAGTAGATAAGTCATATCATTGCCCTAGTTAATTAGTGTAGTCTTTCAAATGCAATCGGTAAGTGTTTTTAAAATGTCACTGTTAAAAGACACCCTAATGAGCGAGTAAAATCTTCGCTTGTTAGGGTTAGGAACAAGGGAGGGAGTGAGAGATGAATATCTCTCACCTCCTTCAATGCCAACACATTTTCAAAACAAGAACTTCATGCACTCATATATGATCCGCCCCCTACGGCACCCTACCTGTAGGGTTCCTAGGCATCCTAAGGAAGTCTCACAAGGCATCGAACATGCCAATTTCAAAAATTATTAGTGCCGAGAAACCCTAACACGGATCGTTTACTAGATGTTTAGGCGAAACGGAAAACTAGTTAACTATTTAACTATAGGTTAGATGCTACAACCTTTGTAGATCCGGATTTCCACCTCCTTAGCTCCACGTGGTCATGCCCTCGCTGTCCATCATGAATCCTCGACTCGTTCGTCGGCTTCATCGGAAAACGGGCGGAATAGGTCGTCGGCTTCGTGTCAAAGACGATCTACGTCGAGGTTGCACTAGTTCAAGCTCCAACTTCACAAAGTTGTGAAACTTGTGAAGAGAACACCCAAAACAACTTGGCAAGAGGTAGAGGGTGAAGAAATAGGAGATTGGTTCACTTTAGATTTGGAATTCTCTCACTAAAACTCAAGTTGCCATTGATGTAGCAAGCTTGAAGAAGAAGAAGAAGATGATAGAATTGTTATGATAAGTTTTTTTCTAAAATGAATAATAAATCAATTCTTATCATCTTCTAACCATGGTCAAGTGTAGAGAATAGACCATGGTTAGTGGGAGTGGTTAGGGTTAAGCTAGGAGACAAAATGGCATCATTAGTCAAAGCTTCTTGAAGCTTCACCATTCTTCATGATAAAATGAAACCAATTTGTTTTCATAAATCCATTTAAATAAATAATAAATGGATAAAATAATAAGTGAATATAATATAAACCCTAACCACTTGCATAACCATGGTTGCATTCTTTACACAAAGCCAAAACAACATGCATCATCAAACATGATACATTCAAGTGTACACAAAACATATCACATATACAATGTGCACATCAAGTGAGAAAAATCCGTTTAAAGTGAACCAATACTAGTTAATGCAAAGTAATATATCAAATATATAATCATACATTAAATCATTAAATCAACACTTGATTCAATGATCCGGTCATGTCGCACATGACCGACTAGTATTCTATGTATCGGCTTATCGAATCTATGATTCGATAACTAGGTCATATCGAATATAACCAATCGAAACATTTATCGCGAGAATGAAATGCGGTATCACATACACGCATTATTCTCGCTTCCGCACATATCTCATATGCGCTCCTATTTCGTTTCGCTTGAACCAGGAAACCTCTGTGTAGGACTCTAAAGACTCGTCAATACGCCGGTAGCAGATGATGATCATATCAAGCACCCACAAGCCGCAAGCGATCTGCTAAACGTAACGGCCACCCGGGTATTGAGCGATTAGAAGATCGACGAGCTAGCCCGCTCACACTCCTGCGAATCCGACCAGTAACACTTACCGTACAGTCCGGTCTCTTCGTCTGATACGTCGCATATCAAGTCTTGGGGTGGTAAACGTCAGACCCCAATAACCCGATAAGTCGTGCCGATGTGAGGCTCGTAACGGGTTGAGAAACTACTGGTAACACTTACCAGCAAATCTCTGATCAGCCCTGGCCAGGGACTTCCCTGTTACGGCCAATCGAGCACAGCGCAACATCTACCCCCAATACCGGGAGAGACGAAACCCCTCCTATCGCTCATTGCCTCCATGTGACTCGGGACTGTACCCAAAGACCACTGTTTTGCACGCCCTAATGGACGTGGTAAGGTGGAGATCAAAGCACAGTGGGAATCACACAAGACTCTATGACGATCTCGGGTCTACAGACTAACCTGTACAAGTGTCACCTGAGAACTGCCATCTGACGTGAGGTATAATACCATCTGGGAGTTCTCGGCGAGTCCGTCCAGTGTACCCAGTCTCCACTGAGCACCCGTATACCATCTCTGATGTCAAACACCAATGGATATGGGATCATCCATCGCCCATCACATGGGTCGAGAAGCGTATACGCTAGTCTACTCTGGTATATCGATGCCCCGTCTCGATACACCCACGACTGGGGACCTTGAAGGATGTACTTATGGACTACCATGTCCCCACTAGTATGATCTGCATCATAGTCCAGGTAGTCAAGTACAAATCCTAAGGGCTTTACCAACATGTAACTATAAGACAGTATAAAGAGACTAGTGTACATGTTAAGATAAAGAGCAACCAGATAGCATACTATTATGTCAAGCAAGAAAGTCATCTCTATATATGTCCAAGCATCCAATATAATATACATAATCTGTACAATACTGGCCTCTAGGGCATACATACAACTAACAATCTCCCACTTGCACTAGGGCCAGCTGCTGTAGTATCTCATACCGAGCATCCCGAAGAGTCTCTCAAACTGTATCTGGGGAATGGCCTTCGTGAGTGGATCCGCCGTGTTGTTCTTCATGTCAACTCTCCTGACCTCGATCTCCCGGCGATCAACTATCTCCCGGATCAGATGATACCGCCTCAGAATATGCCTGGATCGCTGATGGGACCTGGGTTCCTTGGCCAAAGCCACCGCTCCATTGTTATCGCAATACAAAGGTATTGGACGCTCAATGGATGGAACCACTCCAAGTTCAGTAATGAACTTCTTGATCCAGACAGCCTCTTTGGCAGCATCGTTGGCAGCGATGTATTCAGCCTCCATCGTCGAGTCTGCCACGGTTTCCTGCTTGGAACTCTTCCAGCTAACCGCCCCTCCGTAAAGGGTAAAGACAAAGCCCGACTGCGACTTAGAGTCGTCCTTATCACTCTGGAAGCTCGAATCGGTAAAGGACTCCACTTGGAGTTCTCCGTTACCATACACCAAGAACATATCTCTAGTCCTTCGCAAGTACTTGAGAATGCTCTTCACAGCTGTCCAGTGACTCTCTCCAGGATCAGCTTGATACCTGCTCACTATACTTAGTGAGTATGCAACATCGGGTCAAGTACATAGCATCGCATACATGATAGAGCCTACTGCCGAAGCATAGGGTATCCCTTGCATGCGAACTCTCTCCAAATCAGTCTTGGGAGACATCTCTTTGGAGAGAGTGACTCCAGAGATCGTGGGCAAGTTTCCACGCTTGGACTCTTCCATACTAAACCTCTTTAGTATGGTGTCTATGTACCTGGATTGGGACAATCCCAAAATCCGTTTGGATCTATCTCTATAGATCCTAATTCCCAATATGCAGGAGGCATCACCAAGATCTTTCATTGAGAATCTTTGTAATAAGAAGAGCTTGACTGCTTGCAGCATAGGAATATCATTTCCTATCAAGAGTATGTCGTCCACGTACAATACGAGGAAGACAACCTTACTCTCTGCCACCTTCTTGTAGATACAAGGTTCATCTGGATTTTTGACGAAATCAAACTCTTTGATAACGACGTCAAAGCAGATGTTCCAACTCCGCGATGCTTGCTTTAATCCATAAATGGATTTAAGCAGCTTGCACACTTTTCCGCTGCTCCCACTGTCTATGAAGCCCTCTGGCTGAGTCATGTACACGCCCTCTTCTAAATCACCATTTAGAAAGGCGGTCTTAACATCCATTTGCCAGATTTCGTAGTCATGAAAGGCAGCAATGGCAAGCATGATTCGGATGGATTTAAGCATAGCCACTGGAGAAAAGGTTTCGTCATAGTCCACACCTGGTCTTTGACGAAAACCCTTTGCTACAAGTCTAGCTTTGAAAGTCTCCACTTTCCCATCTACACCAAGTTTCTTTTTGAAGATCCACTTGCTCCCAATGGGTTTTACCCCTCCAGGAGCAACTTCCAAAGTCCATACTTTGTTGGTGTACATGGATTCCATCTCGGACCGCATAGCATCCAGCCATTTCACTGAGTCCTTACTCGTGATGGCCTGCTCGAAGCTAGTTGGGTCATCATCCTCCATGATGCAATCCTCGCTCCCACCGTCCATGAGAAAACCATAGTATCTCTCAGGTTGGCGAGAAACCCTACTAGATCGGCGGAGTGGCTGGGGTTCATCGGGAACTACGGAATCCTCTGGTTCCACCAGATCTTCTGTTGTAGCTTCTGCAGCTGGAACCTCTTCCAGTTCTACCTCATGACCACTAATCTCTTTTTCAAGAAATTCCTTTTCTAAAAAGGTGGCATGCCGAGAAACAAACACTCTTTGTTCCTCAGGGTGGTAGAAGATATACCCTCGCGAATGTTTGGGATATCCAATAAACTTACACAGAATAGACCTTGCCGCGAGTTTGTCCGGATTTTGCGTTTTTACATAGGCCGGACAACCCCATATCTTAACATAATTAAGACATGGTCTCTTTCCTTTCCATATCTCATATGGAGTGGTCGGCACGGTTTTGGTGGGAACCATATTCAATAGGTCTGCAGCTGTTTCCAGTGCATATCCCCAGAAGGAAATAGGTAACTCAGCTGTGCTCATCATAGAGCACACCATATCTAATAGGGTGCGGTTCCTCCGTTCTGATACACCATTGTGCTGTGGTGTATATGGAGGAGTCAGCTGAGAGAGAATCCCATTCTCTTTTAGGAAGTCCAGGAATTCATTGCTCAAGTATTCACCTCCTCGATCAGATCGAAGGATTTTAATACTTTTTCCGGTTTGGTTCTCGACTTCTTGTTTATATTCTCTAAATTTCTCAAAAGCTTCTGATTTGTGTTTCATCAGGAACACATATCCGAATCTAGAGAGATCGTCAGTGAATGTAATGAAGTACGAAGAACCATCCCTGGCATGTGTAGACATGGGACCGCATACATCACTATGTATCAGTCCCAAGAGTTCGGTAACTCTTTCTCCGTGTCCCGTAAACGGAGTTTTGGTCATCTTGCCTTTGAGACATGACCGGCAAGTGTCATAAGATGAAAATTCAAACGGATTTAAATATCCATCTTTATGCAAATTAGCTAGTCGTGTCGCATTGATGTGGCCCAGTCTACAATGCCACAAGAAGGATTCATTGAGTTCAAAACTCTTCCTCTTGTGTGCGTTTGTTATGCTCAGAACTGTTGATTGGTTTAGAACATAAATACCATTGCACAACGTGCCTGATCCAACCAACTTTTGGTTACGGAAAATGTTCATAACATTGTCCTGTAATACAAAATTATATCCCTCTTTACTTAATAAAGAAACCGATATAATGTTGCATATCAGGTTCGGCATGTAATAGCATTCGTTCAGAACCAATGTATTACCAGTTGGTAATACAAGTTGATATTCCCCGACAGTCTTAGCTGCAACAATTGCACCATTTCCAACTCTAATGTCTTTATCACCTTCTCCAAGTTCTCTACCTTTCCTGAGCCCATGTAACTGATTACATATATGGGATCCTGACCCGGTATCCAATACCCAGGACGTAGAGCAAATAGAGAAACAGTTCTCAGTAACGAACACACCCGAAGAAAATGCATCAACATGTACTTTCTTCATTCGGGTGGCATGGGAATCCTGGTATTCCCCTATATCATGTTCATTCCTATAACTCTTATAGGAAAGAACGGAACCAACGTTCCCCAGCACAGTATAACATGCGGGTTCGGTCAATACATCCATATTATTATCTTCATTAGGGCATGAAATGGTCGCTACCTGGAGAGAGAGAGAAGAAAACACTTTAGCGTATGCTCGTGCAAGATCAGATTGGTTATTATCTTATCTAATCAGGATGGCTCCCATTGCTTTTTATCAAATCTTCCTTCAAACCCTAAAAGGAAAGACTAGCCGGGATTAATTACACACTACAAGTTCGCCAATCTTTCAGCCAGGCCAGTGTCGGTACTTTGAGGGAGGTCCCCCGTGCTTTCGCATGAACCTAATTAATGTAAACCTCGTTTTCCCAGATGCGTAACCTCGTTAACACCTTTCTAGACACCTACTTGATCGGCTAATTGTAATGTGTAAAACTCTCCCAGGAGTAACTCTTACTCGCAGTGGGTATCGGGATCCAACTATCTCATAGAAGGTATGCAATCTCATTGCAAATTTCAACACTTGAAATTCCCAATAATCTTTTGCCCCTAGCGTCCTATGACCTTGACGCAGGCCAACAAACCATAGTGCGCTAGTCAAGTTCAACCCGTCATTTCCTGATTGAATTAAACCCACCCGTACGACCCTTGACGCAGGCCAACAAAGTCGCACGACTACCTTAATCCAATCTGCATCATATGCATAAGCAGATAAATACTAGTTAGCTACCGCACACTACGCCTTGACGCAGGCCAACAAACGTAGCACGAATACTAACTACTACTCATCTGAAATGACGGAGGGCTACGCCAGGTTTTTCTGAAAACCTATTGCGTAATGAACTTGATATCGTTGTAGAATCAAATGAAGTTTTGAAATGGAGTGATTTTGAGGCTTTTCTAGTTTTGCTAAAGGGGCCACTCCCGGTGAAGGGATCGTCGGCCCTTTCCTCGTCGAATGAGGTGCGGGATATATCATATATATCACTGTGCAAAGCAGAAACTATAGAAGCAATCAAAACAAACTGAGTGTGTAGCATCTGCCAGTTATTGCTAAAGGAGTCACTCCCGGTGAAGGGATCTCGGTCCTTTCCTCATCGAATAAGGTGCAGGGCATATCACATATACCGCTATGCAAAGCAAGAACTGTAGCTAACTATTTTATTTTAAAATTCGATTCCACAACATCTTAGGTTTCTTATCTTTCATTAATCACATTAATGAAGTCCCATCATTTAAATACCTAAACATCACAGATAGATATAACGTACACTTATGCCATCCACATTCGCCTCGATGTCCCCTCGTGCACCGTTAGGTTAGGTAACTAACGACAGAGCAGGGCAGGGCTAGCGCGGGTGTAAAACATAAGTAACGTCTATATAATATATCATATATACTATATCCATCACAGAATCACATCACAGATATCGCAGCAGAATAAACATATGAAATATTGGATATACTAGGACGTCCGTGTATTCAATACGAGCCAGTATAAAACACGGATTCCACGGTCGTGATGAATAGCCAATCCCACACCCCTAGACCCCTACGAGAGCGGCAAGCAACCCTGCCAATTCTAGGGTTAGGAGACCCGGACTCGACTCCTCGAGTTGGTCTCCCACTGGACCCCAGAACCCGGTTACTTGTGCTCCCCTCCTTGGGTCTATCCTAATGTGGAAAGGTAAATAATATACAAAGGGTGACAGCTTCCGCTACCTGGAAGTGCCCCAAATAAAAGAATATTACATACAAGTTTTTACATGAATGAAAATGGAAAACACTCATCTCACATAAAAAACCCCGGCTATTCAAACACGACGATCCAATAAAACATATCCAGCAACACATAACATCACATGTCATCAACGTAAGTAAATTTGTCCATCCCAATTGTCGTTGACATATAGCAACGAAACCGGCGATATCACATATTACACTTACGGTCACAGAAAAGAAAGTGTAAAACTACAACAGTTGGAATCCGCAACCTCTTTAGACATCACATGCCTAACAGTTACAAACCCCGCATTTTAGTCTCATTATCGAAAACTCTTTTCAATATCGTATGGGACTAAACTGCTAGATTTATAACATTCATCCAGTTATCTCATAACTGTTTGTGAATTCCAATTATTGTATCCAATTCCGGATAAATAGAATATATTAAACTTTCCGATCGAACATTCGAACACCCAAGTTTTCCCGACACCGATCAACACATGAAATAGGTTCAAAAACATTCACTTCATGCCTCAGTACCAACGGTCCAGCCGTAGAAGGGTCAAGCCAACGCCTCACATATGGCACGCCGTACTGCCCCAAACCCGAAGGTTCAAAGGGCAGTTCAAGACGGTCACATAATCGAGTTAAGGTTTGTTGTCTTCTAGAGGGACCATCGCGTTACTTGCACTACTTCGAACGTCTTTTAACCACAGAAAAATCCAACACTTGGAATTTTTCCGGCAGGGGAAAAGTTGGGTATTTGTATCCGGTCAAACATTTTAACATATTCTACAGTTATCTGGAAAAACACAAAGACGAAATTTGATACTCCGATCGAAACACCGAATCCCCAAAACAATTCCAGAAAATTCAACTCTTGAATAAATATTAAAAATTCCCAGAAAATCCAGCATAATAAAATATGAGTTACTGTGCAAACATTATTGCGCAATATGAACAGTGAGCGGCGGAAGCGCGGCAGAAGGCATGCTTCTGCCGCGTTTCCACGGCTGTTTAGATGAATCAAGAGATCGTGTTTCACCATAACTCCCAGATATTCCTGCTGAATTTTTTAGGCATTTTTAATCTGGAAAAATCCCGGTTTTTAGAAAATGTACAGAGAGCATTATAGATTTGGGGTTTCGGGTTCGTTCGGACTTCAAATCGCGTCTAGACTTCGCCTAAGGCTCTAGCTAGGCTCTGATACCACTGTAGGGTTCCTAGGCATCCTAAGGAAGTCTCACAAGGCATCGAACATGCCAATTTCAAAAATTATTAGTGCCGAGAAACTCTAACACGGATCGTTTACTAGATGTTTAGGCGAAACGGAAAACTAGTTAACTATTTAACTATAGGTTAGATGCTACAACCTTTGTAGATCCGGATTTCCACCACCTTAGCTCCACGTGGTCATGCCCTCGCTGTCCATCATGAATCCTCGACTCGTTCGTCGGCTTCATCGGAAAACGGGCGGAATAGGTCGTCGGCTTCGTGTCAAAGACGATCTACGTCGAGGTTGCACTAGTTCAAGCTCCAACTTCACAAAGTTGTGAAACTTGTGAAGAGAACACCCAAAACAACTTGGCAAGAGGTAGAGGGTGAAGAAATAGGAGATGGGTTCACTTTAGATTTGGAATTCTCTCACTAAAACTCAAGTTGCCATTGATGTAGCAAGCTTGAAGAAGAAGAAGATGATATAATTGTTATGATAAGTTTTTTTCTAAAATGAATAATAAATCAATTCTTATCATCTTCTAACCATGGTCAAGTGTAGAGAATAGACCATGGTTAGTGCGAGTGGTTAGGGTTAAGCTAGGAGACAAAATGGCATCATTAGTCAAAGCTTCTTGAAGCTTCACCATTCTTCATGATAAAATGAAACCAATTTGTTTTCATAAATCTATTTAAATAAATAATAAATGGATAAAATAATAAGTGAATATAATATAAACCCTAACCTCTTGCATAACCATGGTTGCATTCTTTACACAAAGCCAAAACAACATGCATCATCAAACATGATACATTCAAGTGTACACAAAACATATCACATATACAATGTGCACATCAAGTGAGAAAAATCCATTTAAAGTGAACCAATACTAGTTAATGCAAAGTAATATATCAAATATATAATCATACATTAAATCATTAAATCAACACTTGATTCAATGATCTGGTCATGTCGCACATGACCGACTAGTATTCTATGTATCGGCTTATCGAATCTATGATTCGATAACTAGGTCATATCGAATATAAGCAATCGAAACATTTATCGCGAGAATGAAATGCGGTATCACATACACGCATTATTCTCGCTTCCGCACATATCTCATATGCGCTCCTATTTTGTTTCGCTTGAACCAGGAAACCTCTGTGTAGGACTCTAAAGACTCGTCAATACGCCGGTAGCAGATGATGATCATATCAAGCACCCACAAGCCACAAGCGGTCTGCTAAACGTAACGGCCACCCGGGTATTGAGCGATCAGAAGATCGACGAGCTAGCCCGCTCACACTCCTGCGAATCCGACCAGTAACACTTACCGTACAGTCCGGTCTCTTCGTCTGATACGTCGCATATCAAGTCTAGGGGTGGTAAACGTCAGACCCCAATAACCCGATAAGTCGTGCCGATGTGAGGCTCGTAACGGGTTGAGAAACTACTGGTAACACTTACCAGCAAATCTCTGATCAGCCCTGGCCAGGGACTTCCCTGTTACGGCCAATCGAGGACAGCGCAACATCTACCCCCAATACCGGTAGAGACGAAACCCCTCATATCGCTCATTGCCTCCATGTGACTCGGGACTGTACCCAAAGACCACCGTTTTGCACGCCCTAATGGATGTGGTAAGGTGGAGATCAAAGCACAGTGGGAATCACACAAGACTCTATGACGATCTCGGGTCTACAGACTAACCTGTACAAGTGTCACCTGAGAACTGCCATCTGACGTGAGGTATAATACCATCTGGGAGTTCTCGGCGAGTCCGTCCAGTGTACCCAGTCTCCACTGAGCACCCGTATACCATCTCTGATGTCAAACACCAATGGATATGGGATCATCCATCGCCCATCACATGGGTCGAGAAGCGTATACGCTAGTCTACTCTGGTATATCGATGCCCCGTCTCGATACACCCACGACTCGGGACCTTGAAGGATGTACTTTTGGACTACCATGTCCCCACTAGTATGATCTGCATCATAGTCCAGGTAGTCAAGTACAAATCCTAAGGGCTTTACCAACATGTAACTATAAGACAGTATAAAGAGACTAGTGTACATGTTAAGATAAAGAGCAACCAGATAGCATACTATCATGTCGAGCAAGAAAGTCATCTCTATATATGTCCAAGCATCCAATATAATATACATAATCTGTACAATACTGGCCTCTAGGGCATACATACAACTAACACTACCTACGAGGTAACGGTGAACCGTAGTATAAAAGGCCGGGCATACATGACGTCCATGAAGATTGTAGCAATTAATAGGAAATGACGGATAAGGATCTAGAGGACGAAACTTTGTTTCTTCCCAATCATCCTAATCCCCTTTGCTAATAATTGTTGTGATTTTCTAAAAAGCTTTAATCAAACGGCATTGAAAGATGTGACAATATTGATCTCATCAGCCCTACCTTAGACCTAACCCTAACGAGTTCTTTCATATCATATAAATTAGTTTTTTGAATCAATCGACTAAAACCAAACAACCATCGGAATCAACTCGTAAAAACATAAAACAGAAAATTACACATCTCTGTGGATCGACCCGTACTCACCGGCTAGCTGCAAAGCGACGCCGTTTCTGATTACGGTAAACAAGTATTTTTGGACAAATCAAATGGCGCCGTTGCCGGGGATGGCGTAATATTTCTTTTTGTGTAATTTCGGGTTGATATAAATCTTAAAAATTATAAAAATCTGAAAATATAAAAAAAGTACAAAAACATTTTATCAATTTTTATCTGTTTGAAAGGTTTATTGTTTGAATCTTGCAGGAACAGCGAAGGATTGTGAATCTGGAAATTTACAGAGGGCAAAACAGAAGTTGGTACATAAGAGCAGAGAGGAAATGCAAGTACAGAGCAGCACAAATTTTTTCACAGCCGGATCCCACAACTTGGCCGCGTTTCCGCCGCAAAAGAGGCCCCGAGACCACGGAATCTCCGCGTATCTACCACGTCAGCACATCAAAATTGCATGGTTTGCTCTCTATTTCTCCCCTCTGCAACCTCCATATCTCTATCTGTAAAAACTTTCTGCAGGAATTCTTTGCGCTAAAAAATTCTTTCTCCCCCTTCTAAATAACAGATTTTCTGCAGGTTTCTTTGCGCCGCGCTAAAAATTGATTGCAAGTGAATTTTACTGTTTTGCATAATTTAATCGGACTTTAAGGGGCCAATTGACCAAACTCAGATTGGGTGGGGATTTCATCACCCTTCCCAGGACCCCAGAAAACACCTAAAGCATGTGCATTGACTACAATTAAAAAATATTAGTCTCGGACCTAAAGACATCAAGCTCAATAGGAAAAGGACTAGTATAGGCATCGACCGTTTATCCTAACTGACATTGCGGTGTCTAGGCTAGTGGTTATTAATTAGGCCTACTGTAGTGGTGGTTCCTTCCCACTTACCTGGCCGTACTTGCCGGTGAAGAGGCGGTTTGAGGTCCTATTTCTAGCCCTAGTTAGGAGCTGTCTAGCAGACCTAGGTGATCCTAGATCCAGGCCTGATTGTGCATGTGTGGTTGATACATTTGTGTCACGAGTCCCTTTCCAAAAACCGTTTTGCAAAACTCTCACATAATAAAAAAAATATATTTTTTTTCAAAACTTGCAACTTGTCGCTAAAAGGAACTTGCAACTCACTTCCACCACTTTCCCTCACTGACGTTATCTTACCTCCACATTCTGTCTTTTTTCTTTTTTTCTGACTACACTACCCTTTAGTGTATGTCACTTTGGACTAGGGATACCGACGCCCGATTAGTCCGTGTTTCGTTGGTAACGACCGACGAACTTTTCGACGGTACCGACCGACGAACTTTTCGACACCGAAGTCGACACTCCGTCCACTTTCTTACCCTCACCTTCAAATTCTTTCACCGAAGGCATGTCGGGATTCAACCACAACAATACCTTATCGACGGGAAGGATTCCACATCCGTTAGGTGCGAATAACCCGAACCAACCGCCTGTTGAAGCGCCCACACGAGTTGCGCTCCAGGATCTCTTCTACCCCGTCCGCACTTCTTTACCTACCTGTCCTTCACCCCCACCGGCAAATGGGGACAATTTTGAAATAAAACCACATTTCATCAATATGCTGCCAAAGTTTCATGGATTGGAATCTGAAGATGCATATATCTTTATTAATAAATTCCAAAATGTGTGCGCTATGATGAAAACAACCCAATTAAGTGATGACGCGATAAGGCTAAGGGTCATTCCTTTCACCTTATGTGACCTAGCCGAGAAGTGGCTATACAGCACCGCATCACATTCCATTAGAAATTGGGACGAGTTTGTGAAAGCTTTTCTAAAAAAGTTTTATCCTCATCACAAAACTGCTAGAATCCGCAATGAAATAATTCAATTCTCACAACTTCCTTCCGAACCCTTTTGGAAGTGCTTCGAGAGATTTAAGGACCTACTTGTTCAATGCCCTCATCATGGGATAGAAAGTTGGCAACTTTGCCAAACATTATACGAGGGATTGAACTCGGCAACGAAGCAGTTGCTAGAAACCATAAGTCAAGGTCATTTTCTCTCCAAGTCTAGTGATGAAGCATGGCAGTTTCTTGAGAATCTTAGTGAGCAAACAATTCAGTGGGAGAGTATCAAGACCACATCATCTTCCTCTAGTGGTCAATCTAGGGCAGGCGTACATCAAGTAGAAATGTCGATTGCTATGAAGGCCGAGATGGCCGCTCTTACGAAAAAGCTAGAAGCGATTGAGACCAAAATCTCGTCGTCTTCTCCTGCCCCTGTTATGCCCCCGAGAACTGTTTGTGCTTGTTGTGCGGATCCATCGCACCTAACCGAAGAGTGTCCTTATAATGCATCAACTCAAGGACAGGATCAAGTCAACGCTGCATTTCAGCAACGACAAAGAAACGATCCTTACTCTTCGACATACAATACGGGGTGGAGGAATCACCCAAATTTCTCTTGGAACCAAAATCAACAATTCCAAGGAAATAACAATTTTCAAAGACCTCCTCCTCTACAACAACAACAAGCACCGTCACAAACTCAATTTCAACCGCAACAATTTCAACAGCAACCTTACCCTAATCAGGTGAACAATTTTGTGCCTAACAATGCTTACCAGTCAAACAATTATGTTCAACCTAATAATGATAAGGTTAGCTCGCTCGAAAGAAGTCTAGATGCGTTCCTTAAGCAATTTGCACAGTCTACAGCAAGACTAGAGACTTCTATTCAATCTTTGGTGCAAAACAGTGCCTCGCACGATCAAAGCATCAAATCTATTGAGGCACAAATTGCACAACTCAATGTTGCTTTGAGCTAGCGCGAAAAAGGAAAGCTCCCGTCTCAACCACTGCCCAACCCCGGTCATGCACATACTGCAAATCAACAGCAGAATCATAACGTAAATGCGGTGACCACGTTGAGATCAGGAAAAGTGTTGTAAAATAATGTGGGTATTGACAATAACACCCCTGCCGGTGGCCTTTCTTCATCTTCTTCATCTTCTTCTTTAGAGCCTATTCCCCACCCTTCACACGGCTCTACATCTTCTAGCTTGAACGGACCCATTTCTCATAACACGAACACATCTATACGGGGTGCCGTTCCAACTCGACAATCTGATCCGCAAAAATTGGACTCAACCACCTTTCAAAATGTTCCTTTTCCTAATCGGTTGAGATCCAATAAACCAACTCCACAGATGGAAAAGATTGTTGAGTTGTTCAAACAGGTTAGCATAAATATCCCTCTTTTGGATGCAATCCAACAAGTTCCTTCATATGCAAAAATTTTAAAGGACTTATGCACCAAAAAGAGGAAGTCGCAAGTGCCAAAGAAAGTTTTTGTGGCTAGTGCTATTAGTGATGCTCTTGTAAATTCCTTACCCTCAAAGCAAAAGGACCCCGGGTGTCCGACCATTTCAATAACAATTGGGGACAAGAACATCAATAGAGCACTATTAGATCTTGGCGCGAGTGTGAATTTGCTACCCTATTCTGTGTACGAGCAATTGGGCGTTGGAGAGCTTAAGCCCACTCACTGTACTCTCCAAATGGCCGACCGGTCAATCACCCACCCTAGGGGAGAGCTGGAGGATGTGTTGATTAGAGTAGGGGATTTTATTTTCCTCGTTGACTTTATCGTGATGGATACACAACCTGTCGCTAACCCCCAGAACCAAATTCCGGTAATACTTGGTCGACCATTTCTGGCAACTTCCAACGCAGTGATAAATTGTCGTAATGGTTCAATGAACCTATCTTTCTGCAATATGACAATTGAGCTCAATATTTTCAAGTTGGGAAGTCAGCCTGCTGAGCCTATTGCTAGCGTAATCGATGTTTGCTCGATCAATGAGATCGCGGAGGAGGACTGTGAGTTCGAGAATTTTTTGTTCGATCACAACAATGATAACGCCACTAGTGCGTTCCTCCTAGAAACCGACACAGCTTTCACAGCGGATGACGATTTTGAGTGCTTTACCTTCGTTGACGACTTTGAAGACTCATCACCTGAATTGGAGTCTTTTGCTTTTTCGGATGAGTTAATTGTACCATCCGACTCTGTTGCGTACACTCGATTCGAACCTTTGATGGAATCCTTCGAGTTTGAAACAGTTACCCCTTTGTTACCATCTATTGTTTCACCTCCTAAACTCGAATTGAAGCTTTTGCCGTCGCACCTAAAATATGCTTATCTAAGTGATAATGAGACCTTACCCGTCATTATATCGGCCTCTCTAGCTCTTGAGCAAGAGAAGGCTCTTTTGATGGTCTTACGTAATAATCGGCAAGCTTTCGGCTGGTCTATGGCGGACATTAAGGGGATTAGTCCCCTCATAGTCGAACATCATATACACTTGATGGATGATGCCAAGCCGGCAAGGGATCCTCAAAGACGCCTCAACCCCATTATGAAAGAGGCTGTTAAGAAGGAGATTGTTAAGTGTTTGGATAGTGGTATCATTTACCCTATCTCGGATAGCCAATGGGTTAGCCCAATCCACGTCGTGCCAAAGAAATCGGGCATTACGGTCATTACCAACGAGGCAAATGAGTTAATTCCCACTCGCACCCAAACTGGGTAGCGAGTCTGCATAGACTATAGGAAACTCAATGCCGCGACAAGGAAAGACCACTTTCCTTTACCTTTCATTGACCAAATGCTTGAGCGATTGGCATGGCACGAGTTCTATTGCTTTCTAGATGGCTACTCCGGTTACAACCAAGTCCCCATCGCCAAAGAGGATCAAGATAAGACGACATTCACTTGTCCCTTTTGCACTTTTGCTTATCGTCGCATGCCCTTTGGGTTATGCAATGCACCCGCGACATTTCGGCGGTGTATGATGGGGATCTTTTCAGACATGGTTGAAAAGTTCTTGGAGATCTTTATGGATTATTTCTCCATCTTTGGCGACTCCTTCGACGAGTGTTTACGACACTTGGACGTTGTTCTTACCCGCTGTAGGGATAAGAACCTAACGTTGAATTGGGAGAAGTGCCATTTCATGGTGCGAGAAGGCATTTTCTTAGGACATGTCATCTCGCAAAACGGCATCGAGGTTGATAGAGCTAAAATCGAAGTGATTTCTAATCTACCTCCCCCTAAATGCGTCAAAGACATTAGAGCCTTCCTTGGCCACGCCGGATTTTATAGACGGTTCATCAAGGACTTTAGCAAGATTGCTAGACCCTTGACTCTCTTATTGGCCAAGGGCACAACATTTGCTTTCGACTCCACATGCATTGAAGCATTCGAGTCTTTGAAACATTCTCTCATCTCTGCGCCCAACCTTTCATCTCCGGACTGGACGCACCCTTTCGAAATCATGTGCGACGCATCTGATTTTGCAATTGGCGCTGTCCTTGGACAGCATATTAATAAGATGCCACACGTGATTTATTATGCTAGCCGAACACTAAATGAGGCCCAACTAAACTACACAACAACAGAGAAAGAGTTTTTAGCTGTTGTGTTTGCACTCGAAAAATTTCGGCCTTATTTAATTGGCTCTCCAGTCGTTGTGTATACTGATCATTCAGCTCTTCGCCATCTTTTTGCGAAGAAGGATGCTAAGTCAAGGCTAATACGTTGGATCCTTTTATTACAAGAGTTTGACCTTGTCATTAAGGACAAAAAAGGATGTGAAAACGTAGTAGCTGATCACTTATCACGACTTTCTTCTTCGCCCACGCCCGATCTTCCAATCACTGATGTTTTTCCCGACGAGCAACTCTTGACCGTTTCTTGCGAACCATGGTTCGCCGATATTGTAAACTATTTAGCCACCGGCCTAATACCTAATGATTGGTCGAAACAGGATAAACTTCGATTTTTGTCCCAAGTAAAGCATTTTTACTGGGATGAACCCTATCTTTTTAAGTATTGTTTCGACCAAATCATTCGCCGGTGTGTACCTGAAAGTGAGGTCAAGAGCGTGCTGTCTTTTTGCCACGATCAAGCATGTGGCGGGCACTTTGGCCCAAAGAAGACAGCCGAGAAAGTTTTGCAGTGTGGTTTCTATTAGCCACGACTCTTCAAAGATGCTTACGAATACTGCAAAACTTGCTCCCGGTGCCAACACTTGGGCCGGATATCACGGAGAAACGAAATGCCGCTCCAACCAATTTTGGTTGTGGACATTTTTGATGTTTGGGGTATAGATTTCATGGGACCATTTCCAAACTCTTTTGGAAATGTGTATATTCTTTTGGCAGTTGACTATGTTTCAAAGTGGGTCGAGGCTGTGCCCAGCCGAACGAACGATAATAAGATTGTCATTCGGTTTCTTAAAGAACACATATTTTCTCGATTTGGGCACTCTCGGGCGATAATAAGGGATAATGGTTCGCATTTCTGCAATAGGACTTTCGAGTCCTTAATGCGCAAATACTCTATCACCCACAAGCTGTCAACGCCATATCACCCCCAGACATGTGGGCAAGCCGAGGTTTCAAATCGGCAAATCAAGCAGATCCTGGAGAAAACGGTTTCTAAAAACCGTAAGGATTGGTCACTTAAACTGATAGATGCACTATGGGCTTTCCGTACTGCGTATAAGACCGACCTTGGTATGTCTCCATACCGGCTTGTTTACGGGAAGGCTTGCCACCTCCCTGTGGAGATTGAGCATAAAGCTTTTTGGGCTATCAAAGAGCTGAATTTATCTTTAGGAGATGCAGGCAGCAATCGAAAGCTGCAATTGAATGAACTATAAGAGCTGCGGGATGAGGCATATGATAATGCCATAATTGCTAAAAACCGAGCTAAGGTGTTCCACGATAAACACCTTTTGCGAAAAACTTTTGAACCTGGTCAACAGGTTCTACTCTATGACACTCGGTTACATTTTCACCCCGGCAAGCTCCGTTCTAGATGGAGAGGACCTTTTGTAGTCCGCACCATTTATCCGCACGGTACGGTTGCTCTTGAAAATCCTGAAGACGGTACTTTATTCAAAGTGAATGGGCATCGACTGAAACCGTTCTTCACAGCGGACCCTTCGGAGGAGCTCCTGTTCTTGCAGGAGCCAATCTACACTGAGTAATATTCCTCCACTTTCACACCCAAACTTCGTTTCCCAAAAACACTATTTCAAATAAGTTTGGGGGTATGTATATTATTTGTATATATATTTCCAAAATACCATAAAAAAATTATTAAAAAAATATATATATAATAGAAAAAATAAGTTTGGACCTAATTGCAGATTTGCAGATTCAAGAGCTGATTTTTTTTTAAACCCTCATTGTAGAGGCTGTTTTCCTCATTGTAAAGGGATGAGTTTCGGGCGACAGCACGAGATCACGACCATCGGTTGACGGAAATTGAGAGGGGGTATTCAAACCCTTTTGGCTAGAAGGGAACGATCACGTTCACGCTCACGAGCGAGACGTGGGGCCGGGCAGTGAGGGCACTGCTTTGCTCAAGTTTGGGGGAGAAGGTAGTGTATATAGTTATCTTTTGCATTGTATATTTTCATTTTGTATATATTCTTTTTGCATATTTAATTTCTGCATTGCATCTTTATATAAAAATCATAAAAATTTGAAAAATTTGAAAATATAAAAAAATTTAAGAAAAAGAAAAAAACCATAAAAATTGAAAATTTTCAAAAATTATAAAAATTAATGTATTCAATTCTGGTTAATTGACTTGAGTTTGATAAAAATGTTAACTGGCTAGGAAAAACTAGATCTTAGACTTAGCAAATTAAAAACCGTAAAAATAACCTTCCTTAGAGTTTAGCGGTAGAGAGTATATGTTTTTGTAGGTTATTTATAAATAGGTAAATTTTGGGTTCACTTTTTGGGCTAAGTCGAAACGAAGGAAGAGTATTGAAACTTTTATTAGAGTATAAGTTTGAAAAATAATTCCTAGCTTAAGTCTAGAGTCTGAAAACATATACCCTACAATTTGCACAATCACGCACCTTGAAACTTGGAATAGTAGAAGAGACCTTGAATTGCTCTTGTCTAAAGTCCTTAGTACGAAGAAAATAAAAAAAAAAGGTGAAAGAAAGGGAAAAAAATGGACACTGGTATTGTGATTACATAAGGCTAAAACATAAAAAAAATATTTAGCGAGGGTGCTTCATCACCTAGTGCCTTAAACCAACTGGTTTGGGAGTCACTGCTAAAAGCCTTGGGTGTTGCAAAACTAGGAAGTATGCTTTAGAGTGCTAACGCATCTTGTAATCGGTTGTTGGTACCTCAAGAAGTATTAACGGTCGCATGAAGGATGTGTAAGCGAAATTCACCAATTAATAAGTGCTTTGGACAATGGACGAGAGTACGACTGCTTGATTTGAATTTCCAAGTATAGGGGTGATATTTACACACACGTGGGGATATGTGATTAGAGTTTAGATAAGGGAAAGGAAAGAAGAATAGAACTTGTATCTTTAATTGAATTGATAGAAATTCCTAAGCGGAGATAAAACCCTAGAAGGAAAACTTAAGAGATGCCGAAAGCTAAGTAATTCTATAGAACATATATAATCTTAAGTTAAATGATAAGAAAGTGTGAAGAATATGGGTGGATAATTTGCAGGTCAACGATAATAGAATTCCTTGTTAGAAAACCTAATTGGAGAACAAGAGTCGAGAAACCAAATTGATAGGATTTTGTCGGTGTAATCCGCTGAAAACCCTCAGGAGACAACACTCCTCCTACTAGGGACACGTAGAGGTTTAACGGCTTGTTGCACGTGCTCAGTGCAATCGTGTTTCCCTGCGAAAGTGCGGCTAGGTTAGAATAAAACAATAAGTTTGCTCGAGGACGAGCAAAAAGATAAGTTTGGGGGTATTTGTTCATAACATATTATTGCATTTTATATTCCCCATTCTTATGCATTTAAGAATAAAAACAGGTGCTTTTGACCCATGTCTGTTACATGTTACAGGTTACAGGTTCTTGGAGCGAATACAGTGAAAAAGACGAAAGTTGATACAGGAAAGGGACTTTTGACCAACAAGTAAACGGATCCTAAACAAGCCCAGACTAATAACAGTTCAAGGCAACGCGGCGTGTCGAAGCGAAACGGTTAAAAGACCAATACAAAATTTCGCTGAAGATCTGGAGAAGAATAAACAGAGAAAAGAGATGAAGAAATAACTAGCCCAGATAAAGACAAACAAGCTCAGAAGATTTGGTGAGCTGAACTCACCAAAGGGCCGCAGAACCGCGGCCCAAGGCCCATCATTGCCACGGTTCTGCGGCCATATGGTGCCCGTGTAGGTGGATTTTTTCTCTGTCGGTGCGTCGGTGCAGGTGTTAGGATTTTCAGTGGGCATATCTGTAAAATCATGTGTTCGAGAATCTGTAACCCTAGGTTCCCTGTTTTCTTATAAATTATAATCTCGAATCTGTAAAAAGGATGCCTCTTTTCAATCAATAAAATTCAGAATTATTGGAAAGATCAAGAGCATCATTTAGTAAGTTTTTATTTCTTTAAATTCTACCGTAGTGTTAATTAAATTGTTGCCCTAGTTCTCTCATTTAAATCTTGCAGTAGATAAGTCATATCATTGCCCTAGTTAATTGGTGTAGTCTTTCAAATGCAATCGGTACGTGTTTTTAAAATGTCACTGTTAAAAAACACCCTAATGAGCGAGTAAAATCTTCGCTTGTTAGGGTTAGGAACAAGGGAGGGAGTGAGAGATGAATATCTCTCACCTCCTTCAATGCCAACACATTTTCAAAACAAGAATTTCATGCACGCATGTATGATCCGCCCCCTACGGCACCCTACCTACGAGGTAACGGTGAACCGTAGTATAAAAGGCCGGGCATACATGACGTCCATGAAGATTGTAGCAATTAATAGGAAAGGACGGACAAGGATCTAGAGGAAGAAACTTTGTTTCTTCCCAATCATCCTAATCCCCTTTGCTAATAATTGTTGTGATTTTCTAAAAAGCTTTAATCAAACGGCATTGAAAGAGGTGACAATATTGATCTCATCAACCCTACCTTAGAGCTAACCCTAACGAGTTCTTTCATATCATATAAATTAGTTTTTTGAATCAATCGACTAAAACCAAACAACCATCGGAATCAACTCGTAAAAACATAAAACAGAAAATTACACATCTCTGTGGATCGACCCGTACTCACCGGCTAGCTGCAAAGCGACGCCGTTTCTGATTACGGTAAACAAGTATTTTTGGACAAATCAGAGCCTTCATCACCTCATCAGGAATTGTTCCTTAGCACCGCGTCAGACTCGTGTTCGGAGAGGTCGTGATCACGAAGGGTTCGCTCAGAGGGGATGGTTGGCAGAGGAGGAGTTCGACCAGTTGCGGGTAGGGGGCAGACACCAGAGTTTGCTTCTACTCATCGGAACGCGCGGGCGTCCAATGCAGAGTTTTCAGGTATTCTTTTTGTATGTTCTTTTGATTCGTAGGTTCATTTTGTTCGGGATCTATGCACTCGTTTGTTTTACACCCTTTGTGCCATGGTTGGGCCGAAAGTTGTGTATACTAGATCAGCCGTTGTTGTGTTAATTTCTGTCCACGATTCTTTTGTTGCGCGACACGTATTTCAGTCGTGTGCCAATTAGATAGGAGATAGAGATTCATCCGTCATTTTGATCCTTCTTGAGAGGTTGGATTTGACGTTCTCCTGGGCACGGACTGGTTAGCTACGTTCTAGGAGTCTGTGGACTGTCGTGAGAAAACAGTAAGTTTTGTTTCTCGGCGAGTCAGCTCTTGTTGTGCAGGGGGACAGTGGTGCCACCGATCACAGCTTGAATTCATCCTTTTTCTCTAGTCGGCTTTTGAGGAGAGGATGTCGAGGATTCTTGGATTTCATTCATGATACCGGAGCCACAGTGGGTTTGTTGGACCGGGTACCTACCGTGCGAGAGTTTCTGACGTTGTTCCAGATGAGCCGGCGGAGCTTAGGGAGCTTAAGAATCAGCTGCATATTTGATAGATAGGGGGACTTGTACGTCCAAGTGTTTCGCTTTGGGGAGCTCCTATTCTGTTCGTCAGGGAGAAAGACGGCTGTTTCATATTGTGTGTTGATTGATCGTTAATTGAACCAAGTTATGATGTGGATAGGTATCCTTTATCTCGCATTGACGATTTGTTCAACTTGCTCCAGAGTGCGAGACATTTTCTGAGTTTGTTTGGGATCGGGTCATCATTGGTTGCGGGTTCGGAGTGATGACATTCCGAAGACTGCTTTTGTGTATGCTACGGGCAGTATGTGTTTTGGTGGTGTCGTTGGACTCACCAATGCCCTAGCAGCATTCGTGGATGTGATGAACCAGATTTCTTCAGGACGTTCCTCGACCAGTTTATTGTTGTGTTAGTGATGACATTCTGGTCTATTCCAATGTGTCGTGAGGAACTTGAGCAGCACTTGAGGATTTGCTTGCAGACATTGGGAGAGTACCAGCTGTTTGCTAAATTCTCGGAGTGTTCCTAGAGCCTTGATTGTGTTGTCTTCCTTGGTCTTGTAGTTACGGGAGACAGTATTCGTATAGACCCGATGAAGATCAAGGCCGTACAGCTTGGCCCAGACTTGCAACGGGGACAGTTGTCCGTAATTTTGGGCTTAGCAGGTTTTTACCGCCGTTTCGTGCAGGATTGTTTGTGTATCGCTGCACCGTTGACTGGACTGACCGGGAAGGAGGTTCCTTTTTCTTGGACTGTGGCATGCGAGTTGACTTTTCAGCAGTTGAAGACTTGGTTGACAACTGCACCAGTTCTTTCTTTGCCTTCTGGATCGGGCGACTTTGTTGTTTAACTGTGATGTTTCATGAGTGGGGATCGATTGTGTACTGATGTGGCACTATAGAGTTATCAGTTTTACTTCCCGACAGTTGGAGGAAGTATGAGCAGGATATCCCACTCATGATCTAGAGATGGCCGTGGTGGTCGTGCGTTGAAGATTTGGGACACTACTTGTGTGGAGAGTCGTGTCAGATTTTCACGGACCACCAGAGCTTAACGTACATCTTCCTGCAGTGGGTTTTTATTGTTGAGACAGCGCCGTTAGTTGGAGCTTGTGAAGGATTGTGATTGTGAGATCCTTTGTTTTCCGTGGCAAGGCGATTGTGGTAGCTGATGCTTTGAGTTGTAGGCCCGGGGGTCGCTTGTTCCAGTTGTGCACAGTTCAGAGATAGTCTTCTGCAGAGTTACAGTTCTTATGTGATCGTGGAGTATAGCTAGGATCGCCTCTTCTAAAGGGGGAAATATCTTGCTCATGTCCGCGCCCGTCCAATTTTACTTAATAGTTTTCGTGAGGCACAGCCCACCAATGCTCGTTGTCTGTGATACTTGAGCATGTTCGGCAGGGTACAGATTCGAAGTCCTTGATTTGTGACTAGGGTGTGCTACGTTTAGGGACGCGTTTGTGTGTACCTGATGCTGATGGGTAGGGACGCGAAATCCTAGAGCAGGCACATCAGAGAGCTTTATGTGTTCATTCAAGTTCACCAATATGTAACGTAACTTGTGAGATAGTTACGAGTGGGCAGGGATGAAGAGTGAAGTTTCGGATTTCGTTTTGAGGTGTCTGTCTTGTTGCGAGCTAAGGATGAGCATTTGATACCGGCTGGAGAGTTGGAATCTTTAACCATTCCGGAGTGGGAATGGGAGCAGATCTCCAAGAATTTCGTTGTAGTGTCTACCCAGATTTAGACAGGGTGTGACTCCATTTGGGTGTTTGTTGTCCGGTTATGCTCAGTTTGCTCAGTTGTTCTTTGTTAAGTTTGTATGTTTGCACGGAGTTCCTTCATGCATTGTATCCAATAGAGGCACTCCGTTCGCTAGCCGTCTTTGGCAGAAGTTTCAGGAAGCCTTGGGTACTGGTTGAGCTTTAGCTCCGCTTTTCCATTTGTGGGACAATGGTTAGTTAGAGCGGACCATACAGACTCTGGAGGATATTCTTGTGCGTACGTACTAAGTGTTTGATGGCAGTTGGGATCGTCACTTGCCATTGTTAGGGTTCTCCTTCGATAGCTGTTATCAGGAGACGTTTCAATTGGCAACCTTTAGGTTTTGTTTGGCAGGTCGTGTCGATCGCCAGTCTGTTTTTCTGACTCTGCGAGAGTAGGATTTTGGACCCCAGCTAGTCGTGAGGCTTCAGAGAAGATCCAGTTGATTCAGGTCAGGATGAGAGCAGCCCGATGCAGACAGAGTCTTATGTCGACCGTGGTGGTCACAGACTTGAGTTCGCAGTGGGAGATCATGTATTCCTACGGATTTTCCGATGAATGGCGTGTTGAGTTTTGGGAAGTTTAGTCCCAGATTGTTGGTCCTTTGAGATCCTCGAGCGAGTTAGTTCCGTTTCCTATAATTTGGCACTTCCGCCCAGATTTTTGATTATTCACCCTGTATTCCTTGTATCGATACTTCGCAATTACCTTCATGACCTTTCTCACATAATTCAGCATCAAACCTTTTAGCTTGGACACGATCTTTCGTTTCACCAGCAGCCGATAGGTATAGTGGATCGGCAGGTGGAGAAACTTCGGTCAAGGGTCTTGCTATCTGTGACGGTTCTTTGGCGTAGCCGTCTAGTGAGGTGATCATTTGAGTGGCTGCGAGCGAGATGCGGAAGACTTTCCCTCATCTCTTTGAAGGTAGCGTAGATGAATTTTAAATTCGGGGACCGAATTTCTTTAAGGGGGAAGATTGCAACGTTTTAGAAATCGTTTTGCGAATTTTCCATTTTTAAGGTAAAATAGTCGGTGTTTTCCGTTTTAACCCGATTTTGATCAAACTTCTGTATATACTTGACGGCACCTATTTTAGCTAGAATGAAGACAGTGCACGGGCTTTGAGTGTCAATTGGAAGTTTTGGTTCACATAGAATTTTTCCCTAATTAAATTATTATTTTAATGTGTTATTTACACACTTAATTAGTGGTAATTACATTTGGGTTAATTACATCTAATTTGAATTATTCCTAAACTAATCAAGCTTAAGTTAAACAAAACCATCCATCAAATATCTAGATATTTTTGTGGCAAAAGGTTTTAATATTTTTAAAGAAAAGGAAAAGAAAGAAAAGGTGGCAAAATGCATTAATGAGCATTTATTGTCAATTTTAGCTAGAACTTTCTTCATTTTTTTCACAACCCCCCTCACTTGCAATGGCCGGCCCCTCTCCCTCTTGCTGCCCTCTCATTTCATTTGCCCCATTTGCACTTCTTTGAGCTTCCAAAATTCATCAAAAATCCTAAATTAATCACACAAACTCAAATACAAATCAAAACCCATCATTCTTCTTCGCAAAACTCGCTTGGATCTTCATCAAGTTAGCATTTTGGAGGCAAAATTGGATTTCTAGTTGCTTGATTTTGATCTTTTATGGAGGTATAAATCCAAACCCTAAACTCTAATTGTTGTTTATTATCTTTAAACTAGCTTAATTAGATGTTAATTTAAAGCTTTGTTATGCATGTTTTGTAATTCAAGAAGTGGTTTTTGGACAAATCAATTAGGGTTTTGATTAGTGAATGGGTTAATTGTTAAGTTTTCCTTAAAGAAAACTTAATCTAGTTTGCTAGTTTGTTAAATGTTATTTTCCTAATTATCTAATTAGCTTAATTGCAAACTAGGCTTTTACTAATCCTATTTGAGTGAAATCTAAAATTCTAGTAAGGGTTTGTATGGTTAAATCATGCTATATTGTGATGGTTGTAAATTTTAGTTTTGGTAAAAACTTGTAGTATTGAGCTAAAATGATACATGTTGCTTACTAAATTTCGGTAAGTTTTAGCGTGGGTTTCTTTTGACATTGCGACGTTATTTATATTAGATTCCACATTTATTAATGTGTTGTGAATGCGCAATCGATACGATCATGGTCTAGGCTTGGTAGTTATGTCGCTTTGCGTTTCTAGCTAGGGTCGTGTCGATGTCGTTCGTGTCTTTGTGTAGCTTTTGCTCTTGAGTTGGTTTCGTAGTGTCGCTATGCGCGTTAGCCACTTGACGAACACTTGAGAGTATGTTTGGAGTTAGTGCGTCGGTCAAACGTAGTTGGTACGTGTTATTGATCGATTGCTAATATACACTTGTTATATTGTTATATGCTTTCAGGATCGCAGGCGGGGACTTCGGGCGCTGCGAACGGGGGAAAACGAGTAGTTGGTTTTACTTAGCCAGGAACGTTGGTGAGTAGATTTAACATCTACAGGGGGATCGCCCGCATGGCGTTTTGCGTCTGGGCTAGATCAAATGATATGACTATTAATTAGATGTATACGGATATTGATTGTGCATGTGTACCTTTGTTGCATATCTCATTTCCTATTGTGCATGAACTTAGTATTAATGAGACACAACACAATTATTGACGGTTCATGTTTCACGAGCACTAATTGTATGCTACACACACCGTCAATAATTGCCATGACACGCACAACACCTATACATATGTGATATTGTATTGTTTAAGGACATTGAGACATGATCCCTATTTCCTTTGGTGCATATGACATATAGCATATCTATATACCTACATGCTTACACATATGCCTTGACATACTTATATGCTAGTTACCTATATACCTATATGGTATTATACCATTAGTGATAGGTATATACACATATGGGACATAGCTACATGTACATCTCGCATACATACTTACACTTATACCTGGAGAGTATTACATTATTACTGATAGGTACATACATTATTATACCTACATGTTTACACATATATCTCGTTATATCTACATTTCACCTTTATTTGATGTTGTATGGTCTTGGAGAAATTAGGGACCGCATGATATATATATTAACTTGTTGCAGTTAAATAGCGGTTTTTCCTTTATATGCTCATATTACTGTTTCATGTTGCATATATTACATTCATGCATTTCATATGATGTATATATAACAGTGGAATGGGACGTTGTTATATATATATATATATTAGTGGAATGGGACGCTAATATATATGTATTGATTCATGCGGTAATACTTATTCATTACTTGATATTTTCTGGATTTGATGACCGTGGTAGTTCATGAAATTATGCATTATTTGAAAAACCCGGTCTCTCTTGATATGATATTTCAGCAGGCACGATGAGATTTATCGGTTCTGATATATATACCCCATGCGAGGATGCGTCGTGGGCCGTGTGCGGGTACATGGTGGGGCCCGGAGATACCCCGGGGCAAGAAGATTGATGGACCACGCCGATGAGCCTGACAGGGGAACCATACCTACCGGTGACAGTATTTCTGACACGGCGGTTATCGTGGGGATACCGACCGGTGTCATGTACGTATGGATACGTCGAATTTCGAGTGTCAGAGTTAGGCACTCGAGTTTTTGGGATAGCGTATGATACGTACGTATCAGGAGGGCCAGTCGTGGTGATAGTGCCTGATAGACCAGTATTTATGTGTCGATGCTAGACACTTGTTTCATGATGTTTTTAAGTGTCGATGTTGGACACTCACTTTATATGAAACTTACTCGATACTGGATATTGGATATATGAGATTTACATGATATTGTACATTCAGGATATATGAGATTTACTTGATATTGTACATTCAGGATATATAAGGTTTACTTGATATTGTACATTCAGGATATATGAGATTTACTTGATATTGTACATTCAGGATATATGAGACTTACAGGATATGAGAGCCAATTTGGGGGCTGATTTGAGGAAATTTAGGATTTAGACTGTCTTGATGGACTTTGGTCCTGTTACGAGGTCAGGATTCCGTGAGAATGACATGTTTTATTCCATACTCCTCATTTATTTTATATGCATTGTTTCATGTATTAGTAGTAACTGATAGAGTACCTTTCATGACTGTTGCATATACATATTGTCATATTATTGCTTCATGTACTAGTTGTACCTGCTAGAGTACATTTCATGACTGTTGCATACATATGACCATTTATTGCTATCCGCTTGCATGTATTAGATTCGCGCTGTACGTGCATACTTGCGATTACCTGCATATATTATTTACTATTCACGAGTTGGCAACTCACCCCCGTTGTGCCACAGGGTTTGCAGGTTGTTCCTCAGAGTAGTCAAGGCAGGACTTCTACCTATCATATCATCTTTTGCTGCGGATACCGCTTCGGCTGACTACGTGCAGTTTTGCTATAGGTGGGTTTAGCGGTTATCCGATTTTGCTTATTGTATATTCGTTGTATCCTGTACTCTCCTTCCACCACTTTCATGTATGACTTAGAGACTTGATGTGAGGACGATATTGTATATTATTTTGGTGATTTGGATGTCTTTTATGCAGTTTTACTTATATCGTCTTTTATTTCTTCATTACGGCGTCGTATATCTATTGTAGTGGTTGTTTTCCGCCTTTGGGCGTGGATTTGGTCCCGTTGGGGATGCTTTACTTATATTTATGTTACCCATTTTTGGGGTTAGTTTTTACAAAGGAGGTGAAGCCAAAATTTTTAAGAAAGTAAAGTTTTACTTTAAAGAATTTGGTTTGAGATTTCAAAAGTTTTAACAATGTTCTTATCACTTACTACTTCTGATGGTTTATATTGCTGGGTTTTCGGCATACTTAAATTGCATTACGCCTGCAGACGTTGCATAGTTTAAGGGCCGTCACGTGCCAATTTTCGGGTCGTGACACAGACTTAGGTGGTTTTCCTTACCCTTTCAATAATTCTGTTAGTTTAATCCAGTAGTTTACTTGTAGATGTTAGACTAGACTCGGGTCATACCTATTTCAAAACTAACGAATCGTGAGTATTTTAAAGACAGGCCAAGGGATTCTACGGATATTTCAAAAAACGTACTTTTTCTTAAAAACACCGTAGCCCTATTTTATAAACACCACGATTCGTGTTATTTCAAACGACAAAACTGTATGACCCATATATGTTAATGTAGATTCCTTATTGTTGCATTTACTATTCATTTCGGTATATTCGGTATTGCTGTGTTTAGTATTCATTCTCCGTTTATCCATGTTGTTATCATCGCATTGCATGTTTATTGTGTACTTTAGTGATTATGAAACCATGCTGTCAGGACACCAGCACCATTACCGATGATGCGTATGATCCACGTACACCTGCTTGCCGGCTCACATACATCATCATCGGTAATTGCCATGTCACGTACACTTTAGAGAATATTAATTCATTGATATCGCTAGCTAGTCCATAGTTCCGATATATCATCACTGTTCTAATTTAGATGTTGCATTTATTATTGTGATATTTCATGCGTATTTAAATATTCATTTGTCAGGCAATATTATACGGGCCAGTCCGGATTGCCGGAGTCCAGTATTCATTGTTATTGATTCTTCATTTTGGATTTCGGAGTTTTCCATGAGATTTCTGGATTTGGAGAAACCGCAAGATTTATAAACTCATTTTCATTTCAAAAGATAAAATGTGTGGTTTTCTCATGTTATGATTGAGATATGTCCACCATGAGTTTTCTCGGCTCTTGAGCGATAACATACACCCAATTCGAGGATGAGGAGGAACCGTCTGTGGGTGCATGGTGGACCCGGTGCGGTACCCTGGGGCGAGAAGGTCGCAGATGATGGCGTTGAGCCTGAGATAGGGGAGTACTACTCATCGGTGATTTTATTGTGACACGCCGGATATCCGGAGGATACCGACGTGGTCTTGGGATTTATGATACAGGCCAGTCCGGATAGCCGGAGTCTGAGATATTGAGATTTATGATACATGCCGGTCCGGATAGCCGGAGCCTGAGGTATTGAGATTTGATGATACAGGCCAGTCCGGAAAACCGGAGCCTGGGATTTTGAGATATAAATTTTGTGTCGATGCTAGACACTGATTTTCTGTTGATTTCATTGATGATACCTCGATTTATATAAACAGAAATCTCACCAATTAAAGAAAACAGTTTCCTCATTCATGATTTATTCTGTTTTCATTATATTGCATTAATACCTTATATTTATGATATGTTGCTACCTGAGCCACTGACACGAGCACTTGGTCTTACACATATGTATAGATGTTTACCCATGCCATTATTAGATGTTTCAGGCTATATCATTTTGAGGTTATATATATTATGATCGTACGACCTAGGATTAAGTCATACATCCGATTTCTGCTCTGCGATGTTTTCTACTCACGAGTTGGCAACTCACCCCCGTTGTGCCACAGTTCTTGCAGGTTTTGCCGTACAGGTTTCGTTGCGGCTTTGCTGGCACACTACTTTCATTCCGGGTGATTGCTTTGGTAGGTGGGTTCACTTGCATCATGACCACCATTGTACCTTATTTTATTCAGTTGTATCTAGTAAACTCCATTAACCAGACTTGTATTATTTGATAACCTTAGAAGACCAGTTGTGTATTCTTTCGACCTTAGAGTCGCGCATTGTATTATTACGGTTTTCTTGATGTTGTTGAGTTTCCTTTTGAGTTTTGATCCTCGCCCTTCGGCGTTGTATATTATATTACTTGCGTGGTTGTGACCACCAATTGGCGAAGAGCTAGCTCCCGCTTGGGGATGCCTTTATTCATATTATGCTTGTTGTACTCTTTTGGGGCCAGTATTTACAAAGCAAACTCTGCCGAAATTTTCAGAAAAGACTTGAGATTTTAAAAAATGTACACTTCGGCTTATGTTTTTAAAAACCACTTGCTTTAAAACATGTTTTCTTCACTTCTTTCTTAAAATGGTTTAGATTTCTAGGATTTCTTGGCTTACTTGAATTAGATGGGGTCCTGTAGACTTCATATGATTCAAGTTCCAGTCACGTGCCATTTCGGGTCGTGACAAAGTTGGTATCAATGTGCTAGGTTAACCTTGGTTCGAGTATATGTTTGACTATGCGGAGCCTAGGGCGTTTGTAAATATTCGGAACCTAGGCTTGACCTTATGGAACTTAGACTTGGTTGAGGGGGTATTTGACCCGAACTTTCCTCGCATAGGTTGACCTTGATTGATAGAGTTGGTGACTTAAGGAGTGTGACGTACCGTGTGTATATTCCGCGGCATACTTACGATATGCTACTTCGCTTAAGAAGCCTTAGGATGTACATTTCTTTGCACAGTATTATATTCATTCCTATGATCTATCCTCATCGATATCGGTTTATGGTTTTGCTGCCACGATTACACAGGCAGAGAGAGCTACGGCTAGAGTTACGGTCAGCATGAGCTCATCACGGACGAACACTGACCAGGGCGTGATTCCAGGGACACACGATTGTATAGATGTGTCATTTTATTGTTTTTTCGCGCCATGAGCGTTTGATGGATCGCTTTTACAAGATTTCTTGAACGTGCAGATCAGCACCAGAGAATTGGGCCACTGATAGAGGCCGGCTAATGTGATGCCCGTTGATGTATCGCCTATTCTTGAGGATTGAGGCACTGTTTAGCGTGCGGACGAATGAGCCAAATGTTGCTGCCACTGACGAGATACCGCCCCAGATTTTGGAGCTACTGCAATATGAGTTTATACTTAGAGATAAAGATCGCTAGTCACCGAGGATGAATGACTAGGACATGAGGTTCTTTTGCACACTCCGATGCGAGGTCATCAGATTGATTGATTTCAGCTAGAAAAGACTTCACGCAGGTACGTTGAGAGTCGATAGAGACGATTAAATGTCAGGAACCTATTTTCCAAGTTTAAAGTATTCGGAAAAACATGCATGTAATTCTATCGACCCTCTAGAAGAATGAAACCCTAACTCGATATAATGACCATGAGAACGCTTTGAAACCCTAGGGTTTGCGGCAGTTCCGCGGTGCCATTGATGAGGCTTGGGTTTGCCCTTCTACGGTTGGTCCACAGGTACTGTGGCATGTACTGGATATTATTAAACTGTACTCAAGAGTTGAGCTCTTGAGGGATTAGGGAACCTTGACGAATCGATCAAAAAGTTCGACGTCATTCGGATATCATGTGATGGGATACATTGCTTGGGAGACTCCAGATACGAGTATAGCCGTTGGAGCGCAGTCCATGCAGCCATGAAGAGACGAGTCTGAAGCAGTCGACATTAGAGAAAAATGGAGTAAGAGGTTCGTAGGAGATCTCGATGAGATAACGTTCCACTCCGCTGACATCAGAGATGTGATACGCTTGCAGAGGCGTTGTACATGCATATATCTTCCTGAAAAAGTCGTGATGAGTATGCTGTTGGATATAGTGCCCTCAGAGTCAATTATTGGATCACAGGTGCGTGATTACAATGATTGAGGGAGGACCTATGCCGGTAGGACAGTCTTACTCAAGATGACAGTATGCTATCTGGTTTATCTTTATCACCGTGTACTGCTTTAGGTGACCTTACAGGTCACAATTGCGCGTTCATAGAGCCCTTAGGATTCTTGCTTGACGGTCAGCAGTATGATGGCGATCATATACGTGGGAGCAGGGGTCTATAAGCACATCCTTAAAAGGTCCCTAGTCGTGGGAGTTTTCGACACAGGGCATCGATACTCCAGAGTAGACTAGTGTATACAGTCGAGACCCCGACGAGGGGCGGTGGCCGGTCTCATAAGCCACTGGTGTCAGTTGGTTCACCTAAGATGTATACAGGTGCTCATTGGGTTATGAGTACACCGGACAGGACTCGCCGGGAACATGCTAGTTGGTCTTATACCTGACGTCAGATAGCAGTTCCCTGGTGATATGTGTACAGGTTAGTTCATCGACCTGAGATCATCATTTGTCTCGTATGAGTTCCCACTGTACTTTGATTACCACCCTACAACGGCTCAAAGGAGTCGTGCAAACAGGTTTTAGTTGGGTACAGTCCCGAGCCACATGGAGGCAGTGAGCGGATCTGCAGGGGTTCGTCTCTCCCGGTATTGGGGGTGAGGTCGCGCTGTGTCTAGGAGAGCCATTACACAAAGCCCTCGGCCAAGGCAGGAGATTTACTGGTAGGTATTCCAGTAGTATCTCAGGGTGTTCTAGGCTACACTCCGATACGACTTGTACCGCTTTCGGGGATCTGACTTTTACCAACCCCCTAGGCCCGCCTTGCGTTGCTCATAGACGAACGGAACGGACTGTACGGATATTGTCACTGACAGGCTCAGTAGGGTGTCAGGATGAGTTCGCTCATCGACGTCCCTTTTGGTCAATACCTGGTAGCCCGTTACGTATGGCTAATACCTCTGACGTGCTAGTGGTTAAATCCACAACCAAAGTATTGACGAGTCTTTAGAGTCCCCCACAGACCGTTTCTCAAGTTTCGGGCGAAACGTAGTAGAGGCCGTATAGAGATATGGCAGGGTTCGATCAGATACGTGCGGTATTGCACGGATCATGATCGGACGGATAATACTAGCGGGCTTTGGTTTATGCCGGATCCTAGTATTGTACATTGTAGATTTTGTCTCATTGCATTTGTATTCAGTCGGAATACAAATGCGGTTATGTATATACAGTAGCGAGGTTTCCTGTAATTTATTACGGGATCTATTTTTTGAAGTTGCCAGTTTCCATTTCGGCCATTTTCCTTTGTATCTTTCCTTGGCTGAAAATTGGTGGAGGAGGGCTTATTTGCAATTGTGCAAATTTGCATTGTGGAGGGTGGTCTTTGTATTTGTAGGGTTCCTAGGCACTCTCAAGAGGTCTCACAAGGCATCAACCATGCCAATTTCAAATTTTACGGGTGCCGAGAAACCTTAATACGGATCGTTAACTAGAAATTTAGGCGCAAAACGTATCTAGTTAACAACTTAACTAAAGATAAGAAGCTACAACCATTGTAGATCCGGATATCCACTTCCTTGGCTCCACGTAGGCGTCCTCTCACTGTCCATCTCGAATCCCGGACTCAATCGTCGGCTTGATCGGAGAAATGGGCGGACTAGGTCGTCGGCTTCGTGCCGAAGATGATCTATGTCGAGGCATCACAAGTTCAAGCTCCGACTTCACAAATTTGTGAAACTTGTGAAGAAAACACCCAAAGCAACTTAGCAAGAGGTAGAGGGTGAAGAAATAGGAGGTGGGTTCACTTTAGAATTGGATTTCTCACTTTAGATCTCAAGTTGCCATTGATGGCATCAAGCTTTCTATCTTGAAGAAGAAGATCAAGAAGAAGAAAGAATATGATAAGTCTTTTAAAATGAAAAAGAAAATGAATACTTATCATAATCTTAACCATAGTTAAGTGTAGAGAATGAACTAGGGTTAGTTCAAATGGTTAGGGTTAAGCATGAGACAAGAATGGTGACTAAGTCAAAGCTTCATGAAGCTTCAATAAGAAACAAAGAAAGCCACCATTCTCATCTTTATCTTTTCCAAATAAATAAATGAACAAATAAATAAATAAATGAATATGCAAAACCCTAATCATCAAATTAATCATGGTTTAATTATATACACTTAATTAAATGATCAAGTATCATCAAACATGATACAAATATGTGCACAAAAGTATATCACATATACTTCTTGCACATCAAGTGAGAAAATCCATATAAAGTGAACTAATACTAGCTAATGCAAAATAATATATCAAATATATAATTATACATTAAATCATTAAATCAACACTTGACTTAACGATCCGGTCATATCGCATATAACCGACTAGTATCCTATGTATCGGCTTATCGAATCAATCGTTGATTCGATATCTAGGTTATATCGAATATAACCATTCGATACATTCATCGCGAGAATGGAATACGGTATCACATACACGCATTATTCTCGGTCCTGCACATATCTCATATGCGCTCCTATTTCGTTTCGCTTGAGCCAGGAAACCTCTGTGTAGGACTCTAAAGACTCGTCAATACGCCGGTATCAGATGATGATCATATCAAGCACCTACAAGCCGCAAGCGGTCTGCTAAACGTAACGGCCATCCGGATATTGAGCGATCAGAAGATCGACGAGCTAGCCCTCTCACACTCCTGTGAATCCAACCAGTAACTCTTACCGTACAGTCCGGTCTGTTCCTCTGATATGTCGTATATCAAGTCTAGGGGTGGTATACGTCAGACCCTAATAACCAATAAGTCGTGCCGATGTGAGGCTCATAACGGGTCGAGAAACTACTGGTAAAACTTACCAGCAAATCTCTGATCAGCCCTGGCCAGGGACTTCCCTGTTACGGCCAATCGAGCACAGCGCAACATCAACCCCCAATACCGGGAGAGACGAAACCCCTCCTATCGCTCATTGCCTCCATGTGACTCGGGACTGTACCCAAAGACCACCGTTTTGCACGCCCTCATAGACGTGGTAAGTTGGAGATCAAAGCACAGTGGGAATCCCACAACTATGACGATCTCGGGTCTACAGACTAACCTGTATAAGTGTCACCTGAGAACTGCCATCTGACGTGAGTTATAATACCATCTGGGAGTTCTCGGAGAGTCCGTCCAGTGTACCCAGTCTCCACTGAGCACCCGTATACCATCTCTGATATCAAACACCAATGGATATGGGATCATCCATCGCCCATCTCATGGGTCGAGAAGCGTATACGCTAGTCTACACTGGTATATCGATGCCCTGTCTCGATACACCCACGACTAGGGACCTTGAAGGATGTACTTATAGACTACCATGTCCCCACTAGTATGATCTACATCATAGTCCAGGTAGTCAAGTACACATCCTAAGGGCTTTATCAACATGTAACTATAAGACAGTTTAAAGAGACAAGTGTACATGTTAAGATAAAGAGCAACCAGATAGCATACTATCATATCGAGCAAGAAAGTCATCTCTATATATGTCCAAGCATCCAATATAATATACATCATCTGTACAATACTGGCCTCTAGGGCATACATACAACTAACAATCTCCTACTTGCACTAGGGCCAGCTGCTGTAGTATCGCATACCGAGCATCCCGAAGAGTCTCTCAAACTGTATCTGGGGAATGGCCTTCGTGAGTGGATCCGCCGTGTTGTTCTTCGTGTCAACCCTCCTGACCTCGATCTCCCGGCGATCAACTATCTCCCGGATCAGGTGATACCGCCTCAGAATATGCCTGGATCGCTGATGGGACCTGGGTTCCTTGGCCAAAGCCACCGCTCCATTGTTATCACAATACAAAGGTATTGGATGCTCAATGGATGGAACCACTCCAAGTTCAGTAATGAACTTCTTGATCCAGACAGCTTCTTTAGCAGCATCGTTGGCAGCGATGTATTCAGCCTCCATCGTCGAGTCTGCCACAGTTTCCTGCTTGGAACTCTTCCAGCTAACCGCCCCTCCGTAAAGGGTAAAGACAAATCCCGACTGCGACTTAGAGTCGTCCTTATCACTCTGGAAGCTCGAATCGGTAAAGGACTCCACTTGGAGTTCTCCGTTACCATACACCAAGAGCATCTCTTTAGTCCTTCGTAAGTACTTGAGAATGCTCTTCACAGCTGTCCAGTGACTCTCTCCAGGATCAGCTTGATACCTGCTCACTACACTTAGTGAGTATGCTACATCGGGTCTGGTACATAGCATCGCATACATGATAGAGCCTACAGCCGAAGCATAGGGTATCCCTTGCATGCGAGCTCTATGCAAATCAGTCTTGGGAGACATCTCTTTGGAGAGAGTGACTCTAGAGATCGTGGGTAAGTTCCCACGCTTGGATTCTTCCATACTAAACCTCTTTAGTATGGTGTCAATGTACCTGGATTGGGACAATCCCAAAATCCGTTTGGATCTATCTCTATAGATCCTAATTCCCAATATGCAGGAGGCATCACCAAGATATTTCATTGAGAATCTTTGTGATAAGAAGAGCTTAACCGATTGCAGCATAGGAATATCATTTCCTATCAAGAGTATGTCGTCCACGTACAATACGAGGAAGACAACCTTACTCTCTGCCACCTTCTTGTAAATACAAGGTTCATCTGGGTTTTTGACGAAATCAAACTATTTGATAACGACGTCAAAGCAGATGTTCCAACTCCGCGATGCTTGCTTTAATCCATAAATGGATTTAAGCAGCTTGTACACCTTCCCGCTGCTACCACTGTCTACGAAGCCCTCTGGCTGAGTCATGTACACGCACTTTTCTAAATCACCATTTAGAAAGGCGGTCTTAACATCCATTTGCCAGATTTCGTAGTCATGATATGCAACGATGGCAAGCATGATTCGGATGGATTTAAGCATAGCCACTGGAGGAAAGGTTTCGTCATAGTCCACACCTGGTCTTTGACGAAAACCTTTTGCAACAAGTCTAGCTTTGAAAGTCTCCACTTTCCCATCTACACCAAGTTTCTTCTTAAAGATCCACTTGCTCCCGATGGGTTTTACCCCTTCAGGAGCAACATCCAAAGTCCATACTTTGTTGGTGTACATGGATTCCATCTCGGACCGCATAGCATCCAGCCATTTCACTGAGTCCCTACTCGTGATGGCCTGCTCGAAGCTAGTTGGGTCATCATCCTTCATGATGCAATCCTCACTTCCACCGTCAATGAGAAAACCGTAGTATCTCTCAGGTGGACGAGAAACCCTACTAGATCGGCGGAGAGGCTGGGGTTCGTCGAGTTCTACTGAATCCTCTGGTTCTACCAAGTCTTCTGTTTCAGTTTGTATTGCTGGAACCTTTTCCAGTTCTACCTGAATGCTACTTGTCTGTTTCATAAGAAAACTCTTTTCTAAGAAAGTGGCATTGTCGAGAAACAAACACTTTTTGTTCCTCGGAGTGGTAGAAGATATACCCTCGCGAATGTTTGGGATATCCAACAAACTTACATAGAACAGACCTTGCCTCGAGTTTGTCCGGATTTTGTATCTTAACATAGGCCGGACAACCCCATATCTGAATAAAATTAAGACATGGTCTCTTACCATTCCATATCTCATATGGAGTGGTAGGCACAGATTTGGTTGGAACTCTTTTCAATAGATATGCAGCAGTCTCCAGTGCATATCCCCAGAAGGAAATAGGTAACTCAGCTGCACTCATCATAGAGCGCACCATATCTAATAGGGTGCGATTTCTCCGCTCCGATACACCGTTGTGCTGTGGTGTATAAGGAGGAGTAAGCTGAGAGAGAATCCCATTCTCTTTTAGATAATCTCTGAATTCGTTACTTAAGTATTCTCCTCCTCGATCAGATCGAAGGATCTTAATACTTTTGCCCGTTTGGTTCTCTACTTCTTGTTTATATTCTCTAAATTTCTCAAAAGCTTCTGATTTGTGTTTCATCAGGAACACATATCCGAATCTAGAGAGATCGTCAGTGAATGTAATGAAGTACAAAGAACCATCCCTGGCATGTGTAGACATGGGACCGCATACATCACTATGTATTAGTCCCGAGAGTTCGGTAACTCTTTCTCCGTGTCCCGTAAACGGAGTTTTGGTCATCTTGCCTTTGAGACATGACTGGCAAGTGTCATAAGATGAAAATTCAAACGGATTTAAATATCCATCCTTATGCAACTTAGCTAGTCGTGTCGCATTGATGTGACCCAGTCTACAATGCCACAAGAAGGATTCGTTCAGTTCAGAACTCTTCCTCTTGTGTGTGTTTTATAAATTGAGGACTGTATTTTGATTTAGAATGAATATGCCATTATGTAATGATCCTGATGCAATCAACTTTTGATCTAGGAATATGTTCATAACATTATCCTGTACTACAAAATTATATCCTTCTTTACTCAATAAAGAAACTGATATAATGTTGCACATCATGTTCGGTATATAATAGCACTCATTCAGAATCATAGTATCACCACTTGGTAATACTAGGTGATATTCGCCAACTGCTTTGGCTGCAACATTTGCACCATTCCCTATTTGAACGGAATGATCACCTTTTCCCAGTTCCCTACCTTTCCGTAGCCCATGTAACATCTTACATATGTGTGATCCTGATCCGGTATCTAATACCCAGGACGTAGGGTGAACTGAGAAACAGTTCTCAATGACAAACACACCCGAAGATGATGCATCATCATGCATGTTCTCCTTTTGGGCGGTGTGAGAATCCAGATATTCTCCTGTTTCCTGTTCATTCTTATAACACATATAAGATAGAACGGGTTCAACGTTCCCCTGCACAGTATAACATGCGGGTTCGGTCAATACATCCATATTATTATCTTTATTAGGGCATGAAATGGTCGCTACCTGGAGAGAGAGAGAAGAAAACACTTTAGCGTATGCTCGTGCAAGATCAGATTGGTTATTATCTTATCTAATCAGGATGGCTCCCACTGCTTTTTATCAAATCTTCCTTCAAACCCTAAAAGGAAAGACTAGCCGGGATTAATTACACACTACAAGTTCGCCAATCTTTCAGCCAGGCCAGTGTCGGTACTTTGAGGGAGGTCCCCCGTGCTTTCGCACGAACCTAATTAATGTAAACCTCGTTTTTCCAGAGGCGTAACCTCGTTAACACCTTTCTAGACACCTACTTGATCGGCTAATTGTAATGTGTAAAACTCTCCCAGGAGTAACTCTTACTCGCAGCGGGTATCGGGATCCAACTATCTCATAGAAGGTATGCAATCTCATTGCAAATTTCAACACTTGAAATTCCCGATAAAATTTTGCCCCTAGCGTCCTATGACCTTGACGGAGGCCAAACAACCCATAGTCCGCTAGTCAAGTTCAACCCGTCATTTTCTGATTGAATTAAACCCACCCGCACGACCCTTGACGGAGGCCAAACAACGCCGTACGAATACCCTAATCCAATCGCATCATATGCTAGCAGATAAGCACTAGTTAGCTACCGTACACTACGCCTTGACGGAGGCCAAACTACCGCAGCACGAATACTAACTAGTACTTATCTGAAATGACGGAGGGCTACGCAGGTTTTTCATAAAAACCATGAGCGTAATGAACTTGATATCGTTTGTAGAATCAAATGAAGTTTTGAAATGGAGTGATTTTGAGGCTTTTCTAGTTTTGCTAAAGGGGTCACTCCCGGTGAAGGGATCGTCGGCCCTTTTCTCGTCGAATGAGGTGCGGGATATATCATATATATCACTGTGCAAAGCAGAAACTATAGAAGCAATCAAAAGTCAAACTGAGTGTGTAGCATCTGCCAGTCATTGCTAAAGGAGTAACTCCCGGTGAAGGGATCTCGGTCCTTTCCTCATCGAATAAGGTGCAGGATATATCGCATATACCGCTATGCAAAGCAAGAACTGTAGCTACCCCCTTTTTGTTTAAAATTTGATTCTACAACATCTTAGGTTTCTTTTCTTTCATTAATCACATTAATGAAGTCCCATCATTTAAGTACCTAAACATCACAGATAAATACGACGTACACTTATGCCATCCGCATTCGCCTCGATGTCCCCTCGTGCACCGTTAGGTTAGGTAACTAACGACAGAGCAGGGCAGGGCTAGTGCGGGTGCAAAACATAAGTAACGTCTATATAATATATCATATATACTATATACTGTATCTATCACAAAACATCACATGATCACATCACAGATATCGCAGCAGAAGAAACATATGAAATATTGGATATACTAGGACGTCCGTGTTTTCAATACGAGCCAGTACAAAACACGGATTCCACGGTCGTGATGAATAGCCAATCCCACACTCCTAGACCCCTATGAGAGCGGCAAGCAACCCTACCAATTCTAGGGTTAGGAGACCTGGACTCGACTCCTCGAGATGGTCTCCCACTGGACCCTAGAACCCGGTTACTTGTGCTTCCCTCCTTGGGTCTATCCTAATGCGGAAAAGTAAATAATATACAAAGGGTGACAACTTCCGCAACCTGGAAGTGCCCCAAATAAAAGAATATTACATACAAGTTTTTACATGAATGAAAATGAAAAACACTCATCTCACATAAAAAACCCCGGCTATTCAAACACGACAATCCAATATAACATATCCAGCAACACATAACATCACATGTCATCAACGTAAGTAAATATGCGTATCCCAATTGTCGTTGACATATAGCAACGAAACCGGCGATATCACATATTACACTTACGGTCACAGAAAAGAAAGTGTAAAACTACAACAGTTGGAATCCGCAACCTCTTTAAACATCACATGCCTAATCAAATGAAATACTTAGACATCATATGCCTAACAGTTATAAACCCCGCATTTTAGTCCCATTATCGAAAACTCTTTTCAATATCAAATGAGACTAAACCGCTAGATTTATAACATTCATTCAGTTATCTCATAACTGTTTGTGAATTCCAATTATTATATCCCATTCCGGATAAATAGAATATATTAAACTTTCCGATCGAACATTCGAACACCCAAGTTTTCCCGAAACCGTTCAACACATGAAATAGGTTCAAAGACATTCACTTCATGCCTCAGTACCAACGGTCCAGCCGTATAAGGGTCAAGCCAACGCCTCACATGTGGCACGCCGTACTGCCCCAAACCCGAAGGTTCAAAGGGCAGTTCAAGACGGTCACATAATCGAGTTAAGGTTTCTTGTCTTCTAGAGGGACCATCGCGTTACTTGCACTACTCAGAACGTCCTTAAACCACACAAAAATCCAACACTTGGAAAAAAATTTCGGCAGGGGAAAAGTTGGGTATTTATATCCGGTCGAACTTTTTAACATATTCAAAAAATTATCCGGAAAGTCACAGACAAGATTAGACAATCCGATCGAAACTCCGAATCCCCAATACAACCCTAAAAATTCAACTCCTGGAAAAATGTTAAAAATTCCCAGAAAACTCAGCATCATTTGATAGGAATTACTGTGCAAAAATGAAATGATGACGTCATAAGATGGCCGCGGAACCGCCGCAGAAGCCACGCTTCTGCCGCGGTTCCGCCGCCGTTTGGACGAATTGGGTGATCGTGTTTCACAGTAATTCTTAGAAAGTCCTGCTGAATTTTCTGCATATTTTTAATGTCGAAAAAGACCAGATTTCAGAAATTGTCCAGAGAGCATTTTAGGGTTTTGGTTTTTGGTTCGATCGGACTTCTAATTCCGTCTACGCATCGCCTAAGGCTCTAGCTAGGCTCTGATACCACTGTAGGGTTCCTAGGCACTCTCAAGAGGTCTCACAAGGCATCAACCATGCCAATTTCAAATTTTACGGGTGCCGAGAAACCCTAATACGGATCGTTAACTAGAAATTTAGGCGAAAAACGAATCTAGTTAACAACTTAACTAAAGATAAGAAGCTACAACCTTTGTAGATCCGGATATCCACGTAGGCGTCCTCGCGCTGTCCATCTCGAATCTCGAACTCAATCGTCGGCTTGATCGGAGAAATGGGCGGACTAGGTCGTCGGCTTTGTGCCGAAGATGATCTACGTCGAGGCATCACAAGTTCAAGCTCCGACTTCACAAATTTGTGAAACTTGTGAAGAAAACACCCAAAGCAACTTGGAAAGAGGTAGAGGGTGAAGAAATAGGAGGTGGGTTCACTTTAGAATTGGATTTTTCACTTTAGATCTCAAGTTGCCATTGATGGCATCAAGCTTTCTATCTTGAAGAAGAAGATCAAGAAGAAGAAAGAATATGATAAGTCTTTTAAAATGAAAAAGAAAATGAATACTTATCATAATCTTAACCATAGTTAAGTGTAGAGAATGAACTAGGGTTAGTTCAAATGGTTAGGGTTAAGCATGAGACAAGAATGGTGACTAAGTCAAAGCTTCATGAAGCTTCTATAAGAAACAAAGAATGCCACCATTCTCATCTTTATCTTTTCCAAATAAATAAATGAACAAATAAATAAATAAATGAATATGCAAAACCATAATCATCAAATTAATCATGGTTTAATTCTATACACTTAACTAAATGATCAAGTATCATCAAACATGATACAAATATGTGCACAAAAGTATATCACATATACTTCTTGCACATCAAGTGAGAAAATCCATATAAAGTGAACTAATACTAGCTAATGCAAAGTAATATATCAAATATATAATTATACATTAAATCATTAAATCAACACCTGACTTAACGATCCGGTCATATCGCATATAACTGACTAGTATCCTATGTATCGGCTTATCGAATCAATCGTTGATTCGATATCTAGGTTATATCGAATATAACCATTCGATACATTCATCACGAGAATGGAATACGGTATCACATACGCGCATTATTCTCGGTCCTGCACATATCTCATATGCGCTCCTATTTCATTTCGCTTGAGCCAGGAAACCTCTGTGTAGGACTCTAAATACTCGTCAATACGCCGGTAGCAGATGATGATCATATCAAGCACCTACAAGCCGCAAGCGGTCTGCTAAACGTAACGGCCATCCGGGTATTGAGCGATCAGAAGATCGACGAGCTAGCCCGCTCACACTCCTGTGAATCCAACCAGTAACACTTACCGTACAGTCCGGTCTGTTCGTCTGATATGTCGCATATCAAGTCTAGGGGTGGTATACGTCAGACCCCAATAACCGATAAGTCGTGCCAGTGTGAGGCTCATAACGGGTCGAGAAACTACTGGTAACACTTACCAGCAAATCTCTGATCAGCCCTGGCCAGGGACTTCCCTGTTACGGCCAATCGAGCACAGCGCAACATCAACCCCCAATACCGGGAGAGACGAAACCTCTCCTATCGCTCATTGCCTCCATGTGACTCGGGACTGTACCCAAAGACCACCGTTTTGCACGCCCTCATGGACGTGGTAAGGTGGAGATCAAAGCACAGTGGGAATCACACAAGACTCTATGACGATCTCGGGTCTACAGACTAACCTGTACAAGTGTCACCTGAGAACTGCCATCTGACGTGAGGTATAATACCATCTGGAAGTTCTCGGCGAGTCCGTCCAGTGTACCCAGTCTCCACTGAGCACCCGTATACCATCTCTGATGTCAAACACCAATGGATATGGGATCATCCATCGCCCATCTCATGGGTCGAGAAGCGTATACGCTAGTCTACACTGGTATATCGATGCCCTGTCTCGATACACCTACGACTAGGGACCTTGAAGGATGTACTTATAGACTACCATGTCCCCACTAGTATGATCTACATCATAGTCCAGGTAGTCAAGTACACATCCTAAGGGCTTTATCAACATGTAACTATAAAACAGTTTAAAGAGACAAGTGTACATGTTAAGATAAAGAGCAACCAGATAGCATACTATCATATCGAGCAAGAAAGTCATCTCTATATATGTCCAAGCATCCAATATAATATACATCATCTGTGCAATACTGGCCTCTAGGGCATACATACAACTAACAGTATTTTGTTACATCAAGATGATTTCATGACGGTTCTGTTGGATATATGTATGCCCTAGAGGCCATTATGTGATAGTGGATGTATCTATACATGTATATATTCAGTATGCATTCTTGCTCGACATGATAGCATGCTATCTGGTTCTTCTTTATCTGACATTTTGATTTGATCATGCTTGTTATTCACTCATACATGCTGATAAAGCCCTGAGAATATTGGCTTGACTGCTCTGATTATGATGGAGATCATACCAGTGGGACATCTGTAGTCTATAAGCATATCCTGGAAAGTCCCTAGTCGTAGGTATATCGAGACGGGGCATTGGTATACCAGAGTAGACTAGCGTATATGATACTAGACCCATGTGATGGGCGATGGATGATCCCATATCCATTGGTGTTTGACATCAAGATCATATACGGGTGCTCAGTGGTGACTGGGTACACTGGACGGACTCGCCGAGAACTCCTATATGGAATTATATCTATCGTCGGATAGCAGTTCTCAGGTAACACTGGTACAGGTTAGTCTGTAGACCCGAGATCGTCATGGAGTCTTGTGTGCTCTCCCACTGTACTTTGATTGCCACCCTACCATGGCTCTACTGAGTCGTGCAAACAGGTGGCCGTTGGGTACGGTCCCGAGACACACGAAGGCAATGAGCGATAGGAGGGGTTTCTTCTCTCCCGGTATTGGGGGTTGATGCTGTGCTGTGCCCGACTGGTTGTATCAGTAAGTCCCTGGCCAGGGCTGCTGAGATTTGCTGATAAGTGTTATCGGTAGTTTCTCGATCTGTTATAGACCATTCACCGGCACGACTTATTGAGTTATTAGGGTCGACGTGACCATCCCTAGGCTCGATATGCTGCATATCTTACGAAGAGACCGGACTGTACGGTAGTGTTGCCGGATGGCTCGACGGGAGTTGTAGCAGGTTCGCTTGTTTTCTTCTGATCGCTCAATACCCGGGTGGCCGTTACGTTTAGCTGACCGCTTGCGGTTTGGGGGTACCTGATATGATCATCACCCTCTGCCGGCGTATTAACGAGTCTTAGAGTCCCACAAAGGAGTTACCCAGTCCAGGTGAAACGTTGTGGTGCGCGTATACGATATGCGCAAGCACCCGATTAAAATGTGCGTATATGATACCGAACATTGATCGGGTGAACTGCTTTTGGTGGGGTCATATGAGATATGACCGGATTGATAAATCAAGTGTTGATTTATCATTTAACCATTAGTTTTCTCACTTAAAACCTTTTCTTGGATGATGGATGTGTGCATGCATGTGTGCTTTTCTTTCTTTCTTTCATGCTAGTTTCATGCACATATGGATGTGCATACATACACACATACATACACCCATCTATCATGGTTGTTAACATATGGAAATGGTGGCAATATAAGACTCACACCATGGATTAAATAATGGATTATTATTTAATTTTGGTTTTAAAACAAAATGAAAAGAAAAGGATAATCATTCTAGCTTCTACATTCTTCCTTTGACCTAACCATGCTTACCTACCTCTTAACTTGAGTTATCCTTCTCTTTATCATTTAAAACTCAAGTTAAATAATGTCTCCATCACTTTAACCATGGTTCATAGTAAGAAGAAATAAAATATATATTGATATATTTCTTTTTCTTCTTGTGAGTTATCTTTATCTTATTACCTCTTGTGAAAAATATTGCCACCATCTTCTTTCTCTTTCTCATTTGCTCTCTAGCTTTTTCTAGTGAGTAAATCACACTTAAAGAAAGGTTTTTGAAGTGAGAATCGTAACCACAACTTCATTCTACACAAGTTTAGCTAACTTGTTTAGAGTGTTCTCTTCGGTTTTACGAAGTTGCGAGCTTGGACGGAGAACTCCGTGGTGGATCGTCGTGGACACAAGAGGACTTCAAGAGGACTTCCATTCAACACCCTAGAGACCAAGGAGTCTAGCGAAAGGGAGCTACAAAGGTTGTAGTCTCGAAACCCTAGATTAGTTCGCTTTATTTTTCGAAACCCTAATTTTCTAGGATCGATTCCTTTGCATGTTCGTTTAGCACCATAAAAATTTAAACTTTTGGACATGTGATGCTTCAAAACTCTTCATAGGGTTCTAAACAAACCTTTCATTGGTATCAGAGCCGACCTAGAACATTAGGCGACGCTTTTGCGAAGTAAAAATCCCGATCGGACAAAAATACGGTTTTCTTGGACCCTCTCTGGAGAAATTCTAAAATCTGACCTTTTTCAGAATTAAAAATACTTAAAAAATACAGCAGGGAAATCTAAGAATTATGGTGAAATACGAAGACATGAACAGTTAATTTGGCCGCTGAACCGCGGCAAATCCTTGCTTAGGCCGCGGTTCCGCGGCCGTACTGTAGTAATATTGCATAGGAATTTCACTGTAATTCATATTTCTGCTTGTATAGTGTTTTACGTATGTTTAATCTGAATGTTGTACTGTATTATCTGGAGATGGTTTTGGACGCGTTATTTTGATCGACATTTTCATTTCGTAGCTTTTTCGGGTAAATAAGAAAGTATTGAAGTGTTTGAACGAGTATCATTTGCTCACTATTCACGGGGTTTAAATGCTTTGGAGATACATGCAAGTCTTTTTGTGGTGGTCCCTCTAGAAGACAACAAACCTTAACTCGATTATGTGACCGTCTTGAACTGCCCTTTGAACCTTAGGGTTTGGGGCAGTACGGCGTGCCACATATGAGGCGTTGGCTTGACCCTTCTACGGCTGGACCGCTACTACTATGTCACACTCCAGGTGTTTGAACTCTGCTCAAGTGTTGGGCTTTAGTGAATCCTGGGTATTTGATCGTTCGTTCGAAAACTTCGATACTGTCTGTTTATCCGGAATGTGATGCAATGTGTGGAATTCATATTACTAGACATGAAATACGGAATATGTGATATTTTGCATTTGCGAAGTCTAAAGAGAATGTGGATTCCAGATATTGCAGTTTTACACTTTCTTTTCTGTGACCGTAAGTGTAGTATGTACAATATCGCCGATTTCATTGCTATACATCAACGACAATTGGGGTATGCATACTTACTTACGTTGATGATATGAGATATTATGTGTTGCTGAGATATGACGTGCAGGATTGTCGCGATTGAATAGCCGGGGGTTTTATGTGAGATGAGAGTTTTATATTTTCATTCATGTAAATTCAAATGTAATGTAATATTCTTTTATTTGGGGCACTTCCGGGTCGAGGTTGCTGCCACCAGTGTTGTATATTATTTACTTTTCCGCATTAGGATGGACCCAAGGAGGGGAGCACAGGTGACCGGGTTCTGAGGTTCAGTAGGAAGTCATCTCGAGGAGTCGAGACCGGGTCTCCTAAACTCCAGAATTGGCAGGGTCACTTGCCGCTCTCATAGGGGTCCAGGGTGTGGGCTTGGCTATTCATCGCGACTGTGGAATCCGTATTTTCTATTCTGGCTAAATACTAAATACGGACGTCCTAGTATATCCCACGTTATATCTATGTTTCTGCTGCCTGTGTTCTGTGATATCTGAGATGAATGACATATTATATATATGATATATAGTAGACGTTGCTTATGTTTTACACCCGCGCTAGTCCCGTCCCGGTATGCCGTTAGTTAAGTAACCTAACGGTGCATAACGGAACATTGCGGCGAATGCGGATGGCATAAGCGTACGTGTTATTTTCGTTTCTTTTCTGTGATTGGCTTAAGGACTTAAATGATGGGATTACATTAATGTGATTAATGTAAAGAAAATAAACCTAAAAAGATGTTGTAGAATCGGATTTGAAAAACCACTCGGCTTTTTATGAAAAAGCTATATTTCAAAACTGCGGAGCTTAAGCCACTCCTTTTGAAAACCATTTGATTCTACAACGATATCAAGTTCAAAGCGTTAAAGATTTTCTTAAAAATCACCCGCAACCCTCCGTCATTTTAGGAAGTAGAGTACTTAGTATTCGTGCTACGTTTGTTGACCATAGTTAAGGCGTAGTGTACGGTAGCTAAGTGATGTCTTCCTACATTGCATATGATGCAGATTAATTAGGACATTCTTATGACTTTGTTGACCTTAGTTAAGGGTCATATGAGTGGGTCTAATTAATCAAGAAATGACGGATAGAACTTGACTGGTGCTTATGATTTGTTGACCTTAGTTAAGGTCATAAGTGCCAGGGGTAAAAACCACATCGGGAATTTCAATAGTTGAAATTTGCAATGAGATTGCATACCTTCCATGTGATGGTTAGATCCCGATCCCACTGTGGGCAATAGTTGCTCCTAGGAGAGTTTTGCAGTTTACAATTAGCTAACTCATTAGGTGTCTAGAAAGGTGTTAACGGGGCTCCGCCTCTGGGAAAACAAGGTTTACTCTAATTAGGTCCGTGCGAAAGCACGGGGAACCTCCCTCAAGTTCCGAAACTGGCCTGGCTGAACGGTTAGCGAAGTTGTAGACTGTAATTAATCCTGGCTAGTTTTTCTTTTTAAGGTTTGAAAGAAAAACTCGATAAAAGCAGTGGGAAACATCGATTAGACAAGATAATAACCAATCTGATCTATGCAAGAGCTTTCGCTGAGTGTATTCTTTTCTCTCTCTTAATGGCAGATACCCATGACTGGACTCAAGCTTTTACTAGATAAAAACAAACTGAATGGGACCAACTATAAAGACTGGATGAGGAATCTGAAAATCGCCTTGACTTATGATAAAGTATCATATGTCCTCACGGCTTCAGCCCCGCCCGTCCCTGGTCCAAAATCCTCAGTTGCGGACATTGAAGTCCGCAAGACATGGGACGCTGACTGTGCCACGGCCACATGCCTCGCGCTTGCATCGATGGATAACACACATCAAAAGCAGCACGAGGACATGGACATTCACGGTATATTGCTCCATACAAAGGAGTTGTATGGGGAGCAATCCCGCGTATTACGATACGAAGCATCAAAGAAATTGTTTCAGATGCGAATGGCCCCTGGCACACCAGTAGGAGACCATGTTCTGAAGATGATAGCTCTTATAGAAGAGCTTGAGGACCTTGGATGGACAATGGACAATGAACAATATATAGATATTATTCTGCAGTCCCTCCCCTCCACCTTTGCTCAGTTCATAGTGAACTTCAACATGCATGCCATGGAGAAGGACCTCCCTGAACTCCTTAATATGTTAAGGAGTGCAGAGAGCACTATGAAGTCAGCAAAGACTCCCGTTATGACTATTGGACAGTCTTCCTCTTTTCGCCCAAAAGCCAAGGCCAAGGGAAAGAAAAAGAAGAAACCCACTAATCCTAAGGGCGGAGTTAAAAAGGTGAAGGGAAAGGGAAAGTCCAAGGCTGGAGACTCAGGGAAGGGCGAATGTTTTCACTGCCACAAGACAGGACATTGGAAGCGCAACTGCACGGAATACTTGAATCTCAAGAAGAAGCATGGTGATGCTTCTGCTTCAGGTGCGTTTGTGACTGAAAACTATTTTTCTATAAACTCTGCTTCCTGGGTATTGGATACCGGTTCAGGTTCTTACATTTGCAATTCTATGCAGGGGCTGAGAAATAGCAAGGTTTTGAAGACAGGTGACCATACTCTCCACGTTGGAAATGGTTCCAATGTACATACAGTCGCAGTGGGAGAGTATCACTTGGGGTTGCCATCTGGATGTATTTTGGTTTTGAATCCATGTTATTTTGTACCAAGTATGCTATGTAATATAATATCCGTTTCTTTGTTGGACAATGAAGGGTATAATTTTGTATTGCAGAACAATGTTATGAACATTAACCTGAATCAAATGTTGGTTGGGTATGGTACGCTTAACAACGGAATATATGTCTTAAATCAACACACAGTTTTCAGTATACAACACACTAATAAAAGAAAACTTTCAGAACTAAATGAAGCTTTTCTTTGGTACTGTAGACTTGGTCATATTAACGAAACAAGACTAAACAAGTTACACAAAGATGGATATTTAAATTCTTTTGAATATAAATCTTATGCGACTTGCCAGTCTTGTATCAAGGGTAAAATAACCAAAACTCCGTTTACCGGACACGGAGAAAGAGCTACTCAGCTCCTGGGACTCATACATAGTGATGTATGTGGGCCAATGTCTACACAGGCTAGCGGCGGTTTTTCGTACTTCATTACATTCACTGACGACTTCTCAAGATTCGGTCATGTATTTTTATTAAAGCACAAGTCCGACGCTTTCGAGAAATTCATTGAATATAAACAAGAAGTAGAAAAACAAACCGGCTTGAGTATTAAGATGCTTCGATCAGATCGAGGTGGTGAGTATCTCAGTACAGAATTTGCAAACTTCCTATAAGAGAATGGGATTCTCTCTCAGCTCACTCCTCCTTACACACCACAGCACAACGGTGTGTCAGAACGACGGAATAGGACCCTATTAGATATGGTCCGGTCCATGATGAGTGACGCTGAGTTACCAGTCTCATTTTGGGGGCATGCATTGGAGACTGCAGCGTTTCTGCTGAACAGGGTTCCAACCAAAGCCGTGTCTACCACGCCATATAAGATATGAAATGGGAAGAGACCATCTCTTAAGAGAATTAAGATTTGGGGTTGCCCGGCCTATGTTAAAAAGCAGAATCCGGACAAACTCGAGACACGGTCAGTCATATGTGTAACTTTGTGGGATATCCAAAGAATTCTTATGGATATCTGTTCTACCACAAAGAGGAACAAAAGGTGTTTGTTTCCCAGTATGCCACATTCTTGGAAAAAGAGTTTTTCACAGATAAAGATGATGGCAAGGTGGTTGATCTAGAAGAAGTTCTAGAGACACAAACTACAAATGACGATTTGGTTGAACCGGCTGTTGCAGCAGAAACTGAAGAACCTCGGCCACTCTGTAGGTCTGGTAGGACTTCTCGCCCACCGGAGAGGTACTACGGTTTCCTCATTGATGGTAACGGAGAAGATTGCATCATGGATGATGATGATCCTACCATTTTTCAGCAAGCTATCACGAGTAAGGACTCTGTGAAGTGGCTGGATGCCATGAGATCTGAAATGGAGTCTATGTACACCAACAAAGTATGGACTTTGGACGTTGTACCCCCTGGGGTAAAACCAGTGGGGTGCAAATGGATCTTTAAAAGAAAGATTGGTGTAGATGGGCAGGTGGAGACCTATAAGGCAAGACTTGTGGCGAAGGGTTTTCGTCAAAGACCAGGTTTGGACAATGACGAGACTTTTTCTCCCGTAGCCATGCTTAAATCCATTCGGATCCTACTTGCTATTGCTGCTCACTACGACTATGAAATCTGGCAGATAGACGTTAAAACCGCATTTCTAAATGGAAATTTGGAAGAATGCGTTTATATGGATCAGCCAGAGGGCTTCATTGATAGTGGGAGCAGCGGGAAAGCATGTAAATTGCTTAAATCCATAAATGGGTTAAAGCAGGCATCACGGAGTTGGAACATCTGTTTCGATGATGTCGTCAAAGAGTTTGATTTCATCAAAAATCCAGATGAACCTTGTGTTTATAAGAAGGCTGTAGGGAGAGCTGTCACATTCCTCGTATTGTACGTGGACGACATTCTTCTGATAGGAAATGAATTTTTATGCTACAGTCGGTCAAATCTTTCTTATCACTGAGGTTCTCCATGAAGGACCTGGGTGATGCCACGTACATTCTGGGCATAAGGATCTATTGGGATAGATCCAAAAGGTTATTGGGATTGTCCCAAACCAGGTACATTAACACCATCCTAAAAAGGTTTAGTATGGAAGACTCCAAGCGGGGTGCCTTACCCGCTTGCCATGGGGTCACTCTCTCCAAGGATTCTTGTCCAAAGACCGATGAAGAGAGAGCTCGCATGAGTATTATACCCTATGCTTCGGCAGTAGGATCTATAATGTATGCGATGTTATGTACACGTCCAGATGTAGCTTACGCACTTAGTGTCGTAAGCAGGTATCAATCCAACCCAGGGGAGAATCACTGGACAGCAGTGAAGAACATTCTTAAGTACTTGCGAAGGACTAAAGAATTGTTCTTGGTGTATGGTAATGGAGATCTCCAAATGGAGGCCTTTACCGATTCGAGCTTCAAGAGCGATAAGGACGACAGCAAATCTATCTCTGGGTTTGTATTTACCCTCAATGGAGGGGCGGTGAGTTGGAAGAGTTCCAAACAAGATACCGTTGCAGACTCTACGATGGAAGCTGAGTACATTGCTGAAAATGATGCCGCCAAGGAAGCCGTCTGGATGAAGAAGTTCGTCTCGGAGCTAGGAGTAGTTCCAACCATTATTGATCCAATACCTTTGTATTGTGACAATAATGGGGCTATGGCGTTAGCCAAGGAGCCCAGATCCCATGAACGGTCCAGACACATCCTGAGGCGTTTTCATTTGATCCGGGAGATTGTAGATCGCAGCGAGATCGAGATTAGGAGGGTAGACACAAAGAATAACGCCGCGGATCCATTCACCAAGGCCCTCCCTCAGCCGCAGCATGAGCGACTTTTTGAGAAGTTGGGTATGAGATACGCCAATAACTGGCCTTAGTGCAAGCGGGAGATTGTTGGATATATGTATGCCCTAGAGGCCATTATGTGATAGTGGATGTATCTATACATGTATATATTCAGTATGCATTCTTGCTCGACATGTTAGCATGCTATCTGGTTCTTCTTTATCTGACATGTTGATTTGATCATGCTTGTTATTCACTCATACATGCTGATAAAGCCCTGAGGATATTGGCTTGACTGCTCTGATTATGATGGAGATCATACTAGTGGGACATCTGTAGTCTATAAGCATATCCTGGAAAGTCCCTAGTCGTAGGTATATCGAGACGGGGCATTGATATACCAGAGTGGACTAGCGTATATGATACTAGACCCATATGATGGGCGATGGATGATCCCATATCCATTGGTGTTTGACATCAAGATCATATACGGGTGCTCAGTGGTGACTGGGTTCACTAGACGGACTCGCCGAGAACTCCTATATGGAATTATATCTATCGTCGGATAGCAGTTCTCAGGTAACACTGGTACAGGTTAGTCTGTAGACCCGAGATCGTCATGGAGTCTTGTGTGCTCTCCTACTGTACTTTGATTGCCACCCTACCACGGCTCTACGGAGTCGTGCAAACAGGTGGCCCTTGGGTACAGTCCCGAGAAACACGAAGGCAATGAGCGATAGGAGGGGTTTCGTCTCTCCCGGTATTGGGGGTTGATGCTGTGCTGTGCCCGACTGGTTGTATCAGTAAGTCCCTGACCAGGGCTGCTGAGATTTGCTGATAAGTGTTATCGGTAGTTTCTCGATCAGTTATAGACCATTCACCGGCACGACTTATTGAGTTATTAGGGTCGACGTGACCATCCCTAGGCTCGATATGCAGCATATCTGACGAAGAGACCGGACTGTACGGTAGTGTTGCCGGATGGCTCGACGGGAGTTGTAGCAGGTTCGCTTGTTTTCTTCTGATCGCTCAATACCCGGGTGGCCGTTACGTTTAGCTGACCGCTTGCGGTTTGGGGGTACCTGATATGATCATCACCCTCTGCCGGCGTATTGACGAGTCTTAGAGTCCCACAAAGGAGTTACCCAGTCCAGGCGAAACGTTGTGGTGCGCGTATACGATATGCGCAAGCACCCGATTAAAATGTGCGTATATGATACCGAACATTGATCGGGTGAACTGCTTTTGGTGGGGTCATATGAGATATGACCGGATTGATAAATCAAGTGTTGATTTATCGTTTAACCATTAGTTTTCTCACTTAAAACCTTTTCTTGGATGATGGATGTGTGCATGCATGTGTGCTTTTCTTTCTTTCTTTCATGCTAGTTTCATGCACATATGGATGTGCATACATACACACATACATACACCCATCTATCATGGTTGTTAACATATGGAAATGGTGGCAATATAAGACTCACACCATGTATTAAATAATGGATTATTATTTAATTTTGGTTTCAAAACAAAATGAAAAGAAAAGGATAATCATTCTAGCTTCTACATTCTTCCTTTGACCTAACCATGCTTACCTACCTCTTAACTTGAGTTATCCTTCTCTTTATCATTTAAAACTCAAGTTAAATAATGTCTCCATCACTTTAACCATGGTTCATAGTAAGAAGAAATAAAATATATATTGATATATTTCTTTTTCTTCTTGTGAGTTATCTTTATCTTATTACCTCTTGTGAAAAATATTGCCACCATCTTCTTTCTCTTTCTCATTTGCTCTCTAGCTTTTTCTAGTGAGTAAATCACACTTAAAGAAAGGTTTTTGAAGTGAGAATCGTAACCACAACTTCATTCTACACAAGTTTAGCTAACTTGTTTAGAGTGTTCTCTTCTGTTTTACGAAGTTGCGAGCTTGGACGGAGAACTCCGTGGTGGATCGTCGTGGACACAAGAGGACTTCAAGAGGACTTCCATTCAACACCCTAGAGACCAAGGAGTCCAGCGAAAGGGAGCTACAAAGGTTGTAGTCTCGAAACCCTAGATTAGTTCGCTTTATTTTTCGAAACCCTAATTTTCTAGGATCGATTCCTTTGCATGTTCGTTTAGCACCATAAAAATTTAAACTTTTGGACATGTGATGCTTCAAAACTCTTCATAGGGTGCTAAACAAACCTTTCAGGTTCCACCATCCCTTAACTTTCTTTGGAGTTATGATGGCTTGACCTTTGGAGTTATGATGGATGATGGAGTGTTGGATTTTGTTGGTGACCATTTCTTCTCATCATTCTCTCTTGCAATATTGATCCACCCCCTTAGATTTTTTCCCTCTCCAATTTTCTTTACATGGCCGGGCACTAAGAGAGGGGGGGCTGTCCAATTTTTAGGGGGTGAAAAATGAGTCTCATTTCCATGCTAAAAATCCCTTAGTTCATCCAAAAAGTTGATAGTTAATTTCCTCCACCAAAAGGCAACTTCTTACAACCCCATGAGACATAGAGTTCCACACTATTCTATAGCAATTCTTGGGCAGGTCGACTCGCCAACTTCGTGCCCGTGATGCCTCGGTCCAAAGGTGGGAGCCCGTAAAAGAACCCGGCGATGTGGTGCCCTTCCGACGAGGAGATGAAGACCGGAGATTCCGCGGGGAGATCGGGACGATGACGAGAAGACCGAAGGACACGGATCGCTCGGTATATCTCTCTACGGCTTCTCTAGTTTGCTAGGAGCAGCTTAATGGCCCGATCCGGGTTTATGGTCCGCGGTGGCACCGGTTTATAAAGTTAAGAAAATTTTTGTTTCCGCATTTTGGCCTCGGAAAGACGGCCGGGGCGCCGCCCTGGCCTAACATTGTATCAGAGCCACGCCATTAACCTAGTCTAGCTTGCTCTAACGTGTTTACAAGTTCGATCGAACGGATTTTCCGAAAACCCGCATTTTCTGGTTCAGTTCTCTGTCGAAATTTTTTTTGCTCGAAAATTTTTTCAGTGTGTTGCAGAAATCTGAGCAGGTGATTTTAAGAATTCTGTAGAAATCTGGTATTGTGATGCTGCAGGAAGACCGCGGTTCAGCCGCAGTCAAGGGTCAACGCAATTCCATTTTTCTACAGTGATCTTTATATTTGAAATTGGGGTTTTTGGAATATTCTGTTTGCGCCCAGAATTTCTTTGAGTGCTACAGTTGTGCTTGGGGCCCACTTCGGTAAATTTGATCGAACGAAAATTTTAAACATGTTAGTTCACAGTATTTACATTATATCTGCGACCGTGAATATTACTTGATCGGTAAATCCTGTCTAACTGCTATAGCCCTTTTAGACGGATTTGTGAACGTGACATTCACGTTGATGTTCTGTGTTGTGCTGTGATGTTGCGGATTGTCGTGGTGGATATCCTGGATGCAATGTTAGTACAGTTTGGTTGTATTATGTACATTTGATATTGCGGGGCGAGCGTCCGACATGTAGACTGTCGTCACTGCCTGTTTGTATATTATTCTTTTGGGGTACGACCGGGCTGAGGTCGATGTACCCGTTGTATGTATATTTTACTTTCTGTACTAGGATTACCCCGCGGTGGGGTGCACGGTTAGCCGGGTTCTAGAGGGCAACGGGCCCGCATCTCATGGCGTTGAGACGGAGGGGGCTTCACTCTAGAATTAGCGGGCTATTCGCCGTACTCGTAGGGGGTACAGGTTGACCCAAGGAGGGGTGCCAAGTTACCGGATTCCGTGAAGTGCTGGGTGGTCCATTCACGTTGCTGAAGGGGGCTGCCTCGCTTCAGGTTTTGGCGGGTAACTTGCCGCGCCCGTAGGGGTCTAGGATTTCATTGCACATGCTATCCACACGACCAGGGGAACGTCGGGTTTCAGTAGTGGCTCTATGAAACCCGGGGATCCCAGATATCTGTATTATTCTGTGATGCTTATTACATTTCTGTAATGTTGCATTTTATCACGCCTTGAGCGAATATTATATATTGATATATATATACTAGTAGATGTTGTATATGTTTTGCATCCGCGCTAGTCCATTCCCCGCTCTGTCGTTAGTTAAGTAACCTAACGGGTAATGACGGGACCCAGTGGCAAATGTGGATGGCATATACGTACATCATTATTTTCGTTCTTTATTGGTGTGATCAGTTGATGGGACTGCATTGATTCGGATCAATGCAAGATAAACAAACTTATTCTGATGTTGTTGGAACATTTTTATAAAAGCTGTTATTGCAAGGACGTTCTCTTTTGTTTTGCACAGTGGAATTCGGTTATGAATATCCAGCACCTCAGTCGACGAGGCAATGGCCGAGATCCCTTCACCGGGAGTGACCCCTTGGACAGAAGTTTGCATCAGGGTAATAACTTCACTATAGTCGATTACTTTTGCATTGCATCATGGTATTCAGTTGGAATATCCTGCACCTCATTCTATGGGGAAAGAGCCGAGATCCCTTCACCGGGAGTGACCTCTTTAGCAATGGTTTTCGCCACTATATTTTTATATAAAGCTATGCAGTTCCTTCAACGATATCAAGTTCATTACGTTAAAGGTTTTTCGCCAAAAACCAGCCGTAGCCCTCCGTCATTTCTTACGGGTATTATTTAGTATTCGTGCTGCGTTTGTTGACCTAGTCAAGACGTAGTGTTCGGTAGCTAAGTGGTGCTTGTTTGTTGCATAAATGGGATTGGTTAGGACAGTCGTGCGGCCTTGTTGACCTAGTCAAGGGCACGTACGGGTGGGTTTAATGCAGTCTAGAATAATGACGGGTTGAACTTGACTGGCGGTTTATGGTTTGTTGACCTAGTCAAGGTCATAAGCCGCTTGGGGTAAAAATCACATCGGGAGTTTCTAAAGAAACTGAAACTTGCCAGGCATGCGCATACCTTCTGGAGTGTGGTGACGTGAGTGGATTCCGTCACGTTATCATGCGATGATAGTTGGATCCCGATTCCCACTGATGAGTTGGTTTACTCCTCGGGTGATCCCGACTAATTCTTCTTTCAGGTTTGGAGGAGAATTTTGATGATACAGTGGGAGGTTTCCAGATTAGATAAATTGATAACCATTCTGACCTAGGTTAGAGTGCACGCTGAGTGTTTCTTTTCTCTCTCTCTGTGGCAGCGACCATGACCCGACCCTTGACTATGACTCAGTGACCAAAATTGACCGAACCTTCTTATAACACTGGCTTTTGGATTGTCAGAGTTGCAAACCTCATTGCCACTCCTACTTTTACCCTTTTCTCCAGGACACCCTGTATTACTACGAACGCCCACTTCCATTGGATTAAACCATCGTATGGTTATATACAAACTCGAAGGAATTTATTCGAGGATGGTTTCCGGTTCTGGAGAAAACGGATAGGACTATTCAGCTGTCTTTTCCTTTTACCTTCTCTCAGGTTGCGAGTGCCCCTTAGATTAGGGATAGTACACCCATTACGCAAATTGGATAGTCTTTTTCCAAACCATAGGCAGGTGCCGACCGGTAGGAAATGAAGAAAACCAATTACCCTAACGATGGTGTACAAAAGGTATTAAGTAAAGACAAATAAAGGGATTAGTAAGAGGGCAAAGTAAATTGCGACTGCTATTCACAACCAAACCAAGTATTTCATTACCACTCCCATTTCACCTTTGTATTTCTCCAGAACACTCCGTATCACTATGAAGATCCACAGTTATTTGGATACTCCATTGTATGGTTATATACGAACTCGAAAGGAACTTGTTCCAGTTCGGGGATGGATTCTTGTTAAGGAGAAATAAGAATAAGGTTTTATTCAGTTGTCTTTTATCTTCACCTTCTCGCGCATTGCGAGTGCTCCTAGGATTAGGACAGTACACCCATTACGCTTATTGGATAGTCATCTTCCAAACCATAGGCTGGTGACGAAAGGTAGGGAAGGAAGAAAACCATTTAGCCTAAGAGGGTGTACAGAAGGTAATGACTAAAGACATATGAAGGGATGTGGATAGATGGCAAAGAAATATAGGGTTACAGTTGTGAATCTAGATAATGGAAGAGGCATTACTAGGAATACCTAGATACCCCTACGAAACATTTCAATGTTTCAGTTTCACTGTGTATTGTTAATAGAAAACTGATTTCCCAATTAGACACTTGCTCCAGGGTATGTATTTACCAGGTATGATTCTCACATCTGTATAGTTTTACAGATGATGGGTGGGAGTAAGTTATTGGGAATTAGGTGATTATCCTCATTATATCGTAATTCATTGTAATTGGTGATATTTGAGGAAGTCACCTGGGTTGTTTGCCGGACGGCGAATATTTGGTTTTGAATATCCGTTGTTATGCACCAATTTCAAATTGATATATCTGTACGTTCATTTTTATGAAGTGAGATATAACTTTTTGAAATTATGTCGATGACATTTACCTATATCAGTGGATGGTTAGGTAAGGAGCATTAAACAGCGGTGTAATTCTTCTTAACCATAAGTACTGTTTTCAACCTACGACGCACAAGGTTTGAGTTATGACTCAGAGGACTTATACAGAGGATTGTATATTGTCCAGTGTCCATTAGGACAGAGGGGTTGGTCCTCGTACTATACTCGGTTTACTTATGACTTCTCTAGTTTTTGACAAGTGTTTCGTAGAAATACAAGGTCTGAGTTTTGAGAAGTTATAGGTATAAGAGTAAAGTAGAGAACTAGATGTTGCAAGTATCGGGATTCTTCAAGGTGATCGAAGATGCAGATACTTGTGTATGGTATTCAGTTGATAATAATGATTAAGAGAACTTGCTTCTCTTTCAGTTTACTCATAATTGGAAGCTTTCCTAAGTTGAGTAATGCCGATTAGCCTCTCTCCATTTAGTGGACATGCACTGGAAACAGCTGCATGATTTGAATCTGGTTCCAATTAAATCAGTGCCTCTATTTCTATATTGGATATAGAATAGTTCATATCTTAACTATGTTAAGGTACGGGGAGTTTTCCAGCTTATACTTAAAACCAGACTCTGGATAACTCAAGGCACGTTTCTGTAATGGCTATTTATGGGTTGACCCGGGCTATGACGAGGGTTGACTTTTTACCATCTGGAAAATCAATAGTGATATTGTTCTTGACTCGCCACAGTTTTAAAAGAAATGGATTTTTTCAGAAAACAGTAGTGGGAGTATGGTAGAACTGGAAGTGATTCCAGAACCGCAAACGATTACTGAAAATTTGATAAGAAACTAAAGATTCAATCTGGTTTGACATTCCATTGGCCACTCCGCAGATATGGTGGGTAACCTCAGGCACCCGAGAGGTACTCCGGTAGCCTCAAGAACGGTGGCAGGGAGGTTCTTGTTTACCCAGAATTGCCATTGCTGTTGTTCCAGACTATGAGACCCGGCAGGAGGATGAATATAGCATCGTTCTGAACTGGGTTTGGAAGTGTACGTGCATATGACTCTGCCAGAGGGTTGTCGTAGTCAGTGGGAGCAGCGAAAGCATAGTGGACAAGTAGCTTATGTCTAAATTTAGACTAAAGTAGATATAGCGGAGATAGATCATCTATTTCTGATGTGACAATCATAGGTTTGACTTCATCAGAATAGGGGATGGATCTGTTAAGAAGGTAGTAGGGTTTGATGTCCTGGTATTTGGATGACATACACAGAGTAGGAAGTGAAATTCCTATACTACGATCGGTTATACTTTGGTTGTCACACAGTAGTTTCTCCACATGGGACTTGCTTATTATATCAAGACATTCTGGTCACTAGATCTAAGGTTTTTGATCTAGATTTGGGTGGTTTCCCAATCTGGGTACTTAGACCACATTCTAAAGGTGTTTTAGAATGGACGACTCCTGGCACGGTAGTGTACCTGCAGGTGATGGAGTCACCCTTTCTGAAGGTTTCTTACAGACTAAAGAGGAGAGGGATGTGCATGATCGGCAGATCAGTTGCTTAGGCAATTGAGTTGATCATGAGATGTCAAGTACCACACCAAATGTTGTTTTTGCATAGATGCAAAAAGTTGATATTAATCCAATCTTGGAGAAACATTCGGAGGCAGTTTTAGAACATAAGTGGATGTTCTAGGGATATAATAACGGTAGCCTCCTTCGGGAGACGGTTATCATTCCAGGCTTCCAAAGTGACATGGGTGACAGAGTAGCTGTCAGAGTTATAGTTTTCCCTCTGACAAGGGGCAGTATTTTGGACAGGTGGTCCAGGTGGATACAGAGGGAGGCATGGCGCAGGATACTGATTAAGATCAGTTGACGATACAGTCTAAGAAGTTTGGATTTGGAGTTCATTTATGAACTAGGTCCCATCAGATATCCAGACATACTCTAAGACAGGTATTGCTCATTTCGGGAGATGGCTTTCTCCGTGAACTTGAGATAAAGAGAGACATAGAAAGAAACATCTGAGCGGATCCACTCACTGAGGCTATTCCTCGAACGCAATAGTTTCGCAAATGGGTTTCGTAAGAATGATTAGTAGAGGAGTTGGGTGTTTGGTATCACACGGGCTGGGAGTATGCGACATCGCACCAATTAGCCTTGAGTGCAAGTGGGAGATTGTTGGAGATAGCGCCCTCAGAGTCAATTATTGGATCACAGGTGCGTGATTACTATGATTGAGGGAGGACCTATGCCGGTAGGACAGTCTTACTCAAGATGATAGTATGCTATCTGGTTTATCTTTATCACCGTGTACTACTTTAGGTGACCTTACAGATCACTATTGCGCGTTGATAGAGCCCTTAGGATTCTTGCTTGACGGCCAGCAGTATGATGGCGATCATATGCGTGGGAGATGGGGTCTATAAGCACATCCTTAAAAGGTCCCTAGTCGTGGGAGTTTTCGAGACAGGGTATCGATACTCCAGAGTAGACTAGTGTACAGTCGAGACCCCGACGAGGGGCGGTGGCCGGTCTCACAAGCCACTGGTGTCAGTTGGTTCACCTAAGATGTATACAGGTGCTCATTAGGTTATGAGTACACCGGACAGGACTCGCCGGGAACATGCTAGTTGGTCTTATACCTAACGTCAGATAACAGTTCCCTGGTGACATGTGTACAGGTTAGTTCATCGATCTGAGATCGTCATTTGTCTCGTGTGAGTTCCCACTGTACTTTGATTACTACCCTACCACGGCTCAAAGGAGTCGTGCAAACTGTAGGGTTCCTAGGCACACTAATGAGGTCTCACAAGGCATCAACCATGCCAATTTCAAAAAATACAAGTGCCGAGAAACCCTAATAAGGATCGTTAACTAGAATTTTAGGCGAAACAAGCAACTAGTTAACAACTTAACTAAGTGAACGGAAATACAACCTTTGTAGATCCGGTTCTCCACCTCCATAGCTCCATGATGAAGTCTCCTTGCTGTCCAAATCAAATCCCGGGCTCTAGCGTTGGCTTCATCGGAGAAATGGGCGGGCTAGGTCATCGACTACGATGCCGAAGATGATCTACGTCGAGGCATCACAAGATCAAGCTCCCACTTCACCAAGTCATTAAACTTGTGAAGAAAACACCCTATACTACATGGCAAGAGGTAGAGGATGAAGAAATAGGAGGTGGGTTCACTTTAGAATTGGATTTCTCACTCATTTCATCAAATCACCATTGATGAAATCAAGCTTTTCTTCATGTGAAGAAGAAGAAGAAGAAGATGAATATTATGATAAGTTGTTTTTTTAAAATAAAAAACAATATGATACTTATCATAATCTTAACCTTAGTTAGGTGCAGAGAATAAACCATGGTTAGGGTTAATGGTTAGGTTTAGGAAAAGAACAAGAATGGTCAAGCTTTCAACACTTCATGAAGTTTCCACAAAACTACAAAATAAGCCACCATTCTCTTTATCTTTTTCTAAATGAAATAAATAAAATAAATAAATAGATAAATGAAATGAAACCCTAACCACTAACTAACCATGGTTTAATTCTTTACATAAACCCAAGCAAGAATGTATCATCAAACATGATACAATCAAGTGCACTAAAATATATCACATATACAATGTGCAATGCAAGTGAGAAAATCCATTTAAAGTGAACCAATACTAGTTAATGCAAAGTAATATATCAAATATATAATTATACATTAAATCATTAAATCAACACTTGATTTAACGATCCGGTCATATCGCATATGACCGACTAATATCCAATGTATCGACTTATCGAATCAACCCTTCATTCGATAACTAGGTTATATCGCATACAACCTTTCGATACATTCATCGCGAGAATGGAATACGGTATTACATACACGCATTATTCTCGGTCCCGCACATATCTCATATGCGCTCCTATTTCGTTTCGCTTGAGCCAGGAAACCTTTGTGTAGGACTCTAAAGACTCGTCAATACGCCGGCAGCGGATGATGATCATATCAAACATCCACAAGCCGCAAGCGGTCTGCCAAACGTAACGGCCACCCGGGTATTGAGCGATCAGAAGATCGACGAGCAAGCCCGCTCACACTCCTGTGAATCCAACCAGTAACACTTACCGCACAGTCCGGTCTGATCGTCTGATATGTCGCATATCTCGGCTAGGGGTGGTAAACGTCAGACCCCAATAGCTTGATAAGTCGTGTCGATATGAGGTCTATAACAGTTAGAGAAATTACTGGTAACACTTACCAGTAAATCTCAGCAACCCTAGCCAGGGATTTCCGGTTATAGCCAATCGAACACAGCGCAACATCAACTCCCTATACCGGGAGAGACGAATCCCCTCCTATCGCTCATTGCCTCCATGTGATTCGGGACTGTACCCAAAAACCACCGTTTTGCACGCCCTCTTGGACGTGGTAAGGTGGAAATCAAAGCACAGTGGGAACCACACAAGACTCTATGACGATCTCGGGTCAACAGACTACTCTGTACCAGTGTCACTAGAGAACTGCCATCTGACGTAAGGTATAATACCATCTGGGAGTTCTCGGCGAGTCCGTCCAGTGTACCCAGTCTCCACTGAGCACCCGTATATCATCTCTGATGTCAAACACCAATGGATATGGGATCATCCATCGCCCATCTGTATGGGTCGAGAAGGTATATGCTAGTCTACACTGGTATATCGATGCCCCGTCTCGATATACCCTCGACTAGGGACTTTGAAGGATTTACTTATGGATTACCATGTCCTCACTAGTATGATCCGCATCATAGTCCAGGTAGTCAAGTACATATCCTAAGGGCTTTACCAACATGTAACAGAGAGAAAATCAGTGTACACGTTAAGGTAAAGATCAACCAGATAGTATACTATCATGTCGAGCAAGAAAGTCCTCCCTATATATGTCCAAGCATCCACTACAATATACATCCTATGTATAGTAATGGCCTCTAGGGCATACATACAACTAACAATCTCCCACTTGCACTAGGGCCATCTGATAGCAGTGGTTGTAGTATCTCATACTCAACCATCCCATAAGAGTCTCTCTCTGGGAATAGGCCTTTGTGAGTGGATCCGCCGTGTTGTCCTCTGAGTCTACTCTCCTAACCTCGATCCCTTAGAGATCAACCATCTCCATGATCAGGTAATACTGCCTTAGAATATATCTGGATCACTGATGGGACCTGCGTTCCTTGGCATAAGCCGCAACTCCATTGTCACACAATGGGAGGAACATAGTTCATCTCATGAACCAATATACACCCAAACAGCCTCTTTGGTAGCATCTTAAGTAGCGATGTATCTAGCCTTTATCGTCTAGTATGCCACGGTATATAGCTTGGAACTCTTCCAACATACCGTCCCTTTACTTAGGGTAAAGACAATGCCTGTGACTGACATTCAGTCGTCTTTATCACCCTGGAACCCTTCCAGTGATTCTCCCCAGGATCGATTGATACCATCTCACTACAACTAGTGAAAATCCTAACATCCAATTAGATCTATCTCATAGATCCAAAACCCAGGATTTAGGAGGTATCACTTTGATCCTTTATGGAGAATCATTGTGATAAGCGAAGATTGACCGAGCGTAGCATAGGAAACTCCTTGCCTATCAAGAGTATGTTATCCACGTGCTCTACGAGGATCGTCACTATACTCCCTACTCCCTTTTTGTTTATACAAGGTTCATCTACCATTTTGATGATGTCAAACTCTTTGACTAAGGCATCAAAACAGATGTTCCAACTCCGCGATACCTGCTTTATCCTAAAAAGCATCTTGTACACGTTTCCGCTGCTCCCACTGTCTACGAAGCCCTCTGGCTGTGTACTTATAGACGTTCTCTTCTAAAACATCATTTAGAAAAGCAGTCATGACACCCAACCGCCAGATATCGTAGTCATGGTATGTAGCCGTGGCAAGTAGGATCTGGATGGACTTAAGCATAGCCACTTGAAAAGGTTTCATCATAATCCACGCCTGGTCGATGACGAAAAGCTTTAACAAGTCTAGCTTTGAAAGTCTCAACTTTTCCATCTATACCAAGTAATCTTCTCAAGATATACTTGCTCCTGATGGGGATTTAACCTTTCAGATATAGCAACCAAAGTCCATACTTTGTTGGTGTACATGGATTCCATCTCAGATCACTAAGCATCCAGCCATTCTTATAGAGTCTTACTCCTGATGGCCAGCTCGAAACTAGTTGGGTCATCATCTCATGATGCAATTCTCGCTCCTACTGTCATAGAGAAACCGAAATATCTCTCAGGTGGGTGAGGAACCCTACTAGATCGGCGGAGAGGCTGAGGTTCGTTGGAATCTACTGAATCCTTTGGTTCTACCAAATCATCTGCTGTTATTTGTATAGCTGGAACCTTTCCAGTTGTACATAACAGACCTTGCCTCTAGTTTGTCCGGATTATGCTTTTAGATATAGCCCGGACAACCCCAAATCTTAACCAACTTAAGATATGGGCTCTTCCCTTATCATATCAAATATGAAGTGGTAGGCAACTGATTTGATTTGAACCCATTTCAATAGGTATGCAACTTCTCAAGTGCATAACACCCTAAAAGGAAATAGGTAACTCAGTAGAACTCATCATAGAGCACACCTTATCATATAGGGTGTGACTGCTCCACCTCGATATACCATCGTGCTATGGCGTATACGGAGGAGTAATGCTGAGAGAGAATCTCATTCTCCTTTAGAATAATCCAGGATTTCCGTGCTCAAGTATTCTCCTCCTCGATCTTATCAAAGGACATAATACTTATACCCGTGTTTTGGTTTTCTACTTCTAAATCATATTCTGTGAATATCTCAAAAGGTTCGGACTTGTGTTTCAACAGGAACATATGTCTGAATCTTGAGAGATTATCAGAGAATGTAACGAAGTACAAAGAACCAGACCTGGTATATGTAGACAGGGGACCTTACATACATCAACATGTATCATCCCAAGAGTTCACTAACTCTTTCTCTGTTTCCAGTAAACGGAGCTATGGCCATCTTATCTTTGTGACATGACTGGCAAGTTTCACAAGATGTAAATTCAAACAGTTTTAAATATGCATCTATGTGCAACTTAGCTAGTCGGTTCGCATTGATATGACCTAGTCTACAATACCTCAAAAAGAATTCGTTCATTTCTGAACTCTTCCTCTTGTGTGTGTTCCGTATACAAAAGAACTGTAGTTTGATTTAGAACATCAATGCTTTTAGATAACGTGCCTGAACCGATCAACTTTTGATATAGGAAATGTTCAAAACATTATCCAACAATACAAAATTTTATAATTTCTTTACTGATAAAGAGACTGATATGATTTTGTATATCAGGTTCGGTATCTAATAACATTCGTTCAAAATCAATGTATTGGTAATACAGGGTGACAGTGACCAACAGACTTGGCTGCAACTCTTGCCCCGTTTTCTGCCTCATGAAACTTATCACCCGTTCTCAGTCCTCTACCTTTCTGTAGCCCTATGTAACAGATTACATATATGGGATCCTGATCTGGTATCACATACCCAGGACGTAAAGAATACTGAGAAACAGTTCTGTATAATGAACACACCCAAAGATGATGCATCAGCATGCACTCTCTTCGTTTGGGCGGCACGAGAATTCTGGTAATCCCCAATTTCCTGCTCTGTCTTATAACAATTATAAGTTGGAGCGGGACCAACGATCCCCAGCGCAGTATAACAAGCGGGTTCGGTCAATATCCGTATTATTATCTTGATTAAGGCATGACATGGTCGCTACCTGGAGAGAGAGAGAAGAAAACACTCAGCGTATGCTCTTGCAAGATCAGATTGGTTATTATTTTATCTAATCAGGATGGCTCCCACTGTTTTTATCAAATCTTCCTTCAAACCCTAAAAGGAAAGACTAGCCGGGATTAATTACACGCTACAAGTTCGCCAATCTTTCAGCCAGGCCAGTGTTGGTCCTTTGAGGGAGGTCCCCCGTGCTTTCGCACGAACCTAATTAATGTAAATCTCGTTTTCCCAGAGGCGTAACCTCGTTAACACCTTTCTAGACACCTACTTGATCGGCTAATTATAATGTGTAAAACTCTCCCATGAGTAACAATTACTCGCAGCGGGTATCGGGATCCAACTATCTCATAGAAGGTATGCAATCTCATTGCAAATTTCAACACTTGAACTTCCCGATAATTTTGCCCCTAGCGTCCTATGACCTTGACGCAGGCCAACAAACCATAGTGCGCTAGTCAAGTTCAACCCGTCATTTACTGATTGAATTAAACCCACCCGCACGACCCTTGACGCAGGCCAACAAAGTCGCACGACTACCTTAATCCAATCTGCATCATATGCATAAGCAGATAAATACTAGTTAGCTACCGCACACTACGCCTTGACGCAGGCCAACAAACGTAGCACGAATACTAACCAGGACTTATCTGAAATGACGGAGGGCTACGACAGGTTTTTCTGAAAACCTATTGCGTAATGAACTTGATATCGTTGCAGAATCAAATGATTTTAAAATGGAGTGTTTCTGAGGCTTTTCTAGTTTTGCTAAAGGGGTCACTCCCGGTGAAGGGATCGTCGGCCCTTTCCTCGTCGAATGAGGTGCTGGATATATCTTATATATCACTGTGCAAAGCAAAAACTCTTAAAAGCAATCAAAAGACAGACCGAGTGTGTAGCAGCTGCCAGTTATTGCTAAAGGAGTCACTCCCGGTGAAGGGATCTCGGTCCTTTCCTTATCGAATAAGGTGCAGGATATATCATATATACCGCTGTGCAAAGCAAGAACTGTAGCTACCCCTTATTTTTTTTTATTTTGAAATTCGATTCTACAACATCTTTAGGTTTCTTTTTCTTTCATTAATCACATTAATGAAGTCCCATCATTTAAGTACCTAAACATCACAGATAAATACGACGTACACTTATGACATCCGCATTCGCCTCGATGTCCCCTCGTGCACCGTTAGGTTAGGTAACTAACGGCAGAGCGGGGCAGGGCTAGCGTGGGTGTAAAATATAAGTAACGTCTATATAATATATCATATATACTATATACAGTATCTATCACAGAACATCACATGATCACATCACAGATATCGCAGCAGAAAAATCATATGAAATATTGGATATACTAGGAAGTCCGTGTTTTCAATACGAGCCAGTATAAAATACGGATTCCACGGTCGCGATGAATAGCCAAACCCACACCCCTAGACCCCTATGAGAGCGGCAAGCAACCCTACCAATTCTAGGGTTAGGAGACCCGGACTCGACTCCTCGAGTTGGTCTCCCACTGGACTCCAGAACCCGGTTACTTGTGCTCCCCTCCTTGGGTCTATCCTAGTGCGGAAAAGTAAATAATATAAAAATGGTGACATCTTCCGCAACCTGGAATTGCCCCAATAAAAGAATATTACATATAAGTTTTTACATGAATGAAAATGAAAAACACTCATCTCACATAAAAACCCCCGGCTATTCAAACACGACGATCCAATATAACATATCCAGCAACACATAACATCACATGTCATCAACGTAAGTAAATATGCGCATCCCAATTGTCGTTGACATATAGCAACAAAACCGGCGATATCATATATTACACTTACGGTCACAGAAAAGAAAGTTTAAAACTACAACAGTTGGAATCCGCAATCTCTTTAGACATCGCATGCCTAATCAAATGAATTCCTTAGACATCGCATGCCTAACAATTATAAACCCCGCATTTTAGTCTCATTATCGAAAACTCTTTTCAATATCAAGTCGGGCAATTCAGCAAGATTCCCAACATCCTGATCGAATGCTCGTCGCAAACTTTAGTAGGCGGCCGCACCCCCGATACCGTCGACGAAGTGCACCAAGGCGGAACACCGCTGCCGCGAGCACCCGAACGGACGCTTTCGGCGACGGGGTTCTCGTATAGTCACTTGGTCGGGGCTAAGGGGTGTAGCTGTCTATTAAGTTTACCCGATGAGTATCCGCGTATGCTACGTGATTGCGACGGACTTTTGATCACATCAAAATTCCGTGGTAACCGATCAAGTGAGACTAAACTGCTATGTTTATAACATTCATTCAGTTATCTCATAACTCCTTGTGAATTCCAATTATTGTATCACAATTCCGAATAAGATAGAAAATGTTAAACTTTCCGATCGAACAATCGAACACCCAGGTTTTCCCAATACAGCTCAACTCATGAAATAAGTCTAAAAACATTCAGTTCATGCCTCAGTACCAACGGTCCAGCCGTAGAAGGGTCAAGCCAACGCCTCACATGTGGCACGCCGTACTGCCCCAAACCCAAAGGTTCAAAGGGCAGTTCAAGACGGTCACATAATCGAGTTAAGCTTTGTTGTCTTCTAGAGGGACCATCGCGTTACTTGCACTACTTAGAACGTTATTAAACCACGGAAAGATCCAACCCTTGGAAATTTCCCGGCAGGGGAAAAATTGGGTATTTATATCCGGTCGAACTTTTTAACATATTCTAAAATTATCCGGAGAAAGACACAGACAAAATTAGACAATCCGATCGAAGCACCGAGTCCCCAATACAACCCAGAAATTTCAACTCTTTAATAAATATTAAAAATTCCCAGGAAAACCAGCACTGCAGTGTAAGAATTACTGTGCCACATTCTATGCAAGATAAGACAAAACGGCCGCGGAACTGCCGCACGAGCCATGCTCGTGCCGCGGAACCGCGGCAGTTTGATGGGATTAGGGTATCGAACTTCACAGTAACTCTTAGATATTCCTGCTAGTTTTTCTGCATATTTTTAATATAGAAAAATCCACATTTTTCAAAAATGTACAGAGAGCAATTTTTGGGTTAGGGTTTCGGTTCGATCGGACTTCAAACTCCAACTACGCGTCGCCTAAGGCTCTAGCTAGGCTCTGATACCACTGTAGGGTTCCTAGGCACACTAATGAGGTCTCATAAGGCATCAACCATGCAAATTTCAAAAAATACAAGTGCCGAGAAACCCTAATACGGATCGTTAACTAGAATTTTAGGTGAAACAAGCAACTAGTTAACAACTTAACTAAGTGAACGGAAATACAACCTTTGTAGATCCGGTTCTCCACCTCCATAGCTCCATGATGAAGTCTCCTTACTGTCCAAATCAAATCCCGGGCTCTAGCGTTGGCTTCATCGGAGAAATGGGCGGGCTAGGTCATCGACTATGATGCCGAAGATGATCTACGTCGAGGCATCACAAGATCAAGCTCCCACTTCACCAAGTCATTAAACTTGTGAAGAAAACACCCTATACTACTTTGCAAGAGGTAGAGGATGATGAAATATGAGATGGGTTCACTTTAGAATTGGATTTCTCACTCATTTCATCAAATCACCATTGATGGAATCAAGCTTTTCTTCATGTGAAGAAGAAGAAGAAGAAGATGAATATTATGATAAGTTGTTTTTTAAAATAAAAAACAATATGATACTTATCATAATCTTAACCTTAGTTAGGTGTAGACCATGGTTAGGGTTAATGGTTAGGTTTAGGAAAAGAACAAGAATGGTCAAGCTTTCAACACTTCATGAAGTTTCCACAAAACTACAAAATAAGCCACCATTCTCTTTATGTTTTTCTAAATGAGATAAATAAAATAAATAAATAGATAAATGAAATGAAACCTTAACCACTAACTAACCATGGTTTAATTCTTTACATAAACCCAAGCAAGAATGTATCATCAAACATGATACAATCAAGTGCACTAAAATATATCACATATACAATGTGCAATGCAAGTGAGAAAATCCATTTAAAGTGAACCAATACTAGTTAATGCAAAGTAATATATCAAATATATAATTATACATTAAATCATTAAATCAACACTTGATTTAACGATCCGGTCATATCGCATATGACCGACTAATATCCAATGTATCGACTTATCGAATCAACCCTTCATTCGATAACTAGGTTATATCGCATACAACCTTTCGATACATTCATCGCGAGAATGGAATACGGTATCACATACACGCATTATTCTCGGTCCCGCACATATCCCATATGCGCTCCTATTTCGTTTCGTTTGAGCCAGGAAACCTCTGTGTAGGACTCTAAAGACTCGTCAATACGCCGGCAGCGGATGATGATCATATCAAACATCCACAAGCCGCAAGCGGTCTGCCAAACGTAACGGCCACCCGGGTATTGAGCGATCAGAAGATCGACGAGCAAGCCCGCTCACACTCCTGTGAATCCAACCAGTAACACTTACCGCACAGTCCGGTCTGATCGTCTGATATGTCGCATATCTCGCCTAGGGGTGGTAAACGTCAGACCCCAATAGCTTGATAAGTCATGTCGATATGAGGTCTTTAACAGTTCGAGAAACTACTGGTAACACTTACCAGTAAATCTCAGCAACCCTGGCCAGGGATTTCCGGTTATAGCCAATCGAACACAGCGCAACATCAACTTCCTATACCGGGAGAGACGAATCCCCTCCTATCGCTCATTGCCTCCATGTGATTCGGGACTGTACCCAAAAACCACCGTTTTGCATGCCCTCTTGGACGTGGTAAGGTGGAAATCAAAGCACAGTGGGAACCACACAAGACTCTATGACGATCTCGGGTCAACAGACTACTCTGTACCAGGGTCACCAGAGAACTGCCATCTGACGTAAGGTATAATACCATCTGGGAGTTCTCGGCGAGTCCGTACAGTGTACCCAGTCTCCATTGAGCACCCGTATATCATCTCTGATGTCTAACACCAATGGATATGGGATCATCCATCGCCCATCTGTATGGGTCGAGAAGGTATACGCTAGTCTACACTGGTATATCGATGCCCCGTCTCGATATACCCTCGACTAGGGACTTTGAAGGATGTACTTATGGATTACCATGTGCTCACTAGTATGATCCGCATCATAGTCCAGATAGTCAAGTACACATCCTAAGGGCTTTACTAACATGTAACAGAGAGACAATCAGTGTACACGTTAAGGTAAAGATCAACCAGATAGCATACTATCATATCGAGCAAGAAAGTCCTCCCTATATTTGTCCAAGCATCCACTACAATATACATCCTATGTATAGTAATGGCCTCTAGGGCATACATACAACTAACACAAACAGGTTTTAGTTGGATACAGTCCCGAGCCATATGGAGGCAGTGAGCGGATCTGCAGGGGTTCGTCTCTCCCGGTATTGGGGGTGAGGTCGCGCTGTGTCTAGGGGAGCCATTACACAAAGCCCTTGGCCGAGGCAGGAGATTTTCTGGTAAGTATTCCAGTAGTATCTAACGGTGTTCTGGGCTACAGTCCGACACGACTTGTACCGCTTTTGGGGGTCTGACTTTTACCAACCCCCTAGGCCCACCATGCGATGCTCATAGACGAACGGACCGGACTGTACGGATATTGTCACTGACAGGCTCAGTAGGGTGTCAGGATGAGTTCGCTCATCGACGTCCCTTTTGGTCAATACCTTGTAGCCCGTTACGTATGGCTAATACCTCTGACGTGCTAGTGGTTAAATCCACAACCAAAGTTTTGAAGAGTCTTTAGAGTCCCCAACAGACCGTTTCTCAAGTTTCGGGCGAAACGCTGTAGAGGCCGTATGGAGATATGGCAGGGTTCGATCAGATACGTGCGGTATTGCACGTATCATGATCGGACGGATAATACTATAGGGCTTTGGTTTAAGCCGGATCCTAGTATTGTACAGTATAGATTTTGTCTCATTGCATTTGTATTCGGTCGGAATACAAATGCGGGTATGTATATACAGTAGCGGGGTTTCCTGTAATTTATTACGGGATCTGATTTTTGAAGTTGCCAGTTTGCATTCCGTTTCGGCCATTTTCCTTTGTATCTTTCCTTGGCTGAAAATTGGTGGAGGAGGGCTTATTTGCAATTATGCAAATTTTCATTGTGGAGGGTGGTCTTTGTATTTTGTTACATCATGATGGTTTCATGACGGTTCCACCATCCCTTAATTTTCTTTGGAGTTATGATGGCTTGACCTTTGGAGTTATGATGGATGATGGAGTGTTGGATTTGGTTGGTGATCATTTCTTCTCATCATTCTCTCTTGCTTTATTGATCCACCCCCTTGGATTTTTTCCCTCTCCAATTTTCTGTACATGGACGGCCACTAAGAGAGGGGGGCTGTCCAATTTTTAGGGGGTGAGAAATGAGTCTTATTTCCATGCTAAAAATCCCTTAGTTCATCCAAAAAGTTGATAGTTGATTTCCTCCACCAAAAGGCAACTTCTTACAACCCCATGAGACATAGAGTTCCACACTATTCTACAGCAATTCTTGGGCACATCGACTCGCCAACTTCGTGCCTGAGTTGCCTCGGTCCAGAGGTGGGAGCCCGTAAAAGAACCCGGCAATGTGGTGCCCTTCCGATGAGGAGATGAAGATCGGAGATTCCGCGGGGAGATCGGGATGACGACGAGAAGACCGAAGGACACGGATCGCTCGGTATATCTCTCTACCCCTTCTCTAGTTTGCTAGGAGTAGGTTAATGGCCCAATCCGGTTTTATGGTCCACGGTGGCGCCGGTTTATAAAGTTAAGAAAATTTTTGTTTCCGCATTTTTGCCTCGGATAGACAGCCGGGGCGCCGCCGTGGCCTAACATATGCAGCCGTTCCGGAACAAGAAATAGATTTAGTAAAGGATGATGACTTCCGGGCAGTTCGGAAGGAACGAGATTTGGGGGAGACTTCAACAGAACCTTTCTGGAATACAATACGAGAAGACTTAGACCCAGGATCGGTCATATTACGCACACCAAGTAGGCCAGAGTTCGGCATTGTCGACGAGACATTTTATGAGTGACCATGACAGTTGACCAGAGATCATTAGAGGATGTGCTAGAGTGGGACTATTTTCGTCATCTTTGATTTTGATATCTTGGGCGATTTATTTGCATGATTGAGATTTGGTGCACCACAGTTGCACTTGACATCGATTTAATGTCATTCGAGATGTTGATTTTGATTTCATGCCTACGGTATGCATGTGATTTGACTTATGCTTTCGGCATAGCTTTCATGCACTTTTAGTATTTTGATTCGATTTTGTGCACGCTGATGCACATGGTTGTGAGATTATATACCACGGTATATCAGATTTGGATTTGGATTGAAATGTATTGTATACCGTCGATTTCGATTGTGATATTCGATATTTGTTTTCGTCCACCTTGTGCACCTGATGTTAGGTCCACGTTACCCACGCCGGTTCTTTCGTGGAGGCGGAATAGGTAAAAATCTAAAATTTTCCTCACTAGGTAACATGAACCATCCATGAAGGATCTTTGCTAAACAAAAACTAACAAATAAACTATAAGTTTTAGCTACTATGTAGAATGGTTATACCTAGGTCTTGAACTCCTTCTCTTCTTTTTGTGGTTCTCCTCCTTGCTTGCTCCTTGTAGTGGTTTGAACGGCTCCTCCTTGTCGTCACCTCTTTGCCGTAGATGGATCCACCCGAGGGCCTCGAACTTGAGCTCCTATCTCAATCTAGAGATAACTAAGGTGCTTGGTTTGCTAGACCTAGGACCTTAGAATGAGTAGAGAAGAGTTATGGTGGTTTTGTCTCAAAGGTTCATGATTTCCAACTCATGGAACACTTGAACTTTGAAAGAGGAAGAGGGAGAGCTTTCTTTCAAGAGAGAGAAAGAAAATGATAGAATGAGCTCTCATAATGCAACCATGCTCACAAAAGAAGGAATAATCATGATAATAATAATAATTAAGAATTGTGATAGTTAGTTTCAATGACCATTATCATTTCATGCATTTAATTCATTTTGCAAAGAACAAGAAGCATCATTGAAAAGAAATGATGATGGTCAACAAGTCCACAATGGTCAACCGGTCAATAAAGTCAACATGTCAACAAAAGTCAAATGTTCAACTGAACCATGACACAATAATCCTTAATTAATATTATTAATCATATTTCTCATTCTCATTAGGGTTTAGAAAAAGTCAACGGTCAACAAGTCAACCAAAGTCAAATGGTCAACAACCCTAATGAGAATCCTCTGCCTCTGCCTCTATCATCTGTGCATACACACCCGCATCCGTGTTCGGAGGAACACGAATACACTAAGACAAAACCAATCCCAAAACAAATACTATGATCTGGCTTAAACCAAAGCCCGCTAGTAATAACTGTCCGGACACCAAACGTGCACAAGTGCGCGGATGTGAACGAACCCCGTCGCAAAACCATGCAACCTCTACTCTGTTTTGCCCAAAGGCGAGTAACCCTCTGTGTGGGACTCTAAAGGCTCGACACTACGCTGGCGGTGGGTTTAACCACAGGCCGCAAGTGGTAGTAGCTGTACGTAACGGTCCCCAGGTAGATGCCGACAAGAAGACTGATGAGGTGAACCCATCTGAACTCCTACTGAGCCTGAATGTGACAATCTCCGTACAGTCCGGTCTGTTCGTCTGAGAGTATCGCATGTCGGGCCTAGGGGGCGGTAAACGTCAGTCCCCTAATAGTGGTATAAGTCGTGTCGGAGTGTAGCCCAAAACACCCTGAGAATCTACTGGAAAACCTACCGGTAATTCTCACTTTCCCTGGCCAGGGACAACTATGTGTAATGGCTCTCCTAGACACTGCGCGATATCAACTCCCAATACCGGGAGAGACGAATCCTGTCTAACCGTCACTGCCTCCAAGTGCTTTGGGACTGCACCTAACTACTACCTGTTTGCAGGACTCAGTAGAGCCGTGGTAGGGTAGTAATCTAAGAACAGTGGGAACACACTCGAGGCGAAGTGACAGTGCCACGTCAGCGGACTAAGCTGTACTCATGTCACCTGGGAACTGTTGACTGACGATAGGTATAATACCAACCAACAGTTCCCGACGAGTCCTGTCCAGTGTACTCGTAACCTAATGAGCACCTGCATACTATCTCCAGTACGACGTACTGATGGCTATGGGATAGACCATCCCCCTTGCTGGGATGAGAAGCGTATGCACCAGTCTACTCTAGAGTATCGATGCCCTGTCTCGATAATCCTACGACTAGGGACCAAAATAAGGATGTGCTTATAGACTACCCAGCCCCCACTAGTGTGATCGCCATCACAACGCCGGTAGTCAAGTAAAGATCCTAAGGGCTCCATCAACATGTATTAGCGATATGTTAAAAGAAACATATACACATATTAAGATAGAAACAAACCAAGTAGCATACTACTATATCGAGCAAACTATCGTAAACCCGTATATATATCCCAAGCCTCCAAAATGTATTATACAAACTAGTACTATACAATAATGTCCTCTAGGGCATACATATTTAACAATCTCCCACTTGCACTAAAGGCCAGTAATTGGTGTACCGCATACCCAACGTCTGCACTAAGGCCAGCTGCTGGCGTACCGCATACCCAATAGCTCAAAAAGTCGCTCGAACTGTGTTTGAGGGAGGGCCTTTGTGAATGGATCCGCCGTGTTGTCTTTTGTGTCCACTCTTCGTACCTCGATATCCTGGCGTTCAATGATCTCCCTAATTAGGTGATACCGCCTTAAGATGTGTCTGGATTTCTGATGGGACCTTGGTTCCTTTGCTAAAGCTATAGCCCCATTGTTATCACAATACAAAGGTATTGGGTCAACAATGGACGGAACTGCCTAAAGTTCACTAATGAACTTCTTCATCCAGACCGCATCTTTTGCGGCATCGCTTGCAGCAATGTATTCAGCCTCCATCGTCGAGTCTGCGACGGTATCCTATTTGGAACTCCTCCAACATACCGCCCCTCCGTTGAGGGTAAACACAAAACCCAAGACAGACATGCTGTCATCTTGGTCACTCTGGAAGCTTGAATCGGTAAAGGAATCGATCCTGAGGTCTCCATTACCGTAAACCAGGAACATCTCCTTAGTCCTTCTCAGGTACTTGAGAATGTTCTTCACTGCCGTCCAGTAGCCCTCACCTGGGTCTGACTGATACCAGCTCACCACGCTCAGCGCGTAAGCTACATCTGGTCTTGTACATAGCATCGCATACATTATAGATCCTACCGCCGAAGCGTAGGGTATAGTGCTCATGCGAACCCTCTCCTCGTCAGTCTAAGGAGACATCTTCTTAGAGAGGGTGATTCCGTGCAATACGGGTATATTACCGCACTTGGAATCTTCCATACTAAATCTCTTTAGTACGGTCTCTATGTACCTGGACTGCGAAAGTCCCAGTAGTCTCTTGGATCTATCTCTGTTGATCTTGATCCCCAGAATGTACGAGGCATCACCCAGGTCCTTCATGGAGAACCGTTGTGACAAGAATAGCTTGACCGATTGTAGCATAGGAATGTCATTTCCTATCAAAAGAATGCCGTCCACGTACAAGACTACGAACACGACAGTTCGTCCTACAATCTTCTTATAGACACAAGGTTCATCTTCGTTCTTGAAGAAATCAAATTCCTTGATTGCCTCATCAAAACAAATGTTCCAGCTCCGCGATGCCTGCTTTAGTCCATAAATGGATTTAAGCAACTTGCACACCTTCCCGCTGCTCCCACTGTCTATAAAACCCTCTGGCTGATCTGTTAGTTATATGTATGCCCTAGAGGCCATTACTATACATAGGATGTATATTGTAGTGGATTCTTGGACATATATAGGGAGGAATTTCTTGCTCGACATGATAGTATGCTATCTGGTTACTCTTTACCTTAACGTGTATACTGATTGTCTCTCTGTTACATGTTGGTAAAGCCTTTAGGATGTGTACCTGACTACCGGGACTATGATGCGGATCATACTAGTGGGGACATGGTAGTCCATAAGTACATCCTTCAAGGTCCCTAGTCGTGGGTGTATCGAGACGGGGCATCGATATACCAGAGTAGACTAGAATATACCTTCTCGACCCATAAAGATGGGCGATGGATGATCCCATATCCATTGGTGTTTGACATCAGAGATGATATACGGGTGCTCAGTGGACACAGGGTACACTGGACGGACTCGCCGAGAACTCCCAGATGGTATTATACCTTACGTCAGATGGCAGTTCTCTGGTGACACTGGTACAGAGTAGTCTGTTGACCCGAAATCGTCATAGAGTCTAACCATTATACAACCATGGTTTAATCTTTTCACAAACCCAAGTTAGCATGCATCATCAAACATGATACAAACTTGTGCACAAAAATATATCACATATACAATGTGCACAAACAAATGAGAAAATTCATTTAAAGTGAACCAATACTAGTTAATGCAAAGTAATATATCAAATATATAATTATGCATTAAATCATTAAATCAACACTTGATTTAACGATCCGGTCATATCGCATATAACCGACTAATATACAATGTATCGATTTATCGAATCAATCCTTGATTCGATAACTAGGTTATATCACATACAACCATTCGATACATTCATCGCGAGAATGGAATACGGTATCCCATACACGCATTATTCTCGGTCCCGCACATATCTCATATGCTCTCCTATTTCGTTTCGCTTGAGCCAGGAAACCTCTGTGTAGGACTCTAAAGACTTGTCAATACGCCGGCAGCAGGTGATGATCATATCAAACACCCACAAGCCGCAAGCGGTCTGCTAAACGTAACGGCCACCCGGGTATCGAGCGATCAGAAGATCGACGAGCAAGCCCGCTCACACTCTTGTGAATCCAACCAGTAACACTTACCGTACAGTCCGGTCTGATCGTCTGATATGTCGCATATCTCGCCTAGGGGTGGTAAACGTCAGACCCCATTAACTCGATAAGTCGTGTCGATATGAGGCCTATAACAGTTCGAGAAACTACTGGTAACACTTACCAGTAAATCTCAGCAACCCTGGCCAGGGATTTCCGGTTATAGCCAATCGAACACAGCGCAACATCAACCCCCTATACCGGGAGAGACGAATCGCCTCCTATCGCTCATTGCCTCCATGTGATTCGGGACTGTACCCAAAAACCACCGTTTTGCACGCCCTCTTGGACGTGGTAAGGTGGAATTCAAAGCACAGTGGGAACCACACTAGACTCTATGACGATTTCGGGTCAACAGACTACTCTGTACCAGTGTCACCAGAGAACTGCCATCTGACGTAAGGTATAATACCATCTGGGAGTTCTCGGCGAGTCCGTCCAGTGTACCCAGTCTCCACTGAGCACCCGTATATCATATAGTCTTGTGTGGTTCCCACTGTGCTCTGATACCACTCAAAGGACAGTTCAAGACGGTCAGATAATCGTAGACGGAGTTAGACTCTGATACCAGTCTCCACTGAGCACCCGTATATCGTAGACGGAGTTAGAAGTCCGATTAAACCGAAACCCTAGCGCGGGTGTAAAACATAAGTAACGTCTATATAATATATCGTATATACTATATACAGTATCCATCACAGAACATCTCATGATCACATCACAGATATCGCAGCAGAAGAAACATATGAAATATTGGATATACTAGGGCGTCCGTGTTTTCAATACGAGCCAGTATAAAACACAGATTCCACGGTCGCGATGAATAGCCAAACCCACACCCCTAGACCCCTACGAGAGCGGCAAGCAACCCTACCAATTCTAGGGTTAGGAGACCCGGACTCGACTCCTCGAGTTGGTCTCCCACTGGACCCCAGAACCCGGTTACTTGTGCTCCCCTCCTTGGGTCTATCCTAGTGCGGAAAAGTAAATAATATACAAATGGTGACATCTTCCGCAACCTGGAAGTGCCCCAATAAAAGAATATTACATACAAGTGTTTACATGAAACGGAGAAAGAGTTAGTAAACTCTTGGGATGATACATGTTGATGTATATAGGTCCCCTGTCTACACATGCCAAGACCGGTTCTTTGTACTTCATTACAGTCTCTGATGATCTCTTTAGATTCAGACATATGTTCTTGTTGAAACACAAGTCAGAACCTTTTGAGATATTCACAGAATATAAGTTAGAAGTAGAGAACCAATACGGGTATAAGTATTATGTCCTTTGATGTGATCAAGGAGGAGAATACTTGAGCATTCGCCACTAGTCAAGTTCAACCCGTACATTCCTTGATTGAATTAAACCCACCCGCACGACCCTTGACGAATGCCAAACAACGCCGAATAAAAACCCTAACCATTATACAACCATGGTTTAATCTTTACACAAACCCAAGTTAGCATGCATCATCAAACATGATACAAACTTGTGCACAAAAATATATTACATATACAATGTGCACAAACAAGTGAGAAAATTCATTTAAAGTGAACCAATACAAGTTAATGCAAAGTAATATATCAAATATATAATTATGCATTAAATCATTAAATCAACACTTGATTTAACGATCCGGTCATATCGCATATAACCGACTAATATACAATGTATCGATTTATCGAATCAATCCTTGATTCGATAACTAGGTTATATCACATACAACCATTCGATACATTCATCGCGAGAATGGAATACGGTATCGCATACACGCATTATTCTCGGTCCCGCACATATCTCATATACTCTCCTATTTCGTTTCGCTTGAGCCAGGAAACCTCTGTGTAGGACTCTAAAGACTTGTCAATACGCCGGCAGCAGGAGATGATCATATCAAACACCCACAAGCCGCAAGCGGTCTGCTAAACGTAACGGCCATCCGGGTATTGAGCGATCAGAAGATCGACGAGCAAGCCCGCTCACACTCTTGTGAATCCAACCAGTAACACTTACCGTACAGTCCGGTCTGATCGTCTGATATGTCGCATATCTCGCCTAGGGGTGGTAAACGTCAGACCCCATTAACTCGATAAGTCGTGTCGATATGAGGCCTATAACAGTTCGAGAAACTACTGGTAACACTTACCAGTAAATCTCAGCAACCCTGGCCAGGGATTTCCGGTTATAGCCAATCGAACACAGTACAACATCAACCCCCTATACCGGGAGAGACGAATCGCCTCCTATCGCTCATTGCCTCCATGTGATTCGGGACTGTACCCAAAAACCACCGTTTTGCATGCCCTCTTGGACGTGGTAAGGTGGAATTCAAAGCACAGTGGGAACCACACAAGACTCTATGACGATTTCGGGTCAACAGACTACTCTGTACCAGTGTCACCAGAGAACTGCCATCTGACGTAAGGTATAATACCATCTGGGAGTTCTCGGCGAGTCCGTCCAGTGTACCCAGTCTCCACTGAGCACCCGTATATCATATAGTCTTGTGTGGTTCCCACTGTGCTCTGATACCACTCAAAGGACAGTTCAAGACGGTCAGATAATCGTAGACGGAGTTAGACTCTGATACCAGTCTCCACTGAGCACCCGTATATCGTAGACGGAGTTAGAAGTCCGATTAAACCGAAACCCTAGCGCGGGTGTAAAACATAAGTAACGTCTATATAATATATCGTATATACTATATACAGTATCCATCACAGAACATCTCATGATCACATCACAGATATCGCAGCAGAAGAAACATATGAAATATTGGATATACTAGGGCGTCCGTGTTTTCAATACGAGCCAGTATAAAACACAGATTCCACGGTCGCGATGAATAGCCAAACCCACACCCCTAGACCCCTACGAGAGCGGCAAGCAACCCTACCAATTCTAGGGTTAGGAGACCCGGACTCGACTCCTCGAGTTGGTCTCCCACTGGACCCCAGAACCCGGTTACTTGTGCTCCCCTCCTTGGGTCTATCCTAGTGCGGAAAAGTAAATAATATACAAATGGTGACATCTTCCGCAACCTGGAAGTGCCCCAATAAAAGAATATTACATACAAGTGTTTACATGAAACGGAGAAAGAGTTAGTAAACTCTTGGGATGATACATGTTGATGTATATAGGTCCCCTGTCTACACATGCCAAGACCGGTTCTTTGTACTTCATTACAGTCTCTGATGATCTCTTTAGATTCAGACATATGTTCTTGTTGAAACATAAGTCAGAACCTTTTGAGATATTCACAGAATATAAGTTAGAAGTAGAGAACCAATACGGGTATAAGTATTATGTCCTTTGATGTGATCAAGGAGGAGAATACTTGAGCATTCGCCACTAGTCAAGTTCAACCCGTACATTCCTTGATTGAATTAAACCCACCCGCACGACCCTTGACGAATGCCAAACAACGCCGAATAAAAACCCTAACCATTATACAACCATGGTTTAATCTTTACACAAACCCAAGTTAGCATGCATCATCAAACATGATACAAACTTGTGCACAAAAATATATTACATATACAATGTGCACAAACAAGTGAGAAAATTCATTTAAAGTGAACCAATACAAGTTAATGCAAAGTAATATATCAAATATATAATTATGCATTAAATCATTAAATCAACACTTGATTTAACGATCCGGTCATATCGCATATAACCGACTAATATACAATGTATCGATTTATCGAATCAATCCTTGATTCGATAACTAGGTTATATCACATACAACCATTCGATACATTCATCGCGAGAATGGAATACGGTATCACATACACGCATTATTCTCGGTCCCGCACATATCTCATATGCTCTCCTATTTCGTTTCGCTTGAGCCAGGAAACCTCTGTGTAGGACTCTAAAGACTCGTCAAGACGCCGGCAGCAGGTGATGATCATATCAAACACCCACAAGCCGCAAGCGGTCTGCTAAACGTAACGGCCACCCGGGTATTGAGCGATCAGAAGATCGACGAGCAAGCCCGCTCACACTCCTGTGAATCCAACTAGTAACACTTACGGTACAGTCCGGTCTGATCGTCTGATATGTCGCATATCTCGCCTAGGGGTGGTAAACGTCTGACCCCATTAACTCGATAAGTCGTGTCGATATGAGGCCTATAACAGTTCGAGAAACTACTGGTAACACTTACCAGTAAATCTCAGCAACCCTGGCCAGGGATTTCCGGTTATAGCCAATCGAACACAGCGCAACATCAACCCCCTATACCGGGAGAGACGAATCCCCTCCTATCGCTCATTGCCTCCATGTGATTCGGGACTGTACCCAAAAACCACCGTTTTGCACGCCCTCTTGGACGTGGTAAGGTGGAAATCAAAGCACAGTGGGAACCACACAAGACTCTATGACGATTTCGGGTCAACAGACTACTCTGTACCAGTGTCACCAGAGAACTGCCATCTGACGTAAGGTATAATACCATCTGGGAGTTCTCGGCGAGTCCGTCCAGTGTACCCAGTCTCCACTGAGCACCCATATATCATCTCTGATGTCAAACACCAATGGATATGGGATCATCCATCGTCCATCTTTATGGGTCGAGAAGGTATATGCTAGTCTACTCTGGTATATCGATGCCCCGTCTCGATACACCCACGACTAGGGACCTTGATGGATGTACTTATGGACTACCATGTCCCCACTAGTATGATCCGCATCATAGTCCCGGTAGTCAAATACACATCCTAAGGGCTTTACCAACATGTAACAGAGAGACAATCAGTATACACGTTAAGGTAAAGAGTAACCAGATAGCATACTATCATGTCGAGCAAGAAAGTCCTCCCTATATATGTCCAAGAATCCACTACAATATACATCCTATGTATAGTAATGGCCTCTAGGGCATACATATAACTAACAATCTCCCACTTGCACTTGGGCCATCTGATAGCAGTGGTTGTAGTATCTCATACTCAACCATCCCATAAAAGTCTCTCTCTGGGAATAGGCCTTCGTGAGTGGATCCGCCGTGTTGTCCTCTGAGTCTGTTCTCCTAACCTCGATCACCCTGGAGATCAACCATCTCCATGATCAGGTGACACTGCCTTAGAATATGTCTGGATCACTGATGGGACCGACGCTCCTTGGCATAAGCCACAACTCCATTGTCACACAATGGGAGGAACTAAGTTCATCTTATGAACCAATATACATCCAGACTGCCTCTTTGGTAGCATCTTAAGTAGCGATGTATCCTGCCTTTATCATCTAGTATGCCACGGTATCTAGCTTGGAACTCTTCCAACATACCATCCCATTACTGTGGGTAAAGACAATGCCTGTGACTGACATTCAGTCGTTCTTATCACCCTGGAACCCTTCCAGTGATTCTCCCCAGGATCGATTGATACCATCTCACTACAACTAGTGAGTATCCTAACATCCATTTAGATCCATCTCATAGATCCCAAATCCAGGATTTAGTAGGTATCACTTTGATCCTATATGGAGAATCCTAGTGATAAGCGGAGATTGACCGAGCGTAGCATAGGAAACTCCTTCCCTATCAAGAGTATGTCATCCACGTACTCTATGAGGATCACCACCATACTCCCTACTACCTTTTTGTTTATACAAGGTTCATCTACCATTTTGATGATGTCAAACTCTTTGACTACTTCATCAAAACAGACGTTCCAACTCCGCGATGCCTGCTTTATGTTATAAAGCATCTTGTGCACGTTTCCGCTGCTCCCACTGTCTACGAAGCCCTCTAGCTGTGTACTTACAGACGTTCTCTTCTAAAACATCATTTAGAAAAGCAGTCATGGCACCCAACCGCCAGATATCGTAGTCATGGTATGTAGCCGTGGAAAGTAGGATCTGGATGGACTTAAGCATAGCCACTTGAAAAGGTTTCATCATTATCCACGCCTGGTCGATGACGAAAAGCTTTAACAAGTCTAGCTTTGAAAGTCTCAACTTTTCCATCTACACCAAGTAATCTTCTCAAGATATACTTGCTTCTGATGGGGATTTAACCCTTCAGATATAGCAACCAAAGTCCATACTTTGTTGGTGTACATGGATTCCATCTCAGATCGCTAAGCATCCAGCCATTCTTACAGAGTCTTACTCCTGATGGCCAGCTCGAAACTAGTTGGGTCATCATCTCATGATGCAATCCTCACTCACACTATCATAGAGAAACAGAAGTGCCTCTCAGGTGGGTGAGGAACCCTACTAGATCGGCGGAGAGGCTGAGGTTCGTTGGAATCTACTGAATCCTTTGGTTCTATCAAATCATCAGCTGCAATTTGTATAGCTGGAACATTTCCAGTTCTACATAACAGACCTTGCCTCGAGCTTGTCCGGATTTTGCTTTTAGACATAGGCCGGACAACCCCAAATCTTAACTAACTTAAGATATGGGCTCTTCCCTTTCCATATCACATATGAAGCGGTGGGCATAGATTTGATTCGAATCCTATTCAATAGGTATGCAGCTTCTCAAGTGCATAACTCCCAAAAAAGGAAATAGGAAACTCAGTAGTACTCATCATAGAGCACACCATATCCTGGTTTATACATATAAGGTGCATCTGCTCCGCCCCGATACACCGACGTACTATGGTGTATACGGAGGAGTAAGGCTGAGAGAGAATCTCATTCTCCTTTAGAATAAACCAAGATTTTCGTGCTCAAGTATTCTCCTCCTTGATCACATCAAAGGACATAATACTTATACCCGTATTGGTTCTCTACTTCTAACTTATATTCTGTGAATATCTCAAAAGGTTCTGACTTGTGTTTCAATAAGAACATATTTCTGAATCTAAAGAGATCATCAGAGACTGTAATGAAGTACAAAGAACCGGTCTTGGCATGTGTAGACAGGGGACCTATATACATCAACATGTATCATCCCAAGAGTTTACTAACTCTTTCTCCGTTTCCAGTAAACAGAGCTATGGTCATCGTATCTTTGTGACATGACTGGCAAGTTTCATAAGATGTAAATTCAAACTAATTTAAATATGCATCTAAATGTAACTTCAGCCAGTCGGGTCGCATTGATATGGCCTAGTCTACAAAGCCTTAAGAAGGATCCGTTCATTTCTGAACTCTTCCTCTTGTGTGTGTTCTGTATACTAAGAACTGTAGTTTGATTTAGAACATCAATCTTTTAGATAATGTTCCTGAACCGATCAACTTTTGATATAGGAAATGTTCAAAACATTATCCAACAACACAAAATTTTATCATTTCTTTACTAATAAAGAGACTGATATGATTTTGTATATCAGGTTCAGTATCTAATAGCATTTATTCAGAATCAATGTATTGGTAATACAGGGTGACAGTGACTAACAGACTTGGCTGCAACACTTGCCCCGTTTTCTATCTCATGAAACTTATCACCCGTTCTCAGTTTTTCTACCTTTCTGTAGCCCTATGTAACAGATTACATATCTGGGATCCTGATCCGGTATCATATACCAAGGATGCGGAGGATACTGAGAAATAGTTCTTTGTAATGAACACACCCGAAGATGATGCATCAGCATGCACTCTCTTCGTTTGGGCGGCACGGGAATTCTGGTAATCCCCAATTTCCTGCTCTGTCTTATAAAAATTATAAGTTGGAGCGGGACCAACGTTCCCCAGCTCTGTATAACAAGCGGGTTCGGTCAATATCCGTATTATTATCTTGATTAAGGCGTGATATGGTCGCTACCTGGAGAGAGAGAGAAGAAAACACTCAGCGTGCGCTCTTGCAAGAATAGATTGGTTATTATTTTATCTAATCAGGATGGCTCCCACTGCTTTTTATCAAATCTTCCTTCAAACCCTAAAAGGAAAGACTAGCCGGGATTAATTACACACTACAAGTTCGCCAATCTTTCAGCCAGGCCAGTGTCGGTACTTTGAGGGAGGTCCCCCGTGCTTTCGCACGAACCTAATTAATGTAAATCTCGTTTTCCCAGAGGCGTAACCCCGTTGACACCTTTCTAGACACCTACTTGATCGGCTAATTGTAATGTGTAAAACTCTCCCAGGAGTAACTCTTACTCGCAGCGGGTATCGGGATCCAACTATCTCATAGAAAGTATGCAATCTCATTGCAAATTTCAACACTTGAAATTCCCGATAATATTTTGCCCCTAGTGTTCTATGACCTTGACGAATGCCAAACAACCCATAGTCCACTAGTCAAGTTCAACCCGTACATTTCTTGATTGAATTAAACCCACCCGCACGACCCTTGACGAATGCCAAACAACGCCGTATGAATACCCTAATCCAATCTGCATCATATGCATAAGCAGATAAATACTAGTTAGCTACCGTACACTACGCCTTGACGAATGCCAAACTACCGCAGCACGAATACTAACTAGTACTTATCTGAAATGACGGAGGGCTACGACAGGTTTTTCTGAAAACCTATTGCGTAATGAACTTGATATCGTTGTAGGATCGAATGAATTTTGAAATGGAGTGTTTTTGAGGCTTTTCTAGTTTTGCTAAAGGAGTCACTCCCGGTGAAGGGATCGTCGGTCCTTTCCTCGTCGAATGAGGTGCGGGATATATCATATATATCACTGTGCAAAGCAGAAACTCTTAAAAGCAATCAAAAGACAAACCGAGTGTGTAGCATCTGCCAGTTATTGCTAAAGGAGTCACTCCCGGTGAAGGGATCTCGGTCCTTTCCTCATCGAATAAGGTGCAGGATATATCATATACACCGCTGTGCAAAGCAAGAACTGTAGCTACCTGTTTTATTTTTGAAATTCGATTCCACAACATCTTAGGTTTCTTTTTCTTTCATTAATCATATTAATGAAGTCCCATCATTTAAGTACCTAAACATCACAGATAAATACGACGTACACTTATGTCATCCGCATTCGCCACCCTGCCCCTATTTTCTTATTCATTTATTTATTTATTTATTCTTTTTGAAAAATATATTAAGCATGAAGAGAAAATGGTGGCTTTCTTTGTTTGATATTGAAGCTTCATGAAGCTTTGACCAAAGTGACCATTTTGTCTCATGCTTAACCCTAACCATTCCCACTAACCCTAGTTTAGTCTCTACACTTGACCATGGTTGGTATATGATAAGTATTCTTATTATTTTCATTTTACAAGAATACTTATCATATCATCATCATCTTCTTCTTCTTCTTCTTCACATGAAGAAGCTTGCCTCCATCAATGGCAACTTGAGAAAATGAGTGAGAAATCCAATTCTAAAGTGAACCCACTTCCTATTTCTTCATCCTCTACCACTTGCCAAGTAGTATAGGGTGTTTTCTTCACAAGTTTCATGACTTGGTGAAGTGGGAGCTTGATCTTGTGATGCCTCGACGTAGATCATCTTCGGCATGAAGCCGACGACCTTGCCCGCCCATTTCTCCGATGAAGCCGACGCTAGAGCCCGGGATTCCATTTGGACAGCGAGGAGACTTCATTGCGGAGCTAAAGAGGTGGAGGACCGGATCTACAAAGGTTGTATTTCCGTTCTTTTAGTTATATTGTTAACTAGTTGCATGTGTTCGCCTAAAATTCTAGTTAACGATCCGTATTAGGGTTTCTCGGCACCCGTAACGTTTGAAATTGGCATGGTTGATGCCTTGTGAGACCTCATTAGTGTGCCTAGGAACCCTACATGATCCATGTAAACGCACCCTTCTAAACAGCCATTTAGAAAAGCCGTTTTTACGTCCATCTGCCAGATTTCATAGTCATGGAAGGCAGCAATGGCAAGTAGGATCCGAATGGATTTAAGCATAGCCATTGGAGAAAATGTTTCGTCATAGTCCACACCAGGTCTTTGACGAAAACCTTTTGCAACGAGTCTAGCCTTATAGGTTTCCACCTGCCCATCTGCACCAAGTTTCCTTTTGTAGATCCATTTGCATCCAACGGGTTTTACCCCATGTGGAGCAATATCCAAGGTCCACACTTTATTGGTGTACATGGACTCCATTTCGGATTTCATAGCTTCTAGCCACTTATCAGAGTCCCTACTGATAATGGCCTGCCTGAAACTGGTAGGGTCATCTTCTTCCAAGATACAATCCTCTCGATCCCATCTAAGAGAAAACCGTAGTATCTCTCGGGCGGATGAGAAATCCTACCAGATCTACGGAGTGGCTGAGGATCGTCTGGGGTTATTGAATTCTGAGGTTCTGTAAAATCTTCAGTTACATTTTGTGGTTTATGGATTTCTCCCAGTTCTACCGAACTCCCACTAGTTTCTTTTGCAAGAAACTCCCTTTCTAAAAAGGTAGCATGGCGAGATACAAACACCTTCTATTTCTCAGTGTGGTAGAACAGATATCCTAGTGAATCTTTAGGATATCCCATAAATTTACACAGAACTGACCGTGCCTCTAGCTTGTCTGGTTTCTGTGTTTTCACATAGGCCGGACAACCCCATATCTTAATAAATTTAAGAAATGGTTTCTTACTGCTCCATATTTCATACGGAGTTTTAGGCACAAATTTGGACGGAACTTGATTCAAAAGGTATGCCGCTGTCTAAAGCGCATATCCCCAGAATGAAAGAGGCAACTCAGCACTACTCATTATGGAGTGAACCATATCCAATAGGGTACGATTCCTCCGCTCCGATACACCATTGTGCTGTGGTGTATAAGGGGGAGTAAGCTGTGAGAGAATACCGTTCTCTTTTAAGTAATCTAGGAATTCCGTGCTTAAGTACTCCCCTCCTCTATCAGACCGGAGGATCATGATACTTTTTCCAGTCTGGTTCTCTACTTCGTTTCTGAATTCCTTGAATTTCTCAAAAGCTTCATATTTGTGTTTCATCAGATACACATATCCGAACCTAGAAAGATCGTCAGTGAATGTGATGATGTACGAGAACCCACCCCTTGTATGTATAGACATTGGACCACATACATCACTATGTATGAGTCCCAAGAGCTCTGTTGCTCTTTCTCCATGTTCGGTGAACGGAGATTTGGTCATCTTTCCTTTGAGACAAGACTGACAGGTTTCATAAGATGAAAACTCAAACGTATTTAAGAGTCCATTTTTATGCAACTTGCTTAGTCTTTTCTCTCCGATATGACCAAGTCTACAATGCCACAAGTAGGATTCATTCGTATCTGAATTCTTCCTCTTGCGTGTGTTTTGTACATTGAGAACTGTATTCTGATTTAGAACGTAGATACCATTACACAGTGTACCTTCTGCAACCAGTACCTTATGAAGGTAAATGTTCATGATATTTCTATCAAGAACAAAGTTATAGCCATTTTTATCGAGTAAAGAAACTGATATGATGTTGCAAACCATGGAAGGTACATAGTAGCAATCGTTCAAAATCATAATATTGTCGTTTGGCAACACTAGGTGATATTCACCGACGGCTGCAGCATTAACTTGTGCTCCATTCGCTACCCTGAGCGACATATCACCAGGTACAACTTTCCTACTTTTTCTCAGTCCCTGTAATAGATTACAGATATGAGATCCTGATCCGGTATCAAGTACCCAGGAGGTAGGGCTGACCGTAAAGCAGTTCTCAATTACAAGAACACCTGAAGTAGATGCAAAACTATGCTTCTTCTTCAACTGGGTATCCTTGGAATCCATACAATCCTCTTTCTCTTGCTCATACTTATGACTGTTGTCGTAAGTTAGAGCCGAACCAACGTTCCCCAGCCCCGAATAAGAATTCGGATCGGTCAAGCGATACATTTTATTATCTTGATTAGGGCGTGAAATGGTTGCTACCTGGAGAGAGAGAAAAGAAACACTAAGCGTGCGCTCTTGCAAGATTAGATTGGTTTATTAATTTATCTAATCAGGATGGCACCCACTGTTTCCTCAAATTCTTCTTCAAACCCTAAAAGAAAAACTAGTCGGGATTAATCGCACGTCACAATACTTGCTTAACCTTTCAGCCAGGCTAGTGTTGGTACTTCGAGGGAGGTTTTCCAACACTTTCGCGAAGTTCCTTAATTAAATAACCTCTTTTCCCTTGTGGCGTAGCCCTTCTAACACCGTTCTAGACACCTACTTGGTTTACAGCAATGATTGTTAAGTGAAATAATCTCCCGAGAGTAATCCAACTCATCAGTGGGATCGGGATCCAACTATCATTGTGCGATGACCTAGATGGAATCCACTCTAGTCACCACACTCCAGAAGGTATGCTAAATCTGCAAATTTCAGTTTCTTTAGAAACTCCCGATGTAGATTTTTTCCCCTAGGACCCAAGTGACCTTGACGAATAATCAACAAATCAAAAGGTCCTAGTCAAGTTCAACCCGTCGTTATCCAGGATTGCATTAGACCCGCCCGCATGATCCTTGACGAATAATCAACAAAATCATGCGACCGTCCTAACCAATCGCATCTATCAGTGCAACAGAGAATTATTACTTAGCTACCGTTCACTGTGCCTTGACGAATAATCAACAAACGCAGCACGAATACTAAGTATTAATTATCTGAAACGACGGAGGGCTACGGCTGGGTTTTTGGCGAAAAAGCCGTTAACGTAATGAACTTGATGTAGTTGAAGGAACATGATAGCCCTTTTTGAAAATATAGTGGCGAAAACTTTTGCTAAAGAGGTCACTTCCTATGAAGGGATCTCGGCTCTTTCCTCGTCGAATGAGGTGCTGGGCATGCATAACCGAATACCTCTGTGCAAAGCAAGAATAATCGACTATAGTGAAGTTATTACCCTAACGCAAACTTTAATCCAAGGGGTCACTCCCGATGAAGGGATCTCGGCCCTTGCCTCATCGAATGAGGTGCTGGGCATTCATAACCGAATACCTCTGTGCAAAACAAAAGAGAACGTCTTTGCAATAACAGCTTTTTGAAAATTGTTCCAACAACGTCTTTTAGGTTTGTTTTTCTTTGCATTAATATAATGCGTCCCATCAATTAATCCTACCATTGCAGAAAACAACGAAAATATGACGTACGCTTGTGCCATCCGCATTCGCCACGGGGCCCGTCATTACCCGTTAGGTTACTTAACTAACGACAGAGCGGGGGCTGGACTAGCGCTGATGCAAAACATAAGCAACGCCTACTAGATATCATATATAGATGTATATATTCGTCAGATGCAATGATAGCCATTCCAGATCACAGATGAACACATTGGATATGCTAGGAATCCGTGTTTCGTTCGAGCCTGCAACGAAAGACGGATTACACGGTCGTGATGAATAGCCAAACCCCACCCTAGACCCCTACGGGTGCGGCAAATTACCCGCCAAATACCCTAAGTGAAGCAGCCTCCCTCAACACTGTGAGTAGGCCACTCAGCACTTCAACGTACCCGGTAGTTTATGCACCCCACCTTGGGTCTATCCTAGGAGCAAAAACAGTTAAAGAAATAATATACAGTGGCGGTTACAACCTCATCCCGGTTGTGCAGCCATAAAAATAATATTACATCAATTTACATTTTACATCAAAGGAAAGATAAAGAAACCCTCATCTCATAAAACCCCAGCTATTCATCCGTGACAATCCAACAAGTTCATATACACAATCCAACAACATTACAGATCACAGATATGCACAACCCCACTAATCGACGTATAGCGATTAGCCGACGTTCAGTGCATATAGCATTACAGATATAACCAAATAACTAAGTTTTTCGAACATCGATCAAAATACCAATTTGTAACTACCCCAAACATAACATTATTCTCTGGAAAATCTGGGCAGAAACGAAACATCTTAAAAATCCCAAAATACCAAACAGAGAAAACTGCAAGAAATCGGAGTCGCGGCCGAGTCAACTCGGCCCCGGATCCGCGGCGGAACGCTTGGTTCCGCCGCACATCCGCGGCGAGTTGGCTGAGACATGGGCTCAAATTTCGTGACATTTCCTAGAAAACCCTGCACCGATTTTTAAGACATGTGGAATAATTTTTAGAGCAGTTTTTAAAACGGCAGAAAGCATGGGTTTTTGACAAGTTTTTAGGATTTATACCGGATCGAAGTTCTAAACAGTTTGCTAACAGTTAGTTGTTGTTTAACCTGGCTCTGATACCACTGTTAGGTCTACATTACCCACGCCGGTTCTTTCGGGGAGGCGGAATAGGTAAAAATCAAAATTTTCCTCACTAAGTAACATGGACCATCCATGAAGGATCTTTGCTATGTTGGATATATGTATGCCCTAGAGGCCATTATGTGATAGTAGATGTATCTATACATGTATATATATTCAGTTTGCATTCTTGCTCGACATGATAGTATGCTATCTGGTTCTTCTTTATCTGACATGTTGATTTGATCATGCTTTTATTAATTCATACATGCTGATAAAGCCCTGAGGATATCGGCTTGACTACTCTGATTATGATGGAGATCATACTAGTGGGACATCTGTAGTCTATAAGCATATCCTGGAACGTCCCTAGTCTTAGGTATATCGAGACGGGGCATTGATATACCAGAGTAGACTAGCGTATATGATACTAGACCCATACGATGGGCGATGAATGTTCCCACATTCATCGATGTTTGACATCAAGATCATATACGGGTGCTCAGTGGTGACTGGGTACACTGGACGGACTCACCGAGAACTCCTATATGGAATTATATCTATCGTCGGATAGCAGTTCTCAGGTGACACTGGTACAGGTTAGTCTGTAGACCCGAGATCGTCATAGAGCCTTGTGTGTTCTCCCACTGTACTTTGATTACCACCCTACCACGGCTCTACTGAGTCGTGCAAGCATGTGGCCGTTGGGTACAGTCCCGAGACACACGAAGGCAATGAGCGATAGGAGGGGTTTCGTCTCTCCCGATATTGGGAGTTGATGTTGTACTGTGCCTGACTGGTTATAACAGCAAGTCCCTGGCAAGGGCTGCTGAGATTTGCTGATAAGTGTTATCAGTAGTTTCTCGATCTGTTATAGACCATTCACCGGCACGACTTATTGAGTTATTGGGATCGATGTGACCATCCCTAGGCTCGATATGCAGCATATCTGATGAAGAGACCGGACTGTACGGTAGTGTTGCCGGATGGCTCGACGGGAGTTATAACAGGTTCGCTTGTTTTCTTCTAATCGCTCAATACCCGGGTGGCCGTTACGTTTAGCTGACCGCTTGCGGCTTGGGGGTACTTGTTATGATCATCACCCACTGCCGGCGTATTGACGAGTCTTAGAGTCCCACATAGGAGTTACCTAGTCCAGGCGAAAAGTTGTGGTGCGCGTATGCGATATGCGCTTGGACCCGATTAAAATGCGTGTATGGGATACCGTATATTAATTGGGCGGCTTTCTAATGGTCGGGTCATATGTGATATGACCGGATTAGTGAATCAAGTGTTGATTCATCATTAGTTTCTCACTACAAATCCTATCTTGCTTATTTTGGATGTATGCATGCATGTATGCATTCATTCTTGTTCATGCACATATTGATGTGCAAGCACACATGCATACATACATCACTTTTTATCATGGTTGTTTATATAATGAGAATGGTGGATATATAAGAATTACACCATGGTTATTTTTGGATTATTATTGGATTTAAATTAAAGCAAAAGGAAATGAAAAATGGGTTAAATCATTTAAGAGTTTCTACACTCTTCTAAACTCTACCATGCTCACCTAACTTTTAACCCATGGTTTATTTTCTTATTATGCTTTTAACTTAAATCAAATGATATCTTTAAATCTAACCATGGTTGGTTATGAGAAAGAAAAATATATATAGTTATTTTTCTTTTCTCTTTCAAGGATAATTCATTCTCTTCTTCACAAAAGACCACCATCTTCATCAACCTCCATGCTTTGCTCTCTAGTTCTTGTAAGAGAGTAAAATACTCATAAAAATAGGATTTTGAAGTGAGATCCATAGCCACAACATCATTCTAATCAAGTTTAGCCAACTTGATTAGAGTGTTCTCTTTGTTTTTCCAAAGAAGCAAGCTTGGACGGGAAACTCCGGGTGGATCGTCGTGGACGTGAGAGGACTATAAGTGGACCTTCTTCCAACACCCAAGAGTCTAAGGAGTCAATCTAAACGGGAGCTACAAATGTTGTAGTCTCTAAACACTTTTTTTATTGACTTAAAGTTTAGTTACCCTAATTTTTCTAGGATCGATCCCTTTGCATGTTAGTTTAGCACCTTAAAAAATTATATCTTTGGGTCATGTGATGCTTCAAAAGGGTTCATAGGGTGCTAGGCTAACCTTACATTGGTATCAGAGCCGACCTAGAACATTAGGCGACCTTTTTACGGAGTTAAAACTCCGATCGAACCGAAAATACGACTTTTAAGGGTGCTCTCTGGAAATTTTTTAAAAACTGACTTTTTTCAGAATTAAAAATTCTCAAAAAATAGAGCAGGTAAATATAAGACAAACTGGAAAATTCGTGACCATGAACAGTACTTTTGGCCGCGGAACCGCGGCATAAGCAAGCTTAGGCCGCGGATCCGCGGCTGTATAAGGGGATCTTTGACCAATTTTTGCACAGTGTTTTTCTTTACCTGCTATAGTATATTTTGAGTATGTTTAATCTGAATCTGCTTTTGAAAAATTCTGGAGATGTTTTTGGACTCGTGGTTTCGATCGGAATTTTCATTTCATTTTCTTTTCCGGGTAAACTAGAAAGTATTGAAGTGTTTGAACGAATATCATTTACTCAATATTCACGGGGTTTAAATAGTTTGGAGATACGTGCAAGTCTTTTTGCGGTGGTCCCTCTAGAAGACAACAAACCTTAACTCGATTATGTGACCGTCTCGAACTGCCCTTTGAACCCTAGGGTTTGGGGCAGTACGGCGTGCCACATGTGAGGCGTTGGCTTGACCCTTCTACGGCTGGACCGCCACTACTGTGTCACACTCCGGATCTTTTGAACCCTGCTCAAGTGTTGAGCTTTAGTGAATCTTGGGTGCTTGATTGTTCGTTCGAAAACTTTAATACTGTCTGTTTATCTGGAATGTGATACAATATGTGGAATTCATATAGTGTAGGCATGAAATACGAAATATGTGATATTTCGCATTTATGATGTCTAAAGAGAATCTGGATTCCAAATATTGTAGTTTTACACTTTCTTTTCTGTGACCGTAAGTGTAGTATGTTAGATATCGCCGGTTTCGTTGCTATACATCAACGACAATCGGGGTACGCATACTTACTTACGTTGATGATATGTGATATTATGTGTTGCTGAGATATGATGTGCAGGATTGTCGCGATCGAATAGCCGGGGGGTTTTTTTTGAGATGAGAGTTTTATATTTTCATTCATGTAAATGTAATGTAATATTCTTTTATTTGGGGCACTTCCAGGTTGCGGTTGTGTCACCAGTGTTGTATATTTTTTACTTTTCCGCATTAGGATGGACCCAAGGAGGGGAGCACAGGTGACCGGGTTCTGGGGTTCAGTGGGAGGCCATCTCGAGGAGTCGAGACCGGGTCTCCTAAACTCCAGGATTGGTAGGGTCACTTGCCGCTCTCGTAGGGGTCCAGGGTGTGGGCTTGGCTATTCATCGCGACTGTGGAATCCGTATTTTCTATTCTGGCTAAATACTAAATACGGACGTCCTAGGATATCCCACGTTATATCTATGTTTCTGCTGCCTGTGTTCTGTGATATCTGAGACGAATGACATATTATATATATGATATATAGTAGACGTTGCTTATGTTTTACACCCGCGCTAGTCCCGTCCCGATATGCCGTTAGTTAAATAACCTAACGGTGCATAACGGAACATTGCGGCGAATGCGGATGGCATAAGCGTACGTGTTATTTTCGTTTCTTTTCTGTGATTGGCTTAAGGACTTAAATGATGGGATTACATTAATGTGATTAATGTAAAGAAAATAAACCTAAAAAAAAGATGTTGTAGAATCAGATTTAAAAACTACTCGGCTGTTTATGAAAAAGCTACATTTCAAAACTGCGGAGCCTAAGCCACTCCTTTTGAAAACTGTTTGATTCTACAACGATATCAAGTTCAAAGCGTTAAAGATTTTCTTAAAAATCATTCGCAACCCTCCGTCATTTTAGGAAGTAGAGTACTTAGTATTCGTGCTACGTTTGTTGACTTTAGTTAAGGCGTAGTGTACGGTAGCTAAGTGATGTCTTCCTACACTGCATATGATGCAGATTAATTAGGACATTCATGCGACTTTGTTGACCATAGTTAAGGGTCATATGGGTGGGTCTAATTGATCAAGAAATGACGGGTAGAACTTGACTGGTACTTATGATTTGTTGACTATAGTTAAGATCATAAGTACTAGGGGTAAAAATTACATCGGGAATTTCAAGTGTTGAAATTTGCAATGAGATTGCATACCTTCCATGTGATGGTTGGATCCCGATCCCACTGTGGGCAATAGTTGCTCCTAGGAGAGTTTTACAGTTTACAATTAGCTAACTCATTAGGTGTCTAGAAAGGTGTTAACGGGGCTCCGCCTCTGGGAAAACGAGGTTTACTCTAATTAGGTCCGTGCGAAAGCACGGGGAACCTCCCTCAAAGTACCGACACTGGCCTGGCTGAACGGTTAGCGAAGTTGTAGACTGTAATTAATCCTGGCTAGTTTTTCTTTTTAAGGTTTGAAAGAAAAACTTGATAAAAAGCAGTGGGAAACATCGATTAGACAAGATAATAAACCAATCTAATCTGTGCAAGAGCTTTCACTGAGTGTATTCTTTTCTCTCTCTTAATGGCAGATACCAATGACTGGACTTAAGCTTCTACTAGATAAAAACAAACTGAATGGGACCAACTATAAAGACTGGCTAAGGAATCTGAAGATCGCCTTGACTTATGATAAAGTATCATATGTCCTCACGGCTTTAGCCCCGCCCGTCCCAGGTCCAAAATCCTCAGTTGCGGACATTGAAGTCCGCAAGACATGGGACGCTGACTGTGCCACGGCCACATGCCTCGCGCTTGCATCGATGGATAACACACATCAAAAGCAGCACAAGGACATGGACATTCACGGGATACTGCTCCATACAAAGGAGTTGTATGGGGAGCAATCCCGCGTATTACGATACGAAGCATCAAAGAAACTGTTTCAGATGCGAATGGCCCCTGGCGCACCAGTAGGAGACCATGTGTTGAAGATGATAGCTCTTATAGAAGAGCTTGAGGACCTTGGATGGACAATAGACAATGAACAATATATAGATATTATTCTGCAGTCCCTCCCCTCCACCTTTGCTCAGTTCATAGTGAACTTCAATATGCATGGCATGGAGAAGGACCTCCCTGAACTCCTTAATATGTTAAGGAGTGCAGAGAGCACTATGAAGTCAGCAAAGACTCCCGTTATGACCATTGGACAGTCTTCTTCTTCTCGCCCAAAAGCTAAGGCCAAGGGAAAGAAAAAGAAGAAACCCACTAATCCTAAGGGCGGAGTCAAAAAGGTGAAGGGAAAGGGAAAGTCCACAGCTGGAGACCCGGGGAAAGGCGAGTGTTTTCATTGCCACAAGACAGGACATTGGAAGCGCAACTGCACGGAGTACTTAAGTCTCAAGAAGAAGCATGGTGATGCTTCTGCTTCAGGTGCGTTTGTAACTGAAAACTGTTTTTCTATAAGCTCTGCTTCCTGGGTATTGGATACCGGTTCAGGTTCTCACATTTGCAATTCTATGCAGGGGCTGAGAAATAGCAAGGTTTTGAGGACAGGTGACCATACTCTCCGCGTTGGAAATGGTTCCAATGTACATACAGTCGCAGTGGGAGAGTATCACTTGGGGTTGCCATCTGGATGTATTTTGATTTTGAATCCATGTTATTTTGTACCAAGTATGCTATGTAATATAATATCCGTTTCTTTGTTGGACAATGAAGGGTATAATTTTGTATTGCAAAACAATGTTATGAACATTCACCTGAATCAAATGTTGGTTGGGTATGGTACACTTAATAACGGAATATATGTCCTAAATCAACACACAGTTTTCAGTATACAACACACTAATAAAAGAAAACTTTCAGAATTAAATGAAGCTTTTCTTTGGCACTGTAGACTTGGTCATATTAACGAAACAAGACTAAACAAGTTACACAAAGATGGATATTTAAATTCTTTTGAATATAAATCTTATGCGACTTGCCAGTCTTGTATCAAGGGTAAAATGACCAAAACTCCGTTTACCGGACACGGAGAAAGAGCTACTCAGCTCCTGGGCCTCATACATAGTGATGTATGTGGGCCTATGTCTACACAGGCTAGAGGCGGTTTTTCATACTTCATCACATTCACCGACGATTTCTCAAGATTCGGTCATGTATTTTTATTAAAACACAAGTCCGACGCTTTCGAGAAATTCGTTGAATATAAACAAGAAGTAGAAAAACAAACCGGCTTGAGTATTAAGATGCTTCGATCAGATCGAGGTGGAGAGTATCTCAGTACAGAATTTGCAAACTTCCTAAAAGAGAATGGGATTCTCTCTCAGCTCACTCCTCCTTACACACCACAGCACAACGGTGTGTCAGAACGACGGAATAGGACCCTATTAGATATGGTCCGGTCCATGATGAGTGACGCTGAGTTACCAGTCTCGTTTTGGGGGCATGCATTGGAGACTGCAGCGTTTCTGCTAAACAGGGTTCCAACCAAAGCCGTGTCTACCACGCCATATGAGATATGGAATGGGAAGAGACCATCTCTTAAAAGAATTAAGATTTGGGGTTGCCCGGCCTATGTTAAAAAGCAAAATCCGGAAAAACTCGAGACACGGTCAGTCATGTGTAAATTTGTGGGATATCCAAAGAATTCTTATGGATATCTGTTCTACCACAAAGAGGAACAAAAAGTGTTTGTTTCTCAGTATGCCACATTCTTAGAAAAAGAGTTTTTCACAGATAGAAATGATGGAAATGTGGTAGATCTAGAAGAGGTTCTGGAGACACAAACTACAAATGACGATTTGGTTGAACCGACTGTTGCAACAGAAACTGAAGAACCTCGGCCACTCCGTAGGTCTGGTAGGACTTCTCGCCCACCGGAGAGGCACTACGGTTTCCTCATTGATGGTGACAGAGAAGACTGTATCAATGGATGATGATGATCCTACCAGTTTTCAGCAAGCTATCACGAGTGGTGACTCTGTGAAGTGTCTGGATACCATGAGATCCGAAATGGAGTCTATGTACACCAACAAAGTATGGACTTTGGACGTTGTACCCCCTGGGGTAAAACCTGTAGGGTGCAAATGGATCTTTAAAAGAAAGATTGGTGTGGATGGGCAGGTAGAGACCTATAAGGCAAGACTAGTGGCGAAAGCTTTTCGTCAAAGACCAGGTTTGGACTATGACGAACCTTTTTCGCCGTAGCCATGCTTAAATCCATTCGGATCCTACTTGCTATTGCTGCTCACTACGACTATGAAATCTGGCAGATGGACGTTAAAACAGCATTTCTAAATGGAGATTTAGAAGAATGCGTTTAAATGGATCAGCCAGAGGGCTTCATTGACAGTGGGAGCAGCGAGAAAGCATGTAGATTGCTTAAATCCATATATGGGTTAAAGCAGGCATCTCGGAGTTGGAACATCTGTTTCGATGATGTTATCAAAGAGTTTGATTTCATCAAAAATCCAGATGAACCTTGTGTTTATAGGAAGGCTGTAGGAAGAGCTGTCACATTCCTCGTATTGTACGTGGATGACATTCTTCTGATAGGAAATGATATTCCTATGCTACAGTCGGTCAAATCATTCTTATCACTGAGGTTCTCCATGAAGGACCTGGGTGATGCCACATACATCCTGGGCATAAGGATCTATAGGGATAGATCCAAAAAGTTGTTGGGATTGTCCCAAACCAGGTACATCAACACCATCCTAAAAAGGTTTAGTATGGAAGACTCCAAGCGGGGTGCCTTACCCGCTTGCCATGGAGTCACTCTCTCCAAGGATTCTTGTCCAAAGACCGATGAAGAGAGAGCTCGCATGAGCATTATACCTTATGCTTCGGCAGTAGGATCTATAATGTATGCGATGTTATGTACACGCCCAGATGTAGCTTATGAACTTAGTGTTGTAAGCAGGTATCAATCCAACCCAGGGGAGAACTACTGGACAGCTGTGAAGAACATTCTTAAGTACTTACGAAGGACTAAAGAATTGTTCTTGGTGTATGGTAATACAGACCTCCAAATGGAGGCCTTTACCGATTCGAGCTTCCAGAGCGATAAGGATGACAGCAAATCTATCTCAGGGTTTGTATTTACCCTCAATGGAGGGGCGGTAAGTTGGAAGAGTTCCAAACAAGATACCGTTGCAGACTCTACGATGGAAGCTGAGTACATTGCTGCAAATGATGCCGCCAAGGAAGCCGTCTGGATGAAGAAGTTCGTCTCGGAGCTAGGAGTAGTTCCAACCATTATTGATCCAATACCTTTGTATTGTGACAATAATGGGGCAATGGCGTTAGCCAAGGAGCCCAGATCCCATCAGCAGTCCAGACATATCCTGAGGCGCTTTCATTTGATCCGGGAGATTGTAGATCGCCGCGAGATCGAGATTAAGAGAGTTGACACAAAGAACAACGCCGCGGATCCACTCACCAAGGCCTTCCCTCAGCCACAGCATGAGCGACTTTTTGAGATGTTGGGTATGAGATACGCCAATAACTGGCCTTAGTGCAAGTGGGAGATTGTTGGATATATGTATGCCCTAGAGGCCATTATGTGATAGTGGATGTATCTATACATGTATATATATTCAGTTTGCATTCTTGCTCGACATGATAGTATGCTATCTGGTTCTTCTTTATCTGACATGTTGATTTGATCATGCTTTTATTCATTCATACATGCTGATAAAGCCCTGAGGATATCGGCTTGACTACTCTGATTATGATGGAGATCATACTAGTGGGAAATCTGTAGTCTATAAGCATATCCTGGAACGTCCCTAGTCGTAGGTATATCGAGACGGGGCATTGATATACCAGAGTAGACTAGCGTATATGATACTAGACCCATACGATGGGCGATGAATGTTCCCACATTCATCGATGTTTGACATCAAGATCATATACGGGTGCTCAGTGGTGACTGGGTACACTGGACGGACTCACCGAGAACTCCTATATGGAATTATATCTATCGTCGGATAGCAGTTCTCAGGTGACACTGGTACAGGTTAGTCTGTAGACCCGAGATCGTCATAGAGCCTTGTGTGTTCTCCCACTGTACTTTGATTACCACCCTACCACGGCTCTACTGAGTCGTGAAAGCAGGTGGCCGTTGGGTACAGTCCCGAGACACACGAAGGCAATGAGCGATAGGAGGGGTTTCGTCTCTCCCGATATTGGGAGTTGATGTTGTACTGTGCCCGACTAGTTATAACAGCAAGTCCCTGGCCAGGGCTGCTGAGATTTGCTGATAAGTGTTATCAGTAGTTTCTCGATCTGTTATAGACCATTCACCGGCACGACTTATTGAGTTATTGGGGTCGACGTGACCATCCCTAGGCTCGATATGCAGCATATCTGACGAAGAGACCGGACTGTACGGTAGTGTTGCCGGATGGCTCGATGGGAGTTGTAACAGGTTCGCTTATTTTCTTCTAATCGCTCAATACCCGGGTGGCCGTTACGTTTAGCTGACCGCTTGCGGCTTGGGGGTGCTTGATATGATCATCACCCACTGCCGGCGTGTTGACGAGTCTTAGAGTCCCATATAGGAGTTACCTAGTCTAGGCGAAAAGTTGTGGTGCGCGTATGCGATATGCGCTTGGACCCGATTAAAATGCGTGTATGGGATACCGTATATTAATTGGGCGGCTTGCTAATGGTCGGGTCATATGTGATATGACCGGATTAGTGAATCAAGTGTTGATTCATCATTAGTTTCTCACTACAAATCCTATCTTGCTTATTTTGGATGTATGCATGCATGTATGCATTCATTCTTGTTCATGCACATATTGATGTGCAAGCACACATGCATACATACATCACTTTTTATCATGGTTGTTTATATAATGAGAATGGTGGATATATAAGAATTACACCATGGTTATTTTTGGATTATTATTGGATTTAAATTAAAGCAAAAGGAAATGAAAAATGGGTTAAATCATTTAAGAGTTTCTACACTCTTCTAAACTCTACCATGCTCACCTAACTTTTAACCCATGGTTTATTTTCTTATTATGTTTTTAACTTAAATCAAATGATATCTTTAAATCTAACCATGGTTGGTTATGAGAAAGAAAAATATATATAGTTATTTTTCTTTTCTCTTTCAAGGATAATTCATTCTCTTCTTCACAAAAGACCACCATCTTCATCAACCTCCATGCTTTGCTCTCTAGTTCTTGTAAAAGAGTAAAATACTCATAAAAATAGGATTTTGAAGTGAGATCCATAGCCACAACATCATTCTAATCAAGTTTAGCCAACTTGATTAGAGTGTTCTCTTTGTTTTTCCAAAGAAGCAAGCTTGGACGGGAAACTCCGGGTGGATCATCGTGGACGTGAGAGGACTATAAGTGGACCTTCTTCCAACACCCAAGAGTCTAAGGAGTTAAGCTAAATGGGAGCTACAAAGGTTGTAGTCTCTAAACACTCTTTTTATTGACTTAAAGTTTAGTTACCCTAATTTTTCTAGGATCGATCCCTTTGCATGTTAGTTTAGCACCTTAAAAATTATATCTTTGGGTCATGTGATGCTTCAAAAGGGTTCATAGGGTGCTAGGCTAACCTTACATGCTAAACAAAAACTAACAAATAAACTACAAGTTTTAGCTACTATGTAGAATGGTTATACCTAGGTCTTGAACTCCTTCTCTTCTTTTTGTGGTTCTCTTCCTTGCTTGCTCCTTGTAGTGGTTTGAACGGCTCCTCCTCGTCGTCTCCTCTTTGCCGTAGATGGATCCACCCAAGGGCCTCGAACTTGAGCTCCTATCTCAATCTAGAGATAACTAAGGTGCTTGGTTTGCTAGACGTAGGACCTTAGAATGAGTAGAGAAGAGTTATGGTGGTTTTGTCTCAAAGGTTCATGATTTCCAACTCACGGAACACTTGAACTTTGAGAGAGGAAGAGGAAGAGCTTTCTTTCAAGAGAGAGAAAGAAAATGATAGAATGAGCTCTCATAATGCAACCATGCTCACAAAAGCAAGAATAATCATGATAATAATAATAATTAAGAATTTTGATGGTTAGTTTCAATGACCATTATCATTTCATGCATTTAATGCATTTTACAAAGAACAAGAAGCATCATTAAAAAGAAATGATGATGGTCAACAAGTCCACAATGGTCAACCGGTCAACAAAGTCAACAAAAGTCAAATGTTCAACTCAACCATGACACAATAATCCTTAATTAATATTATTAATCATATTTCTCATTCTCATTAGGGTTTAGAAAAAGTCAACGGTCAACAAGTCAACCAAAGTCAAATGGTCAACAACCCTAATGAGAATCCTCTGCCTCTGTCAACTGTGCATACATACCCGCATCCGGGTTCCGAGGAACACGAATACACTGAGACAAAACCAATACCAAAACAAATACTATGATCTGGCTTAAACCAAAGCCCGCTAGTAATAACTGTCCGGACACCAAACGTGCACAAGTGCGCGGATGTGAACGAACCCTGTCGCAAAACCATGCAACCTCTACTCTGGTTTGCCCAAAGGCGAGTAACCCTCTGTGTGGGACTCCAAAGGCTCGACACTACGCTGGCGGTGGGTTTAACCATAGGCCGCAAGCGGTACTAGCTGAACGTAACGGTTCCCAGGTAGATGCCGACAAGAAGACTGATGAGGTGAATCCATCCGAACTCCTACTGAGCCTGAATGTGACAATCTCCGTACAGTCCGGTCTGTTCGTCTGAGAGTATCGCATGTCGGGCATAGGGGGCGGTAAACGGCAGTCCCCTAATAGCGGTACAAGTCGTGTCGAAGTGTAGCCCAAAACACCCAGAGAATCTACTGGAAAACCTACCAGTAATTCTCGCTTGCCCTGGCCAGGGACGACTATATGTAATGGCTCTCCAAGACACAGCGCGATATCAACTCCCAATACCGGGAGAGACGAATCTGTCTAACTGTCACTGCCTCCAAGTGCTTCGGGACTGCACCCAACTACTACCTGTTTGCCCGACTCAGTAGAGCCGTGGTAGGGTAGTAATCTAAGAACAGTGGGAACACACTCGAGGCGAAGTGACAGTGTCAAGTCAGCGGACTAAGTTGTACTCATGTCACCTGGGAACTGTTGACTGACGATATGTATAATACCAACCAACAGTTCCCGACGAGTCCTGTCCAGTGTACTCGTAACCTAACGAGCACCTGCATACTATCTCCAATACAACGTACTGATGGCTGTGGGACAGACCACCCCCCTTGCTGGGATGAGATGCGTTATGCACCGGTCTACTCTGGAGTATCGATGCACCTGTCTCGATAATCCTACGACTAGGGACCAAAATAAGGATGTGCTTATAGGACTACCCAGCCCCTACTAGTGTGATCGCCATCACAACGCCGGTAGTCAAGCAAAGATCCTAAGGGCTCCATCAATATGTATTAGCGATATGTTAAAAGAAACATATACACATATTAAGATAGAAAAAAACCAAGTAGCATACTACTATATCGAGCAAGACTGTCGTAAACCCGTATATATATTCCAAGCCTCCAAAATGTATTATACAAAACTAGTACTATACAATAATGGCCTCTAGGGCATACATATTCAACACTTGACTTGGATTCTTGCGCATACTTGGGCGCTTGATGCGATTTTGGTGCACGCCAAATGTACTAAATCGAGATTCTTCTTGCATATCAGATGCACCAGATATTGCTGTCAGGCACACCCGTTGCCTTTGACAGGTGTTTCGTGCACACCCATTGCACTTAGATTTTTTTTCTGTGCACATGTATGGCACATTCATGGATTCCGATTTCCATGCGCACCAGACGCACGTGGCATCTTATATACATTTTGGGAATGATTTTGTGCAGTATGTTTTGTATGATATTTACTATTTCGTATAGTTGCTGGGCAGGACTAGTCTGAGAACAGTACCTGAACATATTTTTGCATGCATTGATAGTTATCGAAGGGATTTCCAAAGAAAGAGCTATAGTCTCAGTATTTACCTACGTGTCCGAGATGACAAGAAACATTTTATAAAAGAAACCCTTTTAAAATTGTTTTCAAAACGGCAGGGCGTGTATATTAAACAAAGGGTATATATATATAGTTATTTTCTTACAATAGTCGTCCGCCACTGTGCAGTGATACGCGCATCGCACAGTGATTTGAAAAGAGTTTGGTATGCATTTCCTTCAGATGTTTCAACGATGCGTACTATGTACATATTATAGTCTCGAGTATATCTTGTTGGTTTTCGTATTGGGCTTTGACATTGGTGTTTTCGCCATAACTCCGATGATTGCGGGATGCTTGACGGAGTTTTGATTTTGGTTTATATGCTCATTTTTCATGTGCATGCATTGCGCTACGATATGTTTTATGTATTTATGATTTCGGAGCCACGACGACTTTATCATTTTACTGAAAAGTTTTAGTATTTGAAGGGTTTAAATTTAAATTCATGGACCGAATTTCTTTAAGGGGGAAGACTGTTACATTTCAGAAAAATAAAATATTAATTTTGGGAATTTTTATAACTAAATAATAAATATTATGAATATTTTAATATGGCGGTATAATTAAATACCAATAAATTGGGAAATATTTGGAAAATTATAGGAATTACTGAAATGAGAGCATTTTATATGATTTAGGCAAATTATAAATTTTTATGATTAGCTATATTCCATTTTAATGCTAATCGCGATTAAATATCACTAATCGTGCATTAAGCTTGTTTTGTGCATGTAACATGCACCAAGTCGTTTTTTCACATTTTTGCATTTCCTCCCATAGTCTTTTCTTTTTATCATGCATGGTTTGTTCTCTTTTTAAAATGAAAAGAAAAGAAGAGATCAAAAGAAAAAGAAAAACATTAAACAATATGGTATGGGCATGAGGGAGAAAGAGAGAGGGTGAGGGGTCAACCATAGTCTTGGCTCATTCTCTCCTTCATTATTTCCTTCATCTTTTCCTCTCCTCCCTCAACCATGGTTGCCCTCTCCTCCATCCCCCTCTACCTCATCACAACAACACCAAAACAACTCCAAACATCATCCCCCTTTCATAACAAACATGCACAAGCTCACTACAAGCACTTTGGACCAAGAAAAATCGAATTTTGACCACTTGGGGCAACTGAAGAAAATTATTGAGTTGCCAAATGAGGTAATTTCATCACCATTAGTGTAGTAATCCATTCTCTTTAGTGTCAATGCATGCTTGGAAGTGTTTAAGTTTGATTTATTGAACTTTGAAAATTCCACGTTAGGGTTTGAGGAAGTCTTGAATTTAGATAGTGTAATTGGCTTTAGTGGTGACCTTAGACCCCCCCTAGTGTCTAAAACCCAGATTAAGATCAAACTTAAAACAGAACCCAAGATTTAAAATCTGAAACTTTCCGTATCGGTTTTGTGATAATGTGACGCCTACAGGGAATCAGGTGTAACCTGGGACATTTATAGGAAAAGCAAACAACCCCAGAGGCCTAGATTTGACACTAGGAGACCAACCTGTGAACACGAACCCAAATGGAGCACTTGGGACCAAGCAGGCCGGATTTCAGGGGGTAGTGGCCGGCCACTCTATGGATTTTGGTGCCCAGGTTTCTTCTGTAGATCATGTACACCTTATATATCACCCCAGTACTATTTGTGCACCTTGTTTTCACCTGAACAAAAATCTAGGACCATTTTATTGGGTTGCTGCTTTGAATTCCTCAATGTTTATGAATTCAAGTTTTGGTATTTGTGTTTTGTATCGGTCACTTGACGTTTGTACGTCGATATCGGGTGTTTTTGGGCTCTTTTGTGTGAGTAGACCATAGGTTTTGACCTATGTGAGATTCGTGTGTCGTTTTGGATTTTAATTGGATTTTAATGTGGCATGATACGTTATAATATGTAGGTACCATCACGAGGACTTTGAGACGACAAGAAAGCACGTGGCAACATCGGCATCGGCAAGCAAGATCAGGTGAGTAGATATATACCTACGGGGGATGTCGGGTGGATGGCATATAGCACCCCCGCAGTTTCGTGGTATAGAACGCGAATGCGTTATGATGTGTGTGTGTGTGTGTGTGTGTGTGTGTGTTATACATTATAAGATGGGTATACATTGCTAGAAATGCTTTAGCGGACTTTGGGTTAGTGTAAGCGTATTTGGTAGTTAGTGCTATAGTTTAGTGTTAGTCGCGAAACCCTAGAATAAGGTTTACACCCACACGCGCGCACACCCACACACTTACATTATTTTACTTATGCGTATATGGAGATATATATATATACACACACATAGGTATGGGACTATGTATATATATATACGTATGCATATACATGGATAATGAGGATAGTATATGGTATTTGGAGATGAGTCGATGAGATTGGGCATGATACCACGAGATCGGTGATATGTTGAGTTCGTATTATGATATACGACATGAGATTATAGCGGGTCCTTAGGGGATGTGTTTTCATGCACACGCATACCTATATGTAGATGGTATCAGTATGTACTAGACTTTAGATCAGTACCCAGATCATGATATGATGATAAGGATACTAGATAAATGTGATATTCGACCCGTACCCAGATTTGGGATGTCGTACGATGGATTTACCGTACGAGCTATATTGATGATAGATCCGCACTCTTGACTCGAGGATGTCATATTATATATATTGTATCGTATGTGATACTACTGAGGCGGGATCTCCGACTATTATATATATATATATATATATATATATATATATATATATATATATATATATATATATCGACTCAGACTTAGGTGGTTTTCCATACCCTTTCGATCAGTCTGTTAGTTTACTCCAGTAATTTACTTGTAGATGTTAGACTTGACTCGGGTCATACCTATTTCAAAACTAACGAATCGTAAGTATTTTAAAGACATGCCAAGCGATTCTATGGATATTCCAAAGGACGTACCTTTTCTTAAAAACACCGTAGCCCTATTTTCTAAACACCACGATTCGTGTAATTTAAAACGGCAAAACTGTATGACCCATATATGTTAATGTAGATTCCTTATTGTTGCATTTACTATTCATTTCGGTATATTCAGTATTGCTACGTTTAGTATTCATTCTCCGGTTATCCATGTTGTTATCATCGCATTGCATGTTTATTGTGTACTTTAGTGATTTTGAAACCATGCTGTCAAGACACCAGCACCATTACCGATGATGCGTATGATCCACGCACACCTACTTGCCGGCTCACACACATCATCATCGGTAATTACCATGTCACGTACACTTTAGAGAATATTAATTCATTGATATCGCTTGCTAGTCCATAGTTCTGATATATCATCACTGTGCTAGTTTAGATGTTGCATTTATTATTGTGATATTTCATGCATATTTACATATTCATTTATCATGCAATATTATACGGGCCAGTCCGGATTGCCGGAGTCCAGTATTCATTATTATTGATTCTTCATTTTGGATTTCGGAGTTTTCCATGAGATTTCTCGATTTGGAGAAACCGCAAGATTTATAAACTCATTTTCATTTCAAAAGGTAAAATGTGTGGTTTTCTCATGTTATGATTGAGATATGTCCACCAGGTGTTTTCTCGGCTCTTGAGCGATATCATACACCCGATTCGAGGATGAGGAGGAACCGTCTATGGGTGCATGGTGGACCCGGTGCGGTACCCCGGGGCGAGAAGGTCGCAGATGATGGCGTTGAGCCTGAGACAGGGGAGCACTACTGACTGGTGATTTTATTGTGACACGTCGGATATCCGGAGGATACCGACGAGGTCTTGGGATTTATGATACAGGCCAGTCCGGATAGCCAGAGCTTGAGATATTGAGATTTATGATATAGGCCAGCCCGGATAGCCAGAGCCTGAAGTATTGAGATTTGATGATACAGGCCAGTCCGGATAGCCGGAGCCTGGGATTTTGATATATATATTTTGTGTCGATGCTAGACACTAATTTTCTGTTGATTTCATTGATGATACCTCGATTTATATAAACAGAAATCTCACCAATTAAAGAAAACAGTTTTCTCATTCATGATGTATTCTGTTTTTATTATATTGCATTAATACCTCATATTTATGATATGTTGCTACCTGAGGCACTGACACGAGCACTTGGTATTACACAAATGTATAGATGTTTACCCATGCCATTATTAGATGTTTCAGGCTATATCATTTTGAGGTTACATATATTATGATCGTATGACCTAGGATTGAGTCATACATTCGATTTCTGCTCTATGATATTTTCTACTCACGAGTTGGCAACTCACCCCCGTTGTGCTACAGTTCTTGCAGGTTTTGTCGTACAGGTTTTGTTGCGGCTTTGCTGGCACACTGCTTTCATTCCGGGTGATTGCTTTAGTAGGTAGGTTCACTTGCATCATGACCACTATTGTACCTTATTTTATTCAGTTGTATCTAGTAAACTTCATCAACCAGACTTGTATTATTTGATAACCTTAGAAGACCAGTTGTGTATTCTTTCGACCTTAGAGTCGCGCGTTGTATTATTACGGTTTTCTTGATGTTGTTAAGTTTCCTTTTGAGTTTTGATCCTCGCCCTTCGGCGTTGTATATTATATTGCTTGCGTGGTTGTGACCACCAATTGGCAAAGAGCTAGCTCCCGCTTGGGGATGCCTTTATTCATATTATGCATGTTGTACTCATTTGGGGCCAGTATTTACAAAGGAAACTCTGCCAGAAAAGACTTGAGATTTTAAAAAATGTACACTTCGGCTTATGTTATTAAAACCACTTTCTTTAAAACATTTTTTCTTCACTTCTTTCTTAAAATGGTTTAGATTTTTGGGATTTCTTGGCTTACTTGAATTAGATGAGGTCTTATAGACTTCATATGATTCAAGTGCCAGTCACGTGCCATTTCGGGTCATGACAATATTGGTATCAGAGCGCTAGGTTAACCTTGGTTCAAGTATATGTTTGACTATGCGGAGCCTATGGCGTTTGTATATATTCGGAACCTAGGCTTGACCTTACGGAACTTAGACTTGGTCGAGGGGGTATTAGACCCGAACTTTCGTCGCATAGGTTGACCTTAGTTGATGGTGTAGGTGACTTAAGGAGTGTGACATACCGTGTGTATGTTCCACGGCATACTTACGATACGCTACTACGCTTAAGAAGCCTTAGGATGTATATTTCTTTGCACGGTATTACATTCATTCCAATGATCTGTACTCATCGATATCGGTTTATGGTTTTGCTTCCACGATTACACGGGCAGAGAGAGCTACGGCTAGAGTTGCGGTCAGCACGAGCTCATCACGGACGAAGGCTGACCAGGGCGTGATTCCAGGGACATATGATTGATCTTAAAAACTATCTAATAATCGCAATCAAGAACGGCGTCGCTTGATAGCTAGCCGGTGAGTACGGGTCGGTCCACAGGAATGTTGTGAATTTCCTAATCGCTCTTACGAGTTAATTCCAAACGGTGTTTGATCTTTTAATTAGATCTAAAAACGAAGTTGTGTTATGCTAGGATTAGAAACTTGCTAGGATTAGGTTTAGGTAAAGTTTCGTAAACAAAGATCTACACCTCTTTCCAATGCCTTTAATTTAGATTTCATATTAGGGGTTATGGTAAATTTTAATAAAGGGGATTAGGATGATTGGGAAGATGTTTCTTCCTCTAGATCCTTGTCCTTGCTTTCTTAACCTTTAGCCTAACCTCCATGGAAAACTTGCAACTCCGGTCTTTTATACTACGGATCACCGTTCCCTCGAGGGTAGAGTGCCGTAGGGAGCGGAAGAAGAAAGTATGCATGGAGTTCTAATGTTCATAACAGATTGGCAAAGAAAAGAGATGAGAGATCTTCATCTCTCAAACCCTTCCCTATTCCTAACCCCAACAAGTGAGGAAACTACTCGCTCATTGAGGGAATTAAGAAAGACATAATTTTTGTTTTGTTTTTATTAAGGAGATGAAACATCTATTGCAAGTTAATAAAATTCTAAACTAAATTAAACTAGGGCAAGAAAAGAATTTACCTAGGGCAGGAATTAAAATTAGAACTAGGGCAGAAAAATAACCTACTTACGATTGATGCACTCCAATCTTCAAAGAAAACAGAATTTTATTGATGACTAGAGGCATGAAGGGGGCATGAAAAGAATACAATGAATTAGAGTTCCTATTTATAGAGGATAGGAAACCCTAGGTTACAATTGATTTGCATGTCTACATTTACACAAATACCCATAGGAAGACCTAGTCAAAGTAGACTCCAAATTATGGTAAAATTTCCAACTCATAAATTCTTGTGTAGCATCTGGTAATTTTGGGCTTTCTATTTATTTGGTTCTTTTCTTCTTTTGGCTTCTAGATATTCTCAAGATCTTCCAGTGAATACTTGTAGTGGACTTTAACCGTTCGCTTTGTAATCTTGGACCTTGCGTTGCCTTGTACTATTCTTTTGTGTAGGCTTGATTAAGATCCTTCTTTGTTGGTCAAAAGTCCCTCTTTTGTATCATCTTTTCTCTTTTTCACTGTTTTAGATCCAAGAACCTGTAACCTGTAATATGTAACAGACATGCGTCAAAAGCAGCTGTTTTATTGTAAAATGCATAAGAATGGGGAATATAAAATGCAATATTATGATATGAACAAATACCCCCAAACTTATCTTTTGCTCGTCCTCGAGCAAACTTATTTTTTTATTCTCGACAAAAAACCTAACCGCACTTTCGCAGCGAATCGCGATTGCACTGAGCTCGTGCAACAAGCCGTTAAATCTCTGGGTGTCCCTAGTAGGAGGAATGTTGTCTCTTGAAGGTTTTCAGCGGATACTACCCACAAAATCCTATCAATTAGGCTTTTTCGACTTTTATTCTCCAATTAGGTTTTCTAACAAGGAATTCTATTATCGTCGACCCGTAAATTATCCACCCACATTCTTCACACTTCCTCATCATTTAACTTAAGATTATATCTGTTCTATAGACTTAGCTTTCGGCATCTCTTAAGTTTTCCTTCTAGGGTTCTATCTCCACTTAGGAATTTTTATCAACTCTATTAAAGATACAAGTTCTATTCTTCACTCATTTCTCTCATCTAAACTCCAATCACATATCCCCACGTGTGTGTATAAATCACCCCTACACTTGGAAATTCAAATCAAGCAATCATACCCTTGTCCGTTGTCCAAAGTACTTATTAGTAGGTGAATTTTTAATTGATTTTTTGCTTACACATTCTTCATGCGACCGTTAATACTTCTTGAGGTACCAACGACCGATTACAAGATGTGTTTGCACATTAAAGCGTACTTCGTAGTCTTGCAACACCCAAGGCTTTTAGCAGTGACTCCCAAACCAGTTGGTCTAAGGCACTAGGTGATGAAGCACCCTCGCTAAATATTTTTTCTAATTTGGCAGCCTTAAGTAATCACAAAAACCAGTATTCATTTTTTTCTCTTTATTCACTTTTTTTTTCTTTTATTTTCATCGTGCTAAAGACTTTAGACAAGAGCATTTCAAGGTCCCTTCTTCTATTCCAAGTTTCAAGATGCGTGATTGTGCAATTTGTAGGGTATACATTTTCAGAATCTAGATTTAAGCTAGGAATTATTTTTCAAACTTATACTCTAATAAAAATATCAATACTTTTCCTTTGTTTTTGACTTAGCCTAAGAAGTGAACTCAAAATTTGCCTATTTCTAAATAAACTACAAAGGCATATACTTTCTACCGTTAAACTTTAAGGAATGTTATTTTTAGGGGTTTTAATTTACTAAGTCTAAGATCTAGTTGTTCCTAACCAGTTGACCTATCTGTCAAACTCGAGTGAAATAAGGCCAAAATTGAATACAATAATTTTTGAAAATTTTTGAAAATTTTCAATTTTTATGGGTTTTCAAATAAATATGCAAATGCAAAATATATATATATGAATGCGAAGGAAGAAGACTTACCGAGCATACCCCCAAACTTAAACTTGACAGTGTCCTCACTGTCATGCTACACCAAGAGGGTCAAAATGCCGGCACTCCCCTGTTTATTTATTTATAATTTTTTTTTATTTTGAATTTTTTTTTATAGAAAAAGAAAACAAAAAAATATATATATACAACAAGGTTCCCCCCAAACTTAAGCTTAGCCTTACACAAGCCAAAGGTTAGCACCAACCATTCAAAAATCTTATCGTGGTAATGCCAGAGTTGGTGAAATAATGGGGTGGAAAGAAAAGAGATGAGAAGCACACGAGACCGTATAGAAAGAAGAATGGAAAATGGTCTCGGCGGAGGAGAAGAATGGCGGAAAAGAGAAAGAAGAAGCGCGCGATCTTGAGGGTGTAAATCGAGTGAATAAATTAGCGCAATTTGTGATGACCGATGTGTTAAAAGCGATTGCGCTAACCTATCAACCCGTCGAGAAATGGGGTCAAATCCCTCAAGATTCGCAAGAAAACATGGGTACGCCGAACTTGGTATTGGAGATGAAAGCGTAACGGTCTCTTGTACGGTCGGAACAATAGGAAGGACGAAAGGTAGTGAATTAGGGATAGTATCATTCTCACCGTAGTAAACTGTCTCGAACTTGAAAGATTTCATTAATGGTTCAAAACTACTGTAAGCAACCGAGTCTGATGGTTCAACTAACTTATCTGAAAATGTAAAGGACTCAAACTCGGGCGGTGAGTCATCAATATCGTCCGAAAAAGTGAAACACTCGTAAGTGTTAACATCTGTGAGAACTGTGTCAGATACAAAAGAAAATTTTTCAAGCTCACAGTCTTCAAGCATGGTCGGAACGATGGAAAGGAGGGAGGGTGATCTAACAGTTAAAGGATCGGGAGAATGAATTGGAAAATCCGACACATCAAACAAAAATGGTTCAACCTCAATATTATCCTCAAGACTCTCCTTAATACTATCCTCAATATTTAACTCATCCATCCCATTATCATCAAAATCAAGACGCATATAAGGTTCGGGAGAAACATTTAATGACTCGGGATGATGAATTGGACATAAAATTTCAAGCAAATCGACAGGTTCATCATCCGAAATATTCCCGGCGTCTATATCCTTAATCAAGTGAAAATCAATTTTTTCTGACACCTCATCAAAAGAATGGATATTTATCAATTTAGGTTCTAGAGTGGAGGTGTAAAGATCGAAAGGATTAAGTGTGGTTTCACTCGAAAGGGGTTCTTCACAATTTGGCAAATCAAGCACTACAAAATCACACAACTCGTTTTTATTTTCAACTGGTGAATCATTTTGGACAATCGATGGAAAACCGGAGTTGTGGGTTTCAATTGGATAAGGGTAGGTTTGATTTGGAATTGTGTAGAACTCACTCGCTCCTCTCAAATTCTCACTCTGTCCAACCGCCTCCTTATACATTGAAAAATTTGAAGCTAGCGGGAAACTAGCTACCGGTTCACTAGGTTGCATAAGGGCGGCCACAGACGCTTCCACATTCCTAGTCATTTTGTTTGTTGCAGCAATATAAGCTTCCAACGACTCTTCCAAACTATACTTAGGTGGTGAGGGGGTTTCGGTAAAAGATTCAAAATTGGTTGGATATGTGAAACTCCCTAATGGCTGTGTAGAAACAGTGTCTAGTGAAGGTGGGAAAGTCGGTAGGACTGGTAGGAAGTGGGTGGTTGGACATGGGTAGGGTCAACCTGTAGATAAAAAGGTGAATAGTCTTGTTGATCCCTAGAACTAGATGTGTGGAGAGAAGTGAAAGATCGGCTACGAGATTGAGCAATATGCTCAGCAATGGACATCGGTTTAGGAGTTACAGCAGTACTTGAAAAAGTGGTATCAACATATGAAGGTGGTAAAGATTGACTTGGTTGATACAAAGTGGATTGAAAAGCCAAACTGTTTCTCCTAGACGCTTCTATTTGATCTTTCAAAGAAATTTTTGACACGGAGGGATCTTCCTTAAATCGACCGAAGCAATTGACGTACGACGCAAAGTTAGGTTCGGGATACCAAAGTTCGGGAAGAGATTTATGATGTGGGGTACCCATGTTAGAAGAAAAGGGAAAAAGAAAGAAGGTTGGTTGGTGCAAGGATTTATTTGCGGTAAAGGTTTGCAAGTTTTTTTTAATAAAAATTTTCCTTTTTTTTCTTTTTTTTTATTTGGAAAAATTGTTGCAAAAAGATATTCGAGAAAAGATATGCAACAAAAAGATTACTTGGAATCAATTTCTATTTTAAACGAGGCGCAAAAATCCTACACAAGATTGTTATTTGGAAGGGGAAATATTTTTATAGCGCACGGAATCCTGCAGGAATTTTCAGAAAAGATATTTTAAGATTTACAGAGAAGAAACAGAGGAACTTACAGAGGAAATTTCATGAGATGATGCCACCTTAGAGCAGCTGAACCGCGACCAAAAGGGGTCTCCCGCTGCGGTTCCGCGGTGAAGGAGCGGGCGCGGGTCCCCAGAAAAATTTCGATGTTCTGATTCAGCAAGAGGACCGCGTTTCCACGGTTTAAGTTGGGGTTAGGCGGCGGAATCGCGGCGCGATGGAGGAGTCATGTTTCTGAAAATTTTCTGCTGCTCTGATTTTGAATTCCCCTTTTGTTTTGATATTTTGTTTTCTGTTTCCCTTTCTGTAGATTTCCAGATCCGAGTTTGTATATAGATCATGCAAAATTCAAACAAAATACCCTTTCCAAAAACAACAGATGATATATTTTTATAATTTTTTGTGTTTTTCAGATTTTTATGAATTTTTTTTAATTTTACATTAACCCGAAATTGCAAAAAGGAAAGTTCTACTGCATCCCCGGCAACGGCGCCATTTGATTGATCTCAAAAACTATCTAATAACCGCAATCAAGAACGGTGTCGCTTGATAGCTAGCCGGTAAGTACGGGTCGGTCCACAGGGATGTTGTGAATTTCCTAATCGCTCTTACGAGTTAATTCCAAACGGTGTTTGGTCTTTTAATTAGATCTAAAAACGAAGTTGTGTTATGCTAGGATTAGAAACTTGCTAGGATTAGGTTTAGGTAAAGTTTCGTAAACAAAGATCTACACCTCTTTCCAATGCCTTTAATTTAGATTTCATATTAGGGGTTATGGTAAATTTTAATAAAGGGGATTAGGATGATTGGGAAGATGTTTCTTCCTCTAGATCCTTGTCCTTCCTTTCTTAACCTTTACCCTAACCTCCATGGAAAACTTGCAACTCCGGTCTTTTATACTACGGATCACCGTTCCCTCGAGGGTAGAGTGCCGTAGGGAGCGGAAGAAGAAAGTATGCATGGAGTCCTAATGTTCATAACAGATTGGCAAAGAAAAGAGATGAGAGATCTTCATCTCTCAAATCCTTCCCTAATCCTAACCCCAACAAGCGAGGAAACTACTCGCTCATTGAGGGAATTAAGAAAGACATAATTTTTGTTTTGTTTTTATTAAGGAGATGAAACATCTATTGCAAGTTAATAAAATTCTAAACTAAATTAAACTAGGGCAAGAAAAGAATTTGCCTAGGGCAGGAATTAAAATTAGAACTAGGGCAGAAAAATAACCTACTTACGATTGATGCACTCCAATCTTCAAAGAAAACAGAATTTTATTGATGAATAGAGGCATGAGGGAGGCATGAAAAGAATACAATGAATTAGAGTTCCTATTTATAGAGGATAGGAAACCCTAGGTTACAATTGATTTGCATGTCTACATTTACACAAATACCCATAGGAAGACCTAGTCAAAGTAGACTCCAAATTATGGTAAAATTTCCAACTCATAAATTCTTGTGTAGCATCTGGTAATTTTGGGCTTTCTATTTATTTGGTTCTTTTCTTCTTTTGGCTTCTAGATATTCTCAAGATCTTCCAGTGAATACTTGTAGTGGACTTTAACCGTTCGCTTTGTAATCTTGGACCTTGCGTTGCCTTGTACTATTCTTTTGTGTATGCTTGATTAAGATCCTTCTATTTGTTGGTCAAAAGTCCCTCTTTTGTATCATCTTTTCTCTTTTTCATTGTTTTAGATCCAAGAACCTGTAACCTGTAATATGTAGCAGACATGCGTCAAAAACACCTGTTTTATTGTAAAATGCATAAGAATGGGGAATATAAAATGCAATATTATGATACGAACAACACACGATTGTATAGATGTGCCATTTTATTGTTTTTCGCGCCATGAGCGTTTGATGAATCACTTTTACAAGATTTCTCGAACGTGCAGATCGGCACCAGAGGATTGGGCCACTGATAGAGGCCGGCTAGAATGTGATGACCGTTGATGTATCGCCTATTCTTGAGGATTGAGGCACTGTTTAGCATGCAGACGAATGAGCCAAATGTTGCTGCGACTGACGAGATACCGCCCCAGATGTTTGAACTACTGCAGCATGAGTTTATACTTAGAGATATGATAGAAGATCGCTACTCAACGAGGATGAATGACTAGGACATGTGGTTCGTTTGCACACCCCGATGGGAGGTCATCAGATTGATTGATTCCAGCAAGAGAAGACTTCACGCAGGTACGTTGAGAGTCGATAGAGACGATCGAATGTCAGGAACCCATTTTCGAAGTTTAAAGTATTCGGAAAAACATGTAAGTAATTCTATGGACCCTCTAGAAGAATGAAACCCTAACTCGATATAATGATCATGAGAACGCTTTGAAACCTTAGGGTTTGCGGCAGTTCCGCGGTGCCATTGATGAGGCTTGGGTTTGCCCTTCTGCGGTTGGTCCACAAGTACTGTGGCATGTACTGGATATTATTAAACTATACTCAAGAGTTGAGCTCTTGGGAGTTATGGAACCTTGACGAATCGATCGAAAATTTCGACGTCATTCGGATATCATGTGATGGGATACATTGCTTGGGAGACTCCAGATACGAGTATAGCCGTTGGAGCGCTGTCCATGCAGCCACGAAGAGACGAGTCCGAAGCAGTCAACATTAGAGAAAAGTAGAGTAAGAGGTTCGTACAAGATCTTGATGAGATGATGTTCCACTCCGCTGACATCAGAGATGTGATACGCATGCAGAGGCGTTGTACATGGATATATCTTCCTGAAGGAGTCGTGATGAGTATGCAGCCGTTCCGGAACAAGAAATAGATTTAGTAAAGTATGATGACTTCCAGGCAGCTCGGAAGGAACGAGATTTAGGGGAGATTTCGACAGAATCTTTCTGGAATACAATACGAGAAGACTTAGACCCAAGATCGGTCATATTACGCACACCCAGTAGGCCAGAGTTCAGCATCGTCGACGAGACATGTTATGAGTGACCATGACAGTTGGCCAGAGATCTTTAGAGGATGTGCTAGAGCGGGACTATTTCCGTCTTCTTTGATTTTGATATTTTGGGCGATTTATTTGCATGATTGAGATTTGGTGCACCACAGTTGCACTTGACTTCGATTTGATGTAATTCGAGATGTTGATTTTGATTTCATGCCTACGGTATGCATGTGATTTGACTTATGCTTTCGGCATAGTTTTCATGTACTTTTAGTATTTTGATTCGATTTTGTGCATGCCGATGCACATGGCTGTGAGATTATATACAACAGTATTCTTGATTTGGATTTGGATTGAAATGTGTTGTATACCGTTGATTTCGATTGTAATATTCGATATTCGTTTTCGTCCACCTTGTGCACTTGACTTGGATTCTTGCGCATACTTGGGCGCTTGATGCGATTTTGGTGCACGCCAGATACACGGAATCGAGATTCTTCGTGCATATCAGATAGACCTGATATTGCTGTCAGGCACACCCGTTGCCTTTGACAGGTGTATCGTGGACACCCATTGCACTTAGATTTTATTTCTGTGCGCATGTATGGCACATTCATGGATTTCGATTTCCATGCACACCAGACGCACGTGGCATCTTATATACATTTTAGGATTGATTTTGAGCAGTATGTTTTTATGATATTTACTATTTGGTATAGTAGCTGAGCAGGACTAGTCCGAGGACAGTACCTGAACATATTTTTGCATGCATTTATAGTTATCGAAAGGATTTCCAAAGAAAGCGCTACAGTCTCAGTATTTACCAACGTGTCCGAGATGACACGAAACATTTTATAAGGGAAACCCTTCTAAAATTGTTTTCAAAACGGCGGGGCGTGTATATCAAACAAAGGGTATATATATAGTTATTTTCTTACAATAGACGTCCGCCACTGTGCAATGATACGCGCATCGCACAGCGATTTGAAAAGAGTTTGGCATGCATTTCCTTCAGATGTTTCAACGATGCGTACTATGTACATATTATAGTCTCGAGTATATCTTGTTGGTTTTCGTATTTGGCTTTGACATTGGTGTTTTCGCCATAACTCCGATGATTGCGGGATGCTTGACGGAGTTTTGATTTTGGTTTATATGCTCATTTTTCATATGCATGCATTGCGCTACGATATGTTTTATGTATTTATGATTTCGGAGGCCCGACGACTGTATCATTTTACTGAAATGTTTTAGAATTTGAGGTGTTTAAATTTAAATTTGGGGACCGAATTTTTTTAAGGGGGATGACTGTAACATTTCAGAAAAATAAAATATTATTTTTGAGAATTTTTATAATTAAATAATAAATATTATGAATATTTTAATATGGCGATATAATTAAATACCAAGAAATTGGGAAATATTTGAAAAATTATACGAATTACTGAAATAAGGGCGTTTTATATGATTTAGGCAAATTATAAATTTTTATGATTAATTATATTCCATTTTAATGCTAATCACGATTAAATATCACTAATCGTGCATTAAGTTTGTTTTGTGCATGTAACATGCACCAAGTCTTTTTTTCACATTTGAAACATGATACAGGCCAGTCCGAATAGCCGAAGCCTGGGATTTTGAGATATATATTTTGTGTCGATGCTACACACTGATTTTCTGTTGATTTCATTGATGATACCTCGATTTATATAAATAGAAATCTCACCAATTAAAGAAAACAGTTTTCTCATTCATGATGTATTCTGTTTTCATTATATTGCATTAATACCTCATATTTATGATATGTTGCTACCTGAGGCACTGATACGAGCACTTGGTATTACACATATGTATAGATGTTTACCCATGCCATTATTAGATGTTTCAGGCTATATCATTTTGAGGTTATATATATTGTGATCGTATGACCTAGGATTGAGTCATACATTCGATTTCTGCTCTGTGATGTTTTCTACTCACGAGTTGGCAACTCACCCCCGTTGTGCCACAGTTCTTGCGGGTTTTGCCGTACAGGTTTCGTTGCGGTTTTGCTGGCACACTGCTTTCATTCCGGGTGATTGCTTTGGTAGGTGGGTTCACTTGCATCGTGACCACCATTGTACCTTATTTTATTCAGTTGTATCTAGTAAACTCCATCAACTAGACTTGTATTATTTGATAACCTTAGAAGACCAGTTGTGTATTCTTTCGACCTTAGAGTCGCGCGTTGTATTATTACGGTTTTCTTGATGTTGTTGAGTTTTCTTTTGAGGTTTGATCCTCGCCGTTCGGCGTTGCATAATACATTGCTTGCATGGTTGTGACCGCCAATTGGTGAACAGCTAGCTCCCGCTTAAGGATGCCTTTATTCATATTATGCATGTTGTACTCTTTTGGGGCCAGTATTTACAAAGGAAACTCTGCCGAAATTTTCAGAAAAGACTTGAGATTTTAAAAAATGTACACTTCAGGTTATGTTATTAAAACCACTTGCTTTAAAACATGTTTTCTTCACTTCTTTCTTAAAATGGTTTAGATTTCTGGGATTTCTTGGCTTACTTGAATTAGATGGGGTCCTATAGACTTCATATGATTCAAGTTCCAGTCACGTGCCATTTCGAGTCGTGACAAGCTCAAGCACGCTTAACTACGGAGTTCTTCTAATTCCGGAGTTCCGATTCATCCAAAAGGCGCCTCCATGTTATAGGAGTGGTATCATTCCATTTATAGTTCTGATCGTGCCCTCTTTCGGAATGGAATTCGATACTCCCCAGTAACACCTTAGAATTCGGATAGTGTTAATTAAGCGATAATACGGGTTTTTTATGAAATTTAACTAATAAATGTTTTCTTTACATTTTATTTAATTAATTAATATTTTATTTATATTTTTTTAAAACTTGCAGATATATGTGCATATTGAATTTTTTAGTTATATATATGCCCTGGAGGCCATTGTTGTACATATGATGTATATTATAATGGATGCTTGGATATATATAGAGAGGACTTTCTTGCTATTCATGATAGTATGCTATTTGTTTTCTCTTTATCTTAACATGTTAGCTTATATTAGTTTACTGTCTTACTCTCACATGTTGATAAAACCCTTAGGATATGTACTCGACTACTGGGACTATGATGAGATCATACTAGTGGGGCCACGGTAGTCGACGAGTACATCCTATAACTGTTCCTAGTCGAGGGTGTATCGAGACAGGGTATCGATACACCAGAGTAGACTAGCGTATACGCATCTTGACCCATATGATGGGCGATGGATTATCCCATATCCATCGGTGTTTGACATCAAGGATGGTGTACGGGTACTCAGTGGAGACTGGGTATACTGGACGGACCCACCGAGAACTCCCAGATGGTATTATACCTCCGTCAGATTACAGTTCTCCGGTGACACTGGTACAGGTTAGTCTGAAGATCCGAGATCGTCATAGAGTCTTGTGTGATTCCCACTGTACTTTGATTTCCACCTTACCACGTCCAAGAGGGCGTGCAAAACAGTGGTTTTTGGGTGCAGTCCCGAATCACATGGAGGCAATGAGCGATAGGAGGGGATTCGTCTCTCCCGGTATAGGGGGTTGATGTTGTGCTGTGTTCGATTGGCTATAACTGGAAGTCCCTGGTCAGGGATGATATAGAGATTTACTGGTAAGTGTTACCAGTAGTTTCTCGACCTGTTATGAGCCTCACATCGACACGACTTATCGGTTACTGGGGTCTGACGTATACCACCCCTAGACTAGATATTCAACATATCAGACGAAGAGACCGGACTGTATGGGAGTGTTACTGATTGGATTCACAGGAGAATGTACAGGCTTGCTTGTTGATCTTCTGATCGCTCAATACCTAGGTTGGCTGTTACGTTTAGCTGACCGCTTGCAGCTGTTGGGTGTTTGATATGATCATCACCTGCTACCGTCGTATTGACGATTCTTTAGAGTCCTACACACAGGTTTCTGGACTCAGGCAAAACGGAGTAGGAGCACATATGTAATATGTGCAGAACCGAGGATAATACGATATGAGATACCGTATTATATTCTCGCGATATTTGATATCAACCGTGTCATCGGATCAAGTGTTGATTCGATGAATCGGTACATGATATATTAGTCGGTTATATACGATATAGCCGGATTGTCGGATCAAGTGTTGATTCGATAATTTAATGTATAATTATATATGTTATAAATTACATTATATTATCTAATATTGGCTCGCTTTATTGATTCATTTTCTCACCGGATAATACATTGATATATATGCGATATATGTTAATTGTATTATTTTCTTTTGTTACAAAAATATATTATATGTGTGATATATAATATTGTAACAAGTTATGATTACTAATGCAACATGTTTTGTGGAGATTAAATATGGTTAGGGTTTGATTTGGGTTAATCTTTTCTAGAAGCTTCTAGAAGCTTTTATTTTGTTTCTTGCAAAGATATTATGTGTTGATATTTTGCTTGATATTTCTAACCCAACCCAAACCCTTCACCCTAGGTTAAATGTCTACATGAGTTAAGCCACTCATTCTTAACTCAAGGGTTGTATTTGTAACCATGGTGATTATTCATGACAAAAGGAATTATATTCTTCTTCTTCCTGGAGCTCTTAAAAAGCTTTCTAGGTATTTCTTTTGTGATAATTTAGTGTGAGATTATGAAAAAAATGAGAGCCAAATTCCTACCTCATCATCCTCATCTAATCTAGCCTATTAGATTAGGGTGTTCACTTCATTAATACTTGATTAGTGAGTGAGAGCTTAAGTTAAAGAAACTTCAAGGTAGATCATCTTTGAAAAGGAAGACTTCAAGCAAGCATGGATCATTCGGGTTGTGGAGCTTCTCTTGAGTCCGGGAGATCATGGATCGCGGCGAAGGGACTACTACTCGGAGCTTATGAAGTGAAGGAGCGGACTACAAAGGTTGTAATCTCTCACTCTTAGTTGTAAAGATATTTACTTGCATGTTTAACCCTAATTATCTAGCAAAGATCCTCGCTTTGGGTTGTTCGGCACGTCTAAATTTTAAATCGGCCATGGTTGATGCCTTATAGACCCTTGTAAGAGTACCTAGTAACCCTACAGTGGTATCAGAGCCAAGCTAGAGTATTAGACGACGTGTATACGAAATTAAAAGTCCGATCGAACACCGAAACGTCGGTTTTGAACCCCTCTCTGGAAATTTTTTAAAAATTTGATTTTTTCCGTATTAAAAATTCTCCGAAAATTCAGCAGGAAATTCTAAGGATTACTGTAAAATACGAGACCCCAACTCCCTAAAGTCGCCGCTGAACCGCGGCAGGAACATGCTTCCCGCGGCGGTTCCGCGGCCGTACTTGGGAGTTAAGGTCTCGTATTTGTAGCGTTAATCCGTAAGTATTAGTATATACTTCTGGGAATTTTTAATCTTGCTCAAGTGTTGAGTTCTCTAGAGATCTTTTGTATTCGTTGATTCGATCGGAAAGTTTAACTTCGTTTTGTTTTCCGGATAATTTAGAACCAGTTAAAATGTTCGAAAGGATATAAATATCTCATTTTTTCCCGTCACGAAAAACTTTCAAGTGTTGACTTTTTTCTTGTGTTTAAAACTTTCGAAAAACCATGCAAGCATATCTGTGGACTCTCTAGAAGAACGTAACCTTAACTCGATTATGTGACCGTCAAAACTTCCACGAACTTTTGGGTTTGTGGTAGTTTGGCGTTGCCACATGTGAGGCGTTGGTTTGACCCTTCTACAGTTGGTTCACTGGGGCTGTGACATGTTCTGGGATTTTTTGAACTCCACTCAAGTGTTGAGCTATTTGGGAAATCTTGCATAATTGATTATTCGATCGGAAAGTTTAACATTGTCTATTTATCTGGAATGTGATACAATATGTGGAATTCATATAGTTAGGCATGAAATGCGAAGTATGTGATATTTCGGATTTAAGATGTCTAAAGTGATTGTGGATTCCAAATGTTGTTAATTTTACACTTTCTTTTCTGTGACCGTAAGCGTAGTGTGTGGTGTATCGCCGGCTTCATTGCTATACATCAATGACAATCGGGATACGCATACTTGCTTACGTTGATGATATGAGATATTATGTGTTGCTGTGATATGTTGTATTGGATAGTCGTGTTCTAAATAGCCAGGGGTTTTATGTGAGATGAGGGTTTTTATTTTCATTCATGTAAAATTCAATTGTATGTAATATTATTTATTGGGGCACTTCCGGGTTGAGGTTGTTATCACCTTTGTATATTATTTATTTTTCTGCATTAGGTAGACCCAAGGAGGGGAGCACAAGTAACCGGGTTCTAGGGTCCAGTGGGAGGCCATCTCGAAGAGTCGAGACCGGGTCTCCTAACACTAGAATTGGCAGTGTTACTTGCCGCTCTCGTAGGGATCTAGGGATGTGGGTTTGGCTATTCATCGCGACCGTGCAATCCGTGTTTTATACAGGCTCGAAATAAAACACGGGCGTCCTAGTATAACCAATATTTCATATGTTATCTTCTGCTGCAATGTTCTGTGATGAGATCATATTACTTCCTGAGACGAATGCTTATACTATATATATATATATGTTGATATATAAATATTACTACTTTCGTTTCTTCTGTGATGCTTAGGAAACATTAATTGATGGGATTTTTATTAATGAGATTAATAAAAGAAAAGAAACCTAAAAGATGTTGTAAAATCAAAACTTTATAAAGAAGGGTAGCTACAGTTTTGCTTCGCATAGCGGTATATATGATATACCCTGCACCTTATTTGATGAGGAAAGAGTCGAGATCCCTTCACCGGGAGTGACCTCTTTAGCAAAACTGGCAGATGCTACAAACTCTCGGTTTAGTTTTTGATTGCTTATATAGTTCTTGCTTTGTACAGCGGTATATATGATATACCCTGCACCTTATTCGATGGGGAAAGAGCCGAGATCCCTTCACCGGGAGTGACCTCTTTAGCGAAACTAGAAAAGCCTCAAAAACACTCCTTTTCAAAATCACTTGTTTCTACAAAGATATCAAGTTCATTACGCTCATGGTTTTCTGAAAAACCTGCGTAGCCCTCCGTCATTTCAGATAAAGACTGTTTAGTATTCGTGCTGCGTTTGTTGGCCTTTGTCAAGGCGTACTGTGTGGTAGTTGACTAGTACTTATCTCTTTATGCATGTGATGCGATTGGATTAGGGTAGTCGTACGACCTTGTTGGCCTTTGTCAAGGGTCGTACGGGTGGGTTTATTTCAATCAAGAAATGACGGGTTGAACCTGACTAGCTTCCTATGGTTTGTTGGCCTTTGTCAAGGTCATAGGGGGTTAGGGGTAAAAGTATTATCGGGAATTTCAAGTGTTGAAATTTGCAATGAGATTGCATACCTCCTATGAGATAGTTGGATCCCGATACCCACTGTGAGTAAGAGTTACTCCTGGGAGAATTTTGCATAGAACAATTAGCCGATCAAGTAGGTGTCTAGAAAGGTGTTAACGGGGTTATGCCTCTGGGAAAATGAGGTTTATTTTAATTAGGTCCGTGCGAAAGCACGGGGAACCTCCCTCAAGTACCAACACTGATCTGGCTGAAAGATTGACGAAATTGTAGGGTGTAATTAATCCCGGCTAATCTTACCTTTTAGGGTTTGAAGAAAGATTTGATAAAAACAGTAGGAGACATCCTGATTAGATAAGATAATAACCAATCTAATCTTGCAAGAGCATACGCTAAAGTGTTTTCTTCTCTCTCTCTCTCTCTAGGTAGAGACCATGTCAGGCCTTAATCAAGATAATAATATGGATGTATTGACTGAACCCGCTTATTATACTGAGCAGGGGATCGTTGGTCCCGTTCTTTCTTATAAGAGTTATAAGACTGAGCAGGAAATAGGAGAATATCTAGATTCTCATGCTGCCCAAACGAAGAACAAGCATGCTAATGCATCTTCTTCGGGTGTGTTAGTTATTGAGAACCGTTTCTCAGTTCACCCTACGTCCTGGGTATTAGATACCGGATCAGGATCCCACATATGTAAACTGTTATGTGGGCTATGTAAAGGCAGAGAACTGGGAAAATGTGATCATTCCATACAAGTAGGGAATGGTGCAAGTATTGCAACCAAAGAAGTTGGCGAATATCACCTTGTATTACCAAGTAGTAATACATTGATTCTGAACGAGTGCTATTATATACCGAACATGATGTGCAACATTATATCGGTTTCTTTATTAAGTAAAGAAGGATATAATTTTGTAATACAGGATAATGTTATGAACATATTCCTAGATCAAAAGTTGATTAGATCAGGCTCGTTACAAAATGGCATATACGTTCTCAATCAAAATACAGTCCTTAATATACAAAACACAAATAAGACGAAGAATTCAGAAATGAACGAATCCTTCTTATGGCATGGTAGACTTGGTTATATCAATGCGACATGGCTAGCTAAGTTACATAAGGATAGATATTTGAATCCGTTCGAATTATCATCTAATGATACTTGCCATTCATGTCTCAAAGGCAAAATGACCAAAACTCCATTTAGTGGACACGGAGCAAGTGTTGAGGAACTCTCAGGACTGGTACATAGTGATGTATGCGGTCTCATGTCTACACATGCCAGGAACGATTCTTCCTACTTCATTACCTTCACTGACGATCTCTCAAGATACGGACATGTGTTACTGATGAAACACAAGTCTGAAGCTTTTGAGAAATTCAGAGAATATAAGCACGAAGTAGAGAACCAAACGGGAAAAAGTATTAAGATCCTTCGATCTGATCGAGAAGGAGAATACTTGAGCAATGAGTTTCTCGACTATCTAAAAGAGAATGGGATTCTCTCTCAGCTTACTCCTCCTTATACACCACAGCACAACGGTGTATCAGAACAGAGGAATCGCACCCTATTAGATATGGTGCGCTCTATGATGAGTAATACTGAGTTACCTATTTCCTTCTGGGGACATGCACGGGAGACAGCTGCATACCTATTGAATCAAGTTCCATCTAAATCTGTACCTACCACACCATATGAGATATGGAGTGGGAAGAGACCATGTCTTAAACGAGTTAAGATATGGGGTTGTCCAGCCTATGTTAAAAAGCAAAATCCGGACAAACTCGAGGCATGATCAGTTCTTTGTAAGTTTGTAGGATATCCTGAACATTCGCATGGATATCTATTCTACCACGGCGAGGAACAAAAAGTGTTTGTTTCTCGACATGCCACGTTTTTAGAAAAGGAATTTCTTGCAAAAGAAATTAGTGGCGATGAGGTAGAGCTGGAAGAGGTTCCAGCACCGCAAACTACAACTGATGATTTATTGGAACCAGAGGATTCAGTAGTACCCGACGAACCCCAGCCTCTCCGCCCATCTAACAGGGTTTCTCATCCACCTGAGAGATACTACGGTTTTCTCGTTGATGGTGGGAGCGAAGATTGCATCATGGAAGATGATGACCCGACTAGTTTCGAGCAGGCCATCAAAAGTGGTGACTCTGTAAAGTGGCTGGATGCAATGCGATCTGAGATGGAATCCATGTACACCAACAAAGTATGGACTTTAAACGTTGCTCCTGAAGGGGTAAAACCCATTGGGAGCAAATGGATCTTTAAAAAGAAATTTGGTGTAGATGGAAAAGTTAAGACTTTCAAAGTTAGACTTATTGCAATGGGTTTTCGTCATCGACCAGGTGTGGATTATGATGAAACCTTTTCTCCAGAGGCTATGCTTAAGTCCATCCGGATCTTACATGCCATTGCTGCATACCATGACTACGAAATCTGGCAGATGGATGTTAAGACCGCCTTTCTAAACGGTGATTTAGAAGAGTGCATGTACATGACTCAGCCATAGCGCTTCGTAGATAGTGGAAGCAGCAGAAAGGTGTGCAAGATGCTTAAATCCATCTATGGGTTAAAGCAAGCATCGCGGAGTTAGAACATCTGCTTTGATGTTGTAGTCAAAGAGTTTGACTTCATCAAAAACGTAGATGAACCTTGTATCTATAAGAAGGTTGCAGAGAGTAAGGTTGTCTTCCTTGTATTGTACGTGGATGACATACTCTTGATAGGAAATGATGTTCCTATGCTGCAATCGGTCAAGCTCTTCTTATCACAAAGATTCTCAATGAAAGATCTAGGTGATGCCTCCTGCATACTGGGAATTATGATCTATAGAGATAGATCTAAACGGATACTGGGATTGTCCCAATTCAGGTACATTGACGCCATACTAAAGAGGTTTAGTATGGAAGAATCCAAGCGTAGGAACCAACGCATGATCTCTGGACTCACTCTTTCCAAAGAGATGTCTCCCAAGACTGATTTGGAGAGAGCTCGCATGCAAGGGATACCCTATGCTTCGGCAGTAGGCTCTATCATATATGCGATGTTTTGTACCAGACCTGATGTAGCATACTCACTAAGTGTAGTGAGTCGGTATCAAGCAGATCCTGGAGAGAATCACTAAATAGCTGTGAAGAACATTCTCAAGTACTTGCGAAGGACTAAAGAGATGTTCTTGATGTATGGTAACGGAGAACTCCAGGTGGAGTCCTTTACCGATTCGAGCTTCCAAAGTGATAAGGACGACTCCAAGTCGCACTCGGGATTTGTCTTTACCCTCAATAGAAGGGCGGTATGTAGGAAGAGTTCCAAAAAGGATACCGTTGCAGACTCAACGATGGAGGCTGAATACATCGCTGCCAACGATGCTGCCAAAGAGGCTGTCTTGATAAAGAAGTTCATCACTGAACTTGGTGTGGTTCCGTCCATTCAGCATCTAATACCTTTGTATTGCGATAAAAATGGAGCTGTGGCTTTGGCCAAGGAACCTAGGTCCCATCAGAAGTCCAGACATATTCTGAGGCGGTATCACCTGATCAGGGAGATAGTTGATTGCCGGGAGATCGAGGTCAGGAGAGTTGATACGAAGAACAATACTGCGGACCCACTCACGAAGGCCATTCCCCAGATACAGTTTGAGAGATTATTCGGGATGCTAGGTATAAGATACTACAACAGCTGGCCTTAGTGCAAGTGGGAGATTGTTAGTTATATATATGCTCTAGAGGCCATTGTTGTACATATGATGTATATTATAATGGATGTTTGGATATATATAGAGAGGACTTTCTTGCTCGTCATGATAGTATGCTATTTGGTTTCTCTTTATCTTAACATGTTGACTTATATTATTTTACTGTCTTACTCTCACATGTTGATAAAGCCCTTAGGATATATACTCGACTACTGGGACTATGATGAGATCATACTAGTGGGGCCACGGTAGTCGACGAGTACATCCTATAACTGTTCCTAGTCGAGGGTGTATCGAGACAGGGCATCGATACACTAGAGTAGACTAGCGTATACGAATCTTGACCCATATGATGGGCGATGGATGATCCCATATCTATCGGTGTTTGACATCAAGGATGGTGTACGGGTGCTCAGTGGAGACTGGGTACACTGGACGGACTCGCCGAGAACTCCCAGATGGTATTATACCTCACGTCAGATGGCAGTTCTCCGGTGACACTGGTACAGGTTAGTCCGTAGACCCGAGATCGTCATAGAGTCTTGTGTGATTCCCACTGTGCTTTGATTTCCACCTTATCACATCCAAGAGAGAGTGCAAAACGGTGGGTTTTGGGTGCAGTCCCGAATCACATGAAGGCAATGAACGATAGGAGGGGATTCGTCTCTCCTGATATAGGGAGTTGATGTTATGCTGTGTTCGATTGGCTATAACTGGAAGTCCCTGGCCAGGGCTGATATAAAGATTTACTGGTAAGTGTTACCAGTAGTTTCTCAACCTGTTATGAGCCTCACATCGACACGACTTATTAGTTACTGGGGTCTGACATATACCACCCCTCTACTAGATATGCAATATATCAGACGAAGAGACCGGACTGTACGGGAGTGTTACTGATTGGATTCACAGGATAATGTACAGGCTTGCTTGTTGATCTTCTGATCGCTCAATACCTGGGTGGCTGTTATGTTTAGCTGACCGCTTGCAGCTTGTGGGAGTTTGATATGATCATCACCTACTACCGGCGTATTGACGATTCTTTAGAGTCCTACACAGATGTTTCTGGACTCAGGTAAAACGGAGTAGGAGAACATATGTGATATGTGCAGGACTGAGGATAATACGATATGAGATATCGTATTATATTCTCGCGATATTTGATATCAGCCGGGTCATCGGATCAAGTGTTGATTCGATGAATCGATACATGATATATTAGTCGGTTATATACAATATAGCCGGATTGTCGGATCAAGTGTTGATTCGATAATTTAATGTATAATTATATATGTGATATATTACATTACATTATCTAATATTGGCTCGCTTTATTGATTCATTTTCTCACCGGATAATACATTGATATATATGCGATATATGTTAATTGTATTATTTTCTTTTGTTACAAAAATATATTATATATGTAATATATAATATTGTAACAAGTTATGATTACTAATGCAACATGTTTAGTGGAGATTAAACATGGTTAAGGTTTGATTTGGGTTAATCTTTTCTAGAAGCTTCTAGAAGCTTTTATTTTTTTTCTTGCAATGATATTATGTGTTGATATTTTGCTTGATATTTCTAACCCAACCCAAACCCTTCACCCTAGGTTAAATCTCTACATGAGTTAACCTACTCATTCTTAACTCAAGGGTTGTATTTGTAACCATGGTGATTATTCATCACAAAAGGAATTATATTCTTCTTCTTCTTCCTGGAGCTCTTAAAAAGCTTTCTAGGTTTTTCTTTCGTGATGATTTAGTGTGAGATTATGCAAACAAATGAGAGCCAAATTCCTACCTCATCATCCTCATCTAATCTAGCCTATTAGATTAGGGTGTTCACATCATTAATACTTGATTAGTGAGTGAGAGCTTGAGTTATAGAAAGTTCAAGGTAGATCATCTTTGAAACGGAAGACTTCAAGCAAGCATGGATCATTCGGATTGTGGAGCTTCTCTTGAGTCCGGGAGATCATGGATCACGGCAAAGGGACTACTACTCGGAGCTTACGAAGCGAAGGAGTGGACTACAAAGGTTGTAATCCTTCACTCTTAGTTGTAAAGATCTTTACTTTCTTGTTTAACCCTAATTATCTAGCAAAGATCCTCGCTTTGGGTTATTCGGCACGTCTAAATTTTATATCGGGCATGGTTGATGCCTTATAGACCCTTGTAAGAGTGCCTAGTAACCCTACAAAATTAGGTTTAATGAGGTGTTAACCATTCTTATATAGACATGGCACACTTAAACCTTTCTCTAAACAAGCAAACTACATCTTAACTTGTCTACCTATTTAAAAATTTTCAAACAAAGGTTAATTATTTTTTTTAAAGAAAAGAAAAAGAGAATAGAAGGGAATAAAAGAGTAGAAGGTTTGAATTCTAGGGAGACTTAGGGGGGATGGCTGCTATTAATGGCTTTAATGAGAGAGAGAGAGAGTATGGCACTCACATACACTCACCTCTGTAAGTCTACGGTAGCGCCCTGGCAGTCTGTCCGAGGCCAAAATGCGGAAACGAAAACTTTTTCAAAACTTGAAACCGGCGCTATCGTACACTATAAACCCGGATCGAACCATTAATCTACAACTACCAAACTAGAGAAGGGTTGGAAAGGCTATACCGATCGATCCGTGTCCTTCGGTCTTTGTCCACCATCCCAAGCTCCTCGCAGCATCTCCGATCTCGATCTCCTCGTCGGAAAAGGGCACCACAATATCGAGTCTTTTTACGGGCTTCCGCTTCATCCGAAGCAACTCGGGCACGAAGTTCGCTAACCGACGTATCCAAGGTGAAGTAGAGAATGTCTGTGACAACTTTGTCTCTTGCATCCATTGTATGGATGGAGGTTGAAGATGAAGCCATCAATAGAAATGGTGAGCTAGAGGAAGAAGAGGTTCTTTTTCCTTTTGTGTTATGTTGTTGCAATGATAAAAATGAGAGAGTTTGTGATAATACAAGAGCAAACCCACAACCTTATGGCTGCCCTTCTCACTCATCCTTTCATTTCAACACACAAATCTATCACATAATGTGACACATGCACAAAGAAAGAGACCATGAGTCACCACATTGTGCATGTGTCACAATTAATGCTCCAAATCATGACTTTTAGCTCATAATTTCCATTCATAAACAAAAAGATACGGCAACATCTAAAGTAAACTCGTGACGGATCACAAGGATACCCCTCACCTGTATATACATACCTGCATCCGCATTCCGACCGAATGCGAATGCAATGAGACTAAAGTAATCCAACAAATCTAATACTAGGATCCGGCTTAAACCAAAGCCCACTGGTATGATCCGCCCGATCATGATCCGTGCACTACTACACGTATATGATTGGACCCTGCCATATATCATACATCCTCTACAACGTTTCGCCCGAAACTTGTGAAATAGTCTGTGGGGGACTCTAAAGACTCGTCCATACTTTAGCTGTGGATTTAACCACTAGCACGTCAGTGGTACTAGCTGTACGTAACGGGCTACCAGGTATTGACCAAAAGGGAGGTCGATGAGTGAACTCATCCTGACACCCTACTGAGCCTGTCAGTGACAATATCCGTACAGTTTGGTCCGTTCGTCTACGAGCATCGCATGTCGGGCCTAGGGCGTTGGTAAAAATCAAACCCCCAAAGGCGGTACAAGTCGTGTCGGAGTGTAGCCCAGAACACCCTGAGATACTACTGGAATACCTACCAGTAAATCTCCTGCCTTGGACAAAGACTTCGTGTAATGTCTCTCATAGACACAGCGCGATCTCACCCCCAATACCGGGAGAGACGAAACCCCTGCCGATCCGCTCACTGCCTCCATGTGGCTCGGGACTGTACCCAACTAAAACCTGTTTGCACGAATCCTTTGAGTCGTGGTAAGGTAGTAATCAAAGCACAGTGGGAACTCACACGAGACAAATAACGATCTCAGGTCGATGAACTAACCTGTACACATGTCACCAAGGAACTGCTATCTGATGCCAGGTATAATACCAACTAGCATGTTCCCGGCGAGTCCTGTCCGGTGTACTCATAACCGAATGAGCATCTGTATACATATTAGGTGATCCAACTGACACCAATGGTTTGTGAGACCGGCCACCGCCCCTCGTCGGGGTCTCGACTTTATACACTAGTCTACTAATGGAGTATCGATGCCCAGTCTCGAAACTCCCACAACTAGGGACACTTTTAAGGATGTGCTTATGGACTACCTAACTCTCACGTATATGATCGCCATCATACTGCTCGTAGTCAAGCAAGAATCCTAAGGGCTCTATCAACGTGTGATAGTGATATATAATATCACCTAAAACTGTACACGATGATAAAGACAAACCAGATAGCATATTATTCTTTATCAACGTGTAACAGTGAACAGCAATGTCACTTAAAGCATGTACACGATAATAGAGACAAATCAGATAGCATACTATCGTCTTGAGTAAGACTGTCCTACCGGTATAGGTCCTCCCTCAATCATTGCAATCACGTGCCTGTAAACCAATAATTGAGTTTGAGGGCACTATATCCAACAATCTCCCACTTGCACTCAAGGCTAATTATTGCGATGTCTCATACTCACAGCCCGTGTGATACCGAACATCCAACTCTTCTACTAATCAGTTCCACAAAGCTCGTCTGCGAAACTATTGCGTTCGAGAAATAGCCTCAGCTAGTGGATCCGCTCTGATGTTTCTTTCTATGTCTCTCTTAATCTCAAGTTCGCAGAGAAAGTCATCTCCCGAAATGAGCATTACCTGTCTTAGAATATGTCTGGATATCTGATGGGACCTAGTTCGCAAATGAACTCCAAATCCAAACTTCTTAGACTGTATCGTCAACTGAACTTAATCAGTATCCTGCGCCATGCCTCCCTCAGTATCCGCTTGGACCACCTGTCCAAACTACTGCCCCTCGTCAGAGGGAAAACTATAACTCTGACTGTCACTCTGTCATCCAGGTCACCTTGGAAGCCTGGAATGATAACCGTCTCCCGAAGGAGGCTGCCGTTATCAGATCCCTAGAACATCAATCATGTTCTAAAACTGCTTCCGATCGTTTCTCCAGGATTGGATTAATATCAACTTATTGCATCTCGTGCAAAGACAGCATCTGGTGTGGTATTTGACATCTCATGATTGACTCAATTGCCTAAGCAAGTGATCTGCCAATCATGCACATCCCTCTCCGCTTTAGTCTATAAGACACTTTTAGATAGGGTGACTCCATTACCTGCAGGTACACCACCATGACAGGAGTCGTCCATTCTAAATACCTTTAGAATACTGTCTAAGTACCCAGATTGGGAAACTATCCAAATCTAGATCTAAAACCATAGATCTAGTAACCAGAATGTCTGATATAATATCCAAGCCTTATGAGGAGAAACCACTGTGTGACAACCAAAGTATAAATGATCGTAGTATAGGAATTTCACTTCCTACTCTGTGTATGTCATCCAAATACCAGGACATCACACCCTACTACCTTCTTAACAGATCCATACCCTATTCTGATGAAGTCAAACCTATGACTGTCACATCAAAAATAGATGATCTATCTCCGCTATATCTGCTTTAGTCCATAAATAGATAAAAGCTACTTGTCCACTATGCTTCCGCTGCTCCCACTGTCTATGACAACCCTCTGGCAGAATAATATACACGTACACTTCTAAAGCTAGTTTAGAACGATGCTATACTCATCCTCCTGCCAGGTCTCACAGTCTGGAACAACAGCAATGGCAAGTCTGGATAAACAAGAACCTCCCTGTCACTGTCCTTGAGCATACCGAAGTACCTCTCGAGTGCCTGAGGTTACCTACCATATCTGCGAAGTGGCCAATGGATTGTCAAACCAGATTGAATCTTTAGGTTCTTATCAAATTTTCAGTAATCGTTTGCAGTTCTGGAATCACTTCCTGTTCTACCATACTCCCACTACTTTTTTCTGAAAAAATCCATTTTTATTAAAACTGTGGCGAGTCAAGAACAATATCACTATTGAACTTCCAGATGGTAGAAAGTCAACACTCGTCATAGCCCAGGTCAACCCACAAACAGCCATTACAGAAACGTGCCTTGAGTTATTCAGAGTCTGGTTTTAAGCATAAGCCGGACAACTCCCCGTACCTTAACATCGTTAAGATATGAATTGTTCTATATCCAATATAGAAACAGAGGCACTGATTTAATTAGAACCAGATTCAAATCATGCAGCTGTCTCCAGTGCATGTCAATTAAATGGAGAGAGACCAATCAACATTACTCAACTTAGGAATACATCCAGATATGAGTAACCTGAAAAAGAAGCAAGTTCTCATAATCATTACTATCAACTGAATACCATACACAAGTATCCACATCTTCGATCACCTTGAAGAATCCTGATACTTGCAATACCCGGTTCTCTACTTTATTCATATACCTATAACTTCTCAAAACTTGGACCTCGTGTTTCTACGAAACACTTGTCTAAAAACTAGAGAAGTCATAAATAAACCGAATATAGTACGAGGACCAACCCCTATGTCCTAATGGACACTGGACAACATACAATACTCTGTATAATTCCCTTGAGTCTAATAACTCATTTCCTGTGTGTCGTAGGTTGAAAACTGTACTTACGGTTAAGAAGAATTACACCGCTGTTTAATGCTCCTTACCTAACCATCCACTGATATAGGTAAATGTCATGGACATAATTTCAAAAACTTATATCTCACTTTATAAAAATAAACGTACAGATATATCAATTTGAAATTTGTGCATAACAACGGATATTCAAAACCAAATATTTGCCGTCCAGCAAACAACCCAGGCGATTTTCTCAAATATCACCAATTACAACGAATCCCGATATAATGAGGATAATCACCTAATTCCCAATAACTTGCTCCTACTCATCATTTGTAAAACCATACAGATGTGAGAATCATACCTGGTAAATACATACCCTGGAGCAAGTGTCTAATTGGGAAATCAGTTTTCTATTAACAATGCACAGTGAAACTGAAACATGTAAATGTTTCGAAGGGGTATCCGGGTATTCTTAGTAATGCCTCTTCCATTATCTAGATTCATTACTGTAACCGTACATTTCATTGCCATCTCACCAGATCCCTTTATTTGTCTTTAGTCACTACCTTCTGCACACCATCGTTAGGCTAAATGGTTTTCTTCCTTCCCTACCGTTCGGCACCAGTCTATGGTTTGGAAGAAGACTATCCAATAAGCGTAATAGGTGTACTATCCTAATCCTAGGAGCACTCGTAATGCGAGAGAAGGTAAAGATAAAATACAACTGAATAAACCTTATTCCTATTTCTCCTGAACCAGAATCCATCCCCGAACTGGAACAAGTTCCTTCGAGTTCGTATATAACCATAGGATGAAGTATCCAAATAACTGTGGATCTTCGTAGTGATACGGAGTGTTCTGGAGAAAAACAAAGGTGAAGTGGGAGTGGTAATGAAATACTTGGTTTGGTCATGAATAGCAGTCGCAATTTACTTTGCCCTCCTTCTAATCCCTTTATTTGTCTTTACTTAATACCTTCTGTACACCACACTTAGGCTAATCGGCTTTCTTCATTCCCTACTGTTCGGCACCTGCCTACGGTTTGGAAGAAGACTATCCAATTAGCGTAATAGGTGTACCGTCCTAATCCAAGGAACACTGGCAACCTGAGAGAAGGTAAAAAGAAAAGACAACTGAATAGTCCTATTCGTTTTCTCCAGAATCGGAAACCATTCTCGAATCTGGAACAAGTTCCTTCGAGTTCGTATATAACCATACGATGGTTTTATCCAATTGAAGTGGATGTTCGTAGTAATACGGGGTGTTCTGGAGAAAAGGGTCAAAGTAGGACTGGCAAGGAGGTATGCAACTCTGTCAATCCAAAAGCCAGTGTTTAAGAGGGTTCGGTTAACTAGGTCACTGAGTCATAGTCAAGGGTTAGGCCATGCTCGCTGCCAAAGAGAGAAAGAGAAGAAACACTCTGCGTGCACTCTAACCTAGATCAGAATGGTTATCAATTTATCTAACAAGGAAACCTTCCACTGTAACCTCAAATTCTCCTCCAAACCTGAAAGAAGAATTAGTCGGGATCACCCAAGGAGTAAACCAACTCATCAGTGGTAATCGGGATCCAACTATCATCACATGATAACATGATGGAATCCACTCACGTTATCACATTTCAGAAGGTATGCGCATATCTGGCAAGTTTCAGTTTCTTTAGAAACTCCCGATGTGATTTTTACCCCATGCTCTTATGACCTTGACGAAGGCCAACAAATCATAAGTCACATGTCAAGTTCTACCCGTCAATGTCCAGGTTAATTTGAACCCACCCGTACAAGCCCTTGAAGAAGGCCAACAAGTCTGTACGACTGTCCCAAACCAACGCATCTATCTATGCAGCAGAAAGGTAATATGCAGCTACTATACACTATGCCTTGACGAAGGCCAACAAACATAGCATGAATACTAAGTGCTACCCGTCTGAAATGACGGAGGGCTACGAATGGTTTTTGGCAAAAAACCTTTAATGTAATGAACTTGATATCGTTGAAGGAACCGGATAGCTTTTTATAAAAATATAGTGGCGAAAACCTTTACTAAAGAGGTCACTACGGGTGAAGGGATCTCGGCTCTTTCCCCATAGAATGAGGTGCAGGATATTCTAACTGAATACCATGATGCAAAGCAAAAAGGGAAATCGGCTATAGTGAAGTTATTACCCTGATGCAAACTTCTGTCCAAGGGGTCACTCCCGATGAAGGGATCTCGGCCCTTGTCTCGTCGACTGAGGTGCTGGATATTCATAACCGAATACTACTGTGCAAAACAAAAGAAAACGTCCTTGCAATAACAGCTTTTTGAAAATGTTCCAACAACATCAGAATAGGTTTGTTTAGCTTGCATTGATCCGAATCAATACAGTCCCATCAATTGATCACACCAATAAAGAAAGAAAATACGATGTACGTATATGTCATCCGTATTCGCCACTGGGTCCCGTCATCACCCGTTAGGTTACTTAACTAACGACAGAGCGGGGACTGGGCTAGCGCGGGTGTAAAACATATACAACATCTACTAGTATATATATCAATATATAATATTCGCTCATGGTGTGATAAAATGCAACATCACAGAGAGTAATAAGAATCACAGAATAATACAGATAGTCTGGGATCACCGAGTTTCATAGATCCGCTACTGAAACCCGACGTTCCCCTGGTCGTATGGATACCCCGTGCAATGAAATCCTAGACCCCTACGGGTGCGGCAAGTTACCCGCCAAAACCTGAAGTGAGGCAGCCCCCTTCATCAAAGTGAATGGACCACCCAGCACTTCACGGAATCCGGTAACCTGAGCACCCCTCCTTGGGTCAACCTATACCCCTTACGAGTGCTGCAAATAGCCCGCCAATTCTAGAGTGAAGCCCCCTCCGTCTCAAAGCCATGAGATGCGGGCGCGTTGCCCTCTAGAACCCGGCTATCCGTGCACTCCACCTTAGGGTAATCCTAGTACAGAAAGTAAAATATATACAACGGGTACATCGACCTCTGCTCGGTCGTGCCCCAAAAGAATAATATACAACCAGGCAGTGACGGCAGTCCACATGTCGGACGCTCGCCCCGCAATATCAAATGTACATATATAACCAAACTGTGCTACCATTGCAACCAGGCTATCCACCACGACAAATCCGCAACAACACAGCACAACACAGAACATCAACGTGAATATCACGTTCGCAAATCCGTCTAAAAGAGCTATAGCAATTAGAGAAGATTTACCGATCAAATGACATTCACGGTCGCAGATATAACGTAAATACTGTGAACTAACATATTTAAAATTTTCGATCGACAAAATTTCTTGAAGTGGGCCCCAAGCACAAATCCAGCACTCAAAATAATCTGGGCCAAAACAAAAAATACCAGAAACCCCAATTCCAAGTCAGAGACCACTGCAGGAAAAATGGTGCAGGGTAGCTACAGTACGGCGGCGGAACCGCGGCCAAAACAGGTTTACGGCCGCGGTTCCGCGGCGCTACAGTGAGCTTTTTCAACAAATTTTCTGCAGTGTTCTTCGAAAAGCCTGCCTGATTTTCTGTAATACTCAAAATAATTTTTCGACGACAAAAAAATTTCGACAGAAACTGCAGAATTGGAAATGCGGTTTTGGAAAATTTCGTTCGATCGATGTTTTAAACACGTTAGAGCAAGCTAGTAAAGGGTAATGGCGTGGCCCTGATACCATGTAAGTCTACGGTAGCGCCACGGCCGTCTGTCCGAGGCCAAAATGCAGAAACGAAAACTTTTTCAAAACTAAAAACCGGCGCTATCGTACACTATAAACCCGGATCGAACCATTAACCTTCAACTAGCAAACTAGAGAAGGGTTGGAAAGGCTATACCGATCGATCCGTGTCCTTCGGTCTTTGGCCACCATCCCAAGCTCCTCTCGGCATCTCCGATCTCGATCTCCTCGTCGGAAAAGGGCACCACATCATCGAGTCTTTTTGCGTGCTCCCACTTCATCCAAAGCAACTCGGGCACGAAGTTCGCTAGCCGACGTGTCCAAGGTGAAGTAGAGAATGTGTGTGACAACTTTGTCTCTTGCATCCATTGTATGGATGGAGGTTGAAGATGTTGGAGATAGTGCCCTCAGAGTCAATTATTGGATCACAGGCACGTGATTGCAATGATTGAGGGAGGACCTATCCCGGTAGAACAGTCTTACTCGAGATGATAGTATGCTATCTGGTTTACCTTTATCATCGTGTACTGCTTTAGGTGACCTGACAGGTCACTATTGCACGTTGATAGAGCCCCTAGGATTCTTGCTTGGCTGCCAGCAGTATGAGGGCGATCATATAAGTGAGAGCTGGAGTCTACAAGCATATCCTTAAAAGGTCCCTAGTCGTGGGAGTTTCGAGACAGGGCATCGATTCTCCAGAGTAGACTAGTGTATACAGTCGAGACCCCGACGAGGGGCGGTGGCCGGTCTCACAGGCCACTGGTGTCAGTTGGTTCACCTAAGATGTATACAGGTGCTTATTGGGTTATGAGTACACCGGACAGGACTCGCCGGGAACATGCTAGTTGGTCTTATACCTGACGTCAGATAGCAGTTCCCAGGTGACATGTGTACAGGTTAGTTCATCGACCTGGGGATCATCATTTGTCTCGTGTGAGTTCCCACTGTGCTTTGATTACTACCCTACCACGGCTCAAAGGAGTCGTGCAAACAGGTTTTAGTTGGGTACAGTCCCGAGCCACATGGAGGCAGTGAGCGGATCTTCGGGGGTTCGTCTCTCCCGGTATTGGGGGTGAGGTCGCGCTGTGTCTAGGAGAGCCATTACACGAAGTCCTTGGCCAAGGCAGGAGATTTACTGGTAGGTATTCCAGTAGTATCTCAGGGTGTTCTGGGCTACACTCCGACACGACTTGTACCGCTTTTGGGGGTCTGACTTTTACCCACCCCTTAGGCCCGACATGCGATGCTCATAGACGAACGGACCGGACTGTACGGATATTGTCACTGACAGGCTCAGTAGGGTGTCAGGATGAGTTCGCTCATCGACGTCCCTTTTAGTCAATAGCTGGTGGCCCGTCACGTATTGGCTTATACCTCTGACGTGCTAGTGGTTAAATCCACAGCCATAGTATTGACGAGTCTTTAGAGTCCACCACACATTCAGTTACTCAGCTTTCGGGCGAAATGCTGTAGAGGCCATATGGAGATATGGCAGGGTCCGATCAGATACGTGCGGTATTGCACGGATCAGGATCGGACAGTTTTGTACTAGTGGCCATATAGTTATATGGCAGGGTTCGATCTGATACGTGCGGTATTGCACGGATCAGGATCGGACGAACATTACTAGCCGGCTTTGGTTTAAGCCGGATCCTAGTTTAGTACAGTGTAGATTTTGTCTCTTTGCATTTGTATCCGGACGGAATACAGATGCGGGTGTGTATGCACAGTATCGGGGTTTTCCTGTAATTTATTACGAGACCAGTTTTCTGGGGTTGCCAGTTTGCATTCCGTTCCGGCCGGTTTTCGTTTGTTCTTTCCCGGCCGGACTTTTCCGATGGAGGGGGTTATTTGCAATTGTGCAAATAACATTTGTGGAGGGGGTTTCTTGCAATTGTATTGATTATGATATCTTTCTTCCATCACTTGCATTAATGAGATTTGAAGGGTTATGGTTTGGGTGTAACATTGTTATGATGATGTTTTTGGATATGGTCACCATTCTCTTTATCCTACCATCACCTCCCTTCATGCTAATTATTCTTTGCTCCACCATTCTCAAAAATGTTTGGCCGGCCACAATTTTGAGAGAGTGAGAGAGTGTTTCATTTGTGGTGTGGCAAATTTCATTCATCTCATTTTGATACAAGGAAAAATGAAAGCACCATTTTTCATACCATCATTCCTCCATCTTCAAATGGCAACATCCACTACCCCAAAGAGACAAAGCATCATCTACACTACATTCTACAGCACTTCTTGGGCATGTCGACTTGCCAGCTTCATGCCCGAGTTGCCTCGGTATAGAGGCGGGAGCCCGTAAAAGAAACAGGCGATGTGGTGCCCTTCCGGTAAGGAGGCGACGACCGGAGTTTCCGCGGGAGATCGGGACGATGACAAGAAGACCGGAGGACTCGGATCACTCGGTATATCTCTTCCCATCTTGTAGTTAGCTAGAACTAGTTTAATGGTACGATCCGGGTGTTTAGTGCGCGGTGGTGCCGGTTTGCAAAGTTCGCAAAATTAAAGTTTATCACCGTTTCCGCATTTGGCCGTCGGATTGACGACCGGGGCGCCGCCGTGCACTTACAGTGGTATCAGAGCCTCGCCATTAACTTAGTCTAGCTTCATTTGATGTGTTTGCATTTCCGATCGACCAAAATTTCCAAAAACCGTATTTTTCCTTCACATCAGTTTCTGTCGAAATTTTTTGAAGTCTAAAAATTTTTCAGGGGGTCTCAGAATGATGTGCAGGGAGTTCTAAGAACTCTGGGAAAATTCGAGACAATGATCCCTCATCTCGATCGCGGAACCGCGGCAAAACCCCCCTTGTTGCTACGGTTCCGCCGCAGGTTGGTGGGATCAATGCTTCGAAATTCTCCAGTGGGCTTCTGGGATGTAATTAGGGGTTTTGGAATATTAATATTGGGCCCAGATTTTCTGTGAGTGCTACAATATTGCTTGGGGGCCCACTTGTTATTATTTGATCGATCGGATATTTTAAACATATTATTTCACAGTATTTACATTATATCTGCGACCGTGAATGTCACTCGATCGGTAAATCCGGTCTAACTGCTATAGCCCGGTTAGACGGATTTGCGAACGTGACTTTCACGTTGATGTTCTGTGTTTTGCTGTGATGTTGCGGATCGGTCGTGGGGGAAAGCCTGGATGCAATGCTAGTACAGTTTTGTTGTATTATGTACATTTGATATTGCGGGGCGAGCGTCCGACATGTGGACTGCCGTCACTGCCTGTTTGTATTATTCTTTTGGGGCACGACCTGGTTGCGGTCGATGTACATTCTGTATGTATATTTTACTTTCTGTACTAGGGTTGCCCCGCGGTGGGGTGCACGGATAGCCGGGTTCTGGAAGGCAACAAGCCCGCATCTCATGGCATTGGGACGGAGGGGGCTTCAGTCTGGAATTGGCGGGCTATTCGCTGCACTCGTAGGGGGTACAGGTTGACCCAGGAGGGGTGCCCAAGTTACCGGATTCCGTGAAGTGCTGGGTGGTCCATTCACGGTGCTGAAGGGGGCTGCCTCGCTTCAGGTTTTGGCGGGTGACTTGCCGCGCCCGTAGGGGTCTAGGATTTCATTGCACAGGCTATCCACACGACCAGGGGAACGTCGGGTTTCAGTAGTGGCTCTGTGAAACCCGGGGATCCCAGATATCTGTATTGTTCTGTGATGCTGTACATTTCTGTGATGTTGCATTTTATTCACGCCTTGAGCGAAATACTATATATTGGTATATATATTAGTAGATGTTGTATATGTTTTTCATCCGCGCTAGTCCAGTCCCCGCTCTGCCGTTAGTTAGCTAACCTAACGGGTGATGACGGGACCCAGTGGCGAATGCGGATGGCATATACGTACGTCAGTATATTTTCGTTCTTTGTGGTGTGATCAATTGATGGGACTGCGTTGATTCGGATCAATGCAAGTTAAACAAACCTATTCTGATGTTGTTGGAACACTTTTCAAAAAGCTGTTATTGCAAGGACGTTCACTTTTGTTTTGCATCGTGGTATTCATTTGGAATATCCTGCTCCTCAGTCGACGAGGCAAGGGCCGAGATCCCTTCACCGGGAGTGACCCCTTGGACAGAAGTTTGCGTCAGGGCACTAACTTCACTATAGCCGATTACTTTTGCTTTGCATCGTGGTATTCATTTGGAATATCCTGCACTCCATTCTACGGGGAAAGAGCCGAGATCCCTTCACCGGGAGTGACCTCTTTAGTGAAGGTTTTCGTTACTATATTTTCTAAAAAGCTATCCGTTCCTTCAACGATATCAAGTTCATTACGTTAAAGGTTTTCGCCAGAAACCATTCGTAGCCCTCCATCATTTCAGTTAAATATTCGGTAGTATTCAAGCTATGTATTTTGACCTCACGCCAAGGCATAGTGTTTGGTAGTTACCGGGTATTTATCTGTTGCATAGATAGATGCGTTGGTTTGGGACAGTCGTACTACTATTTTGGCCTACGTCAAGGGTATGTACGGGTGGGTTCAAATTAACCTGGACAATGATGGGCAGAACTTGACATGTGACTTATGATATTTTGACCTCACACTAAGGTCATAAGAGTATGGGGTAGAAATCACATCGGGAGTTTCAAAAGAACTGAAACTTGCCAGATATGCGGATACCTTCTGGAGTGTGATACCGTGAGCGGATTCCGTCATGTTATCATGCGATGATAGTTGGATCCCGATTCCCACTGATGAGTCGGTTTACTCCTCGAGTGACCCCGACTAATTCTTCTTTCAGGTTTGGAGAAGAATTTGAGGTACAGTGGGAGGTTTCCAGATTAGATAAATTGGTAACCATTCTGATCTAGGTTAGAGTGCACGCTGAGTGTTTCTTTTCTCTCTCTCTGGCAGCGACCATTGACCCGACCCTAAGACTATGACTCAGTGACCAAGTTGACCGAACCTTCTTAAACACTGGCTTTTGGATTGTCAGAGTTGCAGACCTCATTGCCACTCCTACTTTTACCCTTTTCTCCAGGACACCCCGTATTACTACGAACGTCCACTTCCATTGGACAAAACCAACGTATGGTTAGATACGAACTCGAAGGAATTCGAGGATGGTTTCCGGTTCTGGAGAAAACGGATAGGATTATTCAGTTGTCTTTTCCCTTTTACCTTTTCTCAAGTTGTGAGTACTCCTTGGTTTAGGAGATAGTACACCTATTACGCAAATTGGATAGTCTTCTTCCAAACCTTAGGCTGGTGCCGACCGGTAGGGAATGAAGAAAACCAATTAGCCTAAACGGTGTGCAGAAGGTATTAAGATTAAGACAAAGCAAGGGATTAGTAAGAGGGCAAAGTAAATTGCAACTGATATTCATGACCAAACCATGTATTTCTTCGCCAATCCTAAATCACCTTTGTATTTCTCCAGGACACTCCGTATCACTACGAAGATCCACAGTTTATTGGATACTCCATCGTATGGTTATATACGAACTCGAAAAGAACTTGTTCCAGTTCGGGGATGGATTCTGGTCCAGGAGAAATAGGAATAAGGTTTATTCGGTTGTCTTTTATCGTCACCTTCTCTCGCATTGCGAGTGCTCCTAGGACTAGGACAGTACACCCATTATGCTTATTGCATAGTCTTGTTCCAAACCATAGGCTGGTACCAAACGGTAGGGAAGGAAGAAAACCATTTGGCCTAAGGGGTGTGCAGAAGGTAACGACTAAAGACATATAAAGGGATTTGGAGAAGTGGCAAAGAATTATGCGGTTGTAGTTGTGAATCTGGATAATGGTAGAGGCATTACTAGGAATACCAGGATACCCCATCGAAACATTTCAATGTTTCAGTTCACTGTGTACTGTTAAAAGAAAACTGATTTCCCGATTAGATACTTACTCCAACGTATGTATTTACCAGGTATGATTCTCACATCTGTATGGTTTTACAGATGATGAGTGGGAGTAAGTTATTGGGAATTGGGTGATCATCCTCATTATATCGGGATTCGTTGTAATCGGTGATATTTGAGGAGATCACCTGGGCTATTTGCCGGTCGGCAAATATTTGGTTTTGAATATCCGTTGTTGTGCACCAATTTCAAATTGATATATCTGTACGTCTATTTTCATAGAGTGAGATATACCTTTTTGATATTATGTCGATGACATTTACCTATATCAGTGGATGGTTAGGTAAGGAGCATTAAACAGCGGTGTAATTCTTCTTAACCATAAGTACAGTTTTCAACCTACGACACACAGTGAAAGAGTTGTTAGACTCAGCGGACTTATACAGAGTATTGTATGTTGTCCAGTGTCCATTAGGACAGAGGGGTTGGTCCTCATACTATATTCTGTTTACTTTTAACTTCTCTAGTTCTTAGACATGTGTTTCGTAGAAACACAGGGTCTAAGTTTTGAGGAGTTATAGGTATTTGAATAGAGTAGAGAACCAGGTGTAGCAAGTATCGGGATTCTTCAAAGTGATCGAAGATGTAGATACTTGCGTATGGTATTCAGTAATGATAAAGAGAAATTGCTTCTCTTTCAGGTTACTCATAATTGGAAGTGTTTCTAAGTTGAGTAACGTTGATCAGCCTCCTTCAATTTAGTTGACATGCACTGGAGATAGCTGCATGATTTGAATCTGGTTCAATTAAATCAGTGCCTCTGGTTCTATATTGGATATAGTACAGTTCATATCTTAACATTGTTAAGGTACGGGGAGTTGTCCGGCTTATGATTAAAACCAGATTCTGGATAACTCAAGGCACGTTTCTGTAATGGCTGTTTGTGGGTTGACCCAGGCTATGACGAGGGTTGACTTTCTACCATCTGGCAGATCAATAGAAATATTGTTCTAGACTCGCCACAGTTTTATTAAAAATGGATTTTTTCAAAAACAGTAGTGGGAGTATGGTAGAACTGGAAGTGATTCCAGAACCGCAAACGATTACTGAAGATTTGATAAGGAACCTAAAGATTCAATCTGTTTTGACATTCCATTGGCCACTCCGCAGATACGGTGGGTAACTTCAGGCACCCGAGAGGTACTCCAGTAGCCTCAAAGACGGTGACAGGGAAGTTCTTGTTTACCCACACTTGCCATTGTTGTTGTTCCAGACTACGAGACCCGGCAGGAGGATGAGTATAGCGTCGTTCTAAACTAGCTTTAGAAGTGCACATCTATATGACTCTGCCAGAGGGTTGTCGTAGTCAGTGGGAGCAGCGGAAGCATTGGTGGACATCAGGCTTATGTCTATTTATAGACTAAAGCAGATATAGCGGAGATAGATCATCTATTTCTGATGTGACAGTCATAGGTTTGACGTCATCAGAATAGGGGATGGATCTGTTGAGTAGGTAGTAGGGTGTGATATCCGGGTTTTGGATGACATACACATAGTGGGAAGTGATATTCCTATACTACGATCGGTTATACTTTGGTCGTCACACGGTGTTTTCTCCACAAAGGACTTGGACATTATATCAGACATACTGGTTACTAGATCTATGGTTTTAGATCTAGATTTGGGTGGTTTCCCAATCAGGGTACCTTGACAGCATTCTAAGAGCATTTAGAATGGACGACTCCTAGCACGGTAGTGTACCTGCAGGTGATGGAGTCACCCTCTCTAAAGGTGTCTTATAGACTAAAGTAGAGAGGGATGTGCATGATTGGCAGATCACTTGCTTAGGCAATTGAGTCAATCATGAGATGTCAAGTACCACACCAGATGTTGTTCTTGCAGTAGGTGCAATAAGTTGATATTGATCCAATCCTGGAGAAACAGTCGGAAGCAGCTTTAGAACACAAGTGGATGTTCTAGGGATATGATAACGACAGCCTCATTTGGGAGACAGTTATCATTCCAGGCTTCCAAGGTGACATCGACGACAAGGAGGTTGTCAGAGTTTTAGTTTTCCTTCTGATGAGGGACAGTATTTTGGACAGGTGATCCAAGGCAATACTGAGGGAAGCATGGCGCAGGATACTGATTAAGTTCAGTTGACGATACAGTCTAAGAAGTTTGGGTTTGGAGTTCATTTATGAGCTCGGTCCCATCAGACATCCAGACACTCCAAGACAGGTATTGCTCATTTCGGGAGATGGTTTTCTCCGCGAACTTGAGATATAGAGAGAGACATAGAAAGAAACTTCAGAGCGGATCCACTCGCTGAGGCTATTCCTCGAACGCAATAGTCTCGCAAACGAGCTTTGTGAGACTGACTAGTAGAGGAGTTGGGTGTTCGGTATCACACGGGCTGTGAGTATGCGACATCGCAATAATTAGCCTTGAGTGCAAGTGGGAGATTGTTGGAGATAGTGCCCTCAGAGTCAATTATTAGATCACAGGCATGTGATTGCAATGATTGAGGGAGGACCTATCCCGGTAGAACAGTCTTACTCGAGATGATAGTATGCTATCTGGTTTACCTTTATCATCGTGTACTGCTTTAGGTGACCTGACAGGTCACTATTGCACGTTGATAGAGCCCCTAGGATTCCTGCTTGGCTGCCAGCAGTATGAGGGCGATCATATAAGTGAGAGCTGGAGTCTACAAGCATATCCTTAAAAGGTCCCTAGTCGTGGGAGTTTCGAGACAGGGCATCGATTCTCCAGAGTAGACTAGTGTATACAGTCGAGACCCCGACGAGGGGCGGTGGCCGGTCTCACAGGCCACTGGTGTCAGTTGGTTCACCTAAGATGTATACAGGTGCTCATTGGGTTATGAGTACACCGGACAGGACTCGCCGGGAACATGCTAGTTGGTCTTATACCTGACGTCAGATAGCAGTTCCCAGGTGACATGTGTACAGGTTAGTTCATCGACCTGGGGATCGTCATTTGTCTCGTGTGAGTTCCCACTGTGCTTTGATTACTACCCTACCACGGCTCAAAGGAGTCGTGCAAACAGGTTTTAGTTGGGTACAGTCCCGAGCCACATGGAGGCAGTGAGCGGATCTTCGGGGGTTCGTCTCTCCCGGTATTGGGGGTGAGGTCGCGCTGTGTCTAGGAGAGCCATTACACGAAGTCCTTGGCCAAGGCAGGAGATTTACTGGTAGGTATTCCAGTAGTATCTCAGGGTGTTCTGGGCTACACTCCGACACGACTTGTACCGCTTTTGGGGGTCTGACTTTTACCCACCCCCTAGGCCCGACATGCGATGCTCATAGACGAACGGACCGGACTGTACGGATATTGTCACTGACAGGCTCAGTAGGGTGTCAGGATGAGTTCGCTCATCGACGTCCCTTTTAGTCAATAGCTGGTGGCCCGTCACGTATTGGCTTATACCTCTGACGTGCTAGTGGTCAAATCCACAGCCATAGTATTGACGAGTCTTTAGAGTCTACCACACATTCAGTTACTCAGCTTTCGGGCGAAACGCTGTAGAGGCCGTATGGAGATATGGCAGGGTCCGATTAGATACGTGCGGTATTACATGGATCAGGATCGGACAGTTTTGTACTAGTGGCCATATAGTTATATGGCAGGGTTCGATCTGATACGTGCGGTATTGCTCGGATCAGGATCGGACGAACATTACTAGCCGGCTTTGGTTTAAGCCGGATCCTAGTTTAGTACAGTGTAGATTTTGTCTCTTTGCATTTGTATCCGGACGGAATACAGATGCGGGTGTGTATGCACAGTATCGGGGTTTTCCTGTAATTTATTACGGGACCAGTTTTCTGGAGTTGCCAGTTTGCATTCCGTTCCGGCCAGTTTTCGTTTGTTCTTTCCCGGCCGGACTTTTCCGATGGAGGGGGTTATTTGCAATTGTGCAAATAACATTTGTGGAGGGGGTTTCTTGCAATTGTATTGATTATGATATCTTTCTTCCATCACTTGCATTAATGAGATTTGAAGGGTTATGGTTTGGGTGTAACATTGTTATGATGATGTTTTTGGATATGGTCGCCATTCTCTTTATCCTACCATCACCTCCCTTCATGCTAATTATTCTTTGCTCCACCATTCTCAAAAATGCTTGGCCGGCCACAATTTTGAGAGAGTGAGAGAGTGTTTCATTTGTGGTGTGGCAAATTTCATTCATCTCATTTTGATACAAGGAAAAATGAAAGCACCATTTTTCATACCTTCATTCCTCCATCTTCAAATGGCAACATCCACTACCCCAAAGAGACAAAGCATCATCTACACTACATTCTACAGCACTTCTTGGGCATGTCGACTTGCCAGCTTCATGCCCGAGTTGCCTCGGTATAGAGGCGAGAGCCCGTAAAAGAAACAGGCGATGTGGTGCCCTTCCGGCAAGGAGGCGACGACCGGCGGGAGATCGGGACGATGACAAGAAGACCGGAGGACTCGGATCACTCGGTATATCTCTTCCCATCTTGTAGTTAGCTAGAACTAGTTTAATGGTACGATCCGGGTGTTTAGTGCGCGGTGGTGCCGGTTTGCAAAGTTCGCAAAATTAAAGTTTATCACCGTTTCCGCATTTGGCCGTCGGATTGACGACCGGGGCGCCACCGTGCACTTACAGAAGATGAAGCCATCAATGGAAATGGTGAGCTAGAAGAAGAAGAAGAAGAGGTTCTTTTTCCTTTTTTGTTGTGTTGTTGCAATGATAAAAATGAGAGAGTGTGTGATAATACAAGAGCAAACCCACAACCTTATGGCTGCCCTTCTCTCTCATCCTTTCATTTCAACACACAAATCTATCACATAATGTGACACATGCATAAAGAAAGAGACCATGAGTCACCACTTGTGCATGTGTTACAATTAATGCTCCAAATCATGACTTTTAACTCATAATTTCCATTTGTAAACCTTAACCCAAATGTTTACAACAACAAAACGATACAGCAACATCTAAACTAAACTCGTGACGGATCACAAGAATACCCCTCACATGTATATACATACCTGCATTCGCATTCCGACCGAATGCGAATGCAATGAGACTAAAGTAATCCAACAAATCTAATAATAGGATCTGTAAGTCCATGTCACGCACCCTCACGAACTTGCGGGGAGGCGGAATATATGAAAAACGATTATCAAAGCTTCGTAACACGGACTTGAGCGCATGAATCGTTTCTAAACCATTGCTAACTATCAACTAGAGGTTTAACTACTCGGATACGAAGTTATACCTAATGATACTAGTCCTTCGGGTCTTCATTGCGGTCCTCCACTCCTCGTAGGCTCCTTCGAACATCGACACCTCAACGGCCTCCTCGAATCAAAGACGATCCACCCGAAAGCTCCTACGCCATGCTTAATCTCAAACTTGAGATAACTAGGTTGCTTAAAGTGCTAATCTAAGCTACCTAGGGGATATAGAGTGAGGTTATGGAAGTATTAGTCTAGCTAACCCTTGATCTCAACACATGAGAGGCTAGGGTTAAGGTTTGAAGAGAGAGTGAGCTTGAGGAGAGAGAAGGTGAAGATGAGAATGAAATGAGATAATGATGTTATCATAATATATATGAAGCATTATTATTTATCCAAAAATGAAATAATTGAATTAACAACCATGCTTCATAAATATCTATGAGTGATTCATCACCATGAGTCATTAAGCATTTATGATGCATTAATGACATGGATGAATCACACAAATGAGTCACTAATCTCATTTAATGCAATGCCACCTTTACCCCTTAGTCACCACTCTTCTAGAAGCTTCCCGACAAATTACGAGGATGCCCCTCCAATCCGTGAAAACACGGAAAAACTTTAGACTGTATAAATCCAATAATCCGATACTAGAATCTGGCTTAAACCAAAGCGGGCTAGTAAAAACTGTTCGAAAAGTCGTACGTGCGTAAACACACGTACGCGTCCGAACCCTTGTCGTAAAACCATACAACCTCTATATCGTTTCGCCTGGAGCAGGGAAACTCTCTGTGTGGGACTCTAAAGACTCGACACTACGCTGGCAGTGACTTTAACCACAGACCGCAAGCGGCACTAGCTGTACGTAACGGTCCCCAGGTAGATGTCGATAAGAAGGCTGATGAGGAAAATCATCCGAACTCCCACTGAGCCTGATGTGACAATCTCCGTACAGTCCGGTCTGTTCGTCTAAGACTACGCATATCAAGCCTAGGGGGCGGCAAGCGTCAGTCCCCTAATAGATGTATAAGTCGTGTCGGAGCGAAGCCCATTACACCCTGAGAAGCTACTGGAACCTACCAGTATATCTCGCTTGCCCTGGCCAGGGACTTTGTGTAATGGCTCTCTGACACACCGTGATATCATCTCCCAATACCGGGAGAGACGAATCTTATCTAACCACTACTGACTCCAAGTGCTCGGGACTGCACCCAACTGCTACCTGTTTGCACGACTCCTTCGAGCCGTGGTAGGGTAGCAATCTAAGAACAGTGGGACACACTCGAGGCGAAGTAGCAGTGTCAAGTCTGCGAACTATGCTGTACTCATGTCAACTGGGAACTGTTAACAGACGACGGGTATAATACCAACCAATCAGTTCCACTGCGAGTCATGTCCGGTGTACCTGTAACCTAACGAGCACCTGTATACTATCTCTAGTATGACGTACTGATGGCTATAGGACAGACCATCTCCCCAACTAGGATGAGAAGCGTACACACCAGTCTACTCTGGAATATCGATGCCCTGTCTCGATAATCCTACAACTAGGGACATGTTTAGGATGTTGCTTATAGACTACCCAGCCCCCACTAGTGTGACTGCCATCACGACGCTGGTAATCAAGCAAAAGATCCTAAGGGCTCTACTAATATGTATAAGTGATACGTTACAAGAAACATATGCACATATTAAAGTAGACACAAACCAAGTAGCATACTACCATTTTTAGCAAGACTGTATATATACAACTGTGAATATCCCAAGCTTCCATTAAGTAATATACAATCTAGTATGATACAATAATGGCCCCTAGGGCATATACACTAACAATCTCCCACTTGCACTAGGGCCATGAGCTGGCATATCGTAGACCTATCATCTCGAATAGCCTCTCGAGCTGCGTCTGAGAAAGGGCCTTTGTGAATGGATCAGCAATGTTATTCTTTGTCTCTACTCTTTTCACCTCGATCTCCCAGCGATCTACGATCTCCCTGATCAGGTGATACCGCCTTAAGATGTGTCTAGATTTCTGTTGGGACCTGGGTTCCTTCGCTAAAGCTATAGCACGGTTATTGTCACAATACAGAGGTATTGGACCAACACTGGAAGGAACCACCTGAAGTTCTATGAGGAACTTCTCCATCCAGACAACTTCTTTTGCGGCATCGCAAGCAGCTATGTGTTCCGCTTCCATTGTTGATTCAGCAATGGTCTCCTGCTTGGAACTCTTCCAATAGACCGCCCCTCCATTGAGGGTAAAGACATAACCGGACATGGACTTGGAGTCATCTTTGTCACTCTGGAAGCCGGAGTCGGCAAAGGCCTCCATCTGGAGGGCTTTTCCGCCATACACCAAGAACATCTCCTTAGTCCTTCTCAGGTACTTGAGAATGTTCTTTACTGCTATTCAGTGCTTCTCCCCAGGGTTTGCCTAATACCGGCTTACAACGCTCAATGCATATGCTACATCTGGTCTGGTACATAACATCACATACATTATAGAGCCTACCGCAGAAGCGTAGGGTATAATCGACATGCGGTCCCTTTCCAAATCAGTCTTGGGAGACATCTCTTTGGAGAGGGTGATTCCGTGACGAGCCGGTAGGTTACCGCGCTTAGAATCATCCATACTGAATCTCTTCACTATGGTGTCTATGTACCTGGACTATGAAAGTCCCAACATCCTCTTTGATCTATCACGATAGATCCGGATTCCCAGAATGTAGGTAGCATCACCTAGGTCTTTCATGGAGAATTTATGTGACAAGAATCTTTTGACTGACTGTGGTTAGTTGTATGTATGCCCTAGAGGCCAGTATTGTACAGATGATGTATATTATATTGGATGCTTGGACATATATAGAGATGAATTTCTTGCTCGATATGATAGTATGCTATCTGGTTACTCTTTATCTTAACATGTACACTAGTCTCTTTAAACTGTCTTATAGTTACATGTTGGTAAAGCCCTTAGGATGTGTACTTGACTACCTGGACTATGATGCAGATCATACTAGTGGGGACATGGTAGTCCAAAGGTACATCCTTCAAGGTCCCTAGTCGTGGGTGTATCGAGACGGGGCATCGATATACCAGTGTAGACTAGCGTATACGCTTCTCGACCCATGAGATGCGCGATGGATGATCCCATATCCATTGGTGTTTGATATCAGAGATGGTATACGAGTGCTCAGTGGAGACTGGGTACACTAGACGGACTCGTCGAGAACTCCCAGATGGTATTATACCTCACGTCAGATGGCAGTTCTCAGGTGACACTTGTGCAGGTTAGTCTGTAGACCCGAGATCGTCATAAAGTCTTGTGTGATTCCCACTGTGCTTTGATCTCCACCTTACCACGTCCATGAGGGCGTGAAAAACGGTGGTTTTTGGGCACAGTCCCGAGTCACATGGAGGCAATGAGCGATAGGAGGGGTTTCGTCTCTCCCGGTATTGGGGGTTGATGTTGCGCTGTGCTCGATTGGCCGTAACAGGGAAGTCCTTGGCCAGGGCTGATCAGAGATTTGCTGGTAAGTGTTACCAGTAGTTTCTCGACCCGTTATAAGCCTCACATCGGCACGACTTATCAGTTATTGGGGTCTGACGTTTACCACCCCTAGACTTGATATGCGACATATTAAACGAACAGACCGGACTGTACGGTAAGTGTTACCGGTTGGATTCACAGGAGTGTGAGCGGGCTTGCTCGTCGATCTTCTGATCGCTCAATACCCGGGTGGCCGTTACGTTTAGCAGACCGCTTGCGGCTTGTGGATGCTTGATATGATCATCATCTGCTACCGGCGTATTGACGAGTCTTTAAAGTCCTACACAGAGGTTTCCTGGCTCAAGCGAAACGAAATAGGAGCGCATATGAGATATGTACGGGACCGAGAATAATGCGTGTATGTGATACCGTATTTCATTCTCGCGATGAATGTTTCGATTGGTTGTATGCGATATAACCTAATTATCGAATCGAAAATTGATTCGATAAATCGATACATTGGATACTAGTCGGTTATGTGCGACATAACCGGATCATTGAATCAAATGTTGATTTAATGATTTAATGTATAATTATATATTTGATATATTACTTTGCATTAACTAGTATTGGTTCATTTTTAAAAGGATTTTCTCACTTGATGTGCACATTGTATATGTGATATATTTTTGTGTGCACTTGATTGTATCATGTTTAATGATACATGCTTACTTGAGTTTGTATAAAGATTAAACCATGGTTATGTAATGGTTAGGGTTTTTCTTTTTCTTACTTATTTATTTATTTATTTATTTTGGAAAAGATAAAAGAGAAAATGGAGGCTTTCTTTGTTTGTTGTTGAAGCTTTATGAAGCTTTGACTAAAGCGACCATTTTGTCTTCATGCTTAACCCTAACCATTCAAACTAACCATGGTCTATTCTCTACACCTAACCAAGGTTAGGATATGATAAGTATTCATATTATTTTTCTTTTTAATAAGAACTTATCATATTCTTTCTTCTTCTTCATCATCTTTAACAAGAAGAAAAGCTTACTAGCTTTAATGGCAACTTGTGAAAATGAGTGAGAAATCCAATTCTAAAGTGAACCCACCTCCTATTTCTTCATCCTCTACCTCTTGCCAAGTAGTATAGGGTGTTTTCTTCACAAGTTTCACAACTTGGTGAAGTTGGAGCTTGATCTTGAGTTGCCTCGACGTAGATCTTCTTCGGCATCGAAGTCGACAACCTAGTCCGCACTTTTCTCCGATGAAGCCGATGCTAGAGTCCGAGATCCGATATGGACAGCGAGGGAACGTCTACGTGGAGCTAAGGAAGTGGAGAACCGGATCTACAAAGGTTGTAGCCTCTTTCTTTTAGTTAAGGTGTTAACTAGTTTCACTTTTCGCCTAAACTCTAGTCAACGAATCCGTATTAGGGTTTCTCGGCACTTGTAAAATTTAAAATTGGCATGGTTGATGCCTTGTGAGACCTCATTAGTGTGCCTAGTAACCCTACAGTGGTATCAGAGCCTAGCTAGAGCCTTAGGCGAAGTGTAGACGACGTTTGAAATCCGAACGAACATCGAAACCCTAACCAAAATTGCTTTCTGGACTTTTTTCAAATACTGGGTTTTTTCCAGATTAAAAATGCTTAAAAAATTCAGCAGGGAATTCTAAGAATTACGGTGCAAAAATTACCTCATGACGTGTCTAATGCGCGGCGGAACCACGGCAGAAGCCTGGCTTCCGCGGCGGTTCCGCAGCCAAATGATGGGATTTGCCTCCAATTTTTGCACAATAATTCATGTTTTTAGGTGCTGAATTTTCTGGGAATTTTTAATATTTACTCAAGAGTTGAGTATTTTGGGTTGTATTGGGAGTTCGTAGATTCGATAGGATTATCAGACTTCGTCTATGTGTTTTTCCAGATAATTTTAGAATATGTTAAAAAGTTCGACCGGATGTAAATACCCAATCTTTCCCCTGCCGGGAAATTTCCAATTGTTAGACTTTTCCGTAGTTTAATGACGTTCTAAGTAGTGCAAGTAACGCGATGGTCCCTCTAGAAGACAACAAACCTTAACTCGATTATGTGACCGTCTTGAACTGCCCTTTGAACCTTAGGGTTTGGGGCAGTACGGCGTGCCACATGTTAGGCGTTGGCTTGACCCTTCTACGGCTGGACCGTTGGTACTGAGGCATGAAGTGAATGTCTTTGAACTTATTTCATGTGTTGAACGGTTTCGGGAAAACTTGGGTGTTCGAATGTTCGATCGGAAAGTTTAATATTTTCTATTTATCCGGAATAGGATACAATAATTGGAATTCACAAACAGTTATGAGATAACTGAATGAATGTTATAAATCTAGCGGCTTAGTCTCACTTGATATTGAAAAGAGTTTTCGATAATGAGACTAAAATGCGGGGTTTATAATTGTTAGGCATGTGATGTCTAAGTATTTCATTTGATTAGGCATACGATGTCTAAAGAGGTTGCGGATTCCAACTGTTGTAGTTTTACACTTTCTTTTCTGTGACCGTAAGTGTAGTATGTAGTGGTATTGCCGATTGTCGTTGCTTTACGTCGACGACAATCGGTGTATGCATACTTACTTACGTTGATGACATATGATGTTTTGTGTTGCTGGATATGTTATATTGGATTGTCGTGTTTGAATAGCCGGGGTTTTTTTATGTGAGATGAGTGTTTTTCATTTTCATTCATGTAAAAACTTGTATGTAATATTCTTTTATTGGGGCACTTCCAGGTTGCGGAAGATTTCACCGTTGATGTATATTATTTACTTTTCCGCATTAGGATAGACCCAAGGAGGGGAGCACAAGTAACCGGGTTCTAGGGTCCAGTGGGAGACCATCTCGAGGAATCGAGTCCGGGTCTCCTAACCCTAGAATTGGTAGGGTTGCTTGCCGCTCTCGTAGGGGTCTAGGGGTGTGGGATTGGCTATTCATCACGACCGTGGAATCCGTGTTTTATACTGGCTCGTATTAAAAAGACGGGCGTCCTAGTATATCCAATATTTCACATGATATTTTCTGCTGCGATATCTGTGATGTGGTCATTTGATATGTTCTGATGGATACTGTATATAGTATATATGATATATTATATAGACGTTACTTATGTTTTGCACCCGCACTAGCCCTGCCCTGCTCTGTCGTTAGTTACCTAAGCTAACGGTGCACGAGGGGACATCGAGGCGAATGCGGATGGCATAAGTGTACGTCGTATTTATCTGTGATGTTTAGGTGACTTAAATGATGGGACTTCATTAATATGATTAATGAAAGAAAAGAAACCTAAAAGATGTTGTAGAATAAAATTTTAAATAAAAAGGGTAGCTACAGTTTTGCTTTGCATAGCGGCATATATGATATACCCTGCACCTTATTCGATGAGGAAAGGGCCGAGATCCCTTCACCGGGAGTGACCCCTTTAGCAATAACTGGCAGATGCTACACTCTCGGTTTGACTTTTGATTGCTTCTATAGTTTCTGCTTTGCACAGTGATATATATGATATATCCCGCACCTCATTCGACGAGGAAAGGGCCGACGATCCCTTCACCGGGAGTGATCCCTTTAGCAAAACTAGAAAAGCCTCAAAATCACTCCATTTCAAAACTTCACTTGATTCTACAACGATATCAAGTTCATTACGCAATAGGTTTTCAGAAAAACCTGTCGTAGCCCTCCGTCATTTCAGATAAGTACTAGTTAGTATTCGTGCTACGTTTGTTGACTATGTTAAGGCGTAGTGTGCGGTAGCTAATTAGTGCTTATCTGTATAAGCATATGATGCGATTGGATTAGGGTAGTCGTGCGACTTTGTTGACTATGTTAAGGGTCGTGCGAGTGGGTTTAATTCAATCAGGAAATGACGGGTTGAACTTGACTAGCACTTATGATTTGTTGACTTTGTTAAGGTCATATAGCTGCTAGGGGCAAAATATTATCGGGAATTTCAAGTGTTGAAATTTGCAATGAGATTGCATACCTTCTATGAGATAGTTGGATCCCGATACCCATTGCGAGTAAGAGTTACTCCTGGGAGAGTTTTAAACATTACAATTAGCCGATCTAGTAGGTGTCTAGAAAGGTGTCAACGGGGTTACGCCTCTGGGAAAACGAGGTTTACTTTAATTAGGTCCGTGCGAAAGCACGGGGAACCTCCCTCAAAGTACCGACACTGGCCTGGCTGAAAGATCGACGAAGTTGTAAGGTGTAATTAATCCCGGCTAGTCTTTCCTTTTAAGGTTTGAAGGAAGATTTGATAAAAACCAGTGGGAGCCATCCTGATTAGATAAGATAATAACCAATCTGATCTTGCAAGAGCATACGCTAAAGTGTTTTATTCTCTCTCTCTCCAGGTAGCGACCATGTCATGCCCTAATAAAGATAATAATATGGATGTATTGACTGAACCCGCATGTTATACTGTGCTGGGGAACGTTGGTTCCGTTCTTTCTTATAAGAGTTATGGGAATGAACAGGACATAGGGGAATACCAGGATTCCCATGCCACTCGAATGAAGAAAGTACATGTTGATGCATTTTCTTCGGGTGTGTTCGTTACAGAGAACTGTTTCTCCATTCGCTCTACGTCCTGGGTATTAGATACCGGGTCAGGATCCCATATATGTAATCAGTTACATGGGCTAAGGAAAGGTAGAGAACTTGGAGAAGGTGATAAAGACATAAGAGTTGGAAATGGTGCAATAGTTGCAGCTAAGACTGTCGGGGAATATCACCTTGCATTACCAACTGGTAATACATTGGTTCTGAACGAATGCTATTACATGCCGAACCTGATATGCAACATTATATCGGTTTCTTTGTTGAGTAAAGAGGGATATAATTTTGTATTACAGGATAATTTTATGAACATTTTCCGTAACCAAAAGTTGGTTGGATCAGGCACGTTGTGCAATGGCATTTATGTTCTAAATCAATCAACAGTTCTGAGCATAACAAACACACACAAGAGGAAGAGTTCAGAACTGAACGAATCCTTCTTGTGGCATTGTAGACTGGGTCACATCAATGTGACACGACTGGCTAAGTTGCATAAGGATGGATATTTGAAACCATTCGAATTTTCATCTTATGACACTTGTCAGTCATGTCTCAAAGGCAAGATGACCAAAACTCCGTTTACGGGACACGGAGAAAGAGTTACTGAACTCTTAGGACTGATACATAGTGATGTATGCGGTCCTTGTCTACACATGCCAGGGATGGTTCTTCATACTTCATTACATTCACTGACGATCTCTCTAGGTTCGGGTATGTGTTCCTGATGAAACACAAATCAGAAGCTTTTGAGAAATTTAGAGAATATAAACAAGAAGTTTAGAACCAAACCGGAAAAAGTATTAAAATCCTACGATCTGATCGAGGAGGTGAATACTTGAGCAATGAATTCCTGGACTTCCTAAAAGAGAATGGGATTCTCTCTCAGCCGACTCCTCCATATACACCACAGCACAACGGTGTATCAGAACGGAGGAACCGCACCCTATTAGATATGGTGCGCTCTATGATGAGCACAGCTGAGTTACCTATTTCCTTCTGGGGATATGCGCTGGAGACAGCAGCATACCTATTGAATCAAGTTTCATCTAAATCTGTACCTACCACACCATATGAGATATGGAGTGGGAAGAGACCATATTTTAAACGAGTTAAGATATGGGGTTGTCCGGTCTATGTCAAAAGACAAAATCCAGACAAACTCGAGGCACGGTCAGTTCTTTGCAAGTTTATGGGATATCCTAAGAATTCCCAAGGATATCTTTTCTACCATGCTGAAGAACAAAAGGTGTTTGTTTCTCAATATGCCACCTTTTTAGAAAAGGAATTCCTTGAAAAAGAAATTAGTGGCAAAGTGGTAGAGCTGGAAGAAGTTCCAGATACACAAACGGTAACTGAAGATTTAGTGGAACCAGAAGATTCAGTAGCTCCCAATGAACCTCAGCCTCTCCGCCGATCTAGTAGGGTTCCTCGCCAACCTGAGAGATACTACGGCTTTCCCATGGATGGTGGTAGCGAGGATTGCATCATGGAGGATGATGACCCAACTAATTTCGAGCAGGCCATCACGAGTAGGGACTCAGTGAAATGGCTGGATGCTATGCGGGTCGAGATGGAATCCATGTACACCAACAAAGTATGGACTTTGGAAGTTGCTTTTGAAGGGGTAAAACCCATTGGGAGCAAGTGGATCTTCAAGAAAAAACTTGGTGTAGATGGGAAAATGGAGACTTTCAAAGCTAGACTTGTTGCAAAAGGTTTTCGTCAAAGACCAGGTGTGGACTATGACGAAACCTTTTCTCCAGTGGCTATGCTTAAATCCATCCGGATCATGCTTGCCATCGCTGCGTATCATGACTATGAAATCTGGCAAATGGATGTTAAGACCGCCTTTCTAAACGGTGATTTAGAAGAGTGCGTGTACATGACTCAGCCAGAGGGCTTCGTAGACAGTGGGAGCAGCGGGAAGGTGTGCAAGCTGTTTAAATCCATTTATGGATTAAAGCAAGCATTGCGGAGTTGGAACATCTGCTTTGACGTCATTATCAAAGAGTTTGATTTCGTCAAAAACCCAGATAAACCTTGTATTTACAGGAAGGTGGCAGAGAGTAAGGTTGTCTTCCTCGTATTGTACGTGGACGACATACTCTTGATAGGAAATGATATTCCTATGCTGCAATCAGTCAAGCTCTTCTTATCACAAAGATTCTCAATGAAAGATCTTGGTGATGCCTCCTGCATATTGGGAATCAGGATCTATAGAGATAGATCCAAACGGATATTGGGATTGTCCCAATCCAAGTACATTGACACCATACTAAAGAGGTTTAGTATGGAAGAATCCAAGGGTGGGAACTTGCCCAGGATCTCTGGAGTCACTCTCTCCTAAGAGATGTCTCCCAAGACTGATTTGGAGAGAGCTCGCATGCAAGGGATACTCTATTCTTCGGCTGTAGGCTCTATCATGTACGCGATGCTATGTACCAGACCCGATGTTGCATACTCACTAAGTGTAGTGAGCAGGTATCAAGCTGATCCTGTAGAGAGTCACTGGACAGGTGTGAAGAGCATTCTCAAGTACTTGCGAAGGACTAAAGAGATGCTCTTGGTGTATGGTAACGGAGAACTCCAAGTCGAGTCCTTTACCGATTCAAGCTTCCAGAGTGATAAGGACGACTCTAAGTCGCAGTCGGGATTTGTCTTTACCCTTTATGGAGGGGCGGTTAGCTGGAAGAGTTCCAAGCAGGAAACCGTGGCAGACTCGACGATGGAGGCAGAATACATCGCTGCCAACGATGCTGCTAAAGAGGCTGTCTGGATCAAGAAGTTCATTACTGAACTTGGTGTGGTTCCATCCATTGAGCATCCAATACCTTTGTATTGCGATAACAATGGAGCGGTGGCTTTGGCTAAGGAACCCAGGTCCCATCAGCGATCCAGGCATATTCTGAGGCGGTATCACCTGATCCGGGAGATAGTTGATCGCCAGGAGATCGAGGTCAGGAGGGTTGACACGAAGAACAACACGGCGGATCCACTCACGAAGGCCATTCCCCAGATACAGTTTGAGAGACTCTTCGGGATGCTCGGTATGCGATACTACAGCAGCTGGCCCTAGTGCAAGTGGGAGATTGTTAGTTGTATGTATGCCCTAGAGGCCAGTATTGTACAGATGATGTATATTATATTGGATGCTTGGACATATATAGAGATGACTTTCTTGCTCGATATGATAGTATGCTATCTGGTTACTCTTTATCTTAACATGTACACTAGTCTCTTTAAACTGTCTTATAGTTACATGTTGGTAAAGCCCTTAGGATGTGTACTTGACTACCTGGACTATGATGCAGATCATACTAGTGGGGACATGGTAGTCCAAATGTACATCCTTCAAGGTCCCTAGTCGTGGGTGTATCGAGACGGGGCATCGATATACCAGTGTAGACTAGCGTATACGCTTCTCGACCCATGAGATGGGCGATGGATGATCCCATATCCATTGGTGTTTGACATCAGAGATGGTATACGGGTGCTCAGTGGAGACTGGGTACACTGGACAAACTCGCCGAGAACTCCCAGATGGTATTATACCTCACGTCAGATGGCAGTTCTCAGGTGACACTTGTGCAGGTTAGTCTGTAGACCCAAGATCGTCATAGAGTCTTGTGTGATTCCCACTGTTCTTTGATCTCCACCTTACCACGTCCATGAGGGCGTGCAAAACGGTGGTTTTTGGGCACAGTACCGAGTCACATGGAGGCAAAGAGCGATAGGAGGGGTTTCGTCTCTCCCGGTATTAGGGGTTGATGTTGCGCTGTGCTCGATTGGCCGTAACAGGGAAGTCCCTGGCCAGGGCTGATCAGAGATTTGCTGGTAAGTGTTACCAGTAGTTTCTCGACCCGTTATGAGCCTCACATCGGCATGACTTATCGGTTATTGGGGTCTGACGTTTACCACCCCTAGACCTGATATGCGACATATCAGACGAACAGACCGGACTGTACGGTAAGTGTTACTGGTTGGATTCACAGGAGTGTGAGCGGGCTTGCTCGTCGATCTTCTGATCGCTCAATACCCGGGTGGCCGTTACGTTTAGCAGACCGCTTGCGGCTTGTGGATGCTTGATATGATCATCATCTGCTACCCGCGTATTGACGAGTCTTTAGAGTCCTACACAGAGGTTTCCTGGCTCGAGCGAAACGAAATAGGAGCGCATATGAGATATGTGCGGGACCAAGAATAATGCGTGTATGTGATGCCGTATTTCATTCTCGCGATGAATGTTTCGATTGGTTGTATGCGATATAACTTAGTTATCGAATCGAAGATTGATTCGATAAATCGATACATTGGATACTAGTCGGTTATGTACGACATAAACGGATCATTGAATCAAATGTTGATTTAATGATTTAATGTATAATTATATATTTGATATATTACTTTGCATTAACAAGTATTGGTTCATTTTTAAAAGGATTTTCTCACTTGATGTGCACACTGTATATGTGATATATTTTTGTGTGCACTTGATTGTATCATGTTTGATGATACATGCTTACTTGAGTTTGTGTAAAAATTAAACCATGGTTATGTAATGGTTAGGGTTTTTCTTTTTCTTACTTATTTATTTATTTATTTATTTTGGAAAAGATAAAAGAGAAAATGGATGCTTTCTTTGTTTGTTGTTGAAGCTTCATGAAGCTTTTACTAAAGTGACCATTTTGTCTTCATGCTTAACCCTAACCATTCAAACTAACCATGGTCTATTCTATACACCTAACCAAGGTTAGGATATGATAAGTATTCATATTATTTTTCTTTTTAATAAGAACTTATCATATTCTTTCTTCTTCTTCATCATCTTTAACAAGAAGAAAAGCTTACTAGCTTTAATGGCAACTTGTGAAAATGAGTGAGAAATCCAATTCTAAAGTGAACCCACCTCCTATTTCTTCATCCTCTACCTCTTGCCAAGTAGTATAGGGTGTTTTCTTCACAAGTTTCACAACTTGGTGAAGTTGGAGCTTGATCTTGAGTTGCCTCGACGTAGATCTTCTTCGGCATCGAAGTCGACAACCTAGTCCGCACTTTTCTCCGATGAAGCCGATGCTAGAGTCCGAGATCCGATATGGACAGCGAGGGGACGTCTACGTGGAGCTAAGAAAGTGGAGAACCGGATATACAAAGGTTGTAGCCTCTTTCTTTTAGTTAAGGTGTTAACTAGTTTCACTTTTCGCCTAAACTCTAGTCAACGAATCCGTATTAGGGTTTCTCGGCACTTGTAAAATTTAAAATTGGCATGGTTGATTCCTTGTGAGACCTCATTAGTGTGCCTAGTAACCCTACAACTGTAACATAGGAATATTATTTCCTATTAGGAGAATGTCGTCCACGTACAAGACGAGGAATACTACAGCTCTCCCTACAATCTTACTGTATATGCACGGTTCATCTGGATTTTTGATAAAGTCAAATTCTTTGACAGCATCATCAAAACAGATGTTCCAACTCCGCGGTGCCTGCTTTAGTCCATAAATAGACTTAAGTAGCTTGCATACTTTACCGCTGCTCCCACTCTGAATGAATCCCTCTGGCTGATCCATATAGACGCTTTCTTCCAAATTTCCATTTAGAAAGGCCGTCTTTACGTCCATCTGCCAGATCTCATAATCGTGGAAGGCAGAAATAGCAAGAAGGACCCTAATGGATTTTAGCATAGCTACTGGAGAAAAGGTTTCATCATAGTCCAAACCAGGTCTTTGACGGAAACCCTTTGCAAAAAGTCTAGCTTTATAGGTTTCAACCTGTCTATCTACACCAACCTTCTTTTTGAAGATCCATTTGCATCCTACGGGTTTTACCCCATCTGGAGCAATGTCCAAAGTCCATACTTTATTAGTGTACATGGACTCCATTTCGGTCCGCATTGCATCCAGCCATTTTACTGAGTCACTGCTCTGAATGGCTTGCTGGAAGCTAGTAGGCTCATCACAATCAATAGTGCAATCCTCTCTATCCCCGTCTATGAGAAAACCATAGTATCTCTCGGGCGGATGAGATTGCCTACTACTCCTGCGGAGTGGCGTCGGGATGTCCTGTTCTTCTGAACCTTCTTGTTCTACCAAGCTTTCAGTAATAGCTTGTGGTTCTGAAATTTCTTCCAGTTCTATTTCGCTCCCACTTGTTCCTTTTTCTAAAAACTGATGTTCCAGAAAGTGGGCATAACGAGAAACAAAAACCTTTTGTTCCTCTGCGTAATAGAAATAATATCCCTTGGAGTTTTTTGGATATCCCACAAACTTACACTTTACTGAGCGTGCCTCGAGCTTGTCCGCATGCTGTCTTTTTACAAAAGCTAGACATCCCCATGTCTTAAAATGTTTTAGACAAGGTTTGGTCCCACTCCACATCTGATATGGTGTGGTAGGCACAGTCTTGGTGGAAACTTGGTTCAAAAGATATGCAGCTGATTCTAGTGCATATCCCCAGAATGATCGCGGTAACTCAGCCTTACTCATCATGGAACGAACCATATCCAATAGGGTTCGATTCCTCCTTTCTGATACACCATTGTGTTGTGGTGTATATGGAGGAGTAAGCTGAGAGAGAATTCCATTCTCTTTTAAGTAACCTAGGAACTCGGCACTTAAGTATTCACCACCTCAATCAGATCTCAGTGTCTTGATACTTTTTCCAGTTTGTTTTTCTACTTCATTCTTGTATTCTTGGAATTTCTCAAAGGCCTCGGATTTGTGCTTCATTAAGAAGACATATCCAAACCTAGAGAAATCATCCGTAAAAGTAATGAAGTAGGAATAACCACCTCGCGCATGTGTAGACATTGGACCGCACACATCACTATGTATGAGTCCTAAGAGCTCGCTCGCTCTTACTCCGTGTCCAGAAAACGGAGTCTTTGTCATCTTTCCCATGAGACAAGATTCACAAGTAGCATAAGATTGATATTCGAACGGATTCAAATATCCTTCTTTATGTAACTTAGTCAATCTTCTCTCATTGATGTGACCTAGTCTACAGTGCCATAAGAAAGCCTGATTTATTTCTGGAGACTTTCTTTTAAGTGTATTCTGGACATTGAAAACCTGAGCTTGACTTAATACGTATATGCCGTTATATAATATACCTGACCCAATCAGAACTTGATTTAGGTGGATGTATTACTATATCGCTTTCGAATGTAAAATTATATCCCTCTCTTGAAAGTGAGGACACTGATATGATATTACAAGTCATACTAGGTACATACAGACAGTTACGTAAAATCAATATCTGCCCACTTGTCAAACCTAGGCGATATTTTCCCACGGATTCAGCATCTACGCTCATTCCGTTTGCAACTCTAAGAGACCAATTACCTACTTTTATAACTCTACGGTTTCTCAAAGCATGTAATGAATTACAGATATAAGATCCTGCTTCGGTATCTAGTACCCAGGAAGTTGAGTTAATTGACAAACAGTTCTCTATTACTAACACACTTGAGGCTGAAGCCACAACATGCTTCGTATCCTGGCTACTGGCTTCTAAAGCCCTGCAATCTTTCTGCCTATGCCCAATTCCATAACAATAGGAACGCCCCTCTTTTACTATTTCCAGTCCTGAAACTTTTGCCCTTCTCTTTCCTTCTACTTCCCTGGTTTTCTTCAGGGTAGAAGGTAGAGACTGTAGAATCAAGTCAGTATCTGACTCGTTTCCCAACGCGGTCTCCAGGTCCTGGAGCTCATTAATACAGCTAGTCAATGTAAGGACGTTGTCCCCTACAGATGACCCGTCAGCCAACCTCGCTCGAATTAATTCGTTCGAGGTCTCATATCTTGCGATATGAGATTGCTCTCCATATAAATCTTTGTTATGGAGAAAGATGGAAACTAAGTCCATCTTCTCGTGCTGCTTCTGGTATACACCATCATCTGAAGCTAACACGAGGCACTTAGCTTTCGTTTTATCTTTTTCCCTTGTCTGACGGATATCCATATCCGCAACAGTGGAAACTGGACCTGGGACGGCGGGATCTTGAGTAGTAATAGGGTGGTCCAGCTTGTCATAGGCAATGGACATCTGGACAGACCTTTGCCGGTCATATAAGTCAGATACAGTCAAATTGTTATCTAGATGTAACCTAGGTGTGGTCACAAGGTCGCTGCAATTAAGAGAGAGAGAAGAAAACATTTTAGCATGATGCTGTTGCAAGTTTAGATTGGTTTTAAGTTTATCTAAACAGGATGGCTCCTACTGTTTCTCGAATCCTTCCTCAAACCATAAAAGAAGAATTAGCCAGGAAAATTCTCACCGTACAATACTTGCTTAACCGTTCAGCCAGGCCAGTGTCGATACTTCGAGGGAGGTTTTCCAACGCTTTCGCGAAGTTCCTTAATTAAATAACCTCTTTTCTCTGGGGGCGTAACCCCGCTGACAACTTTCTAGGCACCTACTTGGTTTATAGCATTGATCGTTAAGTGACGAATCTCCTGATAAGTAGTATATACTCACAGTAGAATCGGGATCCAAAATATCATCGTATGATAATGTTGAAGGAATCCTACCAACACTCATCAAACTCCAAAATGGTATGCTTTCACTGCAAATTTCAGTTTCTTTAGAAATTCCCGATATAAATTTTTGCCCCATGCTCTTATGACCTTGACTAAGGGCCAAAATGTCATAAGTCACATGTCAAGTTCTACCTGTCATTATCCAGGTTAATTTGAACCCACCCGTATATACTCTTGACTAAGGGCCAAAAAAAGTAATACGGCTGTCCCAAACCAACACATCTATCTATGCAACAAATGAATACCCCAGCAGCTACCAAACACTATGCCTTGACTAAGGGCCAAAATACATAGCTTGAATACTACTGAATACCCAAATGAAATGACGGAGGGCTACGAATGGTTTTGGCAAAACCGTGAACGTAGTGAACATGATATAATCGAAGGAACCTGATACTTTTTTTTAAAAGGAGTGGTTAAAGCTCCGCAATTAAAAAATTCTGCTCTTTTTAAAATAACCGAGTGGTTTCTTTTAAATTTGTTCTAACGATTTAACTTTGGTTTATTTTCATTGCATTATTATAATGCGTCCCATCATTAATCTTATCATTGCAGAAAACAACGAAAATACCACGTCCTCTTATGCCATCCTCATTCGCCACTGGGTCCCGTCATCACCCGTTAGGTTACTTAACTAACGACAGAGCGGGGACTGGGCTAGCGCGGGTGTAAAACATAAGTGACGTCTAATAGATATTGTACATTCGTCAGACGCAATAATAAGCATTTCAGATCACAGATGAACTTTATTGGATATATTAGCAATCCGCATTTTCTTTGAGCCTGCAATAAAAGACGGATTACACAGTTGTGATGAATAGCCATTTACCCCACCCTAGACCCCTACGGGTACAGCAAACTACCCGCCAAGTACCCGAAGTGAAGCGGTCTCCCTCAACAACGTGAGTAGGCCACTAAACACTTCGACGTATCCGGTAGTTTGTGTACCCCACCTTGGGTCTATCCTAGGAGCAAAAACAGTAAAAAGAAATAATACAACGGTGGCTACAACCGCAACCTGGATGTGCCCCGCAAAAGAATATTACATCAAATTACATTTACATTGAATGAATATTAAACACATTTCAAACCCCGGCTAATCATCACAACAGTCCAACACGGTTCATATACACAAACAGTAAACATTTCAGAAATGTGCAACCCCCTGCCAACCAACATACTAGCAGTTAGGGGAGGTTTACGAACACATTAAACATTACAGATAAAGATCCAATTAGAAAATAGTTTAGAACATCGACCGGTTACCTATATCCGTGTCTACCCTAAAAGCAAATCATCACAGAGGCAACCTGGGCAGAAACAAAACATACAAGAAAACAGAAAACAACAAAATAGGAATTACTGAGCAAATCCGAGTCAACTCGGCGTTGACTCGGCGGCGGTTCCGCGGCACAAGCTCTCTATTGCCGCAGAACCGCGGCCGTTTTGCCGACTCACTGGCTCGTTTTTTCTCAGTATTCTTAAAATACCCTGCTGTGAATTTTAAAGCATGTCAAATAAATTTTCAGACAGGTTTAAAATTAACAGAAACTCAGAAAATTCAGGGTTTTGTTTTCGTGTTTTCCGTCGATCGAACTTCTAATCAGTTGCTAACAAGCTAGTAATGGTTTAGTTGGCTCTGATACCACTGTAAGTCCATGTTGTTGGAGATAGTGCCCTCAGAGTCAATTATTAGGTCACAGGTACGTGATTGTAATGATTGATGGAGGACCTATCCCGGTAGGACAGTCTTACTCGAGATGATAGTATGCTATCTGGTTTACCTTTATCATCGTGTACTGTTTTAGGTGACCTGACAAGTTGCTATTACATGTTGATAGAGCCCCTAGGATTCTTGCTTGACCACCAGTAGTATGAGGGCGATCATATAAGTGGGAGCTGGGGTCTATAAGCATATCCTTAAATGGTCCCTAGTCGTGTGAGTTTCGAGAAAGGGCATCGATACTCCAGAGTAGACTAGTGTATACAGTCGAGACCCCGACGAGGGGCGGTGGCCGGTCTCACAAGCCACTGGTGTCAGTTGGATCACCTAAGATGTATACAGGTGCTCATTGGGTTATGAATACACCGGACAGGACTCGCCGGGAACATGCTAGTTGGTCATATACCAGACGTCAGATAGCAGTTCCCTGGTGACATGTGTACAGGTTAGTTCATCGACCTGGGGATCGTCATTTGTCTCGTGTGAGTTCCCACTGTACTTTGATTACTACCCTACCACGGCTCAAAGGAGTCGTGCAAACAGGTTTTAGTTGGGTACAGTCCCGAGCCACATGGAGGCAGTGAGCGTATCTTCAGGGGTTCGTCTCTCCCGGTATTGGGGGTGAGGTCGTGCTGTGTCTAGGAGAGCCATTACACGAAGCCCTCGGCCGAGGCAAGGAGATTTACTGGTAGGTATTCCAGTAGTATCTCAGGGTGTTCTGGGCTACACTCCGACACGACTTGTACCGCTTTTGTGGGTCTGACTTTTACCAACCCTCTAGGCCCGCCATGCGATGCTCATAGACGAACGGACCGGACTGTACGGATATTGTCACTGACAGGCTCAGTAGGGAGTCAGGCTGAGTTCGCTCACAGACGTCCCTTTTGGTCAATACCTGGTAGCCCGTTATGTATTGGCTTATACCTCTAACGTGCTAGTGGTTAAATCCACAACCAAGGTGTTGACGAGTCTTTAGAGTCCCCCACATTCAGTTACTCAGCTTTCGGGCGAAAGGTTGTAGAGGCCGTATGGAGATATGGCAGGGTCCGATCAGATACGTGCGGTATTGCACGGATCAGGATCGGACAGTCTGTACTATAGGCCGTATGGTTATATGGCAGGGTTCGATCAGATACATGCGGTATTGCACGGATCAGGATCGAACAGGTATTACTAGCCGGCTTTGGTATAAGCCGGATCCTAGTATAGTACAGTGTAGATTTTGTCTCATTGCATTTGTATTTCGGTCGAAATACAGATGCGGGTGTGTATGCACAGTATCGGGGTTTTCCTGTAATTTATTACGGGACCAGTTTTCTGGAGTTGCCAGTTTGCTTTCAGTTTCGGCCGATTTCTTTTGTTTCGTTCATTGGCCGAAGATTGGTGGAGGAGGGCTTATTTGCATTGTTGCAAATAAGCATTTTGTGGAGGGGGGTCTTTGCTTATATTTGTATCATGATGGTTTTCATGATAAGCACCATCACTTGACTTCTTCTTCTCATGATGGCTTGACTTTTTGAAGCCATCATGCATAAAATGATGGTTGCCTTTGAGTGTTGGATTTGTGGTGATCATTTGATTTTTCCTCATCATCTTTTGCTTTCCAACCACCCCCTTGTCTTTGTTCTTTCTCTCTCCAATCACACTTGGTAAGGGGGGGCGGCCATTCCATGGAGAATGGGATTGATATTCATGAGTTGAGAGAAAAATGTTACACTCATTCTTTGTATGCTACATTTTTCCCACCTCTCTCCAAGTCATTTTCCTCCACCACAAAAGGCAATCTCCAAGAACCCCAAATGAGACACAAGTTTCTACACATATTCTACAGCGAATCTTGGGCACGTCGAGTAGCCGGCTTCGTGCCCGAGTTGCCTCGGCATTGAGGTGGGAGCCCGTAAACGATGTAGGCGATGTGGTGCACTTCCGGCGACGAGGAGGAGACGGGACATTCCGCAGGAGATCGGGACGATGACGAGAAGACCGGAGGACTTGGATCGTCGGTATATCTCTTTCCCATCTTTTAGTTAGCTAGGACTAGTTAATGGTTCGATCCGGGTATTAGTGCGCAGCGGTTTGCCAGTTCAAGAAAATTTAAGTTTATCACCGCTTCCGCATTTGGCCGTCGGATTGACGGCCGGGGCTCCGCCGTGCACTTACAGTGGTATCAGAGCCTCGCCATTAACTTAGTCTAGCTTGGTGTAATGTGTTTTTCAGTTTCGATCGATCGAATGTTCCAAAACCCGTATTGCCTTCGCATCAGTTTCTGTTGAAAATTTTTGGTCTCGAAAAATTTTTCAGGTTGTAAAACATTGATGTACTAGAGGTAACAAGCCCACTGTAGAAATCCGACGCAGTAATTCGACGACCAGAGCGCGGAACCGCGGCAATTACCCCCTTGGGCCGCGGTTCCGCCGCGCAATGGTGTCCTTACTGTATCGAACTTCTTCAGTTGCTTTGTGGGCTTAAAATAGGGGTTTTGGAATTTTAAAATTGGGCTAATTATTTCTGTGAGTGCTACAGTATTCCTTTGGGGCCCACTTGTTAATTTTTTGATCGATCAAATATTTTAAACACATTATTTCACAGTATTTACATTATATCTGCGACCGTGAATGTCACTTGATCGGTAAATCCGGTCTAACTGCTATAGCCCGGTTAGACGGATTTGCGAACGTGACTTTCACGTTGATGTTCTGTTTTTGCTGTGATGTTGCGGATCGGTCGTGGGGGATAGCCTGGATGCAATGCTAGTACAGTTGTGGTTGTATTATGCACATTTGATATTGCGGGGCGAGCGTCCGACATGTGGACTGCCGTCACTGCCTGTTTGTATTATTATTTTGGGGCACGACCTGGTTGCGGTCGATGTACCCGTTGTATGTATATTTTACTTTCTGTACTAGGCTTACCCCGCGGAGGGGTGCACGGATAGCCGGGTTCTAGAGGGCTACAAGCCCGCATCTCATGGCATTGGGACGGAGGGGGCTTCACTCTAGGATTGGCGGGCTATTCGCCGCACTCGTAGGGGGTACAGGTTGACCCAGGAGGGGTGCCCAAGTTACCGGATTCCGTGAAGTGCTGGGTGGTCCATTCACGTTGCTGAAGGGGGCTGCCTCGCTTCAGGTTTTGGCGGGTAACTTGCCGCGCCCGTAGGGGTCTAGGATTTCATTGCACAGGCTATCCACACGACCAGGGGAACGTCGGGTTTCAGCGGCTCTGTGAAACCCGGGGATCCCAGATATCTGTATTGTTTCTGTGATGCTGTTCATTCTCTGTGTTGTTGCATTTTATTCACGCCTTGAGCGAATATAATATATTGGTATATATATTAGTAGATGTTGTATATGTTTTACATCCGCGCTAGTCCAGTCCCCGCTCTGTCGTTAGTTAGCTAACCTAACGAGTAATGACGGGACCCAGTGGCGAATGCGGATGGCATATACGTACATCAGTATATTTTCGTTCTTTTGGTGTGATCAATTGATGGGACTGCATTGATTCGGATCAATGCGAGTTAAAAACAAACCTAATCTGATGTTGTTGGAACACTTTTCAAAAAGCTGTTATTGGAAGGACGTTTACTTTTGTTTTGCATCGTGGTATTCAGTTGGAATATCCTGCTCCTCAGTCGACGAGGCAAGGGCCGAGATCCCTTCACCGGGAGTGACCCCTTGGACAGAATTTTGCGTCAGGGCAATAACTTCACTATAGCCGATTACTTTTGCTTTGAACCGTGGTATTCATTTGGAATATCCTGCACCCCATTCTACGGGGAAAGAGCCAAGATCCCTTCACCGGGAGTGACCTCTTTAGCGGAAGTTGTCGTCACTATATTTCTAAAAAGCTATCCGTTCCTTCAACGATATCAAGTTCATTACGTTAAAGGTTTACGCCAGAAACCATTCGTAGCCCTCCGTCATTTCAGTTAAATATTTGGTAGTATTCAAGCTATGTATTTTGACCTCACGCCAAGGCATAGTGATTGGTAGCTGCCGGGTATTTATCTGTTGCATAGATAGATGCGTTGGTTTGGGACAGTCGTACTACTATTTTGGCCTACGTCAAGGGTATGTACGGGTGGGTTCAGATTAACCTGGATAATGACGGGCAGAACTTGACATGTGACTTATGATATTTTGACCTCACGCCAAGGTCATAAGAGCATGGGGCAGAAATCACATCGGGAGTTTCAAAAGAACTGAAACTTGCCAGATATGCGCATACCATCTGGAGTATGATGATGTGAGCGGATTCCGTCACGTTATCATGCGATGATAGTTGAATCCCGATTCCCACTGATGAGTTGGTATACTCCTCGGCTGATCCCGACTAATTCTTCTTTCAGGTTTGGAGGAGAATTTGAGGTACAGTGGGAGGATTCCAGATTAGATAAATTGGTAACCATTCTGATCTAGGTTAGAGTGCACGCTGAGTGTTTCTTTTCTCTCTCTCTTTGGCAGCGACCATTGACCCGACCCTAAGACTTTGACTCAGAGACCAAGTTGACCGAACCTTCTTAACACTGGCTTTTGGATTGTCAGAGTTGCGAACCTCATTGCCACTCCTACTTTTACCCTTTTCTCCAGGACACCCCATTTTACTACGAATGTCCACTTCCATTGGACAAAACCATCGTATGGTTAGATACGAACTCGAAGGGATTTATTCGAGGATGGTTTCCGGTTCTGAAAAAAAAACGGATAGGATTATTCAGTTGTCTTTTCCTTTTACCCTCTCTCAGGTTACGAGTACTCCTTGGTTTAGGGGTAGTACACCTATTACGCAAATTGGATTGTCTTCTTCCAAACCTTAGGCTGGTGCCGACCGGTAGGGAATGAAGAAAACCAATTAGCATAAAGATGGTGTGCAGAAGGTATTAGGTTAAGACAAAGCAAGGGATTAGTAAGAGGGCAAAGTAAATTGCAACAGATATTCACGACCAAACCAAGTATTCCTTCGCCAATCCTAAAATCACCTTTGTATTTCTCCAGGACACTCCGTATCACTACGAAGATCCACAGTTTATAGGATACTCCATCGTATGGTTATATACGAACTCGAAAGGAACTTGTTCCAGTTCGGGGATGGATTCTGGTTCCGGAGAAATAGGAATAAGATTTATTCGGTTGTCTTTTATCTTCACCCTCTCTCATTGCGAGTGTTCCTAGGATTGGGACAGTACACCCATTATGCTTATTGGATAGTCTTCTTCCAAACCATAGGCTGGTGCCGAACGGTAGGGAAGGAAGAAAACCATTTGGCCTAAAGGGGTGTACAGAAGGTAAAGACTAAAGACATATGAAGGGATTTGGAGAGGTGGCAAAGAATTATACGGTTACAGTCGTGAATATGGAAGAGGCATTACTAGGAATACCAGAATACCCCATCGGAACATTTCAATGTTTCAGTTTCACTGTGTAATGTTAAAGGAAAACTGATTTCCCGATTAGATACTTACTCCAGGGTATGTATTTACCAGGTACGATTCTCACATCTGTATGGTTTTACAGATGATGAGTGGGAGTAAGTTATTGGGAATTGGGTGATTATCCTCATTATATCGGGATTCGTTGTAATCGGTGATATTTGAGGAAATCACCTGGGCTGTTTGCCGGTTGGCAAATATTTGGTTTTGAATATCCGCAGTTATGCACCAATTTCAAATTGATATATCTGTACGTCTATTTTCATAGAGTGAGATATACCTTTCTGAAATTATGTCTACGACATTTACCTATATCAGTGGATGGTTAGGTAAGGAGCATTAAGCAGCGGTGTAATTCTTCTTGACCATAAGTACAGTTTTCAACCTACGACACACAGTGAATGAGTTATCAGACTCAAGGGACTTATACAGAGTATTGTATGATGTCCAGGGTCCATCCGGACAGAGGGGTTGGTCCTCGTACTATATTCGGTTTACTTATGACTTCTCTAGTCTTTAGACAAGTGTTTCGTGGAAACACAGGGTCTGAATTTTGAGAAGTTATAGGTATTTGAATAGAGTAGAGAACCAGGTGTAGCAAGTATCGGGATTCCTCAAAGTGATCGAAGATGTAGATACTTGTGTATAGTATTCAGTTGATAGTAATGATAAAGAGAAATTGCTTCTCTTTCAGGTTACTCATAATTGGAAGCATTCCTAAATTGAGTAACGCTGATCGGCCTCCTTCCATTAAGTTGACAAGCACTGGAGACAGTTGCATGATTTGAATCTGGTTCAATTAAATCAGTGCCTCTGGTCCTATATGGGATATAGAACAGTTCATATCTTAACGATGTTAAGGTACGGGGAGTTGTCCGGTTTATGATTAAAACCAGACACTGGACAACTCAAGGCACGTTTCTGTAATAGCTGTTTGTGGGTTGACCCAGGCTATGACGCGGGTTGACTTTCTACCATCTGGATGAACAATAGCAATATTGTTCTAGACTCGCCACAGTTTTAATAAAAATGGATTTTTTTCAGAAAACAGTAGTGGGAGTATGGTAGAACTGGAAGTGATTCCAGAACCACAAACGATTACTGAAGATTTGATAAGGAACCTAAAGATTCAATCTGGATTGACATTCCATTGGCCACTCCGCAGATAAGGTGGGTAACTTCAGGCACCCGAGAGGTACTACGGTAGCCTCAAGGACGGTGACAGGGAAGTTCTTGTTTACCCACAATTACCATTGCTGTTGTTCCAGGCTGCGAGACCCGGCGGGAGGATGAGTATAGCGTCGTTCTAAACTAGTTTTAGAAGTGTACGTCTATATGACTCTGCCAGAGGGTTGTCGTAGTCAGTGGGAGCAGCGGAAGCATTGGTGGACAGGTAGCTTATGTCTATTTACAGACTGAAGCACCAGTAGCGGAGATAGATCATCTATTTCTGACATGACAGTCATGGGTTTGACTTCATCAGAATAGGGGATGGATCTGTTGAGAAGGTAGTAGGGCGTGATGTCCTGGTATTTGGATGACATGCACAGAGTAGGAAAAGAAACTCCTATACTACGATCGGTTATACTTTGGTCGTCACACAGTGGTTTCTCCACAAAGGAAATGGATTTTGTATCAGACATACTGGTTACTAGATCTATGGTTTTAGATCTAGATTTGGGTAGTTTCCCAATCTGGGTACTTAGACAGCATTCTAAGGGTATTTAGAATGTACGACTCCATGCACGGTAGTGTACCTACAGAAGATGGAGTCACCCTCTCTAAAGGTGTCTTACAGACTAAAGCGGAGAGGGATGTGCATGATTGGCAGATCACTTGCTCAGGCAATTGAGTCAATCATGAGATGTCAAGTACCACACCAGATATTGTTCTTACACTGGATGCAATAAGTTGACATTTATCCAATCCTGGAGAAACAGTCGGAAGCAGTTTTAGAACATAAGTGGATGTTCTAAGGATATGATAACGACAGCCTCATTCGGGAGACAGTTATCATTCCAGGCTTCCAATGTGACATGGACGACAAGGAGGTTATCAGAGTTATAGTTTTCCTTCTGATGAGGGGCAGTATTTTGGACAGGTGGTCCAAGGCAATACTGAGGGTGGCATAGCGCAGGATACTGATTAAGTTCAGTTGACGATACAGCCTAAGAAGTTTGGATTTCGAGTTCATTTATGAGCTATGTCCCATCAGACATCCAGACACATTCTAAGACAGGTATTGCTCATTTCGGGAGATGGGTTTCTCCGCGAACTTGAGATATAGAGAGACATAGAAAGAAACAACAAAGCGGATCCACTCGCTAAGGCTATTCCTCGAACGCAATAGTTTCGCAAACGAGCTTTGTGAGACTGACTAGTAGAGGAGTTGGGTGTTCGGTATCACACAGGCTGTGAGTATGCGACATCGCAATAATTAGCCTTGAGTGCAAGTGGGAGATTGTTGGAGATAGTGCCCTCAGAGTCAATTATTAGGTCACAGGTACGTGATTGTAATGATTGATGGAGGACCTATCCCGGTAGGACAGTCTTACTCGAGATGATAGTATGCTATCTGGTTTACCTTTATCATCGTGTACTGTTTTAGGTGACCTGACAAGTTGCTATTACACGTTGATAGAGCCCCTAGGATTCTTGCTTGACCACCAGCAGTATGAGGGCGATCATATAAGTGGGAGCTGGGGTCTATAAGCATATCCTTAAATGGTCCCTAGTCGTGTGAGTTTCGAGACAGGGCATCGATACTCCAGAGTAGACTAGTGTATACAGTCGAGACCCCGACGAGGGGCGGTGGCCGGTCTCACAAGCCACTGGTGTCAGTTGGATCACCTAAGATGTATACAGGTGCTCATTGGGTTATGAGTACACCGGACAGGACTCGCCGGGAACATGCTAGTTGGTCATATACCAGACGTCAGATAGCAGTTCCCTGGTGACATGTGTACAGGTTAGTTCATCGACCTGGGGATCGTCATTTGTCTCGTGTGAGTTCCCACTGTACTTTGATTACTACCCTACCACGGCTCAAAGGAGTCGTGCAAACAGGTTTTAGTTGGGTACAGTCCCGAGCCACATGGAGGCAGTGAGCGTATCTTCAGGGGTTCGTCTCTCCCGGTATTGGGGGTGAGGTCGTGCTGTGTCTAGGAGAGCCATTACACGAAGCCCTCGGCCGAGGCAAGGAGATTTACTGGTAGGTATTCCAGTAGTATCTCAGGGTGTTCTGGGCTACACTCCGACACGACTTGTACCGCTTTTGGGGGTCTGAATTTTACCAACCCCCTAGGCCCGCCATGCGATGCTCATAGACGAACGGACCGGACTGTACGGATATTGTCACTGACAGGCTCAGTAGGGAGTCAGGCTGAGTTCGCTCACAGACGTCCCTTTTGGTCAATACCTGGTAGCCCGTTATGTATTGGCTTATACCTCTAACGTGCTAGTGGTTAAATCCACAACCAAGGTGTTGACGAGTCTTTAGAGTCCCCCACATTCAGTTACTCAGCTTTCGGGCGAAAGGTTGTAGAGGCCGTATGGAGATATGGCAGGGTCCGATCAGATACGTGCGGTATTGCACGGATCAGGATCGGACAGTCTGTACTATAGGCCGTATGGTTATATGGCAGGGTTCGATCAGATACGTGCGGTATTGCACGGATCAGGATCGAACAGGTATTACTAGCCGGCTTTGGTATAAGCCGGATCCTAGTATAGTACAGTGTAGATTTTGTCTCATTGCATTTGTATTTCGGTCGAAATACAGATGCGGGTGTGTATGCACAGTATCGGGGTTTTCCTGTAATTTATTACGGGACCAGTTTTCTGGAGTTGCCAGTTTGCTTTCAGTTTCGGCCGATTTCTTTTGTTTCGTTCATTGGCCGAAGATTGGTGGAGGAGGGCTTATTTGCATTGTTGCAAATAAGCATTTTGTGGAGGGGGTCTTTGCTTATATTTGTATCATGATGGTTTTCATGATAAGCACCATCACTTGACTTCTTCTTCTCATGATGGCTTGACTTTTTGAAGCCATCATGCATGAAATGATGGTTGCCTTTGAGTGTTGGATTTGTGGTGATCATTTGATTTTTCCTCATCATCTTTTGCTTTCCAACCACCCCCTTGTCTTTGTTCTTTCTCTCTCCAATCACACATGGTAAGGGGGGGGCGGCCATTCCATGGAGAATGGGATTGATATTCATGAGTTGAGAGAAAAATGTTACACTCATTCTTTGTATGCTACATTTTTCCCACCTCTCTCCAAGTCATTTTCCTCCACCACAAAAGGCAATCTCCAAGAACCCCAAATGAGACACAAGTTTCTACACATATTCTACAGCGAATCTTAGGCACGTCGAGTAGCCGGCTTCGTGCCCGAGTTGCCTCGGCATTGAGGTGGGAGCCCGTAAACGATGTAGGCGATGTGGTGCACTTCCGGCGACGAGGAGGAGACGGGACATTCCGCAGGAGATCGGGACGATGACGAGAAGACCGGAGGACTTGGATCGTCGGTATATCTCTTTCCCATCTTTTAGTTAGCTAGGACTAGTTAATGGTTCGATCCGGGTATTAGTGCGCGGCGGTTTGCCAGTTCAAGAAAATTTAAGTTTATCACCGCTTCCGCATTTGGCCGTCGGATTGACGGCCGGGGCGCCGCCGTGCACTTACACATGTCACGCACCTCCACGAACTTGCGGGGAGGCGGAATATATGAAAAACGATTATCAAAGCTTCGTAACACGGACTTGAGCGCATGAATCATTTCTAAACCATTGCTAACTATCAACTAGAGGTTTAACTACTCGGATACGAAGTTATACCTCATGATACTAGTCCTTCGGGTCTTCATCGCGGTCCTCCACTCCTCGTAGGCTCCTTGGAACATCGGCACCTCAACGGCCTCCTCGAATCAAAGACGATCCAACCGAAAGCTCCTACGCCATGCTTAATCTCAAACTTGAGATAACTAGGTTGCTTAATATGCTAATCTAAGCTACCTATGGGATATAGAGTGAGGTTATGGAAGTATTAGTCTAGCTAACCCTTGATCTCAAATCATGAGAGGCTAGGGTAAGGGTTTGAAGAGAGAATGAGCTTGAGGAGAGAGAAGGTGAAGATGAGAATGAAATGAGATAATGATGTTATCATAATATATATGAAGCATTATTATTTATCCAAAAATGAAATAATTGAATTAACAACCATGCTTCATAAATATCTATGAGTGATTCATCACCATGAGTCATTAAGCATTTATGATGCATTAATGACATGGATGAATCACACAAATGAGTCACTAATATCATTTAATGCAATGCCACCTTAACCCCTTAGTCACCACTCTTCTAGAAGCTTCCCGACAAATTACGAGAATGCCCCTCCAATCCGTGAAAACACGGAAAAACTTTAGACTGTATAAATCCAATAATCCGATACTAGAATCTGGCTTAAACCAATGCCGCCTAGTAAAAACTGTCCGAAAAGTCGTACGTGCGTAAACACACGTACGCGCCCAAACCCTTGTCGTAAAACCATACGACCTCTATATCGTTTCGCCTGGAGCAGGGAAACTCTTTGTGTGGCACTCTAAAGACTCGACACTACGCTGGCAGTGGGTTTAACCACAGACCGCAAGCGGCACTAGCTGTAAGTAACGGTCCCCAGGTAGATGTCGATAAGAAGGCCGATGAGGAAAATCATCCGAACTCCCACTGAGCCTGATGTGACAATCTCCGTACAGTCCGGTCTGTTCGTCTAAGACTATCACATATCAAGCCTAGGGGGCGGCAAGAGTCAGTCCCCTAATAGCTGTATAAGTCGTGTCGGAGCGAAGCCTATTACACCCTGAAAAGCTACTGGAACCTACCAGTATATCTCGCTTGCCCTGGCCAGGGACTTTGTGTAATGGCTCTCTAACACAGCGCGATATCATCTCCCAATAGCGGGAGAGACGAATCCTATCTAACCACTACTGCCTCCAAGTGCTCGGGACTGCACCCAACTGCTACCTGTTTGCACGACTCTTTCGAGCCGTGGTATGGTAGCAATCTAAGAACAGTGGGACACACTCGAGGCGAAGTAGCAGTGTCAAGTCTGCGGACTATGCTGTACTCATGTCATCTGGGAACTGTTAACTGACGACGGGTATAATACCAACCAATCAGTTCCCCTGCGAGTCCTGTCCGGTGTACCCGTAACCTAACGAGCACCTGTATACTATCTCCAGTACGACGTACTGATGGCTATGGGACAGACCATCTCCCCAACTGGGATGAGAAGCATACACACCAGTCTACTCTGGAATGTCGATGCCCTGTCTCGATAATCCTATGACTAGGGACATGTTTAGGATGTTGCTTATAGACTACCCAGCCCCCACTAGTGTGACTGCCATCACGACGCTGGTAATCAAGCAAAAGATCCTAAGGGCTCTACTAATATGTATAAGTGATACGTTACAAGAAACATATGCATATATTAACGTAGACACAAACCAAGTAGCATACTACCATTTTTAGCAAGACTGTATATATACAACTGTGAATATCCCAAGCTTCCATTAAGTAATATACAATCTAGTATGATACAATAATGGCCCCTAGGGCATATACACTAACAGGATCCGGCTTAAACCAAAGCCCACTAGTATGATCCACTCGATCATGATCCGTGCACTACTGCACGTATATGATCGGACCCTGCCATATATCATACGGCCTCTACAACGTTTCGCTCAAAACTTGAGAAATAGTCTGTGGGGGACTCTAAAGACTCGTCAATACTTTGGCTGTGGATTTAACCACTAGCACGTCAGTGGTACTTGCTGTACGTAACGAGCTACCAGGTATTGACCAAAAAGGAGGTCGATGAGCGAACTCATCCTGACACCCTACTGAGCCTATCAGTGACAATATCCGTACAGTCTGGTCCGTTCGTCTACGAGCATCGCATGTCAGGCCTAGGGCATTGGTAAAAGTCAGACCCCCAAAAGCGGTACAAGTTGTGTCGGAGTGTAGCCCCGAACACCCTGAGATACTACCGGAATACCTACCAGTAAATCTCCTGCCTTGGCCAAGGACTTCGTGTAATGGCTCTCCTGGACACAGTGCGATCTCACCCCCAATACCGGGAGAGACGAAACCCCTGCCGATCCGCTCACTGCCTCCATGTGGCTCGGGACTGTACCCAACTAAAATCTGTTTGCACGACTCCTTTGAGCCGTGGTAGGGTAGTAATCAAAGCACAGTGGGAACTCACACGAGACAAATAACGATCTTAGGTCGATGAACTAACCTGTACACATGTCACCAGGGAACTGCTATCTGACGCCAGGTATAATACCAACTAGCATGTTCCCGGCGAGTCATGTCCGGTGTACTCATAACCCAATGAGCACCTGTATACATCTTAGGTGATCCAACTGACACCAATGGTTTGTGAGACCGGCCACCGCCCCTCGTCGGGGTCTCGACTGTATACACTAGTCTACTAATGGAGTATCGATGCCCAGTCTCGAAACTCCCACAACTAGGGACACTTTTAAGGATGTGCTTATGGACTACCCAACTCTCACGTATATGATTGCCATCATACTGCTGGTAGTCAAGCAAGAATCCTAAGGGCTCTATCAACGTGTGATAGTGATATGTATTATCACCTAAAACTGTAGACGATGATAAAGACAAACCAGATAGTATACTATTCTTTATCAACGTGTAACAGTGAACAGCAATGTCACTTAAAGCATGTACACGATAATAGAGACCAATCAGATAGCATACTATCGTCTTGAGTAAGATTGTCCTAGTATAGGTCCTCCCTCAATCATTGCAATCACGTGCCTGCGATCCAATAATTGACTTTGAGGGCACTATATCCAACTATCTCATGCACTCACACTCATATACACTCACCTCACAACACATATACCCTCAATTCCTTCACAAAATATCTCATTCTCACCTCACTCTCTCAATTATTAATCGCAACTCGGTTGCTCCTCTCACTTTCACTACACATCAAGTTCTCCATTTAAATTATATGTTTGCATCACAATCCAAAACCTAAACCTTCATCAACCTCACTAAAACCTTCATTAATCTTATTTGTGATGACTTGGAGCTTGGAAAGCTAGGATTTTTCCCAAGTCTTGGTGAGGTAGTGATCTTTGACTCTTTATTTGGCTATATGAAGTTTGTATGCTTATTAGTTTCAGGTTCTAAACACTAGGATATAGTTTTGAGCCCGTATCGTGTTTTTAGTGTCGTTTTTGAGTCACTGTAACCTGCTATAACCCCGAGTCTTTACTGGAGAAACTAGCACTGTAGAAGTGTTGTACTTGAGACCCTGAGTGTTCACCTGAAGCACGAACCCCACCCGACCAAGGAAAACCGGTGAGAATCAGGGAAAATCCGGCGAGCTCAAATTTTTGGGAGCCTGGGGTATTGTGATTTTTAGGGTAACTGTCTGTGTGCTATCCCAGGTGTTTGGTACTGCTAGATTTTTAGGTTTTGACTGTGGGTAAAATCTGGGAGCACTTAGCTAAATTTAGGCGTTTCTGCAAAGTGTGATACGATTGATCCGACGTAGTTTTAGTGTCTCGGGTAGCTTGTTGTCGTGGACTTGTTTTGATGTTGTCGGTGCACACGTTAGCCGCTATGCGAACCCTTTTGTAGCTTATGGGAACCGATTCGTTAAATGGGCGTTGTGTTCGTTTATTATTGCGTAGTTTGCTAAATCCATGCGTTATTGTGTTTTGGTGTTAATAGGATCGCAGGCAGGGACTTCGGACGCTGCGAAGAAAAGAAAGCAGGTGGTTGGATTTACTTAGCTCAAGATCATCGGTGAATAGATTTAACATCTACGGGAAGATCGCCCGTATGGCGTTAAGCGTCAGGGCTAGATATGATATTATAGCCGCATGTTTATATGCATACATGTTGATTGTGCATGAGCATCATTACATACCATTACTTGTTGTGCCTTGACTTAGCACCTAGTGGACACTGCACCATTACTGATGGTTCTTATTACACGAGCACTAAATTATATGCTACACCCACACCGTCGGTAATTGCCATGACACGCACGACCTATACACATATGCAGTATTGTATTGTTATTGATATTAAGACATTGGTTCTTGTTCTATTGCTCATATGAAATGCATCGTGCATACATAGCTACATGTACACCCTTATATGATGTTGCATTTGACTTTGGAGAAATTGAGAACGCGTGATATATTTAAAAACTGGATTCATTTAAAGGAGCGGTTTTCCCTTGATATGCTCATATTACTGTTTTATATTGCATATATCATATTTCATGGAGTTACGCATTGAGATACGGATTTCATGTGATTTATGGATTTGAGAACTGTGGTATTATTTCAAGAAAGTATGCATTGTTTTGAAAACCCGGTTTCACTTGATATGATATTTCAGTGCATCCACCATGAGTTTTTTCGGTTTTGAGACTTGTGTTAGAAACCAGATTCGAGGAGATGGTTGATCCGTTGCGGGTTCATGGTGGGCCCGGTATGGTACCCCGAGGCAAGAAATGTATGTTGTGCAGTAGACGATGAGCCTGGCAAAGGGAGTACTACCTACCGGTGATAGTTTGGACCTGGCGGTTATCCGGAGGATACCGACCGGAGTCGTGAGATGGATATGGGCCGATCCAGATTGACGGAGCCCATGGGCCAATCCGGACTGACGGAGCCCGAGTTATGTAGATTTACGTGTTGATGTTGGACACGGGTTTTCATGAAGTTTCAAGTGTCGATATTGGGCATTCAGGTTCCATGAGATTTACATATATGAGGGCCGATCAGAGTGACGGCGCCTGAGGTATTAGGATTGGGGTGTCGTTGATGGACACCGGGTTTTTCCATGATGATGATTCATCGATGATGATATGTCTTATCCCATACTCAATAGTTATTTGATATGCATTGTTTCATGCAGTTGTAATACCCTGATGGTGTGCCTTGATCATGATTGTTGCATATCCATATTACCATACTTATGCTATCAGATTGCATGTGATAGATTATCTCTGTTCATGCATAATTATGATTATCTGTATGATGTTACTTACTATTCACGAGTTAGCAACTCACCCCCGTTGTGCCACAGTGTTTTGCAGGCTTGACCCTCAATATAGTCGCGACAGGGCTTCTCATTTTTCTTCTACGGATACCGCTGCTGTTGGTCGTCATTTTCGATAGGTGGGTGGTTTTGCGGTTATCCGTATGATCTCATTGTGCATCTTATTGTATCTAGTACTCTCTGTCTACCACTTTCATGTATATTGACTTAGAGACGAGTTTGTGAGGATCAGTATTGTATTATTTATGACTTTGGGTGTCGAGCTCGTTGAGTCGACTATTTTATTATGTTGTGATGTTGTTTCACTTCCTTATTGCTTATTCTTTCGCTACGGTGTCGTATATATATATTATATAAACTTGTTGTAGTTGTTTTCTCCCTTGGGTGTGATTTGCTCCCGTTTAGGGATGCTTTATTATATCCTATGTTTGTACCCGTTTCGGGGCTAGTTTTTTACAAAGGAGGTGCTGCCGAAATTTTTAAGGAAATAAACTTAAGCTTTAAGGATTTTTACTTGAGATTTCCAAATGTTGTTGTCAATGTTTTTATCACTTACTACTTTTGATGGTTTAGATTTCTGGGTTTTCGGCTTACTTAAATTGCATTACGCCTGTTGACGTCACGTGGTTTAAGTGTCGGTCACGTGCTAAACTTTGGATCGTGACATCCCCATTGTTCTATAGTGGGTCCCCGTGTGTATCCGTATCGGTTACATCCCCATCTCGATACCGGATAATATCTCACTTCTCACGGGGTAGGTGGTATTCATCCTCAACTCCACCTAGGGTATTTCATCCCCCTACTTAGAACAATAGTTCATCCCCGAACCACAGACCTGCTTCTTTGAGGGACCGGCTCTGATACCATATTTTTCACGACCCACCCCCAAACACAGATGGTATTATCCGCAGTGGTCGAAACCGCACGGTTTTGTCCCTTTGAATGAACCAGACTCAAGAAGGGGGCTACTTCCCAGTAGGTCCCCGTGTGTATCCGTATCGGTTACATCCCCACCTCGATACCGGATAATATCTCACTTCTCACGGGGTAGGTGGTATTCATCCTCAACTCCACCTAGGGTATTTCATCCCCCTACTTAGAACAATAGTTCATCCCCGAACCACAGACCTGCTTCTTTGAGGGACCGGCCCTGATACCATATTTTTCACGACCCACCCCCAAACACAGATGGTATTATCCGCAGTGGTCGAAACCGCACGGTTTTGTCCCTTTGAATGAACCAGACTCAAGAAGTGGGCTACTTCCCAGTAGGTCACCCATCCCAGAATTTCCCTAGCTCAAGCACGCTTAACTACGGAGTTTTTCAAACTCCGGAGTTCCGATTCATCCAAAAGGCGACTTCTTGTTATAGGAGTGGATTCATTCCATTTTTAGTTCTGATCGTGCCCTCTTTCGGAATGGAATTCGATACTCCCCATTGTTCTACAGTGGGACCCCATGTGTATCCGTATAGGTTACATCCCCACCTCGATACCGGATAACATCTCACTTCTCACGGGTTAGGTGGTATTCATCCCAACTCCACCTGGGGTATTACATCCCCCACTTAGAACAATGGTTCATCCTCGAACCACAGACCTACTTTTTTTAGGGACCAGCTATGATACCATATTTGTCATGACCCACCCCCAAACACAGATGGTATTGTCCTTTCTGGCCGAAATTGAAAGTCGACCTTAACACCACCATGAGGTTATAAAGGCATCAAACATGCCAAATTTTAATTTTATTAGGTGCTAAGTTAGACTAACAAGATCATTACTAGATTATTAGGGTTTGCCTTTGTAATATGATGAACTAAAGAGAAGAAAAGAGCATACAACCTTTGTCGTCCGAGTCCTTCTCTTCAATAGCTCCGGGTTGAAGTCCACGCGAGTCTACTAGTCTCCTCTTCGAGTTGAACGAACCTCCTTCGTGATCTTCATGCCAAAGACAATCCACCCGAAATTCCTCTAGCTCCAGCTAACTCTACACTAAACTTCTTTAGTGTAGGAAACATACCACACTAAATTGCTAATTTGGTGTGGGATGGTGAAGTAGGAGATTTGAATGCTCACTAGATTTCTCACAAGCTCACTGATTCATATCTCATGTGAGGGTTTTGAGCTTGGAGGTGAGATGAAGAATTAAGGAGAGCAAGAGTGCATGAGCTCTTGAAAAATGGCTAAGGCATGAAGAATGAAAATGATGAGAGTAAACTCAAAATGGCTCTCTCTTTCCTCACTTATTCAAGCATGGAATAAAATTGCAATTCTAAATTGCAACCATGCTTGAATAGTGAGTGAAGACTTATATACAAATAACAAAAACCCATACCTTGCCATTCCATAGATATCTCCACAATTTACACCTCATTTTTCTATTTTCTCAAAATAGAAAAACATGACATGCTTCATATAATAATATATAAATTTATATATATCAAATATACATTAATATATATAAAGCAATTAGTGAGCTAATGATATTAGTTAATATATAATTATATCACATATAATATATATCACATTATTAAATCAACACTTGATCTAATAATCCGGTTATATCACATATGACCGACTAATATCATTTATCTGTTTATCACATTATCAAATCAACACTTGATTCGATAATCTGGTTATATCACATACAACCTAACCGATAATAGATATCTGCCAGATTATAATACGGTATAACATACTCGTATTTAATCAGGCCCACACACATATCATATATGTGTCCTACTTCGTTTCGCTTGAACCAGGAAACTTCTGTGTGGGACTCTAAAGACTAATCAATACACCAGCAGTAAGTGATGATCACATCAGTCACCTACAAGCCGCCAGCGGTACTAGCTGGAAGTAACGACTACCTGGGTATTGAGCGATATGAAGATCAACAAGCAAGCTTGTCCATACTCTCCATGAAGCCTATCAGTAACACTACCGTACAGTCCAGACTCTTCATCTGATATGTCGCATATGAAGTCTAGGGGAGGTAAACGTCAGACCCCGTTAACTTGATAAGTCATGCCGATGTGTGGCTCATAACGGTTTGAGAAACTACTGATAACTCTTATCAGTAAATCTCAGCAACCTTGCCTAGGGATTTTCAGTTATAGCCAATCGAGCATAGCGCAACATCAACTCCTAATACCGGGAGAGACGAAACCCCTCCTATCGCTCATTGCCTCCATGTGACTCAGGACTGTACCCAAAATCCACCTGTTTGCACGACTCCTTTGAACCGTAGTAGGGAGGAAATCAAAGCACGGTTGGAGCCACATAAGACTCTATGACGATCCCGGGTCTACAGACTAACCTGTACCAGTGTCACCAGAGGACTGCTATCTGACGATTGGTATACTACCAACTAGGAGTCCTCGAAGAGTCCTGTTCGGTGTACCCATTCTCCAATGAGCACATGTGTACAAACTTTGATGTCACAAACCAATGGTTGTGGGATCAACCATTGCCCTCTAAAGGACAAGGAATGTACACACTAGTCTACTCTGGAATATCGATGCCCTAGTCTCGATATTCCCACGACTAGGAACTGATTAAAGGATGTTCTTTTGGACCACCCTGGCCCGACGAGTATGATCTCATCATAATCCTGGTAGTCAAGTACATATCCTAAGGGCTTTATCAATATGTGAGAGCAAGACAGTAAAGAATACCAGTCAACATGTTAAGATAAAGAGTAACCAAATAGCATACTATCATGTCGAGCAAGAAAGTCCGCTATATATATGTCCAAGCATCCACTATAATATACATCACATGTACAATAATGGCCTCTAGGGCATGCATATACCTAACAATCCCCCATTTGCACTAAGGCCATGTGTTGTAGTATCTCATACCCTACAACCCAAAGATTCTCTCAAACTGTATCTGGGGGAGGGCCTTCGTGAGTGGATCTGCTACGTTGTCCTTCGTGTCAACTCCCCTGACCACGATCTCCCGGCGATATACTATCTCCCTGATCAGGTGATACCGCCTCAGAATATGTATGGGTCTCTGATGGGATCTGGGTTCCTTGGCTAAAGCCACCGCTCCATTGTTATCATAATACACAGTTATTGGATGCTCAATGGATGGAACCACACCAAGCTCAGCAATGAACTTCTTCATCCAGACAGCCTTTTTGGCAACATCGTTGGCAGCGATGTATTCAGCCTCTATCATCGAGTCTGCTACGGTGTCTTGCTTGGAACTCTTCCAACACACCGCCCCTCCGTTGAGGGTAAAGACAAAACCAGAGACCGACTTACCGTCGTCCTTATCACTATGGAAGCTCGAATCGGTAAAGGACTCCACATGGAGTTTATCGTTACAATACACCAAGAACATTTCTTTCGTCCTTCTCAAGTACTTAAGAATGTTCTTCATAGCTGTCCAGTAGTTTTCCGCGAGATCTGATTGATACCTGCTCACTACACCTAGTGAGTAAGCTACATCCATTCTGGTACATAACATCGCATACATGATAGAGCCTACTGCCGAAGCATAGGGTATCCCTTGCATGCGAGCCCTCTCCAAATCAGTCTTAGGAGACATCTCTTTGGAGAGAGTGATTCCCGAACAAGCGGGTACATTACCTCGCTTGGAATCTTCCATACTAAACCTCTTTAGTATGGTGTCTATGTACCTGGATTGGGACAATCCCAAAATCCGTTTAGATCTATCTCTATAGATCTTTATCCCCAGAATATAGGAGGCATCACCAAGATCTTTCATGGAGAACTTGAGTGATAAGAAGAGCTTGACAGAGTGTAGCATAGGAACATCGTTTCCTATCAAGATTATATTATTCACGTACAATACGAGAAAGACCACCTTACTCTCTACGGCCTTCTTATATATACAAGGTTCATCTATATTTTTGATGAAGTCAAACTCTTTGATAGCTTCATCAAAATATGTTCCAACTCTGCGACGCCTGTTTTAATCCATAAATGGATTAAGCAGCTTGCACACCTTTCCACTACTCCCACTGTCTACTAAGCCCTCTGGCTGTGTCATGTACACGCTCTCTTCTAAATCACCATTTAGAAAAGCGGTCTTGATGTGCATCTGCCAGATTTTGTAGTCATGGTATGCAGCAATGGCAAGTAGGATCCTGATGGACTTAAGCATAGCGACAGGAGAAAAGGTTTCATCATAGTCGATGCCAGGTCATTAACGAAAACCTTTTGCTACAAGTCTATCTTTGAAAGTCTCAACTTTTCCATCTACACCTATCTTCTTTTTGAAGATCGACTTGCTCCCAATGGGTTTTATCCCTTCAGGAGCAACTTCCAAAGTCCATACTTGGTTGGTGTACATGGATTCCATCTCGGATCTTATAGAATCCAACCATTTCACAGATTCTCCACTTGTGATAGCCTGCTCGAAACTAGTCGGGTCATCATCTTCCATGATGCAATCCTCGCTACCATCTATGAGAAAAACGCAATATCTCTCGGGTGGATGAGAAAACCTACCAGATCTGCGGAGTGGCTGGGGTTCATTAGGTACTATTGGATCCTCTGGTTCCATTAAATCGTCAGTTGTAGTCTGTGTTGCTGGAACTTCTTCCAGTTCTACGTCATTGCCACTAATTTCTTTCATAAGAAAACCCTTTTCTAAAAAGGTGGCATGTCGAGAAACAAACACCTTTTGTTCCTCGGAGTGGTAGAAGATATAGCCTCGCAAATGTTTGGGATATCCTATAAATTTGCACAGAATTGACCTTGCCTCGAGCTTATCCGGATTTTGTGTTTTCACATAGGCCGAACAACCCCATATCTTAACATAATTAAGGTATGGTCTCTTTCCTTTCCATATCTCATATGGAGTGGTAGGCACAAATTTGGTGGGAACCATATTCAATAGGTCTACAGCTGTTTCAAGCCCATATCCCCAAAAAGAAATAGGTAACTCAGCAGTACTCATCATAGAGCGCACCATATCTAATAGGGTGTGATTCCTCCGCTCCGGTACACCGTTGTGTTGTGGCGTATACGGAGGAGTAAGCTGAGAGAGAATCCTATTCTCTTTTAGATAATCACGGAATTCCCCGCTCAAGTATTCTCCTCCCCGATCAGATCGTAGGATTTTAATACTTTTTCCCGCCTAGTTTTCTACTTCACACTTATATTTATTGAATTTCTCAAAAGCTTCAGACTTGTGTTTCAACAAGAACACATGTCCGAACTTTGAGAGATCATCGGTGAATGTAATAAAGTACGAGAAACCATTTCTGGTATGTATAGACATACGACCGCATACATCACTATGTATCAGTCCCAAGAGTTCAGTAGCTCTTTCTCCGTGTCCAGTAAACAGAGTTTTGGTCATCTTGCCTTTGAGACATGAATGGCAAGTTTCATAAGATGAAAATTTGAACGGATTCAAATATCCATCTTTTTGCAACTTCGTCAGTCTTGTCGCATTGATATGACCTAGTCTACGGTGCCACAAGAAGTCTTCGTTCATGTCTGAACTTTTCCTCTTGTTTGTGTTCTGTATGAAATGAACTTTTCTTCTTGTTTGTGTTCTGTATGTTAATAACTGTACTTTGATTAAAAACGTATATACCGTTACATAACGTGCCAGATCCAATCAACGCTTGATTCTGGAAAATGTTCATAACATTATCCTCTAATGTAAGATTATATCCTTCTATATTTAGCTAAGAAACCGATATAATGTTGCACATCATCTTTGGTACGTAGTAACAGTCGTTCAGAATCGATGTATTACCAGTTGGTAATACAAGGTGATAATCGCCAACTGCCTTGGCTGCAACAATTGCACCATTCCTTACTGTTAGGGATTTATCACCATTTCCCAGTTTTCTACCTTTCTTTAGCCCATGTAACAAATTACATACGTGGGATCCTGATCCGGTATCCAATACCCAGGACGTAGAAAAAACTGAGAAATAGTTCTCGGTAACAAACACACCTGAAGAAGATGCATCAACATGATGTTTCTTCGTGCGGGTAGCGCGGGAATCCTGATATTCCCCTATCCCTTGCTCAAACTTATGACACTCATAAGATGGAGCGAGACCAACGTTCCCTAGCCCTGTATAAAAGGAGGGTTCAGTCAATACATCCATATTATTATCTTGATTAAGGCGTGACATTGGTTGCTGCCTGGAGAGAGAGAGAAGGAAACGCCTTAGTGTGCGCTCTTTGCAAGATTAGATTGGTTATTATCTTATCTAATCAGGATGGCTCCCACTATTTTTATCAAATCTTCCTTCAAACCTTAAAAGGTAAGATTAGCCGGGATTAATTACACCCTACAGGTTTACCAATCGTTCGGCCAGGCAGGTATCGGTACTCCGAGGAAGGTTCCACATGCTTTCACATGGACATAATTAAAATAAACCTCGTTTTCCTAGAGACATAACCCCATTGACACCTTTCTAAACACCTACTGGATTATCTAATTGTAAAGTGCAAAATTCTCCCAGGAGTAACTCTTACTCGTTGTGGGTATCGGGATCCAACTATCACATAGAAGGTATGCAATCTCATTGCAAATTTAAACACTTGAAATTCCCGATAATTGTTTTTACCCCTAGCGTTCTATGACCTTGACGCAGGCCAAACAACCCATAGGGCGCTAGTCAAGTTCAACCTATTCACTTCTTGATTGAATTAAAACCACCCGTACGACCCTTGACGCTGGCCAAACAACGCCATACGACTATCCTAATCCAATCGCATCATATGCTGCAGATAAGCACTAATTTAGCTACCGCACACTACGCCTTGATGCAGGCCAAACAACCGTAGCACGAATACTAAAATAGCGTTTATCTGCAATGAAGGAGGGCTACGCAGGTTATTAAGAAAACCATGAGCGTAATGAACTTGATATCGTTGTAGAATCCAGTGATTTAGAAAATGAGTGTTTTTTAAGCTTTTGCTAGTTTTGCTAAAGAGGTCACTCCCGGTGAAGGGATCTCGGCTCTTTCCACATCGATTGAGGTGCTGGATATTCATGAATACCACTATGCAAAGCAAGAACTAGAAAAGAAATCAAAAGACAAAACCGAGTGGGTTGTAGCATTTGCTATTTTTGCTAAAGAGGTCACTCCCGGTGTAGGGATCTCGGCTCTTTCCTCATCGAATGAGGTGCTGGATATTCATCAAGGAATACCACTATGCAAAGCAAGAACTAGAGCTACCCTTTTTGAAAATTTGATTCTACAACATGTTTTGGTTTCTTTCTTCTCATTAATCTCATTAATGAAGTCCCATCAATTAATGTTTCCTAAACATTATAGAAAAATGAAATGAAAATAGAACGTACATTTATGCCATCCGCATTCACTACGGGACCCATCATAAACCGTTAGGTTACTTAACTACCGGCAGAGCGGGAGCTGGACTAGCGCGGGTGCAAAACATAAGCAACGTTTATTATATATCATATATATAATATTATATTCGTCTCACGCAGTTATATGATCAACATCACAGAATCAAGCAGCAGAAGCAACATATGAAATATTGGATATGCTAGGATGTCCGTGTTTTAAATTTAGCTAATAATGTAAAACACGGATTCCACAGTCGTGATGCATAGCCAAACCCACATTCCTAGAACCCTACGAGAGCGGCAAGTAACCCTGCCAATTCTATAGTTAAGAGACCTAGTCTCAACTCCTTGAGATGGTCTCCCACTGGACTGTAGAACCCGGTTACTTGTGCTCCCCGCCTTGGGTCTATCCTAATGCGGAAAAGTAAATAATATACAACAGTGGTGACATCATTCTCAACCCGGAAGTGCCCCAATAAAAGAATATTACATACAGATTTTACATGAATGGAAATAAAAACTCTTATCTCACATAGAACCCCCCGGCAATTCATTCATGACGATCTAATAAATCATATCAACAGCAACACATGATATCACATATCATCAACGTAAGCAAATATGCGTATCCTTAAAACTTGTTGACATATAGCAACGAGATTAGCATACTCCACATATTACACTTACGTCGCAGAAAAGAAAACAGAAAACTACAATAATTAGAATCCGCAATATCCTTAGACATCATAAACCCGGAATATCTCATATTCCAGATTTCATGCCTAACTTATAAAACTTGCATTTTAGTCTCAAATTGAAAACACTTTTCAATTGGTTGTTGGATAATTCAACAAGATTCCCGACTTAGTAATCGCGTACAATACGCAATTGCGACGGAGTTTTGATCCGAATCAAAACTTCGTGGCAATCGATCAATTGAGACTAAATGGCTAGGTATACAATATACTAACTGATTTTCATAAAACTAATTAACCAGGATTCTAATAATTGTATAACACATCACAAAGCTTGTAAAGTAACCACGACATTAGAATTCCGTACGCAATTGGCAAACTAAACCAATTTTTCTAAGACATGAAAAATCCAGTGAGCTAAAGTTCCAAAACCGATCGTTTTAAGCCAATCCGGGAGTCGAAACGAACTCGAAACCCGTCCGAATCTTCACGGAGGCGAAGATACCAAAATTAACTATCGAATGGGAGGCCTAGAGGGGGTACTCTACCCTCGAGGCCACCACGATGTGACCAGGGGGTGAGGAAGACCTGAAAATGCCTAAGGTGGGGCAGTTTCGGGTCCCCACCGCCAAGACTACCTTGTGGTGGTCTTGGGGAGTGGGCCCAGCCGTTCAGTCCCCCCCGGGGTGTCCCCGTGGTGTGAACGCTCCGCCCCATGGCTTCTCGGTTCAAACCGTGAGCCTGCGGGGTGTGCAAACAACTCAAAACATCATTTTCGAAACTGTTTTTATCGGCAGATTTTGCGCGACAAAAACGAAGGATTTCTAACGTCGCTACAGGTTATCCTAATGTTCTAGCTTGGCTCTGATACCATGAAAGTCGACCTTAGCACCACCATAAGGTTCTAGAGGTATCAAGCATGCCAAATTTTAAATTTATTAGCTGCTAAGTTAGACTAACAAGATCATTACTAGATTATTAGGGTTTGCCTTTGTGATGTGATGAACTAAAGAGAAGAAAAGAGTATACAACCTTTGTTGTTCGAGTCCTTCTCTTCAATAGCTCCGAGTTGAAGTCCACGCTACTCTACAAGGCTCCTCTTCGAGTTGAAAGAACCTTCTTTGTGATCTTCGCGCCAAAGACGATCCACCCGAAGTTTCTCTAGCTCAAGCTAACTCTACACTAAACTCCTTTAGTGTAAGAAACACACCACACTAAATTGCTAGTTTCGTGTGGGATGGTGAAGTAGTAGATTTGAAATCTCACTAGGTTTCTGTCACGACCCGAAATGGCACGTGACTGGCACTTGAATCATGTAAAGTCTATAGGACCCCACCTAATTCAACTAAGCCAAAAGCCCAGAAATCTAAACCATTTTTAAAGAAAAGAGTGAAGGAAACTTGTTTTAACGCAAATGGTTTTAACAAAATAAGGCATTAAACATTTTAAAAGCAACATCATATTTTTCCGAAAATTTCGGCAGAGTCTCCTTTGTAAATATTGGCCCTAAACGGGTACAACACATGAAATACATAATAATGAATAAAGGCATCCCCAAGAGAGAGCTAGCTCTTCGCCAAATGGCGGAAACCACCACACAAGCAATATAATATACAATGCCGAAGGGCGAGGATCAAAAACTCAGAAGAAAACCAACATCCTCAAGAAAACCAGATAAGAATCATAATAATACAAGCGCGCAACTCTAAAGTCGAAAGAATATATAACAGGTCTTCTAAGTCTATCAAATATACAAGTCTGGTTGATGGAGTTTTACTAGATACAACTGAAATAAATAAAGTGTACAACGGTGGTCACGATGCAAGTGAACCCACCTACCAAAGCAATCACCCGGAAGGAAGCAGTGTGCCAGCAAGCCGCAATGAAACCTGTACGGCCAAACCTGCAAGAAACTGTGGCACAACGGGAGTAAGTTGCCAACTCGTGGGTAGGAAACATCACCGAGAAGAAATCGCATGTATGACTCTCTCCTAGGTCATACAATAAAATATACAATACTACAACAAGGGTGACAGTATATTGTAAGTGTGATATCACAGTACTCGGGTCCGTGTCATGAGTAATAATATATCGATGCATGACATGTACTAATGCATCATCCAACGTGTGTCCAGCAACGACACACAAATCATGATAAAGCCCGAGTGCCCAACATCAGCACTCAAAACATCTCAAAATCCGTGTCAAACAGCGACACATAATATTCAAATCTCGGGCTCCGCATGATCAGGATCGGCCTATGGGCTCCGCAAAATCAGGATCGGCCCATAACTCCAAACGGTATCCTCCGGATATCCGTCGAGTTTCCTATACAATCATCGGTAGGTAGTGCTCCCCTGCCAGGCTCATCATCCACTATGAAATCACTCTCGCCTCGGGGTACCTCACCGGGTCCACCATGTACCCGCAGACGGTTCATCCTCGGGTCTCGAAAACCAACTCAGAACCGAGAAAACGTCATGGTGGTGCTACTCATCATATCAAGGAAAACCGCATCTTTCACTTTTAAAATTATCATAAGTTTATAAATATTCACATGCGGTTTCCCAAAACCAGAAATCTCATAAAAAATCCAAAATCTGAAAATCACTAGTCAGTGAAAAGTAAATATCGGCATAAAGCCCCACGATATCGCATAACAGAATGAATGCATAAATGCATGAAGTATCTGAGTAAGAAATGCAATATCAAAACTAGCATATGAAGGCGAGCACACTAGTACGTTGTTGAAACTACCAGCTAGTAATTTATACAAATGAAGTAATGTTTTCTAATGTTTACGTGACAAGGAAATTACCGATAATGATGTGTGTGAGCCGGAAAGCAAGTGTACGTGGAGCATACGCATCATCGGTAATGGTGCTGGTGTCCTGACAACAGTAGTTCATAATAACTAAAGAAACACATTTATAAGCATGCAAAACGATGAGAACAGCATGAATATACAGAAAAGATGTAGTAACCGCAACATTTAAGAATATACCTTTCCAAATACGAGTCATACAGTTCTTGGTGTTTGAAATAGCACGAATCGTGGTTTTAGAAAAAAATAGGGGCTACGGGGTCTTTGAGAAAAGATACGTCTTTTGAAAAATCCGTAGTATCCCTCGGCCTGTCTTTAAAAGATTCACGATTCGTTAGTTTTGAAAATAAGTATGACTCGAGCCCGGTCTAAAGGGTAAAGAAAATCCGCCTAAAGTCCGAGTCGATATATTTAGTAGTCGGCGATCCCGCCTCAATAGCGTCACATACGGTAAAATACATAGTACGACATTCTCGAGTCAGGAGTGCGGATCAATCATCATATCTATATCTCATACGGTAAAATTCATCGTACAACATCCCAAAATCGGGGTACGGGTCAAATATCACATAAACCTCATTATTCATATAATATCATATCGTAAAATCATGCATTAGGGGTACCGTTCTAAAATCTAGTATATTACAATATCATCAAACATATATCCTCGTGTGTATGAAAACACATCACCCAACGATCCGCTATAACATCATGTGGTATAATAATATCATGACCCAAACACATATGACAACTCACGGCATCATGCCCGATCATATCGGCTCATTTCCAAGTATCATATACTGGACTAATCATTCATGTATATGTATATATGTGTACACACACACACACACACACACACCCCAACGCATACACATATATATATACATATAAACATATACACCCAAACATATCATGTGTGTGCATGTGTGTATGTGTGAATCTTTACTCTAAGGTTTCGCAACTAAGAAACTAAACTGAAAGTACTTTCTTCCAATTACACGAAATCCAACCCCTGGTCTCCTAAAGCTTTTCTTGCTAAGTATTCACATCTCATAATAACACATAGGTATATATATATCATATAAACACATCATATCCTACGAAATTTGCGTGGGTGCTATACGCCATCCACCCGACTTCCCCCGTAGATATATAGCTACTCACCTGGACGCCTCGGCTAATCTGATCCGATTTCAGCTCTGTCATCTCCGTGCCACATCCGACGCCTCTGCTCCCGATCCTAGAACATATATAAGAAAATAAGAGAATAAATATAAATAGTCATGGACACAAACAACACAAGTCAACCACGCGCACAAAAAGACGCGCACACACTTGGTGCACAAACGTGCTCGCGACAACGCCACAACTACAACTAGGGTCACTATACATGAAAAACACCAAAACTAGTACCCAATCGTACTAATTGCGCATTCACAATACCTAAAATATTATGTAAAATAGGTTATATATCAACAAAACCTTAACATAATTTAATATCGATTTATTCCACAAACCTAATAAGCAAACCTTAACCGTTTTAGTACAAAACTTGATGTTTTAACCAAACTAGTGGCCACAATAATCACTTAATAATTTAATTAAGTCACACAAACCTTAACTATATTTTAGTCTCACCTATTTACATATATCCTAAAAATCTAGTTTGCAACATATATAATTTTGACAATTTTTAAAATAACAATTAGCAAACTAGCAACTAGCTTAGATTTTACATGTCTTAAAGTGTTAAACTACACATTAAAACCATGGTCAAATAACATAAGCCCTAACTTTAGTTCAAAACCTTCTCTTGAAATCCCAAAACTAGAAATCGAAACTATATTAATACCTAAATAAGCTTGATTTTAAGAAATTAACCAACAATTAACCAAAGGGTTAAGATTATACCTCCACAAATTTTAGAGATCTCACTTGAAATCTAGCCTCCGAAACTTAGTTCTTTTCACCAAGATCCATACTAGAGCAGCCAAGGAAAAATGGGTAAAGATTGGATTTGGAGTTTGTGGGATTCTTATTTGGACTTTTGAGGCAAAATTGATGAATTTGTGAAGAGAAATGAGATAGGGAAATGGGGAAGATGGGGGGCTGCAGTTTCGGCCAGGTTGAAGGAGTGGGGAAAAGTGAGTGTGTGTATGTGAGCCAAGTCAATAAAAAACCCTCCATACCCTATTTAATAAGTACCATACCTCATTCTTCAAATCTTTATTCTTTTATTTTATTTTTGAGGAGAAATGAAGGGGTGAAGTGGGGAAAATGGTGAGGGCTGCAGCTGGGGGTTTCGGCCCATAATAGGGAGAGGGGGAGAGAGAGTGAGGTGTGTGTGTGTGGGTGTGTAGAAGCATCTCCAATTAATACACCTATTAAGTCATATCATAATTATTTCATTTATTTTATTTTCCAATTAAATTTTCTCTTAGAAATCTCTGGAATTATGGAGACACGCTAAAACAAAATGAGCATATTACAAACTTTTTTTTATGTTGTCATGGTTCACAAATGTATAATTGACCTATCCCAATTTGTAAATATCACTAATTAAATGTATTAGTGAAAGCTTATAATAATATTTAAAATATTAATTACGGAAAATATTTTAGTAAACTATCAATTTTATAAGTGACTAAATAAATACCAATACATACATAAAATAGGTATAATTAAGTCTATATTGAAAAATAATTATATCTTGGTTTTTACGGAAAACACCAGTTATTTACCGATTATCGGAAACTTCATCTAAACGATTTTCAAAACGTTACAGTCTTCCCCCCTTAAAGAAATTCGGTCCCCGAATTTAAATTAAAACTTCCCCACAAATACTAAAACATTTCAGCAATGCACTCAAATCAGTGGGGCTCCGAAATCTTAAATACTCAAGACACATCTCAGCGCAATGCATGCGTATGAAAACGAGTATATAACTCAAAATCAAAACTCCGTCATGCATCACGCAATCATCGGAGTCAAGGTGAAGATACCAATGCCAAAGTCCAATACGAAAACCAACATGATATACTCAAAGCTATAACATGTACATAGTACGCATCGTTGTAAACTCGTCAAAACATCTAAAAATAAATGCATGCCAAACTTTTTTCAAGTCGTTGTGCGATGCGCGTATCACAGCACAAGTAGCGGACGTTTATTGTAGAAAATAACTACATACATATACATATATATCCTTTGTTTATCATACACGTCCCGCCGTTTTGAAAATAATTTAGAAGGGTTTCCTTTGTAAAATGTTTCGTGTCATCACGGACACACAGGAAAAATAAAGAGACTGTAGCTCCTCTTGGAAATCCCTTCGATAACTATCGATGCATGCAAAAACACCTAGGTACTGTTCTCAGAACAGTCCTGCTCGGTTACTAACCCACATAGTAAATATCATAAAACGTACTGCTCAAAGGACATCATACTCAATAGTATATGGAAAAATGCCACGTGCATCTGGTGCGCACAGAAATCGAAATAAATGAGTATGCCATATATGTGCACAGAAACTAAAATCTAAGTGCAACGAGTGTGTACAAAAACACCTGTCAAGGGCAACGGGTGTGCCCGACAACAATATCAGGTGCATCTGATATGCACGAAGAATCCCGATTTAGTGCATCTGGTGTGCACCAAAATCGCATCAAGCGCACCAAGTATGCTCAAAAATCAAAATTAAGTGCACAAGGTGCACGAAAACAAATATCAAATATCACAATCGAAAATGACGGCATACAACATACATCAATCCAAATCAGGTATACCGTGGTAAATAATCTCACAACCACGTGCATCAGCGTGCACAAAATCGAATCAAAGTACTAAAAGTTCATGAAAACTACACATGTAAGCATAAGTCAAATCACATTCATACCATAGGCATGAAATCAAAATCAAACATCTCGAACGGCATCAAATCGAAGTCAAGTGCAACTGTAGTACACAAAATCTCAATCATGCAAACGCCCAAAATACCGAAATCCAAAATGACGGATACGTGATATTCGAATCACCAAATCGCAAATCGCAAACACTGTCGTCGATATGTCCTTCCTTCAAAGTCAAGAAGGTGTTGGTGCATGTAAGCTAGCAAAGCAAGATATCGACTCGCCTCCTGTTCATGGTCTGGAGCCTTGTGCCCTTAGGCTCTCGTCTCTCACTGTGGATTTCCAGTTACATAACTCCTCGGCTCAATAGCCCAATATGGAATGATGACGGAAACAGTTCCTCTCTGGCACATCCTCTAAATCTCTGGCCAATTATCATGGTCACTCATAACATGTCTCGTCGATGACGTCGAACTCTGGCCTACTTGGTGTGCATGATACGACCGATCCTAGGTCCAAGTCTTCTCGTGTAGTATTCCGTAAGGATTCTGTCGGGTCTCTTCTAAATCTCGCTTCTGCTGAACTTCCCGGAAGTTATCACCCTTTACTAAATCCATTTCTTGTTCCGGAATAGCTGCATACTCATCATGACTTCTTCTAAAAGATATATCCATATTCAACGCCTCTGTATGCGTGTCACATTTCTGATGTCAACTGAGTGGAACGTCATCTCGTCAAAATCTCGTACGAACTTCTTACTTTACTTTTCTCTAATGTGGACTAATTCAGACTCGTCTCTTCATAGCTGTATGGACTGCGCTACAAACGGCTATACTCGTATCTAGAGTCTCCCTTCTGAAACTATGAACTCGACAGCTCAATATCTAGTGGTAGGTATCTTGTCAATTACCTTCTCGGGAACTCGCTCAATTTATCGGAGTGATGCGCTTACGCTCGTCCTCTCTCAATCGACTCACAACGTGCCTGTGTGAAGTCTTCTCTAGCTGAAATTAGTCAATCTGATGAACTCGTATTGGGGTATGCAAACGAACCATATGTCCTAATCATTCATCCATGGGTGACTAGCGATCTTCTCTCAAATCCTTAAATATAACTCGTGTTGCCATAACTTCAACATCTGGGGCGATATCTTGTCGGTCACAGCAACAGCCGGCCCATCCGTCCGCACGGTGAACAATGCCTCAATCCTCAAGAATATACGATACATTAACGGTCATCACATTCTAGCCGGCCTCTAGCAGTGGCCCAATCCTCTGGTGTTGATCTGAAAGTTCGAGAAATCTCAGTAAAAACAATCCATCAAGACACTCAAGTCATGAAAAACACAATAAAACGACACATCTATACAATTGTCTCTCACTGGAATTACACCCTGGTCAGTCCTTGTCTATGACGAGCTCATGCTGACTGCAACTCTAGCCGCAGCTCTCTCTGCCCGGGCAACCATTGTAACAGAAACCACAATCCGACATCGATGAAGATAGATCAAAGGAACGAAAAGAATACGGTACAAAGAAATGTACATCATAAGCCTTCTTAAGCGGAGTAGCGTATCGTAAGTATGCCGCGGAACATACACACGTCACGTCACTCTACTTAAGTCACCTACTCCATCAACCAAGTTCAACCTATGCGACGAAAGTTCGGGTCTAATACCCCCTTGACCAAGTCTAAGTTCCGTAAGGTCAAGTCTAGGTTCCAAATATAAATATATGCCCTAGACTCCGCATAGTCAAACCTAGACTCGAACCAAGGTTAAACCTAGCACTCTGATACTAACACTGTCATGACCCGAAATGGCACGTGACTGGCACTTGAATCATGTGAAGTCTATGGAATCCCACCTAATTCAAGTAAGCCAAAAGACCAGAAATCTAAACCATTTTCAAAGAAAAGAGTGAAGGAAACTTTTTTTAGTGCAAGTGGTTTTAACAAAATAAAGCATTAAACATTTTAAAAGCAACATCATATTTTCCTAAAAATTTCGGCAGAGTCTCCTTTGTAAATACTGGACCCCAAATGGGTACAACACATGAAATACATAATAATGAATAAAGGCATCCCTAAGCAGGAGCTAGCTCTTCGCCAAATGGTGGAGACCACCATACAAGCAATATAATATACAACGCCGAAGGGCGAGGATCAAAAACTCAGAAGAAAACCAACATCCTCAAGAAAACCAGAGAAGAATCATAATAATACAAGCGCGCGACTCTAAGGTCGAAAGAATATACAACTAGTCTTCTAATTCTATCAAATATACAAGTCTGGTTGATGGAGTTTTACTAGATACAACTGAAATAAATAAAGTGTACAACGGTGGTCGCGATGCAAGTGAACCCACCTACCAAAGCAATCACCCGGAAGGAAGCAGTGTGCCAGCAAGCCGCAATGAAACAAGTACGGTGAAACCTGCAAGAAACTGTGGCACAATGGGGATGCGTTGCCAACTCGTGAGTAGAAAACATTACCGAGAAAAAATCGCATGTATGACTCTCTCCTAAGTCATACAATAAAATATACAATACTACAAAAAGGGTGACAGTATATCATAAGTGTGATATCACAATACTCGGGTCCGTGTCATGAGTAATAATATATCGATGCATGACATGTACTAATGCATCATCCAACGCGTGTCCAGCAGCGACACACAAATCATGATAAAACCCGAGTGCCCAGCATCGGCACTCAAAACATCTCGAAATCCGTGTCCAACAGGGACAAATAATACTCAAATCTCGGGCTCCGCATGATCAGGATCGGCCCATGGGCTCTGCATAATCAGGATCGGCCCATAACTCCGAACGGTATCCTCCGGATATCCGTCGAGTTTCCAATACAATCACCGGTTGGTAGTGCTCCCCTGCCAGGCTCATCGTCCATTATGAAATCACTCTCGCCTCGGGGTACCTCATCGGGACCACCATGTACCCGCAAATGGTTCATCCTCCTCCTCGAATCGGGTCTCGAAAACCAACTCAGAACCATGAAAACATCATGGTGGACGCTACTCATCATATTAAGGAAAACCGCATCTTTCCCTTTTAAAATTATCATAAGTTTATAAACATTCACATGCGGTTTCCCAAAACCAGAAATCTCATAAAAGATCCGAAATCTCAAAATCACTAGTCAGTGAACAGTGAATATCGGCATAAAGCCCCACGATATTGCATAACAGAATGAATGCATAAATGCATGAAGTATCTGAGTAAGAAATGCAATATCAAAACTACGATATGAAGGCGAGCGTACTAGTACTATGTTGAAACTATTAGCCTACGCCAGTACCCCAGCCGTCAATCCGAGACCAAATGCGGACAAAAACTTTTCAAACTCGACGCTAACGCAACCTGATTCCCTGATCGTGCCATTAACCCTATACTAGTAAACTGTAAAAGAGTTTGGAGAGATTATACTGATCGATCTGTGTCCTTCGGTCTTCAATCTCTTCGCCAAGCTCCTTGCGGATGCCCCCGAACAAACTCGCTCTCCGATCTGGCTCGTCGAAGTGGCTCCATGTCGAGGATTCTTTATACGGGCTCCCGTTCAAACCGAAGAAACTCGGACATGAAGTTTGCTAGCCGACATGTCCAAGGTGAAGTAGAGATAGTGTGTTATTACTTTGTCTCATGACACTCTAGAATTCTCAACACATGAGAGGGATAGAGTGGAGGTAGAAGAAGAAGCCATTGATGGAAGTTATGAGCTCAAGAAGAAAGCCAGTGAAGAAAAAGAGCTTGCTTATTGTGTGAAATAAAATGTGAGAGCTCTAATGAAATCTCAAGACCAATCCTAACCTATTGTGGCCGCCCCCCCTCTCTCTACATATCAATCACACACAATAATCAATCAAGAGAATAGACATGGCACAAGAAAATACACCATGAGTCATCAAAAATGCACATGCCACATTTAATGCTCTTGATCAAGACTTGCACTCACAATTTCCACCTAATAAACATTAATCCAACTGTTTAAAACAATAAATAGAATGGTATCTTCTAAAGTAAACTCGTAACGGATCACAAGAATGCCCCTCACCTGTATATGCATACCTGCATCCACATTTCGACTGAATACGAATACAACGAGACGAAAATAATCCAACAATCTAATACTAGGATCCGGCTTAAACCAAAGCCCACTAGTATGATCCGTCCGATCCAGATCCGTGCATAAGTGGGCGTATATGATCGAACCCTGCCATAAAACCATACGGCCTCTACAACGTTTTGCCCGAACTTGGGAAATTTTCTGTGGGGGACTCTAAAGACTCGTCAATATGCTGGCAGTGGGTTTAACCATAAGCACGTGAGTGGCACTACCTGTACGTAACGGCTGCCCGTGTATTGAGCGAAAGGGAAGCTGACGAGCGAACTCATTCTGGAACCCTACTGAGCCTATCTATGACAAGCTTCATACAGTCAAGTCTGTTCGTCTAAAAGTATCGCATATCGGGCCTAGGGGGATTGAAAATGTCAAACCCCCAATAGTGGAATAAGTCGTGTCGGAGTGTAGCCCATAACACCTTGAGAAACTACTAGAATACCTACCAGTAAATCCCACTTGCCTTAGCCAAGGACTTTATGCAATGGCTCTCCTAAACACAGCGCGATATCAAACCCCAATACCGGAAGAGACGAATCCTATCTAACCGCCACTACCTCCAAGTGCTTTAGGACTGCACCCAACTACTACCTGTTTGCACGACTCCTTTGAGCTATGGTAGGGTAGCAATCAAAGAACAGTGGGAACACACTTGAGGAAAAGTAGCAGTGCCAAGTCAACGGACTAAGCTGTACTCATGTCATCTGGGAACTGCTCCTGACGATAGGTATAATACCAATCAACAGTGCCCCTGCGAGTCTGTCCGGTGTACTCATAACCCAATGAGCACCTGTATACTATCTTTGGTGAACCAACTGAATCCAATGGCTTATGAGACCAGCCACCGCCCCTCGTTAGGGTCTTGATCCGTATATAATAGTTTACTCATGGAGTATCGATGCCCAGTCTCGAAACTCCCACGACTAGGGACACTTTAAGGATGTGCTTATAGACTACCCAACTCTCACGTATATGATCGCCATCATACTGTTGGTAGTCAAGCAAGAATCCTATGGGCTCTATCAACGTGTAATAGAGATCTGTAATGTTACCTGAAGTATGTACACGATGATAAAGACAAACCAGATAGCACACTATCATCTCGAGTAAGACTGTTCTAACGGTTTAGATCCTCCCTCAATCATTGCAATCACATTCCTGTGATCCAATAATTAACTTGAGGGCACTATAGCCAACAATCTCCCACTTGCACTTAAAGCTAATTATTGCGATGTCGCATACTTACAACCCGTGTGATACCGAACACCCAACTCCTCTACTAATCAGTTTCACAAAGCTCGTTTGTGAAACTATTGCGTTCGAGAAATAGCCTCAGTGAGTGGATCTGCTCTGATGTTCCTTTCTATGTCAATCTTTATCTCAAGATCGCGGAGAAAGCCATCTCCCGAAATGAGCAATACCTGTCTTAGAATATGTTTGGATATCTGATGGGACCTAGTTCACAAATGAACTCCGAATCCAGCAAACTTCTTAGACTGTATCGTCAACTGAATTTAATCAGTATCCTGTGCCATGCCTCCGTCAGTATCCGCTTGGACCACCTGTCCAAACTACTGCCCCTCGTCAGAGGGAAAACTAAAACTCTGACAGTCACTCTGTCATCCAGGTCACCTTGGAAGCCTGGAATGATAACCGTCTCCCGAAGGAGGCTGTCGTTATCAAATCCCTAGAACATCCACTTATGTTCTAAAACTGCTTCCAAACGTTTGTTCAGGATTGGATTAATATCTCAACTTATTGCATTTAGTGAAAAAATAATATCTGGTGTGGTACTTGACATCTCATGATTGACTCAATTGCCTAAGCAAGTGATATGCCAATCAGGCACATCCCTCTCCCCTTTAGTCTGTAAGACACCTTTAGAGAGGGTGACTCCTTCACCTGCAAGTACACCACCATGCCAAGAGCCATCCATTCTAAAATACATTTAGAATACTGTCTAAGTACCCAGATTGGGACACTACCCAAATCTAGATCTAAAACCATAGATCTAGTGACCAGAATTCCTAATATTATATCCATATCCTATGTGGAGAAACTACTGTGTGACAACCACAGTATAACCAATCGTAGTATAGGAATTTCACTTCCTACAACGTGCATGTCATCCAAATACTAGGACATCACACCCTACTACCTTCTTAACAGATCAATCTCCTATTCTGATGAAGTCAAAACCTATGACTGTCACATCAAAAATAGATGATCTATCTCCGCTATATCTACTTTAGTCTATAAATAGGCAGAAGCTACTTGTCCACTATGCTTCCGCTGCTCCCACTGACTACAACAACCCTCTGGCAGAGTTATATAAACGTGCACATCTAAATCTAGTTTAGAACGACGCTATACTCATCCTCCTGCCAGGTCTCATAGTCTGGAAAAATAGTAGTGTCAAGTTTGGGTAAACAAGAAACTTCCCTGCCATCTTCTTTGAGGATACCGAAGTACCTCTCGTGCGCCTGAGGTTACCCACCATATCTGCGAAGTGGCTAATGGAATGACAAACCAGATTGAATCTTTAGGTTCTATCAAATTTTCTGTAATCGTTTGTGGTTCTGGAATAACTTCCAGTTCTGACATACTCCCACTACTGTTTTCTGAAAAAATCCATTTTACTAAAACTGTGGCGAGTCAAGAACAATATCAGTATTGATCTTCCAGATGGTAGAAAGCTATCCCTCGTCATAGCTTGGGATAACCCACAAACTGCCATTACAGAAACGTGCCTTGAGTTATCCAGAGTCTGGTTTTAAGCATAAGCCGGACAACTCCATATATCTTAACATCATTAAGATATGAACCATTCCATATAAAATATATAAACAGAGGCACTGATTTAATTAGAACCAGATTCAAATCATGCAACTGTCTCCAGTGCATGTCATCCAAATGGAGAGAGGCCGATCAGCATTACTCAACTTAGGAGTGAATCCAAATATGAGTAACCTGAAAGAGAATCAAGTTCTCAAAACCATTACTGTCAACTGAATACCAAATACAAGTATCTACATTTTCGATCACCTTGAAGAATCCTGATACTTGCAACGCATGGTTCTCTACTTTTATTCTTGTACCTATAACTTCTCAAAACTTGGACCTTGTATTTCTACGAAACACTTGTCTAAATCTTTAGAAGTCACAAGTAAACAGAATATACTACGAGTACCAACCCCTCTATCCTAATGGACACTGGACAACATACAATACTTTGTATGAGTCCCCTGAGTTGAATAACTCAAACCCTGTGCCTTGTAGGTTGAAAACTGTACTATGGTTATGAAGAATTACACCGCTGTTGAATGCTCCTTACCTAACCATCAACTGATATAGGTAAATGTCATGGACATAATTTCAAAAAGTTATATCTCACATTATAAAATAAACGTACAGATATATCAGTTTAAAATCGGTGCATAACAACGGATATTCAAAACCAAATATTTGTCGTCCGGGAAAAACCCAGGAGATTTCCTCAAATATCACCAATTACAACGAATCCCGATATAATGAGGATGATCACCTAATTCCCAATAACTTACTCCCACTCATCATCTGTAAAACCATACAGATGTGAGAATCAAACCTGGTAAATACATACCCTGGAGCAAGGATCTAATTGGGAAATCAGTTTTCAATTAACAACGCATAGTGAAACTGAAACATGAAGATGTTTAGATGGGGTATCCGGGTATTCCTAGTAATGCCTCTTCCACTATCCAGATTCATGACTGTAACCGTATATTTCCTTGCCATCTCTCCAAATCCCTTTATTTGTCTTACTCATTACCTTTTGTACACCACACTTAGGCCAAATGGTTTTCTTCCTTCCCTACCGTTCGGCACTAGCCTATGGTTTGGAAGAAGACTATCCAATAAGCGTAATAGGTATACCCTCCTAATCCTAGGAGTACTCGCAACCTGAGAGAAGGTAATTATAAAAGACAACTGAATAAACATTATTCTATTTCTCCTGAACCGGAGAAAAGCAAAGGTGAAGTAGGAGTGACGATGAAATACGCGGTTTGGTCGTGAATGATAGCAGTCGCAATTTACTTTGCCTTCTTTCTAATCCCTTTATTTTGTCTTTACTTATTACCTTTTGTACACCCAACTAAGGCTAATTGGTTTTCTCCTTTCCCTACCTTTCGGCACCTGCCTATGGTTTGGAAGAAGACTATCTAATAAGCATAATAGGTATACTCTCTCCTAATCCTAGAAGCCCTCACAACCTGAGAGAAGGTAAAGGGAAATACAACCGAATAATCCTATTCAATCTCTCCAGAACCAGAATCCATCCTCGAATCTGGAACAAGTTCCTTCGAGTTCGTATGTAACTATACGATAGATTTATCCAATGGAAGTGGATGTTCGTAGTGATACGGGGTGTTCTCGAGAAATGCAAAGGGTAAAAGAAGGAGTGGCAATGATGTATGCAACTCAGACAATCCAAAAGCCAGTGTTTTAAGAAAGTTCGGTTAACTTGGTTACTGATATATAGTCCTGGGTCGGGCCATGGTCGCTGTCGAAAAGAGATAGAAAGAAACACTCAGCGTGCACTCTAACCTAGATCAGAATGGTTAATCACTTTATCTAAATCAGGATGTCTCCTACTGTATCCTTAAATTCTCCTCCAAACCTGAAAGAAGAATTAGTCGGGATCACCCGAAGAGTAAACCAACTCATTAATGGGAATCGGGATCCAACTATCATCGCATGATAACGTGATGGAATCCACTCACGTTATCACACTCCAGAAGGTATGTGCATGCCTGGTAAGTTTCAGTTTCTTTAGAAACTCCCGATGTGTGTTTTTACCCCTAGGACCCAAGTGACTTTGACAATGCCAACATATCAAGGAGTCCTAGTCAAGTTCAACCCGTCATTATCTTGATTGCGTTAAACCCATCCGTACGAGTCCTTGACACTGCCAACATAACCGTACGACTGTCCTAACCAATCCACATATCCATGCGACAGAAAAGCATTACAGAGCTATCGAACACTACGCCTCGGCAATGCACGACATACGTAGCACGAATACTAAGCAATACTAATCTGAAATGACGGAGGGCTATGGCTGGTTTTTGGCGAAAAACCTTTAACGTAATGAACTTGATATCGTTGAAGGAACCGGATAGCTTTTTACAAATATATAGTGACGAAAACTTTTGCTAAAGAGGTCACTCCCTCGGCTCTTTCCTCATAGAATGAGGTGCAGGATATTCCAAACTGAATACCGTGATGCAAAACAAAAAGTAATCGACTATAGTAAAGTTATTACCCTGACGCAAACCTCTATCCAAGGGGTCACTCCCGATGAAGGGATCTCAGCCCTTGCCTCGTCGAATGAGGTGCTAGATATTCCAACTGAATAGCACTATGCAAAACAGAAAGAAAACGCCCTAGTAATAACTGTTTTTTAAAATTGTTCCAACAACATCAAATAGGTTTGTTTTCCTTGCATTGATCTGAATCAACGCAATCCCATCAATTGATCACACCACAAAAGAACGAAAATATAATGTACGTATATGCCATCCGCATTCGCCACTGGGTCCCGTCATCACCCGTTAAGTTACTTAACTAACGACAGTGCAGGGACTGGACTAGCGAGGGTGTAAAACATATACAACATCTACTAGTATATATAACAATATATAATAATCTCTCCAGGCGTGATAAATGCAACATCACAGATAAGTAATAAGCATCACAGAACAATACAGATAATCTTTGAGCCGCGGGTTTCCTTTGAGTTGCAACTGAAACCTAACGTTCCCCTGGTCCTGTGGATAGCCTGTGCAATGAAAACCTAGACCCCTACGAGTGCGGCAAGTTACCCGCCAAAATCAGAAGCGAGGCAGCCCCTTCAGCAAAGTGAATGGACCACCCAGCACTTCACGGAATCCGGTAACTTGAGAACCCCACCTTGGGTCAACCTGTACCCCGTACGAGTGCGACGAATAGCCCGTCAATTCTATAGTGAAGCCCCCTCCGTCTCAAAGCCATGAAATGCAGGCCCGTTGCCGTCTAAAACCCGTCTATCCATGCACTCCACCGCGGGTTAATCGTAGTACAGAAAAGAAAATATGTATAATGGGTACATAGACCTCAACCCGGTCGTGCCCCAAAAGAATAATATACAAACAGGCAGTGACGGCAGTCCACATGTCGGACGCTCGCCCCGCAATATCAAATGTACAAATGAAACTAAACTGTACTAATATTGCACCTAAGCTATCCACCACGACAAATCCGCAACAACACACAGAACATCAACGTGAATGTCGCGTTCGCAAACCCGTCTAAAAGAACTATAGCAATTAGACAAGTTGTACCGCTCTAATGATATTCACGGTCACAGATAGTAACGCAAGTACTAAAAAATACACATTTAAAATTTCGATCGACTAAACTTTTCCAAATAGGCCCCAAATGCAAATCCAGCACTCAAACAAATCTAGGCCAAAACTATATATCACAAAAATCAAATTTTCATGAACTAGAGCCCCAGAAAAATTTTAGGGTACTGTAGCCCAAAAAGCGCGGCAGAAGGGCCGCAAAATGCGACATTTTACTCCTGTTCCGCGGTGTAATTTTGGAGTTAGGTCTCAAATTTTTTTTTGTAGCTCTAGTTTTTCCTGCACATAATTCTATGATACCCAAAACAATTTTTAGAACAACTTTGAAAATCGACAGCAAGCACATGAACATATATTCGTGATTCGGAAAAATTTGTCAGTCGAGATTTTAACCTTGTGTAAACTAGTTAGTAGGGTTAATGGGTTGGCTTTGATACCATGTTGGGCTACGCCAGCGTCCCGGCCGTCAATCCGAGGCCAAATGCGGAACAAAAACTTTTCAAACTCGGCGCTAACGCAACCCGATTCCCGGATCGTGCCATTAACACTATACTAGTAAACTGTAAAAGAGTTTGGAGAGATTATACCGATCGATCCGTGTCCTTCGGTATTCAATCTCTTCGCCAAGCTCCTTGCGGCTGCCCCCGAACAAACTCACTCTGCGATCTGGCTCGTCGAAGTGGCTCCACGTCGAGGATTCTTTATACGGGCTCCCGCTTCAAACCGAAGAACTCGAACATGAAGTTTGGTAGCCGACATGTCCAAGGTGAAGTAGAGACAGTGTGTGATTACTTAGTCTCATAACACTCTAGGATTCTCAGCACATGAGAGGGATATAGTGGAGGTAGAAGAAGAAGCCATTGATGGAAATTGTGAGCTCAAGAAGAAAGCTGGTGAAGAAAAAGAGCTTGCTTATTGTGTGAAATAAAATGTGAGAGCTCTAATGAAATCTCAAGACCAATCCCAACCTATTGTGGCTGCTCTCTCTCTATTTCTACATATCAATCCCACACAATAATCAATCAAGAGAATAGACATGGCACAAAAAAACACACCATGAGTCATCAAAAATGCACATGCCACATTTAATGCTCTTGATCAAGACTTGCACTCACAATTTTCACTTAATAAACATTAATCCAACTGTTTAAAACAATAAATAGAATGGCATCTTCTAAAGTAAACTCGTGACGGATTACAAGAATACCCCTCACCTGTATATGCATACCTGCATCCGCATTCCGACTGAATACGAATACAATGAGAAGAAAATAATCCAACAATCTAATAGTAGGATCCGGTTTAAACCAAAGCCCACTAGTATGATCCGTCCGATCATGATCCGTGCACAAGTGCACGTATATGATCGAACCCTGCCATAATACCATACGGCCTCTACAACGTTTCGCCCGAACTTGGGAAATTTCTGTGGGGGACTCTAAAGACTCGTCAATACGCTGGCAGTTGGTTTAACCATAAACACGTCAGTGGCACTAGCTGTACGTAACGGCTGCCCATGTATTGAGCGAAAGGGAAGTTGACAAGCGAACTCATCCTGGAACCCTACTGAGCCTATTTGTGACAATCTCCGTATAGTCCGGTCTGCTCGTCTAAGAGTATCGCATATCGGGCCTAGGGGGATGGTAAACGTCAGACCCCCAATAGCGGTATAAGTCGTGTCGGAGTGTAGCCCATAACACCTTAAGAAACTACTGGAATACCTACCAATAAATCTCACTTGCCTTGGCCAAGGACTTTGTGTAATGGCTCTCCTAAACACAGCGTGATATCAAACCCCAATACCGGGAGAGACGGATCCTATCTAACCGCCACTGCCTCCAAGTGCTTCGGGACCGCACCCAACTACTACCTATTTGCATGACTCCTTTGAGTCATGGTAGGGTAGCAATCAAAGAACAGTGGGAACACACTTGACGCAAAATAGCAGTGTCAAGTCAACGGACTAAGCTGTACTCATGTCACCTGGGAACTGCTTCTGACGATAGGTATAGTACCAATTAGCAGGACCCCTGCGAGTCCGTCCAGTGTACTCATAACCTAATGAGCACCTGTATACTATCTTGGGTGAACCAACTGACACCAATGGCTTATGAGACCAGCCACCGCCCCTCGTCGGGGTCTCGATCTGTATACACTAGTCTACTCATGGAGTATTGATGCCTAGTCTCGAAACTGTTAGTGTATATGCCCTAGAGGCCATTATTGTATCATACTGGCTTGTATATTACTTAATGGAAGCTTGGGATATTCACAGTATTATTGATACTCTTGCTCAAAATGGTAGTATACTACTTGGTTTGTTTCTACTTCAATATGTGCATGTGTTTCTTTTAACATATCGCTTATACATATTAGTAGAGCCCTTAGAATCTTTGCTTGATTACTAGCGTTGTGATGGCAGTCACATTAGTGGGGGTTGGGTAATCTATAGGTACATCCTTATACAGGTCTCTAGTCATAGGATTATCGAGACGGGGCATCGATACTCCGGAGTAGACTAGTGTATACGCTTCTCATCCCAGCATGGGAGATGGTCTGTCCCACAGCCATTAGTACACCATACTGGAGATAGTATGCAGGTGCTCGTTAGGTTACAAGTACACCGGACAGGACTCGTCGGGAACTGCTGGTTAGTACTATACCTATCGTCAGATAGCAGTTCCCAGGTGACATGAGTACAGCTTAGTTCGTTGACTTGACACTGCCACTTCGCCTCGAGTGTGTTCCCACTGTACTTTGATTACTACCCTACCACGGCTCTATTGAGTCGTGCAAACAGGTAGTAGTTGGGTACAGTCCCAAAGCACTTGGAAGCAGTGGCGGTTAGACAGGATTCGTCTCTCCCGGTATTAGGGGTTGATATCACGCTGTGTTTGGAGAGCCATTACTCAAAGTCCCTGGCCAAGGAAAGTGAGATTTACTGGTGGGTGTTCCAGTAGTTTCTCAGGGTGTTCTGGGCTACACTCTGTCACGAATTATACCGCTATTAGGGGTCTGACGTTTACCGCCCCTAGGCCCGATATGCGATACTCTTAGACGAACAAACCGGACTGTATGGAGATTGTCACATTCAGGCTCAGTAGGAGTTCGGATGGGTTTCCTTATCGGCCTTCTTATCGACATCTACCTGGGGACCTGTAGCGTCTTGAAAAGTCGTTTTGGTGTTTTCTTGAAATTCGGTGAAAATTCGGTATTTTTCCGAAAACCGTCTTTCTCGATATTTTGCAGTTTAGGGCTAATTATACCTAAAAAGGATAGGTAATTTCTTGTTTTTAGTAGCTAATGAGTTATTTATGAAATTTTGGTCATTTAAAAAATTTTCCCTATTTTTCAATTTTTTAATATTATTTTAAGCCGATAAGAAAATACATTAAATAAGCGATAAATACAAATTTTTCCGGGCTAATTTTAATCTCTAAAATTATGATAATTATAATCTAGTGATAACATGAATTTTTAGTAATTTATTTTGATTTTTAACAAATTTATGTGATTTGAAACGAATTTATTGAATTTTGAGCTAAAACTTGCAATTTTTGAGTTGTAGGGGGCCTTTTTGAATAAAATTTCTTTTGTAAAACCCCTCTCTCTTTTTCCTCAGCCCTAGGACAGCCCCACCTTGTGTGAGACCAGAAATTTCTGGCCTCTCTCTTCTTGGTTTCTTTCTTGAGTTAATTTGATAGTTTATGGTATTATTTTAATTAAAATGGATAATGTATGATACATTGACTTTTGTGGACTTGACCATGACTTTCCCCACTTGCCCACACCCTCCCCCATACCTCATTCTGGCCGAAATTCCTGCACACCCTCTTCTTCCTCTCTTTTCTTTTCATTTTTCTTCAATTTCTTCAAGAAATACATCAAAATCCATGATTTAATTCAAAAATCCAAACAAAAATCCTTATGCTATCATTATCCTTAGCCATTCTTGCTTGGACCTTGGTGTTGAGGCCATCAATTGGAGCAAATTTTCTTGCTTGATCCATAGATCAAGAGGTATAATTCTCATCAAGTTGCTTTCTTTTGCTAAAAATTCCTTTAATTGTATGGTTAGTGTTAAAAGTTAGCTTATTTCTAATCTAGTTTAAAAGAGTAGTTTGTTTAAATTAGGGTTTTGAAGCCATGATAATTAATTAAGTTGTTTATTAGTTAATCTAGTTGTTAGTGAACTAATCTATATGGTTACCTTGTTATGTAGTCTTTAATTATGCTAATTTAGGTAATTTTAGAAGTTGATTTTAGTTGTAAATTGTTGTTTTTAAATTTTCAAGAGAAGGTTTTTGTATGGAATTGATATTTGAAACTTGATTAGTGAGTTGATTAAGTTTTAGAAAGCATTATTTAATTGATTTAAACCTAATTTGCTATCTAGTGTTTTGCTAACCTTAATCTAAGAGGTGAACTTGCTAATTGGGGTTGAAATTAGTGTTAATTAAGTTTTTCAAGTATGGTTTTTGATTTGCAATTGCTATTTATAAAAATCAAGAAAGGGTTTGGTTGTGGAATATAGGTTTTGGAGCATGATTAATGTGTTGTAATTAGTGGGTGTGGATTGCTTGTAGTGTGCTTGGGTGAGTATGCTTTATTGTAGTCGTTTTGTCGCAAATCGGCGATTTTTGCACCGATTTTTGGAATGTATATGCTTACTAGATTTTTATATAAATTATGTGATGGACTATTTTTGATATCTTGATGATTGTAATGGCTTGTCCTACGACTTTTAGGATGCGTGAGTGCGGTTTTTGGGTAGTCGGGTTTTAGTTTTGCCGGGTGACCCAAATCGGCGTTTTTGGCAGTTTTTGCGATTTTCGCGTGTGTTCCGCGCACTTTGTGCACGTTGTACCTAGTTAGCGAACTTTAGTAGTTTCGTTGGGGTTTGCGTCGTTCTTGATATGTAACCTTATAATTGGTAATGATGTAAATTCCAGGTTCGGTCGCGGAAACGTCAGACGCGGCGCGAAAGGGAAAGGCGGTGATAGGACACAGCTAGCCAGGGATCCCGGTGAGTAGATTTAACATCTACGGGGGACGATCGTTTGGATGGCGCAAGTCGCCCGATAGATTTAGTAAACTGGAAAATAGTAAATTGGATAACCACTTGTGACATTAGAATAATATTACTGGCATGATAATTGCTGCAATTAGATCAATATGTTATACCCATATACGCAAACTCAATTGTAGGACACATGCACCATTACCAGGTTTTTATATGCAGCACGAGCACTATTCATGTTTACACACACACCCTGGTAATTGCCATGCCACCACACTAGATAACTTTTAAATTGAAACCTTTTACTAATTGATACTTAAACTGGTACTATTGCCTTTAATTCCTTAAAAATGAAACCGTAGTATTGCTAATTCATGTGCATGTACTTCATCATATTAATTGTTCATGCTTAATATATTAATCACACATCGCAACTTGATTATTGATATCATACGCATTCATTATCATTGATATATGCACTTATGTGGATTTCTGGAGATTTTATGATATTGCTGGATTTCGGGGGAAAGCCGCAAAATTTCTAAACTTATTATATTTTTTTAAAATATGTAAAATTGCGGTTTTCTAGTGATGTAAGTGTCGTCCACCATGAGTTTGCTGTGGATTTGGAAATCCGTGTCGAGGAGTGGAGGAACCGGCACGGGTACATGGTGGGCCCGGTAAGGTACCCGGGGGCAAGAGGAATGTGGTGATGACGTTGAGCCTGGCAGGGGACGGATTACCTACCGGTGACTGTTTGGGACGGCGGATATCTAGAGGATACCGACCGTGGCCGCTAGATGATGAGATATTGATATTTGAGATGGGTCAGCCGGACGGCTGAGGCCAGCGATACATTTATGAGATTTGAGACAGCTTTTGGGGTGTCGTTGCTGGACACCGGTTTTCGTCGATTCATTGACATTTGCTGGCATTCTAAAAGAGTTTCAAAAACAACATCTGATAAAATATTTTTATATATAAACCTATTAAGACCTCAGATATTCATGTTGCATACATATTCGTACACTGATGTTGTATACACACCTGCTAGTATATCCATATTGCATACATACTCGCCATTATGTCCTGCCTTACCTGTATATAGATGCTAGGATGCTTGTGTGCATGCATTCGATAGCCTGTGTAAATGTTATTTATTACTCACGAGTTGGCAACTCACCCCCGTTGTGCCATAGCTTGTTGCAGGTCCGCTCCGTCAGTTCAGTAGCGGCGGGTGCGCTTGCTTCTTTTGCCTCTTTTGCCTGGACTCGAGATTTGCTCATAGGTGGGTTATGTTAATATTTTTGTACCACCTTCTATATTCTTTGCATCTAGTGTACTCCATCTACTGTTTCTACCAGATTATTGTATATTGACCTAGAGATGAGACTGTGAGGTTGTGGATTTTATGCTGTATTTTGGGGGTCGAGCTCACTTGAGCCGACATGCTACTTTTTCATGCTTCCTTATGCTTTATTATGATTATTATGCTTGCTGTCATTACATTGCGTGGGATTTGTGACCGCCTTATGGCGAAGAGCTAGCTCCCGCTTGGGGATGCCCTATTTTGTTGGATTCATGTATATATTTTGTTGTACCCATTTTTGGGGGTCAGTTTTTTACAAAGGAGACTCTGCCGAAATTTTCGGGAAAAATTGGTATTGTTTTTAAAAAGGGTTTTACATGACTTATTTGATAACTCGCTTTCAATTGATTGGGTTTTCTTCACTCTTTTGCTTAATTGGTTTTGTTTTCTGGGCTTTGGCTTACTTATTTTACGGATGTCTTTAGACGTTTCGTAAACTTAAGTGCCAGTCACGTTCCGTACCCTGCGGGTCGTGACAAAGTTGGTATCAGAGCGATAGGTTTTACCTTTGTGAGTGTAGGATGACCCTTGGTAGATGGAGTAAGTGACTTAAGCAGCGTAACGTAGCGTGCGTATGTCCGCGGCATACTTACGATACGGTACTCCGCCTAAGTGACTTTAGGATATACTTGCTTGAAAAATTCCTTCTTCAACTCCGTGTATCCTATGATCCTATTGCACTGTCCTTATTATCCTTTTCCTGTACCAGCCACTATGCCGCCGAAGGCTACGAGGGCACAGAGGGCTGCCGTTAGAGACGAGATTCGAGCTGGCTCGTCCGAGACTAGGACTGAGCAGGGTGGTATGCCTACGCCGCAGGGACAGACTGATCCGCATTCCCCAGGTCGCATAGATAGGCTTGAGTCCGGTATGGAGGAGCTGCGACAGATGATGGGAGGCATGCAGGAGTTACGACAGATGGTGGAATCGTTAGTAGAGGTCAATCGAGCATAGAGATCGGATATTACTCCCCCTGCAGTCGTTTCAAGACCGAGTCGGATTCGCACTGATATGTTAGCACCTAGGAGGGTTCGCAGAGGCTGTGGTGGATTCTTTAGGGGCCAGTTATATCGCCTTCACCCATATGGTCAGCAGCCATGGTTAGGATGTTTTTGGTGTGGTAGCCTGCATCATCGTATCAGAGACTGTCCGGTGAGACGACAGGGAGCAGCGACAGTTCCGCATGTGACCCTACCACCATCACCACCCCCTCCTCAGAGAGCCCTACTTTCTACCCCAGGCGATGCTCCACGCCAGTTAGGTGCACCGAGAGGCCGAGGACGTGGCGGTCCTGTTCAGAGAGGACGAGGAGGCAGAGGCCGAGGTCGAGGTCAGCCCGCTATCGGTGGAGGACAGGCCCGAGTATTTGCTTTGACACCGCAGGATGCGCAGGCATCCAATGCCGTTGTGACAGGTACTTTGCCAGTTTGTTCTTTCGACGCACGGGTATTATTCGACCCAGGTTCCACACATTCGTACGTCTCTACACACTTTGCACCGATGTTGGGCCGTGAGTCGTCGTCGTTGGATCAGCCGCTTGTTGTTGTTACTCCGGTAGGCGAGTCGTTTGTCGCTCGGTTTGTATTTCGTTTGTGTTCCGTTCGTATCGGGGAGAGGGATTCATCAGTTGATTTGATACTCCTCGATATGTTGGACTTTGATGTGCTTCTGGGCATGGATTGGCTAGCCACTTGTTATGCTTCGGTGGACTGCCGTGAGAAGGCAGTCAGATTTAGCTTTCCGGGAGAGCCAGTCCTTGTTATTCAGGGAGACTGTAGTGTCGCCCTTCCCAGCTTAATTTCGTCTCTTCGCGCTGGTCAGCTCTTGCGGAAGGGATGTCAGGGATTCTTAGCGTTTGTTTGTGATACTCGAGCTTCAGAGATTCCGTTGGACCGGGTCCCGGTAGTTTGTGAGTTCCCTGATGTTTTCCCTGATGAGCTACCTGGGCTACCGCCTGAGCGCGATGTTGAGTTCTGCATTGATTTGATTCCCGGTTCGGGGCCTATTTCTATACCGCCTTATCGGATGGCCCCGGCAGAGCTTCGAGAGCTGAAGGATCAGTTGCAGGATTTGTTGGACAAGGGGCTTATTCGACCGAGTGTTTCTCCGTGGGGTGCTCCGGTCCTGTTTGTCAAGAAGAAGGATGGAAGTTTGCGCTTATGTATCGACTACCGCCAGCTGAACAAAGTTACCGTTCGGAACAGATATCCGTTGCCGCGCATTGATGATTTGTTCGACCAGCTTCAGGGTGCGGGGTATTTTTCGAGGATCGACTTGCGATCAGGATACCATCAGCTGCGAGTTCGACAGGAGGATATACCGAGGACAGCTTTCCGTACACGCTATGGCCACTACGAGTTTTTGGTGATGTCGTTCGGACTCACCAATGCCCCAGCAGCATTTATGGATTTGATGAACCGTACATTCAGGCCGTATCTTGACTTGTTCATCATCGTGTTTATCGACGATATCTTGGTGTACTCCCGGAGCAGAGAGGAGCACGAGCAGCACTTGCGGATTACGTTACAGACTCTGAGGGAGCACCAGCTGTTCGCGAAGTTCTCCAAGTGTGCATTCTGGCTTGACAGCGTCGGATTCTTGGGTCACGTGGTTACGAGAGACGGCATTCGTGTGGACCCGAAGAAGATTGAGGCCGTTCAGCAGTGGCCCCGACCTACATCGGTTACTGAGATCCGTAGTTTTCTAGGCTTGGCGGGCTACTACAGGCGTTTTGTTCAGGACTTCTCCCGTATAGCTGCACCGTTGACCAGTTTGACCCGGAAGGGAGTTCCTTTCGTCTGGACAGAGGAGTGCGAGCGCAGTTTTCAGCAGCTACGGACTCGTTTGACTACGGCGCCGGTATTATCTTTGCCTTCGGGATCAGGCGGATTTGTTGTCTACTGTGATGCTTCGCGAGTGGGATTAGGATGCGTTTTGATGCAGCATGGCCGGGTGATCGCTTATGCTTCTCGGCAGTTGAAGAAGCATGAACAGAACTACCCCACTCATGATTTGGAGATGGCTGCAGTGGTCTTTGCACTGAAGATTTGGCGACATTACCTATACGGCGAGTCGTGTCAGATATTCACCGATCACAACAGCTTAAAGTACATATTTCAGCAGCGAGACCTGAACCTCAGACAGCGTCGTTGGATGGAGTTGATGAAAGACTACGACTGCGAGATCTTATATCATCCAGGCAAGGCGAATGTGGTGGCAGATGCGTTGAGTAGGAGGCCCGGGGGTAGTCTATCCTTTTGCGCGCAGTGCAGAGGCAGTCGTCAGCAGATTGGCAGATGTTATGCGACAGCCGAGTTGAGTTCGAGTTCACTCAGACAGGGGGACAGCTCGCGCATGTTCGTGCACGCCCACAGTTGCTTGACCGTATATATGAGGCACAGCGTAGTGACGACCGTTGCTCAGAGATCATGGCACAGATGGGACAGGGCAGATTTTCCGAGTTCATGGTTGACGATCAGGGGATTTTATGATATGGATCTAGACTGTGCGTACCAGATACTGATGGATTACGGCGCGACATTCTCGAGGAGGCACACTGATCAGTGTATAGTGTCCACCCCGGTTCCACCAAGATGTACCATGATATGAGAGAGACCTACTGGTGGGACGGGATGAAGAGGGACATTGCGGAGCTCGTTTCGAGATGCCTGACTTGTCAGCAAGTCAAGGCCGAGCACCAGAGGCCCGCAGGAGAGCTACAGCCGTTACCCATTCCAGAGTGGAAATGGGAACAGATTTCGATGGATTTCGTTGTGGGTCTACCCAGGACCAGTCGAGGGTACGACTCCATCTGGGTGATCGTGGATAGATTGACGAAAGCGGCCCACTTCCTTCCAGTGAAGACGACTTTCAGCTTCGCTCAGTATGCTCAGCTCTATATTGACGAGATCGTGCGACTACATGGCGTACCGACTTGTATCGTGTCAGATCGAGGCACTCAGTTCACCAGCCGACTTTGGCAGAGACTTCAGGAGGCTTTGGGCACTCGTTTGAGCTTCAGCACAGCGTTTCATCCGCAGACCGACGGACAGTCAGAGCGGACCATTCAGACTCTCGAGGACATGCTCAGAGCGTGCGTTTTAGACTTTGGTGGTAGCTGGGATCGTCATTTACCTCTAGTGGAGTTCTCCTACAACAATAGCTTCCAGGATACTATTCAGATGGCACCTTTCGAGGCATTGTATGGGAGGAGATGCAGATCGCCCGTTAGTTGGACAGAGCTCAGCGAGAGCAGCATTTTGGGGCCGCAGCTTGTTGAGGAGACGACATCGAAGATCCAGTTGATCCGAGACCGGATGAGAGCGGCTCAGAGCAGGCAGAAATCCTATGCAGACAGACGCCGTCGCAGATTAGTGTTCGCAGTTGGCGACCATGTTTTTCTGAAAGTCTCTCCGATGAAGGGCGTGATGCGTTTTGGGCGAAAGGGGAAGCTTAGTCCTAGATTCGTAGGTCCCTTCGAGATCCTCGAGCGTGTCGGCGCTGTTGCATATCGTTTGGCTCTTCCACCCAGCTTTCCCGATGTTCACCCCGTTTTTCATGTTTCGATGCTCCGCAAGTACCTTCACGACCCTTCGCATGCGATTCAGCACCCGACAGTCCAGCTAGAGCGCGACCTTTCTTTTGCAGAGCAGCCGGTGGCCATCCTGGATCGGCAGGTGAAGAAGTTGAGGTCGAAGATTATACCAACCGTCAAGGTCCTTTGGCGCAGCCCGAGCAGCGAGGAGGTTACCTGGGAGACCGAGGGCGAGATGAGGAAGAAATATCCCCATCTCTTTGAAGGTACGCGTAGCTATATTTTTAAAATTCGGGGACCGAATTTCTTTAAGGGGGGAAGATTGTAGCGTCTTGAAAAGTCGTTTTGGTGTTTTCTTGAAATTCGGTGAAAATTCGGTATTTTTCCGAAAACCGTCTTTCTCGATATTTTGCAGTTTAGGGCTAATTATACCTAAAAAGGATAGGTAATTTCTTGTTTTTAGTAGCTAATGAGTTATTTATGAAATTTTGGTCATTTAAAAAATTTTCCCTATTTTTCAATTTTTTAATATTATTTTAAGCCGATAAGAAAATACATTAAATAAGCGATAAATACAAATTTTTCCGGGCTAATTTTAATCTCTAAAATTATGATAATTATAATCTAGTGATAACATGAATTTTTAGTAATTTATTTTGATTTTTAACAAATTTATGTGATTTGAAACGAATTTATTGAATTTTGAGCTAAAACTTGCAATTTTTGAGTTGTAGGGGGCCTTTTTGAATAAAATTTCTTTTGTAAAACCCCTCTCTCTTTTTCCTCAGCCCTAGGACAGCCCCACCTTGTGTGAGACCAGAAATTTCTGGCCTCTCTCTTCTTGGTTTCTTTCTTGAGTTAATTTGATAGTTTATGGTATTATTTTAATTAAAATGGATAATGTATGATACATTGACTTTTGTGGACTTGACCATGACTTTCCCCACTTGCCCACACCCTCCCCCATACCTCATTCTGGCCGAAATTCCTGCACACCCTCTTCTTCCTCTCTTTTCTTTTCATTTTTCTTCAATTTCTTCAAGAAATACATCAAAATCCATGATTTAATTCAAAAATCCAAACAAAAATCCTTATGCTATCATTATCCTTAGCCATTCTTGCTTGGATCTTGGTGTTGAGGCCATCAATTGGAGCAAATTTTCTTGCTTGATCCATAGATCAAGAGGTATAATTCTCATCAAGTTGCTTTCTTTTGCTAAAAATTCCTTTAATTGTATGGTTAGTGTTAAAAGTTAGCTTATTTCTAATCTAGTTTAAAAGAGTAGTTTGTTTAAATTAGGGTTTTGAAGCCATGATAATTAATTAAGTTGTTTATTAGTTAATCTAGTTGTTAGTGAACTAATCTATATGGTTACCTTGTTATGTAGTCTTTAATTATGCTAATTTAGGTAATTTTAGAAGTTGATTTTAGTTGTAAATTGTTGTTTTTAAATTTTCAAGAGAAGGTTTTTGTATGGAATTGATATTTGAAACTTGATTAGTGAGTTGATTAAGTTTTAGAAAGCATTATTTAATTGATTTAAACCTAATTTGCTATCTAGTGTTTTGCTAACCTTAATCTAAGAGGTGAACTTGCTAATTGGGGTTGAAATTAGTGTTAATTAAGTTTTTCAAGTATGGTTTTTGATTTGCAATTGCTATTTATAAAAATCAAGAAAGGGTTTGGTTGTGGAATATAGGTTTTGGAGCATGATTAATGTGTTGTAATTAGTGGGTGTGGATTGCTTGTAGTGTGCTTGGGTGAGTATGCTTTATTGTAGTCGTTTTGTCGCAAATCGGCGATTTTTGCACCGATTTTTGGAATGTATATGCTTACTAGATTTTTATATAAATTATGTGATGGACTATTTTTGATATCTTGATGATTGTAATGGCTTGTCCTACGACTTTTAGGATGCGTGAGTGCGGTTTTTGGGTAGTCGGGTTTTAGTTTTGCCGGGTGACCCAAATCGGCGTTTTTGGCAGTTTTTGCGATTTTCGCGTGTGTTCCGCGCACTTTGTGCACGTTGTACCTAGTTAGCGAACTTTAGTAGTTTCGTTGGGGTTTGCGTCGTTCTTGATATGTAACCTTATAATTGGTAATGATGTAAATTCCAGGTTCGGTCGCGGAAACGTCAGACGCGGCGCGAAAGGGAAAGGCGGTGATAGGACACAGCTAGCCAGGGATCCCGGTGAGTAGATTTAACATCTACGGGGGACGATCGTTTGGATGGCGCAAGTCGCCCGATAGATTTAGTAAACTGGAAAATAGTAAATTGGATAACCACTTGTGACATTAGAATAATATTACTGGCATGATAATTGCTGCAATTAGATCAATATGTTATACCCATATACGCAAACTCAATTGTAGGACACATGCACCATTACCAGGTTTTTATATGCAGCACGAGCACTATTCATGTTTACACACACACCCTGGTAATTGCCATGCCACCACACTAGATAACTTTTAAATTGAAACCTTTTACTAATTGATACTTAAACTGGTACTATTGCCTTTAATTCCTTAAAAATGAAACCGTAGTATTGCTAATTCATGTGCATGTACTTCATCATATTAATTGTTCATGCTTAATATATTAATCACACATCGCAACTTGATTATTGATATCATACGCAATCATTATCATTGATATATGCACTTATGTGGATTTCTGGAGATTTTATGATATTGCTGGATTTCGGGGGAAAGCCGCAAAATTTCTAAACTTATTATATTTTTTTAAAATATGTAAAATTGCGGTTTTCTAGTGATGTAAGTGTCGTCCACCATGAGTTTGCTGTGGATTTGGAAATCCGTGTCGAGGAGTGGAGGAACCGGCACGGGTACATGGTGGGCCCGGTAAGGTACCCCGGGGCAAGAGGAATGTGGTGATGACGTTGAGCCTGGCAGGGGACGGATTACCTACCGGTGACTGTTTGGGACGGCGGATATCTAGAGGATACCGACCGTGGCCGCTAGATGATGAGATATTGATATTTGAGATGGGTCAGCCGGACGGCTGAGGCCAGCGATACATTTATGAGATTTGAGACAGCTTTTGGGGTGTCGTTGCTGGACACCGGTTTTCGTCGATTCATTGACATTTGCTGGCATTCTAAAAGAGTTTCAAAAACAACATCTGATAAAATATTTTTATATATAAACCTATTAAGACCTCAGATATTCATGTTGCATACATATTCGTACACTGATGTTGTATACACACCTGCTAGTATATCCATATTGCATACATACTCGCCATTATGTCCTGCCTTACCTGTATATAGATGCTAGGATGCTTGTGTGCATGCATTCGATAGCCTGTGTAAATGTTATTTATTACTCACGAGTTGGCAACTCACCCCCGTTGTGCCATAGCTTGTTGCAGGTCCGCTCCGTCAGTTCAGTAGCGGCGGGTGCGCTTGCTTCTTTTGCCTCTTTTGCCTGGACTCGAGATTTGCTCATAGGTGGGTTATGTTAATATTTTTGTACCACCTTCTATATTCTTTGCATCTAGTGTACTCCATCTACTGTTTCTACCAGATTATTGTATATTGACCTAGAGATGAGACTGTGAGGTTGTGGATTTTATGCTGTATTTTGGGGGTCGAGCTCACTTGAGCCGACATGCTACTTTTTCATGCTTCCTTATGCTTTATTATGATTATTATGCTTGCTGTCATTACATTGCGTGGGATTTGTGACCGCCTTATGGCGAAGAGCTAGCTCCCGCTTGGGGATGCCCTATTTTGTTGGATTCATGTATATATTTTGTTGTACCCATTTTTGGGGGTCAGTTTTTTACAAAGGAGACTCTGCCGAAATTTTCGGGAAAAATTGGTATTGTTTTTAAAAAGGGTTTTACATGACTTATTTGATAACTCGCTTTCAATTGATTGGGTTTTCTTCACTCTTTTGCTTAATTGGTTTTGTTTTCTGGGCTTTGGCTTACTTATTTTACGGACGTCTTTAGACGTTTCGTAAACTTAAGTGCCAGTCACGTTCCGTACCCTGCGGGTCGTGACAGGACCGTTACGTACAGCTAGTACCGCTTGCGGCCTGTGGTTAAACCCACTTCCAGCGTAGTGTCGAGTCTTTAGAGTCCCACACAGAGAATTTCCCTGCACTGGGCAAAACGTGTAGAGGCCGTATGGTTTTACGGCAGAGATTCGATCACTTACGTGCACTTGTGTGCGCATGATGTTCGGGCGGATAATACTAGTAGGCTTTGGTTTAAGCCGAATCCTAGTATTATATTGATGGATCAGTTTTGTCTCTTAGTATTCGTATTCTTCGGGATGCGGATGCGGGTGTGTATGCACGGATATGAGGAATGAAGAAGGAGATGCCTCATTAGAGTTTTGACCATTGACTTGATTAAAACCATTATTAGGTGGAGGAAATTGTTTACTAGTTTTTATTAATGATAAATTATCATGGCTAATTGGTTTGACCATTTAACTTGGTTGACTTTTGTTGACTTCGATATTTTTGTTGGGCACTAGATATTTTTGCTTAGCATTAATTGTGACAAGCTTATGGTCAAATCAAGGTAGCCATCTTAATTATCAGGATAAAAGATTGGTTTTCTTTTTTCCTCAAGATTATTATGCCAAACACTTTCTCTCTCTTCAAGTGAGCTCTCATGCTTGCTCTTCTTCTTCTTCCTCATTAGAAATCCCTTAAGGTCTCATGAGTTGAGAAAATTAGGGTTTCAATAGACAAACAAATCCATCTTCATACTCTACATCCCCTAGGCCATCAAGTTTAGCAAGCTTGTTTCCCTAGTTACCTCGGTTTTGAGGTGGAGCTCGGACTATAGACTCTCGGGTGGATCGTCTTTGACTCAAGGAGGCCGTGGAGGTTGCTACGATCCAGATCGATCCTTGGAGCCCACGTAGACGAGGAGGACAGCGGAGAAGACCCGAAGGACTTGTATCATGAGGTATAATCTTCTTGCATAGTAGATAGAACCTCTAGTTAGTTTGTTTGCAATGGTTTAGCAAAGATCCTTATGCATAGTCAATGTTACCTTGTAAGAAAATTTTGATTTTTACCTATTCCGCCTCCCCGTAAGTTAGCGGGGTGAGTGACATTGACTTACAGTGGTATCAGAGCCTAGCTAAACCATAACTAACATGTTAGCAAAGCCTTTAGAACTTCGATCATGGAAAAATCCCGAAAACACGAAAAAATTATGCACTTGCTGTCGATTTTAAAATCTGCTCCAAATTTTTTTTCAGGGGCCTTAAAAATTCGTGCAGGGTTTTCTAAGAACACTGAAAAAATTTGGGCTCATGAATCGGTCAGACCACCGCGGAACCGCTGCAGAACCGACTTCGAATCAGTCCAAATTTCTTCTGTTGCTCTTATATGTTGTGTTGTGTTCTCTGGGATATTTTGTTTCTGCCCAGAATCTTTTGAGTACAGTGTTCTATTTGGGGTAGATTCAAATTTGGTTATTGATCGAAATTCTATGAACTTTGGCTAATCGGATTTTATCTGTGATGTGATATATGTACCGAACATCTACCAATCGCTATACATCGATTAGTGGGGGTTGTACATATCTGTGATCTGTGATGTTGGATTGTGTATATGAACTTGTTCGATCGTCGTGAATGAATAGCCGGGTATGTAAGATGAGAGTTTTTCATTTTTCATTTGATGTAAATTGTAAATTGATTTAATATTATTTTATGGTCGCACATCCGAGTTGAGGTTGTAGCCACCATTTTATATTATTTCTTTTACTATTTTCTGCTCCTAGACTAGACCCAAGGTGGGGTGCACAAACTACCGGATACTTCGAAGAGCCGAGTGGCCTACTCACTTTGTTAAGGGAGGTTGCTTCACTTTGGGTATTTGGCGGGTAGTTTGCCGCACCGTAGGGGTCTAGGGTAGGGTTGGCTATTCATCACGACCGTGGAATTCGTCTTTCGTTGTAGGCTTAAACGAAACACGGAATTCCTAGTATATCTAATATGTTCATCTGTGATCTGGAATGCCTATTATTATGTTTGATGAATGGATATTATTATATATTATCTAATAGACGTTGCATATGTTTTTCATCCGCGCTAATCCAGCCCCCGCTCTGTCGTTAGTTAAGTAACCTAACGGGTGATGACGGGGCCCCGTGGCGAATGCGGATCGCATAAGCGTATGTTATATTTTTGTTGTTTTTCTGCAATGGTAGGATTAATTGATGGGACTGCATTATATTAATGCTAAGCAAACAAACCAAAGTTGAATCGTAGGAACAATTTCAAAACCACTCGGTTTTTTCAAAACAGCAAAACTTTTAAAATGCGGAGCTTAAATCACTCCTTTTAAAAGCTATTAGGTTCCTTCGATTATATCAAGCTCACTACATACACGGTTTCGCCAAAACCATTCGTAGCCCTCCGTCATTTCATATGAATATTCAATTGTATTTGATCAGTCGAAAATATTGCATTCTTAACATATCAATTTCCCTACTTTTTCTAATCATCTAAAAATGTTTGGTATAAATATAGCATATTTTAGCAATTCGTCTACAAAATATCAAATAACATGTGTTATACATTATAACCGGTATTATGAGGGAAATTGTGTGTTTATTACTACACGCATGATTTTGTATATCTTAACACTTTCATCAAGATTGTGTGCAGGAAATTCTTCAGGTCAAAGAACTGGAATTGCAAAAAAATTGCTGATAAAATACAGCAAGACAAAGACTTAAAATCTGGCACAGATTCAGAAGACATAAAAGGATTCCAGACATCAAAAGAGTACCTAAAGACTGACACCAGACAACCCAGGAAAACTAAGGCAGTTATCTCCTTATATGGCCGCGGATCCGCGGCCGATCCAGGCCGATCCGCGCGGTCAGCGGCCGAGTTGGCTCGTTGGCGATCCAAACTTCTCCAGAACCTTCCTTGTAACGGTCTAGCTTCCTCAAGCCGCTCCATTTCCACGTGGCATCTTCTGGAAGGCTCTGAATAACTACCAAGCTTAGGAGGGAAGATTTATTTGAAATTATAAAAGGGGATCTAGATCTACAAATAAAAGGTTGTTGAAAATTGAGCCAAATCATTAAACAAGTTGAGTGACACAACTTGTGATCCAAATCCAAATCCAATCAAAAGCCAATCAAATCAATATCCATTGAGAAGCAAATCAAGAAAGCAATCAACGATCCTTTATTCGTGAAGCCAATCTTCATCAAGAGCGCGAGATCCACGACGATCCAAGTCTCACGGAGATCGAGCGGAGCGAACTTCGACGGATCTAGTTACCTCTTCAAGGGAGCAATCGAGAGCAACTCTTGTAACCTCGAATTAAGAGAATATGTAATTAGTCATCGATTTAATAAAAGTGATAATTGTAATTCTTGCTTTCTTCACATTCTTGCACTATGAAATTTCTAGATCTTGATTCTTTTATTTTCATGATGCTTGAGTGAAATCTCCGCTTGTAAAGGATTGGAGAAAATCGGTAGATCAAGTGATGATAAAATCCTAATACTAATCTTAAGTCTTATGAGATTTGTGAATTTTAGGAAAAAGAATCATCAATGACCTAATTTGGATTGAGATCACGTTCTTGCTAATTTCGTTGCAAATTAGGGATCAAACGATTGATGGTTTTCTTTGTTAGAGGCTAGATCCGAATGATGATCAATTAAAAGACAAGGGATAGAGAATGAGAAACCCTAGTTTCTGTTGGATATAGTGCCCTCAGAGTCAATTATTGGATCACAGGCGCATGATTGCAATGATTGAGGGAGGACCTATACCGGTAGGACAGTCTTACTCGAGAGGTTTGTATACTATCTGGTTTGTCTTTATCATTGTGTACATGCTTTAGGTGACATTGTAGTTCACTATTACACGTTGATAGAGAATAGTATGCTACCATGGTTTATCTTTATCATCGTGTGCTGCTTTAGGTGACCTTACAGGTCGCTATTACACGTTGATAGAGCCCTTAGGATTCTTGTTTGACTGCCAGCAGTATGATGGCGATCATATACATGGGAGCTGGGGTCTATAAGCACATCCTTAAAAGGTCCCTAGTCGTGGGAGTTTTCGAGACAGGGCATCGATACTCCAGAGTAGACTAGTGTATACAGTCGAGACCCCGACGAGGGACGGTAGCCGGTCTCACAAGCCACTGGTGTCAGTTGGTTCACCTAAGATGTATACAGGTGCTCATTGGGTTATGAGTACACCGGACAGTACTCGCCGAGAGCATGCTAGTTGGTATTATACCTGACGGCAGATAGCAGTTCCCTGGTGACATGTGTACAGGTTAGTTCATCGACATGAGATCTTCATTTGTCTCGTGTGTGTTCCCACTGTACTTTGATTACTACCCAACCACGGCTCAAAGGAGTCGTGCAAACAGGTTTTAGTTGGGTACAATCTCGAGCCATATGGAGGCAGTGAGCGGATCAGCAGTGGTTCGTCTCTCCCGGTATTTGGGGTTGAGATCGCGCTGGGTCTAGGAGAGCCATTACATGAAGTCCTTGGCCAAGGCAGGAGATTTACTGGTAGGTATTCCAATAGTATCTCGAGGTGTTCTGGGCTACACTCGGACACGACTTGTACCGCTTTTGGGGGTCTGACTTTTACCAATCCCCTAGGCCCGACATGCGATACTCATAGACGAACGGACCGGACTGTACGGATATTGTCACTGACAGGCTCAGTAGGGTGTCAGGATGAGTTTGCCCATCGACATCCCTTTTGGTCAATACCTGGTAGCCCGTTACGTACGGCTAATACTTTTGACGTGCTAGTGGTTAAATCCATAGCCAAAGTATTGACGAGTCTTTAGAGTCCCCCACAGACAGTTTCAGGAGAAACGTTGTAGAGGCCGTATGATATATGGCAGGGTCCGATTATATACGTGCAGTAGTGCACGGATCATGATCGGGCGGATTATACTAGTGGGCTTTGGTTTAAGCCGGATCCTAGTATTAGATTTGTTGGATTACTTTAGTCTCATCGCATTCGTATTCAGTCGGAATGCGGATGCAGGTATGTATATACAGGTGAGGGGTATCCTTATGATCCGTCATGAGTTTACTTTAGATATTGCCGTATCTTTTTATTGTTGTAAACATTTGGGTTAATGTTTACTTTGGTGAAAATAGTGAGCTTAATTCATGATGAGGTGCATTATTTGTGACATGGATATGCTTAGTGACTCATGGTCTCTTTTCTTGTGCTAATGTCATATTAGGATTGATTTAATGTGTTGAATTGATAAGAGGAGAGAGAGAGGGGGGGCAGCCATATGGCTAGTGTTTGCTCTTGTATTTTCTCATTCTCACTCTCATTTTATCAAGGCAACACATAAGAAAAAAAAAAGGTTTCTTCTTCTTCTTCTTCCTCTAGCTCACAACCTCCATTGATGGATTCATCTTCAACCTCCATCCATGCAATGGATGCAAGAGACAAAGTTGTCACACACATACTCTACTTCACCTTGGGCACGACGGCTAGCAAACTTCGTGCCCGAGTTGCTTCAGATGAAGCGGGAGCCCATAAAAAGACTTGAAGATGTGGTGTCCTTTCCGACGAGGAGATCGAGCTCGGAGATGCCGCGAGGAGCTTGGGATAGTGGCCAAAGACCGAAGGACACGGATCGATCAGTATAGCTTTCCAACCCTTTCTCTAGTTGCTAGTTGTAGGTTAATGGTTCGATCCGGGATTTAAGCATACGATAGCGCCGGTTTCTAGTTTAGAAAAAATTTTGTTCCGCATTTTGACCTCGGAAAGACGACCGGGGTGCTACCGTACACTTACATGGTATCAGAGCCACGCCATTAACCTTTACTAGCTTGCTCTAATGTGTTTAACGAAATTTTCCAAAACTACATTTCTAATCAAGAAGTTTCTGTCGAATTTTTATTGTCGTCAAAAAATTATTTTGAGTATTGCAGAAAATCAGGCAGGCTTTTTTAAGAAAACTGCAGAAATTTTGTAAGCTGATTTCACTGTATCGCGGCGGAACCGCGGCCATACCCACGTTTTGGCCGCGGTTCCGCCACCGTACTGTAGCATCAGTCCACCAAAATTTCCACAGTGGTCTCTGACATGGAAATGGGGTTTCTGGTATTTTTTGTTTGGGCCCAGATTTGTTTGAGTACTGGGAATTGTGCTTGGGGCCCACTTCGGGGGAAATTTTGTCGATCAAAAATTTTAAACATATTAGTTCACAGTATTTACACTATATCTGCGACCGTGAATGTCATTTGATCGGTAAATCCTGTCTAATTGCTATAGCCCTTTTAGACGGATTTGCGAACATGACATTCACGTTGATGTTCTGTGTTGTGCGGTGATGTTGCGGATTTGTCGTGGTGGATAACCTGGTTGCAATGTTAGTACAGTTTGGTTTTATTTGTACATTTGATATTGCGGGGCGAGCATCCGACATGTGGACTGCCATCACTCCCTGTTTGTATATTATTCTTTTAGGGCGCGACCGGGCTGAGGTCGATGTACCCGTTGTATATTTTACTTTCTATACTAGGATTACCCCGCGGTGGGGTGCACGAATAGCCAGGTTCTAGAGGGCAACGGGCCCGCATCTCATGGTTTTGAGACAGAGGGGGCTTTACTCTAGAATTGGCGGGCTATTCGCCGCACTCGTAGGGGGTAAAGGTTGACCCAAGGAGGGGTGCCTAAGTTACCGGATTCCGTCAAGTGCTGGGTGGTCCATTCACTTTGTTGAAGGGGGCTGCCTCTCTTCAGGTTTTGGCGGGCAACTTGCCGCGCCCGTAGGGGTCTAGGATTTCATTGCACAGGCTATCTACACGACCAGGGCAACGTCGGGTTTCAGTAGCGGCTCTATGAAACCCGGGGATCCCAGATTATCTGTATTGTTCTGTGATGCTTATTACATTTTTGTGATGTTGCATTTTATCACGCCTTGAGCGATTATTATATATTGATATATATACTAGTAGATGTTGTATATGTTTTACACCCGCGCTAGTCCAATCCCAGCTCTGTCGTTAGTTAAGTAACCTAACGGGTGATGACGGAACCCAGTGGCGAATGCGGATGGCATATACGTACATCGTATTTTCGTTCTTTTGTGGTGTGATCAATTGATGGGACTACATTGATTCGGATCAATGCAAGCTAAACAAACCTATTCTGATGTTGTTGGAGCATTTTTAAAAAAAAACTGTTATTGCAAGGACGTTCTCTTTTGTTTTGCACAGTGGTATTCAGTTGGAATATCCTGCACCTCAGTCGACGAGGCAAGGGCCGGGATCGCTTCACCGGGAGTGACCCCTTGGAAAGAAGTTTGTGTCAGGGTAATAACTTCACTATAGCCGATTGCCTTTTTGCTTTGCATCGTGGTATTCAGTTGGAATATCCTGCACCTCATTCTACGGGGAAAGAGCCGAGATCCCTTCGCCGGGAGTGACCTCTTTAGCAAAGGTTTTCGCCACTATATATTTATAAAAAGCTATCCGGTTCCTTCAACGATATCAAGTTCATTACGTTAAAGGTTTTTCGCCAAAAACCAGCCGTAGCCCTCCGTCATTTCAGATTAGAATTGCTTAGTATTCGTGCTACGTTTTTCATTGCTATTCGCCGAGACGTAGTGTGCGGTAGCTCTGTTGTGCTTTTCTGTCGCATGGATATGTGGATTGGTTAGGACAGTCGTACGACTTTGTTGATTATTCGTCAAGGGTCATGCGGGTGGGTTTAACGCAATCAAGATGATGACGGGTTGAACTTGACTAGGACCTTTTGATTTGTTGATTATTCGTAAAGGTCACTTGGGTCCTAGGGGTAAAAATCACATCGGGGGTTTCTAAAGAAACTGAAACTTGCCAGATATGCGCATACCTTCTGCAGTGTGATAACGTGAGTGGATTCCATCACATTATCATGCGATGATAGTTGGATCCCGATTCCCACTGATGAGTTGGTTTACTCCTCGGGTGATCCCGACTAATTCTTCTTTCAGGTTTGGAGGAGAATTTGAGGATACAGTGGGAGGTTTCCTGATTAGAAAAATTGATAACCATTCTGATCTAGGTTAGAGTGCACTCTGAGTGTTTCTTTTCTCTCTCTCTTTGGCAGCGACCATGGCCCGACTCTTGACTATGACTAAGTGGCCAAGATTAACCGAACCTTCTTAAAACACTGGCTTTTGGATTGTCAGAGTCGGTTACCTCATTGCCACTCCTACTTTTACCCTTTTCTCCAGAACACCCCGTATTACTACGAACATCCACTTCCATTGGATAAAACCATCGTATGGTTATATACGAACTCGAAGGAACATATTCGAGGATGGTTTCCGGTTCTGGAGAAAACGATTAGGACTATTCAGTTGTCTTTTCCTTTTACCTTCTCTCAGGTTGCGAGTGTTCCTTGGATTAGGAAGGTACACCTGTTACGCTAATTGGATAGTCTTCATCCAAACTATAGGCAGGTGCCGAACGATAGGGAATGAAGAAAACCATTTAGCCTAAAGGGGTATACAGAAGGTAATGACTAAAGACATATAAAGGGATTAGAAAGAGGGCAAAGTAAATAGCGACTGCTATTCACGACCAAACCAAGTATTTCATTACCACTCCTACTTCACCTTTATATTTCTCCAGAACACTCCGTATCACTACGAAGATCCACAGTTATTTGGATACTCCATTGTATGGTTATATACGAACTCGAAGGAACTTGTTCCAGTTCGGGGATGGATTCCAGTTCAGGAGAAATAGGAATAAGGTTTATTCAGTTGTCTTTTATCTTTACCTTCTCTCAGGTTGCGAGTGCTCCTAGGATTAGGACAGTACACCCATTATGCTTATTGGATAGTCTTCTTCTAAACCATAGGCCAGTGCCAAATGGCAGGGAAGGAAGAAAACCATTTAGCCTAAGAGGGTGTACAGAAGGTAATGACTAAAGACATATAAAGGGATTTGGAGAGATGGCAAGGAAATATACGGTTACGGTCATGAATCTGGATAATGGAAGAGGCATTACTAGGAATACTCGGATACCCCTTCGAAACGTTTACATGTTTCAGTTTCACTGTGTATTGTTAATAGAAAACTGATTTCCCAATTGGTCCTTGCTCTAGGGTATGTATTTACTAGGTATGATTCTCACATCTGTATGGTTTTACAGATGATGAGTGGGAGTAAGTTATTGGGAATTAGGTGATCATCCTCATTATATCGGAGTTCGTTGTAATTGGTGATATTTGAGGAAATTGCCTGGGTTGTTTGCCGGACGGCAAATATTTGGTTTTGAATATCCGTTGTTATGCACCAATTTCAAATTGATATATCTGTACGTTTATTTTCATAAAGTGAGATATAACTTTTTGAAATTATGTCGATGACATTTACCTATATCAGTGGATGATTAGGTAAGGAGTATTAAACAGCGGTGTAATTCTTCTTAACCAAAAGCACAGTTTTCAACCTACGATACATAGGGAATGAGTTATTAGACTCTAGAGACTTATACAGAGTATTGTATGTTGTCCAGTGTCCATTAGGACAGAGGGGTTGGTACTCGTACTATATTCTGTTTACTTGTGACTTCTCTAGTTCTTAGACATGGGTTTCATAGAAATACAAGATCCAAGTTTTGAGAAGTTATAGGTATAAGAATAAAGTAGAGAACCAGGTGTTGCAAGTATCGGGATTCTTCAAGGTGATCGAAGATGTAGATATTTGTGTATGGTATTCAGTTGATAGTAATGGTTTTAAGAGAACTTCCTTCTCTTTCAGGTTACTCATAATTGGAAGCACTTCTAAGTTGAGTAATGCTGATCGGCCTCTCTCCATTTAGTTGACGTGCACTGGAGACAGCTGTATGATTTGAATCTTGTTCCAATTAAATCAGTGCCTCTGTTTCTATATTGGATATAGAATAGTTCATATCTTAACAATGTTAAGGTACGGGGAGTTGTCCGGCTTATGCTTAAAACCAGACTCTGGATAACTCAAGGCACGTTTCTGAAATGGCTATTTGTGGGTTGACCCGGGCTATGACGAGATTTGACTTTCTACCATCTGGAAGATCAATAGTGATATTGTTCTTGACTCGCCACAGTTTTAATAAAAATGGATTTTTTTGAGAAAACAGTAGTGGGAGTATGGTAAAACTGGAAGTGATTCCAGAACCGCAAACGATTACTGAAAATTTGATAAGAACCTAAAGATTCAATTTGGTTTGACATTCCATTGGCCACTCCGCAGATAAGGTGGGTAACCTCAGGCACTCGAGAGGTACTTTGGTATGCTTAAAGACGGTGACAGGGTGGTTCTTGTTTACCCAGACTTGACACTACTGTTGTTCTAGACTATGAGACCCGGCAGGAGGATGAGTATAGCGTCATTCTGAACTGGTTTTAGAAGTGCACGTGTATATTATTCTGCCAGAGGGTTGTCATAGTCAGTGGGAGCAGCGGAAGCATAGTGGACAAGTGGCTTATGTCCATTTATAGACTAAAGCAGATATAGCGGAGATGGATCATCTATTTCTGATGTGACAGTCATAGGTTTGACTTCATCAGAATAGGGGATGGATCTGTTAAGAAGGTAGTAGGGTGTGATGTCCTGGTATTTGGATGACATACACAGAGTAGGAAGTGAAATTCCTATACTACGATCGGTTATACTTTGGTTGTCATACAGTGGTTTCTCCACATAAAGCTTGGATATTATATCAGACATTCTGGATATTAGATCTATGGTTTTAGATCTAGATTTGGGTAGTGTCCCAATCTGGGTACTTAGACAGTGTTCTAAAGGTGTTTTAGAATGGACGACTCCTGGCATGGTAGTGTACCTGCAGGTGATGGAGTCACCCTCTCTAAAGGTGTCTTACAGACTAAAGAGGAGAGGAATGTGCATGATTGGCAGATCACTTGCTTAGGCAATTGAATTGATCATGAGATGTCAAGTACCACACCAGATGTTGTTTTTTCATGAGATGTAATAAGTTGATATTAATCCAATCCTGGGGAAACAATCGGAAGCTGTTTTAGGACATAAGTGAATGTTCTAGGGATCTGATAACGGCAGCCTTTTTCGGGAGACGGTTATCATTCCAGGCTTCCAAGGTGACTTGGATGACAGAGTGACTATCAGAGTTATAGTTTTACCTCCAACGAGGGGCAGTATTTTGGACAGGTGGTCCAAGCGGATACTGAGGGAGGCATGGCGCAGAATACTGATTAAGTTCAGTTGACGATACAGTCTAAGAAGTTTGGATTTGGAGTTCATTTATGAACTAGGTTATATCAGACATCCAAACATATTCTAAGACAGGTATTGCTCATTTCGGGAGATGGCTTCCTCCGCGAACTTGAGATAAAGAGAGACATAGAAAGAAACATCAGGGCGGATCCACTCACTGAGGCTATTCCTCGAACGCAATAGTTTCACAAACGAGCTTTGTGAGACTGATTAGTAGAGGAGTTGGGTGTTCGGTATCACACGGGCTGTGAGTATGCGACATCGCAATAATTAGCCTTGAATGCAAGTGGGAGATTGTTGGATATAGTGCACTCAGAGTCAATTATTGGATCACAGGCACGTGATTGCAATGATTGAGGGAGAACCTATACCGGTAGGACAGTCTTACTCGAGAGGTTTGTATACTATCTGGTTTGTCTTTATCATCGTGTACATGCTTTAGGTGACATTGTAGTTCACTATTACACGTTGATAGAGAATAGTATGCTACCATGGTTTATCTTTATCATCGTGTGCTGCTTTAGGTGACCTTACAGGTCGCTATTACACATTGATAGAGCCTTTAGGATTCTTTCTTGACTGCCAGCAGTATGATGGCGATCATATACATGGGAGCTGGGGTCTATAAGCACATCCTTAAAAGATCCCTAGTCGTGGGAGTTTTCGAGACAGGGCATTGATACTCTAGAGTAGACTAGTGTATACAGTCGAGACCCCGACGAGAGGCGGTGGCTAGTCTCACAAGCCACTGGTGTAAGTTGGTTCACCTAAGATGTATACAGGTGCTCATTAGGTTATAAGTACACCGGACAGGACTCGCCGGGAGCATGCTAGTTGGTATTATACCCGACGTCAGATTGCAGTTCCCTGGTGACATGTGTATAGGTTAGTTCATCGACCTGAGATCGTCATTTGTCTCGTGTGAGTTCCCACTGTGCTTTGATTACTACCCTACCACGGCTCAAAGGAGTCGTGCAAACAGGTTTTAGTTGGGTACAGTCCCGAGCCACATGGAGGCAGTAAGCGGATCGGCAAGGGTTCGTCTCTCCCGGTATTGGGGGTGAGATCGCGCTGTGTCTAGGAGAGCCATTACATGAAATCCTTAGACGAGGCAGGAGATTTATTGGTAGGTATTCCAGTAGTATCTCAGGGTGTTCTGAGCTACACTCCGACACGGCTTGTACCGGTTTTGGGGGTCTGACTTTTACCAACCCCCTAGGCCCGACATGCGATACTCATAGACGAACGAACCGGACTGTACGGATATTGTCACTGACAGGCTCAGTAGGGTGTCAGGATGAGTTCGCTCATCGACCTCCCTTTTGGTCAATACCTGGTAGCCCATTACGTACGGCTAATACCTCTGACGTGCTTGTGGTTAAATCCACAGCCAAAATATTGACAAGTCTTTAGAGTCCCCCACAGACAGTTTCTCAAGTTTCGGGTGAAACGTTGTAGAGGCCGTATGATATATGGCAGGGTCCGATCATATATGTGCAGTAGTGCACAGATCATGATTGGGCGGATCATACTAGTGGGCTTTGGTTTAAGCCAGATCCTAGTATTAGATTTGTTTGATTACTTTAGTCTCATCGCATTCGCATTCAGTCGGAATGCGGATGCAGGTATGTATATACAGGTGAGGGGTATCCTTGTGATCCATCACGAGTTTACTTTAGATGTTGCCGTATCTTTTTATTGTTGTAAACATTTGGGTTAATGTTTACTTTGGTGAAAATAGTGAGCTTAATTCATGATGAGGTGCATTAATTGTGACATGGACATGCTTAGTGACTCATGGTCTCTTTTCTTATGCTATTGTCATATTAGGATTGATTTAATATGTTGAATTGATAAGAGGAGAGAGAGAGGGCGGCCATATGGCTAGTGTTTGCTCTTGTATTTTCTCATTCTCACTCTCATTTTATCAAGGCAACACATAAGAAAAAAAAAGGTTTCTTCTTCTTCTTCTTCTTCCTCTAGCTCACAACCTCCATTGATGGATTCATCTTCAACCTCCCTCCATGCAATGGATGCAAAAGACAAAGTTGTCACACACATACTCTACTTCACCTTGGGCACGTCGACTAGCAAACTTCGTGCCCGAGTTGCTTTGGATGAAACGGGAGCCCGTAAAAAGACTCGAAGATGTGGTGCCCTTTCCGACGAGGAGATCGAGCTCGGAGATGCCGCGAGGAGCTTGGGATGGTGGCCAAAGACCGAAGGACACGGATCTATCGGTATAGCTTTCTAACCCTTTCTCTAGTTGCTAGTTGTAGGTTAACGGTTCGATCCGGGATTTAAGCATACGATAGCGCCGGTTTCTAGTTTAGAAAAATTTTTGTTCCGCATTTTAGCCTGGGAAAGACGGCCGGCGCGCTACCGTACACTTACAGTTTCTTCAATAGATCCCTAATCTTCATTCATCGTCATCGATCTAGCTACAATTCATCAATAGATAAGATTCGTAATTTTTAGTATTCATCATTGCTACTAATTCAATCGATTCCTACAAGCCATTCTATATAATCTTGATAATTCACATTGACATTGGGCACTTTCTTGATCTTTAATTCTTGAATATATTTTTGATTTTCTTGAAATAACAACTCAATTAAATCGTGAATCTATTTCTTGAATTTTCTTTTATATTTTCATTTCGACTCATCTAAAGCAAGATCGAACAAGTACTCGCATCTCTGTGGACGATCCGTATTCATTAACGAAACTATATCGACACCATTAATTGATTGCGGTTATAAATTCTTTGGTTGTGATTACCTTTCATTTCATACAAGTTCACGATCCAAAATTTTAGATCAATCAAATGGCGCCGTTGCCGGTGATGTGTGCTATTTTGTTCGTTTTTGTTATTTAAGTTGAAAATTTATTATTCCATCAGAATTTTTAGATCAAAATCGCATCAAGCGCTTAATGATTAGTTGTGAATTTTTGTGAGGGAATCTGGAATTATTGTAGCTGGGCGATCAAGATTCGGAGAAGTTCTGCAAATTCCAGAGGAGTACAAGAAGCTACAGGAAAATTTTGAAACCCTAACTGCTCCTTCCCACCGCTGATCCGCGGCCAATAGCAGGTTTTTGCGACGGTTCCGCCACCGTTTAGGTGGTTCACTATTCCAAACTTCTGTGGTATATTCTCTGTTCTCTCATCTCCTCTCTGATCTTGTCCAATAACCATTTTCTGCAGGATTCTTTGCAAAATTCGCAGCACCGCTAAAAGAAAATTTTGTTGCGTGTTCTGATCGTGGTTGTTTGCACGTTTTAATACGGAAATTAAGGGGCAAGGACCAAATTTAGATTAGGTAGGGATTTCATTACCCTTCCTAAGCCCCAAAAATCACAAAACTTGCATCCGCATTACCCTCATTAACTAAAAAAAATATAGACAAGACTCTAAGGACCGTCGCGCTCAATTAGGACAAAAGGAGGTCGTGGGTAATCTATTGCTTATCCGCGTTTCTTTTGTGGTGTCTAAGGCAAGTATGTCTAAGGCAAGTGGTTACTTAATTAGGCCCGCTACTTACGTAGCGGAGAACCTCCCACTTACCTGGCACTTACCAGGCCACAGAAGGGATAAAGAGGCAGTAAAGGATTTATCCTGCGATTTGTCTTCTAGAAGTCTAGGAGCGGTCTAGTGACTTGATCTAGGTGACCATTAGATTTAGGGTTGTGTGTGCATTTTTTGTGATTTGATTTTTCAAATTCCGTATTTTTCAAAACAAACACCAAATCAGTATTCAAGCTATGTTTGTTGACCTTCATCAAAGCATAGTGATTGGTAGCTGCTGGGTGTTCTTATGTATCATAGATAGATGCGTTGGTTTGGGACAGTCGTATTACCTTGTCGACCTTCGTCAAGGGTATTTACGGGTGGGTTCAAATTAACCTGGACAATGATGGGTACAACTTGACATGTGACTTATGATTTGTTGACCTTCGTCATGGTCATAAGAGCATGGGGCAAAAATCCACATCGGGAGTTTCTAAAGAAACTGAAACTTGCTAGTGTTGCATACCATTTGGAGTTTGATAATGTTGGTAGGATTCCTTCAGCATTATCACACGATGATATTTGGATCCCGATCCTACTGTGAGTATCCGCTACTCCTCGGGAGATTTTTTCACTTAACGATCAATGCTATAAACCAAGTAGGTGTCTAGAACGGTGTTAGCGGGGCTACGCCTCCAGGGAAAAGAGGTTATTTAATTAAGGAACTTCGCGAAAGCGTCATAAAACCTCCCTCGAAGTACCGACACTAGCCTGGTCAAACAGTTAAGCAAGAATTGTACGGTGAGATCAATCCTGACTAATTCTTCTTTTATGGTTTGAGGAAGGATTTGAGAAGCAGTGGAAGCCATCCTGTTTAGATAAATTAAAAACCAATCTAAACTTACAAGAGCATCATGCTATGTGTTTTCTTCTCTCTCTCTTAATTACAGCAACCCAGTGACCAGACATAGGTTACATCTAGATAATAAAATGGCTGAATCTGACTATAATGACTGGCAAAGGTTTGTCCAGGTGTCCATTACCTATAACAAGTTGGGACACCTCTTTACTACTCAGACCCCCGCCGTCTGTTCATATCAGAATTTTGCATTATTGTATCGCCCAATCTTAATCATATTACATATAAATAGGTGCTTTTGATCCATGTCTGCTAAATAGTTGCAGGTTATAGGTTCTCAGAACAATACAGTGAAATTCCTGAAAAGACGTTACAAAAGTGAGACTACAACCAACAAAAGATGAATCCGTATGATACCGCCTAACAGTTCAAGGAACAAATGAAGATCAGTAAACAGTTCCATGCACAAGACAGTTCAAGGGCAGCACTGGATTAAAGACTTCAACGCGAAGCTCATGGTAAAAAGTCCATAACATTCTGCACTGTAGAAATCTGGAAGAAAATAGAAGATATTATGTGGAACCAAGTGAAGAAGACAGAAGTAAAAAAGCAACAAGAAGCAACCCAGAGAAACTGAGCCTAAGAGTCCACCATATGGCCACGGAACCGCGGCCAAACATGGCATTCTGCCGCGGTTCCGCGGCCGTGCTGTGCACGTGTCAGTGCAAATTGTCGGTGGGTGTCGGTGCGTTGACTCGGTTTTCTTAGGGCAGTATTGTAATTTCAGATGTGGATCAGATGTAAAACCTAGGGTTTCTCCTATCTATAAATAGGAAAGCCCACAGCCTCTTTTGGGGTATGCCTCTTTTGGGTGCCTCTTTTAAGATGCCTCTTTTTAATTTCTTAGATTAAATTTCAATTCCATTGTAATCGCCAAGAGGTCATCAATAAAGAGTAAGTTTTTTTTATCTTGAATTTCTTATCTGCCCTAGTTATTTCTCTGCAATTTTTATCTTCCGTAGTTATTTTCCGCAAGTTAATTAGGCTATTAAAATAAAATCACAAAAATAAATTCCATTGTTAATTACCTAATGAGTGAGTAGTTCCTCACTTGTTAGGGTTCGGAGACGGAAGGTTTGAGAGAAGGATATCTCTCTCCCTCCTTTTCTTGCCCCCATAATTTTTAATTAGGACTCTATGCAAATCAAACACACACCGCTCACTACGGCATCCTATCCCACGAGATAGCGGTGATACCCTAGTTAGACCGGTTGTGATTGATTTCCATAAAGGTTAGGGATAAAAGTTAAGAAAGGACGGACAAGGACCAAAAGCAAGTAACTACGTTTCTTCCTTGACGTGCTAATCCCCTTTGTTAATTATTACTCTAACACCTAAAATCCTAACTAGGGCATTAAAAGCAGCGAGAAGAATCGATATTTTGAACTGACCTAACCCTAACCCTAGAAAGCCTTTTTATCAATTTATTCTCATTCTTAGATCTAAAACAAAACCCGATTTGATCGGATTAACTCGTTAGAACATAAAGAAAAGAAATCCATCTCCCTGTGGACCGACCCGTACTCAACCGGCTAGCTACCAAGCGACACCGTCTTGATTGCGATTAATTCTTTGATTTCAAAACGCACGTACGCAAAATCTATACACCAATCAAATGGTGCTGTTGCCGGAGAGACGGTAGTCTCTTTCTTTGTGTAATTTCGGGTTAAAAAAAATAAAAATTTAAAAATTTAAAAATTTAAAAATTATAAAAATTGAAAAATTTTAAAACAAAAAAAAATAAGCTAAAATAAAATTAAAAAAATTCATCTTGTTCTTTTTGAGAGGTATTGTGTGAATTGTGCAGGAAAAGAAGATGGACAGATTCAGATCTGGAAAATCCCAGTGAACAAATCAAGAAACAGAAGATCTGAACAGACAGAGAAGAATCATAACAAGAAAACAAAAAAAATTTGGAGATCTGAACCAACTGAACAACCGTGGAATCGCGGTGGAAGTGACCGCGGAACCGCGGTCCACCGCTGACGTCAGCAATCCATTTTGCTCTGTAAGCATTCCATTTCTCCTCTGTAACCCCCTGAACTCTACTGAAAAATTTTCCTGCAGGGTTCTTTGCGCAAAATTCTTCTCCCTCTCCAATAAATTATTTTTGTGCAGAATTCTTTGCGCTGCAAAATTAAAAAGAAATTTGAAAGTGTTTTAGATTTTTTGTGTTTATTGCTTTGCATTTTTAAAACGAACTTTTAAGGGGCTATAACACCAATCCAGATTGGGTGGGGATTTCATTACCCTTCCTAGGACCCCAAAAATCACAAAAAAGCATTTTGCATCAACCCTTGAGTTAATTAAAAAATATTAGACTCGGCCAATAAGGACTGTCGTGCTCATTAGGACAAAGGAAAGATTGTAGGCATGAGTCATTTATCTAAACCTGACTTTGTGGTGCCTAGGCTAGACAAGTGGGAAAGGTAATTTTAAAAGGCCCGTCTCACGGTGATTCATGAGCGGATCACTCCTTTCTTTACTTTTGCTTACCTGGCCACAATTGGCAGTGAAGAGGCGATTCAAGAATCTCACAACTTGCCCTTTGGAAGAGTTAGGAGCAGTCTAGTTAACTTAGAAGACCCTAGCTCTAGGCTTGATTGTGCATGCTTAAATTGTGATTGTTTGAAATTGT